>CM051472.1:1007500-3733750 GCA_028015225.1 Carex myosuroides
TTAATAAATAGTAAAAAAATTCCAAAAAATATAAAATTTAGTCTCCAAGCACATTTCAATATAGAGAAGATGTTGAGCTGTTTGAATCGGTTGTTTGAATTTTCAAAATGAAAATATGGCATGAAGTAAAACGACGTTTTACTTCACTTCTCACCATAGTCTATCTCTGTATATATATATACACATACATACATACATATATGTGTGTGTGTGTGTCGCGTATTGATCTATTACAAGGGAATCGGTTATAAAATTATAGTCACTTCTTATTACGAATAGAAAGACACCGAGTGCTTGTGAATTCTCAGTTATATACGAGTTAACTAAATTGACCATCCATTCCAAACCACGTTAACTTATTAATTTCTATTTAATTGTTCGTAAACATTTTATTTATTTTTTTGGAAGCCCATTCTTTATTATTTTTCCATTATTGTGTTTGACGAATATGATTTGAAAATGAATATGTTAATGTGTGATTACTTTGTAATTACAATTGTTAAAATTATAGAAGAAATATAATAGAATTAGATCTCAGACGTTCATCATTGATCAAAGGTCTATGATTAGATCAAATAGGAAATTCTATTTGTAGAAAGAAAATAAACTGTACCCTACTGTGTAGGTACCAAAAGTAGTTAGAGTTAACGGTAAAATTTGTGGCACCTCTATAAAAGAGCTTGTAACTTCAATTTCAGAGAATAAGAAAACTCCTCAGAATTCATACAATTTCAACATGGTATCAGAGCCAGGTTTGATAATCTCATAAACTCCAAAATCGCAACAGTACCATTTACCAGTTTACTGAGAGACCAAAAATCCAAATGCCAGTAAACTGATACATAACCAACATACCATAAACCCATAACATAACCATAACATAACCATCAACAAAAGAGAAATAAGTCAAGAAGGGCAGCAATCATCAGATGCTACATACTCCTCTCGACTCACCCATAATTTGCTAAATGGCAAAAACTATGTGTCATGGGCAAGAGCCGTAACCTTATCTCTTAGCAGCCGAGAAAAACTTGAATTTATCATTAGAGATTGCAACAAACCGAAAATAGCCAACCCAGACAACAAAACAGAAACCGAAAAACAAGCCTTACGGAAATGGCAAACCATAGATCACAGAGTCATGACTTGACTCTTTGATTCAATGGAATCAGAAATTTCTGATTTATTCCATCATAGTTCCACATCACGAGAATTATGGGAAGACATACAAGCCTTTTTCAGCCAACAACAAAACCACTCTCATGTCTTTAGACTCATGCAAGAAATCGAATAAGAAAAGCAAGGGTCTAAAACCAACACAGAGTACTACGGTACCATGAAGAAAAAATTCGATGAACTTCGAATTTACAGACCTTTCACAACAGACCCAATAGAGCTCCAAAAAGACTCGATCAAGATGAGTTATTTCATTACCTTGCGGGTCTCGATTCTAGTTACGAAGCAATTCGATCACAAATAATACTCGGATCCGAATTTCCCAAAACCACAGCCGCCGTTGCCATGATTCAAAGAGAAGAAACGAGGCGGCTCACTATGGGTGGTCCACAAGCCTCCTCCGGTGAGGGACACGAGACCCAAGCCTTTGTTACTCAATACCGGCACCAAAACCCTAATTCTCAGTTTCGGCCAAATAACAAGAAAAGGGGGGGTGTGCTCTCACTGCAAGAAGGGATACGCCGCTGGGACTCAATCCGAACCAATTCGGGTTATATGGCTCAGCAGACTCAATCCGAACCCAATTCGGGTTATATGACTCAAGCTCAACCCGAATCCACCTTTCCTAACTCAAATTTCATCTGAAATGGGTCAAATGGGTCACAAGATTCTATGCAGCACTTATTTCAGCAGTTCTCTGTGTGGTTTAAAAAACAAGGTGCTCCTAGCTCATGTGCTATTGTTTCTCACTCAAAGAATTTTAATTTATATGACCAAATAATTTGAGATAGTGGAGCAACAAACCATATGTTCGGAAATAGGAAATTTTTCACCAAATTGGACTTGACTAAGAATAACCAACATGTCTTAGTGGCAAACGGTACGAAAGTACGAATAGATGGCATAGGTGAAATTAATGTTTGTAACCTTAAAATAAATAATGTATTATATTTAAAAGCATTCCCTATAAATTTAATTTCTATAGGAAAATTGACACAAGAATTTAATTGCAATGCAACCTTCTCTTATAAAAATGTTGAATTTCAGGACCGGGTAACCGAGACGAAGATTGGGGAAGGAATTCTTGAAAACGGACATTATCTTTTCAACTTGCAAAAATTAGATTTTTGTGCTTCCGCAAAATCCATTAATTATGATGTTTGGCATAGGAGACTTGGACATCCATCCGACAAGATTCTAAATAGTGTATTATATTTTCCAATTTTAAAATGTATTAATTGTGACATTTGTAAGTTGGCAAAACAAACAAAGCTTCCATTTTCTCAATCTTGTAGTACAAGTGAAGCGATGTTTGATTTAGTCCACTCCGATGTATGGGGTCCGGCCCCAATTGACTCTTATAATGGATTTAGATATTTTGTGATATTTATTGATGACTTTTCTAGATCAACTTGGCTATATTTATTAAAATCAAAAGATGAAGTTTTTAAATGTTTCAAAGAATTCCTATGTCTCATAGAAAACCAATTCAATTGTAAACTTAAGATTTTTAGATCGGATAATGGAACGGAGTTTATAAATCAAAATTTTACAAATCTTTTCAAAGAAAAAGGAGTCATACATCAAACAACTTGCATAAATACTCCTAAACAAAATGGAGTATCGGAAAGAAAAAATAGACACTTATTAGAAATGACACGAGCATTATTATTTCAAAATAATGTTCCAAAAAAATATTGGTCAGATGTCATTCTTTGTGCCACACATCTAATTAATAGGTTACCAAGTGCTATTTTAAAAAATAAAAGTCCACTTGAAATTCTCTACCAACAAAAAACAAATCTTGACCATTTAAGAGTTTTTGGGTGTACATGTTTTGTGAAAATAAAAAGAAAAGATAAACTTGATTATATGTCAACAAAAGCTATTTTTTTGGGATATTCTACTTACAAAAAGGGTTACAAGTGTTATGATCCTATTAGCAAAAATTATTTATGTCTAGGGATGTCATATTTTGTGAAGAAGAACCATATTTCAAAGAAACATTTAAGACACCATATACACAAGAACAAGTAAGACCTATAATATCTCATATGGAGGAACTAGAAAGTGAACAAAATATTAATCATATTTGTGATGATAATCTTGAAGAAGAGACTAACATAAATAATCTCAATAACAATAATAATGAGATAGAAGGAAATTTAGAAGTTAGACGGTCTTCACGAATAACACGACCATCTATTAGACTTAGGGATTATGTAACCTATACGGTACAATACCCTATTGAAGAGTTCCTATCATATGAAAATATCTCACCTTTACATCTTGCTTTTTTTACTACCATCCAAAAAGAATTGGAACCGAATAATTACCAAGAGGCTATTACAAGTCCGGTATGGTGTCAAGCCATGAAAGAAGAGCTAAAAGCTCTAGAAAAAAAATAAAACTTGGGTAATTGTACAATTACCAAAGTTAAAAAAACCGGTGGGATGTAAATGAGTTTATAAAATTAAGTACAATAGCAATGGTGACATAGAATGGTATAAGGCAAGATTAGTTGCAAAAGGTTACACCCAAACATACGGAATTGACTATAATGAAACATTTGCACCGGTGGCCAAAATGAATACTATTAGAATTTTAATTTTCCATTGCGGTGAACAGTAATTGGAATTTATACCAAATGGATGTCAATAACGCTTTTCTTCAAAGAACACTTGAAAAAGAAGTATACATGAACCTACCTCCCGGACATAAATTGGAAAACAACTCTAACCTAGTGTGTAGGTTAAATAAGTCAATTTATGTTGAAGCAATCTCCTCGAGCATGGTATGGCAAGCTTAGCTCTTATTTAATTTTGTGTGATTTTAAAATTAGTAGTTCGGACCATTCTTTATTCACAAAAAATAATGGTAAACACACTACCATCATCTTGGTATATGTAGATGACATTATAATTACCGGAAACAACATAAATGAAATCAAAAAAATCAAAAGCCAATTGAAGGAGAAATTTGATATTAAGGACCTTGGATATCTAAAATATTTTTTAGGAATAGAAGTAGCTTACTCAAAATTGGGACTCTTTATTTCACAAAAAAAGTATATTTTAGACATCTTAGAAGAAACCGGAAAATTAGGTTGCAAACCGACCTCCACACTCTTTGATAGCAAATGTAAATTAAATAGTGAAGATGGTGAATTGTTAGAGGTTATAAACCAATTTCAAATAATTGTAGGAAAATTAATTTACCATACCGTAACCCGTCCAGATATTTTCTTTTCGGTAAGCCAAGTTAGTAAATTTATGCATTCACCTAGAACACCACACTTAGAGGCCATAAATAAAATTTTGAGGTATCTAAAGAAAACACCCGGTAAAGGAATATTAATGAAAAACAATAATTCTAATGTCATATGTGGCTATTCCGATGCAGATTGGGCCGGGAGTTTCTATAGGAAGTCTACTACCGGCTTTTGCACATTTGTAGGCGGAAATTTAGTCACATGGAAAAGCAAGAAACAAAACGTTGTGGCACGATCTAGCGCGGAAGCGGAGTATCGAGCCATGGCGTCAACCGCAAGTGAATTAGTGTGGCTCAAACAACTTCTCAAGGATATCGACATCGAAGTCAATCAACCGATGAAAATGTATTGTGACAACAACTCCGCACGACACATCGCATTGAATCCGGTGTTTCATGAACGGACCAAGCACATAGAAGTTGATTGCCACTTTGTGAGAGAAAAGGTCCAAGCTAAAGAAATAGAGACACTGTATATACAAAGCCATGAACAATTAGCGGATGTCTTTACCAATGGGTTGGATCCAAAACAATTCGACAACATTACAAGCAAGCTAGATTGTACGATATATACATTCCTAGCTTGATGGGGAGTGTTAAAATTATAGAAGAAATAGAATAGAATTAGATCTCAGACGTTCATCATTGATCAAAGGGCTAGAATTTGATTAAATAGAAAATTCTATTTATAGAAAGAAAATAAACGGTACCCTACTGTGTAGGTACCAAAAGTAGTTAGATAGAGTTAAGAGTAAAATTTGTAGCACCTATGTAAGAGAGCTTGTAACTTCAATTTCTGAGAATAAGAAAAACTTTATCTCCTCAGAATTCATACAATTTCAACAACTTATACTAAATCAAACATTATAATTATATATTTTCTAAAACGCTAAGAGCAATAGTCATTCAAAACTAAACATGGTAATATTATGTTAGAATCGTAATATTTCACAGAATGATCTGCCGCCAACAAATTTTGTTTACAAATACGAGTTCTAATATTCTTTTGTGTGGTTGCTTACTTTAACCTGCCATTCACAAAGCAAACAGGAAAAGAATCAAATATAGTAATTGTCTTTTTTTTTTTTTTGATAAATATAGTAATTGTCTATTACTCTATTTAGAGGGTGGCGGTACCAGTCCAAATCAGCTTTAAAATTCCGAGTTCCAAGGATTAATTTATGGGTAGCGCTATATTCAGGGCTATCATTCTAATTTTGAGATCTCATCTGAATTTTATTTCTAAATACCCGTTATACCCTTTCATTCTTTCTCTTCTATCTAATTAATAACAAAGCTCAAGGAAAGGAATAACGTCTTCCTCATAGAGAAAAATCCCTTTATTCTCTCATAAGAAATTCCATATCGTTTTTCATATTCTTATCTCTAAAGTGATTTTTTATCTCTAATATCTAAAATTTGTATAAATTTCTGTCTCTGCATGAGCCTTTTTGTAACTATGATCTACTTTTTCACCCATGAGATTCCTGAGATCTTTTAAATTTTTTTATTGGTTCAGTAGTTCATATTTTTTATTTTATAATGAATGCGATTCATTACTGGCAAATTTGGGTAGGCTGAATATTTGAGATAAGAATGGATGTCCTGATTTAAACATAGAAATTCAATGTAATATTATATCTCCTATCATAAAAGAACAACTACCTTCATATGTTGCTTTTGTTCTGACTTCTGACTTGGAATAGACATAGTCCTAACCTACTGTGTAACAGCTAAACACATTTGTAAATGAGGTCAATTTGGGTCCGATGCCAATCGGACTCAAGGTGAGTTCGATGACGGTCCGATCTGCTTTAAGATTCGTGCTCTCAACTTTTGTGTATGCTTTAAGATTCGTGCGCACAAATCTTAAAGCATATCGGACTGTCCCGAAACCCATCGGACCCAAGCTGCTCTATTTGTAAATACCTAGTGAGGCAAAATTTGATTGCTGTTATACTCTTTTTTTTTCAAGTTGTAATCAAATGAGAAGATAATTAAAAAAACAATGAGAACAATTGGGTTTATATATTTCCATTTGTAATTAAATGAGAAGAGAAGTATACATGAGCACCGAAATAAGCAAAAGTCTATTGTAATATACTATAGTAGCTCATTTTCATGTACAAGATTTCTATGACACGTTACATTTTATTTTCCTTCATTGGTACTTAAGAACCACAATTTATATATAATTCTAAAGCATTTGTATTTTGTTGACAAATTAATCTTAACGAGCCGATCAGAGAATGAAGGATGGGCTGCAAACTAAAGTGCAGATACACAGGAATTTCGTGCACTGATATTTATATCAAAATTGAGGAGTTTTAATTTATTTTTTTTCTTGGTCAGTTTTAACTACTAATTTAAGCAATTTTTTTTTTCTAATTCAATCAGATTGAATCTATTTCATTTATATTTGTAATAGGTTTCATTTCGAAACCTTGAATTGCAGCTTTTAGCATCAATAAAACAAGTAAGGATTTTATAAGAAAAATTGAGAAGATGTATATTTCTTTCCTTTATTAATTTTTTGTATTATTAAGGAATTAATTATTACAGATAATGAAGAGTGAGTATAAGGGTAAAATAGGTATTGAGAGAAAAAAAATTCTCTCAGCTCTCAAAATTACAATTCATTCCCTCAATATAGCACTCTCCTTAATTTATTGATCCCGTACAGCCGTAAGTCAGTAGAAATTACGTTACAGCTCACAGAAGGTCCATTTCGGCAATATTATAATACGGTCATTTTGTAAATAGCACCCCTAATTTTTATGTATTTGTGGAGACAAACACTGGCAACTAACAAGCAATAACATGATAGATAATAGAGGTTTTCCTATATTTATTTTTTCCTAAGCTAGAATTAACTAGTTAGTGGCATTTAACAAAATAACATTAGTAATCGGATCAGAAGGGAAGGTTTACATATTGTCTCTACTTTCGCCTCCATCATGCTTACACGTTATTAAATTTTAATAATAAACTGTCCAAAGTTCAAATAAAAAAAATACACAAAATGCGATCTATATCACATTATCAGTTTCCTACCTGTACAATAAAAGAATGTTGTACTTGACTTTATTTTGTCCGAGATCATAAAAATGAAGAATAACATTTAAAAATTGTCTAATAGATTGTCAAAAGTATTTTAGTGCCCGCCAAATATTCAAAATATGATTATTTATTATATGTATTCAAAAATAAATTAGATTGTCAAAAGTAATTTTGGATATTAATAAAAATAGCTTCATTACGGAAGACATAAATGAACCGATGAGTTATTTTATTATACAAATTTTTCGTTGGGACAAAAAAAACATAATTTGACCCATTTTTTTTTTGACTGAAATAAAATGTTTTTACAATAATCTAACTCCGAATAACTTTTTAAGTTGAATGTTTAGAAGATAAAGGAAATTCATAACTTGATACAACCTAATTTCCGATATTTTTATTAATATCCAAAGTTTAATACAAATTATTATTTATGCCCTGATTCTGACCCAATATCGAAAAATGCCCAAGCCGGCCAGAAAATGACCGGCTTACTCCCCCCTAAGCCGGCCATTCCGGCTTGGTACTTTTTTTTTTAACCGCAAAAACTCTATAAAAAGCCTCTTTTTTCTCTCTCCTCCACACAATTCACTCAACTCACAAAAGAGAAAGGGAGGAAGGGACAGAGAGAAATATAAGATGATCATTAAGGCAAAAAAGCTGATATTTGAAGGGGCCAAAAGGATGAACAATAGCAATCGAGGTAGGTCGGCCAATCGTGGCCTAGCGAGAGGAGGGCCAATTAGTGATCAAGGTAAAAATGAGGAAAAAAAGTACAAGTGTCAAGTATGTCGTGATTTTCTTAATTGTGAGACATGTAAGATGGAGGAATGGAGTAGACGGCATGGTCGGTATGAAATTTCAAACGATGACTTTGTGGAAAATCCCTACGGCTTTGGTTTGAAAAAGAAGAAGGTTGATCCAGAGCCTCCAGCATCGGACGATAAGTTTGTTCCGTGTACTAATAAGGCTACCACTTCGTCTGCTGTGACTGATCCAGAACCAGCAAATTCCGATGATGATTTTGTTCCATGCACTTTCAAGGCTCGTTGTAAGAAGTAGACTTATTTAGAATTAATGTTGTATTAGTAGGGTTTAAAATTTGAATGCATTTGAGTTTGGTTCTAAGAATTAGTATTTTATTGTAGTTGGATGAATTAGGTTGTAATTTCTTTGAGTAATAATTAATTTCATTACTTCTTATTTATTAGTTTCGTACAAAATAATAAAGTACACACAAATTGCAAATAGAGTCCACACAATTTTTACAACATGCATATAAATCATATATTACTACCACGTCTAAAATTTAATCCCCGAAATAAACCACTTGCGAAAGATAACCTACCAGATGACCTACCAGATGGCTCTGGTTACTCACTAGATGGCCCGGCTTGGGTTCCAGATGGTGCTTCTTGGCTTGTAGATGGCGCTGCTTGGCTTGTAGATGGCACTGCTTCGCTTGTAGATGCCCTTGTTGTACGTCTAGTAGTGGACCTCCTCGGTTGGATCCCAGATGGTTCCCCTTGCACCCCAACCGCCTCTCCTCCTATGGCAACTGCCTCTCCCATTGCTTCGGCATACATAGCAGTTGCATCTAAACAGCTTGTAGCAGTGCTATGCCGTGACCCTCCGGACCCACTTCCCGACGCTATTACTCGCTCATTTTCTGCCACATTTGCTGCGTTTCTTGCCTCTGTATTTGCATGTGTTACTTAGTAAGTTGGTATAAATTGAAAAGAAAAATAATTTTGGATGAATGTTACATACCTCTTCGTTGCCTATCGGAAGTGGAACGGCGAGGCTGATGCCCCCTTCGTCTACCTTCTATTTCATTCATCGTCATTACTTGACGAATGTGTTTTCTCCTCCCCTTCCTAATCCAACCACTACTAGGAATGATTCTGTCTCCAGTATTAGCAAGCCAGTCTCCCATATTGCCAATTGGATTGAACACATAGTTCCAAGTACTTTCAAGATAGTTCACAGTATGCCAGTCTGCAACAAAGTCATCCTCACACCAGTTTCGGTCACGGCAAACAGCTAAGACATGAGCGCACATAATAGAAGTTAATTCGGGTCCTTGCACACCAGATGAACCTGATCCCTGTCACTTTTCTTCGATCTGAACTCCTGATTCTTTTTTATATGGCGCTCTCTGATCTTCTTCATTAGATCTTCTTTGCTTCTAAAAAATTGGTTCGCAATCAGCTTACCTTTGTACTCAATCTGTTGCCCATAATAACCAATATCTGCTTCTCTAAACTCAGATACACTAGTACAAAAAAACCCTACACCGACTGTTAAAAAATCCCTACACTGACTGTTGTTAAGGCGTCAGTGATAGCGCCGCCGGTATAGGTATATCTTTACTGACGGGTAAATAACCGTCAGTGTAGGCACCAACACCGGTTGTTTTCTTTAAAAAACAGTCGGTGTTGGCTGCCTACACCGGCTGTTTTTTTTAAAAACAGTCGGTGTTTGTACAAAATTTTGGCATGATTCTATTTGTATCGGGGCTAGCCTCCATATTTTGCTAGCAATATATTACTATTCGGCATTCATTAACATTAATTAGATACCATGCAAATAATTTGAGCAACACAATAATAAACAACATAACTCATATTTCATTCACAAAAAAACACACTATAACAAAATTTACATATATAACACATTAACAAAATATGCATATGAACATAACAACATATATTGCATTTCTTATAAATAGTTTAGAAGTTATCCAAGAAAAATGCATTTGTGAATTTCAGTGCCGATGTGAAGAGGATGCCTTTTTAGCGGCCTCAATTGCTTTCTCAGGCAATTTAATTCGAGGGAAGAGATACATAGCACCCTTTGCTTTCTGGCATAATACCCCTTCCATGCTGTTAAAGGCATCCTCCAATGCCTGCAAGAAATTGAAACGATAAATAAACCTATAGAAATTCTTTGGCAAGTTATCTTGACATAGTACATCATCAAATCCATGTAAGCTTGGTATTGATTTAGGAATGATGAAATTCACTTACCGCTACTTGGGAAGATTAGTAAAATAATGAACACAGAGGTAAAATGCAGATTAGTGGTCACTGTTCCTGATGGCCAAAGAAATTTAATTGTGCTCTAACTAACACAAAGTTTCTACAAACTATAAATAACCAAAAGAAATTATGGACGGATATAATTATACAATTTTTTTACCCTGATATTGGGGTCATAATATTCAAAAATTCACTTTCTCCTCTAGTATAGTTTGAAACTTCTAAGTATATAATAATGGAATTTTCAAACCAATTTATTAGACAAGGTGAAGTTTATCTAACCTTGGCACGTCTTGCTAATGATGAAAGAATCGCCTCCTTTTCAGCAAGGAATAATTCATGTGACTCTTCCCCTGGCTGCCAAATTACATAATTTATATACTTAATTCACATGTCATCGTTAGTTAAGTTACAAAGATTATTTGTAAGATGAACTACTGCCATTCAGATTTTGACATCTTACTGGACAGTTTCATCTAATAATCACTTGGATTTTGGTGGTCCTGTTTCGTTGTAGTTTTTAATTTACAGCTACGGATAAATGCTAAGTTCCAGACATGTCTTTGAGCATCGATTTTATACTTATACGAGCTAAGCTAACATCCTGCACAGGGTGCAGTTTCATATAATCTAAGTTAGAATAAATAAATAAATTACCTTTGGTGGGTTCATGATCAAACTTGCTAGAATCTGACCAGAGGTGTTGGAGCAAAGATCTACAGAAGCAACCTTGTAAAGTTGATCTTTTACATCCTCACTGAAGCCACATAGCTCCATATACCCTCCCCTTTTTCCACATTCTCCATAATACCCTTCATTACAGCATGAATTAAATACTTCTAATTAGGCACAACTTGTCATTAGTTTGGCAAAATGACATTGCAATTTTGTTGATAGGTACTTCTTAAACTTCATACAAGCTCTTCTAATGCTCTACTAAAAAGCTAAATATGTAACACCAAAAATAATTTCGATGCAAATGATTATCTGGTAACCACTGGACCAGCTACTGGTACTTACTAAAACCAGCGATGCGGTTGAACACATCAAAATATCACATGGACTCCTTTTATACAAGGAACTTCACCAATAAGGGAGAAACTAAATAAATGCCCCTAATACCACCTCACCTCCAACACAACACAAATAGATTATAATAAAAGAAAAAAAAATCTCATTTTTGTCCTCGATTCTGATTTCTAATTGCTTCCTGCTAAAATTTCCAAACCATCCCTGTTGATCATTATTCTCCTCTTGAAGTAGTATAACTTTGGTTCTGCTGATGAGGTTGTAGAATATAATAGGTTAAAGGAGCAACCAGAATTTGATTGCCAAGATGTTTGCAAACCAGATACTGAATGTGAATAATGGGTATAGCATGTGATGGCGGATGGATATAATTATGCCTATGTTTATTCCTTTATATTGTGATGGCGGATGGAAATAATCTATAAGAAGCTGGCTTTTCGTACCATCATTTATAAAACGCTGCTTACACTGAAATTATAAAAATGCACTTGACTTGTTTGCATATTCAACAAAAATAAAAGCAAGAGTAGGTACTGTCATAGAGTGGGAAAAATGGCACGCCGGAGCCGGCTCCGTCACGGAACGGCACAGGTACGGCACGGAACGGCACGGCACGCGTGTCATTCGCGTGCCGTGACTCGCGTGTCCCGTGCCGTGACCATTCGCGTGCCGTGCCTATCTTTTGAAACTTTGGCACGGCACGTGAAAAATTTAGTCACGGCACGACACGTAGTCACGCGAGTCACGTGTAATTAGAACCATTAAATATTGATTTAATGGTGAATCTTGAATAAATTAACTTAAATATTGATTAAATGGTCACGCGAGTCACGCGGGTCACGGCACGTTTAGGCACGGCGTGACCATTCACGTGCCGTGACCACCCCTTGACATTTTAGTCACGGCACGGCACGTGAAAAATTAACATGGTCACGGCACGGCACGGCACGAGACCAAAGTCACGGCACGGCACGGCACGTTTTTCCCACTCTAGGTACTGACCTCATCTGCTAGAAGTACTAATCCTTCCTTCCGGTACAATTCCACAATTTCCTGCTGGTTTGATTCGGAGAGAACCTAAGAAGTAATAAAAGAAATACATCTTAATCTATATATTTCTCCCAATAAAATGGTTGTAGTAGCACAAAGTGACAGGGTAGAAACATGAACCTGTCCGGTGGGGTTCCCAGGATTTATGACAACCAATGCTCTCACACATATACCATCTTCTCGAGCCATATCTACCCTTCGTTTGAGCTCAAAAACCTCAAGTCCCCATCCACTTGCCTCGTTAAGTTCATAAGGGACCTGACAACCATCGATGATTGCACTTAATTTAATATTTGCTTTGAAGTGTTATGCAAATTAGTTAATAATTGTCATTGCAAGAATATGAATTAACAGTACAATTGTTATTTGAATGAATTGCAAAATGATGATTTGCATCAGTAAATTGAGCCATGTTGAGTATATTTTTATGTACCACTACTTAAATGGCTAATTTAATTTGTCATTAGGGAAGAGTCTGTATTATTCATGACTTGAAAAGCATGACTCTGCTTTTTATATCCAGTTCGTTCAATATGAAAAGAACGACCCGATCCTAAAACAAAAATATATCCATTTCAGTGCATTTGTGAATTTCAGTGCCGATGTGAAATATGGGTAAATTTCAGTGAATTTCAGTGCATATGGGTAAATTTCAGTGCATTTGTGAATTCTGCCCTTGTGAAATACTGAAATTAGCAGCTGATAAATCTTTTGCACATACCTAGAGAGTAAGCCAGAAGCAGCTGCAGCTCCTAAAACACTAGAAGAAATCTTCTTGTTTCTCCAAAGCAAGACATCAGTAGCTGCATGAAAGTTTAAAAGATATTCAATTTTAAAACCACTGGTCCCATCTGCAGCTAGTGCGTCATTACCAGTATCACTATCATCATGCAAATAGAAAAAAATTTGATTGAAACATGAAATTAATTGGGTAAAATTCTAAGCTGTGGGGTCCATATAATTAATCCTTATTAATAGTCAAAAGTGTTTAGTTAACACTTCAAAACAAAAGGCAAGCACTAACAGCTTAATTTAAAATTTTAGTTAGACCTTGTAAAAATTTTAGTTAGACCTTGTTAACACTTCAAAACAAAAGGCAAGCACAAACAAATTAATAATTATGCATTTTAGTTAGACCTTGTAAATAATTGAAACTCAAAATCAAAATTTTGTTTTAAATCGGACTATATATATAAATATTAAAATTAGCTTTCTAACAGCAAGCACTAACAGCTTAATTTTAACAATAACTGCTACACTGACATCCCCTTTATCTATCCACGAGTAATCCATGACCTAACTGTACCCAGTACGGAGCATCCAAAATTGACAAAATTCTATCAAGAAAACAAAATCCAAACAACTGGAAATAAAGTATCGAGATGGTACCTTTTCGCGCGGAGACGGAGAATGAGTAAAATGCGCCGATATTGGTACTAAAACTGTAAAAGTACACTGCGGGGCCAACCGATCTCGTGGTGGGTCCACTGAGGGAGATAACACTGTAGTTGGAGCAGACTTGGTAGGAGAAGAGGAGAAAGTTGTTCGTTTAGTGCGATTTACCTTGGAAAGGCTGAGGATTGGTGTAACGCTTCGAAATAATGGTATGATTAAAATTATACAGAATTTAATTTAGAAAATAATAAATGTATTAAATTAGAGTTCAGAAATTTATAGAAATGAAATAAAAGCCCAATTCTAAGTTTAGCCCAAATTCCCCACCATATAATCTGTCCCTCTCCTCTATTTTGCCACAGACAATCATTCCCTCTTACTGTAAGTTCTGTTTTCTTTCTCTCTTCCTCTTTTTCTCTTTCTCTCCTTTTCCGCCCCCCCCTTTCTCTCTTTGGCTGCCGCCGGCCACAAGGCCAATCACCACCAAACCGGCGGCCTCCTTCCTTGCCGCCGCCCTCCCTCTCTACCCCAACCGAACCCCATCCCTTCCTCTCTCTCTACCGCCTCTCTTGTCCCTTGGCTGCCGCTGACCCGAAGGAAAACCCTAGCCGCAACCCTCTGGCCTCTCCCCCCTCCTTTTCCCTTTGTTGGCCGACTCTCTTTCTCTTTTTCCCTTGGCCGGCCAAAACCCAAAACCCTAAAATTAGGTACGGCCCGTACCAGGCCGTGCGGCTAGGCCGTACCTACCTAGGTCAGACCAGGCCGTACCAACTAGGTCAGACCAGGCCGTACCAACTAGGTCAGACCAGGCCGTACCTACTCATTCGAAACCCTAACCCTAGCCGAAATCCATACATCCATTAACCCGAAACCGAAACCCATTAACCCTAACCCTAGACCCGAAGCTCATTAACCCATTAACCCATTTAAGGACTTTATTTAAAATGTTTAGATGACAATTGAATTAAATACGAATAGAATTAAGAACCTAATCAAGCGTTTATAAACTTAGGAGCAAACCACGAGGTTCTAGGAGACGCCGAGAATACGCGAGATTCCGACACACGCGAGATCACTGAGAATACAGGTGCGGGTTCCTGGTCTTGTTTTACAAATAATATACAAATGCGTGGATTAAGGTAAGAAATCCTTTTTCAAATCTGGTAGATAAACTGCATGTTGTGGATGTCGAACATTCGTTTGATTTTGTTTAGAATTGCATGATAGGAGTTCTTGGTGCATGGAATTGAATTGACAGGAATTGTGAATGTGAATTGGGGATTGGGAAAGTAAATGATTTGTTTTTCTTTAAATTAGGGCCGTCCGTGTGAGGCGGCTCAGCATGTGTTTTGAAAATCAGGCTGTCCGTGTGTGACAGACCCCCAGAGTGTGAAATGTGAACAGAACGGGTCGTCCTTGTGTGGCGGTTCGCCGGATGGGTCCCCGCAATGGCCCATCTAGAGTGTGATTGAACGGGTCGTCCTTGTGTGGCGATTCGCCGGATTTCTATGTACGGGCATGGATTTCCAGAGTGTGGAATTTAAAAACCTTAAATGTGAATTTAAAGGAGGCGGGAATGAAAATTGTTTTGAAAAGATTGCATATCCGAATTGATAGGTAATTTGGGGGAAATTTCGAAAACTTTACTTTATTGTATTTTGGGATATTAAATGCATTGATTTGTAAAAACACCGGGCTGGAACTAAATCCCGCACTGAGAGATAGTTCGATCTCTCACCGTACCACCTTTTATGTGAGTTCCAGGAAATGGAGAAGAAGACATGGAGGAAGGCCGCGAGTGAGGAATTAGCGGAAGTTCTTAAAGTAGCCACTATTTGCTTTAAATTTACATTTGTATGAACTATATATTGTGTAGACATGGCGGTAACTGTTTGACTAGCCATGTCTGACATATTTTCCCTTTCTATTTGTTTGTGAACCCCTTTTATGTTTAATATAGTGGCTTGTTGGTTGTATTATTGATAATGTATGTGATGTGCTTAACGCCTTGCGTTTAAATGCGCGGCGAGTTGTCCGGGGGTGTGACAACTTAGTTGGTATCAGAGCCAGCACATACAATATCAATAAACTTCCGCTAAGAGAGCGTTAGAAATAGGATGCGGCGTTTAGGTCATAGACCAAACCATGTGGACCGAGCGTACCATTAGTAACAAATGTATATATATTTGGTGACGGATTATGCCTTTGTAGTAACGGTACAACTTGTTTTGAAAAATAACAAACATACCCTCCTTGGGTTATTGAACCAATTAAATTTTGTAGAAGATAAGCAAAATAGATTCTTTTCCTAGATGGCAAATCAATTTAACGGACAGCCCACTTGGCTACGGGCGTTCTCAGCCACCGCAAAGGTCAAGGAAATGGTCGGATGGGTCGACTTGTCCGGAATCACTGTCAATACTGCAATCTCCGTCAATTGTCCTTACTCCGTCATCTCGCCACACGTAGTGGAGGCTAGCGGATTCAGGGTGAAGAATACCGGAAGACGCTGTTTCCTCGCAGGGTTCGAACATAGTGTGGAAGAGCAAGCTCATCGGGGAAAAACCCCAGAAGGAAGGAGAAGACCCAGCTATAAGAGCGGAAATGGAAGCAGAACCATTCACAATGTCAGAAGTTCGGAACGACTGGACGTATCACGTTAGGAAAGACGTACTTAAGGGATATTTTGAGACCGATTAGGGCACTTTAGGGAAAAGGAAATGATATAGTTATAAAACTCACATGTATCTTAATTTCTGTTGAATGTTTTAAATGAGCAATTATAATCTAAAGAAAATTAAAGTTCGATTCGTAATCCTAAATTCCTTCTTTAAATTACGTCTAATTGCCTGGAGTTGAATAATCATAAGTCATACGATGAACTCTGTAACTAATAACAATGCAAGTACATACAAAAAAAAAAAAAAAAGAACTCACATCAAGCACCCTTTGCGCAGCAAAGTCAGAGATGGCGAAAGGAACCAGGACTAACTCAAACACGAGCGACGCAGATGGCGACACTAGAATTCCACTCGAGAACCCTCAGCTGAATGCCCTACTGCAAGGGCTAGAGCGGGTGACTAGGGTAGCCATGGAATATGAACAGCGACAGCCTAGAGAGGCCGACACGTTCTTTGAATACTACCGATCGTTCACCTCATTGCGCCCCCCGACCTTCGATGGGACAGGTGACTTTGCCGCAGCAGAGAACTGGGTCGCAAATATCAAGGATAAACTTCAAATCTTGAGAGCCCCTGAGGAACACCGGGTAGAGCTAGCTACTCAATTGCTGGAGGGTCATGCTCGATTCTGGTGGCAAGAGGTGAAACGTGGGTGGGGTGAAACTGCCGATGCGAAGGGGTGGGCGGAGTTCGAAAGGCAGTTCGAACGCCGCTATATGGACACCATGTCAAGAGAGGCACTCCGACAACGGTTTACAAGCTTGAAACAGGGGAACAGCTTAGTGGTGGAGTATAACTCCAAATTTGAGAATCTAATGAGGTATGCACCCGATATCGTAAGAGATGAATTCCGCCTCAGACAACAAATTGGAGAGAGAGGGTAGGAGGGTTTAACACAAATTGAAATTTCGGAGAGGGAATTGAAATTTAGAAGGGGTTTGGCGGCTGATCGAAAGAAAGAAACACGCGCAATAAAATGTTCAGAGAATGAAAACACTGACCGTCTGCTAAATACCGACTGTTTTTCATAAAAACAGTCGGTGCAGGTTGGGAGCAACACCGACTGTTTCTTAAAAAACAGTCCTTGTTGGTGACTGCTCAACACCGACTGCTTTTTAGAAAAAACAGTCGGTGTAGGGTGTGAGCAACACCGACTGTTTTTTAAAAAAAACAGTCGGTGTAGGGTATTAGCAACACCGACTGTTTTTTTAGAAAACAGTCAGTGTTGGTTTACTGACGGTTTTTTGTAGTGGAACAGTCAGTGTTGAGGTTCTTCTTATTTACAATTTTACCAGCAGTCTCTACACCGACTGTTACATATTAAAACAGTCGGTGAAGGGGTTTTTTGTACTAGTGATACATCATTGAGGTCTGGGAACGGGTGCGTATCAGTCCGGCCACTAAGCGGCATGTTCGTATGCCTTTCAGCTGTTTCAACCGGGCTGTCTTCACCACAACCTTCCAGGTGATCCGAATCCCCCCACATTTCTCCCTCAAATTCATCCCCACTCCTCAGATCGTCCTCCGGTATTTCATTAATATCTTCAAAGTCCGGGCAGGTTGCATCATCTACTGGTGCCGGTCTAGGGTAAGGTGATACTGGAGGTAATAGTAAAGGCGCCACATTTACGGGTTTAGGTGGGGATGAAACTGAGTGTCTGGGTCTGCCTCGATGGGGTCTAGGTGGGGATGAAACTGAGTGTCTTCGTTGGGGTGCTGGTGGAGTCTCATAATTGTAGGTTTCTGGGTCAGGTTCGATTAAAGGAAAGAGGGGTCTGTATGTTTCTGGTCGTGTGGTCTCATGTAGTGCTGCTGATCCAGAGCCAGAACTTCCAACCCCGGGCTCTACCGGAATTCTTCTGACAAAGATTTCCATTATGTAACTCCCTTGGGACCTCAAATAATCGAACATGGATCTCCACGTATTCTCATCTACAAGTTTCAGAACAACTCATTTCCCGCTAGGGGGATTGCTATGTCGGGTTGCTAATTCTAGGTTCCACCTTCCTGGGTTGTAACCGGTGTGTGTGTAAACCATGGATTTCAGGTCCAAAAGTGAGATATCATCTGGAACCAGAAATGAATGAATTGCATCTTTGTTGTAATAAGCCCCGTGTGCATCCTTAAGCATCTTCCCACCATAGTGTAATGAAATAATGACCATAGTAAACGAACTACATTTTAGAAAATGGTAAACAATTGTCAGGTTACTAAATGGTAAACAATTGTCAGGTTACTAAAAGGTAAACAAGTGTCGGGTTACTAAATGGTAAACAATTGTTAGGTTACTAAAAGGTAAACAAGTGTCAATTTACTAAATGGTAAACAATTGTCAGGTTACTAAATGGTAAACAATTGTCAGGTTACTAAATATTAAACAATTGTCAGGTTACTAAATGGTAAACAATTGTCCGGTCACTAAATATTAAACAATTGTCAGGTTACTAAATGGTAAACAATTGTCCGGTCACTAAATATTAAACAATTGACAGGTTACTACTTCAAATTTTAGGGTTTTGGGTTTAGGGTTTGGGTTTTGGGTTTTGGGTTTTGGGTTTGGGTTTTGGGTTTAGGGTTTGGGTTTTTTATTAATTTAATTTAATTTTTTAATAATTAATTTAATTATTCTATAAAATTAAAAAAATAATAATAATAAACTATTACGTTAATAGTCGGCTGAGGCGATTCCTTGGGGTGTGTGCCCTTAAGAAGGGTTTAGGGCCTTTTTATAGAGTTTTTGCGGTTAAAAAAAAGTACTAAACCTGCCAGAAAATGGCCGGCTTAGGGGGGGAGTAAGCCGGCCATTTTCTGGTCGGCTTGGGCATTTTTCGATATTGGGTCAGAATCTGGGCATAAATAATAATTTGTATTAAACTTTGGATATTAATAAAAATGTCGGACCTAATTTCAAAATCGTTAGACACATTCAAATAATCAAGAGATAATACTGTGTTCTTATCTCCAATTTCAAAGTTCAAATATCTAAACCACTCAACATGATCTCCATATTAAAATGTGCTTGAAAATCAAATTATATATATATATATATATATATATATATATATATATATATATATATATATATTTTACTATTTTTTTAGATAGGCACAACATCATTGTTTTCAGAAGATTATGGACCGTCCAAAACAATGATTTTGTACCTATCAAGTAAAATAGTAAGAAAAAAAATCCAAAACATATAAAATTTAGTCTTCAAGCACATTTTAATATGAAAATTTTGTTGAGTAATTCAGATTGACTATTAGCATGATTCCAGCACAAAACCAATAGTACCCAATAGTACTTTTCTTAAATTATGGAGGAAAATTTGACATAAAACTCAATAACTCTGCATGAATCTCAAGACAGTATAGATCATTGGTCAACGTGCTACACCTTTTTTGTGCCAATCTATGTTGCATGGATACGAGTACGGGTATCGTATCGGATACGATATGAATACGGCGATACGGTAATTTTCAATTATATATTATTTTTTATTATTTTAATTATATTAATAATTACTATATAAATTAAATATCAAAAATCATGGATAAAGTATTTTGTATAAATTAAATATAATAGCTGGTGCATTGTAACAACAAAATTAAGTTAGTGTAGTGGTTAAGTGATTGTTGCATTCACCATAATACTCAGGTTCGAGCCCCGCAGATGGCACTAATTTTTACTCAATTCACTGGTCTACGCGCGGTTCACAGCTCACGGTGCACCAAAAATGAAATGGAGAAAACATTCCGGTCCATGCGCGTCTCACAGGTGAAATATAAAGCATATGTTGGCGTATCGGCGCCGTATCCGAGCAGAGAGGAGCCGTATCGGCACGTTTCAACGTGTATCGGCGACTGTATCGGGTGATTAAGGATACACCACGTATGCCGATACGCCAGTTGGTGTATCCAACACGTATCGGGTGCATATCCGTATCCGACACGCACCCGATACGAATACGGAACTCTAAGTAGCGTATCGGGGTAACATAGGTACCAATGATGATTTTTTTTTTTTTTTTTTTTTGGCAAATGGGCCGTAGGCTGAGTTTATATTGAGAATAAAGATTACATATACAGATGTTTAAAAACCAAGCACAACAAAGTACTACCCCTGATTACACAAGACACCAGCTTACCCCAAAAATAAACCTTCACTTGCAAGACACACCCACCTCCGTAAACTACACAAAAACATATCATATGCTTACTGATATTACAGAAACCAAACAGAACCAAAAACAGTGGGCATGACTCATGACATGAAGATTAGATGATAAAACGGTAATAGAGTTTATTTGTTCTAGCTTAAAATAGTTAATTCGTCAGCCTCTTGATTTTTTTTGGCCAATGAGGATTTTATTATGAAGAAATAGAACTCAATTACGTATTCGGTGACATCTTTATTTATTATATTATATACTTTAATTTCTTGTTGATTTTGTCTCGTGTTGTTAATCTTTTCATATCAGCAAAAATGCAAAACTCAGGTAGGTGTTTTAACGATTCATGTACAAATTGTTGTACATATGTAAACTTTTTTTTGTTGGTTAATAAACTTTTAAAGTAGAATGCAGCTACTTTTCATAAAATTTCTGTATTCTTATAAAATGTTAGGAAATATGTTTTAGAAGTCATAAATTTTTTGAAAAAAAAGATAATAATAGGAAGAGTACGAGACATTCGGCCTTCTCTGTTTTTTCTGTCAGTATTGTTCCTGTATTCAGCAAAATATTGGGCCTAACTGAAAAGGAAAAATAATATTAATATGTGTACCTTTTCCATTCTCATGTCCTTTTTGCTTAGAAATAAGTGGACCCCGCTCTTCAGGTTTACTGGGAGATATCACCATCTGTCCGCCATCCTCTCTGAGGGAATCACAGTGACAAATAAATAGTTCGGATTCAGTTTGGCGGGATCAAAAATTCATGATTCGGATATAATTCGGGTATAATTCGTGAATTATTCGGTACAACAAGGAAGCAAAAAAAAAAAAAAAAAAACCAAAAAAAAGTCCCAATTTTTTTTTTTAAATTTCGTATTTTTCTCGCGAATATTATTGATTCGCGTTTTATTCACGAATAAAACGTATTATACATTTTTTGCATTTTATTCAGAATTCGGTTCGGAAACGTTAAAAAAACAAATAAAACACAAATTATTCGCGAATTATACCCGTATATTGTTACTATGGTGGAAACCACTGGTGATTTCTCGAGAGATATAAAGTAGATTTGTTGATTCTTTAGTTCATTGTTTTCTGTGGCGACATTTATACCATTAATCACGGATCTAATCTATAACCTGCTTATTTTTAGAAATAAAATATATCAAATCTTCGAAAAACAAAGATTGATTATTTATTTATTTTTAAATAAATGAATCTGCACTAATGATGAGTTCTATCAATGTAAGATGATGGAGACGTGCCAATTGTGCGGTCCTAGAAACCTACGCCTAGTGGAACCGTATTATTGAAGCAATTCCATCTATTTTCAGTAAAAAAAAAACAATTAATATATTTTTCGATGATTTGAATTTTTAATTTCTAAAGAAAAAGTTTCCTAGAAAATTGATGGAATTAAAAATTCAGCTGATCTAAACATTGATTTCATTTCTTTTAGAGATACGTTTATATAAAATTTTATAATTCATTAAACTCGTTATTATCTTCCAAATACTGATAATAGAGTGGGAAAAATGGCACGGCGGAGCGGACTCTGTTACGGAACAGTACGGTTACGGCACGCGTGTCAGTTACGTGCCGTGACCATTCGCGTGTTGTGCTCATTTTTTGAAACTTTAGCACGGCACGGCACGACACGTAGTCACGCGAGTCACGTGTAATTAGGACCATTAGATATTGATTTAATGGTGAATGTTAAATAAACTAACCTAAATTATAATTAAATTGTCACGCGAGTCACGCGAGTCATGTATGGTCACGACACGATTAGGCACGGTGTAATCACCCCTTGACATTTTGATCACGGCACGGCACGGTAAGTGAAAAAATTAACTTGATCACGATACGGCACAGTACAAGACCAAAGTCAAAACGTGTTAGTCACGACACAGCACGGCACGACACGTTTTTTCCACTCTACTTGTAAGAGAAGAATAGGAGAATTAGACGCTTTGCTTGATGGGACGACATTAGCTACAAATTTCGAAGGGGACCTGAGAGCAACTCGAGTTGAAAGATTTAAAAATTGACGTAATAAAGTTTTTCCATCACAAATTATCAGATTCATCTATTTTATAAACTTGATCTTTTTCAAAATGCATTAAAAATTGTATCTTTTAGTAGGGACATTTTTTTCGTGAAAAGAACGAATCAACATATTAGACTTCTAAATTTTGAAACTTTTGTATAAATACAAAAATAATTGTGGCAGTAGTACTGACACCAAAATTTTGTATATCGCATATGCAATAGAGGGTTGTATATGCGAATTTCAATATAGATTTATATATACATATTTTAAAATGAGTTGTCAGTACCCACAATAAATTTTTACAATTGTGAGTCATGACAAATCAATAAGTAATGCTCATGTAATATTATGCGTCCGCATAGACCACATCTGCAGTCCCCATGTAGTATTATGTATTCACATGACTGCACATGCGGTCCGCATATTCAAATCAGTACATATATAACTGCATGACATTTTGAACGTAACAGCATACTACATACGCATATGTGTTCCATGCGACCACATTTAAATAAATAACATGATTTCTTATAGAAAATGATAATTTTTTCAAGTTTGAGATAATTCTCGAGATGATTTTGACATTCCATCTAAACAATTTTTTCCTATACTTTTTACATATAATTTCATGCTCATGAGAATTCGCAATTCGTATTGTCAGATCTCGCACCCATAAATCTCTTCTCATACAATTTCGTGACTATCAAACACGGTCTTTAACTCTAAATCCTAAATCCTCGTATCGTATCAGACTAGTAAGAGGCGAAAGTAGATATTGAGAAAAGAGGACTAAGAGCATCTACATCCCTAAAACTTTTAGAGTTTCTAAGTAACTACTAACTAATTTTCAGAAATTATAGGCTATGGAGTTTCTAAGGGTTCACATCCCTGAAACTAATTTAAGAGTTTCTAAAATGACACATCAGCAATAAAATAAAATAAAGAAAAAAATTAAGCGAACACCGGCCAATCATTTTGCCAACTCACAGTTTATAAACGATTTCTTATTAAGAAATTTTTGAGCACAGTTGCTAAATAAGAAACTGGTCTACATCCCTGAAACTGGTTTAGAAACTGTCACATCAGATTAGAAACTCTGATAGTTTCAGAGATGTAGATGCTCTAAGTCATCTCTATCAATTTTTTTTTATTTTTGTCCTTTAAATTTTATTACTAATAGTCTCTCTCGTAAAATAAAATTACATAACACTTATTTATTGAACTCCTTAATGTCTATGTAACAAGTCACTCTAGCAATTTGTCACGAGAATAATTTTTAAGAGGTATGATACGATAATAAACTTCAGCATTCTCTATCTACAAAACAAACAACAACAAAATCAATTTAATAATAATAACAATAAATAAAAAATATTAAATTTAGTGTATAGTTATTAGTTAAGATACAGCATACATGGTAGGTGTGGATTAACACGAGGAACGGACGCATGTTTGTTCAAAAATCTAATGCAACTTCCTGGGCCCAGCCCCGTGACTCTTCCTGGGCCCAGCTAACAATCTCGGCCCCTATCACCACCTAAAGTCCCCAAACAAAACATCAGCATTTATTATACCTAATCTCAAAAGATTAGGCTTTTTCTTAGGTATAAATATGATTTTTAACCTTTTCGGCTACCGATAATTTTATTCGTAACAAAATAAGAATATTAAACCTATATCACCGAATCCTTCAAATCTCATTCATTATTCATAGCACAAAAGCATGTTTCAGCTAGAGCAACAGATTCGGTTCCGGAGTAATAAGGGTATGTTTAGTTGGATTGAGAATAGGCTATTTTTGGAATTAGGCTATTCGGAATAATCCATTCGGTATTTGATTGGATTAGAATAGCTAGAATAGTAAATCCAAAAATTTTGTCTATTAGAATAGACTATTTCTAAGAATTTTGAGATTTGATTATTGTAATAAGACAAACAATAGTTATTTTTAATTTGACTATTCTAGCTATTTTTATTTTGCAACCAAACATACTGTATCGGTACCATGTTTCTGCACGTTATAGATCATACTACCAATTCTTTTTTTTTCTTTAAAAAAAATAAAAATGAAGATCTTACCCCAAACCTTACCGCATTATCTTGACCTAAAAATATGAAAAATAAATACTTGAAAATTCCGTTCCTTTGTGGAATTAAATTGAAACAGTTTAGAAAGAAATTGTGCGCAACTAGCAACTATATTTAAGAAATCATTCAGAAAGGAAGAGTTCGTACAAGTCAAAAGTAAAACTAACGGCACATGGAGCAGTTTGGTACTCTTACAAATATATATTAACACATTATATAAGATAGCATGCAGTGCTCTGACGAGGCTAATTTGGTCAAACTTTGAGACTAAATTGGCCACTAGTCCAATTAGTCTAAGTAGCTTAGATCCAGGGAGACCAAAGACCTCTGATTATAAACACCAAAATCTCTTACATATAAACAAATTAATAAACATATTTAGATTAATCAATCTTATAGGTCTTTTGAATATAAAAGAATCAAGAGGCTCCTCAATAATTGAGTTTGCCACCTACAACATTTCTGAGGCATTTTTAAAATCAACATAATTAAGACACAACATATAATCCATTGAGCGACATGTAAAGCGACTACCAGCATGTCTAAGTGACAACATGACAGGTAAGATTCCAAAGAAGTGGTAAAATTGAAGATGAAAACAGATAGGAGTCCATTTGGTCGGAATCGGGTTGGTTCGATGTCTGATAACGAAAAGGATCGAACTAGAAAATTTAAATTGAGGAGCTGAAATATATAATTCATAATGTGTTGTTACAATTATAAAATGAAATTCAAGTAACTAAATTATAATCACATATTTAACATTTTACGAAGGGATTGCAACTATATAAAAATTATAAAAAAAAAAAATTTTGTTTTAGGGGTAGCTAAGTATTCTTGCACTACCTTAAGATCCGTCTCTAATGCGAGGTCAGAGCCATCCAATCGGCATCAAGATTCCCACAAACAAATTTAAAATTTGTAAAGATAATTGTACATGAATCTTGATGCAGAATGGACAGCCTCGGCCGGATATCGGATCGCACCCACTTTCAAGTTTCAACTGGTGGGGGTTTGAAAGGTGAAGTTGGATATCTAGGATATGACACCAGAAAATCCTAGAAAAAGATTAAAAGAGAGACGAGAGAGATAGTTTAGTAGTTTGCTTAGTTTAAATCTGCCGTATCTGACGCCGGACCCACCGACAGCACCACTTGTTACATCTGCTTCGCTGTCTATTTATTATAATACATGACCTGAGCTGAGCCCAATTAGGCGCTGCTCTTTTCAATTTTTTCTTCAATTCCCATCAATTGGTTTCATAACAGTACCGACAACTTTGGCTAGTAGACCAAATACAATAAAAAGTGGATTTATTTGTCTAATTAATCACACAGAACAGAGAAGGTGGAGAGTTGGGTCATATTAGTTTCCTAATTATGGGGTTTGCTTAGAAAATATGTTCCCACAAGCATCTCTTTGAAACGACTGATGGAACTTGAATTCGTCTTTTATTAGCTGACAATTTTGCTAAGATTCTTATTTCAAAACAATTCTAGGCAGCTACAAGTGTTGGAATTATGTATGTACATGAGCAAGTATGCTAGATGTAGAAATTATTAAATAGTTTGTTATATATAGCTACATTATAGTTATCTTATAATTTTCTCAGATATTAAACACTTCTTGATGTCAATTTCTCTCCTCAATATATATGCATTCAAGTCTATATTTCTTATCCTAAACATTAAAAAAAAATAATACTACAAATGCATATGTTCGAACTTTTATAAACTGTTATTAAGAAAATAACAAAAGAACATGATTGGGGCATTTTTTTTTTTTTCAAAAACCAAAGTTTGATACTGATGTTTTTTTTGTAAAAATGGCACCAATCATGTTCTTTTTTTATTATTATTTTTTAATAATGGTTTATAAAAAAAAATTCCATATGTTCAGTCAAAATTGTTGAATACATTTTATGACTATTTTGTGCATCTCATATCTCCTTTGGAAATTTACTAAAAAAAAGTTAAAAACCTACAACGTACCTATATCTGAAAAAAAAAACACTAATATATATGTTCTACAATGATATTAATATTTTTTCCTTTATTTTTTGACAGAAGAGATACTATTACTAACGAACATAACATATATATAAAGTTTGATCATGTAGTATTAAACAGAGACTATTAATTTGTTTTTTTTTATTCTAACAAAGAGATGTGATCCAGGTACCTCTGGACATGTAAATTATTTTGTTTAATTTAAAATAGTTAGTAGGCTATGGATACTAACCTTAAAAAAAAACAAAAACAAAGAGGTGTGATAGTGGACAATTCAAATTGACCATTCAAATTTTTAATATTAAAATTTGAATCCGAAGTAACAACATATCTTTACTAAATTATTTTACTTAGCACCTTAGCACTACAATTTTATATACCGGTTTCTTATATAGGGGGGCTGAGGATTGTACAGAATTTGGTTGTAAGGCAAGCTGTCTAGACAGCCGAAATTTTTATTGTTACCACGGCCAAAAATCGAAATTAATTCGTTACCACCCCGCTCAACCTTTATTCAATACTACCACCCCCGCTAATCTAGTTTGCGCACCAAACTGGCTAGTGCGCGGACTGGGTTGGCGCACAAGCTTGGTGCGCCAACTGGGTTAGCGGAGCTCTCTTTTCACCGTATAAGAGCCGCGCGATGCCCATTCTGTTGCGCAAACGGCACTCCGCGCACCGAGCACAGTAAAAGGTAATTTTTTTTTTTTACTTTTTTTTTTAAGTTATTTGTAGATTAGGTAGTTGGTATAGGTATTCAAAATAGGTCCAAATAGAGTATAATTGTAATAAATAATTAGAATGGTGTCCAAATAGAGTAGAATTGTAATAAATTATTAGAATGGTGTCAAAATAGAGTAGAATTGTAATAAATAATTAGAATGGTGTCCAAAATAGATTCAAACAGAGTAGAATTGTATTAAATAATTAGAATGGTGTCCAACATAGATTCAAATTATATTAAATATTTAGAATGATTTCCAAACAGAGTAGAATTGTATTAAATAATTAGAATGGTGTCCAACATAGATTCAAATTGTATTAAATATTTAGAATGATGTCCAAACAGAGTAGAATTGTATTAAATAATTAGAATGGTGTCCAACATAGATTCAAATTGTTTTTAGCTATATTATGTTGTATTTTATGCCAAATTAATTTAGTACCCTATTTGAGGTACTTAAGACCAAATTTGACTAGAAATGCACCAAATTGTAGTATGGCGTCATCCAGCGGCACCAAGCACACCAGTCACGCAGATGATGATATGGGGTTGGATGTAGTGTTAGCTCGGACCGTCTTTCCGCATTTGATGACAGAGTATATCAGTCCCGTTTGCTGGTTCCCGTACAAGGAGCACAAGATTAGAAATTCATATGTAAGTTTACATCTCTATACCACTTGCAAATAATATACCTTTTCATTTGAATAAAATAATAAATTGTATTTGTGTTTATTTTGAAATTAAATGCAGACTCATACTCTGACGTCGACGAGGAACAACCAGATGAATATCCTCTACGACCCTCGATTTGCACCCGCGTTGCAGAGGCTGGGTCTGTGGCATGTGTCACAGCTCAGTGACTTAAATGCAGATGTCGCTCTTATGTCTGCATTGGTCGAGAGGTGGCGACCGGAGACCCACACCTTCCACTTGCCCGTCGGAGAGATTACGGTGTCTCCCCAGGACGTGAGTTGTCTCTGGGGTTTGCCCATTACCGGAGAGGCGGTGACGGGTGTGGAGTACGGAGACTTCACGCAGCTCGTCACCGACCTGCTGAGAGACGGGTTGATGAAGCGGAGGTCGACCAAGAAGGGGTACGTCTACTCGAAGAATGACATCAGTTTATCACAGTTGCGGGAGCGGTTCAGGTAACATTTATTTTATAAAATTAATTATTTGATGTCTATTTTTCGCAATTTTCACTAAATTGGTTCGAATTTACAGTGGAGCCCTGGACGCAGATGTTGATGCTGAGACGGTAGATCGGTGGACCCGGGCTTACATCATGGAGATGTTTGCTTGCTGGATGTTCCCAGATTCATCGGAGGCCACTGTCCCTGGATGTTTGCTTGAGTGGCTGAGGGACTTGGCCCAGCCGAAACAGATGAACTGGGGTGCAGCGGTATTGGCATGTCTATATCGGGGTTTGTGCACCGCATGCCAGGTATAATTTTATTTTAACTGTCACTTGTACCTAAATAGACAAACAAGCACAATTTCTACGGTCCAGCTGGTCTCCTGATGCATTGGTCGTGGACGACGTTCCCGTTCGGCCATCCACAGCCACGAGTGAGAGGTTGGGCTCCAGCTTGGGGGCAGCCCAACGGGATTACATGTCCGGCTTACGCGCAGAAGTGGTGCTCGAGGAAGACGTACATCCAGACCCCGCACGGCAGACCTATGGGTGTTGATTTCTTCCGGAGTCAGTTCGAGCAGATGACTCCTGACAGACACGTCTGCTGGCGGCCGTACGACGAGCGTGTCGAGGGTGAGGACGATGCTGCTGTCCCTCACTCCTTCCTGTATGACCTGCCTCACATATGCCTCCAGCAGCGTCAGTTCTGGTTTGCTCAGGTAACCCTTGCATTATTATTGTATTCCCGTTTTGCATCACTTTTATTTATTACGTACATAGGATTATTTATTTTTATGTACTTGCAGGTACCACTTGTGTTCTACCAGCTTGTCGAGCATTACTATCCTGGACGGGTGATGCGTCAGTTCGGTATGCGTCAGCCCTTTCCCGTCCCGGATCCCATCTCCAAGGACAAGTGGTACGAGCTTCACAAAGAACTGGCCACTACCAGCGGTAAGAATTGGCGGACCGTGCACGCCGATTATGTGACTCAGCTTGAGGCGATGGACGACAGGATCCCTGACGAGCTCCAGTCGTATGCTTTCGATACATACGATCAGACCTATCGCAGTTGGTATCAGGAGTACTGTGCCTTCACGGTGTACTTGCATGGTCAGATCACAGAGATAAACACGAAGCCGCTCCATGTACGACGCGACACGGTTAGTGACGAGTATGGCTTCATTCCCTGCGCTGGCCCGGCTGCGCTGCATAGATTGTAAGTCTTTAATTTTTTGGGTTTAAGAACTAATTATGAAAATTCATTTGCAATTCGAACTAATTTTTTTTTATTTTAATTCGCAGGTACTCATGAACATCAAGCAAGTGCTTAGGAGTGCAAGATACGCCGTCACAAGAGGTTGGAAGGCTATCGGGAAGAAGTGGTTGTGTTCCGCTGCACCGCCTGTCGTCGTCACCGGGTACCAGGATCAGCTCGAGAGGGTTCTCAGGCTTTCAGATCTTCCCCGCTATGAAGATTTGAAAGACATGGACAGTGCCGATTCTGCGGAGCCTATGAGCACGCCAGAGCCGGATTTCTCATACCTACACGAGGCAGCGACTGCTGAGGCTGCATTTGAGGCTGCTGGGCTTGCAGCGGTACGTACATTTTTGTAATTATTTTTATAATCATCTTCGTTGTGAAACCTAATTATCTATTTGTTTCAGGGAGATATACCCCGCGGAGATCCGTACGACAAGCAGGACCCTACCTCAGATTTTACGTTTCACCTGGGCTCTCATTACGGGGCTTACACGCAGGATGTAGACTCTCCTCCGTTTTACACACAGCAGACGCCACTCCCACAGGAGACGCCACTCCCACAGTCCAGTGCAGCAGCTGTCCAGCAGGATGTCTCATATGGACCCGTGTACCCTGCAGAGGATACACGTGAGTTTATTTTCGGACCTGGTGCAGATGAGGGACCACACGAGGAGTCACTTTTTGGGGAGATACATGAGGAGACCCCACCACAGCCATCACGACAGTACACATCTCTGGAGGAGAGGGAGCGTCAGGAGGAGGGGCGGGGTAAGAGAATTAAGAGAGGGAAGAAGCCGTGGACACCCTCGAGCAGATAGGATAGAGTTACTTGTTGTAGTTTATGTTTTTGGATATTATTTCGGTATTAGTTCTTGTTATTTGGATGTTATCTCGATATTATTTTGATATTAGTTCTTATGTTGTTTTGTTTTTCTGTTGTTTAGTTCTTCTGCAATCAATTTAACATATTAGTTTTTACGTTATTTACCTGCCTGCTGCCTTGCGTCTGATGAACATTGTTAAAAATAAAACAGAATTTTCAGACACCCGTTGCAAAAATAAAAATAAACACCAAAATCCAGTCAGCCCTAAACCCTAAACCTAAACCTTAACCTTAACCCTAAACCCCAAAAATCCATTCAGCCCACAGGCCCGCTAACCCAGTTGGCGCACCAAGCTTGTGCGCCAACCCAGTCCGCGCACCAGCCAGTTTGGTGCGCGAACTGGGTTAGCAGAGGTGGTAGTATTGAATAAAGGTTGAGCGGAGTGGTAACGATTTAATTCCGATTTTTGGCCGTGGTAACAATAAAAATTTCGGTCTAGACAGTGATGTGGTCACAATGGTCATAAAATAATCAAATCATTTCATTTGGATGAAATTGAGGCTCCAGTGATTAAAAAATTTAAGAAATAAATTGACAAGCATTTAAAGAATATCTAATGCTTTCATGATCAGTAGTACTATATTAGCAAAATCCGAAAATGAAGTTTTTCAATCCAAATTAAAAATTCACCCAGAAAAATATAGTTTACATGGGACCGGCTAAAAGCAGAATGAAAAAGAAAGGTGTGATAGATAAATTTTTTCTCATAATAGCTGATGTCGTTTATATGTATGTTGGTTGTTGGAAAATTTGGAAAAATAATATATACTAAATTTCCAATTATAAATTATTGTTTTTTTTTTCAATTTCACTATAAATAAATTCCATCGTTACAATATGCTATATCATTGTACTAATTTCATTATTTTATTATGATACATCAAAATTGAGCAACGTCGTCGGCGCCCCTTTCCTATTATCCAAAAAGAAATGATACAACTCGTGACACGTGAATCCAACAAAGGTGGGAAGTCACGGTCTAACTCGTGCATAAGGTGAGCCTAGAAGCTCGAGCTGGAGAGTCTATCGGGATCGTCACACAACTATAGATATATTTGAGCGGAAATGAGGAGGGCTCAAATACCCCATTACTTCATGCTCCAATCGTACCCAAACATTTTTATCTTCAATTTCAAAGTTCAAACAAAAGATCTGAACCGCTAAACATGATATCCATGTTAAAATATGCTTAGAGATCAAATTTTATATTTTTTAGAACCTTTTTACTATTTTTTAAGATAGGTACAAAATCACTGTTTTTCCGGAAATTGTGGACCATCTAAAAACGATGATTTTGTACTTATCTTAAAAAATAGTAAAAAAATTTCAAAAAATATAAAATTTAGTCTCCAATTATATTTTAATGTAGATATCATGTTAAGCGGTTTAAATCGTCTGTTTGAACTTTAAAATTAAAATTAAAAATATTATCGTAAGATTGAAGAATGAAACAATGTGGCATTTCCTCCTCTGATAAAACACACACGGAGAGTTATCACCAGCTCTCTCTCTCTCTCTCTCTCTCTCTCTCTTTGTATGTATTAATTATTGTACCGTTTGCTTAATACCTACGACGACCGTTGTAGACTTGTAGCCAGTTCAATGCTTCACATTTATTTGGTCAAATTAAGCACTTGATCACCGTCCTTGCATTTATTAATAAGCAACGGTCGTTTGAGCAATTCATTGGTGGACCGTTATAAGCTTCCGTGAACACTATATATATATATATATATATATATATATATATATATATATATATATATATATATATACGGTACTGATACTAAATTGGATCAAAGCATGATATTTTATATGACAACAAAAACAACTTTTCATAGTTCTTCAGAGCTATAGCAAATTAAATTTCGAATTTGGTAATTCAAATGATTTGCATCAGTAAAAAACACAGCGAATAAAAATAAAAATAAAAATTAATTTTGCACTATACACGGCGAATAATTTTTGGAGCTACAAATATTGATATAATTTTGCACCAATCAGGAGTTCTAGTTTGGAATATAATGCAACAGAATGGCCATGGAGTGTGTACACGAGTCCGCATCGTCTGCACTAACTCAAAAGAGCATCTTTTGAGTTAATACATTTGAGCCGTTAGATTTTAAACGGAGTCAATCCGGCTCCCGTCTATAACGTAGGGGCTCTGTAATATTAGTGCAGATCTAGTCAGCACGGATCTTACAGCGATCAGACGGTCAAAAAAAGGAGGATACGAATTGGAGTGTACAGTGGGTAATAACTTGAGGTGTTGACTTTGGGAAATGGGGTGGAGATTTAGAGATCTCGTGCGTCGAGGAAGGAGATGGCAAATTGGAAAATATGGCATTAATTCCTCATCCACATAATTAAGCCGCACGTGAGCTGCATGTATCAACCTCCAGTCCTCCATTGACTTTATTAATTATTTTCTTACATTCCCGTAAATGATTATATGATTGTATGATTATCTATTATGTATGTATAATGTATAATGTATCAGATAATTTATAATACTAGAAAGTAGCTAGAAACGAAGCTTGCAACTTAGAGCTACTCGTTTTCTTCGCTTTCAGATGGAAATTAGCTGCTCTCACGGCCACACCGTTGACATATTGCAGCGTACGCACGTGCCCCCCTTTTTGGCGATTGTGTTTTATTTTTTTATTTATTTATTTATGACTTCCCGCAGGATTTGGCGATTGTGTTGGAGTTGGTTTTCAACGCTAGCTATACAGAGAATTTGATTTAAATCATTTAATGTGAGTCTGTACAAATTATAACCAAGGGCATTCGAGGTTGATCAAATGCTTTTGTTATGGAAAATAAGTTAGAGAGACCTATCAATGCTAAGAATGTATATATGGTAGTTAGCAGCAAAATGATACAACATAATTAGTCGTGAGGTTAAATATAATTAAGATTTGGCGATTGAGATTGTATATATATTTATAAACAGATCTATTAATTTTGGGTTCGCAAGATTTTAAGCTGAACATAGCTTAAATAAAAATTTTATTCAGGTTTTGACCTGACAAGTTTTTTTCTAATTGTTAGCGAATTAAATATTTTATTATCTACGTAACTAATTTTTATGTTATTTTGGTTTATATTGTTAGTTCCTCAGAAATGAAATAAGTTGTTAACGCGCCATTGGCATTAAGAGTGGTGGAATAAAGAATATAATTGTGTGATTTCCGAGTCCATGAAAGTCATGATGGTTGCAAGTTGGAAGTACTGGCGCATCTATCCAGCTATAACACGTTGGATCCTAAAATTATATATTTTCATACTGTGAGGCCTGTTCGGGCAACACGGAAATTTCGTAGAAATGAAATTTTTTAATATGAAAATAGTAATTTTAATTTGTCAAAACTAAAGATATTTAACTCATGAAAAATTTTAGAATATAGGTGTTCGGCAAATGCATAAAAAATTTGTTAAGATGTTGCTTATTTTTTTTTTTACAGAAGATGTAATACTAAAATTAAACTATATCAAGTGTATTGATATTAATTACTTATTATGATCGATATAATTGTATATATCATATTCTAAAAAAAAAATGAGTGAATTGACTATACACTGATCACACACTACAAAGTGAAATTGACCACACACGACAAAGTGATATCAGAGTGAATTGACTACACTTCAAATTATGCTAGACATCAGAATAGGAACTTAACTTAAAATTAGCTTAATCTATTAAAATTAAATGTTGCTAGTTTAATTATGCTTGTTTAATTAATTTCTTGTATTATGAAGTTATGTTTGTTTAATTAAATTTAGTTTTGGGCTTGTTTAAATTGTGTTTGTTTTATTATATTATTAATTTTAGCTTAATCTATTGATTGGTTGTGTTGAAAACTTGAAATGAAACAACAATCAATTGAAAAACAGTATGAATGCTGAAATGACCAGTATTGTATTTGCTTTCTAAACAAGAATATGTTATTTGGGTTATTTGAAAATCTTTTATTCCAATACTATTTGGATTATAGATGTTATTGCATACCAAAGTTGCATAGCAGGTGTTATACGAAAATGTGATGAAAAAAAAATACATTTTATTTTTCAAATAATAAACAATTAAAATAACATAAGAGAGGAGAAGATATATATAAGAGAGATGTGACTCTTCTTCATGATAATTTTGTTGTAGGTATTAGTTAGACCCTCATATTTTATACTAAAATTCTTAATTTGACTCTCACATTTTATAGGTATTAGTTTGACCCTCATTTTCTATACTAAATTCTTGAATTTGACCCTCATTACTAATAATAAATTTATAATGATACAATACTCAATTAAATTAGAAAATTGTTGACCCCGTTAAAAAGTTTCTGCATCCGCTTTACATATAAGTTTATAAATTTTTGAGTTCATTTAGTATAATACAAGTTAAACGGTTAAAAAATAATAATTTAAGTTGATTTTAATACATTCAACTTTCATCATTTTTATGTATAATTTGACTTGTTACTAAATATCTTCGAAAATTTATAAATTTTAAATGTAAACACATTACTCATGTAGTAGATCAGCTTGAACGGTTTTGGTTTCCACATAAGAAGCCTACCTGAAAGGTAGGTTTTGAAAACCAATGACACTTGAGCTGAAATGCTACCGATGACATAGTAGTCAGACTCAATTTATTAGTGCATAATCTTGTTGGCTCTTAGTTTTTCAAATTTGTTATTCTCAGTGTTCAATAAACAAAAATAAAGTATATTAATACCATCGTTTGCATATATTCAAGATAGAAGATGAATATGACGAGTGGAAAAAAAAACTATTGAGTTTCGTTTCTTTATTATTTATCCTTGCATTTTATTTTTCTATGTTGGACCAAGACCTTAATATAGATATATTTCAATATCTTTTTCAGTAAGCAACCTATGTGTAAAAACTTGTCCGTTTGAATTTGTTGTTTAAAGTCTATTAATTTTATAGATTTTAGAGTACAAGTTAGACTCGTAACTAATTTTTGTAAACTCTGACCCTCCGGGGCCCGCCTTCCCTTTGCCACTAACTGAATCAACCAATATTAAAGAACAGTATTAACCCAAATTATTTAATTTATTCTCTCCTTTTTTTTCATTTTCTTTTAACAAGGCCGTATACCCAGTTTCCAAAGTATTATGAGCAATGAATGAGCGAGGCTGTGGCATGTGGAAGCAATGATTCCGGAATAAGTCCAAAAGGCATTTCCCCGTCCTCGCAGGATCATCACTTTGATCAGTGGGTCCCGCCACCTCACCTTCTCTTCCATTCCATGATTTCCATCATCCCACAAATCTTCGCATTTTTAAAAGATTCTACGTTGATTTAATTAAACAAAGCCATTCCAATTACTAGCTGATACCAAATAATTAGAGTTGTAAGGAGAAGGACTTCGTATGTATTAAGTAACAAAGCCCACTATCAAAAGCAAGCAACAAAAGGAAGATGAAGGCCTCCAATCATCCAATGGAATCAGCGGTTGGTGGAAATATTTTAATTTATTATCCGCTGCCATTGTATTATTTATTTATGGTAAGAAACTAAGAATGTACGATCCTCGCTTTAATTAATTCCAGGATGATACACTTAACAGTCAAACACCCCTTAACGGTCATATGCGCCCCCTGGTTGTTTGCCAGAGTTCAATTCAATAGTGTTCTTCAATTAGTGGAGTAGAAGCTCCAGTTTAATAAAGAAAAGAAAAAAAGGGTTTTATTGTTAAAAAAAAAAAACCTACTGTTTGACTTTGGTGTTTTTCACTAAGAATTCACGTCACCTCAGGTTACCTGACTCAAGTAAATTACGATCGGATGGCTCATTTAATATGACACGAATCTCAAAACAGACCCCCTACAGTCTCAATAGGCACCGGATTGACTTTGGCCCAGATAGAATTAATAAGGGTGTACCCATTGCAATTTGCTTGAGTCAGGTACCTGGGAGGATATCTGTCCTTTTCACTAAAGGGTGTACCCGGTGCCGAAAGCCAGCATTTTCTTTGAATTTTTGAAAGAAAGCTAATTCAAACCCAAGACCTCCAGGACACAAGTGCAGATACTCTACCAATGCGCCAGTCCCGCTCTTCGTTTAGTCACTGATTTCAAAAAAATAATCATGTGTATTGAAATTTAATTGATTTTTTAAGTATTTACATAGTTCAGTCTTCTTATCAATGTCTAATGAGAAGACTTGAGTTCAATTTGCCTCCGCATATTTTATATTTACTTTTTTTTAAACTGTTATGAACATTGGAACAATAAAAAACAACATGAGAAATTTTATTATATTTATTTTCTCTGTGTTTCTTTTTATAAAAAAAAGAGAGTAATTAACAAATTTATCAAGCATGATTTGGAGAATCTAGTATTTAGAACCATAATGATAACAATACAATAAATTTATCAAGCATGATTTGGAGAATCTAGTTATATATACCAAGGGTAGAACTAGAGTGCTCTTGAGTTCACCAAGTCCTTGGTGAACTCAAGTTTAAAACCCATCGGATCGGTTTCAAATGACGAATCGGAACTGTTGAAACTCGTCTATCTTATGAGTGATGTGTCTACATGCAAAAATTTTAAATTTTGAAATTAATTTTGCATAGAGTCAAGTGGTCAAAAAATATCAAAAAAATGAATGCATTAAAATTAATTTATTAACTTTTTAATTTTGACCGCTTGACTTTATCCTAAATTAATTCGAATGTATAAAATTTTTACATGTATATTCATCACTCGTAAGGTAGGCGGATTTCAACAGTTCGGATTCATCATTTGAAGCCGATCCGATGAGTTTTAGACTTGAGTTCACCAAAGGACTTGGTGAACTTAAAGAGCAACCTAGTTCTACCCTATATACCAATACCATTGAATAACTGTGCCTCTAATAAGGTCCATAAAAAAATAAAGTTAAATTATTATAAATCTCTAATTCATCTAGCACGAGCATTTGGAGGTGAGGCTATAGTACTATGTCGGATTAATATTTTTGTTTTTAAATTTTTAACGGTTGTCTGAACTGTTCAACATAATTTTCATATGAATATGTATTTGTAAACTAACTTTTATATTTTTTAGAATGATTTTACTATTTTTTAGATGGGCAGAAAATCACTGTTTTTTTATGGTCTAGAATTTTCAGATCAAGTTATTTTCTACCCATCTAAAAAAAATAGTAAAACAATTCTAAAAATATAAAATTTAGTTTATAAGTACATAGCGCGGGCCAATATATTGAACGGTTCGGATTGACTATTAGAACTATCAAACCGAATATTGAAGTCTATAGCGCGGGCCAATATACACTATGCATAATACCTTAGCCTCACTCTTTGAAAGTTTATTTGGTGTACATGTGCATCTTTTTCAAATAAATTCTGTCAGATGTCTCTAAATTTGTCTTTTGTTTTAAATTAGTTATTCGAGTTTAATTTGTCTTTTTATACCTATTAAAACTTTTTATTTGCTTCAAACAAATCACTCTGTTACTTTTTTTCTTCTAAAATGCTCATCTATCTCTACGTCACTTCATATGTTGTTAGTATTTTAAACGAAAAATGTAACTGAGTGATTTTTAAAACAAATGAAAAGTTGAATGACTACTGAGAAAAAAATAAAATTTGAATAATCAATTTATGACAAAAGACAAAATTTAAAATAGTACGCGAAAAGAGAAACTGTATTGTTAAACAAAAATAAGCATATTTGGATATAAGATCCATGTTCAACTCTTCTGAAAATTTACAATGGACATCTTCCAATTTTTTTTTTTTTTTTCAAAAATAGGTAATGGTCAACTGTTATTTTTTCTCTTCTGGTTTTTTTTTTGTTTGAAAGCCTATAGGTTACGGTCAACGCACAATGCACGAGCAATGCCATTAATGATTAATTGTTTGATCAAGCAAAAAGCGAAGCAATTTGCGTTCTCTCATCAACTGTACTAATCAAGAGTTTATTCCTTTTGCAAAAAAATAAAAAAATAAAAAAAAGTTAAGAATTAAAGTTTGAAAAGGGAGGTGACCAGGTGAAAGTAGAAAAGTAGCATTTAATTTGTTGTAGGCTGTGAGTTGGGGGGTCCCACCTGGAAGCCACCAAGCAGACCATCTCCTTCTTGTACGGCATTCGTGGGGGTTAATTAATTTTGTATTTTAAATTTGCACTCAAGTTGTTATAATTTATTTATTTATTTATTTATTTATAAATCCTTTTTTTAAACTACAAATAAAAATATTAGACATACAAGAGAAACAGGGTTTGTGTTCTAAGGATTGTATACGAGAATATATAATAAGAGCTTAATTAATTATATTTATCTCGCTCGCGTGTATATCACTTTGCAATCAGTTGTGGCTACAAGCTACACATATTCGTAGATCCTCAGCTAAGATGCCTTTGTGCACCACCAGGGAAGCTACAAGCCAATCTCTCTCTTTTTTTTTATAATAATTAAATATTTAGTTAGGCTAGATAAACACCATAACATGCCATATCTCCAATCCCTGGAAAGGGAAGGAATTGGATAGGATTCGAACCATATCTCCAATCCATTATAAGAAGATTAAGTGGGTCTTATTATATCAAATCAATTAAAGAACCAAGTTGATTAAATGACCTAATAATTGGCTCACATGTATGTAATATTGATGAACAGTTGTGTGAGAATTAAATTTGATATGCATATGTTAGAGAAATGAATTAAGCTATAGTTGAGAAATTTTATTAACTCGGTTCGCTTTCATAAAAAAAAGAGTGATAGTTGAGATAATGATTTTTTTCGAGAATTTTGATGATATTTTTAAATAAATTTGCAAAGTTTAAAAATTAAATTTATAAGTATATTGTTTGATATATATATATATAGAGAGAGAGAGAGAGAGAGAGAGAGTTATAATAATTGTAGTACGAAGTAATTGTTAGTATAGCCCCTCTTGTATATTGGACTATAAATTGTTAGTTTTGATTTTCAAACAACCGATCCAAATTGTTTAATTTGATATCCATATTAAAATGTGCTTGGAGATCAAATTTTATATTGTTTGGTAATTTTTTTCTATTTTTTTAGAATTTTTTAAAATCACTGTTTTTCTATGGTCCAGAAATTTCTGAAAAATAGTGATTTTCAAAAATTCTAAAAAAATAGTAAAAAAGTTCCAAAAAAATATAAAATTATATATATATAGAGAGAGAGAGTGTGTGGTTAATATACAAACGTTTGTTCCTGGACTCAGGAACAAACAGTTCGGTTCTCCAATTTTCAAAGTCCAAATCAGTCAATCCAAACCGTTAGATATTCAATCTATATTAAAATGTACTTGGAGACCAAATTTTACATTTTTTGAAATTTTTTACTATTTATTAAGATGTTTGAAAACTGCTGTTTTTATTAAATTTCTGCGGTATTAAAAAACAGCGGTTTTAAACCAGCTTAATAAATAGTAAAAAAGTTCCAAAAAATGTAAAATTTAGTCTCCAAGTACATTTTAATATAGATTGAATATCTAACGGTTTGGATGACTGTTTGGACTTTGAAAATTGAAGAACCGAACCGTTTGTTCCTGAGTCGAGAAACAAACGTTTGTATATTAGCCCCTCTCTCTCTCTATATAAAGTTTGGCTAGCGTCAAAACGTTTGGATAGAGAGATTTATTTAACTAAGTTCAGAATTGTTAGATAAGCTTATAGATTTGTGCTTTATCAGATCTCGCTGAATGAAAAAAAAAGAGATAGACGGAAAATTTAAAGTTGCACTCCGTTAATTTTTGTCTTTTCTTTCCCTTCTCCCCCGTGCCTCTCCATTTCTTTTCCTCCGCCCCCACCTCTCTCTCTCTCTCTCTCTCTCTTCTCCTCCACCTTGATCTCTCACCCGCCTCCACCATGACCTTGTCCTCCCTCTCCTCCCCACCAAGCGCCTCCAAGATTTTCAGGAATATTGGTGATTATATGCAAATATGGTATTACTAAGAGTGTTTTACAAATTACCGGAGAAGAGCGAACATGGTCGGAGTGGGGAGGAGAGGGAGGACAGGGTCGGGGTGGAGGCGGGTGAGAGATCAAAGTGGAGGAGAAGAGAACGAGAGAGAGAGAGAGAGAGAGAGAGGTGGGGGCGGAGAAAAAGAAATGGAGAGGCACAGACACAGGGGAGAAGAGAAAGAAAATAAATAAATTAACGGAGCGCAATTTTTAATTAGAGAAATTTGGATATATACCCATCACAACTTCTTTAATTAGATACATACCCATCAAAAATTGAAAATTAAGTATTTCCCCATCTAAACATAACCTATTTATTAATATACCCATTTTAAAATTTTTACACTGAAAAATATAAATTAATATTAATAAAATATTTAAGAGACCATTTTACCCTTATCATTCCTTTACTGTATGCTTTTCTTTTCTAATTTCCTGCTTGACATTTCTTCATCGATCCCACACCAAGTACTGTACCGAGTCACTAGTCTTCTAGGAATGGGTTTTTTTCTTTCAGTTTCTTATCTTTTTTTAGTTCAGCATTTTTCATTTTTAGTTGTTTTTTTTTTTATCTTTTAGGAACTGAGAAGTGTCATTACTGTACCCGCTTTTCTCATTTTTTAGTTGTTTTTATCAATATTGTTCCAATCTTCCTCCATTGCAAACATTTTTTGTGAGAGGAAGAAGAAAGGATAAAACTAGACGGAAGGTGGAGGATCGCTTCTGACAGAGGAGGGTCGCGAGGGATGGATCATGGATGAGGGTGTTGTTGCGTAGGATGGAGGAGTATCGCGCAGGAAGAGAAAGGGTGAGGCAGGATGGATAATCGCACAAGATGGAGGAGGGTTACGCGGGATGGAGGGGATTGCGAGCTGAGAGAGAAGGGTCGGAAGGATCGAGCGAGGAATGGAGCAGGAGATGGAAAATGGAGCAGGAAACAGAGGTTTTAACGCTCAATTATCAAGGGTAAAATGGCCTCTTAAACTTTTTATTAATATTAATCTATATCTTTTAGTGAAAAAAATTATAAATGGGTATATTAATAAATAGGTTATGTTTATATGGGTAAATATCTAATTTTCAATTTTGGATGGGTAAATATCTAATTAAAGAAGTTGTGATGGGTATATATCCAAATTTCTCTTTTAATTAATATTCTTTATTTTTTGCAACACTTTCATATCTCAAATACCTAAGCATATTTTATGATTGCCCAGTACTAATTTTCGCCTTTCAGATCGTCACTTAATCACCTGAAAGAAAATCAAGGTGCTATGAATAGAAGTGTTCGGAAGAAAAACTTGTTCTTGACTCTGCGAATAAAAGAGATAAAAGAATCTGTTTTACTTTTATCCCTTATTTCAAACTAGGGCTGTACAAAAAATTCGTAGTTCGTAATTCGATTCGAGTTTGATTCGAAAAAGTTCGTAAAAAATTTGATTCGAAATTGAGTCGTTCGAAATTAATTCAAACCAAACTCAAACTGGACCTAGTTCGTTCGAAATAGATTCGCAAACTAAACTTAGTTCGAAATTAACTCAAACGTGAACCGTTGATTTCCACTGATAACTTATGTTCGCTGATGAAAATATAAGGCAGCCTTGTCTATAATTGCTCTCAGTTCTGACTTCTGAAAAATATTTCTTGAATACTTTGGTGATGTTTCTCCTGTTGGCTATTTGAAAACTTTAGATACTGTGATTGTACTGAACTTTGATTGATTGTACTAAACTTTGGTGTTTGATATAAATTTTGGTATTTGTAATGAACTTTGATTTTCAACTTTGGTGTACTGTGTAATTAGAATTCAGAATGCCCGAGTTTTTATTGAAGTGCTGTAATTTTGAACTATGGCCCAACCATAAGTCATAACTCGTAAGTCCTAACAAAGTTCGTAAAAGTTCGAAATTGAGTTCGTAAAATATTCAATTCGAAATTGAGTTCGTTCGAAATTAATTCAAACCAAACTTAGTTCGAAATTAATTCAAACCAAACTCAAACTGGGAGTAAGTTCGATTCGGTTCGGTTCGTTTGCAGTCCTATTTCAAACAGCATAAGCCTTTCGCTGAAAAAGAAAAAATCGGCCAAATGTGGAAAATACTGTGTTGACTGCTTGACTGGGTCCCGCACCAAAAGCAAAGCAGTAAGCACGTAGCCGTCGAATAAGGTTTGGTGTTAATTCTTAATTACACTTGAAAATATCCTTCTTCGTTATTTATATACAAAAGAATTTCCCCAAAGTAGGTCATCATAGACTTCTGAGAGCTAATTATTCGCCTGTCTAGGGTTTTCTTTTAAAAAAAATCTTAGTATAATTAACCAGCTTTTTTTGCTGTCAAATATCATTTTTATTAATTAAAACATAAAATTACGTCCATCTTTCTATATACATAACATCATCCACATCGATCTATCTCAATATCTAAAAACATCAATATTTAAACATCAACAGCTAAACATAAAACTTAACATCCAACAACATAACCATGTAAAACAACAAAATAAACAAACAATCTCCTTTGGTGGTAGACACTGACGACTTTCAACATCGGCTGGCCAGTGACCATAGGAAAGGAGGCATCTTCTTTTCTTTTTATTTTTTTTCTTAAATGAGGATGGAAGGAAGGCGGGGTTGAGGTGTCACACTCCAAACTGGAAATTCCGGATTAAGGTATCATCAGTTCTCACCTCGTGTCTAATAATCACAAAGACATGCAAGGCTAAACAAATATAAATAAATAACAACAACGGAAGCAGGAATAAAATAAACAAGCAACAGTCATAAATCTAAAATAAACATACACATACATATATCATCCATACAATCCACATCGGGATAAAATAAACATAGTCTAAGAAAGGAGATACATGATCTATCGAGTCCAATATACAAATCAAAATATCAGGACTCGTAAACCTAACAAAAGCCCTAAAGTAAACAATCAAGCGGCGTGGCCATCGGGGACAACTCCTGGCAACTCTTGTTGCGGATCACCAGTCCCTGTACCTAAAATTTCATATCAAAAGGTGGGTGAGCGAACGATCGCCCAGTACGTGACCCAGTATTATCCCTTCAGGGATCCTTTAAGTCAAAACACTTTTAATTGTAATTTACGTAAAGTTTGGTAAATTGTACATTTTAATGCACATGCTTTAATATTTGAACCTATCATACTATCTATAAAAGAAAATACATATAATAAATGAGATGATGTTATTATCCTATTATGTCAACATGCAAAGATTTCTTAAAAAATAAACTCAAAGAGAATATTATATTTATATCCAAATTGGGGTCCAGTACACGAGTACTGTGTGTAAGAATTAATATAATAATAGTACGAATAAATCATCACCCCGTGCCGTGCAATTCGAATTTATAGCTCCAACAGAATATAATCCAAGTACTGCGATCAGGGGGTGTAATGATACGGTTAGAGTGTTTTTAAGATTAAAAAAAAAAATCCGATGACATATTTGCTATTTTTTTATTTTTGTGAGGGTATAATAAAAATCTCGGAAGCAAAATCACATCTTCAGAATAATTCATTGCTAAGCCAGGAAAGATTGGCCGTCAAATCTAATCAGTCTGGCATGAGTCCTTTTCATTTTTCTGAGACGCACTAACCCACTTAAGATGCCATTATCATAAACTTATTTTTCTTCCTTTCAATAGCTTCTAATCTTATCTTTCTCTTCTATAATGATAGCTCATCACTCAAATCGTCAAAAAAACCAAGGCTATCATGACAGTGTACAATTGTGCTCCAAAGCAAAGAGCATTTTATTTCTAGCATGCTCCACACAAACATGTCCACCAACGGCATATATGCGATCTTTCCAAACTTAGATCCAATCCAGCGTCACATCCGTGTTTTCCACTTGAATTCCCATTGACTGACTATTTTTATCGGATTTCCGAGGCGAGCGTGCCGTACCCAAAATTATCCTATTTAGATTATAAAGGATACGCTTTGAGATTGTGTCAGATTAAAAAGGACGACGAAGATCCCATTGTACACGGTAGGGTACCGTACGTACTGAATTTGAATCCCTCTTCCGAAGCGTTTGTTATGGGCCCGCAATTGTGTGGGTCCGTCTGATCTCCAATAAATTTTGCATAAAATATAAAGTTCAATTTAAGTCTATATCTTTTAATGTTAGATAGATGGTTTATGTATTTATTGGGTACATCGTATCCTCTGCATTAACTCAAAAAAGAATCTTTTGAGTTAATAAATCTGAACCGTCTGATTTTAAACGGAGTCAATTCAGCTTTTGACTATAACTTAGGATGATTTTCAATTTCATGTAGATCTAATTCGCACGAATCTTAAGATAAATCGGATGATTGAAATTCATTAACACAAAAAATTCTCTTTTGAGTTGATGCAGAGAATACGAATTCCATAAAGAGAGGGAAGGAGCCGACTTTTATTAATATCCAACATTAAATATAAATTATCAAATGTATCCAGCTTAGCTGGGTATTTTTAAAATATTCAAACCAGTTATTTTTTGACCAGTTGAAATTTTAATTAGGACCAGTCAAAAAATAGCCGGAGAAAAAAAATATACCAAACCGGCCAAAAAATGGCCGGTCCTAATTAAAATTCCAACCGACCAAAAAATAGTTAGTTTGAACATTTTTTAAAATACCGAGCTAATTTGAGTACATTTGATAATTTATATTTAATGTTGGATATTAATAAAAATGCAGGGGGAAGGAGAGAATGCGACTTTATTACTTGAGGTATATAATATATTTATTCATACACCGGAGATGGAGGGCTGTCACATCCTAGCACCCGGGTTTTTTACTACAGATGCAACGGGTGTATAATTGTATATGCACCAAACATAAACAAGGATGGAAAGCCCGTGTCAGCGATTGTCTCCTATTGAGGTGAACCGTTCGCCTGTCCAACAAGATCTCATTTCGTTCATTCATTGATTGTCCCCAGCAGCTGCTTGATTTCTTTTTTTGAAAGCAATGAAAATTATTAATTAATATTATTTTCTTATATACTTATTTGTGACAATGACACACTAATTTTATGAGAATTTCAATTAAGTTAAAATGCAGTCAACTATGTAAACTATTATTTTAACTTAGTTATTTGAACTAGTGAATATATAATCCAAAAGAAAGTTTCTATAAGAAAATTTTAAAAGTCAAGTAGTCAAATTATATTTATGTTAGTGATTTTGATGTTGAAAATCTCGATGATGATTATGGCATTGAAATACAAGGATGATTATCATGGCATTGAAATGTAAGATTAAAATTGACTTTACTGTTAGAATATTTTGCTAATTTAGATGTTAGAGGTGATTTTAGATTCAACTTAATATTTGTTTTATGAAGTTCACTGCATGTGTTAGTTTTTGGAAAGGAACGAAAACTCGTATATTCATGTTTTCCAAAATTGTAATATGAAAATTTGGTTCATGCGAAATGGGGTTGGACGGAGAAATGTACAACGGTAGGTGCATGAGCCAAACACTAAACTCCATTTCTTAACGGGGAGAGCTAACTGACAAGCCAGCGTGGTTGCTATAAATAAGAGGCCAGCCTAATGGATTTATCCCTTGATCTGAAATATTTCCTTTGCTTTCCTCACTGATTTATTACCATACCGTCTCTCTCTCTCTCCCCGTTTTCCTTCTACTGTCGCATCTGCCAAGTGAAAAAAAGAAGAGGCAGTGCGTGCGCGCAGTGTGTAGTTGAAAAAAGCAACTGAAAAGAGGGAGAAACAGAGAAAGCATTTCTGCGCTCTCTCTCTCTCTCGAGCCCCTTTTACGCCGCCTTGGTGCCCACATTTCCCACTAAAGAGTAAAGAGCGCTGTAGACTGTACGCAATAGCACAGTCTCTCCTTTCAATTCCTCTTCTCCGACACTCTTTTTCATCTCGAGACGCTTTGCGCCGCATTGGAATTCAGATTCGAGAGAAGTTCGAAAGTGAGAATCTCTGCTCCGGCGCATTTATTTTTGTGTCTACAGAGAGCTTCAAATCGCCAAAAGGTGCCAGAGGAAAGCAGGTACAATTTATTTCTTTTTGCAGAGAACTGTTATTGTCATTTATTTCTTCAATTTGTCCTTGTGGTTGCTTATTTACTGAGCTCGTATTAGTCCCCTCTGTTCTCCCTCTGTAGTGCTTTCTTTTCACTGCGTGTATGCTATAATTAGTGTATTCTTTCCCCGCTATTTCCGCTTGCAGAAAGGTACAACTCACTGTGCATCCTTCCTCGGAAGCTATGTATTAAATCAAGAAAAAATCTCTGGGAGTAAATGATCCTTGATACATTCGGTGTAGCAATTTATTTGTATTTATTACGCTTTGATTACTGTTCGTATTTACTCTTGTGGGAATGTCCTTATTTCTCAGTCCCATTCTCTGTCTCTTTCCCCTGTTCTCTTCAAAGGTTAATCCTGTTAACGGAGAGGTTGGTTTCAAATTGTTTTCAATAGATGGTGATTTCCTCCGAAAGTTATTGGTGGAGTATGTGCAAATTCTTTTTCCCTTTTTATATCGTTTTCATGCGGTGATGTGTCTATATTTACATTGTTACCCAGATTGGGACTGACACTAAGAGGGGATTAAGAGAATCTAGTGGTGCTTAACCAGAAGAAGACGATTACTCAAGAGGAGATCAAAGATGCCGCCACAAGAGCAAGCCGAGGAGGCGATTGTTCCCACCACCAGTGAAATGGAGATTGATGGAAGCAACAAGGAAGCAGAGAGAGGCGGAGATGAGGAAGCACATGGTTCTTTCAGCATGAAGAATATCCTCTGGCATGGCGGATCTGTCTGGGATGCCTGGTTCAGTTGTGCTTCCAATCAGGTAATAACCCCCCTTTCCCGTATGCTAATAAGTGAAATTTTTCTTAAATTACAAGTTCTAATTTAAATGCATGTTGACAAAAAATGGAAATAGGTGGCGCAAGTGCTGTTGACGCTGCCGTATTCATTCTCACAGCTCGGGATGCTGTCGGGTGTTCTGTTGCAGCTGTTTTACGGGTTCATGGGCAGCTGGACGGCGTATCTGATCAGTGTTCTTTATGTCGAGTATCGTACCCGTAAAGAGAAGGAGGGAGTCAGTTTCAAGAATCATGTTATTCAGGTACTCACTCACTCAAAGCCCCCTCCTCTCCTCCATTGCTCCCAACTTCTTTCTATCACTCTCCTTTTTTAATTTCTTCTTTCTTTCCCCTTAGTAAGTGGGTTCTAAAGGAAGAATTAAATTCCTTCTTATCCTTTTTCTTTCTTTTATTCCTGGAGGCCATGATGTATGATGCTAGCCTCTAGCAAAGTATGAGTTATTTTTTGTATGTGAAATTACAAAAGTGCCCTTATGTCCTCTTGTTTGACTCTGTTCTGTACATGTGAACAGTGGTTTGAGGTGCTGGATGGTCTTCTAGGTCCCTATTGGAAGGCAGCGGGCCTTGCCTTCAACTGTACCTTCCTTCTCTTCGGTTCTGTTATTCAGTTGATTGGTTGTGCTAGGTGCTGCATTTTTATCCCCATTTTGGTTTAAATTACATAGCATGCGAGATTGGATCTGAAATTCATAATTATTTAGTTCTTAATAGATTGATTATCTTTTTGAATGATTTCATGCAGTAACATATACTACATAAATGATCATCTCGATAAGAGAACCTGGACATACATATTCGGAGCTTGTTGTGCCACAACAGTGTTCATACCTTCATTCCACAATTACCGGATATGGTCATTCCTTGGATTGTTTATGACCACCTACACTGCCTGGTATCTTACCATTGCTGCCCTTGTACATGGCCAGGTATATACAACTTTACTTTCAATTTACATGCATATAATATATTTGCACAACAGAATCGAGACAAGAGAGGATACAGAAGCCCCTCCTCAACTTTGTCTTGTTCTTGACCCTCATCCCCTGTTTTACTTTTTGTTGCTTCTGTTGCCAGTTTATAGAAGGGTATAAGACATTGTTATTTGTTTTAATGTTTTCCTTATAATAATTGTGTATAATTTATAATGATGATGTCAGGTTGAAGGTGTGAAACACTCTGGTCCAGACAAGCTAGTGCTCTACTTCACCGGTGCTACCAACATTTTATACACTTTCGGCGGCCATGCTGTCACTGTGTAAGTTGGCATGCTCTTCCTTTTTTCTTGTAAAACAATCTCATAATACTCTTCCCCCACAAGAAAAGGACATACTGCAATCCATTACTGCTGTCTATGATAGTGTCTGGGATATTCATGAGGTAAAGAGAGCTAGAATCAAGTGCTCACTTTTGAAATTATACATTCAACCGGTTTTTTCTGAGGAGGCCCAAATGTAGGGGTGCCAAACTTTCAATGGTACTCTTTTATCTGTTTACCTAGCCTGTATCGTATTCGATGAGACGGGTACGGTTAAGATTTTTTATTAGCTTATCAGATACGGGTAACTGTGGTACATGTTACCTTATATAGTAATTATTAAAACTAAAAGTTATAAAATTACATATATAGATACATATATATATTTATATGACAATGATGCGTGAAATAATATAGTTTGATTCCTAGCCTATATATCTATTTAATGGCACCCTTTTATCCATTTTACTCGACCTGTACCGTTTTCGATAAGATATATATGGGTGAAGTTTTTTTGGATAGCAGGTATGGGTAAGGGTAAAGTTTTTTTAAACATATGGACAAGTGTATGAAAATGCTTCCAATCGACCCGTTTCATACCCGTTGACGCCCTGCCAGGATGGACCTTCCAATTACCTTTCTATTGTAGCTTTTCCACCCCTATGACAACAGAAGAACAGAGTGGGGTGGTGAAAATGAGTGTGGCTTTTCATCTGCTGCAGCTTTTGCTGGGTGGAGTAGATGACATAATTCACCCCTCTCACTGTTAGAGATTTGGTTTTCATCCTTCCGGTCCCCTACCCCATTTTTTTTCTCATTTTTCTGTAGAAAAGCCAAATGCTGTGATTGTTTTTTCTTTGAACCACTCTCACACTGGTATTTTAATTCCTAGTTTTTTAGGCAAGTGCAAAACAGCTGGTTGCGTTTCACTTGTGTGACTTCTGATAAAATGTCATTCCATCTGTTCCAACTTCCTGTAGCCATTTATTAAATTACCTGTACATCTATCCCTAGGATTTGTTATATAATACTTTTATTCCCGCCAGAGGATCAAAGCTGATTGGACATTTGGCTGGTTAATCTAGTCTATTTTTCTAAGAAATAAATTATTCAAAATTTGTTTTTATTATGATAAAGGGGTAATTATTAACAATTAGTGTGGAAATGAAACCTCATATGGCCAAGCAAGTGTTTTAAACTATTCTTGTTGCTCTCGTCAATTGATCACAGGCACCAACTAAAAGGTGATTGAGTGGGGAACAAGAAGAGTGCAAGGTGTTTAAGATTATTAAAAAGTAATTCTTAGTGGATCAGTCTTTCGGCTTAGCCTTGTGGTTGAGCCTCTAAATGGTTAATTAGAAGTAGAGTTTGGGGATCATTTGGTCCCAAAAATCCCAAGTTTATGATAACACTAGTTATATTGCTTTTGCTTAGGACATCACGGATCCGCCACAACTTATCACAAGGAGTAACACATAAGATTGCTAACCATTGCATTGAATTTACACATAAACAATCTTTCTCTAATTTATTGTTTTCCATCACCAAACTACAGCTAGATGAGAACAAAGTGAAAAAAGATTAATCTAACTTAATTTGTTTTTTATATGCATCTAACGGCTTTTTGCCTTGGATCCAGTACTTTTTACAATTATGATAAGATTTTGTGAAAGTTGACAAGATTCCTCTTGCCACATAACCTTTACAAAGAGAAGCATTAACTACTTTTGAGCTTTTTTTAAACACAAGCAAATTGCATAATCAGGCATGCATGTGCATGAGGCAGTTTTGTTCGTTCATCCATATTTCTTTAGTGAAGATTACTTTATTTTTTTATTTATCCCACCAGCTCCAGTTCATCACTGGTCCACACTCCACAGTCCAGACACTATATTTGACAAAACACTTCACTTTTATTATTAAACATTTCTCATACATCTCTTGCTCAGAATATATATATTTATATAATACAACTTGAAAATGATATTAATATTTTTTTCATTATTAAGATATATCGGAACCTAACAAGTTTGTTTTAATTTACAGTGAGATAATGCATGCAATGTGGAAGCCACAGAAGTTCAAGCACATATATTTGATGGCAACTCTGTACGTGTTTACTCTGACCTTGCCGTCAGCGGCAGCCATGTATTGGGCATTCGGTGACATGCTGTTGACCCATTCCAACGCCTTTGCCCTGCTACCAAAAGATGGTTTTCGTGATGCTGCAGTGGTACTGATGCTCATACACCAGTTCATCACTTTTGGATTTGCATGCACGCCACTCTATTTTGTGTGGGAAAAAGTGATTGGGATGCACGACACCAGGAGCATCTGCTTGCGAGCCCTAGCCAGACTGCCCGTGGTCATACCGATCTGGTTCTTGGCTATTATTTTCCCCTTCTTTGGACCAATCAACTCTGCTGTGGGGGCCCTCCTTGTCAGCTTCACTGTTTACATCATCCCTTCTCTTGCCCACATATTGACGTATCGCAGTGCCATTGCTAGACAGGTTTAGGCTTCGTTCCTTCTCTTTATTATTCTTTTAATCAATGCATTTGTGGTGCTAGGTAAAGGTGTGTGATTAAATGCAATGGCCAATGATTAAATCTCAGACAGTGCAGCCTTGATGATTTGTCAAAGTTTGTTAGAAACTCACATATCAACTGTTTTACCCCACCAACCAGTAATTAGATAGATGTCTTTCCTTTGTCTTGTATAACTTAGCTTAAGAGAATAATAATATGCTTCAGCTGTTCTTTTATTTTAGCAACCATTTAATTCATTTGTATTGGGGGTTAATTTTGATGGAAAGATGTATTAGGTAAACTTGTCCTTTTGTGCACTGTGGACCTAAATTTCTCCTTTTGTAGCGGATGGTCCCGTTCCTGTTTGGTTCCTGTTATGTACAGTATCTCTAGTACCAACAGTACATTATCCCTATAATTATCTATTTCCATATCTCACATCCACAATTTTCTCTTTTAAGCTCATCTGTTTCTCTGGTCCTTCAGGATTATAACAGATCAACCATATTCATAAACCATAAAAATGCTAAGAGTACCCAGGTTGAGCAAATTTGATATAGCTTTTTGACAACTTGAGATAATGGTGTAAAATCATAAAATCACCAAATTTAGTATAAAATCTAAAAATTATGAATTGAAATGGAAAATCACTGCTGGTAATTTGAGATAATGGTGGTCAGTGGTGTATGCTGTGAAAATTACATCCATCGAAGGTGGTGCGGCTGTCAATCTATGTTTGAATTGAATCGTATTCACTATAATCCACTCGTTTATTTCCTCCACTTCTTTGTGTTTGTATTGTGGGTTCCAGTGTACCACTAAAAGGCATGGCTTGGGACTGTGACTGCATTAATGGTAACTGTGGCACCGATCCTTTCCCCTCTCCTCTCTCTATCTAATTAAGGCTCAACAATTCCCATTCCACCACAAATATTTCACAAAACTCAAGTGTCCTGTGATAAATTCAGATTATTTGATCAAATTTGCTTCAATTTTCTTGGATTATTTGATCAAATTTAAACAGTTTAGATAGATTCGCTGAATTATTGGTTATAAATTTTTTATTTAACTCGAACTGTTTGCTTTGTTGCTGTCACCTTATTAAACATGTATTTGTAGAACCAAAATGTAAAGTCCTCTTCATTGATTTTAATTCAGGATACCAATCATTGGCATGCATACAGATTCATTATTTTACTGTGTGATATAACTGCGGTATATTATGACTTATTGATTTACAATTGCAGAACGCTGCAGAGAAGCCCCCCTTCTTCTTCCCAAGTTGGACAGGGATGTTTGTGTTAAACGCATTTATTGTGGTGTGGGTCTTTGTAGTGGGCTTCGGCTTGGGCGGGTGGGCCAGTATTACCAATTTTGTAAGACAAGTGGACACATTTGGGCTTTTTGCAAAGTGTTATCAATGCCCAAAGCCTTCACCTGTTGCTGCAGCTCCCCTGTCCCACCACTAGCAACACCCACACCCCCCCCCCCCTCCCCTCCCTCCTGTCTTGAGAATACTCAGAAATTACTCACCAGTACTCTAAAGTTAGTTAGTCTTCATCAAGCCCAACTCTGTGGCTCTGCCCCTTTTTTGGTGACGCGTCTCATGTAACAGAAGGCGAAGAAGAAATCCAGTGTGGGTCCCCACCGACCACCACCGGCCGGCCATCTGCAACTGCTGCGCTAGTTATCTTTCTTTTTTTCTTTTTCTTTTTTGAGTGTTGATTGGCTTTCTCAATATATATTGATAGTGATGGTGGTCTTTTGTGTTTGTTAATTGACCTCTTATGTTACAGATATTATATTGGCTTGAGATGCGGTTTGTTCTTGTGGTAATTTACTAAATGGATGTACTGATTTCTTATTTTAGCAAAGTAAAAGTAAAAGCAAAAAATTACATCTTTATGAATTTAGGCCTGTAAGTTGTGCTTCTTGTAGGTATTCATTTTGCATATCTAATCCAGGGCAGTAATTGCAAAGATCACCAAATGGTGAATATATGGACACTGTAACAGACTTCACTGATATGTTTCAAACCCACTTGGGCTGAGGTGCACATGTACATGTGCCCTGACAATGACCACCGCATTGATTTACTTCTTCTTCCACATGCATCAATGATCAACGCATCCATCGAATTTTCTACCATTGCAAGTGGACATTAACTCAATCTTGTTTTTGATATTATTTTAAGGGATATCAAATTCGTTCATTTATTGTGCAAAAGATCTATCGGAAAATAAATATATAATCGAGTCTATAAACCAGATCTTAATAAATTAAAATTAAATAAAGGTTAAAATACAAACAATAATCTGAACAATTTTGTTGCTATGCGGCTATGCCTTCTTGTCGGATTCATTTAACTATTCTTTCAATGTTGATGTTTCAAATTCCCCTGTTGTAGAAAATCAAAGTATATTCATTTTCTTTTTTCATAAAAAGGCTTAAAGCCCATTTTTATTAAAGAAAATATTTAACTTACACCAACAGCATGTTCAAACCATTAGAAAGCAACCGAAGTTAACCCAAAACAACATCAACTTAAAAGCGGGACACAACATAACAAAAGCTAAAGAGAAGTTCTTAAGCCACACACAGGGGCTGAGGTATTTATCATTGCCAACAAAAATTGTCAAGTTGTGGCTGTTGATGAAGCTACTGTTGTGTGAAATCATCCAGTAAACGTCTGCCCCTCTGCGCCATCGGTCATCAAGTAGTCATCCGGGTGCCAACTGTCTAAGGGGATATCATCTAGCACATCAGGTAGCCATAGGGCAGTGCACTCTTGCACTTGAGGCTTGACAGCTCATGTCCAATATTGCACAAGAGAAAGTATAAGTAATATAATTTGTTTAACAGTCTTTTTATTACCTTTCTCAAAGCATAGATCATTCATATATTTCCATATGGTCCAACAGAATGCACTGAACACTAGCAAGAAAGCAGCTCTGTGTAGAGAAGGTAACTAATTAGCATAAAGAATAATATCAAAAAATTTATGCCAAGTGACACTAATATCTTGGCAAGACCCCATCCAGAACAAAACCTGTTTAGTAAATGAACAATGAATGAACAAATGATTAATCGTTTCTGGAAGGTGACAGAACTGACAAGTGATATCACCTGGCCAATCTTTTTTTGGCAAATTCTTTTTTGTTAAAATCATTTTTTTTCCCGTTAGCCACATAAACACCCTAATCTTCAAAGGAATTGGAACAGTCCACCAAAGTAAAGCATTAGTAGGTTTAATTCCTCTAAAGTTTAAAAACTTATACAAGGACTGAACTGTAAATTTGCCAGAAGCATCCCACCTCCAACTGAGTTTATCAGTTAATTGAGTATAAGAAGTTGTACTTATGATTTCAAGTATTTCAATCCATTCAAGATAAAGTATGTCATATAAATATCTCCTAAATTTCAAATCAGCCCCTTGGGAATTAATGACCTGTTGGAGGGAAATATCAGGTGTTTGACTAATGGCATAGAGGTGAGGGTATCTAGTGGCCATATTACATTGTTGGTACCAAATATCATGCCAAAAAGAGATATGAGTCTGCTCCCCAGGTTCATATGTGACACTAAGTTGCCATAAATGATGCATGTCAAAAATAGTTTTTCAAAATTCAGAATATGGTATGGATATGTGAGAAAAATATTTTGTAATAATCATATGTTTCCAAGGACTTTCATAATTAGAATTCTTAAACTTCCACCACCATTTCATTAAAAGAGCCATATTCATTTGTTTGAGATCAAGAATTCCTAAACCCCAAATTCTTTTGAAAGACGAGTTATTTGCCAATTAAGTAATGAATATTTTCTCCTACTATTAACTGTTCCCTGTTATAGAAAGCGACATCGAATCTGGTCAATTTGTTTGATGACAAACTTTGGTATTTTATATATGGAGAGAGAGTATAATGGGACAGCTGAATTACATAATTTAGCAAAGTGAGTCTCCCTCGTAAAGAGAGTAGACTGTCTTTCCAATTATGTAATTTCTTTTCTATTTTATCAATTAGAAAAGCCCATTCTTTTCTAGTAAGCTTGTGATTGTGTAAAGGAAACCCTAGATATTGTAAAAGAAAGTTGGATACTCCACATCTAAAAAGTGAGGCATATCTATGTGTATCAGTGATGTTGATGGGATAGTTGACTGTTTTAGAATAATTCACCTTAATACCAGAGAGAGCTTCAAAAGAAATCAAAGCCCATCAAGCATTCTGAATTTTTGATTCATTGGCTTTAAGGAAAAGTATGGTATATTCGGCATAGTGACAATTAGTGTGTGGAAAGTGATCACTAGCATTGGATCCTAAACTAAGAAGTGTTTGAGCATATCTATCTTTTTGAAATTTTTTGCTAAGTGTATGAGCAGCTAGTATATACAAGTAGAGAGACAAGGGATCACCTTGTCTTACTCCCCTCTTGCAAAAGAAATAATTTGTAAGTTCTCTATATTTGATCCAACGTATCCACTTAGAACCAAGTATATTCATGCAATCATTAATATTAATTTTAATGAAGTATTTTCTCACATGTGCAGTGAATCATATTTTATTGTGATGCATCCCATAAAATGAAGTGAAGTTGATTAAACATTGAATACAAATATTGAAATATTATCAAGCAGGTGCCAGTGCCAACACAAAACACTTCTAATTAATGTGAGCACCGCAGGATGCATGGGGCATTCACATTCATCGGGCCGAAAATTAATCTGATCTGGAGTGGTGGAGCCTCAAAAGCGATACTAATCCCTCCACCCCTTTCTTTATAGATTGGAAATTTTAGAATTTAGACTGATATTTTTCAGTCTTTCCATAAAATGATACAGTGTCGCACTATTTTATTATGACGACGGCGATCATAATGATAATAGAGTTGGGCTACGGTGCTATCTGCTATGCATATACCGTACCACCACATGCCATTAAATAATAATAATAATAATAATAATAATAATAATAATAATAATAATAATAAGAGAAGAGTTTTAATACTTCGTGTCTTTCATATCTCATATTATATATCTTCATTTTTAAAGTTCAAATTATTGATCTGAACCGCTCAACATGATATTCATACCAAAATATGCTTGGGATGAAATTTTTATAATTTTTACAAATTTTTTGCTATTTTTTAAGATAAGTACAAAATCACTATTTTTGGACCGTTCAAAACTAGTGATTTTCTATCTATCTAAAAAAATAGTAAAATTATTTTTCCAAAAATTAAAAAAATTCATCTCAAAGCATATTAAAAAGTTTCATCTCAGCATATTTTGGTATGGATATCATATTAAGAGGTTCGGATTGACATATTGGACTTTAAAAATTAAGATATAAAATATGAAGTATGTTAAAGTAGAAAGGCATGAGGTATAATAATAATAATAATAATAATAATAATAATAATAATAATAATAATAGTAATAATAATAATAATAATAATGGTTTCATTATAGAATTGCAAAAATAGAGCCGGACAAAAAACTTAATTTGGTGTCTATTTGAAATATTGGAGGGGTCCATTTTGAGATTTATATCAAACTGTAACTGATGACTCAGATCTCATTCTCCGCAGTCAGGTATTGCGTATTGCACTGCATCTGAATTCCAATTACTGAAAAAATTCCCGGTTCGATATGTAGATGTGAGGAAATGGGCCGGAAGTATTCACCCGGGCCCCGGCGGTTGTCACTGATTACATTTGGGCCTGTATTTTTAAACTCTTCACCAGGTAGTTAGTCACTGAATCAATTTGGGCCTAGATTTTGGAAAAAAAGAAAGCGCTCTGAAATGGCTCAAACAGCCCAACTCCCTATTTGTTCCTAATCGGTCTGAACAGTAAAGTCCAGTTTGCAGTTCTCTCCCCTCTCCGATACGATCCGATCCTCTGTGTGTAAAATTCCCCAATCGTATTTATATTCGCCTCTGCACAAAAGTAAAATTCAGCAATCGTGATCTATTTATTTGGTCTTCCTCCTCCTGTTGTCCTTGTCTGGTGCCGTACGCTCAGACAGTTAGATATTAGAAAGGTTAAAATTGGATAGTGAAGGAGGTTAAATCGATCCAAATCGAATCCGATCGAATTTGAAAGACTAGACGAACAATTCATTAATGGCGGTGAGCCTGTGGAGAGCTATAGTAGGTGGGCCAAGCACTGGAGAGGATGCGAGCGGAGGTATAGAATTCTGGAACAATCCAGAGCGGTCAGGTTGGTTGAACAAGCAAGGCGAGTACATCAAGACGTGGAGGCGTCGCTGGTTCGTGCTTAAGCAGGGGAAGCTCTTCTGGTTCAAGGAATCGGTGGTGACGCGCGCCTCGGTGCCACGTGGCGTGATCCCGGTGGCGTTGTGTCTGACAGTGAAGGGTGCTGAAGATGTGCTGAATCGGCAGTTCGCGTTTGAACTCTCGACCTCGAACGACACCATGTACTTCATCGCTGATTCGGAGAAGGAGAAGGAGGATTGGATCAACTCCATCGGCCGCTCCATTGTGCAGCACTCTCGATCTGCTGTCACTGACAATGAGGTGCTTGATTATGACAGTCGCCCCCCTTCCCGGTCCCAAAACTCCTAGGTCCGTTTATTTGTCCTTTGTTCTCTGTCTTTTCTCTCTGTGTTCGATCGTGTGAGTGTGTGTTTGTGTTGAGTGTTCTTATGCTGAAATTACAAAAACAACTGTCATTATAATAATTTTGTGTAGATCTCGGGTAATTAATTCTAGCTTATTTAAGTTTGGATGCATTGTATATTTCTTGCCACATGGGTTTCTTGCATTTAATTGCTTCTGGTGATGTATCTGTTAGTTGATTTTATTTACTTGTTTTATTTGTGGAATGTGGATATGCCTGTGTGGACGCGCGCTTGTCTGAACTCGTGTTAGTTTGACATTTCTGATGCATACTGAATTGAAGGTTTGAAAAAAAAAAAAGACTCTCAGATAGTCAGGTTGTGATATTTGATTATAACTGAAATGATTCCCAACTACAACTGATTGAAATAACTGAGGTTCAGAATATAAACCTTGTATGTTCTGAACCTCACATTGCCTATGATTCTTTTTGTTGGGTGAACAACTCTGTAATACCTAATTGGTTCAAATTCTCACTCTTTGTGGTCAACTACGGATGGTTCCCTATTCTTGTCTCTGTGAACGGCCATAATATATTTCAGAAACTAGATTTGTTTTTGGTATTTATAGAACAAACCAAGACACTTTGCTGGTTTTAACATAGAAGCTACTCACTGGTCAATTATTATTGTTATGTTTCATCATAAGCATTTGAGGATTAGGTGGTCAATTCCAGGATATGGTAGAGTCCAGTTCTCTCTTACAAACTCCCTTCACAGTCACAATTACAAGTCAGCAATGGGTGGCCTCCATGGGCTTGTATTATTCAATGGAATCCACATATCGGTGACTTCTAACAGGTTGCTGTACCAGGGAGTTCTTAACTGAGGACTTGAATTCAACTATGCATAATTAGAATACATCTTCCTCTTTTGGACATTACCTGCCATTATTCACTCAGTAGTTAAGAACCCGTATATCTTTGGACATACATGATTTTGCCTTGTCTGGAACTTCCTCTTCCGCAATGATGAACCCGATAGAACATGTTTCCTGGCCATCCATAGCATGATAACATGATTTAGTGCAACTCAATAGAAGTTTCTGACGACTACTCTTGTTTTGTCCATGTCTTGTTTTTCACATCCTTGTTTCTGCAAATGATGATACATCCTTAATGAGCGTACTCTTTGCACGTAAGATATCTATTTGTTGAGCCTATAATTGTTTGTAACTATCATGCATATGCATTTGTAGTTGCCAGGACAAGCTTTTACTTTCTATACTAGTCTTTCTGGGATTGAGTTGGTTAGGCTACGAGAAATACTGTTAATATTGTGCTCCTTATATCTGGCTGGATTGAATTCTAAATTTCTCAGTTTATTGTTCCATAATTAATGTGTTTTACTTGAATTTTAGTCAAGAGTGATGCTGAACTTTGTATTCCGAGGCTGAAATTGCTCTCTGCCTATTATAGTTTTCTCAAAAAACTTAGATTTCGGTAAACATGGTACAGATATCTTCACGATCTCAAGAGAGTAAAGATATTACTCTTTGCCAACTTGATTAGTTTGATGGTGGTGAATAACTAAATTTAAAGGAAATGATCTTTAGAATATCAAAAGAGTAAAAGATATTATTAGCTTGTTCCAAAATTGATTAGCTTGATGATGCTAATTACAAAGCAGGTGATATATAGAATGTCCAAATGATAGCCGACGGCTTCTCTGAATAAGAGGAATTTATATATACACACACACACACATCATTACTTATTGATTTAGATAATTTTTTCATCAAAATTTTGAAACTAACTATTTTTCTATAGAAAAATAAACTCAATTTAACAACTAGATGGTTATGACCTTCGCTAAATATAACATAACAAAAATAAGGTTGGTAAAAACCAAAAGGAAAGGAAAAAAAAAATGTATAAGTTGATTTATGCAATAAATGATTCCAAGTTTTGTTATTTGAATTAGGATGTTTAAAAGTCATGTTTTGATAGGACACGTCACGGGACAACACAGTACGGTACGTATATCGGTCGCGTGTCGCAACTTGAGTGTGATGTCCATTCGCATGACATGACTACCTTTAAAGAATTGACACAATACAATACGCAAATTGATCTGATTACAATATAGCACGTGATACGGCATGCACAAACTATACATGACCAAAATAATATAAAATTTATATTATTATTTATTCTAAACAACAAATCAAAGTTAGACAATACATTTATTTTATACACTTTTTATTAAACATTATTTTTTTTATTTTACAATTTTTCCAATTTTTTTACTTGTTTTCCCTTAAACAAACTTAAAAATTGAAAAAAGGTTAAATATGATAAATATGACTAACATGACCAAAAGTATCCAGTCATTAACATTTGGTCACGGTGTTGTACGTGTCGTGATAATTAATTATGATTTTGATAAAAGTGATCATCTTTTACGATTTTGATCACAATACAGTGCATATAAACTTCACTTTTTTTTTTCTTTTTTTTTTTTTTTTTTGAGGAAAAACCGGTAGGTGCATATAAGCTTCACTTGATCACGACTGACACGTCATATGACATAAATCACGCAGCACCACAGTTGCTACCTGAAACACATTTGAAGCGGAAGCAACCAATGCCTTGAAAATCAAAAAGTGAAAATAGAAATCTAGAAACAAGAGAGAATAAAACCATGCTAATATTGGGGCACTTGAGAGTACATCGGACCTACTCTGGTTCGAAGGGTTTAATTACCGTCGATTTACTTTAAAATTCGTGCATAATACTTTAAAATTCGTGCGTGTATGTTTCAATTTTCGTGCGTACAAATCTTAAACTATATCGGACGGTCATCTGCTCGTTGAACCTAAAAGTAGGTCCGATGAGCCTCGGACCTACTCCGTTCTCATATTGGGGTGGGAAAAGAAAATACGACTAAAAAAGGAGCGAAAAGTTTGGAAATGGAGAGAAACAGAGAATGCAAACAAGTTAAGAGTCAGTTTGAGAGAAGTTTGATCGGAAAAGATCTGCTCCAACTTAATAGAATAATGCCCCAACTTACAAATTTTTAAAAATTAAGACAGATGTTTGAAGGTAAGAAAAAAAAATTATCTTTTTAATTTTTAATTAATATTAATCTCTATATTTAATTGATTAAATTAAAAATTAAAAATATTAAATAAATATGTGAGTTTAAATGAGAAATAGTTAATTTTGATAATATTCTATATCAAGAAGTTCTTATGGATATATATATATATATATATATATATATATATATAGGGGCTATGGTGCATTGCAATGCATAGGCCCCTCCGTGCATTGGACTAAAATTGTTGGATTCAAAGTCCAAATGAGCGATCCAAACCGTTCATCTTGTTCTCCATATTAATATGTGCTTGGAGACCAAATTTTACATTTTTTGGAATTTTTTTGCTATTTATTAAGCTACTTTGAAAATTGCTGATCCGGGTGAACAGTAAAAACAGTGCAACTAAATTCTGGACCACCGGATCAGACTTTTTCAAAGTGGCTTAATAAATAGTAAAAAAATTCCAAAAAATGTAAAATTTGGTCTCCAAGCACATATTAATATGGAGAACAAGATGAATGGTTTGGATCGGTCATTTGGACTTTGAATCCAACGATTTTAGTCCAATGCACGGAGGGGCCTATGCATTGCAATGTATAATAGCACAATTATATATATATATATATATATATATATACAGAATTTAGTTGCACTGTTTTTACTGTTCACCCGGATCAGCAATTTTCAAAGTAGCTTAATAAATAGCAAACAAATTCCAAAAAATGTAAAATTTGGTCTCCAAGCACATATTAATATGGAGAACAAGATGAACGGTTTGGATCGGTCATTTGGACTTTGAATCCAACGATTTTAGTCCAATGCACGGAGGGGCCTATGCATTGCAATGCACCATAGCCCATATATATATATATATATATATATATATATATATATATATATTAGATAGATAGAGAGGGGGGGGTTGGCTAAGATTAAAGTGGTATGACCAAGGCCTTAGTACTACCAATTTGTTTTTGCGATTTTCAAAGTTCAAATAGTCGTTCTGAAGTGCTCAACGTGTTCTCTATATTACAATGTGCTTGGAGACCAAATTTTACATTTTTTGAAATTTTAATTTTTGAAAATTACTATTTTTCAGATTTTATTTATTTAATTTTTATTATGGAAACAGTGATTTTCAAAAATCCATAAAAAATAGTAAAAAATTCAAAAAAAATATAAAATTTGATCTCCAAGCACATTTTAATATGGAGAACACGTTGAGCACTTCAGATCAACTATTATAACTTTAAAATTGTAAAAACTAATTGATAGCATTCAGGCTTTGGTCATATCACTTTGATCTTAACCAACCCCTCTCGCTATATATATTAATAAAATAATATTAGGATAACCTTATATCTCTAATCTTTATTTTGCGGAACTCATTAAATTGCTCCATTAGCATTATTCTTATATACAATTAAATGATATTCATATTATTTGATATAAATACAAAATTAATATATATTTTCACACTTTAAATTCCAGACCACAAATTACCGACATTTTTATTAATATCCAAAGTTAATTACAAATTAATTATTATACCCACGTTTCCCGACTTTTGCCAAAAATATCCAAACCGGCCATAAAATGGCTGGCTTCCGCTAATCGGCCATTTTATGGCCGGTTTTCTCTTCTTCTTCTTTTTTTCTTTTTTTTCTTTTACTATGAAGAGCAAGATAATGAAATGTAACACTGAAAATTCGATTTTTTTGTTCAAATTATTTGTTAGATTACTTCTTTTGATTTATAATTAGCATATTTATACTAAAATACACTAGATTACTTGAAATTATATTGAATTACACTATATTTACAATAAATTATGTTGAATTATGCTAAATTATAATAACTTCGCTAATTATGTTGAAATACGGTAAATTACGCTAAACTACGCAAAATTACGCTAAAGAAGACCGATTTTGTGCCATCTTTCATGAATCATAAAAAATAGTAAAAAAATTTCAAAAATAGTAAAAATTGGTATTCTACAAGTTCTTTATGTAACTAATTTACTGAGCTACTTAGATTGAATATTCAATCTAAATGAAAATCTTAATCGGAAACTTCAACTCAAGTTTTGAGGCTCTTCCCTTTGTTTTGGCAATTCTGAATTTTGAAATCCGACGTAGCGAGCACGGACGCATGCGTCTTTTTGCAAGCTTTCCGAAAAGTGATAATTTGTTGAAATCGGACACTCGAGCGCCGTTTTATGACCGTTTGAAGTTTCGTCGTCGTTTTTCGCCTTTTCAGTGAAGATATCGTCCCTATTCATATGTAATTTAGCGTAATTTACCGTATTTAGCATAATGTAGCGTAATTGAACATAATTTATTGTAATATAGTGTAATTCAACATAATTTCAAGTAATATAATGTATTTTAGTATAAATATGCTAATTATAAATCAAAAGAAGTAATCTAACAAATAATTTAAACAAAAAAAAATTGAATTTTCAACGTTAGATTTCATTATCTTGCTCTTCATAGTCTCTAAAAAAAACTAGAAAACCGGCCATTTTTATGGCCGGTTTCTGGGGATAGAAAACCGGTCATTTTGTGGCCGGTTTGGACATTTTTGACAAAAGTCGGAAAACGTGGGTATAATAATTAATTTGTAATTAACTTTGGATATTAATAAAAATGTCGGCACAAATTAGCACCCCAGTATCTCTGTGCCAGGTGATCTCTCCCTACAGTAAACTAACAAACAAGCAGAGGGTCTCCGGACATGGGATTTTTTTTAAAAACCATAATTAAAATAATTAAATTTATCTGAACGACATGATTGCTCAAAGAATTACAAAAATCATCAATACCGAGATGCCAATTCGGTCCGATCGAATTTTTTTCTCCGGACCGAATTGGCATTTCGGTCCCCCTCTTTTTCACAACAAATCAAGGTTTTTCATGTGGCCGACCGTGTGTCCAGAGGTTTTTCATTTCGGTCCCCCTCTTTTGCATCCGGTTTGAATTGTGAATTCATCAACTTTCTTTTTATATGAATCTTTGTCAAACATATGTTATGGTCGTAATATACAATCAATAATGAAAATTTTATTTACTATTTTATTAAATGGTAATTTTTCACCGATAACTCTAGAAATTTATTCACCGATAACTCTAAAGTTATTTTTATTACAAAGAATTATATTATAAAAACTTATCAATAATTTAATCCTATTCCTCATGAAATACCATTTCCATTTATAATTGTCAATTAACAAATATATTTTGTTTAAATCGTATCAATGATATTCGGATTTTGTACTTAATAAAAATTAGTTCAGCAACAAACATGTCTATATAAAAACATGTATAAATATTAATTAAGTACAAAATTATCATTGATACGATTTAAACAAAATATATTTGTTAATTGACAATTATAAATGGAAATGGTATTTCATGAGGAATAGGATTAAATTATTGATAAGTTTTTATAATATAATTCTTTGTAATAAAAATAACTTTAGGGTTATCGGTGAAAAATTACCATTCAATAAAATAATAAATTCTGTGCGTTTCAAGCCGCATATTTCACGAGGAATAGGACATATAATTTAGCATATTTTAAAATTGTATTTCCGGACCGAATTGGCATCTCGGTCCGGCCAAAATTTTCCTCCGGACCGAAATGCCAATTCGGTCCGGAAAAAAAAATTCGATCGGACCGAATTGGCATCTCGGTATTGATGGTTTTTGTAAATCTTTGAGCAATCATGTCGTTCAGGTAAATTTAATTATTTTAATTATGGTTTTTAAAAAAAATCCCCGGACATGTGACAGCAGAGGTCCACCTGAGCATTTTGGTGGAAGTTTGTAGAAGAGGGGACACGAGCAGCAGAAAAAAGCCAAGAAACAAAAACTTGGAAATATGCTTCTAGCTTTCTCTTTTGAGGGGAATTTACACAGAGAGAGAGAGGGGGATGGATACTCTTGGGAGGTTGAAGATGCCCTGTTGGAAGCAGCTTCCATGCTCCAGTTCTACGTTCAGCTTTGAGTTAAAGAAGAAACCCATCTCATTTCCGTTGTCGTTCGTCTCACCTCCTTGCTCCCTCTCCATATCCCCTAAGGTTTATTTTTTTATTTTTTTATTTTATCCTGTCTAATTTGAAAGTTTTTTCATTTAGAGCTTCACTTGTTCGTTCTTTTGTTTCTTACTATAATTTTTTTTTAGAGAAAGAGTGAGGGACAAGCCCCCATTTATATATTGATTTGAAATAAAAGAGGTCAAAACAGCTGAGCCAATTGAAAATACAAAAACAGTATATTAAAATAAGTAGTAAAAATAAAAGCGAATCAGGACCCCAGTTCAGGCATATATGAGATTAGAATGCCTCCCATTGTTTGAAATTCTGAACTGTACTTCTGAACTGTACTATACATCTTGTTCTAAACTGGCACAAGTAGACCTATATCTTGGTTAAGCCTAGAGCTTTGATCGATATAAAAATTTGGGTTCAATTTGATCATTGCAGGTTGATAAAGAACAATCTGATTCTGCCATCCTCTCCACAGGTGAGAGCACAGATTTGTGTTGTTCAATGATAAATCTTCTGTGAAAGAGAGAAATTTTGTTTTGTTCAATGATTAGTTAATTTTTCCTATGCAGCTCTCCCAGAATCAGACTCGATGCTAGTGCATGTGAGATTTGTGTTGCAAAAGGAATGCATGTTTGGGGAAAGATTTTATCTTGTTGGTGGCGACCCCCTTTTTGGACTTTGGGATCCCTCCAATGGAATACCCTTGGATTGGTCTGATGGTCATATCTGGTCTGCTCGACTGGTAAATACTGACTGAATTTATAGCTCTATATTACACTCTTTATTACAACTTTTCTCTTAATTTCCCTTCTCTCGTTTGTAAAAAAAAGGAAGATTTCCTTTCTTTTATAAGTGTGAGGCTACATACTATGCATAGCACATATTGGTCCGTATTATGGATCAATATCTTCATTTTTAAATTCCAAATAGTGAATCTGAACTATTCAACATGATCTTCGTATGAAAATGTACTTGTAGATCAAATTTTACATTTTGTAGAATTTTTTTGCTATTTTTTGAGATAGGTAGAAACTCACTTGATCTAAAAGATTCTAGATCATTCAAAAGTAGTGATTTCTACCTATCCACAAAAAAAACAGTAAAAACAATTGTAAATATGTAAAATTTAGATGCAAGTACATTTGCATATGGAGATCATGTTCAAACATTTCGGATCAACTTTTTGGACTTTGAAAACAAATATATTGATCCATAGTACGGACCAATATGCGCGATGCATAGTACCATAGCCTCACTTATTTTATAAAATATGTAAGTGGTTTGGATTCTTTAAAAAAGATGGTGTCTGGTGGTGAGCAGGAAGTGCCCATGGGTAAGAAGGTTGAATTCAAGTTTGTGCTGCTACGTCTCTCAGGAGAAGTACACTGGCAGCCAGGACCCAACAGAGTATTGTTACTCGACTGGGCAACTACAAGCACGAATCCACCGGCAAGCACTGTCACAGTGTGGGAGGAGTGGGACTCTGCTGGTAACCAGACGATATCATTGGAGGATGAAGTAGCAGTATCATCGGTATCCAGTGTAATGCAAGATGAAATTCAAGTTCCTAGTCCGGATTGCAATGGTGGTATTTCTTATCAATCCAACAAAACCGGAGATAATCCCGAGTTAGTGCAAGGAGATGTTGATTCTGGGATTATTTCAAGCACTGGGCCAGAGGGCAGCGAGTCCAACAGTGAAAGCAATTCAGGAGGAATGATTTTTGTTCCGGGTTTGAATCCTGTAAAAGCTGTTACCCAGCCCGAGTTAGTGCAAGGAGATGTTGATTCTGGGATTATTTCAAGCACTGGGCCAGAGGGCAGCAAGTCCGACAGTGAAAGCAATTCAGGAGGAATGATTTTGGTTCCTGTAAAAGCTGTTACCCAGCCCGAGTTAGTGCAAGGAGATGTTGATTCTGGGATTATTTCAAGCACTGGGCCAGAGGGCAGCAAGTCCGACAGTGAAAGCAATTCAGGAGGAATGATTTTGGTTCCTGTAAAAGCTGTTACCCAGCCCGAGTTAGTGCAAGGAGATGTTGATTCTGGGATTATTTCAAGCACTGGGCCAGAGGGCAGCGAGTCCGACAGTGAAAGCAATTCGGGAGGAATGATTTTGGTTCCTGTAAAAGCTGTTACCCAGGAAGATGATTTGATTGATCCGCTTGAAACTGGAGATAGAAATAACAGCTTAGTCAAGGAGGTACTTACACCTGCTAAAACTTGTCTGACTTCTATTTTGCATTATTCCTTAATTGGCAGTTTGTTTTAAATGGAAAAAGGTTTGCAACTGGTTGTAAATTGTTCATGCTTCTTGCTGTGATATTTGTACTCTTGTTTGTTTCTAATCTAATTGTCTCGTAATTAGATAACCATAGATGACTATGAAGATAGGAGCTACGAAGGGAAAGATGGAGCAAGAAACTTGAAGAACACCTCGTCCGAAGAAGTGATCGGGGAACCCACAACTGCTAGCATTCTAAGAAATGAGTCGAATGACTTGCCATGGGGTCAGAAAGCACTGCAGGGTTTATTTTCTTGTTTGGGATTTGATCTTAACCAAACATAAATTTGCCTTGGAAAATAGGCAAAGATGAGAGACTGTATATGAGAGCGATCGTAGAAATTATTACAAGCACTTTTGTGCAGCTCACTTCACATTTCATTTCTTATTGCATATGAAGATAAATTTTGTATTGACAACGAATTTTTATTAACTTCTTAGTACATTCGGTTTAAATTGACAACAAAGCAAAGTTTTTTTAATCATTAATTACAAATGATGCTGCTTTTGTCAGGAAAACAAAATTGATATCATCGTTGGAGAATGTTGATAAATTAAACACCATGCAGTGACAGTGTCACCTTTAAATCTTTAATTTATTGTTACAATATCCATGTTGTACATCATTCTCAGCATTTCCGTTCAGAATTTGAGCATCCTATTGATTTGAACGTCTGTTTATTTGAAATAAAAATCCGTAGTCTTAAGTAACCGCATATATTCAAAAGTGAAAAATAGCAATTACTGAATAGTAGAGTGGGAAAAATGACACGGCGGCTCCATCACATCAACAGCGAGCTTCTTTTTTCTGTTTTCTTTGGTTGTGTTTCTGTGTCAATTATGTGCCGTTGACTTGCGTGTCCCATGTCAGAACCATCTTTAGAAAATTTGGCACGACACAACACGTGAAAGATTTAATCACAGCAGGACACATAATTACGCGAGTCACGTATAATTAGGACTATTAGATCTTGACTAAATGATGAATCTTAAATAAACTAACATAAATTATAATCAAATGATCATGCAAGTCATGTTTGGTCACAGCACGTTTGGACATGGCGACGTAACTCACGTGACTATTCGCGTGCCATAACCACCCCTTGATATTTTGGTCACGGCATAGCACGGCACAAGATCAAACTCACGGCATATTAATCATGACACATTTTTTCCCCTCTACTCAAAAGCCAGAGGGTAAGTAAGAAACTAGAGTAATAGAGTTACATTCACAAAACTATTCGAACTCTACAAATTGGTTACAATTCTATGGGTGTTAATCTTTTCAGAAGAAAAGCAATTCTACGAGCTGTTTGTACTAAGCTATGATAGTCAAAGAGATACAAAATTCAATGAGAAAGAGAATTAGCCTATCTCCCATCATTGCTTAACTGGGCATTAATTATGAACAAATGCTTGCGTGGGGACTCAAGTGGTGCAGGTAATAGAACCGCTGATAACATATGTTTCCGTAGATTCGCCTTTAGATGTTTGTAGAAATGTTTTGTATGAAGATCCTTTATGAGGTGGTATCTTCCAGAAAACCATTAGAAGACTTGTTGAGATCATCACGCAGCCCTCCAGAAATTGGTCCAACAAAAGACAAGTAACTGCCTGCAACCACATCACAATTGAATTAATTAAGCCCCTGTGCCTTTCCTTTTATTCATTTTTGAGTGAGGTTATGGTAATATGCATATTACGAATCAACACATGCTATTTTTGAAGTTCAAATAGTCAATCTAATCTGTTAAACATGATCTCCATATAAAAATGTGTATAGAGACACTAATTTGAGTAGAACTAGGGTGCTCCTAAGCTCACCAAGCCCTTCGTGAGCGCGACTCTAAAACCTATCAAATTGACTTCAAACGACATTTTCAAACAGTTAGATGTTCAATCTATATTAAAATGTGCTTGGAGACCAAATTTTACATTTTTTGGAATTTTTTTACTATTTATTAAGATGGTTTGAAAATCGCTGTTTTTATTAAAATTCTGCACCATTGGAAAACAGCGATTTTCAAACCATCTTAATAAATAGTAAAAAAATTCCAAAAAATGTAAAATTTGGTCTCCAAGCACATTTTAATATAGATTGAACATCTAACGGTTTGGAATGTCGTTTGAAGTCAATTTGATAGGTTTTAGAGTCGCGCTCACGGAAGGGCTTGGTGAGCTTAGGAGCACCCTAGTTCTACTCCACTAATTTTACTATTTGTTTAGATAGGTAAAAAATCATTACTTTCAGATGGTCCAGAATTTTTAGATTGAGTGATTTTCTACCCATCTAAAAAAATAATAAAAAATTCTGAAAATTATAATATTTGGTTTGAAAGTACAATTTCATATACAAATTATGTTGAGCTGTTCGAGAAAGAATATACAAGTCCATAGTACGGACTGCTTTGTAATATGCATATTACCATAACCTCACTCTTCATTTTTTGTCGCCAAGCAATCTTTGTGGTTTTTTTTAATTATTTCTTTATTAAATTATTCTTCTCTTTTTTGGGTAGGGCAGGTGCTTACTGGCCAAATTACGAAGTGCATTTTCAGCGGCTTGGAGCTGAGCTTCTTCCCTCGTCTTCCCCATCCCTATGCCAATCTTTTCGCTGCTGAATAAAACCTACAAGAATGAACCGACACCATCTAAATACACATTTCCTTATGTTTATACATAAAAAGAGGAGGAGAATATATAAATTGACTACAAATAAAACTCAAACCTCGACAGAGAACTGCAAGTTTTTAACAGTAGACCTGAAGTCCACCTACATAAGGAAAGCACGTGGGATGACACTTAATATGATGAACATAGCTCTAAACTAAATTTGGTTTCATAGCAAAACAAAAGATGAAAAAATATTTGCCTGGTATAATCCCTTATTATTACCTTAGCTTCACAGCGGCGCCCTATTTCTTGTAATACAGCGATATATACAGAAGGAGCTGCACCAGCATGCGATCCTCCTTCGGATTGTGTATTCCTATTCCCAGTTGATGCTCGATTGGCTGCTACTTCATCATCTGGAAGAAACAAATTGTTCTCTTATTTCAAGGAATTATTTAAGGTTTCAAGTCAATATGTATTTACCCAGAGATGAACAGACATATTCCTAGCTAGCTCATGGAACAAGGTGATAGTATTCTTAAAAAAACATGTTTTTCATTGTTCAAGGTAGAAATAATACAAAATATATGAGAAGGACACTGATGTAGAAATGCAACAATTTGGCATTTCTGTAAGATGTAAATGGCACAGACAAAAACCTAATCATTTTCTGCATAGCCTAAGATTAATGCCAGATTTACAGAGGAAATGAGATACCTGGGGAAAAACTTGCTGTAGTTGGTTGCATTTGGCGATCATCTCCATGATTTATCTGGTAAAAGCAATTGATTAAATGTGGAAGTTTTTGTACTTTAGCAATCTTAGTTGCGGGGTGCGGGAAGGGGGGGGGGGGGGTTAGCATCAGTTGGATAAAGTACAATGCCATCAAAATGGAAAGCAGAGTGATATTGAGAATAAAGAATAAACTAGTAAGCTGCATTTAGTGCAAACACACAACCATTCAATCTACAGAAGGGCTGCAATTACTAATAGAGAAACAAAATAATCTAAAATTGGTGCAAGGAGAGAAGGTAGTAGAAGAAAAAAAAAACAGACCAGTCCATTCATCCTGCGGTCCACCTCAGCTCCATTTATGCCCTCTGGTATAGGAGCATCTTTGCCGTTATATTCCTAAAAATCAATTACAGATATTCCGGAGTGAACATTTTTAAGAATATTAGTTTCTGATTCACTAAAATGCTGAAAACGAATAAAATACAACTAAACATACCTCTGACAGCAAGTAATCACTGACATCAGGGGAATACGGCAGATCCATAGCATCATTCTCATAGTAAACCTCAAAAATCTTCCTCATTAAATTCTCATCAAACTCTCTGCAAAAATAAACTAGATACATGATGTCCATAATTGAAAATAAGAGAAGTTATTCTAACAAGGGGTGTTGTTTTGTTTGACGGACCTAAAGAAACCACCTCTGACATTGCATGCGACATTCCTCGCCACACAGAGAACGGGAACAGCATTGGCAGTCTGAAAACACATAGTAACAGTATGAAACAGTAAACATGACAAGGAATGCAAGCGAATTATCAATTTATGATCATATAATATGTCGACAAGTAAAAATGGAGTTACACAGGAAGCAAGATGAGAAGAAAAAAAAAACGACCTCAGCTTGAGGTGCATAGTAAGGAGCAAAGGGCGGTACAACATGGACACGGGGTTGGTCCTTTTCATCCCAGACCTGAAGGCGGTCATCTATCACCATTGCCATCTTTGGATGGCAACCTCCCTCTTGAAACACAGTTTGCAATGACTTTTTTGCCCCTGAATTTTATTATTCAGCTGATTTAATCATTGATATTTCTTAAAAATTGACAACAAGAAGTAAACTAATCTTACTACTTGCCTGGTTTTACACACACAACACGGTCTCCAAGTTGCTTGGAACTGATGAGACGCAATTCTGGATCAAGAAGCCTCCACATCTCCAAAGCATAATCTCTTTCGGCCATTGTACACACATACACCTCAAATCTTTTACGCCCCTTTGCTGTTAAGTAGCTTCTCAAATCCTCCCAAGCAGGACGGAGCCTTACAAACACACTAGTGTCGCGAATCTACAAAAGATCAGTAATGGTGATCAACAATGCTTCAATGAAAGGGTTCAAAAAGAGGTGATAAAGAAGTAAAAAAACCTCAGGATTGATTCGAGTGAGAACGACATTCTTGTCTGGAAGCCTAATTACAGGACGAAGGATGCGCTGCTGGTCTTGAGTTGCCGACAAGACCTCTTCGTGTTGAACGGTGAGAAGCTTGCTTCCTTCAAGAACAACAGCGTCAGAGTCAACAAACTGCCTGAGAAGGTTTTTATCCTCAACGTACCGCTTGAGCTCAGCAGACATGCCGGAGACCCTGAGAGGATCATCCTCAGCATCGATCTTGCGGGAAAGCACGTCGATCTTGTCCTCAAATGACTTCATGGTGTTCGCTACAATCAGGGTCTCGTCAAGGTCGAACACAATGGAAAGACACCTCATGTTTAGCATAGACAGGCACGACGTGTAGAGTCCCCGCTGCTGCACAGAACAGCACCAGAAGCAAGACACCTTCTCCACTTTACTGGGCATTGCCACCAGATGCAGCTCATCATCTCCTCCAGTCAACACCGCACTCTAATTATTCACTCAGTTCAGTATCTTGCTAGAATTTTTAACTAAAAAATTATATACTAAACTTAAAAGATAGAAAAGAGAATGGGGAGGTGAACCTTGAATTCTTGGAAGCAGGAGAGGTAGAAACGATGGAGGAGGGGATGGGTGGTGATGGATTTGGCCTGAAGCTTGAAGCGCACGGAGAAGGGAGAGATGGTTTGAAGGATGGCGAGGGGAGGACACCTCTCGCTATGCGGCGACAGGTGGCTGATTCGAATCTCCCTATTGTTCCCTAATGGCAAATTCTGATTCGGGTTCTGGGTCTGATCCTTCCAAGGGGGGACGAACATCTCCGCCTCCCCGAGGTACGTCTCACCGTGGTACACCTTCGTGCTTATTCCCGCCATCCGGTTCATGCTCCTCTCGTTGCTCCGCCGCTCGCCGATCACTTGACCTGAGACGGGGAAGAAAAGGATTATTGGATTGAAGGAAGATTATATTATGCTAAAAAGTAAAATCACATTGTATGGGTTTATGCGGCCCATTAAAGCCCATGAATATGTTTTTTATTGTTTCTTTGGTAAAGACCTACGAGTCTATGCATGGTTTTTAGCGGCATTTGCTAATTTGCTACCACACTGTTGAACTCAACGTTCATCTCCTCGACAATATTTAGTACACGCGTTAGATTTGCTAAATAATAGTAGTAACACATTCTATCTGTGGAGCCTTGTTAGGAGATTTCCTCAATGTTATGATTATAAGTTCATCGAAAGGGGTTGCGAATTTAACTTAAAAATTCCGTTATATTGACTTCGAACTACAATTTTTTTTCTATTAACTACTGATCTTTATCTACTCAAGAAATTAAATGTTACATTACAAATTTTTTTTATTAGTTCGTATTATAATCATATCTGACCAGAGTGTGTCGAAAATTTATTACAAACTACACACTGAAATAATTTGATTTAAGCTTAATAAGAAGTTATAGTTGTCAACAATTGACTAATTGAGTAAATAAGATTAACGATTCAAATTTATCATTTAAAGTCAATCCAATAGTATTAGAGTCAAACTTAAGATCGACATATATTAAAGTAAATTCAAAACATAAATCTTTAAGTGCAGAATATACCTGAATCAATTTACAAAATGTATCTTGATATATAAATTAAATTAACCTCCAAACAAACCAAGCCGAGAAACATACATTTCTTGACACGTCATGCGTGATATTTTTGACAATGTTTCTTCATGTGTCCTACCACACCACAAAAGAAACAACCGGTACCTTCCGCATCTGTGTTTTTCTTGCCCTTGTTTGGTTTCTTTTGGGTGCTCTCTGCAGCTTTCCTATTATTTTTTGGTGATGTAGATCTCTTCCTCTTCTTAGTAGCGTTATTCTTGGAGGTGGAATCAACATGGCCACTTTCTGTCTGATCCTACTTCAATCGTTTTTTTTCTTGTACACAATGTGAGATGAGCCCATTTAGAGACCAAGTCTCTTTCTGACAATTATAGCTTGTCTTAAACTGTCCAAAGTGTGCTGGAAGAAAGATCAAGGCTAAGTGTACTAAGAGATCTTCAGAGATATTGAGTTTGAGTGCCCTTAGCTTTGAAGCAACATTAGACATCTCTATGATATTCTCTCTAATATTTCATTCTCCTTTATATTTCATTGAAACGAGATTTGCTAGAAGTGTACTAATTTCAGACTTTTCAATTCTAACAAACTTCTTCTCAATGTTCTCCAAAAATTCCTTAGCAATTTCGATCTTATCCGAAATGGCGTCCTGAAATGCCTCCGGTATGGACTTCTTCATTATCATAAGACACATGCGATTTGACTATTCCCACTTCTCTTTCTCCCTCTTTTCATCAGATGTACTATTTTCATTAATAGTGGGAGCAACAACCCTTAATGTAAGATTCAGATCCATGACACCGAAAACTATCATCAAATTCTCCTGTCACGATTTGAAGTTGGAACTATTCAACATAGGAATGTTATTTAGGCATATAGCAATGCTAGCTAAATCCATGGATGTTACTATGGTCAAACCTTCTTAATCCTAAGAAACAGTTCTTATATGACACTATACAATTCACAACTAAATTACATGTTAGCCCAACATTAGATTCTACGATCCAACAAACAGTTCTTGAGATTAAGCTTACAACCTCTGTTGATGAATTTGAACTCATATTAATCCATGGTTATTTTAAGTGTGTATCCAATTTTTATTGTACATCCAACTCTTATGATACGTATATTTGAAAATATTATTCAAATTAAAAATAAAGTTGTAGATGTTTTTTCGATTATTTAGATATAGTGTATCAAATTTGAGTCAATTTACAATTTAATCAGCCATTCATTATAAAGTCATTTAAAACTTTACCGCTAATAAATTCTACAATTATAATTTTTTTTAGTTCAAATAATATTTTCTGATATATGCATAATAAAAACTAAACGTACTATATAAGATATACGTCTATAATATTTATCCCTGACCTATACATTACAAGTCCGTTCACAAGTATATACGTCTATAATATTTTTTGTGCTTGCATGCTTGTTTACTGTCTTGGTATCTTGCGTGATTCCTCTCTTTTACCCCATTTATTGAATTTTGCCCAACATATCCCTGACCCAATTATTTGCTCAACTCTTGATCCCTCGTTTGTAATTAATTGCGAGGAATGATAGCTTTTGTGTAGTCGATTAGTGTCAAGGAACAATTATTTAGTAGCCATTAAACCTTTCAACATCAAAATGTACTCGTTAAATCATCAAATTTTGTTTTTTTATCATCTATACTCGCTTCTGTTTTAATTTTCTCCATTTGCTCTATTAATTAGATCCTACTTATTAATCAGATGTGATCATGTGAGTACTCTCACTATTTTGTCTAAAGAGGGGGAAAAAGGAAAGTTGGTGCCAAATCAGTAAACCGTTATCTACTATAAAGATACCTTCGTTTCATTTCTTGTCCATTTGCCTCATGTATCTTGAGAGATAAAACTAGAAAATTATAATAGAGGAGTCTAAATGTCGTAGGTGGAATTAGTTTAACTTCCAATTTACCACAACACAATAGACTACTTTAACCACTAAACTATAAGCAAATATTTAATATTTCATAGAGAAGCTGAAGTATATAAAAGAACAAAAAACTTAAAAGAAGAAACAAAATCCAATTAATTTTAATATACGTAATTAAAAAATTTAAAATGGAGTGACTAAGCAATCTTTGAAGTATACTGAGATCGATATGCCCCCTGCATACCTTAAACCCATTTCTTCTTTCTTTCCCTCTCTTCTCTAGTTCTCTCACGCTGAAGTTGCATGGAAGAACAATCAAGTAAAGACCTTTAACGACATTAGTAACACTCGAATATATACTAGGTTATACACTCAAATCTAAAATTTCAGAACCAATGGAGAAATATCAATTCGTAAGAAATTAATGACAAGGAGAAAGAAAAATGAAACCACTGTGGCAATCAATGGTAGATACAATGTAGTAAAATGCGGTCTATGCAGCCGTATACGCTATGCGTATTCGATTGTAATACGCATAGAAATATGTATGCAGTCAATATATGTGGTTCCGCATATTCGGCTGTATATTACCGCATATTTGTTTATATATATATAATTCTCATTTTAAAATTTACGTATATAAGTCCGCAAAAATCTGCATATGCGGTGGCCTTCCGCATACCGCATGAAAACTGCATTTACAAACATTGGTTGATACTTACCCCTCACTTGTAGACTTAATCAGTCTTTATGCAGTGAACTCGGATCATAATTATATTGACCAATCATTTGGGTATGATAATGAACTAGAAAACAGATTGATAACATATAAAAAAGCAAAAAAAAATGATCAACTATGACCCGTACTAATCTGGCTCTTTGTTGATTTTAATCTTGTTGAAAATCTGGTTATATTATTGTTAAATATACATCTTGCATATAATCTTTGTTGTCTGTATGGTTACTATTGTTCAGCTTCAGTCCACTATTAATCAAGTATCAGTCATAAGAAAATCGATCAGATCAGTAAAACTATAATAAGTCCATTATAAGTTGAGCAGGATATGTACCATTCAATAGCAGGTTTTATCAAGTATCAAAGCAAAATCAAATGCCAACAAGGATTATATAACTATATTAATTGAGAAGCGTTTTGGATTATTGTTAAGTCGTTTCGGAAAAAATACCAGTACTTAGAATTCAGTTTGTCTGAGCAAAATCAAATGCAATTTTTCCCTAATTAAGTACAATTTTGAAAACACCATGTTTATACACAGTCAACAATCGGCATTCTTTATAACTTGCACCAAACAATGAAACAACTTCTTTTGCAGTATGTAGTTGTTTTAAGTCCTTAAAACTGATATTGTCATGAGAGAGAGACACAAAGGAAGAAGGGAGAGAAAGAGAGATCAGAGGTTCAGGTACAGTGAGGCAAAGGGAGAAGAAACTAAGAGAGAGAAGGATCTTTATGGTAAATAACAATTTACTGGTTTGGTACTAATTTTCATTTATTTTCTCCTCTGATTTAGCAGTAAGGGCTGAATAGCCATTTTTAGACTAAAGCAATGATCATTAACTTTGATTAATAAAAACAATCTGATTAATATAGCAGATGGGGAAAATAAAACACAAGTGAGTTTTAATGGGTAAATAACAAAATTTGATGATTTGATGGGTAAATTTCTAATGATGAAAGTTTTGATGGGTAAATATATAATTATGCCTAGTCTCTACTTTCCATTTCACTAATCACTGGAAGAGAAGTAAATTTTGAAATTATTGATTATATAGCCATCTTAGAAATATAAGTTCTTATAATGAAATTATTTTAGAGTTTCTTCGCATATATAGATACCATGTCAGCAAAATATTCTGTTAACTCTAATCTTTACTTGCCGGTTTGTTAATCAAATAGGTTCAAAGTGAGATTCAAGATAAATAAATGTGAAGTTCGACCCTTTTCTTTCTCTTCACTTTGTTTTTCTTTCTTTTTTAATCGAATTGCTGCCGTCGTAAAGCACTGACATCACAAAAAATGTACACAGTACTCAGCATGCAGGTTTAAGCAAACGGCAGATTCGAACAATACCAACTAAAATCTTGACAGCCACTGTCAAATAATTTAAAAAAAAAAAATACCAACTAAAATCAAGTTACTTACTCCAATCCAATTCACATAAAATTCCAAATGAAAAAAATATATAGAAACAAAAAAAAATTCAGTAATCTAATAATATATATGTGAGTTCATCTTATTTTCATAAAAACAAGCTTTCCACCAAAAGCGAAGCATGAGATTAGTGGATCCAGATCCAACTTGTTCATCTTAAAAGCAAGCATCCAATAGGCAGCAACAACAAAGCGCAGCCAGGCTGAAATATTACATGAAAGGAACAAGTAAATATCAGAATTTTGTTATATGGAGCAAGTGCATGCATCAAAGTATGTGTATGATAGAGAGGCGTGTGCAGCTGGGGTGTGTGTGTGTGTGTGTGTGTGTGTGCGTGTGTGAGAGAGAGAGAGAGAGAGAAGGACATACCATCCTTCCATGAAGGAAGGGCCACTGCTTTGCTGTCGAGGTGGCGGTTGAGCATAGGGTGGAGGGTATCCTTGAGCGGGATAAGCCTGTTGCGGGTACGGTTGTTCGTATCCCTGTGCCGGGTAACCTTGAGGCGGGTAGCCATCCTTTCCATATCCTGTTAGTCAATTCCCAAATCTATCAGATTTAATTCGACAAATTTTAAGGATGGTGAGGGTACATAATAGACTGCAGAGTCATTAACTGAATCATTTGAGTTTGGAAAAAGAAAATTTTATAACTTTTATTAATAAGGTTTATAAAATTGTTAATGTCTTATACTCTATATGCCATGATGAAAGTTACTGAATTTGAAAACTGATTCATCCAGGTTTGGAAAAATTCAGTTTTCCTTGTAATAAAAATACTAGTTTGTTTTCGTTTCATGCCAGGGAGAAACATTATATGCTCCAACAATGTACATGTATGAGGATCCATCACAAATTTGTCCAATTTTGATAACATCGACCACCTTTTTGCATTTGCTAAAACTCACAACAACTATTAAGGTTTCATATGTAATCAACCTTGATAAAAACTAAATAAACTTAAAACAAAGGGCTTCACACTTTCATGTTTTAAAGAAAAACCAGAGAAATTAAATCTAATTGTTATTTTAAGTACTAAGCAAACCCTAACCCTAGGACAAGTAAAATCCATAAAATTGAACTCGTGCAAAGTAACCAAAGACTAATCATGGTAGTAATATATTTTGATCAAACCAAGATTGCGGTCTCGGATAGCTAGGGTTCATATAAGATGACAAATTAGTGTCAGAAAATCTCAATTGAGTACTTGTAGAAAACCCTAACCCACATATTATGCATACTTACATTAAGAAAAAAAAGAGAATCTTTCTAGCAATCAAGTTCTAATAATAGACAATAACATAGTTAAATTTCCTATAGATTTTGAAATAATTGAGTAAGCATGCGAAGAGAGAGACCTTGAGAAGGAGGAGCTCCAACGGGAGGCGGCTGGTTGTAGTAGCTCATATCGTCTCGTAGGTTTTTTTTTTCTTTAGCGAAAGAACTGAGAGCGGTGGGAATGGAGAGAGTAATTGAAGAAGACAAGGGAGAGATTGGTACGAAACAAGAAGTGCAACCAAGGGAGATAGAAATGGGGGAGTTTAACGCGCCATTGCCTGTTGCTTGTCGGTAGATACACCGCGTATACACCGTGTATAGATAACTTTTATGATAAGAATAAGATCTTTCTTTGGCATCTAGGACGGAGTCGGGCTCCTCTTAAGTAACTCAAATTTTATATTTAGATTCAGACCGTCTGAATACATAGATATTGTTTAATATTCATATCAAAACAGATCTGACGGTCTGGATCTAAACACAAAATTTGTATCACTTTAGTGAATATGAATTCTCTAGCACTAGCAGCTGAGGATTCGGATCCTACAAAGTAACTCAAATTTTAAGTTTGAATCAATTTACAGAACTTCTTTAATATTTGTGCGATTCTGAACTAATGGTCAGGATTTCAATTAAAAGTTTTGAGTTTACTTTAGAAAATCCGAATTTAGCAGCTAAGGATAGCCATCAAATTATATGAATATAATTTTCCAAAATTGCATGAGCTTATGATATTATTGACTCCTAAGAATATTTTGCTATGTATATTCAAGTTGACTTCCATATTTTGTGTTAAAATATTTCATTTGAATCTCGTGCTTAGAAAGTGACAAATTATATTAAATTAATAGTTATGTCTTTTAAATATGAAGTATGAAATTGTTTTGCATCCCTCCGTGTCTTTCTATTTATTTCAGCCTGAATTATCAAAGATATGATAAATTATTGAATTTTTTTCTTAATAAATAAGACAGCTATATATTATAACAAATATAAACACTAGACTCATCAATTTATTACCACAATATTATTTAAATATTTTATTATATAAATAATTTTATTTTTATTAATTACTTCCTTTAAATGTTACTTCTCTCTCACATATTATCGTAGGATTTTCTTTTCTTGAAAATTTTATTTGTAAAATATGTTATTTTATTTAAAATTTGTTTCTCTCTCATATACTATTATTATATGATATTGTTTCCTTAAAAGTTAGATTTATAAAATAAATTAATATTTTGTTGTTTTTATTATTTGTATTTCGTCAAATCTTTAAAAAAAAAAGTCAAAACAAGAACGAAATTTTTTATTGTGTTGTGAAAATCTGTTAATATTGTATATATTAATTTATTTTATCCCGTTCTTTTCGTTCTTTTTTTTGTAACAAGAAAGGAAATTTGTAAAGAAATATAACAGACATAGCAACCAAGCACATGAGCTGTCTAAACACCAAAAGTAAACTAAGTTGGAGCTAACTAAGCCACAAAGTAATGAGCTCAGGATACGTTCTTTTTGTTATTTACTTGTCAAAAGGAGTTGTACTTGAACAATTTTAGTTTGCGGTTTTGCGTTAAAAAAATCTTTCCATGACCACGACATGCTTGGAAGAGTGTTATTCGATTTAGATTTTTCTTTTGATAACAGAGAGAAAAATGTCAAAAGCATACTAACAAGATTCACAAATAATATCTAGCATTATCCTTTTGAGCGTACTTTTATAACAATAGACGAATCAAAATCTTCTAAACATTCTTTAAATAATTTACCAATTATTAGCGTATATTTCTTAAATTTTAATGAACAATACACAAGTTATCATGCATAAAAATATTATCGTTTTCATGTTCATGTTCTAGGATGGTTTTCCAGAATTCATTTTGAAAAGGCAATATTTATTGAAAGAACAAAATTTTAAAATTTAGGTAATATCTATAGAGAAGCATTACAAAAATAAAAAAAATAAAAACTTTTGACATAAATAAAAAAATATTTTCAAAAATTAAAATCATATTTGCTGAAAATAATGTGATTAAATGTGTGAAAATCTCTATAGAATTTTACAAAAGAATTGTATTGTTTTCGATTTAGGAAAAACAGGTTTAATGCCTAGTAAATTAATTGAGACCCAATATTAAGATAAACAGGTTTAAGCTATCTCGGCATAAAAAAAAAAAATATATATATATATATATATATTTTTTTTTAAGTCAACATAGGCATGCTTACAGGTAAGAGACCAATAAATATAATATTATTTTTAGACTAGTCAGTAATCATACAACGTAATTCTAATTGTTATTAATAGATATTTATTTTGTATTTTGTACTGCTTGAGCTAGTTGTTTAGAATTCACATCACCTCAGGTTAACTGACTCAAGTAAATTATGATCGGACGGTTCTTTTAACATGGTACGAATCTCAAAACAGGTCTCCTATAGTCTCCATAGGCACCACTGCACCAGATTGAGTTTGGTCCAGATAGGATTAATCTGAGCCGTCCGTTTCAATTTGCTTGAGTAGATACGGATCCGTTGTTTTAGGTACATTTAGATGATAAGTAATTTTGAAGCCCAGATGCTATTGCTATTGTTATGGGCCTGGCAAGAATCAAAACATTTTCCAAAGCCCAATATGAATCAGGGCCTAGAGTTGCAATGGCACACAAAACCATACACTAAGTAATACTGGGCCTGTTTGATACTACTGGTACTGGAATAGAAGGAAATAGAGAATAGAGTTTATTGCAGATATCTTAACCGAGAATCTGCACTCTTTCTCAGTTCCTCTATTGACTGTTGCTCTGTTTTAACAAACCGTCGTTTATTGCACTGGTTTGTATCTGGAAATTGTGAAGTGTACAGGTGGAAGAGCATAGGCTCTGACCTGAACGCTTGTCAGTTGTCACTTCATGGGTAACCTGACCGTTCTCGCATGCCTTGCGTAGCTGTGCACGTGCGTGCATGTGGGGCAGTGGGGCAGTGGGGCAGGGGTGCTGTTTGCTGCAATCTGAACAAGGTTCTCGCATTCCCACTACAGTAAAAAAATTCTCAAATGTCAAACCGAATGAAACAGGGATTATTAACTCATTAGCACCATAGATAAATGACCCTTTATTACCTCCTCTGCAAACCAACTAACCAAGTGGATAAAACAGGGGAGATATATAGCATTAGCATGTTAACTTGAAATGCATGCATGCCAGGAATTTACATGTGAGAGTCCAACTAGTTCTGTAAAACTGAAGAGAAAAAAAATATATGTTTGGTATGATGATGATATTATCTATCATGACTTTATCTTACTTATCATCTAATTGCAGAGATAAACAAAAATATGTAAAAAAAACCTACTCTAATATTTTCTTCTTTTTTATTTTTTATTCCAGAAGAAGAAGATCATTTAATTTCTGAACATGTCAATGCATGCATGCCACCGCCCTAGTGATGACATGTGCAAGGCATTAAAAGAGAGAAGACAAAAAATGTTATTTTATATTTAGAAGAAACACCACCTACAAAGTATTAATATTAATGATACATATATTAAAAGTTTGGACAACAAAATTCAATTATATTACAGGTGTACACTATTAATTGTATTAGATTTTAATAAATTTGGGAGTTATTTTATTTTTCATCGAATTATATAAACATTTCAATATTTCATATTATTTTTCTTTTATGATGTATGTTTAAACGAATTTCAAATTAGATTAAAATTGACATCCCACGGTCAGATTAAGAATGATACATCTATATCTTTTAATTTTTTTTTATTTTAATTATATTAACGATAGTAAATATCAAGGGATGAAACGAGAATATATGGAAAGGTTAGTGCTAAAATTACATCATATCCGCTTTTTATTTAGCTTAAATGGATAAGAATGAAACAGATAATTGATGTATACAGATTACATATTCAAGATAAATCCTTTTTTTTTAAGGTTAGATGGCTTGCGCCACTAACATATTCAAGATATATAGATCCTTGATGTGTACAAATTGGAAATAAGGAATATGGAATAGATAATTGGCATATATCACTAATAAATATGTAGTATAACGAATATACATTTAAGGATAATAAACATAAATATTAAAGTAACAAAAATTAGCACACTTGCACCTACTATTTAATCTTCTTAATAAATAATAACTACATGAGTAGGGTAAAAATGCACCATTAGTTTTGTGCTCCAATCATGCTCCACGTCTTTTTCTCTGTTTTAAAAGTTCGAACAATCAATTCGAACCGCTCAACATGATCTTCATATTAAAATGTCCTTGGAGACCAAATTTTATATTTTTTGGAATTATTTTACTATTTTTTAATAGATACAAAATCACTGTTTTGGATAGTCTAGAATCTTCTGAAAACACAATGATTTTGTACCTATCTAAAAAAATAGTAAAAAATTTCAAAAAAATATAAAATTTGATCTCCAAGTACATTTTAATACGAAGATGATGGTAATTAAGCGGTTCGGATCGACTGTTCAGACTTTAGAAACGAAGATAAGAATATGAAGCATGATTGAAGCACAAAACTAATAGTGTACTTTAACCCTACAATAACTACATATTATATAAAATACGAGCGTCTTTCTAAAAAAATTAGATTTGAAATAGGTAGATAGAAATTTAATTAATTAAAATATTACTATTTCTTAAGAGACAGTAATTCATTTGCATCGTTTTTACCTTACTGTTATCATATATATTCAAATCCGCATAAATAAATATGGATAACTAATTTTATGGATAATATTCATTCCTTTTACAAACCCTAATGAACACAAAAAAAAAGTCTAAACTACCTGAATATCCAAAACTTAGGCCCTGTTCGGCAGCCACATGGGAAATGGGTTTTGGTGGATTTTTATGACTCATTGGGATGATATACCCAACAGCCGTTCGGTGGCCATATTTGTTCCCATTTTTTTCCAATTTTCAGTCCACCTCGGTTTCAACACCAGTGCAAATTGGTGGGAATAAAAACATTGACTCAGAGATGATATTTTTTTTCCCACTTGCTCTCTCTTCCCAGCAAATATATATTTTTACAGCATCTCAATCTCTCTTTCTTTTTACAGCATATATATTTTACAAAGATCCGGACTGAAATATTATATATATATATATATATATATATATATATATATATATATATATATATATATATATATATATATATATATTACAGCATATTAGTCTAATATATAGGTAAAAAAAATTTCTACAAATTTTTGTGTACAACATTTAATTTTTTTACAATTTTTTTTGTAGAACATTTAATTATTTTTGGTATAATTTGTTTTGTACAACATCTAATTATTTTTTGTACAACGTTTAATTATTTTTGTACAATTTTTTAATTTTAAATATGTGAGAAATTTAAATAGAAATATTTATTTTTAAAATAAATTAAGATTTTTCACAACTGATCTCAAGGTACAACCGAGGATCTAGACATATCATTTTAGCACATATTTTAAATGCTTATTTGTTTATAAATATTTGTATTTGTTATAAATGTTTATCAATATTTATATTTTATAAAATAATAATTATAAGTAATGTGATGTGATGTTATTATTTAATTTATAAAATAATAATAATAAAGAAAATTGTATTATTTATTTAATCTACTTGTTAATTTGCATTATTTAATCTAGTTAATTAGTAATGTTATGTTATAAAATAATAATTAATAAGTAATGTGATGTTATGTTATTATTTAATTTATTTATTTAATTGTATTATTGATATTTTATTAATAAAGAAAATTGTGTAATATCAAACATATAAAATATTTTAGAAAAAAAATAGAATTTCCCATAATTAATCCCACTGTTCAACCGAACACTCATTCAACACATTCCCATAATTAATTCCATGCGTACCCGCATCCATGGGTTCCCGCTTTTTCAAAAGTGGGTTCCCATCCCCGTCAAATCCCATCCCGTGTAATCCCGTGACATCCCGTGTAATACCGTCAAATCCCATCCCGTCAAATCCCATCCCGTGTAATACCATCCCGTTCCCGCTTTTCCGTACATCCCCATGTTAGAATCTATCGACAATCTGACATCCTCTGCACTCAGGTCAAGCAGAGCAATCTTTCATTTGGAAACCTTTTTTAATTATCAGGTCATGACTTGCTACCTGGTGTTCTACAGAATTTTTTATTTATAAATTATATAAAAGAAAAACATATAGTATTAACTCTTAGATGAATTATATTCATATTTTGAGTTCATACAAAGAATCAAATTTTTTTTTTTGTTCTTTTAGGGAATCCTAAAGAAATTGGAAAACAAATTTTGGTATTCTTATAGATTATAGCATCTCCATTCCAGCAAACATTTAACAATTAATTTAGGCACGTCACTCAGTTTAGCAATTAAAGAGACTCATAATTTCTAAATCACTCCATCCCAAAAATTTAATTAGAGTTGTTTTTAAAGCAAACTTGTTAATTTAAAATTATAGTACATCCCAGTAATTATATTAGCAATTAACACATCAGATTATCAATTTAAAAGAAATCACCGTTGTAAATGCTCTTATACCGCTTTTTGTGCAGATGTTATAAAGAATTTCTAAAGGAATTCAGTTTTGTTTTTCCGGATCCTATAGGGAATCTAAAAGAGCAAGAAAAAGATTCGATTCTTTCTGTATGATTCAAATATGGATGCAATAAATTAAAAATTCTATATATTTTTTTTAAAAGTAGTGGATTCAAGATTTACCGATTTCATTAGAAATCATAAAGCTAAGTTTAAGTACCTAAAGCAGGTACTTAAAACTCAATCATAATGTCAGTTACAATAAGTTACAACCAAAATATCCACAAATGTACCAAAATAACATAAGCATGCAAAACATACAAATCCGATATAGAATAACTACTCTGAGTGATCTAATAAGTTCCAATCAACATTACCATCATCATCTACTGTGTCACCAAACGTTAGACTTAGCAGGCTGTTAGACCCAAAATCCTCCCTGATAATATCAAAAAAGAGTCCTGATGCCTATATTATTTTTATATAATTTTTATAAATAAGAACTTCTAGTTGTTCTATGTTGTTTTCTCTAGCTTGAAGCCTTAAACATATGTTTATTCTTTGTGGAGAAGGACCAATAAAAATGAAGGGGAAATTTCATGTATACTTTTCGAAAACTTCAATTATATATTTCTCTCTCTAAATTTCAAATTACGTATTTATCCATTTTATTGTTTTTTATATTAAAATTCATTTAAAATTTATAAAATATCCATTTTATCTTTCATTAAACATATAAAAAATTGTAGACTATTTAAGAAAAATGTCGGTCTTGTATTTGATTCGGTTTTCGAGGGAAAAATGAGTATTTTATAAAGGACAAAGGGTATATGGGTATCCGGTTTTTGAAGGCAAAATGGATATTTTATAAAGGGTGAAGGATATAATGGATATCTTATAAGATTGTAATTTTTCTTAAACAAACTACAAACTTTTTATGCTTTTAATAAAGGGTAAAATAGGTATTTTATAAATTTAAAATGAGTTTTAATATAGAAGACAATAAAATAGATAAATTTGTGAGTTTTGAAAGTTTAGAGGGGGAAATATGTAATTTTGAGTTTTTTAGGGGTATACGTGACATCCCCAAAAATGAAAATGAAATGTGAAATATTACAATTCAATACAAGATATATTATATGTACTTCTATGTTTCGAATTTATTAAAAAAAAAAAAGTTTAAAAATTGAAAAACGAGACCAACAAATAGGAGTGAAAACAGTATGAATATCCAATTCGTATTTGATCCGTATTCAAAAAATTAGATGTAAATATTTAATATTCGAATATTCGTGCAGACGTCTATTATCTGCTCCGTATTCATATCCGAAAGAAAAACAAGGTATAAATATAATTTTATCACTATAATTTTACCACTGTCCGTTTCGTATCCACTCCGTTTTCACTGGATCCGCATCGTCTCCATTAACTCAAAAGAGCATCTTTTGAGTTAATACATCTCGGCCGTCTGATTTTAAACGGAGTCAATCTGACACCGTTCTATAAAGCAGGGAGCTCAAATTTAGTTGGCACAGATCTTAATACTAATCGGACGATGCATTACTCAAAAGATTCATTTTTGAGTTTATGCAGAGGATACGAATTCGTTCTCACTCCTAGGAACAAAGCTCTTATCCGCATTGCAAATCTGAGTCTCTGACAAGAACTTTCAATGAAACGAAGAAAAGAACAATAAAATATGGCTAAGTCAGCTAACGGACAAACTTGGTTAAAATAAGATTTTACAAAAATTCCTTCAGAGCACCGACACTCGGATTTTTTTTTAAAACAATAATTAAAATAATTAATTTTAAATAAACAACATGATTGCTACAAGATTTACAAAAACCATCAAAACCAAATTGCCAATTCAGTCCAGCTCAATTTCACAATAAAACTGTGTTGCCTTTCGTGTGGAGGCTTTTTTAAGCCTGGACCGAATTGCCAATTCGGTCCAGTTTTTTTTTTTTATTTAGAGACACTAAGAACAGCAAAAATAAAGAAATCTAACACTGAAAATTTAATTTTTTTGTTTAAATTATTTGTTAGATTACTTCTTTTGATTTATAATTAGCATATTTATACTAAAACACACTAAATTACTTGAAATTATGTTGAATTACACTATATTACGATAAATTATGTTGAATTACACTAAATTACGCTAAATTACAATAACTTCGCTAATTATGTTGAAATACGGTAAATTACGCTATAGTAGACAGATTCTGTGCCATCTTTCATGAATCATAAAAAATAGTAAAAAAATTCCAAAAATAGTAAAAATTGGTATTTTACAAGTTCATTATGTAACTAATTTACTGAGCTACTTGGATTGAATAATAGAAATGAAAATCTTAATTGGAAACTTCAACTCAAGTTTTGAGGCTCTTCCCTTTGTTTTTTGGCGATTCTGAATTGTAGAATCCAACATCATAGGCACGAACGCATGCATATTTTTGCAAGCTTTCCGAAAAGTGATAATTTGCTGAAATCGGACACTCGAGCGCCGTTTTATGACCGTTTGAAGTTTTGCCGTCGTTTTTCGCCTTTTTAGTGAAGATATCGTCCATTTTCATATGTAATTTACCGTAATTTACCGTATTTTAGCGTAATGTAATGTAATTTAGTGTAATTCAACATAATTTCAAGTAATTTAGCGTATTTTAGTATAAATATGCTAATTATATATCAAAAGAAGTAACCTATCAAATAATTTAAACAAAAAAATTCAAATTTTCAGTGCTAGATTTCTTTATTGTTGGCAAATTCTTCTATGCACCTAAGGACCTATTTGTAAAATGAGCATATTTTCATTTTCAAAGTTCAAACAGTCGATCCAACCGTTCAACATTATCTCCATATTAAAATGTACTTGGAGGTCAAATTTTACATTTTTTTGAATTTTTTTACTATTTATTAAGGTGGGTACAAAATTCAATGGTCTGAATTTGACTAGTTTTGTAAAATACTTAATAAATAGTATAAAAATTCAAAAAAATGTAAAATTTGACCTCCAAGTACATTTTAATATGGAGATAATGTTGAACGGTCGGATCGACTATTTGAACTTTGAAAATGAAAATATGCTCATTTTACAAATAGGTCCTTAGGTGCATAGAAGCATCCCTCTTGTTTAGTTTGCTCTTCTCTAAAAAAAAAAAAAAAGCCTGGACCGAATTGGCAATTCGGTCTAGGCTAAAAAAGCCTCTGGACCGAATTGCCAATTCGGTCTGGCCTGTTTTTTGATTTTATGTGCCGTTCTTTTTATAATCCGATGAAAAACAACCAGACCGAATTGCCAATTCGGTCCGAAGAAAAAAAATGCCGTCGGACCGAATTGGCAATTCGGTTTTGATAGTTTTTGTAAATCTGGTAGCAATCATGTTGTTTATTTAAAATTAATTATTTTAATTATTGTTTTTAAAAAAAATCCCCTACCCTCACCGCTTTTCACAATCTAACTTCACGATAGAAGAGTTTATTAATTAATTAATTTAGTACGGATTATTAAAAAAATATCTCCTATTTCTTTCTCTCTCCATAGTGATTAGTGCCTATGCACCTGCTGCGAAGACGAATTCAGATCTTTCCCGGTATCTAATAGAGAATCTTTTACAATTACTCGATCTGGACTGTCCTTTTTAACTTGGCACGAATCTCAAAGCCCAATAATACTGCCCCCTCCGTCAGCCCGAATCCCAAAACAGTTGGGAGTTAATCTCAAACCGTAAAGTGAGGGGAATCTTTTTTTTGAGTAAAGATTAGAGGTCAAGCCATCCAATTATTTAATATTTTTGTTATTACAATAAAGAATTCCCCTATTCGGATTTCGAACCCATGACCTCTCACATAGAGATCATGTGTCTTTGTCACTAAATCAAAGACTAGTTCTTAAGTGAAGGAAATCACAGTAATGGAGAGGATACTTGTCGTTGCGAAGACTGCATTCCACTGATGACTGAACCCTTTCGCGTGGTAATATTTGGTGTTTATTAAGAACTTTATTAATTTACTAGTAGGACTATATTTCGGACTTGGTCCCAAAATAAAATTGCATACAGAAGAAAGAAAGAGTTTAATTTTAATTTGAGAAAAATACTATTCAATAGATAGAACGTAACATGAAAATATATAAAAAAATTGATGGACGATCACAAAATAAATAAATTATTTTAAATATCCACACATTATCTGATGAACATTTTTATTCAAACGTTAAAATAATATTCGGCCATACGATTAAATTTGATAATAGTTAATAGTGATAAAGGAGAATGATTGAAAATATACGATGGCTGACCTCGCCATAGAGTTTGGAACCTCAAGTATAGTAAATGAATGATTCGGAAAAAATTTGGTGGGTCAAAAGTTTGTGATTTAAGAATAATTGGAAATTATACATTGAGTCTAGTTCAGAAATCTTAGTTCCAAGAGAGTAAAAAAAAAATTAAAATTTGTTATTTAAAAAAATCAACAATAGTTTGTAAAATTCAAAAAAAAAATCGTAATTCGTGAATAATTCAAAAAAAATTCGGGAAGCCGAATAATACATAAATTGCTTCAGAGAGGGTTCAAATCCGAATGATTCGTGAATCTTGTCACTGTAGTTCTGAAAGGAGAAACTCTCGGCTCTATTTCAGAATGAGTTTTCATTGATCTTCTTTTATTTCTCTTTTTCTTTTTGTCTTCTTTGTAGGGTGAGTCAGGGCCTAAGACAAGGTCGAAAGACGTAGTCGATAGACAACAGGTGAATATTTCTATTTTACCTCTTGTTAGTACGGAGGGATGGAGGAGACTAGGTTAGCTGAAAATATAGTTATCGGTTCAAAGATACAAGTTGACTAAGAAGAGGTAGAGAAAATATCTCGAGCCGATGTGTGAGTATCAGGCGCTTCAAATAGAAGAGAGTCTGGACAGTTCGATCAAAATTCGGTCAATTCAGTTCTATATAATATATACCATATTATTTAATATCTGTGTCAAGGAAGATCGGACGGTCCATCAAAATTTGAGTTACATTTAGCTGATCGAGAGAGAGAGGAACAATCGAAGGGAGGAGGGATGGGTGAACATTCGAAAACTCACTCAAGTGAAATGCCTTCTATTTTATCCATTTCTTTGTGGTACTGGTACGGGCAGGACGAGACAAGAGATTGACTATAGCTATTTGTTTATTGCACGGTCAGTCGGTCACATGAGTCGTTGATGCTTCCCCGGGAGACATCAGACAGATCTCCGGATAACCACAAAATACACAAAGACCAAATTAAATTAAGGGAGAATTTCATGTATACCCTAAAAAAATTTAAAATTACGTATTTCTCCCTCTAAACTACGTAATATCATATATACCCTTCTAAACTTCAATAACTCACAAATTTACTCATTTTATTACATTTTCTATTAAAACTCATTTTAAAATTTATCAAATATCAATTATACCCTTCCCCTTATGCTTCCCCGCTTCTCTTCCCCCGCTCACCTTCGTTAAAATATAATTAGTCCAGATAAAAACAACTGAAGAATAAGAAAAGAAAAGCGTCAAATGGAGCAACCAAGGGTTTGGTGCGATTCCCGTCAAAGGTTTGCTACACCTGCACCTTCATTTCTCAATCCCGCCCCTGTCCTCTACCTCCCATTCGAGCATTTTTACAAACACCTAATGCTCGTTTGTTTGTAATGGTGAAAACTCGTTTTAAAGTCCCTGTAACGTATGTTTTTTTTCTACTTGATATGATGCTTATCAACACTTTAGAAGTTTGTATTAACCTTTAAAATAAAAAGTTGTATTATTTTTTTAATTTATCTTTAATAATTTTTTTCTCTACTAGTAGCAATAGTCGGCCATAACATTGAACGGTATGTCGGTACCGCGTGATCTGGACCGGTACAAGTACGTATTCGTATTGGTTTTTGTTGGCATGAAACCCTTGGTTGCTCCATTTCAGTTTTTGTTCAACATTCCTAATATTTGAGATTGAAAGCAAATTAGAGAGAAGAAGTAATAGAGAAGTTTTGAATTACTGTTTCATTGATTTATCACAGAGAGCATACATAAGAGTTATATAGGCTCCTCAATTATTGTAACTAAGGTTTACAAGATGAATTATTATCTAACCACAGTATAACCAGCTGCTGACAATGCTGGTAAATGATTCTGTTATTGAAAATCAGAGAAGAGATAAAGAGATTTGAAATTTTCTGTATTGATTTTTCTACATCTTTACATCATACAGTACTCAGCTTATATAAGCTTGTATTGAATTCTAACTATGATTAATCTAAACTTGACTATAGTAAAAATGCCTTGGTTAGGCGTTATTCCTCTGACATGAGATTGTTCTAGTTTGTCCTATTAGCTAAGTATCCACTGTAGTTTGTGTAGAACTGGAGAGATCCTGTGATGGTTTAATACCCCCCCTACAAGCGAAAGGGGGCTCTGTCACATTGAGCTTGGTGCGAAGAAGCTGAAACCGAGCAGTAGGCAAAGGCTTGGTTAAAAGATCAGCTAGTTGGTCATTAGAACATAAGAAGCGCACACAAAGTTCATTGGAAGCCACACGCTCACGGACAAAATGAAAATCAATTTCGACATGTTTAGTCCGTGCATGGAACATAGGATTAGAGGCGAGAAAGGTGGCTCCAATATTGTCACACCAGAGTGTAGGAGGTGAAGGCACGGGAATTTGCAATTCTTTGAGTAAATATTGAACCCATAGCAATTCAGCACATGTTAGGGCAAGAGAGCGGTACTCGGCTTCAGTGCTAGAGCGAGACACTGTCGGTTGCTTCTTAGCACTCCAAGACACTAGATTATTGCCAACAAAGATGCAAAAACCAGATGTTGATCGACGATCATCAGTCGAACCAGCCCAATCGGCATCACTGTAAGCATCGATCGAAAGAGTAGAGGCCGGGGTGAAAGAGAGACCTTGAGTGAGTGAACCTTGTAGATAACGCAAAATGCGCTTTGTGGCAGTCCAATGAGAGATTGTAGGCTGATGCATGAATTGGGAGACCTTGTTGACTGCGAAAGAGATATCGGGTCGTGTAATGGTGGCATATTGCAAAGCCCCAACAACACTTCGATAGAGAGAAGGGTTGTCAAAAAGAGGGCTGTCATGAGCTGAAAGAGGTATACCGGTAGCCATTGGGGTAGAGCAGGGCTTGCAGTTGGTCATATTGGTGCGAGCAAGAAGGTCCATGACATACTTAGATTGAGAAATATGTAAACCAGTGGAGGAATGACAAACCTGAATGCCCAAAAAGAAGTGTAACCGACCCAGATTTTTCAGAGCAAACCGGTCTTGAAGGTGTTTGACACATGAAGTGATGTAAATCTGATCACTGCCGGTAATAAGGATATCATCGACATAGACCAAGATGATAGTGGTACGACCATTGGAGTGAGCAACAAATAGTGATGGGTCATAATGAGAGGCGGTGAACCCGAAATCCAAGAGAGCCGAACTCAGTTTTTGAAACCAAGCGCGAGGAGATTGTTTGAGGCCGTACAATGATTTTGATAGAAGACACACATGGTCGGGTCGGGCAGCATCAACAAAGCCTGGTGGCTGACTCATGTATACTGTTTCTGCCAAGTCTCCATGCAAGAAAGCATTTTGGACATCCAATTGATGAATAGGCCAATTGAAGGTTACGGCAAGCGAAAGAACAATGCGAATGGTCGTAGGTCGAACCACTGGACTGAAAGTGTCGAGATAATCAAGACCCTCTTGTTGAAGATAACCCTTTGCTACGAGGCGTGCTTTGTAGCGCTCAATTGACCCGTCAGCATTTCGCTTCAGCTTGTAAACCCACTTGCAGCCAACAATATTGGTGTCAGCTGGAGGAGAGACAAGGGTCCATGTGCAATTTCGAGCAAGAGCGTCGATTTCAGAGGCCATTGCTTGCCGCCATAAAGGATGAGAAGAGGCTTGGGCGAAAGTAGTAGGCTCTGTATCAAGAGAGGTGTGATATGCCACATGGTCGGGGAAAAGACGGGGTCGGCGTGTATTGTCCCGAGTTCTAGTCACCATCGGATGAGAGGAGGCGGCAGTGGGATGGTGATTGGTAAGTGGGGGAGAAGGAGTGGTCTGGTCAGGTTCGGCCATGTTTAGTGGGGATGGGGTAGTGGGCTGCTGCGGTGTAGGAAAACCAGGAGGAAATAAAGGAGAAGTTCGGTTGGTAGTGGCCTGTTGCTGTGTAGAAAATCCAGGAGGAAAGAAAGGGGAATTTCGGTTGGTAGTGGGCTGCTGCTGCTGTGTAGTGGGCTGCTGCTGCTGTGTAGTGGGCTGAGGTGTAGATGGTTGGTTATGGAGCCTAAGTGTTGGTGATTGTTGGGCTTCCTGATGGGAAGAAGGGGAGGCATTCTGGGCCGAATGAGAAAATGGGCTTGAAACTGGGAGGCTAAAGGTAGTGAAAGAGGGATGGTTTTGCGCAGGAAAAGAGGAAGGTTGAGCAGTAAAAGGGGAAGGTTGAGCAGTAGAGGTCTGTGCAAAAGGGAAGCTGCACTCATCAAAAATCACATGCCGAGAAATGTAAACTTTATTAGTATCAAGGTGTAAACATCTATACCCCTTTTGTGACATAGCATACCCCATAAAAACACAAGGTAAGGCTCGGCTTTGAAGCTTATGATCATTATAAGGTCTAATCAAAGGAAAACATAAGCAGCCAAGGGTTTTGAGAAAAGTATAATCAGGATCAGTGTTGAAGAGAATTTTAAAGGGGCTAGAAGATGTGTGAGAAGGGAGACGGTTTATGAGAAAAACAATGCTAGAAAACACGTCATCCCAATAGGTGGTTGGAATCGAGGCATGGGACATGGAAGCAAGGGCAAGCTCGATAATGTGACGATGTTTTCTTTCGGAAACACCATTTTGTTGAGGTGTATAAGGGCAAGAAATTTGATGAGTTATTTGGGGAAATTGTCGTGTAATTGGTTTGAATTCCGTACCCCCGTCGGATCGTAAAATTTTTATTGGGTGAGATAGGAGAGTCTCAACTTGGGATTTAAAAAGAGCAAAAATAGCAGGAACTTCACTCTTATTAGACATGAAATAGATCCATGTAAATTTGGAGAAATCATCAACAAAAATTACATAGTAACGAAACCCATTTGAGGACTCGATCGGGGAAGGACCCCAAACATCCGAATGCACTAGTTCTAAGGGACTAGTAGTGATAGACAGAGAAGTAGTAAAGGGTAACTTGTGCGCCTTTGCCATACAACAAGGATGACAAATTTGCAACTTATGCGAGGTACAAGGTAAATTAAAAGCATTGAGAAGATGTAAAGTGGTAGAATTGTTTGGATGACCAAAACGGGCATGCCAAACATCAGCAGAAGCTCGAACTCCAAGAAAGGCATGAGGAGAAGAAGGTAGTGGCAATGATAGAGAGAAGAGACCCTTAGAGCAGGGGACTTGAAGAAGGATATGCTTGGTGCGGAGGTCCTTGATTGTGCAAGAAGAAGAAGAAAAATCGATTAGTAAATGTGGATTATCGATTAAAAGTCTAGACAGACTTAAGAGGTTTTTATGAAAACCAGGTACATGTAGAACATCATGTAACTGAATAGAGAAATGAGAGAAAGGGAGAGAGAGAGAACCAATGTGGTGAATTGGAAGACCGGCGCCATTGCCGATTTGGAGAGAGTCAGGGCCAGCATATTGATAAAAGGAGCTCAAGTTGTTTATATCACTAGTAACATGGTTGGTAGCGCCACTGTCAAGGATCCATTCCTGAGAGAAACTGGGAGCAGTAGGTGAAGGTTGCGCATTGTAGGACTGAGGTTGCGCATTGTAGGCCTGAGGTTGAGCGGGAGGAGAGTAGTCAGGATCAGGGTCGTATCGGTACCAGCAGAAGCGGGCCAGATGCCCTTGGCGGGAACACACCTGGCAGGTGGGGCGGTCAGAAGAGAGGTTGGAAGGACGGGGTGGCCGAGAGGTGTACGGTCGCTGAGGAGTATAAGTGGGCCGCGGAGTGGGTTGCTGGTAAAATTGCTGACGGGGCGGGTTGGGTAATAACGGGTTTGGATTTGGGGAACGAAATGGAGGTCGTGGTGATCGGTTAGATCCAGGTCGTTGTGGTCTATAGGTACCAGGATTTGGGTTTGGGGATGGAAACCTGGTGTGGAAAGCAGGAGTAGAGAGAGAAGGGACAGAGACCGTAGAAAGTTGGTTATGCGTGAGAAGCAAGTTCTCAAAGCTGTACAGTGCACCTTGTAGTTCGGCAAAAGAGATGACATCCTTGCGAGATAAGGTTGAGGCTGTGAAGGCATTGAATTCGGGTCCAAGCCCGTTAAGCACCGCCGTCACCAAATCATCGTCAGATAATGGGGCACCAATAAAAGATAGCTCATCTGCAATTCGACGGAGTCGCTGTACATAATCGGTGCAAGTGGAAGAACCTCTAGTTGTCGTCTGAATCTGTCGCTTCAGATTTGAGAGTCGGGCTCGACAAGTGGATGAGAAGGTTTGCTGGAGATAATTCCACAACTCATAGGTTGTTGTACAGGATACCACCTGACCTTGAACGGTGTCAGAGAGAGAGGTATGAATCCAACCTAGCAATGATTGGTCTTGACGGTTCCAGTGAGAAAAATTTGGATTGGTAGTGATCGTGCCATCGTTGTTCTGAATGGTAGCAGAAGGAGGAGGAGAGTTGATGTGTTTGTCAAGGTTATGGCCATTAATTAGGGGAAGAACTTGAGCTTTCCAAGTTAGGTAATTTGATTGAGAAAGTTTAGTGGAGATTGGGATATTGAGATGAACTATAGATTCAATTGGAGAAGCAACAGGGAGAAGAGGGGTCTCGGTGGCTTGAGCCATTAAGGCTCTGATACCATGAAAATCAGAGAAGAGATAAAGAGATTTGAAATTTTCTGTATTGATTTTTCTACATCTTTACATCATACAGTACTCAGCTTATATAAGCTTGTATTGAATTCTAACTATGATTAATCTAAACTTGACTATAGTAAAAATGCCTTGGTTAGGCGTTATTCCTCTGACATGAGATTGTTCTAGTTTGTCCTATTAGCTAAGTATCCACTGTAGTTTGTGTAGAACTGGAGAGATCCTGTGATGGTTTAATAGTTATCTAACAAACATCTTCTAAACAAACTATATTGAAGCTCTCCAGCTGTGTGAGTGAATGGACATCTCCATTGGAGTGTATATCGCCTAATAATTCCTTCCGAATACTCAGGGGTGGAACTAGAAAATTTTAATAGGAGTGGTTCAAAATTAAAATGTACAATTGTGGTGAGTGAGATTTTTGAACCTAAGACCTCTCAACCATAAAATAAAGCTTTAACAACTAGATTACAACTAAACATATGTCATTTATCGAAGTTAGCCAGACTATATAGAAAGTAAAAAATAAAATAAAATTCAATTAAACTCCTATATGTATAATTAAAATTTTAAAATTATAGGGGTGGCTTAGATCTGCCCTGCGAATACTAATATGTAGTTACGAATGGAGGTCTCAAGGTATAAAACTAAATACTCCTGAAAATGGGTATGTTATTCTCAAGGCATGACTAGTTTACTTTTTTCCTTTTTAGTTGTTTTTTCTTATAATGAATGTGAGAGGTGCAGGGGAAGAGAAGAAGGAAAAGAGGAGAAGACATAACTGACATTTTATAACTTTAAAATGAGTTTTAATAGAAAATGTAATAAAATAAGTAAATTTGTGAGTTTCTGAAGTTTAGAAGGGTAAATATGATATTATGAAATTTAGAGAGGAAATACATAATTTTTAAGTTTTTGAGAGATATACATGAAATTCCCCCTTAAATCAACATATAAGATGCATGTACGGTACGACTTGAGCTATCCGTAGCGTTTTAATTAACCGCGCAACTTTTGTCTCAAATCCAGAGACCAACTCTGTATCCAGCTGCGCGGTACAGATCTTACTGTTAAGTTTGAAGATGTATGAAAATTTTAATTTATCTAACCTATAACCTACAAATTAAGAAAGCTAATCTTCGAGGAAGGCTCTGTAGGTTGTACTGTTAAAAAAAATCACATGTCCAGTACACTTTTCTTTGCCAAAATCCTTCAAGATATTTTCGTTTCAAACTTGTTAGCACCAAATTTGATTGATTAAATTGTCAAAACTGTAAACTCATTTTTTTTAAACTCTTGACAGTGGTTGTTAAGTATAATTTTTATTAATTAAAATGTAAAATTACATTCATCATTCTAAATCCAAAACATCACCCAAACTGCATCAACATCTAAAAACATCCACATCTAAACATCAACATCTAACAACACAAACAACTAAAACAACAAAATAAACAAACCATGTCCTTCGGTGGTAGACACCAATGACCTTCAGCATTGGCTGGCTAGCGACCAAAGGAAAAGAGTCATCATTCTTTTTCTATTTGGGTTGCCGGCAAAGAAAGCGGGGTAGCACGGTGGTGCGGGTGCAAGGAGAGAGGAGGGCCGACGACCTGCCGCCAACTCTCCTTAGTTCTCCTGACAGTGGTGAAGGACGAGAAGGTGCTGATGGACTAAAATGGTATTATTACTTTTAAAAGATTTATAAACCATAATTTCTATTTACGTTCAGATCACAAGCGTATGATCGTACCGTGTAGTATAATTGGGGTGTCGATCCACAGGGATAGTGTATTGGATTTCTAACAATTTCACTAGTCTAGGTACTCGAGGGGGTTTGAAATAGGTTTAAATAGTTTAAGGTAGGGTTCAATACCCTCAAGATTTATGCGATGACGCTAATTGTGCTAAGGTTTGAGTTATACAATTAAATAGAGATTATCTAGAGATCAGGTGCTCTCCTTCTTAATTATGCAAAGTATAAATTTCGACATCTCTCTACCCCGCATGCGGCACTGTCACTATCGCATGTGGTCTAGATTGTCTCACAGCTACCCCGCATGCGGCACTGTCACTACCCCGCAATGCTTGCTGGGTTTTTGCTTATGCGACTTGAAAGATTTTCCGATCTCATGATCGGCTTTTGGGCTATCAATTCTAGGTATTCTAGGCATGCAATTATCTTTCTCACACAAACAGATAATTTCTTATTCTACCCCATAATTAAATATCCCAAAGACCCTACCTAATCTAGGTGTTTCCTAATATAATCTAAATGTACAATTTACAATTTACGCTATCCTGCCAAGGAAGCCCACTGGGTTCTAGCCCTAGTATTTGAACCGTTGTCAGGCCTCGTTAGTCGAAATGTTGAACTATGCATTATCCCACTCACACCGGGATGCAATGAATTGACACCTATTGGTATGTGGAGGGTTATTGACATATAGTAGACAGAACTATGTATGCAAGGACTTAATAAAAATAAATTTAAGTAATAAAAAAAACTCAAATCGACATAAACAAAACATAAACTTATACTAAAACATAATTAATAAATCGAGTACAACCCTCACTCTAGAGATGAGATTCAATTACAGTATTTTTTTAATCCAAGGTGAAATTCAATTATACATCTTTTATTGGTTTAAACTTAGTGAGATTATGGTACTTTGCAATGAGTACATCGGCCGTGTTGTGGATCTATATTATCATTTTTAAAATTCAAACAGTCAATCTAAATCGCTCAACGTGATTTTCATATAAATATGTATTTGGTGATCAAATTTTTTTTTTTCGAATATTATTACTATTTTTTAGATAGGTAGAAAATGGACCATTCAAAATTAGTATTTTTCTATCTATCTAAAATAATATTTAAATAAACCTTTATTATTTTTTTACTGTTTGACTTTGCATGAAGTGAATTCGAAGTTTCAAAATTTTGTATGTATATGCATCACTCGGAAAGTACATTGATTTCAACAGTTTGAATTTGTTTTTAAAGCCAATTTGATATATTTTAGGGTTAAGCTTATCAAACTCTCTTGGTGAGCATAACACATGCAAGCCTCACTTCATTCATATCACTTCAAAAAGAAAACAAATATAAATAAAAGTAGAACTACGGTGCTCTTAAGCTCACCAAATTCTTTAGTGACATCAAGTTCAAAAACTATCGTAATGACTTCAAATAACAAATTCAAATTGTTGAAACCGATCTACTTTACAATTAATGCGTTTACATATCAAATTTTAATTTTTTCAGTATAAAGTCAAACAATAAAAAAAGTTTAAGTGAACCTAACACATGCAAGCCTCATTTCATTCATATCACTTCAATAAGAAAACAAATATAAAAAAGAGTAGAACTACGGTGCTCTTAGCTCTTAAGCTCACCAACTTCTTTAGTCACATCAAGTTCAAAAACTATTGTAATGACTTTGAAGAACAAATTCAAATTATTAAAACCGATCTACTTCACAATTGATGTGTTTATATATTAAATTTTAATTTTCTTCTTAATTTAGTATAAAGTCAAACAATAAAAAAAATTAAAGTTAATTTTAATACATTTGTTTTTCATTATTTTTTGACTGATTCTAAATTTAATCTGAAAATTTATAAATTTGACATGTAAACAAATTACTAGTGAAGTAGATTAGTTTTAAAAGTTTGAACTTGTTATTTAAAATCAATCAAATATATTTTAAAGTAAAACTCATAAAAAACTTGTTGAGCTTAAGAATACTTTAATTTTACTATATAAAATAATAGTATATTTGACTCAATTCAAGAGACTTTTTATGACGAATTCGAATTCATGTAAAGTAACTCGAATATTGAGTTTAGATACGGACAATTTAATATGCTTTGACATATATATCAAAGAATATTGAGTTTAGATATCGACAATTTAATATGCTTTGACATATATATCAAAGATTTCGTGTAAACTCTAAATCCTAAATCCTAACTGAATTGATTCAAATTCTAATCGAACAATTCGAATCTTAACTCAAAATTTGAGTCACTTCAGGATCCGGACATTCTTATGACTGGGGATAAGAGGTATTACCAACTGCCACAAACCATACATGTGTAACATGTCAATAAGAGTCGGTCCGTTTTTATCTACTCAGATATTGAACTCAACAAACAAAATATGTAGATCTTCCTTTGGGTTTAATTTTATAACACGCAAATTCTTAAAAAAAAAATGGTTCTGTCAAACGTTTGATCGAGGTGCTTAATTCGATTCATATTATGAAAATCTTGTAAGAAATCAAATTTAATATTCTTTTGAGATTTTATTACTATTTTATATATGAAATAACTATTATATTGTAGTATTTAGAATTTTTAGGAACAATAACTTTTTTCATTTGCTTTTGAAAATTGAACTATATCTATAACGAGGAGGGTTCAAATACCTCGTGTCTTTCATGTCTCATCATGGCTTATATCTTTTATCTCTGTTTTGAAGTTTGTACAGTTGATCCGCACTAATCAACATGATCTCCGTAGTAAAATGTGCTTGGAGATCAAATTTAATACTTTTTGGAATGTTTTTACTAATTTTTTAAATAGGTACAAAAATTACATTTTTTTTCGATGGTTCGAAAGCAGTGGTTTTATAAAACATTTCGAAGCACATTATAATATGGAGATCATGTTTATTGGTTCGAATCAATTATTTGAATTTTAGAAAAGAAATACAGAAATGAGATACGATGAAATATAAAAGATACGAGACATTTTAACCCTCCTCAAATAAATATTACACAATTAGGTCAAAAATATATATACATAGTAGCACAATAGACTCACTCATAATGTAATAAACTGTAAATTGATCTAATATGGGTTAGAAAATATATGAACCCACCCAACCCGGGTGGGTCCGGACCCCCTAAAGTAACTTAATCTTTGGGTTTTGGATCGAGACCGTCCGATTCGAATTCGTCGCTCGAGATCGTCTCAGAATTCAAATTCGTCGTCGGATGTGTGCGCTCATCTCGGGAATGAATTTTTGCAGATTCGAATCGGACGGTCTCGATCCAAAACCCAAAGATTGAGTTAGTTCACCGGATCCGAATTCAAAATAGGTGCGGGTAGTTGGTGAAGCGATGAGGAATTGACATCCTACAGAGAAGATAATTTGTGGCTCAAATTAATTCCACAAAATTATAATAGTTTATATATTTGATTTTGACCACAGCCCAATCTCCTGCAAAACAAAAATTGTAGTGTAGTTAGATAACCTAGGAAGAGTGGAAATGTGAACACAAAACGCTTTGAAGAGACAATTGATGGACATCACATAACTTTTTGTGTCGTAGACAAAGAGAGGTGGTTAGAACCGCTCAGCTTCATCATAAGCGCACGATTAGCCATTTCTGGCAGCAAATGAACATGCTTTGTTCCACAATTATTATTATTATTATTATTATTATTATTATTTACGGACATTCTAACTCAGTAAATTAACTATGGTACGGAACTTTAAAATGCATACAAACTCGGCATAAAAGAAAAATAAAAGGATGAGGTAAACTTGAGGCCTTTCTTTCTTTGTTTTAAATTTATTTGGTGCGTACAGGGATGTTTGAGCACGTTGGTAAATAGTTGAGGAACAGAGCGGTCCCTTTTGAGATTGTTTTATCTATGTGGAATATATGTCACTAGCTAATAGTAACATATGATATAGCTATTCGCTGGGGTAACCTAAGCTGTAGTACCCGGCCTTATATGAGTTAATTTTAGTCGGTCCAGTCCAGTGCCTGTGGCTCCCTTCAAATCAAATCATTCAGAGCTGAGGGGCCAAGCTTGGCTCCCTTTCCCTTATTAGAGCAGCTTGGGTCCGATGCCCATCGAACTCAAATTTAGATCTAATGGGTTTCGTGACCATCCGTTCTGTTTTAAAATTCGTGCGCACAAATTTTAAAGCATACGCAAAAGTTGCGGGCACGAATCTTAAAACAGATCGGACGGTCATCGAACTCACCTTGAGTCCGATGAGCATCGGACCCAAATTGACCTCTTCTCTTATTTCCTCTCTTCATGACTTCATTCCAAAATTATATGGCACCATACCAAACACATCCCCGACCCCGACCAGCCTTATTTTCTTTCATCAGACACTGCACAATGCATCTAATCTGGATTCTGGACCGTTCGATCTTAATTATTTAACAGTTCAGACTTTTTTTTTTCAAGAAGGGTACAACAAGTGTATAACGGGTTGGTGTACTCACGGGAAAAGGCAAGGGAAACGGAACAGCAACGGAGACGTACGCACCGCCTCGCTGTATTACATGTGAATCTAAGTTAGAGGCTTGAGGGGGGTGTAGACGTGTAGTGCTCTCTCTCTCTCTCTCTCTCTCTGGTCGCACTACCAACAAAGAGCAAATGCCCAACTGGCAGTCTTAATGTCGCCTGTGCCCGAGGAAAGTAAAGGCAAGTGCTGGCCACCTTCATTCCTCCCATTTCAACCTGGTCTTCCATTTACTTCCCGGACTAGCCTTGTATAAAGATATTGACAGAGCAGTTTTTTCTTTATTCAGCGCAATAATCAGATGCAGCGCTGTTTTGACTCTATTATCCATGCGCTGTATGAAGCAAAAAACTGCTCTGTCAATATATTTACCCTCCTTTAGGAATTAGAAATTGAGAAATTCGGACAGCAAGCAAAATGGAAATCTGATGAAAGTAGATCATTAATCTCCCTCAGGATAAAGACAACAACAAAATCATGCACCATCAGAATTTTATTATAATATATGACGAAAATAGAGGAACTTCATATAAATCATTTAAATAATTGAGTTAGTTGACATGAGATGAGACAAACGAATTGAAAACAATTAATTAAGATTTCCCCTTCACTTGAGTACTTTATTTAGCACTGATTGGTATACCGGGTTCACCAAGGGAACACCTTTAGCATGGGTTGCTAAACGACAAGACCCGACTCTGGGATTTGGCTCCGATTTTCTCCCTCCCAAACCCCCGCTCCATTCAACAGACGCACGCACGACGCACCTCAACACACAGACGCACACAATCACTCTCCTCAAACCTCAATCTCACCTTCCCTTTCAAATAAAACACACACACAACATACTTGCACCTGAAATTAAGAAACCAAGAGAGGTTGCGAGAATGATGGTAGGAATGGAGGATGTGAGCTCAGAATGTAGCAGCGGGTGCCAATCTGGATGGACCATGTATTTAGACCAATCTTCTTATTCAAACCAAAATCACGCCATGGAAACCCAAGGGGGAGAAGAAGAGGAAGATCTCTCCATGTTGTCTGATGCTTCGTCGGGACCGTCCCCTCTTTTTCATGACGAAATCGACTTGAATGAATCCCGTAATCTGTTTTATGCGAAAGATTGGTCGAAAAAGAGCAGTGTTCAAACAGGTAAACAGAGGAAGTTGTCTCCTGCTTCTTATCTCGACGACACCGCTAGCTCCCCTTTTTATGATCATAAATTTAATAATGGAGCTATGAATCCGGCGTTGCATACCATGGTCGATTTCTCTTCTGCTTTCTCTACAACCCAATTCAAGGTAATTTATTTCCTTACTCAAAATATGACTCTGTTTGATATATAGCTTATATATATATATATATATATATATATATATATATTCAACAATGAAATTAACATTCTTTAATTTTTGTTCAGGAGGAGTCTGTATTCAACAGCCGCTTATGCTATTTTCAAACGCCTCCAGTTATTAAACCAATCCCACAAAGACCAGTAAGTTCTCCTTTTCTCTAAAGTGCTAATTTTGAAAAATTGAAGTCTGTTTCTAATATTTTGTTTTATGTAACAGGTGTGCAAGGAAAGTGGTAAGAAGAAGATGCGCTGATGCTCTTGTAGTGTTCTGTAACTTATTTGTTTTGTGAAACAAGAGAGAGAAGAAAAGAGATCTCTACCTCTACGGGATACTTTTCATTTTTTTTGTTTACCTTCTTCTCTCTTTTTTCTCGTTTCAATTTGGGCTTCTTTACTGTACGCCTTTATTTTGTTCTCTGTTTATTTTTTTAATTGTAGCAAGGAATTAGTCTTTCTTCTCTGTTTTTTTCTCCTTTATGAGTATCTCACCGAGCAATGCAGTTGCCGTTGTGGGGAACAACCTGAGCGATGAAGCAAATGAAACGTGCCCTCTGGTTTCTGATTTCTTTGTTTATAATTTACTGCTCTTTTCTCGATTATAATAAAATAAAAGGGGATAAAAATGGGAGATTTTGTAACGGCCACGTTGCCTGCTCTGCTCTCACTATAAAATAAATAAAAAGCAACATTAATAAAATGATGAAAAGGGCTACGATATGATCCTTGGAAACAATAATGCAAATGAAATATTTATTTCCAGGGTAGATTGCAATTGCATGAGGGACTTTTGGGATTTGGATTTTTATGCACAAATAAGCAGAGACAGGTGAGACACGTCTACCATCTTTCATTAGTTGTCATCACTCATCAGTCAATGTAGGCGACTGGATTGGTGGCAACCTTTTGAAATGATCAACCCACTAGCACTACTGCATTGCCTTGCCTTGCCTTGCCTTTCTTGTTTCTACTATTGGGATGCCAACTGTAGGAGATTACAAGGGCCCAATGGCAATGGGGTGTATCTATATATATATGGCAATTTTCTCTGATCATGGATATAATGCAACAGTAGGACTAGGAGCAGCGATCGATGAATGATGCATGCATCATGCAATCATGGCCTTGCTGTCCCTGTAGTACAACTTCCTTAAAAACACTTAGCAGGGAAATGTACCCGGGAATTGAAAGTAACACAGTCAATTTTCATCCAAAATTAAATGACTTTATATGTTATTCAATTCAATCTTTTGTGATCTTAGCTAAAACTCATCGGTCTTGTTTGGTTGTGGGTTAAAAGGGAGAAGTATCCTCCCAGCTACTTTAAAAGATTTCTCTCATTTTTTGACTTGAGATTTACTTCCAACCGCTTTGAAATTCGAGCTAACACAGAGGCAGTATTATTGAGCTAGATTCTGATCAAGCTCAAAATAATAGTGAACTACATACGGTTTTGGCTTAGATTTTATCTTATTTTCTCACATTTATGTTTAATTAATCTATGAAAAATGTTACTGTTTCTCTACTTTATGTTTTAGTGCATGAATCATGTTTTGGGGCTATTTTACATTATTTGGAGCAAAAATTAGGTCAATCGGAATAGCGCAGCTCATCGGCTAAGGCTCGGGTACGGGCCGTATTCACCAATACGGACCAGAGCCTCAGTACGGACTAAAAATGGCCGAATACACATTAACTCCCTCAGCGACACAGTGAGAGTACGATCCGTATTCGCCAATACGGACTATATTCGATGCGCCCTTTGGTGATAACTGCGACAACTATATCCAGATCAGATTTCTTGGACTTCACTCATCTCCAGGCGCCCTTCCACTCCTATATAAGCCCTCTGGACAGAACTGAAAATCATCTTTGTAGTTTTGGTTAAATTATCTCATTAAGTGAAAGGAGATGAGTGTGTAGAGACTAAGTAGGAGGGTACTTCATGTATAGTTGTATATTTCTCTTATCTCTTTGTAAACATGTCGTTCCACAGTTAAGTTTAGATTCTTAGGGTTGACAGTAAACCTTGTTACTCATGATTCTTTGATATATACTTTTATTTGATCAGTGTTTAGTCTTTTGTTGTTCGATTGCTTTTGCGCTTTATGTTCTAACTTGATTTTGTTTTATTAGTCTAGATCGTCATGTGGTGGTCACACAGGAGATATCGTCGTCATTAGGCTAATCGAATTGGGATAAGGGAGAATAAAAATACTAGACTAGTGTGTGAAAACCTAACCGGAGATACCATTAGTTGGATCAACAAAAGTATACATAGGAGTCTCGACATTCGCAGACAAATGTCGCATTGTCTTTTTTTTTGAAACCTTGGCAGTGGCTGCCAAGTATATTTTCATTAATGAAACATAAAAATTACATCTATTGTTCTACATCCATAACAACATCCACATCACAATACATCAACATCAAAACATCGACATCACATCTAAACATGAACATCACATCTAAAAATATCGACTTCTAAACTTTAACATCTAACAACACAAACATCATAAAAATTAAAATTAAAATAACAAATACTTTCCATCGGAAGTAGACACCGATAACCTTCAACATCGACTGGCCAGCGACCGAAGGAAAGTTATTTTTTTTTTGTTTGCGGGCAAGGGAGGCCGGCGCGGATCTTGACCTCTCCTGCCCTATCTAAGGTTTTGTGTAGTGGTTTTAGTGGTAAGGAAGGGTGACAAAGTGAGGAAGGAAGCGGTCTAGGGTTTAGCAACGGGGTAAGAGAGGAGTAGAGATGGCAATGGGTAGGAAGGGTGCCGGGAGATGAGAGGGTTGGCGGCTAGGGCTATCGTCGCCAACTCTCTCTGTCCCGACGGAGGTGTAAGAGGACAAGAAGGCAGGGGCGGTGGAGCAGTGGCAGAGCGGCGTGGTGGGCCGCTCGGAGAGGAGAGAGTTGACGACTAGGGCTATTGTCGTCAACTCTCTCTGGTTCTCCCGACGGAGTGGAAGACAACGAGAAGACGCAGGTAACAGGAGTGGAGGGAGGGTAGTGAGTTGAGTGGCGGTGGAGACAGAGATGAAGTTGGTCGGCGGCTAGGGTTTTAAAACCTCAGAATCGCCTCCCAAATGTCGCATTGTCGTGCCTTACCATGGGGACACCCAAAAAGACCAGATGAGGAACCTAGGCATGTGAAGGCTGAGACCTTTGGGCTAGTCACAAATCTCATTGCATTAGTCAAGACAAGCCTTAACGGGATCTCTTGATTAGTAGGGTGGTTATTTGTGAAAGCGGTAATCACTAAATTGGATTAGAAACCCTCATACAACAACTGAAAACCAACATCAAATAAGATAAGAATCAAAGCAGATTGAAGTAACAACGGTGTGCCAAAATCTTAGGAATTCACATCTCTATCTTTATTTCACTTTTAATTTTCGCCAAAGACATTGATCACAACAACAACTTTTTGACTTCAGATTTTGTCTAGCCTTTCAAAAGATTGTGGTTTAATTGTTCAAGACCTTAGACCTTATTCCCTGTGGATCGACACTCGTTTATACTACTCGATAGAATTATGCGCTTGTAATCTGACCCGATAGCAAACCAAATTTATAAATTTAAAAGACATCACGTTTCGCGTGATCAGATTCGTGCCAAGTTCAAAAGAACGTTCCAGATCCACTAATTGTAAAAGATTCCCTATTACGGTACCGGAGAGGATTTGAATTCAAAAGTAAGACAGAATAGGTTGTTTACTCCAAATTAAGATAGCTCAAGTTATTTTTGACTTAAAGTTAAGTTATAACTTAAACAATTCTTGTTTGGTTAGAGTTTTTGACTGAAGTTATAGTTTAAAATATATAATTGTATATTGTATAGTTTAAATAATTTTATGTGCTAGATTCCGAGCTAGTCCTAAAGAATTGTACTTAAAAATCATTAAAAAGATTCTAAAATACTTCAAAGGACTTTGTGTTTAGGACTATGGTATCGCAAACAATCAGATTTAGATTTAATTGGATATACTGATGCCAATTTTGCTGGAGACCGTGTGGGTCGCGGTACATGTCAATTTCTTAGTGGATCACTTGTTTCATGGTCAAGCCAAAAACAAACATTGGTTGCGCTTTCCACTGCAGAAGCTGGATATGTAGCGACCGGTAGTTGTTGCACATAATTATTATGGATGATACAAACACTTCAAGATTATTAATTACGCTTCAGCAACATGTCAATTATGTGTGACAATACTAGTGCTATACAAATTTTCAAAAACCCAGTTCTCCATTCTAGAACTAAACATATAGAGATATTCAACTCACTTACGTTGATACCAAAAATTAAATTGCCAATATTTTTACTAAACTCCTAAATGCTCAACAACATAATGAACTTAGATTTAAATTAAGCATGCTTGAGCTACGGGATTGAGTTAGTCATTCCACATATGTCCATGCATAGTAGGTAGGAAACATAGCAATCCACTTGACTATCTCATTTTTCAAATTGATCATGCTGCAATAACATGATCCGTTCCGAACGATTCAAACTGTCCATCACGTAATAATTCTTTTGTTCCAGTTATCGTCTACACAGAAAAGTTCTGTTTCAACCAGTGGGTTTCAAGGGAAAAATTGTTCAGACCGGAATTAAAACGGATCTATATTGACTGCATTGTATTGAATTGATGTCTCTCTTCTTAACATAATACAACGAATAGTTTTAAAACTGGTGGGGCCACAACCAACTTTCTCATTTAAGTGTTCTTTCTTCTTTCTCTTCTCTTCATTCTTACCAAATCCAACTTTCTTACTTTTCTTGTTTCTCTCATTTCACCATTTTTTTGTGTCACTTCATACAAATTCCTTCGGTCACGATAACTCGAGACCGACCTCTCATCCTTCTCTCCTCCTCACTATCTATTCGATTCTACAATCCATTTTATCTTCTTTCTCTTCGGATTATTTAAAAACCCTAGTACCACAACACTACATCTCACAATGGCACCCAAATTGGTGCATCAAGGTAGGAGGACCCGCGTCGTACGAAATGCTCGAATGTCAGTCTCCAATGAATATTGGTCAATCGAAGCACATATGGAGAGACATTTATCTCGCCTCTTTCTGCCCGAATCGGTTTAAGAGTTCATGACCACTGATGATCCGACCATTAGAAATATTCTTGATGAGCTTTTCGATGACGACTTCGATCTGACCGAATGGGCTTTTTGTCCCGCATGTCTTATTAAAGGAAGAGTTCTAGACATGTTCATCTGCGATCGATGTGAGGTGGTTATTCATCCCAAATTAATGTCTTGATAAGGATGCGGATCTAGAGAATGACCCTCATTTTCAAATGTGGAAATGTATCTTGTGTCTCACTGCGGATCCTCCTCGCTACAATCATGGTGACAATGGCTCAGGGACAACTGGAAAAGGTTTGACTACCCCAAAAGCATAGTTCTTTACAAATGTTAACATATTTCGAGGGTTACCTTGAGAGTCTTTCACTCTACCGTTCCGAATATTTGTATCAATTGTTATAATTAGGTCTTTAGGTTGCATGTTTTAATTTAAGTTTAGTCTTGTACTCTTATTTTACTTGCATGATCTTTCAATCTCTTTTGAGAATGGACAAATTAATTGCAAGTTTTTGAATGACTATGTGTTTGTATTTTTGTTGTCCATGCTTGATTATTTGATTTACTTATGGTAGGGTGCATGGTATATGAATTGCGTAACATGCTTATTTTGGCATTTTGTAATAATACTTTGATTTCTAGATATATGCCATGCTTGAATTGTGATTTGTGATAGGATTTTAATGCAAAATTACATGTCATGTGTCAAAAATTGCTTTAGACGATGCTTTGCATGACATTATTGAATTATTTGAATTGTTAGGTGATATATTGCGATATCAATTGTCATGCATCCATATCTATATGACATGAATTCGATAATGCTTATTGTTGGAATTGCCTGAATTGCTAGAATTATTTAGACCAAGATTATCGAATATCTTGACTTGTCATTTGTTTTAAAATTGCTATAGTAGCGTCAAACTCACATACAAACTAATTCACAACGGAACTTGATTTCAAAAATTTATTAATTTGGAAAATTATTATTTGAGTTGTGAATTTTACATGCATGTCCAAATCATCATACACATTATTTTTGTTAAAATTTTATTGTACAATTTACATGCATGTCCAATTGCCATTTCTTACATCTATTGTGCCGTTAACTTGTTTATTGGATCATGTTTCCTTATTGGATTCTCACTTGTTTAGATGTAATAATATAATTATTACCCTCGATTATTTAGATTAACATATGCTTTAATTGCAATATATTACTATATTGAGGGGAGTACATAAATTGAGGGGGAGTACTTTGTAATTGTTATTTTTCACTCTTTTGTCGATTTCCAAAAGGGGGAGAAATTGCAAGAGATGCAAAAATGATATTTTGGGCAAACTAAATTGGGAACAATCGGTTTATGCATGTACTTACGATGTATGTTTTGAAAATCGTCAAAATAAGGATATTGTTGTTCTATGCAATCTTCTAATTACGTTGTTTGACTAATTTGTAAAACATACAATAATTGCATTTAACGATTTCTTTGTATGAGTGAGTTTACAGGTTCAAGAACATTATAATTGCAAAATTAAGTTTGAATAACCAAAGAAATCAACAAGACTTTACGAAGATTAAGATTATAAATTGTAATATCAAATATAGAAGTAAAATATATTTGAGATTGTTGATTTCATAAACTATCCATTCAGTACGGAATGTATTGGTACCAGACGAATAATGAAGAGTTACAGTACGAAAGAATTATTTCAGTTAGCAATCGTTCAGAATGGAATGTTCTGTAGCATCCAGGGACTCTGCAGATTGTCTCTGTTCTGAACGGATGCTAACCTTACTATACGCTACTCAGGTTACACATAATTGGGATGAAATATACTATCCGTTATGTACAGACATAAATGTACTGAATGATTAGTATAAAGTTCAAAAAGGCAAAAACTCTAATTTCAATTATATTTGAACTATCCGTTCGAACGGAAGATTGTCGTACTTAATTGATCAGTTCAAATACCTATATTTGAAGCTTCCTCTATAAATATAGTTAATACTCTAACTTCATATTTAAGCTAGCCGCCTCTAAATTTCAAAAAACACTTATTATGTGTTCTTGAGAGCTTCTATCTTTGATAGTGCTAAAACTTCAATACTCCTTTGATAATCTCAAATCCACTTAACTAATATACTCCTATAATTAGTTAGAGTGTTGGTTCGTTATTCTATAGTGTGGAGATCTACTTAATGCTCTCTTGTAATAGCCATGTGATGATAAGCCTCAATTATATATACTTTCGGTTAGGGTTTCACCTCCAAAACTGTGCCAAATTCATTGTATTTTAGCTTAGTTTAGTATAGAATACACCAAAGAACAAAGTTACTGCATTTGCCTTGTTTAAATTGCATAAATTGAGCAAATGGAACAAAATACAGGTTGGTTCGGGCCACATGAATTATGTGCGGGCCGCACGAATTCTGTGCGGGCCACACAAAAATAAATTCGGCTGAAAATGAATTCCGAGATTAAAATCAAGAATCTACAACTCTACCCAAGAGTTCTATGGCATGTACAACCATTTTGTGCGGGCCGTACAAACCAGAAAAGACCATTTTATGCGGATCGCATGACTTTTATACGAGCCGCACAGACCTTTCTTCACAAAATCTACCAAGTTCCCATTTTGTGCGGGCTGCACAGATTTTATAAAGGTCGCACGAGAGGCCGCACGAATGCCAATCTTGCCTTATTTCGCGATATCTTCTTAGATTTGATGCCAGATTCTAGAGGATTGCTTCCCAGGACACATGAATTGCTATATATTGGCAGAGAGGCAGCAGGAGAAGACACTTTTAATTTATTTTTTATTCTACACATATTTTGATATCTTTTCTACTTTTTCCGAGTGAATCAAGGCGATTAGAGCAAGGATTGAAGGTTGCTCGAGCGGAACATTGTGAAGACGATGGCAGCGAGCAAGGAGATTGATGTACTCTATTCTCTTTTTTATTTTTCTTAGTTTTATCATATTTTCTCTTGTATTTCTTATGAATGTTAGCGTACCCATGAGAGGCTAGATTTCCTCTCTAGGGGCTTAGGCTTTTAACATGAACTTGTGTTAAAATCTACCTTACTTGGATGGTTTTCTTTATGATGATTGTTTGCTTGCATGTTCGTTCTTTGATTTTATTATTCATGTGATTGCGTGATTTGTCTTGCTTGTTAATTAACGTCCCACTTAGGTTTAATCAACTTGAGTAGATTTGGATCAAAAATTGATGGTACCAAATTATGTACATGAATAACTCTAAAATTTCAGATTAGAAATGACCAAATTTATTATTAGTCCGGAACAATAAGGAAGAAAAGTTGAATTGAGGTGAAAGACTTAATCGTGAAGCCTTATATTTAATTGGACCCCTAGAATTGAACCAAATATTGGTGTGAATGACTCAATCGTGAAGTATCGGTATTTGGGAATAAACTAGGCTAACCAATGCTTATGGTATAGATAGCTAGGGTGAAGAACTTAATATTGAAACCTAAATTATTTAGGCACGTCATTAATTCACGAAAGTGATCCTTAATGATATTTAAGGCTTAGAAACCTCTTCAAAGCAAATATGAATTTAGAAACCAAACAAGTATGGATTTGACCAAGTTATTGTATGCTAATAGCCCCTAAACTTCTCTCTATTTGAATCACAAAATCCATTTTATTTGTTTGTTTAAATTGCTTTTGTTACGATTAATTCTCAATCTGGTATTGAACCCACAAAACCAAATTTGCAATACCCCATTTTACTTTATTGCACTTTTTAGGATTAATTAATTTAGTAGAAAGTAATATTTCTCGTTATCTTTGGATCGATACCTATTTTACTACAAGAATAAGTTGTATGCTTGCAACCGACCTATCATTGTGTATTAAGGTTTTATAAATTTAAAAGTGAACAAGTGTATTAATTTGTCATATATTTCAATACCTAAAATACGCAATAAGCTTTTTGGCGCTGTTGCCAAACATCTCGCAAATGGCACAAATGGCCCTCCAGCTCACAATCCAAACAATTGCCGACCAATTAGGGAGTTTGTGAATCAAATGGAGCCGGGCCAACGATTTGGCTATATAGCTCATGAGGGAACCAACCCAGATCTCAAACCAACTCTCATTCACTTGTAGGTCAAAATAGGTTTGGTGGTGCATTAAATGAGGACCCTCACCAACATTTAGCCATATTTGAGGAACATTGTGGTACATTTGCACCAAGAGGCAACTTGATGCCTTAAAATGGAAGTTGAAATAGAACAGATTGGCGACAACGACCATTTGTGCGGGCCGCACGAACAGTTAGAGGCAAGAGATCTCGACAGACATCAGAATCAACATGAAACCAGTTCGTGCGGGTGACACGAAAATCTGTGCGGGCCGCACAAACCTATCCCAGCTTAGTCAGACGCAAGAGTAAATCCAGCAAAAACCAATCCGTGCAGATCACACGAAATTTTGTGCGGGACGCACAAACCTCAGAAAAAAAACTAACAGCCCTGATTTAGCCGATCCCTCACCCAAATCACCTTAAATCGAACTGAAACCTTTACCCTCCACTCTTAGATACGAATATCTTGAACCCAATGAGACCTATCCGGTAATTGTTAATTCTATCCTTACCCAAGATGAGACAAACTGACTTCTCCATGAACTCAAGTTACACAAGAAAGCGATAGGGTACACAGTAGATGACCTAACCGGAATCAATCACAACCTCTACATGGATGAATTTGAGGAACCACTCTACAAGGCTGAGGAAGATGCCCAAATGGCAAGGTGATATGCCCAACAATCTTTCAAGCATGCCGGCGTCAACCCACTAAGGATCCACCCACACCGCCAAGAGAGCGCCGCCGGTGGCAGGCCGCACAGGATGCAACACGCCAAGCGACTGCACGGGGGGCAACACGCGCGCCACAGGAAGAGCAACCTCCCGATGACCCATAGCATTGAGGCGTTTCCGCCTCCTTCTCCGCCTTCGCTTTCTCCACCACTTTGTGAGTTTTATTTTTCTTTCTATTTACTCTTTCTTGTGCAAATATTTGCATTTAGGACAATACTTTTTTTAAGCTTGGGGAGATTGGAAGAAAAATTGTATATGCATTTAGGGCATATTTAATTATTGCATTGCATTTTGTGTGAAAAATTGGTGAAAATTTTATTTTCAAAGGACGTGGTGGAAATTTTGGATTTACTTTGAAAATTTTGCAAATTGGAAATAGTTGCACAAATGATAAAGGGTTTCAAAAAGGAAATGCTTGAGAATTGAAAAGACAAAATTTTGAATTTACTTAGGTTTTAAAGGAATTTTGGGGCAAACAAACGTTATTTGGTTAAATTAGGGTATATTTGAAACGTATCCACAAAAGGGATCTAATTAGAAGTCTCACGGTATCTTTGGGTATGATTGAAAACTTTTAGATGTGTGTAATCATAGTGAATGCAACATAAAAATAAAAAAAATAAAAAAAGAGAAGAAAGAAAAAAATAGTGAATAAAAGGGGGACGTAAAAAGAGTACGGGCTTCTATGAAAGAATGGAAGTCAATAAGCTCACGAGTCTTCCCAAAATTTAATTTTTGCTTAAAATTGCATCACACCAACACATGTAGCCGGTGAGGTTCTAACCCAAGCTTGTTCCAAGTTTGGGGGAGGGGGAGTTTCCTTTGAAAAATAAATAAATATCATTTTATTCAAATTACCAAGATTTGATGAAAAGTAGCGGTTTGCCTTGAAAGAAATTTAAGATTTTAAGTAAATTAAAAATAGTAGTATTTGAGAAACACAAGCATTTTCTATCGTGAAAAACAAGTAGTGGTTTATGTGTTGAAATAAGATTGACCAAAATTGACAAAGTACGAATTATGTGGGGGGCCACATGAATTCTGTGCGGGTCGCACAAAAATAAATTCGGTTGAAAAAGAATTTTGAGATTAAAATCAACAAATCTCCAACTCTACCCGATAGTTCTACGGCCTGCACAATCATTTTGTGCGGGCCACACAAACCAAAAATGCCCATTTTATGCGGGGCGCACAAACCTTCTTTTTCGCAAAATCTGCCAACTTCCCATTTTGTGCGGGCCACACGAATTTTATGAAGGTCGCATGGGAGGCCGTACAGTGCCAATCTTGCCTTATTTTGCGATATCTTCTCAGATTTGCTGCCAGATTCTGAAGGATTGCTTCCCAGGACACATGAATTGCTATATATTGGCAAGGAGGCAGTAGGAGAAGACACTTTTAATTTAGCTTTTATTCTACACATATTTCTACATCTCTTCTACCTTTTCCGAGTGAATCAAGGTGAATGGAGCAAGGATTGAAGGTTGCTCAAGCGGAACATCGTGAAGACGAGGGCAGCGAGCAAGGAGATTGGTGTACTCTATTCTCTTTCTTGTTTTTCTTAGTTTTATCATGTTTTCTCTTGTATTTCTTATGGATGTTAGCGCACCCATGAGAGGCTAGATTTCCTCTCTAGGGGTTTAGGCTTTTAACATGAACTTGTGTTAAAATCTACATTACTTTGATGGTTTTCTTTATGATGATTGTTTGCTTGCATGTTTGTTGTTGTTGATTTTATTATTCATGTGATTGCATGATTTGTGTTGTTTGTTAATTAGCGTCCCGCTTAGGTTTAATCAACTTGAGTAGATTTGAATCAAGAATTGATGGTACCAAATTATATACATGAATAACCCTAGAATTTGAGATTAGAAATGACCAAATCTATTCTTAGTTCGGAACCACAAGGAACAAAGGTTGAATTGAGGTGAAAGACTTAATCGTGAAGCCTCATATTTAATTGGGACATCTAGAATTGAACCAAATATTAGTGTGAATGAGTTAATCGTGAAGTATCGGAATTTGGGAATAAACTAGGCTAACTTGTGCTTATGGTCTAGATAGATAGGGTGAAGAACTTAATCGTGAAACCCGAATTATTTAGGCACGTCATTAATTCACGAAAGCGACCCTTAATGATATTTAAAGCTTAGAAATTCCTTCAAAGCAAACATGAATTTAGAAACCAAACAAGTATGGATTTGACTAAGTGATTGTATGCCAATAACCTCTAGACTTCTATCTATTTGAATCACAAAATCCATTTTATTTATTTGTTTAAATTACTTTTGTTACGATTAATTCTCAAACGGGTATTGAACCCACAAAACCAAATTTGCAACAAACCCCTCCCTTTTACTTTTATTGCACTTTTAGGATTAATTAATTTAGTAGAAAATAATATTTTCCGTTATCTTTGGATCAATATCTATTTTACTACAAGGATAGATTGTGTTTGCAACCAACCTATCATTGTGTATCAAGGTTTTATAAATTTAAAAGTGAAAAAGTGTATTAATTTGTCCTATATTTCAATACCTAAAATACAGAACATGTGACTTCCCGCTTGTAGGGTATCAAGGGCTCATCGGCTCAAGCGTTTATGCTCACATATATCCATAGTTGTGTGACGATCCTCTACGTAGGACTCTCTAACTCGAGCTTCTAGGCTCAACTTTATACACGAGTTGTTCGTGACTTCCATTTTTGTTTGGGCTCACATGTCACGAGTTGTATTTTTTTTTCATTGGATAATAGGAAAGGCGCGCCGACGAGATTGCGTTGCCCTAGAGACGTAGACATTTTAAACCGAACTCTGTTAACATCTCGCGTGTCAATCTCTCTTACTCTATCTATTTATTTTATTTTGTTGATTAATTGCGGTTGTTTGTTTGTTTTACCTACCATCACGAAAACGTCTAAGATTATTTAAGTCACCATATTCACCTCCCTCTAAGTGCCGTTAGGGACAACATATAATGCTAACAACAACAATAATGCTAACAAGTTAATTCATTTTTCTAGATGGGTTAATTTACTTCGTCTTTAAATCATCTCTTATTCCAACAATATTCCACCGTAGTTTATCATGTTTGACAAAAAAAATATTTGATCTAACCATCGACCAAAGCAATTTTGTTGTGGACTCGCCCACTAATAGTGTGCAACCACATCAACCTCTAGCATCAGTCTCTAGAGTTACTAACGGTTGATTCACAAGTCATTAATCTCTAAAATTATCGGTGGTTGATTATTTCATTTTTTTTTTTTTACATATTCACACTTTGTACAAAGCACGATTCATATTTATAAAAAACAACCTTAAAAAAAAGTTAAACCGGAGCAAGAAAGATTAATTAGGATTTTTTTTTAGTAAAGGTTGAAAGTCAAGCCATCTGACTATTTAATATCTACAAAAAATTTCTTATTCGAATTTCAAACCTACAACCTACTATACACCTACTATACGAGAACAATGTCTTTACCATTATAACTCTTATAACAATAGTTCTTTAGATTAGTTAGTATATTATAGGATTATTATACTTGCAAATATGCACGGTACAATCTCCGTTTCAAAGCATGTGGTGTGGGAGAACAGCTTGGGTCCGATGGGTTTCGGGACTGTCCGATCCACTTTAAGATTTGTGCGCACGAATTTTAAAGTAGACGCGAAAGTTGCAGGCGCGATCTTAAAGCAGATCGGACGGTCATCGAACCCATCGAACTCACTTTGAGTCCGATGGGCATCGGACCCAAATTGACCTCGTGGTGTAGTGCTGGAAATAATCTATGATTTTAGCTGTATAACGGTACATATATTATTCAAGTTACTAGCTGTTGTGCGTGTTTCTCCAAAAAGGAAGGAAGGTTTAATTTGTAATTGAAATCTGGAAGAACTTGAACACCTTTATTCATACGGAGAGAAATTACAAAGCAGCCGATATGACCACATATCATGCTCTGTCTTTAAAACATCACTTGCATTTTAATGTCTCTTTGTGAGAGAGAGAGAAGAGAATAGTTGGATGTAATGTAATGCATTTGCTTTTGGTTCATAATCAGGACGTGGTCGTCCCTACCAAATGGCCATGATCGTACCAGGCACGGACAAAAGAGTACCGATTTCAAACCCATATTGTGACATTTGATTCAGACATGTGCTCGTGCACATGCACCTTCCCTCTCCCTTTCTCCTCTCAACACTTCGAACCAGTGGACCCTCTAACCAAATAAATCAATTCCACAAAAATCCTCTTTTTTTTTATTATTATTATGAGGAGTGTGGTAATGGTATATCTTCATGTAAAAATGTAATTGGAGATTTAATTATACATTTTTAAATTTTAAATTTTATTTTTAAATAGGTAAAAAAATCATTATTTTTGGATGGTTTAGAATCTTTAGATCAAGTTATTTTCTATCTAAAAATAGTAAAGAAATTATAAAAAATGTAAATGTTAGCATCCAAGTACTTTTTTTATTTGAAGACTATGTTGAACGGTTCGAATCGACCGTTTAAATTTTAAACATAGAGATATAAATTTATAATACGGAACAATGTATGCTATGAATAATACAGTTGTCTCACTATTATTATTTTTAGTATTATTTTGAGAAAAATAGATACAAAGAGATTCTCTTTCATTCTGAAATATCAAAGCTTAATTGCATGCAACATCATTGTTATTCTTAACCAATGTGATTTGGTGACCGCTCATGATATGATTTCAACATAATTACTGATTATGAAGCAATCATTCTAGATGACAATCGTTCTAGATGAGATTGATATTTTTTTTTTAATTAAAGAAGGTTGGGGACCACATGAACATGATCCCACCTCTATATATCATCCAGCTAGGTTTCGCCATTGCAGGTGTAGAATTGTACATGCATCACTTGGTCTGCCCCATTTCCGGATGCTCATCTCGTAGGGGCTGTTCGGCAACAAATGATTAAGAGTGAAGGATTAAGAGCTTAAGAAGTGCTAAGGAACTGATGTTCGGTTGTCTTAATCCGTAGGTGAAAGCTAAGCTAAAGGAACTGATGTTCGGATAGAGGTGCCTTAAGGTTCAGGCAGAGGATTAAGATTCAGGCAAAATGAGGTTAAAAGATGTGATCTTAATCCGCACTAAAAAACCGGTGTTCGGCAAGATTAAGCGGCTAAGAAAACTAAAGAAAGTAGATTGAGACTTAAGGAAGCTTAATCTCTTATTTCCGAACAGCCTCGTAACAAACAGTAGATTGATACATTTTTTTTTTTAAAAGAAGGCTAGTGCCCATTTCATTGCTGAAATTGGTAAATACAATTTAGATGTTTATCCAGCAAAGCTGGTCCAAAAACCTCACATACGAGGAACCTGAGAGAATAGCAGCAGTCTAAACAACACATCAAACATACAGCCCAAGTTTGTGAGATAGCTAATCTCCAAAAAAAAGTCTAAATTTGCACTAACTAAACCACATAGTAAAGGGTTGGGAAAGGTAACGAATGACAAAAAGAAGTTCAAACGACATTTTCAAACTGTTTGGTGCACCAAACAGTTAGATGTTCAATCTATATTAAAATGTGCTTGGAGACCAAATTTTACATTTTTTGGAATTTTTTTACTATTTATTAAGATGGTTTGAAAATCGCTGTTTTTATTAAAATTCTGCACCATTGGAAAACAGCGATTTTCAAACCATCTTAATAAATAGTAAAAAAATTCCAAAAAATGTAAAATTTGGTCTGCAAGCACATTTTAATATAGATTGAACATCTAACTGTTTGGAAATGTCATTTGAAGTCAATTTGATAGATTTTAGAGTCGCGCTCACGGAAGGGCTTGGTGAGCTTAGGAGCACCCTAGTTCTACTATATATATATGTGTGTGTGTGTGTGTTAAATCTGTGATATATCCATGTCAACCAGTTCAGAGGACAATGGCTTGTTTTTTATAATAAAACAGAAGCATATATTATAAAGGAAATAAATTGGGTATCACTTATTTTGCCGACATTTTTATTAATATCCAAAGTTTAATACAAATTATTAATTATACCCGGAACTCAACTCAATATCGATATATACCCAAGCCGGCCATTTTCTGGCCGGCTATGTTCCTTCCCTAAGCCGGCCAGAAAATGGCCGGCCATGTACCTTTTTTTTTTTTTTTTTTTTTTTTTTAAGAGAGAGAGACTATGAAGATCAAAATATTGAAATCTAACTCTGAAATACGATAATTTTTTGTTTAAATTATTTGTTATATTACTTCTTTGATGTATAATTAGCATATTTATACTAAAATACGATAGATTAATTGAAATTATGTTGAATAACACTAAATTATGTTAAATTACGTTAAATTACATTAAATTACGTTAAAATACGGTAAATTACGCTAAAATACGATATGAATAAGGACGATATCTTCACTGAAAAGGAGAAAAACAACGATGAAACTTCAAACGGTCATAAAACGGCGCTCGAGTGTCCGATTTCAGCAAATGAGCACTTTTCGGAAAGCTTGCGAAAATGCGCATGCGTCTGTGCCCGCTACGCCGGATTCCGAAATTCAGAATCGCCAAAAAACAAAGAGAAGAGCCTCAAAACTTGAGTTGAAGTTTCCGATTAAGATTTTCATTTCTATCATTCAATCCAAGTAGCTCAGTAAATTAGTTACATAATGAACTTGCAGATTACCAATTTTTACTATTTTTGGAATTTTTTTACTATTTTTTATGATTCATGAAAGATGAGCAAAATCAGTCTACTATAGCGTAATTTTGTGTAGTTTAGTGTTTTTTTACTGTATTTCAGCATAATTAGCGAAGTTATTGTAATTTAACGTAATTTAGTATAATTGAACATAATTTATTATAATATAGTGTAATTCAACATAATTTCAAGTATTCTAGCGTATTTTAGTATAAATATGCTAATTATACATCAAAAGAAGTAGAGGAGGGATCAAGTTACAACAACTATTTTTTTCATTTTCAAAGTCCAAATCGTCGATCGAAACCGTTCAACATGATTATCTAAATAAAATGTGCTTGCAGATCAAATTTTACATTTTTTTGAATTTTTTTACTATTTATTAAGATGGGTACAAAATTCAATAGTCTGAATATGACTATTTTTTGTAAAATACTTAATAAATAGTAAACAAATTCAAAAAAATGTAAAATTTGATCTGCAAGCACAGTTTATTGTGGAAATCATGTTGAACGGTTTGGATCGACGATTTGGACTTTGAAAATAAAAAAATAATTGTTGTAATTTGATCCTTCCTCAAAGAAGTAATATAACAAATAATTTAAACAAAAAATTATCGTATTTCAGAGTTAGATTTCAATATTTTGATCTTCATAGTCTCTCTCTCTTAAAAAAAAAAAAAAAAAAAAAAAAAAAAAAAAGGTACATGGCCGGCCATTTTCTGGCCGGCTTAGGGAAGGAACATAGCCGGCCAGAAAATGGCCGGCTTGGGTATATATCGATATTGAGTTGAGTTCCGGGTATAATTAATAATTTGTATTAAACTTTGGATATTAATAAAAATGTCGGCTTATTTTGTCGTCCAAAATGCTACACTATTACATAGGATGGGACAGATTCTCTGATTTGTGGGGCCTTCTTTAATGACGATGGATGAATTAAAAGAACAATGCTAGAGGCACTATATCAACATTCATAATAAATATATAAATAAGAACTAAACTAATTAAGGAAATATTGGGGGTTACTTGTTGTCTTGCTCCATGCTCCAATTTGGAGTCCTGATATTAACACTATTATTTTTTTAATCAACATTCATAAAAAATAAAAATAAATAAATAAGAGCTCGATTAAGGAAAAATTGGGCGTTAGTTGTTTTGTCTCCCTCCATGCTCCAATCACATTTGAAAGAGAAAAATATTAACAGTGTTGTTTGATTTTGTGCAACGTGTATATATATAGTCACAGTGGCAAAGTGGCGAAGTTAGAATTTGAGTCAGAGGTAGACAAAAATCAAATTCGGATTCTTTTTTTTCTAAACAGTTTTGGTTCGAATTGCATCTATAACTCCCTTCTCGCCTCCGCCCGAGCCGCTTACCGAATTACGTCTCCACCTATCGAATCAGTTGTAATTTCTAAATTACTAATTGGTACCAAATTTTACTAAAACAATTACTTGTAATTTTAAAAACAATTGGTATCACTTAACAAAATAAATTATAGATTCACAATTTAGAAAACAAAAATTGGGTTACCTTTGCAGCAAATGCACAATAGCAATTAGCAAATCACTTACAAAATAGAAATAGAAAAGAAAGAAGTCGATGCTGTGTCTTCAAATGTTAGGTCCCATTGCAGTCTGAATCATAAACCTTGGAAATAACTGCAACAAAATTGAAGCATCATTAGCAAGAATTCCAGAAAATCGCTTTCCGTTACACAATTTGACAATTAAATGCATGTTAAGAGATTTACTGGCACTCTATCTTTTGCCGAGGCATTGTATGTGGGCATCTAACATATGAAAGTCTCTGATAAAAAAAATTCATTCACAAATGGTATTAATTGTCCAGTTAAAATGGTCTCACATGGTGGTTACAGTAACAGTAAAATTGATCTACTCTCTATTATTAAAAATTGCGACATTTTCTGTAAAATCAAAAGAGAACAAAACTATTTTACGATCAGCTGATATGATCTCAGGAATTAACCATGAATTCAGGAATTGACATGAACTCATCAATTGAGATAAATCCACCACGTACTGTTTTGATCCAACTGACAGAATCGATTCACCAAAAATCTAAAGCTTTTCACTTGTAATAGAGAAACAAATTAAATAATAATTTATGATATAATAAATGTTGGAAAGAAGATCTTCCACAAAAATGAAATAACTCTAGAAATGAATAAACATTCAGCATTATTTCTCGATTCAAAAAACTAGCAAAAGAGATAATAATATCATTATTAGTTGGTGATTCCCCACTACATAATAATACCAAATCTTTGTTACTTTGGCAAAATATTATTTTCTCAAACAAAACAAAAAAACAGAATTTATTTATCTGCAAAAAATTATTTGCAAGTGATTAGGTTTTTGACTCAGATTGGAAAAGTTTCGAAAGCTAAGCAATTCAAACATCACAAATTAAATTAAATTAAGATTAACCTTCTTTGTTCAAACTATTTTGTCAACTGGGGAAAAGTTTAATCTCCTTTGGAAACATATATCAATTAATAGTTTTAAATTAAATTAAGCTTGAAATTTGAACACCCACATTTAAATTTTTTCTTGTTATCACTTAAGAAAATACAAGCTGCAGGTTTTATCAATTGTTTGGACAAGTTTTCTAATGTTGGGTCAGTTTTGAACTTATAATTTGCAGATAACACCTTACTTTTCCTCAAAGCTGATCCAACTATGATTGAGGCTAGGGGTGTTCATCGGGGCCGGTTTATTTGGTTTTTAACCGAACCGGAAAAAGTTTGGTTCAAACGGTTCGGTTTTCGGTTTAATTGGTTCGGTTTGGTTCAATTTTTTATACTGTTTGGTTTTTGCAGTTTGGTTCGGTTTGTAATATTAGAAAACCGCAATAACCGAACCGACCGATTATTATAACCTAATCCAATTCTGATCCGTCTCCCTCTTCGCGTGAGAACCAGAATCGCGTTTCACCCCCACTGCCCCAGACTACTCCAAAATCAAATCGCGCCTTTGCTCTCGCTCGGTAGCTCCCCCGCTTCGCAAACTTACTTGGATACTTTTCTGGTCAAATGGGTTTGAAAAGGTTTGAAATGGATACTTTACTGAGGGAGACGGGTCAGAATTCACAAGTCAATGCTTCATTTTTAATCAATCCCATTTCAAACCCATTTGACCAGAAAAGTATCCAAGTAAAAAATAGTAAAGAATCTGACAAAATCAGAAAATACAAGAAAAAGAATCTGACAATATACTTAATGAAACTTGCAAATGAGTGCTTTATCAATATATTTTGGTTTGTTCGGTTTAACCGAACAAACCGAAATTTACTTTGGTTCGGTTTTAATCGGTTGATACGTTTAATTCTGTCGGTTCGGTTCTAGTTTTGAAAACCGAACAAATCTTTGGTTTGCTTATTTTATTTCGGTTTTAACCGAACCGAACTGATGAACACTCCTAATTGAGGCACTTAAATTACATTTGACAGCTTTTGAAAATTTATCTGGTATGAAAATTAATTATTCTAAATTTGAAATGATCCCTCTTAATCTTTCTGAACAAGAACTCTTTCTTGCACAATTGTTTGGATGCTCTATTTCTCATCTCCCTATTAAATACTTAGGTTTACCATTACATTATAAGAAACCTTCATTTTATGATTGGCAATCTGTTATTGATAAAAGTGAAAGTAGGATTCAATGATGGAAGGGTAAGCTTCTTTCTATTGGTGGTAGAGTCACACTTTTAAATTCAGTCTTATCCTCTATATCTATTTACTGGCTTTATGTTTTTAAAATGTCCGCCAAAGTAAGAATGAGGATTGACTAATTGAGGAAAAGGTTTCTCTGGTATAGGGGTAATATAGTTAGGAAAAAATATTGTCTTGTTTCATGGCTTGCTGTTTGTTGTGTGTAAAAGTAAATCAAGAGGGGTTGGATATTTTAGATTTATAGAGACTTAATCAAGCCCTTTTAGCTAAATAGTGGGTCAAATTTAGTGATCCCCAAGTGTCTGGTTTATGAAAATCTACCATTCTTGCCAAATATGGCAGTTCAGGTTATTCCCACTGATGTTCATCCTTTTGGAAAGGTGTCCTTCGAGGCACTGGAATTGTTGAGTTTGGATTTAGTAAGCAATTGGTTCTACAATTTTATTCTGGAAAGATAGATGAATCTCTGACTTTCCTCTCCAATAGTTTTATCCAAAATCTTTTTAATGTAGCTACTGATCCAAATCTTATGGTATTGGAAGTTTTTGTTAATGATTCAATATTGGTTCAGTTCAATAGACAGACATGTATCTTGTTGTTTGAGTAGAATAATCTTCACACTCAATTGATTCAGTATCAATCTAACCCTTCCTCTTTAGATACCTTATTATAGAGATGGTCTTCTTTGGGCAAATTTTATGTTCATTCATTTTATAATGGTTGGAATTTGGGGTATTGTTAATACTAAGTATGATTTCATTTGGAGTTCTAAAATACCTATCAAGATTAAAAAAAATATTTGATTTCTTAAGAGGAATATAATTTTAGAAAGGATAATCTTTGCAAGAGAGGGTGGCCAGGAGACCTTGCTTGTTCTTTTTGTGATTTGGTTGAAACAACTTATCACTTATATGTTTTTTTTAACTCATTCGCAAAAGTTGTGATGTCGTGAGACAGAATTGAACTCTCGATCTTTGGGTAACCAACAATCTTAGGACTTTTTTCCTAACCAACTGGGCTACCTCCTCTTTCTCGATCACTTATTTGTTTTTTTGTTACTTGTTATTTTTGCTAATCAACTTTGGAATTGGATTGCAGCTTATAACAATTTTGTTTTTGATGGGAATTCTTTGGAGGATGTTTGGTTTATAAATGCCCCTATACCATTGAAGGATAAGCCACTAGGGGTGTTCATCGGTTCGGTTCGGTTGAAACCGAACTAGGCAAACCAAAGTTTTGTTCCGATTTTAAAAATAGAACTGAACCGAACCATTTTAGCCAATTAACCGAACTGAACCGAACCAAAGTTTAATTTCGGTTTGTTTGGTTTGTTCGGTTCAAACCAAAGTTAATAGAGAGGTGAAATTTGTATGAAAATCGCAACAAGAAGTGCAGAAAACACGTATGAAATTCGCAACAGCAAGCTCAGAAAATTTAAAGGAAGTGAAATTTCGAACCTTGATTGCATCCTCAGAAAATTTAAAGCATGCTACTTTGATTGAACTATCTATTTTGCATCGTGAAAACCTAGATTGCACCCATGCTTACCCCTCCCCACTATGATTGAACTATCTACATGGTCAAAACCTTACAACAGCAAGCACATTGATATGGATTACCAAAATTTTGTGTTGTCAACTTGGAAAGGAAGAGAGGGGTAACCCTAGATCAGGTTTGTGAGGAGGAAAAAAAGAGTGGGCAAGAGAACTCACTGCTCACAGATAGAGAGAGAGAGAGCTAAATAGAGAGAAGGGATCAAAGACGGAGGTAAATGAAATAAAAAAAAGAGGTGTGCGATTGTGAGTTTGGGGAGAAGGCTAAAGGTGTCTGGGTCAGAGAGAGGAGATGAAAAGTGGGGAATCATGTGAGTCTGGGGTTTAATTGTTTGGGATTGAGATATTAAGAAATGAACCGGTCAAATAAATGGATTTATTAACAGATAGTTCGGTCCGTTCAGTATATTCGGTTTTGAAATATTTTAAACCGAACCGATCCATTAAACTGAAAAACTGAACCGTTTAGTCCAATCTAAATCGGTTTGGTTTAAAACCAATTAAACCGGACCCAATGAACACCCCTATAAGCCACTGGTTGAACTTATCAGAGGGGTAGTCCTTTGGACTTTATGGTTGGAGAGAAACAATTGTGCTTTCAAAATACTTTTATCCCTTCTTTGCAATCTGTTGCGTCTAAAATCATTTATATTGTTACTTTCTGGTGTCAAACATTAAGTAGTGAGATGTTACATAACCTGTCATTAATTTTCTCTTCAGATGTGAATTTTATGCCTTGTCAGGATATAATTCTTCTTTGGGAACCAGATGGTGCAATTAGGGGTAGAGGCAGGGGCAGCACATGGGGTAGAGGAAGAGGAAGGCAATTCTTTGCCTCTGGTACCAAGAGGTTTAACCCCTATGCTTGATATAGAGCCCTCTATGATGGATATGGAGGTTATGGTGGATGACTTACTACGATGAAGATCTGAATGCTTATGTTAATATAGTTGGCTTTTGGTTGTCCTGATAGTATTTTTGTTGTTAGCTATGTGACTGCCTGTTATTTTCTTCTTCTGTATTTTTGGTTGTGATAGATATGTACTTTTGTAGCTGGTATTGCTCCAGTTGTTTGGAGTTTTTACCAGTAGAACAATTATGATTTCTAATGAAATTGATGAATTTTCCCCACATTGTTTTACAAAAAAATTCTCGCATGTTTATGTAGATGTTGTTTTTTAAAATTTATGACAGTTACACATTGATGGTTCTATTTTATCAAGCTTAAAATCATGCGTGTCTAACTCTTGTCAATTACTAATTAAAGAAAGGAATTAATGCTTGTTTGATCTGATGTCCCTTAGTTGGAATCATAGTAACATAATTTGTGATTAATTTGCGTTTTATTTGCGTTTAATTCATTTTTTCGACGTTTCTGAACCGAACACCGAATAAAATGCAAAAAAAAACGTATAATATATTTTATTCGCGAATCACGAATTATTTCTGAATTATACCCGAAATATTTCCAAATTATTCTTGAATCACGAATTTTTAACTCCACCGAACAGAACCCGAACTATTCATTTGTCACTATGATTAGAATCCATAACTTAAGAGGTACCAAAATATTTGAGTTTGGATCCGAACAGTATGATTTGAATTCGGATCAATCTTAGTCCGAGATGAAATATATGTATGGCCTCTTTTAGGTTGCGTTTGGATGGGGCAAGAATAGCTCTATTCTTGGGTTAGCTCCACTATTCTTAATCTTGGGTGATCCAAACAACAATTAGAAAATTGGGTTAGCTCAAGAATAGCTCTATTCTACTAACCCATAGAAATGGTGGGTTAGCAAGAATAGAGCTAGTGGGGTTAGTGATATTAATAAAAAAATAGTTTTCATTCCTCTCAATTAGAGTTAGTTTAAATATTAAATTAGTATTAAATAAAATATTTGATTAGTATTAAATAAATATAATATTAAATTAGATTAGTGTTAAATAAAATATAAGTTTAAATATTAAATTTAATATAATATTAATTAAAATATTATATTAGTATTAAATAAATATAATATCAAATTAGATTAATATTAAATAAAATGTTAGATTAAATATAATAAATATTAATTTAAAATTTTAATATAATATATATTAGTTTAAATGTTAAGTGTTAAATGTAATATAATATTAGTTTTAATATTACATTAGCAAATATAATCAGATTTGATTAGATTAGTATTAAATAAAATATTATATTAAATATAATATAATATTAGTTTAAATATTAAATGTAATGTAATATTACTTTAATATTAGATTAGTATTAAATATAATATAATATAATATTAGTTTAAATATTAAATACAATATAATATTACTTTAAATAAATGTAATATAATATTAATTTAAATATTAAATGTAATATAATATTACTTTAAATATTATGTGTATTTTAAAATATTAGTTAAATATAATATGATATTAGTTTAAATATTAAATGTAATCTAATATTAGTATAAATGTTATATGTAATATGATATTTTAGTTTAAATAAAATTTGATTAGTATTAAATAAATATAATATTAGATTAGAATCGATTAGTATTAAATAAAATATTATATTAGTATTGAAAAATATTAGTTTAAATGTAATATAATATTAATTATATTAAATGTAAAAATATTAGATTAGTTTAATCAATATTTTATTCATTCCCTCCATTGCTATTCTAAATATACAATTCAAACGACATTTTTACTAACCCGAATAGTCCAAAATTAGCACTATTCTCAAACGACTCGGGTTAGCACTATTCTCAACCACTAACCCAAAAATTACTATTCTTACACTAATCCTTGCACGATCCAAACGTACCCTTATAGATTAAGGCCTCAAGCCATGTGGAGCAATTGGCAAAGGAATGACCTTTCATCCTTTCATAGTCTAGCGGGAGAAGTACAAAATGGAAAATCTCTTTCAATGACTAATGTCATGTCAGTGCAAATTGTTTTACTGTTCATTCCAATTTCTGGATGTCATATGCACGTGATTGGGTGCTTGGTGTCCCATTCATTGTCTAGAGCTATTGGGCCTATTACTTGACAAAGTTCATATCCGCAATTGGTACCCTAAGCTGGGGGCATAGAACGATATTGATTTGTTAAAAAAAAAAATAAGGAAAAAGGGAGGGGATTATTGCTCCTCATTAATAGGAAATTAAATAAGATATTGTTTGAATTAATTAATATTTAATGCAGCTGCAATCAATGGGTGCGAAAAATGAGCAGAAAAATGTTCAATTGTTATCATTATTAATACCATCATCATTGTTATTAAATCGAACTGGTACATAGATCATTCAGATTAGCTGAATATTTAAAATTCATTTAATCAAATCACAACAAATTAAGACCACATCACTATCAAATCATTCGGTTTGTTGTCATTCGCTATTAATATTCTTGGTTCAATCCTAGGTCTTAATCATTAAATTATTTAACTAAATATAACTCTATTAAAGTTGAATCCCAGTGAGAGTAGCGATAACAATAACAGTAAAAAAAATATATATATATATATATATATATATATATATATATATATATATATATATATATATATAGAGTGATGCTACGGTGTTTTGGGAAGTAAAGATGGTGTTTACTTCCCGCTCATATCTCTATTTTCAAAGTTCAAATAGTCGATCTGAACTTCTCAACATGATCTTCATATTAATATGTGCTTGGAGACCAAATTTTATATTTTTTGGAAATTTTTTACTATTTTTTTAGAATTTTTGAAAATCAGTGTTTTTTGAATTTTTTTTATTATTTTTTATTTAATAAAAAACTGTGATTTTCAAAAAATTTAAACAAATAGTAAAAAAATTCCAAAAAATATAAAATTTGATATCCAAGCACATATCAATAAAAACATTATGTTGAGAAGTTCGGATCGACTATTTGAACTTTGAAAATGGAGATATGAGCAGGAAGTAAAACATCCTCTTTACTTCCCAAAGCACCGTAGCATCACTCTATATATATATATATAGGAAATTACTAATATGCTATGCATAGCATAGAGGGCCTCCGTGCTACGGCTCAATGTTTGAGTTTTCAAAATTATAATGGTCGATCCGAACCGTTCAACATGATCTTCATATGAATATGTACTTGCAAACCAAATTTTACATTTTTAAGAATTTTTTTACTATTTTTTTAGATAGGTAGAAAATCACTTGATCTGAAAATTCTGTACCATTCAGATCAAGTGTTTTTCTACCTATCTAAAAAAATAGTAAAAAAATTCTAAAAAATATAAAATTTGATTTGCAAGTACATATTCATATGGAGATCATGTTGAACGGTTCGGATCGACCATTATAATTTTGAAAACTCAAACATTGAGCCGTAGCACGGAGGCCCTCTATGCTATGCATAGCACCATAGCCAACTCCTATATATATATATATCATCTTACGACGAGGATATACTGAAGAGTGAAGACAGACAATTTGTTAACATTAATATGTGCCCACACCTTTTTCAAAAATTCACTACTTATTTTAAGAAAAAAAATATATATCTTGACAATTAGACGTTCTAATTTAAGGTGGAAAGTCAAGCAGTCAAAAGCTGAAGGTTTGTAAATTATTTTAATACATCATTTTTTGAATTACTGAATGACTTAATTTAGCATCTAAACATAAAAATTATGAAGTAGATCAGTTTCAACGGTTTGAATTCATCATGTGAAGCTGATCTAATAAAATTTTGATAAAGCTCACAATCTATCTTTATGAGTTTTAAGTTCATAATAGCATCACTCTTTCTTTTCTCAATAACTCAATATATTCCAAATTTAAGAGAACTTTAAAAAAATATTTTTGCTTTTAAAAGATGAAAATTATATCTAAAATCTTTACGTATGTGTTCTCAAAAATTTTGTGAATGCATGCACCAAGACCATGAGCATAATTTTACTTTTTTATTTCAGAACAAATTAAGGATGGACAAGAAAATTGTGCCTTCTAAAGATATCCCGTCTAGAGAAGTAAACACGCAATAGTACCTTCATATCTAGTTTATTTAGCAACTGAAGATGTCCTTATAAAACATACAGAGTGAGGCTATGGTGCTATGCATAGCACGGATGACTAGTGTACTACGGCTCAATATGGTACTTTTTAAAATCCTAACGGTCGATCTGAACCGTTCAATGTGATAACCATATGAATATGTACTTGCAAACTAAATTTTATATGTTTTTTGAATTTTTTTACTATTTTTTTAGATAGGTAGAATTTTGATGGTCCAGAATTTTCAAAAAACACTGATTTTTCTACCTATCTAAAAAAATAGTAAAAAAATTCAAAAAAATATAAAATTTAGTTTGCAAGTACATATTCATATGGATATCACATTGAACGGTTCGGATCGACTGTTAGGATTTTAAAAAGTATCATATTGAGCCGTAGTACACTAGCCATCCGTGCTATGCATAGCACGATAGCCTCACTCAAACATATATATGTCAATCATTGCATATTAGTAGATTTGGCCATTAATATATGCACGTGCAACACCTACGGTAATTGATCAGAGAAGGATTGTTATTCCCAAAAGGCTCCCACCTACACTTGTTCTCTTGCTCGGACCAAAGTAGAAAATTTTGCAAATGGTCCCCCTTTCTAAAACCCTTTGGATGTCATGTCAATATTAGTTCCACCGAAAGACCATGGTTATTATAAAATGGCAACTATGTATAATTAATTCTTAGTACAATTCATTACTAGTTCTTCTGCCAAGTATTTTAATATATAACACACACATATATACCACCATATGAGATCAAATTTGTGACAAATTAGTTCGCAAATACAAGCAACTTGCAAGACATATTGTAAATGTTAGAGTTGAAAACCAAGGCGGTTTCAATAAAACCCAGCAAGACAGGTTCAATTAATCTGCATAATAATGTTAACACAAGTTCTAGTTATAGGAAATATCATACAGCTACATATCATATGTACTACAAATCGGTTAGTCAAAGAATGCAGTTCGATCTCTTTTTTCAAGTCAACCGCAAGTGTTTTTAAGTCTCTTTGCTGCCTTCATGAATCCCACAATCACCTGCATTTCATCCAATTGCTTCACAGTACAAAGCAATTGGGTGCATTTAAAAGTCAATTTCCAAAAAAAAAAAGAGTTCACTATCATTGAAATCAAGTAAAGCACCATGGACTGACACTAACATCAATCAACTAGCGTCGCCAGACATAACAAGCAACGAGTGAGGCTATGGTACAACCCATATCGCAGATTGGTCTGTGCTATGAATCAATATCTCTGTTTTCAGTGTCCAAATATTTAATCTGAACCGTTAAACATGATCTCCATATGAAAATATATTTGCAAACTAAATTTTATATTTTTTAGAATTCTCTCTTTTCTTAGATAGGTAGAAAATCAATACTTTTGAATGGTCTTAAAAATCTTTAGATCAAGTGATTTTCTACTTATCTAAAAAATTAGTAAAAAAAATTCTAAAAAATGTACATTTTGATCTACAAGTACATATAATTATGAAGATCGTGTTGAACGTACAAATCGACTGTTTGGACTTTTAAAAATGAATATATTAATTCACAGTACGGATTTGAGAACCCGTCTTTGGTCTAGTGGCAAAGACAATGCTCTCCGTGTGGAAGGTAGCAGGTTCGAAACCTGGAAGGGGGCAATCATTTGTGAATATTAAATAGTTGGGTGGCTTGACCTCCAACCTTTGCTCAAAAAAAAAAAAATTCATAGTACGGACTAATATGCACAGTACCGTAGCCTCACTCCACAAGCAACTTCATAATCTTCAAAAATTAGCTCGCAAATACAGTGGCAATAAAAATGTGGAGCTAACAAGTATTTGAATTGTCAGTTTAGAAAAATAGCATTCACATATATAATTCAAGAAAAATACTGTCCACAATGCTATTTGGGAAACTGATATTTGAAATGAACAACCTTCTATTGCATCTCAACCTCGGAAACCTTTTAGTTATGACATTTGGCTAATCCCCAGATTATTTTCATGTTGTTATAAAAAAAAGAGGTGCTTCTGAAATTAGTTAGATACTCAGCTGAATACCTGTGACATAAAATGCCTCTGAACACCTTCAATCAGCTGTTCTTTTGAAGGGTTAGGAGACGAATCCTGTAGGAGAAATAATATACACAAAGCAAGGTAAATAAAAACCACAAAAGCAGGGAAATATTTCCCCGAAAACCATGTAAAAGACTTGATCAGAGAATTTAATATAAATTAATTTGACTTACTAGTTTAAAATGTTGGCAATATCTCCTCAATGCATCAGTCTCTAGCTTGCTCAGGTCAACTCTCTGCCCAAACTTAAAAGTTTTCGAATAATTCAAACTTAGCAAAAAAAAAAAATCCTACTTGAACAAATAAATGGATAGAAATTGGGTATATAACGTACTGCAGCAGCTAGGGAGGAGGAATCAGAATCCTTAGATCGAGACTCGCAAGAGTGGGACCAGCTTAAGGATTTGTGCACTGATGATGATCTGTTAGGTTTGCTTCTCGGCTTTTGCCTCTTAGGTGAAAACGTATCATCTGTTTTGTCATTTATTATTTGATCAAATAATAAAAGTAAGCAGCAAGAGAAGAATTCTAGTATAATTAGTTTTTATTTTCTACAAAATTGCATGATCTAGTGCTTTATTCCACAAATCCAACAATTTGGTTTTATCGTAATTGAGGCCAGCTAGTAAAAGCATTCTTTGGGTTATTGCAACTATCAATGATTAAGAGAAATGCAAAGTAACTTGCATGCTGAATTGCCACCTAAATATACAGTGCATAAATATAAATTTTATTTATCATAGTTGCATAATTCAAGTAGTGCATATTTCACTTTTACCAAATGGTAGTTCGGAATCATGCTAGACATATGAATTCATTATTTTTTTTTTAAGGTAGTATATTTATCAAGTATACATAATAACAGTTGTACAGTCAGCTCTTATGTTAGAATTTTGAAGGTGTCATGCTAGACGTATGAATTCATTATTATTTAAGGTAGTATATTTATTAATTATACGTACTAACAGTTGTATACTTGATAACCAGGTAACCCTCAAAATGCAGAATTACTGTTAAAAAAAACAATATCTGCGTGCATATCCAAAGCAACTTCATATATATATTAAAGGAAACCTCAAGAATAATTACAAAAAAAAACCCTATAATCTTAAATAGATGCTTGCATATTTAGAGTATAGAAACCAGGTAACCAGCATTAAAGTAAACAAAATGTTACCAGGTTATTCTGACATATGCATGTTTAGTAAGATAATTCATTGCTGATCAAAACAACAAAGTATGTATCCTTGCAATTGGAAGAAAATGTTTCCATTGCTCAAGTTAAAACAGGTGCTATTCATTTCAATGAAGGGTCGATTAACAAAATTTGAGAAAAAGTAACTTATCATTTGGAAAGTAAACCATAGCAGTAAACCAAAAGTGCAGTTATATAAGAACATTATCAATAGCAGTAAACTTATCATTTGAAATGTAACTTATCCATAGCAGTAAACCAAAAGTGCAGTTATATAAGAACATTACTATAACTGGTGGTGGCAAGTAGATTCAAAATATGAGAAATATTGGCCTCATTTTTTTTTAAGATGTCGGCATGTCATTTGGAAAACAGAGTGGACTCATATAAAATCGAGACAACTATTTTTAGATTTGGGTTGTTGTGCAGAGAAGTACAGAAAATATAATCTGCAAAAAAAATTAGGTGTTACTGGTAAATACCTAAGTCAGTTGCTAAGTTCCAAGGATTATTGTCACACACGAAGCCATCATCAGCCTCATTTCCGTTAGGGGCTTCAATCACTGTCAATGCATTTCTTTGCAACTTCACCTCTATGCCATTTGTCAAAATCTAGAGTTTGGAGTAACGATATATATAAATAAAAATTGGCAGAAAACTGATGTAGTCAATAACTAGTGGAACCTAAATACACAAATAACAATAATCGGGCAAATACATTTGATAAGAATATTAAAGAGGTAAACCACATTTACAAAAGAATTATGGAAATAAAAAACATTAAACTTGCAACTTGTCAATACAAATTTCCGATCTATAAAAGGAACATAACAGAAGCAAATAATAAACAATCAACTGTAAGTTTTGAAAATTAGATTTACATAAGCCGTATTTAAAATAGCCTCAATTAGAAAAGAATTATGGACATAAGCCGTATTTTTTGAAGCACAATTTACCATACTTATCAAAAATCCTGCTCAGTAAAAGAAATTAAATTAAAGAATGTGCATTCCATAAATAGAAAACATTATTTCCTAAAGAAAGGATATGATAATTACAACCACTGCCCTCACAGAAGACTGTCAGAAAATATTTATTATACATTGGGACCACAGTACAAAATTGAGATTAAAAGTAGGTAAGCAAATTTAAAATTTGAAATAAGAGCTGCTAGTATTAAAGACGGCCAAATTATTTCTAAATCCATTAGAACATTTAGCTAGCAACCTAAGATTAATTTAAAGTACAATAACTGCATAGAATAAATAAACAGAAAATCAACAAAAATAGAACTTCTGCGTTTGGGTATAATTTTTATTTTCAATCAAGTATTGACCTGAAATAATCAATTTTGGCACTTGGAAAAATAAGGAAGAAATTGAAAGCTGCTTCAAATGGGAATTTAATAATATAAAAGGTTTTGATTAGAATTCTTACCAGCAAGAATTTCATGAATTGAATTGAATGACACTTTCAATTTGGTCAGTTACATTAATAATAACAAATGCAAGTTTTAGAAACCAAAGAAATAATTAGCTATCTTTTATGAAAAGAGAACAAATAAGAAGAAAAAAACTGCAGTTCTTTGCAAAGCTTTATGACAATTTAAGTAACCAAGCAAACATTCTCTTCAAAAATCACAAAATAAAAAACTACAATTCCCACCTAAAAAAAAAACCATACAGGACCACACACACACACTCAATTTTTTAATGTTTCGGATTGGATCGCAAATTGATTATTTTATCAGTCAAGCATGCAAATTGGTACTCCGAACTAGGAAATTCTGGTAAAACCCAAATTCTTCCTTAAAAATTACAATACATTTTGAACTTCAGAGGCGGCAAAAGGACTTTGAAACTTTCCCAATTCCCATTTACCAGTTTTAAAGATTTGTTCAGATAAAAGAACAAGAACAAAACAAAATGAGAAAAACAACAACCAAATCAACCAACCAACACCAAAGAAAAGAGAAGAAAAGAAATTGAGAGAAACAAATCAACAATACCAGCCAATGCCAACCGCCAAGGCCAACAGCCTTCTTGACGACACCTTGCAATCCAATGAGCACCGATTTGGTTCGATTGTTCCCTGTCACCACCACCTTCGTGTGCACAGGCAGCGCCGACGCTTCTTCCTCGCTACTGCTACTGCTATACCCCATCCCATTTCCCATCTGACCGCATCCGCCATTCATTTCTCTTTCAAGGGGCCCAAACATTTCCCCCCTCCCCAGTTCTCACACTGTCTATGCTGTCTTGGTACTAGTAGAGAGCGTGCTACTAGTACCAATTCTACTGTTTGGTTTGGTTTACTGTTGACTGTTGAGAATTGTTTGATATAGTATATTGCTGGAGTATAATTTAATATGAGTGGAAACAACGGGTGAGAATTGTTTCATGTCTATTTGTAATTTTGGATTAAGAGGGGTTCTCTTTGATATTCGTGCAAGATTAAAACAGACGGTGAAGATCACATTATACACGGTAAGGTACCGCACTGAACTAAAGTTGAAAATCGGGTTTCTTGTTCGATAAGGATTATTAAAGCGTTACAGGAGAGAAGAGAGAAAGAAGACCCTTTTTGACCTTTTATTCTGGAGCCATGCGCTGAATCCCGATGAGACCGAGAGAGCTAATAGTAGGAGGACAAGTGGCAAACGGTCCGAAGCAACGAAAAAGAAAAAGTGACCAAAATGACGAGTATGCCCCCCAGAGGACCGTTTCAGATGGAGACGGTTTCAGACCTTGTCTGTCACTTTTTTATCAGCTGCAAGTAAAAATGCGTTAAAATTTCTGTTATTTTCGTGTTCTGATTCTAAGTTCCGTTGTTATTTTCGTTTTTAAATGTCAAACAATTCAATGGAACCGCTAAATCTGATTTTCATGTTAAAATGTATTTGAAAATCAAATTTTATGTCTTTAAAATTATTTTTACCAAAATTACTATTTTTTTTTGGTCAAGAATTTTCTGAAAAATAGTGATTTTGTGTCTATCCAAAGAAACAGTAAAAAATTTGGTTTCCAAGTAACATTTTAATATGAATATCATATTGACCGATTTGAATCGACTGTGTGAACTTTGAAGATAAAGATAATGATGTGTGGTATTATTTGACCATAAGAATAGTGGGGCATTTTACTTTTAATCCTACTCTGATTAATAGTTATATTATAACAAAAAAGATAATTGTACTTCAGATGACACGGATTTTATGAGAATATATCAAAATAATTATAACAAAAAAATAATTGTAGTTCAGATGACACGGATTTTATGAGAATAAATCAGATTTTAAATTAGCTGAGATAATGTTATTTTCGCGATGATCTATTTAAATGGTCCTAAATGAGCTGATAGTGTTTTATTTGTTAATTTGTGATTGTTATATTTATATTGATGCTACTGTATAATTGGGTGGTTTGACCTTTAATATTTACTCAAAATGGAGCGGTCAGGAATGGAAGTAGACCGCCCCACAGTGGAGCGGTCAGAGCATTCTTTTAAATTTTTGAAAATGGAGAATATTTTGTTTTTTTAGGGTATTTAAAAAAATCGGGAACTGAAACAAGGTGAGGTGAGGTGGACAAAATGAGCATTACGAAAATTATTGACCTAATGTCATGACCTTTTTAACTAATTGAATTTTGAAATTCTATAATCATTTGGAGGGCAAATGTTATTATCGCTCTCTTTATTAGACCTCCGTTACTCGTAACGCCGTTTGTGGTGAATTCAGATCCTTCCCGGTACCGTAATAGAGAATCTTTTACAATTACTTGATCTGGACCATTATTTTTAACTTGACACGAATCTCAAAGTCCAATAATACTGCCCCTCCGTCAGACCGAATCACAAAGCGGCCGAGAGTTAATCTCAAACCGTAAAGTGAAGGGAATCTTTTACAGTAACGGAGAGGATACTTGTCCGTTTGTGGTCCACACTGTACGGACAAAGGTCTTATCTCGATAATACGACAGACGACCTTTTCTTTTCTTCGCAGGCACTACGCTCGCGTTCTCTGCGGCCACTAGCGTGGACAAACATATGTTGCGGGTTAATCTATATAGTATTTGGCTGGAAATACAAAAGATCTATATTTATATTGTCATAGAAGACTTAAGTGACCTGACTGTATGTTAGTTTCCCGCCACTAATAAAGAATGTCGACCGTCGATCAATGGAAAATTAGCACTGAGTACTTGATCTTTAGATTATGCGATAATGACATTATTAACCTTTCCATCAAGTCGGTGTTATTTTTGTTTTCAGCAAAACCAAAAACTACGGTGTAACTATTCTGCCGCTGTATTTTTAGCTAAGATCATAGCTGAGTTAAGTACAGTGAGTGGGAGTCAAATGATCTTTATTTTTTTTTAAACTTTTGTGTATATGTGTATGATTTTTTATATAATTTAAGGTAAATTAATATTGTAAATTAATTTTCATTATCAATAAGAAAATTTTATATAAATGACTGCTATAGTTTGAAAGTCCGGCTCCACTTCTTACTCAGAGCCAAATAATGTGTTTTTCTTTTGTTGGACACTAAGTCTTGCTGACACCATCTCATGTATACGTGTATTCAGAGGCGGAACTCAACTTTGAGTATAGGGGAGCCTAACCGACCAAATATAATATATTTAAAATATATTCTAATAAAAATCAAAATCTATTAACACAAAATAATATGATTCTTCACAATTTAATATGAAAATAAAATATTAAAATTAACATTTATCTAAAAGTTATAATAAATAACAATTAAGTAGACAACATTAAGTAATGCGGCCTAGATAATTAAATTGAACTTCAGAAAATTGAAAAAATTAATCCAATAATTATAATTGATTTTTTTCTTAAAGAAAACGAGGGGTAAGAAATTAAGTAATTAAAGAATAAATAAATTTGATATACATAAGAAACAGTAATGAAAAATGCACTTTGTTCTGAATTAGTTGAACGAAAGTTTTGAGTGTGACTGTTCTGATTCTGAGGAGAGAAAAATAATTAATTAAAGTTTTGGTGAAGAAATAGAGAAATACGTCCGATGCCGTAAAATGGGAGAAAAAAATGTCGACGCCTGCGCTAATTTCACTCTGTTAATTTTGATTTTTTTTCTCTCTATTCTAACTGTGCTTAACTTACTTTTTTAAATAATCGTGTCTTCCAAAATAAGTTAGAAGCACGGATAATTTTTTCCTATATTATTTTACACTTTCTTTTTTTCAACATCTTTTCAAAATGGTCAAATATGCCTTTTTTTTTCTTCCACGTGTCACAGCTGGACTTTGGAGTCTATACAATTGGAAAAATTGTTACATTGAAGCCTTTATATTTTTTTTATTTTACATAGGGGTGACTAATACATATAAAATACAAATTTTAGTTGAATTTATATGTACTTCATCAAAAAAAAAATGAAAATGTTGAGGCCTTGCGTTTATTTGATACTTATTATAAAATATTATTTAAATTAAAATGTAAAAATTAGATACTTTCTGATTATTTAGATAAATTTGGTAAATTTTAAGTTTAAAATTCGACATTAATATTTTTTGTGAATATCTATACCTGGAAGGTTTGATTTCCGTCTTTATTTTAAAAGAAATTACACAGAACACATATCAAATCTAGTTAATTTGAAATTTGATTGGTTACTTATCAAAAATTGATATACGTGCTATTTAAGAAATTAAAAAGCCCATATACAAATTTAATTTCGTACAATATTTTTCAAAATATTAAATATTAGAGATACATAAAAACGCTATGAGTTGTGTGTAAAATAAAGATTTCGTTAATTTGATATTGTGAGTCGCATATAGATCACGGGTTGGAACTTTTTTTTTGCAACGAGTTTTATTCTCTCATCTTGGGCATATAGAAAAAGAGTGATTTTTTTTTTTTTAAATAGCTCAATCTACTTTTCGCAACAATTTAAAAAACGAGTCGAGTTAGATCAAACTTAAACTCTCTAATAATGAACTGAGCCAAAATCTAACAAACTAATTACAAACTTTTCTGGAGCCAAATCACAGCGAGCCATGAACTACGAAGTGACAAGATTCACGTATAATTCGTTTTGGGGCCTGGATGCATAGTTTTGGGGGCTGGATGCATAGTGACAAGATTCACGTATAATTCGTTTTTTTGATCTTATCGAACCGAACTCCGAATAAAACGCAGAAGAACGTATAATACGCTTTATTCGCTAATAAAACGCATATAAAACGCGAGTTGACGAATTATTCGCAATAAAAACGCACAAAAAAATCAAAATTTTGAGGAGAAATAAAATTGTTTTGGGGCTGGATGCATAATGACAAGATTCACGTATAATTCGTTTTTTTTATCTTATCGAACCGAACTCTGAATAAAACGCAGAAGAACGTATAATACGTTTTATTCGCGAATAAAACGCATATAAAACGCGAGTTGACGAATTATTCACAATAAAAACGCACAAAAAAAAATTACGGTTTTTTTGAGTTTTTTTTTTCTTTGCTGTACAGAATCATTCCCGAATTATACCCGAATCACAAATTTTTGACCTCGCCGAACCCGAAATTTTTATTTATAACATTTTAAAAAAATAAATTAACCAAATAACCCTCGTTTCTGGTCAATTCTAAATCTAACACGGCCGCAGAACACTGGAGCGGACCCATTTGGGGGCCGCCGCAGAATGCCGGAGCGGACCCGGGTCCGCACTATGCCGAAGCGGACCCTGTTTTTTTTTTTTTTATCTGATTCTGAAGTTGATTATGATTTTGTTTTGGAAATTTTTATCAAGTTTGTACTGGAAATTGTGTGTAATTACTTATGTTTGAAATGTCGTTTAATCTGAAATTGTTGTTCGTCGTTTGTTTGATCAAAAGAAACATTACAATAGAACAAGGAGCCATATAAAGAAGCATACAATAGAACAATGCTAATGTTATCGGAAATTACAAATACGTCTAATTAACCAAAAATAAACAACATTTTTACGAGTACAATTAAAAAAGCAACATTAACTCTCAATCTCGTGCAGCTCGAGCAGCTCTGTTTTGTCTTTCTTGTGTATCTCGGCCGGCTTGGTGTCCTCTTCTCCTATTATGTAGAACGTCCATCCACATCGAAATTCTGTCGTGCTGTCTTCTGCCCACAGCAATATTTTTTTTCTCTGGAACAAGGACCGGGCCATCGTGTTGAGGCCATTCCGACTGATTTCCATAGACATGCCATTGTGCGCTCCATTGTTGATCAGTGTATGGATGTGATAGTAGTGACTTACAAAGACGCCAGGGTCGATGCCTCGACACACGGACAGAACATGAGAGCACGGTATTCTCTCCAATTGAGGCTTCTGGTACGTGCAAGTTACCGTGTGATCATCCCCGATTATCACCGTGTATTTGTAATTGGCCTTGGTAAACCGACCAGAATCGTTAGGTATGAAAGCGTGAACTCTCTCCTGTGTGGAGGTTACCTCGAACTCGTTGTTGTTTCCAAAGCCCCCCAGCGTCTTCATTTTATCGGACCTCTCGAACCGTTTGTTGATCAGCTACGAAAAATTAAAAAATAATGAAGAAGTCAGATTTTTTTAACAAAGTTCATTAAAAATTATGAAGAAAGAACTACAAATAAAAGTACCTGATGCACACGACACGAGAATTGTTGACCTTGACTGACTTCCCATTCCGCTTTGGCCCTCCTTTGCGCAAACCATGTCATGCATTTGTAAAATGTGTCTTCAATTATTGCTGCAACCGGTAGCCTATGAGAGGACTTGAAGACCTTACTAAGCGACTCGGATCCGTTTGTAGTCATGATGCCCCAACGGTAACCACCTTCTAGTGCTTGGAATATCTTCCATGGTTTGGGGCACTCGTTCTCATCTTGATCCAAATATTTACCCACACCGTCCAGCCAATTAAGGGCAATGTCACATGCCTGCCCCATTGCTTGCATTCCTTGCTCGTACCTCCTCATCTTTCTCTTAGCCACACATATTCTAAAAAAACGAATTGCCTTATCACTGCAACCGTTCTTCTTCATGTTCTCGGCTATGTGAGTAGCACAAAGACGGTGAACACATTGATCCTCATCCTCCTCGTTCCACCCCATATCATCTTGTCTGAACACCTTCTTGATACCCTTTCCCCTATCAGTGATGACACACATGAATCTGGAGCGGATTACATTACGGCGCAATCATTTCATGAACCACGCACAATCGTCATAACTCTCTGATTCTACCAGTGAAAAAGCCAACGGGAGGAGCTGGTTTTCAGCATCGTACCCGGTTGCAATCAACAGCTTGCCTGTGGTAAAATAAATTTTACAAGAGCCGAAATCAACTAAAATAAATAAAGTGAAAACAATCAAATTAGTTACCTTTATACCGGCCTGACAGGAAACATGCATCAACTGTGATGACCGGTGATGTCTCGTTATTTGACCTATAATTCCGACCAATTTCTGTACCAAACCTGTGTTTAAATCTATTAAATCAGTTGTATTTTATTGAATATCTTTAGAATGTGGTACTGCTGCAAGTTTATTCTTATTTTGCAGGATTCGGGCGAAATCGAGGAGAAAATCTGGAATCAAGAAGTCTCTACACGGGCCGTGTCACATTCCACACGGGCCGTGTCAACCTCGACTCGACCACTGATCCGACCACAAGCAACTGCTGACTCGACCACTGAAAGAACACAAGTTAACACGGGTCGGACAGATTTGACACGGCCCGTGTCAAGCAAATCCGGAAACAGATCCAGAAATCTGGAAAGTAGGCTATTGATGGAAGGTCGACCAATCAAGCATATAATGGGGATTTCTCTCCAGGAAAGGTAATTCTGGAAGAGGAGAGCAGATTCTAGGGTTTGTCTTTGGCGGCTAAGCTTGGAGGCGAATTGGAGAAGCGAATTTCTTGCACTTTCGATTGATCTTCTTTGCACTTTGAGTTTTGTCATGATCAACTCTATCTTTATTTGTATTTGCTGTTTTAGAACCATGAGTGAGTAATTTACTTTGTTTCTAGGGTTTTGATGTAATCGAATGTTTTGTCTTGCATGCTAGTTATTGAATCTTTGTATTGAAGTTTGTGTTTGATTGATTGAGTAGTATTTTAATTGCTTAGATTGAAGTGTTTGACTTATATTGGTTTGCTACTAGATGAATGCGCACATCTAGAAGGCATTATAGCCCTTTAACGTCTCTCAACCAAACTAAGTACATGAGGTAGGATTTGTGATCCGGAAGGTGAAACCAAGTAGTAACCGGGAGGCGAAAATTACTCTCTATCGGCGGATAGGAGTTACCTTTAGTATACCAATCAAGCAACTAGGTAGTAGGGACCAACACACGGAAGTTGAGGTCTAGAACCCGACGAGGGCATATATTGCAGTTTCCGTACCAAGTTGATGAACCAACAAACGGCAGTTGAGGTCCAGAAACATTAGGTCCGGTCAGTAGAACCCTACACAAAGGAACGATACAAAGAAACAATAGCTGCTGCATTAACCCGAGACTGACACGGACCGTGTAGCGAAATGACACGGCCCGTGTAAACTGATACGGCCCGTGTAGGAATTGACACGGCCCGGACAGGACAGCCAGAGGGCAAAACTGAGATGAAGTCTTAACCCTGGGAACGCTTTTTATTATTGATTAAAACCAGTTTAATCTTCTTTCTTGCACTTTATTATTACCTTGAATCTGTAGGAAACATAAACAACCAAAATCAACACTTCCAACTTCTAGTTTTTAATTAACCTAGGTAGAGTCCGGATAACACTTGAACCGTCCCTGTGATCGATACCCGACGATATACTACGCGGTAGGATTGTATACTTGCAGTCTGAACCAGAAGTGTATTTTAAGGTTAAAAAGTACAGCTTGCTGTACTGAAACTTTGTACTATACCTTTTTGGTGTAACAACCGGTCTGATATGTTGAAAAGCAGTTATGCACGGTCCAAATGCCCAAGCCGCCCTATGAAAATACCTCCATGGTCCATGTTCACCAGTGGGATATGAGGTCACCTCAAACAATGTTTCTGTCAATAAATTTAAAAAAATAAGTTCAATTTTGAATTTTTGATTGATAATGAAATGACGTAAAAAATGAAGGAACAATGTAGTACCTGGGTTGCTTCTTTTGATTGCCTCCAACAATGGAACTACAAGAGAGTATGACCCCTCCCAACTGCCAAATTGACGGGCTATTACCAACTCACGGCCACGCCATAGTTTGTTGTACGCCGGTATCTGACCGTTGTATCTTTCAGCAACAGCAATTCGGACAACCTGAATACTCAAGTCGACATCGTTCCTCATGTGAGCGGATATACACTCGGCAACCATAGTAGCTGACAACTGGGCGTGATCTGTTCTTGTCGCATCCGCATGGCATGAATGTTGTGTTGGGCATTTGGAGACACGCCATTGTGTTCCATAACCGGTGGCCCTTGCGAGTATGTACCACCCACAGTAACTGTCCTTGCACTTGAACCTCATTCTTGTGTGGTCACTGTGCGTAGGTTTTACCTCTTTGTTGCAAAGGATGTGTAACCTGGCAATTGCGCTCTTCATTGCCTCTTTTGAGTCATATGTTTGTCCCTCGGACAATTCATTCTCATACTCTGCCCTACTTCCAAACAAACCCGAATTGGCTTCCATAAACCCGGATGTGTCGTTGAAAGCATGAATCGGGTGCTGAAGACCGCGATCCATTATCCGAAACCCGCGATCCATCTTGAATTTCCTTGATAGTCCGAGCACGGGCCTGGTATCTTCCTGGTCAGAATAATCGCTCATACCCTCAGGATCAACATGACCCCAATTTTCCTCTGCCTCTAGTATTTCCGGATCCACTTCTTCATCGGATTCATCCGGATCACAAGTTTGACCCCAATGAGCGGTCCGACTAGATGAAGGCTGGTCAGTCTGGGATGGGGCCCGACGGGAGGGTCGGTCCCTCTGAACTGGGGCCCGACTACTGGACGGTTGGTCAATTTGGACAGGGGACGGACTAGAGCCGGATGAGTTACCCCGACACGACGCTGGATTAACCTCATAACTGGGTTCGAACGCCGGGCTCTGGTAACCTCCACATATAGGTCAATTATCTTGTATGCACCCCCAGAAAAACTTATGGTTTGGTTGTACAATACCTGCCAGACTCCCTCATTTTGAACTGGAAATAGTTGGAACCAGGTTTGTGCCGAACTAGTCGGCATGCTAATTTTGGCATCAATTTTAAGGTCATACTGACCCTGATCCAACCCCAAATTCTGACATATACTTGATTTAAGTCCCAAATAATCAGTACCCGGCAATACCGGGATCACAGTAACAGGTCCAATACTATAGTAAACCCCATTAAGACCTGTTAAAACATCCCCCCAGTGTAGATGGATACCATAAGAGCCATTTTTTCAATTCAATACACAAGAAACCTACAATTAAAAATTAACTAAATTAATTATTCTAATTAAATTATTCTAATTTAATTATTGCTAAATTAATTATTCTAATTAAATTATTAATCTACTGAAATAAAAATAAAAAATTTAAAAGAAGAGAGAAAAAACTTACAGATCAGAGAGCTAACTCAGGAGAGAGATGGTGTGAGAGTGTGGAATGAAATTTCGCTGTCATTTTCGGGATATAAAGAACAGGGTCCGCTCCGGCATTCTGCTGATCCATATGAGGGTCCGCTCCGGCATTCTGCGGCGGCCCCCAAATGGGTCCGCTCCGGTGTTCTGCGGCCGTGTTAGATTTAGAATTGACCAGAAACGAGAGTTATTTGGTTAATTTATTTTTTTAAAATGTTATAAATAAAAATTTCGGTCGCCGAACTAAACCCAAACCGTTGATTTGTGACTATGACTGGATGTCACTGAAACTTTCTTTTAAAGCAAAGGATAGAGAAGCATATAATCACGCGTGAATATGTAGCGCAAATTTAGGAGCTGGGAAAAGAACAAGGCCATGATGCCACACCAATCACGTAGGATTATAGGTTTCGGGTTGTAGGAACCTATTAACCAATCCCATTTTTTTATCTAATTGTTTTTTTTTTAAACCTTTGCAGAGACTAATTGTTGTACAATGTATTCCAAATTCCGAATTTTTTATTCATATCCTACAAAAAAAAAATTCCAACTTTGCTTTTGATTTCTCAAAATTTCAAAAAATGCCTGTCTTCTACCGTTGATAATGCTAGTGGTACTCTATATGGCTTCTACCGTTGAAGGATTAATCAAACAAATAACACATAGATGGAGGATTAATTGAGAAATAAAATTGTTTATTAATTATTTGTTTCATCATTTTTATGTTGAATATGAACCCTACAATATATAGCTCTGACTAAATGACAGAACAAAACAGAAACACTATATTAGTTCAAGTTAAAAAAAGAGCGTAAATGATGCTCCTCATTTTTTGTAATATTGATACTCAATTTTAGAATATTTATTATTGTAAAATAAAATTTTTCCGATGAATAATTGACATACCAGAGAATCAGAAACAACTTCAATTGAAGTTTTGAGGTTAAAAACGATGTTTTTTTTTTTTTGCAATTTTGACTTTTTCCAACGTACTGAGGTAGGCTATGCCTCGAATATATGGCCCTTCGTCTCTTTGAGAGCTTTTTGAATTGTCGTCAAAAGCTCAAATCGTAGTAGTTTTTAATCAAAAGTTATGATCGTTTAAAGTTTGGAAACAACGTATCAATATTTTATTACAAAATTATCGATAATGCGCCAATATTTTATATCCTAGTTGATCCCATCACAAGTGCATTGATGTTTCATTGCAAAAATATTGATAACGCGCCGATATTATATACATGGTTAATCCAGTAATAATGCATTGATGTTTCATTACAAAAACATCGATGAAGTGCCGAAGCAAAAAAATTGGGTCATTCTCTTTTTTAGCGCAAAAAAATACTTACAAATTAGAAAAAATAACCATGCATGCTCCAACCAGATTTTTAATCTTTTTTGAGAAGTTTTAAAATACACACCTCCCTGGCATTGCAAACGGTAATGATATTTTTCTAAATTTTAAAAAATCGAGGATAAAATTGGAATTTTTTTTCTGAGGATATGGATAAAAATTTCGGTTCCTAATCTCAGCCGAACCTTTTTTTTTTTGGGAAATTTCCGGTATGTCCATTTAAACTTTCAAAATAACCAATTTACCTGTAAAAACACCATAATATTCTATTTACCATCAAAATTTAAGATTCTTTCCTCTATCCCTTTTATTTATTTAATATTTTAATTAGTTATTTTAAAATCATATTGACAAAAATACCCTCTCATCTCCTCTTCATTCCTTCATATCTGTTGGTAAATGTTATATTAAATAATGCAAAAAAGACCCACATATCCGACTCTTTGTTCCTTCTTCCTCTATGCTCTGTTGTAAGCAACTTCACTTCAATACTTTCGTTTTCCGTTTCTAACTTTCTCCGTTGCAACACCGTGGCAAACTTCTCAATCTCTCTCTCTCTCGTTTCTCTGCCTAGGATTATACCTTGTCCGTCCCATCTCTCAGTGGCGGAACTAGAAAATTTTAATAAGGTTAGTTGAAAATTAAAATGTATAATTGTGATGAGTAAGATTTGAACTCAAGATCTCTCACCTACAAAATAGAGTTTTACCCACTAGGCTACAACTAAACATTTGTTATTTATTGAGGGTGGCTGTTGTATATAAAAAGTTTAAAAAAGATAAAATTCAATTAAATTTCTATATGCATAATTAAAATTTTGAAATCATAGGAGTAACTTAGCCACCTTTGCTTATGCATTAGATCCGCCCCTGCCATCTCCACTCTCGCCAGTTCCAAGCATCTTTTTCTATATGCTTCATCGGTAACTCTATTGATTTTGATCGTCTCGCATAATTCAAGGAAAATTGACAAGTGAAGATGTGGGTTTTCGCTTGGCATTCCTCCAAATTGCTGTTGCGACACCATATTAATGAGAGCGGGTTTGATCTCAAAATTTCAGTTTGCAACTGTTGGTGGATTTATGCTCAAGTTGGGATCATTTGCGTGCGGTATGAAGTAGTCTCGTATAAGTTTAGGTCTCGCTGCATCTTGAACTATGTTGTCACCAACGTTTTCTTCTTGTCTTTCGTCATTTTTGTCAATCGGTTGATCATTTTGAACTGGTTCGTTTGGTGGGTTCTCCATGTTAATCGAATCTGAATCTCCTTCGCTTCAAGTGTCATGGAAAAGACTTGAGGGGTCCTTGTTGGTGAAGTGGAAGTGAATTGTCCTCGCCTACGTGCAATCCTCACAGATCTTCGTATAGATGATTCGGCTAGCGTAAAAAATCCTGAAAAATAAAAACTTGCAAATTTAAGTAAATCTGAAAACAAAAATAAAATAAAATAAAAATAAAAATGCAGAAAATTAAAAGTCTAGGCGTTCCTAATTAATTGGATTTAATGGTCAAAGCAAGGGTGTCTTTCAAGGCCTTGCACAATAAATCGTTATTCTCCAGCAATGGCGGCAAAAAACTTGATGGGTGTAATCGTGATCAGGCTAATAAAATATATAACCCGGTTTGCTATCGAGTCAGAATATAAGCGCATAATCCTATCGAGTAGTATAAACGAGTGTCGATCCGTAGAGAATAAGATTTAAGGTCTTGAGCGATTAAATCACAATATTTCAAAAGGCTAGACAAAATTTGAAATCAAAGAGTTGTTGGTTTTGATCAATGTATTTGGCAAAAATTAAAAGTAAAATAAAGATAGAGATGTGAATTTCTAGAGTTTTTGGCACACCGTTGTTACTTTAATCCGCTTTGATTCTTACCTTATTTGATGTTGGTTTTCAGTTGTGTATGAGGATTTCTAATCCAATTTAGTGATTACCGCTTTCGCTTAGCAACCACCCTACTAATCAAGAGATCTCGTTAATGCTTGTCTTGATTGGTGCAAGGAGATCTGTGACTAACCCAAAAGAATTCAGACTTCATTTATTGGGTACGTCGTCATACTATCTTGGTTATATTAGGTGTTCCCATGTCGAGACTCCAATGTGTACTTTTGCTGATCCAATTAGTGGTATCTCCGGTTAAGGTCTCCACCACTAATCTAGTATTTTTATTCTCTCTTATCCCAATTCGATTAGCCCAATGATGACTAACTTCCATGTGTGGCCATTACATGACGGTCTAGACTAATAAACAAAATTAAGTAAGATAGAACATAAAGTGCAAAAGCAATCGAACAACAAAAGACTAAAAATGATCAAATAAAAGTATATATCAAAGCATCATGAGTAACAAGGTTTACTACCAACCCTAAGAATCTAAACTTAGCCGCTGACCGGCATGTTTATAAAGAGAAAGGAGAAAGATACAACCATACACGAAGTACCCTCCTACTTAATCTCTACACACTCCTCTCTTCTCACTTAAGAAATATAAACACCAAAAGATACAAAGATATGTTTTTATTCAGTCCAGGCATATATAGGAGTGAATGAGTGCCTAGAGATAAGTGGAGTCCAAGTTATCTTATCTAGATACAGCTGTCAAAGAATTCACCAAAGGGCGTCTCGGGTACGGTCCGTATTGGCTAATACGGACCGTACTCCCACTGTGTCGCTGCAGGAGTTAATACGTATTTGGCATTCTTTGGTCCGTACTGGGGCTCTAGTCCGTATTGGCTAATACGGTCCGTACCAGAATCTTAGTCGATGAGTTGTGTTTTTCCGATCGACCCGATTCTTGCTCTAAATGATGTAAAATAGTTCCAAAACATGATTTTTGCACTAAAAAATAAAATAGGACAACAATAATATTTTTCACATAATAATTAAATATAAAAGTGAGAAAATAAGACAAAATCTAAGTCAAAATTCTACGTAATTCACTATCAAAATGAACTTAATCATGTAATAACGTTGAAGAATGGCAATGACAATTTGAATGTTGCTCTTAGTCAGATCAAGATGCAGTACAGATTTGAGAAGAGGCTTGATTTGAGGTGTGAAATTTCAATTGGCGAGTAAAGTAAGATTTAGTGAAGTAGCTGAATGGATCTTGTCAACTATCTATGATCTTGAATAGAGGTCCGATCAATGTCAATGAGATATAAAGTCAAGAATTGATCCGAAAATTGTTTGAGGTGAGATGCGACTTGATTTTTTTGTTGAAGAAGACAGTGATTAATTATTTCTTTTCAATGCGCACAAGATTGACAACTTTGATTTCAATTTGTCATGATTCTAAATGAAGAATGGTGTACCGGAGAGAAGTTGTGAAAAAGGGGATTGGTTACAGCAGAGCACATAGCAAGAGAAAGGAATGAAGAGTAGAGCATGCATGTGGGTCTTTTTTGTATTATTTAATATGACATTTATCAACAGATAACGAAGACGGGATTGAGAGGGCCGACATCTATCTATAAATATCCAAAGTTTAATAGAAATTAATTAATATATCGATATCTGCTTGGAAGTTATACAAATACTCATACTGCCTATTTTCTGACCGATATCTAATTTAATCCATTACCAGCTGAAAAATGACCGGTACTCAAAAAAAAAAATTAATACAGTACTGGCCATTTAATGGCCGGTACTCAATTTTTTTAGGATGGACATAGCATAATTGGCTAGAAGAAAAAGTCGTAGGAAATTCGGATTGAAGTTTGCACTCGGTTTGGCTAAGATCAAACAAATGCATTTGGTTGGATGCGTGTGTTACATCGGTTGCATATATCGATGCATCATCGATGTTTTTGCAATGAAACATCGATGTTTTATTAGCCGGATAGTGCTAAAAAAATATCGGTGCGTCGCTGATGTTTTTGTAATGAAATATCGATATTTTATTAGACTTAGCATTGACAATTAAGTAGAGTAGTGCTAAAAAAACATCGGTGCGTCGCTGATATTTTTGCAATGAAACATCGATGCACTTCTGTCGTCGTTAGGCCGTGCATAAACCATCGGTGCGTCATCGGTTTTTTTGCACGAAAGCATCATTTTTTTTTAACTTTAAACTGTCATAACTTTAGCTAGGAAACTCGGATTTGCGCGTATGATCCCAATTCGGAAAGCTTGGGACAAGACAGGGGCAATGGCGCCGACTGAATTAGAATTGCAAAAAAACATCATTTAGTGCCTCAAAAATTGAGTTAACATTTTTTATCATCGGTAGACACACAACGACCCGTATGTGGCTAGTGACAGTGTCGTATGCAGCATAGTGAAATTGTTAAAAGTTAGTACTTAAAAAAACGTAGTTTAGTGTTCGCATGCAACTAGTGAATTTAATTTGACAATAACCAGCATTCTAAAATTGAGTATCTTTCATTTTGTAATTATTGTAATTTTGCGTATTTCAATATAATTTAAAGTAATTTAGTGTTATTTAGCGTAATTTAACATAATTTCAAGTAATTTAGCTTATTTTAGTTTAAATATGCTAATTATATATCAAAAAGAAATAATCTAACAAATATTTTCAAAAAAATCGAATTTTTAATGTTAGATTTCAACATCTTGCTCTCATAGTCTCTAAAAAAAAATGGGTGCCGGCTATTAAATGGCCAGTACTGTATTAAAAAAATAATTTGGGTACCGGCCAGAAAATGGTCAGTAAGGGTATTTTTATAACTTTTCAGCGGATCTGGGTATATTTATTAATTTCTATTAAACTTTGGATATTAATAAAATTGTCGGTTGAGAGGGTACTTTTGTCAATATGATTTTTAAAATAACTAAATTAAATATTAAATAAATAAAAGAGATAGTGAAAAGAATGTTAAATTTTGATAGGAAAATAGAATATTATGGTGTTTTTACAGGTAAATTGGTTATTTTGAAAATTTAAAATTGGCCCACCGGAAATTTTTCATTTTTTTTTAGTCTGCCTTGTATGCACTGAGAGATTTTGAGAGTCGTGTCGCATTAAAATAAATTGTCTGAATCTCATTCTACGATCAGTATATGACTGGATCTGAATTCTCATTTAATATAACAACAAAAACTGAGAGGATCTGATACTGAGTCAGTTACATCACACTTAATTTGTTTTTTCTCTAAACAAAATGAGATTATTATAATATGTATATTACAGATGGATTCATGTGTTATGAAACTATATCTTTATTTTAAAGTTTAAATCATTTTGAGCTTAATAGTTGAATTGATTTACAATTAAGTTCAAACACTCTGAATTTTAATTTACTCTTCTGATATACGAAATAAAAGATGAGTAAGCTTAATTATTAAATGCAGTTAATTTGATACGAGCAAAAATTTGGACTCATTTTTAATGAAAAAATTAAAATCAATTGTTCAGATTTATCGTTTGATATTTGAACTTTAATTAAGAAACAAGAAAGACTCCTCTACTCTTTCATTTAGCTTTCTTAGCTCTCATCTACGGATTAAGATAATCGAACATTAATTCTTTATTATTTTTTAGGTTCTTAATTATTCACTCCTAATTTCTTGTTGGCGAACGGCACAGAAGTCTATCTTCGATTTTAGAAAGAGATTGTAAAAGATAACTTTCCAATGGAGGATGGTGAACAGTATAGTGCCTGAGACAGTGCCACGTGGTACCAAACTGAGACGCATTGAAAGACTTGTACACAATCCACACCAACCAGAGGAAGCATTAAATGGTTCACGCATCCTGATTTCTACATTTAATGCCATTACTTCCAGTTCCAGAGATGCATATTAATTTCACAGTTCTTTCAGCGGGAAATGTCTCTCAACTATAAATGTACCTATCACAAAGTCAATTCATATTAAATTCTACATAAACATGCTTATATTTCTGTCCAAACGCGTGATCGCAATCGTGTGTATGATCTCATATGATCATATATATATACGTTAATTTGGAGATAACCTATTTTATTCAAGAATTATGAATAAAAAAAATGATAAAAAGGTAATCATTTGCGTCATCAATTAGGGAAGGCAGGGGCAGGGCTATATGAAGTTTGTTTGATCACATCTTAATTAGTATAACTGCGCATGATGCGGAGAAAACAAAAAGGAAAAGGAAAGGAAAAAGGAAAAGGAAAAAGGAAAGTAAAAAAAGTTGCGTGGACCCCTAATTGGGCTCTTTTAATGATTCCAGGTCTTGGAAAGTATATAGCAATATAGCATGCCATTGTTTTTTTTTTTTTTTGAAATATAACATGTTTCAGAGAAACACTTACCATCCATACTACAGAAAAAACAAACAAACTAAAGAGAGTATCTACTAAATCCCACAATCAGAAATAATATTGCCCCCCTTAACAAAACTTCATCCATAATTTGGCTTCTCTCCTGGCATGATGTGCTATCCACTCAGGCACTGTTTCCTTTCCTTCCTCTCCTAGCATGATGTAAAAACCTCAATTGGCATGATCACGGCACAAACAGTACACGAACTGACACAATCTGACATGATCACAACACGACATGTGAACTAGTATGATCACGGTACTACACGACACGTGGTCACTCAATTCACGCGTAATCAAGACTATTAAATCTTGATCGAATGGTGAATCTTGAATAAACTTAAATTACAAAACAAATAGTGACCAAACGTGACCAATCACATTTGAACACGACACATGATGATCTCTTCAAATTTAGTCGCGAAATGACACGGCATGTAAAAATCGGTCTTGATCACAACACGCGACGCGACGTGATTTGTCCATGACACAAATTTACATCCCTATTAATCGTAAGCCGCCAACGGAGCAATATGACCTTTTTTTCGAGTCCATAGACAATTCATTAATTAACATAATCAGTTGCATTATAGCAGTAACTACGGGGAAGTACAATTAATTAATTACATTTAAATTCCTGGCCCTACCCACACTTCTTACCCATGCGCTATACTAATACTAATTAGCATAATCCATTACACTTAGGAACACAAATTGAGATTGCTAATCAACCCGGTACAGCTTCATGCCATGTCTGGTACACATCCAGCAACAGATTTGCAATAACATCAAAATAGTTCTCCTTATCCACATCAAGTGCAACTTTTAATAAAGATAAATAATACACGGAGTAAACACATTCCTCTCAACAACACACTGAATAAAAAATTTAAAATAAATCCAATGAAACCTAACGGTAAAATAACTATAGAATAATTCTGACTGATAAATGAGATAATAAATTTTGACAATGCCATCATCAGCACTAGAATGGATTTCAAATAACAGGGTTTCATAATGAGCACATGTTTTTATTTGTCCCGGATGAAGGTGGTCGAGTGATGGTCAAACTGGGTATATAATCCGATAACCCTATGAAGAGATCAGTGAGAGTTCAATTGGGCTGTCTAATAATCCTCTGAAGGACAACAGTTCTGGCGCGACTGATCTCCCTGCTACAGCGGTCGGCCTGCTCTGCTAAATCCTCGACACTCTTCATAAAGACATCAACTTTTTTCTTTATCTCCTCCACTGCAAATTTCACCCTCACCTCCTCGTCACCCATAGTTGCAAACTCTATTATCTCCAACAACCCCCTGATTTCTATCTCCAATTTGTCCACAAGTACCTTTATGTTATCGAGATCCTTTATGGCGATGTATGACCCCACCTGCATTGAGCTTATGACCTCCTTTTGCATTCTTAGAGCATCTTGGTATCCCTTAAACAGTGAGTCGATCCACTTCCCCATGGACCCCACTGGCAGAGATGTGGCAGCAGCCAGCGCGGCAGCCACTGCTGGGGATGCAATTGCTGCCGCCACCACTGAGCAGATTATTACCGCCGCAAGAGTAGTGGCAAAGATGATGCTCGACAGCCTGCGCCATGCCTTTATGGATTTCAATTTCTTGTCCAGCTTCAGTTTTCTCTGTTCGAGCTTTTGGAGCATCGACACTTGCTGTTTATAAACAGATTGGAATACCTGTTTTGCCCTCGACATATATCAATTATATCTGTTAGTTCTAGTTTGGCCAAAGAAATTAATTGTGTCCAAACAGGATCGGTTTGTGACCCCACACTGTTTGCAATATCAATTTGGTCACTAAAAAAACTCAAAATCAGGGATGACTTGGTACGTAATGTAAATTATGTTATTAGAAAAGTAATGTCGTTGCCTAAATATATTTGTAATACTTTATTTTTAAGTAAGAACATTATTTCAATTGAAATGGCGATAAAATATCCTTGCCCACACAAGAGATCGTATAATATCAAAACTAAATTGCTCGCCACCTTCTGAAAACGCAGAACAAGAGGCAAATGAAATAAAAAAGACAAAGATCTCTGAAGAAAAAATAATCACCGTATTAAGATTGAAGCTTGTTATTCCATGTTATTTCTTTTATTTTTTAATTTTTTGGTTTTATATGTCATCGGCTTTTGAGAAAACTCTCTATTACTGAGTTACTTTTGACTCTATTTCACCATACCTCATGTTTAACATGCTAAATCCTACTAGTTGAGTTAGTTAACAGATTAGGGTCCAGGAATAAGAATTGCCTTAATAATTTAAATCTGATCGGTTATTCGGATACTTCACAGAAAAGAAGTGATTCTTTTCCAAGTATTACAGGATGATTTGATCACTTGGATTATGTAGGTGCCAAAATGATTTTTTCGAAATGCATTAGAGACTAAAAAATAATTTGGCTTACTGAAACACTGTTTGACTTTTCCAACAACCAGATAGTTTTATATTATCATACTATTCGGTTAGATCCTGTTGAAACAGGGTAATGATTTACCAATCTTTGCTTAATATCTATTAACCTGAATTTTTGTACGATTTTCTCACTATAACTCAACTTCTGTTCTGACACTTCTTCTATTTTTTTTCAATTTGGTTTCCCCTCTTCTTAAGATAGACTATAATTTAAGGAGTAAAGGATAACAAGCTGGATGAATGAGCTAAATTTGTGTAAATTGACTTCCTTTTTCCATCTTTATTTAACTAAGAAAGGGTAATTTTTAAAATTTGTGTAAATTGAAACAAAATTGCATAATGGGGGAGCAATTGCATAGTTTAATCTAACTAGAGGCTTGCTTGCACAATTTAAGGCTCAACTGAGACCAATTTAGTGCCTTTTGGGTAAAAATTATATCTATGTTTACATTGATCTATCTAAAACTCCTAATCCCAGGGTCAGACTATGACAAATAGAACACAAAAAATAACAAAAAATAAAAATTGTACCTGGTAAAATTCTTCGGTGAAAGGGTCCCCGGAATTTCGAAAGTGCCTCAGTTCCTCTAATGTTCTAGTGTACTTGTTCCTCTTGCTATTACCTGAATCCTGCTCCTCCCCCTCCCCCTCCTCTTGATCCTCCTCATCAAACCTCTGAAGTGACACGTGGAGAAAGAGCTGAGAATCACGGGCTCGTTTCAGGCACTTCTCAAGCACTGTGCAGAAATCAAGTGTATGCAAGCTACAATCAAAGTACTCTTCCACTAGAGAAAACAGCTCCGGGCTTTTCCATATATCCTTTTTACACTCTAGTATTACTCGAACCACCTCTTGGTTCATGTCCAGAAGGCAACCTGTCACTTCACGCAGCGACTCAAATGAGAGGGCCCGCACCTCCACCCCTCCTGCCAAGGTGGAGATTGCACGGCTCGTGCGCTCCTGGAGAGCTGTATCAAACAACATCAGCTCAGGGTCCTGCCGGCACGCTGCCTCGTACGAGCTTAGTTCGGCTGTGTATAGGGTCCCTGTACCATTACCTGCCTGGCCAGAGGTTGTGGCGGCCGAGTCGGGTGTGCTCGGGCGCTTGCTTGGCTGTGCACCCATTAAGAGAGGATGTCGAAGGTGGATAAAACAGTAATAATTCAGGCCGTAGATTAGAAAATCTTCTCAATTGAGAGAATTTTGGTTGAATTTCAAGTGATGGAACAGAATTTCAGGGATTTTAGCAGTAGGTATTCTCTCTTTTTGTGTCAATTTTTGTGTGTTGAACTGTCAAACTGGAAAATAAGCAGAATAGGAATGAGGGATCAAGGCGCTCACTAATTAGAAATAAAGGTGAGAGATTGACTTGTGGGCTTGTCCGAGAAAGGAATTTGGGTATATAAATGGGTTATATTCTCGGATGAAATTTTGATGGTTTTTGTAGTTTTTTTTTTTGCTAGGATTTTAGGGAGAAAAGGAAAAGGAAAATGTATTTTTGGAGTATATCTAAACCTTGAATCAAACTCTAGTTAGTAGTTATCATGAATTGAAGGATAGATTTCATAAAAAAAAAGTTGGTTGGATAAAGCGGGCAGATCCAAACTTTGGGATAAAGGAAGCAAGTGTAGAAGCTATAATTAATAACCCAAAGTGGAAAGTTGGGCGTTTTTTCTTTACCAAAAGCTTAAAATCTTAATACAGTTTTAGGTTTGTAAGAGAACACGGAGAGAGATATGAGAGAAATAAGAGAGAGAAAGAGAGGGAAGCAAGGTTGAAAGGGAACGAATAGTACTAGACTGTAGTGTTTGGGTATGGCTTGTACGCATGAACGAATGGTGGCAATGCCGATCGGTGGAAGCAAGCTCTCTCTCTCTCTCTCTCCAGAGAGATAATAAGATATTAAGATGTGTGTTTGTGTGTGTGTGTGTGAAATGTGTATCTTTATCACTAAATCTTTCGAGTTTGTACGCGGAAAGCAAGAGAGGGGTTTGGCAAAGGTGAGGAGTGAGGGAGATGAAAAGCATTAAATTGCAAGGAACCGAGGAGTGGGGAGGCTCGCGACACGCACTACGGCACTAGGGACTCAATTCATATCACCTATGGTAATAGAATATTTGTCAATGGATCTTCACCGTCCGATCTGCTCTCGCACGAATATTAAATCATATTGAACAGTTTATATGCAAAACCATATATTAGAATATATTAAGTTACCGCAGAGAGTGGGGATGCCAATCAATGGTACTTTTATAATATATTATGTTATCGCATTTGATAAGGAGTTTTATCGTTAGTTTATTTAGTATGAATATGGATAAGAATTTTTTTTTATTAATCAAATGAATAAGAGTAATGATTATTTCGTATTCATTATCTTATAGGGTAATTGTAAAATCTAATTTATATTCAATTTAATTTTATTTGTGTTTTTGAATTTTCTTCCTTGATAAAAAATAATTTAGTTAGAATTAATTGCAGATTTATTTTTATTTTTTATTAGAAATGTAACTATATATGTGTGTGATATTAATGAGTTTTTATTTTAATTTATATTTAACGGGTAAAGGTAGAGTATTGTAAGATTAATTTTTAATGAATATGATAGAATATAAATAAAGTCAATTTTAATAAATATGAATATCAAAATGGATTTTGCTAATATGTTATGCGTAGCATAGAGCCCCTCCGTGCTACTGCTCACTTTTTGAGTTTTCAAAATTCTAACAGTCGATCCGAACCATTCAACATGATCTCCGTATGAATATGTACTTGTAAACCAAATTTTATATTTTTTAGAATTTTTTTACTATTTATTAAGCCACTTTGAAAATTGATGATCCAATGGTCCAGAAGATTTTACTGTTGTGTGCAAATTACTGTTTTTTCAAAGTGGCTTAAAAATTAGTAAAAAAATTCTAAAAAATATAAAATTTGGTTTGCAAGTACATATTCATATGGAGATCATGTTAAACGGTTCGGATCGACCGTTAGAATTTTAAAAACTCAAAAAGTGAACCATAGCACGGAGGCCTCTATGCTATGCATAGCACCGTAGCACTGTCCTGTAAAAATATCTCCATCCGATTCTAACCTGCTAGAATATGAATTGGGGGACTAGGACCAGTGTGAATAGTTGACTCTGAGACTCGGGAGCGAGATTAATCGTTATCCTCTGTTATTTTTTCCGTGTCTTATAATTAAAATTGGATATTAACCTACTTACATCTCGAAATTGGGTAGGTTTGCAATTGGATAATAACAGAGGATCCGGATACGAACGCGAAAGCAAGTTTCCTTGAACAAGTTATCTATCCTTTCTTTTTCTTACCTCATGACAGTCTATAAGCCGACATTTTTATTAATATCCAAAGTTTAATACAAATTATTAATTATACCCGGAACTCAACTCAATATCGATATATACCCAAGCCGGTCATTTTCTGGCCGGCTATGTTCCTTCCCTAAGCCGGCCAGAAAATGACCGGCCATGTACCTTTTTTTTTTTTTAGAGAGACTATGAAGATCAAAATATTGAAATCTAACTCTGAAATACGATAAATTTTTGTTTAAATTATTTGTTATATTACTTCTTTGATGTATAATTAGCATATTTATACTAAAATACGATAGATTAATTGAAATTATGTTGAATAACACTAAATTATGTTAAATTACGTTAAATTACATTAAATTACGTTAAAATACGGTAAATTACGCTAAAATACGATATGAATAAGGACGATATCTTCACTGAAAAGGAGAAAAACAACGATGAAACTTCAAACGGTCATAAAACGGCGCTCGAGTGTCCGATTTCAGCAAATGAGCACTTTTCGGAAAGCTTGCGAAAATGCGCATGCGTCTGTGCTCGCTATGCCGGATTCCGAAATTCAGAATCGCCAAAAAACAAAGAGAAGAGCCTCAAAACTTGAGTTGAAGTTTCCGATTAAGATTTTCATTTCTATCATTCAATCCAAGTAGCTCAGTAAATTAGTTACATAATGAACTTGCAGATTACCAATTTTTACTATTTTTGGAATTTGTTTACTATTTTTTATGATTCATGAAAGATGAGAAAAATCAGTCTACTATAGCGTAATTTTGTATAGTTTAGTGTTTTTTTTACTGTATTTCAGCATAATTAGCGAAGTTATTGTAATTTAACGTAATTTAGTATAATTGAACATAATTTATTATAATATAGTGTAATTCAACATAATTTCAAGTATTCTAGCGTATTTTAGTATAAATATGCTAATTATACATCAAAAGAAGTAGAGGAGGGATCAAGTTACAACAACTATTTTTTTCATTTTCAAAGTCCAAATCGTCGATCCAAACCGTTCAACATGATTATCTAAATAAAATGTGCTTGCAGATCAAATTTTACATTTTTTTGAATTTTTTTACTATTTATTAAGATGGGTACAAAATTCAATAGTCTGAATATGACTATTTTTTGTAAAATACTTAATAAATAGTAAACAAATTCAAAAAAATGTAAAATTTGATCTGCAAGCACAGTTTATTGTGGAAATCATGTTGAACGGTTTGGATCGACGATTTGGACTTTGAAAATAAAAAGAATAATTGTGTAATTTGATCCCTCCTCAAAGAAGTAATATAACAAATAATTTAAACAAAAATTTATCGTATTTCAGAGTTAGATTTCAATATTTTGATCTTCATAGTCTCTCTTTAAAAAAAAAAAAAGGTACATGGCCGGCCATTTTCTGGCCGGCTTAGGGAAGGAACATAGCCGGCCAGAAAATGGCCGGCTTGGGTATATATCGATATTGAGTTGAGTTCCGGGTATAATTAATAATTTGTATTAAACTTTGGATATTAATAAAAATGTCGGGTCTATAAGTTGTTTAGGCTTCAATTACGTCTTAACAGAAAACTTTTGTCCTTTTTTTTAACACAAAACTCCGGGTAATAATAAGATGAATTAAAAGAATGAATGGTATCTTCCTGGGAGGTTACTAGATTTGGCCAATTTCACCAGGGAGCTGATATTAATACTATAAAATATGTTATTAACACAACACAACTCACAATTTCTATTTGTAAAACAAAATTGTTCTTCGCAATCAATTACTTCTTTTGCTCCTTTAATTTGTAAACTTTTTAATGCTAATATATTTTTTAATGTACTTTCTTAATCTGTCTATCTTCTTCATAAGATTTCTTAATATGTCTATTTTCTACAATTACTTCTTTTTCTACTCTTTTCTTTTTAAACAAACTGATTTTTATGGATCGCCTTCTATTATATGAATTAAGTCTTGTTTATCCACCGTCCCATGAAATCCCCCCCCCCCCTCTCCCCATCCAAAAATAATAATAAAATTATAAATTTATGTATATCTCTCTTTCCAACAGTAAAATAATTTTTCGACAATTAATAAGTTTAATTATAACACAAATTTTCAAAATATTACAACATAGAGCATGGAATCTTCATTTAAAGGATATATTATAAATGTTTTTTCTTGATTTCTTCATTTAAATGAGTTTTATTATCTATAACAAATATAGTATTGAATATATTCATCAAAAAATAATTGAAAATATCCAGTCTGAAAAAAATAATGTTGGTGAAATTTATATACAATCAGTATCGATAGATTTATATCCAACCAAAAATATTTTGCCAATTTTTTTTTTAAGTGGATACTTGTGGAGTTGGGTAAAATAAACGTATATATTGATAGATTTTCAATAATATAATAAAATATTTTATTTTTGTAATATATTTGAAAATCTTAAAAGTATGATGAAATATATAAATAACGAATATGATCAAATATTTATTTATTTATTAATTTAACTTCTAAAGAAAGAAAAATATATAATAATGTATGAGAGTGAAGGAATATTCTTATTTTTTTTAAAACTTTTAAGGAAAAAAAATCCTATAATGATGAATGAGAGAGATACAATTTTTAAAGGAAATAGTTAATGAAGGATAAATTTGTCTAAATATTAAAATATTTAGATAGTGTTGTGTTAATAAAAAGATTAGTAGTGTTGATATCATGATCGATTTCACCAAGGAATCGGAGCAGTTCGGTCCAATATTTCTTCAGGACCATTTGATTCACGTACAAATTTACGCTGACAACTTTAAGATTCGTGCGAATCATTTACTCATGAATTTTTACGGAAATCAAACGAGGCCGACTGAGTATCACAAATTAATAATTATTAATAATTAATAAATTCCAGAAATCATTCCACTCTTAATTTATTTATTTCAGTCTGATGATCTGATCCCTCTGTCATATTTAATTTCTGTTTAAATATTTTAATAGAAGTGTTAACATAAATGTCATAAACTATTAAATATTCATCATTAAATATCATTGATGTTACGGTAGTCGGATTGTAATAATTTTTTTTTGATTGATTGAAATTAGTCGGATTGTAATTAGTGTGTTGTAATTTGTAACAATGAGTTATTTGATGAATCTTAATTTATGTACAAAATATAAATAACTTTAAATTACATATATTTAATAAAATAAATGGAAGTTCTTACCAAGAACGCCAACTTGCTCTTCTAGAGAGAATTTTTACAAAGCATTGTGAGAGTTTTTCTAATTGAGAAAGAAATTTGCCTTCCAATCAATAGACACGTGCGACTGAATATATATGAATATAGTTTTTTTTTTTTTTTTCTTTTCCATGATATAGGGTGAGTCGGAATCTTTTCTTCTTTGTAATTTTTTTCTTCCAAACTATAAAATGAGCGAAGGTTGCTTCCAAAGTACCAATTCTTTCATCGAGGTCTTCTGTGACGTGTTTTAGGTGGCATATGATGACTTGAAGGTAGGGGTGAAAACCGTATGGATAATATCCGATCTGTATTTGATCCGTATTCAAAAAATTAGATGTGGATATATCTGATATTTGAATGTCCGTGTGGATATGGATACTGATATGGTTTTACGTTTCAATTATCCGTATCCGAATAGTAGATATATATCATATATTTTAATATATATTATGAAAATATATTGTTATTCACCATTAAAATTAAATAAATATTATGAACTTTGGTATTTTTTAATATTATTTTGATAAATATCTGATCTGATCCGTATTTGTATCTGTATCCAAAAAAATTAAAAAGAAATATGGATATCTATTCGCTCCGTTTTCACTCCTACTTGAAGGTATAATATTTGTACTATGCCAAAACTTTATTTAACAAATATACAATAAGTACAAATGAAACTGAACATAAAGTATAAATTATGTACAAATTTATACAAAGTTATGTCCAAAGTTTAATAGGTTCATACATGGTTTAAACTAGAAAGATAATAAATTTATACGGGATTCGCGCTTATTCTATCGGAATGTAAATTCTATATAAATATATTCAGCCAAGAGCCAATTGTGAGTATGTATAAGTTTGTTATGTCAAGCGGAAATATTGTACAAATGTATATCTATCAAGCGGGAATGTTATATGAATTTGTTATGTTAAATATGAACATCATTTTTTTTTTTTGGACAAAAGTGGGCATTCCCCACCTGTTTCATATTGAAGCAAAAACAGTTTATACAGAAGGCAATGGAGTAAGAAGTCCATTGTGCAAAATACCTAAGCAACTAGGGAATAACAACATAGCATCAAGGTACAGTACCATATGACAAAATATAGCGAAAGATCAAAGGAGTAAGTTCAAAAAATAACAAAGGCATGAAACTAGTAATACTAATAGTCACTAGAACCAGTAGAGCCATCCATGTAAGAACCATCAGAAGAGGGAGATCCAGGATTAGAAGAAGCTGAGGTGGAGTCAGAGGATGAACTAGAGACAGAGTCAACCCTGTCTCGCAGATAATCTGAAAGATCCGACCCCTCGTATCCAAGTTCTGCTACTTCTATATCCTGGGAGTTTGCCTCTTATGAGGTATTGGAATCTGACAGAGGTATCAGACTGCCTACCTGGGTCAAAGGAAAAGCATCCATAGGCAAAATTAAGGTTAGTTTAAAATAAGTTTCATCATTCCTAATCTTACACCAATAAGAGGAAAGAGAAATCAAATATGAACATCATACTTTGGTTTAGTGGCAAAGGCACATAGTCTCTATGTGGGAGGTCATGAGTTCGAAACCCAGATGAAGGAAATCATTTGTTGTAATAACAAGAGTATTAAATAGTTGGATGGCTTGACCTCCAACATTTACTAAAAAAATATATGAACATCATACAAATTGTATGTATGTATGTATGTATGTATGTATGTATGTATGTATGTATGTATGTATGTATGTATGTATGTATGTATGTAGAGTCCAGCTAGTATGACATCGGTGTCATATGACACCCAATCCAAAACTCATTGGATAGACTTCAAATGATTAATTCAAACCGTCCAAACTGATTTATTTTATGAGTGATGCATTTACATGAAAAAAAAAATTCGAGTTATTTTAGTATCAAGTCTATCGATAAAAAATGTTGAAAAATAAATGCATTAAAATTAACTTAAAGACTCTCACATTTGACCATTTGACTTGATACTAAATAAATTCAAAAAATTATAAATTTTGCATGTAAACGCACAACTAATGAAGTAGATCGGTTTGAACGATTTGGATTCACTTTGAAGTCAATTCAATAGATTTTAGAGTTGGTGTTATATTGACTGAAATGACACACTCATTACTCATACATACATATATTCTTGTTAGCACTCAAATAATATTTGGCTAGCACTTATACATGTTAGAGAATATACTGTAATTATGTCTGTAGAATACTTTCTATGTTTCTAGATTGTCTAGATTAGATTACGATTGCCTAGAGTAATTTCCATGTTATTCTTGTACTATAAATATGTAATCTCTCTGAATGAATAGACAGGTTATTCAATACCAATCTTTATCTTTGTTTACATGGTACCAGAGTCCTGATTAACTCTGACTAAAATCCTAGCCGCCAGCACTGAAATATCGCCACGGCTACTGTCCTCTCTTCCTAAACCATGACAATTCTCATGTCCGCGCCAAACTAGTAAGCCCTGTAGCGCCACACTGTTTCGCCCTGTAGCATACTGTAGCGTGCAATTCTCCTCATCCGCTTTCTGGACAGAAGACAACGCCAACACTTGTTCAACCACCTTTTCTTTTCTCTCTCAAGTAACAGTGAGCCTTTTTCTCTTTGTTTGTGAGTCAGAATGACATCTGAACTATCCGTCCAATCTCTTGTTAGTGTAATAATCTAGAAGTCAATCATAGGATAATTTTATTCTATATGTACTTTGTTTATGTAATGGATGATTAATAAAGATATCATTTTGTTCTTTGAGATTTATCTAATTATGAATCATTTCGAGTTAATGACTTGAAATTGTAGAACTCCATAATATAGATGATAAATACTCTTATTAGTCACTAACCGAGGTAATTAGCAAAAAACACTAATTGACCGATCAAATGTTAGTATGTGGATTAAATGATGGTTAAGTTTTACAAACCATAGACAAAGAGTTGTCATTTTAATCACATAGATACATGTTAGAGAACATGGTATTTGACAGACCTAAATGAAACGTTAAATGGAATTGTGTTCGTGTCATTAATGTTTCATTCAGTGTTAAGTTCTAAAGTATGAGGTGGTTCGTCTTTCCTATATGAGAAGTGTGTATTCGTGAGTGTTGTTCAACGCTATCCGTAAAAAGTAGCTATACAAATGACATTTCAGTATACATGACTTGTGCTGAGGGAAGATGTTCACCAAGACTACTATTGTCCCTCGTATTTAATACGAGTAATAGTATCACTGGGCCCCTTGATAAAGTAGGATTATCTGTGCACGGTATGATTAAAGAGTTAATCATATTTGATAATCTACTTAAGATCGAGAAAAGATTAAGTTTGCAAGGATGACACATACCTACCTTAAAACTGATCTGATACTATGAGATATAAGAATTAACACGAGTAAATTGTTTACTGGATCGTGATATTGTATTTTACAAGATCATTTGTGTCAATTGGGTAGTCATAATGCATTATGCCAGATGCTGCTTATGATTTATAGAATTAAAATGAGTTTTAATTCTATTGCCAACATAACACAGATCCTATTGGGTCACACCAATAGGAAAGTAATCATAGAATTAATTTATTAATTAATTATAAAGAGTTATAATTAATAAATAAATGTCATAGAGATGACAAGCTTAAACACATTAAATTTATAAGCGTGTACGACATGTATAAATTTATCGCAACAACAGTCGCAAGAAAATATAATTGTTCAAAATTATTCAGAATAATTATAATAATAATAAATGAATTATAAATATTAATTATGAATTAATATTTTGGGCCAAAAACCCATTTGAATTTGGGCCAAATTTAAATTAAAAGCCCAAATTAATCAATTGAATTTGGGCCAAGAGCATTTCGGTCTTTCCACCTTGGAACCGACTTTGCCAAGGGCAAAGTGGTATTTTGGCAACCGACCCTATACCTTATAAATAAGGGGGTAGGGGTGAGAGAAAAATAGAAATCAGATTCGACTCGATTCGATTCGGTTATATTTTCTCTTTCTCGTTTTCTCCCAAATAGTGTTTTGCATAGAAAAGAAAGAAATACGTAATCCACGTATATTCTTGTGAGTTGTGAATAGTGTATTTACCGTAAATATCGTATTTACAGTGAATAGTGTTTCTGCGAATATTCGTGAATTTGTTTTTGCAAAAGTTGTGAATCAGTTTTTACGATATTCGTGAATAGTGTTTTAGCGTAAAGTCGGTATAGTATTTCTAGCAAAAGAAATACCGACTCTCTGGTTGTTCCCGGTGGACGATTGATAGAGGCATCAGACGTCTGGTGCTACGCAACCGAGATACACAGCATTCCAATTTGAATTTGGAAAAAGGTATAAATGTTATTTAATTTATTTAAATGTTAAATAAATATTATTTTATAAATCAATCGGGGAGTAGATCCTCGGGTTATGGTATAATGTCAAATTTTGATTTTACGTTCTTTCCGCACCATAAGCCAAGTCAGAATTTCGCGGTAAATTCCCGAGCAGAATTTATCGGAAAATTTTCTTACAAGTAATTTTGGCAAGATAAATTCTCAAACAGAATTTCGCGAGAAATTTTCGTCCCGAATTTCACGGATTTTCCCGAAAAACATAATTTTGTGACCAGAATTACCCAACATCTCTGTCATTTTAGATGGCAAGAATTACAGCCAATGGTCCTATTACATGAAAATTTTCTTAAAAGGTTGAGGTTTGTGGAAATATGTCACTGGAGATAAATCATGTCCGCAGATTACTGCAGACAATTTGAAAAAGGATGATGTAAAGGCAGAATGGGAAATGAATGTTGATCAATGGGAAATTGAGAATAACAAAATCATGACATGGATTGCAAATACTGTTGACCATTCAATCAGTTTGCAATTTAATAAGTTTGAAACTGCAAAGGTTATTTGGGACTATCTCTTTAACCGGTACAACCAGACCAATTTTGCACTGAAATACAAGCTAGAGATGGATATTAGGAATGTAAAGCAACTACTAGGTCAATCTGTTTCTGATTTCCACTTTCAAATGTCCATGATTTGGGACCAACTTGCTCTTATGGAACCAAAATGGACAGTAGATGCCACATTGTATGAGCAGTATCGCGAGGAGACCAGACTAGTGCAGTTTCTCATGGCACTTCGTGATGATTTTGAGGGAGTTCGCAGTTCAATGTTTTATCGCACTCCTCTACCCACTGTTGACTTGGCTCTTGCCGAACTAATTGCAGAGGAAACCCGAAAGGGGTTATTTAATGCACCAAAACCCACTGAGCCTGTTGTGTTTGCCACACCATCCTGGAAGTCTGAAAAACTATCTCAAATTCAATGTAATTACTGCAAGAAACTTGGACACATGGTCAAAGATTGTCCACAACCCTCCTCTAATAACATGCGAGCCAAACAGAAAGCAAAGGGTTATCCAAAGCAGAATATTGTTGTTGGTGCAGCACAATCCCTGCAAGTAGAAGATCTCCAAAGCCTACTCGGTAAGGTACTCATTAGTGGGGATCAAAAGCTCGTAACCACTCTGCCGCAGCCTTCCAAGCCTTTCACTGTTGATGATATTCAGAATATCATTTGGCAGGCTCTCTCCAACTCTGGTACAGCTTCCTCCATCAATCCCACTCACACAGGTATGAGAAACGGTAACTGACTTTTAGATTCTGGTGCCTCAAATCACATGACATACAACCACACAGTTTTGAGTCATTCAAAACCAATAACCTCTCCATCTGTGATTTACACTGTTGATTGATCACCTGCTATTGCTACTCACTCTGGATCTATTAGAACAGAGAGGTTGTATGTGTCAGAAGTCCTGTTTATTCCAAAGTTATCCATGAATTTACTATCTGTTGGACAACTTTGTGAATCCGGTATGACAGTTACATTCAATGCTTCTGGTTGTGTTGTGCAGGATTGCTTGACGGGGAAGGAGATTGGGAGAGGTCGTAAGGATGGTCGTCTTTATCAGCTAGACGAACTTCATGTTCCAATTCAGTCTCATTGTCATGCTACTGTCTCTTCCACCTCCATAGAGTCCCCTTTTATTTCCTGGCATAAGCGTTTAGGTCATGTTTCATTTTCAAAATTGAGTCAAATAATAAATAAAGGAGTTTTGGGAAGTGTTCATGTTGTCAAAGAACCTGGTTGTATTCATTGCAATTTATCTAAACATCATGCTTTACCTTTCAATATAAGCACTTCCACCACCATTGACAGCTTTGATTTGATACACTCTGATGTATGGAGTCCCGCTCCAGTTCCAACCATGGGGGGTGCAAGATATTATGTTATTTTTATTGATGATTACACTTATTTTACGTGGGTATATCTTTTACACCATCATTCTGATTTTCTACAAATTTACAAGGAGTTTCCACCATGATTAAAACACAATTCTCCAAAACCATCAAAATATTTTGGTCTGATTCTGGTGGTGAATATCTCTCTCACCAGTTTCGTGAATTCCTCAAAACTAAAGGGACTATTTCTTAATTATCATGTGTTGAAACTCCTCAACAGAATGATGTGTCTGAACGTAAATATAGACATATTGTTGAAACAGCACGTACTCTACTCTTATCCTCTTCTGTTCCAAAAGAATTCTGGGGTGAAGCCGTGCACACATCTATCTACCTAATCAATCGACTACCCTCTCCTACAACTGGACACATCTCTCCATATGAACAACTGTACGGGACTCCACCAACTTATAACCGTCTAAAAGTATTTGGTTCTACCTGCTTTGTCCTCCTTCCAAAACGAGAACATGATAAACTTTCTCAAAAATATGTTATCTGTGTATTCCTTGGATATGGTACTCAATAAAAGGGATACCGTTGTTATGATCCTCAAGCCAGAAAACTGAGAGTCTCTCGTCATGTCACATTCTGGGAACAAATTCCCTTCTTCTCTCTCCTACAACAAAAACAACCTGTCATCACAGAATCAACCATATTCACTGATCCTTTTCACATAGAGTATGAGTTACCCATTTCTTCTGAAAATAATGACCATCTTGATGACCTTACTGAAGATCCAACTCCCGAAATCAATCCGACAATGCAAATCACTTCACGCCGAACTCGGGAAAGGAGACAACCTTTATACCTTCAGGACTACCACTGCTTTCTCTCCGCTATCCACCTCTTTATGAACCACATATATATCGAGAAGCCAGCTCTGACCCTAAGTGGAGAGAATCAATGGCGGAATAATTGGCCGCCCTAGAGAAAACACAAACATGGGAACTTGTTAATCTGCCACCTGGTAAATCTGTTGTTGGATGCAAATGGGTCTATAAGATCAAAACCAAATCAGATGGCTCGGTTGATCGGTACAAAGCCAGACTAGTTGCAAAAGGGTTTACACAGGAGTATGGTATCGATTATGAAGTGACCTTTGCTCTTGTTGCACGAATGCCAACTGTTCGGACTCTTTTAGCTGTCACAGTAACCAGCAAATGGGATCTTCATCAGATGGATGTTAAGAATGCATTTCTGAATGGTGATCTTGCTGAAGAAGTCTACATGACATCTCTACAAGGTCTCTCACACGATCCCAATCAGGTGTGTCTACTCAGGCGAGCCTTATATGGTCTCAAACAGGCTCCTCAAGCTTGGTTCGAGAAGTTTAGATCCATCATTGTTAGCTTTGGTTTCCGACAGAGTCATCACGACACTGCCATGTTTATTCGGTCCACATCTGAAGGTATGGTTATACTCTTACTCTATGTAGATGATATGATTCTCACAGGTAATGACCGAAAGGGAATTGCTGAGATCAAGCATCGTTTACAACACTACTTTGAGATGAAAGATCTTGGCAAGCTTCGATACTTTCTGGGCATTGAGATAGATTATCGTCCGGAAGGTTTATCTTTATCTCAGACCAAATATGCCTCAGAAATATTAGCTCGAGCTAGCATCACAGATACCAAAACCTGAAACACACCTCTTGAACCAAACTACAAGCTTTCCTCGACTGATGGCCATCCTCTTTCCAATCCCGAACTCTATCGGCAACTTGTCGGTAGCCTGAACTATCTCATGATCACTCATCCTGACATTAGCCATGCCGTTCAAATTATCAGTCAGTTCATGTTAGCACCACACAGTGCACTTTGCAGCAGTCCTCCGTATCCTGTGATATATCAAAGGTACGCTATATCAGGAACTATGGTACAGTCCTTCTGACCTGGTCCTATGCGCCTACTCAGATGCTGATTCGGCAGGCGATATCACCGATCGAAGATCCAAAACAGGTTTCTGTGTATTTCTTGGTGATTCTTTGATTGCATGGAAAAGCAAGAAGCAAACTGTTGTGTCCAGATCAAGTGCTGAAGCTGAGTACAAAGCTCTTGCTCACTCCACCTCTGAAATCATTTGGCTACGTCGACTCCTTGAAGATATGGGTGTTCCTTTCACACTTCCGACACGTTTGCATTATGATAGCAAAAGTGCAATTCAAATTGCCTATAATGATGTTTTTCATGAACGGACCAAGCATATTGAGATCGACTGTCATTTTGCTCGAGATCATCTTCAGAAGCACGCCATCACTCTACCTCATGTGTCTTCAACCGAACAAATCGCAGACCTTTTCACCAAATGTCACTTGCGTAGTCATTTCAACTATCTTGTCTCCAAACTTCAGATGCAATCCTCTCAAACATCTTCAGTTTGAGGGGGAGTGTTAGAGAATATACTGTAATTATGTTTGTAGATTACTTTCTATGTTTCTAGATTGCCTAGATTAGATTACGATTGCCTAGATTAATTTCCATGTTATTCTTGTACTATAAATATGTAATCTCTCTGAATGAATAGACAAGCTATTCAATACCAATCTTTATCTCTGTTTACAATACAAATATACAAATCTTTAAGAGTATGTTTGGTTGGGTTGAGAATAGACTATTATTGAGATTAGGTTATTCGGAATAGCCTAGTCGGTGTTTGGTTGGGTTAGAATAGTTAGAATAGGGAATCCAAACATTTTGTCTTATTATAAAAGGTTATTCCTAAGGATTTTGAGATTTGGCTATTCTAATAAAACAAACGATAGCCAGGACAGCCAGGGGTGGATCTAGGATTTTCTTTAGGCGGGCAAAAATATATCGAATCGGGTTTAAATCCATTAACTAATTGGGTACTCGATAAAAAATAATGCTTTAACTTATACTTTCCAATGATTTGACTTGTAATTTCTGATGCTCTAACTTATAATTCTAATTACCAATCAAAATTCAACAAATTTATTTCAATTTTAACCCTAAATTTAACCTGAATTACAAATCAAACATCCAAAAGGTGGAAAAAAATTTCAGGGGGGGCAAAGTCTATCGGGACCGATAGATCTCCACTAAAACTCAAAATCCAGGAGGGGGCAGCTACCCCTGGGACCATGTGGGTCCGCGGGCAAATATCCTCTCCGGTACCGTAAAAGATTCCCTTCACTTTACGGTTTGAGATTAACTCCCAGCCGGTTTGGGATTCAGGCTGACAGAGGGGGCAGCATTATTTGACTTTGAGATTCGTGCCAAGTTAAAAAGAACGGTCCATATCAAGTAATTGTAAAAGATTCCCTATTACGGTACCGGGGGTGATGTGAATTCGTGGGTCCGCCCCCCTGACGACAGTTATTGTTGATTTAGCTATTCTTGCTATTCTTGTTTTGCAACCAAACATACCCTAATATAATTGATGTTTAAACTTGAATAAAATTTAAGGAAAATGTTATAAAAATAGAATTCTCAAACATGGCAATATATTTATATGGAAGCGGGGCGTTCCGATGCCCATCGCTGAGATTCGTGCCATGAGACCCTCTGTTTCACTAACGGAGCGCCTCCGTTAATTATCGTAACTGAGCCCCTCAGCCAATTTTCGTCAATTCACTTTCCTTTTGTCGCGATCAGCATCGCTGCGATTGACCCGCTCTCAATCACCCTCTCCATTAACTACCTAACAACTTCTACGATACTCATCTTTCGAGAAAGTATCGAATTTGTGCCTCCATTTTAGTCAGTGTATTAATATTCGGTTCTCATTCGGTATTCGGAAGGCCACCGCATACCGCATATACAGTATGCGGCCGAATATGCGGATTCTTATTATATATGCACATTTTTTATTAAATATTTAATCTCACAGTACTTAAATACAATAAAGCAGCATGTAAAGATGTTATAAAAGACTTCGGAGTGAGACGCTTAAAGAGAACACCTACCTGGCGGGTCTGGAACTCATTTAATGGGTTATGAATTCGGATCCGGAACTCTTTTAATGGGTTTTGAATGTTTTTTAATTTTTTTAAAGCATGGATTCAATATTCGGTCCGAATAGTCATTTTCTATTCGGCCAGACACCAAATAAGAATATACGACCGAATATTCACCGAATAAAACCGAATTTTAATACAATGATTTTAGTTAAGCTTGAGAAAAGAAATCCAAATGGGTCACCCATGTAATTTTACTTTGGTTTTTCTTCTAAAACTGACAAAAAGTCAAAAATTGAACTCATGCATCTAACTTTCTTTTAATTAATTCAATAACTTATGCGCTTTATTGTTTTTAACTTAAAACAAGGTTATTGACGTAATGGAGGTCATGGTTCCCTCGATTGCTCAAGATCATTGCTGGAGTTATATTAACAATATTTTTTTTACAAAAGTGGGATACCCACCTGTTTCATTACAATATATATCGGACATAAATTATTTAAGAAAGTCAAGCATGTCATAAAAATAATCAGCAACTAATAGTTTTGGGATCGAATGGCAAGTTAAGCATGTCAGCAACTAAAAAGGATGCACTCAGGGGCGGAACTAGAAAATCATGATAGGGGTGCTAAAATTTAAAATGCACAATATGTTGCTAGTGGAAATTGAACCCATGCTCTCCACAACTACAAAATAAGCTCTAACCACTGGACTACAAGTAGACATGTGATATTTTATAAGGGGGCTAGACTATATACAAAATTCTAAAATAATAAAATTCAATTACATTTCAATATATATAATTAAAATTTTAAAATCATAGGGTGGCTTAGCACCCGTACGGGTGAATGTAGATCTGCCCCTGGATGCACTCAAATAGTTTTTTTTTAAGGTCATCTGGTTGTTAGCTTGGTGACTATTAAATTAATAAAGAAGAAAGTTTTACAGCTTACCCCTTAGGAAATTTACAATTTACAACAATTTACAACTTAAAATTTCAGACAAAAGTGTTGAGATAAACAACTCAGTATTTTTTTCTGGTAATGTCCCAGTTAACTGTGCAACACCACCTGGCGCAGCTCACTAACATGACGCCTGCGACTGTTGAATTTCCACCAATGTATAATCCACTAGTAGTTGCATTGGCCGCACTATTGGAGAAAATTCACCTATTTCTCTTCTGCCACAGAGCCCAACACCCTGCCGCCCATGTCGTATCCCAACACAGTTTCGCCTCCGATTCTGGAGTCGCCCAATGCACCTACCAGATGTCCTGTGCCTCTAACAGGTTTGCCCGCAGGTTTCCTGATGTCGGTGCTTGCCAGTAACCTCGTCTAGAACTCAGTTGCCAGGTTACAGTGCCACATTAAGTGGTCTTTTGTCTCTTGTCGGGCCGCGTTGCACAATACACATGTGTCACTCATATTGCAGCCCCTCGGCAAAAGCACATGTCTTGTTAAAAGTCTATCTTGCAGCAACAACCAAATAAAAGTTCTAACCTTTGGGGGTGTCTTAATTGTCCATAGGACCCTTTAAAAAAACACATTTTACCCATCTGTGATATATCACTATAAGCTGAAGCAGTGGTGAAATTAAAAGGAATTCGTTAATCAAGAAACAAACTACACAGATTGTTCGATTGAAATTAAAAGAAATTCGTTAAAATAAATGCATACTACATCATATGATCAGACTTTTTAATCAGAGATAGAGTAAATAATACTGATAAATGAGATACTGGTAAATACTTGATCCGTTTACCTGAAATTGCTCCTTGCTTCCAAAATTGTACAAAGTACAGTTGCATTACAGTCCAATAAGTTATTTAAGATTAATCAGGTGAACAAATTAACTACCTGAACAACTTCTACAATGCCTCATTGATTGGTAATTGGTTGACAGACGCATCCTTAATTATCAAGAAATTGTTGCAGAGCCCTAATTGGTTACGCAATAAAAGTTTAACCAATAGAAATATTTTTTAGATGTAGTCATTTGGTTTTTAAATTTTGTTAAGCAGAAAAAAATGACAATACCCCCTGAAAAATAATTATAAATTAAGCCTTTTTAGTATTATTATCCATCTACTTTATTCCAAAGATGAAATATTCATCAACGTTTGAAATAAAGAATAATATATAGCCTTTTCAATTGTAAATAATGACGAGTGTTGCCTTTTGCTTCTCGGTATGTTAGAATTGCAATGGTTGTCAAGGCATTAGGTTGGTACACTATAATGAGCATTCTTGTAGGTTGAAATTTTTGCAATATAATCCAATTTTTGACAAATGTTAACACAGACAACAATATGAAATTGTAGATCGATGTAAATAGGGAATCTATTTCCAAGCAATGGTTAGCATACTGTTTCAAGCTAAAAGGGATCCATTTCCAAGCAATCGGCATACAATGCAATGAAAATTCTCTGATATAAACAAATGGAAAAAAAAAATCAGACAACTTCAAAAAAAATATAAACTTAAACAATGTGTACCTCTTTCGTATCTCCTTTAAGGTTTTAATTGTTTCGAGGCGACCCATGACATCCGCAACATCAATAACCTTGTTAAAGTTAAGAAGAGTGAAGCGCAATAAGTTATTGAATTAATATATGAATGAGTTCAATTTTTGTCAGTTTTAGAAGAAAAACCAAAATAAAATTTTATGGGGGATCCATTTGGATTTTTCTTTTCTCAAGCTTAACGAAAACAGAGGAGGCACAAATTCGATACTTTCTCAAAAGATGAGTATCGTAGAAGTTGTTAGGTAGTTAATGGAGGGGGTGATTGAGAGCGGGAGGGAGAGAGCAATCGCAACAGCGCTGATCGCGACGAAAGAAAGGTGAAGAGACGAAAATTGGTTGGGAAGTTATCCTCTGCGGAGTTCTATAAAACTCCGCAGTGCGGAGCAAATGAACGGACTAGATTAACTCTCAGCCGCTTTGTGATCGGGCTAACGGAGGGGGCAGTATTATTGTGCTTTTAGATTCGTGCAAAGTTAAAACTAATGGACTACTAACGGACCAGATTAAAAGAACTGCAGGCCGCGGAGCTTAAAAACTCCGCAGCGGATAACGTTCCGGTTGGTTGAGGGGCTCAGTTACGATAATAATGGAAACACTCCGTTAGTAAAACTGAGGGTCTCATGGCACGAATCTCAGTGCACTTCTGAACGGTCTAGATGCCCATCGGATAAGACTTGGTCCGATGGGCATCGGAACGCCCCCCGCTTCCTATTTATATATATATATATATATATAGAGAAACTATAGAGTGATGCTACGGTGTTTTGGAAAGTAAAGAGAGTGTTTTACTTCCCGCTCATATCTTAATTTTCAAAGTTCAAATAGTCGATCTGAAATTCTCAACATGATCTTCATATTAATATGTGCATGGAGATCAAATTTTACATTTTTTGGAAATTTTTACTACTTTTTTAGAATTTTTGAAAATGAGTGTTTTTTGAATTTTTTTATTATTTTTTATTTAATGAAAAACTGTGATTTTCAAAAATTCTAAATAAATAGTAAAAAATTTCCAAAAAATGTAAAATTTGGTTTCCAAGCACATATTAATAGGAAGATTATGTTGAGAAGTTCGGATCGACTATTTGAACTTTGAAAATAGAAATATGAGTGAAAAGTAAAACACCCTCTTTACTTCCCAAAGCACCGTAGCATCACTATATATATATATATATATATATATATATATATATATATAGAATCTGGCTAATATGCTACGCATATATAAGGGCCCCTCCGTGCTACGGCTCACTTTTTGAGTTTTCAAAATCCTAACGGTCGATCCGAACCGTTCAACATGATCTCCATATGAATATGTACTTGCAAACCAAATTTTACATTTTTTAGAATTTTTTTACTATTTATTAAGCCACTTTGAAAATCGCTGATCCAATGGTCCAGCAGATTTTACTGTTGTGTACAAATTAGTGTTTTTTCAAAGTGGCTTAATATATAGTAAAAAAATTCTAAAAAATGTAAAATTTGGTTTGCAAGTACATATTCATATGGAGATCATGTTGAACAGTTCGGATCGACCGTTAGGATTTTGAAAACTCAAAAAGTGTGCCGTAGCACGGAGGGCCCTTATATATGCGTAGCACCGTAGCACTGTCCTATATATATATATATATATATATATATATATATATATATATATATATAATATATATATATATATATATATAAATATATATATATATATATATATATATTGGCTAATGTGCTAACGTTATAACTTCGGCCGAAGTTATAACGACTCATTTTTGCAATTTCAAAATCCAAACAACTGATCCGAACCGTTCAACATGTTCTCTATATTGAAATGTGCTTGGAGACCAAATTTTACATTTTTTTGGAATTTTTTTACTATTTATTAGCCACTTTGAAAATACTGATCCGGTGGTCCAGAAAATTTTGCTGTTTTTTACTATTTACAGCAGATCTGCGATTTTCAAAGTGGCTTAATAAATAGTAAAAAAATTCCAAAAAATGTAAAATTTGGTCTCCAAGCACATTTCAATATTTAGAAAAAGTTGAACGGTTCGGATCGGTTGTTTGGATTTTAAAAACTAATAAACGACTCGTTATAACTTCGGCCGAAGTTATAACGTTAGCACATTAGCCAATCTCTATATATATATATATATATAGTAGAACTAGGGTGCTCCTAAGCTCACCAAGCCCTTCCGTGAGCGCGACTCTAAAACCTATCAAATTGACTTCAAACGACATTTCCAAACCGTTAGATGTTCAATCTATATTAAAATGTGCTTGGAGACCAAATTTTACATTTTTTGGAATTTTTTTACTATTTATTAAGATGGTTTGAAAATCGCTGTTTTCCAATGGTGCAGAATTTTAATAAAAACAGCGATTTTCAAACCATCTTAATAAATAGTAAAAAAATTCCAAAAAATGTAAAATTTGGTCTCCAAGCACATTTTAATATAGATTGAACATCTAACGGTTTGAAAATGTCGTTTGAAGTCAATTTGATAGGTTTTAGAGTCGCGCTCACGGAAGGGCTTGGTGAGCTTGGGAGCACCCTAGTTCTACTCTATATATATATATATATATATATATATATATATATATATATATATATATGAGGAGGGTTCCAATGCACCAAAATGCACCAAAAACTCGTAATCTTCATTTTCAAAGTTCAAATAGTCGATTCGATCCTTTCAGCGTGTTCTTCATATTAAAATGTGCTTGGAGACCAAATTTTATATTTTTTGGAAAATTTTTTACTATTTTTTCAGAATTTTTGAAAATCACCAAACAATAATTTGAAATTCAGCAAAGTGGTGATTTTCAAAAATTCTGAAAAAATAGTAAAAATTTCCAAAAAATGTAAAATTTGGTCTCCAAGTACATTTTAATATGAAGAACACGCTAGAAGGATCGAATCGACTATTTGAACTTTGAAAATGAAGATATATGAGTTTTGGATGCATTTTGGTGCACCAAATTTTGGTGCATTGGAACCCTCCTCTATATATATATATATATATATATATATATATATATATATATATTTCTTAAAAAAATGGCTGCATGCAGGGATAGATGCAGAATTTTCGTCAGGAAGGGACAAGAAAATATTGAATCGGATTAAAATAGCTAATCAGATACTAGATAAAAAACAATACTCTAGCTTATAATTTTCAATACTATAACTTCTAATTTTCAGTGTTTCAACTTCTCTTCATAATTACTAATTGAGAATTCAAAAAATTTATTCTAATTTTAACTATAAATTTAAATCAAATTACAAATCAGAATTCCAAAAAGTGAAATAAAATTTCAAGAGGAAAAGCTAGTTAAATTGTGTTCAACGATTGTCAACAATTAAATTAAGAAACAAAATTAGTGGCAAATGAACTCCAGAAAACTCGACATATCATTTTACTCTTTGGGTCATGCCCACGTTTTGTAAGCCTTAAAACGGTTCAGGGTAACGCGGAAACGCCATAGCAGAATTAATATTCAAAGTCTAAATTGTTTTTTTATTCTAATTATTTGTAAATCTAAAATCTTATGCAAAACCGTAGAAAAATAATTAATGCAAATCAACAAAAAAACAAACACATTGCACCATCAACCTAAATTCTCTTAGACAATAATTCCCTGTCAATATGATTCTGATTGATTGCACTAATAACTTAACAATGCTATGGTTCATCTGCAAATGAAATGAAGCGTAATACAAAATATCAACAAAGAAATAAAATGCACAGTAAAAAATCATTCAAATACTCATCAGCTGTCAGCTCAAAATACTTATCTCAGATAATTACTCCAGATTTGTGTTATAAGCCATAGCAAGATATGTGCTCAAAAAAGAAAAAAGAAAATATCAACAAAGAAAGAAAATGTACAGTAAAAAAAACATCCAAACACTCATCAGATGTCAGTTAAAATACTCATATCAGATAATTACTCCAGATTTGTGTTATAAGCCATAGCAAGATATGTACTTAAAAATAAAATAAAATAAAGTTAACTAGATATGGTCCTAAATCCTACCCTCTAAAATATACCTCAAGAAAAACAAAACAACTTCTTGCCAATTTTGGCAAGCTTCTTGACAGACTTTCTCCGCTTGCTTTGTGGAGTCTTAGAGCTGCTGCTTTTGTTTGAAGAGGGACTGCCATTGCCGCTTCCACTGGTACTACTACCATCGCTGCTGCTGCTGCTGCGGCTGGCACCTTCAGATCTGTCCGACAGGTTTCGCTTCACCTGACCGGTACGGGAATTTGCTGATGTTGAAGGGCCCTCTTCTGGTACAACGGTATCAGCTTGGTTCCTTGGGTGCACAAAATTTTCAAAGTGGCTTGCCACTGATTCTGCAAATATAAATGAAAACAATTGTCAAGTATTAAAAAGATGTTGTACAGTAGTACGGTTTGGTACAAAATTGCACATGCTAGTAAAATCCAATTATTACAATATCAGCAGTTACCTGATCCAATTACCGGTGCATTGTCAACCCTTGCAATATCTCTGAGTAACTCATGTGCATTAAAGTACTCACAAGAGTTGTTGCGCGTGGAACCTAAGTTGCCTGATTTTGTAGAAGCCGTATTAGAGGGGAGGAGATCTCTCAGTTCCAGGTAGCTCCCATTTGACAAATGATGGCTCGGCGTGCTGTTTTTTTTATCCCAAGGTATACTGTCTTTTTCTTTCAACAGTTTGTCCCTGACAGCCTGGTCATACTGGACTGGTCCAGTGAAACTAGAGACGCAGTCATCCTTCTCTTCCTCTGCAGACACAGGACCATCCCTTGCGATCATTCTCAGCATATCACCAATATTAAAATAATCTTCAGAATTAACACTCATGTCACTTGAATTTTCAGAGCTAGTAGAAGCTGTGTCAGACATCAGAATGTCATTAAACTCTAAGAAGTCTCTATCTGAGAAACCATACAGCTCGCTGATTTCTCCGTCAGAAGACATTAGATCTTTCAATTCAATAAAGCTGTCTTGAGATACATTTACCGACATGTTCCCACCAGCCTCTCTCGCTTCCTTTATGGTTATCATCTGACAAGACCAATGTACTGAGTTAATAACAATAACTTGCTATGAAATTTTATTCTTGTGCCAATAATAAAATAAGAAAAATCTACATACTTCAGGTTCAGATGTGCAAAAATCAGCACATGCAGAGGGAGAATTATTTGGTCGAGAGGAGTTAGCCCTTTCCATATTTTGCCATAAGAGTCTACACAATGAAATATTCTCCTGCATATAAGAAAAGCACAATCTAACATCTTAGCTTTTTGTTTCGTTTTAAGAGAAAAGAAAAATAATAAAACTTATCATATTCTTAATATAATCTGAAAAGGTAGAAAGATCCAGATCATATATTTTTTGACCTATGCAGAATTGTTAATTGCATCTCTATCAGAATTGCATTTTCTTTCAAAAAGGGATGTCAAAAGCAGGTACCTGTGCATGAGTAGCTTGTTCCCTATTTGGTCTGCCATGGTACTGACGCATTATCCAGCCAGTCCTAGTCCCAACAGGCGTATTCCCTTGGTAAAAATCGAATACATTTCTGAACCCAAAAGCGGATTCTGTTGGAATTGTAACAGTGCTAGACCATTTCCAGAATCCATTTTCAGTCCTTCTGATATCGCCTTTCCATTTCTCTTCATTGGGGTTTTCTTCAAAAAGATACCAACTGTCCTCTGCAACATAAAAAGCAAAAGTCCTATTAATCCATCAGACTCCATAGATTTTTGTTAGTACTAACCCCAAGTATGCAATAAAAAATAGACTAATAATGTAAGTTAAACATCATCTTTTCTTTACTATATTATAATATCTAAGGATGGTCGACTCAATGCTTAGAACCCTGAACCCTCCCACTACCCAAGTAATCCCTACAGTGGGGACCCAACCCATGTCGCTTCCCTGAAGATTTGAATATGACAACTCTGATTAAAGAGGGCGACGGCAAAGTTGTAGATGAATTATACCAATTCTGGTGTAAATGTAATATAATCCGCTACTACACGTGTGTGCTCATACGATTAGTTTGCAATCATGTTAATCAGCATGGATGCCACCACTCTTAGGCACTCTCTTTACCATGCAATAACTTGATTACAAAAATCATATCGTTTGCAGATTTCTACATTCTGGTTTAGGTTCTGCTTTCCAGTCGCAAAATCAGAATCATTGGTACATATTGAAATCTGATTCACTAAAGTCGAGCAACAAATTAAGGATTGTTTGTGAGATCAAGAAAATTTGCTTTTTGTCTGATCACTTCACTGAATTTTGCACTTCAAAAGGTTATCTCTTTTGTTAATTTTTAAGTTTTCAATTACTTTGGCGCCTATACCTGACATGTCTGGTCCAGTGCATAACCAGAAAATACCACCTGTAATTTTTTATTGGGTGTTGTATTGGTTTTTTGGGACAGAACTTCATAGTTTGGGCCTCGGTTGGTCTGTTGTGCATAAAACCTGGAGATCAAGCAAAAATTTTAACATAAAGTAAAGTTTGAAGTCTTTGATCCCCAATCAGTGTTTGTTCAATGGAATGCGGCATAGACTACTGTCTAATTACCTTTTATATTGTTGAATTCTTTTATGTTAGATAGTGACCCTCCTTCCCCCTTGCTCTGGGGCTGCTACTGGCATAACCAGGCAGATACAATGGCATAGGAAGGATGTAATTTCATGTTACATTACATAAAGGATTGCAATGGACATCTCCTTATTTTACTATACTAAAAGTAAAAGTTTCTGATATAACTACTGTATTTATCTTGGCTGAAGAGCAATCTTTGCTTCATTATCCTTGTGAAGCTCATATTATAAATCAGTGCACCCCTTTCTGTATCATGCGTTTATTTTTATTTTTGTCGAATATTAAATTATCTAGGGCTACAAAGAAGAAATCTAAATTGATGTGCATCTAACTGTAAACTGAACCCAGCATATGTTCTGTAGCCTGTAGGAACCAAGGGGCAGTTTGGTCATTAAGTCTTCTTGGTGTGTGATTTAATTTAAAAGATGCCTGTATTTACCAGTGGGTCATATTATAATTCCATTTAAAGAATCTCTGATTGACAATTTTATTAGTTTTGTATGACATTAATTGATTTTGATTGATTTCAGGAAGCAGCTCAATTTGATATTAAGCCAGATTAGGAGTATAATACGATTTTATGATGCAACTGATGGTGTCAACAGAGAATTCTTAATGGATTACTGTTCACATCGAAGCATACAGCTTACAGGTGCACGCCTACTGTGCAGATTTTATATACAGGAGATGGGATTTAGATAATGAGTATATTTGCAGATGAAAAAAAGGATGAAAGAAAGAAATTTGATTATTTAATCAAGGAAAATACTTAGCAGAAAAATAAAATTTTACAACAATAGCATTGGTCGAAACTTCTATTATGCCAATTTTTTTTTTTTAAAGAAAGGCTGAGAACAGCTCAGAACTATATTATCAAAATAGAGCAACTTACAACACTATTATGCCATCTGATAGAACGTTAACTGATATACTGGCAATTATAATGACATACCCATGAATTTGTGCATACAGCAATTATGATTTGCAACATATACAACTTTGCTAGACGATATTAGTTAGGGTTTACCGAAACAAGAAAACGAAAGCAAGACAAACATTTCAATTTAGGGTTTAGTGTACCTTACAAAAAGAAATTTTTGATTATTTAGCGAAGGAAAATACATAGCAGAAAAATAAAATTTTACAATAGCATTCAAAAATTCTATTATGCCATCTGATGGAATGTTACAGTTATACTGGCAATTATAATGACATGTCCATGAATTTGTCAAATTATGATCCGCAACATACTATATCTTCGCTAGACGATATTAGTTAGGGTTTACAGAAACAAGAAAACGAAAGCAAGACAAACCTTTCAATTTAGGGTTTAATGTACCTTACAGAGAAAAAAAATTAGGATTTATATCAAATATGAGCAAAGATTAGGTGCTTACCAGGGAAATCCCATGGATTAGAGCTGAAAGGGTTTACGGAGATTACGCCTTGGGGAATTGGGTCCCCCTTTCGCCTCGTCGCTAGGTGAGTAATATAATTTTCCTCGCATGGCCAGTTTCTGATATCATCATCCATCATGCGATGCTTCCAAGACGACAGCGATCAAGACGAGGACGAAGACAAAGCGAAGCAAGTCAAGCAACGCTTCGGATTTGGGGTGAAAGAACGCTTGAATCGAAAGAGATTCACCGGGCGATTTTGTTAGGTGTGACTGAGTTGAGTGATGAGAAGTTTCCTAAACTAGGGATTCATCGGAAGAGAAATTTGGCGAACGCTTCGGCACGTTTACATAGCGAATGAAATTAAAGGACTTCAGATCCAGTGCGGTAACCTAACCTAGCACGTAGACGACGAATTCGTATCCTCTGCATTAACTCAAAAGAATCTTCTGAGTTAATGAATTTCAACCATCCGATCGGTCTAAGATTTGCGCCGACTAGATCAGCACGAGTATTGAAAATCCTCCTAAGTTATAGTCAGAAGCCGGATTGGCTCCGTTTAAAATCAGACGGTTCAGATTCATTAACTCAAAAGATTCCTTATTGAGTTAATGCAGAGAATACGCGTTCCGTTAGAAGACTATAAGGAGATCCAGTGCGGTAACTGTACCGCAGGGAATATTTACCCCAATTAACATAGAGGAGAGGAGAGGAGGGCTTTCAGAATTTTGATAATTAAATTTTAAAAAAATGAGGGCGTTTAAAGAATTGTTTGATATCTGAATTCTGAAAGTTTTTGAAAGAGAATAAGAATCTAACGTGATTTCAGCTAAAAAATAAATAAATCAATCAATTGATGTAGTGTGAAGTATAAATCAAATTTTATCATAATTTATAGACATTAAACCTCGAATAATATCATTGAACTTGAAATTTAAACTTTATTTTTAGAGATTGTCAGTATTATCAAAATAAAAAATTGTCTAAGTGATTCATTCTTTAAAATATTTTACAACATGTTATCAAATAAATATGTACTCTTATTTTAATAAACATGGTATGTGATAGATATTTAAGTGAAAAATATAAAATGAAGTTTGAAGAAGTCAATAAAAAATAGAGGGAATTTCATATATCCCCCTATAAAACTTCAATATTACGTATTTCCCCCTCAAAAGTTCATAATAACGTATTTACCCTTCAAAATGATGAAAACTCTCATATTTACCCAAAATCAATATAACAATAAAATTTAATACTTAAAATATATTAAACAATATTAATTATTGAAATAAGACCATTATGCCCCTTCATTCTTTCTCTCCTTTCTCTCCGTGTTCTCTTCAAGGGTACTGGTACAGGGTACTGGTACAGGGGTACTGGTACAGGATACTGGTACTGGTACTGGGGTACTGGTACAGGGGTACTGGTACAGGGTACAGGGTACTGGTACAGGGGCATAATGGTCTTATTTCAATAATTAATATTGTTTAATATATTTTAAGTATTAAATTTTATTGTTATATTGATTTTGGGTAAATATGAGAGTTTTCATCATTTTGAAGGGTAAATACGTTATTATGAACTTTTGAGGAGGAAATACGTAATATTTAAGTTTTAGAGGGGATACATGAAATTGCCCCTAAAAAATATAATACAGAAAATATTTGGTTTAATGAAAGACGACAGAACATGTACTATATTATTCGGGCTGACCTTTTATCACTGGTGACTTGTGATAAATAAAATGCAATATTTTCATATTTGACAATTTGAAAATTCATTAAGAAATTAATACCGCATTAGGGTGAAAATGGAGTGAATACGGAGTGGATAGTGGTAAAACTATATCCATATCTATTTTTAATTTTTTAGGTACGGATACGGATTAGATTTCAGCAGATACAATACGGATACGGATCGGATCAAATATTTATTAAAATAATATTAGAAAGTACCAAAGTTTATAATGTTTTGTCAATCTCCACACAAATTAGTGAAGGTAAACTCCAATAGAATTGGCATTTTTTTTCTCAATTTATAAGAATAACGACAAAACATGTTCATTGAAGTTGATTGCTGCACAATTAGATTAACAAAACATGTTCATGGAAATGTCAATTTATGAATTAGTTTACACGAATTTGTTATAATATAAAAGGGGACAATTGATAGTGAAAATTGTTGGTTAACATAGCCTAAATTTCGCTCTGGCGCGAAAAAACTAATGAATCTATAAAAAAATGAAGACATGACCAATCAATTATTACAATTAAAAAGTTTATTAAATGATATTTAAAAATAGAAAGAATCATGTCCAATCAGAAAGATAATACAATTTGCATGTGGCGAGTACGTGTCTAACTAAATTTGAACTTCTACATGTGAAAAAACATAAAAAAAAATACATAGAATCAGAAAAAGACAGATTATTTGATTGGAGGACTGATATTTAATCTGAAATTTCATCTTTTAATCACAACCGTTGGTGGATCAGAGCATCTAGGTCATGTTTGGTTGCAGAGTAAAGTTAATGATGATTAAATTGCTTACTCCATCTTACTCTTCATATTTTATATCTCGTTGGGTAGTTTAATTCATGGATTAAATCTGCTCACAGGAGTAAGATGTTGGGAAATGAAACTCTTCCTATGAATGCAGATTCTACATGCTGAATAAGTTAATTCACATATATAGAAGTGAAGTAACTTAATCCGAATTAAGTCGCGTCTTACTAAAATTACTCGTTGTTACTTCCTGTTTGACGACTTCAGTGTGGAACGAGAAGTTACTCCACCTCTTATGGCCCTAACCAAGCTTAATACGAAGAATGGAGATTAGAATCACAAATATGCCCAATTAAAATCGTAAACAGGCGCACAGAAACGGGATGACCCTATCAATGGTGGTTTTCTCCTCATCTCTCTCCCTTTCTCAACTTGAGTTACCTTCAAGAGTCAAGCTCCTATCCCTCAGAGCAACCCCTCTTAGAAATACAAGTACCATCGTTTGTATCGGGAAACAATCTCAATCTCACTTGAGACCGATCTCTAATTTTGAGACAGGGAACCGTATTGGGTTTGGAATTACGATCCGACCCAGACCACCTGAGCAATGTATTTGGAACAAATCAATGGTGGTTTCGGGATTGGTACGAGCCTCAAAGAGAGAAGATGGACTGGCCAATAAATTTGGTGGAGGGATTGTGATTGGATCAGGCCTGACAGTAATCCTTGCAGTGATGAATCGAGTTCTTTATAAGCTTGCGCTTGTTCCCATGAAGGATTACCCTTTTTTTCTTGCTCAGCTCACTACATTTGGTTACGTGGCAGTCTATTTTACGATTTTGTGCCTGAGGTACCGTGCTGGGATAGTAACGAAAGAAATGCTCGCCTTGCCCAAATCTCGTTTTGTAGCTATTGGTGCTCTTGAAGCGCTTGGCGTGGCTTCTGGCATGGCATCAGCAGGTATTTTTAACTCGTGAAAGAAGAGTTGAAATTATTCAAGGAAATGTGGGTTGATAGATGTGATCTATATTATTTTCTCTACATTCACATAAAAAAAAAATATCATTTTTGGTTTTATTTTCATATGAACCAATAATAAGTTGAAAATCAACGTTTAGAATTTTTCAATATCAATGTATTTTTGCAAGCCTTGATACCGATCAAATCAAAATCAGAATGTAGTATTCTTTTATATGTGCATAGAAAAATTATAGATATCAAATCTAATGGTGTTATTATGAGATTTGAGTTTGAAATATTGAATTATCAATGTTTAAAAAATGGAGGCACAAAAAATAGAGGCATTTGAACCCTACTCAATTTTAATTGGTTATGTGATTGTATATATCACGCTATATATGCAATCTACAGGCAAATTCTGATGTCTTTGAGTCAATATGTCAAGTATTTTCTTCTCTATCATTTTTTCAGCTGTTCTACCTGGACCAGCCATTCCCATACTGAATCAGGTTTGATTTAGAGAATTAAAGAGATTTTTTTTTTCATTTGTTTGTGTGTGATATTTATTTTCTTATTCACGCAAGTTCACACCTTTGTTTGGTATGTTTCAGTCTTTTTTAGTTTGGCAGCTGGTCTTTTCTGTTCTGATTTTGCGAAGGAAGTACTCGGGCAATCAGATTTTGGGTTGCTTGCTTGTAACTGCTGGCGTTATTTTAGCAGTTGCAAGGTACAATCATCGGTTAATTCTTCAAAATTTCACTTCTCTTTTGGAAGGAGTTCTGTTGCTTTTAATAATGACCTTCCTTTATTGTTATGTTTTATCTGAGGATTAGAAAAGGTGTTGTGCAATTAAGGTCTTCTTGTTTATTCCTTTTTCTCGTAAACTGAAACTACTTGAATTGGATGATAGAGAAACGGTATACTCAACTATAGCGGTTCTTTTTTTTTCCTTATGTTTGGAAAATTGCAATGGGCATTTTTACTTATTTCTAAATAACACCTAGGTGTCTAATTTTTTACTAGCGGTTGATCGATTTATAATCAGTCGCAAATACAGCCAGTGTTTTGTGCTGAAGAAGATATAGTTAATTAATATTGCCCGTAGGTCACCTTCATCCATTGCTAGAGTTTTCTCTTAAATCAAACATTCAGATTAGATATCAGTTTCCAGTTTTGAACAAAAGCTGCTAAACATTTTCTAGTTCCAAGTTGAAAACTTGAAAATTTTGGTCTAGTCTTGTCTTTACTTGGCTTACATTGGTTATAAGAACTTAATGGTACTTGCAGACAGCAAACCAAAATTTTCGGTGTACAATCTCCAAAAGACCCTGAGAATTAAGGTTTTAAATCCCCCATTTTGTTGCTCATTTTAAATCATGTCATTTTCAAATGTCGGCCAAATCAGGATCTTTGTTTTGTTTGAACTCAGGATCTGGTAATAGAGAAATTTATTGGATCTTTGTTTCACTTCAATTCAGTTTGGCCAAAGTGCTCGTGATTGATCCGTCAAGTTTCAGGTTTTGGCTTTAAGGGGATTGGTTCGGTTCATCTCAGACTAAATTGCAAATTTGTTTCATTAAGTATTGATTGGGTTCAAAGGTTGGATTAAGATCTGGCATGCTTTTGGGTCCAACCCGATTTTAGTTCTTCGTATGAAATTACAATTTGTGTTGTGTGAATGTAGTGGATCAAATGAGGGCCAATTTATGTCACAAGTAGATCCTCTCTGGCCAGCTCTTATGATAGCTTCTACTGCTTTTCATTCTGTTGCCTCTATACTCAAGGTTCAACTCCAATCACATTTTAACTTTACTCTCTTTTTATGTTTGTAGTTATTCGTGAAAAATTAACTCTTGGTGTAATACAGGAATTTGTTTTCATTGATGGTGCTAAGCAGCTTAAGGTTAGTACTTGCTGTATATTTCTAGAAAATACCTTGAACAGTACTTGCATTCTCAATACCCAATTATACATTAGAAGGTCAAAAAAGGAAGAAAAAGAAAAACAGTCTGGTGTTCTGATGCTTGAATTGGACTATTATGCTATTTTAGTATATATGTTTTATTTTTTATTATTTTCTCCAAGAGGGAGGAGGAATGTGCACTAAAGTTTGTGAGTGTTTAAGCAGGGAAAACCACCGGACATATTTGTTGTTAATTCTTTCGGTTCTGGCTTTCAGGTGAGCTATGCTTCAATTTTTCCTGTATCTATTTTGTCCAGCATTGAATAGAACAATCTGCAATTAAGAACCTAAGACTTTATTTTGTGAAATTGAGATTTTCCTGTAATGGAACATGCAGGCTCTTTTTGTTTTTCTTCTTCTTCCATTTCTTTCAAATTCGAGAGGGATTCCATTTGCTGAGCTGCCCATTTACCTAAAAAGTGGTGCTGCCTGCTTTTTAAATTTTGGAGGCGATCTTCTCGGCAAGTGATCTTTTTTATTATTAATTTTTTTTACTTTTTTGTCATACCACCAAGTATTACCACATGATATGTTGGTATCAGGAACATTTGATAATGTCGCAATTATCCGGTGCGATTATCTTGTGAAAAGTCCCTTAATAAAGTAAATGCAAAGAAATAATAAAGCACAAAGAGTCATATTCACATAGAACAGACAATAGAAACCTTCCGGAAACAAGTACTTTATCAATGATAATTGTGATATTGGTACAAGCAGTGTGAATCTTCTAATGATGCGTCTGCATTTTTTGTTCTTTCAGACTGCCAAGGGGCTCCACTACTACCTCTTCTTTTCATAACAACAAACATGGCCTTCAACATTTCAATGCTTAATTTAGTCAAGATGACATCAGCTTTAGTTGCTTCCCTTGCATCAACTTTGGCAGGTTAGTCCACAGCCTTTACCAAGGAGTGAAATATTAAAAATAAATAAATAAATAGATATGAGTGAGGCTATGCTACTATGCATAGCACTCATTGGTCCGTACCATAATTCAATATCTCCGTTTTCAAAGTCCAAACAGTCGATATGAACCATTCAACATGATCACCATATGAAAATGTACTTGTAGATCAAATTTTACATTTTTTTACAATTTTTTTACAATTATTTTAGATCTACCTATCTAAAATAATAGTACAAAAATTCTCAAAAATGTAAAATTTAGTCCTTGCTATGGATCAATAATTCTATTTACAAAGTTCAAACAATCGATCAGAACTGTTCAACATGATCACCATATAAAAGGTACATGGATACCACTTTTTATAATTTTTTTAATTGTTTTAGATGGGTAGAAAATCACCTGATCTAAAATTTTTGAACCATCAGAAAATGGTGATTTTCTACCTATTTTAGAAAATAGTAAAAAAAATTCAGAAAAATATAAAATTTGGTCTCCAGGTACATTTTCATAGGGAGATCATGTTGAGCGATTCGTATCGATTGTTTAGACTTTGAAAACAGAGATGAATCCATAGCATGGACAGATCCGTGCTTTGCAAAGTACCATAGCCTCACTCTATAAAGAAAAATTAGATAGATATAATAATAGTTTATTCTAGCATACCTGATCATCATATCTGACCATGAATTTTTTTTTTGTGCAGTGCCGATTTCAATATATGTCTTGTCACTGCCATTGCCTTACATGCAACATGGAACAAGCCTGAACATCTCTTTCATCATTGGTTCTGCAATTTTGGTCCTAGGTCTGACATTGTATAACCTCCCTCATCCAAAAGATGAGCTAAAATTTGATTGAAACAAAAGAAAGTCTAGAACAATAGTCCAAATCTGGGGTTTAGGTTTTTTGGAGTGGAAAACTGATCCTCCTATCAAGCACAACTGATGTGCCAGAGGCTATATCATTGAATTTGTACATTTTTTATCAGTTATCAAAGCCCACACAAACTAAGATTTACATGCAAATGTCTTATTCATTGTTAGATTTATTGATCCCCTCTATATTGAATTGATTATTATCAGTTACCAAAACCCACACAACTTCTAGGATGTAAATGTCTCACTCATTGTAGATTTATTGATCCCCTCTTTTGTTGAATTGATTGTATTAGATTTAATGCATCTACTGGTTTGGCCAGCATTTTCTAATACCCTTCTTTTCGTCTGATTTAAGATTTAGGATTTAGAGTTTAGAGTTTAGACCTATATATAGTCTAGGATCTAAAGTCTAGCTAGCAATGGTTGGTCATTTAAAAAAAAAAAATCATTGTATGTCATTTTGACCAAGTAGTTTAGTGCGTGTTCCACAATCGGCTGTGTGATAGAAAGGAGCAGGAAGGAAATGGAGGAAAACTCAACCAAGTTAACCTCCTCTACATCTCAATTTGCAATTTGGAGGTGATGAAAATTGCTAAATTAATCTCATGAAGTTTACCTTTTCTTCCTCTTGTCTTCCTCAAAATTTTAGTTTTGGAGTAAGTGGTCATCCTCGATTAGAGCCGGTCGGCGGTCGCGTTTCCGTATTCATCCCTTCCCCTTCCTTTCTTAATCAGCATGGGGAAGTTAATTTTCTTCTTAATAGCAGTATATTACCACTTCTGAGTTTAATGAAAAATTTATCCTAAATAAAATTATAGATGACGCCAACACTAACAACATAAAATTAATACGATTAATGGCAGGCAGTCCATTAATTCTATTAATCTCATAAATTAGTATTCCCTCAAAAATAGTTATAGCATTAAATCTTAAAATATGTAGAAACAATTAAAATTTCTAGCAATAGACATCAAACATGTAGAGAAATTATTTGATTTATTAGGAGAATTTTTCTCTCGGGCTTGCTAATTAAAAAAAATTTTAAAAAATGCCCCCATTGCTGGTAGTGTCTACTACTGCTAGGTTAATTTTATGTTGCTATTCTATTTGCATCAAGATTTGCGTAAATAACTGTTAGGTTCGTGCAAGGATTTTTTTTTTAAAAACATAAATACAAAAAATATTTTTACCAAATCAACATGATTACTTTTTTTTTTTACAAAAACCATAAGAACCGAACTGCCAATTCGGTTTGCTTGATTTTTTTTTTTTGGACCGAATTGGCAATTCAATCCGTGTTGATTTCACAAATTTTCACAGAAAACTGTGTAATGGCTAGGGACCGAATTGGCAATTCGGTCCAAATTTTTTTTTTAGGTTTGGTTGAATTTCTCACTTGTGTATCATATATCATATCGGATGTATGTCAAATTGAATTTGAAACCGAAAGACAATTAAATAGAGAAATTTTACATTGTGTCCTCTTTTTTCAAAACATAGAACAAAATACCCTCCTCTCAAAATTCTTAACAAATTACCCCTGTGGACCCCACTTTTCTCCTCTCTTCCCTTCCCTCCCACCGCTCCCTATTTACTTTTCTTTATTCTTTGTTTAAATAGAAAAATACAACTATAATTTCATTCATGTTTTGAATTATTTTTATCTTTTTTTGTGTACAACTGATTAGTTAAAAATTGTAGCGTAAAATTTTATTTGCTTAAATAAATAAAAAAAAACATAATATAAGCTTATACGTGGAATCTTTCCAACATATAGATAATTTTAAAAATGATTAAAATACATAGTTTTAACTTATTTTATAAAATATTTTTAATTTACATATTATTTTAACATAGACATTCTATCTAGTTTATTCGTTTTAAAATTTCATATTCCTATTTTTAACAATTATAAGAATTTTATCACATCACATGTTAAGAACAATTTAAATTAGGATTGGTCAATTGAAATAATAATTTGATAAATTAGATTCTTTAATGAAATAATAATGTGGTCAATTGAAATTTAAAACGAATAAACTAGATAGAATTTTAGCCGGATCACTTTTTTTATCTCCCATAGAGGATATTAGATGAAATTTGATTTACTCTATTTCATTTTCAATTTTTTTGGCACAACCTAGCGAGTAAGAATTACACATCTTTGTTAATGTAAATGTTTTCTTAACTAAATTTACAATAGTATAACCCTAAAAAAAAAAAAAATAATAATAAGTTGGGACCGAATTGCCAATTCGGTCCGGAGTCTTTTTCGGAATTTCTGTGACCGAAATGGCAGTTCGGTTTTTATAATTTTTGTAAAAAAATAAAATAATCATGTTGATTTGATAAAAATATATTTTTTAATTATGTTTTAAAAAAAAAACCTTCGTACAAAGAAATGTTGATGCGGATCGGACGGTTCTGACACAGTCCGCTATCCTTGGCCCGAAAAGAGCCTGAGCCTGGCTAATTTCCTAGGTCGGGACGGGGGATCGAAAGGAAATGGAGCCGCAGGCGCAGCAGTCCGAGCTACTGAACTCATTCATGGAATCCGGCATCTACAGGTTGGACCACTCTGACGTGGTTTTCATCGACCCCGTTCGACTCCTCAACGACTCCTATTCCCGCTTTCGCCTCTCTCCCTCCGCTTACTACTCCCGCCACTTCTCCTCCTCCTCCTCCTCCTCCTCCTCCCCCTCCCCTACTCCCAACAAGAAACGCAAGCGCAAACCAAAACATGCATCTCTCAACGAAAGAGAACTCTGTGCTGAGAAACGACACCAGCAACTGCGGCCCTTGTTGCTCAACGCACACAGAAAGCTTCTCCAGGCTTCTCAACTTTTGAACATTCTACCACGAATTATTGTGGAGACTGGGGAGCCGTTGCATTGCAGACAATTAGAATTAGAAAGACTTGCTGAGCATAATTTTGTCGAGCTCGGAAGCAACTGGAGAGCACCTTTCTGCGAGATATCTCTGTCTAACAATCCTCAAGGTTCTTGTTTCTAAAATCTTTAAAATTTGTTCTTCTTCATGGGTATATGAATGCTACTTACATAAATTAGAAGACTGACTTTTTTATAAGCATAAGTAGAGAAATGAATCATTTGCTCTCGGAAAAACCGACCAATTAGGAGAATGATGTTTTTTAAAAAACATATTACATATTTTTATATTTTTAATAAAGGATAAAAATGGGTACTTTATCAATTTAAATGAGTTTTAATAGAAAAGGCAATAAAATAAGTAAATTTGTGAAACTTTGAAATGTTGAAGGATAAATATGATATCATAAATTTAATAAGGGGAAATATGTAAGTTCGATGTTTTCGAGGGGTATACATGAAATTCCCCCTAAAATCTTTTAAATATCTAATTTTTCCTGGGTATATGAATGCTACGTACATAAATTAACTACTTTTACTTTGATTATGATTTAAGGTCTGGGGAGTGGTCTTCCCAAAGCCAGGAAATTAGTCCCTTTGTTTGATAATATGATCAGTGTAGAATCAGATGGTGATGTGGAGGCTGAATTTCAGAATTCGACATATATTTTACCACAAAGAAGTTCTTTCCTGATGGTATGTAGATAATTACCATGTTGTCTCAGTTGTTAGTTAATACTGATTATTATACCGACCATATTGGTATATGCAAGTAACAGATCAATAATGCCGGTTACTAGACTGTTATCGATACCATTTACTATACTTTTTTTGTTGTTGTTAAACTTGTCTTAAGAAAATCCTTCTCTTTGATCATTGTCCAGCCATCAGGTACAACATGTAGTGTCTATCTACTTTAATCGGAAGGCTGGTATCATGTATTATAGATTTTAAGCCATCACAACTAAGGCTGCAAATTAAGACATCTTGTAATTGTACAGGCCGTTCTTTAGCAAACGCCCAAATTTATTTTTGACAGTATTTATAATGATCATAGTGCTCCAGTCCTCTGTAATTTCTTCTCTGGAAAAACAAAAAAAAAACATTCTGTAAGAGATTGCTTAAGTTAGTCTGTTATTTGTTTTTGTATGGGACTCTTATGATGGCAACAAATGGAAGTCTGACTTGAGACATGTTCGCAAACTCATTCCCGGTAACTAAAGTGCTCAGTGCTTCCCCAAGTTGCATAAACTCCCGAATTGGTGTTTTTTATTTTATTTCTAATTTGATTTTTGTGATTTTCCTTGGATATTTTTTTCAGAGAACTCTACCAAAGGGTTTAATTTCATTGTGATTGATCCTCCATGGGAGAATGGAAGTGCTCGTCAGAAGGCCATGTAAGTTCATTACATTGCCTTTAATGTATTCCTCCTTGAAATTCCTGGTTCAGCCCCTGGAAAGCCTAAAACTACCAATGTTACTTCTCCAAAAAGCAACACCTTACATAAGACCTATGAAATTTGAGGCTGAAAAAGAAAGAACTATCAACTAGGATCATATAAGCGACACCTCTTATGTTTTAAGGGAGCATGCATGCCACTTCTCTTTTCTTAGGAGTACATTTGATATGTTGAAGGGTCGTATACACAACACCTCATATTTTTAAGATGTGAGGTACAATTTTTCATAGGTATCCAACACTACCAAATAGGCATTTCATGTATCTTCCAGTGAAAGAACTTGCTCACTCAGATGGAGCGCTTGTAGCTTTATGGATGACAAATCGGCAAAAATTGCAAGATTTTGTGGAGAAAGATCTGCTTCCTGCCTGGGGAATGTCACATGTCACTCCTTTCTACTGGCTCAAGGTGACAATTCCTGTACCAGTACACTTTTATCGATATTAGTTTATCATTGGGTTTTATGCATTTTATATGGCTTAGGAGAGCTATGAATGATACATGATTCTTTTCAGAACTGTCCATAATACGAATAGTATACCTGAATGGACATTTATGTTCCTCTGATCAAATTTTCTGAATAGGTATTTGAAGAATATTTTATTTTTTATTTTTCTTATCCTTTCAAGGTCAAGTCAGACGGCTCTTTGATTGGCGACCTGGATTTGTTTCATCATAGACCCTATGAATGTCTTCTTCTAGGATATGTGAATGTGGTTGTTACTCTCTCTCTCTCTCTTTTTTTTAACCTCTCTCTCTCTCTCTCTCTCTCTCTCTAAGTAATTTGTGGACCTTTGGTTATGATTTCTCCAATGCAGGATTTAAACTCCGAGTGTATGAAAACAATTGATAGTCTGAAGGAGAGTCAAGTGATAATTTCTGTTCCTGGTGCATATTCAAGAAAGGTTCCACTGGAAAGTATCCTCCCTTAAACTATTTTTAATACTTCTATATTTGATTATGGCAACAATGATGCATGATTATGTGTCTATTTTTTTTTATATTAGTTTATCATTGGGTTTATGCATTTTATATGGCTTAGGAGGGGAGGGCTATAGACATTTAAGCTCATTAACAGTCTTCATGAGATTAACCTCAAAAACAATCTAATCAGTTTTCAAATGGTGAAATATGTTGATTATGATCTACTTTTCGAGTCTAGTGCTTATCATACTAATTTTTTTTTATTTGGAGTTCATTTTGTACATCAGTAAGAGGTTGAAAGATAAGGTTAAGAAGTACAATTTTGGTGCATTTGTTGCTGAACAATTTTCAAGCTCTTGATCTAATACAAAATAAACATGAGAAGTTGCAAAATTGGATTATAAGGGCATCATTCTTGAAGTGTATCATATCAAATACCTTGGTGAGCTAAGCTCACCCTATATTTAGACCCGACATTGAATATTATGCTAATCAGTAAAATGAACTCTTTGCTTGTATCCTTGACTGTTACAGAGCTGTTATCAGAATACATACCGGGCCAAAGGCCCAGTAGGTGCATTGAGCTTTTTGGCAGAGAATTAGCAGCTGGATGGACCTCTTGGGGAAATGAACCGCTTCATTTTCAGGATTCAAGGTACTTCTTGGAAAAGTGACATTATTGGGACAATTCGTTTCTTGGCAAGTCAATTGGATTGAGATGGAGCTGTGAACTAACAAGTATGGAACTCTTTATTATATAACAGTGAGAGGCTCCAGTGATTAATAGGTGGGGTTCTTGGGACATTTAGTTAAAAATAGTGCATATCTGGTATGAATTCACAAGCAAAGACTAGATGGATTCTGGGAATAATTCACTCTGCCTGAACTACCTGAAAGAAGGTCATCATTATGCGGTGAATTTCTAGTAGATGTTGAAATGTTTTCCTTGAGCCAAGTTGAATCTGTTTGTGTGGTTAAAACTTGCCTTAAAAAGGTTAGTTTCAAGTTTTTTTGCTCTAGTTTGATACAAGTGTAAATGATTTACAGGATCATCACGATATTAATGGGAAATATCATACCAGTAATTTCTTTTGTTCGGGTCAAGGTATCCTGTGACCGATATGCTTGTGAACTTTGCTAATTAAACATTTCATGTAGGTAAGTGGTTAACCAGTTTAATTCCGAAATCAAACTTAATACAATCAAAATGGGCTGACAAGTTAAGCGGACTTTAATTCTAGCAGTTAAATGAACTAAAGAGATTCTAGGTGCCACAGTATAAAGTATGATTATTCATTCGACCAAACAAGTTTTATGAACACAATTTATAAACAATACTATGTTATTAACTAGTTTGTTTGTTTTTTACTCAAAAAAGAAAACCAGTTTGGTTGTTACTTGTGTGTACATCTATGTTGCACGGATACTTCAGTTTAGGCGTCGTATCGATATCGGACACGTATCGGATACTAATACTCGTCCGATACGGTTCCGATACGTATCCGATACGCCAGTTGGCGTACCGGCTTACGTGGCGTATCCTTATTCTCTTGATACGGTCTCCGATATAGTTTGACTCGCTTCGATGCGGCTCTAACACGTCTGGATATAGACTGGATACGTCTGGATATTTTGAACTAGAGAATCGAACCTAGGATCTTTCATATTAGCGCCACAACCTTTACCATTACACTACCTCACATTTGATGCTAGAAGCCAGTAACTTTTATATTTAATATATAACTAGAATTTTTTATATTTGATTTATATAATACAAATATTGAATTAATAATATAATTAAAATAATATAATATAATAGGCGTATCGTATCCTTGATTTTTAAAAATTGCCGTATTGCCGTATTGCCGTACCTGTATCCATGCAACATAGGTGTACATAGTGAATAATAAAATAATGGTATTCAGTTTACCTGAGTTGGTGTTTTTTTATTTCCGACAAATATTAAAGCTGAACCACAAACAAAAGTACCAATTGTTCTAGGAGGAGGGCTCAAAAGCCCCCATTGCTTTATGTCCAAATCGTATTCCAATAGTTTTATCTTCAATTTCAAAGTTCAAATAAAATATCTAAACCGCTCAACAAGATATCTATGTTAAAATATATTTAGAGATCAAATTTTATATTTTTTGAAATTTTTTTACTATTTTTTAAAATTGTGAACCATCTAAAAATGCTGTGATACATTGGAATTTTATATTTCAATTTCAATTTTATTACTATTTTTTAAAATTGTGAACCATCTATGTTAAAATTGTGAACCATCTAAAAATTGGAATTTTATATTTCAATTTCAAAATCACTGTTTTTCACGAAATTGTGAACCATCTAAAAACAATAATTTTGTACCTATCTTAAAAAATAGTAAAAAAAATTCAAAAAATATAAAATTTGATCTCCAATCATATTTTAACGTGGATATTATGTTAAGCGGTTCCGATCATCTGTTTGAAGATAAAGATGCTTAGATACAATTGAGGCATGAAGCAATAGAGCATTTGAGCCCTCCTCTTTTTCTAAATGTTTGGCTCGGTGAGCATTTGCATTGGACTACTAATCTTGAGTTTGAACTGTTTGCTATTCGGCCATAATCTTTTTTTCTTTTTTTTTTCTTTTTTTGTTTCTTTTTGTGAAAGATTGCGGCCATAAGCAGAGTCGTATCCCATCATTTTTTTCCCCAAGAGGTACAAGTGACATCGTTTTATTCTTTCTTTTTAGGGCCTGATTGACATGCTAAAAATAAAGGAAAATGAAGAATATTAGCAAATTTTCTTTGATCAATGTTGTTTGATTTGTTGAAAAATGACTGGAATGAAGGAAAATAGCCCTTATTGCTTCCCATTGTTTTTTTTTTTCCAATCAGTAAAACACAAAAAAAAACAGATATCCTAAAAGTATTTCTCATATATATTTTTTTTTTTTTTTTTGAGTTATTTGAATAGTTCTAACTGGGGCAAGTTGGAAATAATTCGAGTATCTCTTCAATGGAGCGGCGAATCAAAATTGGGCCAGGCTACAAGAGAGAGTATTAGCACTTAATTGCAGAAAGCATCCAAATATTCTGTGATTTGTATTTCTACGCTCGTGGTACCGATTTTTTTAATGCCCTCAATTAAAAAAATAACAAATAAGCCCTCAGTTTTCTAAAAATTCAAAATATGCTATGACCGCCCAACTGTGGGGGTGGTTCTCCTTCTTTTTTTAATCTCAAAATGAAAACGGTAAACTAAATTTTTGATAAAACACTAAACTAAATTTCATCGATTGTTTTTTTTTAATAGGATGTCCTAGATTTGAATACCAAACACACTAAACTAAATTTCAAAATGAAAACATTTACATAAATACATTTGAACTGAAAAAATGAAAATATAACAAAAAAAACTCTAAATTTGATACTTTATACACTTAAATGAACAATGTCTAAGGAAACAGTATCACATATTATTAGTTACATGAATAATATTCTAACTAAAAAAATAAAAATATAACAAAAAACTCTAGATCTGAGACATCATACATTTACATGAATAATGTCTAAGAAGAAGTATTATAAAGGAAAAAAAATCGGAAATTAGAAACGAAAACATAATAAGAAATTTCAACTTAAGTTTTGAAGCTCTCCCCTTTTTTTTTGTAATTATAAATTTTGAAAAATGGCATAGCCATTACCAAAGCATGCATATTCTCCCAAGCTTTTCAAAAAGTGGTCATTTGCTGAAATCAGACACTCGAGCGATGTTTTATGGCCATTTGAAGTTTTGTTGTCATTTTTCGCCTTCTCAGTGAAGATATCATCTCTCTTGCCTTATCCCTTACCTAGCATCGCTTGTTTACGAGAGATGTCTTAGATAAATACATGTACAACCTACAACTGCTTTAGAAATAAGAGAAATGACATACAAAAAATAGAAAGAGATGCATTATAACAGAAAGACATAGATCGATGATGTGGGAAAATATTATATTTTTTATCACACACGGATCATACAATAAAACCATGTATAATTGTTGGAGCATTTATATACATCCGTCTGGAAGAAGGATGTTCCTCATTTTTTTAATTGAACTAATACAATATTTATGTTTTGTTATGTCATGTAGTAAGGATTTTATATCATCAATTTAATATTAATCGTTAAAAAAATTGAGGAACAATTTCACTACTCAATTACTCATCAATTTAAAAAAAAAAAAACCCCACTATGGAGCAGTTGGGGCAGTTTTCAAAAACAAATGAGAACATTTTTGTAATTTTTTTTATTGAGGGTATTAAAAAAAAATGGGCCGAGATTTCTATTAATATACAAAGTTTAATAGAAATTAATATTTATGCCTAGAATGGCCGGCTTACTAAAATGGTCGGTTTACTAAAATGGCCTGCTTACTCTTTTTTTTTTAAACCCGTATTTTACCATATATATACCCCTTTTTTCTCTCTCCTCCTCACAACTCCATCATCTCTCAACCGAATTTTCTCTCTTCTTTAAGGTAATTTTTTTTTATCTAATTTAAATTTTATTTTATTTTATTTAATTTAGGATTTAGGGTTTGGGGTTTAGGATAATTTGTTGTAATTTAGTGTAATTAGCACAGTTGACCATATTTTAGGGTGTTTTGGTCTTTTTAACATAATTAGGCTAAGCCGAATTTAGGATTACAAAATTAGACCATTTGAGCATATTTTACCGAAATTAGGCTATTGTAGCATATTTAAGGTTATTTTAACCGCAATTAGGTTATTTTAGGCGCAATTGGACCCATTTTAGCATGTTTAAGCAGAGTTAAGACTTTTTTGTCCCTTATTAGCATTTTTTACTGATCAGAGTCAAAATAATTATGATTTACGTAGGATTTTGGCTTAGGTTTTGCATATTTTCTCACACTTATGTTTGATTTATTAGAGAAAAAGGCTACTGTCACCCTTCTTTATGTTTTATTACAGAAACAGGTTTTGGGACTATTTTACACCAAATAGAGCTAGAATCGGGTCAATCGGATCAGCGACGCTTATCGACGAAGTCTCTATTACGGTCCGTATTGCCTAATACGGACCAAGCCTAGCACAGACCAGGAGATAGCGTGAGAAGCACTAAAACCCTCAGGGACAAGGTCCTAATACGGACCGTATCACTTGATACAGACCGTAACCGAAGGCGCCCCTTGGGAAATAACTGACGATTGCTGTATCCAGATCAGTTTCTTAGCCCCTACTCAATCTCCAGACGGACCTCCACTCCTATATAAGGCCCCTGGGCAGAAGAATAACTTATCTTTGTAATTAGGGTTAGATTTGATTAAAGTGAGAAGAGAGGAGTGCTTGTAACCATGCCGTTCCGCGGCTAAGTTCCATTTCTTAGGGCTAGGCAGTAAACCTTGTTACTCTTGATGTTTTGATATATATATTTTCTGTTGATTATGATTTCTTGTTGTTGAATCGAAATACTTTTGTGATTTACTATCTCTTCATCTGACTTCAATGATTTAGTTTAGTCCGTTAGGGTAGTGACAGTACTTTAATGGTAAGAGAAACTATTTGTATGAATTAGCCTCGTTGAGATCTATTAGGTTTATGTGAAGAAAACCTTAGCGGGGAAACCATAAACCAGAACAACAAAATGCGAACCAAGTTCCATCACTTGCGTAATGAAACTCGCAGTGATCTGTGTAGTAACTTGTGTATTTAAGAGATCAGTCATTTGCGTAAGAAAACTCGCAGTGTCCTATGTAGAATCTCGATGAAAGATCTGTCATTCTTGCGTAACATTAATTGCAGTGACCTATGTGGTGTCTTTCATAAAACAACAACAGGAAATCAGACGCAACAGGAATATATTATCAAGGCGGCCTTCCAATACTTTGTCGAGCTGTAGCTTTGTTGGCCTATCTTTTTACTTTACTATTTTCTCCTTTGCAGCCGCTGACGCTTTGTCCCGAGGCTTGCCTACTCTCTCACGTGGCTAGACCAGTTCTTCTTTCTAGTGAAAGACCTACTCCAAGATGCGTTTCAGTTCCACGGAGTCCTGCAAAGGTTAATCTCGACGCTGTCGCTGCGCCCCTGGCATTTTTTCTACTTCCTTGGGCTTTGGAGACCCAACCACAAGCAAACACAGTCACAGTGCCGAAACCCTAGGAATTCTCATCTCTATCTTTATTTTAATTATTTTTAATTGCTCCCTAATTCACATTGATCACAACAACATCTCTTAATTTTCAGATTTCGTCTACCCTTTCGAAAGATTGTGATTCGATCGCTCAAAACTCTGAACCAATATTCCCTGTGGATCGACCTCGAATATACTACTAGATAGGATTGTGCGCTTGCAGTCTGAACCGATAGCATTTCTGAGTTTATAAATATTAAAAGAAACATTGCTCTCTTTTGAGTGATCATTTACCGAAATTAGATTGTTGCAGCCTATTGTAGCATATTTTAGGTTATTGTAACCGCAATTGACCTTTTGTAGCATGTTTAAGCAGAATTAAGCCTATTTTGGTAGTTTTAGCATATTTTACCAAAATTAAGTTATTGTAGTCTGTTTTAGCATGTTTTAGGTTAATGTAACTGCAATTGACCTATTTTAGCATGTTTAAGCAAAATTAAGCCTATTTTGGTCTGCATGTTTAAGCAGAATTAACCGCAACGTGTAACCGCAATTGATTTGCATGGCCAGTGTTTTTCTGCAGGGCGATTACGGTGTCCATCTCCGTGACAGGATCAAAACTGATGATGATTACCATCCCAACGGCATCACATGGGCTCGCCAGGTAATGCACTTAAAACTACATAGTTTTCCTCTAACTTAATAGTTCATCAAAGTTTGATCTCACAAAATAATTTTCAGCTTTTGTCTTCGATCAAGGAGTGCGCTCATGGGATCGCCGTGATGGGAAAGAAGAACTGGCGATATCTTGGGTACCGCATCCTCAAGAAAAATACAAATTGGGTTAAGGATGCTGGGTACGGTGGGAAGATCATCACGATGCTGCGAGATGCCGGAGAGAACATCAACTGGCGTGAGATAGATCCGACCGAGCCCGACCTGGGCCCGATTATAGGACATGAGATGCCACATTCCTCCAATTCGCATCCAGAGTGGGACTACCATCGTTGGGTATTGTCCAACGCTGGGTGGTTGGCATGGTACGATGAGCATGGACGTCCGGTTCAGACTCAGGTATGTCATACTTCAGTATCTGTCAGGATTTAATAAATTTCTTCATTCAGATCAAATTTACTAAATTATGTGTATGATTGCAGGGTCCGGCAGAGATGGCGCCACAGCCACCTCCTGAGGAGACCGATACTACTGATCTCGAGTTCCTCCGTACAGTGTCCATGATTTCGGAGTATACGAGAAGGATTTCATGTCGGCACCGTTAGTACCCGATATGGCACAGAGATGCCGCATGATGGAGAGGCTAGTGGTAGCGGGTCTCATACTCAGCCTGCCTTTGGGACTGGGTTCGCCGCATCTATCTTCGGTACACCTCCGCCAGGTGATGACAGATGGGATACCGCCGAGCAGATACTCAGGTACGCCGATGCTAGTGTGGTGATCGAGAGAGACAGAGCCTGGCCGCGCGAACGCCGGGCGAACGCCGGAGTACCGCCTCAGCGATGGTCCCCCTCTCCGTTTTAGTTGTAGTGTCGCTAGTTTTGTACTATTTATATTTGGTATACTGGTATATTTGAATTATCCTATATTTCGGTTCTTTTGTATGTGTGCTTTTATGGTACTATTTTTATATTTTACAGATAATATAAATTATCATGATAATGCTAAACAGAAAATATTACAACATTAAAATGCTAAACAGAAAAATATTTAAAACAATTGAATAAGTGCGTTAAACAGCAAAAATAAGCTTTAAAGATTAAAGGCACACCAATTGGCGCATCCCGAAATATATTGAGTCGGTGTGAGTGACATAAGTACCCAGAAAAATAGTTAAGAAAATAATATTACAATACAATAACAAAATAAAATTAAACTATATACAAGAAGAAAATAGTGTGTAAAAAAAAAAGAGTAAGTTACGGGGAGAGTAAACCGGCCATAAAATGACCGGCTTGGACATTTTTGGCGAAACTCCAGAATTCTGAACATAAATATTAATTTTTATTAAACTTTGGATATTAATAAAAAATCTCGGCAAGAGGAGCATTGAGTATTAACCTAATAGACTGTTTATTGCTATAATAGATTGGGTTTACATTGTACTTGGTTAGATTCAGAGAACCTCCTCGAGTCTTGAATAAATTGTCAGAAGCAAATTGTAAATAGGCTATACGGTAGCTGGAATAGTCTAATTTTCTCTCACGTTCTCTGCCGACGTTTTTATTAATATTCAAAGTTTAATAGAAATTAATTAATATACTCAGATACTCTAAGTATTTAAATACTCCTACCAGTTATTTTCTAACCGATACTATATTTATTTAAATATCGTTCATTTTCTGACAGGTATTCTATTTATCTAATTACCGGCCATTAAATAGCCGGTATCCTTAATATTTTTTTTTTTGCTTTTTTACACCCTATAAAATACCCAGCTTTCTCTTTCTCCCCCTCACAACTCACTCAACTCATGAAAGAGAAAGGGAGGAAGGGGCAAAGAGAAAGAGAAGCCGGTTACCTCCAACTCGTGCTCAGCTCATTAAATAAATAAGCGAGTCGACTCGAGTTGGGATGGTAATAACGAGTTGTAGAGCAAACTCGAACTCAGCTCATTATCAACTCGAGTTGGCTCATAACTCGTTTATAACTCGTTTAACCAGTTAATTATATACTACTAGTAGAAGAATTTATCAGTATCCAATAATTTTTCATACAACAATAGTACATAAGCACCAGCAATTTTTCATACAGCAATTTAGTACATAAGCACCAACAATTGGGTTTAGTTATTTAGAAGGGTCTGGGTTTCTGGAATTTATTGTGACCAATGTTATGTAACTCGAGTTATAAATGAGCGAGTTAAATAAGCTCAAACTCAGCTCATTTATTAAACGAGTCAGCCAACTCGAGTTGTAAATGAGCGAGTTAAAGCAAGCTGTAAATGAGCGAGTTACGAGTTTGAGCAATTTTGTCTAGACCTAACGTGTCGTGACTCGTGTCTTCCGTGCAATCACTATTTTTCGAAAAATTGGTACGGAACATCATAACATACAAATTGTATGATAAGGTGATCACGATACGGCACCTTATGTGATCACGCGAGTCACGTGTTTATTAGGACAGTTAGATTTTGATCGAATGGTGAATTTTAAATAAATTAACTTAAATTACGAAAACAATAGTTAAATCTGATTAATTTGTCACGTTTAGACTAGTGTGATCACAATATGCCTTGGTTACAGCGTAACTAATGTGCTGTGGCCGTTCCTCTCTAAAGTTGATCACACAACACGTAAATATCTGACTTGATCACATCACGGCACAGTACGAGGAAGCATGATCCAAATCTTCTAATGTTTAGTTTGTTGATTTATCAACTCTTTTGCTGTTTGGAAATTGTTTAGGTAGGCAGTCCTAAGGAATTTGGTTTGCCGTACTTAAAAGATCATCTTCAACAGGGGAAAGATCTTGATTTGTTTGATTTTGGTGCTGCACAGAGGTAATTCGAGAAATTGGAGAAAATTTTCTATACTTCAAATTTTACTTGAATGGAGAAAGAGCGGTCTTTTGCTCATTTTTAGGGGTTTCAATGACACCCTTTTATCCGTTTATCCGATCTGTATCGTATCCGATAAGACAGGTACGGGTAAGAGTACGGATAAAATTTATTTCGTACCCGTTACCCGATCGAGTAATTATAAAAAAAATTATATATATTATATATATTAATAAGTATTGAAAAGATGACTTAATATCTGAATAAATGATCATACACGTGCATGCTGTGCAAGGCGCTGAAACTAATTCATTTGTATCCACAGAAAATTATAGTTTTTTATAAATGAAATAAGGTACCAACATACCACTCTAATTAGTTTACTTGCATTTAGTATAATTAATTTTTTTTTTCAACAAACTACTGTACATGTGTGAAATAACATGTATATGTTTTATTGTTTTATTTAATAAATAATAAAAATAATTATTATATTAGTATTATTACTTGTTATTGTTTTGTTATCCAAGATAAAATATCAAGTCAATGTGATTGATTGTACACTTGTACCTGCAACAAAGAATGCAAAAATAAACTAAAAGGAACTATATTTTCTATGTGGTCGACACGTGTCCCCTTGATAGGCTCCAAATCAGTCTTTCTTCCAATCACAGTATGCTGACATGGCACGCCGACATCAGTCAGTATGTCACAACCGTTTCAGAATCTGCCAATAAATATCCACCCAGTACAAGTACTATCTCCATTCTCCAATTGAATAAAACAAAATAGGAAAAAACATTTCCCTATTAGAGTCTACAAAAAGTTAAGGGGTGCCTGAGGCCACGTTTCGTGATATCAAGGCCATTGCTCATTAACCCCACGCCTGATTGGTTAACACTTAATACCCACTTTAATTAATACCCAACTAATCAAGTCTTAACTACTGATGCAAATGATTATTTTTAGTAGATTAAGGCTCTCGAGGTCTCGACTTAAGGGCTAAGAATCTCTACCAAATATATACAGCTTTGCTGCTCTTTCTCTATTTCACCTTTATCTCTTTAATTTCCCCCTTCTCACTTTGTTCTCTTGTATCATCCACAATTTTTTCACACGATCTTTTCAGAACATAAAGTAAGTCATTTGAACCTTAATCTTTACACATGCATTCGGCCATGAATATGATAGCTCTTGCCTAATTTATGCGTGTTAATGATAGCAGCATGCATATACCAGCATTGGAACTAGGGGCGTCAACTGGTACGGTCAGGGGCAGAGTCAGACTTTCGAACTATAGAGGTCAAGCACATAATGAGAGTCATCATATAAAATTTTCATATTAAAAATAGAGGTCAATTTACATTATCTATGATATTTTACTATAAATTACATAGAAAATTGTACATAATAGAAAAAAAATTAAAAATAAATGGAGGTCAATTGACCCCATTCATGTATACTACATCCGTCTCTAGGTACGGTAAGGGTCGGGTGAAAGTATTTTCATACTCATACCGTTACAAATTGTCCTTATTCATACCTTACTCTTACTCGCTACAAATTATCTTACTCGTACCATACCCTTACCCGTTATGGTTTGTCGGATAATGAAATAGTAGCGGGTAAATAACATGTAATAATACTAATATAATAATTATTTTTAGTATTTATTAAATAAATAATAAAACATATACATTCATTTCACACATGTACAGTAGTTTGTTGAAAAATAAAATTTGATCATGCTAAAGTGATATGTTGGTATCTTATTTCATTCATAAAGACTAGAATTTTCTATGGATACAAATGAATTAGTTTCAGCGCCTTGCACAGCATGCACGTGTATGATCATTTGTTCAGATATTAAGTACTCTTTTCAATGCTTATAATTAATATATATATATATATATATAATTATCTAATCGGGTAACGGGTACGAAATAGGCTTTACCCGTACCCTTACCTATTTAGATAACGAAAAAAATCTTTGCCCGTACCCGATAAGTTTACAAAAAGAAAAATCTTACTCGTACCCGTCTTATCGGATACGGTACGGATCGGGTAAACATAAAAGGGTGCCATTGACACCCGTAATTGGAACATAACTAGTCTTCTACATTAATTATCATATAATTAATTTTTTGTGCAGTAGCTTGTTTTAGGTTAATATAAAAGTATTAAGGATTCATCTGTATATTTTAAACATTTCATGAATGAAATATTATAGATATCTTCCAAATCCTTATCTCGCAAATATCTCATAACTGTTTTTGGCTAACTTTTCAGAAAAAATTAATAGACAATTAGGTATTATACAATAAGTGTGCTATGCGATAATTGTTAGAAATATTAATAATTAAAATTTTAATTGTTATAAATTTTATTAATTGTGCAAATAAAATTTAGGGATCAATTTATTGCTTTATGAAATTTAAAGGACCAATTTGACGCAAAAGGTTAATTTAATTTGTTTTTTCTGTTAAATAAATGATCAAAGCATGCAAATTTTCAATTACTACGTACTAGTGTTGTAAATAACGGTATACGGTCTTCGGACGGACAGGGTACCGCCAAGCGATTAATCGGGAATAATCGGAAATAATCGGCCATAATCGGAAATAATCGGTCGATTAATCGGAAAATTCTGTGACGGTTTGATCACCGTCAACGACTAATTGGCCGATTAATCGGCCTAAACAGTTATTTTTTACAACACTGCTACGTACTACTGCTACGTACTACTAGTACGTCTTACTGCTTTGATTGATCTTAAAGAAGATATTATTTTATTGAAAAGGAATCTTTGCTTAATTTTACAGTCTAAGCATGCATTAAAATTGATGAAGGCTTGAGCAATGACCAAGGTAGAATGCTCTTGATGCCTGAGAGGGGACCAGGTGCCCCGTTATCCGGCCCTCTCTCCATTTCTCATTTACAGTACTACAGTAATGGAACAGTATCTGCGAGAGATATTGTCGGTATATACTTTCGCGGATACTCCCATTAATAGAAAAAACATCTTTTTGTCCGTATACCCTCACAGATAGTCACTTCTTATCCTCGCGGATACTGTCCAAAAAAATTGCATTCAATCCTATTTGTTATTAAAAGAAAAAAAAAGTGTGGTAAAATTAAATGAACATGGGAATTGGTGCTCTAAAATCCCAACAAATCAGAATCATAGGTGCCTAGCTTGGACTTGAAGATTAGTCTAATCACCTTAAAACGTGGCATAAGAAGGGGCACGTTTTAAGGACGATTAGCCTCAACTAGGTAATTAAACAACTAGAGCGGCGCTATATGTACTCAGAAAATACACCTCATAGCATAATCATATCAATCCCATGTAATCTAGGAATTTTAATTAAATGCTCAAAATGAAATACACTATATGTTAATTAAAATTGGTACTTAATTGCATGCACGAAAACGATGATAGTTGATTATGACCTGCATCTAAGTAGCTAATGGGCTGCATCTGCAATTCTGCATGCATGAATGCATGATATAGCTAGCAAGTGATAAGATAAAGTGTGGGTAGCCAAAAGGTGCTGTAACATTTAATTTAATTGTGAAAAGGATGAGCAATGGATGGATGGCACGCGCCGGCATCAGCATCAGCAATTCAGCATCAGCACTGGGCATTAATTTTAATTTTAATTTTGAATCGATCGTTGGTCCAACTCTAATTAATACAAAGACATCCTTGCCAATGGTAAACCTCTGTTTTTTATTGGATCTATCTCTTAATTTGAGCTAATTAGCTACTTTTTCTCTAAATATGTGCTGGCTTAAACATAAAATTAATTAGGCTCTTTGTCCGAGGTCATTTTAAGTTTGGTAGGTGATATTATGTGCTAGCATCGTATCATCTTTTCATCTTCTCCATTATCACATTCATACACCAAATCTACAGCTCATCTGCGTTAACACATACTACTACAAATTAATCTCTCTCTCTCTCTCTCTCTCTCTCTCTTTTTTGAAATAGGCTTGGCAGCGGCTGCCAAGTGATATATTAGAAAAGAAGGAAGTATTACACAACGCAACTATGTGCACGGAGCCCACTATCCCTTACCACATAAGATCCAACACTTATCCCACTGAATATCACTCTCATCTCATCAAAAAAATTGACGTGCTATATGACTACAGTACCATGCACACAGTTCTGCCTTGGGTTAGAATTATACAAACAACCAAAAAGAAATAAAGAAAAGCTTCAAACGTCTCACGTAATGTAGCATGTCATATCCCGGATTGTGTAACCACAGATTACTCTCTACTACTACCTCACGAGCCAGCAAATTCGGAGTTGTCAAATAACCCCCGAACACCACCTTGTTGCGCTGTTTCCACAAGAGCCAGATCGCAGCCGCAAAGACAACCTCCCAAGCTTTCCTTTTTCGACTCGAAGGCCGTTGGTTTCGAAGTCTTGCCCACGATGACAGCCATATCTGCTGAACGGACATCTCAGGGGTGAAGAAAACTTGCCCCGTGACGCTTGCCAAAGTATACCACATCTCCACAGCGTATGGGCAGAGGAAAAACAGATGTAAAGCCGATTCAACAGGACAATTTTTGCACATGACACACACCGGATCTACATATAGCCCGCGCTTGATCATGACATCGTGAGTCAGAGCCTTGCCAAGCAATAGATGAAAGATGAAGATTTTGACGGTCGCCGGAATTGGGTATCTCCATATTCTTTTGAACCGCCATTTGATCCTGCCACCACCCACTATCATTTCATACACCGATTTAGATGTGTAGATGCCACTGTTGTTCCACCGCCATCTAAGATCGTCCTTGCAATTGGAAAAAGTTAGTGTGTTTTGCACCTCCACCTCCGGGGCTAGAGAACGCATGATTGGGGCAGCATAACGCAACGAACAGTTTGGCAAGACAGGTCTATTGCCGGAGTCCCGAGGATGTATTATGGGCGCTCCATTCCAAGAATCAAACCAAAAGGAGATTGAACGGCCATCGCCTATGCTCCATTGCACACTCCAAAAATGGACCAACGACCAAAAGGAGATTGAACGGCCATCGCCTATGCTCCATTCCAAGAATCAAACCAAAAGGAGATTGAACGGCCATCGCCTATGCTCCATTCCAAGAATCAAACCAAAAGGAGATTGAACGGCCATCGCCTGTTGCCGGAGTCCCGAGGATGTATTATGGGCGCGCTCTCTCTCTCTCTCTCTATATATATATATATATCTTTAAAAGAGGAAGCAAAATTTAAAAGAGGAACTACCATGGACCAAAAAAAAAAAAGCACTGGAGAGGTTAAAAATGGAGAGGATGGGTGGGTTGGAGGATGGGGAACAGGAAAAAGAGGTGTCTGGGATGAGAACGGCACCATTTCTTTTAAGTTTTAATCATTCTTCTAATCAAATCTTTGTTTATTTATTTAACTAATATAAAATCTTTCATAATTTATATTTTTATTTCTAGAAACCAGGTATGGACGTAAGGTGGCTAAGGTGACAGCCGGAGGCGCTGGTCCTAGGCTAAGGCTAGCATGTGATTATGAGGAATCGCACCACAAATTAAAGCATGCGCTCCTCTATGAACTATGATATTCTATCGCTATTCGCTAACCTATATCAAAACCTCATTAATTTAATCTGTTGGATTTGCGGATATGATTCGTATACCGTTTATATGAAAATGACTGGAATCTCCATTCTCTTGTTTCACACTGCATCTCCATTCTCCATTCTATTTTATTTTATGTGCGTTGCATGAAGTCAAAATACCGATATTGATATATTTTTTTATCCAAAATTCTTTCAAGATGACATAAAATTGTATTTTGTTTCACTAATCACCTTAAATGTGTCCTACTTTTTTGTTAAAAAAAAAAACCAAGCGAAAAAATTATTTATATTTAATTCTTTCAAGGTAACAATATAAATATTTTTTAGTTTTTTTATAGACAAAAATATTGTGTAACTTCCCATTTTTAGAAATTCTTAGGTTAATGAGCATACTGCAATTAAATATTAAAAAAATTATGCTCGCAATTTGATATTTGTCGCACAACATATCAAAACAACTATACTGACAATTTCTTCCTTTATGAAATAAATTTTGTTGGTCATTATATTTCTATATATTTTTTTTTTCTTAAGTAGTTCCCACTATGAAGCGGGAGCCGGCTCTATTCAAATAAATCATGCTTCCCTTCTAAATTTCTTGGTTAGTTTAAAATTGTGTTGCAACAATCATCTAAAAATGACGCAATGACATAAATTTCTATCTCAAAAAATATATCTAAAAATGATTACTTACCTACTCTCACCGCATTGCTTTGAATCTTTGATCATGTGAATTCACATCACCTCCGGTACCGTAATAGGAAATCTTTTACAATTACTTAATCTGGACCGTTCTTTTTAACTTGGCACGAATCTCAAAGCCCAATAATACTGCCCCCTCTGTCAGCCTGAATCCCAAACTGACTGGGAGTTAGGGCCTGTTCGGTTGCTCCCCAAAAATTACTGTTCATGTGGGAAAAAAAAAATCACTCTGAGTGAATTTTTTTTTCCCACATGAACAGTAATTTTCAATTCAAATTTTTTTGATCCCACACTTATACCCATTCCGTAGAGGGCACCGAACAGGCCCTTAATCTCAAACCGTAAAGTGAAGGGAATCTTTTGGGAAGATATTTGCCCTGATCATGTTGGGGAATGTAAAGGTTAATTTTAAAATAGGTGGGGTATAAAATATTATTATCTTGCTTTACATATGACTCAGCTGCTGTCAATCTTAGTTTATAAGTAGATGTGTAATGAACGTGATTATGTAAAAAGAAAAAACATATTTGGATATTTAGTGTCTTAATTTTTATGGAAAAACAAGTTAGAGAAGTATATATTTGAAAAACTAAAGGTATTAGTTAATTTTTTAAGAGGCCCCTAAATTTTTATTTTTTTATATACTTTACAAAAAAAATAATAATAATGTAACGACGCCACCGGTGTTAATATTTATTATTTACACATAGCCACGTCAACATTTAATTTGTTAAATTTTGGATTTGATTATTACAAATAAAAGACTTCAACAATTTAGAGAGTAAAAAAAAATAATGTTCAATGAATTTAGAGGTGAAAACGGAGCGAATACGGAGCAGATAGTGATAAAACCATATCCATATCCTTTTTAAAATAATATTAAAAATACCAAAATTCATAATATTTATCTAATTTTAATGGTGAATAACAATATTTTTTCATATTTATATATTTTAAAATGTATGATATATATCTACTATTTGAATACGGATAATTGAAACATAAAATCATATTAGTATCCCTATTCACACAGATATTCGAATATCAGATATCTACATCTAATTTTTTGAATACGGATCGAATACGGATCGGATATTATCCATACCGTTTTCACCCCTATCAATTGATCATCATTTGATTTGAAACAAACTTTGTAGACCTCACAATTTATGAGGACAAAATTGTACCATACTGGCAATAGTACAGGTGTTGTGTTGTTTTTAAGTTTGTACTGTAAGTCTGTAAGGCGCTGCATCAATCAATAGTTCAATACATGACACAAAAGATTAAAATTTGAAAAGTAGAGGTAGCTTTTGAAAGTTTCCTCCGGAGTACAGAATCCGCGCCCACAAAAGCTGATCCTTATCCCCTCCCTATCTCTCACTATGTATTAACTAATCTTAAACAAAGTTGCGACACTAAATTCTACGACTTATTACGCATCATGACATGGCAGGTAGATTTATGGCCTCTGAAACATCTGTCCAGTAGACTAGCAACAGAACATCTATAAGTAAAAAATAGTAGAAAAACACGGAGGGGGGAGGATGTCTCCAAAATGGTTACTTTGCTTGAAAGTGAGCACTTCTATATATCGTGGCACGTGAGAGCTTTGGGGTAGGAATTAGGATACCCTCCCTATTGAAGGAGAATGGTCTAATAAGCTTTCTCCATGTATTGTTTATTGTTGGCTATCCTAAACTCCAAAGGTAACCTCAGGTCCGGATTTGGACTACTATGCATCTTTTTATACCTTTCTTTTTTTTTCTTTTTTTTTTTTTAACTTTTGCTTTTCTTTTTTTGGGTTGCTTTTACTTAATTTTTTGCAGGAAGAGTCAGTCCATTACAGGTTTATTTCTTTTATATTGTTATGATTTTTCTGACTTAAAAGTCTTTCAAGTCATTCTTTGTATATATGCACGCTAAATTTCAAACCTACAATGTTTTACACGGGAAGTAATATTTTAATCACTAAAATAGATGTAGTATTATTTTTTATTGTTTATTTTCAGGAAATAATCTTTGGACCTATAACATGATAAATACAACCCTTTTTTAATAATTGGAAAGAGGGGTCAGATTTATGAATTAATGTTTGTGGATGATAGTTTGGAAATTGCTCATTAAAATTCAATGACTCAAAACGACCTCCCTTACAAAAACTAAGAATTAACATTTACAAGTAGGGGTGAAAACGGTATGGATAATATCCGATTCGTATTCGATCCGTATTCGAAAAATTAGATGTGGATATCTAATATTTGAATATCTGTGTGGATATGGATACTGATATGGTTTTACCTTTCAATTATTCGTATTCGAATAGTAGATATATATCATATATTTTAATATATATTATGAAAAAATATTGTTATTCACCATTAAAATTAAATAAACATTATAAACTTTGGTATTTTTTAATATTATTTTAATAAATATCCTATCTGATTCGTATCCGGCTGATATCCAATCCGTATCCGTATCCGAAAAATTAAAAAGGGATATTTCATCACTATTCGCTTTGTTTTCATCCCGAGAATCAACTTCTGGTTTAATGGTAAATGCAATGTTCTCTTGCGCGTGAGGTTTAGATTTAAAATTTGAATAGAATATTTTTTTAAATATTAAATAATTAGATAACTTGATTTCTAATTTTATTTAAAAAATAAAATAATAAACAATTTACAAGGCAAAACTAACTGAACAAATAGGGCAATGGTTTGAGGGATAGGATATATAGGTAATAGTTCTTTATTTTTATAATCATGACAATCAATGAATGGTGATCGATATAAAAAAAAAAAATTGCAAACGTCATTCATAGAATTTAGATAGGTTAGGCATTTAAGTTAATACAATTTAAAAATTTACCGACCGCCCATCGAGTTTTTTGAATTAAGGTAATTATATCTTTCCATCTATTCTTCTTCTATTTCTTTCCCCAACTAATTTCATTTTCTAGCTTATAATTATAAATTCTAATTACCTAGTGATCCCCGACATTTTTATTAATATCCAAAGTTTAATACAAAATATTAATTATGCCCACATTCCGAAACTTTTGCTAAAAATACCCAAGCCGGCCAGAAAATGACCGGCTTAGGTACCATATTTTTTTTTTTAGAGAGAGACACTATGAAGATCAAAATATTGAAATCTAACTCTGAAAATTTAAAATTTTTGTTTAAATTATTTGTTATATTACTTCTTTAAGGAGGGATCAAGTTACAACAATCATTTTTTTTCATTTTCAAAGTCCAAATCATCAAACCGTTCAACATGATCTCCACAATAAACTGTGCTTCCAGATCAAATTTTACATTTTTTTGAATTTGTTTACTATTTATTAAGTATTTTACAAAAAATAGTCATATTCAGATAAATTTTTTTTTTTTAGAGAGAGACACTATGAAGATCAAAATATTGAAACCTAACTCTGAAAATTTGAAATTTTTGTTTAAATTATTTGTTATATTACTTCTTTTGATGTATAATTAGCATATTTGTACTAAAATACGATAGATTAATTGAAATTATGTTGAATAACACTAAATTATGTTAAATTACGCTAAATTACATTAAATTACGCTAAAATACGGTAAATTACGCTAAATTACAAATGAATAGGGACGATATCTTCACTGAAATACCAAAACTGACTTTGAGCCCTATATAAAGGCATGAAGGGTGAGAGAAAAATATAATCCAATCGATTCGAATATCATTTTCTCTCTCTCGGGTTTTCCTCTCAAATAGTGATTTGAGTTGAAAACAAAAGAATACGTAATCCACGTATATTCTTGTGAGAAAAGTTGTGAGTAGAGTTTTTGCGAATAACGCTGGTGCAGTATTTCTGGCAAAAGAAATACGAGCTCTCTGGTTATTCCTGGTGGATACTGACAGAGGCATCAGACGTCTGATGCTCCGTAACAGTGTTAGACTGCACTTCTAATTCGAATTTGGAATAAGGTACAATTATTGTTTTAATTTATTTAAATGTTAAATAAATTGTATTTTAGAAATCAATCCGGGAGTAGATCCTCGGCTTTTGGTAGAAGTAAAATTTTAATTTTACGTTCTTTTCGCACCATAAGCCTAAACAGAATTTAGTGGTAAATTCCCGAGTAGAATTTAGCAGTAAATTTCCAAATAGAATTTGGCGGTAAATTCTCGAACAGAATTTAGCGAGAAATTCCCGCACAGAGTTTCGCGGTAAATTCCGAAATAGAATTTAGTAGCCTAATTCCCCTACAGTTTGATCACATTTAACTATTTTGTTTTCATAATTTTTGCATGACTTGACGTGCCAAATTTTAAAAAAATGGTAACGTCATGAGACACGTGATAGGTACACGTGATGTGTCGTGCCGTGACGTATCCGGTCACACCATGACTCTTTTTAGATCCCAACATACAAAGGCGGATGTAGTAAGGTAGTATGGGGGTCAATTGACCCCCATTTTTTTTAATTGTTTTGTATTAATGTATAATTTTGTATATAATGTATAGTAAAATGTCATGAAATAGAAAAAATGACCCCCATTCTCCATGTGAAAATTTTATATGATTGGCCCCCATATATATATGTGACCCCCATAGTTCGAAAGTCTGACTCCGCCCCTGCCAACATATATACTGCATTCAGTGGTGGAGGGAAGTTCAAGGTACGGGTCAATTGGCCCCCATTTAATTTCAAAAAATTTATACTTATATACAATTTTCTATTAGTTTCGAATAAAATATTGTAAATTTATAAATTTGACACTCATTCGCAGCATAAAAATTTATATGATTAATCTTCATTCACGTTTGACTCTCATAATTTAAAAGTTTGGTTCCACTCCTGACTGCATTCGTCATCATATTTGACAATTTATTTTTAACTTTTTTTAATAAATAATTCAGAAAGTATGTGTTCGCGCGAAAGCGCAACGCAAGTTTCGGTACGCTTGAGGGCGTACCTTTTAAAACCGCGTTTACACTTCACGAGTAAGGGTTGCAAGTGCACAACCCCTATCGAGTAGTATAATCGGGTATCGATCCACAGGGACGGGCAATTGCTGGGTTAGAATCTACCAAACTCAATTAAAAACTAGAAGTGAGAAGGTTTTGGTTTGGTATTTAAGTTCCTAAAAAGGTCAATTCAAGCAATTCAAACAATGTAATAAAATGCTAGAAGAAATGTAAACTGTGTTTTGATTATGGATAAAAGGCGTTTCCAGGGTTTCAGATTTCATCTGTGATCTGCCTCTAGTGGTACGGCCCGTACCAAGTTGGTACGGCTAGGCCGTACTCCACTTGGTAAGGCAAGGCCGCACCACTCTGGTAAGACCCGTACTGGCTTGCCAGAACAGAGCTTACCAGTTCGAGTTGATGCATTCCTTGCTGGTACCTTGTGCTAAACTCTTTAGAAAGGTTCAATTGACCATACCTAAGGTTCCTAAGCCTCAACCGTCGTGTGTTGGATCAAGATTTAGGTTGGAATGCAATTGATTGCCTTTTAGGGATTTCTACACCTCAATTCTCATGTGTTGGTACAGATCTACCCTAGCTGGTTGATTGGAGACCTAAGGCACCCTCTAATCTGTCGATTAGAGGAGAATTCAACCTCTCGGCTTCAATTCGAACAAGTCTACCCTAAACAATTGATTTGGTTGAGAGATTGAGATGATCACATGACCTTGATAGGTTTGATCTAGACCTAGAGGTTCATCATACACAATCACAGCAATCAAAGCAAAAGATAGCAAAGAAATCACAATCAATCAATCAAAAGAGTTCATACAAGATACAAGTCAAAGAAAGTCAAAACAAATCAAGAATCCATCTCTAAACCCTAGAAACTAAAATAACTACTCACAGCACATGATCTGATCTAAAAATACAATAAAAGGGATAGAGATAGCCATGGATCGAAGGGATCGAGAGGAGGAAGCTAGATCCGTCGAGTTTCGCCTCTTTCCTCTTCCTTCCTTCTTGCTCCTAGCTCCTTAGCTCTCTTTCTCTCTCTTACTGTGCTCTCAAATAGATCTGGAATGGAATGAATGTCGAAATTGGAGAGTTCCCCGCTTTAAATAGCCTCTGCCAAAATTTGAATCTGTCAGGCCGCCTTTAGGTACGGCCCGTACCAAATTGGTACGGCCAGGCCGTACCAGGCGTGATGAGCTGAAAAATGGCTAAGTCCGGTAAGACCCGTACCAAACCTGGTAAGGGCCGTACCAGATCATCCCAAATCGTCGTTTCTTCGTGTGTTTTGCTCCAAGCCTGCAGAAAACAAACAAACACTCAGCAGTACCAAATTCTAAAGATATATCGATGAAATGCACATGATTCTGGTGAATTAGGGCACGAATCTGGTACTAAAACAGGTCTAAAATAGACTAAATATGCGAGGTATCAGTATGATTAGATCGAAATTAGTATGAATTATCAACACTAGCAATAAAGTTTGGAATCATCAATTAATACAGATAATTAATCGCATATTTAAAGGGCACTGCACTTGAGAAAAACTTATTATTGATAAAGATAAGTAATTTTACACTTTAAAATAATTTGGTAAGTGGTGTATATAACCATTTAATATATATAAAAACTGACCTAAAATTCTGATTTTAGAAAAATAAAACTATGTATGTGGTGCTTATTATTTTAGGTACAGTGTTGGTGCCTGTCAATTTTTATTAAATTTAAAATTAACTAATTATTTAATAAATGTTATTAAAACTAAATTAACCGAGTAATGGATGATCAGACAATTTTAAATCGGACTAAATTTAATATTTATCATATTTAATAATTAAAATAAAGCTCCTTATATTTTTTTATTGTATTATAGAAAATATCAAATAAATGTCTGTTAAAAATTGCTTCTTTATCATTTATTATCATACGATTTTCTTTTCCTTAAAAATTGTATTTATAAGTTCTTTCCCCAAAAAAAAAGTTAGATTTATAAGATAATGAATAAATACTCTGCTTATTTGTATTTGGTTACATCTTTAAGTTCCAAAAAAGGTGAATACAAGAATGAAATATTATATCATATTGCTTAAAAATCTAGCAACATTGTACAAATCTATTTATGTTACCTAGCTCCACAAATTTTGTTGACAATCTACTATTAAAAAATTATTCTGGAAACCAACATTTATATTTATTTTTGTAAAAATCACTAAAGAAAATGATATAATTACTTATATAAATTATACGTGAATCGATCATAAAAAAACATATCAATGGTAAAATTATCATGAATAATTTAGACAGTCAGCTTATGATTAAAAAATAAAAATAAAAATAACAGTACAACCTAACTTTACAATAAAAAAAATTGATCGTGCTAAAATTAAGTAAAATCAACTTTATTCCTAATATGTTTTCTGTGGTGCGCAATTGGTGCAAAAATTTTATACATATTCATCACAAAATAAAACAAAAGAAGGAAAAATCTAGTAATTACGAAAATCAAATAATTATTAAATGGTCATAATATTAATTATAAGAGGAGGGATCAAGTTACAACAAATTTGAGTTACAACAAAGTTACAACAACCATTTTTTTCATTTTCGAAGTCCAAATCGTCGATCCAAATCATTCAACATGATTATCTAAATAAAATGTGCTTGCAGATCAAATTTTACATTTTTTTTGAATTTTTTTACTATTTATTGAGTATTTTACAAAAAATAGTCATATTCAGACCATTAAATTTTGTACCCATCTTAATAAATAGTAAATAAATTCAAAAAAATGTAAAATTTGATCTGCAAGCACATTTTATTTAGATAATCATGTTGAACGGTTTGGATCGACGATTTGGACTTTGAAAATGAAAAAATTGTTGTTGTAACTTTGTTGTAACTCAAATTTGTTGTAACTTGATCCCTCCTCTAATTATAATTATATTCTGAAAATATATTTAAAAATGATTAAATTGTCTATATATTTATTTTTTATATATATTGTATGAGTAGGGTTAAAATGTCGTAATAGTTTTGTGCTCCATCATACTCCAACATCATTATATCTATTTTCAAACTTTAAACAGTTGATTCGAACCGCTTAATATAATATTCATATTAAAAATTACATGTATTATGTGCGTGCAATAATGTAACTGCTTTCTTTACAAAGAAATCTCTATAAAGACTATGATTTTAGCAGAAGTGGAGTAAGATATTTATGAATGAATATGACTCGCTACACGGATGGTCCTTGGGGATTTTCCATAAAGATGGGATGATAAACAGGATAAAGGGTCCCACTCCCACAAGGTTACCAAAAAAGGGAGCCTCCTTTGAGAGGTCCCACCAATGGTGGTGTGGTACTGACGTACTGTGGTGGGGTTGTGGAAGTGAGCATAGGTCGTTAAGTGAAAAGGGAAGAGGCAGAGAAGGTGATTGCCTTTGCCAGTTTGCCTAAGTAGCAACCCAACCCGCCAGGCCCTGACTCAGTTGGAGGAGAGAAAAACGGACACGTACGGGGCCCCTCATGCTTGCTTCGTTTGCCTCCTCTCTCCTCTTGACACGTTTCACGGTCTTGTCAGTGCCTCCATGTGCCTCGTCTTGTCAGGAGACTCAGGAGACTCAGGAATGCATGCATAAACGGCTAAACCCTATCTATCGCCTTCGCCTGTACCACCAGGCGCCAGGTCCAATCCGTAACTTTTCCTTTTATGCCATTGCCCACTCACTGCCCACTGCTGATTGGAGCAATGAAACTCAGATTTTGTTACGAAACGGTTGGTAAGGTGAACAGCTTGGGATGCCCGTCGGACTCAAATTTGAATCCGATGAGTTTCAAATTTGAATCCGATGAGTTTAGAGACCATCCGATTCACTTTAAACTATTTAAGTATAATTGTAAATTAAGTCATCAAACTATTTAATATTTACAAAACATTTTTATTAGAATTTTAAAATCGTGACTTTCACATAAATGATATTTTCGTTATCACTAGATTAAAGACTGTAGTTCTCTACGTAAATATCAACATTAGAGTTTTCTTTTATTGTGTTGTCATAATTATTAATTTTGGTGCTTTTATGTGGGGGTTGATATGTAATTCATAGAAGTCTTCAATTCTAATTTAGGAATATTTTGAAAATATACAATATAATATACAATCTAAGAGAGCAGAGGGTGCTCTTGTAGTGCAATATAGGATAAGTTGTTGATCATCATGGGTGGATCTAAAGAGGTTCACGGGTAAACAAGTGTCTATTTCTAGATTGTAGATTTTTTTTAGGTTTAATACCCAGCAGAAAAATAAAACACAGTCCAAATGTAGTACAAAGATCTGACTCTCTCAGAGGCAATGACATTAGATCTTAATTTCTCAAAAAAAAAAATTATAATTTTCAAGTTAATTCCTAAGGAAGAATAAAGAGTCTTCAACTAAAAATGAACATGGCGCACATATATACACTAAACATACACTAAAAGAATGAAACATGAAACACTTCTGTGGAATGTGAGAGCAAGGAATGTGCAGATGATAATCTGCTGCTTTGCGTGGGTCCCTTGTCTGATTAACTGAGAGATAAGAGGAGAGCGCGCTATGTTTCAACCCTTTTTTTTTTTTTTTTTTTATTTCCTCTTCTCTTCTCTGTGCATAGAGTTCCATCTGATTCAGACTTTTTGCTTTCCCTACCTCTCCATTTCGTGTGGAAATCAACACCTCCATTTTTCTCTTTTTATTTTCTGATATATATTTTTCCTTTGTCTGTTTTCTTTTCTTTATTTTTTTTCTCTATTTTTCTTTTTTTTAGAGTCAACAAGTGGCCTTAACATTTTTCTGACTAATTTTTCTTTTACAATTTTGTTGCTAATTTTTTGTACAAAACAATTTTCTGCAGAAAAAAAAAATTTGAGTTTCCAATTCAATTCGATTGATTGTAATCGATTTATCTAATTTTGAATCCACGATCAAGTGACCGGTTCCGATTTCATTTCCGATTTTGTGAACCATGGTATGAACTACGAAAGATATTTGCATTATTCTTTAATTAAAGAGATTTTTGCCAAGCAAAGTCAAAGAATTCATTATTTAATTATTTCTGTTTCAATGCAATGCAATACCACTTTTCCAAAAAAATTGTGAATGCAAAAACGATATAATAAACTTATCAGTGTGTCATCTTTGATCAATGTGTTATGTTTTATCTTATTTTGTTATCTTTATGATCCCATTTTTTTAAGAGTAAAAAAAAAAAAAAAGATCGTTCACAAGAGAAATTTATTAGTGTTGTCTCTGTTCAAATAAGGATGCCAAGACTTTATTTTTCAATGTTTCCTTTGATTTTCAACATTTGTGCTCTTCTTAGTATTTTGTGTCTATCTTTGATTGAAATTCTAGATCAGTGAGAATAGATATATATGTGGGTTACATAGACATTATTAGTTTCATTTTGAATGAAGCAGAATCTCTTTTAGGTCACTAATACTGAAATAATAAAAAAAAATTGACATTCAAATAACAAATAACATAATAAAAATTGCAGCATTTTCATTTAAAGTTATGAACAACAAATGTTCATAAATTATATACATATATATACTTGTTACAAACTTAATGTTTATATAAAAATACTATTGAAATATCATAATTTATCATTTGTGCATTAAAAACGACATAATTCATATTTAATGTCTTTATCATGACATTTAAGTCTTTAGTTTTGAGCAATTCAAATTTTGAAAATAGACAAAGTAAACAAATTGGAAATGAAAATACTTGAATCATTCTTTTAATCTATAATGACTAAATGAGAGAGAACCAATTGGTCCATCCATGTCTATTTTTTTGTTGGACGGACTGAATTTCAGAAATAAAGATATTAACAGTGCTAATTTGATCTATACAGTTCATGATCAATAAAGACAAAAAAAAAAAAAAAATACATGACTAATGTGTTACATAAAGTCAAACTAACTCTTTCAATAATTTTCTTCATTCGTTAATCATCTTCCTAAAATTAAAATTTCGCTTATCTTTTTTTGTATTACTTATAGTCAGTGTTTTAATATTCGGTTATCATGCGGTATTCGGAAGGCCACCGCATACCACATATACGGTATGCAGCCGAATATGCGGATTCTTATTCGGATTTATATATGTAGATTTTTTATTAAATATTTAATCCCACATTACTTAAATACAATAATGTAACATGTAAAGGGGTTATAAAAGATTTCTGAGTGGGACGCTTGAAGAGAACACCTACTTGGCGGGTCTGGAACTCATTTAATGAGTTATGGATTTGGGTCCGAAACTCTTTTAATGAGTTTTGAATGTTTTTTTAATTTTTTTAAAGCATGGATTCAATATTCGATCCGCATAATTATTTTCTATTCAGCCGGATAAGAATATATTAAGAATATACGACCGTATATTCACCGAATATAATCGAATTTTAAAACATTGCTTATAGTATGACTAAATTAAAGGTTTCAATTTCTCAATATTTTAGTTTTACACCTCTGACTTTTTTTGTGGTTCTAAAATCATCATGTACTTTTTTATGTTCTTTTGTTGCAGAGTAAAAGACAAAGAGAAAAGTTAACTCGAAAGTTATGAATAAGAAAAATACATTAGCATTATTGATAAATGAGGTGAAAGCTAATTAAACAGAGCGGTATAAAATTATCAACACCAAATATGAGCATTTAAACAATTTATTATAGACATAATATTTTAGATCAATTATTTGGACTTTGGATCAATAAAAAACAGCGAAATGTAATGTCACAGTCAAGAGAAAAAAACAAACGGAAATCATGCACAAAAAAGGTCCGTATTTGTCACTTGTTTTCGTCAGAAAAAACAATGACGACTATACTTATTAGATCCATACCGTGTCGGATTTCTAGCATTTGAACAATGGATGATATTTGGATATGAACCGTTGGATTTATTCACTCTACGGTGGTGGCTGCTGAACATTAGCTATTAATACTTGTGACACGTATGCATGAACTTTAAATTTGAACAAAGCACGTGTATAACAATTCCCAGTTACCAGCTCTATTTTCTCACTAAGTTGTCTTTTCTACTTTTAAGCATTCCTTGGCTTTATGGGGGTTGGAATAATTGCCACTGTAGACTTACTTGTCCAGTGAGCAACCAACTAGGTACTAGGAGCAGATGAGATGAGATGAGATGAGATGAAAAAGTAAAAATCAAAAGGTGAAGAATGTAGAAAAGGATTTGCTGTTTTGAGCTGCTTCTTTCTTTGCTCACGACTCGATCACGAGCTTGTATTTCTAGAAAAGAAGAAAGCAACTTGACTTTTGGCCAGCTTTTCTCCTTCGTCGTTACATACTAGTACAATGTACCGCCTCACTTGACTTTTATTTGTAGAATTATTGGTTTGATTTTTTCAGACATTTTTAAAGGAATCAAATAATGATTCGTTTTGTTTTTTTTTTATTGTACCGCCTCACTTCCTATCACAAAAAATCCTTCCTACTCTCTCTTTCTATTTTTATTTTTGATGAAATGCACATAAAGGAATATAAAGGAATTATTGATGTGGTTTCTTTTGAACTATCTAAAGAAACCGAATCAATAATCTGGTTCTTTCCATGATATCAGATTCCGAGATTTTTTATCGATTTCTCTATATTATTTTTTGAATTTCAATAAATTAATTTTTTGTTAATTATACAAAGCGTGTTTTATTCATATCTAGTCCATTATTTCATTCGGTGCACAACAAATTTTCCATCGGCAAATGCACGCATGGAAGTAATATTTGTTGGGTCAATTTATTTAAAATTGGTTGAAATTGGGAGGCACATTGCCCAATTTATTTGTCTTTCTTAATAAAATAAGTAGATTGAATTTCTCTACCGGAAAATATTATATGTACTTACTAGACGAGAAAAATTAGTTTAAATACTATTTTAACTGATAAGATATCTTTTATATATATACTAAGAATTTAGATTCTATCATTTATAACTATAAGACTTAAAACTTATAAGTTATAACTTATAGGATATTTGTTATATTGAATAGCTGTATTATAGCATACCATATACTAGTCTCGACACTTGGTATTCCATTTCAACCCAGACACTATAAGTCTCATACACTTAGTATACCCCACCTACACACTATCAATCCCATACACTGAGCATACCCCACCTACACACTACTCATCATCGATCCAAGACTATGTACCACCAGCTACCACTTGGTATACAAGTGGAAAATTATAAGTTGTTTCTTTCTACATCTCACATTATGTCGATGAGTTGATACTAAATAGTTGGATGATACAATATACCTCATAATAATTACTTATTCATTTTTGGAACAACTATGTAATTTGTTAATTTATGGGTGCACTATTAATATGTACTACTTCTCTTAGTTTTCTTTCATCGGAGATCAACGTAGCAAGGATACCCGACTATCAGAGGCAAATTTAGCTGAGATGAATGGAGGTCAATTAACCCCATTTATACTTCAAATAATTGTGTTTTAACATGCTATTTTATATATATTTTTTAAAATACCATAGTTTCAACCATGATTGACCCCCATATAATTTACTAATTGTATTCACTGTTGACCCCCATATTATATTTTCTTCTCTAACGATAAATTTTTGGCTCCGCCCCTGCTGACTATAGTGTGGTTAACTTCGACCGAAGAAATGCACATTTTCTCGATTTGATCTAGAGAATCAATCCAAATCTTTTTAAAAATCGATCTTATTGTTATTCAAAAAGGTGGCTGTAACATGAAATAATGTACTAATTATGATAACAGCTTGATCATTTTTTTTTATCTCTGAGATATCTTCCTCTAATTTCGATGTTATAAGACACTAACAGAGCGTCTATTGCTTGTAAAACAAATTCCAAAATACAACTGAACCATAATCATAGTAGTATAACCTATCAAATTAAAAAAATGATATTGAATTAAAAAAAATATCAAAACTATTAGAGCAGTCTGCTGATGGACATCAAATCAAATTCGATCTGATATTCGATCAGAGTCGATAGATTCACATCTAAATACGTCTATGAGGAAAGTTTTACTACTTAATGATAATTCTATGAGGAAAACTAATATTTCTTGAGTAGAACTAAGGTGTTCTTAAGCTCACCAAGTTCATTTGTGAGCTTAACTCAAAAACCTATCGGATTGACTTCAAACGACGCATCCAAACTGTTGAAACCAATCTAATTCATGAGTGATGCGTTTACATGTCAAATTTTTAAATTTTTGAACTAATTTAGTATGAAGTCAAGCGGTAAAAAAAATGATTTATAAGTTAATTTTAATGAGTTCATTTTTTATCATTTTTTGACCGCTTGACTTTATACTAAACTAGTTCGAAAAATTATAAATTTGACATGTAAATGCATCACTCGTGAAGTAGAATGGTTTTAACGGTTTGAATGTGTCGTTTGAAGCAATCTGATAGATTTTTGAATTAAGCTCACAAAGAGACTTGGTGAGCTTAAGAACAGCTTAATTGTACTCATATTTCTTTTCATATAATATTGCTTGAGTGGCTACGGTACTATGCATAGCACGGATTGGGTCCGTGCTACGGCTCAATATTTGAGTTTTTAAAATTTTAACGGTCGATCCAAACCGTTCAACATGATTATAAAATGAATATGTACTTGCAAATCAAATTTTATATTTTTTTGATTTTTTTTACTATTTTCTTAGACAGGTAGAAAATCACTGTTTTTGGATGGTCCAGAATTTTCAGATCAAGTGATTTTCTACCTGTCCAAAAAAGTAGTAAAAAATATCGAAAAAATATAAAATTTCATTTGCAAGTACATATTTATTTTATAATCATGTTGAACGGTTCGGATCGACCGTTAAAATTTTAAAAAATCAAATATTAAGCCGTAGCACGGAGCCAACCGTGCTATGCATAGTACCGTAGCCTCACTCATATTGCTTTACACAATTTAAACTATTGAACTGGAGTCGGCAGTACTTAAAAATTGGCAAGAGGATCATAATAGCATTGAGCAGACACCACCTTTCCACGAAAAGCGGCTCCTCTACCACATGACACGTGTCGGTCCCCACATTCAGCCATTCTCTTGGTGTTATCCCCCAAATCAATATCATCCAAAAGTAAAGGGCATTTTGGTAAAATGCCCCTCCAAAGGGTATGCCTCCTCTGCTCCGTACAATCCGAGCCTACTGTAACACTGTTTCCTGGAACCAGCATCCCATCATCCAAATGACCGAATGTCCCTTTCTCAGCTAGTGGCACTCACGCTAGTTTCATCTCTTTCAAGGGTATTTTCGTCAATGGAGTTGTTTTCTCCGTTATAAATGCAAAGGTTCCTCAATATATTCGACCAATCCGCAGTACCCAGAGAGAGAGAGAGAGAGAGAGACAAAGGAGAGAAGTCAATATAACAACACACCCTTTCTCTTCTCGGTAGCTTTCTTACTCTGTTTATCAAGTGAACACCAAGAGAGACAGACAGAGATCGATGGATCGTGTAGAAGAGAAGATGTTGTTCCCTTATGCTGTTTCCAACTACTACAACCAAGCTGAAGTTCAAGTTCAAAACGGTACTGATGAATTGCTCTTTATTTGTTCAAATCATTTTTCTTATGATTAGTAAATAACTAAATACCTACAATGGCTTGATTATTAATTATTCCCTTAATTTTTACCGATCTAATAAAACATATTTTCCAATTATGTAATATTAAATTTCCTATTGAAATATTGATTTTAGTTATATTAATATTGGTTTTTGGTAATGTTTAAAATATGAACAGGGGAGCAGAAAACTCGGCGGAGAAGAAAGAAGGTGAAAGAAGGCGAGTTGTCGGCGGCAGAGTTGAAGAAGCGGAGGCTGAATGATGAGCAAGTGAAATTTCTGGAGATGAGTTTTAAGAAGGAACGCAAGCTGGAGACGGGCCGCAAGGTGAACCTCGCAACGGAGCTGGGGCTTGACCCGAAGCAGGTTGCCGTATGGTTTCAGAACCGCCGTGCAAGGCACAAGAGCAAGCAGCTCGAGGAAGAGTACACGAAGCTCAAATCGGCTCATGACTCGGTCGTTGTGGAAAAATGCCACCTTGAAAACGAGGTACTTATTTTTTTCCTTTGTGTTAATTTAATTATATCTCTCTAATTAATTGGTATAAATTAATTTGACTAAACCTTGTTTTTTAAGAGATATGACAATTATACATACACGGCAATTAATAACTAAATCTTTTTCCTTTTAGCTTCTAGCATCTGACATAAATAAAAAATGTTGCAATTGCCATTTACTTTGAAGGTAATGAAGCTGAAAGAGAGACTGTGTGAGGTGGAGGAGGAGATGAAGAAGCTATCAATGAATGGTAACACGGTACCATCAGGCGGCAATAGCAGCCCGAGCTCGTCATTTTCAACCATTACATATCATCCTCAGCCTCAGCCTCAGCTTCAGCCTCTGGTGAAAGAATTTGGGGCAGAGGCTGAACCAGAGATCTTCTATGTGCCAGAGTACAGTGAATATGGCTACCCCAATTTCCTTGACTGGGGCAGTGTCTATGGGATTTGATGAAATTAATTAATCATCTTTTGTGGTTTTGTTAGTACTGGTATTATTATTTAGGTTCTAATTAGTACTAGCTGCATTTGTAAAATTGTTGGATGAAGGTAAGATGGGAATAATAATTAAAACTTCATATGTATAGATTAAGCGGCTATGGTATATCTTTCATTTCTTTGCTTAATTTGGGTAATTAATTAGAGTATGTCAACGCTAGCTGGGGGAGATGCATGCAAATGTAAATTAAATTGTCTATTAATTATTTTCTATTCTGCGTAGTCAGATAAAAATAGCTCTTTTCTTCTGCTTGCACTTCTTTTCTGGATATACTACAAATGATGTGTTCATATATTATCTGGGCTATATACATTTTTCGGAACTTGAGAGTAGGTCCGATCTTTGGTTCGATGGGTTTAATTACCGTCGATTTGCTTTAAGATTCGTGCAGAACGCTTTAAATTTCGTGCGTGTCTGTTTCAATTTTCGTGCGCACAAATCTTAAATTAGATCGTACAGTCATCATTCTCGTTGAACCTAAAAGTAGGTCCGATGGGCATCGGACGTACTCCGTTCTCTTTTCGGAATAGCATATCTATATGCATTTTTTTTTTTTTACTGAAATTTTTGTAAGCTGGTATGGGAACAAGTAGTGGAGAAATTAACTATTACAGAAATACTAACATGTATATTTGTTTTAATTTTTAAAATTAACCGAAAATAGTTGTTGGAGGGAAGGGATCGAGTATTTAAGAGTTGTGAAATATAGCACCGAAATTTAAATAGAGAATGAATAAGTATAAGAATTAATTTTACTTAGTATTTAAGAGAGTACGTAAATGACAGCCCAGACAAATGCTTCCGAAATTTTTATTTATACCATAATAAAAAATAAATAAATCAAAACACACTAGTTTGATGAGAATTCCATATTCAACCAGACCGCCAAATCGTTTAGCGGCCCTAAAGACTAGAGACCGCCAATTGACTCTGCGGCTCCAGTTTAGAGGCCTCCAAATAAAATAGCGGCCTCATTTTTTTTGTAAGTGGCACGGAGGAGATGAGGTCACAAAGATTTCAAAGAAACACCCTTTTTTGAGGTGACACAGATTTCAAATATCCAGTTTTATTTAAAAAGAACAGTTTTAATAAAATTGACGTATAAACAAAAAACAAATAGATGGGGTCACTATTTTATTTGGAGGCCTCTTGACTGAGGCCGCAGGGCTAATTGGCGGCCCCCAGTTTTTGGGGCCGCAGAAAGGTTTGACGGCTTGAGTATTTCTCGAATTCTCCATAATTTGAGGTGATTGGTTTATTTATTTTGTGATTATGGTATAAATAAAAAGTTCGGCAAAATGCTTACAGCTAGCAAACTGACAGAATAGATAATCAATGTAATCCAAAGAAAGATTTATGGAGAGGCAGCTTTGATTAATCAAAGCACCCAAATATCAAAAACTGACAACAACAAAAAAAATCAAGATGTGACATGCCAAATTGATAGGTTCATGAACAAATTGTCTCATTTGGACATCTTGCAAGCTATACAAAGCTTAATTGAAAAGCAAAAATTTATAGGACCTAATATTTATCTGCTAATAGACACTATATCAGATTAAGAGACAAAAACAATCTACTCTGTATCTTATCTACACAACCAAATTTTCATTTTTGGAAGGTAAATTGTGACAACACATAAATTGGATAAGTTGGATATCAAAATCAAACAAGCAATATTACAAATATTTCCTCTATAGTTTAGATATATTATTTACTAAATTTGGTATAATTTTTTTTTTTATGAACAATCAAGTGTCAATAAAATTGAACTGTTAATTTTCCAAACTGCTTGATGGATACAAATTGCTTTTGAATTACACTAAATTTAATACAAATATAACTTATCTAAATTACGAGATAAATATCTGTAGTTTTACATTTTTTTTATAAACATTGGATCAGTTGCCCCATTAATCCATTTTTTTTGTTGTTGTTGTTTATTAATGTTGCATCAAATGAAATTAAAACTTAAAAGTTTCTTTTTAGGGTAAATTTTGCCGGAGATCACTAAACTTTGTCATTTGTCACGAATTGGTCACTCAAGTTTGATTTGTCCCTGGCTACTGAACTTTTCATTTGTCCCAATCAAGTCACTATTTAACCTTTTTAACCAAAAAATTAATAAAATATAACTTTTCCATTAGTATTATGGATGGAATTAGGAAATTATGTTGTATTTTGGACGGAATAAGTATATTCCGTTAATTTTTTGGATGGAAAAATTAGAAAGTGACTTGATTGGAACAAATAAAAAGTTCAATGGCTATAAGAAGAACAAATCAAATTTGAGTGACTAATTCGTGACAAAAATGACCTCTAGCGAAATCTACGGTAATCAAGGTTAAGGCCAACGGTATTGCATTGTTGTTTGAATGTAGATTTTAAAATATTAAATCAAATGAAATACTGGTAATTTATGATGTGGAAAACCGTGCTACAGTATTCTATAGTAAATGAGCTGTATGAACAGATAAGCATTGGATTATTTGCTAAAGTATTAGGTATGTCAAATATAATTGTGTCATGTGTTTTATTTACACAGTAAAAAAAATATATCTTAGAAATGAAATGACTTGAAGTTTTCGCTTACGATTGACTCTGAACGTGCTCACTTAAACAAATTCCTAAAAATGGAAAGTCCTACCAAATTATGCAATCCTTTTCTCTTAAAAAAAACAAAAACAAATTGTTGAACCTTGGATGGCCCACAATAAACAAACTCTCTTGACCAGGTCCAGAAGATCAAAAATCAGAAATCCTCTCTCAAATCACATGTTTAGTAGGTTAATTGCAACTTATGATTGGATGATGCTAATGATTTGGACATCTAAAACCCCCTGTTCTGATTTAAAGAAACAATCATGTCTAAGCATTCATTTTCAACTGGATAAGGTTCAGAAAGGCTTTGACAGTGACTAAAGTAAGCCCACGTCAAGTTGCTTTTCTTCATGTTCATATTTCTTTTTTCCTGCTATTCGCCGAAATTTTTATTTATACCATAATAAACCAAAACACTCGTGTTTTTTGAAAAGTCGATATTTACGCAGGTCACACATTGCCCATGCGGTCCCATTTTTTTTTTTTTTTTGTAAGTGCACAGAAAACAAATTTTTTTGTTTTTTTTTCAAAAGTCCCGAATAGTCATCTCTTGAATAAATCCAAAGTTAAAAAAAAAATAACAAGGGCCGCTAATTCATTGTGCGGCCTCTAGACTGGGGCCGCACAATACCCCTGCGGCATAGGTAGTTTTCGAATTCCTCTAAAATTGGAGTGTTTTGGTTTTTTTATTTTTTTATTATGGTATAAATAAAAATTTCGGTGCTATTTGTCTATGTAGCAAATTATGTGGTACTTGGGATGATTTAGCTACTAAATATATGATTGCAAAACACATGTATTTTTGTTGCGATTTATTACAAAATACTCTTGCTGAACTGTTTTTTTTATTAAGTATTCATTATTAATGTAAGATGGATTAAAATTTTAATTAACTATTACAAATTGAAAGAGTCATCGATCCTAGGCCTACAAAGCTGACCCAATTGTAATAATTTATTTCTCAAATACAGCTATAGAACACTGGACTTAATTAATTAAATCTATAAAAAAGTTAAAAAGTAAAAACTATTTGCCTGGATTCATATAAGGACAAATCACATGATGTAATGTGACTTGATGTGACTAAAATAGTAGAGTACGGTCACGTTAAATTTGGTCAAGCTACTGACGTTGTGACCATACATAACATAATTGGTCACATTTAACTGTTTTCTTAGATTTCAAATTAGTTTATTGAACAAAATCCGTAAAACAAGAGGTCAAAACAACTGTGAAAAATGTGCGAACTTTTTTAAAATAAAGAAACAATATTGAAAAACATGAGCCTCTTAAGTATATGATACATATCATAATCTTGACGTGCTTTGATATTTCTGTGTCATAACGTGTTCACATGTCTATATGTGACATAATCAAGCCGGTTCTAAAAACAGTGATTTTGTACTTTAATACAAAATAGCAAAAAAGTTTTAAAAAATATAAAATTTTGTATCTAAGCACATTTTAATATGAAAATCATATTGACCAGTTCGAATCGACTGTTTAAACTATGAAAATAGAAATAACGATGTTGGAGCATGATGGAGTACAAAACCAATAAGATATTTTAACCCTACTCTAAAACCAATAGAGCATTTTAACCCTACTCTTAAGAGAGTACGTAAATGACAGTCTAGACAAATGCTTACAACTAGGGACGCTCTCAGGTACTGACTCAAGCAAATTGCAACGGCCGGTCCATATTAATTCTATCTGGGCCAAACTCAATCCGGTACCTATTGAGACTGTAGGGATCTATTTTGAGATTTGTACCATGTTAAATGGGCCGTCCGATTATAATTTGCTTGAGTCAGGTAACCTGAGGTGATGTGAATTCTTACAGCTAGCTAGCAAACTGACAGAATAGATAATCAATGTAAACCAAAGAAAGATTTATGGAGAGGCAGCTTTGACTTAAGCACCCAAATATCAAAAACTGACAAAAAAATAAAATCAAAATGTGACATGCCAAAATTGATAGGTTCATGAACAGATTGTCTCATTTGGACATCGACTCTTGCAAGCTATACAAATTAAGCTTAATTGAAAAGCAAAAATTTATAGGACCTAATATTTATCTGCTAATAGACACTATATCAGATTAAGAGACAAAAACAATCTACTCTGTATCTTATCTACACAACCAAATTTTCATTTTTGGAAAGTATATATATATAACTCATATATATATATTTGACAATTGTGACAACAGATAAATTGGATATCAAAATCAAACAAGCAATACTACAAATATTTCCTCTATAGTTTAGATATATTATTTACTAAATTTGGTATAATTTATAAATTTTTTATGAACAATCAAGTGTCAATAAAATTGAACTGTTAATTTTCCAAACTGCTTGATGGATAATAGGAGATAGAAATCCACAAAATAAAGTTCATTATTATATTCTACATAAATAATCATGAATTTTTATATTTAATACATCTCCTAACTCCAAATAGTTGAAAAACTATGATTTTTGCAAAATCTAGGGCTCTGATTGGTGCCACGTGCATGAGGTACATCTAGCAATTACCCTAAGCTATCTGGGTACAAACTGGAGTGCGTACACAAAAGCATCTCTAATTATTTTTTTGCTGAAATTCTGAGATGCCTGGACATGTTCCAAATGATTTGAACCCTATGCGCCGAGAAGCCAGTCAGATGGTCTGCAGACGACCCAGCTCACCCAAATCCTACTCTCAAATTAAAACTCAGACGCTGAGCGCCTCTGACCCCTTCGTCCCCACTGAACCCGGAGCACTCTAAGGCAATACAATCCCATTCGTGGTCTATAGTGAAACAAGTGCACCCGGAACCAAGTTTAAAACAAATAAACGGTCCCCCCTGCTGGGGAGACTGACAGGAGGGCCCCACACGTGTCATCTTCTCCCCCCGAACCCTCTCTCCACGTCTCTTTCCGGTAATGAAGAACAAGGAAAAGAAATGAAAATTTGCGAGAAGGAGATAAATTGTACCGATTCCTCGCGGGTTCAAGCAATTCTATATAAGACGATGACATGGGAACGATCAATTTGATCCCTTATAGACGTAGCAAAGAGAAAGGTAATGGGTGAATTTGGGACCTGACAAACCCATACACATAATGCCAAATTGAGATGAAAAAAACCATTCCTACCTCTCTTAGATGCTCTGTAGCTGCTCAATTGAAATGAAAAGGAGGTCAACAAAGCCATGCCAAGACCCCCTTTATTTTTAGGGTTTAATTAAACTGAGAGGAATAGCAAAGAAATAGAACTCTCTGAATGTTTAAATTAAGTCATTGGGGATCCAGTGAGGCCCTTTAATGCTTTAATTAATGGGTCTGCACGGATTATGCCCGAATTGAATACTGGCACCTCTATACATATGGAAAAGAGATGCAACGGATCCGAAAATGATAACTGACAGCCAAAAGAGGTATGATACCTCACTAGGCATGTTACCCTTATGCTATACATGCACCCTGGCATCCCCTTGAAGGCCAAAGGACAATTAAACGGCTGTAGGCCATGTTAAGCCGGTTTAACCTCAAGCACATGTTACCAAGCTCTCAGCTGGCGCAGCAGAGGTTTTGTCCTCATGCACACATGTTCAAGCACCAGGCTACATGCCAAATTAGAAGAATCTCCTTCTCATGCATGAGGAGAAGCATGCACCTCGGATGGCATATCAAAACCCTTAAATAAAATGCATGAGGGGTCAAGATGAATTCAACACATGGGTTGCCAATATGGCTGCTGATAATTGAATGAATGTATCAGAAACACAGCTGGAATGAAGATCAAAAATATCTGAAGCATTGAAGTGAAGATGAAGAAATTGAAAGGTGAAGATCATGCCAGCATAGGCTCTAAAACCCTAACCATACTGATGCCTTGAAGGCTATATAAAGCCCCCAAAATGAAGAAGAAATAAGGGATCTCTGATATACACAAAAGAAACGACTAAAGGATAATATACCTATACTCTGCCTCTCCAAAAGCTCTTTTATTTTCAAATAGTTAGGTTGGCCTCTATAGAGAAATTCTTGTAATCTTCAATACAACAACTAATAAGGTATAAAAGATACCTAAATTGGAGCTTATTAGCTGCCACAATGTAGTCTTGTAGTGAAAATCGATTTTTAATGAAGTTTTGATGTTTGCTGCTACATTTTGCTTTTCTGTTATCTTTTTTTCTTTCTTTCTTTCTTTTTCTTTCTCTGCTATTTGATAGGAAAAAGGGAAAACCTCCAGTGAACCGGGCTTAGGCTGAAGATTAAGTGAGGTTATCCCTTAGGTTGAGTCATCTTTTGAGTCCAATTAGGAAAAAGAGCCGATTGTGTGGTCTTCCCTTGTGAGTCCAGTCCAAGTTACCTCTTATGAGTTATGAGGCCTTCAATACATGGGATGGGGATTTTCTATTAAAAAGAAAAGGCATTTTGCCAAGATTTTGTAAATAAATAAATAAAAAGGACTTCTCTGTAAAAAAGCACTAGGCTGAGATTGTTATGATCACAAAATGCTATATGTTGAGTCCTTGGACCAATTTGGCATGAGAGCAACCTAAGAAGCCTATAAAACACATTTTTTCTATACAAAAACATAAAGGGGAGGGGTCTGTCTGCTAAGTAAAGGAATGAATAGGAACCAGGGACCTTATTGCATAAATACACAACCAAGGAATGCAAGTAAGGCTACTGTTTCATGCTTAATCCTTTACTGGTAAGGGTAACCAGGGACTCAAAGGGGGTTTGCATCAGTTTCAGTGCTTGCATATAACCTGGACATGAACTAAACAAGGCAAGTGTTGGTGACCAGTGCAATACTTTACATTCTATTTTTGCTTATATATTCTAAGGAATTGAGACACCAAGATTGAGTTGGTAGGGTTAAACATTATTATTTGCTTAGGTTTTATGCTAATTTTTCTCATTTACTCACACTCATATGTTTCAAAACATAAATTGCAGGAGTACACGAGAGACATTCAAATGGAGATCATATGAATTGCTATCATTTGTCACAATATTTTGTACCAAATTAAATATATTGGTTTATTCAAAATACCAAAAATTTTGTTTTCATTATGATGTTTCAGTTTATCTCAATTCAATATTGCTTGCTGCCACAATATTTTGTATCAAAATTAAATATATTGACTTATTCCAAATACCAAATTTTTTTTTACAATCTAATGTTTCAGTTTATCACAATTAAATATTACTTGCTGCTGTGATTTATTTATATAGACAATTCAAAGGGAGATTTAAAATATACAGAAATGTTTCTGTCTCCAGGAATTAAACATTTCCAATGGTTGCCCCATGGAAATCATTAGAATAACTATAAAATAATATAAACTGAATCAATGAAATATTTCCATACGCATTTGATCAAGTATTTACATGAACCCTCAATGTAAAATAATATAAACAGAATAACGAAAACATTTCCAAAGGTAGTTCCATGGAAATAATATGTCCAACTATAAAATAATATAAACTGAATCAATAAAACATTTCCATGCGCATTTGCTCCAGCATTTTCATGAACCTTCACTATAAAATAATATAAACAAAATAAACAAAACATTTCCAATGGCTCGTGGAAATAATATGTCCAACTATAAAATAATATAAAATGAATCAATAAAATATTTCCATGCAATTTGCTCCAGTATTTCTATGAACCTTTACTATAAAATAATATAAACAAAATAAACAAAACATTTCCAAGGTAAGCCCATGGATATAATTTGTTCCACTTCTTCAGACTAATTTCCATGCGCATGAAGTATTTCCATGCACATTTAATAAAATATAATATTTGGTCTGTTTGGCGGATCATGGGTCATGCAAAACTATTTCTAAGGACGGATAAGATACATTTTCATGGGCGGACAAGAGTAATTTTCATGCGCTACTTGTTCCATGGGCCTACCCTTGAAAATGGTTTACGGATTCAGAAACGACAATTTTAATTTTATGAACCCTTCACATGCATGGAAATGCCTTTCCTCCTCTTGCTAAAAACGAAAATTCTAGTAGTGAGATCTTATTTTATGCAAACTTGAGGTCTGTGAAGAAATACATGATGTTCTTTAACTATAAAATAAAAAACCAAATTATTTCACCAACAAATATAAAGTAAATGTTGTGACATTCAATATCTATATGCCAAAATATGTGAAACATCACACAATATCAAGACGTCTTTTATCAATTTATAGTCAATATTAATTTTAAATAATTTTATGCGTCATATTAAAAAATCTACCACTCATGTATATTAAACCACACTATAATTGCATGCCTAATTGTTTGCATGTTGTATCTAAAGTCCCAATGACTATCCGAATCTAATAAACAGGGCAATTTAAAGCTCTTTTTTTTGTTTGAAGAGAAGGAAATATTAACTAAATATGGTATTCACAAGTTCATCTTGTTAGTTAGGAAAGAACTAACTAATGATTGTTACATACGCCAAACTCTTTTGATTGGGCCCATTATGATTTTGATGGAATGAAGGAATCTATCTTCATGATTGATATTTTATAAAGCCCATTTTTGGGCCTTTTGAACATAAAATTATGGGCCGATAATTTATTTACTCATTTATTTATTCATTTATTTATTCATTCATTGATATTCTAATTATTCATTTACTTATGGGCCAATATTTTTATTTATTCACTTATTGTACTCTAGGGCGGGTAAAAAAATTCAAATTTTGTGGCTCGTAAAAATGAAGCTATTTTATGACAATTTCACTATTTCTTTTTGTGTTCATCATGAGATAGATGATGAACTTTGTTGCTAGCAAAAAGATGAAATTATATTCTGATTTATGGTTTATGTGCGGCTCACAACATCAAATTAATGAAAAAATTTCGTCTATATGCGGCTCACAACACAAACAAGCTATTAATAAGGTGAGCTGGCTCGGTTCGTGATCAGCTCAGCTTGTTCTAACACGAGCCGAATTCAAATTTTCTGAACTCGGCTCGTAGTCCAATTTATACTGTGTTTAAAAAAAAAAAAAAAGATCCTTGTATCATGTAAGTTTGAAAAATTAGTATAATGTTGCTAGCATAAACAATACTACATCATGATTAGTTAAGAAACTTTAATTTCGTGGACTTTAAGCATCTAAACAGATTGCACTTAGCTATGCTTAATCACAAAGCACCCAATGATAGATTAAGATTAATTAAATTGGGCAGTTAGTAGATAAGCTCAATCCCAAACCATATTAGTTTCAAAAGTTGGAAATAAATCAGCTGAAATTTCGAGATCGGCTACTGTTCACCCTGAAATCCCTGCAATCCGAAATCCAACCATCGATTTTTTTTCGAGAATGCATCTCGAAACAGCTGGGTTTTCCTTGCACGCATCTCGGAACAGTTCAACGGCTGTGATACCTCGCATATTTAGTCTATTTTAGGCCTGTTTTAGTACCAGATTTGTGCCATAATTCACCAGAATCATGTGCATTTCATAGATATATCTTTAGAATTTGGTACTGCTGAGTGTTTGTTTGTTTTCTGCAGGTTTGGAGCAAAACACACGAAGAAACGGCGATTCAGATGATGAGGTACGACCCTTACCAGGCTTGGTACGGGTCTCACCAGACTTAGCCGTTTTCAGCTCTTCACGCCTGGTACGGCCAGGCCGTACCACTTTGGTACGGGCCGTACCTAAAGGCGGCCTGACAGATTCAAATTTTGGCAGAGGCTATTTAAAGCGGGGAACTCTCCAATTTCGACATCCATTCCATTCCAGATCTATTTGAGAGCACAGTAAGAGAGAGAAAGAGAGCTAAGGAGCTAGGAGCAAGAAGGAAGGAAGAGGAAAGAGGCGAAACTCGACGGATCAAGCTTCCTCCTCTCGATCCCTTCGATCCATGGCTTTCTCTATCACTCTTATTGTATTTTTAGATCAGATCATGTGCTGTGAGTAGTTATTTTAGTTTCTAGGGTTTTGAGACGGATTCTTGATTTGCTTTGACTTTCTTTGACTTGTATCTTGTATGAACTCTTTTGATTGTTTGATTGTGATTTCTTTGCTATCTCTTGCTTTGTTTGCTGTGATTGTGTATGATGAACCTCTAGGTTTAGATCGAACCTATCAAGGTCATGTGATCATCTCAATCTCTCAACCAAATCAATTGTTTAGGGTAGACTTGTTCGAATTGAAGCCGAGAGGTTGAATTCTCCTCTAATCGACAGATTAGAGGGTGCCTTAGGTCTCCAATCAACCAATTAGGGTAGATCTGTACCAACACACGAGAGTTGAGGTGTAGAAATCCCTAAAAGGCAATCAATTGCATTCCAACCTAGATCTTGATCCAACAAACGACAGTTGGGGCTTAGGAACCTTAGGTATGGTCAATTGAACCTTTCCAAAGAGTTTAGCACAAGGTACCAGCAAGGAAATGCATCAACTCGAACTGGTAAGCTCTGTTCTGGGAAGCCAGTACGGGTCTTACCAGAGTGGTACGGCCTTGCCTTACCAAGTTAAGTACGGCCTAGCCGTACCGACTTGGTACGGGCCGTACCACTAGAGGCAGATCATAGATGAAGTCTGAAACCCTGGAAACGCCTTTTATCCATAATCAAAACACAATTTACATTTCTTCTAGCATTTTATTACATCTTTTTGAATTGTTTGAATTGTTTGAATTGACCTTTTTAGGAAATTAAATACCAAACCAAATCTTTCTCACTTCTAGTTTTTAATCGAGTTAGGTAGATTCTAACCTAGTAATTGTCCGTCCCTGTGGATCGATACCCGATTATACTACTCGATAGGGGTTGTGCACTTGCAACCCTTACTCGTGAAGTGTAAACGCGGTTTTAAAAGGTACGCCCTCAAGCGTACCGAAACTTGCGTTGCGCTTCTGCGCGAACAAGTTTTTGGCGCCGTTGCCGGGGACGGTAACCAATTGCCTAGTTAGATTTTACCTTACTTAGTTAATATAGATTTTATCTTGTATCTTTCTTGTTTTCTTTTTCTTAATCAAAATCACTAAAAACTGGCTTTTGAACCCCCCCCTGCAGGCAAATACAGGTTGAAGTATAATCTGAGAAGCAAGGGCCCACTGTTCGATCAAACTCCTCCAGACTCAGCCGAGACTGCTCAGCCACCCTCTGGTACGGCTAGGCCGCACCAATCTGGTCCGACCCGTACCGATTCAGGCACGGCCAGGCCGCACCAATCTGGTCCGACCCGTACCAAGACACCTGAACCTGAAGAAATGGCTGGGGCAGAGGACGAAGCCCGAATCAGACTGGAGGCAGAGGCCAGGGAAAGAGAAAGAGAACGGCGAGAAGACGAAGGTTGTCTGACGGACGATGATGAGGATGTTTTCATGCCTCGGACCCTGCGGGAGTTCAACGTGCCGAGAGCTGGAGACGTGCGAGGTGCGATCCGGCTACCACACATTCCAGGACAGCAACCGAACTTCAATCCGGGGGTTGTCAACATGGTGCAGCAGAACACCTTCCACGGACTCGACCACGAGGACCCGCACGCTCACCTCCAGACCTTCCTCGAGTGCATCACGACCATCAAAACCAACGGTGAGAATGCTGATTACACCAAGCTTGCTATATTTCCTTTCACTCTTAGGGATAAGGCCAAGAAATGGTTAGGATCTTTGCCTAGGGACTCTGTTAGAACTTGGAGGGACTTGTCCAAATTGTTTCTGACCAGATTTTTCCCTCACAAGAGGACAGCCAAGGTAAGACATGACCTGACCAGCTTTAGGCAAATTTTTGATGAACCCCTGAATGAGGCTTGGGAAAGGTTTAGAGAATTGCAGTACTCTTGTCCACACCATGGTATACCCGACTGGCTTTTAATTCAAACGTTTTACGACGGCCTGAATGAGAGCACACGTGCTTACGTGGACGCTGTTGCGGGAGGCGCGCTGATGTCAAGGGAGCCTTTAGAGGCTATGAACTTGATCGACAGCATGGCGCAGAACCAGCAGTGGTCCGGCCGCGACACGTCACGCCAGCGAGGAGGCTAAGGAGGTAGCCAAGGAGATGGCAAGTACGAGCTCGATCACATCACGGCTCTCACCGCCAAGATGGACGCCATGCAGCGGGCGATGGACAAGCTCAGCGTAAAGGCAGTCGAACAGCAACCTCAAGTCTGCGTCATGTGCGGAGACGAGAGGCATGCATACGAGCAGTACCCGCTGGTGCAACAAGACGAGGAGAGTGAGCAGGTCAACTCTCTCAACAACGAGCCTTCCTTCTTCCCAAGACCTCCCTTCAGCCGGTCCTACTCCAAGGATCTGGTTGAGCAGCAGCACTGGAGGTCGAACCAGAACAACCCTGCGCCTTTCAACAACTCTTCGTTCAGACCGCCCTTCAACAACAACAGCTTCCAGAGGCCGCAGTACAACAACAACAACAACAACTGGAACAATCGGGCGAACAACACTGGAAACTATCCCCCTCCGAACAACAACGATTGGAGAGCCCAAGCTTCGAGCAGCAGCAACAGCAACAACAATGGCAACAGGAACTTCTACCAGAACGCTTCCTTTCCCAATCAAGGCAACCGAGCAGCTCCATCTGGCCCCTCAAAGTCGAATGCGCCCGCTGATGTGAACGACTTCACTCACGAGCAGGGCAAGATGAATCAGATGATGTGGGAGCAGATGCAGAGCATGACCACTCAAATGGCTGCCCAAAGCAAGTTGCTGGAGCAGCTGAGCCAGATGGTCACCTCAAGCCACTCTCGACCCGGGAAGCTTCCAGCTCAGCCCGAACCAAATCCAAGAGAAGAGGCTAAGGCGGTCACTCTGAGAAGTGGGATCCAATACGACGAGCCACCAATGCCAAGTGAGAGCACAGTTGATCCGATCCTTGACGCGACACCTGACGCGACCCCGACCCCTGTGTCAATTCCACTGAAGGAGGTTAATCCAGAACGAGCTGAGGTCATCCAACCTCAAGCGAGTGCAGACTGCACCAGCTCGGCAAGACCTGCACAACCTCCATCCGAAGCGTCAGGTAGTCAGAAGAAGAAAGGTGCCGAGAAACCACCTCCATACCGGCCACCTGTTCCATTCCCCCAGAGATTAGCTGAGACGAGACTGAACGAGCAATTCGCCAACTTCGCAAACGTCATCAAGCAGCTGCAGATCACCATCCCTTTCACCGACGCTTTGACCCAAATGCCCACCTATGCCAAGTTTCTGAAGGACATCCTTTCCAACAAGAGAAGCTTGGAGGGGCACGCGACAGTCAAGCTGACGGAGCAGTGCAGCGCAATTTTGAAAAGCGAGCTACCCCCCAAATTGGACGATCCTGGAAAGTTTTCCATTCCATGCACCATTGGGAAGGCTACAATCAAGAAAGCCCTGTGTGATCTAGGAGCGAGCGTGAGTCTCATGCCACGCACCATCTATGATCGCATAGGAGTGGGGGAGCTCAAGCCCACAAGGATGACACTGCAGTTGGCGGATTCTTCAGTCCGACTTCCACTTGGTGTGGTGGAGGATCTGCCAGTTCAAGTTGGGAAGTTCTTCGTGCCCGTCGATTTCGTCGTCATGGAGATGGAAGAAGATAAGGAAGTCCCAATCATCTTGGGACGACCTTTTCTGAGTACAGCTGGCACGATAATTGACGTGAAGCATGGCATCCTGACTCTGAACTTTGGAGGAGAGAAGGTGAAATTCCAAATTGATCGCGCCATGAGATATCCGTCACGATCTGAGACATGTTTCCGAGTTGACGGGATAGAGGAGTGCTTGGCTGATCTGGCCAAGGACTACTTTTTTGAACAAGTCAACAACTCGCTGCGCCAAGACGCTGAATTCCTCTCCAAGTTGCCAAGCGAGGCGAGCGAGTCAATTTGTGCAGCAGATGCGATTCCTGAGGATCTGGAGGATCGTACATCACACTCTGAGACGAGGAGTGGAGCGGAGCCTGCCAAGGCCGACGTCTCGACAGCACACGAGTCAGATCACCCAGATACGACTCGTGACAACGATCAGCCTGAGCGTCCGACTCCCGAACTCAAACCTCTTCCAACCAATCTCAGATATGAGTTCCTCGATCCAGAAAAATCATGTCCTGTGATCGTCAATGCGAGTCTAAACCCCGATCAAACCGCCAAACTTCTGGAGAAGCTGAGATTTCACAAGGGCGCGATTGGGTACTCGATCAAGGACTTGAAAGGGATCAACCCAGCCATCTGCTCACACCGGATTCTTCTCGAGGATGATCACAAGCCGTCCGTGGAGCACCAGCGGCGACTCAACCCCAACCTGAAGGAGGTGGTGAAAAAGGAAATTCTCAAACTCCTGGATGCAGGCATCATCTATCCCATCTCTGACAGCAAGTGGGTGAGTCCCGTTCACGTGGTGCCCAAGAAAGGAGGCACGACAGTGGTGAGAAATGAAAAGGACGAGCTAGTCCCTACTCGTGTGGTATCTGGGTACCGCATGTGTATTGACTACAGGAAGCTCAACGCTACCACGCGCAAGGATCACTTCCCACTGCCGTTTGTCGACCAACTCCTTGAAAGGCTTGCGACTCATTCTCATTTTTGCTACCTTGACGGGTACTCAGGATTCTTTCAGATCCCCATTCACCCGAACGACCAAGACAAGACCACTTTCACATGTCCCTACGGTACATTCGCATACCGTAGGATGCCATTCGGTCTGTGCAATGCACCTGCCACCTTCCAAAGAGCCATGACGGCTATCTTCTCAGATTTCATCGAGAAAGAGGTTGAGGTCTTCATGGACGACTTCTCTGTCTATGGGACCAGCTTTGACTCATGTCTAGCCAACCTCTGCAAAATCCTGGAGAAGTGTGAAGAGGTCAACCTGATCCTGAATTGGGAGAAATGTCACTTCATGGTCCAAGAGGGAGTTGTCCTTGGACATGTTGTGACCTCCAAAGGAATTGAGGTTGACAAAGCCAAGGTGGAGGTGATCGAGAAGCTGGAGATCCCAACAAATGTCAAAGCTGTGCGAAGCTTTCTGGGACACGCTGGCTTCTACCGCCGATTCATCAAGGACTTCTCGAAAATCGCAAAACCATTGACCAACCTGCTCATCAAGGACTCTGATTTCATCTTCACGCAGGAATGTGTCGATTCGTTTTGCCGATTGAAAGAAGCCCTTGTCTCAGCACCCATCCTGCAGCCTCCAGACTGGACCTTGCCATTCGAGTTGATGTGCGATGCGAGTGATTACGCTGTGGGAGCGGTTCTTGGGCAGCGGAAGGAGAACAAGCCATGTGCTATCTACTACGCTAGCAAGGTGCTAGACCCTGCCCAGATGAACTACACAACAACCGAAAAGGAGCTTTTGGCTGTTGTGTTCGCTCTCGACAAGTTTAGATCCTATCTGGTTGGTTCCAAGATAGTGATCTACACTGACCACGCCGCACTCAAGTATCTGTTGAGCAAGCAGGATGCCAAACCTCGCTTGATTAGGTGGATTCTCCTCCTGCAGGAGTTTGACATCGAAATCAGGGACAAGAAAGGAGTCGAAAACACCGTGGCTGACCATCTGTCCCGGCTTCGCTGGGAAGATGAGGGCTCTGGTAGCCTGCCAATTGATGACTCGTTCCCTGATGACCAATTCCATTCGATTTCTGCCATGGAGGAGATCCACTCGGTTGGTAAACCGATGCACGCGACTCATGCGGTGCAAGATCGGACGTTCCATGCCACTGACCGAGTGAACACCAAGTCAGCACCCTGGTATGCAGACATTGCGAACTTTCTCGCCTCAGGAGTACTTCCTCCTACCATGTCATACCAGCAGAAGAAGAAGCTGCGATCGGACGCCAAGTTCTACTTCTGGGACGACCCCTACCTCTTCAAGACTGGCGTTGATGGCATCTACCGACGATGTATGCCATATGACGAGACGCGCTCCATTCTTGAGCACTGCCACTCCTCAGCCTACGGAGGACACGCTTCATCCTCCAAGACTGCTTCAAAGGTCCTACAATCCGGCTTCTTCTGGCCTTCACTTTTCAGAGATGCTAGGACCTTCGTCGCAGCTTGTGACAAGTGTCAGCGCACCGGGAACATCTCCAAGAGGAATGAAATGCCTCTCCACTCTATTCTAGAGGTAGACATCTTTGATGTCTGGGGCATTGACTTCATGGGACCGTTTCCACCCTCTTGTGGGAACGAGTACATCCTGGTGGCTGTTGACTACGTCTCCAAGTGGGTGGAGGCAGTAGCTTGCAAGAATGCGGACTCCAATGCCGTGAAAAGACTATTCACTGACATCATCTTCCCTCGCTTTGGAGTTCCAAGAGCCGTCATCAGTGATGGTGGCAAGCATTTCATCAACCGCCAGTTCGACAATCTCCTGAGTCGCCATGGAGTCACTCACAAGGTGACCACATCCTACCATCCTCAAGCCAACGGTCAAGCCGAGATTTCCAACAGAGAGATCAAGTCTATCCTGGAGAAGACCGTTGCTCGAACGAGAAAGGATTGGTCGCTCAAGCTGAGTGACGCACTATGGGCCTACCGTACAGCCTTCAAAACTCCGATTGGGATGAGCCCTTTCAAATTGGTGTACGGAAAGTCCTGCCACTTGCCCGTGGAAATTGAGCACAAGGCATACTGGGCCACACGGGCCATCAACATGGACTTGCTCTCAGCTGGAGAGAAACGCATCCTTGACTTGCATGAGTTAGAGGAGATGCGTCTCAATGCCTACGAGAACGCGAGAATTTACAAGGAAAGGACCAAACAGGTTCACGACAAGCGCATCATGCCTCGTGAGTTCCATGAGGGAGACCTGGTCCTCTTGTTCAATTCTCGACTTAGGCTCTTTCCAGGGAAGCTGAAGTCCAGGTGGTCCGGTCCATTCCGGGTGAGGGCAGTGTTCCCATTTGGCGCCGTGGAATTGGAAAACAAGGAGGGGCAGACTTTCAAAGTCAATGGTCAGCGTCTCAAGCACTACATTGCTGATCATCCCCAAGAAATACGAGTGAGCTTGGATCTCTCCGATCCATCTCCAACCAAAGCCTGACGAGAGAAGGTCGAGCTCGAGACCTAAAACGAGCGCTCCTTGGGAGGCAGCCCAAGCCATTTTTACCTGTTTGGCATCTTAGGAACAGATAGACATGCATTCATTCTTCTGCATTGCATCACGAGCGGCTTGAGAAGTCACGAGAAAGAGAAACGAAAATTTTTGAGGTTGGTACGGCTAGGTCATACCACATTGGTACGGCCTGAAAAATTGAAGGGTTGGTACGGCCCGCACCAATTTGGTACGGCCAGGCCGTACCTAGGTCAGGGACGCGAACCGACGCCATAACTGCCGCCTTTTTCTTTTTAAACCCGATCCAACCCGCACCCCTTCCCCTTCCCAGCCGCACCTCTCAATCTACTCTCTCTTCTCTCCCTCTCCACTCCATTTTCTCTCCTTCTCCACTCATTCTACCTCTCTTCCACCCTAACCGAGCACAAGGAGCACCGGCCACCCAACCGAGCACTTCACCGGTCCAAGCCGCACGTCTTCGGTCCGACCCGCACTTCTCTTCGGTCCGACCTGCACCTTCTTGCTCTCGGTTAGTCCTTCTCCTTCCATTTTCTTTGTTTCCCTCCATTTTCGTGCTTCCCTCTCTTCCTTGCTCGGTTCTGCCCAGTTTGTCAAAACCCTAGCTTGGTACGGCCCACCCGTACCAAGTAGGTACGGCCCGTACCAGTCTCTCTGAACTGACACCAAACTGGTACCAGTTGGTGCGGCCCTTACCAGCCATCACCAAAACCCTAAGTTAGGTACGGCCCGTACCAGCCCGTGCGGCTAGGCCGTACCTACCTAGGTCAGACCAGGCCGTACCTACTCAGTCGGACCCTCAACCAGCCCAACGAGCGTCTGAGAGAAATGCGTCGTCAATCCTCTCGCTCCTCCACACCCTCTGACGCCTCCATCCGTTCCGCCACTGGCCCGATGGCCAACGTCCCTCCTGCTGATGCCCCGCGTCATCTCATCACTCCCACCGGCGTGCGTCTCGGAGTGACTCCCGCGCATCTCTCCACTCCCGGGAGAGTGCAGCCAGGACTGGGTCCCGCCAGAGTCCTTCCCTTCAGGACGCCGTCACGCCCATCTATTATGAGGGAGAGACCACATCCAGTGGCCATCAGTCAGTCTACCGGAGCCCACAGGAGAGCCCCTCCTACCATCCATCTGGAGACCAGGACCAGGGCTCTGACGAGGCCTCTGACCAGGCCCAGGGCTCTGATCAGGCCTCCATCCACGACTCCGACCACGCCTCTGACTCCTTCGGCACTGATGCGGCCCTCTCTGACGCCACCCAGCGTGCCGATGCGTACGCCGAGGAGTACTTCTCCATACTGACCCGTCGGCAGTTCAAGTACTTCGATATGCTGCTGAAGAAATCGATCAACAATACGAGGATTGTTGACTTCTCTGCTCTTCAGACGCTGGGACTGGAGGATGAGTTCCGCCGCATCACCACCCGGGTCGGGATCACTCCAGCCTTCTGGGAGATCGCCCAAAGGGGGTACAAGAAGCTCACCATGGAGTTTCTTTCCTCTCTGGAGCTCAAGTACTCGCGGAACGATACCCCGTTCATCAGGTTCCGCATGCTGAGTGAGACCCACTGCGTCTGGCTGTCTGACTTGAGGGAGTGGTTTGGCTTTGAGCCGAACCCGACTACTGATTCCCTCTCTTTCTCTGGGGACTTGGAGCGCGACAGCTTCTGGGCGCTGATCTCTGGCGCCCCAGCCGGGTCAGCTTTCAACAAGGAGTACAAGCAGCTCAATGTCCCTCATCCGGTCATCCGATGTCTGCTGCGTATCCTCGGTTGCACCATCTTTGCGCGTGGCGAGACGTTCGCCCGCGCCAATGTTGAGGATATGCAGCTGGTGGATCATATGCTGCGTCCCGACAGCACTCTCGAGCGGCCCGATCTGATGCTCGCCATGATCCACCACTGGCTCGGCATCCAGCGGCAGCCCAAGCCGGGTGGCGTTGTTTACATCTCGGCCTATGTCACTCTGATCGCCGAGCGCTTACACCTCCAGATCATCGGCGACGAGGAGTGCCGGAGCTCCCGATCTCTCTCTCTCACTCAGTTCACCACCTACAAGTTCATCGAGTCAGCAGCAGGACGCGATGGGCGAGGTGCTTGGGCTTGGCGCATGCCTGACATGCGGACCAGATATATCATGCCATTCCCGGTCACTCTCTCCTTCACTGACCGGAGCACTTGGTTTTTCCGACGTCCGCCCCGCGTGCAGCCTGCCCCTGAGGTCCCACCTCCACCTCCCCCACCTCCACCTCCTCCACCACCACCGCAGGGCGATGAGGACATGCTCGATGCCACCACCTCTCCAGTCCAGGCTCCGTTTGAGCCGCTGCACCCTCTCTCTCCTCATGTGCCACCTTTCCCCAGCCAGGCTCCCCCCTTCTTCGAGCAGGTACATCCTTCACCCTTTGGTGCAGGTACCTCATTCTATGGAGCTGGCCCTACCACGTACCAGACTGGCCCATCCACCTCTGCCTACGCAGCTGGACCCTCCACCTCCTACAGTCGACCAGTGTATCCCCCTCCAGTCTCTGAGCCCACCATCCAGGATGTCTACCACCTGATGTACGGCATGCGTCAGGAGCAAGGTGTTGCACTCTATGAGCAGGGTGCTGCCATTCGTGAGCAGGGCGCCGCACTCCATGATCTCACACAGCGAGTGACTGGGATAGAGCAGCAGTTGAGTGACTGGCTCTGGTACGACCGCTCCCACGACTGATCAGGTTCGCTCTCTTTTCCCCGAGCTTCTTTTATCTCTTTTATCTTCTAGTCTTGAAGCATTGAGGACAATGCTCAGGCTAAGCTTGGGGGGATTGCATTTGCATTTAGGTCATATTTACTTTACCGTTATTTTTCTTGCATTTTTTTCGTATTTTCGTGCATTGTTAGGTGAAGATTTGCGTGAATTGCTAGAATTGAGAATAACTTTGAAACAATTTAGTTGTGATTAGGATAGACCTGAGTGAATTGGAACTAACCCATGATTGGTTATTGAACTGCTTAGGTTGAGATGTTTTTAATAATGGAAACGATGAAACAAACTTAGAATTGAATCGAACGAGATTATTCGAAAAAACTGAACTGTGCCTTTAGGAATTGAGATTTTCAAATTAAGAAAGTTTGGAATATCCATTGGTATGAATGAATACCAATAGATGTGTGTATTCATGGTATGAGCAAACAAATAAAAAAAACAAAAAAAAAACAAAACAAAAAAAAAGATGGAGAACATAAGAGTACTGGCAATAAGCCTCGAATGGGCGCCTTTGAGCTCGTCTCCCAATTAGAAATAAAGAAAGAAAATTTTGCTCATACCAACACACTTCGTTCGCAACTTTCTTACCCTTAAGCTTGATTCAAGCTTGGGGGAGGGAAAATGAAAAGAAAAATCACCTTGAATGAAAGCACTGATTCGGAAAAAGAATGAAATTGTTTCGATCAAACCTAGGTAATTAGTCTTTCCATTGTTAGAAGCATCTCAAAATAAAAAGTTCAATTGACTAATTGGTGGAGTGAATCAAGGTTTATAAAGGCATATTTGAATTACAACCGAATCGATTCTAGAAATTCTTGACTATAGCAGATTCACGTAGGTTTTCACATTTAGACTTGTATCTGCATTTAGATTTAGTTGTCCAGCACTTTTACCCGAGTTTGAAACTTTTTTTTGCTTGAGGACAAGCAAAGGTTCAGCTTGGGGGAATTTGATACCTCGCATATTTAGTCTATTTTAGGCCTGTTTTAGTACCAGATTCGTGCCATAATTCACCAGAATCATGTGCATTTCATAGATATATCTTTAGAATTTGGTACTGCTGAGTGTTTGTTTGTTTTCTGCAGGTTTGGAGCAAAACACACGAAGAAACGGCGATTCAGATGATGAGGTACGACCCTTACCAGGCTTGGTACGGGTCTCACCAGACTTAGCCGTTTTCAGCTCTTCACGCCTGGTACGGCCAGGCCGTACCACTTTGGTACGGGCCGTACCTAAAGGCGGCCTGACAGATTCAAATTTTGGCAGAGGCTATTTAAAGCGGGGAACTCTCCAATTTCGACATCCATTCCATTCCAGATCTATTTGAGAGCACAGTAAGAGAGAGAAAGAGAGCTAAGGAGCTAGGAGCAAGAAGGAAGGAAGAGGAAAGAGGCGAAACTCGACGGATCTAGCTTCCTCCTCTCGATCCCTTCGATCCATGGCTATCTCTATCCCTTTTATTGTATTTTTAGATCAGATCATGTGCTGTGAGTAGTTATTTTAGTTTCTAGGGTTTAGAGATGGATTCTTGATTTGTTTTGACTTTCTTTGACTTGTATCTTGTATGAACTCTTTTGATTGATTGATTGTGATTTCTTTGCTATCTTTTGCTTTGATTGCTGTGATTGTGTATGATGAACCTCTAGGTTTAGATCGAACCTATCAAGGTCATGTGATCATCTCAATCTCTCAACCAAATCAATTGTTTAGGGTAGACTTGTTCGAATTGAAGCCGAGAGGTTGAATTCTCCTCTAATCGACAGATTAGAGGATGCCTTAGGTCTCCAATCAACTAATTAGGGTAGATCTGTACCAACACACGAGAGTTGAGGTGTAGAAATCCCTAAAAGGCAATCAATTGCATTCCAACCTAGATCTTGATCCAACAAACGACAGTTGAGGCTTAGGAACCTTAGGTATGGTCAATTGAACCTTTCCAAAGAGTTTAGCACAAGGTACCAGCAAGGAAATGCATCAACTCGAACTGGTAAGCTCTGTTCTGGGAAGCCAGTACGGGTCTTACCAGAGTGGTACGGCCTTGCCTTACCAAGTTAAGTACGGCCTAGCCGTACCGACTTGGTACGGGCCGTACCACTAGAGGCAGATCATAGATGAAGTCTGAAACCCTGGAAACGCCTTTTATCCATAATCAAAACACAATTTACATTTCTTCTAGCATTTTATTACATCTTTCTGAATTGTTTGAATTGTTTGAATTGACCTTTTTAGGAAATTAAATACCAAACCAAATCTTTCTCACTTCTAGTTTTTAATCGAGTTAGGTAGATTCTAACCTAGTAATTGTCCGTCCCTGTGGATCGATACCCGATTATACTACTCGATAGGGGTTGTGCACTTGCAACCCTTACTCGTGAAGTGTAAACGCGGTTTTAAAAGGTACGCCCTCAAGCGTACCGAAACTTGCATTGCGCTTCTGCGCGAACAGGCTGGATTCGGATTGCAGGGATTTCAGGATGAACAGTACCGATCTCGGATTTCAGCAGATTCGGATCCTCAAAAGTTGGTACCCGGTTACAGATCAGTAAGTTGATTTCTGTTTATATACCCAGAGGCATGCGGCAGTCTTGAGATTTTAAAACAGTCTCTACAACTACAACCGACATTTTTATTAATATCCAAAGTTTAATACAAATTAATAAATATACCCAGAAACCGGCTCAATATCGATATATACCCAAGCCGGCCATTTTCTGGCCGGCTATGTTCCTTTTTTTTTTTAAAACCCCAAAAACTCTATAAAAGAGCACCCCCTCTCCCTTCAGATCTTCACACAACCCGAGGCAGCTCGCTACTGTTGAGGTAATAATTTTTTTTTATTTTTTTATTTTTTATTTTATTATTATTTTATTATTATTATGTTTTATTTTATAGATTAGTTAATTGTTTACTATTTAGTTAATTGTTTACTATTTACTTAATTGTTTACCATTTACTTAATTGTTTACTATTTAGTTAATTGTTTACTATTTAGTTAATTGTTTACTATTTAGTTAATTGTTTACCATTTACTTAATTGTTTACCATTTACTTAATTGCTTACCATTTACTTAATTGCTTACCATTTACTTAATTGCTTACCATTTACTTAATTGCTTACCATTTACTTAATTGCTTACCATTTACTTAATTGCTTACCATTTACTTAATTGCTTACTATTTACTTAATTGTATTTACTTAATTGCTTACCATTTACTTAATTGCTTACCATTTACTTAATTGCTTACCATTTACTTAATTGTTTACCATTTACTTAATTGTTTACCATTTACTCAATTGTTTACCATTTACTCAATTGTTTACCATTTACTCAATTGTTTACTATTTAATTAATTGCTTACCATTTACTTAATTGCTTACCATTTACTTAATTGCTTACCATTTACTTAATTGCTTATCATTTACTTAATTGCTTATCATTTACTTAATTGCTTACCATTTACTTAATTGCTTACCATTTACTTAATTGCTTACCATTTACTTAATTGCTTACTATTTACTTAATTGCTTACTATTTACTTAATTGCTTACTATTTACTTAATTGCTTACTATTTACTTAATTGCTTACTATTTACTTAATTGTTTACTATTTACTTAATTGCTTACTATTTACTTAATTGTTTACTATTTACTTAATTGTTTACCAGTCAATTGTTTATTATTTAGTTACTTGACAATTATTTACCATTTAGTAACCTGACAATTGTTTACCATTTTCTAAAATGTAGTTTGTTTACCATGGCCTTTATTTCATTACACTATGGTGGGAAGATGCTTAATAGTGCACAAGGGGCGTACTACAACAAAGATGCAGCTCATTCATTGATGATTCTAGATGACATCTCACTTTTGGACCTGAAATCCATAGTTTACACACACACCGGTTACAACCCAGAAAGGTGCGACCTAGAATTGGCAACCCGATATTGCCATCCCTCCAACGGGAAATGGATTGTTGCGAAACTGGTAGATGAGAGTACGTGGAGAGGCATGTTCGGTTATTTGAGGTCCCAAGGGAATTTTCTAATAGAAATATTCGCTATAAGAGTTTCGGTAGAGCCTGGGGTTGGAAGTTCGGGCTCTGGATCAGCGGCACCACATTATACCCCACAACCAGAAACTTACAGACGTGACTCCACCTTACCCCTCACCGAACCTGACCCAGAACCCTACAACTACGTCACTCCACCAGCACCTCAACGAAGACACTCAGTTGCATCCCCACCTAGACACAATCGAGGCAGACCAAGACACTCAGTTTCAACCCCACCTAGATCCGTAAATGCCACTCCTTTACCGTTACCTCCAGTATCACCTTACCCCAGACCTGCACCAGTAGACGATGCAAGCTGCCCGGGCTTTGAAGATATTAATGAAATACCGGAGGACGATCTGGGGAGCGGGGATGAATTTGAGGGAGACATGTGGGGGATTCAGATCACATGGAAGGTTGCGATGAAGACGGGCGGGCTGAAACAGCTGAAAGGTATACTGATGAGGGGGGGCCGCTTAGTGGCCGGACTGATACGCACCCGTTCCCAGACCTCAATGATGTTTCTGAGTTTAGAGAGGCAGATAATGGTTATTATGGGCAACGGATTGAGTACAAAGGTGAGCTGTGTGCTAACCTATATTTTAAAACCAAAGAAGACCTAATGAAGAAGGTCAGAGAGCACCATATAACTAAGAATCAGGAGTTCAGATCTTGGAAAAGTGACAGGGATCGGGTTACTCTGTTGTGCAAGGACAAGAATTGTCGTTATGAGCTTAGGGCAAAGCCGACGGGATGTGGAGACGCATGGGTTATAACTAAGCAAGACAGGCCTCACACATGTAGAACTGAGAGTACGAGGGTCGACCATGAATGTCTGACGGCATCACTCATTGCCGATGTCATTGAGAACGCCATTAAAAAGGACCCGTGTATGAGCATCCAGACGGTGGCAGACATTGTTTTGTCTGTGTATGACAATGTGACACATAAATACAACCGACTGTGGAGGGGCCGTGAGCTGGCAATAGCCCGACAATTTGGGAGTTGGGAGATTTCGTACAGCTTGCTGAGACCACTGTTGCTTGCAATTTGCGCCAACAATCCCGGCTCGACTCACCAATTTCTGACCCGCCCGGTACGGAATAAGGAAAAAGGAATAATCATGCCAGGTGTTGCCGAGTTCAGAGCCGTAGCCTGGGCGTTTGGTCCATGCATTGCGGCGTTCCAGTACATGAGACCAGTGATCAGTATCGATGCCTGCTTCTTGTCTGGGCGATATGAGGGGAGGCTTTTGATAGCTTGCGGCTACGATGCCGAGAACCAATTGGTGCCTATTGCATTTGCAATTGTACGTCAGGAGGATACTGAGAATTGGGGTTTTTTCTTGCAGTGGTTGAGAAATGAAGTGCTCGGCCCGTGTAAATTTCTATGTGTCATATCGGACCAGCACAAGGGGATCAAAGCTGCACTGACAGCTGAATACGGATGGCCTCCCGAGCTCTTTGTGCACAGGTATTGTATGCAGCATGTTGCTGACAACTTAGTCACGAACTGTGGAGGAGACAGATGGTACGGATGGAGGTTCAGGGAAGGAGCAAAGAGGAAGAAGCCGAGAAGATTACAAGAGATGTTCCAAGAGTTTGCTCATGTATGTCTAACTTATAACATTTCGTTTAATTATCTTATAAGAATTTTATGAAAATGAAATAACACCCCTTTGTTTTTGTGCAGCTAAATCCGAAGTGCAATGCATATTTAAAGAAGGTGGGCAAAGTACGTCCTAATGATGTGATGGAGCCGTCCAATTATGAGAAGATTTTCCAAACCTGTGACGGAGGATACTGGTTTGGTATCATGACAACAAACGGCTCCGAGTCGCTCAACAATGTCTTCCGAACGAGTCGTAGATTGCCTGTTTGTGCCATAGTGGAGGATACGTTCTACACGTGCAACAGATGGTTTGTTCAGCGGCGTCAGCGAGCAATGGAATTACAAGACAAGGGACAGGTTCTGTCTGACCGGGTTTTGCAGAAGATCAGAAAACATTGGGAGAAAGCTGGAAAAATGCGGTTGGTGCGTTACACGCAGGGCCAAGGTCAGTACCAAGTTTCATCCCTAAATGAGTACGTTCCTTGCACCCGTAGCGACATGGGCAACATGGAACCCACTCACAGGGAGTTCATGTATATTGTGACGCGCGGTCCCGACAGACAAATGGAATGCACTTGCAGAGGTATCCAATTAACTTCTATTCTGTGCGCTCATGTCTTAGCTGTTTGCCGTGACCGAAACTGGCAAGAGGACGACTTTGTTGCAGATTGGTATAAAACACCCTATCTTGTGAGTACTTGGAACCATGTGTTCAATCCAATTGGCAATATGGGAGACTGGCCTCATAATACTGAAGACAGAATCCTTCCGAGTAGTGGTTGGATTAGGAAGGGGAGGTGAAAACACACCCGTCATGTAATGACGATGGATGAAATGGAAGGTAGACGAAAGGGGCATCAGCCTCGCCGTTCCACTTCCGATAGGCAACGAAGAGGTATGTAACATTCATTCAAAATTATTTTTCTTTTTAATTTATACCAACTTACTAAGTAACACATGCAAATGCAGAGGCAAGAAACGCAGCAAATGCGGCAGAAAATGAGCGAGTAATGGCGTCGGGAAGTGGGTCCGGAGGGTCACGGCGTAGCACAGCTATGAGCCGTTTAGATGCAGCTGCTATGTATGCCGAAGCAATGGGAGAGGAGGTTGCCATAGGAGGAGAGGCGGTTGGGGTGCAAGGGGAGCCATCTGCCCAACCGAGGAGGTCCACTACTAGACGCACAACAAGGGCATCTACAAGCCAAGCAGGGCCATCTGGAGCCCAGGCCGGCCCATCTACAAGCCAAGCAGCACCATCTCGAGCCCAAGCCAGCCCATCTAGTGAGCAACCAGAGCCACCTGCTAGGCCATCTCGTAGGGCATCTTTCGCAAGTGGTTTACTTCGGGGATTAAATTTTAGACGTGGCAATAATAGGTGATTTGTATGCATGTTGTAAAAAATGTGTGGACTCTATTTGCAATTTGTGTGTACTTTATTATTTTGTACGAAACTTAGAAATGAAATATTTGACTCTAATAGAAATCACCTAAAACAAAAATAATGCGGTTAAAAAAAAAAAAAGGAACATAGCCGGCCAGAAAATGGCCGGCTTGGGTATATATCGATATTGAGCCGGTTTCTGAGTATATTTATTAATTTGTATTAAACTTTGGATATTAATAAAAATGTCGGCAACTACAACTACAATGTATAATTTTAATACTAAATTATAAACATAAATTTAATATTTTACGAGGAAATCGAACTATTTAAAAAAAAAATGAAATTTTAATATACATAATTAAAATTTTAGAAATTACAGGATGACTAAACACGAGTCCATGATCTCTGAGGTAACATAATATTTCTATTTAGATTCGGACCATCAGATCAAAATCCGAACTAATTCCGTCTAAGATAGAATGTGGATGTTTTTTTTAATATTCTTGCAGATTCTAATTAGATGGTCCGAATCTAAACAAAAATAATATGTTACCTTAAATGATATGAATTTGACTAAACACCTCCTGGCTTGACTGTAGACTGGACCTCTCTACAATTTGACGAACCAAAATTGTTTAATCTTCAAGCTACTTGAACATTAAGAGTTATTGTTTGCTAAGAAACATGCTAACACACTTGCTATAAGCCTATAAAAAAAATTATATTTCAATTGGTGCCTTAAACTTGTAGCTCTCTCCAATACGACCTATGTATTTTATATGAAAAGAGATCCAATTACATTATTTTTATTTTATAGTGACATATTTTTTCGAAAATTTTATTTATAGCATAAAAAAAAAATCAAATCACTTCAAATTTGAGGTAATTCGACAAATACTCAGGCCGCATGGGCATTTGGCGGCCTCAAAGACTGAGGGCCGGCAAATGTCTCTGCGGCCCCTGCATGGGGTCCGCTAAATGGCCCAGCGGCCCCTCCATTTTTTTTTTCAGAAAATGAGTGGTTTTGTTGTATTTAGTTAAAAAGTTTGATTTTAGTTTACTTATTTGTTTTTTAGTGTAAAATATAGGAAAACTAAGTATTTTTTTATATTAAATAATAACCTAACAATAAAAATAAAGAAGTCATCAATAGAAAATTATAATGCATATGTTCTCACGAGTACAATAAAAATACGTCTAATAAATCTAAAATAAACAAGGTCCTAACCAATAAAATTAAAACGTCCAATACAATTAAAACATCCAATACATTTGTCACACCCAGCAGCCATGAGTAGTGACAGAGCCCCGCCATAAGCATACAACTCCATGTATGCTTACAAGGCAATTACGATATAACTCATCATAGCACAATAAAAGAGATAAAACAGGTTTATATATAACAGTCCAAGTACCCAACATCTGGTAATAGTGGCATATACAAAACGTATCTCATACGGATACCGACCATAGGGTATGACCTAGAGAACTATCCAACAAAAATATATATACATCTCTAGTCAAATAACAAAACAACTACTAAGGTAATATGGGGACATATACCAAAGGCCTACTACTCGTATGCCTCTCCAAAATCAGTCGTATCGCAGCCTGTAAAAAGAACCCAGAGGGTGGGGGTGAGAATAACTTCTCAGTGCGAATTTGTCACAATCAGGTTATTGGACTTGCAATCAGAATCCACTTTCAAAAATAAAATCCATACAACAACATTTTAACAGTTCTATATCAGTATATAAATGTATGCATATGCTCCACAACAATAATCAAATGAAACACAACTCACGGAGTTTTCAAGATGAAGTTCAAACAACACATATTTGGCTTAACTCATTTTATTACAGCTGGTAGCACCTACGGATGTCCCACCGAGCTGGACCCTTTATCCAACCCACATCTGCAGTGTCACTGACACCTACAGATGGCCCACCAGCTGGACCCTTTTTATCTGACACTCATCCGCAATGCTTTGGCTTAACCATTAACTAAGGTCTGGTTCATAATCAGATAAAAGAAAATTTCGTGTGCAATAAGCTCAGAATCGTCCATTCGCAACACGTCAAACCAAACTGTCATTCCTGTCCCAGACTGGATATGACACCATTTCATCGTTTCCTTATAGTCACCCAAAGTCTCCGTCACGATCAGTCATTGCCCAGCATTGACTGATCTTAATCAATCACTGCCCAGCAATGATTAATTATTCTCATATGCGCACATGGTTTCGAGTCATCGCCCAGCGTTGATTTCGAAACGTTACCGACCATCCTAGATAGTCATAAATTGTTGGGGACCTTCGACCGTAGTTTCCAAAACAAAAGAACACAAACAAACGATATACCATTCAACATGCAAGTACAACTATGATATTCATTTCGGACTGAAATGGGGTTATTGCGGCTCGCAACTTAATTACCCGAAAATTTCCAACTCTTATTGGCATTTTCCAGGCCCTTATTGCGGCCCGCAATGGCTGTGGTTGCGGCTCGCAACAAAGTATTCAGAGAGTCAGTCAATCTATATCTTGAGCTACGCTGTTGATTGCGGCCCGTAATGGGAGTTGTTGCGGCCCGTAATAAGGCGATTTCAGTACATATCAGTTCTAATTTAATACGGTTATGCATATGATTCAAACAATTCGATTATGCAATCAATCAAGCAGTTCAACATGACAATCGAAAACAATTTAATTTCTGAAAATGAAACATCAAACAAGTCCAAGAACCCCGCACCTGATTACGAAGAGCGTATCTCGCACTTATGGTTCGGACGTCTCGAAAGGTCCCGCAATGTTTTGCTCACCCGAGTCTACACCTATATCAACATTTGTGATTTATTTAATCTTTGTTCGACGGTCGATATGGTTATTTGAGTTACATTAGTTTCTTTATACTTTTCTGCACATTCATTGCGGCCCGCAATAAATCCATTGCGGCCCGTAATGCCCTCTACAGTTTTCCTGCACATTCATTGCGGCCCGCAATGAATCCATTGCGGCCCGTAATGAATCCATTGCGGCCCGTAATGACCTTTACAGTTTTCTTTTTCTTCGCGACAAATTCACTGCTCCCCTCATTGCGGCCCGCAAGAGATCTTATTGCGGCCCGCAATAAGTCGGTTCGCGAATTCGTCCACTACCCAAACCCTAGATCAATCAAAACCAAATTAAGATGAAATTGAGGAAGAATTGACTAAATTAGCAACATAGAAGCTCAATGGAGATGGATTACTCAAAACTTATACACAAATTTCGGATTAGGACAAAACCCTAACAATGGAGAAAAATTCCAGATTTTTAGAAGAGATGAGAGGGAGGAAATACCAATGGAGCACTAGAGAGAGATGATCCACAATTTCCATTTCTTTCTTCAATTTCTCAAGTTCTTTGATGGATTTTTGAGGGAGAAGAGAGTCTCTCCTTCTCTTTCTTTTGGGCGGACACACACAAAGGGGCAGCGGCCAACAGAGAAGAAAATGAAGGGAGAGAGAGAGCTTGAGTGGTTTACATGTATTTTGGAACATTTTCTAAATAGACCCTCAAATTGTTTGGTTTTAGTAAAAGAAGAAATTATGTAGTGAACTCCACATATTACATATATATATATGTGTGTAATTTAAGTTATAAGATATACATTTCAAAATTCGATTAAGTCTAACTGTTTCGAAATTTCAGACTAATATTATAATTGTTTTAATTTTCAACTCCTAGTTCATCAATAAAATTTTCTATTATGTTCTAAACATTGTATTATTTTATTGTTGAAAATTTCTTGACGTAACAACATTAAAAACATAAATTTAACTCCTAGATAGATTGTTTTTCAATCCATTGATTGCTTTTCAACCTGCAAATTTACAAACAAAAATTTCAGTGTTAAATCAAATTATTTCAATAATTTTTTTAAAAGTTGAAATTGAATAAAATAACTAAATTAACTACCTCGTACACCAAGCAGTCAATCTGAACCGTTCAAAATAATCTCCATATTAAAATATGCTCGGAGACTAAATTTTACATTTTTTTGAACTTTTTAATATTTTTTAGAAGTTTTCAAAATCGTTGTTTTTAATGGTCAAGAATTGTCTGAAAATAGTAGTTGTGTACACATCTTAATAAATACTACAAAAATTCTAAAAAAATATAAAATTTGGTCTCCAAGCACATTTAATATGGAGATCATGTTAAACGGTTTGGATTAACTGTTTGGACTTTAAAATTACAAATATGACTTATAAGTATATGGTGTCAAGATGTGTCACTATAAAATGATGTAATTAGATGTCTCCTCATTTTATATATATTGTTTGACTTTTTATTTTACAATTATAACCATAAAAGTTAGCTTATCGAATAAGATGGACACGGATAAACAAAAAATTCATTATCCCATCACTGAAAATATGAATAAAAACTACATATCCATTACTTTATAAGATAATAAATAAATATAAATCATATATAATAATTTTTCACATATTTAATTATATAATATAATATATTATAACTAGATTAATTTATATGTAACATTTTATATAATTTTGTTTATTTAAACGATTATTAAATACGAAAATATCACTATCAAATTCATACCGTAGCCAAATTTGCTTATTCGACCCTTGCATAAATTCCAAAAATCCAGGACAAATCACCTGTCGAATCGTTCTCTGTTTGATAATATATGATTCGTATTCGATCTGTATTAAATAAATTAGATATTGAATATATATGTGGATTCGGATTCTAATATACTTTTAGATATCAATTATCTGTATTTGAATAGTAAATATATAATATATAGTATAATATATATTATAAAAAAATATGTTATTCATCATTATAATTAAATAAATATTATGAACTTTAGTATTTTTACATAATATTTATATATTTTTTTAATAAACATCCGATCTTATTTGTATATGTATCCGTATCTATTTAATATCCAATTCGTATCCGTATAAAAAAACCGGATATAAATATGGTTTTATCAATGTTCTAAATAGCGCGCTATAGCGCCGCTATAGCGTTTTCGGACCAAAAAAAGCTATAACACTATGGCCATATAGCACCGCTATAGCGCGCTATTTCGCACTATAGCGGCGCTATATGGCCATAGCGTCGTTTTTTCAGCCGTTCCGCTATGACGCGATAAACGCTATTTAAACCTTTGGGTTTTATCACTATCCGCTTTATTTAATGAATTTTAGATACAATAGTATATGGAAGTGCACAATTTGGTAAAAACACTTCTTTCGAATGATTATTTAAATGAGTTTTTATTGATAAAAAAAGTATTTAAATTTTTTTATAAAGATGTAAAATTTATTCGTCTCTGAATATATTTTTATATGAGGAGGGTTCAAATGCCTCCATTTTTTGTGTCTCTACCATACCTCCATTTTTAAAAACTTTAATAACTCAAAATTTAAAGCTTAAAAGTCAAAATAAAACCGTTGGATGTGATCTACATCATTTTATCTATGTGCTCATAAAAAATTATCACATTTTGATTTTGCTTTCATGTGAATTAATAAGTTGAAAAATCAACGTTTAGAAATTATCCACATTAGTACGTTTTTTACAAGCTCTTGATGACAATCAAAACAAAATTGAAATGTCATAATTTTTTACACATGCATAGATAAAATGATGTAGATCATATCCAACGGTTTTATTTTGACTTTTAAGTTTTAAATTTTGAGTTATTTAAGTTTTTAAAAATGAAGGCATGATGGAGGCATGAAAAATGGAGGCATTTGAACCCTCCTCTTTTTATATAGAGATTATGTTTAATTATTCAGATCAAATTGTTTGAATTTAAAAATTAATAATATATATTTATAATAGAGAGCGATTTGTAATATGCATATTAATTTAGTGTGACAGTGTCACTTCTACCAATGAGTTGTTTCTCGAAAGAGAGAGAGAGAGAAAAATTAACATGCGAGTTCTCTGGCTGAATTTGCGTGTATGAGCATAGTGACAAATGAATTATTCGGGTTCAGTTTGGCGAGGTCAAAAATTTGTGATTCGGAAATAATTCGGGTATAATTCAAAAATGATTCAGAATTATCCGGACCAGAGATCTCAATCCTATACGGAAGCAAAAAAATAAAAAAAATAAAAAGTTTTGGGAAAAATTCGGAAAAAGTTCGTGAATAATTAGCAAAATTCGGGAAAAAATCATAAAATTCGAGAATAATTCGGTCAAAGTTCGGTCAACCGAACAATTCGGTGTTCGGTTCGCATCACAAAAGAACGAATTATTCGTAAATAATTCGCGAATCTTGTGACTATGTGTATGGGCCAGAATATGATTGTAGAAATCTTTATATTTTGGATATTAGATAGAATATGACATCACATTTTTCATTCACGTGCTTATTTATTTACCGTTTAATTACACCCCTAATCTAGTGATAGGGTTAAATTATATATATGTTCGGTCTGGTTTTCATCACATAATGACACCAAATATCATGTATTTTTAGTATAATATAGGATTAAATACCCCTAGAATCAAGTTACTGCAATTGCTTGTGTGAAATTCGCATGAAAACAAGAAACAGAGGCAAAGTGCGGACGCACAGCACCATAGTGCGGCCGCACTTAATACTTAGAAGAAAAACCAAGCTCCAGAGAAGTGACCGAGCGGAATGCGGACGCACTAAATACTGGTGCGGACGCATTTCCTACTTAGCCAAAAATCCAGCAGCAATTGAAAGAAAGTGCGGACGCACCTAGGCCGCACTTGACCCGCACACTGGAGAAAGAAGACAGACTGAGCGTAATGCGGGCGCACAGAGAGGCTGTGCGGCCGCACTCAGCACTTGGAGAACAAAGCAGAACAGAAACCAAACTTTATGCGACCTCGGTGCGGACGCACTTGGGCCGCATTCAGCCTAAAAACTGCTATTTCAGAGGATTTTCTATTTTCGGCACTTCAGACCACGACCCAAAGGTGGGAAATAGAAAGTGGAAACGTGGGGAACACGTTGGGACAGATTTAGAATAATTCCCCACGTCCATATGCTCCAGATCCATTATAAAAGGAAAGGAATTTCTTCTCCATGATCATCACCATTCTAAGAGAGAAATCCAGGAGATAGAGCATCAACCACAGGAGCAATTCAAGAGGAAGGAAGGCGAATTCTCACAGCAATTGCAAGGAAGACTAAGGTTTATTATTAGAGAAGGGTGTATTCTATTTCTCTAGTTAGTTTCTCTTTGTCTTTACTTATTTTGTACTTGAATTCATGATGAATACTTGCATCTCCATAAGAGGCTAGTTTCTTTCTAGGGGTTTAGGTCATGTAGCATGAACTTGTTTAATTCTATTTTACTCGGATTTTAGTTTTTATTATGATTGTTTGATTTGATGTTAATTTCTGTGATTTATTATTTGTGATGTTCCATGATTTGTACTTGAATTGTAGCGTCCCGCTTTGATCATTTAGACCCAAAGTAGATTAGGATCATATAGGATAGTGCAACTTGTTGTGTTTGACTTGTAGCGTCCCGCTTAAGTCTTCTTGATTAAAAGTAGATTAGGATCATATAGGATAGTATAAATTGTGATTGCAAATACCTTAGGATTTGAATTATAAGCGACCGTACTTTTGTATTCAAATCTGGAAAAACAGAAATTAAGGTTAAGGTTTGGTGAAGGACTTAGCGGTGAAGTCAAAACTTGATTAGGACACCTTAGAACAAATATCGATATATACATTTGAAGCACGTGATTAAATATCCCTCTAGGTTAGTGACAGCCCTAGAATTCGAGGCACATTAATCCGTCCACCCAAAGTATTCGTATTAATATTTGTTCCAAAGGCTAACTTAGGTTAGAAACCTCGTCATAATCAAACATGAATTTAAACAAACCGAGTAGATAGAATTAGCAAGGGATTGTGGACCGAATACCCCTAGACTTCTCAAACTTGATTTTCACCCGACTTTATTGCTTTTTGTTACGAACTTTTAGTTTACTTTAATTTTCCTTTAAAAACGAAATTACACAAAACCCCCCTTTTTACTTTTATTGTTCAGGTTAGAAGTAGTTTTCTTTATTAAAAATTAGTATTTCCCTATCTCCTTGCGGATCGACACCTAAATACTACGATCGATAGATTGTGCGCTTGCAACTAACCTATTTATTGAGTACGAAGGTTTATAAATTTATTGGCAAAAAGAGTACAAAATCTCTATATCTAAAATACTCAACATCTAGCATGAAATTCTATCCACATATATTGTACGGTAGATTAGCAGAAATTTAAAAAACTGAGAAAGTATCCAGTACAGATAAGCAAAGCCAAAAGTAGGATAAGGGTGTGTGAAAATGTTGAGTCTTATCTTAAAGATCTATTTATTTTTTAGCATATGCTGTATATAATATAGAGTGAGGCTACGGTACTATGCATAGCACGGTTTGGTCCGTGCTACGGTTCAATATTTGAGTTTTCAAAATTCTAACGGTCGATCCGAACCGTTCAACATGATTATAAAATGAATATGTACTTGCAAACCAAATCTTACATTTTTTTGAATTTTTTTACTATTTTTTTAGATAGGTAGAAAATCACTTGATCTGAAAATCCTGGACCATCCAAAAACAATGATTTTCTACCTATCTAAATAAATAGTAAAAAAATTCAAAAAAATATAAAATTTGGTTGGCAAGTACATATTCATTTTATAATCATGTTGAACGGTTCAGATCGACTGTTAAAATTTTGAAAACTAAAATATTGAGCCGTAGCACGGACCAATCCGTGCTATGCATAGCACCGTAGCCTCACTCTATAATATATGTATAAACAGTTAAATAATTTTAACAAACAGTATCGCATGAATGTTCTAGAACATGATCGCATCGCATGAATGACATGACATGATATGATACTTGCGGGTTTTAAACAATTTCACCGTTAAAAGTGAAAAGGATGTTGATTCTTGAGAGCATGGTGTGTATGGTTGTATATTCTCTCGGGAAAAAGAGATTACTGACTACTACTGAGACAGCACAGCACAGCATGCGATGCAACTTGCAATTAAAAAATGCAACTCCGCTGCGGTGCAAATCCACTTGCAATCGTTTGGAAAGTGATGCATATCGGCCTATACACGCTTTGCTAATGCTCTGGGTACCTCAGTACCCATTGATACTTATTTATATATTTATCCTGCATTGCATTTTCTTCTCTTGTATATATAGAGTAGGGCTAAAATGCATTATTGGTTTTGTGCTTTAATTATGTTTTACGTTTTTTTTTTTCTGTTTTCAAAGTTTAAACAATCGATCTGAATCGCTCAATATAATCTTCATATTAAAATGTACTTGGAGACAAAATTTTATATTTTTTTGAAAATTTTTTACTATTTTTTTAGATAAGTACAAAATCACTGTTTTAGATGGTTTAGAATCTTCTGAAAACAGTGATTTTGTACATATCTAAAAAATTAGTTAAAAAATTTTAAAAAATATAAAATTTGGTCTTCAAGCACATTTTAATACAAAGATCATGGTGGATGGTTCAGATCGACTGTTTGGACTTTGAAAATAAAAATAAAAATGTAGAGCATGATTGGAGTACAAAACCAACAGTGCATTTTAACCCTACTCTATATATATAAATATATAAGGGATGCTTCTATGCACCTAAGGACCTATTTGTAAAATGAACATATTTTCATTTTCAAAGTTCAAACAGTCGATCCGACCGTTCAACATTATCTTCATATTAAAATGTACTTGGAGGTCAAATTTTACATTTTTTTGAATTTTTTTACTATTTATTAAGTATTTTACAAAACTAGTCAAATTCAGACCATTGAATTTTGTACCCATCTTAATAAATAGTAAAAAAATTCAAAAAAAATGTAAAATTTGACCTCCAAGTACATTTTAATATGGAGATAATGTTGAACGGTCAGATCGACTGTTTGAACTTTGAAAATGAAAATATGTTCATTTTACAAATAGGTCCTTAGGTGCATAGAAGAATTTGCCAATATATAATTATAATTTGGCGGAAATCAACTCACTTCAATAATTTCCTTTGTTTATTGAGAATTTTTCAAAATCTGTTCTGTTTCCAGCCGTACAGGCTTGTACCTCTCGCAGATACACCACATTTATTACGGTCATATCTCAGATCAGGATTTCCTTTAGAAAAAAAAAAAAAATCTTTATAAAGAGATTATTTTTTTTCGAAAAAAAATATAGAATCGCACTACGGTACGGTTTCATGAACATGCGATTTCAATAATTTCCAGACGTTAAATCTTATTTTGACCACATATTAGTTTATAAACTGTGCTTTTGGTGTGGTTCCATCAGCCTGATCTTGGTTGGTGACTGTTTTTATGAAAAAAACCCAAAAAAATTATCATATTGTAAAAAAAGAAGCTTCAAATATGCCCTCAAATTTTTGAAATTTTGAATTTTGCCCTACCACTAACAGAGCTAACGGTAAAATATGATAATTACCGCTGGCAAAAATGAGCGGTAACCGTTCTCCAAATATTTGACGCAGCTGCCGATAAAAAGTTTGTTAATTTTGAAAATAAATAAAATATTTTACAATTTTATATGTACTACAAGAACCACAAAAGAAAATAAATTAAATATATTAGAAGGACCACAAAAAAATTTCTGGCCGGATTTTGTGGCTGAAAAAAAATAAAAATGTTTCTTAATATGTTATTTAAAAAAAAAAAATGTTTGGATCCGATTTATTGACCTTGGTTCAAACTTGAATCTGAGTCAACAAAAATATTTTGTGGTTTTTCTAGTGCATTCAAATTCTAAGATACTCCATCTATTTCTCTCTATTTCTCTAGAAGTCGTTTTATATTCTAATATTTTCATATTTTCATAAAATGATTTCCAGAGAAATAGATGAAGTACATTAGAATTTGAATGTACTAGAGGGATCACAATTTTTTTTATTGACTCAGATCAAAAGTTTGAACCGGGATCAATAACTCGGATTCAAACATTTTAACTTTTTTTTTTCTTGCAATACATTAAGAAACATTTTTTTCCAGTCATAAAAAATCCGGTCTAAAAAAAGTTTCGTGGTCTAAAAACATTTGTAATATATTTTATCTATATTTTCCGTGGTCCTGTATTTCATCTATTTTAAAAAATTAACAAACATTTTATATGCAGCCGCGTCAAATATTTGGAGAACGATTACCGCTAGATTAGCGGTAGGGGCAAAAATTCAAAAATTCAGAATTTTAAGCATATTTGGTTTTTTTTTTTTTTTTTTTTTGTAAGGATATGAATAAAAATTTAGGAAAAAAAAAACAGTCAATTCATTTTCTGAAAATTTAATTATTTTAATTCCTACAATTAAACAAATCTAAGATCTATGCCTGGTGTAATTGAGAGAAGTCAGATAGAACTATGCTTGGTACCATTTCATAACAAGGTAAATTTTTGGGCTTATCTTTAAACAGAGACAGCACAAGAAAAGGCTAAATCTGTTGCGACTTGGGGTGTGACGTATGACATGACCTCAGTACATATGTCATCTGTTACTTTCCTCTCCAGTAATCCTATACTGGAGAGCACCGGTAGATTCATAGCTCTTCAATAAAAGGGTTGGGGGGTTTTCATTATTTTAAAATTTTAAAATATTAACGCGGCGATTCTCAACTCACTATCATACAAACGCAAGACTCAATTTATAATTGGACAATCAATTGATTTAGTTGAGATGTTAATTTTTTTTTTGTTTCTTTATTGAACTGATCTCCTAAATTTTTGCACTTGATTGGATTAAGCCGTTGTTTAAAATTAGTTGTGTTGATGTAGCATCTTATGAAAGTGACATGAACATTACATTATTATTAATTTAGTGTTGATGTTAAATTTAAATCACCACCTGCCACCCAACATTTTTTAATGGAAGATGTTTATTTTAATCAAGTGTAGTAATTTATGGGTCTGATTGAAGAAAAATATATATTAAACTAATTTAATCAAATACAACTGTCAGGAATTTAAGAAGATGCAAAATATCTAATATTTGGATGAGGATGCAACATGGCAAAGGAGTTATCAGGAGAGGTACACAATAAAGTCAGAGTTATAATTTTTTAAATCATGGGGTTATAAAATGTAGGATGAAAGATACAAATTGATACGTCCTATCTCGGAGAGAATAGGTCGTATGGAAATGGACTGGGCAGAGCTCGTTTTGTCACGGGATGACAGGCCGAAGTGTGGACCGAGTTTGGAACTCGAGGAAGTTTGGAGATATTCGGACTCTAACCTATGCGATATCTCTCTTAGCAAAAGTTTCGATCCCTGTTTAACTTTAATGGGTCTTCCTGCCTTATATAGTTTGTCCATAACCGCTATCCCGAGCGGTTATGGGAGACTCGGGCAGTTATGCAAACCGTATCGGCGGTTATCCCGCGTGGAGGCGGTGCAAGTCATTTTCGGGCTGAGTCTTATGAGGCCGTTTATTGGGCCCTGTTTAGATAGAACCTGGACTTTTCGTATTGACTCCGAGTTGGCCTCTCAAGGAGGTCTGAATTCTGATTCTTTCATGACCCGTAAAACGATAGTTTTAAGGACCTGTGGAACATAGCCCTATCACAAAAGAGACCAATAAAGATTTCACTTAAAGAACAAATTATTTATATTAATTTTTGATGTTCCGCAGAGGTCTCCTCAGACGACCTTCTGATTGAAGTAATGTCAATGTTAGATCTGCGTGGAAATCACTTTCCTCCAAATGAGCGGTTTAATTTTCAAATGGTTATTGTCAACAACCAAGGAACAGTCTTCTTCTCATACACCACAATAATAGGGTGTAATTTGCAAAAGATAAAAAAAAAAAAATGAAATTTCCGAATGTTAGAAAGTGAGCAAATTTTTATTTTTAGAAATAAAAAAAATTAAATTATCAGAAATTGGATTTTTTTTTCTTGATCCCATAAATGAACCCAAGCAAATAATTTGATCTTACTAGACAGTGACGGACCATGTTAAAGGAATATGGATCAATTGATTCTCATTTTCTTTTCTAGAAATTTTATATTGTGCTTTATTTATTATATAGTCTAGAATAAAATGTTACGGGTAGTGTAAAATTAGTCTCTATTCGCGGAAATAAAATTTTATATGATTGAATCTATTTACGTTTAACTCTCATAACTTGAAAAATCTCTCCATCCATGCATTGTGGTATCTATTAGAACCAAATCAATGATCTGATTGTAGTAGTTTCTGTGAGTTGAAGCGTGTATTCGCTACAAAAAGTCCAAAAACAACTAAAGACCGAACCGTTGATTTGGTCTGAAAACGATACGTATTTTCAGACTTTTTTGTGGCGAAGACACACTGCAACTTACGAAAACTACTGAAATAAAATCATTGGTTTGGTAATAATAAAGTTGTGGAATCCGACTTGAGAGTAGGTCCGATGGGCATCGGACCTACTCTGGTTCGATGGGTTTAATCACCGTCGATTTGCTTTAAGATTCGTGCGTAACGCTTTAAAATTACTGCGTCTTGTTTTCAATGTTAGTGCGCACAAATCTCGAATGATCGGACGATTTCCGTACTCGTTGAACCTAAAAGTAGGTCCGATGGGCATCGGACCTACTCCGTTCTCGTGGAATCCACATACCCTCTCAACTCCTTCCTTCTCTCCTCCGCACGAGCTTCCGTTGGAGAGACTAATCAGACATAAACATTGGCTCAGTCCCATTAAATTTCCATACTATATGACAACCATTACCTCATTCTAATGAGACATCCATCTTTTATCTAAAAGAAAAAAATTGCCCATGTTATTTTTGACAAATTAATTTTTGAATTTCTAAAAAATAAAAAAAATAACAAAGGGGAGATGAGTTCATTGCTTTCATCATAGGCAAAACAAATGCGGCGTGTAGAAAGGTACATCCGGTCTGTTTCATACCCGGCCAATTTGTTCCTTGGACTTATTGTCCCACAATTGAGTAAATAAAGTTCCAATTTACCATTGCCATTTACTGACTTTGGTGATAAGTCAAATGCGTATTAAAAACATGGGGGAATCGGTTATATACCCATCAAAAGTTTAGAATTTGAATATTTACTCATATTGTATTAGAAATTTGGATCTAATTTGAAGATTTGATGGACAAATATCCAAATTCTAAACTTTTGATGGGTATATAACCGATTCTTCCTAAAGGCAGGAATTTGTTCGGAAAGTAACATTCTAGCATTGTCATGTCATAGCAATTAATTGATGTGATTTTTGTTAATTAATTTAGCAGCCTCCCCTGCTGCCACTTGTCTGTTTCTTTTGCTGTCATGAAATAGGAAATCCTTTTGCCCTTAAATGGCCTCAATAAGTTAGGAGAATGAAATCAAATATACAAAATTTCTATCGACTTATAAAGAGTCCGGTTAGTATGACATCAGTGTCATCTCAGTCTATATAACATCAATTTTAAAACCTACCGAATTGACTTCAAACGGTGAATCCAAACTGTTCAAACCGATTTATTCCAGTAGTTGTGCGTTTACATGCAAAATTTATAATTTTTCGAATTTATTTAGTATTAAGTTAAGAGATCAAATGTGTAAGTTTTAAGTTAATTTTAATGTATTCATTTTTCAATATTTTTGACCGCTTGATTTGATACTAAACTAACTAGAAAATATAAATTTTTTGCATGTAAACGCATCACTCATAAAGTAAATCGGTTTGAACGGTTTAGATTAGTCGTTTGAAGTCTATCCAATTAATTTTGTAGTTGGTGTCATATGACACTGATGTCATACTCACTTAGAGTAAATACAAAATGTTTTTAAATTTTATTCTACGGCAATAAATTAATGCTAAGAAAACATTTAAATCATAAATAGGTATAAATGTAGAAGATGAATAAGAACAGTTGAAACCCCCTTTAAAAGGTTGTACGAAATTTCTATTTTACTAAAAGAATATAATTCGAGAAACTTCCTGCAATGCAAAAGGCATTTTCCATGTCCTTACAAGTTACAACGTGTGTGCTATGTGGCGCAATAATGTGAGGAGCTAAAAGAGAATGCCTAATTAAAAAATCACGTGTCAAATGAGATCCAACGACACCTCATCCACCGCCTTGGGCCCCTCCATCCAACCGGTGTTACCCAACACAAACTCCCATGTTTAATCTCATTTGCATCAATTGATGATGTAATATACATATATATAAAGTTTTAGTGTACGTTTAACTTTTATAGTGTATTTTATATCTCAAATTAATTATTTATATTACTAAAATTTAAAATTGTATTATGTTTCTTCATTATTTAAAACATTGTCTGTATTAAAAAAAAACAATAATATTTAAATTTACATTAGATTGATTTAACTAGTAGTTAGTTGACTTAGTTCTACTTATATCATGCGTTCTGTTTTTTTTTTTTTTTTTTGGCTAATGTATCAACTACCATACAGAAAGTCATATTCAATAACAATTATTTTTATATTTTTATGCGATCACTAAAAAACATATAATGAAATAAATATTAACCTTCATCTTAAATTCTCAATATTAGTCAATTAAGCTTTTTTTAACTCCTAACGGGGGAGAAATTGGAGATGTTTAGCCGTTTGGCCGTTTCCTCTCCCATTCCAATCCTACATGAGTCCGCATCGTCTGCATTAACTCAAAAGAGCATCTTTTGAGTTAACGCATCTTGACCGTCTGATTTTCAACGGAGCTAATCCGGCCACAATCTATAATTCAGGGACCCTTTAATATTAGTGTAGATTTAGTTCACACAAATCTTAAAGTGAATCAGACGGTCTAGATACATTAACTCAAAAGATTTTTTTTTGAGTTAATGCAGAGGATACGAATTCATCCTACATCCCCTTTGCTTCCAGTTCCAGGGCTCTCTGCCTCTCGGTCCCCTCCACGGATACCGACAAAAAGGAAAAGAAGATTCCACCGCCCTCCTCTCTTAATTCTTATCTCCCTCTCCATTGCCACCTCGGCAGGACTTGTGGCACTTGCTCTTGGAACTTGGAGTTGGGACTTGGGGCCATGATGAAAGGACAAGTATCCTCTCCATTACTGTAAAAGATTCTCTTTACTTTACGGTTTGAGATTAACTCCCAACCGCATTGGGATTCGGCCTGACAGAGGAGGCAGTATTATTGGGCTTTGAGATTCGTACCAAGTTAAAAAGAACGGTCCAGATCAAGTAATTGTAAAAGATTCCCTATTACGGTACCGGAGAAGATCTGAATTCATGATTAAAGATTTAAAGTGGAAGAACAATTATTTAATTTTGTTATTGGCAATCCAATGATCATAATTCATAAGTGTTTTTTTAACAAAATATTAATTATTACTTTAACATGATAATTCAGGAAATGTAATGATTATTATTGGATCAAAGCATCAACGAACGATTATTCTTTAGATTAAATTGCTTAATATTCGTTTTAAGTGAGATAATTTCCAATGTCTTCATTCATTTTATGTGTCTCTGTCTAATATAAGTTTTGCTTCGCCCCACCATTGCTCCAACAACTGCACGATTATATTATGGGTTTTTGCTCCATTCCAACTTGCTCCAATTTTCATATATACAATTTCATATAATATAGCTGCTTCAGTACCATAGTACCATACAATTATAAAATAGAGAGACTCCGCTTCAACATGCAGCAACAAAGGACAAATATCTTCTCCAATATTGTAAAAGATTCCCTTCACTTTACGGTGTGAGATTAACTCTCGGTCGCTTTGAGATTCGGGCTAGCGCAGGAGGCAGTATTATTGGGCTTTGAGATTCGTGCCAAGTTAAAAAGAACGGTTCAGATCCAGTAATTATAAAAGATCCTCTATTATGACACCGGAGAGGATCTGAATGCCACCAACAACTGCACCTTACAACTGATTTTGTCTTTAACACCAAGAAACACTGAAATAATGTTAACTGATTTTGTTAATAATGTACCTTATTTCCAACCCCATCCCTCTTTCCACATAGTAATAAATTTGAAAAACTTAACTCAGTTTCAAAATGAAACGGGCCTAGCGCCTTTTTAATTAAAAAATAATAAGTTTGAATTTAAAAAAAAAACTCGATGATGTCTAAAATTTATTATTGGAGAATTAATTTTTGAAAAGTAATTCATTTTGTCACATAACTAATATACCAAAATAATATCATTTTTAAGTAAAAATAAAATGTCTGTAATTTTTTGTGGACAATTTAGTTAAGTTAACGAATACTACTAATATCGGACAAATTATTCGTGAAAAATTTGATTAATTTTTCTATTTGTTTCGTGCAGGTGTTAATAAAAATAATGTGATAGTACTTGAAAAATCTTGTTATTATACACCGGATAAATATTATACTTTCTTTCTAAAATGGAACTTTCCATTACTTAGTGGCAAAGGTTTAAATAGCGTTTATCGCGTTATAGTGGAACGGCTGAAAAAACAGCGCTATGGTCATATAGCGTCGCTATATGACCATAGCATCATAGTTTTTTTGGTCCGAAAACGCTATAGGACGCTATTTAGAACATTGCTTAGTGGTATTATTAAAAAGATATAGTAAATTCTGGGTGCATGTTTGGATAAACATAGCAGCATTGAAGTGGGTCCCACGTGTGGGACTTAGTCGGAGACACGGGTCCAGCACAGGGAACTTTACAAGAGTCGTCGTCGTTGCAGCTGTTAATTATCCCTTCATTCGCTCCTAACTTGCACTTACCTCCCCGTCTGCTCATCTGTCATCCATTTCAAGTTTATTTTTCTGCTTGGACCAAGCATTTGCATTTAATTTATACTCCGGTCAACCCCTTTTCCTGTACCAACTCATTTTAAATCTCCTTCACATTCTTTTAAACTGCATTTACAATAAATATTTTATTATTAGTTTTGTTTATATGAAGAACATTTTTAGAGTTGAGTTCATACACAATTTTGTTAAAATTAGAGCTATTTTTCATGTAAAATGTATTTAATTTATTTATAAGGAGGGTTCAAATGCATCATGATTTTGTGCTTCAATATGCTCCACATTCTTTATCTCCGTTTTCAAAGTCCAAACAGTCGATCCGAACCGCTCAACATAATCTTCATAATAAAATATGCTTGGAGACCAAATTTTATATTTTTTAAAATTTTTTTACTATTTTTTTAGATAGGTACAAAATCACTGTTTTAAGGAGATTCTGGACCATCCGAAAAAGTGATATTGTACCTATGTAAAAAAATAGTAAAAAATTCTAAAAAATATAAAATTTGATTTCCAAGAATATTTTATTATGAAGATCATGTTGAGCAGTTCGGATCGATTGTTCAGACTTTGAAATCATGATGCATTTGAACCCTCCTCTTTATTTATATATACTTGAAGCTGATTTGGTTTTTAAACAAAAAAAATTTCAATCTTAAAATACTATTAATGGTAAAATCCACAGTTTGCAGCATATTCCACGACCATTTGAATAATAAGTCAAACTACAAATGAAATAATTAATTATACATGTTTAGTATAAGTTTTTCATAGTTTATTTAAATGGAACCATGCATGCTAAGATGCTACCATTTAAAAAAAAAAGAAGAAGTTGCACATTGTTTATTTAAAGAAACATGTCATAACCATCATTATGGTATCTCATGGAGATAAAATATTCATATTTTTATTGGAATTATAACTTGTTACACAAGTACATCTTAGATAAAAATTTAGCTAATTCTAAAATGTTCATTGCAGACTATCACATAAAAAATATATTTTTAAGATAGATAATGTAATATACATGGTTCACTGATTGATAATAAATGATTTTTTTTGTTTAACATACAGTTATTCTGATAATAGTTGACTTGTGTTGTAAAATAAACCCTGTCTCGGTTCAAACACTATGCTATAGACCAAAATGAACGTTGCTTCTCCTAATGGACCCCACCATTGTAGCTTCCAAGCCACATCACACTCCTCTCTCCAAGCCTATGCTTTATTTCATCTCTCTTTGTCTTTCTCCATCTCTGCGTCCCTATATCCCTCCTGTGGGCTGTGGCTGTGTTAATGAATAAAGAAAGTAGTTTATTAGTTTCTCTTCTTTAATTGCAAGGTTAATTCCTCTGTTAAGTTCTGATCTCTCTTCCTCATTGCCTCTACCAATAATCTTTCACTGTACTTCTCTTCTCTTCTCCGTATACCAAGATGCCAGCTTGGTGGAAAGGCAAGGCTAAATCAAAGTCTACTTCCAGCTCCAGTGCAAATGGAATTAACAAGGAGAAAGGCGATATTTTTGACAGGGCGCTCATTCTAGGTAAAGGAAAGAGCCTAGACCGGTCACCGGTGCACGCTGGACCAGGTTCACCATGCGCAGGTCCCACCTCTTTGCTCGCTCACCCTCTCCCCAGGCCGTCCTCTTCGCCTCTCCCTAGAATATCCCCGGAGCAAGTAACAGCTGCCACGTCAGCGTCAACGTCAGGTTCTAGTGTTAGCTCGTCTGGATCCGAAGAGGCCCCTGATCTTAGGTGGGTGGATTTGTTCTATTTAATTTGCTCTTTCTGCTTTTGTTATCTGGTAGTTGTTATTATCTGTTCATGTTGATTTAGTCTTTACGGGGATTGAGATTTGAGGATTGCTGTTTAAGTCATGGTTACGAAACAAATTCATAATGGGATTTTGATTGATTAGTTGGTTTCCATGGCACACATTAGTTTCCATGGGGTAATTAAGGGATTACAAGTCCAGGTCTCATTTAGCGCTAGAGTTATTTAGGTTTAGGTGCTAAAATTTATGCCAATTTTAGTGTTAATTAATTCGATTTGCTTTAAAGTGTTTCAACTTGCTTTCTTTCATATGAAGACTATTAACCATTTTTTTTTATATTTGTGGTTATCCGATCCTTTTTAGTTTCCCACATCAAAGTGCTTCTTCAGAGCATGACCCCTCCTGCATGAAATTCCCAATCTTTATGTTTTTTTTTTAAAATAAGCATTAATTCTCTATTGATAGAAATAATTTCTGTTAAATTGATTACACAGAATTATGGTTATAGTATTGAAAAAGCTGAACACAATTGACTTCTTGTAGTGTAACAATTTTTTCTTTCCCTTTTTGAATAAGTAGGTTTCCAGATCAATCTCATATGGCAAGAGAAAGAACAAGGCCATCATCCATGCCACATGCACATACCCAACATAGACATCTCTCGGTATCACCGCGAAAGGAGTCCCACATGCACATGTTTGAACCAGCCACAAATGGAGTTGCAACTACTGGAAGAAAGTCAATGGAAGCTGTGTTGGGCCATAGACCGGGTCTATCCACCTCACCTGTGCACCTGAAAGCATGCCCCGTATGGCAAGAGGATGCAGGAACAAAAAACTCAGCTCACCCCTTGCCGTTACCTTTACCACCTGGAAATTCGTTGAGAGCACCTCTCCAGTCTCAGTGGAAAAAGGGGAAGCTGTTAGGCAGGGGTACTTTCGGCCATGTTTATCTAGGCTTTAATAGGTAATATATTATTCTAATATAGTTTTATCAAAAAAAAATTTATGATGTTGTAATGTTATCATTCCTGTACTTTGGTTGGATTATTTTGCCCAAGTGGTGGTGGTAACTTGTATCTGTATTTACCTATGGAGAAATGCTGGTATGGTACCAAAATTGTTTCGCTTTAATGTGTGTCAAGGTGTATTATGTTGGTTCTAAGACCTCTTTGTATGTTTTCAGTGAAAATGGGCAGATGTGTGCAATTAAGGAGGTGAATGTGATATCTGACGATTCGAATTCAAGAGAATCTCTAAAACAACTTAACCAGGTAAAACTTCTATTCATTAATTTCATGCAGCTAGATGTACCCAGCTTAAGTTGGTTTTGTTAATGAAGCATTTGTTTGCCTTCTGACAGGAAATAACTATGCTGAGTAGTCTCTCGCATCCAAATATTGTGCAATATTATGGCAGTGACCTGGTAATTTAAGTTGCAACAATTTATATCTTTCAAAATTTGTTCAAAACCCTGAAACTAACATTTTGATAAATACTTAGGTTGATGATGCACTTTCGGTTTATCTGGAGTATGTCTCCGGGGGTTCAATTCATAAGTTGCTCCAGGAATATGGGTCTTTCAAGGAGCCTGTAATTCGAAATTACACTGCCCAAATTCTCTCTGGGCTTTCTTACTTGCACAGTAGAAATACTGTTCACAGGTAATTTAGTAAAAAGAAATGGTCCTTTTATTTCTTTTCTTCAAAGAAAATATTCTATTTCAATTTTGCCTTATCTGTTTTTGATCTTGTACAGGGATATAAAAGGCGCAAACATATTGGTTGATCCTAGTGGTGATGTGAAGCTAGCCGATTTTGGAATGGCTAAGCATGTAAGTTAATTACCTAATTTAATCTCGACTATTGTAGCTAGGTTGATCAGGTTTGCAATCAAAATGTTAAAAATTGTACTAATTCTTTTATTTCCTCTTGACAGATGTCATCATACACTTCAGTACGTTCTTTCAAAGGGAGCCCATACTGGATGGCGCCTGAGGTAATTATATTTCATTTATTTATTCTAGAACCAGAAATTCTACTTCATCCCACTCTTCAGTCTTTCTGTTTTACAAGTATATAATTATTTTTTATTTCTTTTGACAGATAATAATGAATGCAAATGGGTACAACCTTTCGGTAGACATATGGAGTCTTGGCTGCACAATTCTGGAGATGATAACATCAAAACCTCCTTGGAGCCAGTATGAAGGGGTAATTTTTCATCTTTTATATTATTTCACATCCGAGTGCATAAATTATGACACAACCAATGACAAAAATAACTTGTGGCTTTGATTAATTACAGGTGGCCGCAATATTTAAAATTGGGAATAGCAAGGAAATACCAGATATACCTGAGCACCTTTCTGCAGAGGGAAAGCATTTCCTGAATCTCTGCCTACAACGGGACCCGGCTGCCAGGCCCACTGCGGCTCAGTTACTGGAGCACCCATTTGTGCGGGACCAGGTGGCAGTGAATCGGGCCATCAAGACGAACAGGGACAATGCCCCTTCATGTTCATCTCCATTTCAGACTGCAATGGAGTTTTCCAATAGAAGTATTTCTCCTTTGCATGATAGAGGACTCCGCGTGCGAACCCCGGCTGTGTTTCCTTCATTTAGGACCTCCAAGTAAGTCCGTATCCACTGTGTTTACCAAAAAATTTCTTATTTTGTTTTTTATGACTGACTCTCAAAGTTTTATATCACTGGTAAAACTTGTAAATTTGTAGTTTTGACTGATCTTTGAAAAATTCTTTTGAGCGTATACCTTGCACAGTTATAAATCTCAATTAACTTGTAAAAGTGGCTAAAGTATTAATGTGTTTTTTCTTCCAGTGATGCATTCGATGCAAGAGCAAATTTTTCTTTACCAGTGTCACCCTGCTCAAGTCCTTCGAGACAAAAACAATCCAACAGGAGCTGCTTACCGTCTCCGCCTCACCCTGCATTTTCAGCTGGTGCAATAAATTATAGCCCCATCAACTCCGCTCTATATCCACCAAGATCAAATGCTTGTTTAACTGATCCATTTTTCGATCCGACCAATAGAGCAAGAACACAATTCAGTTCTCCTAGAAACTTATAGAAAGAGTAAGTGGTGGTGTGAAAATATCGACTCCTCGTCGACTTATGGATAATACCTTTTTGGTCAAATTCTGAATCCATGAGGTGTCTTTTGTTACATATAGTCTGTTATTAGTGAAGGTGGTTTTTCATAATTTTTGTAGTATTTCAGGAAATGTGTACAGGGAAATAGCCTCACAGATCAGAGATGATGGTTTAGGGTACATACAGGATTTCTTTCTTTCTTTTTTTACTGCTGCTAGTCATAGGTTTATGTTTTGTACATCCCTTGTAGTAATTATACTGTCATAGATACACCTTAAATTACAGGAACATCATCTTGTTTGTTCTGTGAACTTTGGATTATGTTTTTGCTTCTCATTCCTAAAATCAAAAGAAAACACAAAAGTTTGCCTTGGTTTCGAGTAGATTGAAAATGGTACTTTTCCTGGAGGATCATATGAATATATCTTTTATTTTTTTTTCCTTTACAACTCGTATTTTTTCACATCAGGTCCATTCGGATATAATGGGAGTTCTACACAGAAATTTACAAACCTGACTGAAAGCCCGCCTTGAAACCATCCTACTATTTTTTTTGTTGGTTTTGGAAAATAGGTAGAATGCTTTAAGATGTTAAATTTATTTTGTAAACAGAGAATTAGGTACAGTTTCATAGTGTCTGTATACGAGAACGATGTAAATTACAAATCTCAACTAGCATTTGATTTTGAAGCCCACAGTTCAGCTGCTCTCGGCGTTCATATGCCAATTCAGAGTCAATCGGCTTACAAAACGGTAAAGCTATATACACAGAAGCACTTCGGATAGAGTATAACTGTATAAGCTTTCTCTACTAAAACTTACATTAAATTTATAACATTCTCATTTTATTCTTTATTAAAAAATAAAAATATTCAGCTAGTGTAAGAAAAATATTTAGTTTCTAATTGACTATTTTCCGATGACAAATAATTCATTTATCTATTTGTAATGCATATACATAGTGATACTTAGAAGCATGTTCTGTTTTCCCTTACAATCAACTTTAGAAGAATGGATATTTCTTTTAAATAGACTACATATTTTTATTTTTTAATAAAGGTAAAATAAGTACTTCATAAATTTACAATAAGTTTTAATTAGGATTGTGAATGAGTCGAGTTTGAGCGAGTTATTTCTAACTCGTGCTCAGATCATTTAGTTAATGAGCGAGTCAACTCGAGTTGAGATGACAATAACGAGCTGTAAAGCCAACTTGAGTTCAACTCATTACCAACTCGAGGTGGCTAACAACTCGTTTATAACTCGTTTGATCAATCAATTTCCTTAGTTATAGTTATATACTAGTAAGAGTTTATCTAAACAGAAACAATTCAAATGGTTTAGTAAGAGTTTATCTAAATACAAACAATTCAAAAATAATTAACAAGACAAATAACAAAACAAACAATTCAAATGGCAGCTTAGGAGTCATTTAGAAGGGCATGTGATTTATTGTGACGAGTTTTGTGTAATTTAGTTGTTAATAAGCGAGTAGGGGTATGCTCAAACTCAGCTCATTTATTAGACGAGTCAACCAACTCGAGTTGTAAATGAACGAGTTAAAGTGAGCGAGTTATGAGCAAGTTACGAGTTTGAGCGATTTTGCACAACCCTAGTTTTAATAGAAAAAACAATTAATTGGATAAATTTATGATTTTTTCAAATTTAGATGGATAAATACGATATTATGAATTTTAGAACGGAAAACATGTAATTTGGATGTTTTCCAAAGGTATACATGAAATTCCTCTTTTTCAGAAAAACTAGAAGAAAGATCAGCCCAAAGTAGCAACCCAAGGAACTGACAATTATGGCCCACGGGCCTTTCTAACCTCTTTCTTCTATTGCGCGCCGAAATCCGGGATAGATTCCAGAGAAACCAAAACTCGCTCCATTTCCGACAATCTCCTCCAATGGGGTCGTCTTCTCAAGAGGAAACCCTAAACCCTAGCGAGGTGAAGAGCGACGGCGAGGCTGATCCTCTTCCCTATTATGACATCTATGGCCCCGATGTATGTCTTTGCTTTTCACTCCGCTATGTTTTATTTTTTCTTGGGGATTTTGAGGGATTTCCGTGAATTATAAATTTACCGGGGCATTTATGCATTTTATGGTTTGGCTGTTGTTGCTGAATTTTTCTCTAACTGACGAGACTAATATCTCATTTCACTATTTAAAATAACCTGAAACCTGCAAAGCATCAGTAGATAACACATTTTCTATTGTTTGTTTGATTGGTACTTTTGTCGCCTATAGATATTTGTAATGCATGCAAACACTCAAAGCTCGGAGTAAAGTGTTATATGCTTTTTCCCCTATTAATTATTTTCAGGCAAAGGCTGAAGTTACATTCAAGGAAGCCCCTGCAACATCGAGCGTGTTTAATTCAGCATTAAATTTGCATGTAAGTTGTCATATATTTCAGAAAATCATTTAAACATAAACAAACACAGAACACCATTCTTCATCACTAGTATTTACTATTTGAATGTGTGAAAGTGGAGTATTCTTTGAAATTTTAGGCTCTGAGAGAGTATAGTTAGTTACCTCTGGTTTTTTGTACCGAGCATCCAATATGCAATATTTGTCACTTCTGCAGTTTAAGGGGAAAGAAATTATGTTTTTTTTTACCTATTGATTTCTATCTTGTTTTAATTGATGGCAGGATATTAAAGAACTCATTACATGGGTAATAGGTGAAGGACACTCCCCATCATGGGCTTTTGTTAAAGTAAGAAAATATATTAATTCTCATCTTACAAATGCAAAGTGCTATTGAACCTGATTGGTGGTGTTAGGCTCCAATTCTGATTTTGTGACGGGCTTATTCATTCATAATGCTGTAAATGTAATGATAAATTAAACTGAAAAAGAAAAAGAAAATATGAATATAGTACTAGTACTGTTCCTGATCAGCACAGTACCAATATCCAGTATTATAATCCCGGACTGTTAGACATATTTGATGTTAGTTTGTATCAAAAGGAGAAATGAAAAAATAATATTATCCAATATGCAATTTACCTCCACAAAATATTGATACATGCAGAACAAGCCCCTTATACAAAAAGCGATTCTCCTATACCTACCGGGATTGGATGCGGCCTTGTACATGTCACACCGTCACCTTCTTTCTTCTCTTAAAGTGTTCTGTGGAAATCCTAAGCCCGTCTTAGCATTGAGGTTTTTAGATCTTTACCTTAAATTTTTGCACATTACTTTCTGAGAATTATTTTACTTGTTTGCATATAGTGCCTCTTGAATTACTTTTCGGGTATAAATTTCAGTTGTGTATCGGATGAGATGCAAACTATTAATGCTCTCCTTACAAGTAGAAAGAGAAAGCGTGATTGTGCATCAAATTCCAATCAAATAAAACCTCAGCCATCTACTGAACAAGGTGCATCTATCTGGCTTTCTTTAGTTTTATGTTATTTTACTTATTTATTTTGTTACCAATAGCTTCAAAAAGTGTTTTTCACTAGTAATCTTAGCAAGCATGTTACAAACAACTGCAGAAACACATGATTTGATTCTGTAAAAAGGATGTTAGTTTAAATATATTGAGATTAATTGATTCCCTTTGATTTTCCTTGCTACGTCAGTTATCTTTTGTGTTCCTCTATGTCTGCAATCTACATTCATCTAATGCTACTGCTGATAAAAACCATCATAATGCCTGATCTTTAGGGAAAGTGACTAGCTTAAAAGATGTTAAAGAATTGCCATATCCTATAATACATTACACCCTGTCTAAGAAGCAGCTTGAGGACAATGGGTATTGTTTTGACATACCAGGTTTGTCTCTCTCTCTCTCTATTCTTACTTTGAGGAGTTAATTGACTATGAAGTGAGAACTGAGGCCTGAGGGCCACCACTTGAGGTTAATTTGGACCTGATTTGAATCCAGAAAGAAAAAAAAATAAAAAATAAAAGGAGGGGATTTTTCCTTTCTATTTTGTGTATGAATAGGTAGTGCTAGGAAAAAACATTAGAATTTAAATTTGTTCCTTTGACAAACCTACAGGAATGGTGTCCACAGTTCCTGCTTCAGGTACTTTATCACATGAAATTGTGGCACTTGATTGTGAAATGGTATGTACGCAATACAAACAGTTATTGTACTTCATGATCATTTGTATTTCACTTTTCTCATTATTGGTGATACAATAACAATGATTTTTAACTCTATCAGTTTATGACTTGACCAGTGTATAACTAAGGAGGGTTTTGAACTTACAAGAGTCACATTGATTGATGTTGAGGGAGAGGTACAATATTTTTGTAGAATTGAATTATGAAAATCTTAATTTTTTGTGGAAACCATACTGTAAGTAACTGTTCAGATCATTATGTAATGTACTATTTTGTAATATTGATGCAGGTTTTGATAGATAAGTTTGTAAAACCTACCAATCCAATAATTGACTACAACACAAGGTATCTATGTATTATCGGTCTTTCCTTTTGTCTTATATATTTATTTTTTGCATGAATCCATCCCAAATGTTTTGTGTTTTCTGTTCGTTTGGTGCTATGCTACAGGTATAGCGGGATCACTCCTGAGATGCTAAATGATGTCACTACTACCCTTTCTGACATCCAGGTAAATTTGTCTGTTTTTTCTCTTTAATTTCATTTAAAAAAAAAAATGGAAGCAGTGCAAATTACCGTCTGTTTCAGTTTATTGACACACCCAAAACAACAAATTCAAAAGTTTTACAATCTGAATTTGTACACAAATTGAAACCCCCTAAAAAAACAAAGCATCAAAAGCATCAAAAGAGCCTATACCATACATAGTCTCAGCGAACATCCTTGCCTTCAACAGACTTCCTCCAGATCTTTCTCAGCCTACATGACTAATATAAAGGAAGTGAATTCCAGTCTCAGTAAATCCATAGTTGACTCCATTTAGAAACCCCAAGAAACGCATAACCCAAGAAACTGAACAACCATAAGCATCAAATAAAAAAGAAACTATTTTTGACAAAGAGACCCCTGAAGATTACAAATTCACACAACTCGTATTGCCAGGAAACCTCTCTGAGGCACCCAGTCTGGTACAACCTGCATACCTGATTCTTCTTTCTTAGCTATCTCGGGTATACCTCCATGTCATCTGATATGAATTGGTAAATGAGTTGCATTGAAGAATAACCTAGACCATTCAACTAAAAGTTGAGTGAAATAATCGTTGCTCCAAAGAGATCTCTACCACTTGTTTGCTACTGTATGATTGAAATTCACACTATTGTTTTTTTTCCTAAGCACATATTTTAAAGAAAGGGCCCCGAACATGGTTGAATAACATTTGTTAATAATACCCTCCACACTAGATGAATGATTGTAATCCCTGTCATGTGAAACTGTTCAGCCAAACCATATCTGACATGCCTAGCTTACATTCAGGAAGAATTTACCCGACTTGTACATAGAGAAACAGTGGTGGTGGGCCACTCACTGGAGAATGACCTCTCTGCCCTCAAGATTTCACATGACCTTGTGATCGACACAGCAGTGCTGTACAGTCGACAGGACCATCGTGGCGGGGTTTACAAGATGGCATTGCGGGTCCTGGCCCGCATGTTTCTTCAGTGGGAAATTCAAAAGTCGAAGCAGGGCCATGACAGTGTGGAAGATGCTCGTACTGCCTTGGAGCTAGCACTCAGAAAGATTAAATTGGGTAAGGTGTTTAGCTACCATTCAACCACCAGTACTAATACATTGTGCCTTTATACTAGCATGTAGTTTCAAAATCAAATCTCCTCCCCTTTCTCGACAGCACTATAAATAAAACAGAAGAAATCTGTTAACATTACTCTGTTTGACATTAATGTTTTTGTAAATTGCATTAGGACCGGAGTATGGAGTACATCCTAAAAGCATATATCAGAAGTTGGTCTCGGTTTTGAAAGAAAGTGGGAGAACAAGCTCTCTAATTGATGATGCTTCTATTCTGAAGAGATACTCTGATGAATCATGTAATGTTATCTCGGTTTCTACAGATGAGGAGGCCCTTTCACGGACTATCAAGGAGGTACTTGATAATATCGTCTGAACTCCAGAATTTACTTCCATTTTCTTTTATCTTGTGCTTTTCATTTTTATGGCACTCACGTGCTGGATTATCCTCACTTGCAGGCGAAAAATAAGAAGGTTAATTTCATCTGGGCACGATTTTCGGGGCTGATCTCTTACTTGCGGTGCTGCTCGCATGATGCAGAAAAATTGAAATGTCGAATTGCTGAGGTGCTCTCATTGAGCACATGTGACAATAAATCGGCCCGAAAAAAGACAAAGGACATGTGCCCTGAATTGAAGAATGTGCTGTCTGAAATCGACTCTAAGATTGCAAAATTGTATAATTCATTGCCGGTTAATTCGATGCTCATCATTGCTACTGGCCATGGAGATACCCCATTGGTTCAAAGGTATGATAAATTTTTGTGCATAGTGTAGAAGATGGGGAAGCATTCTGAGAGTTATATCACCTTATTTATTTATTTATTTTTATCTTGGAAACAGATTGAGGAAAATGCTAAATAATGAGGTATCAACAGAGATTGAGAGTAAAAGCATAGTAAAAGCCTTAGATGAGCTTCAAGCCCAAGCCGAGGTGGCATTGTGCTTTGCATGTGTTAAACATTAATGGTATTTTTATTTCATTTGCACCTGCTGTACCCAACTTCTGGCCGCCCCTTTTGCCATGTTTAAGTTCATTTATTATTAGATAACAGACTGTGCATTCACATTTTTTTTGTCAGGTTTGGGGAATCATTCCTTGGATTTCCATTAACCAAAATTTTGAAAAATTGGTCATTTAAATGATTTTTTTTTTTCCTAAAAATGAATTTCAAATTAACCCGACCTCTTTCGATCAACAAAATAATAAATAAAACAAAAAGAAAAGACATGGATCTCAAAAAGTTATGCAATGCAGAGTACACATCATATTTTCAGTTCTCTTTTTTTTCATCTTTAATTTTTTTTAATTTCTCAATTCTTAGTTTTCCCTTCCCAACATTTTTTAAGTTTTTAACATATGGAATTCCGCAAGATAGCAGCGAAACAAATACTTGCTAAAAAGAAGGTTTAAAATATGATTTTAATCATTGCTTAAAAATTGTATTAAGTGGGATCATGATACTAAAAAAAAACTTTAAAAGACGATCTGAATTTGCCAAATAAAATACTTTGAAGTTTGAACTGATTAGGGACCTACCCTGCCTATTCATTAGTTTAAATTTGGGCCTTAATGAATAAAATCGGAATATCAATTTCATGGCCCAGTCCAACACATGCGGTTTATTGCAAATCCAGCTGATATGACAATTATGAGATTTTGCACCATAGGTACTACCGTGCTTGATCACTATCATTCGGACCTTGCAATTACACAATTCAAGAAATTGCTACCGTATATATCGTAAACGGGTTTAAAAAAAAAAGCCCATATATAGAAGAGCCCAAAATAGAGTAGATAAAAGTCTGGTGACTAAATCCAACGGCATAAATACTATTCACATAAAAAAAAATAGAGTAGATCAGGGTTAAATTGCACTATTGGTGTTGTACTCCAATCAGGCTTCATATTTTTATTTTTACTTTCGAAGTCCGAACAGTCGATCCGAACTGTTCAACATGTTTTTCGTATTAAAATGCACTTGGAGACTAAATTTTATAGTTGTTGATTTTTTTTTTTACTATTTTTTAGATATGTACAAAATCACTGTTTTCATAAAGATTCTGGACAATTCAAAACAGTGATTTTGTATTATTAAAAAATAGCAAAAAATTTCCAAAAACTATAAATTTTTCTCCAAATATATTTTAATATAAAAATAATGTTGAGCTATTGGGATGGAATGTTCGAACTTCAAAAACAGACAAAAAAATGTAAAGCATGATTGGAGCACAAAACTAATAATGTATTTTAAACCTATATATCATGCCATGAAAGTAACTTTCTCATGCAGGGACAGTAATACCTTAACATCAACATGAAAAACATCTTGAATAATAATATCTTCCTAAATAAATAAATAAATGAATATCTTCCTAAATAAATTATTATTTTTATATTACAAATAATATACTAAAAAAGCTAATGTTTTTTTACAAAAAAAACAAAATTTTATAAGAATAATATATCAAGATCTTGAAGGAGAATAATACGAATATAAAATGAATACTATTTGAAAAGTTCGTTAGTATCTATGCCTCTACTGTGCACCAAGAAAAAAAAAAAGCAAAAAATAAAATAAAAAGGGAATAATAAGAACAAAAAAATGTAAAATATCCACCATTCTTTCAATTTAGCGCGCATGAACTTCCTTTGCGAGTCTGGATCCACTGAGGTAACTCAAATTTGAGTTTGGATCTGGATCGTCCGATCAAAATCCGCACCAATCTTATCCGAGATGAAATGCACAGGTTCTTTTAATCCCTCTTCCGAAACAGTGTAGCTCCAATCCCTCTTCTCTCTCATTTTTTTTTGAATTGTCAGCCAGGACACCAGCTCCTCCTTCCTCTCCTCCGCTTGTGTCACATATGAGGTTCATCGATTTCTTAATTTATTTCTTTAACTTTCGTACATTGTTACATTATTTTGATATAATTATATATATATTGGTATATTTAATTAATACATGTTTGTTTATTTTGTTAAAATTGGGCTTGGAAGCAGTTCTGCATGGTCTAGGGTTGTTTGTTTAATTCATCCTCCTGTGGCTCTAAATAGGTAAATTATTTTCCAATTGTTCATTATATTGCATCCATTTGGTAGTTATGTTTTGGTTATTTTCAGTTTGTACCAATATGATTGGTCTTAATTATTAATTAAACTTTTGTAGATTTAGTTAGATGTGTTAGATGAATGGTTAGCTGGTGTAATTTTGCAGTACAAAGATCAGTTGGTTGTATTTCTAGAATATTGGATGAGTTAGTTGAATCATTTAATTTTTCAGTTATAAATATATTATTATATAGAGTGAGGCTATAGTAATATGCATATTTTTTTTCAAAGTCAGTAACTTTAAATGTCTACTAATAATTCATTGATAAAAAATGTATTTATAATGGAGTCCGGCTAGTATAACATTGGTGTCATTTCGACCTATATAACACCAACTCCAAAATCTATCGTATCGACTTCAAACGGTTAATCCAACCGTTCAAACCCTTCTACTTTATGAGTTGTGCGTTTACATGCAAAAAAAAATATTTTCTAGTTATTTTAGTACCAAATCAAGCGGTCAAAAATCTTGAAAAATGAATGCATTAAAATTAACTTAAAAACTCACACATTTGACCGCTTGATTTGATACTAAAAAAATTCAAAAAATTATAAAATTTTGCATGTAAACACACAACTCATAAAGTAGAAGGGTTTGAACGGTTGGATTAACCGTTTGAAGTCGATACGATAGATTTTGGAGTTGGTGTTATATAGGCCGAAATGACACCAATGTTATACTAGCCGGACTCTTTATAATGGGTCAAATGACCATAATTTTTAAATCTACTCTTTTATTTTTATGAAATTCTCTGAACTACTCTAATATTCTAGTCATACTTATATACACTTTTAATCACCTTAATACCTTAATCCCCATCTCGCTCCACGATCGGATCCGCTTTTTCGACCGCCGCCGTACTCCGACGATGACCGGGTCTACTCACCATCGTGCTCCAATCGAGATGTTAATCACACTAATACTTTAATCGCCATTTCACTCCACAAATGGATCCGCTTCTTGGATCGCCGCTGCGCTCCGACGATGACCAAATCTACTCACCGTCGCACTTCTAACTCCAAACTCCGACAATACCGCACTCTCGGCTCCAATCGGCTCTGGTCGCTCCGTTTCGTTCCCCTCCCTCATTCTCCTCTTCACTCGAGAAAGGAACCGAGAGAAGGGGGAATGTTGTGTCGGAGATAAAAACTACAAGGATTGGAAAGAGTGAAGTTAGGTTGAGAGGGGAGGAAGGAGAGGCGGTGGCTGTCTAAAACCCTAACTTTTGAATCTGTTGGGAATCGTCTAAAATTTCGTTGATGAGCGAAATAACGTACGCGGCTGTCTAAAATTTCGCTGATGCATACTATGGATTGAGCGATGCTATGGATCCATATCTCTATTTTAAAAGTTCAAACAGTCGATTCGAACCGATAATCATGATCTCCATATGAAAATGTTCTTGCAGACAAAATTGTACAATTTTTTAGAATCAATTTTTTTTTTTAAGATAGATAGAAAATTATTACTTTTGGATGGTCCAGAATTTTTAAATTAAGTGATTTTCTACATAAATTTTTTAAAAATTATAAAATTTAATCTGCAAGTACATTTCATACGGAGATCATGTTGAGCGGTTTAGATCGACTATTTGATTTTGAAAACGAAAATATGAGTCTATATATAAATATGCATATTACCCTAGCGTCACTCTTAGATTATATATATTATTATCTGTCATGGAAGTTAGATTACTTATATAATTTCGCAGATATATGCAGTGCAGTATACCTTTTTCATATCTGTTTTTGTTTTTTCCTTTTGGATTTTGATTCTGCAAATGTTATGTATCTTTTGAACTGAAAAGATGGAATCTTGAGGCAGGATGTGTTAATACGTGTTAGCTAGTGTTTTGTTTGTAGTAGAGTGTGTAATTTTCATTTCTCACCGTGTTAAATGGAAGCTCTTGGTCCGTAATTGAGTAGTGCATATATATAGGGTAGAACTAGGGTGCTCTTGAGTTCATCAAGTTCTTGGGGAACTCAAGTCTAAAATCCATCAGATCGGTTTCAAACGACGAATTCGAACCGTTAAAACCCGTCTACCTTACGAGTGATGCGTCTACATGCAAAAATTTTAAATTTTGAAATTAATTTTGCATAGAGTCAAGTGGTAAAAAAAAGTAAAAAAATGAATGCATTAAAATTAATTTATTAACCTTCTATTTTTGATCGCTTGACTTTATCCTAAATTAATTCGAAAGTATAAATTTTTTACATGTAGACGCATCACTCGTAAGGTAGGCGAGTTTCAACGGTTTGGATTCGTCTTTTGAAGCTGATCCGATGGGTTTTAGACTTGAGTTCACCAAGGGGCTTGGTGAACTTAAGAACACCCTAGTTCTACCCCATATATATATATATATATAGGATGCAAGGATTTTGTTCTTTATTTTGTTTTTCATGGAAATGAACATGCAAATCTGAATAAATTTATGTTCGTCAAACATGATAAACCACTTTAAAAACAACAGCTTTACGTTGATTGTGTGGTTTTTGCTTGTGTTTTTTTTCAAATTAATTAGAGGGTGCTAGAATATATTATCTAAATTGAAAATTCTGACTTGGATCTTAGTGCAAAATTTATCTTTTGTAAATTGATTCTGATTGTGGCATTGAAGGTGCTGCATTTGATGTGATGATAATTCTGGTAATTAATTAGTTAGTATGCTTTCACTATCCTGTTAATTTGAATCCATTTGTTAATTAGGAAGTGTTTTAATTTGCAGGAAAACTTGTGTTACACAATTGTGCAGATTGACTGGTATAATAGCAATGTTTGCTTTTATGTTTGTTTTTGTTTCCTTTTAAAAGGAAATCAGATAGTCCACTATTCCGTCTGAGATGCTAAAAGAAAAGGAGAAGATTAGTGAATAATTCTTGGAATAATACTTTGATTATTATACTTTCCTTGGTTGTGCATGGTGTGCTCCTGTTATATTGCAGTATTTTTAGGGCACGCATCAAATGTTTCCTTTGAAATTGTCACCAGGAAGAAAGAATATTAATTTAATCTGGTGGTTGAGTGTCACTTTCTAATTGGTTCTCAAGTTAACGCCCCATAACTACATGATTAAAAAAGAGGCAGTTTTGCTCCTCCATTCTGTATTGAAATGAAGATGTCCTTTGTTGATAAACCATGGGTAGTTATCAAAACCTCCATCTGAGAATGGACAAGTGCAGGGATATGTCTTGTCAGGTGGGCAACTTTTAACTGATTTCACATCATCTGGTAGAACACAATCTTGACTTAGCACCACGTTTTAAGAAAAAAAAAAAAAAAACACAAACTCTTGAATTACAAGCTGTTTTATCTCCCTTAGCTCCTAGAACTTACTGCAACAGTGATAAAATGTCAGAATCAATGAAACCAAGTTGAAATTGCACTTTGTCATTTGGTGTTAGGATAAGATTCCAAAGCCTAATATGAGACTTCCCTTAGAAGATGCAGTCTATTCAACTTTTTTCTACTCAATTTTGTTGCATATATATCAGTATAGCATTATATATATGGTTTCTGTTTGTCGTGTACTTGATTAAGATTTATTACAAACTGTCTATCATATTATATGGGCCATTGGTCGTCATTAATTCTAGGAAAAATAAAATAAAAAAACTAAGAAATAAAAGCATAATGTTACCATTATGTTTGTAGGTATAATGCACGCTTGGTTGAGTATTAAATTACACTATAACCAACTTAGGTGGCTGGTAGCTATGACTCTTGTCGCCAAACTTGGGAGATGTAAATAATTAATTAAAAATAATCCAATGCAAGTAGGTGAGAGGATCTTAGTCTCTTGAATCTCACCAATATTAACACATGCATGGACGTACGCATGAATCACTATATATTAATTAGTTTATAAGCGCTTTTGCAAACGCACCTAATTAATCATTTTATTTTTCATTCACTAAAAGTGTTATCTTTCTAGAAGCGCCTGATCCTTGAATTGTGACCAATCTTAAAATTTTTACGATTTGTGTGGGTTACCAGTCTGGCCTAACCTATGTTGCACGGATACGGGTACGGGTATCGTATAAGATACGATACGGATATGGCAATACGGTAATTTTTAAAAATCAAAGATACGATACGTTTATTATATATACTATTTTTTTATTATATTAATTATATTTATATGAATCAAATGGAGCAAAACAATACGATAGCGAAATATATATTAAATATAATAAGTACTCTATTATAACAACAACATTATAGTGGTATAGTGGTAGAAGGCTATGGTTGTTATGCCTCAGATTCCAAGTTCGAATCACGGTAGCAGCTAAAAAAAAAAGATTTTGGCGCGGTGCACGGTGGACCACGCGATGCGGTGCGTGGTGTATTTGTGCGGTCCACGACGTATCCAGGCGTATCCCAGCGAGTCAAAGCGTATCGATGACCATATTTAGTGAGTAAGGATACGCCACGTGAGTGGATACGCCAGCTGGCGTATCGGATACGTATCGGCGCCGAATCAGATGTGTATCGGTATCCGATACGTGTCCGATACTGGTACGAAAGTCAATCTGAAGTATTCGAGTAACATAGGGCCTAACTAATCAGTAGTCAAGCATTATTTTCGTCTGATCCAGCAAATAGTAATTCATTTGTGTTAGCTGAAAATTGAAAAAAAGAAGAAGTTATTTAACATTGAATTATATATGAGGAGGGCTCAAATGTCTCATTGCTTCATGCTCCAATCGTACTCTAATATTTTTATCTTCAATTTGAAAGTTCAAACTGACTATCTGAACCGTTCAACATGATATCTACGTTAAAATATGATTGGAGACCAAATTTTATATTTTTTATATTCTTTTTACTATTTTTTAAGATAGGTACAAAATCACTATTTTTTTTAAGAAATTATGAACAATTTAAAAACAATAATTTTGTACCTATCTTATCAAAAATTCCGATTTGTTAGCAAACATTGACTGGTCAAGCCTCGAGCTTTGACCGCAGTAAAAGCTTGCTAGATCTTTAGAATTGTTAGAGGATTGTTATATACTAGTGGTTAAGTGAACAATTAGATTTGTTACATATACTTTCTACAATAATTGTATATACTATAGTCGATCCATAAGTAGTTATTGTTCAAATAAAGAGAATTAAACAATTGATGTTTGAGTAGAACTATGGTGTTTTTAAGTTCACAAAGGGGCTTTTCAAACGATGCATTCAAACTGTTGAAACCGATCTACTTCACGAGTGATGCGTTTACATGTCAAATTTATAAATTTTCAAACTAATTTAGTATAAAGTCAAGCGGTAAAAAAAAGATGGTTTATAAGTTAATTTTAATGTGTTTATTTTTCATCATTTTTTAACCGCTTGACTTTATATATATTAAATTAGTTTGAAAATTTATAAATTTGACATGTAAACTCATCACTCACATGAAGTAGATCGGTTTCAACGGTTTGGATGCATCGCTTGAAACCAATCCGATAGATTTTTAAGTTAAGCTCACAAAGAGGCATGATGAGCTTAAGAACACCCTAGTACTCTTGATCTTTTCTCATTTCTCTCTCTTCTAAAATTCCGAAACCATAAACATGATATATCATGTTTATGGTATCAAAGCATGATCCTCCTCCTTTTTCCCCACTGGAAAAATCATAGGCAGAATTAGAAAATTTAGATTATGAGAGTGAAATGTAAAATGTATAATGTACGGCAGTTGGAATTATATTGAACTCAAGTCTCTACAATAAAAATTTAACCACTAAAATTACAAGTCTCTACAATAATGTCCATTTGGTCCTTTTATATATATATATATATATATATATATATATATATGTATGTATTTTTCTAGATTATGTTTCCATAACTACTTTCTCCTCGGAAAAAAAAAGAAAAACACTGTACTTCAAATGATGGAAAAATATCCTGTACTTGATTCAATTATTCAATGAATTAATCTCACAGAAATGCTCCAATCTTGACTTAAGTAAGCCAATCTCAAGACATTAATTTGCTTTTGAAGTTATGGTTGTTAAGTATTTAACTATCTGGCTATCGATACTTGTTGGTTATTTTGTAATCGCAAATTGATGTTGTTGGGCATTTATTTATTACTATATACCTTAGGTTGTTACCTTTGATTAAGATGTGGGGCTTAATTGTTTCATTTCTAATTAATTTCTTGATGGCTCAAAACGGTTTTCTTGTCATTCCTTCCTCTTTCATGCATTGGCCATTGGTCTCTTTCACCATTTGCACAATTTTGGATAACTTCTCAAAATTTTGGATCCTTCCTACTATTCTACAATCTAAGCACACATGCGTTGTACAATTCTCTCCATGATCTACCAAGGAAACTTCCTATTAATATTAAACAAGGAAGGCTTCTTTTTTGCTTAAGAAGAAAACCATTTATTTTCTTTTATTTATTTATTGGTGGGGGGGGGGGGTGTCAAAGTCAAATTCAGATCAATAACTAAGGATAAATTTGAGAACTGCAAATATGAGCATACGCAAGAGTAAAAATACTGAATTGCGTTGGTATCCTCACATATACTTCTATCGGTAATAGCGATATCTTTGAAAAATAACATTTTCTGTGGCCTTATCCTCAACAATAATCATTTTTTACCCTCGCAGATACCTCTAGATTTTGTTGTAAATTGTGTTGGATGTCACTGAAAAACATCTTTATGTTACATTAATCACTAATATGATAAACGTCAATGTTTTTGAGAACCAATCTTGAATCTAGTGACTAAAACAATACTTATTGTGTAGGAGGTTGCTGGTTCAAAATTGAGATTAGAAATCTTTTGTAAATATTTATTTACAATTGAGAGGCTTCACTCCCATTTTATCTCAAAAATAAACACAAATTAATATGATTTAATTAATATCAATACTAGATTGGGCATTTTTCTTATCCAAATTTGTTTGGATAAGGTTTTGGCAAAGTAAACCTTGTAAAACACTTCATTGGTTTGAAAGAATTTTTTAGGCGGCTTGCATTTGAAAAACATGGGGTTTTATTATTTTCACCTGTCTAGTATTGTTATTCCAAAAGTCCTTGGCCAGCCAAAGAGGGGGAAAGGAAGAAAATAAAAACTTCTACCAGTATTTGAAACATGTATATATATAATATTGCTCAGTTTTTTTTATCAAAATTTGTTTTTTGCTAAGTTGGTTTCAAATTTATGCAAGTTGAAAATCAGTGTTTCATTTAGTGATGAAGGTAATCTTCTGAGTGTAAAAGGGTGTATGTTCAAAATTCAGTTAAGATACTTTTTTTTGTGAATATTTAAAAATTGAAAAATTGAATCTCTATCTTTCATCTAAAAAAAAAGGTTTCTATAAGTTTTATATTTATTAATTTCAAATTAATTATATACTGCACGTGAAGTTATTCAATTATAAGCTCGGCATATGTATCACGTTCCATCATTGTGACGTGAATAACAGATGAAATTTTGCTTGTTTTCGCGTTATCACTTTTAAATTTATCACACAAACACACACACACACACATATGTGTATGTGTATATATAGTGAGTGGCTAATATATGTGTATGTGTATATATGCATGACTGTACTGATCCGAACCACTCAACATGACATACATACTAAAATGTGTTTGGAGGCCAAATTTTATAATTTTTATAATTTTTTTACTATTTTTAAGATAGGTACAAAATCACTATTTTTGAATGGTCCAAAAATAGTAATTAATTTCTAAAAATTATAAAATTTCAACCCCAAGTATATTTATTATGGATATATCATGTTAAGCGGTTCGGATCGACAGTTCAGACTTTTAAAACAAAGATATAAAACGTGAGGTATGGTGAGGTACAAAAGACCTGAGAAGAGAATCACTTTACAACATCTTACAACAATTTGGTTTTGCAATTTTTAAAGTCCAAACCGTTGAAATCTTTTTACTTTATTAGTGATGCGTCTACATGTGAAAATTTTAAAGTTTTGATTTAATTTAGTATAAAGTCAAGTGGTCAAAATTAGAAGGTTTATAAATTAATTTTAATGCATTTATTTTTTGGACCCCTTTTGACCACTTGACTCTATACAAAATTAATTTCAAAATTTAAATTTTTTACATGTAGATACATCACTCGTAAGATAGAAGAATTTCAATAGTTTGAATTCATTATTTGAAACAAACCCGATAGATTTTAGAGTTGAATTCACATAGAGACTTGATAAACTTAGGAACACCCTAGTTCTACTATCTATCTATCTCTCTCTCTATATATATATAATATAATATTATATTGTTATATCGTTTGGTACATCACGTACCCAGAGGACACAGGCGGGAGACCTAACTATAATTTCAGAGCAATATATAATAGGCCTAAGACGATTTCGTAAAAATAAAAAAAAGGCTAAAAGGAAGCGCATCAGCATGTATTAGATGAAGGTAATCAACTAAGAGATTAGGTATCCAGAAGTATTTAAATAATAACGGCCGTTGCGACTGCTATTTCATTAATTACTACACACCTTGGAAGACCGTTCAGCTCCTCTCCAGTTCATGATTCAGACATGTAAAAGTACTACTTCTTTTCAATAAAGATGGGGTCTAACTTTTTAACTTTAATATTCACAATTCACAATATAGATTTCGCATCCGAATTTCAAATGTGTGACTTCTCACATAAAAAAATATTATTTTAATTACTAGATCAAAGATTGATTCTCCACGTGTAAAAAACTTTTTAGTTTTTTTTTGGGATGTGCTTTTTCAATTTTTTTTTATTTAGCATATGTACTCAATTGATGGTATCCTGGCAGATACTTCTGTCGGTAATAGCGATGTCCTCGCAGATACTCAATTGATGGTATCCTCGACAGCATATGTACTCAATTCTCGATATGTACTCAATTGATGAAATACTTTATTAGATTATTGACATTTAACTACGTATAAATTTTCATAAGATTTTTTTGATTAATCAATTGATGGTTTTAAGATATATGAACCATGTAATAACATTAATTTGTGGCCTCTTAATTTCCTTTTTTATTTGCATAGATGGTTGTATATATAATTATGTGCAAATTTTGTTTTATGAAAGGTGCTAATTTTCTGATATCAACTTCATAATTCTGTTCGCTTAGTTGTAGCATCTCAAGACTTCTTCCATTTGTAAGCTAATTTTTGTATTAAAAATTATAATGTTGACAAAATGAGAATTAATTTTATTGTATATCCCATGGCATATAATACGTTGAGAATATATATATAATTTGTAGGAAAAATATATGGTGCCCTCCACATGGCCTTTGCTCTCACTGATAAAAAATTATAGCTCCTACAAACAGTGACGGAATCAGAAATAATCGGTAGGGGGAGGCCTAACAGGTGGTTGATAAATCCAAGAGTATCCGATAGAGGGGGTGCCAGAGGGGGTGCGGAGAGGAAGACAGAGGGGGTACCAGTTTTTTTTTTATTTTTTATTAAAGAGCTCTCAGCTCTGTATATGTTTTCTGGGCCAAGGGGGGCCAGGGCCTAGGCTGGCCCAGGCCTTGGTTCCGCCCCTGCCTACAAAGTTTGACTGTGGGGGTCCCAGGCACAACGACAATGGTGAAATGAGGAAGCAATGTCGGAGTGCGTATCCTCTGAGATATCTCATATTTTGCGTGACCCACGTGTCCGGTGCCTATTCAGGGATAGCGCTGGGGCCAATATTATTTGAGCTTTGAGATGCATGCAGAACGTATTTGAACGGTTCAGATTTTCCAAAAAGTGACGCAAAATATGAGATATCTCAGATCGATGATGCGAATTCGCAATGTCAAGGGCACTGGTCACTGGAGCAAAGACCTTCTAGGTATGATAAGAGCAGACGGCCGGAGAGGATGTAAAAATAAAATGTATTTTATACTGTACCAATTGAGGAGAACACACATAGACATATATATAAGGTTAGTCTCTGAAATAAAGTGAAATTAAGTAATTAACTATATTATCTCTATAATTAATTAGCCTCTTTATTTTAATTGGAACACTATAAAATCAACACAAAAAAAGAACCAACAATGTGCTGGTGTTCTTGACAACTTTATGATTATATTAAAAGAGTAGCAACACATAACTTAATTTATGATTATATAACTATTACAAGTATACTATACATTTTTTTTTTGTGAGTAATGAGTAAACTTATCTTTATAGATATCTATGGAATGGACAGTTTCCTGTTTTGAGAAATGGGGAGAAGGTTAGATTGTAAGTGAAAAGGATAAAAGCGTTAGACGAATTAAGTCGGTTTCTAGCAAAGAATTAACAAGCTTCAGCTGGTGAAACTACTTTGACTAATAAACTCTGGTTTTTATTAGTTGGTTCTGTAAGTTGCTGCCACGAAACCATCCCTTGCATATATATATGTTCTTAATTAATTATTATATCTTTTGATATTTCAATTGTTTGTTAAAATTGGGTTCCGTTCTCTGCGAAGCTTGCTAGCTTATTTGTTGAAACCCTATCCAATTTTCATATCTAGCTAGAAAGTTCAGATGGCAATACGAGAAAGGAAGTTTAACTGATCTGTGACAGTGTGAGAGAGAGAATAAAATTAATTAACACTACAACAAATTCTTGCATTTGTTGAACTGTTCAACTTATTGAGCAGCTGGACTTCATTGCAAGCTACAAGAATAGTAATTTCATGCAATTCAGGGCTATTCTGAGGGCAGGGTAGCTATTCCATGTGGCCTCCTTTAAAGCTTTTAAATCTCGTACATATCTCATGTTTATATGGTAAGGAACTACCTAGTTGATTAGACTTTGACATGCATATGTTCACCTAACTTTCCTTGAGAGAGCTAGCTCCAAATTTAATTAATGCTTGCATAGTGCCTTCCAACTATCATATAAAACGGCCTAACCATTTTGCAAGTGCCTTTAAATATTTTCAAAATTTCATTGGAAGGCTGTATATATATGTCAGAAAATTATATTTCATATAGTAATACAGTTTGGCATAGTGTGCTTAGTTATGTACTTTGAATATATATATCTCTAATTAGGTAGCTTGACGTTGAATATATATATACACAGTGCATAAAGGTTTTAAAATACACATCTGTGTACAATTATATATAGACACACATAATTAATAATGATAACTAGGTGCTTGTTTTCCTAACGTAAGTTACCTCGAGCAGGGGCGAATTCAGGATTTTTGTTAGGGAGGGACAAAATAATAACAAATTGGATTTGATTAGTTAATCGGATTCAAACCCATTAACTAATTGGGTATTAGATAAAAAATAGGGTAATTATATCTTCCCCCATCTATCCATCCCCCAACTAACTAACTACCTTTTCTAACTATAATTCAAAATTCTAACTACCTAATGGCCCTACAAATTAATTACTCAATTTTCTCCATTTATTTCTTTCCTCTTTCTCCCTCCCTCTTCCACCTCTCCCACTTCTCCGCCTCCACCTCCGCCCGCCTCTCCCACCTCTCCCTCTGTGCCTCCGCCCGCCTCTCCCACCTCTCCCTCTCGGCCTCCCTCTCCCACCTCCACCTCCGTCTCTCACCTCCGTCTCCCACCTCCCACCTCCGCCTCCTCTCTCTCCCACCTCCGCCTCCGCCGGAGTAGATCCATCACTGTCGACCGCCGGATCAGATCCGCCTCCGCCGGGTCAGATCCGAGTTATTTGCAAAGAACAAAGCTTCATTAATGGTGAATTAGAACAGTGCGTACTAAGTACATATGGATGAATACTTAATGTTTTAGAGATGAATACTTCAACGTTTATAGATGAATACTTAATATCTTAGGCATAAATACTTTAACTTATATGTATGAATACTTGATATCTTATGGATGAATACTTTTTATTTGTTTGGTATGCACATATGTTTGTAATACTCTTGGTACATTAACTATTTACACTTACACGATGAGGATGAATACTTGCTTAATGCGGGATGAATACTTGCATGACGAGGTGTGAATACTTGTGCAACGGACAACTCGAAAGTATGTCATCATGGATCTCATTTGAAAGAGAAAATTATGTAGAAGACATTCGTGGTTTTAGATTTGTAAAATTCCTCACAGATCGTCAGAAATATTGGTTAGATTGAACGGAGAAAAAAAACCCATCTCTAAAAACGTGTAAAAGATGAGTGATTGATGTGTCCAAATATGCTTCTATTGCAAAGATGAATACATTTATATAGATGGATGAATGCTAGTTGTGTTACAGATGAATACTTTTTTTGCAAATTTCTAAAATGAGCTGAATGTAGTTAGAAGTCCCCCACTTAATTAATGTGCTGACGGTTATGCGGTCCCCCACTTAATTAATGCTCTGACAGTTGTGCGGTCCCCCACACATGTTGTTTGTCCCCTACTTTCTTGTTGGAATATATCCAAATATGTTTCTATTGCAAATGTGAATACCTTTATATAGATGGATGAATACTAGTTGTGCTACATATGAATACTTCTGCAAATTCCTAAAATACACTGACAGTTATAAATTCTAACTAACTAACTACCTTAATTAATGCAACTGACGGGGGATGAAACGGGGGATTGTTCACGGGGGAGAGCTAGGCGGACCCTAAAAAATAATGTTCTAATTTCTAATTTTCAATGCTCTGACTTCTAATTTTCAATACTCTGACTTCTAATTTTAATTTGTAAAATATAATAAAACTAATTATTATATTAGTATTATCCGTTATTCATCCGCTATCGTTTCATTACCCGATAATATTAACAGGTAAGGATAGGGTAGGGTAAAGTTAATTTTTAATGGGTATGGGTAGGGTATGGGTAAAGTCAATTTTAATGGGTATGAGTATGAAAATGCCTCCAACCGACCCGTACCGTATCCATTGACACCCCTAGTATTAATCAGTATGTTTTTGTATAGCTTCAGAGCCGTTGATTTAGTCTTAAACAACCAATAAATTTATTTCTGTTTGGTGCAATGTAGAGGAAGTACTGAACCTGAAGTGGGTTCCATATGTGGAATGTTTCTACTATTAAAGTCCCTCTCTCTTTTTTTTCGTATAAAACTGAGAAAAAAGGACTTGCCATCCAAGCCCTAAAAATCAAAACCCAACTCTCCTTTCTTGAGTTGTATATACTTATAATCCCATCTTCCCCCTCCTCTTCTCAAGTACTTGCCTTCCTCTCTCAACCTAGTTACTTTTTAATTCCTGGTCTCTTGAGTTACGGGTAGAAGCATTTGCACACAGCTTAGAAAAGCATGGGTTCTTCATCTACAAGCAATGCATCTGACAGCACAAAGGTGTGCCCCAGAGGCCATTGGAGGCCTGGTGAAGATGAGAAGCTGCGACAACTAGTGGAGCAATATGGCCCACAGAACTGGAATTCGATTGCTGAAAAGTTACAAGGGAGATCAGGTGGGTTAATTCATTTATTTACATAAATATATGTAAGCTCTTAAATTTTTTTGTAGTTTAACTTTTAAGTAAAATTATGTTATGTACATGAGTTTCCTTTGTTTTGATATTATATTGAGTAATTTTAATTTCCCAAAATTTATGTGTATACAATAAAATTTCATCCCTTAATTGTGAACTCAGATATGAGCTTTTAATATAAGTCATATGTTCATTTTTTATACAGATATAAATAATAATTTCAAAAAGTAAAGTTCAGATTAATCTTTCTATGGCTACATGTTTATTGATGTTATGGAAATTAATTGTAATTCCAAAATTAATTTCAATGGGCAAAGAGAAACATATATTGTTTTGATTTCAAAAGAAGTGGATCGAGTACTTATTTCATAATTATAATTACATGGAATAAATCTTTTTTCTTGTTTCTAAATATTTTTTTTGTATAACTAGGAATCACGAGTCTGTTTTCCTTTAAATCTGTTTCGTTATTTGGGTTTTTTTTCCTGTAATATTTTATAAAAAAATTTACACGCTAATTAAAACATACATACATGTAATAAATTACTTGGAAGTTCACTTTGTCCAAGCTTTCTACTAAATATATATAAGAACTTTAAGCATGTTGTTTTCGCGTCCTCTGTAAATTTTAATATAATCTTTGTTCTGAGGAAGTGTAAATTTATGTAAATTAACATGGCATAATCGTTACTTTTGCTTATATATGTTATTTATACGGGGAATTTTATCTCTTGTACTTCTGTTTTCTTATTGCTAGTTCACTTCCTTTTCTTTTTTCTTCTTCTTTTATTTAAACATATCTGCATTCAATCAGTGAACATATATACATACATACCTTAATTTCCTATATATTCATGCATACACACAACGAGGGATCCTATCCACATAATTAATCTTAATTTCTTCTTTATTATCACAACAAAAATAATTCATTAATTTGCTCAATTTCTTCAATCTTTGATGAAATTAAACATTTTAATTAGCATTCAATCAACTGAATCTTCTAATTCCCAATACATTTCAAAGTGCATTATGGCCCTTTAACTTCTGGAATATTAATTAATAATAATATTTTCTATATATATGACAGGAAAGAGCTGTAGGTTAAGGTGGTTTAACCAACTTGACCCAAGGATCAACAAAAGACCCTTCACTGAAGAAGAAGAGGAGCGCCTCTTAGCTGCACACAGGGTTCAAGGAAACAAGTGGGCCCTTATTGCCAGACTCTTTCCGGGCCGCACAGACAATGCAGTTAAAAACCATTGGCACGTCATAATGGCGCGGCGCCAACGTGAAAGATCGCGTCTTTATACTCAAAGACCCTCTTCAGATCACATTTTACAAAGCACATCAGATAACAACATAAGCAGATTATTTGGCACAGATTCTAGCAGTAATTCTCACCGTTTTCATTTCGACTTTGGGAACTCTGGCTCAAAGGAGAGCAATAGTAGTAGGGGTTCATTTTGGGCCTTCTCTAGGTCAAATTTTAGCTCACCAGCTCTAGGGTTTGGTGCAAGTGGTGATGTGTACTCCCAAAGATATAATTTTGGGCATAGTACTAACAAGCAAGTGGTAATGCCTATTCCTAATATGAGATTAAAAGGGAATTTTGAACACGAAAATGATCATATAATCAATGAGAGTGCAAGTAATGAGCCATTGAAGACAAATGATGTTCCATTTATAGATTTTTTAGGGGTTGGAGTTGAAAATTAATTAGTCGATCATTCAAGTAAGGTTAATTTTGGGTTGATCGATGTACTCTGATAACCTAATTAATATCACCAAGGTTGTGATAATTTTGTTAGGCAGGCTTAGAGCTATATATTATGTGTCATTGAATAAAGCTGTAGTATATGCACGGTAGATATCAATTAATTAATTTGTTAATTTTAAAGTGGATCATATTTTCAGTTATATTTTCTGATTGCTCCAATTTCATAAAAGCCATCTCAATATTAGAAACTCGTAAATCCATATCTATAAATCACAGGGTTCTAAATACCTAGCTATAGCTATGCAATAGCTGCGCTATAGCTTTTTCGGACCTCAAAAGCTGTAACGCTATTAACCGTTTTTATTTTATAATGATTCTAACTAGCTATGGTTGCGCTATAGCTGCGCTATAGTTTTTTCGAACCTTAAAAGCTATAGCGCTATAATCGCTATTTAATTAGAACCTTGATAAATCATAAATATATAAAAAACTGAGACCATTACGTATTGTCAAGGTACGTTGGCAGTACAATATCATGCAACACAGAAGATGTATGAGAATGCTGGCTAAATATATATATTATATCCATGTTATTTATATTTTATAGCAAATTATATTTTTAACTCACAAAACATTAAGGAAGTCACTTTTTTTTTTTTTCCATTTCGGTACATGTTTGCTATGTCTTGGAGTACCTTAGCTCACAAATTACACAAAAATGTAAAATAATCTCCATGTTAACTAATTAATTATTTTGATAAATATTTATATATATGGAACGTCAGAAATCCAAATAACGCGTGGTTTATTTTTTGACAATATAAAACAAAACTTCGTGCAAGTTATTTTTTTTCATTATTAATTGAAGTTCGTTTGATAATATTGTAAATCTAGATCGACAATAATTAATAGTATACTTTCAACAATCTAACTTGTTGGTTAATTAATTTTCTTCCACATTAATTATAAGAATAATTAGTCAACAAACTGAAAAGCTGGGAGATTAAAGCTACATTCTGTTTAGGTAACTAAATTCTCTCGTCATTAAAAGCACTTCCATTATGTTTTGTCGCTTCAACATATAAAAGAGGCAATTTCATGCATGCATATATATATATATATACCCTTGCCTCTCTCCCGACATTTTTATTAATATCCAAAGTTAATTACAAATTAATAAATATATTCACGTTAGCTGGGTATTTTTAAAAATGTCCAAACCGGCTATTTAATAAATAGCTGGTTCACTTTTTTTTCTCAACCAGCCATTAAATGGCCGGCCCGGGTATTTATAAAAATAGCAAAGGAGTTCCGTTTTTTTTTTCAAAACATCATTCTCACAAAATTCACACTTTCTCACCTCACTTTATCTCTTTCTCCAAAGTTTTTCCTCCTCTTCTCACATTTGCAAGTAAGTCTCTTTATTTTTTTAAATTTATTTGAAGTCTAAAACGGATGTAAATTGATATAATTTGTTAGAAATGTACCAAAATTAGTATAATTTAGTTATCAATTAGTTTTAATTTGTGGTAATTAAGTTTAATTAGTTTTAATTAAGTAAATTTTAGTTTAATGGTTGTAAATTGATAGAATTTGTTAAAAATGCACCAAAATTAGTATATTTTAGTTTAATTAACACTACTACAAAAACTGGCTTTGTACACTGCACATTGTACACAGATTTGGCAATTATATTAAAAACAGTGTACAAAATATGATTTTTTACTGGTTCAAAAGATCTGCACGATTTCTACACGGATAATTAGTTAATAATCAGTGTAGAATTATTAGAGAGAGCTACACGGTTTATTGGAAACCAAAAATCCGTGTGTAAAGAGGTCCGTGTGCAAATAATTGAGAGAGCTACACGGACTTTTAATACAAAGCCGTGTAGGAATATACACACGGATTTTTGATAACATATCCGTGTAGAAATAGTAGAATTGTACACGGATTTATAACTAAATAGCCGTGTATGTTTAGTTGGAGAGCTACACGGATTTATAACTAAATAGCCGTGTATAAAAGTGTAGGGTTGTATAAAAGTGTAGGGTTTTAATGTCTTCCCCTTCCAGCGCCGTTTTGATCAAGTCTTTTAGTACATCTCTCTGAACTGAGCTTTTTCCTATCAGATTTCTGCGAATTGATCGAGGCCAGCAGCTGAGATCTGAGATAATAAGCGGTATGTACTTCATCTTAATTTCCTATGATTGCAACTGATCTGTTCTATGCTTTACTTCATCTTAATTTCCTGCGCATGCTTCACAAAAAAGGGCATAACTTTTGATCCGTCCGTCGGATTGGGCTGAAATTTTGACATGAGCTCCACAGCCCCAAAACCAAGCTAACTTACTTTCCAGCCCGATCCGACCGTCGGATAGAGAGTTTTCGAACTTTCTTTACAATCTCAGAGTTTTTAGGGTCTTTTCGTGCATCATTTACTGTTTTGATTTTGCACGATTAATAGCAATTGATATTTGCAACTGTATTTCATCTACCTTTTCTTGTTACTAACTAATACCAAATTGTAATTGTAGAATTTGCCAAAGGAACCGCATTACACCAAGGAGCAGATCGACGATATCAGGTGTGTGTGGGCAAGGTGGTTTGTAACGGAATTTTGCAATGCTCAACATGGATTTCCATAATTTTGTATAATTTGGTGTATATGAATATTGTATAATTTATTGCATATGAATTTCTGGCTAATCTGAAAAATATTAATTTCTTGCTAATCTGGAAAATATGGATTTATTGCTAATCTGGAAAATATGGATTTCTTGTTATATGAAATCTGAAAAATATGGAAAATCTGAAAAATCTGGAATAGTTCTGTAACAAAACTGGCTAGCAAAACTGGAGGCTAGCCGAAAAACAAAAAATACAAAAAAAAATGTTCTTTCTACACGGACATTTAACTAAAGTCCGTGTAGAAAAAAAGAGAGCTACACGGACATTTAGTTAAATGTCCGTGTAGAAAGAGGAGAGCTACACGGACATTTAACTAAATGTCCGTGTAGAAAGAGTCAAGCTACACGGTTTTTTAGTTAAATGTCCGTGTACAAAAAGAATCGTACACGGTTTTTTAGGTAATATCCGTGTAGCTCGGTAAAATAGTGAGCGACACATTCTGGTCTTTGTACACGGCTGTTTGTGAAGTTATCCGTGTAGAATCTTTAAAATTGCACACGGGCAAAAGTCCGTGTGTAGTTATTGAACTAATCATACACCCTCGATTTAAACACGGTAGGAAATCCGTGTAGCTCCTCCTTTATTGTCCGTGTATAATCTCTTTTTTTGTAGTAGTGTAAGTTTATTTTACCATATTCAGTATATTTTAGTTTTAATTAGTTAAAGTAGCATAATTTAGCATATTTTAGCCCAATTAGCATATTTTAGGAAAATTAGCATATTTTAACGTATTTTAGCATATTTTAGCCTATTTTAGCCTATTTTCACCTTTTTAGCATATTTTAGCGCAATTAGCCTATTTTACCATATTTTAGCGCAATTAGCGTAATTTAGCGTATTTTAGCGCAATTTAGTGCATTTTAGCCGATTTGAGCATATTTTGGCGCAATTAGCCGATTTTAGCATATTTTAGCCGATTTTAGCATATTTTAGCCTATTTTATCATATTTAGCCTATTCTATCCTATTTTAGCATATTGTAGCGCCAGTAGCCTATTTTAGCCTATTTTAACATATTTTAGCCTATTTTAGACTATTTGAGCCTATTTGAGCCTATTTGAGCATATTTGAGCATATTGTAACTAACGTGTTCCTTACAATACTAGCCACGATTCATATCCCGACAAAGACTGGAGTACGCATTATGAGGAGTACTACGCTAGGGCAGCGGCTCCAGGACTTGCCGATATATGACAGATGCCAGCTGATTTCACGCAGACCCCGGGACATCCCCTATTGAGATATGAGTCTTGGTACTTGCAGGTCTGCATGGCATCAGTGTATTTGTAGGGCGATTATGATGTCTTCTTACGCTAGAAGATCTAGGAAGACCCAGAGGGTTACACCCCCAACGATCACAAATGGGCTTGCGCGGTAATGCACCTCAAACTACACATTTTTTTCCTAACTAATTAGTTCATAAATTTTTGATCTAACAAAATATTTTTTTGGCAGCTTTTAGTGACGCTTAAAAGTTGCGGGCACGGTGGGCAGCTCATCACCATGCTGCGAGACGTCAAAGATAACATCAATTGGCGTCAGGTAGATCCGGCTGAGCCTGACGCGCCCCCGGTTATAGCTACTGAGATGCCATCTCCCCCCCAGAGAGCAGAGTGGGACTACCATCGTTGGGTATTGTCCATGACTGGATGACAGGCATTCTATAACGCACAGGGACATCCAGTTCAGCCTCCGGTATGTCATATTTCATTAGCTGTCAGTTAGTACAAATTTCTCCCTTTAGTGCAAATTTACTTAATTATTTGTATGATTGCAGGGTCCGGTCTACATGTCGCCGCCGCCAGCGTAGCAGGAGCCTCTAGAGTTCTTTTCTTTGGAGGATGAGGGGCCATCTTTCAGTCTGGATGACTTTAAGTTCGAGGACCCTCCAGAGTTTGAGCCGACGAGATGATGATATGAGATTGAGCTACCTCATAATAGAGAGGTCAGTGGTAGCTGGTCTCAGACTCAGCTTGACTTTGCGACTGAGTTGGCAGCATCCATCTTCTCTACACCCCCACCAGTCCCTAGGGGTTAGGATGAGAATGTCTGGGATACCGCGGTACGGGTGCGCAGAGAGGCCGAGGCTAATGTCGTCACACCAAGAGAGAGAGTCTGGCCGAGACCATGGTCGGGACTACCCGAGAGCATATCGTCGCTGACTATTTTTTTATGGTTGTTTTAGTTAGATTGTTTTGTAGTATTTATTTTTGGTATATTATGTTTGGTGTTTTATGTTTGGATTATCTTATGCTTTGGTTCTTTTTTATGTGTGTTTTTATGATAGTATTTATATATTTTTTTAGATTCTTTTTTGTCACTAAGTTATACTAAATTAAACTAAATTACGCTAAATTATACTAAAATAAAATAAATTATGTAATTATGCTAAATTATACTAAAATAAATTCGGAGAGTTTGAATAGACAAACAAAAAAATAAAAATAACAACATGGATACTACAACATAAAATCTAAACAGAAAATACTACAATAACATAAAATACACACCACATTTTCTCATATAGCAAACGCTGTGGCTTAGGAGTAGTGGAACTTTCTCCCGTCGTCTTCGAAGGCCTACAACAGCATGCAACACACTCCACGTTTGGAAACGATAATCGTTTACCAGATCAGCATTCTTATCGATACAACGAGGGTGAACTCTTACGCCATAGAGATGACAAAAGAACATCTCTGCAATATCTTCCTTGACACGACATGCGGGGCAGACTTCCCAATCAGGTGGAGGGTCGATATCGCCGAAGTTCTCATAAAGAACGCTTCTAATAGTCGGATCATCCGTGGCAGCACATTCTTCAACCTCGTTGGGTGGAAACCCTAAACGAGAACGTCTCCTCAAGCGGGCTTCACCCGTCCAAAAATTGTTAGCGAGGGATATGCGAGCATTGCGTGATGTTTCACTTTCTCCTTTTTGAAGTTCGGATTTGGGTGTCATGGTAAGATCTAGGATTTGAAATGAAAGTTATGGATTAGACAATTTATATTAATTCTAAGCTATTTCTAAAAATAAATAAATAAATAAATATACAGGAAAATAGCCTCAAATATTGTCCTTTTCGCTTCAGAAATCGCCTTCTCTTTCTCTTCTTGTTGAGTATTTTAGATATAGGAATTTCGTACTCTTTTTACCTTTAATATTTATAAACCTTCGTACTCAATAAATAGGTTAGTTGCAAGCGCACAACCTATCGATTGTAGTATTTAGGTGTCGATCCGCAGAGAGATAGGGAAATACCAATTTTTAATAAAGAAAACTACTTCTAAAACTAAACAATAAAAGTAAAAAGGGGGGGGTTTGTTCTAAAATCCTAAGGTTGGGTTCAATACCCGAAAGAGAGGAGTTTCAAACAAATAAATGTAAATAAAATAAAGGAAAGAAAGATTGGTTTGTTTTCAAGTTTGAGGAGATCTAGGGGCATTCGGTCTACAATTCCTTGCTAATTCTATTTATTCGGTTTGTTTGAATTCATGTTTGATTTGATGAGGTTTCTAACCTAAAATGTTAAAAAGGGTCACTGTCGTGAATTAATAACGTGCCTAGATAGTTTCGGACTTCACGGTCGTTCTTCACCCTAGCTATCTAGACCCGTTAAGCTCTTGTTAGCCTTTGGAACAAATATTGATACAAATACTTTGGGTGGATGGATTAATGTTCCTCGATTCTAGGGCTGTCACTAACCTAGAGGGATATTTAAGTCACATGCTCCAAAGTATATATCTATATTTGTTCTAAGGTGTCCTGATTATGGGTTTGACTTCACGGTCGTTCTTCACCAAACCCTAACCCTAATTTCTATAGTTCTGAATTAGATATCAAAGTACGGTCGCTTCTAATCCAAATCCTAAGGTATTTGTACTCATATTTTGGTACTCTCCTATCCCATCCTAACTACTTTGGTTCTTTCAAATCCAAAGCGGGACTTGTCCAATTCAAGTACTAAACTATGTAGTTAGCACAAATGATAAATCACAGAAATTAACAATCAAATCCGATAAAACAATCATAATAAAAACAAATATCTGAATAAGATAGAATTAAACAAATTCATACATTGACCTAAACCCCTAGAAAGAGAACTACTCTCTCTTGGAGAGATCCATAACAAAGTTTGGCAAAAACAATAAGAAATGAAATAAAGAAATGATTACACCCTTTCTTAGATCCAAAACATCGATCTTGCCGACTCCTTGCTTGAATCTTCTTCTTCTCCTTCCTTCAAAAGCTTCGGAATTTCTGTAAAATAATGGATGATGAGAGAGATGAAATTCTTCCTCTTTTATAGCTAAAGGTCTTGCCCAATTTAGAAGCTAGAAGTGGAGTTAGTGGGTGCACTCCTCAGACTACCATGTCTATTTTTGGTCTTCTAAAACGTGTCTCTGATGTGCCAAAAATAGAAAACCTCTTGAAAATGTGAATTTCTGGCTGTCTGCGAGTCCAGTGCGTCCGCACTGGTGGTGAGTGCGGGTGGTCTGGGTCGCACTGGCTCCAACTTTCCTTTTGGTTCCAAGTTTCCTTTTCTGGATTTTCTGCATTTTTTCCTGAGTGCGTCCGCACTGGCCTTGGAAATTTATGTTTTCGGAAGAATCTGAAGATATCAAAAATCGGCTAAGTAGTGAGTGCGAATGACCCCACTCGCACTGGAGGTGAGTGCGTCTGCACTGCGCTCAGACTTTTTGTCTGTGAGGTTCTGCGATGCTGAAAAATCGGCTAAGTACTGGGTGCGTCCGCACTGGTTGTGAGTGCGTCCGCACTGGAGACTTTTTCTTCATTTTGCATTGTTTCCTGCATTGTAAAACCGAGCGTTCGCAGTAACTTGATTCTTGGTGTATTCTATTTACTTTATATTCAAAATACAAGATATTTGGTGTTATTTTATGATAAAAACTAGATCGACGGTGTATATAATTTACACCTATCAAATACCCCCAAGCTTGAACTTTGCTTGTCCCCAAGCAACATCTAAACTTGAACTAAAATTCGATCTATTCAACCCTATATCAGGTACATATTTCTTAAATGAAAAACTTGTATGATCTTGCAAAAATTTAAAAATCTCCATGCATATTTCCCAAATTCCAAGTTCAACCCTCGAATAACTATGAACCAACCCATAATTCGATTACTCTAACTTTTATTTCCTTAAAGGCTTTGAATTTGTGAACTTCGTATACCCAAATTTAAAAGATATGCCATTTTAAATGTAGAATTTTCAAAATACACCCAAGCTTGAATCAAACTTGGGTTATAAAATCAAGGACTTCGTGTGTTGATACATGCATATTCACATTTTTGTTGTTGCCTTTGATTTTCTCATTTTGAGCTCTATTTTGTGATTTTAGCACTATTTTCCCCATCCTCATTTAAGCACCGGTTAGTTACAAGTAGTTAACTGTACCCAACCGTTCTAATTCAAGGGTGCTTTGCATGCTCTTGGTCTAACCCTTCCACTAACACGAATGTCAATTTTTTCGGGAGACTAGTGGAGTAGGAGTGCTAAGAACTCATAACCATAAGTACGTCATGAAGCTGTAACATAGGCCATTGGAGTCATCTTTTATTTTCACTATTTTCAATTTTACCCAATCTCTCAACATATATGCACATATCATGAATACACACATCCCTAAATATTCTTTCATACTTATGGATATCCCAATTTTTCTTAATTTAAAATTTCTAAATCTAAATGGCTTCTCTAATAAAATTCCTAATGTCTCAATTTCAAACACCTTTATTTCCACAAAGTTTTTCGCCAAATTATGTCGTCATTTCAAATTATTTTAAGGGTTTTACCAAAAATTCGCAAAAATCGTGCAAGAATATTTTTAATTTTTGTCAATCACTCAAGTTTATCAAAAATTTTTATTTTTGCCAACTTTTAACACAAAAATTTAAACATGATTTTATACTTTATGCATTTTTAGACAATTAAGTCCAATTATGCAAGACTTTATTTTTCACAACCTCGTAAAACGTCTTGACAAATTCGTAATCTCAAGCAATTAAGTTCAAAATCATAAATCCTATTCATGGTCAAGTAAAAAGCAAGGTTATAAATTCTAAAAAGTTTCAAAAAACTGAAAATAAACATGCATGCAGATACAATTTCTTCCCATCCCCCAAGCTTAAATAAAGCAGTGTCCTCAGTGCTAAAAATAAACTAAAAAGAGAGAAGAAACATGAGCTACTTTACTGGCGTAATATGTTGGTGCTGCGTGTGATCAATCCTCGTCACGATCCATATCTTCGGCGTCCTCATCTCCATCTTCTCCTCCTTGAGCTGCTGCTGCGGCTTCTTGTGCAAGCCTTTCCGCTTCACGCTCCAGTGCCATCTCTTGCTCTCTCCTACGAGCGGCCCTTCGTTGGTATGGTGGTGTCGGTGGGTCATCCTCAAAATGTGGGTTTGATTACATGCATGCTTTGCGGGAGTAGTAGGTTGCCCTGGCAGCCTCGGCCTCGACCTCATCAAAGTGGCGGTCAAAGGCATCCATACGGCCATCCATGCGATCCATGCGACCACCAACGCTGATGCTCAAGTTATTAATGGAGGTATTCATGGTTTGCATGAAGTCCCATATTTGCTGGTTGGTCGGGCCTACTTGTGGTTGTGCGGCATCGGGTGCTTCGGGTTGAGGTGGTGACAGAGGTGGTGGTAGTGGTGGATCGATTGGCTCGTCTACTATTTTCCAAGTATCGGTGTTCAATGGGTCGATTTGAGTTTGAAGAGGCAACCGGTGTCGGATGTTATCCTTTGGCCCCAAATTTATCCAAGCTTCTTCGGTATCCTCCCACCTTATGAGCCTTGCCCTAAACAAGCCATCGAGGTCAACTAGTGTGTAGCCGGGCACCACATCATTTCCGGTTGGTATTTGCAAGTGCCGGGCAATCGATCCCCCCGATTCGAACCTTACCGCCCTATTTCTTGTTGTGCGACACATTTTGCAAGTGTTTGGCCAAATAGTACCCGATGTGCGGCATGTATTCCATCTCGCCATTGTTTCGTCGAAGCATGCATCATACATACATCATATCTCTGAGGTTGAAGACCGATGCGGTCTCCCCTCGGGCAAAGAGAGTGTGAGAAAGTACCCGCTGGAGATATCGGATTGCCGGATGGAGGACATTCTTGACCCTTTGCTGGCCCAGAATCCCGTCTTGACACGTGTAGATGCGGAACTGGGCCTCACTCATGTCGTGAAAGAAGTCGAGAATGGTACGCATCTGATCGACATTGACGGCGGATAAGTCGAATGCGGACATGAGCTCGGTGGTGTGCATCTGATGAGAAAAGCCCCCAAGGTTGAAGGTCATTACTCGCGAGGCCCGGTCGAATTCCTATGAGGAGAGGAATTCGATGGTGATGGCTTGGTAGGTGTCGACCTTGTCAATAAGAAATTCCCACAACCCAAGGCGCTCGGTGAGCATTTGCATCGAATCAAGAAGTCCGAGCGTGAAAAGTGTGTCTCGACATATCCACCGAGATGGCTCGATGGTGCGGTGGTTCTCCAGAATGTTACGCCGTATTTCTTGATCCTCATTAAGCGGCATGGCGGGTAGGTAAGGAGGTGATTGGCGACTGCCCTGTCCTGTCTCGAACCTTTGCTTCTTGGCACTTGATTTCCTCGGCATTCTTACTAAAATTATAAATGGAAAGAATTAAAATTTCGAAATTTTTGATAAAATTTGGGCTGAGTGCGGACGCACTGATGGTCAGTACGGATGCACTGTGTACAAACAGTTCAATTCTGGGTTGTTTTTGAGTTTTCCCGAGCCTAGTGCGGACGCACTGGCTCTCAGTGCGGGTGGTCCAGGCCGCACTGGGTACTTAGCCAAAAATCTGAAAATTTCGGGGTTACAGTGCGGACGCACTGGATGTCAGTGCGGACGCACTGGATGTCAGTGCGGACGCACTGTGTACTTAACCAAAAATTTGAAAATTTCGGGGCTGGTTTGGACTTTCCCGAGCCTAGTGCGGATGCACTGGCTCTCAGTGCGACTGGTCCTGGTCGCACTGGGTACTTAGCCAAAAAAACTGAAAAATTAGGTTTGGTTAGGTTTTCCCCCAAGTTTAGTGCGGACGCACTGGATGGCAGTGCGGGTGGGGCACTCGCACGGGGGGACGAATTTAAACCATTTTTCACCCATTTGGTCGATTCCTCCAATTGTAGGTACCATTTCACAGATCTAAGTAGTAAATAATGAAATTAAGAGTAAGGAGAGATCAAACCTCGTTGTAGATCGCAAAAATTTCGAGAAAACACGAAGAAATCCGAGTTTTAGAAAAGCGGCACTTGAACAGCTTGAGAGAAGTTGGATTTTTGGTTTTGGAGAGGAAAATAGAGAGAGGGGAAGAGAAAAGTGGTAGAGAAGAGAGAGGAGAGGGAGATTTTGAGAGAAAAACGGGGTTTTTGGGTTTTGGGAGAGAAAAACCGAGTTTTGAGGTTTTGAAATTGAAAAGGCGCGAAGGAATAAGAAGGGGTCGGGTCGGTTAAGAAGAAGAGGAGAACCCGAGTACGGACGCACTGATGGTCAGTGCGGGTGGGTCATCCGCACTCGGCACCAAAATTCCGAATTTTCCAAATATTTTAATTTTTCCGAAAAATTAAAACACGTACCTTGGGTGCGGACGCACTGGTCTCGGGTAGAATTTCCAGACTGCGTAGACCTTCAGTCTGTGTCAGTGCGGACGCACTGGTTGTCAGTGCGGACGCACTGAGGTCAACTTGTATGTTTTTTTCGTCTTGAAAGTCTGGCAAGGTTATGCAAGCTAAAATTTTGAAAATTTAAAATTAAACTAAGTGCAGAAAAATAAAGAAAAATAATAAAAAGCTTGGGTTGCCTCCCAAGAAGCGCTCAATTTTACGTCGTGAGCTCGACATGATTTGGGCTCACTATTGAGTGTGTGGGTCGGCTAGGCGCATGTTCTCCTTCTCGCCTACTGGATTCGCATGGTTGAAATGTTTTAGGTGATGTCCGTTCACCTTGAATGCCCCGGTTTCTTTGCTCCATATCTCAATTGCTCCATGATTGAATACCTTCGTTATTTCGAATGGGCCTGTCCATCGTGATCTTAACTTTCCGGGAAAGAGCCGGAGGCGTGAGTTGTACAATAAAACCGTGTCTCCTTCTTGAAAATTTCGCCTTATGATATGCTTGTCGTGCCACCTCTTTGTTTTTTCTTTGTATAGCTTGGCATTTTCGTACGCATTTAGGCGCAATTCTTCTAACTCATGTAAGTCAAGAATCCTCTTCTCACCGGCAGCCCTCATGTCAAAGTTTAGGGCCCTTATCGCCCAATATGCTTTGTGCTCAAGTTCAACCGGCAAATGGCATTGCTCAAGTTCAACCGGCAAACGGCAAATGGGTGTTTTGAAAGCGGTCCGATATGCCCAAAGAGCTTCATCCAGTTTGAGCGACCAATCTTTTCTTGATGTGTTCACCACTTTTTGTAGGATGCTTTTTATCTCACGATTGGATACCTCCACTTGCCCGCTCGTTTGAGGGTGGTATGGTGTGGCTACCTTGTGCTTGACTCCGTATTTGAGTAGGAGGTTGTCGAATTGACGGTTAATGAAATGAGAGCCACCATCTCTAATCACCACTCGGGGTACTCCAAACCTAGGAAAGATAGTTTTTGCAAAAAGTTTTCTTACCACGGCGGAGTCGGCGGTTGGGCTTACCACGGCTTCAACCCATTTTGAAACGTAATCTACCGCCACAAGTATGTACTTGTTGTTGCAAGAACTCGGAAAAGACCCCATGAAGTCGATCCCCCAAACATCAAATAACTCTACCTCTAGAATTCCGTTGAGAGGCATCTCATGTCTTCTTGATATGTTTCTGGTCCTTTAGCATTTGTCGCATCTAAGCACATAATCTCTTGCATCTTGAAAGAGCGTGGGCCAAAAGAACCCAGCTTGAAGAACTTTTGCGGCGGTTTTGTCGGTTGAAGCGTGTCCTCCATAGGGGGATGAGTGGCAACAATTGAGAATCTGTTCGGTTTCTTCTTGAGGTACACATCGCCTATGGATTCCATCCACCCCCAGTTTAAATAACAACGGTTCATCTCAAAAATACTGTTTTACATCCGAAAGGAATTTCTTCCGTTGTTGGAAGGTTAAATCTGGGCGTATGAAACTGCATGCATGGTAATTGACGAAATCCGCATACCATGGTATCTCTTGGTGGTTGACTGCGTAGAGTTGTTCGTCTATGAATGAATCGTCTATGGGCATGTCATCTTCTTTTTATTCGTTGGGAATGCGTGATAGGTGGTCCGCCACTGAATTTTCGGTACCTTTCTTGTCTTTGATTTCTAGGTCGAACTCTTGGAGTAGGAGGATCCACCGGATTAGGCGTGGTTTGGCATCTTTCTTGTTGAGGAGGTATCAGATTGCCGCATGATCGGTGTATACAATCACCTTAGATCCAACCAAGTAGGGTCGGAACTTGTTGATAGCAAATATGACGGCTAAGAACTCCTTTTCCGTGGTTGTGTAATTCATTTGCGCCTCATCTAGGACTTTGCTTGCGTAATAGATCACATGTGGCTTGTTGTCGATCCTTTGTCCTAGAACGGCTCCAACGGCGAAGTCGCTCGCATCACACATGATTTCAAAAGGCGCATCCCAATTAGGAGGTCGGAGAATTGGGGCTGAGGTTAACGCCTTCTTGATCCTATCAAAAGCAACAATACAAGGTTCATCAAATATAAATTCTGCATCTTTCATAGTTAAATTAGTAAGTGGTTTGCAGATTTTTGAAAAATCCTTGATGAAACGCCGATAGAATCCTGCATGGCCCAAGAAACTCCTCACATCCTTCACACAAGTCGGATATGGCAACTTCTCGATCACCTCCACTTTTGCTTTGTCGACTTCTAAGCCTTTGGAGGACACCACATGGCCTAGAACCACCCCCGTTTGCACCATGAAGTGGCATTTCTCCCAGTTTAGCACTAGATTGACCTGCTTACAATGTTCTAAAACTTTGATTAAATTAGATAAGCAATCATCAAAAGAAGTACTAAAAACTGAAAAGTCATCCATGAAAACATCCACGGAATTTTCTAATAAATCGGAAAAAATAGCCATCGTGGCTCTTTAAAATGTAGCTGGGGCATTGCATAAACCAAACGGCATCCTTCGGTACGCGAACGTACCATAAGGACAAGTAAAAGTCATTTTTTCTTGGTCATCCGGGTGAATAGGGATTTGAAAGAATCCACTATACCCATCTAAGTAGTAAAAATGTGAGTGATTAGCTAGCCTTTCGAGCATTTGATCCACAAATAGTAGAGGGAAGTGATCCTTCCTTGTCGCATTGTTAAGCTTTCGGTAATCGATGCACATCCTCCATCCGGTGATCACCCTTGTGGATATCATTTTATCACTTTCGTCCTTCACCACCGTTGTGCCTCCCTTCTTTGGTACTACATGGACCGGGCTTACCCATTTGGAATCGGAGATTGGGTAGATGATGCCGGCATCAAGTAGTTTGAGGATTTCCTTCTTCACCACTTCTTTTAGATTCGGATTGAGCCTTCGTTGAGCTTCAATAGTGGGTTTGTGGTCATCCTCCATTAGAATTCTATGCATGCAAAGGGATGGGCTGATTCCGGTTAGGTCGTCGATTGTGTAGCCGATTGCTTTCCGATGAAGCCTTAGCTCGTGTAAAAGCTTCTCGGTTTGGTCTTTGTTGAGCTCGGAATTGACAATCACCGGATATGTCTCGTCCTCTCCCAGGTATTCATAGCGAAGGATAGGTGGCAAAGGCTTGAGTTCGACCTTTGGTGGTGCAGAATTGGTCGAAATTCCCTCGATTTGAGCTATTTCAGCCTGAGTGCGGACGCATTGCGCTTGATTTTCTGAAATCTGAGATGCATCCTGTTCGGAGTTGAACTGAGTGCGGACGCACTGGTGGTCAGTGCGGACGCACTGGGCTCGGACATTTTCCTTGTCGGCTCCATAATTTGGCGCAACTGGTGAGTGCGAGTGGTGCATCCGCACTGGAAATTCGGTGCGGACGCACTAAGCTCGGGTTGCTGAATTTGCTGCTTCATCATGCTGAGTGCGGACGCACTGGTGGTCAGTGCGGACGGACGGAGGGTCATTTGCATCCATTCAATCGTTTTCGGAGCTGGTTTCTTCCAGGATTTGGTCCAGTTGCTCGTTTACCATCTCCTTCTCCATATGGGCAGCTATAATGGAATCTAAAACATCCACTCTACATATAGAATCATTATCATTTGAAGGAAATTTGATGGCATTAAACATGTGAAAATTTACCTTTTCGCCCCCGATGTCAAATGATATCTTTCCTTCTTTGACATCAATGTTGGCACCTGCTGTGGTAAGGAAGTCACGCCCCAATAGGAGAGGGGTATGAGTATCCTCTTCCATCTCAACAACTACGAAATCCACCAGGACAAAATACTTACCAATCATGACAATCACGTCTTCAGCAATTCCTTCGGGATACCTTATCGTCTTATCGGCTAGTTGTAATGACATCCTTGTGACTTTCAAGTCAACAAGATTTAGCCTTTGGTAAACGGTTTTTGGCATGAGGCTCACACTTGCGCCTAAATCGCATAGGCACCTCTTGAATTCGATATTACCAATCACACATGGAATCACAAAGCTTTCGGGATCCTTTAATTTTGGAGGTAGCTTGTTTAAGAAATGAGCGCTACACTCCTCATTAAGGGATACCTGCCCACTTCCTCAATTGTTCTTTTATTGGATAAAATTTCTTTCAAAAATTTCGCAAAAGTGGGCATATGAGTAATTGCTTCGGTAAAATGGATGGTGATATTCAATTTCTTGAGGTGTTCTACAAATTTGACATATTGTTGGTCAAGTTTGCTCTTTACTAACCTTTGAGGGAATGGCATAAACCTATGTGGTGGGACATATTTAGGAGTTTCATTAGGTTTTACCTTGGCCGGGTTTGATTTACCCGGTTCTTGAGATTTTTCCAATGCCGGTGCATCCGCACTAGGAATGGTTGCGTCCGCGCTGAGAGGAGTTTGAGGTGGTTGTGGGAACTCATCTCCGCTGGGCATCTTTGGTCCTTCGTATTCTGTGCCGCTTCTCAAGGTTATGGCTTTTGCTTGCTCCCTTGGATTGATATTGGGTTTTCCCGGAAGTGTGCCTTGTTGACGAGATGACGAAGATGCTTGTTGTGCTACTTGAGTCTCTAGCATCTTTGTCTTAGTTTCTAAGAACTCGAATCTATTGCTGAGGTTCCTCAAGGAATCCAAAATCTCGGTGTTGGTGTTTCTTTGTTGGTTCATGAACTCGTTTTGAGAGATTACAAGGCCTTCTATCAATTTTTCTAGTTTGTTGTTTTGAGAAGGTCCTTGATACGAGTTTTGGTTTGACCTATTTTGAAATTGATTGGAATTACCTTGGTATTGGTTGGAGTTGTCATTGTCGGTCCTCCATTTAAAATTAGGATGATTCCACCTCGTGTTAGGGTTATATGTATTTGAGTTATCATTTGGCCTAACCTTATTGTAGATCGGGTCGTTTCTTTTATCACCTTGATTATAAAACATTATGTTGACTTGCTCGACGTCTTCTCCTTCCAAGAGAACTTGGCAATCGGTGGTGATATGAGTCGCCTCTCCACAAATGCCGCATGAAGCCTTTTTCGTCACGGATTTGGCGTTTTGCATTTGTGCCATTTGATGTTGCAAGGCTTCCAATTGGGCACGCAAGGCGGTAGCTTCGTCGGTTTTTAAGACCCCTGGTGTAGTTTGGGCTCGCCCACTTCTTTCGGCCGTCCACTCCCTTTGGTTGATTGCCATGTCTTCAATCATCAACATTGCTTGTTCGGGATCCATCTTTGACATGTTTCCTCCTGCGGCTGAATTCAAGTGAGTCTTAGTGGCTATTGTGCAACCTGCAAAGAAAAATTGAAAAAGCAACCACATGTCAAGGCCATGGTTAGGGCACAAGCGTTGGAGCTCTGCCCATCTATCCCATGCCTCGGTCAAAGACTCCCCCTCAGCTTGTTTGAATGTCGTGATCTTTGTTCGAAAGTGCTGGGTTTTGGATTGAGGGAAGTATTTTCCTAAGAATAACTTCTCCATGTCATCCCATGTCCTTATGTGGTCACGATTCACGGTCCTTAGCCACGATCTTGCATTATCTCGGAGGGATAGGTGGAAGCATTTGAGCTTGAGGTTGTCTAGCTCTTCTCCTTCTCGAGCGAAAGTGCCGCAAGATTCTTCAAAGACTGCCAAGTGGGCATGTGGATCTTCGTTTAGGGCTCCCCCAAACTGACTTTGGCCAAGCAAGTGGATGAGAGATGGCTTGATTTCGCTTGGATCTTGGCCTTGAGGAATGAAACCGAAGTGGTGGCCTTGTTGGCGAATACGGCCATTTCCGTTGTTGTTTGGATTGACACCAAACAAAGGATTGTTATTGAGAATAGGAGGTGGCTCATTGTTGTGTGGAAGCGGTGGCGGTTGGTTGTTGTGTGGAGGAGGAGGTGGTGGATTGTTATCGTGGAGGTCTTGATTGAGAAGGCCTTCCGGATAGTCTTCCACTTCCACCTCAAAGGTGCGAGGCATGCCTAGTTTGGGATCTAGACCTGCCATTGGTTGAGGGAGAGAGGATTCGCCGGCTTTTATCTTCGCGGTTTGACTTCTTGTGACTGGTGCCAGCGCTCAGACCTAGAAGAGATGTGATGTGAAAGAGAGAGAATAGAAATAGATAATAGTAAAGTGCAGAAAATTAAATAAGGAAAGTAAAATATTTTTGGATTTTTCTAAATAAGGAAAGTAAATTTCAGAAATTGTAAAAAAAAAGAAAATAAACTATTTTTGGATTTTTAATTTTCTGAAAAGTAAATAAGGAAACTAAGAATTAAAGTACTTTCCTAAAATAAAAACTAGTATCTATCCTATTCTCCCCGACAACGGCGCCAAAAAGCTTGTTGAGTATTTTAGATATAGGAATTTCGTACTCTTTTTGCCTTTAATATTTATAAACCTTCGTACTCAATAAATAGGTTAGTTGCAAGCGCACAACCTATCGATTGTAGTATTTAGGTGTCGATCCGCAGAGAGATAGGGAAATACCAATTTTTAATAAAGAAAACTACTTCTAAAACTAAACAATAAAAGTAAAAAGGGGGGGGGGTGTTCTAAAATCCTAAGGTTGGGTTCAATACCCGAAAGAGAGGAGTTTCAAACAAATAAATGTAAATAAAATAAAGGAAAGAAAGATTGGTTTGTTTTCAAGTTTGAGGAGATCTAGGGGCATTCGGTCTACAATTCCTTGCTAATTCTATTTATTCGGTTTGTTTGAATTCATGTTTGATTTGATGAGGTTTCTAACCTAAAATGTTAAAAAGGGTCACTGTCGTGAATTAATAACGTGACTAGATAGTTTCGAACTTCACGGTCGTTCTTCACCCTAGCTATCTAGACCCATTAAGCTCTTGTTAGCCTTTGGAACAAATATTGATACAAATACTTTGGGTGGATGGATTAATGTTCCTCGATTCTAGGGCTGTCACTAACCTAGAGGGATATTTAAGTCACATGCTCCAAAGTATATATCTATATTTGTTCTAAGGTGTCCTGATTATGGGTTTGACTTCACGGTCGTTCTTCACCAAACCCTAACCCTAATTTCTATAGTTCTGAATTAGATATCAAAGTACGGTCGCTTCTAATCCAAATCCTAAGGTATTTGTACTCATAATTTGGTACTCTCCTATCCCATCCTAACTACTTTGGTTCTTTTTTCGAATCCAAAGCGGGACTTGTCCAATTCAAGTACTAAACTATGTAGTTAGCACAAATGATAAATCACAGAAATTAACAATCAAATCTGATAAAACAATCATAATAAAACAAATATCCGAATAAGATAGAATTAAACAAGTTCATGCATTGACCTAAACCCCTAGAAAGAGAACTACTCTCTTTTGGAGAGATCCATAACAAAGTTTGGCAAAAACAATAAGAAATGAAATAAAGAAATGATTACACCCTTTCTTAGATCCAAAACCTCGATCTTGCCGACTCCTTGCTTGAATCTTCTTCTTCTCCTTCCTTCAAAAGCTTCAGAATTTCTGCAGGATCTCTCTCTCTCTCAATTTATGGAAAATGGATATGTAAAATAATGGATGATGAGAGAGATGAAATTCTTCCTCTTTTATAGCTAAAGGTCTTGCCCAATTTAGAAGCTAGAAGTGAGTGGGTGCACTCCTCAGACTGCCATGTCTATTTTTGGTCTTCTAAAACGTGTCTCTGATGTGCCAAAAATAGAAAACCTCTTGAAAATGTGAATTTCTGGCTGTCTGCGAGTCCAGTGCGTCCGCACTGGTGGTGAGTGCGGGTGGTCTGGGTCGCACTGGCTCCAACTTTCCTTTTGGTTCCAAGTTTCATTTTCTGGATTTTCTACATTTTTTCCTGAGTGCGTCCGCACTGGATCTTAGTGCGTCCGCACTGGCCTTGGAAATTTCTGTTTTCGGAAGAATCTGAAGATATCAAAAATCGGCTAAGTAGTGAGTGCGGATGACCCCACTCGCATTGGAGGTGAGTGCGTCCACACTGCGCTCGGACTTTTTGTCTGTGAGGTCTGCGATGCTGGAAAATCGGCTAAGTACTGGGTGCGTCCGCACTGGAGACTTTTTCTTCATTTTGCATTGTTTCCTGCATTGTAAAACCGAGCGTTCGCAGTAACTTGATTCTTGGTGTATTCTATTTACTTTATATTCAAAATACAAGATATTTGGTGTTATTTTATGATAAAAACTAGATCGACGGTGTATATAATTTACACCTATCACTTCCTCTCTTTCTGTTCTGTGGGTTTGAGTGAGTTGTGAGAGGTAGGAGAGAGAAAGATGGGTATTTATCGGGTCTAAAACAGTAAAAAAAATAATCTTCAATCGACCATTAAATGGCCGGTTTGGGCATTTTTAAAAATACCCAGCTAATGTGGGTATATTTATTAATTTGTATTTAACTTTGGATATTAATAAAAATCACGGGTCTCTCTCCCCCTTATTAGAGAAACTTTAATAAAAAAAATTATGACATCTTCCTTGTATACATCAAATTACCTCTAAAAAATGATAGAAAAAGAATCCTGAGAATGGATTAGCTAGATATGTATAAGCACTGTATCTTTCTTACTCATTTTGCAGTCAAATTACTTTACAAAGAGATAAGGTAGCGTCTGCGCTGAGTGTTTGGTTCAATGTACTTAATGTAGCAAGGGGCATATACATATACATATAGATAGACTATGGTGAGTTGTGAAGTAAAACAATATTTTACTTAACGCCATATTTTCATTTTGAAAATTTAAACAACCGATCCGAACCGCTCAACATGTTCTCTATATTGAAATGTGCTTGGAGACTAAATTTTACATTTTTTGGAATTTTTTTACTATTTATTAAGCCACTTTGAAAATCGCTGATCCATTGTGAATAGTAAAAACAGTAAAATTTTCTGGACCACCGGATCAGCGATTTTTAAAGTGACTTAATAAATAGTAAAAAAATTCCAAAAAATGTAAAATTTGGTCTCCAAGCACATTTCAATATGGAGATCATGTTGAGCAGTTCGGATTGATTGCTTAGATTTTCAAAATAAAAATATGAGCGTGAAGTAAAAATGACCTCTTATTTCACAACTCACCATAGCCCAGCTCTATATATATATATATATATATATATATATATATATATGAAACTATATTCTAAAACTTTAAACTATTTTTTAGCTAGATTAATTTTTTAGCTATATATATATATATATATATATATATATATATATATATATAGCTATATATATATAACTAAAACTTTAAACTATTTTTTAGCTATATATATATATATATATTCCCTATATATATATATATATCGCATAGATGTCTTCTTTGACCTCATTTTGAACAAATCTTGAATGGGCGGCGCCTTTTGCCTTACATACGTTACCGTTGCCTAGTTGGTCTTTGAAATTTAATACCAATTCCGGTAGAACAATGCAACAAGAAACGACTCCCCACCTGAAGAGAGATCTTAAATCACTTTCTTATAATTTATAAGTTATCTCAATATTCCTAAAAATTTTGCAACAAGGTTACTGACGTTGACATCTCATCTCGGGGATGCAATATTTTTTACCAAAGTTCACTTTACTTCTTTGTTCAAGAAAAAGAAGCATTAACAAAATTGTGAAAGCGATATTATTGTTACAAATTAATAAGCTTAATTATTAGTAAAATGTAATAGTTAATGGTTGGAACTCTATAGAATTGTCTTGAATGTATTAGTTAATGTTGGAATTCTCTAGAAGTTATATTGTGGTCTGTCGTGGAAGATGAAAAACGTGTATAGGAAATAGAGAGCGTTAATGAGAGGTTCAAATGTTATTTAGTGATAATAGAGTGTGTAGAAAGTTCCTATGGGTCTATATAATGTGTAATGAGTCTTTTGAATTTAAGAGAGTATCGTGCCATGCATACATTTTTATCTCTATTTTTAAATTTCAAACGGTCGATCCAAACCACTTAATATGATCTCCATATTAAAATATACTTGGAAAATATACTTGAAGACCAAATTTTATATACTTTTGAAACTTATTTACTATATTTTAGATAGATACAAACACACTGTTTTTCAGAAGATTCTAAACCATCGGAAAATAATGATTTTATACATATTTAGATAAGAGTGAGGCTATGGTGCTATGCATAGCACGGATGACTAGTGTACTACGGCTCAATATGGTACTTTTTAAAATCCTAACGGTCGATCCGAACCGTTCATTGTGATAACCATATGAATATGTACTTGCAAACTAAATTTTATATTTTTTCGAATTTTTTTACTATTTTTTTAGATAGGTACAATTTTGATGGTCCAGAATTTTTAGAAAACACTGATTTTTCTACCTATCTAAAAAAATAGTAAAAAAATTCAAAAACATTTAAAATTTAGTTTGCAAGTACATATTCATATGGATATCACATTGAACGGTTCGGATCGACCGTTAGGATTTTAAAAAGTACCATATTGAGCCGTAGTACACTAGCCATCCGTGCTATGCATAGCACCATAGCCTCACTCTTTAGATAAATAGTAAAAAAAATTCAACAAATAAATATAAAGTTTGGTCTCCAAACACACTTTTAATATGAATATCATATTGAACGGTTTGTATTGACCGTTCATATTTAAAAATAAAAATAAAAATGTGAAATACAATTAAAGCATAAAAGACATGAGGTATTTTAACCTACTCATATTAATTCATAAATTACAAATGATTATTCATGATTGAACTAGAGCATATATGCTTTTTTTGTTTGTTTTGGCACCTTTTTAATGTAATGGGCTTGAAATATGAACATGTGAATATTTATGACGAGTTTGAGTTTGATTCTTAGTCAAATCTGTTCATTTGTGGTTGATCGATTGGAACTTATACATATCACGTTGTTGCACTAATTTAACAATTGAGATGCTTCGAAATGTACTATCAAGTTAATTAAAATCGAAGGAAATTAATTGGTTTAAATTGGATTTTTTTTGAAGAAAATTTCCATTTTGTATAAATAACTGATTCTTAACTAACGTTACAGAAATTCACAAAGTTAAATAGAAAGGGCATTTTGGTCATTTATCTCAAATATAAAATTACATTTTATCATTCTACTATTTTAACTTATATTTGTCGAATAATTAATATTTTAACTATTCTGAATAGTACAAAAAATGTTTGAATAACCTTATTTATTATTATATTTTTAATATTAAAAAAGCATTAGTTTAGAAATATTTTTTTAAATAAAAGATGTTTTATTTTTAGATCCCAAAAAAATAAAATCCAACTTTGATGTTTTATCAGAAAGAAGTCCAATTACCATATCCAATTATGAAAAAGAAATAATCAATAACTAGGTTAACATCTTTCCCAAATGGTCAGTAAGATATATCAAATTTGCATTTAGAATATTAATAAAGTTATCTATTTCTACCATCAAGTAATAGTGGGTTTATAATATCTCTACCACCACTTTACTAATAAAGATTTATAAATTCAGATTATGTATAACAAGCACATTCATGCCACCATGTTGTTAATCTTGATTAAAACCTAGTGTGAAGCTATGGTTATATGCATATCTGTACTATAAATCTATATTTTTATTTTCAAAATTCAAACAGTCAATTTGAACCTGTTAAGTATGTTCTCCATATGAAAATGTACTTGGACCAAATTTTATATTTTTTAGAATTATTTTACTATTTATTTTTAGATAAGTGGAAAATCACTTGATCTAAAAATTCTGAACCATTTGAAAGGTGGTTTTCTACTTATTTAAAAAAGAGGAGGATTCAAATGCCTCCATCATGTTTTTATTTTCTAAACATTAATAACTTAAAATTGAAAACTCAAAATTAAAATAAAACCGTTATATTTGATGAATACCATTTTCTCCATGCACATATATACAAATTATGACATTTCAAATTTGTTTTGATCGGTATCAAGATCTTACAAAAATATTTTCATGTGGATAAACTATGAACGTTGATTTTTCTAACTTATTGATTCGTATAAAAACAAAACCGAAAAGTAATAAATTTTTTATGTGTATGTAGAGAAAACAATATAGATCACATCTAACGATTTATTTTGACATATAAGTTTCAAAATTTTGTTATAATTAGAAAATTAAAAAATAGAAGCATGATGGAGGCACGAAAAATGAAGGCACTTGAACTCTCATCTTTAAACAAATAATAAACAAATTCTAAGAAAAATATAAAATTTAATATTTAAGTATATTTTCATACAAAAATTCGTTTGAATCGATTATTTAAACTTTTGAAAATAAAAAAATCCATATCACATGCTAATAGATAATATGCATATCATAGCCTCACTTTTAAAACCATTTTCCGGCCCACCGATGTACAAGACACTCGTATGGTAGTAGCATATCAAGATATGACACTCGTCATTTTAATTCTGTAGATGTCAAACAATCGATGTAATTACACTTGACAGCTATTGTCAAGATTTAAAAAGAAAAAGAAAAAAGAAAATCCATGCTCTATCTGTTTAGATCTATGTTACTCGGATACTCCAATATAAGCTCCGTATCCGTATCTGATACGTATCGGATACGGATACGCACTGGATACAATTCCGATACGTATCCGATACGTCAGCTGGCGTATCGACTTACGTGGCGTATCCTTAATTCTTTGATACGGTCTCCGATATGCTCTGACTCGTCTGTATACGGCCTGGATACCGCTCTGACACGTCTGGATACAGAATGGATACCGTGCACCGCACATGGTTCACCATACACCGCGCCATCGCTGTGGACCGCGCCAAAAATATTTTTTTCTAGTGCTCTATGGCAGAATCGAACCTGGGATCTTTGCTAGAATTCACATCACCTCAGGTTACCTGACTTAAGCAAATTATGATCGGACGGTTCTTTTAACATGGCACGAATCTCAAAACAGACCCCCCTACAGTCTCCATAGGCACCGGATTGAGTTTGGCCCAGATAGGATTAATCTGGGCCGTCCGTTTCAATTTGCTTGAGTTAGGTACCTGGGAGGATATAGATCCTCTTTGCTATGGGCTCCAAAGGCCTTCACCACTATACTACTTCAAATTTGATGTTATAATCCAGTAGCATTTATATTTAATGTATATCTAGAACTTTTGATATATATATATATATATATATATATATATATTTTGTTTGTTTTGAATTGATGTTTAATTTATATAATAAAGCATTGACTAATAATATAATATCATAGACGTTTCGTATCCTTGATTTCTAAAAATTTGTTGCCAGTCGGTCTCGGTAAGTATCAATGCTTCGTTATCGGTTGACAATTTTTAGAAATCAAGGATACGATACGTCTATTATATTATATTATTAGTCAACGCTTTATTATATAAATTAAATATCAATTCAAAACAAACAAACAAAATATATATATATATATATATCAAAAGTTCTAGATATACATTAAATATAAATGCTACTGGATTATAACATCAAATTTGAAGTAGTATAGTGGTGAAGGCCTTTGGAGCCCATAGCAAAGAGGATCTATATCCTCCCAGGTACCTAACTCAAGCAAATTGAAACGGACGGCCCAGATTAATCCTATTTGGGCCAAACTCAATCCGGTGCCTATGGAGACTGTAGGGGGGCCTGTTTTGAGATTCGTGCCATGTTAAAAGAACCGTCCGATCATAATTTGCTTAAGTCAGGTAACCTGGGGTGATGTGAATTCTAGCAAAGATCCCAGGTTCGATTCTGCCATAGAGCGCTAGAAAAAAATATTTTTGGAGCGGTCCACAGCGATGGCGCGGTGCACAGAGAGTCAGCGATGGCGCGGTGTATGGTGAACCATGTGCGGTGCACGGTATCCATTCTGTATCCAGACGTGTCAGAGCGGTATCCAGGCCGTATCCAGACGAGTCAGAGCATATCAGAGACCGTATCAAAGAATTAAGGATACGCCACGTAAGTCGATACGCCAGCTGGCTTATCGAATACGTATCGGGATTGTATCCAGTGCGTATCCGTAACCGATACGTGTCAGATACGTATACGGAGCTTATATTGGAGTATCCGAGTAACATAGATCTAAACAGATAGAGCATGGATTTTCTTTTTTCTTTTTCTTTTTAAATCTTGACAATAGCTGTCAAGTGTAATTACATCGATTGTTTGACATCTACAGAATTAAAATGACGAGTGTCATATCTTGATATGCTACTATCATACGAGTGTCTTGTACATCGGTGGGCCGGAAAATGGTTTTAAAAGTGAGGCTATGATAATATGCATATTACCTATTAGCATGTGATATGGATTTTTGTATTTTCAAAGTTTAAATAGTTGATTCAAATGAATTTTTGTATGAAAATATACTTAAATATCAAATTTTATATTTTTCTTAGAATTTGTTTATTATTTGTTTAAAGATGAGAGTTCAAGTGCCTTCATTTTTCGTGCCTCCATCATGCCTCTATTTTTTAATTTTCTAATTATAACAAAATTTTGAAACTTATATGTCAAAATAAATCATTAGATGTGATCTATATTGTTTTCTCTACATACACATAAAAAATTTATTACTTTTCGGTTTTGTTTTTATAGGAATCAATAAGTTAGAAAAATCAACGTTCATAGTTTATCCACATGAAAATATTTTTGTAAGATCTTGATACCGATCAAAACAAATTTGAAATGTCATTATTTGTATATATGTGCATGGAGAAAATGGTATTCATGAAATATAACGGTTTTATTTTAATTTTGAGTTTTCAATTTTAAGTTATTAATGTTTAGAAAATAAAAACATGATGGAGGCATTTGAATCCTCCTCTTTTTTAAATAAGTAGAAAACCACCTTTCAAATGGTTCAGAATTTTTAGATCAAGTGATTTTCCACTTATCTAAAAATAAATAGTAAAATAATTCTAAAAAATATAAAATTTGGTCCAAGTACATTTTCATATGGAGAACATACTTAACAGGTTCAAATTGACTGTTTGAATTTTGAAAATAAAAATATAGATTTAAATCTAACCTATTTAAGCTATTTAAAAATAAATCTAACCTATTTAAAAATAAATCTCACATATTTCAAAAATAAATCTAACCAATTTTAAAATAAATCTAACCAATTTTAAAATAAATCTAACCAATTTTAAAATAAATACAATGATCAGAGTGAAAATAATGATGATTTACGTAGGGTTTTGGCTTAGGTTTTGCATATTTTCTCACACTTATGTTTAATTTATTAGAGAAAAAGGCTATTGTCACCCTTCTTTATGTTTTATTGTAGAAAACAGGTTTTGGGACTATTTTACACCAAATGGAGCTAGAATCTGGTCAATCGGATCAACGACGCTCATCGACTAAGTCTCTGTTACGGCCAGTATTGACTAATACGGACTAGGCCTAGCACAGACCAGAAGATAGCGCTGGAAGCATTAAACCCTAACTGCCAAGGTCCTAATACGGACCGTATTGCCTAATACGGTCCGTATCCGAAGGCGTCTCTTGGGGAATAACTGCCGACAGCTGTTTCCAGATTAGTTTCTTAGCCCCTACTCAACCTCTACACGTCCCTACACTCCTATATAAGGCCCATGGGCAGAAGAATTAGTTATCTTTGTAATTAGGGTTAGATTTGATTAAAGTGAGAAGAGAGGAGTGCTTGTAACAATGCCGTTCCGCGGCTAAGTTCCTTTTCTTAGGGCTAGGCAGTAAACCTTGTTACTCTTGATGTTTTGATTAATATATTTCTGTTGATTATGGTTTCTTGTTGTTGTACTAAAATGCTTTTGTGATTTATTATCTCTTCATCTAATTTCAATGATCTAGTTTGAATTCATTAGGGTAGTGACAGTACTTTAATGACAAGAAAAACTATTTGTATGAATTAGCCTCGTTGAGATTTATTAGGTTTATGTGAAGAAAACCTTAGCGGGGAAACCATAAACCAGACCAACAAAACGCGTACCAAATTCTATCACTTGCGTAAGGAAAATCGCAGTGATCTGTGTAGTAATTTGGGGTGTTTAGAGATCAGTCATTTGCGTAAGATAACTCGCAGTGTCCTATGTAGAATCTCGGTGAAAGATCTGTCATTCTTGCGTAACATAAATCGCAGTGACCTATGTGGTGTCTTTCATTAAAACAACGACAGGAAATCAGACGCAACAGGAATATATTGTCAAGGCGGATTGAGTGGCAATGGTGTGCCGAAACCCTAGGAATCCTCATTTCTATCTTTATTTTAATTACTTTTAATTGTTTCCTAATTTACATTGATCAACAAACATCTCTCAATTTTCAGATTTCGTCTAGCCTTTCGAAAGGTTGTGATTCGATCGCTCGAAGCACTGAACCAATATTCCCTGTGGATCGACCTCGTATATACTACTCGATAAGGATTGTGCGCTTGCAGTCCGAACCGATAGCATTTCCGAGTTTATAAATATTAAAAGAAACATTACTCTCTTTTGAGTGATCAAGCTTTTTGGCGCCGTTGCCGGGGAATAACGGTTCATTGTGCAAGGTCTCGCGAGACGTCCTTGCTTTGACCATTGAATCCAATTAATTAGAAACGCCTAGATTTCTTTTTATTTTCTGCATTTTTATTTTTCTTTTATTTTCAATTTCGTTTTTCTTTTTATTTTCTTTTTATTTTCTTTTTATTTTTAGTTTAATTTTCAGATTTTCTTTTCTTTTTAGGACACTGCACGCTGGCTGAATCATCCGTACGAAGATCCGAGAGGATTGCTAGTAGGAGAGGACAATTCGCTTCCACATCACCAATAAGAACCAATCACAGTTCTTCATTAAGTAATTCTGAAAGCGAAGAGGACTCAGATTCGATCAACATGGATATCCCACCGAACCAACCGATCAACAATGGAAGACAAGACAATGGTGATCAGGGAGTTCACGATGCAGCAAGACCCAAACTTCTACGAGACTATTGCGTACCGCGCGCGAATGATCCTAATTCTAGTATAAACCCGCCAATTGTTACAAACCGTAATTTTGAGATCAAACCTGCTCTCATAAATATGGTTTCGCAACAGCAGTTTGGAGGATTTCCACATGAAGATCCACTTCTTCATTTGTCAATTTTCCTAGGGATATGCGAGACGATAAAGATCAACGGAGTTACCGATGAAGCAATCAGGCTAAGACTATTTCAATTCTCATTAAAAGATAAAGCAAGAGCATGGTTGTTTTCCTTACCGGCCAATTCCATTCAAACTTGGGACCAATTGTTTAATGTGTTTATTGCAAAATATTTTCCACCATCCAAAACTTCGAGGTTTAGGAATGCAATTACCAATTTTGAACAAAGGGATGGTGAAACATTGTGTGAGGCATGGGTTAGATATAAGGATATGCTAAGGTGTTGTCCACATCATGGTCTAGAAAGATGGCTGATTGTCCAAACTTTTCATAATGGTCTAAACCCTACCGATAGGTTGTCTATTGATGCTTCCGCAGGGGGAGCAATCATGAACAAGGAACCTGATGAGGTTTACAACCTAATTGAAGAGATTGCAATCAATCAACACTACTGGATCCCTGAGCGAAAGAAACCAACTCCAACACCTGGCATGCACCGAGTAGATGATATATCCATGCTGAGCGCAAAGATTGATGTTTTGCAAATGTCACTCAACAAGCAAACCAAGCAGCGAACGGTAGCAGCAGTCAATGCCGCAACAGCCTGTGGCTATTGTGGAGGAGCGCATGAGATGACCGAATGTGTGAATGTGACGGAAACTGAGGAAGAGATAGAGCAAGCAAACGCAATCGATAACAGCTTTCGACCTCAGCCCGCTTACAATACATACCATCCAAACAATCGAAACCATCCAAATCTCTCATATGCAAACAAAGGCCTGCTGCAGCCCAACAGAACTACCAACGACAGCCCAATTATCAACCGAGATACAACAATCCTCAACCGAATTATCAACCAAGGCAATACAATCGACCACAGCAACCTGACATCACATCTTTAATGGAGAGATTCCTAGAGAAGCAAGATAAGGCTAACGCCGAAATCGCACAGAAAATCGAATCCTGAACAAACCGCAACAAAGACTTAGAAGACAATGTCTCTAAGATGGAAAAAGAACTCTCGAGCATTACACGCGGAAAAGGCAAATTTCCGGGCCAACCGGAAGAAAACCCGAGAGAGACTTGCAAATGCATAACATTAAGGAGCGGTAGAGCTTATAAGGGACCTCCCATGCCCGATCAAACTTTCAATGAAATGCATGCAGAGCCATCGCATTCCGAAGAGTACGAGCCGCAACCACTAGAGTCGCCTGTATTCGAACTACAGACAGACCTTACTAAGGAGCAGAATGACACCGTAGGTGGAGATGAGCGACAACCCGAACCTGAATACATTTCACCACCACCCTACAAACCACCTCTGCCATTCCCTCCAAGGCCTGCCAAACACAAGGTAGAGCAGCAATTTGCGAGATTCATGGAGACACTCAAGCAATTACAAGTCACAATCCCCTTTACTGAAGCAATTGCAAGCATACCCTCGTATGCTAAATTTCTGAAGGAGATTCTCTCAAATCGAAGTAGGCTCCAAGAATTCTCAATAGTTCCGCTCAATCTAGAATGTAGTGCGCTCGTACAGAGCAAATTACCGACAAAGCTGAAAGATCCGGGAAGCTTTTCAATACCATGCACTATCGACACAACCGATTTTAAGAGAGCTTTATGCGATCTAGGAGCAAGTGTGAGTCTGATGCCTAAGGTAGTATTTGATAAATTGGAATGTGGAGACCTATCACCAACACGGATTTCATTGCAACTAGCTGACCGATCAATTCGATATTCTGAAGGAATGTTGCTTGATATCCCAATCAAGGTCGGTAAATTCTGGATACCAGCAGATTTTGTGGTAGTTGATATGGAAGAAGATGAGCAGATTCCGATCATCCTTGGAAGGCCATTCCTCTCCACATGTGGGGTAATGATCGATGTTAGGAACGAGAAGATTTCACTCAATGTTGGCGAGAACAAAATGATCTTCAACATGAATGAGACCAAAGTCCCACCTGACATAAATCTTGTCTACAATTTGGAAACAACGGACGAGTATGGAAATGATGAATTGCGAATGGATGAATTTTAAGACATCGAGGAGACGATGCACGAAGCAGAAGTGGAGAGATTGTTCATTGTACAAGATGACGGTCAGATCCATCCAACCTCCGTGACACAACAAACCGTGATCTGAACAAGAGCCCTAATATCGTAAACAGCAGGAATTTTTCTCTCTTAGCCCTTGCATTAATCAAAAACCTACGCGAAGAACTCGATGCAATTTCTCAAAGACTGGACGAGGTTGAAGTAATGCTCGGTGTGAGTCTAGCGTTCGACCCCGGACCTCAAACACCAACCGACTTCTTCGAGAAGGGCAATAATGATGAGACCACAGATGACGCTGAAGGCAAACCACCCGACAAGCAACCCGCTTGCATTGACGGGAGGATATCCGGAAGAAACTGATGCGACACAAAGTCAAGCTAACGACTTAAAACAAGCGCTTCTTGGGAGGCAACCCAAGGCCACTTTTATATTTTTCTTATAATTATCTATTTTTGTTTTATTAGGACTTAAACAAAGAAACAACTCATACCATCATTTTCCTATGATCAGGTAAGCATACTGGAGGAAAAGCTTGATTAAAAGATGTCTCGGAAGATGGAAAAATACTCTCTGGTACGACCTGTATTGGCTGGTACAGACCATACTAGTGGATACGAGGATAGTAGAATAAGAAGACAGGAAACAAGTGGTGAATACGGCCCGTACTCAAAGGAGTTAAAACTTAGCGGTTATCAAGCATAATGGATTCAATACGGACCGTATTGGCTGATACGGTCCGTAATAAAGGTTAATCCGGGAGATGCGAACCCGTTAAGAAGAGACGTTTGAAATCCCACGCGAATCACATCTCATAACCGCTAATCCATTTTCGTTTTAACTCCTTAACCCCTCTCTTCCTCTCTCTCTCTCTATTCTCTTCTCCTCCATCTCCTTTCTTTTTCCTTCTTCCATTCTTACCCGAAATCAAGCTCCCCTTCCTTGCCGCCGATCGCCATCGCCACTGCACCTATGCCTCCACTCATTGAAGCCACCACCTCACTCCCTCTCTGTTTCCCTGCCCTAATACGGACCGTACCGGGTCCGTACTCGACGGCCACTCGATCCGACTTCTCCAAATTCGGTTTTTCTAAACCCTATTTCAATTTCAAAATTTAAAAATCATTTTTGCATTTGTTTTTGACTTAATCTCTGTTGTAATAATTTAGGTAATTAGGTTTTATTTCGTAAAATCACAAAAATCACAAAAAAAAATTAGGTTTCTGTTAATTTTCCCAATTTTTACCAGTATAATATGGTCCGTATTGACCCAATACGGTCCATAATAGTTTACCAGAACCAGCACTTAGTCTTTCCATAAAATACCCTTTAATACGGTCCGTATTGGGGATACGGTCCGTATTCAGTCCTGTACTTGGTCAATTTTCACCAGCTAACCAGTCCGTATTAAGACCGTATTGACCGATACGGTCTGTAACAGAGGATTTAATTTTAAACAAATGGCCCCAAAAATGAAAAAGATTTTAGGAGCAGTGACAAGGAGTGCCAAGAAAGCCTTTGGAAGTGCCGGCCCGAGTATTTCACCGCAGAGCTCCTCTAACCGATCCTCCCGGTCCTCCGGTTCGCAACCACAATCCTCCAACCATTCATCCTCTCATTCCGATGCTCAGCAATCAATCAGAGACACACCAATCTCAGATGCAGAATATGACCCGGAATAATTCAACCCTCGGGATTTCGGTCTTGAGGAAGAGGACTCCGATGAGTCGATGGAGGAAGCAACCGAATACCAACCCATCTTCTTGCACCCGCAATTCGGACAAAGCTACGAGAAGATGAAAGCCAGGGAGGTCATATACCACAAGTCCATCAACACGGAGACACTCGAGCAACTAGGCCTCCTTGCACAAACCGAGCAACTCGCAAACCGCATCCACCTCTGGCAGTTCCTCCAACTGATCAAAGGAGTTAAAATTTACAAGGTGCTCACGAGGGAGTTCCTTGCAACCTTTAGATACAACGAAGACTCAATCTCTTTCCAGATGATTGGCGAGCAGTACATAGTCACCATGGATGATTTCTGCGCCATCTTCAACCTCACTAACAATGGCACCTCTGATTCTCCTGACTGCCGAGGATTCTGGTACAGCATCACCGAAGATAACCAGAACACAACCCGACCGGCAAGCAGGGTCATCCATCCCCAAGTTCGCCTCTTGCAAGTAATCCTTGCCAATTCCATTTTTGCGAGAGGCGAGAGCTCATCCAAGGTGACATTACCCGAGCTCTACCTCCTTAAATGCATGATCGAGCCAACACCGGTGCGACCTCACCTTGGCCATCTCCTCTGCAAACAAATCCGTGAGGTCGCCCAAGCCAAGAAAAAAGGTGGAAAAATCTCCATCGGATTCGTGGCCACGATCTTGGCCAACCATCTCGCTCTACAGATCGATCATCTCAAAGAGGTGAGCGGGCTCACACAACTCGACATGCCATGCCTCCAAACCATGAAATATGTCACCGGTCACTACCCAGGTCCCTACTTCTACAATTCACCAAAGGGAATCCTCCAATTTCCCTTCCGACATCTCAATCTCCGCAGTAGGGCCTCATGGAAAATGGCACGCCACGCGAGCCTAACTTATGAGCCTCCCCAAGATTACATGGATGTAATCGAAAGCCAAGCCGCAATGAGAAATCAGGCTAACATCGATCGGCATCAAAGAGAAGAGGAGGAACCCCCTTTTGATGCATATAGGGGGGCAGGCACATCGGCAGCTAGAGCCGGATCTTCAGGGGCAGCACCATCTGATGCCCCTACAGCTGAGCTTGATCAGTTCATTCAAATGGTAGATTGGATGTACTCTAACCTCAACGAGCTCACCTTGACAACGGGAGAGACCACCCAACAAATGGAACAGAATAACTCATCGCTTCGCCAAGAGGTTGGCGAAATCTGAAACAGCATGGAGGAGGTCCGGAGGAGTGTTGACGAGAGTAGGCGCGAGATCCAGCAGACGCGCTACATGGCACAACAGTATTATCAGTATGCTCTCGACTCCGGATTCGAGTATCAGCCACCACCCTATGGACTCTTCGACCCGTCATTCTACGAGGAGATCCAGCACCCACCACCACCTCCACCACCTCAGGATTGAGGTGCAGTGAGTTGTATCTTTTCCCGGTCTTTTTACTTTACTACTTACTTTATTTTTATCTCTCGAGCACTGGGGACAATGCTCAATTTTATTCGGGGGGTAGGAGGTAAATTGACCATGTATCTTTAAATTTTTCGCAATTTAAATTCTTAGGTGCTAGTAGTTTTACTCAATTTTTGACTAGGGTTAGAGGCTTTACCGAAAATCCTAGAATGATTAGATTGAGCTTTTTAGCTAGCTTGCATTTTTATTTTAATTTTAGGAGTAGGTTAATCAAATAGGAATTGTTTTAAATTGAATTAGACTAAGGTTTAGACAATTGGCCATGATACAAAAATTCAGAATTCTTAAAAATAATTAGTGACCTCAAAGTGAATAATTAATTGCTAACCATGAGTGTTGACCAAAAATTGCAAACCCTAGAATTTTTATTATTGAGTAATTTATTTTTGCAAAGTCTTTTAAATTTGATAGTGTTTTAGAATACCCATTTATTATAGATAGACCCCTAGCGAAACTATGCAATAATTCCTCGTATGAATGAATACTTGGAATTGTGTGTAATCATGGTACTTGTGACACAAAAATATTTTATTTTATTTTCGGAAAAATAGAAAAATACAAAAAAATCAGAAATGAGAAAAATCCAAAAAAATAGAAAAATCCAGAAAAAGAAAAAAAAAATAGAATAAAAGATGGAGGATAAAAAGAGTACGGGTGCCTACGCAAGACTGGTTACCAATAGGCTCGAGAAAACCTCCCAAATTTTAAATTCTTGTATATATTTAATTTTTCAAAAATAGTCGCAAGTACCAACACACTTAGTTGTCATACTTTGCTCCAATCAATTGGGAAGGAAAATCAAAATTTATATCATTAGAATTCCTATTGATTGGAAGGGATCCATTTATAATTGAAGGGGAAATTAGTACTCTCAATTTTAAGGATATTTGTGAAGTAGATTGTTCGATAACAATTTTTCTAGGGTAAGCATAATAAGGTCAATCATGGGGTGAATAAATTGTTCAAGGGAGAGGTCATGAATATTTTTAAAGATCTAGATTTTTATTGTCATGCCAATTGTACCAAACCTAAGTCCTAGTTTAATTTTTAACAAGACCTTGAGATTGTATGGTTTAACCTAGACCGGATCTTTGACCAGCTGGGATGTCGTTGCTTGAGGACAAGCAACAATTCAAGTTGGGAGGCGTGATCAGAGTCAAAATAATGATGATTTACGTAGGGTTTTGGCTTAGGTTTTGCATATTTTCTCATACTTATGTTTAATTTATTAGAGAAAAAGGCTACTGTCACCGTTCTTTATGTTTTATTGTAGAAAACAGGTTTTGGGACTATTTTACACCAAATGGAGCTAGAATCTGGTCAATCGGATCAGCGACGCTCATCGACTAAGTCTCTGTTACGGCCAGTATTGACTAATACGGACCAGGCCTAGCACAGACCAGAAGATAGCGCTGGAAGCATTAAACCCTAACTGCCAAGGTCCTAATACGGACCGTATTGCCTAATACGGTCCGTATCCGAAGGCGTCTATTGGGGAATAACTGCCGACAGCTGTTTCCAGATTAGTTTCTTAGCCCCTACTCAACCTCTACACGTCCCTACACTCCTATATAAGGCCCCTGGGCAGAAGGATTAGTTATCTTTGTAATTAGGGTTAGATTTGATTAAAGTGAGAAGAGAGGAGTGCTTGTAACAATGCCGTTCCGCGGCTAAGTTCCTTTTCTTAGGGCTAGGCAGTAAACCTTGTTACTCTTGATGTTTTGATTAATATATTTCTGTTGATTATGGTTTCTTGTTGTTGTACTAAAATGCTTTTGTGATTTATTATCTCTTCATCTAATTTCAATGATCTAGTTTGAGTTCATTAGGGTAGTGACAGTACTTTAATGACAAGAAAAACTATTTGTATGAATTAGCCTCGTTGAGATTTATTAGGTTTATGTGAAGAAAACCTTAGCGGGGAAACCATAAACCAGACCAACAAAACGCGTACCAAATTCTATCACTTGCGTAAGGAAAATCGCAGTGATCTGTGTAGTAATTTGGGGTGTTTAGAGATCAGTCATTTGCGTAAGATAACTCGCAGTGTCCTATGTAGAATCTCGGTGAAAGATCTGTCATTCTTGCGTAACATAAATCGCAGTGACCTATGTGGTGTCTTTCATTAAAACAACAACAGGAAATCAGACGCAACAGGAATATATTGTCAAGGCGGATTTAGTGGCAATGGTGTGCCGAAACCCTAGGAATCCTCATTTCTATCTTTATTTTAATTACTTTTAATTGTTTCCTAATTTACATTGATCAACAAACATCTCTCAATTTTCAGATTTCGTCTAGCCTTTCGAAAGGTTGTGATTCGATCGCTCGAAGCACTGAACCAATATTCCCTGTGGATCGACCTCGTATATACTACTCGATAAGGATTGTGCGCTTGCAGTCCGAACCGATAGCATTTCTGAGTTTATAAATATTAATAGAAACATTGCTCTCTTTTGAGTGATCATACAACCAATTATAAATAAATCTAACATATTTCAAAAATAAATCTACCCTATTCAAAAATAAATCTAACATATTTTTAAATAAATCTAACCTATTCTAAAAATAAATATAACTTATTTAAAATAAATATCCGAATTTAAAAATAAATGTTACCAATTTTAAAATAAATATAACCTATTCACAAAACCAAATTTAACATACTTAGGCTAATTTAAAAATAAATCTAACCTATTTATAAATAAATCTAACCTATTTCAAAAATAAACCTAACCTATTCAAAAATAAATCTAATCTACTTTAAAAATTAATCTAACCTATTTATAATAAAACTAACCATAAATCTAACATATTTAAGCTACTTTAAAAATTAATCTAACCTATTTATAATAAAACTAACAATAAATCTAACATATTTAAGCTACTTTAAAAATTAATCTAACCTATTTATAATAAAACTAACAATAAATCTAACATATTTAAGCTATTTAAAAATTAATCTAACCTATTTATAATAAAATTAACAATAAATCTAACTAATTTAAGCTATTTTAAAAATTAATCTAACCTTTGCGGGATGAAATAAACTTGCGCATTTGTGGGATGAAATAAACTTGCTCAACCGTATCTCGCGCCTTTGCGGAATAAAATAAATTTGCAACTATATTTTTTTTCCTAATAATTAAATTAATTTGGGAACAATAAAAATAATGAGAGTATGAGAAATTGAGAGTATTAGATTGAGAATAATGTGAGTTTGATGTGAAAATGAGAGAATGATGGGGTGTAAATTTATAGGAAAATTTGGAGGGGGGGGGGGGAATTCGGATTGCTACAGTGCTACAGTAATTGGAGCCGTTGGGTTCAAAAAATTTCAAACTGCTACAGTAATCTGTCAAATCAGGGGGCCGGGCGGGTCAAGCAGGTCCAGGCACGGGTCCGGGTCCGGGTTCGGGGGGTAAAGGGGTGCGTTAGGCGGGTCCGGGTAAGGCGGGTTAGGTGGGTCCGGGTCCGGGTAGGGCGGGTTAGACGGGTCCGGGTCCGGGTCTAGCGGGTCTAGGTCCGGGTTAGGCGGGTCCGGGACGGGTCGGGAACGCGGGTCAAATATAGGGGGTCCGGTCCGGTCTAGTGGAAAGAAAACCAAACCAAACCGACCCGTCCCTGGACCGGACAGTATCTAACCCCGGTCCGGGACGGGTCCTGTGCACTGGACGGGCCGGTCCAGGTCGGGTCGATGGGTCCGACGGGCCGGTCCTGGACCGGCCGGGTTTTTTCAATACACTAATAAATATTTTTATATTTCACATTTTAAAAGTTGGATATCCAATTTACAAATTAGCTTTTACCATTATTAAGATCGTCAAGTAATTAATTTGATCCCGACCCTTAAATTAATGTCTGAATAATTATAAAATTTTATAAATTTTATATACAAGATATCTTAATTTGATCGAAGCAGATCCTCTGTATGGACCAAAAGCGGACCCGGGTCGGGCCCACCTAAAAGAGGGTCCCCACGGGTCGGGTCCGGTGTCAAGATTTGATACTGTTCGATCCAATTATGACATCACTGCTATAATGCTATTTCTCCTCTCAGCGCCAGCTATGGATTCAAAACATCAGACTCAGAACAAAAGCTGCATGTCTGCTCTGCAATGGCAATGCATGTGTGTTTAATTTATAATTTGATGCTTGTATTTAAACTTATGAAATAATTTCTATATGAAAAGAGTAGGGTTAGAATGATTCATAGTTTTGTGCCGCCAATCATGTTTTACATTTTATTTTCGATTTTAAAGTCGAAACATTCGATCCGAACTGCTCAACATGATATCGATATTAAAATGTGCTTGGAGGGTTTTTGTTAGGAAAGAGTCAAGATTATTTTGAATGGTAAAATAATCGATATTATCCTGACATTAGAAATAATTAAAGAGTTTGAATTTTTTCATCAAATAAAAATGAGTTTGGTTAGCGTGTTATTGGATATATAGCAACAAGTTATGTTATCGTCTCGAAAATCTATTGGATATGATTCAAACAACAAATTCAAACTGTCGAAACCGATTTACTTTATGAATGATATGTTTACATACAAAGTTTACAAACTTTTGACTCATTTTGTATAAAATCAAGCGGTCAAAAAATGAAAGTTTATGATTAATTTTATGCATTAATTTTTCATCAATTTTTATCATTTGACTTTGTACTAAATAAATTCGAAAATTTATAAATTTTACATGTAAAAGCGTTATTTTTGAAGTAGATCAGTTTCAACAATTTGAATTTATCGTTTGAATTATATACGATAAGTTCGATATGTTGCTATACATCCAATAGCACACCAGTCACTCCCATAAAAAATAATCGGAATATAAAGCAATGTATGGTATATTTTTTTGTTTTAAAGATGAAGATTTGATATTCGGAGTTTATATTGAATGGTAAAAGGTACGCGGTGGAATTGTCGCACCTCCGTATCGGGGGTGTGACAAATCCATATCACATGCTAATATGTAATATGCATATTATCATAGCCTCACTTTTAAAACCTAGTTCTTTTTTTCCGGTCCACCGGTGTACAAGACAATCGATAGTGAATTCAGATCTAGTGAAGTAACCCAAAATTTTGGTTTTGGATCGGGACTGTCCGATTCGAATCCGTGATAATCCATTTAAGGTGGATCGCACGCTTCCCAAGCGACATATTCGAATTCCGAGACGATCTCGAGCGACGGATTCGATTCGGACGATCCCGATCCAAAACCTAAAAATTGAGTTGCTTTAGGGGATCCGGACCCCTCGATAGTAGCATATGAAAACTCAATTTACTTCTGTAGATGTGAAACAATCGATGTAATTACAGTTGACAGCTATTGTCAAGATTTTAAAAAGAAAAGAAAAAGAAAATCCATGCTCTATCTGTTTAGATCAAGCTTCGTCCCATTATAATCACTAATAGGCTAATAGCTGATAAATTTTACTTCTTCTTTTTTCTCCAAATTATATGATAAAATTAATGATTCCTTTTCTCACAGCTTAACTTTCGTTATGTTCATTACTTAGATTTTACATGTGTTTATGTGGAATTGAACTTGATCAAGTCCTTGATTCATGCATAGAGAACGTTAATCTCAAATGAGATACATTTTTTAATTAATAACATTCATCAATTTTAGTGCAATTTGAAAATCAATTAGTTATCCGTCTAACGATTTATATATGTTATAGTTCAATTTGTTTTCATCTGATTTTGAGTTGGGATCCATTACAATGAATATTTTAACAATCTTGATAGTATATTTTAATTAAAAATTAGTGACTCCAAAAGATCAATTAATTTTAAAATTATAAATATTTTTTTAATGTCATTTGATATCAAAATACAGTTAAATATAGACGTTGGAAGTTTTTAAACTTGCGTCAAATTTCATCCTTTTTATGTGCATCATATAAATATTGTATATATCACATTTTAAAAGTTGGATACCAAATTTAAAAATTAGCTTTTACCATTATTAAGATCGTCAAGTAATTAATTTGATCCCGACCCGTATATTAATGTCTGAATAATTATAAAATTTAATTTTATAAATTTTATATACAAGATATCTTAATTTATAAAAAATTGGTGTAATATATATTTTTTAATTTCATAAAGTTTTAAGTTGATTGTTAGTGGCAGCATAATTTTAGTAGTAACATTTGATTCTTATAGATATATATAACATATAAATGAAAAAAAAATCTATATAAATTGGGGAAATAAATGCATAATGTGAACTTGTTAATTGAGTAGCACTTGTCCCACACTCCCACACGAGAGAAGTAACTTCCGACAGTTACTTAAATTAAAAAAAAAATTAATGTTTACATATTTTATTATTGTTATTCACCGTATTCGGCCAACGCAGGGGCAGATTCAGAATTTCTATCTTGAGACAAGAATCGGGTTTAAATAGTTTATTGGATTCAAACTCATTAACAAATCGGGTTAAAATTACTTATCGAGTTCAAATTTATTAACTACTCGGGTACTAGATAATAATTAATAAAAAATAGTTTCTTATATAATAAAAAATAACAAAAATAACCTCTTACATAATAAAAACAATAAAATATAATTTTTTTATATATTAAAAATAACAAAAAATATAAATTAATCCGGATTTCCTTCAAATGAGACAAATAAAAGGTAGATATAAATCCAGGGATACATTTTTTATAACAAAAAAAAAAAAATCTATTCAACTATAAAATATTAAACTAACTTTTATAACATTTCCGTAAATAAGTTGTGTGATTAGTTTTGAAAATTATAGAACTTTCCGTAAATCAATATTGTATAATTATTAAAATAATGTGTACTTCACATATTCATTTTAGAGAAAATTTGTAGTGTACCCGTTCAAAATTTTGAAATAACCAATTTACGCATAGAAACATTGTAATATCCCATCAAAATTTAACATTATTTCTTCTATTCCCATTTAATTAGTTAACATTTTAATTAATTATTTTAAAATTTAAAATTGACAAACATACCCTTCTAATTGTCTTCTTCATCTCCCCTAACCCTTTCTCTCTGACATTTCTATTCAACCACTTAATTAAGTATAAATTAATCTTGGAAAATCATATAATTTATGTAGATGGATTTCTTATGAACATAGAGATGATTAACGCATTGAATTATGTCATTTGAATCAGAGACAAATAGGCATAAAAATGTGTACAAACAGTAACATGTTGGTTTCATTCTTGAACGATTCATTGGGTTTTTCTAAGAAAACCGATGACCTCGCGCCAACCTTTGTTATGACAGTTCCTGGGAACCACACTCTCTGATGCAGCGGTCCCACTCCTTCAGACCCTACCTTGCCCGGTCCGATTCGACTGTCAGCATGCCTCGATCTCCTGGAGAAATCGAAGGAAGGACTCGACGTGGATCGTATTAGTACATTTCAATTGAATAATTGTTGAATTTTTCTTTTTTCCATGTACTTGTCATTTGGGAGTAACGAAATTTGGAACCTCACCTGGATAATACAAAAAAAGGAAAATGATTGCAATGTTTCATTTCAGGCTTAATCAGATGCATTTGATTTAACATTTGGTTGTGGGAGTCCGGAGTCCTACAATTTCTCTATTCGCCATGGGATCTTTGGAAGGAAGCCCGACCAAATCTACACCTACGGGTTAGTTCGTAAAAACTAATCAAATTTTGAATATATTTGCCATTTTTCTTAATCTCCGTTGTTGAGATTTTCTATTAGCCTATTTGTCTATGTTAACATATTGAGCGAAGTTCTTTTTCTCTTCAGACAAGAACCTCTATGAATTCACATCACCTCAGGTTACTTGACTCAAGCAAATTACGATCGGACGTCCCATTTAACATGGCACAAATCTCAAAATAGACCCCATACAGTCTCAATAGGCACCGGATTGAGTTTGGCCCAGATAGAATTAATCTGGCTGGCAATTTGCAATTTGCTTGAGTCAGGTACCTAGAAGGATATCTGTCCGATCTCTATTGGCCGGAAGGGTTAGAGGAGATGAAGAAGACAATTAGAAGGGTATGTTGGTCAATTAAATTTTAAAATAATTAATTAAAATGTTAACTAATTAAATGGGAAGAAGAAATAATGTTAAATTTTGATGGGATATTGGATATTATAGTGTTTCTATGAATAAATTAGCTGTTTCAAAAATTTGTATGGGTACACTAGAAAATTTCCCTTAATTTTATGACTATGTATGAATTTAAAGCTAATAGTTTCAAAAGTCAAATAAACAAAAGTTGCGTGGCCCAAAATGAATAGAATGATAGAAGGTAAGTTAAGAATTGTGAAGTCAGAGCAGCAGTGGTCCAAAGAGCGAGAGAGAGAGAGAGAGAGAGAGAGAGAGAGAGAGAGCGGCTGTACTGTTAAATTTGGGCCTCTAAAATTCAGCGAAATCCGAAAATGTTTGAGCCTTTAAATTATTTTTTTAACAGTGCTACGCGTCTGGCGGGTTTCGGCTTTCCAGAGAGGACAGGTAAAAAGGCTTCTTATTTTTTTTTTTGGGTCATATTCTTAAATCTTGGTAATGCTAACAAATGAGTCGGCAACTGAATGATAAGTTGATTTTCTTCTTTGCTGGGAACAGGTATCAAGTTCTGATAGGCTGGCAGTTTAGGGTTGTTGACTTTTTTCACACCTTATAAATAATGACAAAGGAGTGGGTTCGATGGACTCCATGATCGTTCAATTTTCTTTAAGATCCGTACAAACAAAAATTAACGCAAGTGCGTACAAATATTAAAGCAGAACGCACATACTTTAATGCGAATCGGACATTCAGACAGGTCTTAGAGCCCATAAATCTGATGGACATCAGACCTACTCCGTAGTCATAAATAATATAAAAGTTATCTAGTTTTTCGTTTCATTTTGTTTAGATTGTTAGTAGAAGATAGTCCCTTCGTTTTCAATCCTCAAAAATTTTCCAACCAACTTTTTTTCTTAACTTCTCTAATTTACTTTTACCGAATTCAACTGTCATTTTTTTTATTTTTTCATATACACTTAGATAAATACTTGATATTTTATGTATCAACCCTTGCACACATAAGTATCAACACTTACATCAAAAATAAAAAAATTTATTATTTTGTCTCTCTCATCAACCACCCATTTTTACATGTTTTCAGAGGAGAGCTTTTTTCCCTCTGTTCAATCTCTTCATATTTTCGACAATCTATAAGGAATTTTACAAATTTAAAACTATGAATATTTTGTACTTGATTTCTCTTTCAAATGAGATCTATATTGGAGTACTTTCATGTTTTAATCGCTCTGCTCTTTTTTTTTATGCAATGTACAAAGACTTAATATGCTAGATATTAATACTTGAAAGCTTTAGTATTTAGATTTAAAGCTTAAGTATAAGACTTAAAAGTGCCGAAATTTTTATTTATAACATTTAAAAAAAATAAATTAACCAAATAACCCTCGTTTGTGGTCAATTCTAAATCTAACACGGCCGCAGAACACCGGAGCGGACCCATTTGGGGGCCGCCGCAGAATGCCGGAGCGGACCCTCATATGGGTCCGCAGAATACCGGAGCGGACCCTTTTTTTTTATCTGATTCTGAAGTTTATTATGATTTTGTTTTGGAAATTTTTATCAAGTTTGTACTGGAGGTTGTGTGTAATTACTTATGTTTGAAATGTCGTTTAATCTGAAATTGTTGTTCGTCGTTTGTTTGATCAAAAGAAACATTACAATAGAACAAGGAGCCATATAAAGAAGCATACAATAGAACAATGCTAATGTTATCGGAAATTACAAATACGTCTAATTAACCGAAAATAAACAACATTTTTACGAGTACAATTAAAAAAGCAACATTAACTCTCAATCTCGTGCACTCGAGCAGCTCTGTTTTGTCTTTCTTGTGTATCTCGGCCGGCTTGGTGTCCTCTTCTCCTATTATGTAGAACGTCCATCCACATCGGAATTCTGTCGTGCTGTCTTCTGCCCACAGCAATATTTTTTTTCTCTGGAACAAGGACCGGGCCATCGTGTTGAGGCCATTCCGACTGATTTCCATAGACATGCCATTGTGCGCTCCATGTGTTGATCAGTGTATGGATGTGATAGTAGTGACTTACAAAGACGCCAGGGTCGATGCCTCGGAGACGACACATGGACAGAACATGAGAGCACGGTATTCTCTCCAATTGAGGCTTCTAGCACGTGCAAGTTACCGTGTGATCATTCCCGATTATCACCGTGTATTTGTAATTGGCCTTGGTAAACCGACCAGAATCGTCAGGTATGAAAGCGTGAACTCTCTCCTGTGTGGAGGTTACCTCGAACTCGTTATTGTTTCCAAAGCCCCCCAGCGTCTTCATTTTATCGGACCTCTCGAACCGTTTGTTGATCAGCTACGAAAAATTAAAAAATAATGAACAAGTCAGATTTTTTTAACAAAGTTCATTAAAAATTATAAAGAAAGAACTACAAATAAAAGTACCTGATGCACACAACACGAGAATTGTTGACCTTGACTGACTTCCCATTCCGCTTTGGCCCTCCTTTGCGCAAACCATGTCATACATTTGTAAAATGTGTCTTCAATTATTGCTGCAACCGGTAGCCTACGAGAGGACTTGAAGACCTTATTAAGCGACTCGGACCCGTTTGTAGTCATGATGCCCCAACGGTAACCACCGTCTAGTGCTTGGAATATCTTCCATGGTTTGGGGCACTCGTTCTCATCTTGATCCAAATATTTACCCACACCGTCCAGCCAATTAAGGGCAATGTCACATGCCTGCCCCATTGCTTGCATTCTTTGCTCGTACCTCCTCATCTTCCTCTTAGCCACACATATTCTAAAAAAACGGATTGCCTTATCACTGCAACCGTTCTTCTTCATGTTCTCGGCTATGTGAGTAGCACAAAGACGGTGAACACATTGATCCTCATCCTCCTCGTTCCACCCCATATCATCTTGTCTGAACACCTTCTTGATACCCTTTCCCCTATCAGTGATGACACACATGAATCTGGAGCGGATTACATTACGGCGCAACCATTTCATGAACCACGCACAATCGTCATAACTCTCTGATTCTACCAGTGAAAAAGCCAACGGGAGGAGCTGGTTTTCAGCATCGTACCCGGTTGCAATCAACAGCTTGCCTGTGGTAAATAAATTTTACAAGAGCCGAAATCAACTAAAATAAATAAAGTGAAAACAATCAAATTAGTTACCTTTATATCAGCCTGACAGGAAACATGCATCAACTGTGATGACCAGTCTGATATGTTGAAAAACAGCTATGCACGGTCCAAATGCCCAAGCCGCCCTATGAAAATACCTCCATGGTCCAGGTTCACCAGTGGGATATGAGGTCACCTCAAACAATGTTTCTGTCAATAAATTTTAAAAAATAAGTTCAATTTTGAATTTTTGATTGATAATGAAATGACGTAAAAAATGAAGGAACAATGTAGTACCTGGGTTGCTTCTTTTGATTGCCTTCAACAATGGAACTACAAGAGAGTATGACCCCTCCCAACTGCCAAATTGACGAGCTATTGCCAACTCACGGCCACGCCATAGTTTGTTGTATGCCGGTATCTGACCGTTGTACCTTTCAGCAACAGCAATTCGGACAGCCTGAATACTCAAGTCGACATCGTTCCTCATGTGAGCGGATATACACTCGGCAACCATAGTAGCTGACAACTGGGCGTGATCTGTTCTTGTCGCATCCGCGTGGCATGAATGTTGTGTTGGGCATTTGGAGACACGCCATTGTGTTCCATAACCGCTGGCCCTTGCGAGTATGTACCACCCACAGTAACTGTCCTTGCACTTGAACCTCATTCTTGTGCGGTCACTGTGCGTAGGTTTTACCTCTTTGTTGCAAAGGATGTGAAACCTGGCAATTGCGCTCTTCATTGCCTCTTTTGAGTCATATGTTTGTCCATCGGACAATTCATTCTCATACTCTGCCCTACTTCCAAACAAACCCGAATTGGCTTCCATAAACCTGATGTGTCGTTGAAAGCATGAATCGGGTGCTGAAGCCCGCGATCCATTATCCAAAACCCGCGATCCATCTTGAATTTCCTTGATAGTCCGAGCACAGGCCCGGTATCTTCCTGGTCAGAATAATCGCTCATACCCTCAGGATCAACATGACCCCAATTTTCCTCTGCCTCTAGTATTTCCGGATCCACTTCTTCATCGGATTCATCCGGATCACAAGTTTGACCCCAATGAGCGGTCCGACTAGATGAAGGCTGGTCAGTCTGGGATGGGGCCCGACGCTCCGACGGGAGGGTCGGTCCCTCTGAACTGGGGCCCGACTACTGGACGATTGGTCAATTTGGACAGGGGACGGACTAGAGCCGGATGAGTTACCCCGACTACGACCCTGGATTAACCTCATAACTGGGTTCGAACGCCGGGCTCTGGTAACCTCCACATATAGGTCAATTATCTTGTATGCACCCCCAGAAAAACTCATGGTTTGGTTGTACAATACCTGCCAGACTCCCTCATTTTGAACTGGAAATAGTTGGAACCAGGTTTCTGCCGAACTAGTCGGCATGCTAATTTTGGCATCAATTTTAAGGTCATACTGACCCTGATCCAACCCCAAATTCTGACATATACTTGATTTAAGTCCCAAATAATCAGTACCCGGCAATACCGGGATCACAGTAACAGGTCCAATACTATAGTAAACCCCATTAGGACCTGTTAAAACATCCCCCCCAGTGTAGATGGATACCAAAAGAGCCATTTTTTCAATTCAATACAGAAGAAACCTACAATTAAAAATTAACTAAATTAATTATTCTAATTTAATTAATTATTCTAATTTAATTAATTATTCTAATTTAATTATTCTAAATTAATTATTCTAATTAAATTATTAATCTACTGAAATAAAAATAAAAAATTTAAAAGAAGAGAGAAAAAACTTACAGATTAGAGAGCTAACTCAGGAGAGAGAAGGTGTGAGAGTGTGGAATGAAATTTCACTGTCATTTTCGGGATATAAAGAACAGGGTCCGCTCCGGCATAGTGCGGACCCGGGTCCGCTCTGGCATTCTGCGGATTCATATGGGGGTCCGCTCCGGTGTTCTGCGGCCGTGTTAGATTTAGAATTGACCAGAAATGAGGGTTATTTGGATAATTTATTTTTTTTAAATGTTATAAATAAAAATTCGGCTTAAAAGTGTGTGTGTGTGTATATATATATATATATATATATATATGAGTAGGGTTAAAATGCACCATTGGTTTTGTGCTCCAATCATGCTCCACATTCTTATTTTCGTTTTCAAAGTCCGAACAGTCGATCCAAACCGTTTACCATCATCTTCGTATTAAAATGTACTTGGAGACCAAATTTTATATTTTTTGGAATTTTTTTACTATTTTGTTACATAGGTACAAAATCAATGTTTCAGAAGATTCTGGACCATCCAAAACAGTGATTTTGTACCTATCTAAAAAAATAGTAAAAAAATCCCAAAAAACATAAAATTTGGTTTCCAAGCACATTTTAATATGAAGATCATGTTAAGTGGTTCAGATCGAATGTTCGAACTTTTAAAACAGAGAAAAAGACGTGAAGCATGATTGGAGCACAAAACCAATGGTGCATTTTAACCCTTCTCTCTCTATGTATAGAGTTGGGCTACGGTACTTCGCGAAGTAAAGCGAGTGTTTTACTTCACGTCTATATCTTCAATTTCAAAGTTCAAAACGTTAATCTGAACCGTTCAAGTTGATCTCCATATTAAATTGTGCTTGGAGACCAAATTTTACAATTTTTAGAAACTTTTTACTATTTTTTTGGATTTTTTTTAAATCACTGTTTTTCAGAAAATCGTGGACTATAAAAATTAGTGATTTTAAAAAATTCCAAAAAAATAGTAAAAAATTTCTAAAAATTGTAAAATTTGGTCTCCAAGCAATATTTAATATGGAGATCAACTTGAACGGTTCAGATCGATATTTTAAACTTTAAAATTGAAAATATAGACGTGAAGGAAAACACTCGCTTTACTTCGGGAAGTACCGTAGCCCAACTCTTTCTCTCTCTCTCTCTCTCTATATATATATATATATAAATACTTGATATGTTAAATATTAATACTTGATATGCTATGTATAAATATTTGATATTTCTTTAAACATGGTGATGATAGGTCTAAATTATATACACATTCGATCTAGTTTTTATCACATAATAGCACCAAATATCTTGTATTTTAGTAGAGAATAGAATGAAATATATCCAAGAATCAAGTTACTGCCAAAGTTTATTTAAGTTACAGAAAATGAAGCAAATTGTAGATCTTCTCGCAAGCTTTGCGAAAAGTGGTAGAACACTGAAAACGGAGTTACGGGTCATGAGTTATGCCCGTTTGAAGTTTGGAGCAAAACAGGAGAAACCGAGCCCAGTGCGGACGCACTGACCCAGAGTGCGGACGCACTCAGCCATCAGACACAGAAAACAGAAAATCCGAGCGCAGTCCGGACGCACTCGGGCCGCACCACCCGCACTCAGCCGACACACAGTTCGTATTTTGATCATATCTTGGTCATACGAACTCCGATTTGGGTGATTCAAAGCTTGACCGAACCAGGACAAAGAGATCTACAACTTTCATGAAGGAAACATATCCAAATTCGGAATGTATAATTCTGTAAAGTCCCATCAATGGCCGCATCAGCCTGAAAAACAGCTAAATATGGAAAGTTAGTGGGCTTAGTGGGTGCCAAAATTAGAATAACTTGGTCTCCAAGTTCAGAATCACAGAATTAGAAATATAGACGTTAGTAGGCTTAGTGGGCGCCGAAAATAAAACGACTTGATCTCCAAGTTCAGAAAACGTTATATAAGGCTAAGGAGACCACATGAGAAATCATCCATTATTATATCCATCTTTCCACAAATTGAGAGAGAGAGATCCTGCAGAAATTCTCGAAGGTTTTTCAAGGAAGGAGAAGAAGAGGATTCAAGCAAGGAGTTGGCAAGATCGAGGTTTTAGATCTAAGAAAGGGTGTAATCATTTCTTTATCTCATTTCTTATTGTTTTTGCCAATCTTTGTTATGGATCTCTCCAAGAGAGAGTAGTTCTCTTTCTAGGGGTTGAGGTCAATGCATGAACTTGTTTAATTCTAGATTATTCGGATATTTGTTTTTATTATGATTGTGTTATCGGATTTGAATGTTAATTTCTGTGATTTATTCTTTATGAATTTCATTAGTACTCGTTCCTTTGAGTTCACCTGGTTAGGGTTTATTGAATTGAAGTAGTTTTGAAATCGCGTTGATCGTATTTTTCCGCTTTAAATTTATTAAATTCCGGCATTGGTCAAGTAGGAGACTACTAATTGAAACCATAAAGACACACCTTAGGATTGGGTTAGAAGCAACCGTACTTTGATATCCAATCCGGAACTATAGGAATTAAGGTTATGATTTTGGTGAAGGACCGAAAGGCGAAGGCAAATTCTAATTAGGACACCTTAGAACAAATATCGATATATGCTTTGAAGCATGAGATTAAATATCCCTCTAGGTTAGTGACAGCCCTAGAATTCGAGGCACATTAATCGATAAAGCCCAAAGTATTTGTATTAATATTTGTTCCAAAGGCTAACATAGGTTAGAAACCTCATCAAATCAAACATGAATTTAAACAAACCGAATAAATAGAATTAGCAAGGAATTGTAGACCGAATACCCCTAGATCTCCTTAAACTTGAAAACAAACCAATCTTTCTTTCCTTTATTTTATTTACATTTATTATTTGAAACTCCTCTCTTTCGGGTATTGAACCCAACCTTAGGATTTTAGAACAAAACCCCCCACTTTACTTTTATTGTTTTGTTTTAGAAGTAGTTTTCTTTATTAAAAATTGGTATTTTCCTATCTCCCTGCGGATCGACACCTAAATACTACAATCAATAGGTTGTGCGCTTGCAACTAACCTATTCATTGAGTACGAAGATTTTATAAATATTAAAGGCAAAAGAGTACAAAATTATTATATTTAAAATACTCAACATGTGAAAAGTTTAAAATCAATGTATTTGTTAATATTTTACACTACCTACTTCTACTTTTGATACAGAGTATTTATAAAAGATTACAATTCTAATTAAAACCCAACTAGCGTCAACTGTACAATCTTCATAAATAATTGATATGTTAGGTATTAATACTTGATATGTTATATATCAAAACTTGCACACACGTGTCAACACTTGCACACGTTAGCTGTAAATTCACCGATGACTTTCTTTAAGGTGGTCTCAGTAAAAAATAGTTAGTGTTCGGAGATTTCTGAAGAATTATTATCTAGTTCCTAAATAATAATCTCTAAGTACTGTCCTTGTTGTCAAAATTAAAAAAATAAATCATAGAGAATTTATTTATTTATAGTGACAGCGTAGAAAATGAGATAACAAGTAATGGCAAGAAAATTATATTATAACTAATGTTTACATTTTGAAATTTCAAATCATCGATCCAAACTATTCAACATGATCTCCACAATAAAATGTGCTTCCAGATCAAATTTATATTTTTTTGTAACTCAAAATTATTGTAACTTGATCCCTCCTCGTATATCTATCTATCTATCAATTCATCATAGTCTTACACAGTGGATCTCATGATCTAATGGATAGATTTTCAGGATGCGCACCCAGATTGCAGATCCATTAATGCAGATTTCAAATCGGGTTAATGGATAATGAATGTACTGAGAACCTAAAATACAAGTTATTATGGACACATCCAGTTTCCGGATCCTCTGCATTACCTCATTGTTTGATTTTAAATATGGACCGTTCGATCAAATCTGTGTTAATCCAGCCAAATCCTGTAAATGTACGGGGCTCCTCTAAGATCGGGCAACTATATAACGAACGGACCAGATTCAAAAACATATTTTGAGGTACCTTAGGTGATATGAATACGTTTAATAACGTTATATAACGGGATGTGTCCAGGATCACTACTGGAGACGCTAAAGCAAACCCGTTAAACCCCTACTTCGTTCTCTCCGCCTCGTCTTTTGTTTTCGCCTCCTCCGGCTTAACCCCACTCTCCTCCTCCTCATTTCAAAATGTGTTCAATCTCTCTCTCGTTGAAATCCTGGCCAGTCTCGCACTCTCCGATTAGAGTCTCTCCGGTGCGGCGTCGCCCCACCGTGGCGGTAGCAGCATCCGCCGGGGGGAGCACGAGGATACACAAGCTGATAGAGAAAGAAGGCGTGGTGCTCATGCCAGGCTGCTACGACGCTCTGTCAGCTGCGATCGTAGAAAAGACTGGGTTTACCGCTGGGTTTATCTCTGGTTACGCGCTCTCAGCTTCTCTCCTTGCCAAGCCTGACTTTGGCCTTCTCACGTCTCTCTCATCCCCTTTTCTCTCTCTAGTTCGTTCTTTTCTGTGTTTATATTTTGCGTGATTGCAATGGATCGGCAATTCAGCACAGTTTTTAAAACTGATAAAGTAATTGGCATTTCCAAACTTTTCAATTAGCCATCTAAATGTTGGAAACAATGGACTGATGAGTAGAGAAAAAAAAGTACTTAATAATTTATTTGCACGATGTGTGTTGACGCATATAAAAAATGTTTAATTTGGATAGGCTCGAGCCTTATCAGTCTCCTTCCCTTTCCTCTGTCTCTGTTTTGGTTTCTCATTCTGTTTTCTATTGAGAAACTACAATAGAGCGATATAAAGCTTCATGCTTTGCATCTGGTCATCCAAAATTCTATTCTTTCTATAGCCACTTCAATGTTCAGATATTTTCAATGGATGACTGATCTTTTTTATTCACTGTCAGAATATAATATATGATCAATTTCCTGAAAAAGGAAAGAACAAAGAAAAAAGATGATCCAGCTTAATATGGATGGATCGGCTAAAAAAACAATGTTATTTTGTTTACTAAATAAATGTATTGGCGATTTATTGTGAAGGCCTGAATTCAGTATATACACCTTAATTATAGATGCCTGACTGTTTGTTGCATTGACTTAATGTACTATTCTATTACACCTTGGTTCATTTGAGATAAAACTTGCATGCGTATTCTCATACATTTTATATTATGGTATTTCAGAAGGTCTTATCTAAAATATTTTATATTTTTTTCAGGCCACCAGAGATGGCAGAGACAGCTAGGTTTGTTTGTGCAGCTGCACCTCACATCCCAATAATTGCTGATGCTGGTTTGTTCTTTTTCCTGCACTCTATTCTACTATACTACCATGCACTGGTACGTAATACTTGTACAGTTAATGGCAGTATGGTACCAGTCCAAGTTGATAGCTTCTGTGCCTGAGCTCAATGCTTTACACTTACCTCAAAGAATACTTGTTTAATGGAAGATAATGTGTAGATACGGGAGGTGGAAATGCTTTAAATGTGCAAAGAACAGTTCAAGATCTTATTGCGGCTGGTGCTGCTGGTTGCTTTCTTGAGGTACAATTTTTTTATACTTATTTGTCAGTCAACCCCCTGATAATCCTATATTCTGTTGGTTATTGTTTTTTGTAATAATAGTTGTTTTTTGTGAAATATAGGATCAAGCGTGGCCAAAGAAATGTGGTAAGAATAAAAGTTCCTGTCGTGGAGGCATAATTCTATTTCCTATTGATTTTCGTTTTTTTTTCAAACTTCTAGGCACCTTATTGAAGTATCTAAAATTCTGACCTTTTTTTTTTTCTTCTGGAAATGAAAGGACATGCGCGTGGTAAACAGGTAACCAAAATCCTCCGGAGGTTTTATTATATTTTTTGTGTTTTAAAATTTCTTTGTGAATTGGATATCCACCAACAAACCTTTAAAAAAAAAAAAAGAGAACGAAATTTCTTTCTAAATGTCATTAGCTATATATGTATCTAGCTCTGGCTGATAAGCTCCATTCTAATAACTCAATTTGTTGACAAGTAAAATAAAATTAATGGCACCAGTGGTACACTCAATTACTGTATTGATAATCTGTGTACCAGTCTACAAGATACCTCTTCTAATCATGAATCTTAAAGGCTGTACAAGTACCGTACGAGCATATCCCAATTTCAATGCTTCTTTCACATTTTAAATTATGTAGTAAAATCTGTATACCGGAATCAAGATTGTATTTGTGCAGTTCCTTACCTGCTACTCTTTTAGGTGATACCAGCTGAAGAGCATGCAGCTAAAATAGCTTCAGCAAGAGATGCAATAGGAAATCGTGACTTTTTCCTGGTTGCACGCACTGATGCACGTGCCACCTCAGCTAGAGTCGGCTTGTCAGATGCAATTGCACGTGCCAACCTCTACATGGAGGTACCAAGTTTTTGAAGAAGTTGAATCAGAACCTGTTCTTATTAGAAAATTGCTGAGTGCTCTCTCTCATATTTACAAAAGTAAACCTATTTTATTGGAAAAATGGAACTTGTACCACCATGAGTTGATCCATAACACCTGATTTTGTTATAGTGTATCTCCAAAGATCTAGTTATGAAACCATTGATTGCCAACCTTCAAAAAAAGGAAACCATTGATTGCCGTAATTGACAGAATGTTACAGTCATAGTAAAATTGGTAAAGGCCTAGAGCTATAACAGGGGCCTTTCTTCATTTGGCTTTTGAGAAAATTATTGAAAATTTAGGGGCATCATCTCAAATATGCAAAACCTACATTTCACTAAACTCCCTTTCACCATGCCGGTGTCAACTCCATTTTGGTCTAATGCCCATTCATCAGACTCTGGTTTGTCTTTGCTGAAATTTCTTTGTATAAAAATGACTTGTTCATAGAACTTTTTTTTTTGTGTCTCAAGCATTCTTCTTATCATGCTTTCTTTCTTTTGACAGGCAGGTGCAGATGCGTGCTTCGTGGAGGCACCAAGAGATGATTACGAGCTTCGTGAAATCGGTCGCCGCACGAAGGGACACCGCGTTTGCAACATGCTTGAAGGCGGAGTTACACCTCTCCACACCCCACAAGAGCTCGAGGAAATGGGATTTCACATAGTGCTGTACCCCCTCACTACCCTTTATGCCTCTACACGTGCAATGGTTGATGTTTTGAATGTGTTGAAGGAGAAAGGCACAACAAGGGACATGTTGGGTTCTCTTGCAACTTTTGAGGAGTTCAACAAGTTGATCGGGATGGAGTCTTGGTTTAAGCTTGAAAGTAAGTACTCAAGTTGGAGGTGAAATGCGAGGTGTCTTTGGTTCTACTAGATTTTAATTTTTTTGAGCTTTTTTAGGGTGGTGATGATCTTTAATAAGCTCAGTAGTATATGTGTGGAAGTTATTTTTTTAATTATTATTCTGTTGTGGCTTTCATTTTCAGTCTACTCTGTTGAGATAACTATAGTGTTATTTTTTTTAATTATTAATAAGCTCCGGGGGTAGCTGTCTTTCTGGATTTTGAGTTTTAGTGGAAACTTATCGGTTCTGACCGATTGTCCTCCTGAAATTTTTTTTCCCCCTCTGGATGTTTGATTTGTAATTTGGATTAAATTTAGAGTTAAAATTGAAATAAATTTGTTGAATTTTGATTGATAATTAGAATTATAAGTTAGAGTATCAGAAATTACAATTCAAAGCATTGAAAAGTATAAGTTAAAGCATTATTTTTTATCAAGTACCAAATTAGTTAATGGATTTAAATTCAATTAGCTATTTAAACCTCATTCGATAATTTTTTGCCCCCACCCCCCCAACGAAAATTCTATCCGTCCCTGCTTGCCATCTCTAAGCCATAGCATGTTGGGCAAAATCTATCTTGAACAATAAGCTGGAAAAGAATTAACAGAGTAATTTTATAGATATTTTTACTTATAATGACAAATCATATTGTAATATTATAATATGTAGTCACTAAGATGTCACCAAGCCTCTTTAAAAACCAACCAGTATTTTGGATAGTGGGACCTACAGAAACATAGAACATCCAATCAGCCATGAGGCAATCTCACCTTATCCACACTGAGCGCACTCCCACCACAATCCCCCCTCTTGTACACCTCATCATACCTCTAATTGTTCTTCCTCTTAACCACCAAAAATAACCATCGAGCTCCCAGTTGACCACATTACCTCCCAAGAAGTTAAGATGGCATCTGCTAACTCGAGTGTGTTGAGTGCGATTTCAAGCGCAACTGCTGCTACTGCGAATGCCAAGTTGCCGGTAGTCAAGGTGCAACAAGTACGGGTTCCAGAGACAAAGCAAGCTGCTGTTGAGGGCAGGAGAGCTGCACTTTTTGGTCTTGCTGCAGTTGCACTTACAGCAACTACTGCAATAACACCATTGGCCAAAGCCGGCGTTATTGAGGAGTATCTCGAGAAGAGCAAAGCTAACAAGGTTTAATTATTTCATTCATCATAAGTCTCTGCTTCTCTATTCTTTGGATGCGCTTGAATTTTGATGTAAATAGGAAAAATCGTCTCATGCGCGCAGGAATTGAATGACAAAAAAAGGTTGGCGACAAGCGGTGCGAACTTTGCACGTGCATATACCGTTGAATTCGGCACATGCAAATTCCCCTACAACTTCACTGGCTGCCAAGATCTGGCTAAACAAAAGGTTCAACTCTACAATCTTACTATTGTATACCCAACATTTAATTTGTCAGTATAACATTATTTTTCGCATGATCAGAAATTATATTATACAATGTTCTAAATAGCGCGCTATAGCGCCGCTATAACGTTTTTGGACCCTAAACGCTAAGCTATGACATCAAAATGTTCTAATTGAGCTACGGTCGCTATAGCGGTAATAGCGGTCCGCTATAGCACATAGCGTGTAGCGCAAATAACGCGCGCTATCCATAATGGGCTTTTTTAGGCAATTTATATGAGTTTTAAATAAAAACCTAAAAATGTTAAATAAAAGTCCAAACCGAAATCAATTAAAAGCTTTGTTGCTACAGATTTTTTAATTTGCCCAAACCGAGAAGGAAATCTTTGTCTATGTTATTTTGAAATTTAAATAGAAAAAAATAGATTATGTCATGAATCATGATGCTTAAGATATTTTGAATAGAAAAAGATCGATAGTTTATGATATTACTATGAATATTTTGAACTGCAATTTGGACTTTGTACTGGTTCAATATGAATATTATAATTTCTTAATTAATTTGGTGTTATTTATTGTTCTATGACTTTAGATAATGTTGATATTTAGTACAAATATATATAATATAATTTCTGTAAAAAAAAAAACGCTATGTAGCATAGCTTCCGCTATAGCTACGCTATTCGCTATAACTTTTTTGTAGCCTTCCCGCTATGACGCTATAAACGCTATTTAAAATATTGATATTATATAACATAAACTCTAGGATATTTACTTATATGTCCTTTTCAATATATGTTTTCATTTACAGAAAGTGCCGTTCATCTCTGACGACTTGGAGATTGAGTGTGAAGGGAAAGATAAATACAAATGTGGATCCAATGTTTTCTGGAAATGGTGAAATTTGTAAAATTTAAACGCCTCAAATTGTGTACTAGTTGAATATATGAATCCATGTTTGTTCAAGAATAACTGTTGATCTCAATTGTATATCCCTGTATTTTTTTTTCTGTCCTCTTTTTTTTCCTATATTATTTTGTTTTCTTGGATGCATGTCCACTTGTCAATGATATTGTGTTGTGTTATTTTTTACACATCCCGAAATTTTTATTAATATCAAAAGTTTAATAGAAATTAATAAATATACCCAGATCCGCTAGAAGTTATAAAAATATCCATACCGGCCATTTTCTGGCCGGTACCCAATTTAATCAATTACCGACCAAAAAATGACCGGTACCAAAATATATATTTTTTAATACGGTACCCAAATTTTTTTTAGAGACTATGAGAGCAAGATGCTGAAATTTAACATTAAAATTTCGAATTCTTTTTTTAAATATTTGTTAGATTACTTCTTTTGATATATAATTAGCATATTTAAATTAAAATACGTTAAATTACTTGAAATTATGTCAAATTACGGTAAATTACACTAAATTACGTTAAATTATACTGAATACGCAAAATTACAATAATTACAAAATGAAAGATACTCAATTTTAGGATGCTGGTTATTGTCAAATTAAATTTATTAGCCGCATGCGAACACTAAACTATCTATGTTTTTTTTAGGTATATACTAACTTTCAACAATTTCACTATGCTGCATACGACACTGTCACTAGCCGCATACGGGTCGTTGTATGTCTACCGATGATAAAAAACTTTAACTCAATTTTTGAGGCACTAAACGATGTTTTTTTGCAATTTTAATTCCGTAGGCCTCTTGGGGTGACCCTAGGGCGCCATTGCCCCCGTCTCGTCCAAGCTTTCCGAATTGGAGTCATATGCGCAAATCCAAGTTTCCTAGCTAAAGTTATGGCCGTTTAAAGTTAAAAAAAATGATGCTTTCATGCAAAAACACCGATGACGCACTGATGCTTAATTTATGCACAGCCTAACGGCGGCAAAAGTGCATCGATGTTTCATTGCAAAAACATTAGCGATGCACTGATATTTTTTTTTAGCACTACCATGCTTAATTGTCAATACTAAGTCTAATAAAACATAGATATTTCATTACAAAAACATCAACGACTCACCGATGTTTTTTAGCACTACCCGGTTTTATACTCGGCTAATAAAACATTGATGTTTCATTGTAAAAATATCGATGATATACCGATACATGCAACCGATGTAACACACTTATCTAACAAAATGCATTTGTTTGATCTTAGCCAAACCGAGTGCAAACTTCAATCCAAGTTTCTTACGACTTTTTCTTCTAGCCAACTATGCTATGTCCATCCTAAAAAAATAAAATAAAATTGGGTACCGGCCATTAATTGGCTGGTACCGTATTAAAAAAAAAATTTGGATACTGGTCATTTTCTGGCAGGTAATGGATTAAATTGGGTACCGGCTAGAAAATAATCAGGATATTTTTATAACTTCTCAGTTGATCTGGGTATATTAATTAATTTCTATTAAACTTTGGATATTATAAAAATGTACACATCTTTCCTGCACAAGTTGCCTCGTTTGCTTCGTTTTTGAGTAATTATTATACCACGCGCACCACTACTGGTAAAGACTAGCCAGCACCTGCCTGTATGGATCTAGCTTAAATTACATATAAGAAAGGGAGGGTTCAACATAATTCCCTTGAATAAATATCGTGGCTGACAATTTTGGTTGGTGATTTCATGGATGATGGATCAATTCAAATCAATTACTTTATGTAAAATCATGTTTGATTGGAGTACTCAGTTTTTGACCTTGCGAATTAATTTGCATCCGTAGCTGACTTTTCACATTTGTTTGAATGGCGATTCTAGTCTTTCTGGACCCTGAATTAGGAACGAAGAAAAGGGAAATAGTGGTTTTTGATCTGGAAGATTTAGTAAAAATCTTAAATAAATTTTTTTATTTTTTTATTTTCGAGCATATACATAAGGTACAAATCATAAAAAAGATTTAGTAAAAAGATATTGTGGCTTGGAATGAAGAAAGGGGAAATTAACTAAATATAAATTAAGCATTGAAATTTCAAATCGCATGCATCTTTTGTTCAAAGTAAAAGTTGCATGCAACGTCGAAAATATCATGAAAAATTATTTTAATCCCTGCATTTGAGTATCCGTATTGTACCCGCACCATATCGCGTTGCGATTAACTGCCATAACCGTACTCCGTGGTCCCCACTAACTACCGACATAACTAACACCATATCAGACTTTCTATTTTGAAATTCAAAACTTCTTTTCTCTCTGTTTTTTTCCTTTTTCGAAACTGGAGGCGATTTAGAGGCGACTTCGAGGTGATTGTGAGGTGATTTCGAAACTAGAGGTGATTTCCAGTAGATTTTGAGTCGATCTATCATCTCTTTGTGACGACTCTCTCTTCTCAATTCTCTGTGGTGAATCAGTGATTCTTACCGGTGATCAGCGAGGTTAATATTTACTTTTTTATTGATTACGAGTTTGTTTTTGTTCTGGCGAATCGATAACGATAGATCGATGTTCAGTTTTGCTGGATTTATATGAAAGTGTGAGATGTTAAATTGATTTGAGAAGATGATGCAATTGTCTATTTTGTGTTAATTTCATCGATTTATTAAGAAATACTTGATAGATCTTGTATTAATACCTGACAGAACTAGTAGAAATACTTGATTGAATGTATAAGTTTATTTCATGTGATACAGAAATAGTTGATAGATCTGATATAAATACTTGACAGTACTTATATCATTGTTTGAATATATTATAAGAGGGGGAATTTATCTGCATTTGATGTCTAATCGTACATGTTTGGTTTGACAACTATAAATACTTCCTCATATATGTGTTAGTACATATTTTAGTAGGCCTTAGATCAATTATACTTGATAATCTTCTTTCAGGTAATATATTCCTGTTTTGTAGGTGTACATTCTTTGCCTTATATATTAGGTCTTTTCATTATATGTAGTGGTATGTATGTGTTATAATATGTGAATGTAATAGCAAATATAAATACTTCATACATTTTGTGTTAATACCTGACTACATAGTTTATGTACACTTTGTTATTATAGATATGAATACTTGGTTACCTTCATGTGAATACCTGAGTACTTATATATCTGCATTTATCATAAAAGATATAATTCCTTTACATTTATCATGATGGATATTGATCTGAATAAGTATTTTGAAGAGAATTATGCATACAAGATAATGGTGAAGCATTTGATGAGGTGAATTTGTATCGTTTGTATAAAGATTTGCATCGTGCAAACGAAGCAATAAGATGATGTGGGCATTAGAGAGTTTGACTGGGATCTGAATATGAAATTTTTCAACAATGAATTGAATGTTGTACAACATGAAACAGTTCATTTTCAAGGTGAACAATTTGATCTAGATGAAAATACAGGAGTTGAGGTTGATGATGTGGGTATTAGAGAGTTTGACTTGGGATCTGAATATGGAATCTCTCAATAATGAATTGGATGTTGTACAACATGAAACAATCTATTTTCAAGATGAACAATTTGATTTAGATAGAAATGCAAGAGTCGAGGTTAATGATATTGAAAATGCAGAAGTTAAAGTTCAAGGTGAAAGATATGTAGAAGATGTGTAAAAAATAGTTGTACAAATAGTCGAGGTTATTTTTGTAGTCTTTTTTAAATGCGAGCACGTCACACATGCGCTCTTATGTACAGTTGTACAAAAAGAAGCAGTTCACATAAAATGAAATTACATATAATCTACTAGAACAGTTTGATTGGTTGCTTGGATTTCACTACTCGAATATAGAGTAGTGAAATCCAAGCAACCAATCAAACTGTCCCAGTAGATTATATGTAATTTCATTTTATGTGAACAGTAACAACATCAATAACCACACATCTACATGTACTGGTGTAGAGAAAATGAGAAAGAAATAGTGATCGTCTAGCTTCACGATCTGGTATTCCATATGTCAGCATTGCTAATATCAAAATTAATATACATGGATCGTACTGAGAGATGCTCTACTAAGATATATATAATTCCTCTGCTAATGTATATCTAATAGAGGTCACTTTAGATGTTTGAACAAGTTAGACCTTGTACAGCTAGGATTAGAAGATGTAACTGAATAGAGATATAAAAGTTAGTTACAGTCAATTAGTTACAACTTACAAGGTCGAACTTGATCAAACATCTAAAATGACCTCTCATGGCCTTGTATGATACTAAAAATTGATAGTATCTCTCAGATCAATGAGGGAAAAATAAGAACAGAAATAATTCATCCTGCTATTGTTGGCAAGGCATTGTAAATTTTATATATTCTATCATATTGGTTCATGTCCGGAGTTTTTTTTTTTTTCAACATGGGATATTAAAACTCCAAATTAAACTAAAGGGATAATTCATTCTAACTAAGCTATGGACCACAATATGTTGTGGTCTTGGTGCCATGAATATAACATACAGGGCAGAGCCAGACTTTGAACTATGGGAATCAATCATATTCAATTTGACAGTAACATAACATTTTAGTTTAAATCATACTTAAAACCATATATAAATACAAAATAATACAAAAAAAATGGTGGTGAATTGACCCCGTACTATGTGAATAAATCTACCTCTGATAACATACGTACTATTATTATGACAGTATCTGAATAGCATTGTTGCTGCTTCAACAACTAAACCAATCTCTCCTTTCTTCCATTCTCTTGACTTACATTAAGTAGAATGAAAACTTTAATCCAGAGAAAGCTTTCCAAACTAGGGTTTTTCTAGCTGGCACGTTCACCTCCCATATCTGTTCAGCGCGCTACCTCATACCACCGATACCCTTGCTACATAATATTCTTTATTTCTCCTGTCACTGTGTTAAATGCTATAATTTAGCCTGCTTTCTTAAAATTTTACTTAGAAACATTCAAATTTCACGACAGACAAAATTCATGATCATATTCCATGCAACTTTAACAATATAATAGTTCAAGACATACTTTCTGAAGGACCGAGAACATATTAACTTTGATATATAATAGCGATCACATACTTAACCTGACAGCAACATAAATAATGGAAGTTCAATAGTTTATTATTAGAAAACCAAAATAAGCTTCAAAAACAAGATTATTTTACTGATGAGTCGGCGACGCTAGCACTGATACCACTTTTGATACAGACAACATTAAATAAGTAATTATTTGTAGGCCTTCTTAATATCATCTGCGATATTGTTGGCATCCATGGAGATACCAGCCATGCCTCTCCTAGCAAATCCAGCACAGTACAGTCCGTTACTTCCTTTCCACTGGTTAGGAAAGCATTTCTTAGGAAAACCGTCTTCGTCCAGTGTTTCATTACCATCCTGTAATACATTCATTAACAAACTATCATTTTGTTTACTTAAGAGATTATACAGTAAATGTAAGACCAAAGAAAAATATATATGGAATACACAAGAGTTAGAATAGAATATGTATTGAAAATATTCATGTTACCTCGAGCCATTTGTTTGCGGTACTCTTGTAGCCAGTAGCAAAAATAATCGCATCGAAGGGCTCAGACTTGCCATCCATGAACAGAACATTATTTTCTTCCACTGAAGATACTGGTCCGTACACCTATAGTTGGTTAACAACAAAATTTAAGTCGGTTCAAATTGTTAAAGTTACGTGACATGTCGGTAGCAGTTGATAAGAACATTGAACCGTTGTATATTCTATGTATTACAAAGTCTTAAGCTCCATGATCTTTCATGGCTGATGAAATGTCAGAAAACTTCCTATTTTGGGGGAATCAGTTCATAGGAAATTATTGTCTTAGCTGATTTCAATTGTACTCAAATTCAATATTATTTTAGCATAAAATTTGATTTACTTAAGGGTAAAACAGAACTTTAAATGACTTTGTATGGTAGCTGTTAAATGCAAGCATGTATATGTGCACGATTCGACGCAAACAAATGCATATATAAGCGCATGCATGCACGCACATTGGGCACGTGCACGCATACGATTGGGCGCAAACAAACTCGTGCACGTGTGCATGTACACTGACACATTGACACCGTTATGATTGGAACCAAACATACTCGTATTCGTATAAATGAATGCATGCATGCACAAATACATGAACATAACGTTACATTACACGCACGTAAATGTAGTTGCGCATAAATTCAGTTACACATGAAAGAACAATTTCATTTGTTTACCTTAATTTCTCCATTCTTTATTTTTTGCACCGTGCCAACATCAAGTACAGCAGATCTACCACTGCGGGCCTTCAGCACCAAGGGGCCATCTTTCGGCCTCACGATCCCATAGTTTGAGAGATCACCAAATGTGAATCTTGCCATTGTCACAATAATTGTGTCGACAAGTTCAAAAGGCAGATACTGCACTAACTTCATCCCCAGAAAAATCTGTTCTTTGGTCATGATATGTAACTGCAAGCCACAAAATAAAACCTATTAGCCATATATGTACCCCCAAAAAAACAAATTTCTTTGCATATGAAAAGCAATGATCTTAAAACACTGTGATGTTAAAAAAGTTCAAAATTATATATATTTTTTAGTCAAATAAATTTGATTAAATAGAAAATTACTTTATATATACCTTTATTTTCTAATGAAAAATGAATAATTATAAATGAATAAGCTCTATAATCTCACCGGATTTCGAATCACTATGGAGGTCTTGGCACCATGCGTTGCTAGATTGTGGGCAATCTCCATCCCGGAATTGCCGCAACCGACAACTAAAACCCTCTTATCGTTGTACTTTTCACCCGACTTGTAGAAATAGGAATGTATAACTTCTCCTTGAAATGTATGTAATCCAGGGACTTGGGGTATGACACCTTCAGCGTTCTCTCCGGTCGCCACCACCAAAAATCTCGGTGAATATTCTTCAGTTTCACCAGTAGCACCGTTGCATGCAACAACATGCCAGGTCATGCTTTCCTTGTCATAGAAAGCTGACTTGACGCATCTTTGATATTTTGGGGTAATACGGAACTTTTCTGCGTATTCATCTAAATATTTGATAAAATCAGCCTTCGAGATGAAATTTGGAGCATGTCGGGGAAGTGCCAAGTGAGGTAATTGGCAAAATCGTTTCCCTAAATGAAGATTTAGGCAGTCGTAAGAATTTTTTTTCCACAATGACCCCAAGCAATCCTCTTTTTCCAGTACAATGTTGGGGATAGAGTGAAGGTTTAGGCAAGCAGCTGTGGCAATGCCGGCCGGTCCAGCTCCGACAATCACCACTTCTCTGTCCATCTTTTTCTTTTCTTTTTTCTTTTTTGTTTAAGGCTCTTTCTGTGGTGTGTCTTTTTTATGGAAGATGTCCCGGCTTATAGGCACGTACTGCAGCAGGGGAATTAATGTTTCAATGGAAGTATGTGTTGAATACATTGTAACGGACTTAGGGCAAAATGATATGCTCTGAATACTTGCCACAACAGCAAAAAAAGGAAAACAGAATGAAGGGATGTAAAGATAATTAATTTTATGGTGGAAGTATGCGCTAAATACATTGTTAGGGCAAAAAGATACGGTTTGAATTAATTATTACCCTAAAAAGTCACTGTACCTGTTAAATGCACCAAATTTTTTACCGTAAAAGAGCATCCCATGCATGCAGCAAATCTTTCTCATAAGAACTTGCAATATATGTTTTATACTTTGCAGTAGCATAAGCAATATTATTCAGCACTTTCGGGTCAAATAAGGTAAACGATTCCCACAATATTAATAATTAAATCTTTTTTAAAATAGAATAGCGAACATTTGGGATACTTATTTAATTAGTGGCAAAGACATTTTTCACAGGTTAGTGCTGGACAGTTAATGCCTGTAGGCTACGTGTGTGAGAAAAAAAAATATATATATTGTTATTTCAAAAAAAGTTTGAACTCCATAGTTGGCATGAATATATGAAAAATAACATATATCCGATATACACTAGATTTATTTTTCAATGAGGGGATGCACGATATATACAACCAGGTTGCCAACTATGCAACTCGAGGATTACAGAAACAAAGTATCACATTGTGTGGGGTTGTGATTACGCAACAAAGTTCTCAAGGGGGATTACGGCACATTTTGCAAAATATTTCTTAGTTAATATATTGTTGTTTGGTATTCTCCAATTAACTTTGAAAAACTTACTGGGAAAATGATCGATCGATATAATATATATATATATACACACACACACATTCCTTGTTGAACACCAACTTACTAACACAAAGGGAATTGTACGTAGTAACTCCGGGAACCGTTACTACATATTCGATTCATGGACAGTGCATATTCACACCTACATGCCTTCTCTTTATATTCTCTTTAATTGTATTCTAATTGTATCGCATGTTTTCTTTAGGCATGATATATTAACTACTTTTGATTCTAGGCGTCGTAACCTGTTTTCTTTAGGCATGGGTAACGTTTATATATATTAGATTTTTTTTATCCGATGTTTTATAGTACGGTATGTGATTCTATCTACAGTCATGTATAAGATTTAAATAGCGGATGACAGATTTATAATGATGATTACAATTTTGTTTAGCGGATTATCGAATGACGGGAGCATCAATTCATATATAACAAATAAAATATAAGATTAAAATTCTTTGTTGTTTTCATGCTCCAATTATGTCTAATATTTTTATCTTTATTTAAAATCCATACGGCCGATCTGAACAATATAATTTTTAAATTAAAATGTGCTTGGAGACCAAATTTTATATTGTATAGAATTTTTATATTATTTTCTTAAATATGTACAAAATTATTTTCTAGACGATTCAGAATCTTCTGAAAAATAATAATTTGTACCTGTTTAAACAAAAATAGTAAATTAAAAAAATATAAAATGTCTCTGAACACATTTTAATACTTTAATGGTTCTCGGATCAATTATTTGAGTTTTAAAGATACTTTTTTTTTATCACATCAACTTCAACTTCATACATGTAGTGTAGCTGTTGTCCCTTAGGCACCACTAAATTCGAAATAAATAAATTATTGCAAATAAAATAAAGTAGAAGAGTTTAGAGAAAGTTGACACAAGGAGTGATAACGGAGTTCGGCTTAAAATGCCTACGTCTCCGGGGCGTCGCAACCGCTTCTCGGTGCGCCTTTCTATTACCCAAAAGAGAAAGGTTACAACTTGTGAACCGGTGAGCCCTTACAACCAATGGGAAGTCACACGGCCAACTAGAGTCGAGAACGAAGTCTCTAAGTTCGAAGTCTCAAGAGAAACACTCAAGTAAACACTCTAATCTAATCTAACTCAAGATTAGTGAAGTGGATTTGAGGTTGTGTTGAGGGATATTGAATTTCGTGTTCTCACAACAATGGAGGAACTTGCTCTCACAGAAAAGTAGGTTTAAAAAGATTAGGGTCGGCTGGATGAATTTTGAGGAGAACCCTAAGTTTCTATTTATAGTGGCAGCTTTCAAACGAGTATTCTGCCATAAAACGTCCCAACGTTTTGTAAAACGTTGAAAACGTTTAGTTCAACTTAGGTCAAAATTCGAATTTCTGTGAGATTTTCTAAAACGTCTCAGACGGTTAACAAACGTCCCAGGACGTTTTCCTCTGGAGATTTATCGATTAAAATGCAGTTTTGAAGTCTGAGAATTTATTTAAATCGTCCAGATGTTTTATAAATCGTCTGGAACGTTTTAGAATGTTTTTCTAGCTTTTAATCGATTTAATCTCCAGGTTTTTCACATAGAAAAACGTCTGAACGTTTTGTCAATCGTTCCAACGTTTTATCCCTGTTTTTCAACATCAAAGCTACTTTACCAATTATTAATTTACAGTTTAAATGCTCGATAAATAACTTGATGATTTCTTCAGTCCAAGTGCTCTAAATTGCAGTTCCAATTGTCTTGAACCTGCATTCTTTCTAATCATAGAGAAAATCGTAAAATTCAGTAATTGTATGTTTTTGCAAATTTGTCAAATAGACTAAAAGAGAATTGCTTGAAACAACAATCTCCCCCTTTTGACGATTTGCAAAAACATACAACGCAAGTAAGTGCATATATCGATTTTTCCCAATTTGCAATTTTCCAAAGAATCGGTGTTTGCATGTCTTGCATTTTCTCCCCCTTTTTGAAAATCGACGAAAGGGAGACAAAAGCATAATCAAGTAGCACAATGTAGAGTGCTCCCCCTCAACATATGCACTCCCCCTCAATGTGATAATATGTGACATGAGTTTAGAAAAATATGCATGTAATCATGAAAGATGAACAATTCAGAAGTAAGCATGCAACCATACACCTAGCAAAGTAATAGAAAGTCAAGGCATACAACATAGAAATAGTAAAAGTTCATAGCACAACAAAAGATAACATAGCATTTTCTTTATGAGTTGTAATCAAACACACCTACAGGAGTATATATATTTGCAATTAACATATACTTTGTTGGAATCTCCCCCTTCCTTAATGATTTTTGTTTTTAGGTTGGGGAGATTTTAATTACAACTTTAAACTAATTTAGCTTTGGGAATCCAAACAACATTTGATTTGTTGCTTCCTTTCCTAAATCTACACTCTAATGAGGTGTGGCCAATTCTACAACAATAGTTACAAAATGTGACCGATTGCTTGACATTTGTTGAGCCATGCTTGAAGGTGCTTTGATATTTATCTTTCACTTCTTGAATTTGGTTCCTATGATTTGTAACTTTAGATGGATAAGACTTATTTTTGTTTGAGTCAAATTTGTTGTAATGTTGGGGAACATCTCTAGTCAAACAATTTCTTTGATTTTTGTTTTGTAAAGCATTTTTATTGTGAATTTCGTAAAACCATCCATCCGGTCCTTTGAAATAAGTTTTATTTGACCTTTTTGGAGTGAATGTGTTCCTATCATTATTTTGAAACTTGTTTTCATTTTTGTGGTTTTTGTTAGAAAATTTGTACTTGAATGCATAATTTTGAGAATTTTTGTTTTGTTTTGCATTTGTGGTTTGAGGAGTGGTCCCTTTATTTGACTCCTTTGTCAAGGGTGTTTGACCATGTTTGGAATGAAATTGGTAATCAAAATACTCTTTGCTATTGAACTTAAATTTGTTTAAGTTTTGAGTAAGTTCCCCATTTTCTTTCGGGCTTTGTGAAAAATTTGATTCAAATGAGGATTGACCCTTCTTGTATCCAATGCCCATTTTACCGAATTTTCGATTCAAATTGGCATTGATCAAATTTTCTACATAGTAGGGATCGAGACTAGTGACATTTGAGAATTCACTAGGCGATCTTAAAGCCCTATTTTCGGTCTCTAGAGTTTGGATTTTCACTTTTAACATTTCTATGTCTCCTATGTGTGATTGACAAGTATGTGATTTAAGCAGTTCTAACTCTAAATTTTTGATTTTGGATTCAAACTCAAGAAGTTGAGATGTCAATTTTTGTATGATACCTTCCTTTTCAAGCATGGTCTTTTTAGATTCCTCAAGCAACCTAGGCGCATTATAATTAATTAGAGCCTCATTCATGAACGTGCTTGTCTCATTTGTCTTTATATAATTTTTATTTATATCTATTTTGGATTCATCTTTCCTAACTTGGTAATCATTTAAGTGGTAGTCGGGATTGGTCAAATCAATGGTAGACATATACCGGTTAGGAGAAGAGATAAGATGTACCTTATTTGGAGAGTTTGTTACATCTTCTATGGAAGCATCCTTTACTTCCATAATGGTGTTAGTTGATGCTTTGATGGGATCAACCGCTACCTCAATAATGGATTGTGTGGTGGCTTTGGTGGAGTCCTTCAATTCATTGTTGATAGGTGGTTTGATGAGATTTTTGAGAAATTCAATGGTGATCTCATCGGTTATATTCTTGCTTGCTATGATTGTATCCACATCAATGGTTGCCGATTCTTCATTCACTATTGCCATCAAGGCAAGGTTGATCTCTTGTTCATCGCCCGACTCTGAGTCGGATTCTTCTCTACCACTTTCATCGGAGTCGATGCAAAATAAAGCTTGCATTGCTTTGGCTTTCTTTTTGCTTTTATATCCTTCGTACTTTTGTTTAGGCCTTCGGTCATTTTGTCCTTCATTATCCTTGTTCTTCAAGTTGGGAAATATTTTGAAGCAAGTTTGGATGGTATGGCCTTCTCTTTCACATGCAAAGCAAACTACCCGTTTGTTTCCTTCTTCACGTTCCTTGTTGTATTTTCGTTCAAAGTTAAGCATAGATTGAAACATTTTGGTTATGGTGGCGGCATCGAGAGAGGTTTCATGTCCAAGTTGGTTCATGAGTGAGTCACTTGATTGATGGTTATTTGAGGAGCTTGGGTGGTTTCGGTGGTTTTGAGCCGGAAAAGCCACGGTTTTTGTTTTTGACTCTTGCTTGAGTTCACCGGCTTGTATGAGTTTTTCTTCAAAACTCCGGAAATGAGCATAGAGTTCATCCGGTGTGAAAGATTTTTGTGTCCCATGAAGTGCTTCTAGGGCGCTCACCAATCCGTCCCACCTAGGCCTCCTAAGCATTACTCGAAGAAGCTTTCCTACAATTTTATCGTTAGAAAGTGGTTCTCCTAGTTCAATGAATTCATTTTGAATATGCATAAGTCTATTATACATATCCTCTACATTTTCACCATTTTCAATTTTGAAAGTTTCAAATTTGGTGTCTAGACCGGCTATTTTGGTTCGTTTGATTTGGGTGTTACCCTCATATCGATCAATAAGAGTATCCCACATTTCTTTTGCATTGGTTGTGTTACCAAAGATCAATGCAACCGATTCACTTACCGCATTATATATTGCATTAACGGCAAGATTATTTATTTTCTTTAATTCGGTAGATGCTGGTGTTTCAACCTTGGTATCACTTTCGGTAGAATTGTTGTATTTTGGTTTATAGCCATTCTCAATGACATCCCAAACTTCAAGGATGTTAAGATAATTCATCATAGTCCTTTTCCAATGACTGAAATTTTTGGTTGTGCTACCGAAAATTTGAGGTTCTTTCACATGTCTTATGGGTGCCATTTCTAGATCGGTAAACTCGAATTAAGTGAGTCTTAATTTGAGTAACGCGCTCTGATACCACTTTGTTGTCCCTTAGGCACCACTAAATTCGAAATAAATAAATTATTGCAAATAAAATAAAGTAGAAGAGTTTAGAGAAAGTTGACACAAGGAGTGATAACGGAGTTCGGCTTAAAATGCCTACGTCTCCGGGGCGTCGCAACCGCTTCTCGGTGCGCCTTTCTATTACCCAAAAGAGAAAGGTTACAACTTGTGAACCGGTGAGCCCTTACAACCAATGGGAAGTCACACGGCCAACTAGAGTCGAGAACGAAGTCTCTAAGTTCGAAGTCTCAAGAGAAACACTCAAGTAAACACTCTAATCTAATCTAACTCAAGATTAGTGAAGTGGATTTGAGGTTGTGTTGAGGGATATTGAATTTCGTGTTCTCACAACAATGGAGGAACTTGCTCTCACAGAAAAGTAGGTTTAAAAAGATTAGGGTCGGCTGGATGAATTTTGAGGAGAACCCTAAGTTTCTATTTATAGTGGCAGCTTTCAAACGAGTATTCTGCCATAAAACGTCCCAACGTTTTGTAAAACGTTGAAAACGTTTTAGTTCAACTTAGGTCAAAATTCGAATTTCTGTGAGATTTTCTAAAACGTCTCAGACGGTTAACAAACGTCCCAGGACGTTTTCCTCTGGAGATTTATCGATTAAAATGCAGTTTTGAAGTCTGAGAATTTATTTAAATCGTCCAGACATTTTATAAATCGTCTGGAACGTTTTAGAATGTTTTTCTAGCTTTTAATCGATTTAATCTCCAGGTTTTTCACATAGAAAAACGTCTGAACGTTTTGTCAATCGTTCCAACGTTTTATCCCTGTTTTTCAACATCAAAGCTACTTTACCAATTATTAATTTACAGTTTAAATGCTCGATAAATAACTTGATGATTTCTTCAGTCCAAGTGCTCTAAATTGCAGTTCCAATTGTCTTGAACCTGCATTCTTTCTAATCATAGAGAAAATCGTAAAATTCAGTAATTGTATGTTTTTGCAAATTTGTCAAATAGACTAAAAGAGAATTGCTTGAAACAACAGTAGCGTCATAGTGTATAATACTAGCTAACACACACACACACACACACATATAGAGCTGGGCTATGGTGAGTTGTGAAGTAAAAGGTCATTTTTACTTCACCCTCATATTTTCATTTTGAAAATCTAAACAATCGATCCGAACCGCTCAACGTGATCTCCATATTGAAATGTGCTTGGAGACCAAATTTTACATTTTTTGGAATTTTTTTCTATTTATTAAGTCACTTTGAAAATTGTTGATCCGGTGGTCCAGAATTTTTTACTGTTTTTTACTGTTCACAGTGGATCAGCGATTTTCAAAGTGGCATAATAAATAGTAAAAAAAAATTAAAAAATGTAAAATTTAGTCTCCAAGCACATTTCAATATAGAGAACATGTTGAGCGGTTCGAGTCGGTTGTTTGGATTGTTTTACTTCACAACTCACCATAGTCTCTCTCTCTCTCTCTCTATATATATATATATATATATATATATATATATATATATATATATTTATACTAATATTGTGCCTGTGCGTTGCAACGGGGACATATTATAAAATTGGATAGAATATGAAGAGACTTTTTTGTTTGACATTCACACAAAATTAAGAAAAATATATTTAATAAAAATAAAAGACACAAATGAAAAAAACGGAGATCTAAATAATAAATAACAATAAAAGAAACAACAACAAATAAAAAAATGGATCAAATATAACATGAAAAAAATTCTTGAAGTATCATTGTATGTTTTAATATCTAATTTTCTCCACAAACAAGACAAATCATTAAACGATTTAGAGGAGAAATTATCTGTGAAAAAAACAAAATTGAGAAAGATATAATTAAATGATTCAAATAAGTATTTTCTCTACAGATATATTTTTGGAAATTATTTTAATAATAGAAATTTCTCTACAAATTATTTGTTTACACAAAAATTCTTGATATTCTTTATTTTCTCTCCAGATTAGAAAGATATGATTGTTTTCATTAGCACAAGATCTACTCTTCATCTATTCACAAAGATACAGTAGCCCTAAACAAAATTCGAAAAGATATGATTGTTTCCTTTTTCATTATCAAAAATATAGAGGAAGAGGAGAAATGAAATGGAGGAAACGGAGAAATAAGAAAATAACTTAATTACATAAATCAGAGATAGCTGCAAGGAGAAATAAGAAAACGGATCGCTAGATATTCATTCAATTTTAATTGTGACAAACTATGTAGCAGTCTGTATGACAAGTATGTTTTTAACTAAATTTAGACTTCTATACATAAAATAGATGTATTTAATCAAAAGAAGACAAATTATGTGATTAGAAGGCTGATATTCAATTCGAAAATTCATCTTTTAATCTCAGCCGTTGGCGGATCAGGACAACTATATATGTGCATAATATAAGAATGGAGATATATATATATATATATATATATATATATATATATATATAGGAAGTGTCTACGGTGCTATGCATAGCATAGAGGCCTCCGTGCTACGGCTCAATTTTTGAGTTTTCAAAATTCTAACGGTCGATCCGAACCGTTCAACATGATCTCCATATGAATATGTACTTGAAACCAAATTTTACATTTTTTAGAATTTTTTTACTATTTATTAAGCCACTTCGAAAAAACAGTAATTTGTACACAACAGTAAAATCTTCTTGACCATTGGATCAGCAATTTTCAAAGTGGCTTAAAAAATAGTAAAAAAATTCTAAAAAATGTAAAATTTGGTTTGCAAGTACATATTCATATGGAGATCATGATGAACGGTTCGGATCGACCGTTAGGATTTTGAAAACTCAAAAATTGAGCAGTAGCACGGAGGCCCTCTATGCTACGCGTAGCATATTATCCAGATTCTATATATATATATATATATATATATATATATATATATATATAGAGAGAGAGAGAGAGAGAGAGAGAGAGAGACGTGGAGTAAAACCATTTTGTACTCCATGGCACTATATTTTCATTTTGAAAATCCAAACAACTGATTCGAACCGTTCAACATGTTCTCTATATTGAAATGTGCTTGGAGACCAAATTTTACATTTTTTGGAATTTATTTTCTATTTATTAAGCCACTTTGAAAATCGTTGATCCGGTGGTCCAGAAAATTGTACTGTTTTTTACTGTTCACAGTGGATCAGCGATTTTCAAAGTGGCTTAATAAATAGTAAAAAAATTCCAAAAAATGTAAAATTTGGTTTCCAAGCACATTTCAATATAGAGAAAATGTTGAACGGTTCGGATCGGTTGTTTGAATTTTCAAAATGAAAATATGGCATGGAGTACAAACTTGTTTTACTCCACGTCTCACCATAGCTCATCCCTATATATATATATATATATATATATATATATATATATATATATATATATATATATATACACACACACACACACACACATACACACACATATAAGACTTAGGGCCTGTTCGGGCGCCCCTGTTGCTGTGGAAAAAAAAATTCACTCAAGAGTGAATTTTTTTTTTCCCACGTGAACAGTAATTTTCAGTTCAAATTTTTTTTTAAACCCACACCCATACCCATTCCCTAGGAGGCACCGAACAGGTCCTTAGTGAAGTTAATTTTAGGAAAGAATCACCACGTCAGTACGTCTACTATTTTGTTTTTTTATTCGGGTCTGATAATTAACCATCTCTCACATGAAATGTTTTTCTAATTACATTTATCTCATAATTAACTTTTGACACACCTTAGAATGCATAGTTGTCTATTGTACTGATACATACATATATATATATATATATAGAGAGAGAGTGGCTAAGGTCAAAGTGGTATGCTCCAACCTCTATATATGTGTGTAAAGGAGATAATTATTGAGTATTCACATTTAAACAACAAGAATATGTTTTATATGCAATAATAAAATTGCTTAATAATATCGATACTCTCGCACGCAGATATTTCTATTAGTAACAATTATAGTGGAAAAATGGCATGGCGGAGCTGGCTCCGTTATGGAATGGCACGGCATGCGTGTCAGTTACGTGCTGTGACTCGCGTGTCCTGTGTCGTGACCATTCGCGTGCCGTGCTCATCTTTTGAAACTTTGGCACGGCACGGCACGTGAAAGATTTAGTCACGGCACGACACGTAATCACGCGAGTCACGTGTAATTAGGACCATTAGATATTGATTTAATGGTGAATCTTGAATAAACTAACCTAAATTATGATTAAATGGTCACGCGAGTCACGTATGGTCACAGCACGTTTAGGCACGGCGTGACTCACGTGGCGTGACCATTCGCGTGCCGTGACCACCCCTTAACATTTTGGTCACGACACGACACGACACGTGAAAAATTAACTTAGTCACGGCACGGCACGAGACCAAAATCACGACGTGTTAACCACGGCACGGCACGACACGTTTTTTCCACTCTAGTAACAATCATATCCTCAGAAATAATGATTCCCATAATCTTATCAGGGGCGGACCCAGTGTAGTCCAGGGGGGCAGCTGCACCCCCCCCCCCTGGATTTTGAGTTTTAGTGGAAATTTATCGGTTCCAACCGACTTTGCCCCCCTGGATTTTTTTTTGCCCACCTCTGAACGTTTAATTTGTAATTCGAGTTAAGTTTAGGGTTAAAATTGAAATAAATCTGTTGAATTTTGATTGGTAATTAGAATTATAAGTCAGAGCATCAGAAATTACAAGTCAAAGCATTGAAAAGTATAAGTTAAAGCATTATTTTTTGTCGAGTACCTAATTGGTTAATGGATTTAAACCCGATTAGGTATTTAAACCCGATTCGATATTTTTTTGCCCCCCTAACAAAAATTCTGAATCCGCCCCTGAATCTTATCCTCAACCATAATAATTATTTATCGTGGCTGATAAAACAAATTCTCATAGACCTAAATAGTTATTCATGTCTTTATTTTTAAATTACTTTTTGGTTCGTTTTCTTTTATCCCCACATACGTACTCCACAGATCTGTAAATTCCTTTTATTGGTTATATATACAAAATTTGTAGGTTCTCGCCTACCCTTTCCCAAAAAATTCAAAAGAAAAGTGCTATTACGTTGATAAAGGTACGTACTAAAATGTTATAGGAATAAATTTGAACTCTTGAATCCAAGATGAAGGAAGTTCGATCTGTATAGTCCAGAAATGTGATAATTTTATAGTATGGTTTAAATGTCTCATTGTCTTTCATATCTTAATTGTGTGTCATATTTTTATCTTTGATTTCAAATTAAGTTCAAACAGTCGATTCAAACGCTCAACATGATTTTCATATTAAAATGTGTTTGGAGACTAATATTATATTTTTGAAAAAAAAAAATTACTATTTTTTTAAATAAGTACAAAATCACTATTTTTCAGAAAATTCTGAACAATTAAAAAATTGTAATTTTGTGTCTATATAAAAAAATAGTAAAAAATTTCCAAAAATTATAAAATTTGGCCTAGAAACATATTTTATATAGAAATCATGTTAAGCGGTTGAGGCATGAAAGATGAGGCATTTGACCTGCTCTATTTTTTTTAGACATAAATTGCTACATAATAAAAATAAATAAAAATACAACTATGGCTCCTATATATATAGCCGATATGATTTATATTCCTTGATGAGATCCTTCAATTTTAATATATCCTATACTTCAATTAACTTAGATTCAAATCGCACCTTAAAGTTAGCAATAAAATAGTAATGGAATATTTGTTTTCGTCAACAAAATAGTAGTGAAATAATTGATTACAATATGCGTCGTAAATATTTAAATTAAAGAGAATTATACTTTTGTTATTTCTCAGTGAAAATGAACAGCAGAAGCAGTTTATGACGTGGCCTTATCTAGGCGTCTTTGCTTGATCTAACGGCTCAGTTTATCTCCTTAAATAACCGAGTTAGCGGGATGTGGTGATATTTGGTTCCTACTCCTCGATTTTTTCAGTTCGTCTTGGATCAAGTCTCTGACATCTATACCCCACAGGCCTGTGGTGTATAGAACAAGCTTTTCTTTTCTTGGATTTTGACTTTCTACGTTTAGTCTTCGCTGCGCTGGACAAATATCCTCTCCATTACTGTAAAAGATTCCCTTCACTTTACGGTTTGAGATTAACTCCCAACCTCTTTGGGATTCGGACTGACGGAGGGGGAGTATTTTTGGGCTTTGAGATTCGTGCCAAGTTAAAAAGAACGGTCCAGATCAAGTAATTGTAAAAGATTCCCTATTACGGTAACGGGGAAGATCTGAATTCGGCATCTGGCATCCACTTGGTCTCCATGTAAATTAATGTCTAAGCCAAGTGGCCGATATATGTTCTCTGTGTTTGGTTGTGCTAGCGTTACAACGGACTCTTTGACTGTGCAATCTGACAATCTCCCTCATAAAAGCAATCTCCTTCGCTTGCATCATGTCGTCGCGCTTAATGGAAAATCTGAGCCTTCTAATTTCGCCAGGATTAATCGGCAGGATTGAATCTCACCGTCCATTCAAGTTGCCTATTTATTGCCAGTTGGCAATGCTGATATATACGTGTTGGATATGTAATATATTTTTTAGTTCAAATTAAATCGGTTTTATGGTGTCATCAGAATTTCAATGAGAAAAAAAACAAATTTGATTTAAGTTGTAACTGTATTCCACTCAGAATCTGATGCAAGTTCTCGTTTTTTTCTACTGGTTCTAATAAAGGGGCCAAGCTTCTAGATTCATTTTATTTTTGTATTTTTGTTTTACAAAACAAAAACAAAAAAAGCAGATAGTTGAAATCTAATTTAATCCTAAAGTAAATAAGGTACAAACCCTCAGATAATTTTGAATTTAACGGCATATTTTCCATAAAATCATAATTCTTTTATGGGCAACAAAGATAAAGATGGTGAGTATATATAATTGTATAAGTGTACAACGGTCACTATTATTTTTTTTATTTTTTTAAGACACAATTGTCACTATATATTATGTAACAACGCATTTGCACAAATATTCAAATGTAGAGATATATAACAAAGTTCAATGCACTTAATAAATGCTATTTTTATAACGCCAATCACCGAAAGTGCAACAACTTCAATGGCATTTGACTAGGGGTGTAAAAAAAACCTAATATCAAATTTGTCTTCAATCTTTTAATTAATAACGTTGTTATCAAATTTGTATTTATTTTGTACTATACGTATACAATTACGGATAATAAATGAATATCAAAAATTAAAACTAAATAAATTTGTCTTGAACGAATACGAAACGGATAATTCATAAATAATTGTCGGATAATTGAGTCATATAAATTTTAAGATAAAAATACTAATTAAGAATATTAAAAAAAGCAGAAAATTAAAAAAAGGAAAAAAAAACTGGGAAAAAATCACAAAAAAAAAATTCAGTTTCAGAAAAAAAAAAGAATCCCCCTTTTTCATAAAAATTTCATGAAGTAGTTTATTGTTATCTAGTATCTATCATACAAATACTAGTTCATTTTTAGTTTTTTTTTTCATTTTTTCCGAAATCTGATGGAATGGATGCAAAAAAATTTAAAAAAATTACTCTGGACTCAGAGGTCAACTTAGTCTGAATGCATAAGAACTATTATGTACCCGTTTTTATAGAGTAATCAATAAATATTAAATTTTGTATAATATTTTTTATTTATATATAATTATATAACTTTTTGTTAAAATAATTAGATTAGTTTATACAACATTTTATATAGTTATATTTGATTAATCATTTATAATTTTTAAGCTAATGGGATAAATAATTATAATTTTGTGTTTTATGATATTACGTACATTATGTGTTTAATATATTTATTTTCTTTTTTTCCGAAATCTGATGGAATGGATGCAAAAAAATAAAATAAAAATTACTCTGGACTCAGAGGTCAACTTAGTCTGAATGCATAAGAACTATATTATGTACCTGTTACCCTACAAAAGAATTAATAAATATTAAATTTTGTATAATATTTTTTTATTTATATATAACTATATAACTTTTTGTTAATATAATTAGATTGGTTTATACAACATTTTATATATTTTTATTAAATAATTTACAATAAAATAATTTATTAAACATTTTATATTATTTTTAATTATTAATTTATGACAAAATTAAATTATACAACATTTTTTTATCGTTATATTTAATAATTTTTAAGCTAATGGGATAAATAATTATAATTTTGTGTTTTATGATATTACGTACATTATGTGTTTAATATATTTATTTATTTGTTATATGTTAAATCAAATTATATAAATTGTTAATGTATTCAATAATTATTCTTCATTCGTTTAGTTATTAGTTATCTTAACGGATAAAAATGGAGTATGAATAAGACTAATTTTATACAAATATGAGTACGAAAATATCCCCATATATATGATCCGTACTTTATATATTGACACCCCTGACTACCTACAATTTCATAAGACCTGTCTTATTTCTTTTCTTTGAAGGTTGGCTGCAACGCCGACAAGGGCACATGTTCTCTCCCAGTTTACTAGGTAGTTAATCCCTTTACATGTGTACAAACTAGGAAACTCCTTCTCATCTTGTCAATATGCTTGATCATCCATTTCGACATCTTCAATGTCTGCATGAAATGCAGCGGTATGGCCAACAGTGCCGCCTTAAGGAGTGTTACCCGACCCCTATAAGTCAGAAGGTTAGAAGTCCATCCATCAATGACCTGCCTTATTTCGACACTAATGTTTTTTTCTTCGCTTAAGAAGAAGAATACTGGTGTATATATCTCTTATCTCATCATTTGTAATTTCCTATTTTTATAGGATTATATTTATAAGTTTATCTTTTTATGTATTTGTACACAAACTTAGATGAAAGAAAATACACAGAAAATTATCTCAAAAGATTGTCTCTCTCTCGTTGGCTGTTGCTAAAACCCTAGATATTCATAACAAATACACTGGCGAAGAGACCAAATATGATACCTATTTGGGCTTCTAAATCCCTGCTCAATGAAATTGTTCATTTAATTGTATTTGTCAATAGCCCAAGAGTCATCATTCAGAAGAAGAACATGAATTGCTTTGCTCAGCGTTATTATATACGCGCGTATAATTTTCAGGAATCAGAGAGACAGTTCAATGGACATCACATTAAATTAGTCTAATATTCAGTCAAAACTGTCCAATCAATATCAAAATTTGTGCAGAAGTTTGCGTTAAGATTCATGCGGATTAAGTCCTCACACATTTTGATATAGATCAAATGGCTTGACCGTATTTGAGTTGAATTTGATCTGATGTCCATCGAACCTCTTTGAGTCTATAATTTCAACCGTTATAAATTTTTATTTATTGCATATGCTGTTTGTATGCATCTAAAAATGTTCCATTTAAGATGCAAGTCGAGTTTAGGGTTTAAATCCTTTCAAATTATTGTGTTTTGCAAGTGGCAATTCTATCTATTAAACATATCTTCAGATATTGCGTTGATTAAAACAAGATACTTTTAATATTGGTCTCAAATTAATTAGTAGCGATGAGAAGAACATTCTGACCTTAAATTTACTTCAATCGATTTTGAAGCTTTAAATATATTTGTCTGGTGCTGTGAATCATTTTCACAAATAAGGTTTGTTAAAAATAAATAAAACTGTTCAAGGAGCTAACTTGAAAGCTTTTGCATAATTCTGCAGTGCCCCTTATTCGTCTTCTACTTTCTAAATTCTAATCATCTGCATTTCGAGTTCCTTCGTCTTTTACTTTGTATCAGTAAGATGGTACCAGATGTTTGGTACCAAGCCTACAAAAATACTTTTATTTCATAATGAAATCAGTTAGTTTTCCCCACTTCTATAAAAAAAAATAGATATATGTATTATATAAACCTTAATAGTTGGACGAGAAGAAATTTCGTCTGGTATTGACTGGTATGACAGTAACAAAAACTTAACCACCTAGTTCAGACGACTCATTGAACAATTTTGGGATGAAGACAATAAACCAATTAAAAAGTATCACTAAATATTAATTAATAACTTTTACTGAAGTAATAGTAATTTAAACCCAAGATGAGAAACATCTTATAAACATGTCCAACACGGGACATATCTCATATACACCTGCTTTGAAAAGTACCGTCCCAAATTTCACACAGTTTTGTCAAAGTTTTTCAAAACTACCTCTCTTTGTCAAAGTTCCCATGTAGGTGATTACAGGGGTAAATTGGATGAGAAACCATCATTTGTATTAATTATTTACAAGGATATCTTTGATCTCTTAACAGATCACCCTATACTAAAAATGGGACCCGTAAATGACCATGAACAGGAAACATCTGCTATATATTATTCAGAGAACAAGTCGGACTAACAGGTATAGCAGTACAACAGAATTGAAGCTATTGTAAAAGATAAAAGTTCCCATAAATTGAAGAAAAATACCTAGTACGACCTAAAAAACAAACAAATATATCTAGTAGTTTTGGAATAAATAATAGTAGTGTTTAAATATGCTCTTTTATTGTTTGTCTTAGTAAATATTTGATGATAAACAACTTCATCTGAAAGCTTTATTTAATCTCCACTTATATGTAGAATGTAGCATAGATGAGGTAACAAAAATATTTAGTACATCTTAATTTACTAATTTGTTTTGGTAATTCTATATTATTTATGTAGCTTTTGTTTTTAGTAAGGTAGATCATCCACATATGGTAGCAACCCCTTTTCCTACAATTGAACGTACCACCAATGAAATCATCTGGGTTGGCTTCAATGCCAAATTCAGATGCTCCATAGTCCATACACTACAGAGGTGAGATTACTTTTACAATTTACAAATGACACCCTGTCCTCCTTTTCTTTTCCCATCCCCTTGTGTTTATACAAATAAATCTATTATTTTGCAGAAGTTTCTCCAAAGATGGTAAAATAAACAGGCTGCATTTGATTTATTCCCAATCACTTTCTGATGGATTATAAAATCACAACTTGCTGCAGAATTTTGAGATGATTAAAGCTCAGGAGGTTGGTATCTCAAAAAGGAGCTTACCAAAAAAAGTAAAACCATCCAAGTCCAACTGTGTTACAAAATCTCATGATAATGAATCCTTGGTTTATTGATCTTACTATGCTTTTAGGATGGCAGACCTGATTATCAATTTCATTATCACTCTCATGAAAATAAACTGCATGAGCATCACTCAATTTGGATATCTTACTTCAGCTGAGGTATACTTGCAATGTATTATTAAGCTCACTTGTATAATAATTTTATCAAAAGACATGTTTACATAGCTTCATATGATACTACATATCCTGGCTTTGAATGCCAACACAGACCAGATGGTACATTATTTCTTGAATAAAAAACTAAATTCTGAGAATATTTGAGGATGTTTGCATATACTAAAGGAGCAATTTTGTCTTGCATGTAATTTAATAAATAATGGTCTTCTTATCATATAAGCATATGTTAACAAATGTTCCTTACAGAAGGGTTGTGGGAAACCCTTTTTTGATCCAAACTCACTAGAATTTAATCTCAACACAGAGGTTGAGATTTCAGACTGATATAACCACAAGGTTCCATCATATAAGATGTACATGTATACATGTATACAAATAAGCACAGTGTACCTCGTAGGTACCTTAAAGACGCTACTTCAATCTTTGTGTTTTCCATTTCACTTCAGGAACCAGCTAATAATAGTGCAAGGTTTTTTGGTCATCAATGGGCATTTTAACATAACCCAATTAACAGAAGAATAGCTATAATCTTTTCTATTATATGGAGGCAAAATCAAAGTTTCAGGTATTGAAGGTGGTTCAGAAGAAGCTTTGACAAGATGACAGAACTGGAAACTGAACTTTTGATACAATTAGGACAGTGTGATGAAATGTTGCAAGGAACTAACCAAGCTAGGTGGCCAATGCTTGGTCTCTCTCACATAGGAGAGATCAGTGTAGTGAGGATCTAAAAGCGTGGCAATTGCAAACTGGTTCTCTGCAAGGAGAGGTGCGCGTTTGTCTGCATACAATGCCGCAGCAAGGGCTGCATGGATCTCTGCATACAAATCCAAAAAAGATGCATATGTAACTTAAACATCAGAGAATAAGGCAGAAATTTCAAGTGTGCCTTCTTAGTTAAGCTTTCAGAACCATGAATAGCTTTAAAGCTCTAATGACTTCAGTTACCAAAATGCCCTTGCATATGTCTGGATTTGAAGGACAGAACTATCTAATGTCCTTAGTTTTTACCTTGAGGTCAAATTCAGTTTGTATTACTATCGGAAGAATAAACTAGATTTTGTCAAATAAAAAAAATTAAAAACTTGTATTTGTCAAATAAAATAATTAAAATTTCTATTGAATTAAGACCTGGATAACCCTTGAGAGAAATAGAGACATCTTCCATCTCAGCAATAGCCTCATCTCGATCTCCTATCTCATACAATACAAGTGCTCTACCAACTCTGCCATATTCTGATAACGCAAAATCCTTGTAATCCCTAATCAGCTAAGGACCAAACACAACAAAAACAAAACAAAAAAAAGGATTCACAAGTGAATTAAGGAATTCCATCTATTACAGGAATATCATAAAGAACAGCAAGTTTACTACAGAATTTCAAGTAGATAGGAACTGGAAGGCACAATATTTTTGCAACAGAACACAAGCTTTTCTCATTTAAGAGATGTGCTCGAGATAATGCCTCACTAAAAAAAATGATAATTAAATTAAAATTTACTTATTCCTAAAACATAATAAGGAAACTTGTGTACTTGAGTGAAGAAGACGAGAGCCTGAGGAAAGTCGCCCTTGGCTTGGAGGTCTTTTGCCATGTCAAGTAATTCTACTGCCTTGTCAACCCGTCTTGACACGTCAACACTCGCCTGTCTCTCCAAGTCCGTGACCGGGTCGAACGGGTCTCCACCAGTCGATTCAGCCGCGGCAGGAAGCGGCGTGAAAGGCAGAGAAAGGAGAAGAAAGAGGTAACTTCTTTTGGTTACCTTTAGAGGGAAAGGTAGAGAAGAGGAAAGCAATTTGGGATGGGAAAGATGAGGCGAAGGTGGAGGTGTGAAATTGAAATTGAAATTGAAATTGAAGTGGGGAGAAGAAGAAGAGGGAAGGCTACAGCACTGGAAAGAGATCATCGTCGTGTGGTGTGGTGTGGTGTGGTGTGGTTGGTCTCTGCTCGTTAATTTCCACCCGAGCAAGAGTGAGTAACGACTGACGATTAATCTACTCGGATTATTCAGCCCAACACCGTACTGTACGGCGTTGGATCCGAATTATTCGGTCCAGATCTGGCCACCGTCTCTCCTTAGGAGACACAAGCGTACCAACGGCTGTTAGCCGTGTTGTCGTCAGATTACATCCCAAGCACCAAGTCGAGTCCAGTCCTCTTAGGTAATGAACCTTTTGAGTTTTCAATCAGGGCCGTCCGATCAGAATCCGGGTCAACCCGGGGTAAATGCATGTCTCTTCAGAGTTCAGAGTCCGAGAGTCGTGCTAGTCTATCACGAACGGATAGGATTTAAACTAAAAAATTGATGTACCTAAGGTAATATGAGTTTGCGCCAAGTCCGTGTCCGTGCTGTTCGAGTGAGTACCTCTGAGATATCTCAAATTTTGTGTGACCGACGTGTACGGCTCCTTTTCGGGATAGCGCGGGTCCAGTATTGTGCGATTCGTATTTTAACGGTTGATATTTTCCAAAAAAACACTCAAAGTTTGAGATATCTCAGAGGATACGAATTCGTGCTGTGCTGCACCCCCAGTAAGCCACGTAACTGAATACACGATACGCACACCGGTGACCGGTGCGAAGCCGTAGAAAACCAACATCGAATTCGGAGTAGGTCCAATGCTTATCGGACCTGCTTTGGTTCGATGGGCTTAATCACCGACCAATCTGCATTAAGAGACGTGCGCCCTGCTTTAAAATTCGTGCGTATCTGTTTCAATTTCAGTGCTCGCAGATCTTGATGTGAATCGGACGGTATTAGAACTCATTGAACTCAAAGGCAGGTCCCATGCCCATCGGACCTACTCCGTTCTATATGATAGATCCTCCACCTCTTCCAAATAAACGGCCCAATCCAAACAAAACAAATGCCACACTAAACATGGCAGCTCGACTGGGCCTATCTACTGTCTTCTCTTTGGGCCCAAGGAAAGCTCTGCCAGTGCGACTGCCTTGTCTCCTTCCTGCACCTGGTTATCCGTTTCATCGCCATTTCTTCACTTCTCTTTACTCTCCGATCTCACCCCTGCAATTAGTAAGGAACCTCTCTCAGGTCACCATGTCAGCTTCAATCTATGGTACATCGCAGATTTCCTCTTACGAGAAGGAGCTCGCCGCCGCTAAGAAGGCCGCCTCTCTTGCCGCTCGCCTCTGTCAGGTTTTGTGAAATACAAGTTTAATAGCTTTTAATTGAAAAAGTTTCTCAGATATTTGCGTGTCAGTTGTCAGTAACTAAGCAATGCACTTGTTACGTTTACCTTCCTCCGACTAAGCAGTTGGTGCAAGCTGAAATCTTGCAATCGGATGTACAGTCAAAAGCAGATAAAAGCCCCGTTACTGTGGCCGATTATGGTATTTTATCATTCACCGCATCTATCATAATAAAGTTTGTTCTTTCGTTCAGAACTATCAGTAATGTCAGTATTTATTCAGGTTCACAAGCTATAGTAAGCCTTGTACTGGAGATGGAGCTCTCTTCTGGTCCTTTTTCTTTGGTTGCTGAGGAGGTATAGTACATCCATAGCATTGTTTAACTTGTAAATATGGGTATTGTACTGGTACAATATATATGTGGTTTACTCATTACATTATGATCACTAATGCTGTAAATTTTACCCTGGCACATATATGTGTAACCCCTCATTGAGGTATTTGAATGTAGCACAACAAATCTAAGATTACCATGATCAGAATGGTTTCTTCCATTTAATGGACAATTGTGTCCATATCTGTTGATGCTTCATCCTTCTTTCATTAAAGGAACTATTAGATTCACGTGATCAAGCTTCCAGATTACTGTGAGGAACTCATAAGTACTAGTGATTGTTAAATTACTCTGATCATCTGATGGATAATAATGTATGTTCCATTAAATATGAGATTTTTGTATTGTATTTATATATAGAAAAATGGCTGAGTCTTAAGGGTGTAAATTGCAAGGATATTCATTTTCTTTTTTCTTTTTTGTAATGCAGGACTCAGAGGACCTAAGAAAAGACAGCTCAAAAGAGATATTATCACGAATTACTGACCTTGTTAATTATACACTCTCAACTGATCCTGTATTTTGTAATATAACCCTGTCCGAGGAAGGGGTACTCTCAGCAATTGATAAGGGTAAATCTGAGGGGGGGCCATCGGGCAGACATTGGGTACTCGACCCCATTGATGGCACCAAAGGGTATGTTATTTTGTCTATACTCATAACAGGTTTAGGCTGAAAGATTTTGCTTTTGGCATCTTTTCATAAGCTTTGATGATATATTTTCTTTTGTTCTACCTTTTTTACATTTGATGGGGGTTCCAAGAGTTAAAAATTACCTATACCGCTACTGAATAGACATAGATTTATGTACCAGTTTAGCTCTATTTTTTCGTCTCTTTTCTTGGTATTATCGTCTATTCTTCTTTCTCCTTTTGACTTAAGTTGCATAAATGACCTCTATCCGGGCTTGATTGGGCCTCAGAAAATCTTTAAGCCTTTGTTTTACAAAATAGTTATGAGTATTCAAAAAAGAAAAATACATGAATGCTTCTGTTACTTGCTTAAAGTTGAATTACTTCAGGTTCTTAATTAAATTACCTCAGGTTCGTGAGAGGGGATCAATATGCAATTGCGCTTGCATTGCTTGATCAAGGAAAAGTTGTGTTAGGTGTCTTAGGATGTCCAAATCTCCCTCTGGCATCAATACAGAATACAAATCAAAATGTAGAACAAATCGGTTGCCTCTTTTCTGCAATAGTTGGAAAAGGTGCATTGGTGCAATCTCTTGATGAGGGCTCTTCACCTACAAAGGTTTATCACTTATTTTAGTTTCCTTTTCTCTTTGTTTCACAGTTTGATTTTCATCCTTGAAAAACCTATATTACTAAACAATTGTTGAGTCTCCCACTAATATTCTCAGTATTAAGATCATCTTTATTGTAGTTACATATGTTTTATGTTGAACCTGAAAAAGAAAAGGACTAAATTACCATTGACCATTGATTCTTACACCCAACTTAATAGTATTGTGCTTTTTTTTGTTGAGTTAGGCTTACGTTTGCAGAACCCGTCGGCCCTGATTTATGTATTTGCATCAAGTTCTTTTTTTATGGTTGAATTAAAATTCAAGTCTTGCTAGCATGAGGGCGGTTACTCGCAGAATCCAAATTGACTTCCCTTTTGTTTGTGCAGATTCAAGTAACCACCATTGATAACCCAGTTGATGCCTCATTTTTTGAGTCTTTTGAGGCAGCGCACTCCATGCATGATCTGACAAGCAATATAGCTAAGGTAATTATCAGAATTATTCATCGAACTTTGTTTAATGGTATTCTTTTACTCTGTTCTCATCTGGTCTATCATCTTCATCTTTTGTTTGTTTGAAACAGAAACTTGGTGTAAAGGCCCCACCAGTAAGGATTGACAGCCAAGCGAAATATGGTGCCTTAGCCAGAGGAGATGGCGCAATTTATTTGCGCTTCCCTCATAAGGGTTATAGAGAGAAAATTTGGGATCATGCTGCTGGTTATATTGTGGTCACAGGTACATAAATTATTTACTAATAAAAGTACTTAGGCTCCCCCCTTCCTATGTCCTAACACCCTGAAAACCCCGGACAACTTTAATGAAAAAAGAGGAAAAAATTAGTAGAGTAAAATAAGGGGTTAAGAATTCTACTATGGATCTTTTTTTAGTGAGAGATGATTCTCACGAGGTGATAATCTTTGTGGGCTTAATTTTTCTGCAGAAGCTGGTGGTGTGGTCACTGATGCGGCAGGAAATGATTTGGATTTTTCAAAGGGAAGGTACCTTGACCTTGATACAGGAATAATTGCAACTAACACGAATTTGATGCCTTCACTTCTTGTTGCGGTACAAGAATCGATCAAGGAACAACAGTCGGCCTCTCTCCTGTGATACTTCTTTGTACTATAGGGACAAATTGCATTGTTTATTGCATTTTTCTTCTCCAATGAATGTTTATTATGTTAAGCTGCTCGTTCTTTTTCATTGTACATTATAATAGATCCAAATATTTGGAAGGCCTTTTAAATTTAGTGAATGTGAGTTTAAATGTTTGAAACTGTTTTTGCACCTCCTTATCTACAGTTCTAAGCTCTTTATCTGCACTCCAAAAATAGATTTACTTAATTTAGATAAGTGTTTTTATCTGATGAGTAAAACACTTATATCTTTTGTATAGTAGATATATACACTTTTGTAACATACTATACCAAAGCCCAGATTGCATAGATCAAATTGTATTACATAGTCTGTCACAAAAGTGTTTCTACCTACTATTTAAAAGATATAAATATTGTTGTGGTGCTAATAAATAATCAACAATGCAGGTATCACTTATCTTTAAATATAATTGTTTAAAACACCAATGCTGGCGTCTACTAAGTCACAACATTAAACAAGAGTCTAGAGAATTGAGTTATCTTTTCTAATGATGTGTCTTGAACATAAAAATACAATACAAGAATAGTGTTATGTGAATTAGTGTATAACAATAATAGTGTTGGAATTGTGTTAACTTTTTGCCATTTGGAATTTTTTAAATTTATTTGCGAAAATAAAGATGGTTGTTATTTTCATCTGGTCCTTATCCTTTATACTAACATCGCTGGTACGACCATGATCAATGAATGGCATTGCATATACATTGCTTCCATACCATGACACCTTATATTTTGTCTAAAGGCAAGCCTCTTCTATACAAATAACCAGAATTGAACTATAGAGGTATGTCGGAAGGATAGTCTGCAGGGTGCTTCTTTATTGTTTGACGGAGCAAGTTCTCTTGATCACGTAGATTATTAGGAACTTGATCATATACATCGGTGAATAGATCCCTAAGAGGTGGTTTGTGCAATCTCTCAGCAACCTGAATTGCTTGCAATAGCTGCACAAAGGGAGGCCAAAAAATTGAATTAAAAAAATTTAACATTTGTTTACCCATTGAACATACATTAGGGATGCTGGATTTTATAAATTTATTCCCAAAATTTCTAGTGCAGCACACCTTTAACCTAGGTAACAGGAAAGATTTTGAAGGCCATGTGGAAGGAAAAAGAAAGAGGAAACCAATTTCAGAAAAGATTTGCAATTTAATTTTGTAATATTTGGTCTAACATTACCTCCTTTCTAACGTTGCTCCTGAGCTCAGATTCCTCTGCATCAGACCACCATCCATTGCCCTCAACCCATTTCCTGTATCTAGAGATTGGGTCCCGAGCTATTCTCCAGTGCTCAATTTCGTCTATCGGCCTGTACTTGGTTGAGTCATCTGAAGTGGAGTGGTGACCCACTCTATATGTTAGTGCCTGCATATTCCAAAAGCCTCATTAACCGGTTGAAACTTTGTTAGATTGAACCCAGTCATGTTAAAACCCTTTTTATAGAATTATCATAGGTGTGTGTTTTAACTTTTGACTTCAATTGCTATACCTCAACTAGAATAGGTCGGCCTTCTGATACTGCCATTTCTCGTGCAGCATGCACTGCACTGTAAACAGCTAGAGCATCGTTTCCGTCTACACGAATACTTCTGATCCCATAAGCCTGGCCACGAATAACAGCACCATCACCTAAAATTTTGTTTTGTTAGAAACAAATCTTGTTAAGTTGGTCATGCTCAAGGGGCAACGCCTATTTTTAAAAAGTAATGAAGTATTATTTGTACATTTAAATTGATCTGTTATAGGAGTACTGATAGCCCAGCCATTGTTGCGACAGAAGAAAATTACTGGAACCTCCAACACAGCAGCAAAATTCAATGCTGCATGAAAGTCTCCCTACAAGTTTTTGGCATAGAGAAATTATGTTTACTGACATGAACCGCATAAATAACTGACAAGTTGTGCATTTTAATAGCAACAAGTTTTCCTAATGTAACCAAAATTCACTTAAACATATACCTCGCTGGTACCACCGTCACCAAAATAAGTGATGGAACATGCATTTTTCTTGTCCATCTTAAGTGAGTATGCTGCTCCTACTGCATGAGGCAGCTGAGTACTGATATTTACAAGCTTGAAGTCAAAAAATTGTCCATAATCATTTCAAAATGTGTCACTTCAAAAATATTGGGGAGTTTTTTTTTTCTGTCTTTGGAAGGCCAAATCATCCAACATACTCCCAGCAGATCTTATATACCTCTCTGTATCTCACCCTCATTATAAAATGAGAAGTGCTCAAAAGAAAAGAGAAAAATTTGAAATTCACAAGCAGATAGATGGAACTTCTCTGATATTTATGAGATAGAATTTCTGTTAAAGAGGTATGCAAAATATCAGTAGAATATGCAAAGAAAAAAAAAAGTGGCAATACGCGATAGGAGAAGACACAGTGAAATAGTTGAGGCGGCTACTTCCATAGTGTATCGGCATCTGGCGGCCTTTCCCGTAGTCTAGCGTGTTGCCAAAGCATTGATTAGCAAACTCTTGCAGAGTAAAACCTCGCCACAGTAAGACCCCTGGCTCCCTATACTACAGCCAGACCCATGCATCGAATTTTCCAACAAAATTCAATTAGTAATTGCACTCATGAAATTTTCATTGCAGAAATCTTCATTAAAAAATCCAAAATGCAAACAGAACCTTTCTCATGTTGACTTAGTTTCATTTTTTCATGAATTAAGCATTTGTAGTCGAGAATCGTCTTTTTTTCAATTTTGTAATTATTAGTTATATCTTTATGAAAGAAAGAACCCTTTTGTTTTGATTTCACCTACTTGGGGAAGGACAACATCATCTAGGCTTAGTGCAGCAGCCGAGGCAATATTGATGGCTTCTTCACCAAAAGAGGTGAGATAGAAGGAAATTCTTCCTTGCCTTTGTGCTTCATAAAAAATAGTGTCCATTATTTGTAGTCTTACCATGTCAGTGTACATCTTCCTGGCAAGATCCTTCCCAACCTAAAAATAATGTTTAAATGAACGATTAAAAGAATTTTTAAAAGGAATGATAGTAACCTATATTGTCTCTCTGTAAGAGACTAAAATTGCAAACTAATTAAAAAAGCTTCTAATGGCACAATGATAAAAATTATGATTAATATCATTATAATTAAATTAAGAAAAAAGATGAATTCATAATATTCTCGTTAAATTATAAAAAAAAAACAAAAGCACGAGTATTTTAGTCTTTGAATTCAATAAGTTCTTTTTACCTCGCTTATGCTGGTTTTCCTCATTCTGTTTTTGTGCATCATTGAGGTTGAGGCACAGATTAGTCTTCCAATTGGGGATTAAATTTACAAATTTCAGAAAAAGAAAGGGAAAGAATGCTTCTAGATGTTAGGCAGTCTTTAGGTAAGGAAAAGAAAAGAATAAAAGCACCTCTTTGAACCTAGAGCCAGACATAGTTTGGCCACTGTCATCTAGAACACGATAACAACTAATTCGTTCCTTTGGTGATTCAGCCAGGAACCTCATTTCTGCAACAAATGCAACCTTGCCTCCAGGAAAATCCAATACCTGAATTTGTTTAGAACAATCTAATCGAGTTCATAAATAAAATCCATAATAGAAATACTATACATGGCAACCATGCATACTAATAAATATAATGATTCAAACCTAAGCAAGAATCAAAATAATAATAATAAGTTAAGCACTGGTTACCATGTGTTAGAATCCAATTCGGACACCAAAACCAATGACATAAGCACTGAAAACATCTTGATATAAATTAATACAAGTAACAATCAGGTCTTGTATTGACATCCCACCCAATAATGGCAAAAGATATTTTATTGTAAAAGCACTAAACAGAGAACAATCCAAAGGAACAAAATGACAGCATCAAGCTACAGTTTATCTATACAAGGATTAAGGCTAGCTTTAAATATTACTGATTGCTACTCGGCCATATTTTAAGCATGGAAAGTTTCACTAGCTAGCTTTATAGCTCTAATAAATTAGTATCTGGGTCAGACACATGCTGATAAAAAAATATTAGGATACTTACTATACACAATTGCCAAGAAATGTTTAAAACTAGATCTTGCACTGTATACAGCCATACATGGAAGCTCCACTTAAACAAATAACACCCTTTCTAAAAATACTTGTAGAGATACCATTTACCAATTAAAGTATAGACAATACATGCTGCAATTCTTTCACCCAAAAAGAATTATATAGACACAGTGTTGTATAGAACTTAAGATGTCTTCCTCAAGTAACAAACAGGACCAACTTAATTTTGAAATCGACTAAAGGAAAACAAATTACAACAGAATCAATAATTTAATCTGAACCTGAGAGATCGACCCCTTATCATCTTGAGTTAAAATTTCATTGGCTTGGACAGACCCGGCATGTGGGAGTGAGCAGAAATTCCTTGTATTGCTTAAAGAGCCACCTCTGCATGTGTCATTACCATCAGCAGGAGAAGAATTGAACCAAATTGGGATCAAATTAGGCAATGAGACCCCATCAAAAGTTGTCAAAGCTTCAATCTTTCCTCTGAGAATATGAGTAAGCAATCGTGATCTTGCTAGTCTCAACGCCATACAGGAAGAGAAAAGAGAGAGACAAGGACGGAAAAAGCGGGGTAGGTAGGGTTGAGAAATAGTAGAGTAACCCGCTTCTTTATGGTGTCGATGAATTAAAATCCTAAATTGAGAAATTATATTGGAATTAGAAGAAGAGATAGGGATGAGAAAAGGAGAGAAGAATTGCTCATTGTCCTGTCAGCTTCTCTGATAGAGCTCAAATTATATTGGACCATGATTGTCTGTTCTCTCCAGTTGTACCGTCCAGTACTGCTCTGTTACCTTCTTATTTGCTCTATTTAATTATGGAATGATTTGTCTAATACTCTAATTAGGGCTGCACAAAAAATTCGTAGTTCGTAATTCGATTCGAGTTTGATTCGAAAAAGTTTGTAAAAAAATCGATTCGAAATTGAGTTCGTTCGAAATTAATTCAAATCAAACGTAGTTCGAAATTAATTCAAACCAAACTCAAACTGGACCTAGTTCGTTCGAAATAGGTTCGCAAACCAAACTTAGTTCGAAATTAACTCAAACGTGAACCGTTAATTTCCGCTGATAATGAACTTTAATATTTTATTTAGGATAATATTTGGGTTTGTAATAATTCTAAGACTTTGGTGATTTTTCTGTACTTCTATTGATATTTAAATTGTACTTTGAATACTTTGGATATTTGAAAACTTTGGTGATGTTGCTCCTGTTGGCTATTTGGAAAACTTTGGATTATGTGATTGTACTAAACTTTGGTGTTTGATATATTTGATATTTTTAATAAACTTTGATATAAACTTTAGTGTACTATGTAATTAGAATTCAGAATGCCTGAGTTTTTATTGAAGTGCTGTAATTTCGAACTATGGCCCAGCCATAAGTCATAACTCGTAAGTCGTAACAAAGTTCGTAAAAGTTCGAAATTGAGTTCGTAAAAAATTCGATTCGAAATTGAGTTCGTTCGAAATTGAGTCCGTTCGAAATTAATTCAAACCAAACTCAAACTGAGGGTAAGTTCGATTCGGTTCGGTTCGTTTGCAGCCCTAACTAGGAGTGTCAATGGCACCCTTTTATTCATTTATCCGACCCGTACCGTATCCGATAAGATGGATACGGATAAGATTTTTTTCATAAATTTATCGGGTACCGGTACGGGTAAAGATTATTTTCATTATCTAAACGGATAAGAGAACGGATAAAGCCTATTTCGTACCCGTTACCCGATCGGGTAATTATAAAAAAATTATATATATATTATATATATTAATAAGCATTGAAAGAGTACTTTAATTGGTTTATTTGCACTTAGCATGATCAGAATTTTTTTTTCAATAAAATACTATACATGTGTGAAATGAATATATATGTTTTAATGTATTATTTAATAAATAATATAAATAATTATATATTAGTATTACCCATTATTTACTAGCTACCGTTTCGTTATCTGACAATCATAACGGATAAGAGTAGGATACGGATAAGATAATTTATAACGGATAAGGACAGAGTACGATTAAGAACAGGGGCGGATGATAGTTCAAGCTGGGGGTGCTAAGCCACCCCAAGTTTTCAAAATTTATTATCAAGTATCTAAAATTCTTACTAATTTGTCTCTTTTATATGTATTAGCACCCCAATAATACTAACAAATTTAAAGGGCTTGAACGTAATTTTTAAAAATCAAAGTCACAGCAGACTGGGCTTCATATTTTATTTAGACGTTTCGATTTATGTGTTTGTGCAGTGAACAAAAGAAAACGTATCCTTCCAATTTGAAAAGGTCATACCTATATAGAAAAAATAATGCTCGATTCTACATATTGAATTTTTGTACTCATCTGGAACTGTCATGACCCTATATAGAAAATGGATCCTATATAAAAAAAAATAATGCTCGATCCTATATAGAAAATGGATCCTTCCATTGAATTTTTGTACACATCTTAATAAATAGTAAAAAAATTCAAAAAAAATGTAAAATTTAATCTGCAAACACATTTTAATATATCAATCATGTTGAACGGTTTAGATCGACTATTTGGACTTTGAAAATGTAAAGTATAATCCGGTGTCACTAAAAAACAGTGTAAGTGGATCCTTTCTCGTGTTATATTGTGTTATGTATTTTTTTATTACAAAAAATAAAGATATTATTTAGCACTCCTATACTCAAATTCTGATTCCACCTCTAATTAAAAACAAAAACAATTTATAACAGATACGGATATGAAACTGCTTCCACCCGACCATTAACTTTAGGAATTCACATCCTCCCCGATACCAATAATAGAGAATCTTTTATAATTACTGGATCTAGACCGTTCTTTTTAACTTGGCACGAATCTCAAATCCCAATAATACTGCCTCCTGCGCTAGCCCGAATCTCAAAGCGACTGAGAGTTAATCTCAAATCGTAAAGTGAAGAAAATCTTTCACTGTAATGGAGAGGATACTTGTCCTAACTTCAACACCTCACACATAACTTGCTATAGAGAGTTCTCGCCTCTCAAAGTGCGTCAGCACATTTTTAATTGAAGGTGTGTGAAAAGTGAAAACTGGAGTGAGAAGTTCCCATGGAGTCGGATCCTTGTCAGCGTACGGTTGTACACTTGATCCAATTTCCCGTGAGTCCGAATCTACTGCGATTCTGAGAGGGATCACATCACAGGATTCCGAAATTCCGAGATCAATAGTTCAAACTTTTTCGTGTGCGGATTTCGAATACATTCTCAGAAAAGTAAATTTTTATGCACGCATTTCAGAAAAGACTAACAGTTAAGATCGGATCGCAGAGTCATGTGATTCCCTGAAAATCACAGCAGATTTATTTTCAATTTCCTGTAGCAAATTTGGACACATCGCAATATGTAGCAATTCACTGACAGGGAAAAAAAAAACTAAAGAAAAATTATCATACTTTCCTCAAAAAAAGAAATTCATACCACATGAGGTAACTCAAATTTTGAGTTTCGATCCGGACCGTCCAATCTATTTTGATACAATATTTTTATCTCGGGCCAAATTGGCATCTGGGTGGTCCGGATCCAAACTCAAAGTTTGAGTTATCTTAGGTCGTGCTCCAGATGAGGAAAAGAGGTCGTCATTAAATGAAAGGAAAGAGAGAGGAGGTAAAGAGCGACCAGACCATAAGGAGCTCGGGCTCCTTCACCTGCTCCAGAAGAGGAAAATCAAAGAGGGAGCGGAGGGGAGCGGAAGGGAACTGACACTGTACAGAGGTGACAACGCTGTGTATTTTGTTGAAATTTGTTACTTCCAAATCGGAGTGTACGAAATACCGTGCAGAGGTGAGCAACGCGTTGATCACCTTTCTCCCTGTTCCTTCCCCTTCTTCTCCGCACATTGTTTCTGAAGAACAGCCTTAGAGAATCCAGACTCCAAAAAAAGGGGGTCTCGTCTGTCAGTAAAATTGCACAGGTATTGGCAGTATATATGTTGACAAAAAATATCCGGCAAGAGAGTATGGGTGTTAAATGCATTGCTTCAGTGCTGACTGGGGTTATCTCAAAGAATAGTGCTGCTTGGGAGGGAACGTGGATAGCGTGATGATCTGTCAGCAAATCCAGTTGGGTAAACCAAATCGTTAATTCAAATATTTGGATTTTGATGACTGTGAAGAGCAATAAACTATTCGTAATTCGTACGAGGAAGAGAAAACAAACACGTCTCTGACCGACATTTTTATCCAAAGTTTAATAGAAATTAATTAATATACGCATATATGCTAGAAAGTTATAAAATATCTGTATTGGTCATTTTTTGACCAAAAAATTGAGTACTGGCCAGAAAATTGGTACCGGTCATTTTAAATTGGCTACCGGCTAAAAAATGGCCAATACGGATACTTTTATAACTTTCCAGCGAATATGGATATATTAATTAATTTCTATTAAACTTTAGATATTAATAAAAATGTCGGCGTCTCAGATAGCGATAAACGGAAAGCGATGTGCCCTTTATTAATTTACTTTTCACTATTTTATCTTAATTAAAAGGATAAATGAATGAGTGAAGGCGATTTGTAATGTAATTTTGCTTTCTAGACAACTAAGAGTATATTTTTCATGCATCAGAATGCTCCGAAATAGTGTTTTTATTTTAATTTAAATATATATTCAAAAAAAAAAAAAAATTCTCTTAATAGAATTGGGCTAGTATTGTATGGCTATGTTAGAAACAATGAAGCATGAGAAATAATGATTGTTGGATCGTAAGCATATAATGATAAAAAGCATTCATGTTCGAGAGGAGAAAATTATCCATCATATTTATTGGAATTTACATAAATTATCTGCAAATTGCAGGAGGTTCATAGAAGAAGAAAAGAAGATTAAATTAAAATAAAATAGCACAACGATAAAAAATTAAAAATGAGAAGGCATCCACAATGTATGGCGTCCAGACCAGACGCCATTTAAGACAGAAAAAAAAGTGTCATAAACGTCATTCAAAACGGAAACCTCTTTCGAAAAACAATAAAAAAAAGACATCATTCGGAGTGAAATCCAATCCCATAACTCATACAAAGCTCAAATCAATCTAGATCTCTCTCCTCTCACTCTCTTTCTCATATTTCTTTTTTCTGCTTTTGATCTTGGATGGCGTATGAAATGGCATCTAGAATTGTAAATACTTTTTTATCAACGAAAACCCGTAAAATGGCAACTTGCCATCTTATTCTCAAAAAGAAATGGCATCTAGGAGGTGTTTTCTTTTTCGATAGAGGACTCAGTCCAGTATGGCCGAAATTTTTATTAATATTCAAAAAAAATATTAAATTTCAAAATCTACACCTCATGCGTAGGAAAAATATGTCCGAACCGGAGATTAAATCCCCGGTTTCATACAAACTTTCCGCAAAAATAAATTCAGGTTCTAGGCAGTCCGAAACCGGAGATTAAATTCCGGTTCTAAGAACCGGAGAATTAATCCCCGATTCTAAGTTTTTTTTAATTAAATAGAAATGTTTATAATTTATTTATTTCTGTATTGAAATATTAGAAATATTTTATATATTTCTTTGAAAATAGATGAGATATTATATAATTTGAATTATTAGAAAGACTGCGACAAATAATTCGGATCAACATTTTTCATGCCAGATTTTTTGTGGCTGTAAGAAAAATTAAATATTTCTTTGTGTGTTATTGGAAAAAAATACAATGTTTTGAATCTGAGTTATTGATCCCGGTTCAAAAGTCACTTCTAAGTAAATATAGAAAATATTATAATCCTTCTATTTAAAAAAAAAACAAAAAATTTAAGAAAAAAACAAAAAATGTTATGATTCATTTGTCAAGAGTTTTGCGAAAAAAAATTAAATTATTCGAAACCACAAATTAAATTTGCCGTTTTGGAATTCCAAAACCAAAATCGGAATTCCAAAAGCATAACCGCAAAAAAATTTTGCGGTTTTGGAATTCCAAAACCTGAAAATAAATCTGCGGTAATTCGGCCTGAAACCGGAAAATAAATCTGCAATTTGGACAGTTTTCGAAATCTTGTCTAACAAGGTGTAGGTTTTTGAAATTTAATATTTTGTTTGGATATTAATAAAAATTTTATAAAATCAACACTTTTTTCTTACTATTAGTATTAGCAAATTTTAGCACCTATTATCACACGATAAATTGAATCTCACTATTGTAGTACTATTCTTTTTTTTTGTGACGATCCAAACACATCTTATAAGATGGATGAGTATGTACAAGTAAATAATTGAGGAACTAATTAACCTGATTTTAAATGGAGCCAATCCGGCACCCGCCTATAAAAGCAGGGAGCCCTTTAATATTAGTGCAACTCTGGTCGGCACGGATCTTAAAACTGATCGGACGGTATAGATGCATTAACTCAAAAGATTCTGTTTTGAGTTAATGCAGAGGATACGAATTCCAAAGAATTAGCCTTCAGACCAATAACACTATTTCTCCCTTTAGTGTTTTCCAATAATCAATTATATCCAAATACAAGTAAACATTCAAGAAAGGAAACACAACTTGTTTCAAATTTTGATGCTGAAACTAATTTTTATAATTCTCGAGGCCGGAAATAACCTAGACCTGCCAATCTCTCTGTTAGTTTCCTTTCTGCAGTTGCCTGGACACACATAAAAGATAAAAGTACAATGTTATGGTTAGACTAAAATCCTTCCCATTTTGGGCTATTCAAAATTTCAAATCTCAAAATCATCATTTACCAGCATCCATTTTAAATGGGAAGTATGTGGTAACTATATTATTTTTTATCCATCCTACAAATTTTTCATTGCTTATAGGTATCCTGCCAAATAACCCATCAGTAAAATAAGGTGTTGACTGTACCAAGTGTATTAACTCTAAAAGTTCTAGGAGCTGACTGTACCAATAAAAGTTAAGAAACCTGACTGGACCAAAATTAATAGTTGAGACTTGAGAGGCCAATCCTAGGACTCGGCTTCCAAAAAGGTAAAGATGTTAGGAAATGATTTAACAGAAAATAGTCAATCATCGAATTAAGTTCAAACCATCACAGAAACCTCAAATCAAAAGGAAACAAAAGCCAAAGAGACCCAAAAGGAAAAAATGGTTGTGCTATTAATATCAGATGCATGCCAATACCAAACCTACCTGAATTTGGACCTTTCAGAAAAAGGAATTACCTCAAGCATCGGGCTATCTTTCGGAATATTGCATGCGACGACAATGTTGAGGCCAGTTTTCGAAACTGAAAGACGAAGTAAGCATAGATATTAATAGAAAAGCAAAATGAATATGACAAAGCTAATAAAAATATCAAAATGAATCTGCACCTAGGCGTCGAGCAATGCTCGACCCCGTGTTGTCAGAAGTGCCACCCAATATTGATGTTACACTGACAATATTATTCTGCAATAATTTCATTTAAAATAAAAATTTAGTAATAATAAATAAACATAACAACAAAATGAAATTTCTACCAATTAATGCTAATTTTTTAGGTTACTGGGGTACATGGTACAAAGTCACAACATAAAAAGTAATTTTTAAAGTTTTAAACTAAGCGACCAGCTTCAGAATATACCCTTACTTCAATGAACCCAACTAATTAAACAACAATTATAATCTCAATCAATTCAACTCTTTGAACTTATTAACCAATTGCAACTTTTTTTTTTTGAAGGTTGCAATTGCAATTTTTTTGTCAGTTAGGACTCTATTGTACCTATTTCACAAATAAAAAGACTATTAAACCTAAAACCACACAGTTGAACTTCAAGCTAACCTCAATTGTGAAATGGAACTATGAAATTCCAAATTTACAATGGACAGGAATAAAAGGACCAAGAACTTCTGCTTACAGGCCTAGTTGTAGCAGCAGCATATAAATGGCCCAGTTTCACAGAGTTGCATCCTATCCATGCATAGATCTGCATCACAAAATAATACCTCAGGAACTGTTCTAATTTGCAAATTGCAACTCCAAGCAATTATGCTGAAATCAGGAAGCTGGAAACCATATGTGCATATATCTTATAATCCATCTTCTTAGGAGCATATACTGATCATTAGCACACTGTCACAATGCCAGTAGGTACCTCTGCCAAACTGAAATTGCTTAGCGTCAAGCTGTATGATTCAAAGTAATTGATGTTATTTCTTTGCCATCTTTTCTTAGTCTGAACCAAAAGCCAAACAATGATGCCACCTGATTGGTATCAAGAAGCGTGATTCTAGTACAGACACATACTGGTACACAACAATAAGGTACTCATATACTGTTCTGTATTTTTTTTTTCTCATGAAGGTACCAGTATACATCAATAAGGTATCAATATACTGTTCTGTATTATTTTTCTCATTAATTTCCCCAGGTTAAAAAGAACAAAAGGGAACTTAGCAATTCTTTTTTGCACCTTCATTTACCTGTTTCGAAAACTTTACAATTTGAAAATGTAGAGTGACATCATGCAAATCCTCTGTGAAGCATGAGACCTGTACCTCCCCTTTTGACATATCATTCTGGACTGACTTATTCTCTCCGTTTTCTCCATGAGATACCTGTCTTTTACCAACTTGGAGCTCTGACAAGCTCTCTTCCAATTCTTTAGATGACATACTAGATAATTTAATAAAAGCAGTTAGGAAAGAGGAGAAATCACTTGACAACGACAATTACAAATCCAATATGGATCATTGGATCTTAATTGTTATACAATAGCTCCGATCTAAGTGTAGGCTAAGGAGGAGTAGTACCTGGCAGTAAAAGAGCACCCTGGAGAAAGGCGAGGTAAACTCTCAAGGGAATAAGTAGAGAACTAGAGATGATTCGGTATTAAGGAAGTCTTATTTACTGGAATCAGAGAGAGAGAGACAATGGAAGCTTGAAGTTACCTCCGCATAAAATCACCCAAGAGGCCGGGCAAGGCAACTCTTGGGAAATCGGATCCACGGTTCGGATTGGCCCGGATTATGATCGAACAGTCCAGATTTAAACTCAAATTTTGAGTTACTTTGGAGATTCCGGACTCGAGGCTTTGGAGAGGTAGAAAGTCCCAAACAAAAAGCTTCGAAGCCCTCTTCTTTTTGTCAAATCAGTTAATTATCACTTGCCAGTGTGTCCGTTTCATTATGTGATTATGATATTAAAATATTCTATATATCTATCAAAACTAATAATTATTTGCTGGTTTATCCATAAAAACTTACAATATTTTTAATTTTTTTTATCAAAACTCGAAAATATCTTATTTTTTTCCATTATAATTGAGCATTTCTTTTATGTCCCCTTTCTTTAATTTAAACTATTATTAATTTTTTTATTAAAACTTAAAATGACTAAGGTATCATTTCTCTAAAATTAAGATCTCAATTTGGGCTTGATTGGTAAAGGGCTGATTAAATAGGTTCAATATTGTCAAAACCTAAAGGAACATACATTTTTATCACTGTTCAATTGTGTTTTAGTTGCAAATTATATTATGCAGCTCACGTGAGGTGCTTTTGTACATGCCTGATGCCAAGAAGCTAAATGACCCAGCTAAAAGATTAATCTGACAGAAACCTAACTTTTATATTTATAGGTCCATTTAATCTCTTTCTGTGTAGCCAGCTGGGAGTCTTGTTGGCACTTGGCAGTGCTTCTCTTAGACGACAATCTCAATTTCTTTACAGATATCCGTACCAGTCATGTGCAGTACCAGTGTAGTGCTGCACACTGAACCTGAAACACTAAATTTGTGCATTTTCAATTCGAGGCATAATAGCTGAAGTGACAGTGAAAATGACAATTTCTAGTGAAGTAGGGATATTTTGTTATAGCTATAGAAGGGATATTTTGGTACAAGGATATAAGTTATATTTTGGTATAGTAATACTCTGTGTTTATGTAAATTTATGCTTTGAAGAACATGATCAAGTATGGTGTTTTTTACAATTAAATTTGGTGTTTGCAATACAATGAAATCAGTATACTGGTATTGTTTTGATTTACTTGTATATCTGTTGTACTTCCTCTCTTATTTTGTCGAGCAAATTGCGAGTGGTAATAATGGCAATGCCGATGAGGAGAGCAGAATGGAAGAGAGTACTAGAGAGTGCAAGGCACGAAAACAGTAGGAAGTGGCGTCAACTAGATAATCCAACCACTAATCGCCCCAACATCGTTAAAAATAATAATAATAATAATACACTGGACGTTATGGACCATATAAAGTCCAGTTTTTTTTTTTAATTAGTGATGTCAGGGAGATTACTGGGTGGATTATTTGGACGTTATAAACCATAACGGTCTTTTATTATTTCGAAATGTTCACTTTTCTCGATATTTTTTGTTTTTTCCTATTAATAAAAAAATAGGCAGTAGACTCACCACCTGAAAACCTCCCACTCAGATTTTTAAGAACCTCTATACTTTTAGATATGTATAATGAATATTCTGCTTCGTATTTATCTATTATATATATGATGCACATATTTTTTTAATATGAAACAATTATAACAATTGTCACGCATATTTTGTCAAGTCAAAACACATTTTGATTGATAGCTAACAATAGCCATCTTAATCTTCCACTTAATATCCAAACCCTCAAAATGCTTAGTTATGTATGTCATAATGTTACACTATACACCCTTGTTATACTCTTGTTATAAACTTGGGTAAATTTCGCTGGAGGTCACTAAATTTTGTCATTTGTCACGAATTGGTCACTCAAGTTTGAGTTGTCCTTTTTTAGTCACTCAACTTTGTCATTTGCCCCAATCAAGTCACTCTATATTTTTCCGTCCAAAATGCTAACAGAATATGCTTATTCCGTTAGTATTTTGGACGAAATATGCTCATTCCGTTAGTATTTTGGATGAAATGAGTATATTCCATTAATATTTTGGACGAAATGGGAATATTCTGTTAAAATTTTGGACGGAAAAGTATAAAATGACTTGATTGAGACAAATAACAAAGTTAAGTGACTAAAAAGAAACAAATTAAACTTGAGTGACCAATTCGTAACAAATGACAAAGTTTAGTGCCCTCCAGCGAAATTTACCCCGTAAACTTTATTACTCATCGTAGGAACCATCCTAAAATACATATGTGATCATTACATATTTGGTTATTCCATAATTGACACTTACATATTCATCTTTCTAGAAAGTTTGTCAAAATTAGTTAAAGATAATTGGAGGTGAGTACTTGAAGGATAAGTATTCATAAAAAAAAAAAAACAATACACTAATGCAACTCTTTCTGGTCAAAATATATATATATACAAACTAATACTGTTGCACAATTTCATTTTAATCCCCTTACATGGAAATTTTACAGAATCTTATGTACAGAAGTGTCTTGCTTCATAGAGAATGTATACTTTTAGCTCTCTCAACTGTTTGCTTCACTTTGTTTAATGGTTCCTCGTACAACATTGCAGGATTGTCAAATTGAGGAGCCAAACTGGGTTCCCCTAGCAATGCACGAAATGTGTCAGCCACAGAACTGGAGAGAGATTGGAGATTATACCCTCCTTCCAAGAAGAAAATGCACCGGCCACTGCATAGTTCTTTAGCTAGTTGTTTTATATTTGATGCAAGCATGTAGTATGTACCAGTCATGAATTGCAAACCCGCCAAGGGATCAAGTGCATGAGCATCATACCTAAGGCCAATGTAAAATGAAATATAATATAATCAGATATCTACGGGTCGCCAATTGAGACTGGATCACATCCAGAACTATATGGGTACATAACATAATGGTTTCCCTACAGTTGAGACTGGATCACATCCAGAACTATATGAAATGCAACTAATCTGAATTTCTACTCAATCCATCCTAAATTGCATCCAATTTACCATCAACTGGGATATTAAGCACTGGCGAAAATTAAATGTTGAAATACCAATGAAATTGACATTTGATCTACCAAATAGTATCAGAACAGTGGTGCTAACAAGCAGGAGGTAAGGATTAAAATGCTCCGTAAGATTGCACTAGTTGCAAACATGTACAGTGGCTTTGGCAGCTAAAGTGAACATATTATTTAAATTCTTACCCAGCAGAAACAAGAATGATGTCAGGCTTGAACCGCTGTGCTGAAGGAGCAATGACCTCATCAAAAACCGATCGCATGGTGTAATCACCGGCCCCACCTGGTAGAGGTAGATTCAGGGTTGTACCTTCACCACTTCCAGCACCGACCTGCTCTATCTTACCCGTACCAGGATAACTTCCAGCCTATATAAAATAAGTTCCATAAAAGGTGCACAACAAGTTATTTTGCATGAGTTTTCTCATTTGAGCAAGAGAATGCCAACCCCCCCTCCCAACTCGCTCTTCCTCAAAAAGCCTAAAGCCCTCTTTCATCACTCCTATAAATTGTTTGAGCAACAAACAAAGGTATAATGGGAATCCTTTCAAAAAAAAAATTAGCAATTGTCCCCTTATTATGGTAACTAACAAAATTTAAGGTTTTGAAGGGGCATGAATTCTTTTCAAAGATGACAAAATGAGTCTCATTCGAGTACTTGACCTGATGTGTAGAGAGGAAGAAAATGTCAGGGTCATCATAGAATGCATCATGTGTGCCATTGCCGTGGTGCACATCGAAATCGATAATCATCACTCGTTTCAACCCATATTTGTTTTGTGCATACCGGGCTGCAACCGCAATGTTACCAAATACACAGAAGCCCATTGGGCCTTCTGGAACTGCATGGTGGCCAGGCGGCCTTATTAAGGCAAAACCCACAGGTGGGTCGCGATTTACGCGTGATGCTTCAACCTAGAAAGATTAGGAAACCACAATATCCGTTTGTAACTAAGCATCAGCAAAGGAGACCCAACTTGAGAAGATGCATATAAAAATAAAGCATTACCCTTGAATTAGAATTAGTAAAGTATTAGTTTGAGTAAATCTGTAAGATAAATTCCTATTGGACACTAACCTTCCCTCCCACATCAAAAAGAAAAAAAACAAACAAAATTATGCAAAAACACACAAGCTAGATGCCAAATAGCAGCATAAAACACTCCCCCAGATCATGATGATGCCAATTATGGGATAGGTGAAAAAATTTTGCAATTACATTTTGATATTTAAAACCAATTAATTGGTAGAAAATTCCTCTTTTTTCTTAGGTTCCCAGATTTGATAACAGTAACTCAGTCAGGTAACAAAAAACTCAAAAAAGAATCTTTTAGAACCTAGATGCTCATGGCATTAGATAATTACCAGAGTGGCAAACTTGAGAGACTGTAAGTCTTACGTGGCTGTATATATGCAAGCTTTTCTTTTTATTTTAATTATGATGGACATTCAGGATCAAGTAAAGATATGTTGATTTGGAAAGGGGGACTGACGGGGACCCTTAACCAGTTAAACTGACATTTTGCCCTTTAGGTTCAAACTGTCCTAGAAGGCATCAAATTGTATGAAAATTCTATAAAAATAATAAGAGATGGAGCTAATTCTTAGAAGCTGCAATGAATCCAAATAAATCAGGTAATCTCATCAATTTTCATATTCTCTAAGCATATAAACATAAAACTTACCACCGCATCAACCAAAGACATACCAGCTCCAGCAGCAAGAAGAGATTCTTGAAAAGTCTGAAAACAGGCTTACAGGTTCTCAGACTTTGTCTACAGTAAGAAAACAGAAGATAGAAAAAACAAAACTTACAGTCCCAGTTGCATAAGTGGGGCCAGATCCTTCAATGAATATTAAGCCTTCATCAGAAGCACGAGACATAACCTTCAAAATATAAAGCACATTCTTATTTTGAGCGAAAAAGTAAAGAATTAAATCCAGAAAAATAGGAATCTCAATATGATATTTTGTATACTCACTTTCCACATTTGCATAACAAGGAGTAATGTACTAGAATTTGTATTTGTCAAGATACAAGAATATATTTAAACTGTTATTTACAGAAGCCTTTCTGTGATCCTGGGACAATGCAACTAATGAGGTAAGGTTAAAAAAATAAAAGGGTAATTTCTAAGAGCACATTAGCAAAGAATAGAAAAAAAATACCTTCTCGAGACCAGTTACATAAGATCTTGAATGAACCCTAGCAATATCGTCTAAAGAGGCTGGTTGGAAATTTTGAATTTCATACACTTGTGAACTACGGTACTACAAAAGAGAGGAACAACGAGATATATAGTATGATACATATTCAAACTAAAATATTTTGTTGAAGGGTTTACTTAGCACCACCTTTGCTGAAAGCTCTAACCTCTCCAAAGCATCGACTATCGCCGGCACTCTTTTATTGCATTCTGGATGTGACTCCTACAAATCAAAGACCCACCCTCCACACAATCAGCATGTCAAAACATTTTAAATATTTAAGGTCTAGTTATGAGCCATTAGCAAATTTACCTTGTTATGACCCATGGCAGCAGAAACACAATAAATGACGCTTGCATTGTGTATCAGTTTGTTTGGTAAATCCAAATTCAAATCATTTGACGAGCAATGTGCAATGAAATTTGACCTTATGCATGCATAACCTCTTTTACTATAAGATGAAAATTTTATGGCCCCGTTAAATTGGTGATATTTCCTTGACAAATTCCAACGCTTTTGAACATAAGGCATCAGGCGGCCTGCAAAACATATGAAAGTTTGACAACAGTTCAACAATACAAGAGCAAGCCAAGATTTCTCAGAAAGAAGCAAAATAAAATGAGCCAATAGTTCAGCTGGGCATTTCAACGAACAGCTGAGGGTCATGAACTCGCTTCCTTTAAACTAACCGTTGTACAAACAAAATAAATAACCCTTTGAATTTCGAAGTTCAAACAATAAACTGGGCGTGAAACAGCAGTTTAATCAATTTTTCCTTTTTATTTAAGGAAAAGGGAGTTTTGTTCAAAAATTACCCAAAAGGGTTGGAAGAGAGAGCCCGGAGGATACTTCCATTGGTGAGGCGCCTAATGGTTGTCATCTACTCCGTTTCAAACTAAAAGGAGTGATCCATTCCTTTCTCCCTGATCAACGACGGTCCAGATCACATCAATCAATCAAACGACGGTCCAGATTTGAATCCTGCTTGCTAGGCCATGCTGCCACGCGTCATAGGCCCAATAAAGCACAGTTGGGCCCAATTAAGCCTATTCCAGTATAGTATGCTTCTTTTCCCGACATTTTTTATTAATATCCAAAGTTTAATACGAATTAATAAATATACCCAGAATCCGGCCCAATATCGATATATACCCAAGCCGGCCATTTTCTGGCCGGCTATGTACCCTCCTAAGCCAGCCAGAAAATGGCCGGCTATGTACCTTTTTTTTTTTTCCCGCATTAACCCCTATATATACCCTTTTTTCTCTCTCTCCTCTCACAATTCTCTCATCCCAACCGAATTCCGAATTCTCTCTTCTTCTTTGAGGTAAATTTTTTTTTTATCTAATTTAATTTTTAATTTATTTATTTTAGAGTTTAGGATTTAAGTTTTAGGTGTTATAATTTAGATTATGTTGTTGTAATTTAGTGTAATTAGCTAAGTTAACCAATATTTAGTTTAATTAGCACAATTGACCAATATTTAGGGTATTTTGGCCTTTTTTACCATAATTATGCTGATTAAGCGTAATTTTACTGAAATTAGCACGTTTGACCAATATTTAGGATATTTTGGTCTTTTTACCATAATTAGGCTAATTAAGCGCAATTAGTGTAATTAGCACCGATAACCAATATTTAGGGTATTTTGGCCTTTTTTACCATAGTCATGCTTATTAAGCGTAATTTTACCGAAATTAGCACGTTTGACCAATATTTAGGGTATTTTGGTCTTTTTTACCATAGTTATGCTGATTAAGCGTAATTTTACCGAAATTAGCACGTTTGACCAATTTTTAGGGTATTTTGGTCTTTTTACCCTAATTAGACTGATTAAGCGTAATTTAGTGTAATTAGCACAGATAACCAATTTTTAGGGTATTTTGGCCTTTTTTACCATAATTATGCTGATCAAGCGTAATTTCACCGAATTTAGGTTATTTTAGATATCAGGATGCCTAGAGCACGGCCTACCCAGCGTCCAGTAGTGGACGAGCCGATCAGTACTAGCAGCACGGAGCACATCAGTCCTCTCCTGTGGATTTCCCACAGCGAGCACCGAGTCTCACTGGCTTCTCGTGAGGTACGTTCCTTTTCTTATATTTTCATTAAATTTTGTTGGATTTAAATTTTATTATGTTGTCACCATGCGGATTACATTTTTCAACGCAGGACACGGATCTTCTAGATGTGAAGTTGAGGTGCGTTCACATGAGGTACTACGAGGTGATGGAGCCGTACCTCGTCAACCTGGGTCTCTACCAGGTTGTGGACATCGTGCGGACAGAGAAGAGCATCATCAATGCATCTCTCATCGCTGGACTGGTGGAGCGATGGCGTCCCGAGACGCACACGTTTCACATGCCATTCGGAGAGATGACGTGACTCTCCAGGATGTGAGTGCTCTCTGGGGTTTGTCTATCCGTGGCACACCCGTCGGCGGCGTCTCTGACAGCACCAGATTCGCAGGTTATGTCGATGAGTTATTGGGAGCTGATCCTTCCTATATCATTGGAGAACATGGGAGGTCGAAGTTCCATTTGCGGATGACGAGGTTACGGCAGCACTTCATCGCGGGTCTCTCGGCAGATTCCACCGAGCTGGAGATTCAGAGGTAAATTTTTATTAATATCTACTAATTAATTTATAATACGATGATTCTATTAGAATTTTTATATGTTTTGTATTGCAGATATACACGGGGCTACGTGATGGACCTTTTTGGTTCTGTCATGTTTCCTGATTCCAGCGGTGATCAGATGCCGATGATGTATCTCCCGTTGCTGATGGACATTGAGCGGCCGTCGTCGTACAACTGGGGTGGAGCTGTCCTGGCGCATCTGTACTGCCACCTGTGTCGTAGTAGTGAGGTAAGTCACCAACTCTTATTTTATAATAAATTATTTAATCAATCAATCCATCAAAATACACTGACGTGTAATGTTCTTGAAAATGAAGCCGACGGCGAAACAGATGTACGGGCCGGTACTCCTGCTTCAGCACTGGTCGTGGTCACGGCTACCGGTGGGCTGTCCTATCCCCAATGAGGCGCCGGATTGGGGAGAGCCAGATGTGTTTCACTGCCCAGCATACGCCAAGAAGTGGTACGGTTTCCACCACTACCAGGATCGGACCCACGGTGCTACCGTTGGGATCAGGCCAGTCCGGTCAGAGCTTCAGAGTTTGCCTGAGCCTCTTGTTGAGTGGACGCCGTACGATCAGTTGTACGAGGAGTTCCTCTTGCCGGGCAGTGTGACTAACGAGCACGAGCGGGAGATGTGGTTCTATCGAGGTCCACTCATACATTTCTGGATAGTGGAGCACCACTACCCAGATCGGGTGCTCCGCCAATTTGGACGAGCGGCGTTGATTCCCATTGACCCATCTTTGCCGAGTTACACGCACAGAGACCTGCACCAGTAAGTCGTAGTCTATTGTATTTATTAAATAAATCATATTACTTGATAGTTTTTTATTGCAACTAACGTCTTCTTTACAGCGTTACCCACCGAGGGCGACTGGATAAGGACTGGAGCACCCATTTCGATCCATACTACAGGACGGCCCAGGATCCTCAGTATACAGACTTCTATCACGAGCCAGTGCTGCTTCAGTAGACCCAGGGGGATCCCCAGTTGAGGTACGATGTATGGTACACGCAGGTCTGCATGGCGAGTGTCTATCTGCAAGGTGATTACGGTGCCCATCTCCGCGACAGGATCAAAACGGATGATGGTTACCATCCCAACGGTCGTGGATGGGCTCGCCAGGTAAATCACCTACAACCACAAGGTTTGATCTAACTTAGTAATACATCAAGGTTTGATCTGACATGCTAAATTTTTTTCAGCTTTTGGCCGCGATCAAGGAGTGCGGGCATGGGATCCGCATGCTGGGAAAGAAGAACTGGAGACGGCTTGGGTACCGCACCCTCAAGAAGAATGCGAATGTGGTTGAGGATGCCGGGCACGGTGGAAAGATCATCGGTATGCTGCGAGACGCCAGAGAGAACATCAACTGGCGTGAGATAGATCCGCAGGAGCCCGATCCGAGCCCGGTTCTGTTAGATGATATGCCATCTTCCCCCGATTCACATCCAGAGTGGGACTACCATCATTGGGTATTGTCCGACATTGGGTGGACGGCATGGTACGACGAGCATGGACGTCCGGTGCAGCCATATGTATGTCATACTTCAGTATCTGTCAGGTTTTAATAAATTTCTTCATTCAGATCAAATTTAATAATTTATGTGTATGATTGCAGGGTCCAGCAGAGATGCCACCACAGCCACCACCTGCGGAGACCGATACTTCTGAGTACGAGTCCCTCTCGTGCAGTCTCCATGAGTTCGATGAGAGTTTCATGTCGGCACCGGCATGGCCCCGATATGGCACAGAGATGCCGCATGATGGAGAGGCTAGTGGTAGCGGGTCTCATACTCAGCCTGCCTTTGGGACTGGGTTTGCCGCATCTATCTTCGCTACACCTCCGCCAGTACCGACAGTCTCCACGGGCGATGCCAGATGGGATACTGCCGAGCAGATACTGAGGTCTGCCGATGCCCCAGATGAGCCCGAGAGAGACGGAGGCTGGCCGCGCTGGCGCCGGGCGAACGCCGGAGTACCGCCTCAGCGATATTCCCCCTCTCCGTTTTAGTTGTATTTTTACTAGTTTTGTACTATTTATATTTGATATACTATTTATGTTTGGTATATTTGGATTATCCTATATTTCGGTTCTTGTGTATGTGTACTTTTATAGTACTATTTTTATATTTACAGATAAAAAAAATTATCATGATAATGCTAAACGGAAAATATTACAACATTAAAATAATAGCACAACATAAAAAATAAACAGAAAAGTATGTTAAACAGCAAAAATAAACTCATCAAGATTAAACCGACATTTTTATTAATATCCAAAGTTGAATAAAAAGTTTGAAAACCATCATCTAGGGTTTCAAAAGTTTGAGCTTAGTCAGAAAACCATCATATGGGGTTTCAAAAGTTCGAATATGAAAATGTGATCACGCCTTGGTTGTAATTAACCAAAAAAAAAGGCTGAAATTTTGTAAAAATAAATAAAATATGAAAATAATGCAATTAAGTCAAAATTCACCCTTTATCTATCATTTTATTTTCGAAACGTATCATGTTATAAATTATTTTGAAAAAAAATTCGATTATAAATCGTAAGTCGTAAATTATAGAATGCCGTATATTATGTAGTTATAAGAGTATATGTGCTATATTGTTTTATGGCAAATTTTTCTATGAACTAATACCCGACATTTTTATTAATATCTAGAAGTTGAATAATGTAGGTTAAAAAAAAAAATAGATAGGTACTGTCGTCAGTCAATGTGATGATATTGATGTTATTTTTGAGGTATTTGTTTTCACTATGAGACAAGTCCCATCAATATCATTACATTAATATCATCAGTCAATGTTTCCGACAAGAGTAATAATTAAGCGTGTCCTTCATATTAAATTGTCATATGGTTACAAAAAATTTAAACAAAAAATTTCAAATTTTCAGTGTTAAATTTCAATACTTTGATCTTCATAGTGTCTCTCTCTAAAAAACGGAAAAAAAAAAAAAAAAGGTACATAGCCGGCCATTTTCTGGCCGGCTTAGGGAGGGTACATAGCCGGCCAGAAAATGGCCGGCTTGGGTATATATCGATATTGGGCCGGATTCTGGATATATTTATTAATTCGTATTAAACTTTGGATATTAATAAAAATGTCGGCTTCTTTTCTGCGTGTCCAATGATCAAGCGATTTTGATACCAAAATTGTATGAAATTTAATATATCTTAATAATATGTCTATTTATATTTATCTAATTTTTATTTTTATTTGAAAAATATTGTTAAAATTATCAAATTAATTTATAGTCGATAAATTTAAAAAACATTTGCGCATACCAAATTCAAACTCAATTTTTTGCTCAAATGACTTTTTTTGGGCCTTAGGAAGCTCCGAAGCTGTCCATTTGACTATAATTTTTTATATGGGACCATAAAGAAATTAATTTTTTATCCGTTTATGAACTATAAAAACCGAAATTACTATTTTTACCATTTAAAGAAATTACATCAAATAATCATGATTTCTATTTTCGATACCTCCGCAGTTTCACACAAAAATGAGGATCCGACTCTCCTGTTTTTTTTAAGAGAAAAGCAGGATTCTACTTTTCCGATTTCAACTATTCAAAATTTTTTATTCACGTATCTCAATAAAGAAACTTTTTTATGCACAAATCTCAACGAATTTGAATAGTTAGGATCGGAAAAGCAGGACTCTGCTTTTCTAGCTGAGTCCATTCCCAAAAATGAAACGTCCAATGATAACTGAATTCATATCTTCCCCGGTACCGTAATAGAAAATCTTTTACAATTACTTGATTTGAACAGTTACTTTAAACTTGGTACAAATCTCAAAGCCCAATAATACTGCCCCTCCGTCAGCCCGAATCCCAAAGCGGTTGGGAGTTAATCTCAAACCGGAAAGTGAAGGGAATCTTTTACCGTAATGGAGAGGATATTTATCCATGATAACTTGTGCAATGATGTCATATCCTGGTTGGTGCAGCAATAGCATGAAATTTGCAATGATGTCATATCCTTTCAAAACCCTTCACCGTTGAAAAAATAAACAGAAATGTGGCCGCAGTTTCAAAACACCTAAATTCTATCGGCAGTTTAAAATTGTAGCTGTGTTAAAAATAAAATTTTAATCAAATTATAAAAAAAACATAAAAATTTTGCTATAAAAAAGAAAACAAGCAGAGTTGAAATTCACCATTGTTTTTATACTTCAATTATATTTTACATCTTGATTTCTATTTTTAAAGTCTAAACAGTTGATATGAATCTTTCAATATATAATCTCCATATTAAAATATACTTAAAGACCAAATTTTCTATTTTTTTGAATTTTGTTTACTATTTTTTAGATATGTTCAAAATCACTGTGTTGGATGGTCCATAATCATATGAAAAAACATGATTTTGTACATATCTAAAAAATAATAAATAAATTACAAAAATTATAAAATTTAATGTCTCTAAGCACATTTTAATATGAAGATCATATTGAGCGATTCGGGTCAACTATTCGGACTTTGAAATCGGAAATAAGAATGTGGAAGTGTGGAGCATAATTAAAAACAAAACTAATAATGCAATTTAATCCTACTTAAATAACATAGAACTATTTTGGAAATTGCTAATATGCTATGCATAGCATAGAGGGTCTCCGTGCTACGGCTTAATATTTGAGTTTTTAAAATTCTAACGGTCGATCCAAACCGTTCAACATGATCTCCATATGAATATGTACCTGCAAACCAAATTTTACAGTTTTTAGAATTTTTTTTTACTATTTTTTTAGATAGGTAGAAAATCACTTGATCTGAAAAGTATGTACCATTCAGATCAAGTGTTTTTCTACCTATCTAAAAAAATAGTAAAAAAATTCTAAAAAAATGTAAAATTTGATTTGCAAGTACATATTCATATGGAGATCATGTTGAACGGTTCAGATCGACAGTTAGAATTTTGAAAACTCAAATATTGAACTGTAGTACGGAAGCCCCCTATGCTATGCGTAGCACCGTAGCCAACTCCAACTATTTTATTACGAGCTATGTTTCGATAACCTGTAAGTGTACACCTTCAATACAATCACCACGCGCAAAACACTGTGCAAGATTCAGAGTATAAATATACAAAATGTGGTTTATATTATATACGCATATATCATATATAAAAATGACGAGACTTGATGTAGATTATATCTCTTATTAAATAACTTGAAATTTACAAGGATTCGTAATTATATGAATTTTAATACACTATTTATATATAATGTGCTAACAATATACTTCTAGAATTATGTCAAACTAATTAGTTGTCAATAATTTTTAAACTTTTGAAGTCTCAAGAAAGATTGTGACACTTTGCGGAGTCAGACTTTTAAACTATGAGGATCAAATACATATAGGGGTCAATTAATCATATAAAAATTTTCTTTGAAGAATAGAGATCAATTATACAGTACCATGATATTTTACTCTGAATTAAATAGAAAATTATATATGAATACAAATTTTGAAAAAAAAAAAATAAGGGTCAATTGACCCCATATCTCTATCAGATCCAATAGGGAGAAAAATATTTCTTTTTATAAAGGAAGGACGCTCCGTCAATAGTGTATTTCAAGTCTTCCTTCTGAAGTATGTGTTCTAGATATATAATTAGAACCACAAATTATGTTGGGGGAATTTCATGTATACCCCTTAAAAGTTTTCAAATGACTTATTTTCCCCTCTCAAATTCATAATATCATATTTATCCTTTTTAATTCCAAAAGCTAACAAATGTACTAATTTTATTGACTTTTCTATTAAAACTCATTTGAAATTTATAAAGTACACATTTACCCTTTATTAAAAAAAATATGTAACTTGTTTAAGAAAAATATTTAGTCTTGTAATCAGTCAATTTTGAGAGTAAATGGTTTATTTTCTTACTTGTGGCAAGTGTTGTAAATAACGGTATGCGCTCGTCGGACGGACTTGGCAATAAGGTTATTGCCAAGCAATTAATCGGTATGCGACTGATTAATCGGAATTATGTGACCGATTAATCATTTTCGTTAAAATGATGTGTATATATTCATAATTTATTAAAAATGATTTATTTAACTCATCAAACTTATCAAATAAACTTAATTTAACTTAGTTATATTATTATAACATGACACTACACTTATTTCTTCTTAACAACACATACGCACTTGACATGTGTAAGTAACACATTTATTTAGTACAAAAATAAATTCGAAAATTAAGCTTTTTCAAATACTAATAACGTATTATTTGAAAGAAATCAAACAATCCAACATAAAATCACTAAATTTAATTTATGATAACAACTAAATTTTATATATGAACATATCATACTAACTGGAAAAAATTACATCAGTAAGTAAGAAAAATATATGCTATATAAATAATAGAAGAATTAATCACTTCAAAGTAAAGAAAAATCATATATAAAAAATATTGGATGTATATCCAAGCACAAATAAAACTACAATACAGGATTTATAAAACTTATTATCACACACAGTCACAAACAAAAAAACAATGTGAAAATAAATATTCACTGAAATAAATGGGAATAAATGGGAATAAACAGACCATTAAACGGGAATAAATGGAATAATGGGGAATAATCGGCCGATTAATCGGAAAAATCCGTTAACATACCTGCAATTAGTGTATTCGTAACGGTTTGACTGTCGTTAACGATTAAACGAGCATTTAATCGGCTGTTAAGACCGTTTTTTACAACACTGCTTGTGACACACACACACACAAACATATGTTTAAATATCACTGTGTATGCGTCACAAGTAGATAAACTAATCATTTGTCCTCCAAAACATATCAGTTGGAAGACAACATTTTTCTTACACATGCTATATATTTTTATATTTTTAGTAGGGGTGACATGGGTACTTTATAAATTTAATATAATTTTTTTATATTTAAAATGGTAAATATGATATCATGTATTTTAGATGCTGAAATACGTAATATTAAAGTTTTCGAGGGGTATACGTGAAATTCTCTCCTTAATTTATTACCATTGTGTAAAGAATAGAGAAGATATAGCTTGACTTTGAAACCCATGGCACACGGTTAGCATAAATGCGACTATAGAAAGAGATTAACAGAGAACAGACTTCAACAATTGCACCAATAAAGAAAGGCCTGATGAATTTAATTTGCACTTTATCCTTATAAAACATTTCATTATTATTTTATTTAATTTGCTTTAGAAGTTCTAATTAGCAGCTTTTTGTGTGTAGATTTTCAAGTGCTTTATGTAACAAAATTATAGCTTACTGCATCAGATATTGTATCTTTTTTTTGTTTTTATTTTAAATGTACAGAAAAAAGTAAGTTAAAAGAAGAAAATGAAAAAGATCTACTGGTAAGCTAAAAGAGAGAGAAAGTTAAGAAAAATAAGGTTTATAAGCAACGTTTTTTACCCTTTATTATATACTAAATTAATTTATAAATTTAATATGTAAATGTATCACTTTTGAAATAGATCGGTTTCAACATATTGAATTTGTTATTTGAAGTCAATCCAATAAAATTTGAAATTAAGCTCACTATAAAACTTGATAATCTTAAAAATACTCTAGTTCTGCTAAAAATTAAAAAAAATTCATAGCCAGACTCTGTGTAAAAATACATTGGTCATAGTACAATAATAAAATAATTATACCAAACAAGAATGTTTTTTATTTTTCTTGAGTCTGCATTTCATCTGTTTGCAAATAGCAAATAGTAAAATTCATAGCCAGACTCTGTGTAAAAAATTCATAGCCAGACTCTGTGTAAAAATACATTGGTCATGTACAATAATAAAATAATTATACCAAACAAGAATGTTTTTTATACCAGAGCTACCATCGACGTCAATAGTAAAATCTTGTTGCAAATAGCAACCGACGACGAGTGTGTTTTCAGTACAGATCACGAGGAATGAAGAGAAGCAAAACACCGATAACTACGCAAGCCCATCTAGAAGCTGTAGACTTTTTTACCCCTCAACAGTCCCACAGGCCACAGAGAAACAATTAGGAACACGTATCCTCTGCATTAACTCAAAAGTGAATTTTTTGAGTTAATGCATCTCGGCCGTATGATATTAAACGGAGCCAATCCGGCTGTCTGATTTTAACAGAGGGGCCTTTTAATATTAGTGCGGATCTAATTTGCACGGATCTTAAAATAGATCGGATGGTCCAGATGTATTAACTCAAAAGATTCCGAGTTAATGCAGAGGATACGAATTCAACAATTTGTTGTCATGGATCACTCGCATTCGCATCTATCTTTTTCGTGAAGTGAAAGCGACACATACTCATTTCTTTAAAAACATAGCTGATTGCATTCAAAGCCTTGGCAAATTCTCTCTTGCTCCCCTTCCTTTTCACACCATCCCCCCCCCCCCCCCCCTCTCTCTCTCTCTCTTCTCTCTCTCTCTCTCTCTCTGTTTCTACGATGAAACCACTCAAGCAGAGTCAAATCAATCGCAACGGGCACATACGAAGAGATGAAATGACTCGAAGAACCGCTTCTTCACGCAGCATAATGGAGTATGACAAGTGGATCGAAGGAATCAAGTCGAACGGAGCACAGTTCGGGAAACCTGGTTCCCCGAGTCCCGGTGCATGGTCAAGTAGAATTCTCCCGAGTTCTAAATTCAAGCAATCTGACAGCGATGAGGAATTTCAGTGTCGTGACAAAAGAGATAGAGCTGCCTCCCCTGTTCTGTGGAAGAAATCACCGGCCGATGAAAGTTCTGACATGTTGCAAAACAGTGAAAGCGCTTATCCTGCTACAAGAACACAAGAGATTGCGAATTACAGGAAGGAGATGATGGAGATGGTGCGAGGATTGCCAGATGAAGACTTCGAGCTAACGCTTCAAGATATAGTTGAGAAAAGGAAGGAATTTAAAGAGGTCGAACCGGTGACGGTCAAGGAATTGGTAAGTGATGAAAAGGAAAAAACAAAAAGAAAGAAAAACCAGAAGAGATATGTGAAAAGGAGTAACAGCGTTGATACAGGGTTGCTAACCAGAATGTTTTTACCACTCTCGGTTGCTGTGAGGAGGAAGAGTTTGGTCGCAATGAAAGAGATTGATGAGAAAAAGCAAGTGGTTGCTAAAAAGAAAAGTAAGGATGAAGAATGGTGGAGAAAGAATGAATTTAGTGAAAAAGGGAGTAGTAATTCGAGTAGCGTTGGTAGCAGTAGCAGCAATGGCAGCAATAGCAGTACTGGTGATGATCATTTCGGCAGAATTATGAGCATGTAAGATAACATCTCTATCTATATTTACCAGTGTTTATATTGCTGTTAAAATCCTTCTTGTCTTGATGCTCGAAATAAATTGGAAAGGTTATGCAAGATTAATTTTTCATTGGTAATTAATTAGGAAAAGTGAAAATTGTTCTTTAGTCAATTAGTACAGGGGCCTAGTTCACAAACTATAAATAAGATATAGATTGAAATTCAACGATGAATCCATTTTTTTATGGATATTTCTGTTTAAGTATTCAGAATTCCAGATGAATCTAGAAACTCCTTTTCATAGAAAGAAAAGGAATTGTACCAACCTTGTTCGTCCTTTCAAATTAAGCCCAATTTAAAATAGTTAACGATCTTGACTATCGAGTTTTCCCAATTAATTAACCAAGTTAATTCCAACAATTAAATCTGGTGTGAATCTTGTGATGTTGACTCAGCTTGTAATTTTGTTCTCTCCTTTTTTTTACAGGAAGAAAACCAAGTGCTATTGCTTCAGACCAGGCAAAAGCAAAGCTAAGTCAAGCTGAGAATTCACAGGGACAAAAAAAAAGAGGGTAAAATTAAAAAGAAACAAAAGGTTGTAGATGTAACATGTCCTGTAAAATGTATGGCTCAAAACCTATCGGGTCCGTTTGATCGAGACTGAACGGTTAGACCGTCACTGTAAATAAGAAAAAAGCAAGGATCAAGTCCTGATCTGTTTCCCTTGTTGTACATCTGGGACATTTTTGTGTATAACGGCTTTATTTTCTCTTAAGTTTTGAGTTTTCCTGTTGTTTGTAATTTAAGGTGTTCATTTAATATAAAAGTACACTAATATTGAACGTTATGTTTGGCTGAATCCAGATTCATAATTATTATATCATAAGTTTGGGTGATTATATTATGCAGGGGTTTAAACCATATTTTTACACCCTTGATGATAGAAAATTGCTATAAAGTCTTTCATGCGGCGGGGGGGTTAGTTTCTATATCTACACTTTTTCGTTTAATCGGAATATATATATATATATATATATATATATATATATATATATATATATATATATATCATACCACTATTCTACTAATGATTTATGAGTCATGCCTTTCTATTAATTTTAGTTCTCGCTTAGGCTTCTGGTAAGATTCCTTAATCATTTCAGAAATCATTGTGCATCATTACTTTAGGGAAGTATAGTCTTAGTGCAGGAGATTGCTAGATATATAATACAACCTTAATAGGTTTATGTAACATGATTCAAACTAGTTGTCCTTTGATTGGATTTTTAAAGTTGCTTGTGGTTTTGCACTTTCTTTCTCTTTCTCTCTTTTAAGCAATTGGTATGCAAGTGGGATTATTTAGTGAAAATAAAGCAAATGAGATATAAGAGACGCATCAGTCAGGCATTAAGTTAGTATATTGGTTAATTAGTGACAACTTGTACTTGTCAATTTTTCATCAAACCTCTGATGGAGATATAATTAATGGAATCATGTCTTAATTTAAATTGCCAGCACTTAACGAAATAGTAATCGCTCATCAATTCAAATAGGATGCTAGTCAAATCCATGCTTCTATATATATATATATATATATATACATATATATATATATATATTTATAGAATATGCATTTGACTTGCAGACTTAGATAAACTTTAAACAATAAAAAGATTCTTTATGAAATGAGGATTTATTTGTTCCGACCCAGAAGTGACCCGTTATGCATGACATAGAGACCATACCCGCTTTGGATGATAATTGGGTAGAACTAACATATCCTACTTTAATTAGTTAGGTACGTATCTGCTTTTGGCGCAGCACGGTATTACAACAGGAAAGTGCAATAATCATGATATATGTTTGGCACCAAATGGTACCGAACTGCCATTGACATTTGCTGGGTAATAATCTAAAATCTGTCCCTTTTAATTTGGTAATTTTATTTTTCCACACCTGCTCTCACTGGACTCCCAGACAACATTTCATTTGGTACGATACTGGTACCGGTAAGTCATCCTGGTACGTTTATTACGGTAAGCCTCGATCCAATACTGCATTTTATTTAGTAACAGTGGGATTGCAATCCATTAGTTATTAAAATAAAATTGGTAACTTATTTAACTCCATATTTTTTTCATTCAATAATTTTCCTTTTGTATCTGATTGTAACAGCTGAGATCATGTGTGCACAATCTTTTTTTTTTTTTTTTTTTTTTTTTTGAGAAAGTGAGATATATCCCGCCGATTTCATTAGAAATCATAAAAGTGAGTTCTCTGTTGCTCCTTCAAACCTCTGGAGAAACAAACAGAATATTACAACCAAAAGACTTACAAAAAACATGCATATCAAAGCCCTACTACATCGAGAACAGCTTGGGTCCGATGGGTTTCGGGACCGTCCGATCCACTTTAAGATTCGTGCGCACGAATTTTAAAGCAGACGCGAAAGTTGCTGCGCGAATCTTAAAGCAGATCGGACGGTCATCAAATCCATCGAACTCACTTTGAGTCCGATGGGCATCGGACCCAAATTGACCTCTACTATGCATCTGCTACCTGCCAACAAAAAGGTTCTCTAAACTAGACATGCATCAAGTAAATGACAGGAATTATAACAGAATTGTTCCACAAAATCAACAAAGTCAAATTAATTATTCCATTAAAATGTGTGCGCAATCTAATTGTATTAAGAACCGCGGTATTACATAGCTAATCCAAGTATAACTAAAAGTATGTTTTAAACCTTAAGCGGTTCACATATGCCATGCACATAATCTATAACAATTTAACATAACATTAAACAAACTTAAAATATTTTTATATTCGCCAGGATATCATGTACTGCTCATCAGTATTCAGTAACTTAATTACGGTCCGACACAAGCAACTGCGGAACTATAAATTCGGCCAATAGCCCACAAAAGTACCAAGCATAAGAGGGTAAAATTGTTTTTCATACAAAGAAAAGGCAAACAAAAATTCACTAGCTAAGATACCTTCACACTCCTGAGTGCAACCTAAATTCCTTGTACCATTTTAGCAACCATGATCATATGAGGAAAAGGAGAAGTATGATCAGGCTATAGCTATGAACCTATGACATCTAAAAGATGCAATCTTGAAAGCAGACTTAAAAAACCTAGTAAAAAAAAGGTTCTTGGCAACTAAAAGACTCTCTACCAAGCTTTCACAAAAAAAAACTAAAGACACAATCTTGAACCAAATCAAAGCAGTAGAGTTAAAAAAACTTCATCGCTCAAAAGCCCAAAGGTTTTCACAACGAATCTCCTCTTCCTCCTTGGGTGTGAAGTCGTTTTTGATGTTGAAGATCTGGCGAATCATCTCCGGATTCTTCCCCGTTATCATGTCGGCCACCTTTTGGCATGCCGCATCCAGCAGCCCCTCGATGTGCAGATAATCAGCTGCCATGATAAGGTCGTAGAGCATATCCTTATCAACATCTACAAATTGCATGTCCCAGTTCCTCAGCTCCTTGTCAGAAATCCTTGTGGAAGCCGGAATGGGGCGGCTACCATCCTCAGTCATCTCAGTCTTCGACGCGTCTGCTGCTTCGACGTGCTTCTTGCAATACTCAATCACCATTGCAAGGGTCGGTGCACGGACATTCGGTAGAGGGATAAAGGTTATGGTGCTGAAGTCTTCTATTACATGGCAGATCGTTTTAGATTGCATCACCACTGTCTCTGGTACCACGAACACCACTCCCTCGCTGCTCTTGAGCCTGATCATCTTGCTGGTCGTGCTGTCTGACGACATTTGCTTGTTGTGGAAAGAGAGACCAAGTGGAAGAGGAATTAAGGAGATAAATTAGTGATCTTTAGTATCTTGGTTGAGTTCTAGGTTATGCTATGAGCAGGGGGGACCTCTGTATTTAAAGGTTCGCTTTGTTTCCTTTTTTTTGGTTTGGAATTTGGGAATTGGGATGGGGGTCGCCATTCGCCTGGCCCTGGCAGGGGGTGAATTATTGTGTGGGCTTATGATCCAATGTTGGGCTGTAATAAATGGCCGTCGTCTGATCCAATGTTGGGCTGTAATAATCTAATTGTATTAAGAAACACGAGAGGGTCCCTTTTTGAAGCAGCCCAAAATTAAATTAAACATTACGAACCGATATACAGGCTGTACATTGAGCGAAGGGGAGCCCAAAATTAAATTAATCATTAGGAACAAAAATAAAGGCCCAAACATTTTTCTTTTCTTGAAAAGCGGTAAGTGCAGCCTTATTACATATTTCTTACAGCATATGCTGCATATATATGTAGAGTAGAACTATATGTATACTAATTCGAGGTTGGCTATTCTACTTCCATAAGCATATGCCCGCATATGCTTATAACTCATTTTTGTGTTTTCAATGTTCAAATGGTCGATCCGAACCGTTCATTTTGTTCTCCATATTAATATGTGCTTGGAGATCAAATTTTACATTTTTCGGAATTTGTTTACTATTTATTAAGCCACTTTGAAAATTGCTGATCCGGGTGAACAGTAAAACAGTGCAACAAAATTCTGGACCATATGATTAGCAATTTTCAAAGTGGCTTAATAAATAGTAAAAAAATTCAGAAAAATGTAAAATTTGGTCTCCAAGCACATATTAATATGGAGAACAATATGAACGGTTCGGATCGACCATTTGAACATTGGAAACGCAAAAATGAGTTATAAGCATATGTGGGCATATGCTTATGGAAGTAGAATAGCCAAGCACTACTAATTCTACATATTTACATTTGATAAAAACAAAATATTCATATCTTTCCAGTAATATGCAGAAATAGTTTTGGTAATGAACTATCTTTCAATTCATTTTGCATATATTCTATTGTAAAAATATGTGTACGTACTAATACTATGCACAAGATAATATTTTTGTCGTTAGAGTATAAACATTTTTATAAAAAAAAAACTATAAGCACTTTTGGGGTAGAAAGTAATTATAAATTTTTTAGAGTGCAGATAGAGCGAAGTGTTGGATTTTTTTTCTGTTACTATGTAAGATGTATTGTCAAATATGATGAGCTATGACACATGGAGAAATAAAAAAAAAGGAGAAAAAATATGTTATTTCTTTGAGTGTAAGTTTTAGACTATGAAAAATAAAGAATAAGGAGAAAAGCTATGACTTGTAGGTTAAAATGATGTAATTAAGATACGTTTCAACCGCAAATTAAGCCTTTCACTAGCTTATCCAAAACAATTCCTGGATCTTTGTACAAAGCTCCAAATAGGACTAAAACACACGCACAAACAGAAGATCAAACAAAATCTAACGCTTTCCATGTAAGATAACAAAATATAAGCTTCTAGTAAAAAAAAAATTTCATTTCTTCTTAGCCTTGCCATTCTTTACTTCACTTGCAGCGGCCTTGAGTGCACTTTTGGCCATGGAAGAAGGTTTCGCAGCACTCTTAGGATTTAAAGCTTTTCTTAATTTGAACACAGCCCATGCGGTCCCAAATGCGTGGCCAGCTGCGTGTAGCCCTTCTTGTGTAATCTCACCTGCTCCGTCACCGTACCTGTGGCTCACAATTCCTGTTGTCACAGTTGATGACGTTTGCAAGACATTCTTTCCGGCCACCTCCGCAGCATCACATATTTTCCCTAAGATCAAATAATATAAAATAAAATAAAAAAGGTTAAAATCACAAAATAGGCTAGTAAAAAATCAGAACAGCTTTTGTAAATACTTTTTTAGTATCAATATATCCGTTGGTGGTATTTCGCCGCCAACCATAAAAAAAGAAATCAGAACAGCTTAATTAATAGAAAAAAAAAATAGAAGTTAAGAGCATACCAAATGCATCAAGAGAAGCAAGAGCTATTTCTCCAGGTAAGAGGGAGAAGAATTTCTTGCCAGCTTTCGAGTTGATAACAGAACTGGTGAAAAACCCGGTGACTTTCAGCACCCCCGTCAAAATACCAGTTGCAACTGTCTCTGACATTTTTGTGACCTTCTTAACCCTGCACACACAAAACAACAGATAATTTATTGTTGGTTCTATTGGTGTGGTAATGTTGTATGTTTTTTATGACCTTCTTAACCCTCTACACACAAAACAACATATAATTTATTGTTGGTGTTATTTGTGGTAGTGCTGCATGTTTTTATCTTCTCAGGAAACAAAATGATTTTCAATATTGGGGAAGACAATTAATTCGAGAAGGACGCAAGCAATTTTTATAAAACATTCCCGCTCTCCATATTTTTTTTGTTCGAAGAAACTCTTCCATTATCTTTTCCATATGAAATTTTTTTTTTTTTCAGATTTCTCAATATAGTGCTAAAAAACAAAACAAAACAAAATAAAGAAAAAAAGTTACCTCTTCATCCTTTTTAAGGCATCACGGCTAACTTCAGCCTGCTTGGAGCCGGGGCTTACCTTCCTCTTGAGGAACTCCTCGCCCCACTTGAGCCTATCGGCAGTGACATCACCACACCATAAGATGCCTTTGATTACGTGGCCGGTACTCTTGGCAATAGCCCTAGGTAAAGCACCACTATAGTCTTCTACATTTGGCGCCAGGGTGGTCCAAAATGCAGCTGACCTCTCTTCAATTAATTCTTTTTTGGGGCCCGCTGCTTCCTCTGGGGTCATAGCCCTCTCAACTGATGTGTCAAGCACCTCACTTTTTTCCTTCCCTTTAGCTTTTACCTGTTATATTAGAGTATTTTACTATTTGAAGGGGATTTCAGTGCCCTGAATCAGTATGGTATAACTAGTGTAGAACCTGTTATAATTTGTATGCTAGTTAAACGAATATTTCAACAAACTTTTTTCCATCAGTAATTCCAATAATGGGTTAAAAGCTCCAACTACAATTTCCTATTTACCACATAATTCTTGTTTCTTGTCAACATAAAAGCTCAAACTCAAAAGTAGGCTAAATATTTTCTACATTTTATTTAATGAAAGAATGCAAGTCTGTATCCAACCCTATTTAAATAACTTCAAAGGGGTTATTGATAGACCAGGTCAGCTTAAGACTTAGACAATATGTTAACTGTCAAGACAGAGATGGCATTACTATTCCCTCAAGGTATTGTACCCCTCCAATACTTGAAGAACAGTCTGGATTCAATCTCAGCCGGCCAAAAGAAATTTGTAGCCTACTGTAGATATAGGGGGTCCGCTTTGAGATTCGTGCCAGGTTAAAGAACGGTCTAAATTTAGTAATTCTGTCTGGATTTAGTAATTCTACCCTCAGGTACCTGGGGGATCCCAATTCAGGACAGGTTAGATTCATTGTGATTTTCAAAAAATAACACATCTAAAAGAAAATGTAAGCATTCCATTTTAAGAAATTAAAAAATGGAAATTAGGGGAAAAAATTAGGTACCTGCTGCACAGAGAAACTGCTGTAGGTCCCTAAAATCTGATCCAACTCCTTCAACAGTTTGTCTTGACCTTTTGCCGCAAAGGTAAGACCATAATTCAGAAGCGTTGGCTCTGATTCTGATTTTTCTGTAAATTAGTCCAAAAGTACAAAAATTGTTGTCAGAAATTTTTTTATACCTCTACATGATCATAATTAATTGAAACATATCAGACTACATTAGTCCTTGGGAATCTAATAAGTAATAAACTAAAAGATCAGGCTCAATATTTAGGAGAAACCGATTGATATGATAGTTTCCATCATTGCAACTGGAATCAGAATTAGAAACCGCTTAGGATTTAGGATTCCCCACACTATTCTGATTCTATTTCCAGCAGTGGAATTCTCAAAAAGCCAACAAATTTCGATTTAGGTTGGTACCTTCTTCATCATCACCGTGTGTATGGGGCACACGAATTGAGAAGAAATAGTGCGACAAGTCGACCTTCACTGACGCCACGTCAGGTGTCAGAGGCCACTGTACTGTTTCCCCGAGCCTCGCTAGCACCGCCACTGTGTTATTCCCTTGCATGATCCGTACAATAGAGAAGTCACCCGATCCAAGATCAACGCTTCTCTGACGATCGATCAGGTGTAGCACTGCTCCAGGAAACTTTAACAAAACCTCCTCAACTGGAGGATCCATTTTCGGTTGATCTTCTTCCGAGGCGAATAGTTTCTCGGCGAGCTCGTTTACCTCAAGCGTTGGGTACAAAGAAGAACTAGAACTAGAACTTGGGTTAGGTTTAGGGTCTGGATTGGAAGAGAGATCAACCTTGGGATACAAAGAAGAACTAGAGCTAGAAGAGAGAAAGGGGGTATTGTGATCCGGATGTGAATCAATGATTTGGGGATAGAGAGGTTTTGAACTAGTAGTCTTCGGGTTTAAAGAAGCCATCAATTTCAGGTCTCTAGGCTCAACTGAGAGAGAACAAATTGCAATGAGAGATGATAAGTGTGAAATAATTCAATGGAGGTTTAAATAGAGAAGGAAGGTGTGAAGACTTCGTCTGGAAGAAGAAGAAGAAGAGAGAGGGAAAAGCAGAGAGGTGGAGTCGGAATTCGTATCCTCTGCAAGTCTGCATTAACTCAAATTTATTTAACATTATTTCTTGGAAAAATTGTTTATTTGCCACTCTAAAACTTTTCAATTTGAAAAATGCCAATCTAAAATTAGAAATTATCTTAATGTCACTCTAAACTTACTTAATTCTTAATTTTGCCACTCCAATACAATTTTATACTATTTTTATGAAAAATTAATTGAAAAATACTGTTTTGGAATACGTATTTCTGTATTTCCGATTATACCCTTCATACTCTTAAGATACAATTTTCCCATCTAAGAAGTGTATTCCCTATGCTCTTCATGGCAATATCTTTGCTCTCCTTCCCAATATACATCACCTCCTCAAAGAAATATCAGTGAGAGAGGAAATCGCGTGCTCAGTCAGAGAGGAAATCGCCTCCAGTATACATCGCGACCTCAGTGAGAGATCTGAAGGTATCGCCTCAGTGAGACCTCAGTTAGAAATCAGTGAGAGGAAATCGTGCTAAGAACCTGAGTATCTCTATTACCATGTTTCTATTAACCATGGTAATAGTCCATATAGCCCAGTCGCTACTCTGGTTGATTAAGGAGTTTCGGTCCAATCGGAGAAGAAGAGGAGAAGGTATTACCCAGTCGGAGAAGAAGCGGATTTTCTTGGTGGATTTGGCCTCCCTGAGCTTATGGTTCGATCTCTGAGAGCTCTCAACTTTTGTTTTCTCTCAGAGGGTATTTCGGTCATTAATTAAATTTTTTTTTTACAGGACTAATACAGTATTAGTGGCAAAATTAAGAATTAACTAAGTTTAGAGTGGCATTAGGATAATTTCTGATTTCAGAGTGACATTTTTCAAATTGAAAAATTTTGTAGTGGCAAATAATCAATTTTCTCTTATTTGTTTTATCCCTTTTAACTATTTAATATTTTATTTAATTATTTTAAAAATTAAAATGAGTAATATACCCTCATCTCCCAGTTCTATCGAGAGTCCATATCCTCGACGGTACCGTAAAAGATTCCCTTTTACAATTAGCTATTTACGGTTTGAGATTAACTCTTAGCCGGTTTGGGATTCGGGCTGACTGAGGGGGCAGTATTATTGGGCTTTGAGATTCGTGCCAAGTTAAAAAGAACGGTCCAAATCAAGTAATTGTAAAACATTCCCTTTTACTGTACCGTCGGTGATATGAATTCATTCTACCAATCCCTGCTAATACAAATTTAACACTCTCTTATTGTTCTCTGTTATTTCTCCTTTCATGCTCTCCATCTTGCAATGCTTCAAGCGCTAACAGAGAAACATCTTGAAATGGAATGAAAGATAAAAAATATCCTTGTGGCTTTTCTCGTCTCGAGTATGAAAAAAAAAAAACCCCTTTGGAGTGCTTTGCATAACGCTTGTGGATAGTGTGGCTCTCAACCATAGCTTACAACCTATCCACAAATATCACATCATAGGAATAAAATAAAACCTATACAGTGAAGGAGGTTAATTTTGAGGCAAGTAACAGCATAGGATAAAGAGTGAGGCTACGGTACTATGCATAGTACGGATTGGGTCCGTGCTACGGCTCAATATTTGAGTTTTCAAAATCCTAACGGTTGATCCGAACCGTTCAACATGATTATAAAATGAATATGTACTTGCAAACCAAATTTCACATTTTTTTTATTTTTTTTACTATTTTTTTAGATAGATAGAAAATCACTGTTTTTGGATGGTCCAGAATTTTCAGATAAAGTGATTTTCTACCTATCTAAAAAATAGTAAAAAAATTCGAAAAAATGTAAAATTTGATTTGCAAGTACATATTCATTTTATAATCATGTTGAACGGTTTAGATAGACCGTTAGAATTTTGAAACTCAAATATTGAGCCGTAGCACGGACCCAACCGTGTTATGCATAGTACCGTAGCCTCACTCTAGGATAAATCCCAAACATCATCACTGATATGGTTGAATATTATATTCAAGAAATAATGATACATCTCCAATATACCATCCTCAAAAGTCGGGCCATCCAGAAACCCCAGCCTAGAAGGATAAGGCTCTGCTGCTTTTCTTATAGAAAAGCAGCATCATGTTTTCCAATTTCAATCATTCCAAATTTTTCATTCACGTATCTCTATAAAAGAATTTTTTCATGCACAGATCTTAACGATTTTGAATGGTTGAGATAGAAAAAGCAATACTCTGTTTTTCTCTCAGAAAAGCAGCGGAGTCCATTCCGCCTAGAAATCAAAAACAATCCAATAAATTGAAACAAGAAAGTGCGTGCTAGATATACTCTGCAGAAACCTGAAACTGTATCCATCAGACCTCTCATGTCAGTGATTGTGCCTATTGTACCTCAAACATCAAACTGACAACCTCGGGACCATGGAGAGAAAGATCGTATTGCTTGGTACACAACTTGGCATTGATGCGGTTGATGCATGGTCAGGATCGGTTAGGAGGAGATTCAAGAAGAGGAGATAGTATTAACAGGGGAACAAGAAGAGACATGAAAAGCAAAGGAGAAATAACATAGAACAAGAAGAGACAGTGTTAAATTTGTATTGACATGGATCTGTGAATTAGGAGAGAAGGTGGGGATCAGTAGAATTGGGAGAGGAGGACATATTAGTTAATTTAATTTTTAAAATAATTAAATAAAATATTAAATAGTTAAAAGGAGATAAAAGAAAGGATGTTAAATTTGTATGGGGATATTGAATATTGTTGTATTTTGATAAAAAAAAAATGACTATTTCAAAAGTTTAGATAGGTACACTATAAATTTTCTCTTTTCTTTTTGCAGTACTTCTATGGATTCTACCATCTACCATACCCCACCTTCTTTCCGAAGGAAAATGAAAAATATTAAAGAAAGTTATATTTTTTCTTTTTGCAGCGAAGAACTAAATTTGTGACAAGTTTGCTTTCCTAAAAAGAAAAAAAAATGTTACAAGTTGCTGACTTTTTGGTAATTTTTAAGAAAGATTACTTTTCATAGTTATTATTCAGACAGTAACACAAACATTAATGTAAATAGATAGATTAATTAATAAACCACGGACTCAGTGCAGTGGCATGAGTTCTCGTCGAAACTAGTATCTAAAATATAGTGTGACGTATTGGAGTCCTTCGAACATTTTATAGTAAATTTGAACATGCAGACAGTTTATCAGTCAAATTTCATAAATTTTAGTATTATTTTATAATCTATCAAACTCGTCGTATATATACTGTAACAATTTATTCCTTCAAGCATCTTTTTATGATCTGATTGAACTAGGTGTGTCAATGGTATCTTTTTACCGACCCGTATCGTATTCGATAAGTGGATATGGGTTAGATTTTTTTTTCATTAGCTTATTGGGTATGGGTATGGGTAAGAATTTTTTTTTGTTAACCAAATAGGTAAGAGTGTGGATAATGACTATTTCGTACCCGTTACTCCATAAGATAATTATAAAATCAAAATATATATTCAATTTAATTTCCAGCTCACCTAAATATATATTCGTGTTTTTGAATTTTCTTGCTTTGTAAAAAACAATTGCTCCTTCAAACCTCTGGAGAAACAAACAGTATATTACAACCAAGTATAACTAAAAGTATATCTAAAAGTATGTTTTAAACCTTAAGCGGTTCATGCACATATGCCACATAATCTATAACAATTCAACATAACATTAAACAAACTTAAAATATTTTTATATTAGCCAGGATATCATGTACTGCTCATCAGTATTCAGTAACTTAATTACGGTCCGACACAAGCTATTCAAAAGTAATTTAATTTACATACCATTTTTTGAAAATATAAGCTGTGATCTATTACTGCATATGCGTCGTTTCATTTTAATTTCTTCCCAACACTTCAATGAAGAAGCTACCAATATGTTAGTCCCATATATATATATATATATATAAGCATCTGCGGAAGTTTAATATCCAAAGTTTTCTGCGGACACAAGTCCGACATTTTTATTAATATCCAAAGTTTAATACAAATTATTAATTATGCCCAGATTTTCAAACTTTCTCTAAATATACCCAAGCCGGCCAGAAAATGGCCGGCTTGGTATCTTTTTTTTTTTTTTTTTTTTAAGAGAGACACTATGAAGACCAAAATATTGAAATTTAACACTGAAAATTTGAAATTTTTTGTTTAAATTATTTGTTATATTACTTCTTTTGATATATAATTAGCATATTTATACTAAAATACGCTATATTAATTGAAATTATATTGAATAACACTATATTATGTTAAATTACGCTAAATTACATTACATTACATTACAATACGCTATATTAATTGAAATACGCTATATTATTTTTTATGTTGTGCTACTATTTTAATGTTGTAATATTTTCTGTTTAGCATTATCATGATAATTTATTTTGATCTGTAAAATATAAAAATAGTACCATAAAAGCACACATACACAAGAACCGAAATATAGGATAATCCAAATATACCAAACATAAATAGTATATCAAATATAAATAGTACAAAACTAGTAAAAATACAACTAAAACGGAGAGGGGGAATATCGCTGAGGCGGTACTCCGGCGTTCGCTCGGCGCCAGCGCGGCCAGGCTCCGTCTCTCTCGGGCTCATCTGGGGCATCGGCAGACCTGAGTATCTGCTCGGCGGTATCCCATCTGGCATCGCTTGTGGAGACTGGTGGTACTGGCGGAGGTGTACTGAAGATAGATGCGGCGAACTCAGTCCCAAATGCAGGCTGAGTATGAGACCCGCTACCACTAGCCTCTCTATCATGCGGCATCTCTGTGCCATATCGGGACCATGCCGATGCCGTAATGAAATCCTCATCGAATACCCCGAAGTCCTGAAGACTGTACGAGAGGGACTCGTACTCAGAAGTATCGGTCTCCGCAGGTGGTGGCTGTGGTGGCATCTCTGCTGGACCCTGCAATCATACACATAAATTATTAAATTTGATCTGAATGAAGAAATTTATTAAAACCTGACAGATACTGAAGTATGACATACATGAGGCTGCACCAGACGTCCATGCTCGTCGTACCATGTCGTCCACCCAATGTCGGACAATACCCAACGATGGTAGTCCCACTCTGGATGTGAATCGGGGGAAGATGGCATATCATCTAGCAGAACCGGGCTCGGGTCGGGCTCGGTCGGAATTATCTCACGCCAGTTGATGTTCTCTCCGGCGTCTCGCAGCATACCGATGATCTTTCCATCGTGTCCGGCATCCTCAACCACATTCGCATTCTTCTTGAGGACACGGTACCCAAGCCATCTCCAGTTCTTCTTTCCCAGCATGGCAATCCCATGCCCGCACTCCTTGATCGCGGCCAGAAGCTGAAAAAAATTTGGCATGTCAGATCAAACCTTGATGAACTACTAAGTTAGAAAAAAAAAACTATGTAGTTTTAGGTGCATTACCTGGCGAGCCCAAGAACGGCCGTTGGGATGATAACCATCATCGGTCATGATCCTGTAACGGAGATGGGCACCGTAATCGCCCTGCAGATACACACTCGCCATGCAGACCTTCGTGTACCATACATCGTACCTCAATTGGGGATCTCCCTGGGTCTGAATGATCCCATCTGGCTCATGATAGAAATGGGTCTGCTGAGGATCCAGGGTCGTCCTGTAGTATGGATCGAAATGGGTGCTCCAGTCCTTATCTAGTCGCCCTCGGTGGGTTACGCTGTAAGGAAGACGTTAGTTGCAATACAAAGCTATCAAGTAATTTGATGTATTTGACAATAAATACAATAGACTACGACTTACCTGTGCAGGGCTCTGTGCGTGGAACGCGGCAAAGATGGGTCTGCAGGAATCAACGCCGCTCGACCAAACTGGCGGAGCACCCGATCTGGATAGTGGTGCTCCATTGTCCAGAAGTGTATGAGTGGCCCTCGATAGAACCACATCGCCCGCTCCTGCCCGTCACACACATTGCCCGGCAAGAGGTACTCCGCGTACAACTCGTCATACGGCGTCCACTCAACAAGAGATGCAGGCAAACTCTGAAGCTCTGACCGGACTGGCCTGATCCCAACGGTAGCACCGTGGGTCCGATCCAAGTAGTGGTGGAAACCGTACCACTTCTTGGTGTATGCCGGGCATCTAAACAAACAAGGCTCTCCCCAATCCGGCGCCTCATTGGGGAGAGGACGGCCCACCGGTAGCCATGACCACGACCAGTGCTGAAGCAGGAGTACCGGCCCGTACATCTGCTTCGCTTTCGGCTGCATTTTCAAGAACATTAGACGTCAGTGTATTTTGATGGATTTATTGATTAAATAATTTACACTAAAATAAGAGTTGGTAACTTACCTCACTACTACGGCACAGGTGGGAGTATAGATATGCCAGGACTGCCCCACCCCAGTTGTACGTCGACGGCCGCTCAAGGTTCATCAGCAACGGGAGATACATCATCGACATCTGGTCACCGCTGGAATCAGGAAACATGACAGAACCAAAAAGGTCCATCACGTAGCCCCGTGTATATCTGCAATACAAAACATATAAAAATTCTAATATAATCATCGTATTATAAATTGATTAGTACAAACAAGTTATAAATTTTACCTCTGAATCTCCAGCTCGGTGGAATCTGCCGAGAGACCCGCGATGAAGTGCTGCCGTAACCTCGTCATCCGCAAATGGAACTTCGACCTCCCATGTTCCCCAATGACATAGGAAGGCTCAGCTCCCAACAACTCCTCGACATAACCTGCGAATCTAGCGCTATCAGAGACGCCGCCGACGGGTGTGCCACGGATAGGCAAACCCCAGAGAGCACTCACATCCTGGAGAGTCACCGTCATCTCTCCGAACGGCATGTGAAACGTGTGCGTCTTGGGACGCCATCGCTCTACCAGTCCAGCGATGAGAGATGCATTGATGATGCTTTTCTCGGTCCGCACGATGTCCACAACCTGGTAGAGACCCAGGTTGACGAGGTATGGCTCCATCACATCGTAGTACTTCATGTGCACGCACCGCAACTTCACATCTAGAAGATCCGTGTCCTGCGTTGAAAAAGGTAATCCGCATGGTGATAACATAATAAAATTTAAATCCAACAAAATTTAAAGAAAATCAATGAAAAAGAACGTACCTCACGAGAAGCCAGTGAGACTCGGTGCTCGCTGTGGGGAATCCACAGAAGAGGACTGATGTGCTCCGCACTGCTGGTACTGATCGGCTCGTCCATTACTGGAAGCGGGGTAGGCCGTGCTCTAGGCATCCTGATGTCTAAAATAACATAATTTCGGTGAAATTACGCTTAATGAGCCTAATTATGATAAAAAAGGCCAAAATACCCTAAATATTGGTCATCTGTGCTAATTTCGGTAAAATTACGCTTAATCAGCCTAATTATGGTCAAAATAACCAAAATACACTAAATATTGGTCATATGTGCTAATTACACTAAATTACGCTTAATTAGTCTAATGATGGTAAAAAAGGCCAAAATATCCTAAATATTGGTCAACTGTGCTAATTACACTAAATTACGTTTAATTAGCCTAGTTTTGGTAAAAAAGACCAAAATACCCTAAATATTGGTCATCTGTGCTAATTTCGGTAAAATTACGCTTAATCAGCCTAATTATGGTCAAAATAACCAAAACACACTAAATATTGGTCATATGTGCTAATTACACTAAATTACGCTTAATTAGCCTAATTATGGTAAAAAAGGTCAAAATACCCTAAATATTGGTCAACTGTGCTAATTACACTAATTACGCTTAATTAGCCTAGTTTTGGTAAAAAAGGCCAAAATACCCTAAATATTGGTCATCTGTTCTAATTTCGGTAAAATTACGCTTAATCAGCCTAATTATGGTCAAAATAACCAAAATACACTAAATATTGGTCATATGTGCTAATTACACTAAATTACGCTTAATGAGCCTAATTATGGTAAAAAAGCCAAAATACCCTAAATATTGGTCAACTGTGCTAATTACACTAAATTACGCTTAATTAGCCTAGTTTTGGTAAAAAAAGACCAAAATACCCTACATATTGGTCATCTGTGCTAATTTCGGTAAAATTACGCTTAATCAGCCTAATTATGGTCAAAATAACCAAAATACACTAAATATTGGTCAACTTAGCTAATTACACTAAATTACAACAATATAATCTAAATTCTAACACCTAAACCCTAAATCCTAAACCCTAAAATAAATAAATTACAAATTAAATTAGATAAAAAAAAATTACCTCAAAGAAGAGCTCAAATCCGGTTGTGAGATGAGAGAGTTGTGAGAAGGAAAGAGAAAATGGGGGTATATATAGGGTGAAATGCGGTTAAAAAAAAACAAAGGTACCAAGCCGGCCAGAAAATGGCCGGCTTAGGGAGGGACTAAGCCGGCCATTTTCTGGCCGGCTTGAGTATATTTAGAGAAAGTTTGGAAATCTGGGCATAATTAATAATTTGTATTAAACTTTGGATATTAATAAAAATGTCGGTAAGTGCAACCTTATTCCATATTTCTTACAGCATATGCTGCATATATATGTATACTTTTTCTACATATTTACATTTGATAAAAAAAAATATTCATATCTTTCCAGTAATATGCAGAAATAGTTTTGGTAACAGACTGTTTAAAAAACATAATGAACTATCTTTCAATTCATTTTGCATATATTCTATTGTAAAAATGTGTGTACATACTAATACTATGCACAAGATAATAATTTTGTCGTTAGAGTATAAACATTTTTATAAAAAAAGTATAAGCACTTTTGGGGTAGAAAGAAATTATAATTTTTTTAAGATGTATTGTCAAATATGATGAGTTATGACACATAGAGAAATAAAAAAAAAGGAGAAAAAAATATGTTATTTCTTTGAGTGTAAGTTTTAGACTATGAAAAATAAAGAATAAGGGGAATTATGACTCTTTTTAATGGTACGGATTGATTAAATTATCTTTTAATTTGAATTTATAAAAATCTTTCGATCCGAAGTTACAGTTGAGAAATAATAAAAAAAAAGGTCAAAATATCTTACCGACATTTTTATTAATATCCAAAGTTTAATACAAATTATTAATTATGCCCAGATTTCCAAACTTTTGCTAAATATACCCAAGCCGGCCAGAAAATGGCCGGCTTAGTCCCTCCCTAAGCCGGCCATTTTCTGGCCGGCTTGGTACCTTTTTTTTTTTTTTAAACCGCAATATTTTTGTTTTAGGTGATTTCTATTAGAGTCAAATATTTCATTTCTGAATTTCGTACAAAATAATAAAGTACACACAAAATACAAATAGAGTCCACACAATTTTTACAACATGCATACAAATCATCTATTACTACCACGTCTAAAATTTAATCCCCGAAATAAACCACTTGCGAAAGATGACCTACGAGATGGCCTAGCAGGTGGCTCTGGTTGCTCAGTAGATGGCCCGGCTTGGGTTCCAGATGGCCCGGCTTGGGTTGTAGATGGCCCTGCTTGGCTTGTAGATGCCCTTGTTGTGCGTCTAGTAGTGGACCTCCTCGGTTGGATCACAGATGGCTCCCCTTGCACCCCAACCGCCTCTCCTCCTATGTTAACCGTCTCTCCCATTGCTTCGGCATACATAGCAGTTGCATCTAAACGGCTCGTAGCTGTGCTACGCCGTGACCCTCCGGACCCATTTCCCGACGCCATTACTCGCTCATTTTCTGCCGCATTTGCTGCGTTTCTTGCCTCTGCATTTGCATGTGTTACTTAGTAAGTTGGTATAAATTGAAAAGAAAAATAATTTTGGATGAATGTTACATACCTCTTCGTTGCCTATCGGAAGTGGAACGGCGAGCCTGATGCCTCTTTCGTCTACCTTCCATTTCATCAATCGTCATTACACGACGGGTGTGTTTTCGCCTCCCCTTCCTAATCCAACCACTACTCGGAAGGATTCTGTCTCCAACATTAGGAGGCCAGTCTCCCATATTGTCAATTGGAGAGAACACATGGTTCCAAGTACTCACAAGATAGGGTGTTTTATATCAGTCTGCAACAAAGTCGTCCTCTTGCCAGTTTCGGTCACGGCAAACAGCTAAGACATGAGCGCACGGAATAGAAGTTAATTGGATACCTCTGCAAGTGCATTCCATTTGTCTGTCGGGACCGCGCATCACAATATACATTAACTCCCTGTGAGTGGGTTCCATGTTGCCCATGTCGCTACGGGTGCAAGGAACGTACTCATTTGGGGATGAAACTTGGTACTGACCTTGGCCCTGCGTGTAACGCACCAACCGTATTTTTCCAGCTTTCTCCCAACGTTTTCTGATCTTCTGCAAAACCCGGTCAGACAGAACCTGTCCCTTGTCTTGTAATTCCATTGCTCGCTGACGCCGCTGAACAAACCATCTGTTGCACGTGTAGAACGTATCCTCCACTATGGCACAAACAGACAATCTACGACTCGTTCGGAAGACATTGTTGAGCGACTCGGAGCCGTTTGTTGTCATGATACCAAACCGGTATCCTCCGTCACAGGTTTGGAAAATTTTCTCATAATTGGACGGCTCCATCACATCATTAGGACGTACTTTGCCCACTCTCTTTAAATATGCATTACACTGCGGATTTAGCTGCACAAAAACAAAGGAGTGTTAGCTCATTTTCATAAAATTCTTATAAGATAATTAAACGAAATGTTATAAGTTAGACATACATGAGCAAACTCTTCGAACATCTCTTTCAATCTTCTCGGCTTCCTCTTTGCTCCTTCCCTGAACCTCCATCCGTACCATCTGTCTCCTCCACAGTTCTTGACCAGGTTGTCAGCAACATGCTGCATACAATACATGTGCACAAAAAGCTCGGGAGGCCATCCGTATTCAGCTGTCAGTGCAGCTTTGATCCCCTTGTGCTGGTCCGATATGACACATACAAATTTACAGGGGCCGAGCACTTCATTCCTCAACCACTGCAAGAAAAAACCCCAATTCTCAGTATCCTCCTGCCGTACAATTGCAAATGCAATAGGCAACAATTGGTTCTCGGCATCGTAGCCGCAAGCTATCAAAAGCCTCCCCTCATATCGCCCAGACAAGAAGCAGGCATCGATGCTGATCACTGGTCTCAAGTACTGGAACGCCGCAATGCATGGACCAAACGCCCAGGCTACGGCTCTGAACTGGGCAACACCTGGCATGATTAGTCCTGTTTCCTTATTCCGTACCGGGCTGGTTAGAAATTGGTGGGTCGAGCCGGGATTGTTGTGGCAAATTGCAAGCAACAGTGGTCTCAGCAAGCTGTACGAAATCTCCCAACTCCTAAATTGTCGGGTTATTGCCATCTCACGGCCCCTCCACAGTCGGTTGTATTTAGGTGTCACGTTGTCATACACAGACAAAACAATATCTGCCACCGTCTGGATGCTCATACACGGGTCCTTTTTAATGGCCTTCTCAATGACATCGGCAATGAGTGCTGCCGTCAGACATTCGTGGTCGTCCCTCGTACTGTCAGTCCTACATGTGTGAGGCCTGTCTTGCTTAGTTATAACCCATGCGTCTCCATATCCCGTCGGCTTTGCCCTAAGCTCGTAACGGCAATTCTTGTCCTTGCACAGTAGAGTAACCCGATCCCTATCACTTTTCTAAGATCTGAACTCCTGATTCTTTTTTATATGGTGCTCTCTGATCTTCTTCATTAGGTCTTCTTTGCTATTAAAATATTGGTTTGCAGTCAGCTCACCTTTGTACTCAATCCGTTGCCCATAATAACCAATATCTGCTTCTCTAAACTCAGAAACATCATTGAGGTCTGGGAACGGGTGCGTATCAGTCCGGCCACTAAGCGGCCCCTCCTCATTAGTACGACCCATGTGTCTTTCAGCTGTTTCAACCGACCCGTCTTCATCGCAACCTTCCATGTGATCTGAATCCCCCCACATGTCTCCCTCAAATTCATTCCCGCTCCCCAGATCGTCCTCCGGTGTTTCATTAATATCTTCAAAGTCCGGGCAGCTTGCATCGTCTACTAGTGCAGGTCTGGGGTAAGGTGATACTGGAGGTAACGGTAAAGGAGTGGCATTTACGGATCTAGGTGGGGTTGAAACTGAGTGTCTTGGTCTGCCTCGATTGTGTCTAGGTGGGGATGCAACTGAGTGTCTTCGTTGAGGTGCTGGTGGAGTGACGTAGTTGTAGGGGTCAGGTTCGTTGAGGAGTAAGGTGGAGTCACGTCTGTACGTTTCTGGTTGTGGGGTATAATGTGGTGCCGCTGATCCAGAGCCCGAACTTCCAACCCCGGGCTCTACCGGAACTCTTCTAGCTAATATTTCTATTAGAAAATTCCTTTCGGACCTCAAATAACCAAACATGGCTCTCCACGTACTCCCATCTACCAGTTTCGCAACCATAAATTTTCCGCTGGAGGGATGGCAATATCGGGTTGCCAATTCTAGGTCCCACATTTCTGGGTTGTAACCGGTGTGTGTGTAAACTATGGATTTTAGGTCTAAAAGTGAGATGTCATCTGGAATCATTAATGAATGAGCTGCATCTTTGTTGTAATACACCCCTTGTGCACTATTAAGCATCTTCCCACCATAGTGTAATGAAATAAAGGCCATGGTAAACAAACTACATTTTAGAAAATGGTAAACAATTGTCAGGTTATTAAATGGTAAACAATTATCAGGTAACTACATAGTAAACAATTGACTGGTTACTACTTCTTTTTGGGTTTAGGGTTTAGGGTTATAGGGTTATAGGGTTATAGGGTTTTGGGTTTAGGGTTTAGGGTTATAGGGTTATAGGGTTATAGGATTATAGGGTTATAGGGTTATAGGATTATAGGGTTATAGGGTTTAGGGTTTAGGGTTATAGGGTTATAGGGTTTTAGGGTTTAGGGTTTAGGGTGCTTAATATAAGAATGGAGATATGTATTTTGTTTTCATCGTGCATTTGTGTTTTAAATGCTATTAACTTAAAGTCTAGAGCTCAAATATCAGAATAAAACCGCTAGATTTGATCTATATCATTTTGATGTCTTGATCCGTCAACGGCTTTAATTAAAGATGAAATTTTGGATTGAATATCAACCTTCCAATTAAATATTTTGATTCTATGCATATTTTATATGTTTTTTTAAGTGTAGAAGTCTAAATTTATTTAGACAAATGCTTGCCACACATATTCTCCGCATACAAATTGTATCATCTTTCTTATTAGTCCTGATTTATTTCTATTTTTTAAATATCATTTGAGAAATTTTTGAATTGATTGATCATGTCTTCATTTCTTTCTATTTTTTTATACTATTTAAGAAATGTTAATTGTCATTCAATATGTCAATTTGTTTGATATATTTTTATGAAAATATGTCAAAAAGATCAAATCATATATGTCATTTAAGAAATGTTATTTACATGTAGGGCTGTATAAAATTGCTCAAACTCGTAACTAAGCTCATAACTCACTCGCTAACTGTTCGTTTTAACTTGCTCATTTACAATTCGAGTCAGTTCCAACTCGAGTTGGTTGACTTGTTTAATAAATGAGCTGAGTTTGAGCATACCCCAATTCGCTCATTAACAACTCGAGTTACACAAAATTCGTCACAATAAATCTCATGCCCTTCTAAATTACTCCTAAGATGTTCTTTAGATTATTTTTTTTGTTAGTTGTCTTGTTAATTGTGTTTAAATTGTTTGTGTTTAAATAAACTCTTACTAAGTCATTTGAATTATTTGTGTTTAGATAAACTCTTGCTAGTATATAACTATAACTAAGGAAATTGACTGGTCAAACGAGTTGTGAGCCAACTCGAGTTGGTAATGAGCTAAATTCGAGTTGGTTTTACAGCTCATTATTGCCATTCCAACTCGAATTGACTCGCTCATTAACTAAATAAGCTGAGCACGAGTTGGAGGTAACTCGCTCAAACTCGGCTCATTTACAGTCCTATTTACATGTAGATGTTATTTAAGAAATATTATTTGTCATTTAGTCTAAACTTTTTATAAAAATATGTTATTTTGTGTGAATTTTTTTTTTATTCTCTTGTAATATTTATGTTGCAGCGCACAAGAATATACTAGTATTCTTGATTTGGCGAAGCTGGTCAAGGTTTGTTCCCTATTAAAATTTCCAATTTTTTATTCCATCGTTATTAAGTTTTCCCACTTCAACGTCTGCACAAGATTTGTTTAAATAAACTGAATCATTAAATCATTAAATTGAAAATGACACTATTAATTAAGTTGAATTATAAATTTAACGACAATGATAGCCGCGAAGTTATCTTCTTGTTTAAAAAAATTTGTAAATTTCATGTGTAATTTTTGATGTTTTTAATAAAATTCTATAATTTGTCTCTTCTAATAATCTAGGTAATTTATTTTATTTTCAACATAATTTTGAATAGGAAATGCTACAATATTCTTATTTATTTCAAGTAAAAATCAGATCTTGGATGGAAAATGATGTGACAATCACATTCCATTTTTTTTTCTCCGGATATATAGAATTGTTTGTTAAAAATAATGTAAAAAATTATGAAAAAAAATACTGTGAAATAAATAAAATGTGAAAATTATTTTGTCAATGTAGAAAATATTTCTTTGTCCGATTTTTTGAATTATTAATTAACAAAATTAAAAGTTATTTAAAATTGTGAACAAAAAAGGTAATGTTTGAAATTTCATATCAAAGTTAGTTTCCGTCCGCAGCAAGAGAACGGAATAGATCTAATAAACATCGGACCTACTTTTAAATTTAATGAGTTCTAAGACCGTTCAATCCGTATTACTTGTCATAACAATCACATCACATATGATGTGACGTATTGTGACATTATTTGTCACATCGAGTCATTTGAAATTCCGTAGCTTAACTTAATTCTATCATTTGAGTACGAGAGCACTACCTCACAAATCCTATCATTTTACATCTTGTTTGGATGGAGAGTAGAAGAAGGTAGGGGAGGTGAAGAATAGAAGGAAATTGAATGGAATAGAAAGGAAGATTAACATATTTAACTTCTTCGTATTTTGATAATTATTGAGGGAAAATAAATTTAACTTCTTTTCCCGTCTTATTTTTTGTTTGGTTAATTAAAATTTAGAAAGTTAATGAAAAATTCGGTAGCTGATGTAGATTTGTGACAAAAAAACTTGTATGAGAATTATATAGTTAAGATATAGAATATATTTGAAATAGAAGTAGCAAAAGGTTTATATATATAGCTGGTGGTTAAAACTAGAGGATGTTTGGATTGATATTAGAGACTCTTAGAAAACGCTGGTGGTTAGGACTAGAGATGTTAGGATTGAGATTAGAGAGATGATTGTGTTGACAGCCTGATTTAATATTACTTTAGATGATCCAGGCTGTGAGTTAGAAAATTGATAATGCGAACGGGTCAAATTGATCCGGATTGAAATTCAAAATTTGAGTTACTTTAGATGATCCGATCTTTCAGAGGGGAGGGGACTCCCTATGCCACTGACAATCATACAGAACAAGTTACAACAGAGATCGATGATTGTTCAGATTTCGTTTATATCTACAAATGGGACCTATTAAGATTGGTGATCACGCATAATTATTTATAAATTATGATTGCAGTTTTAATTTATACCGGAAAATGAGAAGCTATTGTTTTGATTGAAATAAATATATAATAAAAAATGAGTGAGCCTATGGTGCTATGCATAGCACGGATGGGGTCCGTGCTACGGCCAAAAATTTGACTTTTTAAAATCCTAACGGTCGATCCAACCGTTCAATGTGATAATCATATGAATATGTACTTGCAAACTAAATTTTATATTTTTTCGAATTTCTTTACTATTTTTTTAGATAGGTAGAAAAATCAGTGTTTTCTGAAAATTCTGGATCATCAAAATTCTACCTATCTAAAAAAATAGTAAAAAAATTCGAAAAATATAAAATTTAGTTTGCAAGTACATATTCATATGGTTATCACATTGAACGGTTGGATCGACCATTAGAATTTTAAAAAGTCAAATTTTTGGCCGTAGCACGGACTCCATCCGTGCTATGCATAGCACCATAGCCTCACTCATAAAAAATTAAGGTTTATGTAATTGTTTTGCTTTAGAATTATAAATAAAAATGTTTGTGGTATGTCTTGCCGAGATTTTTATTAATATCCAAAGTTAATTAGAAATTAATATTTATGTCTAGAATTCCCGACTTTCGCCAAAATGCTCAAGCCGGCCACAAAATGGCCGGCTTACGCTCCCCCCGTAAGCCGGTCATTTTGTGGCCGGCTTACTCTTTTTTTTCTTTTTCTTTTTTTTAGAGGCACTATGAAGAGAAAAATAATGAAATCTAACACTGAAAATTTGAATTTTTTGTTTAAATTATTTGTTAGATTACTTATTTTTGTTTAAATTCGAATATCCATATTACAGTTTGACAGTGTTATGGATTCATAAATTTATTTTCAAAGTTCAAGCAGTCAATCCGAACCGTTAAATATGATTTCTATATAAAAATGTATTCGGAGACCAAATTTCATATGTTCTGAATTTTTTTACTATTCTTTTAGATAAGTAGAAAACCATTACCTTGGAATGGTATAAAATTTATAGATCAAGTGATTTTCTATCTATTTAAAAAATTATATTTTTTTTATAAGATGTAAAATTTGTGTCATATAAAGATCACGTTGAACAATTTGAATCGGCCACTTAAATATAGAAAATAGAAATATGAATTTATAGCACGAATTGATCTGTAATTATATTACAATAGTATCATTCTTAAAAAGTAAAAAACCAATCACAGGAGATGATAAATTTAAAATTTAGATGAGAATCTTTTACAAAAATTAAATAAAAATAAAAAACAAGACCCTCAGCTTTCCAACAAAACTGGCCTCTGGGTCCGTATTCCAACAAAATGATGAATTCACATTCTCTCCGGTATTGTAATAGAAAATCTTTTACAATTACTGGATCTGGACCGTTCTTTTAACTTGACACGAATCTCAAAGCCCAATAATACTGTCCCTGTGCTAGCTCGAATCTCAAAGCTGCTAAGAGTTAATCTTAAACCGTAAAGTGAAGGGAATCTTTTACAGTAATGGAGAGGATACTTGTTCCAAAATGATAATTGCTGCATTTATAAATAGCACCTGGCAGCTGGTCCGTAAATAATCTCTCTGCAACTGGGTCCATATTATCAAACTCGGGCACCCGGCAGCTGTTTCTTTTAATATTTGTGCATATTATGATCAGACAATTTGAATTTAATATCAAGTTGAGTTATTTCAGGGGATCTGAATTCATGAGTCTTAGGGTTAGGGGTGCAAACGGATCGGATAATATCCGATCGTATCAGGATTTGTATCTGAAAATTAGATACGGATATTCGATATCTGAATATCCATGCAGATACGGATACGGATACGGATATGATTTTAAATTTTAATTATACTTATCCGAATAGTAGATATATACCATATAATTTAATATATATTAGGAAAATATTTATGTATATATCTACGAATATCCGATATTCAATCCGTATCCGTATATATCCGTCTAATATCCAATATATTGGGACTCAAGAACTCATCCAGCTCGTCCATGTATATATATTTTCAGTAACTATAACAACTTATTACATGTTATTAATAACTAATTAAATATTAAATACGATTTACTAATTATTAAATTAATCAATGGATTGGTTAATTATATCACAGCTTAAAATTTATAACTTTAAATCAGAGTATTTAAGAAAATTATGTTGTTAACAACAAATTGCTATATGATTGTGAGTGCTGAGTAATACATATTTATTAACCAAACAAAATTATATGTCAGTAAGAATGTCCATTTTGTTAATGTAATTTTTTTTTTACTGATATGAGATGTAACAAAATTGAATTACATTTTTATAAGGATTGTCTAGAAATAGTGATGACAAATTAAAGTGACGCATGTACATCAATATTAAAAGCGACTATCTAATTATAAAATGAACTAATATATTTGTCAATAATATACTTGAGTTTTTTTAGCAAACAACTCAATTTGTTATGATTTAGTTTTTGAATTGTTGGTAATTCTTAAACATTTTCTATATAAAACACGAAAACACTGACCTAAAGCTACTAATTTGTTTATTTATTCTGAAATTGAAAAAAAATGATATTTTACTAATCAAACATATTTTTGTTAACAAGTGATAAGGATCAAAATTTTAAATTTCGTATAATATAAATAACAATTTTCTTTTGTTTTGCACAAGGTTCTAAATAGCGATTATAGCGTTATAGTTTTTAAGGTCCAAAAAAGTTTTAGCGTAGCTATAGCGCAACCATAACTAGCTATTTAGAATCATTATAAAAGAAAAGCAGTTAATAGCGTTATAGCTTTTGAGGTCCGAAAAAGCTATAGCGCAACTATTGCGTAGCCATAGCTAGCTATTTAGAATTCTAGTTTTGCATCAAAAGCGTCCGTAGTCAAATATTAAATTTTAAACATGTGACTTTTCATATAACAATAATAATAATGCTTTATTCAACTTAACTAAATGTGAATTTCTACCCAAACAAAATTATGTGCACAAATTATGCACCTTGTTTTCCTCTAATTTATAGTGCATTACGTTCAAAACTGTACTTATTTTACATACTGGTTTGATACATGAAAAGCCGAAATTTTTATCCATAACACAAAATAAATTGAAAAATTCAAACAAAACATTAGATTTTCAAAATCTCAAATCATTAACCAACTGCTGACAATGTCAGCGGTATCATTCCCCTCCAACTGTTGGCAGTGCCAGTGGTAGGAGACTTTTTTTTAAGAAGTGTAATTTGTACCGAAATTTTTATTTATACCATAAAAAAAATAAACCAAAACACTATTGTTTTCAGAAAATTCGACATTTACTCAGGCCGCAAGAGCATTTGGTGGCTCCAAAGACTGAGAGCCGCCAATTGACTCTGCTCATCGGGATGTAGTCCCACTCATGAAAGCCCAAAAACCAATAGTAGCCATGGAGAGACATCCGGTAGTGTCGCACAACCATCTGGAAGCAGACCCAGAACTCATCGACTTAGTTTGTTCGAACGTTGTCGTTGATTACCAAGTTACTTGAGATGCACGTTGTGAACTATTTTATTTAGATGTATATTGTGAACTATTTTAATTGGTAGTTTGTAAACTATTTAATTTAGAGTTTGTGAAATTATTTTATATGCTTGAGTTTTGTTATTTTCACAACTTAATTACATATACACAAATTGACAACATAAAATATAAACAAACACAACATGGAATAAAGTCTACAATATAAATTCTTAATAAGTAGTACTACTTCTTACAACGAGACTTGAAAGTACATGAAACAAAGTCATCATCGAATTTTGCCGGATCTGGATCAGTTACAGCAGACGAAGTGGTAGCCTTATCAGTATAAGTACACGGAACAAACTCATCGTCCAATGCTGGAGGCTCTGGATCAACTTTCTTTTTTTTTTTTGAAAAATTGCCATAGGGGTTTTCCACAAAGTCATCGTCCGAAATTTCATAGCTAAGAAATTCCGGCTGTATGAATGATCGACATGTCTGTGTATAAGGGCATATTTGACACTTGTACTTTTTTCCTCATTTTGACCTTGATAACTAATTGACCCTTCTCTCGCTAGGCCACAATAGGACGACCTACCTCGGTTGCTCTCTTTCTCTCTACCTCGATTGTTACTGTCCATCATTCTCGTCCAAAAAAATGAATTAAAAAGACAAATTAAACTAATAAATTAAAAAAAATTGTGAAGATCTACCTCTATTGTTATCTGAAATTGCCACAAAATCGCTTTTCTCCTCTTCCTCTTTCTTTCAGCTAAGTCAGAACGAATTGTGAGTGGGCAGGAGAAAGAAAAGTGACTTTATACAGGTTTTATAGCAGACCGCCCCCGTATTGGACGGTTTGGTGTAGGCAGCGGACTGCCCCACTGGGAGCGGTTTGGTTTGAATTGAGAACATATTTGCTATTTTTAATAAAAATTTGGAATTGAGAACAGATTTGCTATTTTTTTTTTTAAGAGTATTATAAAAATTTCGGTGGAATTTCAGCCGATTTGGACTCGCAATAAACCTCAGGAGAGGGTTTGAGACTTTGAGCGCATGAAGTCTGCATTCTGCGTTGTACAACCGGACGCCTTTTATTACTTTCACACCTCTCCGCCTCACTTAGCGTTTACCTTTAGGTCCACCATTCATCTAGAAGGTTCTTAGATTCGGTTCAAGGATTGGTCATTCATAATGTATGACTGACATGTAGGGTAAAATAGAAACCACCACCATTTATTAGATTTCTATTAAGAGACTCTTACGGGACGGCTATACTCCGGTTTTATTATACATTTAACTAATAATTTCTTCTCCTAACACGACCCACCTCTCTCTGCCCCGCGTTGAAGAAAAGTATCACACACTCTATCTAATCTCAACTAGTAATCACGACGCTTTTCTCCTGTATATTCAGAATCGAATTGGGATCAGTTCGATCCACCGATCTAATAAATCTCTTATCGTCTCTAAGCTTCCTTTGCTCAGATCTAGTAAGTTCTTGTTGTGCTGTCGTTTTGGGTTTTCTGTTATATCGGTGGTCTCGATCCGGAAAGAGCTGAAGTTTCTTTTTTCCTTTTTCGTTTGTGGCTTTTGTTTTGATACAGGATGGCGAACGCAGCAGCGGCGTGCGCCGAGAGAGCAACCAGTGATATGCTAATAGGACCTGATTGGTCGATCAATATCGAGCTATGCGACATTATCAATATGGACCCTGCGTATGTCTTTTTTATCAGCTCAGCTTATTTTGGAAATTTTGTTTAATCGTTATAATTGGAGTTGGAAGAGTGAATACGAAAAAGACTTGATTTTGATTTTGAATTGGTATTTGTTGTTGTTATTTTGCTTGTTGTGGTTTAGGTTAGTATTTATTTGGGGTATTTTAGCATAATTGGCGGCTGATTGAGCCACCGACATGCTTTATTTTGAACTTGTTCAGTAAAGTACTTAACTTTTGGAATTCAAGACCATACTGTGCCCCTCAAAACTGGTTCAGACCAACCAGTTTGCACTGGTACTGGCCCGCACAGGGCCACAGATGCATGCTTGCCTTATGAACATACTTCTGTAGACAGTCATTGTGTAACTATGTGAGTTGTATTCTAGTATGCATATTTCTGTTATTTGGTTGTGTTTTGTGGCACACTATGTGCTATATAAATGCTTCCTTTGTAGGGAAATCATTCACGTTTTTCTCTTTCTTTTTGGTTTTTGAATTATAGAATATAGCTGATGAATTTTATTCAAAATTGCAGACAGACGAAGGATGCAATTAAGCTTCTGAAGAAGCGATTAGGAAGTAAAAATCCCAAAGTTCAAATGCTTGCACTCACTGTGAGTTAATCAAATGAACTATTGTTTCTCTGTCATTACTATTATTTGATTTGAGATATGTGCTATTGTTCTTTTTAAATAAAGATTTTTTCATAGGCAATAAAAAAAAAAATTTGTATTAGTGAAACCAAATCAGGTCATTTACTCAGTACTGTTGGACAAAGAGCCAATAATGTGCACATGTATTCTTAACTTTATCAAATGCCCTGCCACTGCCAGTAAGGTTCAGATGTCTGAGGTTAAGATTTCTTAGGTTAGTTAATTGCCTTTCAAATTTTCTTTGTTTTGTTTTTGTTTTAGGCATTGGAGACTCTAAGCAAGAACTGTGGCGACACGGTGCACCATCAGATTGTTGATCGTGATATATTACATGATATGGTGAAAATAGTCAAGAAAAAGGTGAGAGAAGGAATTATTCTACATTCTTTTAGAATTGCTAGAACAGAGATTTATGTTGTTTCCTTTTCAATTTTATTACAGCCTGACTTGGGTGTGAAAGAAAAGATATTGACTTTGATTGACACCTGGCAAGAGGCTTTTGGTGGGGCTGGAGGGAAGTATCCACAATACCATGCTGTATACCGAGAACTAAGGGTATTGTGTGTTACTCATTTCATTAAGCATTTCTTACCTTTTATTTAATTAATGAAAATATAAATTAAATACTTATTCCATAAGAATTCATGTGAATTGGCAAATTTTTCATACTTGAATGGCCTAAAATGAGTGGAGAATCTTTTTTCAGCTGTTGGCAAAATTAGCATCAGAGATTATCTGATACTGTCATGAAGAGTTATGAATAGTTTTCTTTTATGCCAGGCTTATGGTGTAGATTTTCCACCACGAACAGAGAATATAGCGCCTTTATTTACTCCTCCCCAATCAGTTCCTCTACAACATGCCCCAGTACATATTAGCCATGAGGAGGCTGCAATACAAGCTTCCCTTGAAACGAACCCTTCCCCTATGAGGTAATTTTTTTCTATCTTATTAAGGCCCACAATTTGTTTACATGGTTGTCAAGTATGATTTTTTTTTTTTTTTTTTTTATAAAAGTCCTAAAGGTTCTCATTTGGTCTTTCAACATTGCATATTTTTACCATTTTGTTCCCAGTTAGCTTTTTTCTAAAACTGAGGCTACATACGTAGCAGAACTCTTTTATACTCACTTTCTTAATCTTCAGTCCCTTCGAAGATTTTTTTCTTCAATTTTTTATCGTGTAGATCAAGGTTTGACTAAATTTGTACGAAGTGCAATGCTTAATGACTGATGTTAAATGTTTTATATGCGGGGACCAAGATGAGAGATGTTTGATACATTATGGAAGATTATGGAGATTCCTCTAGTTACATCTAATTTTAAGACCCTTTTTCTAGAGCAACTGATAGATTCTTCATTTACTTTTGGCATGTGATACTTCAATATGAAACAAAGTACTTTATCAATGTCAAAGTAAAATAATGTGGGAAACTTTGTCCAGCATGGAGGACATTCAAAGTGCTCAAGGAATAGCTGATGTTTTGTCTGAGATGCTAAATGCTATAGATCCTGCACATCCTGAGGTACCCAGTTAGCTTTTATTTTATTTATTGCAATAAATATTAGCATTTATTTTATTATTTGCTTGTCCACTTATTTTTTATATTTTGACATAATACTTTCAGTTGAATGTGGACCACGGTTTTGTACCACAAGGTCATTTGCCATACATTTTCTCATTAAATGGAGAAGGATTTCCCACATCCATATTTGGTCACAAATGCTTAAACCATTGACCTCTTGATAGTTATCCTAGTAACTTGCCGTTGGCACTACTAGGTGGATTGACATGTGCTTCATAATCTTTTTGTAGAAACAATAGGGCATGTTTTGGACCTTTACTTGTAGAATGCACATTTTTCTGTTTCTTTTTCGTCATATCATTTTCTCCTGATTTAGATTTTAATGAAACTGCACCATCTCAGCAACAATTCCCTGATCCTCTCCAGACTATATAACTTTTACAATTTTATTATTAATGAAGGGTCTGAAAGAGGAGGTTATCGTGGACCTAGTTGAACAATGCCGCTCTTACCAAATGCGCATCACGGATCTAGTCAGCACTACTGGGTATGCACATAATAAAATGCAATTTAGATTAGAAAAATATAATTGTAATCATGCAATAATACAAAAGAGGGCGTGGCGCAGTGGTAGATTGTGTCCTGGAGGTTCTTTGTTCGAATCAGCCTCCTTGCAAAATGCAAGGGGAAGGCTGCCTAGAAATTCCCTTCCCCAGACCACACAACGTGTGGGAGCTTTCGGCACTGGGTACACCCTTTATGTAAATAGTACAAAAGCTAAAAGGATCAGACTTATTGTTGAAGTAGGTGTCCCGACAGGACTTAATTTGACAAATGAAATACAGATATTTTTTTTTCTCTTTTCTTTCCTTGTGAATCCCTAATTTATGTTGTTGATTTGTACAGGGACGAACAACTTCTAATTCAGGGTCTAACACTAAATGATGAAATTCAGCGGGTACTTAAACGGCATGATGAGATAGCAATAGGAGCTGCACCTCCTGTAGGTGGAGTTCCTGCAACTGCTGTTGCCCGTCAAGCAAATGCAAAACAGAGCATTCCTCCAGCTTCTGCTAGTGGGGCTGCATCAGCTCCTTTCTCCTCTCCTTTTGTCAATGTGAGCCATGAGGATGATGAACCGGAAGATGATTTCTCTTTTCTTTCCCGCAGGTATATTCTCTGCAGTTCTATTGTCAAACAAAAGATTACCATACAACCACTGTATCGGTGGGATTTTGCTAATTTTGTGTTGGGTCAAAGTTTAATTTTAAGATCAGAAGACTTTTTCAATTTTACAAACAAAATTACTAAAAACTACAAAGAGTAACCTTTTAGTCCAATGGGCCTGCAGCCCCGCACAACTAGTATGTGTTCCGAAAAGGCAGCATGTACCAGTACCAGACCTGACTGGTACAATGGCAGGAGAAAATAATAGGAAACTGTAGGCATGAAATTACTCACTGACAAGCAAGGTTTGCTCTCTATCAATTACAATATTGTTTCACATCCAGGAAGATCTCTATTCTGAGATAAATTATTTTTTTGTGATTAACAGGACTGCTAGAGATAATTCAACTGCTCAGGGAAAACAACCCTTCATCATTCCTCCTCCACCCGCCTCTAAAAACCCTCTACCTACTGCTAGCGCCACTACCACTGCTGGTACGGCTGCTGCCTCAAAAGAAACCACACCAATAGATTTCTTAAGTGGTGACCAGTACCATTCAGACTCTTCTGACGAACCTGTCCTTCCACCTCCCCCTCCCCCATTCCTCACCTCTGATCCTAAAGCTGGGTACTACACTGCACCAAAGTTTGAGGAACCTACCCACATAGCCAAAGAAGATTTACCAAAAGCTCCCTGGGAAAGCTCACAACCGTCAGTCTCTCTGCCGCCGCCACCTGCCAAGTATGGCCAGAGGCAGCAATATTTTGAGCAGACCCAATATGGGTATAATAACAATAATGTTGCAGGTGCAGGGTATGATGGAATGGTTGATCAGACCCAGAATTTGTCAATTAAAGATGTTAAGGGCAATTCTAGCCAGGCTAAGCCAGAGGAAGCACTTTTCAAGGATTTGGTGGATTTTGCAAGGGCAAAGTCGTCATCTCCTTCTTCAAAGCCAGCGCAGAGCCGCCGAACCCGTTGATTTGGTCTGGTTAAGTTTTTAACTGGGTTGGGGTGGGTTTGGTCTGGTTTGGGCTTCTTGCTATGTGTTACGGAGCTGGTTACAGAGGATATATCTTTAATAAGAGAGACATCTCACTGTAATGTGTTTTTTTCCTTGCCTTTTTTTGTTTTTTTAGTAGCTTCTTTATTGTAGTGGTGTGCATGTATATTGTAGATTTACATTGAAAAATGTTTAGCCTGAGTTCGGTCATACTGGTATGAGGGGTGATGGTGGTTTTCTCAGAGCTTATTTTTCTTATTTAAAGCATTCCTTTGCATGATATGTTAACTGTTGGTTAGAAAGGTAAGTAATGAAGTAATACATTCATATCATTTGTATGAAAAATTGTTTTTAGTCTTACTTGCTCCTGATTATGCTTTTGAAAGTGAGATTTTGTACTAATATCGCACTGGTGTTGTCAATTTTTGTTGAGAGCTGATGTTTGAAGTTTGAACCATAGAGACATTCACATATCCTTAATGCTATTAGCAGTGTATGTGATTGTCAACACATATTTTCTTTTTTCTATTTAATAAAAAGAAAAAAAATATGCGCAAAGATACAACCGGGGGAAACATCCAATTATTTTCTCTCCAGATTTGGTTTCTTCTTTCACATGCCTACAGTGATGCGTGAATTCACGTGCCAGTCTCCCCGACATTTCTATTAATATCCAAAGTTAATCACAAATTAATAAATATACTTAGAATTTCTTGGTTTTTTTAAAAATATCAAACCGGTCAGATTCTGGCCGGTTTTCTCAATTTTTTTTTTTACACACAAATATTTTTTTTTTTGTACATGATCTGCTTTGTGATTATGTAGTGTAATTTTATTTTGTCATTATATTGTAATATTATTTTCTTGACTATTTTTCTGGGTACTTGTTTCACTCACACCGACTCAATTTATTTTGAGATGCGCCAATTGGTGTGCCTTTAATCCTTTGTCTAACAAAATTGTCTCTCTACCGTCGCATTGAAGTTATAGAAGGTGGGTAGCCGGAAGTGGATGAAATATTGAAGCTTGTGTTGAAGTTGGTTCCTTATCCCAAATGATAATTTTATTATAATTTTTTTTTGTGTGTTTGAAAAACTTTAAAGCACTTATCCTGTTGTTTAAAAGTGAAATTAAATGATGGAAAATTTTAGTGTCCAAAACTTATTGTAAATTTAATTTTTATGGTATATATATTTAAAAATAAATAAATTAAGAAATTATTGTGAGGATCCTCTGTGGCAAGCAGAAATCACCAAACGGGTAACAAGTTACTGACATACATCTTAGTTCTTATAATTCGGGAGTAACCCGCCGTTCATAAGAATAAATTAATTAATCTCTAATAAGGACATCTAATATTGAACGAACTTATTTTTTTTCTACTAGCTAGATATAGTAATAAAGATTGCACTCAACAATGAAATAATAATTAATTTAAAATTTGGCTACAAAGTGCTTTTTTTTATTAGGTTAATTTACACACTACAATACTTTCGCAGTGTAAATGATGAGAATGAATCCATATATATCTGTAGAAAATAGTAATTAAGTACAGAAACAAGTAGGCTGAATCTAATTAAATTTACGAACCATGATTGAATATATAATTGGGTTGATTGCAGGGACACCGTTGGTGACGTTCGCAAAGGAGAAGGTGGAGGCTGTGGAGGAGGAGAAAAGCTGGTGTCATACAGCGTAATAGATGGCGAGATTCTCAACTTGTACAAGAACTTCAAGGCAACTCTGAGCGTTACAATAAACAGACGTTTTTTACAACACTGGTATATGCACAACAAGGATTCACATGTACACAATATTTGATCTTATTTGTACATTCACATTAAGTCTTTGAAAATCCTCAAAATCTCTCTTATGATAATATAAAGTTACAATAAACTTGTTCCACGTAACTAAATAAAAACGAACTAATAGGTCCGTAAAAGATTGAATTTTAATATAATTTAAATGTAAATCAATATTCATTATCGTATCGATCAAATTCAAATTATATTAAAATAATAAAATACATGCATAACACTAATAAATGCAATTATAGATTAAGTATGATCATCGAATTTCTCTCAACTTATGTGATATATAATTTTGAAACAACTCAATGCACAATTAGTATATAAAAATAATATTTTTGATTGAATCATTTATCTATTTCGAATTTGAATCGTTCAAGATTCCAAATTCATTTTCAAAATTCATATGTAAATTAAATAAATTAGAAATACATTTTCATAATTCGTATAAAGATTTAATTATACAGACTTAAATAGTATTATCGAATTATAAATATCCTTCAATCCTACGATAAAAAATGAAATAATAGAATGAAAATTTTAGAAGAACTAGTCTTTAGTCTAGCAGTAAAAGCCCATGTCCTGTAAATAAAAAGTCATGAATTCGAAATCTGAATAAAAAAAATTATATTTATTATTGTAATAAGAGGAGTATGAATTTGAAAAACACATATCTAGGGGTGAAAACAGAGCGAATACAGAGCGGATAGTGGTAAAACCATATCCATATCCACTTTTCAAAGAGCGGATACAAATACGAATACGGATAGTAAACGGATGTCAAAATGTAAAACCAAATCCACCTTAAACAGATACGGATAAGAAGCGGATAATCTATGAATACGAATTCGAATACAGATACAAAACGAATAATTATCGGATAATAATGTTATATGAACTTTAAGATATAAATAATAATTAGTAAAATATAAATACGAAAATAAATGAATAATTGTAAGTTGATGAAGAAATTTATGTTGGAAAGACGAGAGATATTCCATTAATATAATATATAAACAAAATATAAAAAGTAATAACAAAAGATAAAAGATAAAGATAGCGTGGATATCCATAGCCGTTTACAGCCCTACACATAGAACACATATCCTCTGCATTAACTCAAAAGAGAATCTTTTGAGTTAATGCATCTCAGCCGTTTGATATTAAACGAAGTCAATCGAACTGTCTGATTTTAACAGAGAGGTTCTTTAATATTAGTGCGGATCTAATTTGCACAGATCTTAAAGTGAATCGAATGGTCAAGATACATTAACTCAAGAGATCCCTTTTGAGTTAACGCAGAGGATACGAATTCCTACACATATCTCCGTTGCTTTCAAAAAAAAAAATGGAAATTTCAGAGAAAAGGCGGATATCCTGAAACGGACAAAGCTTGAAACTCATGTAGTCACACGAATAACGTTAACAACCAACTAGAGTGGGTTCACCCAGAATGAATCAAGTCGAAATTGGGAATGGGACGTTTTAATCCGATCCGTTGAAGACGTTACGCCTGGGTTTATTGTTGCCATTTTATATAAACCATTCATGTTGCTAATTAATATTCGTTATAATCGGATCGAGAAGCTTTTTTTGATGTAAACTGTACAACAGAATATCCGATGATCATTGGCTTTTGATCTACTCTTCATGGATGACTTTTTGGGGTTAGACCTCGTAAATGAGATTTTTTTTTTTTCCTCGCTCTTGCACATGTGATATTTACATGTCGATCCTTATATATTTTTTATTTCTGTATTTTTAGATTTTGAATTTAATATTCGTTATTTCTATAAAAGATATGATTCATACTTAACTATGAATCAATGAATAATCACATCCACTTGTTTGAAAGGACGTCAAACAATTTCCATGTATTTAAATTATATCTATATTTATAATGTAATACATAAAAAAAAATCATCATTAAATACCCCATTAATACCAATTGCTACAATATTTAGCTTAGATATTCTTATAATTTGGTTGATGGATGAACTAATTAATGAAGAACATAAAAAATCAATCAGTTCATCTTCTTTGTCAAGAAACTTCAACTAAATACTAAAATTAACTACTATCAATTAATTAATTGTTTTTAGTTAGTAGAAACTTATTTATTAGCAAACTAAAGTTTAAATGTGTAATAGAAAAAAATCACTACCAATGAAGCTAGAAATAAACCTTTCTTTCTTTTTCCATTCTATTCGAGTATTTTCTAAAAGTATTTTTTTTTAAGATTAGTGGCTTCTTAATTAAAAGTAATTTATATTTCCCTCTTTTACAAGAGCATATCCGAAAAAGTTCCGATTTACTAATTTACTAATAAAAGGATCTGGATGTGGGTTTTCTACAAACATAACCAACCAGCCAGACCGAGCAGCTCTGCACCTCGGTTCCACTCTCAATTCCATGGCCATTTCTAGGGTTCCGATCTATGCTCTGCTTCTTCTTCTCCTTGTGTTCTCTGCTACCGCGGAGGAAGAAACCGGAGATGTGGCGGAGGAATCGGCGGTGCTGACACTTGACTCGTCAAACTTCAACGAAGTCATCTCGAAGCACCCATTCATTGTTGTCGAGTTCTACGCACCTTGGTAATCTTATAGATCTAACAGTAGATATTGAATTTGTAGTAGAAACTGTAATTCTGATTCGATCGATCTAGGGTTTAAGGTTAGTTTTTCGAATTTTGTTAGTGTAGCTGACGGGTTGCTTTTTTAAGAAAATTTATTTTCAAATTATTATTGTGAATGCTGAATTTAGATTGGATCCTGGAGGAGCGCCGTTTTCACTCGTGTGCAATTTTACGCTATAATTTTTGGATGAACTCTCTTCTAGTACGGGCATTTTCTTTTTTCAAATTATTATCGGCAGATCTAGTTAGAGAAATTATTTAATTGTATGACATACATTGTATGTTAGTTGTTTGATTTGAATTCACATGCAAATAAGGTAGTTTAGAAACTGGAAAAAAGATTCATTGCGCATGGCATGCATCTATGTGTCAAAATCAATCAATTCTTTGAAGAATAAAATATTGATTTTTTATTTGATAGGTGCTTGATATTTAATTATTTATGCCAGAAGGTAAATATATAGTTCAGATTACTTATTTATTTTCAGTACTTGTTGGAGACTGCCTCATTTTTATCATATGTGACAGTTAGTTTTTTTTTATCCTAACTGCTTTTAATTAAAATTTCCTGATTGCAGGTGTGGTCACTGCCAGAGACTTGCTCCTGAGGTATTGATATAAACTCATTATACATAAGTAAATATTTTCTGTATTCCTTATGAGACCTCGAATTAGAGAGGAGACTATTCAATATTTCCTCATGTACCATATTTAACAAGAAATATTCCACAGACCCTTATAAAGGATGACAGCTGCCCCTTATAATGCTTCATTCCACTTGTTTCATAAGAAAATGCACAAGGTGTTACCGATTTATCATCTTTCCTTTTTTGAGAATGAGGATGAAGGAAGTGTAACATGTAATGTTTCAAGCAAAAGTTAGATGAGAAGAGATGTGGGTAGTTTGACCATATTAAATACGGATGCACATGATCTTATTAATTTGTAGGAGAGCTTCAAAGTGTATTTAGATTTTGGCTTGAAATCAAAAATACATCTTCAAAGATGTCCTTCTTCATTTTAACACTTTTCATTTTTTTGTTAATTCAGTATGAGAAGGCTGCATCTATTCTGGCAAGTAACGACCCTCCGGTTGTTCTTGCAAAGGTTGACGCCAATGAAGAGAAAAACCGTGAACTAGCTAGCAAATATGATGTGTCAGGGTTCCCTACACTGAAAATAATTAAAAATCAAGGGGCTAGTGTGCAAGAGTACAAGGGACCCAGGGAGGCTGAGGGAATAGTCGAGTATCTCAAGAAGCAAGTGGGCCCAGCATCCATAGAGATTAAGACTGCTGACGAGGCAGCTAAACTCACAGAGGGAAAGAAAGTTTTTATTGTAAGTTGTTTACTTCTCTGGTTTGTTAAATTGAAATCCATGATACGTGGCACTCTTGTACTTTGAACAAACAGATATTTGACATTTATTTCTAGCCCCTTAATCTTGCTTAAGTGGGGTTTGCATGTAAAGGGACCTAGTTTAATGGGCATATATGCAACAAATTGAAAAAATATTTTGATATTTTAACAGATTTTAGATACAGATCATAAACCTTGTGTATTTGATCATGTCTAATTATTTATAAAAGGTATTGAGTGGAATTTGAAACAGAAGAAAAACAAAGTAATGAGGTGTTTCTATTGACTAAAAAATGTTATGGTTTTGAATATAGGTTGGTATCTTCCCTGAGTATAGTGGTAACGAGTATGACACCTTCATGTCAGTTGCTGACAAGTTGCGTTCGGATTACGATTTTGCCCATACCCTTGATGCCAAGCTCCTGCCGCGTGGTGATACCACAACAAAGGGACCTTTGGTCAGGCTTCTTAAGCCATTTGATGAGCTATTTGTTGATATCAAGGTATTACTATATTTTATTAAATTTTTTGATAATTTTTTCAGTTTGCAAAAATGTGTATGATCTCAGTGTAATTTCTTTTATGTTTTTTAGTTCCTTTATGGAATGCCCAAGAGCACGTTTAATTATGATCAGATTTGGTTTGTTCATGAGATCTCAATCAAGATAACTGAAGAATGAACCAAAAAGTGACTTTATGATGTTAATTATCTGAACTGCATGATACCAAAAACTGAGAAAGCAATGCACTATTTTTTTATATTAAACTTACAGTTGTCCCGCATTATGATGCCATAACCATTTTTATGATTGCACTAGAATATCACTACTTGGGTGACTCTTACTTGAAACTCTGTTTACATGCTACGCAGGATTTCACTGCAGAGGCATTGGAGACATTTATCGAAACTGAGGGCATGCCATCTGTTGCAACTTTTGATAGTGACCCCTCCAATCATCCTTATCTACTCAAATTTTTCAACAAGGAGAATACCAAAGTAAGTTTTTTTCTAAATTTTTTTATAACTATTGTAGCTCAGATAATGAAATATGTGGTCAATGCCGTAACCTCACTTGCTGGAAACTCAATTACCTTTAGGCGATGCTTTTCCTGAACTTTTCTTCGAATAAATTCGAAGCTTTCAAGTCAAACATTAATGAGGCTGCCAAGCAGTTTAAGGGAAAAGATGTAAGCTTTTTGATGGGTGATATTGAGGCGAGTCAAGGTGCTTTCCAGGTTTGCTGTTTATCAATATTTTTATATTATTATTTATTAGGTCTTTTGCAATTGGCTGTCGCGTGCTACCCAATCTATCACACAATTTACTTTGCAACAAGCACCCTTTAATTTAAAGGAAAAGAGAGATTAGGTCATATCACTTCTATAAAATAGACTTGTGTTTGATTTAAGTTTGTCCAAGAAGAGGTTAGGGGCTCATATTTGGAAGTGGGACAACTGTCAACATTTGATGAAAAATAATTTACGAAGTTTAATGGAAGAACACAAATGACAATTGACAGTGTAATGGCAAAATACTGGGTGTAATTTGTTAATATATGTGGGCTTTGTTGTTTATTTTTCAGTACTTTGGCCTAAAGGAAGATCAAGTGCCTCTCATAGTATTGCAACAGCATGATGGAGATAAGTACCTTAACCCGAACTTGGAGCCGGATCAAATCCTTCCTTGGTTAAAGGATTATAAGGTTATTCCTTTTTCTACATTTATGATTATGCAACTATTGATATGTTTGATTATTAAACTTTTGAATTCATTTATCCATTGTATATGTGCTCATTTGTTAATTTGTACCTGTACCCAATTCCTTCTTTTTCTGAAATGTGCAGGAGGGAAAATTAAAGGCATACAAAAAGTCAGAGGCTATTCCTGAGGTGAATGATGAACCAGTGAAGGTTGTGGTTGCCGATAACATCCATGATTTTGTCCTCAACTCTGGGAAAAATGGTATATTCATTTTTTTTTTTTTTGAGGAAGTATATTCAATTTTACCTTCCAACTTTTAGTAGTGAAAAATGATGTTATTATTTTTGTTGGATTGTGGTTGAAATCACAAAATGAGGATATTTGTTTGTTTAATCCTGTAGTTCTTCTCGAGTTCTATGCACCATGGTGCGGCCATTGCAAGAAGTTGGTTCCAATCTTGGAAGAAGCAGCTGTCAGTTTGAAAAATGAAGAGGATGTTGTTATTGCAAAGATGGTAGTAACCTTATTAATACTATGCATTATCAATTGCACTGATCAGATTATAGTTTCTAGGTTGAGTTATATTTGAGTTTAGCATGTCTTGTTAGCCTTGTTAGCTTCAAATTCTCCTTCCACTGAGTTTCTCGATATATCAATTCAGTAGAACTTTGACATTAATGTTACTTTTGTGTGTCTGTAGGATGCCACAGCAAATGATGTGCCAAAGGAGTTTGAAGTAACAGGGTACCCAACCATTTACTTCTCTTCTGCCAGTGGAAAACTCGTACAGTATGATGGTGACAGAACTGCTGAAGCTATAATCGACTACATAAAGAAAAACAAGGATTCACCTGCTACTGCTGACTCATCATCTTCTGAACCGACCAAAGATGAGCTATAAGGTATCTGCCAGTTTGTACTAGTACTGGTACACTTCAGGAACTTTAGAATATTGGTAAATTAAAAAGAAACTTTTAGGACCAAAATGAAAAAAAAAATATTCAAGATAAGAACCTTGGTAATGTAGCAACATGCTCTTGTTTTTAGCAGTTTGATATATGACAGTTCCTATCAGTAGGGTACATTTCAGTAACTTGTTGAACATAAGAAAATAGGAGATCTAATTAGAATTTAAATGAACAGATTAATTGAAACAAATCTTGGAGCTGTAACAGCTTGGTCTGATTTCTACAGTCTCTTTAATAAATTTAAATAGGCCAAAAATAAATTGAATTTTTGTTATTATTTTTTTGGTGACAGAACATATTGTTCAAAGCTTGGTGAAAGTTGAAGACATTCATCAAGAGGGGCATGACAGAAATTTAGGCAGAAACTGTTTCTTTTGTGGAGCGAAATTAAGAATTAATTAGCAGTAATGTTAATCATATTTAATGTTTTCTTTTATTTGAGTTTCTAGTAGCGTTAATAATTACTTTGTAGGTTTACTTGGTATGAGCCATCAGAATTTTGAGCTACAGTTTAATAAATGGCTTTTATGATTTGATTGATCCATCATTCACCCGTTATCTATGACGTCTTTGGTTCTTCATTTTGTTAAACTTGTGATTAGCAATACAATCAGGGGATTATTTTGCAAAGGAGCGCAGGTTTGAGTTATGATAGAAGCATAGAAGCATGACTGGGAATTTGAGTGGGAATCGCATTTATAGCTGTTGGTGGATCGGTGGTTGGATTTGAATCAGAGTCTAGCTTGATGCAGATTTAAAGTTTAGAAATCAGAAATTACATGCATGTCATGCCTTTGACCATGTTACTATTTATACTGTAGAAGTTTAACTAAGAAAATTAATGTTAACTAATTTACATCACTAAGTTTAATCAAGTACTTGGAATATATATAATATATAGTTCAAGAAACAGTTTACAATGTTCAGAAGATTATTTAAATACTGTTTATGATATTTTTTACAAATTCCAAATTTAGATCTAAATAGATTCAAATGCAAATTCAATAACTAAGGCAATTTTCTTCTGAGATTTACTTCAAGAGGGTGTCAATGGATATGGATACAATACAGGTGGGATGAAGGTGTTTGTGTTAGTCTTATCTAGGGGTTTGGAAACGGTCTGGTCCGGTCCGGTCCAAACCCGTCCGGTCCACGGGTTGACACAGGCCGCCAACCCAAACCGGTCCGGTCCACGGGTCGGGTTTCACGGGTTGGCACAGGTCGGGTTTCACGGGTTGGGTTTGGTTCGGTCAACCCAAACCCGTTCTCAACCCCCTGGCTCCACGGGTCCACGGTTTGGTCCGGTCCGGTCCACGATTCGGTTCGTTTTTTTTTTTTAAATTTGAATTTTCGGTGGGTTGGCACGGTGTGCGTCCGGGGGTTGGCACGGGGTGGGTCCGGGAGTTGGCACGGGTCGGGTCAGGGTTGGCACGGATTGGGTCCAGTCCGGTCCGGGTTTGCTCCGGTCCGGAACCAGGAGTTCAAACGGGTTGGGTATTCGCGGGTTGGATCCAAAAATCGAGTTCTGCACCTTGCTTAACCCGGTCCACCCGTTTTGATGGTCCGGTCCGGATCCGGACCATGGGTGGGCCGTCCAGTCCTGGACCGCTCGGTTTTTTTCAAACCACTAGTCTTATCACATTTCACTTACCTGTTAAAGTTAACGAGTGACAAAGGAATACCAGATAATTATTGAATAAATAAAGATATACTTGAACACGTCATGCACGTAATATCTTAAAGTATAAAAGTTATAATTATTGGTCTTATTTTTTTAAAAGAATGTAAATTCTTACTTCAATAAAATTATATAAAATTTAAAATCAATCTAATCATCAGTTGCTAATTAAATATAAATATACAGAAATATATAAATCAATCTTGTCATGATAAAATATTGTACATCTAATTGTACAAACAAAAACTATCATGTATGATTTTGTAATTCATTAATTATTCTACCAAGTAACTAGTACTCAACAAAACCCTCCCATAAATTGAAAATTGAAAATTTGTCCATTAAATTTTATAATTTATTTTGAGTAAAAGTTAGAGGTCATCATCTAATTATTTAATATTCAAAGATAATTTTTTCATTCGGATTTCGAATCTACATTGTTTTTGTCACTCATTCAAATATTAGTTTTCTTAAATTTTATAGTTTTATATGTATTAATATTTCAACTCCTCTTATAAAAATAAAATTTACATTATACAAAATTATTCAATCATTCGTCCTACCTAGTAATAATTATCTTCCGTGCAGACCTGCGGGTCCAAACTGGATTTGTAGGAGGGTGATTTTGGAGTTCGAATCTGCTGTGATTCCGAGAGGGATCGCAGGATTCTGAAATTTCGAAATCAACTGTTCAAACTTTTTCATGTGCGGATTTCGGAAATATTCTTGGAAAAGTAAATTTTCATGCACATATCTTGAGAAAGACCAACAATTGGGATCGGAATCGCAGGGTCCTGTGATTCCCCGAGAATCACAGCAGATTTATTTTCGTGATTTTGAGATTGAATTAGCATAGATTTCGGAACAAACGAAAGACACGGTACGGGATGGGCCGACTTTTTTTATTAATAGGAAAAACAAAAAAAAATATTGATAATGGAGTAAATTTATGAAATTTTGAAATATAGGAAGAACGTTATGGTTTATAACGTCCAGAGTACTGTAGCTGGACGTTAAAAACCATAATGTCAAGTTAATTTAATTACTAATAATCATAAAAAAGAAAAGAAAAAAAAATGTAACTGAACGTTATGGTTTATAACATCTAGCTACAGTGTTTTTTTCATAAAAACCAATCTCACAACAGCTGCAGTTAGAACTGAAGTTAAAAAAAAAAAAACACTGAAGCTGGACGTTATGGTTCATAACGTCCAGCTATAGTGTTTTTTTTTTTTAACGATCATTAGCAATCAAATTAACTGAACATTATGGTTCATAACGTCCAGCTACAGTGCCTGAATATTATAAACTATAACGTTCTTCTTATTTTTCGAAATTTCGTAAAAACGTAATCCATTATCGATATTTTCTTTTTATATTTCCTATTAATAAAAAAATCGGCGGGATGGGAGGCGATTTGAACTCATTTCTGTTTGTACCCAAATTAAATTAAAGGCATCTCCCGTAGCTGTCATGTATAAGTCCAATATTTTGTTACCACTTACCAAGCTTAGATACGGAACATTGAATACAAGGGAAAAAGAGAGTTGAAACGTTGGGAAAAGAAAGGCCTCTGTTGATCTAAATGCTTTGTCGATTGCCAACCAAATGAGTCCTTTTCAGGCCATTAGATTTCTTCATTCCATGGTTTTGCTTGTTCATAGGATGGAGTGTTTTAGTGTTAACTCTTTCATAATATGTTTCATTCTCCTCGACAAAAGAAAAAAAAAAGAAGGGGGAATTTCATAGGCAACATAAAAAATAAAAAATAAAAATACTCAAATCAGGGATCCTGAGCAATAGGTACATAACACCTCGAATTCACATCACCTCGGGTTACCTGACTCAAGCAAATTACGATCGGACGGCCCATTTAACATGGCACGAATCTCAAAACAGATCCCTACAGTCTCAATAGGCACCGGATTGAGTTTGGCCCAAATAAAATTAATCTGGGCCGGCCGTTGCAATTTGCTTGAGTCAGGTACCTGGGAGGATATTTGTCCCATGACCTCCTAGACCACAATTTCATGCAAAATCATTTTGTGAAATTTAACATCACCGTTAAAGATATTCATGCAGTAAGATGCTTTCTTACAATTACCATTCTTACCTTCCTTCTAAAAGCCCCCAATATATGCTTAAAAGTCAATCAATAGTTTAATAGGAGAAGCACCATTGGACCAAAGTTTGGTGAAATCAAACCGCAACATAAATTTTTTTTTTTTTTTTCTCTGGTCTCAATCACTGCCCAAAAGGCCAAGTAATTGAGAACAAAATTCTTGACTAATAAATGGTACTAGCACAAAAGTTGTTCCTTGCGTGACTTCTCTTCTTCCCCTTCTTATTCAAGCCCTTTGGTATCACGCTTCCCTTGATGATGTTACCTTCTCTCAATACTCTTTTGGAAGTTTTTGCTTTGTATATCCCTCCAAATATTATTATTTGCATATGACCCTCTCCTAGCTTCTAGTTGCATTGCATGCATGCATCCCTCTATAGAGAATTAACGAAATTTTTAACATCCAAAACTTATATTAATGTTAATTATGTCTAACAAAATCATTCACTAAGATGTCTTTAAATGGCAAATATTCATTTTTTTTTTTGCAAGGGTACATTTAAAAATGTTCTTATTCTTTCCCCTTAGGCCTAAATAAGCCGCTTTCTTTATCTTAGCGCCCTGATGTGTCCTACCCCAACCATGCAAACTACAAGTAGAAGCCAACCTCTTTAATTCGCCATGTTCTTCCCAAAACCATAGAACCATACTCAATTCATCATAGCTAGGCAGATATCTACTCAAAAATTATTCACATTACGGTTAATGAAGTTAAAAGTAGTATGAGAGGATCCCTTCTGTCATGTGTGAAGCCACAAAGCCGGTACACTGCCGACCTAAAAGAAGATGCGTCTATGTTCTTCTCTTCTCTTACCGATGGTCTTGCGAGGCTTAACGAGTCATTGACTAAGGAATCGGTCTCCCTAAAGTGGTCTATCGAAGCAATGAACCTATTGAAGAATATGCAAACCGACCTCCTTGCCTTGTTCAAGAAATTCAACTTGCCTATATCTATAGGATCAGATGAGGATTGGTTCGACCAATACATGCAAGAAACTGCCATCTTGTTGGATTTTTGCAACACACTCAAAGCTGCAATCTCGCGTTTTAATTGGTATTGCATGATTGTTGATCTCACAATAAAAATGTTAGCAGAGGATAATCCTTCAAAAATTGTGGATTTTGATAAGATGGAGTTCAATAGAATGGAAAAAAGCCGTGAACGGCTTTTTGATATGAAGCTTTTGAATGAAACAGTAAAAGTAGGGTATAAAACCTATTCTGCCAACCAAAAATGTGACAAGGAGATGATGCTCATAATGCTAGTCACAAAGACAACCATGTTGGTTTTGTCTTTGATCCTTGTTTCTTCAATGACTTCACCTGTTTCAGTTGACACAAATGGTGCTGAGCCTGGTAGCAGGGTTCAGGAGGTAAAACCCTGCTTTGATTTGCTTTCACTAATTGCTAGAAAAGTTGGTGAGAGGTTTGAAAACGCCGAGATCACTATAGTGGAGCATGAGATGATAGTTGAGGTATTGAGAGATTTGAAAGGGCAATTAGTAGGAGGGGTGGCTAAGGACAGAGTGAAATTCTTGAAAGATCTTGAGAAGTTGAGAGAGAAATTAAATGGGTTCAAGGAAGGGGTAGAGAGGTTTAATTCAGTGCTTCATGAGGTGTTTGATGAGGTGATCAAGGGGAGAAATGAGATGCTTGGGATTTTTAGAGACAGCCTTGACACTAGATGATTAGTACTATTTGTAAATTTTATCTATATCTCTGTCAATATTTAACATCTGATATAGATTGTATTTTTCGCACTTTAACTTGATTGCGTTGTGGATTGTCATCAATTAGGATAAACAAAAAGGAAGAAGCTAGTTGTACATTTTCATAAATGTTTCTCCTTTTTTGTATTTATGTTCGGATGTAATAATGTAAAATTCAATTGCTCAAATGCTTTTAACCTTTTCATCTGTACAACTGCTTGTATTCGCACACAAGCATGGAAAATATTTTACCATTTTTCTGAGTATTCTCATTATTAAGCACTTTCATGCAAAACAGAACTACTGTCTAGGATCAACCAATCACAAGGCACCATAGCATGATGGAAAACCAGGATGATACCGTAATTTCAAAATTCTATCTACAAATGAACTGAAAATGAAATATCTTATGAGATATTAGAATCCAGAAAAAGGTAGAAGGCAATTTTATAAGTTCTGTATTGCATTTACAAAAACAAGTTCGGCCATTACATGGTAGTGAATAGTGATGGTACTGAACCAAAATTTTACAAGCTGTCTTATGAATGAATATAGGGGCAAGAACAACAGTGTATTTCCCTCTTCTAAAAAATAAATCATGAGGAAACAAATAATGTGAGTGCTCAATGGGAGAGGAAATTGAACGGCATGCAAAATATACAAACATTTAATGTACTTGAGATTATAGTTCAACCAAAGACCTGTAGTTGATTACCTTCTGCTCTCGTTATCAAATGCTATCTCATGGATTCTGAAGGGTTACTATGCCTTTCTTCGGCTCTATGGTGAAATAGTTTTGCTATTGAACGTCTTTCACAGTCCTGCATGTATTTATTTCAAGTATCATAATCTGTCTTTGTGTTGTGTGTGTGTGTGTGTGTGTGAGAGAGAGAGAGAGAGAGATCATAGTATATATACCTTGAACATGTTAAGGTAAAAAGGTTTTGAAGGGTTTGTTCTTCTAAGCTTCAAATAAGTATAAGCGAAACTGAGTTGATCTCGAGGGGTAAAACGCTCAACTTCATTAAACCAAAGACAGGAAAACAAGTTTGACATGGGCGTGTGCTCCCTCACTATAAAAGAGCCTTCTGGCACATCTGCACTCAGAAAATAAAAAAATGAACTTTCACATTAAGAATTCCAGCAAATGCACATAGTAGGTAGCATTATTAAAAGTCGACAAAAACAACTAAGATTCTCTAATATACTTCTTTGAGTGAGGCTATGGTGCTATGCATAGCACGGATGGGGTCCGTGCTACGGCTCAAAATTTGACTTTTTAAAATTCTAATGGTCGATCCAACCGTTCAATGTGATAACCATATGAATATGTACTTGCAAACTAAATTTTATATTTTTTCGAATTTTTTTACTATTTTTTTAGATAGGTAGAATTTTGATGGTCCAGAATTTTCAGAAAACACTGATTTTTCTACCTATCTAAAAAAATAGTAAAAAAATTCGAAAAAATATAAAATTTAGTTTGCAAGTACATATTCATATGGTTATCATATTGAACGGTTGGATCGACCGTTAGAATTTTAAAAAGTCAAATTTTGAGCCGTAGCACGGACCTCATCCGTGCTATGCATAGCACCATAGGCTCACTCTACTTCTTTTGATACAGAAGGAGGCAAAAATAATAGTAGTTACTTTAGTTATGTTTCAAAATATCTTTCGTGCAACTCATTTTTATTTTCGTTTTTCCAATAATGCCAGACTTTTTGAGTAAAGTTTGATCATATTTATTTGCAAAGAACACCCAAGGTTTTAAGTAAAAGAGAAAAAGAATGACAAAATCTAGATCTGCTTTCTCATACATTGTCAAAGTTACCTAATAGCTGAGTGTTATTTTGCACAAAATCAACAAAAAGATCAAACATGGTCAAATATCACATATGATTTGCCCAAGAACAGGTAACTAATGGAAACTTAAATAAAAGAATTTTGAGAATTGTTACAGCTAGGGAGTAGCTTGTTGGGGTTCGAAGGGTCGAAGCGTTTCAGGCCGTCCCTCTGATAGAACTCGAACTGCTGATCAATTATAGTGTGGTTGAACTTGTTCAATTTTTTATTCTGTACCACCTCATCCCACACGCAGTGGCGGTCATAGTGATTTGATATGGCGTACTCGTGCTCATGCCGCCATAGGAAATACTCTAATATCAAAATAGGATCATTCTGTAGCCTCAACTTACTGTCTAACCAGATTGAATACCTGGTACACATATATATTGATATTAGGATTTGGCTTAGTTGCGCTGAGCCCCCTCTACTTTAAATTATGCAACTAATAGTTAACATCATATAATCCCCTCCAAATATGCAGTTAACAATTAATACAAAATTTTTCCAGTACAATAAATTTAAAGAATTCTGCAACTCCACAAAATAAGTATTTAATTAGCTTGACGTAATGGAGCCTTGATCATGTACAAATTGCTTCTATTATTTTCTGTATTATTTATTTGTTTATTCATATTCCTATTTTACAGTACCAACGTGTATTTTAAAGAGCTTTCAGCCAGTAAATATATTGTACTTCTACCAGAACTAAGTGATGGAGCATCTTTGAACAATAACCAATAAGAAGTTTGTACCAGAAACCCATAACAGCAGTGATTAACAGAGTCATGCTGCTTGGATACTGGTATTCCCTCCAATTTGACACAACTTAATATTGGATTGTTGTGTTCAGTCCTATACTACTTAAAATAGCCTTCAAATCCAATTCATTATGACAAATTACATCAGTTCAATGTAACAAAAGGTACTTCCAACACCAGTAAAACAGGTTGGCCATACGACATTTTATTCTTGGATTTATCATCAACACAACTGACAAGATATTATAAATATGGCATATGTATTAGAAAAGATGGCCTGACCTGGCAGAAGGAAAAAGGCGGTGTGCCAAAAATTTGGGGACTTTGCCAACTCGTCTCATGTCATCATACGGTAAATTTTTTACCACAATAGCCTTCCACAAACCCATAAATCCCAAGGAATCTATCAGTTGTCCCTCTGACAGAAGGGTTTGCAGTGTCATTTCATCCAAAAACATTGCAAAACACACACGTTTCTTCGATAGTCGTGTTATCTAAATATTAAGACAAAAAGTAAAAATGCCTTAGCTAAAATCAAGTAGGAACTCAAGAGTTTTTTTGGTACTATACCAGTCAAGATGGGTGCTTGTAGTGTTAGTGTGTTACTGATACTTCTTATTTATTATTTGCTCTTTGTTTAGTTCTTGTTTTTCCTCATATGTAGCCTCTTCATATAGACCCAATAACAATTAGTACAACACCAGCGAACCCAGTCATAGAGGATACAACACGGCTCCAATTGGTTACCCAAAACCAACAAAGAAAAGCAATACAAACAATAGATCACTTCTAGTCCACTACTGGTACAGTTTATGTACATAATTACTGGTTGAAATCGTACCGTCTTGCCAAATGGTGACCTGAGACGATCAGAATTTCCAAAAATACAAGACGAGACCGCAATATGGCAACTCCTCATATACTTCAAATCCTCTTGTGATATATCAAATCCAGTACTGGACCCATCAGGTCCTTTGACAAACCCACAATTTATTGTCTGGTCATGAGCAACAAATGAAGTTTCTCTCTCCTGAAGAGTCTGGTGACCCGCGAATCTGGGCTCCCAAACTGCTGAATCATTAAGCTTTTCTTCATTTTCTGTGTAATTGAGAGAAAACGTAGAGAACTTGTTGTTTGGTGCAGGTTCTACCAACTGAGCAGTTGAGTTCAAGAACTTCATCTCACAGGTTGAACCTGGTATAGAAATGATATAATACTTCAGTTTTCAGGGCTGATATTAACATAAAAAGAAAGATAGCCAAAGCATTACAAGTGAGGTTGTTACCGAATACAACAACAACAACCAAGCCTTTAGTCCCAAACAAGTTTGGGTAGGCTAGAAATGAAACCCAACCGGAGTCACAAAACCAAGGTAGATAGTAAAAATAATAATAAAATAGTATAAAATACAAAAAATAATACACAATCTGAAATTAGTATACCGAGTACATAAAGGCATATTTGTGTTAGTCTTGACACTTAATTTGGAAGCAAAAATCATTTATCTTATAGGCTTTTGCAGGTAAAAAAGAGGAAAAGAAACCAGCATAAGATAAGCCTAAAGTGACAAAACATTACAAGAAGGGCAGAGTTGATTTCTGTTTAAAAATCTCTTCTGGAGAAAAGATCGATTAAAATGTACTTGGTTTGTCTAGTCAGATTTGGTCACTTAAGTTGAAAGCTTCAAGAATCTATTCTGTATTTTATTGAAAATGGAGTACACATACATACTTTGCAAAAAACACTCCCCGGAATTGTAAAACATAAGAAGAAGAAAAACCATTGTAAAACAATGTGCACTAATTGGGTGTCAAAAAAATCAATAAGATAATGCCGCCTCCATTTTACAACTGTAATGTAGTTTGAACCCATTTTGACAACACTTTTGGGTCAATTTAAGATAATTCTATCCTCTAATCAGATTCTTCTCCTTCTAATTTTTTCTTTTTGCTCTTAATTTTCTATAAAATATAATCCAAATCACTTATTTGAGGAGATGAAAATTGAAATAATCATTGGATGTTTTTGCAAATACTGAAATCTTGGATGTTTAGTGCACATAAGAATCAAATACATCAGGTTTCTTTCCAAATATCCAAAACATTACACAGAACAAACTCACTTGCAAACTTGTGTTTCTTTGGCTTTTTCTTCAACCCTGATTTCTTCTCATGACCTTTCCCCTTCTTACCACCACCATGACCACCATTATCACTATAGTTACCAATCTCATACAAATCCTTATTAGCCTTCAAATTCACTCCCTTGCTTTCTTTCTTATTAAAATTCTCATTCATTGCCATGTCATCTTGTGCATCGATGCCATCGTCATATTCATCCTCTGGAACGACATCTTCATCATCATAATCTTCCTTGAACAAACCCAATTCTTCCCTCCCCCCTTCGTTGTATAATTTACCATTGTTTTGAGTTTCAGTATTTTTATTTAAATTTGGTGATGTCTGTGAGTCTTCTTCAGCATAATCTTGGTCTCTTCTCCTGTCATCCCGGTCCCAGTACCTGCTTGATATATTCAGAAAAAAAAGAAAAGGAGGGAGCGGGAGCAAGACACCATTTGCATTAGATAATTAGTATAACAACCACTAAGGCCAAGGACGGACTAATAGATAAGATAAAAAAACAAAAGAACTGTCCAGTACTAGTGCGATGCCATTGACTGACAAGACTGTCCAAAGTAGTACTGGTATTATCCCAAAGAGGTACCATTCCAAAATTCTGGTTTAATCTTTCTGATATTGCAATCCTTGGCATTTAACCAACAAACACTCAAATTACGAAAACCTTGCATATAACAGAAGCACACAAGTTTTATATTAGCTTACAAGCTCCTATCATTCAACCATAAATTACAAAGTACCTTGAGTCACGCCCAGCTTTTGTGCCTTGTCCAAATCTTAACTCTCTTGAAAATTTAAACAACGTTTGATTCGATTTCTCAAAATCTATGTCAGAATTTAATCCTTGTCCCGAATCTGCAATTTGCAGCCCATACAGCACATGTTAACACAGATGCTTTTAATATGCTAAACAATTGACTCTCTAAGTAGTTCTTAGCAGTTTTCATTGGTACATATCAAAGAATTTTGCACCCAAGACTTCAGCAACTTTAGATCACAATGATTCAAGGATTTAGGTAAGAGGCTGCCATGCCATGGTACCAAATTGTTACTATGCTGTGCACACGCTAATTTGAAGGACTGGAACCAGAAATGGGGAACCATAGGGACCCAAATGCTTTATACGACTTTTCATTAAGTCACTTACGTCGACGAAATAGGAGGAAGGCCAAGAAGAAGGCTAGGCAAAGGGTCAGGACGATAACTGGACGCCTCCGACGGCTGTATGGTTTTCCGGCACGGCGGATCCGGGCGATGGGCTTATAGGCTCCGACCCGATAACCCGTGCTGACTGGGGGCTGGTGGGTTCGGAGATCGGGTTGCATTTGCCTGTACTGAGCCATTGAAGCATCTCTCTCTAATTTTAGCGAGAGAGCTTAGAGTTTTATAAGTTTGTCAAGTAGTTATACAATTGCATTCGAGTGATCTGAACTAGGGATTTTACATCTCGACTAACTGGCCCGGAGAAAGAAGAAATAATTTTTAATTTCTGCTGTATTGGTTATTTTTGGTTTATTATATTTTGTTTGTTAAGAGAGAAGGACGGGTTTTGTCCGTAAGACCGCCGACATTTTTATTATATCTAATTACAAATTAATAAATATATTCAGAATTTTTTTTTTTTTAGAGATACTATGAAGAGCACGATAATGAAATCTAACGCTGAAAATTCAATTTTTTTTTTAAAGTTATTTGTTAGATTACTTCTTTTGATATATAATTAGCATATTTATACTAAAATACGCTAAATTACTTGAAATTATGTTGAATTACACTGCGCTAAATTATGTTAAATTATGTTGAATTACACTAAATTACATTAAATTACGCTAAATTACACTAATTTTGCTAATTCTAATGAAATACGGTAAATTATGCTAAACTACGCAAAATTACGCTAAATTAGACCGATTTTGTGCCATCTTTCATAATTCATAAAATTTAGTAAAAGAATTCCAAAAATAGTAAAAATTGGTATTCTACCATTATATAACTAATTTATTGAGCTACTTAGATTGAATAATAGAAATGAAAATCTTAATCGGAAAAAGAAGTAATTTAACGTATTTTAGCGTAATTTAACATAATTTAGTGTAATTCAACATAATTTCAAGTAATTTAGTATAAATATGTTAATTATACATGAAGTAATCTAACAAAAAATTTAAACAAAAAATTCGACCTTTTCAGTGTTAGATTTCATTATCTTGCTCTTGTGTCTCTAAAAAAAAAAGGGAAGAAACCAGTCAGTTTCTGGCCGGTATGGGCATTTTTTGAAATACCCAGTGGTTCTGGGTATATTTATTAATTTGTAATTAACTTTGGATATTAATAAAAATGTCAGGTAAGACCGTAACCTAGAAGGCGAGTATTATGTCGAAGAATATTGAAAATAGGGAAATTTCATTTGGATTTGGATTTTCTGTGGCGATAACTGGACGGGTTTTGAGTTTTATGGTTACGATTAACTGGACGGGATAAATCATTCCATTCTTTCTATAAATTGAGATTACATGAAGTCGTACTTCTTTCATGAAATCAAATAATATAACTCAGAAATGCCTGATTGTTTTTATTAATAAGAAAGTAAAAAAAAAATATCAACAAGGGGATATGATTTCATAAAATCTTGATTTATAGGCTCAACCGGATAAATCATCCCGTCCAGTTAATCATAGTTATAATTTCAAATCAGACTGCTAATTAAAAAAAAATTCTGAACAGGATAGACCACCCCGTCCAACATTGTAGTATTTTTTAATTTTAAATTTTCTATTATTTTTATATATGTTGAAAAAGAATTATTTCTTCAGTGGATTACTTCGCCTCGTGAAGAATCAAGGTAAATGAGAAACACATCAATCTTTCCATCATACTCCTCAGTTATCTCTTAACTAAGATGGGTTTTAAGTATAATTTTGAGTTTAATTTATTTATTCAACCCATCAACAAAGCAATTTCTTTACTAAACACGCATGCTTCATACAGTTTACAAGATCTGCTCTACGCTCCGATTCATGATAAAGCAAGCATTGTATAATTTTTTTCAACATATATAAGAACAATAGAAAATGAGAAAAAAAAAAAATGCTACAGTGCTGGACGGTATATAGTCTATCCCGTCCATGATTATTTTTTTTCTTTTTTCTGTTTAGTTAATTAGTAATATGATTTGAGTTTATGGCTACGATTAACTGGACGGGATAACCTATTCGATTCTTTCTATAAATCGAGATTACATGAAATCGTACCTCTTTTTAATATTTTTTTATTTGTTTTTCTATTAATAAAAAAGGTTAGCAGACCATTAATAAAAAAGTTGTAAAAAACAGCCATTTAGATTAATCGTTGGCGGTGACCAAACCGTCACGGATTTTCCGGTCTAATCAACCGATTATAACTAATTATTTTTAATTATTTCAATTAATCACTTAGCTGTACCCTGTCCGTCCGACGAGCGCATACCGTTATTTACAAACACCGGTACAGACAACGCTTCGGAAAATTGACATTTATTTTCCTTTCTCACACATGATGTTTCTTAAAATAATACTATGCATCCAATTATCCACACGGTCCAGATACAATGTGATTAAAGGAGTAGTTATTTACTAATTTATAATCATCTTCAGTGCTTCACAACTTATAACAGATCGTCCTTTGCATCAAGTTTCATTTTATCTTTCATCGAAGTCCTACAAATCAGACGGTTATTGATATCTCCGGGCTCTGACTCCGGAAGTTCCCTTTTGGACCCCGCTCGGTCCATTTCATTGGGCCGGATAGCCCGGATCCATGTAAAACGGCCTATAAATCGTCTTTCTTTCAATGTGTTCCAGGAACGCACATCATCCAGTCGTTTTCTTCCAATCCCAGCGGTGCACGTCGTGGTTATTGCGTGAACCGGGCTTGTTTTTTTCTTTTTCTTTTTTTTTGAGGAGAGTGAACCGGGCTTGTGGTCGAACGAATTTGCATCCCCTGAGATATCTCATATTTTACGTGACATTTTGGAAAATCTCAACCGTTCAAATACGTTCTACACGAATCTCATTGCTCAAATAATACTCAGAGGACCGGACACGTCGGTCACGCAAAATATGAGATATCTCAGAGGATCCGCACTCATGGTCCAACCGACCAGACAGATCGTGTCGTCGTTTCGAGCAGAGTCAGAACTCTATATATCAGAATAGTGTTCGCAGTTCCCCACGCAATCTCTCTCTCTCTCTCCCTCCCTCCCTCGTTCGTTTCGTAATGGCGCAGCAGAGTAAAGAGCCGTGCAAGAAAGAGGCGTGTGACATCCAAGCTTGCCTCACCAAGAACAATTTCGATTCCAAAAGGTAAGCCTACATAACCCCTCTTCTCTTTCTCCCTCTCTTTTTTTTTTTCCTTAATTCCATTTTGGAAGTGTTGCGCAATCCATTGATACAGGTGAGTATCACTTAATTAGCAAGCACCCCGATTTACTTTAAAACTAATTCACATTGAGCTCTGTTCCAAATCAATTTTAATTACCTTGTAATTATGAAGTTTAGATTGGTAAATAGGTAAAATATAAGTACTTTGACCTCAGTCAAAATATATTATATCCGGAAGCATTCTTGGGTAAATGGGTAAAGTTTACCAAGCTTTTTGTCGATATAAAACTCATTATAAGAAAGGGGGTCTTTTAGATGTGTCCTTCCTAACTGTTTATCTACAATAATAAGCCATGGCAACTTCATAATTACCTTTACACTTGTACCATCTCCCTTGAAATAATTCTTACATCAGTAACCTGCTGGTACAAGTAAAAGCTGTTTATCAGTAGGGAACTGATATGGTACAGGGCCATGGGTACTAAATTGCGTATACAGTAGTGGAATGGGCTTGAATAATATGGTAAATGAATTCAGCATGTGTAGAATTTGTACATTTAATTTGGTTACTGAACTGCTACGTGACTTGTGTGCAATTTCAGATTCTTTGACCTCCTAAGTGTGAGTTTATTTTGGGATTATTTTACAAGTGGGTTTGGTTACACATATCACATGCTAAATAGAGAGTTTACTGAATTTAAAGCATCTAACATTTTTGAAACTAGATAAGCTTAGGTGCTGACATGCAATTTTTAAGTGTAAGTATCATATATAAATTGAAGTTTCAGCTCACATATAAATTAATTTCCAAACTAAAAATCATATTATATCACATATTTCCTTTAAAAGAATCATTTACCCTTGTAATGCTTATTTTTTTTAGGTGTCTGAAAGTCATCGAGTTATTGCAATCCTGTTGTGAGAAATGCAGCTACAAATCAACACATTGTGCCTCGGTGGCTGGCCTTCTGAAGAATAGCTCAAAGTGACACAGAAAACCTACATTTGAATTCTTTTATTATGTGATCACAACAAAATAAGACTACAAGTAAGTTTAATGAAGTCTATTGTTGAGTTATATAATGTTGTACTTTGACACCAGATCTGATGTGCAGTATTAATAATATTTATAGGCCAGACTAGTTAAACCCTACAGAAAATAGTCGCTCATCTGTCATAAACTTGTATCAGGAACATTGCTGTAACCTTTAGTTGTGCACTATCGCTATAAATTGTATCAACAGTATATATGTATGATAATGTTGGTCAGAATACCACCAGAAGCCAAATCTCAGTGATATGACAATGCCCTTTCTTGATTGTAACATACCATCTTGTTTTTGTTTTGCTATATTTGTAATATTTAATTTTTTCTGTTTTTCCTTTAATCAGAGAATAATGCCTACATAAGCAAACTGATTTGCTGATAGCCCAGTGAATCAAAACTTCTTGGGAAGACCTAGTTGACTAGAATTATTTTGTAAGGCTGTAGTGTACTTATTTTATTCTTCTAGTTTGTTACCTTAAGTAACCTTGAGAGCTATTTACTTCGCATGATTTATTTTTCTACTCTCCAATCTGTTGTCTCTTGTGCATTTATCCGGTTAAAATTTTGCGTGCATTGTGTATAGATAAAGGAAAGCAATTTATGGAAATGCGCTTGAGGGAATATTGGCCTCGAGGCTATTTATTTTGATGTAAACATTTTTTTAATCACCTTCACCCATCTGCTACCTTTGTGCTGATATGTTAGCGAAAAAATTGCATCTTTTTATTGTACTTACTAAACGGAGCTGTTTGTGTACTTTTTTTGGAATTAGTACCTGATTCTTCCATAGTGTAAAACTTCTTATCTGTTTTTGTGCTTGTTTGATCCCTGACCTGAAATCTTTTGCGATTCGAAACAATTGTGTGTTGAAGAAAAGCTTGTAATCAGGTTTGTCATCCTCTCCTCCCGGCTAAAAATTGATCATTTTGGTTACTAGATTGTACATAAAACATGTAAACTCGATCTATCAAGTCCCCAAGTTATGATCTTAAGCTTTTTATTGGAATATGAAGTAGTTGTGTCACTCTATCTATGTTAGCCCTCCAGCAGGTCTATGTATCCCTTGAGAAATTTAGTTATCTAAAGAGATTAACATCTATTATCCTATCTGAAAAGCGGATTTAAGAAATTGAAAATGCCAGATCGAATAGGTACATGTAAAGGTATTGCATATAGGCCGATGCTTTGGCTCTTCTGGAATTTTGATCTTTGTCTGCCAGTAGGGGGTTACATGTGCCTCTTTGTACTGTTTTGTTCCAAGTTCATTTGACTAGTTAATTTGTCTGTTTAATTTATTATGATTGACACTTATATATTACATTGAAGTTGTCACTTGCAATATACTAGGCTCGGACTATTTGTTCATAATTTACAGTTCAGTTTGGATATATAGGTTAACACTTTTCCTAACTTATCAGAAAGAAATTTGATCCAAAGTAACACTTCCAATGATTAGTGTTGACACTTACAAGTGTGTTAATATTTAATTTTAGTATTTAATTTACTCAAGCAGATACTACAATTATAGTGGCTTTTGACCAGTAGCAGACAGGAAAGCACTGGCACAACTTCACTGGCAGCTTTCTTCTAAATACTGTGTGTGATGAAACAGCCTCAGATTTCTCAAAGCTCTGCCTTGAGCTTCCATGCAGCAGTACTCAACCTCTGATAGTGGTTCCTGTTCAACATTCTCTTCTTGCTTTAAGTTGATCCACTTTATCATTATTGAACACCAGACAATTGAAACCACCATACCAATGACAATAAAGATGATCAAAATTATATATCCCTCATTTTATGTTGATGCATGTCTCTATTATTTGGAGCTGATCAGTCATTTGGTGAAGTGGATTCTTTGTTTGGAGCAGTGGAATGAAAGGTTGGAGGAGACAAGTAGAGGAGCAAGGCAATTTAAGATGTGTATTTCCACCAACCATTTAATTCAAATTGTTTTAAATATTAGCTGGAAATTTCAAGGGAAGCTTTTAATGGAATTCATCTCTAGACTCTAATATATATTATTGTACAGTTTAAAACTTATCTCTTTAAAGAACTGTGCCCCACAATTCCACATAAAGAGTCTAGTGTAAACTTGAGTAGGCGTGTTCCAGTTCAATTGTAGCTCTTTGTTGTGTACTTGTTGTAATTCTGTTACTTCATTCCTGAACCTTTTTATGATTTTTTCTTTTAGAAGGGTGCAAAAAGAGTAGCAGCTCAATCTGCTCCTAATGCCTTAAAAGTTAAAACAGAACAGAACTCTATATTTGATCGATCTGTTAAATTGAAAACAAACAGACCAAATCCGCACCAGTCCAAAATGAAACCACCTATGTGTTTTCTGATCGTTCCTTTTAGATTTGATGGACCGGATCATAACAGCAAATCCTGCTTTAAGGCAGGGTAAAGATTTTAACAGAGCGGTTTTGGCTTCACGCAGAGCATGGACCATAGAATTAAAGCAACGCTTCATATGGTTCGTGTTTAGCATAAAGCCAAAACTGCCCCGTTAAAATCTTTACTCGGAAAAGCAACAGATATGGACCTAATCCTAACGCCTTGTTTGGATGGAGAGCAGAGGGGGGGAGGCGAAGAATAAAAGGGAATTGAATGGAATATAATGGAAGATTAACATATTTAATTTCTTCGTGTTTGAATGATTAAATGGTTAATGAGATATAGGGTTGGACATTAGTGTTATTTTTTTGTAGAAATATTTGCAACAAATTTTTTTTCCATCCGTTATATTTCAAATCAGAAGAAAAATCAATTCTATTAATTACAATAATGCAAGGTTAAACTTTTCCTCTCCTGTACAATTCACCTCGGACATAAATTTGAATAGAAAGCACGGCCCAATCCAGTCTTTATTATAATTTAATTTTTAATCTTAGCCCACCTGGAAAAAGGCTAACCAAGCCATTTATAATTTCTTCCAACCAACTCATGTTATGCAAAGAAGCACAGCCCATTTATAATTTGAATATATAAGCATAACAAATTAGGATGATTAATGAATATTCATAATCTTATAATTCAATTTAAAGTTGTATAAATAAAATTATATTTATTTAAAAATAAATCTGATAGATTTTTTGAATCTATGTGAATATTAAAAAAAATCCAACTTATTTATAGGATTTGTATTTGAATGATGCATGCACGATCTACATCTGAAATCTGTTAAATATTATTATTTTAATATATTAATATGTTTTGAGTTGTCTCAAAACTAGCTATCACATATATTAAAAAATAATTTAAATTAGTTCTATTTATTAATTTAATAAATTCATTATCTTAATTTATATGTTTATAGCAAAAATAACTATATCTACTCAAATTATACCTGTAATTTGCCATTTCAGAAAATCTAGTAAAAACACTTGATATATCATTCATATATGATCTGGATTTTATCTGAAAGCTATTACTTAAAATTCTCAAATATTATTAAATATAAACTTATATGTGCATCTCACAAAATTTAATAAAATTAAATATGCATTTAAATCATAATAAATTTCAATTTGAGTTCGATAACAACCTAATGCAAATCCAATTTTACCTTGGTCCGGGGTCCAGCTCAGGGTTGGCCACTTGAGTCTGGATCCCCTAAAACTAGAAATTTGAGCTTGAATCTGGACCGTCCGATCAGAATTCAGGTCAATCCAGCTCAAACTTTGAGTTACTTGAGGGGATTCCCTCTAGAGATGTGCTCTTAATTTTGAGTCTATCAGTATCACCCAACGCCTTAAATGCAGTTGTTATCTAAATTATTGAACTAAAATGAAAACATGCTAATTGGCATTTAATTGGGCGTCTAATTTAGGTATGCATTCATTACATGCATAGTATACATTTTGCATTCCGATTAGGGGTGTTCAAACAGTCAGTCGATTCGGTGACCAAAACAAACTTTTCTTCGGTTTTCAAATATAGAACCGAACCGAACCGATTAAACCTATCAACCGATTAAGAACCGAACTGAACAAACCGAAGTAAATATATTGGTACCATTATTAATGAAAAGAACACATTGTTATACACAATAATTGAAGTTCGGTTCGGTTCGGTTGGGTTCGGTTTAGTTTAATGAAATCATAATAATACCAATAAAATTAGAGTCAAACCAATATAAACCGGTCAGTTCGGTTTAGTCGGTTTTGAAAAATCTAAACCAAACCGATCTATTTAAACCGAAATAATTCAAAATTTCAACCGAACCGATTTATTTAAACCGAAAAACCGATCCATTTAAACTGAAATTATCCAGTTTGATTAAAAACCGAACAAACCGAAACGTTTGAACCCCCAGTTCTGATGCTATGTTTCTAAAAGATAGAAACAATAAACTTAATTCTTTTGCGTGCAAAAATATCTGTCTGACAAAATTATTTGTTTAGAGCAACGATAATTTATCTAATAACCAAACCAATCAAAATCTAGCAGATTTTATGGGCTGCAAATTAAATGTTATATTTTAATTTCCCTACCTGTCATGGTACTATTTGAATCAGTACTATTTTCACATTATTCTCAAACACTAACATGAATAGTATTATTTTTGTACTATTTATTTGATGATCCAAATATATATGTCCTCACATAACATTAAGTAGTTCATTGTAAATTAATGACTTTCATGATTATAACAAACAATAAAAGAATTAATGATTTCCTATTATTGATAGCTGTACTATCTATCACCCTTCTATAAAATCATTTAATTAACCTGTGTATGATGTACAATTAATTGCTGCGAACAAATTAAATCCCTCTTTAATTAATTAATAAATGGAAAACCTGAAGAATTATATATATATAACTGTAAATTAATTACCTCCATCCTATGACAATTATCTATTGACTGATCTATTAAGTTCCAGGCTCATTAAATAAGACTGTATATATCCGAATGATTAATTACTTACTGGTACCTAAGCGTACCAGTTCGGCAGTTCCTGTAATTCTCTGGGCACCTAGCAAACAGATGATGACGCCGACGATGATCTCCTCTTAGCGCCAAATTTACGAAGGAAAAACAACTTCCTTATGACCTTGATGAACAAAATCAAGCTGGGGTTTCTATGATGAACCAACGACCCGTTGGTCGACGGCTCAATATCAGATTCATGCGAAGTAGTCCGAGCAAGCTCTTCATTAAAATTCTCCCACAACATGTCCATCTTTTCTTCATCATTGGCATAATTCTGATCTGCATTCTTCACCTTCTTCGAATCTTTGCCAGATCCTGAGAGGCTTCTACGGTGCCGAGAGGGCGGTGATTTTTCGAGGGGTGCAACCGAAGGCAAGTACCAAAGAGGGGAGGTGGTGAAGTGTGGAAAGGGAAGGTGGTGGAGGTGTGAGTCATGGTCTTGATGTTCAACAGAGGGGAAGCTAAAGTCTTCCATTTATTTTCTCCTTACTTTTAATTGGATTTTGATGAGGTTCTGAGTGAGACAGTGAGTGTATAATTGTATATGCAGGAAGGAGAGATGTCGTTAGTAGCCTAGCCTGTAGGGGACCAGTGATACTGATATGTCTTTTTCTTTTATTTTGGCATTTTCGATGCTATGTGTTTCTTCTCTTCAAATGTTACGGATGTAGCGGGTCACTTGAAGGGGGAACCAATTTGGGTTGGGTCCCATGCCCATCGGACTCAAAATGAGTTCGATGGATTCGATGACCGTCCGATCTGCTTTAAGATTCACGCCCGCAACTTTCGCGTCTGCTTTAAAATTTGTGCACATGAATTTTAAAGTCCATCGGACCCAAATTTGAGTTCGATGGGCATCGGACCCAAGCTGTTCTCCTTGAAGGGTATTTTTGAATATTTCCGATCTACTTTACTTTATAAGTCGTGTATTTCCATACAAAATTTTTAAATTTTCGAATCGTTTAGTATGAAATTAAGTGATAAAAAAATAATGAAAAATAAACACATTAAAATTAACTTGAAATTTTTTTTTTGACCTCTTGACTTTATACTAAATGAATCCAAAAATTTATAAATTTTGCATGTAAATGAATTTACTCGTACGATGGATCGGTTTGAACGGTTTGAATTCGTTATTTGAAGTCTATTTCATGAATTTTGAAGGTAGTGTCACTAGCTGAAATATCAATAATGTCATAGTAACCAGACTTTTGTATTTACGGTAATAATTAAGTTCGTAATTCGATATAATTCAATAATGTTTAAAGTATATTGTTGTATATTTTAATATATAGTTATATACTAGAATAATCATTCTAGTTCCCGCAGTTGAGTACCCGCATCGTACCCGCAGTTAATCCCGTCGCGATTAACTTCCATAACTATAAGGTTGCGGTCTCCACAACTACCGATTTAACTAATAATGTTATCGGACTTTCCATTTTGAATTTCAAATGTTCTTTTTTCTCCGTTTTTTTCTTTTTCGAATGCTTCGGCGATTTTGAGACGATTTTAGGTCAATTTGGAGGCAATTTGGAGGCGATTGTATGCGATTTCGAAATTGGAAGCGATTTCGTGTGGTTCCCACAAGTTTAATCGGTGATTTTGAAAGGTGATCAGCTAGATTAATATTGTTTCTTTTCGATTTTGTTTTTGTTCTGGTGAATTAATAATGATAGATCGTTTTGTTTCTATTTCACATACACAATCGTGTTTCAGTGTTGCTGGATTTTGAGATGTTTGTGACAATTTGATTTGCAAAGATGATGCAATTGTCTATTTTGTGTTAATTTCATCATTTTATTAAGAAATCGCTTGATATATCTTGTATTAATACCTGACAGAACTAGTGTTATGTCCAACGAAATATAGATATAAATTCTTGATGTGTTCAGATATAAATACTTGGTTGTTCAGATATAAATACTTGATGAATGTTATGTAGGGTACAACATGCATGTTGGAAGTGTGATATGTTGCTAATTGATATGTTTTTTGGTAATTGATATGAATTTGTCTAAGATAATTGATATGTGAAGTTTGTTATTTGTTATAACTCTGTAGATATAAATATTCTTTTAAGATTATTATTCATCCAACATAATATAGATATAAATATTTTATGTGTTCTGATATAAATACTTGATGTGTTCAGATATAAATACTTGATGTGTTCAGATATAAATACTTGGTAGTTCAGATATAAATACTTGATGTGTTCAGATATAAATACTTGGTAATTCAGATATAAATACTTGACGTGTTCAGATATAAATACTTGGTAGTTTCATAATAATACCTGATATGATTCAACATGTACACTCAAATATTATATAAATATTGGATTGTTTAGGTATGAATTTGTCTAAGATAATTGATATTTGAAGTTTGAAGTTTGTTATAACTCTGTAGATATAAATATTTTTTTAAGATTCTTATTCATCCAACATAATATAGATATAAATACTTTAGTTCGTAAGTATAAATACCACACCCTTATAGTTATAAATACTTTGTAAGTATAAATACCACAATAATAGAGATATAAATATTACCCGCACATAAGCTAAGTCAAAAAAATTTGGTCAAAATTTTATGTTGACAATTTTAGTGGTCCCCACATGTCATTTATTACCCACACATAAGCTAAGTCAATATTTTTTGTTGACAATTTTAGTGGTCCCCACATGCCGTTTGAGTGGTCCCCAAATGCGGGTACAAAGCGAAGATTTTTCAAGAAAAAGTGCGGATACGGTTATTTTTGGAAAATTCATATATCATATATGTAGTTAAATGTATAGATATAAATACTTGTCTTGTTTGAGATATATACTTCACAATGTTACTATTAATATTAGTAAAACCAAATTACAGTTTTGGAAACGGTTGCAGTCTCCACAAGCAGTTATGGCAGTTTAGGTGCGGGTACTCAACTGCGGATACTCATATCAGCTTCTTATATACTAATATTGTAAAAACAAACAAAAAATTAACAATTTCCATGATTAATATCCCACAAAATTAGAAATATATAAAGAATGTGCTGCAAAAGAAAAATAACAGATTAATATTAAATGCAATGCACTAACGAAATTTTGAACTAATTTTATTACAAACATGAAAATTGTATATTCTGGCAACAACAACATAACATAAATTCTAGGGCTGTAAATGAGCCGAGTTTGAGCGAGTTACTCGCAACTCGAACTCAGCTCATTAAATAAATGAGCGAGTCAACTCGAGTTGGGATGATAATAACAAGTTGTAGAGCCAACTCGAACTCAGCTCGTTATCAACTCGAGTTGGCTCACAACCGTTTATAACTCGTTTAACCAGTTAATTATATACTACTAGTAAAAGAATTTATCAGTATCCATTAATTTTTCATACAGCAATAGTACATAAGCACCAACAATTTTTCATACAACAACTTAGTACATAAGCACCAGCAATTTTTCATACAGCAGCTTAACAAAAATAATTTCTAGGATTTATTGTGACTAGTGCTATGTAACTCGAGTTATAAATGAGCGAGTTGGGATAAGCTCAAATTCAGCTCATTTATTAAACGAGTCAGCCAACTCGAATTGGAACTGACTCGAGTTATAAATGAGCAAGTTAAAGCGAGCTGTAAATGAGTGAGTTATGAGTTTAAGCAATTTTCTCCAGTCCTAATAAAACCGCAGTGTATTATGACATACAATTGTTTTATCAAAAGAAAAAAAAATAGCAAACGATTGAAAGAATCAAAACTTTTTCTGGGTGGGTGTTTTTATCTTATGCAGGTGAAGTAAATGATATGAAGTTTTTGACATCTCCTCCGCAAGAGAGAGAAAGATGTGACAACACTTTTTCTTTTTTAACTTAAACCGAACTATATATATTTGCGGTTGCAGCTATTAGGAATCTAGCTAATATGCTACGCGTATATAAGGGTCTCTCCGTGCTACGGTTTACTTTTTGAGTTTTCAAAATTCTAACGGTCGATCCGAACCGTTCAACATGATCTCCATATGAATATGTACTTGCAAATCAAATTTTACATTTTTTAGAATTTTTTTACTATTTATTAAGCCACTTTGAAAATCGTTGATCCAATGGTCCAGCAGATTTTACTGTTGTGTACAAATTAGTGTTTTTTCAAAGTGGCTTAATAAATAGTAAACAAATTCTAAAAATTGGTTTGCAAGTACATATTCATATGGAGATCATGTTGAACGGTTCGGATCGACCGTTAGAATTTTGAAAACTCAAAAAGTGAGCCGTAGCACGGAGGGCCCTTATATACGCGTAGCACCGTAGCACTGTCCCAGCTATTAGATTAGATTATATAAATATCTATATATAACCATGTCCAAAATTGGTGGACATATCGTTTTGGGGAGGGATCCAAAATAAAAAAGTTATGATTAAGTTAAGCATGAATAGTTTCTTATACCAGAATGAAAATAGTTCTAAATTATTATTATTATTATTATTATTATTGTTGTTGTTGTTGTTGTTATGATGATGATGATGATTATTATTATTATTATTATTATTATTATTAATATCAGGGTAGATTGATTGTTTGTACTTTGAAAACGAAGATAATGACGTGAGGTGTGATTGTGGCACAAAATCAATGAAGCATTTTAACCCCACTCTATTATTATTATTGTTGTTGTTGTTATTATTGTTGTCGGAGTCTTTCTAGTAAATTCAATTTTATTGTATTCCATCTATTTTTCAAGAAATATAAAAATATTTATAATATTTCAATAGAAAAAAAAATCATAACATCTTCTATTTAATTAATTAAATAATTCATCGTTGAATTTTCGCTTAATTATTCAACGGATTGATTATATTGTGAAATTTTCAGAAAGTAGGTGTAGGTTGTGAAATTTGATTATTTTTTTTAATATAAATAAAAATTTCGGCATAAAATATTACTTTGGATTCTAAACCAAACACTAATTCTCTTATATATAATTTTTTAATGTATCACTAATGTAGGATTTTATAATATATTTTTACTCTATATAATATAGACATGAACACGAATAATATGCACGTCATGACTTAAAACCGATTTATCACATCATTTTTATTCAATTTTTATTAGAATAATTATTTTGGTACCCGCATTGTACCCGCAGTTGATTCCTTTCCCAATTAACTTCCATAACGGTATAACTAACTTTGTCAATCATTAAACTACCTTGAAAAACGTGTAAAAGATGAGTCCAGTTTTTTTCTTTAAATACTTGATATCTTAAGTATAAATACTTGATGAAGCTGATATGAATATTTGATATCTTAGGTATGAATACTTTCTATTTTGTATGAATACTTTTCATATTTGAATATTTGATATTTTGAAAAACGTGTAAAAGTATGTCATAATGGATCTCATTTGAAAGAGAAAATTGTGTAGAAAACGTTCGTGGTTTTAAATTTGTAAAATTCCTCATAGATCGTCCCAAAAATTGGTTAGATTGAACGGAGAAAAAAAAAACCACCTTGAAAAACGTGTAAAAGATGAGTAGATATTGTGTCCAGTTTTTTTTAAATACTTGATATCTTAGGTATGAATACTTGATGAATTATATATGAATACTTGACAATTTAGGTATAAATACTTTCCATTTTGTATGTGAATTAATTTAAACCATGAATGTAGCACTGGTGGTGTGATCCACGTGACTTTTTGGTTGTGGTCCCCAATGCAGTCTGACAGTTATAAAAAGGTGCGGGTACGGTATAAATACTTTTTGGTTTTGGTTGTGGTCCCAATTCATATATCATATATGTAGTTCATTGTATAGATATAAATACTTGTCTTGTATATGTATAAATACTTCACAATGTTACTATTAATACTTGTAAAACAAAATTACAGTTTTATAAATACTCATCGGTTGCGGTTCCCAAAAACAGTTATGATAGTTTATGTGCGGGTACAGTGCGGGTACTCATATCAGCTTCCTTTTTATTAAACCATGAATATCGATATTCTGTGGAACGCAATACATGGCAATAAATATCTGTGCTACTTCAGACTTCAACTGAAAAAATGACAGACACACACCGATTTAAGTCACAAAGTAATTGCCTACTTTCCATAAGTGTCCGAAGAGATAAATAATGGTTGCACTTAAAAAAGATTTTAGTCAAGTAGGGGTACAATTTTTGGTACTCTTGCTTTCCCGAAATTTTTATTTTTAACATTTTAATAAAATTCATTAATAAATTAACCATCGTTTTCGGTCAATTTCAAATCTAACACGGCCGCAGAATGCCGGAGCGGACCCATATGGGGGAGGCCGCAGAATGCCGGAGCGGACCCCCATATGGGTCCGCAGAATGCCGAAGCGGCCCCAGGGCCGCATAATGCCGGAGCGGACCCTGGTCTTTATATCCCGAAAATGACAGGAACATTTCATTCCACACTCTCACACCTTCTCTCTCCTGAGTTAGCTCTGATCTGTAAGTTTTTTCTCTCTTCTTTTAAATTTTTTATTTTTATTTCAGTAGATTAAAAATTTAATTAGAATAATTAATTTAGCAATAATTTAATTAGAATAATTAATTTAAATTAATTAATTTAGTTAATTTTTAATTGTAGGTTTCTTCTGTATTGAATTGGAAAATGGCTCTTATGGTATCCATCTACACTGGTGGGGATGTATTAACAGGTCCTAATGGGGTTTACTACAGTATTGGACCCGTTACTGTGATCCCGGTATTGCCAGGTACGGATTATTTGGGACTTAAATCAAGTATATGTGGGAATTTGGGGTTGGATCAGGGTCAGTATGACCTTAAAATTGATGCCAAAATTAGCATGCCGACTAGTTCGGCACAAACCTGGTTCCAACTATTTCCAATTCAGAATGAGGGAGTGTGGCAGGTATTGTATAACCAAACCATGAGTTTTTCTGGGGGTGCATACAAGATAATTGACCTATATGTGGAGGTTACCAGAGCCCGGCGTTCGAACCCAGTTCAGAGGTTAATCCAGGGTCGTAGTCGGGGTAACTCATCCGGCTCTAGTCCATCCCCTGTCCAAATTGACCAACCGTCCAGTAGTCGGGCCCCAGTTCAGAGGGACCGACCCTCCCGTCGGGCCCCATCCCAGACTGACCACCCTTCATCTAGTCGGACCGCTCATTGGGGTCAAACTTGTAATCCGGATGAATCTGATGAAGAAGTGGATCCGGAAATACTAGAGGCAGAGGAAAATTGGGGTCATATTGATCCTGAGGGTATGAGCGATTATTCTGACCAAGAAGATACCGGGCCTGTGCTCGGACTATCAAGGAAATTCAAGATGGATAGCGGGTTTCAGATAATGGATCGCGGGGTTCAGCACCCGATTCATGCTTTCAACGACACATCAGGGTTTATGGAAGCCAATTCGGGTTTGTTTGGAAGTAGAGCAGATTTTGAGAATGAATTGTCCGAGGGACAAACATATGACTCAAAGGAGGACATGAAGAGCGCAATTGCCAGGTTTCACATCCTTTGCAACAAAGAGTTAATACCTACGCACAGTGACCGCACAAGAATGAGGTTCAAGTGCAAGGACAGTTACTGTGGGTGGTACATACTCGCAAGGGCCACCGGTTATGGAACACAATGGCGTGTCTCCAAATGCCCAACACAACATTCATGCCACGCGGATGCGACAAGAACAGATCACGCCCAGTTGTCAGCTGCTATGGTTGCCGAGTGTATATCCGCTCACATGAGGAACGATGTCGACCTGAGTATTCAGGCTGTCCGAATTGCTGTTGCTGAAAGGTACAACGGTCAGATACCGGCGTACAACAAACTGTGGCGTGGCCGTGAGTTGGCAATAGCCCGTCAATTTGGCAGTTGGGAGGGGTCATACGCTCTTGTAGTTCCATTGTTGGAGGCAATGAAAAGAAGCAACCCAGGTACTACATTGTTCCTTCAATTTTTACGTTATTTCATTATCAATCAAAAATTGAACTTATTTTTTTAAATTTATTGACAGAAAAATTGTTTGAGGTGACCTCATATCCCACTGGTGAACCTGGACCATGGAGGTATTTTCATAGGGCGGCTTGGGCATTTGGACCGTGCATAGCTGCTTTTCAACATATCAGACCGGTCATCACAGTTGATGCATGTTTCCTGTCAGGCCGGTATAAAGGTAAGCTGTTGATTGCAACCGGGTACGATGCTGAAAATCAGCTCCTCCCGTTGGCTTTTTCACTGGTAGAATCAGAGAGTTATGACGATTGTGCGTGGTTCATGAAATGGTTGCGCCGTAATGTAATCCGCTCCAGATTCATGTGTGTCATCACTGATAGGGGAAAGGGTATCAAGAAGGTGTTCAGACAAGATGATATGGGGTGGAACGAGGAGGATGAGGATCAATGTGTTCACCGTCTTTGTGCTACTCACATAGCCGAGAACATGAAGAAGAACGGTTGCAGTGATAAGGCAATCCGTTTTTTTAGAATATGTGTGGCTAAGAGGAAGATGAGGAGGTACGAGCAAGGAATGCAAGCAATGGGGCAGGCATGTGACATTGCCCTCAATTGGCTGGACGGTGTGGGTAAGTATTTGGATCAAGATGAGAACGAGTGCCCCAAACCATGGAAGATATTCCAAGCACTGGACGGTGGTTACCGTTGGGGCATCATGACTACAAACGGGTCGGAGTCGCTTAATAAGGTCTTCAAGTCCTCTCGTAGGCTACCGGTTGCAGCAATAATTGAAGACACATTTTACAAATGTATGACATGGTTTGCGCAAAGGAGGGCCAAAGCGGAATGGGAAGTCAGTCAAGGTCAGCAATTCTCGTGTCGTGTGCATAAGGTACTTTTATTTGTAGTTATTTCTTCATAATTTTTAATGAAGTTTGTTAAAAAAAATATCTGACTTCTTCATTATTTTTTAATTTTTCGTAGCTGATCAACAAACGGTTCGAGAGGTCCGATAAAATGAAGACGCTGGGGGGCTTTGGAAACAACAACGAGTTCGAGGTAACCGCCACACAGGAGAGAGTTCACGCTTTCATACCTGACGATTCTGGTCGGTTTACCAAGGCCAATTACAAATACACGGTGATAATCGGGGATGATCACACGGTAACTTGCACGTGCCAGAAGCCTCAATTGGAGAGAATACCGTGCTCTCATGTTCTGTCCGTGTGTCGTCTCCGAGGCATCGACCCTGGCGTATTTGTAAGTCAGTATTATCACATCCATACACTGATCAACACATGGAGCGCACAATGGCATGTTTATGGAAATCAGTCGGAATGGCCTCCACACGATGGCCCGGTCCTTGTTCCAGAGAAAAAAAATATTGCTGTGGGCAGAAGACAGCACGACAGAATTCCGATGTGGATGGATGTTCTACATAATAGGAGAAGAGGACACCAAGCCGGCCGAGATACGCAAGAAAGACAAAACAGAGCTGCTCGGGCTGCACGAGATTGAGAGTTAATGTTGTTTTTCTAATTGTACTTGTAAAACTATTGTTTATTTTCGGTTAATTAGACGTATTTGTAATTTCCGATAACATTCGCATGTTCTATTGTATGCTTCTTTATATGGCTCCTTGTTCTATTGTAATGTTTCTTTTGATCAAACAAACGACGAACAACAATTTCAGATTAAACGACATTTCAAATATAAGTAATTATACACAACTTCCAGACAAACGTTACATTTTTGATAAAAATTTCCAAAACAAAACCATAATCAAATTCAGAATCAGAAAAAAAAAAGACCAGGGTCCGCTCCGGCATAGTGCGGACCCGGGTCCGCTTCGGCATTCTGCGGACCCATATGGGGGTCCGCTCCGGCATTCTGCGGTACCCCCCCATATGGGTCCGCTCCGGCATTCTGCGGCCGTGTTTTTCAGATTTCAACTATTCAAATTTGTTGAGATTTGTGCATGAAAATTTTCTTTTATCGAGATACATAAATGAAAAATTTTGAATTGTTGAAATCTGGAAAGCAGGACTTCGCTTTTCTTAGAGAAAAACAGTAGAGTCGGATCCATCTAGGTTAGACACTTAAGCTGCCTTCATATTTCATATTTACAAACTCTAATCACATGTCTCCCTTTTGTTTTATTAAAAGCAAGCAAATTAAATCCGATATTGGCCGACATTTTTATTAATATCCAAAGTATAATACAAATTAATTAATATACCAGTTCACCTGAGTATTTATAAAAATACCCATACCGGCCATTTTCTGACCGGTGCTCTATTTATTTAAATATCGGCCATTAAATGACCGGTACCTTATTTATTTAATTACCGGTCATTTAATGGCCAGTACCCTTAATTTTTATTTTTTTGTTGTTTTACACCCTATAAAATACCCGTATTTCTCTCTCTCCCCTTCACAACTCACTCAATCCCGAATTCTCCTCTTCTTTCAGGTATATTTTTGCTTTATTTAATTTAAATTTATTATTCTATTTAATTTATTTATTTTAATAATTAATTTAATTATTAAAAATAATTAATTTAAACTTATTTAATTTTTTAGGGTTTAGTGGATTGACCATACATGTATACAGACATGATCCATTTAATTTACACTCATTTAGTTTGTAAATTAATAAATTAATGAAATAATTAATGTATTTAATTTTTTATTTATGTTTAATTATTTTTCAATAACCTATACATGTAGATTAGTAACCTGACAATTGTTTACCATTTTCCAAAATGTAGTTTGTTTGCCATGGCCTTGATTTCATTACACTGTGGTGGGAAGGTTCTTAGTAATGCATACGGGGCTTATTACTCCAAAGAGGCAATTAATTCATTTATGATTTCCAATGATATCTCACTTTGTGACTTAAAATCCATAATTTACGCATGCACGGGTTATAACCCAGAAAATTGGAACTTAGAATTGGCAACCCGAGTTTGCAATGGAAACTCCAGAAAATATACCCTTGTGAAACTGCTAGATGAAAGTACTTGGAGAGGGGTGTACGGCCATTTAAAGGCCACTGGAAATTTTATAATAGAAATCTACGCCAGAAGAGTTCCGATAGAGACAAAGGTTGGAAGTTTTGGCCAAAATTTAGTTGTGCCAACTTATATAACACAACGAGAACCATACACTCTCGCCGTTCCTCCAACACAACGAGAACCATACACTGACCCAGAAACAGAGTCCCTACACTTCACCAGCACCCCAATCACGACTTCAACCAATACTCCAAGTTTCATCCCCACCTAGACCCGTGCATGTGGCACATTTACTATTACCGCCACCAGAACCTTACCCCAGATCGGCACCAGTAGACGATGAAATTGGATCGAATTTTGAAAATATTAATGAAATTCCGGAGGAAGATCTGCAAAGTGGGGATGAATTTGATGGAGAAAACTGGGACTCTGATCACCTGGAGGGTTGTGGTGAAGATGGTCTAGTTGAAACAGCTCAATTTGTGGCCGGATATGCGAATTTGCCGCTTAGTGGCTGGACTGATACGCACCTGTTCCTAGACTTTAATGATGTATTTGAGTTTAGAGAAGCATATTGATACCTCGCATATTTAGTCTATTTTAGGCCTGTTTTAGTACCAGATTCGTGCCCTAATTCACCAGAATCATGGGCATTTCATCGATATATCTTTAGAATTTGGTACTGCTGAGTGTTTGTTTGTTTTCTGTAGGTTTGGAGCAAAACACACGAAGAAACGGCGATTTGGGATGATCTGGTACGGCCCTTACCAGGTTTGGTACGGGTCTTACCGGACTTAGCCGATTTCAGCTCATCACGCCTGGTACGGCCAGGCCGTACTACTTTGGTACGGGCCGTACCTAAAGGCGGCCTGACAGATTCAAATCTTGGCAGAGGCTATTTAAGGCGGGGAGCTCTCCAATTTCGAGAGCTTTTCATTCTAAAGACATTTGAGAGCACAGTGAGAGAGAGAAAGAGAGCTAAGGAGCTATGAGCAAGAAGGAAAGAAGAGGAAAGAAGCGAAACTCGACGGATCAAGCTTCCTCCTCTCGATCCCTTCGATCCATGGCTTTCTCTATCACTCTTATTGTATTTTTAGATCAGATCATGTGCTGTGAGTAGTTATTTTAGTTTCTAGGGTTTTGAGATGGATTCTTGATTTGCTTTGACTTTCTTTGACTTGTATCTTGTATGAACTCTTTTGATTGTTTGATTGTGATTTCTTTGCTATCTCTTGCTTTGTTTGCTGTGATTGTGTATGATGAACCTCTAGGTCTAGATCAAACCTATCAAGGTCATGTGATCATCTCAATCTCTCAACCAAATCAAGTGCTTAGGGTAGACTTGTTCGAATTGAAGCCGAGAGGTTGAATTCTCCTCTAATCGACAGATTAGAGGGTGCCTTAGGTCTCCAATCAACCAGGTAGGGTAGATCTGTACCAATATATGAAAATTGAGGTGTAGAAATCCCTAAAAGGCAATCAATTGCATTCCAACCTAGATCTTAATCCAACACACGAGAGTTGAGGCTTAGGAACCTTAGGTATGGTCAATTGAACCTTTCTAAAGAGTTTAGCACAAGGTACCAGCAAGGAATGTATCAACTCGAACTGGTAAGCTCTGTTCTGGCAAGCAGTACGGGTCTTACCAGAGTGGTGCGGCCTTGCCTTACCAAGTTAAGTACGGCCTAGCCGTACCACTAGAGGCAGATCACAGATGGAGTCTGAAACCCTGGAAACGCCTTTTATCCATAATCAAAACACAGTTTACATTTCTTCTAGCATTTTATTACATCTGTTTGCATTGTTAGATTTGTTTGAATTGATCTTTTAGGAACTTAAATACCAAACCAAATCTTTCTCACTTCTAGTTTTTAATTGAGTTCGGTCGATTCTAACCCAGCAATTGCCCGTCCCTGTGGATCGATACCCGATTATACTACTCGATAGGGGTTGTGCACTTACAACCCTTACTCGTGAAGTGTAAGCGCGGTTTTAAAAGGTACGCCCTCAAGCGTACCGAAACTTGCGTTGCGCTTTCGCGCGAACACATATATTGGTTACTATAGGCAACAGATTGAGTATAAATGTGAGCTGGCGTCGGACCAATATTTTAAAAGCAAAGATGATCTAATTAAAAAGATTAGAAAACACTATATTACTAAGAATCAGGAGATTAGAATGAAGAAAAGTAACAGGGATCAAATTCATGTGGTGTGCAAGGACCCGCGTTGTGGTTATGAACTTAAGGAAAAACCAGCGGGATATAAAGATGCATGGGTTATAACGAGGCAAGACAAGTCTCATACATGTAGGACTGAGTATACAAGGACCGACAATGAATGTTTAACGGCATCAATCATTGCCGATGCCATTGAGAGAAGCATTAAGAGAGACCCCTGTATGAGCATTCATACGGTAGCAGACTGTGTTTTATCTGTGTATGACAATGTAACCCTGAAATACAACCGACTGTGAAGGAGTCGTGAGCTTGCAATAGCCCGACAATTTGGGAGTTGAGAGACTTCATACAGCTTGCTGAGACGACTAATGATGGCAATGTGCGACAAGAATCCCGGCTCGAAGTACCAATTTCTGACCAGTCCGATACGAGATAAATAATCAGGAGTAATTATGAGACATGTTGTTCAGTTCAAGGCCGTCGCCTGGGCTTTTGGTCCATGCATTGCAGCGTTTCAGTACTTGAGACCAGTGATCAACATAGATGCATGCTTCTTGTCTGGGCGGTATGAGGGGAGGCTTTTGATAGCTTGCGGCTATGATGCCGAGAACTAATTGTTGCCTATTGCATTTGCAATTGTACATAAGGAGGATACCGAGAATTGGGGTTTTTCCTTACACTGGTTGAGGAATGAAGTGCTCGGATATGATAAATTCAGTTGTGTTATATCGGACCAGCACAAGGGGATCAAAGCTGCACTGTCAGCAGAATACGGATGGTCTCCAGAGCTTTTTGTGCACATGTTTTGTATGCAGCATGTTGCTGACAACCTGGTCCAGAACTATGGAAAGAAAAAGTGGTACGAATGGAGGTTCAGAGAAGGAGCCAAGAAGAAGAAGCCAAGAAGGTTGAAAGAGATGTTTGAAGAGTTTTCTCAGGTATGTCTAATTTATAATATTTTGAATGGGGCATCAGCCTCGCCGTTCCACTACTGATAGGCAACGAAGAGGTATGTAACATTCATCAAAAATTATATTTCTTTCCAATTATATCAACTTACTAAGTAACATATGCAAATGCAGAGGCAAGAAACACAGCAAATGCGACAGAAAATAAGCGAGTTATGGCAGAGGCAAGTGGGTCCGGAGGGTTACGGCGTAGCACAGCTACAAGTCGTTTAGATACATCTGCTATATTTACAGAAGCAATGGGAGAGGCAGTTGCCATAGGAGGAGAGGCGGTTGTGGTGCAAGGATAGCCATTTGGAAGCCAACCGAGGAGGTCAACTAGTAGGCGTACAACAAGGGCATCTGGAACCCAAGCAGAGTCATCTGGTAGTCCATTGATCGGGCCAAAACATGTAGTGAAAATTCATATCTTTTATTACGGAAAATGGCCAAAAGCGAATGTGAAGTAGTTATTTTCCCAATTTATTTACCACAAATGTGTTTTTAGGATATTTTGGTAGGTTTTGGAGAAAGTTGCGTATTTAGGCAAAAAATGGAGCAAATGTGTCGAATTTAAGCGATTTCTGAAGTTAGCACCAAATCAGGGCACCGCTAGAAGCATGCAACATCTCACACGAAGTGCACAACATGCGAAATGGTGAAATTATAGAAAATCTGCTGAGTTAGGGGGTCATGCGAGTTCAACCTATGTCGCATGAGGCATACATCTATACCGCACGATCTGTGGACTCAATCCGTGAACTGTTCAGATTCTGATCAAATCTCCACCGTTGATGCTAATTTCGGTATAATTCTTCTAGAAGGGCGTGATTGCTTCAGAGCCAAGTTTGGCTCGCTATTTTTTGCTCTTTCTATGCAAACTTGGAGTGCACTCCAAGTCTCCACCTTCTCCACTACTCCCACTACTCTACATCTCATTTATGAAGGCTATAAAAGTCTCCTCTTGTAATAGGATTTAGTGTAGTGTTTAATTGTGTTAAGTCCATAGAATCGATTAGCATCCTCATGCTAGGTTAGGTTAGAGAATTGCTCAGAGAGAGGAGATAGTCATCAGAAGCTAAGCAAGAGAAGAATGCGTCATCTAAGGAGGCTAGGGTTCTTCAATCTTCAATTGGGTTGTAGTCTATGTTCTCTTTATTTTATTTCTTTTTATTTTGCCATGGCTATGATGAACTAAACTCCTCATCTCCAGCGTGAGGGTTTGTAATCGAATTATTTGTTATGTTTTAATATATAATTATATTTTGTGTATGTTGATTTGTGTTTGCTCTATTATTTAAATTCTTTTTTAAGTCTTTGCATACATAGTTTTGTCTACTATATGCCAATATCCTCCACATACCAATAGGTGTAAAGTCTGAGAATCCCAATGTGAGTGGGACACCCTCGTAAGAACTTCAAACACTTCGGCTAATGAGGCTTGGCAGCGGTTCAAAAACTAAGGTTAGAACCCAGGGGGCTCCCTTGGCAGGATAGCGTAGATTGGAAATTTAGGTTTTATTAGTAGATACTTAATTTAGGTAGGGTCTTTGGGATAATTAATTGAGGGGTAGAATAGGATATGAACAATTAGGTTTGTGTGAGAAAGTTAATTGCATACTTATAGTACTCTGAATTGTTGCCCCAAAAGCCGATCGCGAGATTGGAAAATCTTTCGAATCACGTACACAGAAACCCAGCACGCCCTGCGGGTAGTGACAGTGGAGCATGCGGGGTAGCTGTGGGACAATTCTACGCCGCATGCGGGATGACAGACCGCATGCGGGGTATGAAGACGTCAGAAATATATATTTTACATAATTTAGAAGGAGAAAACCTGAACCCTAGAGAATCTCTATTTAATTGTTTAACTCAAACCTTAGCACAATTAGCGCCTCCGCCTATAACTTTAGGGTATTGAACCCAACAAACTATTGTAAAATTATTTTGTAAACTATTTTAAACCAACCGAAGCACCTAGACTAGTGAAAAGTTAGATAACTAATACACTATCCCTATGGATCGACACCTCAATTATACTATACGGTAGGATCATGCGCTTGTGATATGAACGTAAGTAGAAATTAGGGTTAAAAAATATATTAATTTATATTGAAAGTTAGTAGTACCATTTTGGTTCATCAGCCATTTGGTAGGCCATCTTTTAGAACTAGTTTGTTTCGTGGATTTAGTTTTAGGCGTGGTAGTAATAGGTGATTTATATGCATGTTGTAAACTTGTTTATTTAGATGCTGTTTTCAGAACTTTTTTATTTGCAATTTGTGTGGACTTTATTTGCAAATTGTGTGGTCCTTTTTAATTGCAAATTGTGTGTACTTTACTGTTTTGCACGAGACTCTGAATTGGCTGCGAATTTAATTGTAACTCTGAATTGGCTATGAGACTCTTTTTTATTTGCAATTTGTGATGCAAGTCTGACTTGGCTATGAATTTAATTGTGACTCTGAATTCTTTCTCACACCTTCATTAAGTCTAAACAAACTCTAAATTGATGAAATAAAGTCTACAAAATAGACACTAAAGAAACTCAAAAATTTTACAACCTAATTCATCCAACTACAATAATACTACTTTTTAGAACCCAACTCAAATGCATCCAAATTTTAAACCCTACTAATACTACTTCTTAGAACGAGCCGATTTTGCCAGATCTGGATTAGTCACAACAGACGAAGTGGTAGCCTTACCAGTATAAGTACACGGAACTAACTCATCGTCTGATGTTGGAGGCTCTGGATCAACCCTTTTTTTTTCAAACCATAACCGCAGGGGTTTTTCACAAAGTTATCGTCTGAAATTTCATAACTAGAAAATTCCGGCTATATGAATGATTGACATGTCTTTTTATCAGGGTATACTGGACACTTGTACTTTTTTCTCTCATTTTTACCTCGATCACTAATTGACCCTCCTCTCGCTATGCCACGATAGGACGACTTATCTCGGTTGCTATTGTTCATCCTTTTGGCCCATTCAAATATCGGTCTTTTAGCCTCAAAAATCGCCTTCTCTTTCTCTATGTCCCTTCCTCTCTTTCTCTTCTGTGAGTTGAGTGAGTTGTGAGGAGGAGAGAAAGAAAGATGAGTATTTTATAGAGTGTAAAACAGCAAAAAAAAATTAAGGGTACGAGCCATTTAATAGGCCGGTAATTAAATAAACAAGGTACCGGCTATTTAATAGCCGGTATTTAAATAAATAGAGTACCAGTCAGAAAATAACCAATATGGATATTTTTATGAATACTCAAGGAATCTGGGTATATTAATTAATTTCTATTAAGCTTTGGATATTAATAAAAATGTGGGCGATATTGGTATCCAGGTGCAGTCCATCAATTGATGCAACATTATCTTTTATTTGAATTGATTGGTGCTTTTGTAAAAGCAAGAGGAAAGTTTAGTCTAGAAAGCCTAAGAAGTTGGCATCTTCTCTTTCTTTGTTTTCTCTTCCTTTTCTTGTGTGTTTTCTTAATCATGATTAGTGATTACTTTGAATTCTTTAACCTTTTTTTCAAAAGATAAATAGTGACTTTGTCAGCACCCAATATCTCAAATGAAAGTACTATATTTTAAGATGCTTTTTGGCAAAGGCATAATAATACAGCGCTGAATTCATTAGAAAAAAAAAATAATGCTAATATATGAGAATATTTCATGGAATCTCCTATGAGGCCTGACCTTAAGATTAATTAACGAGAAAATTAATCAAAAAAGATGAGTAGACAAATGGAATTGTTCAATGATTAATTACTAAAGTGACTTCATAAATTGTAATTCTCATGAGCACCTGAAATGAATTTGGAATTTGTGACCGACGATCTTTTAGGCTTCTCCATTAAAAAAATAATATATAAATATATAAAGCAGAAAATTTGACATTCTCCAACTGGGCCATTAACGGGCTTCACTTATTGGGCCTTCCGTCCATAACCCAGCATATACCATAGATTAGCTTAATTAAATGCTGAATAGATTCCTTAGTCCTTACTGTTAAAAGTATTACAAAAAAATTGTGCCAAAGACCTACTAAAGGGTCGAATAATTCTCACAAAAATTCAATTATTAATTCAGTTTATCAGGTCAACAACATATTTAGTCACAATATTTAGACCATAAAAATTTAAATTTTGTTTCAAAACGAAGAGTGTGAGAAAGTAATGAAGTAATGAAGTAAAAAAATCACCTCCTCTACAGTCTACACACTCCGAGAATAAGTGAGAAATTCACTGAAATTATACTGTGCTTTCACCTCCGCTACCGCTCCCCTTTCAATTTTATTGTTCTAAAGCGAATAACCGAGTACAGTCAGATCGGTCTCCTCTCATCACCCTCGTATCACCCCTTCTGGAGAATATATCTACACACCTCGTGCATTGTAACACGCCATATGTAGCATTTATGATGAGATTTGCTTGTGGAAAGCAATAAGAAAATAATTAAAGAAAATACCTTAACCCATTCCATAGTCCTCGTCCATGTGGAGTCGGTGGGGAAAGGCATATGTTGATATATCACGTGCTTCTTTCTTTGCCTTTAGCGCGTTTTTTTCTTGCTTTCTTTTCTTTTTAACAAAATCTTTCGAGAGCAGGTTGGGTCCGATGGGTTTCGGGACCGTCCGATCTTCTTTAAGATCCGTGCGCACTCATTTTAAAGCAGATGCGAAAGTTGCGGGCGCGAATTTTGAAGCAGATCGGACGGTCATAGAATCCATCGAACCCACTTTGAGTCCGATTGACATCTGACCCAAATTGACCACTTCCTACTCACTGTTTCCTCTCATGAGATGTCCTCCTATTGGAGTAAGGCTCCTCTAAAATCCTTCATGTAGAATGAATTTGGAATGATATTTCTGTTTTGACCAAAATATGCATCTTTTTAAGAAAAATGATTTATGACCATTTTGGAAAAGAAAATTGATATGTTATATTTAATTAATTCGTCCCGCTTAAAGATACCAATTCTTAATATTTCTGCCTGAGGCCTGATGTGACAGTAAATTAGAGATCCAATGGTCCAGATCTGCTTTAATTAATTTAAGCATTAAAGTATTAATTAAACTCCTAGCAAGTAACTGTCACTGTAACTTAACTGTTGCAACTTGTTTGTTTTTATAATCCTATAAGAGAAGAGGTCATACACAATTTTATAATCCTTCATGTAGAATGAATTTTGGAATGATAATTATACTTAATGTGGTAGAGTTGTTTTTGTGATTAAGCCGAGATCTCGATTTTACGGGCCACGTGGCGCGCCACGTCAAATAAACTAAAATATTTATTTTGCTTGGACAGCCCTAAAATATTTATGTTAAATCATAAGATAAAAATAAATTTAATATTTACCTTCAAAAAAATAATTTTAATTTTTGGATGATAATGTTCTTGAATTTGGTTTTATTTGGACTACAATTTTAATGGTAATAATTTATAATTTTTGAGCAGCTCCCATTATAACTAATAGCAAAATCAACATGCAATTAATAGAAGGGTTCAATTTAACCAAAAAAACAATATTGAACTCTTCAAAATTAACCTGACTTTTTCCATTTATATTAAAAAATTCGAAATCTGGATCTTCATTAAGGGCTCCTAGATTTAGCTTTGATTCAGTTGGAGTATTTAAAAAAATATATTGAAATAATAAATAGAATTGTACTGAACCTAAACCCTAGATTAAAATGCTCACGCTTAAATTCCAAAATTATCCAAATTGGCCGGTAATAATAAAACCCAACCTAAACCTAGATAAAGAACCATTTCTGATTTATGAAGGGTATAAATGGATAAACAGATAACAGTATACCGACTACCGAGAAACTAATTAAATACCATCCGCTCTCAACTCCAATCCGTTTCTAAATCTAACCCCGGATCACCATCGAATTCACATCACCTCCGGTACCGTAATAGGAAATCTTTTACAATTACTTGATCTGGACCGTTCTTGTTAACTTGGCTCGAATCTCAAAGCCCAATAATTCTGCCTCTTCTGTCAGCCCGAATCCCAAAGCGGATGGGAGTTAATCTCAAACCGTAAAGTGAAGGGAATCTTTTACGGTACCGGAGAGGATATTTGCCCATCACCATCACGCGCTAATATCACCCCATCTAAATTGAAATCAACCAATTAAACCTTTAAAACCAATGGCGCTTCTTCTGGCGCTTCTTCTGGCGATTTCCGGAGTGACCTAACTTCGCGACCAACCACTCCCGAGTTCCAAGTCTCCATTAACCAAAGTCCACAACAACACTCAACCCCAAAGTCGAGGAACAACATCCATTAACTCCCACCCACAGTACCCTACCTACTAGCTACAGTGATCTGAAAACGAGACATTTAATTTTTACTTCCTGCTCATCTACATTAACTACTGAAATTTCCTATATGGCTTACGGTTACTACCAAATCTCTACCCTGGCTCGCATTTACTGCAAACTATTATTCCTCTGAAAATTACCTCGAAGCTATTTTCAACCAAACTTCTCTAACCCGCTATTTCTTCTTCTCTTCTTCACTTCTCTAATACCCTCATCCGAAACTGACAACAAACTCTACAATGGCACGCGAATTCCAGTACTGTACTACCCAGAAGATCAGAGGTTGTGCTTACTTTCAGGAAAATGATATTCACCACCGGATCCTAGAGGACTTAGCAGGATCCATACGAATTATTGCTGAGGGGCGGACTAGAAGGGAGGGAGGATCTATTAGACATGTGCAGAACTTCCTCACCGACCATTTTAGGGGAACCCCGAGTGACTATCCATACCGGAGATGTAGCCCGACTAGCTTCCGTATTTTACTACCACACACGATTAACCAAAACAATGTCATCGAGGATGGAAACATCTGGGGAGCTCACAACGGATGGAGAATGCTGAAATGGAACACATTATGGGATGCCCGCAGTCAGACCCCGAATTTCCTGGTAAAGATCAAAATTACTCACTTCCCCGAGGAGTTTTGGCACCCTTTTTTCACCAGACAACTAGTCTCACCGTTTGGGGATATACAAAGTACTAATGGAGACAATATTCGGGGCCACAATCACATGAACTTGAGCCTCTGGATTCGGTGCATTGACCCTCGACGAATTCCGTATTCTTCTATAATCCAGTATGGCAATCTCTGGAAGGAGTGCGATATCGAGGTAGTCTCGTGGAATTATACAGCTGAGCTGCCGCCAGATCTGGATCTGCCACCTCCCGGTGACAGTGGGGAGAGGTATGGCCCACACTCGACGAGCACTGAATACTTCGTCACGCGGTCCCTGCTTTCTTTCCATGATACTCTCTTAGCGTATAACAGAGCTCAGCCATCTTCCCCGGAGCCATCATCTTCTTCCAACCAAACGGATAGCAGTGAGCCGGGTCCACAGCGCACCGTGATGTCAGATTCTGGGACCCAGACACCCATTATCCCAGGGCTGAACCATGTCCACCCACTACCTACTAGAGGAAAGGCTGACACTATAATGAAGACCAAATGGAACCCCTACACTCTGATGGAAAAAAGGCAGCTTTACAGGTTGGTACGTACACCATCATGCTCAAAGAGGAAGGGGTCGCCCTCGGTAGTAGATCAACTGGAACAGGGCAGGCAGCAGACAATTACACTCAAAGGGAAACAACCTTCCTAGCTACCACCCACATTAAAGTCGGCCAAATACTAGTTCTGCAACTCTCTCAAAATTACATGAAAATGGATCGGTTGGGAACGTACGGCACAAAAGGAACCTCTCCATTTGCTAGCAAGGAAAAGGTAACCCTGCATATTGGTACTATATGTATCATAAAGGAGGGGGTAATGGGAGACAGCTGTGAACAAGACAAAAACTCTTTTTCCTATACTCAAATGGAGCAGACAGAAAAAATCTCCCACACCTGTCACCTTACTACAAAAGAACAACTGATTAAATCCCAAGTCCGGCCCATTAAGACCTGGCCGCTCACTCCTCAACTAAAGTCCGACAACAATTTTAATGAGCCCAAAAAATTTAATACCATACACCACCTCTCCATCCTGGGCCCTTTTAAGAAACCCTCCTCCTTCCTCTCACCAACCCCAAGCCAAATTCAAACTCATAACACCTCAGCCCACTCGAACTTGACACTTCAAAATCTCCTCGGTCATTCGACTTCCTGTACCATGAACCTGTCAGACGACGAATTCATTGAGCAGTTCGCAGCACTGAGCTCCGAATCAACCGAACCAGACCGCATCTCCCTTACACAGCACGGCGCCAAAAATCAAGAGTGGCATTTATGTGTCCTGGCAAGACTGGTATCAGATAAACAGACTCTCCTCTCGCAGTTGTCATCCACCATGATGAAAGTATGGAGCGCCCACCCGAGAACAGACTTTTCAGTTCTCACAAACAACCTCTATCTGATTGAATTCGCTACAAAGGAGGATTTGGCACGAGTGATGCAGCGAGGCTTCTGGACATACCGAGGTGATGCCCTGGTGCTCAAACAGCTCTATGCGCAACCAGACCTCACTAAACCGTCGGTTACCCACATGGAGATTTGGACGCAGTGGCACCACATCCCCTCCCGTGAAATCTCGAATGAAGGGATCGCCTCGCTAGCGATAGCTGAAAAAATTGGCTCTCCGCTCTCAGATTCCATGCAAGTCTTTGCAAATGGTATGAGTTTTTATAAGATTAAATTGCTGGTGGAAATTGATGGGAAGTTGAAGGATTGCTTGCGGGTCACCCAACCAATTCTAGGGGACTTTCAGATTTTTCTGATCTATGAAAACGTGAATCGCATCTGTTTATTTTGTGGAAAGATGGGACATGAGCAGACTCATTGCGTAGACAAGACCCGCATGACACGACTCAGGCTAGACCCGAGATTTATAGACAGGCCACATATGAAGACTTCTACCCAAAATCGGATTGGTCCCTGGATAAATAATCTGGCCCTACTACCGCTACCCGCACTCTTAAATTCCGGGCCATCCAATGCACACCCAACCGCCGAATCAAACCCAACAGCAGAATCAAACCCCACATCTCATTCCCAGCCGACGGTCCAAGAACTAAATGGTCATACACACCTTCTACACCGAAACCGATTACCACCCAGAGCTCGCACAGCCTATACCGAACCAAATTTCAGCTCACTACCAGAGACCTATCTCCTCCAACCACCACCTGCTAATCCCTCACCTGTAAACCCCTTCCCTGGCAACCCCTACCCACAAACCCACCCCGCCACCTATGGCACAATCAGCGATCACAGATTTGATGGAATTGATGATCTCAACACAACTTACAGTGCAATGGATTTGGTTTCAGAATCTGTCCAGCACGCGAGTAAGAAACGTCAAGTGGAGGCGATGTCGACATCGGCTCCACCAGGGCCATGAATCTCTTATCTTGGAATTGTCGGGGAGCCGGAGGTCCCCAAAAAATTCAATTCCTTAAACGAGTCCTCCACGCAACAAGAGCAAGCGTCGTGTTCATTTCAGAAACGAAGTGCTCTTTTCCAAAATCCAAAATTTTTTTACAAGAACTACCTTTGCCGAATAACTCTTTTGTCCCATCTAGGGGCCTCTCGGGAGGTCTCTGGCTGCTTTGGGATGAAAAAACCCAACTTCAAGTGATACGAAAGTGCAGATTTTACTTTCATGCTCGAATCTCTTCTCCAACACAACCTCCCTGGACGCTAATTTGCGTCTATGGAGACCCATCTCATAGTTCCAACCACACCATTTGGCAAGATTTTCAGAAGATTATCTCCGATGAGGGCTCGGTTTGCCTCCTCGGCAATTTCAATGCGATTGCGGACCAACAAGAGAAGGTGGGGGGCAATCCGCAACTGAACAGTAACAATAGAGGCTTTTAGAGGTTCTTTTTCGACTCTGGACTAGTAGACTTGGGTTTCAAAGGCCCGGCCTTTACCTGGACGAATCAGCCACATGCTTCCGATGCAATCTTTGAAAGACTGGACCGCGTAGTGGCAACTTCCCAATGGGTACAACTGTTCCCACAGGCATATGTAAATCACCTACCTCGAGTACACAGTGACCATGCACCTGTCTTGCTTCGAACACACGATAGACCGACCAAACCAAAGAAATTTCGAATGGAGAATTGGTGGCTGCGTACGGAGGGGTTTCAAAATTCATGGGCTGCAGCCTGGATCAGATCACGAGGACAGCAATGGGGACAAAGAATTAAACAAATGAGTGACAATATGCGAAACTGGGCAGCACAACAACAAACACCCCAAAACCGACTGCATAGTCTGAACCGCTGTTTACTGGAGCACCAAACACTGCATCCGCACCACCAAAATCCGGGATATGAACATGAGTTAGTTTCGCAAATTAATAAGGCTGAAGACGATCTAGCCTTGTATTGGAGACAACGGTCCAGAGCTCAATTATTTTGCGAAGGAGATAGAAATACAGCGTACTTTCACATGATGGCGACCCAGCGACGAAAGGTCAACCTGATTAACCAGATTCGGACAGCAGATAGGACAATAGTGGTGCATGAAACTGAAATCAGGAGAGCCTTTGTGCAATACTACAAGGCAATTTATTGTGGAAACCCGAACCAGCAGCAAAATCCAGCCCCATTCTTTCAACAGCTCCAACAGACACCATATCCGACCATTCCCCTGACCGAACACACCATACTCACCGCCCCTCCCTCGGAGCTGGAGATACGCGACACGCTTTTCACCATGAGTTCGGATAAATCCCACGGTCCTGATGGGGTGACGACTGCCTTTTTGCAGCAAAATTGGGAAATTTTAAAGGTGGACATAGTGGCAACAATACACCAAACTTTCCAAACAGGCTTAGCCCCCAGGGAATGGCTGAATTGTCACATAGTTCTCATTCCCAAGATGCCGGAACCACTGACTATGAAAGACTACAGGCCGATTACGGTAGGAAACACGATTTACCGCCTGCTCATGAAGATTGTGGCCACAAGGTTACAGCGACACATGGGGATGCTCATATCGACAAATCAGACAGCTTTCCTGAAAGGGCGTAACATTGCGGACAACACAATTTTGGTACGTGAAGTCATACACTCATTCCACACAGGTAATTACAAGCCCAAGTCCTTTATGCTAAAGGCGGATGTGAGCAAGGCATTTGATACGGTTCAATGGCCGTTCGTGGTAGCATCAATGCAAGCGGTAAATATACCTCAGAAAATTATTGATTTGGTTATGTCATCCATGTCATCCAGCAAGATAACCTTACTTGTCAATGGTGAAGGGCACGGGTTCATCACCCCGAATCGGGGATTACGGCAGGGCTGCCCTTTATCCCCGTATCTCTTTATTTTAGCTATGGAATTCTTGTCAAAGCAGTTGCACTTAGCCACACAACAAGGTTTGATCAAAGGAATTAAACTGGCGGCCACAGCACCAAGAGTAACTCATACAATGTATGCGGATGATCTTATTATCATGGGTGAGGCAAGTTTGGAGGAGGTGCGACAGTTCAAGGTGGTACTCGAAAGCTTTGCTAAGCACTCGGGCCTCATTGTCAACCCGGACAAATCAACGCTGTGGTTCAGTAAATATTGTGATGAAGAATGCTCACAACAAATAATTCAAGAGCTAGGGGCAAGAAAGGCAGATGAAAGGGAGAGATATTTGGGAGTCTTCATAACACATGGTCAAGCAAATCAGGACCTTACACATACATTACTACTGCAAAGAATGAGAGATCGCCTTGCGGGTTGGAAACTCAACATGTTGTCGCATGCGGGCCGAATAGTACTGATCAAATCAGTTCTGGCATCACTACCAGTCTATTTCATGACAATTGGTAAAATTCCAGCCAAAACAATTAAGGAGATTACTAGTTTGATGCGTCGATTCTTGTGGGGAACCACCGAGGGCAAAAAGTGTTTTGCATTGATTGCTTGGCACAAACTACACCACACGCCCGAAGAAGGGGGACTAGGGATTAAGGATCTCAAATTATTCAATGAGGCGCTCTTATTAAAGCTAGTGTGGCAGGTGGCAGGAAATGAGAACAAATTGTGGATAGAGGTATTTCGGGCTAAGTATTTTGCAAGGGGGGGTTCTGGTCGGTCCAGACAAGAGCCGGCACTAGTGCTCTATGGAAAGCACTACAGGACCTCAAACCTAAACTTCAACCGAATCTCAGATGGAATATTGGTGATGGGAAGCTAATAGGGGCTCTAAACCAACCGTGGTATGATGGTTGGGAAACACAAAGGGTACTAACAAATGAGCAGAGAGACCTGACAGTGGCAACCCTCTTCAACAATGTCACACAACACTGGGATTTGGAGAAGATAGAGAGACTGATGGGCAACAATGTCGCTGCTTTGATTCAAAATACGGCCAGAAAACCACAAAGGCAACCTCTCATGGGAGACAAACTCATATGGATGGTGAGCAAGCGCGGGTCCTATACCACTAAGGAGGGTTACAAGATGCTAAGAGAAGCAAATTTGGTAGTGCCAAACTATTCGGAGGATAAAAAACGGGCTTGGCAAAAACTAGGGATATGGAAGGAATTAATACCGAGGGTGAGGCTGTTTCTTTGGCGCGCAATACATGATGGCCTCGCTACATCAGAAGAGATACATAGAAGAATATCAACGGTGGATCCCACATGTGCTAGATGTGGTACCGAGAATGAATCCCTCTCCCACCTAATATTTTTCTGTGCAATATCACGAGCAACATGGTTTACCTCTCAATTCTCTTTGAGGGTAGACACGATTCCTCGGGACTTTACACAAGCCCTGATACAAATCACATCCCAGTTACAGCGGTCGCAAATTACCACTCTGTGCAATACAATGTGGATGCTCTGGAAGGTCAGAAACGAGGAGCTGCTGCAGGCAAAAAAACCTACGCCATTACAAGTCTTGGCAAGGACTCGGTTACTGGAACGGGATCAGGTGTTGCGAGCGGTTCCACCAACCACAGAAAAAGACACAACAGTAAGCATCCAAGGAGGGTCAGTACCGGTTCTCATTGACGCCTCATGGGACCCAACAAAAAAGGCAGGCATAGCCATAATCACCTATGACCAAGGGGGCAGGTTGCAAAACGTGCAGGGGACACATACCACGGCCAACGATGCGCTGCATGCAGAGGCCAAGGCCTTGCTGGCTGCACTTGAACAATGTACTGGTACCGGATCTGATAGGGGCAGGTATGTCATATTCTCTTACTGTAAACTGCTTGTTCATGCGGTTCTCAAAGACCAGCCGGATCACTTACCCTCATGGATGGCACAAGAAACAGTGGTACGTTGTATCAATCAACACAAGGAGGGTAGAGAAAGGGTTCTCATTGAGCATGTTCCAAGAACAAAATTGAAAGCGGCACATCATTTTTGCAACAAGGCGCGGCGAGAAGGGATCAACTTCCAAGGCAGACCACCGGATGGCGCAACTGAATTCATGCAAATCCCAATGGTACTAAACACAACCCACTTCAGGTTTGTGGCGGGTACAAGGTAATTCAACCAACTCCAGCAATCTGCCAACCTGGGGAGATACACCCACAGGCACAATACGGGGCAGATCGAAGCAATTGAGCAATAGCACTGATATGGTCTGAGACCTATCTCTTAGAATGTTCTTTACTCAAAATAAATGTTAACTAGCTACTGATTATCTCTAGATAGTTTCTTTAATTACAGGGATTTTCTCCCTTTGGTTAGATGTTGTAGTAGACACTTGTAAAACAGTCATTAGGTGATAGACTTTCAGATGTAATGTACTCTATATATTTTTAATCAATGCCTACGGGTTTCTCATCAAAAAAAAAAAAATATCACCCCATCTTTTTCTCTTTTACACTTCCCGCCTCACCTCTTCTTTCCTCTTCACACTTTAACAAACGCACCAGATCAAAGCGACTCCACTTTCCTCCAAAATTAACCCTACTTGAAATGGAGGTGGAGCGATGGGCGGCGTGAGGCGGCGTGAGGCGGCGGAGATGGCGGCGCAACCAGCACAGGAGGTGGGGCCACCGGGGCACCACCACTTCTATTACTACTACAGAGCCCTGTCGTCGGACAACGTCAAGGGGCTCTTGCTAGCGCTCTCTTCAAGCGCTTTTATTGGTGCGAGTTTTATTATTAAAAAGAAGGGACTTAAGAAGGCTAGTGAATCTGGTCTTGCTGCTGGTAAGTTAAATCTTTTCTGGATTTAATTATATTTTTCGACCTTTATAAGAAGGGCTGAGTGAGAGATCTATAAGTTGCTGAAAGCTGTTTCATGAACCAGTTAATTTGTGTTATTGTTTATTACTTTCTTAAAAAGAAAAGATGGATTTTGTTACTATTTTCTCATTTTTTTATTAATTCTTAATTTTAGATTGATATTTTGATGGATTAACCTGGGTCGAATATATTCTTGGAATATTAGATTCCTGTAGATATTACCGACATTAAAGTAAATGTTAGCTAAACGCATTTAATCAAACCCACTAATTAAATGCTTTCGGAGGCACCGTATTTGTTGAATTGTTTTTACCAGAAATAGAGCATTGGGGAAAATTACCAAAAAAGTTGAACCTAATTCCCAAAAGAACTTTCACAGTGCAATGGATCTTCAGCAAAATTTAGAAGCACCAAAACATGATCAGATCCATAGGTGTTCCCCATTTTTTTTATCACTAGTAGATTACATTAGAGTTGCTGAAATTGGTTGGCATGTGCATTTTCTTTTTTAATTTAAATGTTTTGTGGTTGGGTGGGGGCCCGAGGGGAGGCATTGATCAGGCAGGTAATAAGTTACTTTTTTAATCTCATATAGATTTTTTCAGAGGAAAAATAGTTATAGTTTATAGAGTAGTCGTATATCTCAGTACTACTAGCACTATTTTTAACCTGGTTAGTCGGTTTATATCTTACCACAGGAAATGGAGGATATTCATACTTATATGAGCCGCTTTGGTGGATTGGAATGATTGCTAGTAAGTTTCTATTCTGGTGACTGGAGAGTTTGCTACTTTAGTTCTTAATATATCAGTATATTGGTATGTGACCGTATGCAGTCATTATGGAATTAACTCTATTGTACTGCATAGAATGTTATAATCTAATACTAGATGATCCTACCATCAGTTCTGTATCTAAACAAACTTTCTTATAATGTAGAGTGATTTTTGTATATGACTATATGTGTATTAAAAAATTAGGGGATAAGTTATGGACTTATAGTTATATTGATTACAATCTTTTGACAATTGACAACTTTAGCAATATATTCAACTCTTATCACAATCAGAAAATTGGAGCTATTGATATAGTTCCTATGGTGGGGTCATGTATCAAGTTTGGTGAAATTTAGAAACTGTTTGGTTATCCATCAATCAAATTCAAAAACTTAGGGCCTAGTTTTCTCAGCATTTGATTGATAACCAAATAATTCTCAAATTATACCAAATTTGATACACAATCTATCTATATACTATAAAGAACATATTAACAAACTTATTTTTCGGTTTCCATCATTTTGACATTCGTTAGCAGAACAAGTCAGTAGTTAATGTACATATTTCTTACCATAGAATCAAATCTCTTGTACAACATGAAGGCAATAATCTACTATTTTAGACAATTCTAATTTACTTTCTTATAATTCACAGTGATTTTGGGTGAGGCTGCTAATTTTGCAGCATATGCATTTGCCCCAGCAATACTTGTTACTCCATTGGGGGCAGTTAGCATAATAATCAGGTGTGTTACTCACTACAGTAACTTCATTAGTATTGCAATTATCTTATGTAAATGAGCTGGGTGTTCTACAATTTTTGCAGTGCGGCACTTGCACACATGATTTTACAGGAGAGCTTGCACATATTTGGAATGCTGGGGTGTGCTCTCTGTATCGTGGGGTCCACCACGATTGTTCTTCATGCGCCACAAGAACGTGCAATTGGTTCTGTCACGGAAGTGTGGGATCTTGCTACTGAACCAGGTTCCTTTTGTTTTGAAAAATGCAAAAGGCCTAAGGCATTTTATTTTTCCTAAACTGCAGAGGATCTCTTCATCATGAGAAATGGGAATCAAGTCCCTAGTCCAAAGTTGTCTTATTTTCACGAATCTGATAAACTAGACTTCCATTAGAATATATATTTGATTTGAATGATGGGTGATCTTGGAACTTCTTAATTTTGATAGAATTGAGGATTGTTTATTTATATGATAAATTTAAAATTGGTTATTTATTGTTTTGATTGGGAATGCTATATGCATTTATCTTACTCTTGTATTGTTTCCCCATGTAGGTTTCTTATGCTATGCACTTATTGTAATTGCCTTGGCCTTGGTACTCATATTTTATTTTGTACCTCGTTACGGGCAAACTCACATCCTGGTATATGTTGGCGTCTGTTCTCTTGTTGGTTCTCTTACGGTAAATTTTTACAGCAAGAGATCTATGCTATCAATTTGATTTATTGATTTTGATATTGTTTCAATTTTTATTGGTTTCGGTGGATTGTTCTTTTTACAGGTAATGAGCGTAAGAGCCCTTGGAATTGCACTCAAATTGACCTTTTCTGGTGTAAACCAGTTAGTGTACCTACAAACTTGGGTCTTTGCTGTAATTGTGGCCGCTTGTGTTGTTACACAAATTAACTATTTGAATAAGGTAACATTTTTTTCACTCTTAATTTTTTTTGGTCAATGTGAATGCATGATAATAATATTTTCTCCCTTTTTTTTTCCAGGCACTTGACACCTTTAACACAGCAGTTGTATCACCTATATACTATGTTATGTTCACATCACTTACCATTCTGGCAAGTGTTATTATGTTCAAGGTATAATCCCTTCCTACTACTGCTCATATTATTTCAGTATTTAAGCTATCATCATCATCGATTCATCATCGTCTTATTTCTTTATCTGTTTATTCAGGTTACAATTTGTGTTCTTTATTTTAGCTTATTCTTCATTCTCTGTTTAAACAAATACAGGATTGGGATGGACAAAATGCAACCCAAATTGTAACAGAGATGTGCGGCTTTATAACAATTCTTTCTGGGACATTTCTTCTTCACAAAACAAAAGACATGGTGGATAGTGCAGGTATGCCTTTTTCTCGTGCATGGAGGCCTTCCTGTACCGAATCTTATATGTTAATACCTCTTGCAATCTATGTGTTGTACTTATCAGATAGCTTTTTGTACCGAAAAGCTTATGAATTAGTGTCTGCTATTACTTACTGTATAATACTTAATCTGCACTTGCAGGCTTTTTGCCGATTGTTTCCAATGGAACGTCAAAGCATGTTGACCAAGAGGATGGTTTTTCCCTTGAAGAAATGCCCCTAAGCTTTCATGATTCTTGTCATCGTCAAGTATAGCTATTATTGAAGAACTAGCCTTTGATCTAGTGACAAAGGATATGGTTTTTGATGTGGGAGGCTATGAGTTCGAAATCCGGACGGGGGAAATTCTTTGTTGTAATAACAAGGGTATTAAATAGTTGGGTGGCTTGACCTCCAACCTTTACTCAAAAAAGTATAGCTATTATTTGATTTAACAGGAGCATTATATAGGTGATTTCGATAGTTGGGTAAATCGTCTTTTGGTGTAATTAGCCTTTATAGATGGGTTATACTGCATTTTTTTCCTTGCTATTTTTTTTTTTTTAATTTAGAAATATTTTGTAGGGCTTTGTAGGGAGACATTAATTGATTATTGTCATTATTTTTTGTAACTATTCTTCCTTAAGCAATTATTTTGTTTCTATGATCTTACCTTGTGTGGGCTCCTAAAGAAACACTCATTTTCAACTCACCAGGAAGCTACTCAAGGAAGCAGAGTAGGTCGGATGCCCATCAGACTTATTATGGGTTCGATGGACAGTTTCCGTCTGATATGCTTGATCTGCACGTATCTTGAAATGAATTGGATGGAAGCACTGTCCATTGAATCTAAATTCGGTCTGATGCTACACTGCTCCACCATCATGAATTCGATATTGTTGTCAGGAATTCGGCCCCTCATTTGTAATCTGTTGCACTTGAAAAAAAAAAAAAAAATTCTATGCTTTAACCTAATTGTCCTGTCCGATCTTATCTGGTAAGGCAATAGAAATTTGATGATTTCAAGGCATATTACTAATAACATTTGTTCACTGAAGAATCAAATCTTTGATTTAATGAAGGCACAACACATGTCTTTTGATGTGGGAGATTATGAGTCTAAAATCTGAATGAATTTTTTTTCTATTATAATAATAGAGGTTTAATAAAAGTATTAGATGGCTTGACCCTACCCTAGAACAGATAATTAACATTTGTCTTAATTCAACCGAGTTGCAATTGTATGAATTGTTAGTTTGATTGTCTTAATTCATATATACCACTCAAAAACTTCAAAATTATATATTTTCCCCTGTAAAATTCATAATATTATATTTACCCCTCTAAATTTCAAATGCTTACAAATTTATTAAATTTATTGTTTTTTTTTCTGTTAAAACTAATTTCAAATTTAAAGTTTCTATTTTTATCTTTATTAGAAAATAAAATATATAATTTGTGTAAGAAAAATATTTTTAGTCTTCTAATTGGTCAGTTTATAAGATAATTGGTTTATTTCTCTACTTGTGACGCATAATATTGTGACGCATAATAGTGACATTTATGCATACACTTTGTGCACGTCACAAGGAAGAAATGTATTATTTTCCCTCACAACCGATCAATTAGAAGATTGAATATATATATTTTTTTAATAAAAAATAAAATGAGTACTTTATAAATTTAACTGAATAAATATGCCAGTTTTTAAATTTAGAGGAATAAATATGATATTATGAAAATTAAAGGGAAAATATTTTATTTCGAGATTTTTTTAACGGGCATGCATGAAAATCTCCCGTAAATATAACATGACAGTTTGTAAATATTTTTTTAATCATTTATTAATATTTTCTAATGTTCGAAGTTTGAAAATATTTTGTAAAATTTTATCTAATAAAAAAGTTTCTTAGTTTAACGAATAATATTATGGTAAATATTTAATTAAGTAAAAAAAAAAGTCCTTAAGCAGTTTAATATAAAAATAGAATACTATAATTTTGAAATTATAGATCCTATTTACTAGATTACGACATAATATAAACTATATGATAATATATTTCATTTACATTATATTTTAGGGATAGCCTAGCTATCTCCGGAATCCATCCCCCGTTTCATCCCCTAGTCAATAACTACTTTAATAATTACTAACTACTTGGGGGGACCACTTACTATTTGGGGACCGCCTAATATCTGAAATATTTTACAACTGTCGCGAGCAAGTATTCACATATAATAAATTAAGTATTCATCTATAATACATCAAGTATTCACACCTAAGATATCAAGTATTTTAAAAAAAAAATGGACACACCATTCACCCATCTTTACACGTTTTTAGAGGTGATTTTTTTTTCTCCGTTCAATCTAACCAATATTTCTGATGATCTATGAGAAATTTTGTAAATCTAACCACCAACGTCTTCTACACAATTTTCTCTTTTAAATGAGATCCATAACGACATACTTTCGAGTTGTCCGTTGCACAAGTATTCACACATCGTCATGCATGCAAGTATTCATCCCTCATCGAGCAAGTATTCATCCTCGTCATGTAAGTGTAAATAGTTCATGTATCAAGAGTATTACAAGCATATGTCGATTAATTTTACAAGAGCGCGCAAGTATTCACATATAATAAATCAAGTATTCATCTATAATACATCAAGTATTCACACGTAAGATATTAAGTATTTAAAAAAAAACTGAACACATCACTCTCCCATCTTTTACACGTTTTTAGAGGTGGTTTTTTTTTCTTCGTTCAATATAACCAATATTTCTGACGATCTGTGAGGAATTTTGCAAATCTAAAACCACCAACGTCTTCTATACAATTTTCTCTTTCAAATGAGATCCATGATGACATACTTTCGAGTTGTCCGTTGCACAAGTATTCATACCTCGTCATGCAAGTATTCGTCCCGCATCGAGCAAGTATTCATCCTCGTCGTGTAAGTGTAAATAGTTCATGTATCAAGAGTATTACAAGCATATGTGCATACCTCGATTAATTTTACAAGAGCGCGCAAGTATTCACATATAATAAATCAAGTATTCACATATAATAAATCAAGTATTCATCTATAATACATCAAGTATTCACACCTAAGATGTCAAGTATTTAAAAAAAAAACTGGACACATCACTCACCCATCTTTTACACATTTTTAGAGGTGGTTTTTTTTTCTCCGTTCAATCTAACCAATATTTCTGACGATCTGTGAGAAATTTTGCAAATCTAAAACCACCAACGTCTTCTACACAATTTTTTCTTTCAAAAAAATTGTTGGCAGCCTCTGTCTGGTTCAATTCAAAAAAAAAAAAGTTCACCGAACCAGTATTCGGTCGAGGCACTTTCTGACCCGACCACATCTAGTGTCATCATTGGCCACACAATTTGTCTAAATTCTCGCTCAATGGTATAATTTTTTAGAACAATTGGATGGAGAAATAATTAGATGTTTTGAGTAAATTAAAGAAAAAAAAATTAAAAAAGAAGGAACTCCATGGTTTGGAAGGGAGGAGAAAAGAGGAAGGAAGAAGGAATCGAGATCCAGTGAAGTAACTCAATGTTTGGGTTTTTAGATCGGGACCGTCCGATTCGAATTCGAAATCATCCATTCTGAAATGGAGTGCACACATCCCGATGATAAATTCGAATCTCGAGTCCATTCCGAGCGACAGATTCGAATCAGACAGTCTCAATCCAAAACCCAAAAATTAGGTTACTTTAGGGAACCGGACCCAGGAAGAAGGAAAGAGAGAGAAGAAGGTGAACTGATGGGTCCGAAAATTTTAAAATCACACATCCACTGAGGCAGTGGTTCAATGGAGAGTTAGATAGAGATTTTCCGTGACGCTTATTCCAGCTAGATCAGAAACTTGCTCCACCGAATCAGTGTTTCAGTGGACAAAACACATTTCTCCCTCCACTGAACTACTGCTTTGGTGGAGAGGTTTTTTGTAACTTCCAAATCCTTTGTGCTTGTTCCGTTTAAACAATTTTATTTATTATTTTTATTTGGATTCCCTACAATAACTCAAATTTTGAATTCGGATCCAGACCGTTTGATATGCTCTGACACAAATATTAATGGATCTCGTGCATTTTACCACATGCTGAATTGGGCCGATTTTCTCATTGGAGGGTCCGGATCCAAATTCAAAATTTGAGTTACTTTAGAGAATCGGACTTGAGTATCCTGTAGCATTTCTAGTACGCGCACCTATTTAGTCAAAATTTGTTAGGTTCATATATTGTGAGTACTCTGCACTCTGCACGCATCATAAAATCAAACAAATAAAGAACTATTATATTTAATCTTTGGATTTTGACCTCATACCAAAGAAAAGCCCATTATATTTTGCACCACAACGGGTTTTCTTTCTTTCCAAAAAAAGAAAAAAGAAAAAAGAAAAAGACTTCTGTCAAACAATAAACCTCAACCAAAAATGTATCTATAAAGATCAAACTGAATCTTATCAAATCCGTAATTTCCCAAAAAGACCCCTACAAAAATCCCCACAATAGCACAAAGTTCAAAAAACAGTTTTGTAGCAAGGCTGGGCTGCATCTTAGAATTAGAATCAGAGTTAGAAATTCCTTCCCGAGAAGAATTTGAAAGAAGGGCATTACCAGTAATTATTACATTTACCCACCTATGAAATGTCGGAAGTGTACCAGTGAGATTGTTGTTTGACAAGTCCAAAAGGGTTAGAAATTGCAGAGTGGTCAGAGAATCAGGTACTGGACCTGAAAAGTTATTGTGTGATAAATCAAGAATTTCTAGTTGAGGCGACTTGCTGAAGGAAGTGGATGGAATGGAGCCGCTAAAACAGTTGTGGCTCAAATTTAGTGCTGTGGTGAGACTTGAAGGCATTTCTGGAATTGTGCCATTTAATTTGTTCTCTCCCAGTTGAAGCTCAATTAAATTGATCATGTTGCTAATTGTAGTCGGAATAGAACCACTTAAATTGTTACCTCGCAAATTCAAGTTTGAGAGCTTCTGTAAATATGAAATCTGGAAAGGAATTTCCCCAGAGAGGGCATTCTGGCTGAAATTCAAAGTGCTTAAATTCACCAAATTTGATATTTCATTGGGAATTCTTCCACTAATCTTGTTCATTTGGAGTTTCATAACCACCAAATTCGAAAGGTTTCCCAATTCCGGCGGGAGGTCATTTTCAAATTTATTCGAAGCCAAGTTCAACAATGTCAGGTTTTTGCAGCTTCCCAAATTCTTCGGTATATCTCCACTCAAGTTATTCCCATCCAACTCTAGATAAATCAAACGAGAGAGCTCTCCAATTGATGTAGGAAGAGTGCCATTTAAATGGTTCCCACCCAGTCTCATCCGATAGAGGTTACGAGATAAATTCACCGGAATTGGTCCTGTTAAACTATTACCGGTGAAATCAATGGACTCCAAATTAGGAGCAGAGAGGAGGTCAGTATTGAGTTCTCCAGTTAAATTATTATAGCTCAAATCCAAGACCTTTATGTACTTTGTCAGACCAATTGGAATTGATCCCATGAAATTGTTTGCATTTAAAAGTAGGATTTCCAATTGGGGAAGGTGGTTGAATTCATTGGGTACAGACCCGGTTAGTTGGTTTTTGCTAAGATCCAGGACCTCCAAATGTCCAAATTTGGAGAAATCAGGAATTGGTGTCTCTAATCCATTGTTGCTCAGGTTAAGGGACTTCAAATCAGAGAGACCGGTACAGTTGGAGAAGAAGGAATCAGGCAAAGAGCTCAATTGATTGCTTGAAATATCCAGGTGTTGCAGGGTATCAAGAGAACAGAGGTTACCAAAGAAGAAGGTTAGAGAAGAAGAGTTAATTGAGGAGATGCCAAGGTCGGAGAAGGATAGCGTGCTTACCACCTCAGAGGAAGAAGAGTTAACGCATGTGACACCAGTCCAGTTGCACCGATTGGTGTTGATACCGTTGTTCAAACGGCTAGTAGGGACAGATAAATCGGATTGAAGAATCTCGAAGAGCTTTTCCAGGAGATTAGCCTGTGTTTGGTTGAGCTGCGCAGCTGAGGCGTGAGATGAGGAGCATAGAGCCGACAAAAGGAAGAAGGAGAAGAGATACGAATACCTCCCCATGGAAGGATGGAGGTTCGCTCCTTTCTAATCGAAAATTCGAAATTTAAATCCTCTGTATGACTGTATGTCTGTATCTATCTTTCTCTGTGAGAGTGCGCGCGTATAAGAAGGATGGTAAATTATTTAAGATTGCTTTTGCTGTCATTTGTCAAAGATATGGTCATTGAGTGAATTAACGGACCCCGACTTGTATCTAATGTTGTTCCGTTAGCGCATATCCTACCAGTTGCTGATTGTGGCACGCGTACGGAATATATATATATATATATATATATATATATATATATATATATATATATATATATATATATAGTTAGACTATGGTGAATTGCAATTTAGAGGTCCTCTTGTACATTAAAGTATAAATTATTTATTTTGACTTTAAAACAACTGATTTAAACTGTTCAATTTGATATTCATATTAAAATGTATTTGGAGATCAAATTTTACATTTTTTTGAAATTGTTTGCTATTTTTTTAGAATTTTTGAAAATCATTGTTTTTCTATGGTGCAATTTTTTTTTTTAAAACAACGATTTTCAAAAATTCCAAAAAATAGTAAAAAATTTTCAAAAAAATATAAAATTTGGCCTCCAAGTACATTTTGATATGGAGAACATGAATCATTTAGATTGACTATTTCAACTTCAAATCTAACGATTTATATTTCAATGTCCAAGAAATCCTAAACATTGCAATACACCATAGCCCAACTCTATATATATATATTGTTTTTTTTTTTCATTTTGTGAAAGAAGAGGCATGCCCTTATTTTCTTTTATTAAGCCAAAACACCAAATTACAAGTGCAGAGATAAAACAACCGAAAGAAAAACCAACTCAGGAGGTTTGGAGGCAACCGTAAAAAAAATAAGTATATAAAATAAATTTAGAGTGAGGCTATGCTAATTTTCAACGACAGACGATAATAACTCGTACTCTTCTTTGAGTTAAATAAAAATTCAATTATCTTTTCATTATTATAAAAGAGTGCCGAGAAGTAAAAAATTCGGCCCATAAAAATTAACAAATGGAAATTTTCAGTTGCGTAGTGGAAAACAAAACGGCAGATTCTGGCCAGATTTCATTATCTTCTTCTTTAGTGTAATTCAACATAATTCAACATAATTTAACATAATTTAGTGTAATTTAATATAATTTAGTGTAATTCAATATAATTTAACATAATTTAGCGTAATATAGTGTAATTCCAACATAATTTCAAATAATTAACGTTTTTTAGTATAAATATGCTAATTATATATCAAAAGAAGTAATCTAACAAATAATGTAAACAAAAAATTCGAATTTTCAGTGTTAGATTTCATTATCTTGCTCTTTATAGTGTCTCTTAAAAAAAAAAAAGGAAGAAACCGGTCAGATTCTGACCGGTTTGGACATTTTTCGAAAATCAAGAAATTCTGAGTATATTTATTAATCTGTAATTAATGTTGGATATTAATAAAAATGTCGGCAATGTAACCATCCTTAGAAATTTGATCTTATAAATTTACTTAATTTTTTTTTCCGTTTTTTTTTTGGGGGAATTTCTTAAATTCAATTGATTACGACTTCCAAGTCAAAGCCCTTGCAATTAGTTGCTTCAATGACCCAAATTGCACGCAACTTGTCATTTTCCGGACTTGTTCAAATTTGTACATATACTAGGTTTATTCTTCTATTCATAATATTTAGATGAGGATGGATCCATTTATAACATTTGTAAGTTAAAACATTAACAATAATTTAGTTTTGCGATTTTTAAAGTCCAAGCAGTCTATCCAAACCGTTCAACATGATCTCTATATTGAAATGTGTTTGGAGATCAAATTTTACATTTTTTTTTAATTTTATAAAATTATTATTTTTCAGTGGTCCAAAATTGTCTAAAAAAAACAGTTTTGTAAAATACTTAATAAATAGTAAAAAAATTCAAAAAAATGTAAAATTTGATCTCCAAGCACATTTTAATATAGATATCATGTTGAACGGTTTTGATCAACTGTTTGGACTTTGAAAATTGTAAAACCTAATTGTTGTAAGATGTTGTAACTTATAAATATTGTAAGTGAATCCCTCATCTATTTAGATCATCGCTTCTCCTAAAAAAAGACCTCCACATTTCTCTAAAAAAGAAGATCGTCGCTTCAATGAGATCTGATTAATAACTTTTTAATATATAACTTTAAGTATTTATCAGTCGCACAAGAAGAATTGAAATTGATTGATGTGAAAAGTGAATATTTCGTAATAATGATACTTTCAACACACGACCAAATTTTAATTGACATGGTTTCTTACAAAATCATAGCAAATGCCATATTAAGCAGCAATGAGATCAATTTCATTATTACGAAATATTCACTTTCCACATCAATTAATTTCAATTCTTCTTGTGCGACTGATAAATACTTAAAGTTGTATATTAAAAAGTTATTAATCAGATCTCATTGAAGCGACGATCTTCTTTTTTAATGAGATCTGATTGTTGTAAGATGTTGTAAAACCTAATTGTTGTAAGATGTTGTAACTTATAAATATTGTAAGTGAATCCCTCATCTATTTAGATCATCGCTTCTCCTAAAAAAAGACCTCCACATTTCTCTAAAAAAGAAGATCGTCGCTTCAATGAGATCTGATTAATAACTTTTTAATATATAACTTTAAGTATTTATCAGTCGCACAAGAAGAATTGAAATTGATTGATGTGAAAAGTGAATATTTCGTAATAATGATACTTTCAACACACGACCAAATTTTAATTGACATGGTTTCTTACAAAATCATAGCAAATGCCATATTAAGCAGCAATGAGATCAATTTCATTATTACGAAATATTCACTTTCCACATCAATTAATTTCAATTCTTCTTGTGCGACTGATAAATACTTAAAGTTGTATATTAAAAAGTTATTAATCAGATCTCATTGAAGCGACGATCTTCTTTTTTAGGAGAAATGTGGAGATTTTTTTTAAGAGAAGCGACGATTTAAATAGAGGAAGGATCCACTTACAACATTTATAAGTTACAACATCTTACAGCAATTAGGTTTTACAATTTTCAAAGTCCAAACAGTCGATCCAAACCATTCAACATGATCTCTATATTAAAATGTGCTTGGAGATCAAATTTTACATTTTTTTGAATTTTTTTACTATTTATTAAGTATTTTACAAAACTGTTGTTTTTAAACAATTCTGAACTACTGAAAAATAGCAGTTTTGTAAAATAAAAAAAATAAAAAAAATTTGATATCCAAATACATTTCAATATAGAGATCATGTTGAACGGTTTGGATAGACTGTTTGAACTTTAAAAATCGCAAAACTAGATGTTATATGATGTTTTAACTTACAAATGTTATAAGTGAATCCCTCCTCGTCTAAATATTATGAATAGAAGAATAAACCTAGTATATGTACAAATTTGAACAAGTCCGAAAAACGACAAGTTGCGTGCAATTTGGGTCATTGAAGCAACTAATTGCAAGAGCTTTGACTTGGAAGTCGTAATCAATTGAATTTAAGAAAATTCCCCCCCAAAAAAAAGGAAAAAAAAATTAAGTAAATTTATAAGATCAAATTTCTAAGGATGGGTACATTGACACATTAATATTATATACGATAATAATTAAAATTATAAAGTTATATATATAGATATATATTTATACGAAGATGATAAATGATATGATATAATTTTATTCATAGTTCATATATTTTTATTCAATGATATTTTTTTGTTTATCCAATCTGCACTACTCAATAAGGTGGGTACAATGAAGGTTTTTTCATTTAGCTTATCGAGTATGAGTAAAAATAAAATTTTGTTCACTAACATGACATACGAGGTATGAAAATGTTTTTATCCGATCCGTTTTGTATACTTTGACACCTCAATTTGCATCTCAGGGTCCGGGGATTTCGATTCGCACCAATGCTCGTTTATTTATTTAACAAATGTAAAACTTCAAATTCAGTTTCTTAATAAAAATAAAAAAAATATAGAAATTTAGGAATATAGAAATTTAAAATTTCGGTCTTAATTATGAAATTTATGACCTATACGAGATTCAAAAATTAAACTTTCGATAAAATTGTCAATTGATTATCTGACCAAAGATGCGGCTCGAATATTTTTACTCACAACTAAACTCTTTTTTTTTTTCAAATATAAAACAAAAAGGCCAGAATTTAAAGGAGAACTGTTTGATGTGCCTGAGATGTAATGAAACACTTAAAATAAAATAAAATTTTTGTGTTTCTCTACGTAAATTCTTATTGACTTATCGTGTTATTTTGTATTGTACGTAATATTATATTTTTAAAATAATATATATATTTCTTAATATTAATTAAATATAAGATTCCTTTATAAAATAAATATATTTTACATTTTACATTTTTTGAAATAAATATTTCTCTTTCTAAAGCAATGCTTGTAAAAAAAACTGTGCGCAAATTTTTGATGCCTTAGATAATTTGTAACTAGGGGCGGATCCACATGGTCTCAGGTGGGGCAGATTTTTTTTTTTAAATAGAATTACTGTAAAATCATTTAACGGAACAAGTCTCTGCGTTTTTGATTTTCGGAAACTAGCCTCCACCGATCCTAGGGACCGGTGGAGCAAAAAAAATCCAACCTACACCGGTCCTAGGGACCGGTGTAGCCTCTTTTGCACCAGGCGAAGGTCAACCGATACCTTCGCCACAGAAAATCCCTCATTATACCTCCACCGATCCCTAGGATCGGGGGAGGCTTGATCTCCGAATTATATTTGAAATTCATAAATGTGTTGTTTAAATGTTAGATTATAAATTTAATTAAATGTGTGATGTATAATGTTTATTTGAATTCTCATTCTAACATAATTGTAGCATTTATAAATTCTCATAAATTTATATGTATAATGTTTATTGTAGCATAATTATCCCTCATTCTGATCGGTGGAGGTATAATGTTAGATTATAAATTCTCATTCGCTCATTCGCTTATAAATTTAATTCTCATTCGCTCATAAATGTGTTGTTTAATTATGTTTATTTGAATCATATTTGAAATTCATGTATGTACCACTGAAGCATAATTTCTTGATTAAATTCTTAGAATACAATAAAAATGTCAAAGATAAATTCTTAGAATATAATAAAAATGTCAACATAAATTCTTAGAATACAATAAAAATTCTTAGAATACAACATAAATTCTTAGAATACAATAAAAATTCTTAGAATACAACATAAATTCTTAGAATACAATAAAAATGACATGCATATAAAAATGTCAACATAAATTCTTAGAATACAATAAAAATGTCTAAATAAGATACATTAATGCATGTCATAACATGTTGAGGAAGTCGATGCACCAGCGATACTTAGAAATCCCTAAATCCTACGAGTTGAGGAAGTCGATGCACCTGTTACAAAATGAGTACAACTTAGTTCAAATAAAATGGCAAACGAATTGTATTTTGAATTTTTAAATTGTTATACCCGAATGTCTTGCTGTAGTTGACTCTTGATTATGTTGTCGAGCATTCCGCCTCGTGGCAGGGGCCTCCATTTTGTCCATAGTCATTATTCTTCGCTTGTGTTTTCTCCTACCCTTATTTATTTTTTCCTTATCCGGATCTGGCCTTATAATGGGGCCTTCAACCAATGGCCAATTCCGTTTATTTCCATATCCATTGAAACGACCAAACCAAGTGTTTATATAATTTTGTAAGCTGAAATATGGGCTAACATAGTCATTAGGATTTAGCCTCCTAAAGAAACAAACTGCCAGAACATGGTTACATGGGATTCCTGTTAATTGAGGTCTCCGACACACACATATAGGCATTCCTTCTGCAGGGAAGGTAACATCGTACTTCACTTCGCCCCGAACACCCTTCAATTAAAAAATGCAATTTACATCAAATGTATTACGTGAAAGTAAATAATTAGATTTACCGAATTATTGACTTACTGTCTCGAGAATTCCATTTTTATCAATAACCTCATAGTTGTTATGGCCATAATACATCGGTCTTACATCATGTTTCCTTGCTTTCTCATTACGACGATGTAAAAGCAGTGTAATGTGCATTGAAAAATCCAATCCCGAGGCCTCCCATCCAATCGCGGCCTCCCGCCTTTTTACAAACCAGTCGACGCACTTATAAAAGGTCTTCTCAACAATTGCACACACAGGTAGTTGTCTGGCAATCCTAAATACACTGTTTAGTACCTCAGAGCCATTACTTGTCATTATACCCCATCGATTGAGATATCCATCATGCACTTGTGCCCACTTATGCAGAGCCAAAGGCTCTGCATCAGAGTTGCGGAGCCGTTTACCAAATTTCATAATGTAATCATATACGTCTGCATCTCTTTGCCTAATCATTTCCATCCCCTCTTCAAATCTCCAAATTTTTTTCTTCTCAACATATTTCTTGAATACCTTTTTGATCCACTTTTCAGGGTATTTTTTCCAAATATTTTCAGCAATATGCTGTGAACACAGTCGGTGGACAGCTTCACCGTTTTCCTCACACCATCCCAGATTAGGAGCCTCAAACACCCCTCGTATACCCGCGTGCTGGTCCGAGATAACGCATATTCTTCCTGGCCCGACAACATTGGTACGCAACCAATTCATAAACCAACCCTAATTTTCTATAGACTCTTTTTCACAAATTGCAAATGCAAGTGGCAAGAGTTGTTGGTCTGCATCGTAAGCACAAGCCATAAAAAGTTTACCCTTGTATCTTCCGGATAAGAACCCGGCATCAACACTGATAACGGGTCGAAGATGAGGCCATGCTTCAATGCATGGCCCATATGCCCATGCAACCCGGTTGAAAATATTGGTATTAAACTTGTCTGATGGTTCATGTTCTATTAGGTACTGTGTACCTGGATTAGATGCTTTGATGGCACCCAGCAACGATGGCAGCATCTCGTAAGACTTCTCCCAGCTCCCAAACAAGTCGGCAATTGCAAGTTCCCTACCTCTCCATAACTTGTTATACGAGGGCGTTACTGACCCAAATTTAACTTTAACCATATGCTTGACCGCTTTAATGGACATCTCCAGATCATCTTTCAAAGCCGGTTTAATAATATCAGCAATTACTCTGGCAGTCATTTGATGACTATCCAACCTTTCAGCACTTCCAAAACATGTGTGGATAAACGGGTTGGTGGAAATTGTCCATGCACCTGTTGGTACTACAATTGCATACAATTTCCATTGGCATTTAGAAGATTTACATTTAACTCTATACTTAGTTTTGCTGCTGTTTAGCACGACTAACTCTGTGTTTCGGGGTAGGTGAAAATCAGCAAGTTCTGATTTTAGTTTGGCTTTGGATTCAAACATTTGACCTTCAGCAAATTTTTCATCTAACCTGGGGGGGTTCGCAAAAAATGCACGATCCTTGTATGGCATTGGCAATTCATCGTTGAATGATGAACATGGATGCTTAGGTCCTCGATTGAGGAATGTGATCGACTCGTGCCAATCCTTCAATATTTCTCGGGCGTTCATTTCAGCCTCATATTCGTCCATATCTGCGTCCCATGCTTCAGCCGAATCATCATCATCAAAAGAACTTGTATCAGATTCTGTGTCTTGATCTGATTGCTCACAAGGGTCATCACCAGCCTGAACCGGAGGTGTGTAGGTGGGTACAGGTACATTGCCCGAGTCAGGATGAAAGCCGGTCTGAACCGACGGTGTGTTACTACCTCCAGGCAAACTATCTGGACACGGATCATAACTGATTTGGGTTCTACCCTGGTGTGCCTCAACCACCAATTCTATAACCTTAAATCCAGCCACTTGAGCTGCACTTTGTTTAATGACATCCCAAGTTTCCTCATTTTCTATCCGAAATAGTGAGAAATGGTACGATCCGGGTTGTGCTGTGTTCATACGTACCCTGATTGTCAATTTGACTCGACTTGGAAGCAATTCAAGTCCAACGTATATTTGCCGTCTTATAATAGCAAAACTGGTAGAATCAGATACGGTAAAGGTAAATGCAGCCCCTATGTCATAACCAACACCTGTTGAAGTGCTTTGGAGGTTACCACCATAATACACATTGATCAATAGCATGGACATTTTGCTGAACAAAATTCAAACACCAAATTAACTCTAAATATTTTTCAATTTTACAACACTAAATATAAACAGATGAGTAAAAAAAAACTCACAATAATATTCAGAAGATGATGCTGAGTACAATGGTGGTGGCGATCTGTTCATATGGCAACTCCTCTAAGAATTTGAGAAAATCGAAATAATGAAAGAAAGAAGAAAGAAGAGAGAACAATGGAGGCTGGGAAGAGAAGAAGAGAGGAGAAGGTGCGGCTGGCTGGGTTAAAACCCTAAACCTACCTACACCGATCCACAGGACCGGTGGAGGCATTTTTGAAGCTCCACCGATCCACAGGATCGGTGTAGGGGTAATTCGTGTGGTCTTCCGTGTAGTGGGGTGTTGCAGGTGCAAAAGAGGCTCCACCGGTCCTTAGGACCGGTGTAGGTTGGATTTTTTTTCCTCCACCGGTCCCTAGGATCGGTGGAGGCTAGTTTCCGAAAATAAAAATGCAGAGGCTTGTTCCGTTAAATGATTTTACAGTAATTCTATTTAAAAAAAAAATCGGTGGCGCAGCTGTCTCTTTTGGATTTTGATTTTTATTAGAGATCTATTGGTTCCGACTGATTTTGCTCCCCTTGAAATTTTTTTTGCCCCCCCTCTGGATATTTGATTTGTAATTCGGGTTAAATTAAAATAAATTTGTGAAATTTTGATTGGTAATTAGAATTAGAGGAGGGATCCACTTACACTGCTTTTTGTGACACCCGATTACACCTTACATTTTTAAACTTTTTAAAGTCCAAACAGTCGATCCAAATCATTCAACATGATGGATATATTAAAATGTGCTTGCAGATCAAATTTTATATTTTTTAGAATTATTTTACTATTTATTAAGTATTTACAAAATCGTTGTTTTCAGACCATTGATTTTGTTGCTAGTTAGATACAAGTTGGGGTCCGTTAATATTCACTCAATGACCATACCTTCGACAAATGACAGCAAAAGCAATCTTAAATAATTTACCATCCTTCTTATACGCGCGCACTCACACAGAGAAAGATAGATACAGACATACAGTCATACAGAGGATTTAAATTTCGAATTTTCGATTAGAAAGGAGCGAACCTCCATCCTTCCATGGGGAGGTATTCGTATCTCTTCTCCTTCTTCCTTTTGTCGGTTCTATGCTCCTCATCTCAAGCCTCAGCTGCGCAGCTCAACCAAACACAGGCTAATCTCCTGGAAAAGCTCTTCGAGATTCTTCAATCCGATTTATCTGTCCCCAGTGGCCGTTTGAACAACGGTATCAACACCAATCGGTGCAACTGGACTGGTGTCACATGCGTTAACTCTTCTTCCTCTGAGGTGGTAAGCACGCTATCCTTCTCTGACCTTGGCATCTCCTCAATTAACTCTTCTTCTCTAACCTTCTTCTTTGGTAACCTCTGTTCTCTCGATACCCTGCAACACCTGGATATTTCAAGCAATCAATTGAGCTCTTTGCCTGATTCCTTCTTCTCCAACTGTACCGGTCTCTCTGATTTGAAGTCCCTTAACCTGAGCAACAATGGATTAGAGACACCAATTCCTGATTTCTCCAAATTTGGACATTTGGAGGTCCTGGATTTGTCTTTCAATAACTTGAATGGTACTATTGGTAGAAAGCTGGACCCATTGACCCAATTAAAAAGTTTGAATCTTTCCTTCAATAAATTGACTGGTGAAGTTCCGCCACTCAGTAGCGGTCAGGAAAATGGTTCCTTGAAGGAATTGGTGTTGTCCATGAATAACCTCACTGGTGATATTCCAGATGGTATTTTTAAGCACAGGAACCTGATTTTATTGGATCTTAGCCGAAACCAATTAACCGGGTCTGTACCCGATGAATTCAACAACCTTACCAAATTGGAAACTCTACTTCTAAATGCAAATAATCTGTCAGGTCACATCCCGAAAAGCCTAACAAACCCCACAACTCTTTCTCGATTCGCGGCTTATTTAAACAATTTCATGGGATCAATTCCAATTGGTCTGACAAAGTACATAAAGGTCTTGGATTTGAGCTATGATAATCTAACTGGAGAACTCCATACTGACCTCCTCTCTGCTCCTAATCTGGAGTACATTGATTTCACCGGTAATAATTTAACAGGACCAATTCCGATGAATTTATCTCGTAACCTCTATCGGTTGAGACTGGGTTCGAACCAGTTAAATGGTACTCTTCCTACATCAATTGGAGAGCTCTCTCGTTTGGTTTATCTAGAGTTGGATGAGAATAACTTGAGTGGAGATATACCGAAGAATTTGGGAAGCTGCAAGAACCTGACATTGTTGAACTTGGCTTCGAATAAATTTGAAAATGAGCTCCCGCCAGAATTGGGAAACCTTTCAAATTTGGTGGTCCTGAAACTCCAAATGAACAAGATTAGCGGGAGAATTCCCAATGAAATATCAAATTTGGTGAATTTAAACACTTTGAATTTGCAAGGTAACAATTTAAGTGGTTCTATTCCGACTACAATTAGCAACATGACCAATTTAATTGAGCTTCAACTGGGAAAGAACAAATTAAATGGCACAATTCCAGAAATGCCTTCAAGTCTCACCACAGAACTAAATTTGAGCCACAACTGTTGTAGCGGGTCCATTCCATCCTCTTCCTTCACCAAGTCGCCTCAACTAGAAATTCTTGATTTATCACACAATAACTTTTCAGGTCCAGTACCTGATTCTCTGACCACTCTGCAATTTCTAACCCTTTTGGACTTGTCAAACAACAATCTCACTGGTACACTTCCGACATTTCATAGGTGGGTAAATGTAATAATTACTGGTGATGATGCGCTTCTTTCAAATTCTTCTGGGGAACGAATTTCTAACTCTGATTCTAATTCTAAGATGCAGCCCAACCTTGCTACAAAACTGTTTTTGGAACTTGGTGCTATTGTGGGGATTTTTGTAGGGGTCTTTTTGGGAACTTACGGATTTGATAAGATTCAGTTTGATCCTTATAGATACATTTTTGGTTGAGGTTTATTGTTTGACAGAAGTCTTTTTCTTTTTTCTTTTTTGGAAAGAAAGAAAGCCCGTTGTGGTGCAAAATATAATGGGCTTTTCTTTGGTATGAGGTCAAAATCCAAAGATTAAATAAAATAGTTCTTTATTTGTTTGATTTTGTGATGAGTGCAGATTGCAGAGTACTCACAATATATGAACCATAACAAATTTTGACTAAATAGGTGCGCGGACTAGAATGCTACAGGATTCTCACGTCCGATTCTCTAAAGTAACTCAAATTTTGAGTTTGGATCCGGACCCTCCAATCAGAAAATCAGCCCAATTCAGTCCGTGGTAAAATGCATGAGATCCTTTAATATTTGTGTCAGAGCATATCAAACGGCCTGGATCTAAACTCAAAATTTGAGTTATTTTAGGGGATCCAAATAAAAATAATAAATAAAATTGTTTAAACGGGACAAGCACAAGGGATTTGGAAGTTACAAAAACCCCTCCACCAAAGCAGTAGTTCGATGGAGGGAGAAATTTGTTTTGTCCACTGAAACACTGACTCGGTGGAGCAAGTTTCTGATCTAGCTGGAATAAGCGTCACGGAAAATCTCTATCTAACTCTCCATTGAACTGCTGCCTCAGTGGATGTGTGATTTTAAAATTTTCGGATCCATAAGCTCACCTTCTTCTCTCTCTTTCTTTCTTTCTGGGTCCGGATCCTCTAAAGTAACTTAATTTTTGGATTTTGACCATCCAATTCGAATCTGTCGCTCCAGATGGTCTCGAGATTCGAATCTATAGTCGGAATGTGCGCTCCACTTCAAAATGGATGATCTCGAATTCGAATCGAACGGTTCCAATCTAAAACCCAAACATTGCGTTACTTCACTGGATCTCGATTCTTTCTTCCTTCCTCTTTTCTCCTCCCTTCCTTCCAAACTGTGGAGTTCCTTCTTTTTTAATTTTTTTTCTTTTATTTACTCGAAATATCTAATTATTTCTCCATCCAATTGTTCTAAAAATTATACCATTGAGCGAGAATTTAGTCAAATTGTGTGGCCAATGATGATACTAGATGTGGTCGGGTCAGAAAGTGCCTCAACCGAAATATTGGTTCGGTGAACTAAGTGTCTTCCATCCTTCACCGAACCACTGCTTCGGTGGAAGCATTTTTTGTAACTTCCAAATTCTCTTGTTTTGTTTAAACAATTTTTGAAATTCTCTTGTTTTGTTTAAACAATTTTATTTAGTTCTATTTTAATAATAATAATAATAAAAATCTTTTGTCAAAAAATTTAATAAAGAATCGGGTGGTGGATACCGCACTACTCGAATTCATTTTCTACAAATATTTAATATAGATTTTAATTCACATATTAACTATTATAAAAAAAATTGGGTTTAATTTGATATAAACAAAGTTGTAGTTTAATATTACTAATATTCAATCAATATTTTCAATTATTCCTATTTTTTATTGCCTTTTTAAAAACATTTATTGCATATCTTTGAAAATATCACGAAATATTTGAGCTAGTGTGATTTCGAGTAGGATAAAAAGACCAAGATCATATCGATATATCATATTAAGTATTGAATCTGAATTGAAATTAAATAAGACTATAAATTATTAAATTTACAACTATACTTATATTCAAATTAGGTACATTTTTAAAATCATGTTCTGGCAACCCCTTCCCATTAATTTATATTGAATTTGAATTAGACTAGTTCAGATTAAAGTTGAAATTAAATTGAAATCAACAAATAAACTACAAAGTGGTGCTGCTAAATATGGCATTTCTATTATTAGGAGAGAGTTACTATTATACGGACAATTGGATATTGTTCCTCGTAAAATTTAGGGCGTCTTATTCATTAGGGGTGCGTTTGGATGAAGGCTTGGGTTAGTGAAAATAGTGAGCTAATCTAAATTTGAGATAGTAAGCTAATTCAACTTTTGGTTGGGTTAGTAGAATAGTATGCTAATTAACCCACAAAAGACAAACAAAGAAAAGTCACTTTTTGCTAATCCAAACGTAGAATAGTAGTTCGGAATAGTCGCTAACCCGGATTAGCATTATTCTTTGCCTCATCTAAACACACCCTAAGGGTACGTTTGGATCGTGCAAGATTATTGCAAGAATAGTGATTTTTGGGTTAGTGGTTGAGACTAGTGCTAACTTAAGTGGTTTGAGAATAGTGCTAACTTTGGACTATTCCGGATTAGTAGAAATGTTGTTTGGATTGTATATTTGAAATAGTGGAGGGAAAGAATAAAATAATAATTTATTTGTTTTTCTCTTTTCAACTAACTCTTATATTTAGCATGGCTTGTTAAATATATATGAAGCATCATATTTTCCAATAATATCTCAATTGTTTTTAACCGATTAGGAAATATTTATTATTAACTCGTTTAATACCAATCTAATCACAGTTAAAATGTAATTAAACAATATCACTTTTTAATTTTTATCCTAAATTTTTGACTAATTAATAACAAATTTTGAAATAAGTGATACAAAACTAAATCACATTAGTTACACAAATTACCGTAACAATTAAGTATTTCAATTACAACAATAAATTACACAAATCACAGCAGCATAAATTGGTCCCATTTATAGATGTACGTATATTAAGTATTTCAATTATACCTACACATTAGTATAAATCACAGTAGCATATCAACAATTAGACCTACACAAATTAATTAAGTATTTTAATTATCAATATTATGAGTGCAGCAAGAGCTTTGAATGAAACATAAACAAGAAGGAAAACCAAGATAACAAGAAATAAATTATCACGTTCTAATACCAATGTAGCAACTATTTTAATACAAAAATGAGTGATAAACTAATTGTTGTATGCAATCCTCTAGATTCATCTCATTTAATTAGCATAATTGGTCCAAAATAAGTGAAACAAAAATACATCACCATAGCTAATAAGTAGTTAAATATTACCATCCTTCTTTAATACAAAAAATTACTAATAATATCTCATCTAGTAGCCCACAAAATATTTTTGACAACTCCCCTAACCTCATCCCCTACCTCACTGTCAGTAGCCCCCACATCCCTCAAAATAGATGTATCACCGATAGAAATATCATTTTGCACAACTCCATCAAATTCCTCTTCGTCCGAAACATGTTGCCTATTGCGATGGTTGATGAAATTATGTAAAATGCAACATGCAATAACAATTCTAGCTTGTGTTTTGAATTTATACCTACGCATCAATTGACAAATTTTGAAATGATTTTTTAAAATGCCAAATGTCTTCTCAACAATGTTCCTAAGTTGTGCATGTCGATGGTTGAACAAATCCTCCGCACATTCATATTAGTTTGGGATTCGAGATCGCCTTTGAAAAGACGCCAAGTGATAAGGTCTACCACAATATGGGCTTATGAATTGCCTTGTATTTGCATAACCTTCATCAACAAGATAGTACTTGTTAGGTGGTACTACAAAACCATCTTCTACTGCCTTACGTAAAATTAAATTATCATGAGCTGATTCCTCCCAACCAGCTATTACGGCTACAAAATTACCATTAAAGTCAACGGCTGCCATAACATTTTGCGAATAAACTTGCTTCCTATTATGAAACCGTTCCTTGGGTTCATTATGCGGATAGACAAATGCAGGAATGTGCGTACCATCGATTGCTCCCAATGCATCCTGCAACTCATATTTAATTTGCAAACATATATGAGATTTGTGATATATTGTGTATTTATTTTCTATTAATTGATTCTTTAAAATTATACCTTAAATGGAGCATGTAGTGTCCCCTCTGATACTTTTGGATGTATTAGCGCATCCGAACCTGGTAATTTGATGTAATCTGCTTGCATAAGTAAGATACAACGCAATACCTTCTTGAAACATCTCCACATTGTTTCTTTGGAATGCTGGAAGTCCTCACCTACTTTCTGAATAGGATCAGAGTGTGCAACAATCTGTAGAAACATCCTTACCTGTTCTTCAATTGTTACATCTCTTTCTGTTATTATACCTTTTTGTCGCACTTCATTGCACAATACCAAAAAAATTTTTGTGTTCGTACGAAAAGAATCATGACAATGTTGGTGATGACCTTCTAATATGTCTTTAATCCATTCTATGGCTGTCATTTTCCTATCATTCCTCACTTCCTTCAAATCAGTAATGCACATTTGCATCGCATCACAATACCAATTATTTGTACTGAGATAGCATTTCGTATTTTAAACATCATCTCGTCTCCTTCTTCATCAATTGACATTTGCTGATCAGTCGACATTTGCTACAACATGTATTCACAGAACTTTAGAACTTTTAGCACCCTTATTTATTAGAAGAGATAACAAAAAGAAACAAATCACAATGAAAAAGAAACATCAGATTTAAGGAATATATATTTGTCAATCTTCATTATTCAATAAAAGCATCAACCTTCTCATGTCAGAGACCACATCAAACCGATCACAATGCATAATAGAAAGGAATCACATGAATAAAAGAAAGAAAAATATAATTAAAAATAATGTAAGGGCAAATTAACAACTGAAATAGTAACCACTAAAATAGTAGCACAAGTACCTAAAAACAACTAAAAAATAATACTCAAATACAAGTTCTCAAGTAACTAAAAACAACTAAAAAAATAGTACAACTAAATCCAACAGTAATAGTACAAGCAAGTTGTCATTGACCCGGTGGGCATGGATTGACATAGAAAAAGTTGAAGGCGTCATTGAAGTTATTAAGAAACGGGGTTCCTTGTTGCTGGTTTAGTGAACTTGTTCCTTGTGAAGTGAATCCAGGTTGTGAGGTGAATCCAGGTTGTGGAGTCATACAATCTATCCACTCCATTATCTGTTGAGTTGGTGCCTTCAAAAAAATCATCTTTGCAACGAGTCTTCAATTCTGTGCATAACCAAATTCTCATTGAGGGGTGATAATTGTAAATCGATCAATTTTCCAAGAGCTTCATCAAGTTCACGCTCTTTATCCTCTCTTATTTTATTAAGCGTCGTGATTCTTCCTCTCTTATCTTATTAAAGCGTCGTGATTCTTCAACAAGTTGTTCATTGACTTGAACCATCTTAGTACCATTATCTGCCATCTGTTGAACAACTTTATTTTTGGAAGAAATTCTTTTCTGAATTTTCTGCCCCCGAGACATCCCCACACTGTCATCTATGTTTTTCCTCTTTTGTGACCCTGAGCTCCCACTAGCTGGGATAGAGCTTTGCGTAACATGCATGAAACTAGTGTTAGTTTCGTCACCGGGGTGTGACAGTGGCTGCTAGATAGTGTCTTTTGTTTCATTATCCACTGACTCGTCATTTTGAGGATCGTCGGAACTACCGGTGCTACTACCAATAGCACTATCCTGAGTGCCAAAAGCACCGATGCGACGATTCCTCGTAGCCATTCTGCCCCCACTCATTGTCGTCATCAATTCATACTAGGGATATTTTTTTGTGTCATAGTACTTCAATCAAATCGGCTCACTCTGCATACAAGTAAAATAAAAAATTATGTTATAGAAAATAATTTACAAGATCTTATGAATTAATGAACAATTAAAATGAATTAGGAAATTTGAATTGTCTCACCTTAATTAATTCCGCAAGAACAACAGGAGTAGGTGGTACTATCATATGGTTTTCATAGTCCCAGCTCCAACCACTTTTTGTGGCCAACTCTCTAAAAATATTGAACTCCTTTTTCAATGTTTTAAGCCTATTGGCTAGCTGATGTTGCGTTCTTATGATTCCTTTGGACATGGCACAATAAGAAGCATGAACTTGTTGCATTTCATGTTTGGTGAAATTGAGGTCGGTCTTCTCAATTAGGTTTTGGATCTCTCTAGATGCTTCCAATAACATATCAGACTCTTCTTTGGAGAAGTTTATAGACCTGGTTTGCCCAACTTCTTGAACTTCCACCGATTGACCAGATTTAGTACCTCTTTTTTTTCTTACCCCGTCCTAAGACCTTACCAAGTCGTTCCATAATACTAGCTAGTCTAAAGATTGAAAATAAGGGCCATTGTCAACATGCTTGTTCCATTGAAAATAAATACACCCAAACATAAAGGAAAAAATAACTTGTTGTCAACGAATTTTGTTTGTAAAAAATATATGAAAAGACAAAATTCATATATTCAAGAGAAAAATTAACTTGCTGCCAACAAAATTCACCAAGACTAAATTATTCACAAAGTGCTGCCAAGCCAAGCAATCAATTCAAAAATTAGCAAGCAATTCACGGTTCGGAAAAAGGGTCGAAGCTGTCATGCCATCACAAAGCATCACAGAGATAAGGAAACAAAAAGGACATAGGAAATTTACCTCTGCCGCTACCATCTCTCCCTGATATAGCCTCGTGTATCTTTGGTCACCTTTACCAGTAGAATTACATCACAGTCTGACAATTACATGAAAAAAAAAATTTGTGAAAAAAGAATTGTATATTTGGTTCAAGTTCATTTCTAGGTTTATCAGGTGTGTATCAAGTACCAGGTGCATTTTCATATCATTTGAACACTTGTACATGTGTATAATAGTGCATAGCACATTACCTCATTGTGTTGTAGCTTTTAACCATCTACTGTTTTGAGTTTATTGCTAAATTTTTCTACATAAGGCCATGGTTCAAATAACTGTGATGTTCTTAGGATCTTTATAGGTACACTAGAATTTTTATATGATTTTTAGAGCATTTTAACTATTTTATTTTGGGCTTTGAGTAAGATAATGTGTAGTGCTCATGTTTTACTGACAACTAAATTTCAAAAATAAATTATGAGTAATATACTAAACTAAAATTATTTTTCTCTATATTCTTGTTCTATTTGCTGCTGGTGTTTATGTCTGGATACTTCCATTTGTATACATTCACAAAAATATATGAAGTGCCTTTTGGTTGCTCAAAGTTGCAAATTTTGATTTTAGGGGTATTATATGATTAATGGATTTATTTCTAAAACAAAGTATTAGACCTTAAATTCAATCTTTAAAAATGTTAATTTGACCAACATTGGTACCAAAACAGTACTACTCTTTCACGTCAGTACCGAACAGTGGTACCAGTACCTAACTTGACCAACATTGGTACCAGAGAATTAAGATAAGTAGCAAATTTACGGGAATCAAGCAAAACGGGTCTTGAGAATCAAATTAAAAAGGCAAATTAAAATCGCTCAAGTTAAAACTAGAAAATATATTTATTTTGCTATAAAATCAACTAACCCAATGTTTCTGTGGAATATCAGATTAGAGTTGTTCCTCCGCTATTGTTATTTTCTATTTGTCGTTTGAATCACAGTGTTCTGAGAATAGTACAGCTAATCTGAGAATAGCTCTATTCTCTGTCTATCAAAACGCACCCTAAAAGAGAGTCAGGAGATATGTTAGGTGTATTTTTCAATTTCAAATTTACTGCCACGCCAGAATAATTTTTCGATATAAATCTGGTCCGTTAAAATGTATTGAGATTGTGCTTGCACGCATCTTGATGCATCCCAATGGATCAGATCTTTGCTGAAAAATTTCAGCGTGGCAGAAAGATATGCACTTCTATTCTTCTTCGAGTTAAAATAAAAATATAATTTAATCTTTTCACTTTAATTAAGACAGTACATAGTACCTGAATTTTGTCAATTTTACAAAATGTTAGTAAGAATTGAGTTGCGGTTGGTGATAACACGTAGAACAGTGCCTGTTTGCTTGTAAGAAGAAAAAGAAAAATCATTGACTATATCAACTGAATTACTTAGGGTGCGTTTGGATCGTCAAGATTAGCATGGGTTGCACTGTTTTTGGATTAGTGACTATTTTTCAGCACTATTCTACATTTAGATCACTCTAATAATAGAACTATTACTGGGGTTAACGCTGTTTTTGCTAACCCATCCAAACGATGGAATAGCGCTAATCTGGGGTTAGCGCTATTCTTGCTATCAAACGCACCCTTAGTAATTTCTGATTAAGCAAAAGGTACAAATTGGGTATGCAAGTAGAATAAGTATCCTCTCCATTACTGTAAAAGATTCCCTTCACTTTACGGTTTGAGATTAACTCTCAGCCGCTTTGAGATTCGGGCTAATGCAGGAGCAGTATTATTGGGCTTTGAGATTCGTGCCAAGTTAAAAAGAACAGTCCAGATCCAATAATTGTGAAAGATTCTCTATTACGGTACCGGAGATGATGTGAATTCTACCTCGAGATCTCAACCTAATTTAGCATTCTGCAGTACAACGTTCGGGACCTAATTAATTAACATATAAATCATAATACAGCATTTGTATGTGGTATAAGAATTGATCACATCGAGATCCGACCTAATTAGGATCCTAATCCCTTGAGCGTTGTGTCCATATTAAAGCCTCCTCCATGCTTTTCTCCACATAACACGGCTTGTCGCGCATGTTACAAACACAAGCACCGACGAAAATTTAGCTGGGAAATGAGATATTTGTTTTCTTAATAAGAATCTAAATACATTTATTCATTTATGAACTGTTTACGTGAAATAATTACAGGACAATCGCAGCCGAATTTTCTATATATTTACAAATTTAATTTGAAAGTTTACTTTTGTTAAATAAAAAAATCAGGTATTACCGTATTATGTACAGCAGAAGAATGAATGGAACAGATTTGGGAATTGGTGCGAATCCAAATCCCTGGACCGGTGGACCCTGACTACTGAGATGCAAATTTCCGGTCTATTCAAACTTCAAAGTCACAGTCAATTCGGTGGGGCCAACGAAAGAAACGTCAGAGAAGACTCTGACTTGTCCAACAGTCCAAGTCTACCGCTCTCTTCCTGAACTTTCAGTATCACTAACAGCATCTACACGTCTAATATATTATTAGAGTTTCTAATCTAGTTTCAGAAACGTGGGAGAGTTTCTTATTTAGAAACTATATAGTAAAGTTTCTTATTAAAGAAAATATTTATAAATTTCATATTGATCAAATGATTGGCTCAAATTATTTTTGATTTTTAATTTGTTACTGACGTGGCTTAATATAAACTCTAAAATTAATTTCAGAAATGTGGGAGTTAGAAATTTTAGAGATCTTAATTTATAAAAAGAGGTTAACAATTATTTAGAAACTCATTTGAGTCTCTGGAATGTAGATGCTCTAAGGTAACATAATATTTCTGCTTGGATCTGGACCGTTCAATCAGAATCTGCATGACTCCCGGACATTCCATCTCGGTCCGAATTGATCTGGATTTTAATCGGACGGTTGTGATCCAAACATAAATATTCTGTTACCTTAGAGGATATTCATACATCAGCAATACTAGATTCTCTGTGACAGAGACAATATAATGTCAGGGATTAATGACTCGTTATATTAATGTGTCAGTGGATACATTCTACAGATGTGAACTTTAAATTTAATTATTATTTTTTTGTCCTTTTTTGGAATTTTCGCAAATTCACTCAATTATTGTGGACTTCCAAGTCAAAGTCCCGCAGTAGTTGCTTCAACGACCCAACTTGCACATTAAGTTGTCAGTGTCTCGGGACCTGTTCAAATTTGTAAACAGTACTAGGTTTGAAATTTCGCCGAAATTTTTATTTATAACATTTTTAAAAAATAAATTAATAAAATAACCATCGTTTTTGGTCAATTCTAAATCTAACACGGCCGCAGAATAACGGAGCGGACCCATATGGGGGGTACCGCAGAATGCCGGAGCGGACCCTCATATGGGTCCGCAGAATGCCGAAGCGGCCCCTGGGGCCGCAGAATGCCGGAGCGGACCCTTTATTTTTTATTTTAGAAATACAAAATTGTAATTTAGTTTCGAATGTTGTTTAAATTGATTTTGGTCGTATCGTATTTTAGATATGTCGTTGGTTTGAAATATTTTAGATATGTGGTTTCTTTGAAATTCTTTTGTGTACTATGAGATAATGAAATCAACAAAATAAATAAATAACAATAAAATCAAACAAACAAGAAACTAATCAACTAAATAAATAAGTATCTGACAAAACATCTACCAATACTACAAATAAGAATCTAACAAAACATCTAATAGTACAACAAATGAAAATCTACGGCTCTGGACTAAACACCGTCCTCGCCTTCTTCTTCCTATACCCCCGACCCCGCCTGCAGAGTGGCGTCTCGTCAGTATCTGCGGAGGATGCATAGTCGTCTGACTGGACATCCGTAGACTGAACCGGCTCCTGGCGAACCTCCTCAATCTCAGATGTCTGCTGGACCCCAGGACCAAAAACTGTGGTCTGTCCAAACTCAGCCTGCGTGAATAAAAACGCCTGTCTGGCAATGGGGTCATCGTGGAGGGAAGGGTGAGGTACCTGCGGTGAGGACTGGCCAGGGAACGGCGGGATGGGCTCTGTTTGAACATACCCTGGCTGATAGGCAGGAGGTGCAGTCTGAGTGGGACTGTAACCCGGGGAATACAGTCCATCTCCCTCTGTGCCATAATCAGCGGAGATATCGAAGCCTAGGTCCTCCTCGTGTCCACCCTGTAGTAACTTACAAATTAGATAATGTATTGAATAAGAAAAAAAATCACAGTTATGTATTTTAATTTAAATTATACCTCGGTAGGCATCCTAGCCTGGGATCCCATGGCGTCCTGTGCGGCTCGGCGCATCAACTCGGCACCTCGGTCGAACGCCTGACCGACCGTCTCAGCGCCGTGGACGGGTGCAAACACGTCCTCATCACCAGTGTAGGGGACATAGACATCGGGCTCGTCAGATATGTCGTCCACTGCATCAACACCGCCCAAGCCAGCGCACCTCAGTAGAGAGTCGAGGCGCGCCCTGTACCCACACTGGCACACCGCAGGTACGTTGTGCTTGAGAATGACCTTCCCGAGCCTCTTCCATCCCCTGGTGACAGCCATCGTAGCCCCTATGACGCAACTCTTGACAAGATATAATGCCTGAAAATTGAAAAAATTATGAAGTAGTTGTACAATTGTAAATATTAATAGTTTTGAATTTGAAACTTCAAATTAAAAATACCGTGGCTGCGAAAGGTGCGCCGACGGGGATAATACCGTGGATCCTTCCCATACGATCCCTCGGCTTCGGTACCCGCTCATGTGGGTTGTCGCCGATGCATCCCTCGAGAAATATGGTGTACGCGCCATGATCCTGGTACCAATCTCTGTAAGGTCTGTACGAATTACAACAAATGTTAGATATTCCAATCAAAAAACTATAGTTGAAGTTTTGAATTAATAAAAAAAATTCTTACATTGGCGCGACATCCATCTGACGGTCGGGCTCGGCCAATGGGGGATCTGCAGCTCCTGCCTCGAACACGTAATATGCACGGGTAATCCCCCAGTCCTTGCCTGCAGTGGTCTCCCTGGGATGGTGCAGCCCTCGCCAGACCTCCTCGCTGATCGGTGCCGGGGGCGGAGCAAGCTGGCGCATCCCGAACTGTCTCATGACCCGTCCGGGGTAATGGTGCTCGATGATCTATATATTTTAATACGTTAGACTGTTTTTATTAAATTAAGTCGCTTGTGTAAATAACTAGCATAAAGAAATTACAGTACCTGAAAACATATGAGTGGCACCTCTGCACGCCAGAAACGCTCCTGCTGACGACATCGCTCCGGCAATATCTCAAGATATGACCGATGTGCGCCATCCACCTCGACCTGGAAGTATAGATTTAATATCATATATCAATTCGAACTGGAAACAATTTAAATCAAAATAAAAAACAAAAGTAAACTTACATAATCTCTGTAGGGCTCCCAAGTGACAAACTCGGCATCATCTCTGAGATGCTCGATCTCCTGTCTCCAGAATGTGATGCCGAGAGACGCGCCATGCCCTGCACCCACCCAAATCTTGGGATAGCAGTACTTGGCGGCAAATGCAGGGCAGTTGTCCGGCTCGGGCTTGCCCCACTGCGACACATCTGTCTTGCTGGCCAAGACTGGACGGCCAACGATCAGATGTGCGTAGGACCAGTGCTGTAGTAACATGCACGGTCCTATGAAGGTCTTGTTCTTCTTCAGGCAGGCTGTGTTAAGACCCCTTTACAAGAAAACAAAGTCATTGTTACTACACTACGATGTATACTATTTGAAAATATTTATAAGAAGGTGTTTCTTACCTATATAGGCATGCCAGCGTGGCACCTCCCCAGTTGAACCTGCCCGCAGTGGACAGGTCGCGCAGAAGCTCGAGGTAACACAGCCGCACCTGATCTCCATGCGAATCCGGAAACAACCTACAGGTGATCATCTCCAAAATATAGGCGCGTAGATATCGGTCAATAACCACCTGTTATAGATTTAAATTAGAACATTACTTACAAGAAAATAAATATAATACTATTTAAATTAAATCTTGTACAAGCAAATACCTGATCTGGTCGATCCGGAAAGACCTGGAATCTCGCCCGCAGCTTTGCCAAGCTGATGCAGCTGGGCGAGACCACAGTCTTCTCACCTCTCTTCTTCTCTTTCTGGAGATCCTCGTGCGGGATACCCAGTAGCTCCAAGCACAATGCACGAAAATCTCCGTACTCGACGCCCGTGACCGGCTCCCCAATAATGGTCATACCCCACAGGCAACTGACGTCCTGTAGGGTGACTGTCATCTCAGCATGGGGGAGATGAAAGGTGTGCGTCTCGGGACGCCATCGCTCAACGAGGCCAGAAGATAAACCCTCGTCAGCATTCTCCTCGGCCATCTGGGATATCTGGTACAATCCCATCGAGCGTAAAATCCCCCCGTACGCCGGCTGGTACCGTAGATGCTGGCGGTTGTGACGAACCGTAACCGCATCCAAACCCTGCATTTAATTAAATAATCAGATCAAGTTCATTCATCAAAAATTCGGAATGACAAATTTATAAATATGACAAATTTACTTACCCCAGTGGCAGCCTCTAAAATCCGATGCTCCGCATTCGGATACCACAAGAAGTCGCTGACCCTGTCGGTGCGACTCCGGATACCCGGAACATCCGCCAATGCTGTCTCGATGTACTGAGACATCTCGTATGGCGTGGCTGTAGGAGCATGCTGTGTACCCCTACTGGAGGATGGTCTACTGGAGGATGGTCTACTGGTACTCATGCTGTATTGGATAATTTTTGGTCAAATATGAGAGTTTGGTCAAAGTCCGGTTTAAATTTGGGTACAATTCTAATTAAATTTGGATACAATCGAATTAAATTTGGGTACAATTCTAATTAAATTTGGGTACAATCTAATTAAATTTGGGTACAATCGAATTAAATTTGGGTACAATTCTAATTAAATTTGGGTACAATTCTAATTCTAAATCCTAAATTAATATCTAATTCTAAATGCTAAATCTAAACTCTAAATCTAAACCCTAATCCTAAACCCTAAACCCTAAACCTAAACCTAATTACTACTCTACACTAAAAATTAAAACTAGAGAAGAAGAAGAAAACTTACCCGAGGTCGAAGGGATTGAAACTTCAAATGAAATGATATGAAATCGGAACCCAGCGGCCCCTTATATAGGCTGGGGACCGCTCCGGCATTCTGCGGCCCCAGGGGCCTCTTCGGCATTCTGCGGAGCCATATGAGGGTCCGCTCCGGCATTCTGCGGTACCCCCCATATGGGTCCGCTCCGGCATTCTGCGGCCGTGTTAGATTTAGAATTGACCAAAAACGATGGTTATTTTATTAATTTATTTTTTAAAAATGTTATAAATAAAAATTTCGGGAAATTTCGTGTTATTTTACTAGAGGTTCAAAAGCAACATTATTTTTGTGGTCTAATATGTTTCACATTCTTTATCTCTATTTTCAAAGTCCGAACAGTCGATCTGAACCACTCAACATAATTTATTATGAAGATCATGTTGAACGGTTCAGATCGACTGCTCGGATTTTGAAAATAGAGATAAAGAATGTGGAGCATATTGGAGGACAAAAAATATGATGCATTTGAACCCTCCTATTTTACTATGTTGTGTAATTTGTACTTTATTTTTCTGATCATAATATTTAGATTATCGATGAGATCTGATAATAACTTTTATTTATATAAGTATTGATCAGTTGCTTAATACCCGACCAAATTCTAGCTGACATGATTTTTTTACAAAATCATAACAAAGAAGGTTATTTTCCTAAAAATAATTGTTGTCATGTCCATCCAATTTTTTTAAATATTTAATATTTACATTAAAATTTGTAAGTTGCTTAAAAAATAAGCAACTTTTCTTACTTCTTTCTTTCTTTAATCTAATTTTAATTTTATTCGATTAGAATGACCTAATTTTTAAACTTTTAAACAAATACTCTAGTTTTCTCATTCATACAAATTTATTAGCTAAATTTGCACATTAGCATTCGACGCTCACATTTAATAAAACAACTAGCAATTTTCTCATTTTATAAAAAAGAACTAATTTGCATTGGCTACAAAAATTCTTCAATTTTTTATGGTTCAATGCTTAATGAATAATTTTTTTTTAAAAGCATGGATGGATTGAAATTGAAAATGCGCAATTCAGGAGTAGCTGATTAGTAATTTAGTTCAACAATAAATCAATTTGAGTATCTTTTTTATTAAAAAAAAATTAAAAATCATAGATTTCCAGATCTATAAATTTAATTTAAACTTTATCTTTCCGTCTGTTAATATCAGTGTTCTAAATAGCGCGCTATAGCGTTTTTAGACCCTAAACACAAGATATGGCATTAAAATGCGCTAATTGAGCTACGGCCGCTATAGCGGTAATAGCGGTCCGCTATAGCGCATAGCGTGTAGCGCAAATAGCATGCGCTATGCATAATGGGCTTTTTTAGGCAATTTATATGGGCAATAAAAACAAAAAAAAGTTAAATAAAAATCCAAACCGAAATCAATGATGTCTAGGTTATTTTGAAATTTGAATAGAAAAAAAAAGATTATGTCATGAATCATGATGCTTAAGATATTTTGAATAGAAAAAGATCGATAGTTTATAATATTATTATGGATATTTTGAACCGCAATTTGGACTTTGTACTGGTTCAATATAAATATTATAAATTTTTAGTTAATTTGGTGTTATTTATTGTTCTATGAGACTTTAGATAATGTCAATATTTAGTACAAATATATAATATAATTTTTGTAAAAAAAAAAAGCTATGTAGCATAGCTTCCGCTATAGCTACGCTATTCGCTATAGCTTTTTTTACAGTCTTCCCGCTATGACGCTATAAACGCTATTTAAAACATTGGTTAATATAGTAAAGTATGTGTTGTACACTTGAGAGTAGGTCCGATGGGCATCAGACCTACTCTGGTTCAATGGGTTTAATCACCGTTGATTTGCTTAAGATTCGTGCAGAACGCTTTAAACTTCGTGCATGTCTGTTTCAATTTTCATGCGCACAAATCTTAAATTTGATCGGACGGTCATCGTGCTCGTTGAACCTAAAAGTAGGTCCGATGGACATCGGACCTACTCCGTTCTCTCTGTTGTATCACAATTTCATAAATAAATAAAGAGTGAGCCTATGGTGCTATGCATAGCACGGATGGGGTCTGTGCTACGGCCAAAAATTTGACTTTTTAAAATCCTAATGGTCGGTCCAACCGTTCAATGTGATAACCATATGAATATGTACTTGCAAACTAAATTTTATATTTTTTCGAATTTTTTTACTATTTTTTTAGATAGGTAGAATTTTGATGGTCCAGAATTTTCAGAAAACACTGATTTTTCTACCTATCTAAAAAAATAGTAAAAAAATTCGGAAAAAAATAAAATTTAGTTTGCAAGTACATATTCATATGATTATCACATTGAACGGTTGGATCGACCATTAGAATTTTAAAAAGTCAAATTTTTTGCCGTAGTACAGACCCCATCCGTGCTATGCATAGCACCATAGCCTCACTCATAAATAAATAATAAATAACGCTCTTAAGCACGCTGCAATAAATAATGATTTAAATTAGGCACTGAAACATAGACGAACAAACAAGATATAGGGCTTCTTTTGTCGGAAAAAATAAAATAAATATAGGGTTTCATGTAAAAATTGTAAACGGAAAAACTAAAATGCCGGACTTTCAGACATCAGCTTTTTGTCGACCCAATAAATTGGTCTTCGTTCAAATACTCGTTAGTCAAGCCTCCCTCGCAAGTCGCAACTCGCAAGTCCTTTTTACACCGCTGTGTTAGCAACTTTGCATTAAAAGCTGATTTGGAACAAAAGGGGGAATTGTTAGGTCGTTTTGACTGTCTTAGTCTATGCACGACCCCTCGAATACATATCGCCTAAGGTAACATAATATTTATGTTTAGATCAACACCGTCCAATTATAATCCACATTGGTCGGATTTTGATTGGACGGTCCGGATCTTAACAAAAAATTTCTGTTACCTCAGAGGATATGGATTACGACCCCGGTCCATGAACCAAGAAAAGTAAGTAAGTGCATTCCGGGCAAGTGGACGGATGTGAAATTAATTAGAAATTGTAGAGAATCTGGATCTTCTCCGTTTCTTCAGTCTCCACTCTGGCATTCCATTCTCTGGCACAGACTCACTGTGCAGTTTCCAAATCTCCCTTTTTTCATTAGAAATTCCCCGTTTCCTTTCTCACTCGGCATTATTTTCCTTCTCATACACGCGCACACTCACACAGAGACTCAGAGAGGTTTTTAAATTTTGAGCATAAATCACTAAACCCCAACCTTTCGTTCAGAAAAGAGTGAAACTTAATCTCTCTCTCTCTCTTTCTCTCTCCTTCCATGGGGAGGTATTCGTATCTCTTCTCCTTCTTCCTTTTGTCGGCTCTATGCTCCTCATCTCAAGCCTCAGCTGCGCAGCTCAACCAAACACAGGCTAATCTCCTGGAAAAGCTCTTCGAGATTCTTCAATCCGATTTATCTGTCCCCAGTGGCCGTTTGAACAACGGTATCAACACCAATCGGTGCAACTGGACTGGTGTCACATGCGTTAACTCTTCTTCCTCTGAGGTGGTAAGCACGCTATCCTTCTCTGACCTTGGCATCTCCTCGAGTAACTCTTCTTCTCTAACCTTCTTCTTTGGTAACCTCTGTTCTCTCGATACCCTGCAACACCTGGATATTTCAAACAATCGATTGAGCTCTTTGCCTGATTCCTTCTTCTCCAACTGTACCGGTCTCTCTGATTTGAAGTACCTTAACCTGAGCAACAATGAATTAGAAACACCAATTCCTGATTTCTCCAAATTTGGACATTTGGAGGTCCTGGATTTGTCTTTCAATAACTTGAATGGTACTATTGGTAGAAAGCTGGACCCATTGACCCAATTAAAAAGTTTGAATCTTTCCTTCAATCAATTGATTGGTGAAGTTCCGCCACTCAGTAGCAGTCAGGAAAATGGTTCCTTGAAGGAATTGGTGTTGTCCATGAATAACTTCACTGGTGATATTCCAGATGGTATTTTTAAGCACAGGAACCTGACTTTATTGGATCTTAGCCAAAACCAATTAACTGGGTCTGTACCCGATGAATTCAACAACCTTACCAAATTGGACACTCTACTTTTAAATGCAAATCATCTGTCAGGTCACATCCCGAAAAGCCTAACAAACCTCACAACTCTTTCTCGATTCGCGGCTTATCTAAACAATTTCAGTGGACCAATTCTAACTGCTCTGACAAAGTACACAAAGGTCTTGGATTTGAGCTATAATAATCTAACTGGAGAACTCCATACTGACCTCCTCTCCGCTCCTAATCTGGAGTACATTGATTTCACCGGTAATCGTTTAACAGGACCAATTCCGGTGAATTTCTCTCGTAACCTCTATCGGTTGAGACTGGGTTCGAACCAGTTAAATGGTACTCTTCCTACATCAATTGGAGAGCTCTCTCGTTTGGTTTATCTAGAGTTGGATGAGAATAACTTGAGTGGAGATATACCGAAGAATTTGGGAAGCTGCAAGAACCTGACATTGTTGAACTTGGCTTTGAATAAATTTGAAAATGAGCTCCCGCCAGAATTGGGAAACCTTTCAAATTTGGTGGTCCTGAAACTCCAAATGAACAAGATTAGCGGGAGAATTCCCAATGAAATATCAAATTTGGTGAATTTAAACACTTTGAATTTCAGCCAGAATGCCCTCTCTGGGGAAATTCCTTTCCAGATTTCATATTTACAGAAGCTCTCAAACTTGAATTTGCGAGGTAACAATTTAAGTGGTTCTATTCCGACTACAATTAGCAACATGATCAATTTAATTGAGCTTCAACTGGGAGAGAACAAATTAAATGGCACAATTCCAGAAATGCCTTCAAGTCTCACCACAGCACTAAATTTGAGCCACAACTGTTTTAGCGGCTCCATTCCATCCACTTCCTTCAGCAAGTCGCCTCAACTAGAAATTCTTGATTTATCACACAATAACTTTTCAGGTCCAGTACCTGATTCTCTGACCACTCTGCAATTTCTAACCCTTTTGGACTTGTCAAACAACAATCTCACTGGTACACTTCCGACATTTCATAGGTGGGTAAATGTAATAGTTACTGGTAATTCCCTTCTTTCAAATTCTTCTTGGGAACGAAATTCTAACTCTAATTCTAATTCTCATTCTAAGAAAAAGATGCACACGGGGCTTGCCATACTGTTTTCTGTACTTGGTGTTTTTGTGGGGCTTCTATTGTTAGCAGGTCTAATTGTATACTCATTGCCAAAGCGGTTTTACCGGGTCAAAGATGTCGGGCTCCAGTTGGATGATAACACCCATCCCCATATCATTAATGGGTGTTATATCACGACTAATAGCATCCATACTGCAAACATTGATTTCTCCAAATCAATGGAGGCGGTTTCGAATCCGGTAAATGTGTTTATGAAGACCCGGTTCTGCACCTACTACCATGTGGAGATGCCCAATGGGTCAACATATTCAGTCAAAAAACTAAATTTCAGCGATAAAATAATCCAAAGTGGGAGCCAAGAGAAATTTGGCCATGAGCTTGAAGTTTTGGGTCGGCTAACAAACTCAAATGTGATGGTACCTCTAGCCTATGTGCTAACTGAGGACAGTGCCTATCTCTTTTATGAGCAGTTGTGTGTGGGCACAGTATTTGATGTGCTTCATGGTAGTGGCAATGCCTTGGATTGGAAATGTCGGTACAGTATAGCTCTTGGTGTAGCACAGGGCCTTGCATTCCTTCACGGTTGCACGCAGCCTGTGCTGCTTCTAGATCTTTCTACAAGGTCTTTGCATCTGAAATCTCTGAATGAGCCCCAGATTGGTGATATCGAGCTTTATAAGGTCATCGATCCATCTAAGAGTACTGGTAGCTTGTCTACTGTTGCTGGTAGTGTTGGTTACATTCCACCAGGTACAGAAGTTTCAGCTGTGTATTATTTACTTTTATTAAGTATTTTATAATATTGGTCTAGTTGTTTCTTTTTCTGAGCCTGACATATTCAACACAAGGCTGGTCCTGCTAGAAACTTTTTCCAATTATATAATCCGTACCTGTTGTCGTCCCTGGTTTAGGCATTGATACGGTACCAATATGAATTTATTGATGCTATGGGCATAGCTAGTTTGATTCTGTGCCTGGTAATATTTGTTAACGACACTGATTATTATAGAAATTGACAATTCTGTGCCTCAAATAGAAATGTAAATGCATTGATTCTAATTTCAATTGTTTTGTTAATTGTAGAATATGCGTACACCATGAGGCTGACAATGGCAGGCAATGTTTACAGCTTTGGTGTGGTACTACTTGAGCTACTTACTGGGAAGCCAGCTGTCAGTGAAGGGATTGAGTTGGCAAAGTGGGCCCTGAGTCACTCAGCACGGCCTGAGGACAGAGAAGGAATTCTTGACTCGAGAATCTCTCGTGCGTCAATTCCCGTGCATAGCCAGATGCAGTCAGTTCTGAAAATAGCCCTGGCTTGTGTTGCCTTTTCGCCCGAGTCAAGGCCAAAGATGCGAAATGTCTCAAGGATGTTGTTTAATGCTAAGTGAAATTGGTGTGAGATATATAGTACAGGTAAGGTTGCTTTTGTACATTATTGGTGTGAGATAGTTGGTAGTTGTTTGTTTGATTTAGTCATAAAGTAAAGTTGAGAGGGCTAAATTTCAAAATGTGTGGGTCAGACTTGGGGTTTTTCTGTAAACTCTTAACCTGTGCATAATCCAAAGAAAGGTTCTGTTGGAAAATGGAGCACGAATTTTAGTACAAATGTGATTTCACAATGCTTGAATTTGCTTGACAACTATTAGAAAATTTACTGGATTTTACGAAGCATATCGGGTCTCATGTTTGTACCCGAACTAAAAATTGTTACCAGTCCTTACCAGCATAGTAATTCAAAGAAATTATTAAAGGTTTTGATCATATGTAAACTAGTAGTGTGCACTATATTTCTAGAACAAATTTCCAGTTCTGGTATGTTTCTGGTGCCGTTCAGAGAGTTTTTTTTGCAAAATTGCAGTATTTTGGTTCAATTCTGATACTGTTTAGGTTCTGTTTTATAAGTTTCCAGATTTCTGCACAGTTCTGGAGTAACTCTGCAACATTCCAGGGCATTTTCTGTAAATTTCTGGCATTCTGTTCTGTGCTGGGTGATTTCTGGTAAATATCAGGGTCCATAGTGCAAATTTTCGGTTCTGACAGGGTTCAGGGACTGAACTGTGACTGAAAATAAGTTTGTTTAGAAAACAGTCTCTGTACAGGGACCTTTTTGCGACATGATAAAATTTTGTAAGAACAAGGCTTTTCTAATGGGAATTTCATGAAAATACTAGTTTCAAAATGTAGAAAACTTTAGTAACATTTTGGAGCAACAATTTGAGTTACAGAGATGGTTTTGTTGATTTTTTCTAATCTTCATTTTGAGATTGGAGTCTTCTTGTACGTCTCATTCATTTTTGAAAACCAGAACAGTCAATACTAATACCTATCAGCACATGCCAGCACTACAGATCACTAGTACAATTGTTGGTTCATGATACTGCCACCTAAAAGGTGTTATTATTGTTTTATAATATTAAATGAACTTCAAGTTGTTTTGTTAGTTTAGAATTAGATTATGTTGATTTTTTAAACATGGCGCTTGCTTCTTCTGACTAAGATAAGTACAGTGTTACACTTCTTAACAAATACACAATTCATGAAATGGTGTTAACAAAAAGTAGCTGCCCTTCTTTGAACATAACCTCCTTTGGTCTAGAGATTCAAGCATAAAATTTTCAATTTCAACAACACAGAACCATCACATCTCTTTAGATCTCTACACTAATGCATGGGAAAATTGAAATGGTGGTACATAAAATCTGGTCCTTTTTTTTTCTTCCTTAAAAAATTTGCTCTATTCGTCTGATTTCAGAAATTTTGGATTTCTGAATTCTCTCAACAAAAAGACATCCCTTTAACTCTGGTAAGCACATCTGGAATGACCGAGCATCTGAAAAACAATGAAAGAAATCATTGCTTATTGGAAAAAAAGGAAATATAGTGAACGAATTTAACAAAAATTCAGTGAGATTCTGTTGATGCTAAAAAAAAAATCAAGGAGTCTAAAAAAACCAGCAAGTAAAATATTACCCATTCTAAAAGGTCTGGTGCAGGAACCGCATCCAACAAGACAAATATAGAAAATTTAAAATAAAATATTGGAAAATTATGTAAAAGAGCAGGAACAGTAATCAGAATTATATCTGAAGTTCTATAAAATTGATAAACTTTTGTTTGTAACAGTTCATTTTGAACAGAAAGAAATAAGCCCATCTGATAACTAATATACATACATAAATTAACAACAGACAGATAGTTGCACAAGGAAAGAAAAAGTTGGCTTCTAAGTTTCTTCTAACCTGAACTTCTATAATCAAGAAGACATTGATAGAGCTAGGGGCGCCTCGCTTTCCCGAGAGGCAGTTGACGACTCGCCACCATCCCTTGATATTCCTTCCCCTTCTGCTCTACCTGATGAGAAATGTTATCAAATTGATTGATATTAATATAACACACCTCCTTGTTTAGGATCTTTTTACTTGTTTGTAAGCGTAGTGGTTCTAAGCAAGTCCCAAAGAAAAACTATATCAAATGAAAAATATGGTGTAAGCTGTCAAAAATGCATAATGAACTAAACAAAAGTTTTTCTTTCTTGGAAAGGCATGCATCTGAGTGCCTCTGGCTTTCTTTCTTTCATTCAAAATCATTCATACTAAGGACAGTTTGAGCTGCCTAATCATTTCTCATAGTTTACACCATATGACATTCTCTTCTTAAAGCAAACCATCTGATATAAATGAAAATTATTTTCCAAGTATAGATTTCTCTGTTTGCTTCCGGAATGTAATCAAAGCCGGTTCACCTTCTCGGGTTAACTTATTTAAAAAAAAAAAAAAATGAAAATTCTATAGATTCGCTCTCGAATCTTATTCTCTGACAGTCTTACAGTACCTGTCGGCCTAGTACCGGGCTCATCAGCCTTCCCCTTCTCCTCGTCACCGACATCACTGTTGTTCCCTAATACGATTGCATCACCAAACCTCACCTTCCTTGCGCCTCCAGGCGAGTCGACGGCCTCCTCCTCCACCACCTGTTGTTGAGGTGCATCTGTGGCCACCACCACTGTTGCCTGTCTTGTAACCTTTCAAAAAAAAAGAAAAATAGCAGCTTATCATAATTAGACGACTTAGATACCAGGAATTCGGGAGAATTAATGGACCATAGGCACGGAACAATTGGGGATGACAACTATGATACATACTAGTAGAGATGCTAAAATTTTCTGCATTCTTGTTTTCTTTAAAAGAAAAGGTCAAAAAGGAATTTCATCAGGAAAAAAAAATTAAAAACTTCTGCATTTGTAGTTTTATAATAGATAGCACTTGTTATGATCAAACTATTTCTAACAATTACAATACGATTAGCTTCATAGCATCTAGATCTATGCTAACATTTAATCAAATCAACAAAAAAAGAAAAGATAAACAATCTTTGTTAACAAAAATCACCTGTCGTTGTGATGATGGCCTGTCTTCTGCTCTGAACTTATTTGTATAAGCAATTCGCAAAGCAATGCAACGATAGATGCATGTGAAGATCCAGAATATCCATGGTGATGCAACCAGGGCCATTCCGGCAGGGAGAAGCCATGACGGAACTGATGATGCCGGGAGAGAAATGAACATTACCAGAAAAACACCACCAGTTACTAAGAGAACAAAAAGGAGGCAAGTGATGATGCAGACACATGCCTGGCCAGACCTGGGCCTACCTTCTGACATCTGTTGCGACATTCCCGATGAATTACGCCGCTTCGATGGGCCTTTGTTCATCAAGTATGTCTTCTTTTCTTCCTCTTTGTTTACCTTGGATTCATTAATGAAATGTGATTCTTCTCAATCTTTCTGCCTCCTTTCTTTGTTTGTAATTATTATCTCTGTACTTGATTTTTTTTTTTGGGATATTGGGATTATTGCTAGGAGGAGAAAATTGGTCAAAATTGGGTTACGAGTTAGGAGAGACAGGGTTTGCAAGGTTGGCTTGTTTATGGTTTAGAGAGAGAAAAATAAAGAAGCGTTGAGGAGCTAAACCGAGATTACCTATAAGAGGTATGGTATGGTTGCATTTGCATGTTTGTGTGGAAGCTCTCAGAGATAAATAAAAAAGGAAAAATATATTTGACGATTTGTATTTCTGAAGTTTGTGATTGTTAAACAACCAATAACGCTTGGCCAAATGTGAAACTATCTATGTTTTCTTTTCTATATTTAATGGTGAATTATTTAATTTTCCTTCTTGTTTACAACCAACTATGGTCTTCGGATGGTGGTGGGATAGTGGAATCCCATTATTTCTCCAAAGAAAAAACAAAATATCACTCTTCTCAACAAACACTTTTTTTTTTTTTTTTTTTATGTTCTCAAATATTGCCGAGATTTTTATTAATATCCAAAGTTTAATAGAAATTAATATTTATGTCCAGAATTCTGGGTTTTCGCCAAAAATGTCCAAGCCGGCCACAAAATGGACGGCTTACGCTCCCCCGTAAGCCAGCCATTCTGTGGCCGGCTTACTCTTTTTTCTTTTTTCTAGACACTATGAAGAGCAAGATAATGAAATCTAACACTGAAAATTTAAATTTTTTTTGTTTAAATTATTTGTTAGATTACTTCTTTTGATATATAATTAACATATTTATACTAAAATACGCTAAATTACTTGAAATTATATTGAATTACACTATATTAATTTAAATTACACTAAATTATATTACATTACGCTAAAATACGGTAAATTACGCTAAAATACATATGAATAGGGACGATATCTTCACTGAAAATGCGAAAAATAAAGACGAAACTTCAAACGGTCATAAAATGGCGCTCGAGTGTCTGATTTCAGCAAATGACCACTTTTTGAAAAGCTTGTGAAAAGACGCATGCGTCCGTGTTGGCCATGCCAAATTTCAAAATTCAGAATTGCCAAAAAACTAAGGGAAGAGCCTCAAAACTTGAGTTGAAGTTTCCGATTAAGATTTTTATTTCTATTATTCAATCTAAGTAGCTCAGTAAATTACTTACATAATGAACTTGTAGAATACCAATTTTTACTATTTTTCGAATTTTTTTACTATTTTTTATGATTCATGAAAGATTACACAAAATTGGTCTACTTTAGCGTAATTTTGCGTAGTTTAGCATAATTTACCGTATTTCAGCATAATTAGCGAAATTATTGTAATTTAATGTAATTTAGTGTAATTCAACATAATTTCAAGTAATCTAGTGTATTTTAGTATAAATATGTTAATTATATATCAAAATAAGTAATCTAACAAATAATTTAAACAAAAAAAAAATTAAATTTTCAGTGTTAGATTTCATTATCTTGCTCTTCATAGTGTCTAAAAAAAAAAAAAGAGTAAGCCGGTCATTTTGTGGCCGGCTTGGGCATTTTTGGCAAAAGTCGGAAATTCTGGGCATAAATATTAATTTCTAATTAACTTTGGATATTAATAAAAATCTCGGTAAATATTGTTTAAATCAAATTTAAAAAACATGGGGGAATTTCACGTATGCCCCTCAAAGACTTTAAAATTATGTATTTTCCCCTCTAAACTTTAAAATTACATATTTCTCCCTCTAAACTTCAAAAACTCACAAATTTACTCAATTTATTGTCTTTTATATTAAAACTCATTCTAAAATTTTAAAATATCCATTTTACCCTTTATTAAAAGCATTTAAGAGCCCATCAGACTCAAATTTGAATCTGAAGGGTTTCTCTACCGTCCGATCCGCACGCATCGCATTAAGATTTGTGCGCATAGCTTCAATATTCGTGCTGATCTAGCATGCACGGATCTTAAAGAAATTTCGATCCGCACGCATCGCATTAAGATCTGTGCATGTCACTTCAATATGCGTGTGTTCGCATCAAAATTTTTGCCGATCTCGCGCGCACATATCTAAAAGCAGTTCGGACGGTAGATGAACTGTTTAGATTCAAATTTGAGTCTGCTGGTTTTTATATGTTTTTAATAAAGAGTGAAATGAGTATTTTATAAATTTAGAATGAGTTTTAATATAAAAGACAATAAAATGGATAAACTTGCGAGTATTTGAAGTTTAGAGGGAGAAATACGTAATTTCAAATTTTAGAGGAGAAAATATGTAATTTTGAAGTTTTTGAGAGGTACAAGTGAAATCCCCCCTAAAAACATAATTGTCATATGAAGAAAATAAAGCCAGTGTTTTGATTAGAAATTAAGAAATAAACAAAAACAAAAACAATATGATTAACAACACCATTTTATAGCAGATGCCGAAAAGGACGGTGATATACATGTCCAATTTTACCGACAACGAATTAACTAAGCACACTATAAGTAGATTCAGGATTAGTATAGTCTATTATGTCATCACTGGAGCTCTTCTTAGAAAAGATACGGCCAACCAAAGGCACCAGTGGCTTCATCTTTTGCGACTTCCTCCTCTCCATTCTCCTCTCAAGTCCAATGTCCATTTCGGAAATGCTTAAAGCATCACCAAAGCATGGCCAGTACTCGTTCTCATCTTCCCATCTCCTTTCTTCTCTAATTGCATTTCTCTGTGCTGCTTTAGCAGCCTCAATCTCTGCCAATTTGGATAGATTTCTATGAAATTGAGCACTGATACCTGCCATGGCTATCTCCATCTCAGATCTTCTCTTTTTCATCAACGCCAATTCTTGCTTTACCTCTGATAACTCCATCTCCAGTCTCTTGATTGAATCCATTACCGATACCTCATAGTAAACGGGTGTGGACTTCTGGTCAGACCCGGATCCGGCTCTCGACACTGGTGTGCTAGGAGAAGAGATTGCTAGTGTTGAATCGTATTTGCTGAAGGCTGCCGCAGCCTCTTTGACTGATCGAAATTGCCTGATTGTTTCAACTTCTGACATGTTCATTTTCTAATTTTGTTTTTTCTGGTGTTTTATGATTGGATGAATGGAAGCATAGAGGGTTATAGAGAGTGTAGATTATATATAGTGAGATGGTGAAATTGTGATGATGTTATTCTGGTTGCTTTGCTTCTACTTCAAAAGGTTATTTATTACTCACTGAATCTCTGCGCCCCAAGAGACTGATACAGCCATACGGGATATGGAGCACTGTGAAAGCCTTGATTTTGGGGTCAGGGAAATGGACTTCTCACCTAAGGCCACTCATATCTTTCTTCAGATAACTATAATAATAATAACAAGAGGATTTGTGACCAAACATGTCTAAACTCTCGTGCTAATTGTAAAGGATTATATTAATAGTAAAACAAAGATATCGTCTATCCAAATTATCAGCTTACATTGAAGTCTGGCACAACTTCATAAAAAAAAAAAAAAAATGTCAACTCTATGGGTGGAGGTATTACTTTTGGGCCACAAAATGAAGACAATAAATCTACTACAGACAAATCCGGCCTAAGGCCCATCATCAGCCTAATTAATTTTTTATACTATTCACATTTGAACTCTTTAAAATTGCAAAAATCAGCCCAAGTGATTTTAGCTTTCTTTAAAACGAAACCGAGCACAGAATGAGAATACTGACGTCTCTCCTTGCGAGTTCCCAGAATCCCAGCATCGCAATCTCCGCCCGCTGTCGATACGCCCAAGGCTCCCGCGCCAACATATCCCCTGATTCCTAAAGCTGAAATTGTAGAAATTCCCACAAAACCCCCGTCTCCTTCTTCGACCCACACACCTCCACTCTCCACTCTCCACCACTGCCACCTCCAATGGCGAACCTCCTCCAACTCAACGTCCGCTCCGTCTTCATCCCTTCTCTCTCCTCCCGTCGCCACTCCCACTCCGCCGCCCCGCGCCGACATCATTTCCGCGTCGAGGCTAAAGTCCGGGAGATCTTCATGCCCGCTCTCAGTTCGACAATGACCGAGGGCAAAATCGTCTCCTGGCTCAAATCCGAGGGAGATCGCCTTTCCAAAGGCGACTCCGTGGTCGTCGTCGAGTCTGACAAGGCTGACATGGACGTCGAGTCCTTCCACGATGGAATCTTGGCGGCTATCGTGGTCCCTGAGGGAAGCTCCGCTCCTGTTGGATCTCCAATCGCTCTGCTTGCTGAATCAGAAGCCGAGATCGCTCTAGCCAAGTCCCAAGCCTCCAGTTCCAGTTCTTCAGTTTCAGATCAAAAGACAGAAGCTGTGTCAGCGCCAGTAGCAGAGCCAGAACCAGAACCAGCCCTTTCGATTCCTCCAGTGCCGTCTCCAGTATCCTCTCCAGCTGTGAAGGTTGCCTCAACTCATCCTGCATCAGAGGGTGGGAAGAGAATAGTGGCTTCACCTTATGCAAAGAAGCTCGCAAAGGAATTCAATGTTGATTTAGCTACAGTGGTGGGATCGGGGCCAATGGGAAGAATTGTGGCAAAGGATGTTGAGTTGGCTGCGAGTTCAGCTGCCGTTAGTGAAAAACCAAAGGTCGGCACTGTTGCGGCAGCTCCTGCAGTGCAATTGGGAAGTGTGGTACCTTTCACAACAATGCAAGCTGCAGTTAGTAGGAATATGTTGGAGAGCCTCTCAGTGCCTACATTCAGAGTTGGATATACCTTTACTACTGATGCCCTTGATGCTCTTTACAAGAAGGTAAATTACTCCTTGTTTTTTTTATACCTGTCAAGATTATAGGAGCTTCTTTGTGGTTATGGATTGAGGTATGTTGTACCAATACAGTAGGTAAATTTGGCAGGTACTTTCTTGCAAACAATTTCTTTACTGAGTGGACGTATAACACAAGATGGCTGAAATGTTGAATTCGACATTAACTAATAATTGGTCTATTCTACCTGATAGTGGCACACTGTCACTAGGTAGAGATCTATCAGTGTTACCTTTAACTGGTTCAACTGCACTAGCTGTCTTCAAACAACTTCCGTAACTAGCGGTGAAGGAAGCATACCGGGTTAGACTGAAATGCCCATTAGGTAGGTCACCTACTTGATAAAAAAATGTCAAGTTAACACTGGCTGCTTCAAGCTTTCCATTTTCAGACAAATGAATGAGCTTTCCACCCTTGTCTGGCTCACTAGTTCCGAGAAAGTATTAACTCTAGCTTTCTTTTGGGCGGGTATGTATACTACACAACGATCTTAGGGTATGAATGTCGGCCACAGGTTTTCATATTATCTTACGTCTTTCATTGTTCAAACCATAATACTTGTCTCAATTAGGCCTCTTTCTAAACAACTGAGAAAGAAACCCAACTATTAGATGAGACAAGGATCAAATGAGCCAGGTTGGGTCTGCATAACACCTGTCAATGGGCATGCATGCACACTAAATAGTGAAATTCCAATTGCCAACTATTTGAATTAAAAAAGCATCAGTATGCTGTTTGTCTCTTCCTTTGAAAAGATTAAATGCTGGATTTAATGTTTGTTGATTTGACCTGACACAATGCAGATTAAGTCAAAGGGGGTAACAATGACGGCACTCCTTGCAAAGGCAACTGCAATGGCACTAACACAGCATCCTGTGGTAAACTCAAGCTGCAGAGATGGGAAGAGCTTCACATACAATAGCAGCATAAACATTGCCGTGGCTGTGGCCATGGATGGTGGCCTCATCACACCTGTTCTTCAAGATGCAGATAAGGTTAAATTCACTATTACCAATACGTCATGGCTTTGCTTTCCTTGGTTACTGATGTATATTTTGGGTTTTTATCTTCCAAAATTAGTCCAGACTTTTTTGTACGGATGCTTCTAACAGCTAAATGTTGGAACAACGGTTAGGATGCTAATGAATGGGGGATTGACAGTTTGTCATATTTCCTAAAATTTACGGGAATTTAAGAAGTGTCCTTGTTTATTTAGCCCTAAAAACAGTTAAGTGATGCATCTGAAAAATGTAGTAGGAAACGCAGTTTTGTTAGTTTATGGCTAGAGTAATTAGAGCAAAGCTAGGGTGTGTTGTGCTCACCAAAGGGTTTGGTGAGCATAACTTCAAAATCTATCATAGACTTCAAACGAGACAAATCCAAACCGATGAAACCGATCTACTTTACGAGTAAAGATTGTACATGCAAAATTTTGAAAATTTTGAATATATTTAGTATAAAGTCAAGTGGTAAAAAATATGACTTTGTACATGCAAAAAATGAAGTTTTACAAGTTATTTTAATGCATTCATTTTCATCAATTTTTTATCACTTGACTTTGTACTAAATAAATTGAAAATTTACAAAATTTTGCATGTACATTCATCACTCGTGAATAGATCGGTTTCAACGGTTTGGATTCGTCTCGTTTGAAGTCAATCAGATAGATTTTAGAGTTATGCTCACCAAATCCTTTGGTGAGCACAACACACCCTAGCTTTGCTCGAGTAATTATATAGGTATATAATGTTGAGTAGAACTAGGGCGTTCTTAACTCAAAAACTCATCAGATTGGCTTCAAGCGACGCATCCAAACCGTTGAAACGGATCTACTTCACGAGTGATGAGTTTACATATCAAATTTATAAATTTTCAAACTAATTTAGTATAGAGTCACGGTAAAAAAAAAAAGATGGTTTATAAGTTAATTTTAATGTGTTCATTTTTCATCATTTTTTTTACTGCTTGACTTCATATTAAATTAGTTTGAAAATTTATAAATTTAACATGTAAACTCATCACTCATGAAGTAGATCGTTTTCAACGATTATACGTCGCTTGTAGCCAATCCGATGAGTTTTTGAGTTAAGCTCACAAAGAGGCTTGGTGAGCTTAAGAACACCCTAGTTCTACTCTATAATGTTTCTTGATAATACATTTTGGTTGTGGTGTTGGATTGGATACTGGTTTGACATTTACCTAATGTTTTGACTAGTGATTAGCGGGCTGTCTGTAGTGAGGTCTCAGTAAAGCCTATAGCGGGCTATGTTGGCTATAGTGTCTGTGTGATATAGTGGTTTACACTAAGAAAGATTAACTAATAGTGGTATATAAACCATCAATTAGTATGTCTTAATAAGTAATATAAAATCACACAAATATAGTAAAAGAATAGAGGGAGGTAAGTAAGAGGTAGAGGAGGGTTTACTCTGGCCATTGTGAAATTGATTATTAGATTGGTCTAGGTGAACTCTGTACAATAATTTGATGAACATGTAAGCTTAAGACTCCATCTGTTTTCCTTTCATGAATATTGGACCAATTATGAGTGCACCAAAGGCTATTTAAAATTATCAATATTCTATTTTATTATATCAACCTAATGAAAAATATGATAATAGAAAAGGCCATAGAGAAAGCTAAAATTAAATAAATAAAAATTGACTGCAATTGCATGTAACATTTCATAATAAGTAAATTGCTTCATCACCAACTTGTGAAGAACTTGCCACCCAGTGTCTGGAAATTACTTTGGCTGGGTTTAGGTCTATTTGGTTTCAAGGAAAAAAAAAATTGCAATTGAAGTAGAGAATATGGTTGACATTATATAATGTGCTATTTTCATCACAGTAATTACCTCCTGTGTGTTGTCTGAAAGGTATACCAAAAAATGTTTTGGGGCTAATGGCATACTATTATATTAAATATCATTTGCAATATGACATGAACGATGATAGTGCTTATTCTGTGGTCTTTTGGGGTTTGCAGTTTGATATATACTCTTTATCAAGGAAATGGAAAGAGTTGGTTGACAAGGCTAGGGCTAAGCAGCTCCAACCTCAGGAGTACACCACTGGTACGCCTCCTTATTTCTTCTTTTGCAAAAGAACAACTGTTGTGTTTGCATTTCGGTAGAATGTCCTTGTAAACTTTAATCCTTTGAAACACTGAAAGCATCACTAATGGAAGCAAGAATGATGATGGACAGTGTTGGTCCGTTTTTTGTTAAGACATTTGAAGGAATATATATCGTTCTTCAAGAGGCAGATATGTTTTTATGTTTATTAAGTTGACTTCTTGTTGATATTTCTCATGTTGGTATGGGGATGCTAGATAGTAAATTAGTAATGCTTCTTTACTTTATAAGAATACTCCAATATTGCTTAAATTATGTTGACATGAATTACCACACCCGATATAATATGATATGATTCTTCAGTAATGTATGATAGTCTTCTAATTATTCTTCAATGTTGATAGGTACATTCACTCTATCAAACCTCGGGATGTTTGGTGTAGACCGGTTTGATGCAATTTTGCCGCCTGGCACAGTAAGTGAAATTTCATAAAACTTTTATCTCCAGTAAGCTCCAGCTCCATTTTGTTAAAGAAATATATTCCAAATCTCCTATTTTCATTTGTTTAATTGGGCCTATTGCAGGGAGCAATTATGGCTGTGGGAGCCTCACGACCAACTGTTGTCGGTACAAAGGACGGCCGGATTGGTATAAAGAATCAGATGCAGGTATGTCATATCCTGTGCCACAATTTATGTCTTTGTATAAGTTTATTGGGCATTATACCTGTATTACCTATAAAACAACAAAAGTTTGGTATATATGAAATTAATAAAGACTTTGCCGTTTGTATGGACATCAGCTTTGTACAAATAAAAAGAACTTGTGGTTTTTACCTGCTTTAGCTTTGTCTGAACAAAAGTTTGGTTTTAACCAGGTTTAGCTATGTCTAATTTGTACTTTACCTTAATTTATTTTTGAATTAATCAACTTCATTATAAATTGTGCATGAAAAATTACAGGTGAATGTGACAGCTGACCACAGGGTTATTTATGGGTCAGATTTGGCTGCATTTTTACAAACCCTTGCCCAAATAATTGAGGATCCGAAGGATCTAACTTTTTAGGAAGCTTTTGCATTCTTTCTCTCACTATAGATTCCTAAATGGTGGTTCTTATGCATTTTGTACCACCTCTTCAGTCTCCACTCTTATTTATTGTGCTACTTTTCTTATAAACTTCATTGCTGGGTCCTCTGTATTATCTTCTTTCTTCATTGTGATGTTTAATCTGATTTGCCATTTTTAGGATCACCAATTTTGTTTTCTGGATTGAATAAAGATATAATAAATGGGTATTTTTTTGTGGTAGTGGAGTTTTGACTTGCTAAAAGGCAGGGGGACATCACTGTAGTGGTATTTCATAAGTGGGGTCTAGTGATTGTATAGGTAAGGTACAATTTAGTAAATTCTTATCCAGTTTCTCTCTGTTTTCGTTTCATATTTTAATCTTCAGTTTATTTAATTTTGTAATGAATTTGAAAAAAGAAGTAAAAGCTCTTTCATTTTTCCCTTTTATCTTTCGGAAAGAAAAAAAATTGTCCTGCATAATAGAGTAATATTACATCAATTGTGCTTTCAGAAATTTTCTTTTTTTCCTATTTTTTTTGGGAAATTCTTAGCAGCAACTTGTTTGGGACTAAAGGCTTGGTTGTTGTTGGGAATTCTTAGCAGCAGCTGCCAAGTTGTGCTTTCAGAATTGTCATTGGTGAGTACAAAGTTTTCAGAAAAGCGTTTCCAATTTTTTTTTTCAATGCTGATATTATCAGGATTCAGTATTTTACCGTTGGATTGTGATCAAGGAGCATAAAGAGCTCTGTATTTCCTATATGAATATAAACTCTTCAGCATAAGCATCAAATTCCTGGTCTTCAAAATCGTGATTTGCTAAACACATTTTCTAAACATTAAAAGTGTTTAAATTTGCACACCTAAATTCATAGACACCATTACCAAAATTAATTGCATGTTACAATCGGGGTACCTTGGGGCATTCAATTTGAATTAAGATAGCCAAGAGATTCTCTCTGACATGTTCTGATCCTTAACTTGTGACCTCGGTCCCGTCCCAGATTTTAGGCTGCTACAATCACAGTGGGACCTAAAATCACAGACAGTGATGTCAGTGCGCTCTCTCTACTCTCTAGTGATCAAATCATGCGTACGATGTGTAAGTGAACATCACGAAAATCCCTGATTCGGTCCCACATTAGGCATCTCTTGATTTTGGCACGGGCCCAAATAAAGTCGATGTACTTTGGATCCAGCCGTGATTCGAACCCTCTCCGAACCATCCTTTTCTAGTTTTCCCACTTTCTGAAAAGCACTAAACAGGAGGTAGCATTAGCAGTGGCCCAAACCTTCTTCTACCTCTTCTTTCTTTTCTTTTCTTTTTATTTCCCCACAGCTTCTCCATCTGTTCGTTTTCAAAAAGCATCATTAAGATCTATATCACAACCACCACTTGCAAATCCTCAAATTCTACACGAAACTTCTCTAATTTCTCCACCTCGCAACAAAAGTTTCTTGAGGTTGTTATTTGTCTGGGTTGGATCAGATTGTCATAGGTTCCACTCCTTCGTTTGTTCATGTCGCCTTCCTCAAATGCCATTAGGTGTGTTAGGGTCTCCAAGAAGAGGGCCAAAAGCAAGAGACATAATCTTATGAGAAAACTTAATTTTATTCTTAACTTCATTATACATATAGTACAAAAGACATAATTTATAACAACATAAATCTTAAAAAAAAGAACTCTATAAATGACACGTCCTAAAATACCCTATACTAAAATACTAAATTTTTCCTCCTTAATATAGCCTGCCAAACATAGCCTACTATCCTGACATCCTGCTAAATCAAGCCTGATACAATATATAATGAGATGAGAAGCATACACAACAATCCTCTCCTTAACTTGATATCTCATCCTGAAACAAAATCCCAAAATAAACTTCTAAAGTACATAATTATCTTGAATTTCAACTAAATTAGTATCGCCTAAAGAAGTATCATTGTCGAATGCCTTATGTTATTCTTGAACTTGAAACAGTCGGCCTTGATGTAACCTATCTTCCTGCAATAGTTGTAAATTAGGTTATTGTACTTAGAGCTCAATAGGTTGATGATGAAGTCAAGTTCTTCCGCTTTTGTCTTCCATCCTCATTATCCACCTTGATACCAATTCTCTCAATGTCATTGAGAGATGCGGTATAGTCTGAAATATGGACCTTAACGGATGTACCTTCTGCCATCTTGAAAGAATGACACCTGGCGCCTGAATGCTTCTCCTATGATACAAAGACGAATCTGAAAACCCTCAACAACAGTAGCGGAAGAGCTCTGAAATCACCAAACAACCGTCAGCGATGAAGATGGCTCTGATACCAATTTGTTAGGGTCTCCAAGAAGAGGGCCAAAAGTAAGAAACATAATCTTATGAGGAAGCTTAATTGTATTCTTGACTTCATTATTACATAGAGTACTAATGACATAATTTATAACAACATAAATCTCTGAAAAGAGAACCCTATAAATGACACGTTCTAAAATACTCTATACTAAAATACTAAATTCTTTCTCCTTAATATAGCCTGCCAAACATAGCCTACTATCTTGACATCCTGCTAAATCAAGTCTGATACAAATATATGATGAGATGAGAGACATACACAACAATACACAACAAGGTGATATAGACTAATAAAAAAATATCAATAAAAAAAGTAGAGAGGTTTTTCAACTTGAAGCAGTTTCACATTTGGGTATGATACCTAGTAAAGAAACACCTGAAAAATATCATCAGCGAGTCTGGTAGAGCTCAATTCGTAGTTTCGTACTGATATTTATTGTCTTCTAGAACACTATTCTACTTATTTGATTTTAGTTAGGACAAACATGAGAATTTTGGGTTTGGATTTATAGCTTTAACATATTTTAATTTGGGTGATGTCAATGTAGATCTGTAATTTTCAACTTGCATGTTATTCAGTGGAGTTGTATATTTTTGCTGTCAATTGACCAGTCATCGTCCTTGGGTTACCACTTTTACCAGAAATTAAGATGATCAACTTGATTAGCTCAAAAATATAACAAATAAAAAATGAAAAAAAAAAAATTGGGAATTCAATATCTCACTTTCTTTTAATTCATTCATCACCAATCTACATGGATCACATCTTACCCTCAAAAGCCAAATAGTGACAACAAGATCAAAAGCTATAGAGCTAAGTGCTCAAACTGTTAAACAAAAAGAAAAGAAAAGGATTACAATTTGAAAAAAGTGAAACCCTCTATCTAATGGATGCCATTCATGTGCTGAATTAATGAGTCCTCATGTGGTAGTTTATTTGAACGGCTTGTAGACCTTAAGGTCTTCAATGACTCCGGCAATGGACCCCACTGCGGCCCCCACAGAAATTACCAAACATGCCATGCTAAGCATTTGCAAGCAAATCCAACGGGTACTCCATTTCGGCACCTTCCTTTGCATAATGTACATCTCCACCGGGAAAAACACGGTCAACGGCCAAAAACTAAGTGCACCGAGTAATCCAACAACATCATTGAAGAAGGGTAACAGCATTGAAATGACAGTTGTCAGAATAACAAAAGATGTGCGCCAAATGAGCCTGAATAGGCTGAGTTTGATTGGCCCTACAGAGAACTCCTTTGTGATGAACTTGGAATCGGGCCACCGAGCTATGGCATGTTTCTCAATGAATGCAAAGAGTGGTTGGCAGTAGACCTGGTACGCACCGATCAAATGGATCACAATTGCAGCATTGGCTATGTTAAGCAGCCAAAATGGGTTGTAAAATCCAAACCCTGTAAGAAGATTGCTCGGTGCCTCATCTCCAAAGGCAGCATAGCCGAAGCAGCCACAAAGGAGGTAGAAAGCTGTAGTTACTGCTACACTGATCAGGGTGGCCCTTCTCATGACTTTAGACTCAGATGGCGGTGGCGCTCTAAGCGTGTCCTGGGAAAAAAAAAAAATATGACACGATAATTGATTAGACTGCCAGTCCATATTACAGGTTGAATTAATTTTATGCTAAATTATTGTCATTTTTATTTCAAGTTTGTGTTACTTCAATACTTCTTTTGCTTGGTTTTTTTTATTGAAGAGAGAACAGAGAGAAAGCAATTACCTGAATCTCAATCAAAATTATTGAGTAGGAATATGCAAAGGCTATGTCGCCAAAAGCTTGTAGGCTGCGATATATTTTCTGAGCTTGTGTCACTGTTCCAATACTGACACCAGTAAAGCTACCCTTGATGCCTTTGTTTGCTGTTTTCAAATAAACATGAGATAATTTATATTATTACCATCTGATCAATCAATTATTAGTTGGTAAATTTTGTTAGTATTATCATCAAATTATCCAATTCATTTTTTACATTTCTCAATTAACCAGTTCATTAATCAATTATTATCATTCATTTTTGTGTGATGGAATAGTACCTATCACTTGAACCATGCCGAGAGAGAGGCCAATAGCTGAGTATGTAAAGGACATGACCGCTGCAACAATGGACAGCCACCAAATTTGATCAAAATCTGGAATTTGTGAGAACATAATTTCCACAACCCCAAAAATTATCATGTAAGGGACGCTTGAGACATGGCATGGATTCTTGTGCCCCTTCTCATGGAAACAGTCTGATCTCTTGATAGCCCTGTTCAAGTGAACATAAGTTCAATGCCTAAATCTTCAAATAACATTTTATTTTTTTTATTTTTCAAAAATTGAATGTTTGAACTCACGTCATGCTAATTGAAGCAGCAATTGTGTATCCTATGGCCACGCCGAAGAGATTTGCGTATTGAATAAACCCACAAAGTTTCACTTTAAGACCACCTATTGATCAAAATCAAGCAAATACAAGTTAAAAAATGAAGTAAACTTAATTAAGACTATAATTAAACACAGGTACTTTGCAAAGATGATTTACCAAGGTTAGCTTGAACTGCGTCCATGTAAGTATAGTTGCGCTTGCCGGTCATCGGGTCGCCAGAACGGTAACAGTCAGCCAGGAGAGTTGATGTGTAGTAAATAACAAAGGAAAAGAGGAGCATGACAGCAGGGCCCGCAACCCAGCCGAGCTGTGCTATGGCCCACGCTAACGATAGCACGCCAGAACCAATCACAGCAGTGATAATATGAGCACTTGCAGTCCAGACAGTTCCTAAAATAATAAGAGCTTGTAAATTGTCTAATTTTGGCTTCTAAGACCAGACAACCATAACATTAGTGTCTGTCTTGCAAATAATCTTTTGATGATTTTAAAACTGTAATTAGAAATTTTGAACATATTACAATTTCCACTAAAATAAATTAAGCTTAGTCTACCAGCAAGTGATGAACAAACTATACTAAACTAAAACTACTGTGATCATAGGTAGAAATCTAGTAAATACAAATAAATAAAATTTACATGTATGAAGTATTAACAGCCAGAGAGAAAGATTAAATAAATATTTACCAGTTCTTTTCGGCCGACCGTCATCATCAAACCATTTCGAGTCGCATTGCTCGAGAGAAGAAACCTCCATGGGTGGTGGATAGCTCCCATTTTTGGCGTAATAACCGTTCTTTTCAGCCATCTTTTGTTTTTTTTTTCCCCCTTTTTTCTTTCAGAGAAAAAGTGTCAAGGTGAAGTGAATTGAATACAGATTCAGGTCACAATAAATAAACTGACACTTGAAACTGGGAGAGATAAGGAGACAAGGTGTTTCCTAGAAGTTATTGAACTAGAACAGGGGAGGTATCTTTGGGATGTGAGGAGAGATGGATGATTATTGAGTGAAGGAGAAGAGACAAGCTAGAGAGAGAGAGTGTGTTGGATTGGCACTAGGTGACTGGGGATCAAGCTTATTTATAGACTGGGGAAGAGAGATAAGCGTTATAAATTATTGAAATAGGTAAAAAGGAAGGGAAGGGAAAAAAAAAAAAAAATGCACAGTGTACACGGAGGAGAGGTCAATGACAGAGGTCTAATAGCCAAATTAGAGTCTCTCTCCAGCCTCCACTATCTGCGTGTCACCTTTTTTAACATGGCCCTTATCTCTGTTTTAACCGGTATAACAAAATGCGGTTCATACGGCTGCATATGCGTATGTGGTTGGCAATTGCATAGAAAATTAATATGCGGTCTAATATGCGGTTCCGCATATGCGGCCGCATTTTTACTGCAAATTCGGCCGCATATTACCGCATACTTATTTGTATGACACCGCATATTACCGCATACCGCATATTACCTCATACCGCATATTACCTCATATTACCGCATACTTGTTTATATATATATATATATATTAATTCTCATTTTAAAATCCACATATATAAATCCACATATGAGATCGCATACCGTATATGCGGTATGCGGTAGCGTTCTGCATACCGTATAAAAACCGCATTTTAAAACATTGGTTCTAACAGCGTGGTATTTAGTGGAGTACTGGTAGTCTGGTACTACTGATACAGGAGTAACAGGAGGACCACCCGTGGTTAAAAACAGAGGTATAATTACTGGTTGTACAAGTTGAGATGCATAGGTAGAGTAATTAATTATTCATGTTTAAAAATATGATGCTTATATCTTTGTTTTTTTTTTTTCTGATAAAGCGTTTTATTCTGCTGTGTATCTCTGGATCAGTGTATCTTTTTCAAAATCAGAAAGAAAAATATAAGATGTGAACTCAATGAGAGAGCAATAAATGAAGCAAATGCCCTGTCTTCACCTCTTAATATATATTTCGTATCTGTTATAAAAATTATCAATTAAAGATAAAGATGTCATAAAATATACATAAATGTTTGCAAAATAATTATAGTTTAATTGTTAACAATCATGTTGTTTAGTTTACAAATAGATAATAATAGTTGACCTCAATAACAAGGAGAACAGCTTGGGTCCGATGCCCATCGAACTCAAATTTGAGTCCGATGGGTTTCGGGACTGTCCGATTCACTTTAAGATTCATGCGCATGAATTTTAAAACATATGCGAAAGTTGCGGACACGAATTTTAAAGCAGATCGGACGGTCATCGAACTCACTTTGAGTCTGATGGACATCGGATCCAAATTGACCTCAATAACAAGAGGTGTGTGATAAAATCAAAGAGATATTTTTGTGTTGCTTGTTGGTGGAATAAAGTAAAGAAATAAAAGATAACTCTAATCTTATTTGTTCGGATTGGCAAGGATAAAATACAAGATAAAGAGATAATTTTGTGGTCATAAGAATTATCATTTTATTCTTCAACTTTATTCCTCTTAAATATTGGTGCTCATAAAAATTCTCTTTTATTTAGCACTTTATCTTACTAGTAAAAATATATTTAAGGGATGACTCTAGAATAAATTATCATCGTTTCTTATTGGGATAATATTATTTTTGAGTTATTTCCAAATTAACTACCTTGCAAATATATGAATATATTAAATCTTGAATTATAGTTTTATTTGTGCTTTGATATACATCTAATATTTTTTATATATGTTTTTTCTTCTTACTTTAAATTGATTAATTCTTCTATTATTTATATATCATATATTTTCCTTACTTACTAATACTAATATAATTTTTTTCGATTACTATGACATATTCATATATGAAAGTAAGTTTATCATAAACTAAATTTAGTGATTTTATGTTGGAATGTTTCACTTCTTTCAAATAATATGTTATTAGTATTTGAAAAGACTTAATTCTCGAATTTATTTTTTCATTAAATAAATGTGTTACTTACTATAAAGTGCGTATGTGTTGTTAAGAAGAAATAAGCGTAGCGTCATGTTATAATAATAAAACTAAGTTAAATTATTTATTTGATAAGTTTGATGTGTTAAATTAATCATTTTAAATAAATTATGAGTATATGCATTGATGCACATAACTTTAATGAAAATGCAAAATTGTCGGCAAAATTCTGATTAATCGGCCACATACCGATTAATATGTCCGTCTGACAAGCGTATACCATTATTTACAACACTGCATTTTTTATTTTTAAACTTCACGCAGTGGATCCAAACCGTTAAACATAATCTCCATATGAAAATATACTTGAAGATCATTTTTTATATTTTTTAAATTAAGTAGAAAATTAGATATTTAAATACACTTTTATATGAAGATTGTGATTTAATATTTTTTTAAATAAAAATTGAAGATTAAGCTATTCAACTATTTAATATATACAAAGAATTTTCTCATCTGCATTTTAAATCTACTAACCTCTCATACAAAGAATAGTAGTTTAACAATTTAAATTTAATATTTAAATTTTAAAGAAATATAAATCTATAGTGCCGATCAAACTGTCATACCTCAGCCTCACACTTTTCAATATATAAATACATCTAAAAATAGAATCCGACTCTGCTGCTAGAAAAGCAGTCCTACTTTTCTGATTTTAATTATTCAGAAAAAATTATTCACGTATCTCGATAAAGAAACTTTTTCATACACAAACTCAACAATTTTGAATAAATTGAGATCGGAAAAATAAGATTCTATGGTTTTCTTAAAAAAAAAAAGGAGCAGAATCAATTCCTAAAAATTGAAGATAAAACAGTACTGCAGTTATTATCTTACACGTGTTACGTAAGAAGAAGCCAGATTCGCATCCCTGTTCCTGGGTAGCCGGTTCAGGCGATTAAGGAAGAATGATGGTACACGTGTATAGCCACGTGGCAAAGCCTAATTTGCACCTTACTTTGCTTTTTTTCGAACTTTTTTTTTTTTTTGTATTTTTAAAGGCTAGATACAGTCTATGAGAGACTTTCAGTCGGGCTTTTAGCATACACAGATGAGTGAAGTTGGTTTTATGGGAATCATGACTTTGTTCCCTTAGCACAAATGTGCCGTGCCGTGCTGTAATTTTGGTCTCGTGCTGTATCGTATCGTGACTAAGTTAATTTTTCACGTGCCGTGCTGTGTTGTGATCAAAATATTAAGGAGTGGTCACACCACGTGAGTCATACCGTATCTAAACGTGCCGTGATCATATGTGACTCGGTGACCATTTAATCATAATTTAGGTTAGTTTATTCAAAATTCACCATTAAATCAATATCTAATGGTCCTAATTACACATGACTCGCGTGACTACGTGTCGTACCGAGCCGTGACTAATTCTTTCATGTGCCGTGTTGTGCTAAAGTTTCAAAAGATGAGCACGGCACGCGAATGGTCACGGCACGGGACACGCGAGTCACAACACGTAACTGACAAGCGTGCCGTGCCGTTCTGTGACGGAGCCGGCTCCACCGTGCCATTTTTCCCACTCTACACGTAGCTTGTTGTTACGAAAATAATATAATAAATAATAAAATGTACCGAAATTTTTTAATCACAAACAAATAGATTTATATGGAATTTTTTTTTATAGAGGATTTATACTGGAAGTTACGTAACACAAAATGCCACGAAAATTTTGAAGAAAGAGAAGATTTATAAATAAAATCATCACAGTCGATCTTAAATAATGCCTATTTGAAAGACATGAATTCATTTTTTTTAATTTTGCTAGTTTAAAATAAAAAAAACAGATTGTAGTTGAATTGAAATAGTAAAATAAAAAAGTAAGATATTAGATTGATTTTTAAGAACTCAAATTCTAATAAATATAATATTATGAGCGACTTATGAATCTTCTTGAAAACTAATTGGTGAAGTGTTTCAAAAGTATTTGAATCATTTTTGAATGGATTGGATTAATATCAATTGAATTCAACATGTGAATTATTATTATTAATTGTAGATGTTTAAGTGTGAAACAAACTGAACGGGAGGAGAATGCGGCTCGCTTTGGACGATAGATTCAGCTAGAGTTGTAAAAACGTGTCGTGCAGTGTCGTGACTAATACGTCATGATTTTGATCTTGTGGTGTGCTGTGTCGTGATCAAGTAAACAGTCACACGTGTCGTGTCTACCGTGATTAAAATGTCGAAGGTGGTCACTACACGCGAATGATCACGGTACGTAAGTTACGCCTTGTCAAAACGTGTCATGTCCAAAAACGTGACTGGTTATGTTTAACTATTTTTTCATAATTCAGATTAGTTTATTCAAAATTCACCATTTATAATTAAGATCTAACGGTCATAATTACAAATGACTTGCGTGACCACGTGCCGTGCCGTACCGTGACATGCCGTGCGAAATTTTCAAAAAATAATTACGACACACGAATGATCACGACACACGACACACAAATCACGACATGTAACAGTTACAGGTGTCGTGTCGTGCCGTTCCGTGATAGAACTAACTTCGCTGTGCCATTTTTTCAACTCTAGATCCAGCTACATTCGGCTCAGAAATGTTTTTCCCCATTTATTTTGCATCCTTCGCCTCCAAACTCAGTTACAAATCTTGCACAGCTCTTTAAATAATTTATTAGCGTTGTCAAATAAAAAGAAAGAAAAGAGAAAACACCAATAGGTTCATTTTCGTTTCAACTCATTATATATGGAGAGAAATACGGTGAACCATTATCAATACGTTATTGACCTAATATTTGAGTTGCGGAGCACAACTTGGGTTAAAAAAAAAAGTTTTTTTTTTTGACAAAGAAAACAGGGTCTAGTCCTTTTTTCATTAATCATTTTGTAGTTACAAGGGTATGTAACTAGAAATATAAACTCAATTCCGCTCAAAACATTTGAGCATTAAAAAAAAAAAAAATCAGCAAAAAACGACAAAGATTAAAAAGATTAAATAAAAGTACATATTAAAAAGATAAAAGATAAAAATTAAGGTTTCAATTCTTCTTAAGCGCCTGTCATTGAGCTGTATCTCCACTGTTTCTCCACTTGCTCCGCTAATTGCATCAAGTTGCATGTTTCTTCTCTGAAAGTTCGTGTGCATCTTTCCCTCCAAATAACAAATTGCGCAATTAGCAAGATTGATCTCTCCTTCTTGCTAAACTTTTGCTCCTTCAGATTTTTTATAGTGTCTTCATCTCCATTTGATAGCCCTCCCGGTATCTTGAAATTCATCTTGATTTCTATTAGTCTGAACAACAGTTTGGATTGTATACACTCATTGAACAAATGAGATACCGATTCAGATTGCATTTTGCACATTATGCATCTATTCGTGAGGCTCCATCCGCGCTTGTTTAAGTTATCCACTTTAAGAATCTTATTGAACAATATTAACCATGCGAAGACTTTAAATCTTGGTGGCACTTTAAGTTTCCAGATTCTTCTTACCTTATTTTCAATTCTTGGACTATCCATCAATGCTTTGTAAGCCGACTTCACTGTGAACTGCTCTGTGGGTGTCCATTTCCAAATTATTCCATCATTAGAATGCGATAGCTGTAATGAGTGTAGGTGAATTTGCCTTTCAAATTTTACCATTTCTTCTGCCGCCTCTTCTGAAAAGTTATTTCGGAAGCAGTTTTGCATGGAATCCATTTGCAGTATTTCCTTTAAACTTGCTTCTTTGTCCATCGCATAAGTGTATAGGTTTGGGTATGTGTAGCTCAGCCTTCCTAGACCCAATTGTCTATCCAGAATTGTATACTACTACCCTCACCCGGAATCCTTAAAACCGATATGTTGAACATATGTTCTGCCACCTTCAGAATTTTATTGAAGAAATAAGTATTTGGGTATAGAACCTGTAATCCATTTGTAATTTTGAAAATTGACTTCCATAGACGCGGCTTAGGTTAGAACCATTGCCATAGCCATTTCATAAGAAGTGCCTGATTGAACATACGAAGATCCATAATACCCAATCCACCCATCCATTTCGGTTTACAAACCATTTGCCAATTTGCCAAATTTAATTTTCTTGTAATCGGGCTTACCCCGTGCCACAAGAAATGCCTTCTGACCCGATCTATTTCGTGTATGATTCCTTTAGGTAACAGAAATACCGACATATAATATATCGGTAGAGAGGATAGCACATTGTTAAGGAGTACTAATCTTCCCGCAATTGACAAGTTTTTTGCTGCCCAACCAGAGAGTCTTCTTTGGAATTTAAAAAAAAAAAAAAAAGAGGTGAATTCAAATTGTTTTTTATAAGATAGTAACTCGTAACTCGTAACTCGTGAGGTGAATTCAAAAAAGAGAGGTGAATTCAAAAAAAAAAAAAAAAGTTATGAACTCGTAACTCGCTCTGTTTGTTTTAACTCGAGTTGACTGACTCGTTTAACTCGTGAGGTGAATTCAAATTGTTTTTTATAAGATAGTAAAAAGAGAGGCCATAGATAGAAATAAGATCCTATTTTATTCATGACCCAATTAATTTTTCAATGTAATTTTGTAATAGAGCAACAACTTAAAGTATAATTCATCGCATTATGCAACATGAATGATTATAACTAGGAATATTGACTGAGTCAAACGAGTTATGAGCAAAATTGAGTTGGTAATGAGCTAAACTCGAGTTACGTTTTCAGTTCGTTATTGTCTTCTCAACTTGAGTTGACCTGCTCATTTAGTTAAAGAATTAATATACAATAGCCTCCATCTGAATTTCAAAAGAAAAAAAGTTAATAAGTCGATAACAAGTTTGAAATAACTCGCTCATTTACAATCTATTTACAAGTGAGAAGAAGAAATGTTGTGAAATATTTGGTAAAAAATGCTTTTGGTCAAAAATGAATTTTGTCGCGGTATGATGTTAGATTTCATATTCATTTTTTGACATCTTCATCCCTTAAAAAAAAGGTTCAATACTTTCTTTATTTAAAAACAATTCTAATATTTTTAGGATTTGAATAACATCTAATTAGAAATTTACTGGGATTCCATTTTCAGAAATGAAAGACGCTTTATAATGAAATTGTTTTTATTGTTTTCAGATAGAATGACTATTATATATATCAATCCTTTGTTCGTTCAATTTTATGCAACACTGTTTTTTCTATTTTTTTTAAATATGCCCGAATTTATTTATAAACAGTACAAAGATGCATCGATTATCAAATTATCAAATATACTAATACCTAGTGCCTACATTAGAGTGGGAAAAATAGCACGGCCGCTGGCACGGAACAGCACGGTTACGACACGGAACGGCACGGTACGTGTGACTGTTACGTGTCATGACTCGTGGTCACGTGTCGTGGCCATCTTTTGAAAATTTGGCACAGCACGACACGGCACGTGGTCACGCGAGTCACATGTAATTAGAACCGTTAGATCTTGATCAAATGATGAATCTTGGATAAACTAACATAAATTATGAAAAAAATATAGTTAAACGTGACCAGTCACGTTTGGACACGTCACGTTTGGGTACAGCGTGACTCTCATACCGTGACCACCTTTGACATTTTAGTCACGGCACAACACAGCACAAGACCAAAACCACAGCGTGTTAGCTCCGGTACAACACAACACGGCACGTTTTTACCACTCTAGCATACATGCTTAATCCGACATGACCTAATTGCAGGCCCTATTCTATTGGGTCACTTGGGTGATTGGCTTTTGTATCCGAGGAACCACAAAGAAAAAAGAAAAAAATCAAGGTGAGTAGTGTGACTAATGATAGATTTTTCCCAGTGGTGTACCTTGATTTAGTGCTCATGATTCTCAATGAGCGGTCACTAATTAACCGAACAAAAAGAAGAATATATCAATTACCTGAATCTCTGTTAAAAATTTGTTTTTATTGACTATTCTTTATTCATTTGCTATTTTTTTTCCCAAAATGAGCAATAAAGAGATCTTTTAGACATGCTTCTGGATTTTAGAATTGCAAAATGTACCGATTCCTTCTGTCGACTGGTTTCGTACTGACAATAAATAAAACCATCTAAAAATTGGGAAAAGTATCCTCCCGGTACCGTAAAAGATTCTCCTCACTTTACAGTACCGTGTCGTGTTGTACCGGAGCTAACACGCTGTGGTTTTGGTCTCTGCTTCTTTGAGATTCAGGCTAGCACGGGGTAATATTATTGGGCTTTGAGATTTGTGCCAAGTTAAAAAAAACGGTTCAGATCCACTAATTCTAAAAGATTTCCTATTACGGTTATGGGGAGGATCTGAATTCTAAAAATTTTAAGGACCTTCTGTCCGTACCGAAGTTTTATAAAATGCTGAAAAATTTGAAAGACAACCAATCGATCCGACATTTTTATTAATATTCAAAATTTAATACAAATTATTAATTATGTCTAGATTTCCACACTTTCGCTAAAAATACCCAAGCCGGCCAGAAAATGGCCGGCTTAGGTACCCGAGTAAACCGGCCATTTTCTGGCCGGCTTACTCCATTTTTTTTTTTTTAGAGAGAGACAATATGAAGATCAAAATATTGAAATTTAACACTGAAAATTTGAAATTTTTTGTGTAAATTTTTTGTTATATTACTTCTTTTGATATATAATTAGCATATTTATACTAAAATACGCTATATTAATTGAAATTATATTGAATAACACTATATTATATTAAATTACGCTAAATTACATTACATTACAATACGCTATATTAATTGAAATACGCTATATTATTTTTTATGTTGTGCTACTATTTTAATGTTGTAATATTTTCTGTTTAGCATTATCATGATAATTTATTTTGATCTGTAAAATATAAAAATAGTACCATAAAAGCACACATACACAAGAACCGAAATATAGGATAATCCAAATATACCAAACATAAATAGTATATCAAATATAAATAGTACAAAACTAGTAAAAATACAACTAAAACGGAGAGGGGGAATATCGCTGAGGCGGTACTCCGGCGTTCGCCCGGTGCCAGCGCGGCCAGGCTCCGTCTCTCTCGGGCTCATCTAGGGCATCGGCAGACCTGAGTATTTGCTCGGCGGTATCCCATCTGGCATCGCCTGTGGAGACTGGTGGTACTGGCGGAGGTGTACTGAAGATAGATGCGGCGAACTCAGTCCCAAATGCAGGCTGAGTATGAGACCCACTACCACTAGCCTCTCTATCATGCGGCATCTCTGTGCCATATCGGGACCATGCCGGTGCCGTAATGAAATCCTCATCGAATACCCCGAAGTCCTGGAGACTGCACGAGAGGGACTCGTACTCAGAAGTATCGGTCTCCGCAGGTGGTGGCTGTGGTGGCATCTCTGCTGGACCCTGCAATCATACACATAAATTATTAAATTTGATCTGAATAAAGAAATTTATTAAAACCTGACAGATACTGAAGTATGACATACATGAGGCTACACCGGACGTCCATGCTCGTCGTACCATGCCGTCCACCCAATGCTGGACAATACCCAATTATGGTAGTCCCACTCTGAATGCGAATCGGGGGAAGATGGCATATCATCTAGCAGAACCGGGCTCGGGTCGGGTTCGGTCGGAATTATCTCACGCTAGTTGATGTTCTCTCCGGCGTCTCGCAGCATACCGATGATCTTTCCACCGTGTCCAGCATCCTCAACCACATTCGCATTCTTCTTGAGGACACGGTACCCAAGCCGTATCCAGTTCTTCTTTCCCAGCATGGCAATCCCATGCCCGCACTCCTTGATCGCGGCCAGAAGCTGAAAAAAATTTAGCATATCAGATCAAACATTGATGAACTACTAAGTTCGACCAAAACTATGTGGTTTTAGGTGCTTTACCTGGCGAGCCCATGCACGACCGTTGGGATGGTAACCATCATCGGTTTTGATCCTGTCGCGGAGATGGGCACCGTAATCACCCTGTAGATAGACACTCGCTATGCAGACCTGCGTGTACCATACATCGTGTCTCAACTGGGGATCTCCCTGGGTCTGAATGATCCCATGTGGCTCATGATAGAAATGGGTCTGCTGAGGATCCTGGGCCGTCCTGTAGTATGAATCGAAATGGGTGCTCCAGTCCTTATCCAGTCGCCCTCGGTGGTGTACGCTGTAAGGAAGACGTTAGTTGCAATACAAAGCTATCAAGTAATTTGATGTATTTGACAATAAATACAATAGACTACGACTTACCTGTGCAGGGCTCTGTGCGTGGAACGCGGCAAAGATGGGTCTGCAGGAATCAACGCCGTTCGACCAAACTGGCGGAGCACCCGATCTGGATAGTGGTGCTCCATTGTCCAGAAGTGTATGAGTGGACCTCGATAGAACCACATCGCCCGCTCCTGCTCGTCACTCACACTGCCCGGCATGAGGTACTCCTCGTACAACTGATCGAACGACGTCCACTCAACAAGAGCCTCAGGCAAACTCTGAAGCTCTGACCGGAAAGGCCTGATCCCAACGGTCATCCCATGGTCCCCAAATGGAACTTCGACCTCCCATGGTCCCCAATGACATAGGAAGGCTCAGCCCCCAACAACTCCTCGACATAACCTGCGAATCTGGTGCTGTCAGAGACGCCGCCGACGGGTGTGCCATGGATAGGCAAACCCCAGAGAGCACTCACATCCTGGAGAGTCACCGTCATCTCTCCGAACGGCATGTGAAACGTGTGCATCTCGGGACGCCATCGCTCCACCAGTCCAGCGATGAGAGATACATTGATGATGCTTTTCTCGGTCCGCACGATGTCCACAACCTGATAGAGACCCAGGTTGACGAGGTATGGCTCCATCACATCATAGTACTTCATGTGCACGCACCGTAACTTCACATCTAGAAGATCCGTGTCATGCGTTGAAAAAGGTAATCCGCATGGTGATAACATAATAAAATTTAAACCCAACAAAATTTAAAGAAAATCTAAGAAAAAGAACGTACCTCACGAGAAGCCAGTGAGACTCGGTGCTCGCTGTGGGGAATCCACAGAAGAGGACTGATGTGCTCCGTGCTGCTGGTACTGATCGGCTCGTCCACTACTGGAAGCGGGGTAGACCGTGCTCTAGGCATCCGGATGTCTAAAATAACATAATTTCGGTGAAATTACGCTTAATCAGCCTAATTATGGTCAAAGTGACCAAAATACACTAAATATTGATCATCTGTGCTAATTACACTAAATTACGCTTAATTAGCCTAATTATGGTAAAAAAGGCCAAAATACCCTAAATATTGGTCAACTGTGCTAATTAATCTAAATTACGCTTAATTAGCCTAATTATGGTAAAAAAGGCCAAAATACTCTAAATATTGGTTATCTGTGCTAATTTCGGTGAAATTACACTTAATGAGCCTAATTATGATAAAAATGACCAAAATACCGTAAATATTGGTCATCTGTGCTAATTTCGGTAAAATTACGCTTAATCAGCCTAATTATGATCAAAGTGACCAAAATACACTAAATATTGATCATCTGTGCTAATTACACTAAATTACGCTTAATTAGCCTAATTATGGTAAAAAAGGCCAAAATACCCTAAATATTGGTCAACTGTGCTAATTAATCTAAATTACGCTTAATTAGCCTAATTATGGTAAAAAAGGCCAAAATACTCTAAATATTGGTTATCTGTGCTAATTTCGGTGAAATTACGCTTAATGAGCCTAATTATGATAAAAAAAAGGCCAAAATACCCTAAATATTGGTCATCTGTGCTAATTTCGGTAAAATTACGCTTAATCAGCCTAATTATGGTCAAAATGACCAAAATACACTAAATATTGGTCAACTTAGCTAATTACACTAAATTACAACAATATAATCTAAATTCTAACACCTAAACCCTAAATCCTAAACCCTAAAATAAATAAATTACAAATTAAATTAGATAAAAAAAAATTACCTCAAAGAAGAGCTCAAATCCGATTGTGAGATGAGAGAGTTGTGAGAAAGAGAGAGAAAATGGGGGTATATATAGGGTGAAATGCGGGTAAAAAAAAAGTACCAAGCCGGCCAGAAAATGGCCGGCTTAGGGAGGGAGTAAGCCGGCCATTTTCTGGCCGGCTTGGGTATTTTTAGCAAAAGTTTGGAAATCTGGACATAATTAATAATTTGTATTAAACTTTGGATATTAATAAAAATGTCGGCCAATCGATTTGTGCAATTGATCTATATCTCTATTTTTAAATTTTTTACGGTTTGAATAAACTGTTAAATATGATCTTCATATAAAAATGTACTTGGAGATCAAATTTTATATATATTTTTAGAATTTTTTATTATACATGTAAATGAGGATTCAAATGCTTCCATTATATGTGTTTCATTTTGCATCTATCTTTTAAGCTTTAATAACTTAAAATTTAAAATTTAAATGTCAAAATAAATAGGTTAGATGTGATCTATATTATTTTCTCTATGTACGTGCAAAATATTATGATATTTTAACTTTATTTTAATTGTTATCAAGAGCTTGAAAAAAAATACAATAGCGTTGATAATTTTATAGCGTTGATAATTTTTTAACGTTGATTTATAAATTTATTGATTCATATAAAAACAAAAGAAAAAATATAATTTTGTATGTGCATTTAAATAAAATAATATTGTTCATAACTAATGTTTTATCTTGATATATAAGTTTAGAATTTTTGTTATGAAAAAAATTAAAAAATATAGATATTTCAACTAGTGTATTGAAAAAACCCGGCTGGTTCAGGACCGAACCAGTGTTATCAGAATCAGACCGGACCGTTCGGTTGAACCGAAAAAACTAGAACCGGTCACTTGTCCGGTCTGGTTATGTAAAAGGATCATTTCTGCTGTTGGCCAGGTGAAAACTGGTTTAACCGACCGAATTATTATAAAATTGCTGAACTAGTCGGGTTTTTTCAAAGCAAGAAATTAACGCGACTCTCCAAAAATTTCTCCTCTCCCCCGCGATCTCATCCACCTAGTGTATTGATTTTACCCGCCCGGTCGACCCGGCCCGAGGAAACCCGTGACCCGGACCCGAACCGACCCGGATCTGACCCTGAACCCGACCCAAACCCGACCCGCCCCGCCCGAACCCGACCCTAAACCCGACCCCAAACCGGTCTAACCCGGGTGAACCCGACCTAACCCGGGGGAACCCGACCCTAACCCGACACTAACCCGTCCAAAACCCGACCTAACCACCCCAAAACCCGGCGGGACCCGTCCCAACCCGACCCCCACCGAATTTTTCAAATTTTTTTAAAAAAATGGTAAAATCCCCCCCCCCCAAAAAAAAAACCCCATAAATACACCACCATTCATCATATATTTTCACATCTCATACTCATTATTCTCAATCTCTCATTCTCTCAATCTCATATTATCAATTTCTCATACTCTCAATATTTTCATTATTCTCAAATTTTAATTTTATTGTTTAAAAAAAAAGAGTTGCAAATTTATTTCATTCTACAAATACGCAAACAGAATTACGAAAGTAGAGGAATTACGAAGTTCGGCAGCTCCCGCAAGATTTTTCCGCGAGATTAAAAGGTTAGATTTATTTTTAGTAATTGTTAGATAATTAGAATTAGTTTAAATAGGTTAATTGAGTAATTGTTAGGAATTGTTAGATAATTTTTAGTAATTGTTAGTAATTTTTAGTAATTTTTAGTAATTTTGAGTAATTGTTAGTAATTGTTAGTAATTTTTAGTAATTTTTAGATATTGTTAGTAATTGTTAGATAATTTTTAGTAATTTTTAGTAATTTTTAGTAATTGTTAGTAATTTTGACTAATTGTTAGTAATTGTTAGTAATTTTTAGTAATTGTTAGATATTGTTAGTAATTTTGAGTAATTCGGATTTATATTTAATAGGTTAGATTTTCTTTTTTAAATTCGGATTTATTTTTAAATTGAGTGAGGCTATGGTGCTATGCATAGCACGGATGGGGTTCGTGCTACGGCTCAAAATTTGACTTTTTAAAATCATAACGGTCTATCCAAACCGTTCAACGTAATTATAAAATGAATATGTACTTGCAAATCAAATTTTACATTTTTTCGATTTTTTTTACTATTTTTTTAGATATGCTGTTGTTGGATGGTCCAGAATGTTCAAATCAAGTGATTTTCGAAAAAGTAGTAAAAAAATTCAGAAAAATGTAAAATTTGGTTTGCAAGTACATATTCATTTTATAATCATGTTGAACGGTTCGGATCGACCGTTAAGATTTTGAAAAGTCAAATTTTGAGCCGTAGAACGGACCCCATCCGTGCTATGCATAGCACCAAAGCCTCACTCTTTTAAATTTGTTAGATAAAAAAACTAGATTTATTTTTAGAACTTAGATAAATAGATTTATTTTTCAAATAAGTTAGATTTATTTTTCAAATAGAAGTTAGATTTGTTAGATAAATAAGTTAGATTTATATTTTATTTTTGAATATGTTGGATTTGGTAGAGTTATTTTTTGGAATAAGTTAAATTTGGTAGAGTTATTTTTTTTAAATAGATTTTTAAAATAAGTTAGAACAATTTATATTTATTTTTTTAAAGTAGATTTTTGAATAAGTTAAATTTGCTAGAGTTATTTTTTTTCAATTAGAGTTATATTTGTGTGTTCAAATTAGAGTTTAATAGGTTAGATATTTTGAAATATGTTAGATTTATTTGTTTGTTCAAATAAATGTTATATTTGTTTGTTCCAATAAATGTTATATTTGTTTGTTCCAATAAATGTTATGTTTGTTTTGAAATATTTTGGAATATTTTTTTAAATTAGAGTTATTTGAATATGTTATATTTTATTTTTAAAATTTTGAATATGTTTGATTAGATTTTTTAAATTTTGAATATTTTTTAGATTTATTTTTAATAGGTTAGATATTTTGTTAAATTTATTTGTTTGTTCAAATAAATGTTATATTTGTTTGTTCCAATAAATGTTATATTTGCTTTGAAATATTTTGGAATATTTTTTAAAATTAGAGTTATATTTGTTTGTTAAAATTAGAGTTATATTATTTGTTTGTTCAAATTGAATATTTTAAAATATGTTAGATTTTAGATTTATTTCTAAATAGGATACATTTATTTTTTGAATATGTTATATTTTATTTTTTAAATTTTGAATATGTTAGATTAGATTTTTGAATTTTTAATATTTTTTATATTTATTTTTAATAGGTTAGATTTTAGATTTTAGATTTATTTTTACATATGTTATATTTTATTTTTTAAATTTTGAATATGTTAGATTAGATTTTTAATTTTTGAATATGTTATATTTTATTTTTTAAATTTGAATTAGACTTATTTTTTCTTTTTCTTTTGAAATTCGGTAAAGGCAGAGGCACCTGCCTTGTTTTTTTTTTCTTTTCTTTTGAAATTCGGCAAAGGCAGCAACCTTGTTTTTTGAAATTCGGCAGACGCAGAGCTGCCGCAGAAGGCTCTGGCTTGTTTTTTTTCTTTTTCTTTTTCTTTTGAAGTTCGGCAAAGGCAGAGGCTTCATGCCTTGTTTTTTTTCTTTTTCTTTTATTTACTTTAATTTTGATTTAATTTAGATTTGGATTCAATTTAGATTTAATTTAGATTTAGATTTAGATTCAATTTAGATTTAATTTAATTTATATTGAATTTAGATTTACATTTAAATAGGTTAGATATTTTGAAAAATGTTAGATTTTAGATTTATTTCTAATAGGATACATTTATTTTTTGAATATGTTATATTTTATTTTTTAAATTTTGAATATGTTAGATTAGATTTTTTAAATTTTGAATATTTTTTAGATTTATTTTTAATAGGTTAGATTTTAGATTTATTTTTAAATATGTTATATTTTATTTTTTAAATTTTGAATATGTTAGATAATAAGATTTGAATATATTAGATTAAGATAAATAGATTTGAATATGTTAGATTTTATTTTTTAAATTCATTTTATTTTTTAAATATGTTAGATAAGTAAGTTAGATAAATAAGTTAGATTTGTTAGATAAATATGTTGGATTTATATTTTATTTTTGAATATGTTGGATTTGGTAACTTATTTGTTTGAATAAGTTAAATTTGTTAGAGTTATAAGTTATTGTTGCAAAATAAATTTTTAAAATAAGTTAGAACAAGTTATATTTATTTTGAATTAGACTTAGAATTTTAAAATTTGAGTTAGACTCATTTTTTTAAAATAGATTTTTTAAATTTGAATTAGACTTTTTTTTTTAATTTTAAAATTTGAATTATACTTTTTTTTTAAATTTGAATTTGACTTTTACTTAAAATTGGAATTAGACTTAATTTTTAAATTTGAATTAGACTTATTTTTTCTTTTTCTTTTTCTTTTTCTTTTTCTTTTGAAATTCGGCAAAGGCATGGGCACCTGTCTTGTTTTTTTTTCTTTTGAAATTCGGCAAAGGCTGCTGCTTTTTTTTTTTGAAATTCGGCAGAGGCAAAGCTGCCGCAGAAGGCTCTGCCTTGTTTTTTTTCTTTTTCTTTTGAAGTTCGGCAAAGGCAGTGGCTTCATGCCTTGTTTTTTTTCTTTTATTTACTTTAATTTAGATTTAATTTAGATTTCGATTCAATTTATATTAAATTTAGATTTAGATTTAGATTCAATTTAGATTTAATTTAATTTATATTGAATTTAGATTTACATTTAAATAGGTTAGATAATTTCGGATTTATTTTGAATGGATTTAATTTTAATATGTAGAACAAATGTCGGACGATTGAGCGCAAAGAGTTTCCGCCGATCTTTTCAACCCTACGCCATCTGGTTACCAACAAGATATGTCCGCAATAGAAAGTAGGCTTCCGCAAGAACCACAACTTTTTTCGCGAAATCCCGCACAAATGCCACTGCCGTTTCCACAAAATCCCTCCCAAATGCCACCGTCGTATTATTATCAACAAGATCCTAACTATTATCAACAAAATCCCTCCCAAATGCCACCACCTAATTACTATTCACCGTATTCTAACCCTTCATATGGAGCAGGTACTACTTCTATAGGATCGACTCAATACACCACCCATATTGGAGGTAGTGCTTCGGGTGGATTGAGTCAATACACCACCCCTATAGAAAGCACTCCCTCGACAAGTGTCCCAGAAATTCAAGCCGAAGTTGTCCCCGCAACCCAAGCCGAAGGTGTTGCTCCCATCGAACGACCGAAGAAGAGGAAAACCAAGGCGCTCGAATACAAGGCTGATTGATGGCGGTATTATCAAAAGACCTTTCATGCGAGTGGAGTTGTCCATACTCTAAAATGTAAGATAAGCGGTTGCAAGGTTATTTACGAGTATGAACTTGCAAATGGTATGTCGACATTTACGAAACATGCCGAAGGTCATGCGAAAAAGGGTGAGCTACCACAAGAACATGCGGACCCGCAGTTAGTCCAAACCCTAATGAACCCGGATGGTACTAGAACCATCCAAAAATATGATGAAAAAATAATGCTTGACGAATTTGCCCGATATATTGCCCACAAAGAACAACCAATTAGTATGGGTAATTGTAGCATTTTTGCCCGGCTAGTAATTCGGGGGTGTGCTCAACCATTGTATAAGAGAATTCATCATAGAAAAATGGTACGTGAAATTAAAAACCAGTTTATCAAAAAAAAAATGACCTACGGGCTATATTTGGAAATGCAAATTATAATGTCTCCATTATCTCCGATATATGGACTGCCGGTAAACATGGCCTAGGGTACTCTTGTATTACCGGTCATTGGATCGATGAGAATTGGGTTTTACAAAAAAGGGTTTTAATTTTTCGGGTGTTAGATTCCCCGCACACTGCACAAATTATTTACCTATCAATTATTGAGGTTTTACAAGAATATAATCTCAAAAGGGATTTACGGAACAAGATTTTTTTCTATCTCTTTCGATAATGCTAGCAACAATATAGCGTCCATCGATCATTTCATCCGGTCCCTAAACCCAATCATGAATGGTGCACTGTTTCACCAAAAGTGTGCTTGCCACATACTAAACCTTACCGCAAAAGATGGCCTTAAAGTAGAAGCCGTAAAGGACTTGATAATTAAATTTAAGGGAGGTCTTGCCCATATTTATTCAAACGGGGAAAGAAAACAAAATTTCGCGGCTTTGTGTGAAAGGTTGGGTTTGGGAAAAATGAGGGTACCTTGGCATATAGACACCCGTTGGAATTTCACCTACAGGATGCTGCACCGATGCATTCCTTACAAGGCGGCTATAGGGGAGATGTTGAGATCGACGCGCGAAGGACAAGCTTTGAAACTCACCGAACCCAAATGGCAGCGAATAATAATGCTTGTACAATTCCTTGGAACCTTTTTCACCGCAACCGTCAAATTATCTTGCTCGTACACACCGACGGCACATGAGTTGCTGCACCATCTCTACTATATTTCCTAGTTGTACCGTGATATGGAAGATAGGGATAGTGAGGATTCCCCTCTCCATCCGATCGTAGCAGCCATGAAGGTAAAATTTCTTAAATATTGGGAAGAGGTACACCTCTTGACCGTTCTCGCAAACTGCCTCCATCCGGCATACAAGAAGAAGTTCACGGTAAAAGTACTCGTAGCCTACAAGAAAAATCTAAGATTAAACTGGAGGGACGAGGAGCCCCGCATACAACGGGCATTAGAGGACATGTTTGCCATATACAGCGAAAGAAAAAATGCCAACCAACCGCCTTTGACCAGTGGCGTGAGGTATGAATATAAATATACATATGTTTTTAATATTTATTATTTATAATATCTACATTATTTGTCCACTAATTTTTTCTATTGTTTTAATAGTCTATCCACACACAGCAGTACTGGATTGTTAGGCGATTTCCAGGATGATGACGACCCGACGGGATCCCAAGTAACACGAACGAGTTAATCAGCTACTGTTTGGGGACCAACGAAAATGAATGAGTTGACTTCATGGATTGGTGGAGGAGGAATGCAACTGCCTATCCAACGCTGGCGATGATGGCCCGCGACATATTTGCCGTCCCCGTGTCAACCGTCCCTTCCGAATCCTGTTTTAGTTCGGCGAACAGGATCCTCATCGATAAACGAAGTAAGTTGGGTGCACATGTTTTAGAGAGACTTGTGTGTTTGAAAGACTGGATTGATGCTGAAGATCACACGCAACATGCCATGGGATTGGAAGCGTCATCATCCGGTGTCGAAACTCAAGAAAGCGGTACCGAGGGGCCTGAGCCTAATGAAGATTCGGACGGTGAGCAAGAGAGCGACCTATGGTATATGCACAACAACTACTAGATAGGTAGTGTCGGTATAAAATTCTAACCTCTTTTAATCTTTATTGTTATTTTTTTAAATTATAATTTCTAAATATTTCAATTGTTTCATTTTAAAGAATAATTACTAACAAAAAAAAGTTAGAACTCCGCCTATGTTATTTTACATAGCCGGTCCCAAGACCGGAATAAAGGAGGAGGGTAACTTTTGTTTTTAAATCTATTGTTTTAAAATAATTCGATTTTAAAGATAAAAACTAATTCGGTTTTAAACTAATTCAATATATCTCGGTTTTAGAATAATTTGGTTTTAGAATAATTTGATTTTAGAATAATTCGGTTTTAACTTAATTTGATTTTGTTATAACAAAAATATATTGAGTTCAAATAAAAAAAAAAGGAAAAAAAGAAACTGAAAAAAAACAGTCAAAAACGTTTCAGGAAACAAAAAAAAACAGAAACAGAAAAAAAAAACGAACCGACCCTACCTACCCGGACCGGACCGACGTCCCGACCCGACCCAACCCGCCCCGACCTAACCCGTCGGATTTAGGCCGGATAAGGGTCGGCCGACTCAAACCCCAACCTGACCCCCCCTACCCGACTCAACCCGTTGACCCGGGCTAACCCGAGCCCGAGTCAACCCGGGGACCGGGCGGGTTTGGACCGGACCGACCCGACCCTAACCCGTTTCAATACACTACATCCACCAGCGGATATTTATCTCATCCCTAAGTACGGATCTTTATCTTCTCTCATTGCGCACCCCAATCTCTTCGAAGAAAAATCTACCTGGTTAGTGCTGTTAGCAGTCTTGATTGGTACCTCCTGCTAATTAGGCTGTACTCTATTAGTAATAAATGTCCTATCACTTTTAATGAAACACTAATTATCTAAGAAAGAAGCTTCACATACATAGCACCGGGAGATTTTTTTACCTTTTGCTATATTAGCTTTTATTGTTTGTCTATGGCTTCATAATTGTCATTGTGTCAGTTCATTTGTATAAGATCTGATATGTCCCTTGCTGACTGTTGTGCTCCAATCCAAAGGGAAAAAACAATAAGAATATTGTTATTTTGATGAATTATGTAATGAATCGTAAAAATACTGATGGGTACCAATTTGAAATAAATAAAATGTATAAATATTGTCATTTGTTTTATTTATATAATGAATTATGCTATCTACACAAAACGTAATTGAAATTGACATTCTAATAATATAAGAAATTACAACTCATTATCAAACTGAAGTGCTTGATTTTTGAGAAAAACCGTCAATTGAACCGGTTGATCCAGTGGTCCAACCGGTAAACTGATGACCCGGAGCTCTAACGGGTCGACGTCCGGTCCGGTTCTGATAACATTGGACCGAACTGGACAACCCGTAGTTCGGACCCGGACCGCCTCGGACTGGGTGCCCCAAACCCGGACCAAACCGTACCTTTGCTAGGAACGGGTCTAGCACGGGATTGGTTCAATTATTTTCTCTAGAACCGTGTAGGACCGGACCGTGGGAACCCGTGGAACCGCGTAGGACCGGACCGAACCAAACCCGGACCGCCCCGTGTAGAACCGGACCCAACCTGCCTAACCCCCCCCCCCCCCCCCGGACCTAAACTCGGACCAACACCAGACCGACCCAACCCGCCCAAACCCCTGCAGACCCGAACCCGGACCGTGCCTAACCCCTCTGGACCCCTGTAGTCTGCAGAACCGTGCCAGACCGCGCCTAAACCCCCCGGACCCCTGCAGAACTGGACCAGACCTGAAGTACTGTAGCAATTCAAAAAAATTGAACCCAACAGCTATATTGTTTCTCTCCCAAAAAATCTCCATAAATTAAACCTCGTCATTCTCTCATTTTCACATTAAATTCTCATTATTCTCAATCTCTCGTTCTCTCAATCTCATACTCTCATTACTCTCAAACTCTTGTTATTTCATTATTAAAAAAAAGATATAGTTGCAAATTTATTTCATTCTGCAAAGGCGCAAACGGAATTACGAAAGTCTAGCACTTCGGCACCTCCCGCAAGATTTGAAAGTTAGATTTGGTTTATGTTAGATTACATTTTGTTAGATTTTGTAGAGTAATTTAAAATTTAAATTGAAATATTGAATGTTAGATTTATTTTATGTTACAATTAGTTTCACTTAAATTTATTTTTTGTTAGATTTTGTAGAGAAATTTAGAATTTAAATTGAATGTTAGATTTAGTTTATGTTAAATTTATTTTTGTAGAGTAATTTAAAATTTAAATTTAATGTTAGTTTATATTTGTAGAGAAATTTAGAATTTAAATTGAATGTTAAATTTAGTTTATGTTAGATTTATTTTTGTAAAGTAATTTAAAATTTAAATTTAATGTTAGATTTATTTTTTGTTTGATTAATTTAAAATTTAAAATTGAAAATGTGTTTTGCTAAATTTAAATTTGTTAGATTTATTTTTAAATATGTTAGATTTATTTTTGAATTTGTTAGATTTATTTTTTAAATAAGTTAGATATGTTAGATTTATTATTATATATATTAAATTTATTTTTAAATAGATTAGATTCGCTTTTATGTTAGATTTATTTGATATTATTAGATTTATTTTTAAATTCGGATTTATTTCAAATATATTAGATTTATTTTGAATATGTTAGATTTATTTTTAAATATGTTAGAATGTTAGATTTTAATATGTTATGTTCAAAAAAATTGGTACCTATCTTAGAAGATAGATCGACTGAGAGATCATTCACAATCTTCCTTTATTAAAGGTAGGTTTATCTTGGATTGTGTGAATAAAAGCAACGAGAAGTTGGGATTTAAGGCTCAGGCAAAAAAGGATTTATTTTGAAAATGTTAGAAATGTTAGATATGTTGGAATTATATGTTAGAAATCCATAAAAATGCAAACTATACATAGATGCACTCATTGTAATATTTTTAGATATGTTAGATTTTAATATGTTATGTTGGATTTAATATGTTATGTTAGATTTATTTTCAAATATGTTGGATTTATTTTTTAATATGTTTAAAAATGTTAGATTTTAATATGTTATGTTGGATATATTTTGAGTATGTTAGATTTATTTTTAAATATGTTAGATTTATTTTTGAATATGTTAGATTTATTTTTTAAATAGGTTAGATACGTTAGATTTATTTTTAAATAGATTAGATTCAGTTTTATGTTATATTTATTTGATATTATTAGATTTATTTTTAAATTCAGATTTATTTTGAAAATGTTGGATTTATTTTTAAATATGTTAATGTTAGATTTTAATATGTTATGTTGGATTTATTTTTAAATATTTTTAAAAATGTTAGATTTTAATATGTTATGTTAGATTTATTTTATTTTATTTTGGATTTATTTTTAGTTTAAATTTTAATTTCGGATTAGACATGGATTAGAATAAAATATGTTAATTTTAATATGTTAATTTTAATATGCTAAATTTTTAGTTTAAATTATAATTTCGGAATAGACATGGACTTATTTATTATTTGTTAGATTTATTTATTTGATTTATTTTAAATATGTTAATTTTAGTATGTAGGAGAAATGGCATCTCCTCCTCGCGGACGATCAGTTGAGCAAATTGTGGAGTCTTTTGCAAATTTAATATTTGAAGAAAATCATAATCCTTCTCCACCACCATATTTTCCTCAAGATGTTTACTATTATCAACAAAATCCTAACCCTCATCCACCACCGTATTTTTCTCAAAATGTTAATTATTATTCACAAAATCCTAACCCTCCACCACCATATTATTCACAAAATCCTAACCTTACATATAGTGGAGCGGGAGTTACTTCTTCTAACGCATCGAGTCAATACACCATCTCACTTTCTCAGTATAATCCTGATCAAAGTCATGGACTACCACTGCGTTGTACGATCTCACCCGCCACACATTCTCCTCCGACAAGTGTCCCGCCGTCACCAACTGAAGCTGAACCAACAGAAAAGAGGAAGAGGAAAACCTCAACACCCAAATACGAGGCTAGTTGGTGGCGTTTTTATGAGATGACTAAAGATCATAAGAGTGTCTTGCTCACTGGAAGATGTATGGTAAGAAGTTTCAAGAAAACTTACAATTATGTTAAGTCCAATGGTATGTCCGCATTTAAGAAACACACCGAATGACACTTGAACAAAAATGAGGAACTACAAGAAATAGCGGACCCGTTCTTAATCCAAACTCTTATGAACTTGGATGGTACTAAAATCCACCAAAGTATGATGAAAAGAGAATGCTTAGTGAATTTGCCCGATACATTGCCAACAAAGAACAACCAATAAGTATGAGTAATTGCTTGAGTTTTGCCCGGTTGATAATTAGGGGGTGTGGTGAACCAATATACAAGAGGTTCCATCATAGAAAAATGATAAAAGAGTTAAAACAATAGTATACCGACCGTAAAACGACCTACTAGCTATATTTGCAATTGCAAATTATAAGATTTCAATTACCTCGGATATTTAGACTGCCGGTAAACATGGACTTGCGTACTCATGTATTACCGCACATATCGATAATAGTTGGGTATTACAAAAAAAGGTCTTAAGCTTTCGAGTGTTGAATTCTCCGCACAGTGCACAAATCATTTACCAATCTATTATTGATATTTTACAAGAGTATAACTTGAAAAGGGATTTAAAGAACAATATTTTTTTAATTTCTTTCTATAATGCTAGCAACAACATCAAGTCCATTGATTATTTTATCCGGTCACTAACTCTAATCATGAATGGTACAATGTTTCACCAAAAGTGTATTTGTCATATACTTAACCTTACCGTAAAGGCGGGTCTTAAAACATATACTGTTAAAGAATTAATTATTAAATTTAAGCAAGGTCTTGCCCACATTTTCTCAAACGGTTTAAGAAAATAATGTTTTGTCGAATTGTGTGAAAGGTTGAATTTGAGTAAATTGATAGTACCTTGGAATATAGATACCCATTGAAATTCTACATATAGGATGTTCCACCGATGACGTGAGGAACTAATCCAAGGGAAGTGAATTGTTATTCTCCGAGAGAGAATGGCAGCAAATAGCAAACCTAAAAAAATTCCTTGGATCCTTTTTCAATGCAACCGTCAAACTATCATGCTCATATACACCAGCGGCACATGAGTTGCTTCACCATCTCTACATTATTTCCAAGGTATATCGTGAGATGGAAGATATAGAAAACAACGATTCCTCTCTCCAACCGATCATAGCAGCCATGAAAGATAAGTTTCTGAAATATTGGGAAGAGGTACCCCTTATGACCATTATCGCAAATTGCCTCCAACCATCGTTCAAGAATAAGTTCACGATAAAAATGATTCAAAAGGTACAAGAATAATCTACATTTAGACTCAACATTGGAGGAGGCACGCGTGAATAAAGCATTGGATGAGATGTTCAGCTTATACAACACAAGAAGAAATGTCAATCAACCGTCTTCGACCCGTCGTGGTGTTAGGTATGAATATAAATATACGTGTGCTTTTAATCTCTATTATTTATAATATCTACATTATTTGTCCATTATTTTTTTTTAGTAGTGAAAGGAGCAACAACAGTAGTGGATTGTTATTGGATTTGCAGGATGATGAAGACCCGCAAATATTCCAAAGTAACACAAACGAATTAATAAGCTATTGTTTGGCGATGATGGAACATGAATCCATTGACGTCATGGAGTACTGGAAGAAGAATGCAAGTGCCTATCCAACACTGGCGATGATGGCCCGCGAGGTCGCGACATATTTGCCGTGCATGTGTCAATCGTCCCTTCCGAATCATGTTTTAGTTCGGCGAACAGGATCCTCACCGATAAACGCAGTAAGTTGGGTGCAAATGTTATCGAGAGACTTGTGTGCTTGAAATATTGGATTGATGCCGAAACTCAAGAAAGCGGTACCGAGATGGAGGAGGATTCAGACGGTGAGCAAGAGAGTGAACTATGGTAATATGAACAACAACTTCTAGATAGATATTGTCGGTATAAATTTCTAAACTCTTTTAATCTTTATAGTTATTTTTTTAAATTATAAATTTTAAATATTTCAATTATTTTTTAAAATTATTCATTCTTAAGAAAATTACTGACATAAAAAAAGTGAGAACTCCGCTTATGTTATTTTACATAGCCGGTCCTAAGCCCGGAATAAAGGAAGAGGGTAACTTTGAAATAACTTTGAAATAATAACAAACTTGTTGAGTTGGAAAAAAAAAATCTAGCGTGAGCCAGCCAGAGTAGAGCCTCAAAAAAAAAAAAAACTGAACCCGACCAGACCTTGTACCGGACCGGACCGTACCAATTTGGACTAAAGTTCTAGCACGGGTTTGACCCAACTACAAAAAAACTGCCCCGCCAGACCCAATCCGTTTAAACCTTTCGACCAGTGGAAACCGTGGCCCGACTAGGTCTAGACCGGACCGGACTGGACCGTTTTCAAAACACTAATTTCACTACAGCAAACAACAGTATCAGCGACCGGCAGTAGCGACCAGTGAAGTCGCCGGCCGCTGATAGGTTTTTCTCCAAAAAAAAAATAATCAATAAACAGTTTTGGCGACGACACTTTCTGCGACCGGCGAAAATATCTTTTAGCGACCGTTTTCTGCCGGTCGCAGAAGGTCTCAGTAAAAAACGCGGCGCCAATCCTTCTCTCCGACCATTCCCGCGTTTCGTTTTCATTTTAGGTTAGATAAAATAAAATAAAAACAGCGCCGAACTCCGCCCGCCGCATCTCCGACCTTGCTGATCGAGCTCATCTCAGACGAACTCCGCCGCATCATCGATCTGTGACCCCCGACCCCCGACCCCGACCGATCCCGAACGCCGACTCCGTGACGGACTCCGACCCCGACCCCGAACTCCGACCCCGACTCCGTGACGGACTCCGACCTTGCTGAGAAGACCCCGAACTCGTAATTTTTCTGTTCAGTTAAATTTTTAATTTTCTGATTTTGGTGATGTAGTACTGTTGCAACTGTGGTAGATCTGTACGATTACTGCTGCATTTCTTTTTGAGGTGCTTGCATTTCTTTTTGATTGGGTTAAGAATGTAGAAGCTTATAAATTTCTGGGGTTGATACCGGTTCCATGAGGCTGTTGTATGGATACACAGGATACATATATTTCCTTAGCTAATTATTATGCACTGAATTCATTATATATGATAAGTTAGTTGTACCAGAAAAAGAAATGATATATTTCCTTAGCTAATATTATTTTCTCAAATCAAGCAATTTCTTTTTTATTTTCATTTTTCTGATAAGTTAGTTGTGTATTAAATAGTTTCTAAATAGTTTGTACCAGCAAAAGAACAGTGTACCAGCAGCAAATCAATGTACTTGACATTTTCTCACAAGAATTAAACTTTGTGTATCAATTTCATATATATGATGTATATGATTTGTAATTTGTATCAAGAATTGGTAATTTGGAACATTTACAAGTTAGGTAATTGCTTGGTATACACTGAATATTATCTGAAATGTCATCGTATTTGAATATTTTATAGAAATGATATATAATAGTTTCTAAAGGTAATTGCTTGGTATACATCGAACATGCAGGCACTGTGTTTATAGCTAGCTAGTTGTTGTAATTGGAGATATTTAATTAGAAATGAATGAGAATGATACAATGATCGATAGTATCAGTTTATTAATTGTGGATTTATATATATATGCTTTGTAAAGCTGTACATGTACAGTATTTTTCTTGTAATTGTCTTTTTGAGGTATCCTGACAGAAGCTGCCAGCTTGAATTTAATTATTAAACTAGAGAACAAGTTTACAGCTCCTATATATGACATCTTCCAATTTAATTTTATTGTAATTGTCATGTACAACTTAATTATGCCGACTAGTTAGCTTAGTTCTCTGACATGGCTTGCTTTAAAAATTAACATTTAATTTGCTGTGATGTACATGTACAGTGATGTATATGGTTTGCGAATGTTCGCTTGAGTGCAACTTATTGATTTTATCATCTCAACTCTAGATATGGCACCGAAAAGAAGGGACAAAGGAAAGGCACCGGCGGGCGACCAGTGCTTCGGTTAGGGGGTTACAGGTAACCTTCATTTTTTGTGTATGTTGTAATTATGTATTAATTGTAGTGATTGTAATAATTATTTCTATTTGCAGGACTTTTGATGCAGGGCACCCAGAGCTGACGAAACAAGTCGCAAAAATTATTTCGCAGTTAGTATGCACAGCATATTCTGGACCGTACACCAGATACACGGATTTCCCTGATGATAACAAGAAAGTTATCCAGGCAGACTTTTTGGCAAGTAAAATTTTCTGAAACAAAAACTCTAATAATTACTTGTTTTCTTTTTTTTAAGCTAACAAACCGCGTTATGCATTGCAGAAGCACTACCATTTTCCACCGGAGGTACCAGACAGTATTGCATGGGATGTATTCTGCAGAATAGCTGACAAACGCCTACAGGATATGCTTAACAAGGCTAGGGAGGCAGCAACCAAGTCCTATGGAGATTCAATGCTCGAGTGGAAGGAGCGTGGGGCTGCTCCTCGACCACATGACTCCTGGATCAAGCCGGAGTTCTGGCCCGGACTCGTCGATCATTGGTGTAGTGATGCTTTTGCCCGTCGGAGCCAGCGGAATGCTTTAAATAGGGCCAATGCTGAAGGGTCAGGGGCCATAACGGGTTCTGTGAACATGCTTGTTCACAAACAACGCTTCGTAAGATTATTTTTATTAAATTAATTTATTTTCATTCCAATTGAATCTAATCGAACTAACCTTGATAATTTTTTTTTAAATGAAATTGTCTTTCAAATTCTTAACAGGAGCAAGAAAAAGGGCGCGAACCTAGATGGTCCGATGAGCTGTTCCAGCCTACCCATACGAAGAAGAAGACGGGAGAACTATGACACTGAATGTGCACATGTCGGAAGGCCTTTAGATAAGATTCCATGATCAAATATATAATTTAATAAACAATAAGTGTTTAGTGCGCAGTAATATTTTCTTCTTAATGTTTCCCAGACATGGGGAATGGAGTGTATTAGAGAACTATAATATTCTTGGTTTATTAATTTATTACATGATAAACTAATTACTAGTATTGTGTCCGTGCGTTGCAACGGGGACATATTATAAAATTAGATAGAATACGAAGAAACCTTTTTGTTTGACATTCACACAGAATTAAGAAAAATATATTTAAATAAAAATAAAAGACACAAATGAAAAAAAAAACGGAGATCTAAATAATAAATAACAATAAAAAAACAACAACAAATAAAAAAACAGATCAAATATAACATGAAAAAAATTCTTGAAGTATCATTGTACGATTTAATATCTAATTTTCTCCACAAACAAGACATGTCATTAAACGATTTAGAGAAGAAATGACATGTAAAAAAACAAAATTGAGAAAGATATAATTAAATGATTCAAATAAGGATTTTCTCTACAGATATATTTTTTGAAAATTATTTTAATAATGAAAATTTCTCTACCGATTATTTGTTTACACACAAATTCTTGATATTCTTCATTTTATCTCCAGATTAGAAAGATATGATTGTTTCCATCAGCACAAGATCTGCTCTTCATTTATTCACAAAGATACAGTAGCCCTAAACAAAATTCGAAAATATATGATTGTTTCCTTTTTCATTATAAAAAAATATAGAGGAAGAGGAGAATGAAATGGAGGAAACGGAAAAATAAAGAAATAATTTAATTACAGGAATCAGAGATAGCTGCAAGGAGAAATAAGAAAACGGATCGCTAGACATTCATTCAATTTTAATTGTGACAAACCATGTAGCAGTCTGTATGACAAGTATATTTTTAACTAAATTTAGACTTCTATACATAAAATAAATGTATTTAATCAAAAGAAGACAATTTAATTAGAGGGCTGATATTCAATTTGAAAATTCATCTTTCAATCTCAACCGTTGACGGATCAGAACAACTATGTGCATAATATAAGAACGGAGATATGCAGATGAGAAATTCTTCGAGAAAGGCTAGCTTGACCAACTGTGCAAACAAGAATTATTCTTCAAGTTCAGTGGTTAACATTAAAATTAGATTCGACGGTTTATGGCAAATCTACTTAATGACCGTACACGTGGCAGAACGAAAGATACTAATTACTAAATGAGAGCAATTTTCTATTTCCGAATTTTCTATAATACAATAACATATTGAATATTTTCATGCACCTTTGATATTTTGTGTCTAATTTGATTAGATCTGCCGATAAAACAAAATTTCCCGAAAAACTGCGTTTAGTCTTTATCGAAGCCACAAAACAACAAATTCTGTTGATAATATGTTGTTTTCTTGTACAGCGGTGCGTGTGGCGTAATAAATAAAGCATTTAAAGAAACAACACAGTTTGAGATTTCAATAAATTATGTATTAATGATCAACTGACACATGTACTGTAAGCTCTCCTTCGACACGTGCTAGTAGAGAGGGAAAAATGGCACGCCGGAGCCGGCTCCGTCACGGAACGGCACGGCACGCGAGTCATTCGCGTGCCGTGACTCGCGTGTCTCGTGCCGTGACCATTCGCGTGTCGTGTTTATCTTTTGAAACTTTGGCACGGCACGGCACGACACGTGAAAAATTTAGTCACGGCACGTAGTCACGCGAGTCACGTGTAATTAGGATCATTAGATATTAATTTAATGGTGAATCTTGAATAAATTAACTTAAATTATGATTAAATGGTCACGCGAGTCACGCGAGTCACGCGGGTCACGGCAAGTTTAGGCACGGCGTGACTCACGTGGCGTGACCATTCGCGTGCCGTGACCACCTCTTGACATTTTAGTCACGGCACGGCACGGCACGTGAAAAATTAACTTGGTCACGGCACGGCACGGCACGAGACCAAAGTCACGGCGTGTTAGTCACGGCACGGCACGGCACGGCACGTTTTTCCCACTCTACATGCTAGTGCAAAAGAGGAGATATTCATTTGGGAAGAGAATCTGCTGCGATTCTTGACATGTGAACAGTATTTTAAAACTCTGTTTTTTCAAATTCAGCCGTCGAATTGTTTCGAGATGCTTGCACAGAAAATCAGCTGTTTCGAGATACGTGCACATGAAAAGTTTGACGGCTGAATTTGAAAAAACAGGAATTTCAGAGTTACTATATCCAAATTTCGAATCGCAGCAGATCCCAATCCTTCTGTATTTATCTTTAGTATCTTTAGAAAGAACAATGGTTTTACTCAGTGTTATAAATAACAGTATGCGCTTGTCGGACGGACAGAGTATCGCCGAAGGATTAATCGGAAATAATTAGCTATAATTAGAAAAAATCAGCTGATTAATCAGGAAATTCTTTAACGGTTTGGTCACCGCCAACAACTAATCGGCCTAAACAGATGTTTTTTACGACACTGATTTTACTTGTTTGAAAAATATGTGCAAATCTCGTCTAAAGCGCTGGCATGATTTTTGATGTATGAAAAATTACAAATCTTGTACATTTGAAATGAATCATGTATGAATTTTAAAAAACAGAAAAAAAAAAAATTCTTGAATTGGACGAATTTTAGATAGTCATTATGTATCCTCTGCAAACTATTTTTTTATTTAAATTCATAACAAAAAATAAGATTACAAGAAAATTAGACGCAAACAATTAAACCGGTATTGAAGCTACATTTTAATTGCTCAGCATTGTGGGACCAAGCCAGGCTTGAAAATCACTTAAAAATTTCCTTTCTCCTCTAAAACTCTTCGGTATCTAGAAAAAGAAGATATGATATGATACTAAAAAATGTCAAGAAAATTTAGTTAGCACTCTTTCATCAAAATTGAGTTTTTACCATCCATGTAAATTGAGCTGGCGCATCAAATTGAGCCGGTGCGCAAGCTGGTTCTGTTGTGTTTACAAATTATGTACTAAGTTTTTTTCATGTTCTATTATGTTTTGTTCTGTGGTATTTATAATTATATATTCGCATCAATTTAGACGGAGAAATTGTAGAAAATAAAACACACATGGTTAACAAATAATAATTTATACTAAGTTTGAACTAAAAATTACTATAACAAATTATACGCACAATCTAAACAACATTTTGTACTAAATAAGTTGGTACACAAATTACTACAAATTATACACACAACAGAACATAACAAAACTCAATTTAGAACAATCAGTGATAACTAATTAATTTTAAATTATTAGTGTGATATTAAAAAAGTTTCTGTCAGAAATGCTGGTAAGACCTTTACAGATAATCTGAAAAATCGCCACCTTTGCATTTGTCTGGATGCACCTAGAGGGAAGACCACTGACATTGTTTTGTGTTGTCTGGTAAAGCAATTTTCTACTTTGACCATTAAAACTATTTGAATTAATTAAATTTGAAGAATTAATTTCTCATCTACCTCAAAGAGGTCATCAATTTCTTTTTATCTCTTTATGTTCTATTTTATTTACCTGACTGCCAACCTTTTCTTTCACTTTTTTATTTGCATACAAAATTAATTGAGTATAATTGGGATATTTTTAAATTTATCAAATCTCTCCATGAATTTAACTTCAAATTTTATCGAATTAGCTTCAAACGACGAACTTAAGTAATTAAAATTATTTTACTTCACGAATAATATGTTTACATGAAAACTTCATAAATTTTGAAACTAATTTAGAATACAAATAATGCATCAAATAAAGATGAAAATAAATATATTCAAATTAATTTATAAACTTTCTTTTTTTTATCACATAACTTTGTACAAAATTAATTCAAAAAATATAAATTTGATATGTAAATGCATCTAGGGGTTCATCGGTTCGGTTTGTTTACGACCCAAATAAAATAAACAAATTAAAGTTTTATTCGGTTTTAAAAAATACAACCAAATCGACTGAAATAAAGTTATCAACCGGATTAAAAGCTAACAAACAAACCAAACTAAATTTCGGTCTATTGGTTGAACTGGAATATGAAGATTAATCAGAAAAATAAACATTTTTTGGTATTTTTTGAATTTTTTTTAAAGATGGATTAATTTTTTTGTGTTGTTTAGTCTAACAGGTTTTGAACTGAACCAGGCAATATACATTATGTCTGTAATTTTGATTTTTTTTAAATGTTTGGTTTGAATGGGGGACGGGTTTAAAAATTTCGATCAGTTTGGTCTAATCGGTTTTAGAAGTTTCTAAACCGAACCAAACTGAACAATTAAAATGTTTTTAAAAAATAACTGGAAAAACCGAACTGTTTAATCCGAACTCTCTTGGTTTGGTTTAAAACCGATTAAACTGGACCCGATGAACACTCCTAAACACATCGCTAATGAAGTAAATCCAATTTTATAGATATTGGAGTTAAGCTCAGCAAGAAACTTGATGAATTTAAAAACAAAAAAATTCAACATACCCATCATCATAAAAAGCATTTAGATGTTTTTCTGTTCAAATTTAAAAATTAATTATTTTTCATCTAAAACTTAACTATTTTAATTAATGTACCTATTTCTGATCACTCAAAAGAGAGCAATGTTTCTTTTAATATTTATAAACTCGGAAATGCTATCGGTTCGGACTGCAAGCGCACAATCCTATCGAGTAGTATATTCGAAGTCTATCCACAGGAAATATTGGTTCAATGCTTTGAGCGATCGAATCGCAATCTTTCGAAAGGCTAGACGAAATCTGAAAATTGAGAGATGTTGTTTTGATCAATGTAAATTAGGAAGCAATTAAAAGTAATTAAAATAAAGATAGAGATGAGAATTCCTAGGGTTTCGGCACACCATTGCCACTCAATCCGCCTTGACAATTTATTCCTGTTGCGTCTGATTTCCTGTTGTTGTTTAATGAAAAACACTACATAGGTCACTGTGATTTATGTTACGCGAGAATGACAGATCTTTCACAGAGATTCTACATAGGACACTGCGATTTACCTTACGCAAATGTCTGATCTCTCAAATACCCCAAATTACTACACAGATCACTCCGATTTACTTTACGCAAGTGATGGAATTTGGTACGCGTTTTGTTGGTCTGGTTTATGGTTTCCCCGCTAAGGTTTTCTTCACATAAACCTAATAGATCTCAACGAGGCTAATTCATACAAATAGTTTCTCTTGCCATTAAAGTACTGTCACTACCCTAACGAACTCAAACTAGATCATTGAAGTTAGATGAAGAGATAGTAAATCACAAAAGCATTTTGTTTCAACAACAAGATATCATAATCAACATAAATATATATATCAAAACATCAAGAGTAACAAGGTTTACTGCCTAGCCCTAAGAAAAGGAACTTAGCCGCGGAACGGCATTGTTACAAGCACTCATCTCTTCTCACTTTAATCAAATATAACCCTAATTACAAAGATAAGTTATTTTTCTGCCCAGGGGCCTTATATAGGAGTGGAGGGAAGTCTGGAGATTGAGTAAGGGCTAAGAAACTGATCTGGAAACAGCTGTCGGCAGTTATTCCCCAAGAGACGCCTTCGATACGGACCGTATTGGGCAATACGGTCCGTATTAGGACCTTGACAGTTAGGGTTTAATGCTCCCAGCGCTATCTTCAGGTCTGTGCTAGGCCTGGTCTGTATTAGGTAATACGGGCCGTAACAGAGACTTAGTCGATGAGCGTCGCTGATCCGATTGACCTCATTCTAGCTCCATTTGGTGTAAAATAGTCACAAAACATGTTTTCTGTAATAAAACATAAAGAAGGGTGACAGTAGCCTTTTTCTCTAATAAATTAAACATAAGTGTGAAAAAATATGCAAAACCTAATTCAAAACCCTACGTAAATCATCATTATTTTGACTCTGATCACTTTCTCAATTGTACCACTTGAAAATATAATTTAATGAATATAAAAAAAAAACTAAATAGACAATTTTGGCCCTGTTAAAGATGCATTATACATCCGGACATGAAGAAATTTACTATGAGAAAAAAATCTCCTTGTGTGATTAAAAAGAAACAAAGAACACGAGGAGAAGTTGGTAAATAGATCAAGTTACTATTACGCACTCAACTTTTCAATTTGCTTTGCCAATTTGTTGTACCATTGTGGCGGATATAACAAAGAGACGGAGAATTTTACTGTTCCGACTCAAAAACTTCCGAAATTTTTATTAATATCCAAAAAAAATATTAAATTTCAAAATCTACACCTCATGCATAGGAATTTCGAAATCTGTCCAAACCGGAGATTAAATTTCCGATTTCATACAAACTTTCTGCAAATTTTTTTTCTGGTTTTAGAAAGTCCAAAACTGGAGATTAAATTCCCAGTTTTAAGAACCGGAGATTAAATTCCCGATTTTAAGAACCGGAGATTAAATTCCCAGTTTTAATAACCGGAGAATTAATCCCAGGTTCTAAGTTTTTTTTAATTAAACAGAAATGTTTATAATTTATTTATTTTTTGTATTGAAATATTAGAAATATTGTATATATTTCTTTGAAAATAGATGAAATACTATATAATTTGATTTATTAGAAAGACTACGACAAATAACCCGGATCAACATTTTCTAGGGCGGATTTTTTGCGGCTGTAAGAAAAATTAAAATATTTCTTTGTGTGTTATTGGAAAAAAATAACAATGTTTTGAATCTGATTGATTCCGGTTCGAAAGTCACTTGTAGGTAAATACAAAAAATATTATAATCCTTCTATTTTTTTGAAAAAAAACAAAAAAATAAGTTATTTAATGATTCCTTTGTCAGACACAAAACGAAAACAAAAAGTTAAGTTATTCAGAACCGCAAATTTTTTTGCGGTTTTGGAATTTTAAAACCGGAAAATAAATCCTCGATAATTTGGTCTGAAACCGGAAAATAAATCTGCGATTTGAACAGTTTTCGAAATCTTGTCCAACAAAATGTAAATTTTGAAATTTAATATTTTGTTTGAATATTAATAAAATTTTCGGCAAAAACTTGGATAAAGGTAACATTTTTTTTCTCTCAAGTATCCGGCTATCCCTATCACAATATCACATGCACTTTTTTAGACTTGGCACATGAAAATATCTTCACACACTAGGTCATGTTAATGATTGGTGTGATGACATGTTCTTCGTGTGGGAATCTAGGATTAAAATTTTCGGTACCTGCTTCTTTTTTTTCGTTTGATGTATCAGAGAAATTAAACTTGGGTGTGTAAAATAATTTGTCGGCAATATTTAATTTCAAACTTAATGAATTAGTTTAAAATTTTGGAAGATATGACAAAATATGAGCGGATGTGGATTAGGTACTGGATAGTCCCAATTTCCAAAACAGGACAACAATCCGATCCGCTTGTACACTGATCCGACCCGTTTATTCAAAGGAATCAATAATTAATGCGCGCGTGGGGACCACAAGCCGACCTTTGTACCTATAACCAATCATGCATCATTGCATCCCCTTTGAAATAATGCCCATCGGACTCTAAGTGAGTTCGATGAACTTGATGACCGTCCGATCTGCTTTAAAATTAGCGTCAGAACTTCCAGTATGCTTTAAAAATCGTGCACACGAATCGTGAATAAGATTGGACGGTCATAAATCCCATCGAACTCACTTTGAGTCCGATGGGCATCGGACCCAAGCTGCTCTCCTTCCAAATAATCCAATTCATCCAGTCAACGGATTGACCCTGATTAATAAGCAGTAGAACTAATAAACCTTTTTAGGCATGGCAAGGGCCAAGGGTCAATAAAATGAACTGGGAGTAGGTCCGATGGGCATCGGACCTACCTCGGTTCGACGGGTTTAATCACCATCATTTTCTTTTAGATTCGTGCGAAATGCTTTAAAACCCGTGCATTTATGTTTCAATTTTCGTGCGCACAAATCATTACATTATCCTACGGTAGATCTGCCCATCGGAACCAAACAAGGTCCGATGGGCATCGGACCTACACCCAGTTCCAATAAAATAGGCCGCGTTAGCTAGTCGTAAAGTGCACCATCTAATAAAATATAAAACGGGTCGATGTCACGTCTGAACGAGTCGTGCACTGAGGAAGAGTCGGCGTTGCAACTTCTACCTGCCAAATGCGCGCACTAGTTGCCGCGTCGTGAAGTCTTCCCTGATAGAAACCTTATGGCCTTTTTCGTTTTTTTTTTATTAACACAACTATATTTTTTATTAACACAACAGTATCAAAATTTTCAAGTGTATAAACAACTTTATCTTATCCCTACTTTATTGTTGCTATAGCTTATTTTATTTGATTGTGCAATCAACACTTTTTTCATTTTAATAATTATGATTCACTTTATTTCCAATCAACATAAAAATTATGATTCACTTTATAATTATGATTCACTTTATCCCTCTAAATGTTTTTTTTCCTAAAAAGCGGAACACAAAAATTAAAACTCATAATTAACGAGATGAAAAATCAATTTACCAGTCAACATAAGAAAATTTATAATTAAATTAATAAATATTAAATTGTAGATTTTATTAATTGAAATGATCAGATATAAAGATAAAATTATCTAAGTATTTAGTTAAATTATAAAATTTACAATTAACAAAAAATACTGTCAAAATAATTTTCTATTAATTGAGTAACATAATTAAAGTAGGAAGTAAATACATCTAAAAAAAGAAAAAAAAAATCTAAGTGACAACTTGGGCATATTATTTCAAAATTTGACTGGGTATTTCTTCTTTTCTCACTGTATAGTATACAATTAGAAGATAACATGAATGAAGGATAACAAATTTAGAAATTTATATTTAAGAAGCTTGTTAATTAAAAAAAGAAACAAATGATAGCTTGATTGAGAAATAAACGAGGGATAAAATTGTCTATTTATTAAAATATTTAAACCTTGTTGTGTTAATAATACTTTTTGTGGTGTGAATATCAGCATAATTAATTCTCTTGACATCTGACTGAAAGAAAATAACAAATGTTACGGATTGAAATTTTGGAATTTGTCTCTAATGTCGAAACATTTGTAGTATGCATGAGATGGTTTACCAGCATTCTGATCTGTGCTGCACAAGATTTCACCTTTTTTTTTTTATATATATTTGCAAGTACATTAATTTCTACAATTTTGGGTCCATAGCAATCATCTTTTACTTAGGAAGAAAGATCAGAATTCTACAGTTGGAGGTAAAGAATAATAATATCTTTTGCAATAGTGCACTATTTTCTTTGTTCCCTGTCACTGCTGACTGTGATGCTGGTATTTGTATTAGAAAGGTTAGAAATATCGCCAGTAAGAACATCTACATTCCTAAAACTCTTAGAGTTTCTAAATTATAGACTCTTGAGTTTCTAAATGTTCATATCTCTGAAATAAATTTTAGAGTTTATAATAAACCACATTATCAGTAAATAAAATTAATAAGCCACATCAGCAGTAAATTAAACTAATTTTAGCGAATACAGACTAATCGTTTTGCCACATCAGAGTTTATAAACAATTTCTTAATAAGAAATTATTGAGCAGAGTTATTAAATTAGAAATCCATCTACATTCCTGAAACTGGTTTAGCAACTGCCAAGTCAGATTAGAAACTGTAATAGTTTCAGAGATGCCGATGCTCTGATGATAATTCATTATTCTTCCAATCAAAATACTAATTCAGGTAATTTAGTTCCGACTCATTAGTCATTTATTCATTTGAACCGGAATGGCCAATTATACTATGAACACAACACTGTTGGATACAGAGTTGTATTCACATAATTAAATATTGTTGTGGGATGCGTTGTTAGAATTTAAATGAACAATTGACACTCAATAAAATGTTACTACAAGTTGAAATTTGCTGGAGGTTTATTGCGAATTAAGTTTCCAATCTTTTTTTAATTAATGAATAATTGTGAAATAAAATCCTCAACCGTTGTTAATTCCTTGTTAATTTCTTTACGAAGAACAAAGAGTACGAACACCAATCTTTTTTTTAAAAAAAGAAAATACTATCCTACATAATTATGGCAAGGGTAAATTTCTTTAAAGGTGATAATAAATTGATAAATTGTATTTATAATAAATTATTTTTAAATTTGATTTGTTATTCAGAAGTTATTTAACTTTACTTCAAACAACTAGGAACGAACAATCGGATTTTCTTTTGTACTATTTATTATGAATAATTCCTGAATGGAAAAGATACAATTACATTGTCAAACACTTAGAACCGGAGATTTAATATAGTGATACGAGTTCAATTCTCACAAGAAACATATAAAAGATGCTCGAGTGTAACGGAACTTTTAATAAAAAAAAAACGCTGTCAACCCCTTGTATAAAAAATCCGCATTTGAACTCAATCTTTTATTATTATTATTACATTATTTTTTATTGCTATTATCATAAAAACAGTATTTTCTTCTATTAAAATATGAGTATCAATTAGTAATTTAGTATTAAAAAATTAAATAAAATGCAAAGATAGTGTTGTGGGAAGATCTTCCGGTCCACTCTATTCCAAAATAAAATTAAAATATCCAACAAAATTTTAATGGAAAAGTTAGATGTGGATATCCGATATTCAAATATCTGTATGGATATGGATACTAATATGGTTTTACATTTCAATTATTTGTATCCGAATAGTAGATATATATCATATATTTTAATATATTATGAAAAATTGCTATTCACCATTAAAATTAGATAAATATTATGAACTTTGATTTTGATATTATTTTAATAAGACGAATAAAAACATATATATTACGGGTCTATTAATATAATGGCTCTATCATATGACACCTACATATTCACATTAAACAGGGGCGGACCCAGGTAGTCCCCGGGGGGGGGGGGGGGGGGGCAGCTGCCCCCTCTGGATTTTGAGTTTTAGTGGAAATTTATCAGTCCTGACCGACTTTGTTCCTCCCTGAAATTTTTTTTCCCCTCTGAATGTTTGATTTTTAATTCAGATTAAATTTAGGGTTAAAATTAAAATAAATTTGTTGAATTTTGATTAATAATTAAAATTATAAGTTAGAGTATCCGAAATTAAAATTTAAAGCATTGGAAAATATAAGTTAAAGCATTATTTTTTTGGGTAATTATATCTTCTCCCATCTATCCATCCCCCGTTTCATCCCCCAACTAACTAACTACATTTTCTAACTATAATTACAAATTCTAACTACCTAATGGCCCTACAAATTAATTACCCAATTTTCTCCCTTTATTTCTTTCCTCTTTCTCCCTCCCTCTCCCACCTCTCCCACCTCTCCCTCTCTGCCTCCGCCTCCGCCCGCCTCTCCCACCTCTCCCTCTACGCCTCCGCCCGCCTCTCCCACCTCTCCCTCTCGGCCTCCGCCTCCCTCTCCCACCTCTGCCTCCCACCTCCCACCTCTGCCGCCTCTCTCTCCCACCTCCGCCTCCGCCGGGTTAGATCTATCACTGTCGACCGCCGGGTCAGATCCGTCATGTCTATGTTCCTCTTTCTCATGCAGTAGCGAGTTATTTGCAAAGAACAAAACTTCATTAATGGTGAATTAGGCCAGTGCGTACTAAGTACTAAGAAATGACAGAAAAACAAATTTTGAAAAAATTAGAGGTGTATGAATGAATACTTGATGTTTTAGAGATGAATACTTCAACGTTTATGGATGAATACTTAATATCTTTGATACGTCCTATCTCGGGAGATGAGGCCGTATGGAAGATTGGGCTGAGTTGGATTCGCCCTGCCAAAGGATGGCAGGCCGAGGTATGGATCGGGTTAAGAACTCGGGGTGGATTGTGAGAGATTCGGACTCTGACCTGTATGATCTCTTTCTTAGTTCAAAGTTGCGTCCCCTGTTTCATGGGAATCACTGCCTTATATAGTCCAGCCATAACTGCCATCTCGGGCGTTTATGGGGGAACGTGGGCAGTTATGTCGTCCGTTACTGGGACGTGGGCATTAAACCAGCCGTTTCTGGGACGTGGGTATTAAGCTAGCCGTTTCCACGGCTATCCCGTATGTCGGTTGGCTTAAGTCTAGTTTAGGGTTTTAATTTGAGGCCGCTGTATTGGGCCCCGGCTTAACAAACCCTTGGGCTTTTCATATGACGTCGGGTTGGCCTTGTAAAGGTCCGAATCCCAGTCTTTCATGGCCCAGTTTGGAACAAGTAAAAGGGCCTGTGGAACATGGCCCTATCAATCTTAGGTATAAATACTTTAACTTATATGTATGAATATTTGATATCTTATGGATGAATATTATTCGGCTGCTCTTGTAAAATTAATCGAGGTATGCACATATGTTTGTAATACTCTTGATACATTAACTATTTACACTTACACGACGATGATGAATACTTGCTCGATGAGAGATGAATACTTGTGACGAGGTATGAATGCTTGTACAACGGACAACTCGAAAGTATGTCATCATGGATCTCATTTGAAAGAGAAAATTATGTAGAAGACATTCGTGGTTTTAGATTTGCAAAATTCCTCACAGATCGTCAGAAATATTAGTTAGATTGAACGAAAAAAAAACTCATCTCTAAAAACGTGTAAAAGATGAGTGATTGATGTGTCCAAATATGCTTCTATTGCAAAGATGAATACATTTATATAGATGGATGAATGCTAGTTGTGTTACAGATGCATACTTTTTTGCAAATTTCTAAAATGAGCTGAAGGTTATGTGGTCCCCCCACTTAATTAATGCGCTGACGGTTATGCGGTTCCCCACTTAATTAATGCTCTGACAGTTATGCGGTCCTCCACACATGTTGTTTGTGGTCCCCTATTTTTTTATACGCTGAATGTTGTAATATATCCAAATATGTTTCTATTGCAAATGTGAATACCTTCATATAGATGGATGAATACTAGTTGTGTTACATATGAATACTTTTCTGCAAATTTTTAAAATGCGCTGACAGTTATGCGGTCCCCCACTTAATTAATGCAACTGACGGGGGATGAAACGGGGAATGGTTCACGGGGGATAGCTAGGCTCTCCCTATTTTTTTTTTATCGAGTACCCAATTAGTTAATGAATTTAAATCTAATTAGCTATGTAAATCCGATTCAATATTTTTTTGCCCGTGACGAAAATTCTGAATCCGCCTCTGACATTGAAATATCCATTTTGGATCCGTAGATAAAGTGAAAACATGAATTAACTATGGTTAAAGGGTCTAGTCTTATTTATGTCAATCAATCACTTTTAACATACTTTTAGTATTAAAAAGTTAAATAAAATGCAAAGATAGTGTTGTGGGAAGATCTTCCGGTCCACTCTATTCCAAAATAAAATGAAAATATCCAACATAATCTTAATGATTTACAAGATAAATCAAAATTCGGAGTCATCTACTTGTAGGGGAGAAACAGTATGGATAATATCCAATTCGTATTAAAAAAATTAGATGTGAATATATGATATTTGAATATCCGTGTGGATATGAATACTGATATGATTTTACGTTTCATTTATCTGTATTCAAATAGTAGATATATATCATATATTTTAATATATATTGTGAAAAATATTGTTATTCACCATTAAAATTAGATAAATATTATGAACTTTGATATATTTAATATTATTTTAAATTTTAATAAATATCTAATTTAATCCGTATCCATATCTAAATTTTAAAAAACAAATATGATATAAGGCCCTGTTCGGCGGCCTGCTAAGGAATAGAAATGGGAATAGGAATCAACAATTTTGAACTACTTTTTACTGTTCACCGTGAGAAAAATAAATTCACTCAAGAGTTAATTTTTTTTTCCCACGGCAACAGTACCGTTGCCGAACGGACCCTAATTTTACAACTATTCGCTCCGTATTCGCTCCGTTTTAAAAGTTCTATATCTCACAGACAAATATTATGAACTTTTCCCACGTGTCCTATAAATTGACGATTTCTTTTCCTTTTTTTTTTGAGAAATAGCGAAATGTTTCGGTGCAATGTACCTGGATGCTATTTAATCATTATCTCTAAATATTTAAGCGCTTTAAGCACTCCAACAATTTATGATTGGTCATTTGGTCCCCTCGAAATGAAACACAGGCAAATGATTCGATTATATCCGCATTTACAAGTTTGGATTTCTTGCGTCTTTAATTATATCACACCGTGTGGCCTGTTGCAAAACAATGAGCCAGAAAAATGACTAAAAACCTCAAAATTCAAAATACAATCCTATAGGCTGTCATTTATGACCAACACCATGTGAGGCTATGATACTATGCATAGCGCATAATGGTCCGTATTATGAATTAATATTTTCATTTTTGAATGTTCAGAAAATTGATATGCACCGTTCAACGTGATTTCATATAAAAATGTATTTATAAATCAAATTTTAGAATTTTTAAAATTTTTTTACTATTTTTTCTTAGATAGGTAAAAATTCACTTGATCTAAAAAATTTAGACCATTCAAAAATAGTGATTTTTAACCTATCTAAAAATATAGTAAAAATATTCTAAAAAAATGTAAAATTAGTTCATGAAGATCACGCTGAACGGTTAAGATCAACTATATTAACTTTAGAAACAAAAATATTAATATGTAGTATGAACCAACCTGTTATATGCATAGTACCATAGCCTCACTCAATGCATTTTATTATTTTTATGATGTTATTTAAGGGCGAGTTTTTGAATAGCGTCAATAAATTAATACGATATATTTATTTTAAAGTACACAAATCGAATCGAAAAGGTTAACATCACAATATGAGTCAGAAGTAATAACGCGAACAAAGACATATATATAACATAATGGCTCTATCATATGACACCTACATATTCGCATTAAACAGGGGCGGATCCAGGTAATCCGGGGGGGGGGGGGGGGGCGGGCGGGCGGCATCTGTCCTCTTTGGATTTTGAGTTTTAGTCGAAACCTATTGGTCCTGACCGACTTTGCTTCTCTCTGAAATTTTTTTTGTCCCCCTCTGGATGTTTGATTTGTAAAAAGTAATTCGGATTAAATTTAGGGTTAAAATTGAAATAAATTTGTTGAATTTTGATTGATAATTAAAATTATAAGTTAGAGTATCCAAAATTACAATTCAAATTGGAAAGTATAATTTAAAGCATTATTTTTTTTATCGAGTATCCAATTAGTTAATGGATTTAAATCCGGTTAGTTATTTAAACCCAATTCGATATTTTTTTTGCCTCCGATGAATCCTGAATCCGCCCCTGGCATTAAAAATATCCATTTTGGATCTGTAGATAAAGTGCAAACATGAATTAACTATGATTAAAGAGTCTAATCTTATTTATGTCAATCAATCACTTTTAACATACTTTTATTATGTGCACGAGCAATTTAAAAATATTTAATTATATTTTGAGATATTTTGCAGATGGTGACATTCATATTACATGATGCTAGAGGTAACGAATCTCTTGTACAAGTTGGTGGTCCTAAGCAAAAAGCGCCATGTGGCACATACCGGATCTGGTGCCATTTTTTATTCTTACCAATACCAAAACAAAACGGTAAGGAAACCTTTTACAGGGAATCTGGTCAATTGCCTGTCAATTTTAGTAATTTTTTTTTACTGTATTTTAGTTTTCAAATAAAATTGTTGGAAGCAAAAAAAAAATAAGAAAATGAGTCTAAATGGAAAAAGAAATAAATAATAGGTGTCACACTTGTTTCTTTCATATATATTCCGGTTGAAGTTGACACCAATAAAAGGAAAAAAAAAAACAGAGAACTTAGACAGACTTATGGAAATGCCACTCGAATAGTTATATACCTTGAGTCCAAATACTGAACTTTTAAACTAAAGAAGCTGATAACATTATCCGCGCTACAGTACTCGCACTATGTCTGTACCATAACTATCATAACTTCTATAATTATTTAGAGGTACCGCAAAAACTCCAGCACATAATTTGTTTTTTCTAAAGTATTAATACATTTGCAATAAAGTATTTATATCTATGCATGAAAGTATTTATACTTACAATGTAAATAATTTTTACGTAAATAATTATCTCCTCAACTAAATCTCACAAACATATCTGCACCATAAATACATGTGGGAGACCACTCAAACTACATAAGGGAACCATACACGTTTTTAGAGGTGAATTTTTTTCTCTCCATTCAATCTCGTTCATATTTCTGACAATCTGTGAGGATTTTGCGAATCTAAAATCACGAATATCTTCTACGCAATTTTCTCTTTCAAATGAGATACATGATGACGTATTTTCGGACTCATCGCTACACAAGTATTTATACCTCAACGTGCGAGTATTTATTCATATATTTGCAAGTATTTTTTACATATGTCACTAGATGACATGTGAAAGTATTAATATCAAGTACTGCAAGTATTTATACCTCCGCACTGAAGTATTTATACTTATGTGGTCAACTATTTTTGTTAGAGGATTTGGTGCCATTTTTTATTCTTACCAATACCAAAACAAAACGGTAAGGAAACCTTTTACGGGGAATCTGGTCTTTTTTTCTTTACTGTATTTTAGTTTTCAAATAAAATTGACGGAAGCAACAAAATAAGAAAATGAGTCTAAAAGGAAAAAAGAAATAAATAATAGGTGTCACACTTGTTTCTTTCATATATATTCCGGTTGAAGCTGACACCAATAAAAAGAAAAAAAAAACAGAGAAATTAGACAGACTTATGGACATGCCACTCGAATAGTTATATACCTTGAGTCCAAATACCAAACTTTTAAATTAAGAAAGCTGATAATAGTACCCGCGCTATAATACTCACATTATACCCGCATCATAACTACCATAACTTTCATAACTATCTGGAGGGACCGCAAAAACTGTAGTACATAATTTTTTTTTTGAAAGTATTAATACATATGCAATGAAGTATTTATACATATGCACAAAAGAGACATTATATGACATGATACGATAATTTGATGAGATATCATACCATAAATAATAAACTAATAGTAAGTTGCAAGAGAATGATTTTTTAAGTTACATGCTATCTCAAGAAACTTGAACAATTGATAGATGGAGAAATTAAAAGAAGAGAATTAAAGGCTTATTTGCTCTTATAAAAACCAAGTATCTCAAAAGCGAGTACTGAAAATCTCTAATCAAGCAGTGCCAAAGCAGAGGAAAAGTGTAAACAGAGTAGGTTAAATTTCAAGATCACCTGAATTACTAGCAAAATAATTTATGAGAAAAACTTAATTTGGTCTGGAGTCTTATTCAAAATTTTATTACAACTTATATGTATTGAGATTCGTGCGGACAAAGTTAAAACGCACAAATCTAAATAGGAGACGAAATTTGATACGATGCTCGGTCGGAGTCATTTAATATACATCAAGATTCATACAGACATTTTAGATTTGTGCATATCAAATGTATATGAATTTTGACGTCGATCGAACGGCTCCGATCAGGTATCAGACCGAATACAATCCAATGTCCATCGAACTGCCTCCGCTCCATAATTATATCCGATTAAAAAAAGAATGAAAAAAAAAGGAAGAAGTTGGCGATATGTGAATTGTCATACATGGCGACTTTTATTTTATAGATCACCAAATCCGGCAGAATCATGGCGAAGGCCTTTTTGAACCATTTCAGACACAAGTTGATATTACAAAATTACTATAACTTGGGCCAATCTTGACGATATTTCATGATAAACTCAACTGTGCCAAAAGCACATACATATTTCAAGAAAGTTAGGTTGTATTTATATTAATTTTGTAGTTGGTACGAAATATATTAAGCATGTATATGCATATGGTAACAACCTCATTGGAAGGTTATACGGCTTATTAAAAGCAACGCATGTATTGTGTTGGAAAGGGTAGTTGTTACTTGTTAACTAATCGTTAGATGTGCATGCGCTAAGCATAAAGAACAATTGGTATAAAAAAAAGTCTACTAAAGCTGCCCAAAGTGCTTTAATATCTAAGTTAGATAAGGGTGAAATCAGAAAATTGAGATTGAGGAGATTGAATAAGTATCATGTAATTTTTTTTTTTTTTTTATGATGAGACCTAAAGAGAGATATCATGTTAGAGAGAGAACCTGAGCATCAGAAGCTCCTTTGATAAACTCAGATAGATAGTAAGATCTCAGTGCCGCTCCGCTCCGCGCCTCGTCAACAACAAGTACAACTGTTTCAGCTGTCTTCTTAGCTGAACTTTTCATTGAGAATAGATCAAATTTTAACAAAGTCAAAATCTTCTGCTTTATGAAGAAATTAGATTCACCTGTAGTAATTTATTTTATAAAATTATAAATTTTAAAGTATGATAAAATAAATAATTTAAATATATAGAGGAGTTTAGCTCATTTTTCCCTCTATGGCTCTACCTCCTTTGCCTTCTAGAGTCGTATTATGTTAAACTGAATGCTAAGATACAGGGATAGAGTCAGATTTTTGAATAATAGAGTGCAAATACACGGTAATAATTAATCATATAAAATTTTACTGCAAAGAATATAAATCAATTTTACAGTACTGTAATATTTTACTTTAATTTATATAAAAAATTAGATTGCTGTAAAAAGGTGTCAAATTTAGGGATTGCACTGTGGAGCAAACTATCTAGTTAACTGTTTATCTAAGTGTGTTCATAGTTGTAAATCATAATTTGGATTTAATCCCACTGAAAATATAGCAGAACAATCTGATAATTTGTTGTTGTCGATCCTAATCTTTTTTTAGCAATATTATCCTATTTTAAATAATTTGACAATATACTTATTTTCGTAACGAATCTCTTCTTAAATCATATATACCGACCTCACATATTCAGAGGCAGACGCAAATAGACTGAATGGGGTCAATTGAATTCATTTTTCTTTTAAGTTTTGAATTTATGTATGATTTTTTATATAATTTGTAGTAAAATGTTATGGGTAAAAATTGATTCTCATTCTCAACATTAAAATTTATATGACTAACATCTATTTATTATTAAACTCCATAGTTTAAAAATCTGGTTTCGCTCCTCACATATTCAAACAATTAAATTTGAAGAGGAAGATCGAACTAAAAATATAAAATGGTTAAACATATATAGGTCTATGATTGCTTTTATGAGAATTAGTTTGTGGACATCACATTCACGATTCATTGAACGCACGCGTGTTTAATTATTTAGTTTGCTTGTTTGTGTATTTAATTTTTTTAATTATTTTCAACCGATTTGACGTATGAGTTCAGTCAAAACTAGAGCAGACAACGAGCTGAGCTAGAATAGTTCGTGAAAAGGAACGGACCATCATAACAAGTCGAGCTAAAAATTTGATTCGTGGCTCGTTTATTTTTGAACCGAGCCAAAAACAAACAATATTTTTTCCGAACAAACGAGCTATATTAAAGCTCAAACTAAAAAAGTGACTCGTAGCTCGCTCGTTTCAGATCTACTTTTAAAAAACCACGAGCCACGAACTTTTTTTACCATACCTCAAAACTAATGAACGCATTCATTCATAAAATAGAAAATAAAATTATTAAACTTACTAAATTTTTTTTTTTGAAAGATTAAAAAAAAATCAATTTGAAAAGGTCGCGATCGAATATAATTTGGAACACTTGTCAAAGTATTGTGCTAATGAAGAAAGTAAATTTAGTTTAGAACTCTAATACACGGACTAACCCAAAAGGTTTCGATGTGACAACCCTCCTTGGCATCATGTGCTTGTTTTTTCTAAAGTTTGCGACGACTGAAAACCGTAGAAGCTACACCTAAACTCTGATCTATTGTGGCAGAAGTTTTGTGATCTTCCATGAACTTAAAATTCGTGTGATTGTGTCACATTTCCTGCTAAATTTACTCAAAATTAAACATTGATAAACACTGCTCCGTAAATTCGTTGATGAAATTTCTGGTTCTACCAGGCTTTGAAAATTAATTTATATTGCTTTGAAATTTCCTCAAGTTGAGAAATTAATCTATACTTGCCAGGGGCGGATACAGAATTTTTGTCAGAAGGGGAGGCAAAAAAATATCGAATCGGGTTTAAACCCATTAACTAATTGTGTATTCGATAAAAAACAATGCTTCAACTTATACTTTTCAATGCTTTGACTTGTAATTTTTGATGCTCTGACTTATAATTTTAATTACTAATCAAAATTATTTCAATTTTAACCCATTTAACTCGAATTACAAATAAACGTCCCGAGAGGGGCAAAAAAATTTTCAGGAGAAGACAAAATCGGTCGGAACCGATAAATCTCTACTGAAACTCAAAATCCAGGAGGCAGCCCCTGATACTTGCTATATCAAACAGGCAAGCCTCTTTTAGTTTGTATTCGCTACATCTCCGGAAAATCCAGGACTTAATTATTTTATTGGAGGGAAGGAATCTGTAACTGTAATGCTTTTCTTCTCCATACGCCAAGCCAAAGGAGTACGCATCGTCTGCATTAACTCAAAAAGCATCTTTTGAGTTAACGGATCTCGGCCATTTGATTTTAAAAGCATCTTGTCTGTACGGATTTTGAAGCGGATCGGACGGTCCAGATACATTAACTCAAAAGATTCTTTTTTGAGTTAATGCAGAGGATACGAATTCAAGCCAAAGAAGATAGAAGAAACCACAAAAGTTGCTCAATAATCCTTGCGGATTTGATCGCCAATGTTTGACTGTGAGGTATATTAAAACTTATCCCTATTAAACAAAGATTTTAGATGGATGTCTGATTAAATTCGGTATGATTTTTTTATTAGAATCGTCTTATTTATATTCAAATTCACACAAATAATTTTAAAATTCGTGCAGATCATGTTGCGTGAATCTTGATGCGGATCACGTTGGACCGACCCCCTTCTATTAAATAACTGTTAGAAAGGTTTCATTAACGAGCTATTAAAGCATCTACATTCCAGCAATTCAAATGAGTTTTTTTAAACTTTTTTTAGAAATTAAGATCTCTAAAAGTTCTAACTCTCACATCTCTAAAATTAATTTTAGAGTTTCTATTAAGCCACGTCAGCAACAAATTAAAAAACATAAATAATTTAAGTCAATCATTTGGTCAGCATGGAGTTTATAAACAGTTTCTTAATAAAAAAATTTACTGCATAGTTTCTAAATAAAAACCCTCCACATTCCAGAAACTGGATTAAAAACTGCCACATCAGATTAGAAACTCTAATAGTACCAGGAATGTAGATGCTCTTAGTTACAAACTTAGATTGATTGGTTAGCCGTATTAAATAATAATATATAAATAGAGTAATTATGGAACCTCCACTTTTGAAGGAAAAATGTATTACTTTTGTGTATTGAGTAATAAGCTTTGGAGTAATTTAAATATGTCGTTCATCATTTGAGATGTATGTCAATTTGTTGTACAATTCGAAATTGATTTACTCATCTATATATTAAAAACCTTTCTCTAAAAAAAAATCTATTAAAAAAGCCGTTATAACTCAAAAATTTCAGAATTTATGACGGATATTTGATTGATTTCAAATTGGTCCAAAATACATCATTTTATTAAATAAAGGTTATATAACATCATATGACTTTATTTTTTTATTTCAATAAAATTATCTTAAGATACTGTGCGCAGTGTTGTAAATAACGGTATGCGCTCGTTAGACGGATAAGGTACCGCTAAGCGATTAATCAGAAATAATCGGAAATAATCGGCCATAATAGGAAAAAATCGGCCGATTAATCGGAAAATTTCTTAACAGTTTGATCACCGCCAATGACTAATCGGACGATTAATCGGCCTAAATGGACGTTTTTTATAACACTGACAGTGTGTAGATGTATATTAAAAAATGAATTCATGGTATTGTGGTACATATACCCTAAATTTTAATAGGAAAAGATTTATGAGATGTTAACAAAAATCAATGTGAAAGACTCAAGGGTAGTGTATAACGAGTGTACAAATAAACAAAGTGATCCGTAGTAACAACAGCTTCTCAATTACGGTACGAGATTATATTTAGATTATTGGGAATTAGTACTGAGAAAAAGTATTTATTTCGTATTAACAGCGCTGTTTTGGATTTGTGCAGTGAACGAGTCATGTATTTTTATTTTTACTTTAGAGTGAGTCTATGGTACTATGCATAGCATGGATTGGTCCGTACTACGGATCAATATTTTCGTTTTCAAAATTCTAACCGTCGATCCGAACTGTTCAACATCATTTTTATATGATAATATACTTGTGGACTAAATTTTCTATTTTTTTAAATTTTTTTATTATTTTTTTAGATATGTAGAAAATCACTGTTTTTGGATGATCCAGAATTTTCAGATTAAGTGATTTTCTACCTATCTTAAAATATAGTAAAAAAGTTCGAAAAAATATAAAATTTAGTCTACAAGTACATATTTTCATGTGGAGATCACGTTGAACGGTTCAGATCAACCATTAAAATTTTCTAAATAAAAATATGACTCCGTAATACAGACTAATTTGTGCATAGTACCATAGACTCACTCTTTTTTATTGTTTGTGCGTCCATGAAACAAAATAAACAATGTCAATATCTTTATCCCTCCAGGAATGTTAGAGAAAGGAGGAAATAAGTTCACATGCCACTAAAGAAAATGAAAAAAAAAAAGATTCCAAGTAAAATAAATAATGGAAGAGGGAATAGTGTTGGTCCTGTTGGATTTGATAGATTATGATGGGCAAAAAGTAAGAAATAATGGAATCTCCAAAAGTAATGTGATCAGTAGGCGATCATTAGGGGAACCCCACTATCCATTTCATTGGTGATTTGAAGGCTTTATCTTTTTAGTTCCCATCAAATCTTATCAAGCTACTGTAGAGTTATCTGATTTGCAATCTTTTCTATTGCTTATTTGGTCCATGCTTTTAACAATAATAGCATCTACGTTTCATCAACTAAAATGAGTTTTTAAATAACTTTTAATTATTTTTTAAAAATTGAGGTCTCTAAAATTTTTAACTCTCACATCCGTAAAATTAATTTTAGAGTTTCTATTAAGCCACATCAGCAATAAATTAAAAAGAAAAAATAATTTAAGCCAATCATTTGACCAGCGTGCAGTTTATAAACAGTTTCTTAATAAAAAAATTTCCTACATAGTTTTTAAATAAAAAACTCTCTCACATTCCTGAAATTGGATTAGAAACTGCCACATCATATTATAAAGTCTCATAATACCAGAGATGTAGATACCCTAAGTATCACATCGAGGCGTTCTACTATTATTTTCAGTTATTATATCAATATGACTATGAGTCCAGGTGTTGTTGTTTTAGTAATTACAAGATTTTTCAATAATACACGTATTATATTTGTTTTAGAATACTCTAAATTATTTATAAATTGTCGAATTGTGCATATACACACTTTTTGTTCAATATTAGTAACAATTTTTTTTTTACAAAATATCATATTTATTACGAAAATGACAATGTTTTGATATATTTTTGTGGTTAACCGATTAAAAATTATTGAACCATTTTTTTCGTAGTAAAGCTTATCGAGATTTTGTGTGTTCCATAAACAAAAAAACTTATAGAAAATATAATGAACAATAATTAATACAGAAGATATTGTAAATAAAAAACATAGCACAATGCAACTAACAATAACAATAAAATAAATTTTAATTGAAAAATAGAAAACAATGAGGTAGGACATCGCCACCATTATCAACATTGTTACAACAATACTACATGCAAATAGCAACAAAAAAATTGAGAAACCAACTAGCCAATTACATTCCGAATTATATTTTCTTTTCTTTATTTCCTATTTTATTTGTTGGAGGGGATCCATATTTTTTTAGATAAGTTCCTTTAATATTCGTACGGTGAGTGTCCATAATTTTACGGTCCAGATTTACTCTCAGCCCCGGATCATCTCATTCTACCTAACAAACAATCAATGCCCATACATAGTATTTGGGGTACCATGCCAAGATGGACCGTCGAATGTGGCAATGAACCGGACCCATTTCTCTCTCTCTCTCATAACAGGGGTTATAGATAAGAGGGAGAAAGTCCACCGTAGGCCCTTTCATAAAGAACTTCAGTTTCAAATTCCACTCAGTCAATACATGCAGATTCTCTCTGACGCTAGAGTATACATATAATTGTGTTGTGACTCAATTTTGGTTGAAGTGCATGTCAGCATAGTGACAAATCAAAAGTTCGGGTTCAGTTCGGCGATGTCAAAAATTCGTGATTCGGGTATAATTCGGGAATGATTCGGTACAACAAAGAAGCAAAAAAAAAAAAACCCCAAAAATACCGTAAAAAAAAATTCAAAAAATAAATTTACAAGTTTTTTCGCGTTTTTATCCCGAATAATTCATCAACTCGCGTTTTATACGCGTTTTATTCGCGAATAAAACGTATTATATGTTTTTCTGCGTTTTATTCGGAGTTCGGTTCGGCAACGTCGAAAAAACGAATAATACACGAATAAAACGCGAATTTCTCGCGAGTCTTGTCACTATGCATGTCAGATACTAACCACACGCATTTTTAGTGCTTCTGTACCAGGAATCTTCATGTTTTACTTTCTTCTTTTCTTTTGTTCATTTGTATTTCTTTGATTTTTATTACTGTAATACGGGCACTACCGAATTCTTGGAGCTTAAAAGCTCGTATAAAGTTGATGTAATGCACCAACTAACGGTTTAGATGGAATCCATGGTTGGCCAATCAATGTATTTGTATATGGGGATGTCAATTGGCTGTTTTATCTGCAATTGCTATCGAAATCGAACTACATATTTTTCCTTGGCAAGTAGCACCGACATTTTTATTAATATCCAAAGTTTAATACAAATTATTAATTATGCCCAGAATCGGATCCATTATCGAAAAATACCCAAGCCGGCCAGAATATGGCCGGCTTAGGGGGGAGAGTAAGCCGGCCATATTCTGGCCGGCTTACTCTTTTTTTTTTTAACCCGCATTTCACCCTATATATACCCCTTTTTTCTCTCTCCTCCTCACAACTCTCTCATCTCACAACCGGATTTGAGCTCTTCTTTGAGGTAATTTTTTTTTTATCTAATTTAATTTTTAATTTATTTATTTTAGGGTTTAGGATTTTGGTTTTAGGTGTTATAATTTAGATTATATTGTTGTAATTTAGTGTAATTAGCTAAGTTAACCAATATTTAGTGTATTTTGGTCATTTTGACCATAATTAGGCTTATTAAGCATAATTTTACCGAAATTAGCACATTTGACCAATATTTAGCGTATTTTGGCCTTTTATTACCATAATTAGGCTAATTAAGCGTAATTTAGTGTAATTAGCACAGATGACCAATATTTAGGGTATTTTGGCCTTTTTTATCATAATTAGGCTGATTAAGCGTAATTTTACCGAAATTAGCACGTTTGACCAATATTTAGGGTATTTTGACCTTTTTATCATAATTAAGCTGATTAAGCGTAATTTAGTGTAATTAGCACGTTTGACCAATTTTTAGGGTATTTTGGCATTTTTTTACCATAATTAGGCTGATCAAGCGTAATTTCACCGAAATTAGGTTATTTTAGACATCAGAATGCCTAGAGCATGGCCTACCCAGATGCCAGTAGTGGACGAGCCGATTAGTACTAGCAGCACGGAGCACATCAGTCTTCTCCTGTGGATTCCCCACAGCGAGCACCGAGTCTCACTGGCTTCTCGTGAGGTACGTTTCTTTTCTTATATTTTCATTAGATTTTGTTGGGTTTAAATTTTATTATGTTATCACCATGCGGATCACCTTTTTCAACGCAGGACACGGATCTTCTAGATGTGAAGTTGCGGTGCGTTCACATGAAGTACTACGAGGTGATGGAGCCGTACCTCGTCAACCTGGGTCTCTACTAGGTTGTGGACATCGTGCGGACAGAGAAAAGCATCATTAATGCATCTCTCATCGCTGGACTGGTGGAGCGATGGCGTCCCGAGACGCACACGTTTCACATGCCATTCGGAGAGATGACAGTGACTCTCCAGGATGTGAGTGCTCTCTGGGGTTTGCCTATCCGTGGCACACCCGTCGGCGGCGTCTCTGACGGCACCAGATTCGCAGGTTATGTCGAGGAGTTGTTGGGAGCTGAACCTTCCTATATCATTGGGGAACATGAGAGGTCGAAGTTCCATTTGCGGATGACGAGGTTACGGTAGCACTTCATCGCGGGTCTCTCGGCAGATTCCACCGAGCTGGAGATTCAGAGGTAAAATTTATAACTTGTTTGTACTAATCAATTTATAATACGATGATTATATTATAATTTTTATATGTTTTGTATTGCAGATACACACGGGGCTACGTAATGGACCTTTTTGGTTCTATCATGTTTTCTGATTCCAGCGGTGACCAGATGCCGATGATGTATCTCCCGTTACTGATGGACCTTGAGCGGCCGTCGACGTACAACTGGGGTGGGGCTGTCCTGGCGTATCTATATTCTTACTTGTGCCGTAGTAGTGAGGTAAGTCACCAACTCTTAATTTAGTGTAAATTATTTAATCAATCAATCCATCAAAATACACTGACGTGTAATGTTCTTGAAAATGCAGCCGAAAGCGAAGCAGATGTACAGGCCGGTACTCCTGCTTCAGCACTGGTCGTGGTTACGGCTACCGGTGGGCCGTCCTATCCCCAATGAGGCACCGGATTGGGGGAGAGCCGGATGTGTTTAGATGCCCGGCATACGCCAAGAAGTGGCATAGTTTCCACCACTACTTGGATCGGACCCACGGTGCTACCGTTGGGATCAGGCCAGTACGGTCAGAGCTTCAGAGTTTGCCTGCATCTCTTGTTGAGTGGACGCCGTACGATCAGTGGTACGAGGAGTTACTCTTGCCGGGCAGTGTGGGTGACGAGCAGGAGCGGGCGATATGGTTCTACCGAGGTCCACTCATACACTTCTGGATAGTGGAGCACCACTATCCAGAACGGGTACTCCGCCAGTTTGGACGAGCGGCGTTGATTCTCGCAGACCCATGTTTACCGATGTCCACGCACAGAGACCTGCACAGGTAAGCCATATTCTATTGTATTTATTGTCAAATAAATCATATTACTTGATAGCTTCGTATTGAAACTAACGTCTTCCTTACAGGATAAACCACCGAGGGCGACTGGATAAGGACTGGAGCACCCATTTCGATGCATACTACGGGACGACCGAGAATCCTCAGTATCTGGACTTCTATCACCTGCCAGATGCCATTCAGCAGACCCAGGGAGATCCCTAGTTGAGGCACAATGTTTGGTACACGCAGGTCTGCATGACGAGTATGTATCTGCAGGGCGATTACGGTGCCCATCTCCGCGACAGGATCATGACCGATGATGGTTACCATCCCAACGGCCGTTCTTGGGCTCGCCAGGTAATGCACCTTTTTTACCATAGTTTTTCTCTAACTTAGTAGTTCATCAAGGTTTGATCTGACATGTCAAATTTTTTTCAGCTTCTGGCCGCGATCAAGGAATGCGGGCATGGGATCGCCATGCTGGGGAAGAAGAACTGGAGACGACTTGGGTACCGTGTCCTCAAGAAGAATGCAAATGTGGTTGAGGATGCCGGACACGGTGGAAAGATCATCGGTATGCTGCGAGACGCCGAAGAGAACATCAACTGGCGTGAGATAATTCCGACCGAGCCCGGCCCGAGCCCAGTTCTGCTAGATGATATGCCATCTTCTCCCGATTCACATCCAGAGTGGAACTACCATCGTTGGGTATTGTCCAACATTGGGTGGACGGCATGGTACGATGAACATGGATGTCCGGTGCAGACTCAGGTATGTCATACTTTAGTATCTGTCAAGTTTTAATAAATGTCTTCATTCATATCAAATTTAATAATTTATGTGTATGATTGCAGGGTCCGGCAGAGATGCTGCCACAGCCACCACCTGCGGAGACCGATACTTCTGAGTACGAGTCCCTCTCGTGCAGTCTCCAGGACTTCGGGGTATTCGATGAGGATTTCATTACGGCACCGGCATTCCCCCGATATGGCACAGAGATGCCACATGATGGAGAGGCTAGTGGTAGTGGGTCTTATACTCAGCCTGCATTTGGACTGAGTTCGCCGCATCTATCTTCAGTACACCTCCGCCAGTACCGCCAGTCTCCACAGGCGATGCCAGATAGGATACCGCCGAGCAGATACTCAGGTCTGTCGATGCCCCAGATGAGCTCGAGAGAGACGGAGCCTGGCCGTACTGGCACCGGGCGAACGCCGGAGTACCGCCTCAGCGATATTCCCCCTCTCCGTTTTAGTTGTATTTTTACTAGTTTTGTACTATTTATATTTGATATACTATTTATGTTTGGTATATTTAAATTATCCTATATTTCGGTTCTTGTGTATGTGTGCTTTTATGGTACTATTTTTATATTTTACAGATCTAAATAAATTATCATGATAATGTTAAACAGAAAATATTACAACATTAAAATAGTAGCACAACATAAAAAATAAACAGAAAATATGTTAAACAGTAAAAATAAACTCATCAAGATTAAACCGACATTTTTATTAATATCCAAAGTTGAATAAAAAGTTTGAAAACCATCATCTGGGGTTTCAAAAGTTTGAGCTTAGTCAGAAAACCATCATCTAGGGTTTCAAAAGTTTGAATATGAAAAGGTGATACTACTAAGATTCACAAATTTAAAGATACTACTAGCGATACTACTAAGATGTTAGTAGTATCTCTAGAAAACCATCATCTAGAGATACTACTAAGATTCACAAATCTTAGTAGTATCTCTAGATGATGTGATTTGTGAATCTTCATCTAGGGTTTCAAAAGAATTAGATGTAATTAATCAAAACAAAAGGCTGAAATTTTGTAAAAATAAATAAAATCTAAAAATAATGCAATTAAGTCAAAATCTTTCATGTGAAAATCGTATCTTCGAAATTTCAACTAAAATTTATTGTGATTATATAAAGTTGAGACTTAAAAAAAACAAGCGATTTTGCGTAAGTCAAAATTCACCCTTTATCTATCATTTTACTTTCGAAACGTATCATGTTATAAATTATTTTGAAAAAAATTCGATTATAAATCGTAAGTCGTAAATTAATAAAATGTCGTATATCATGTAGTTATAAGAGTATATGTGCTATATTGTTTTATGGCAAATTCTTCCGTGGACTAATACCCGACATTTTTATTAAATTCCAAAGTTGAACAATACGGGTTAAAAAAAAAGAAAAAAGAGTAAGCCGGCCAGAAAATAGCCGGCTTAGGGGGGGAGTAAGCCGGTCATTTTCTGACCGGCTTGGGTATTTTTCGATAATGGATATGATTCTGGACATAAGAGCATCTCCAACGCTGAAATTGCAAAGCAATTTCAAGACAGCTGTCAAGGAGAAGGGAGCGCTTAATTGCAAAACAGTTCAATTGGTGAAATAATACTAATTGCAATACACGGATCTTAAAGTATCAAGGACCTTTCATTATTTTCCCACGACTCTCTTTCCGTCTCCAGTTCGCTCACACCAATTCACTCACTCTCTTTCCGATCTCTCATCTGATCCCTTTTTCTCAAAATGAAAAAATTAAAGTCGTTCATCATACCAGATCCCTCACGGTAAAAGTCAGTGCCCACAACCTTGTAATTCAAATTACAATATTCCTTTTTCTCAAAATTAAAAAAATTGATAAATTCATGATGCAAGGTCTCACATTCCAATATGATATTCTGACTGTTCATCATAGCACCTAAACATCATCGAACAATAAAAATTTGAACAAAACGCAAAATAAAATAAACATCATAGAACAAGAGGCAGCATCACATAACCTTAATTGGGAAAATTACAACAATTTGATCTCTAAAATAAAATTAGCCAACCAATGCATCTTCTCTGCAAACACCTCATACGGATCCTACAACACCAGTAGCTAACCAGCAGCATACCAGTAGCTTACTTAGCTGGTAAAAAACCTAAAAAAAATGAAAGCATAAGAAATACCAGTAGTATACCCAAACATATGGTGGTGCACCAGTTCAAAACAGATTGCTTGAAACAAAGAACACAAAAAAATTAAGCCAAAAAACTAAAGACAGCAAACAAGAACAGTAAAAGTCTTTGTCGGGACGCTAAATCAATGAGTAACCTCACTTCTGAAATGGTTCCATATGTGCTCAACCAAGTCCTCTTTTAGTTGTTGATTTGTTGATCTATCACGAATTATAAAATGATTGCGCAGATATTGTTGAAATTCTAAAAGACGGCCTCGAGAAACTTCCGGCCTTGATACAATACCATTAGCTTCGTCATCCGACCAAATATTATCATCAACTGTATATTTATCTCTTTCATCCTCCACAATCATATTATGCATTATTACACAAGCTTTCATAATTTGTCCTACAGTCACCTTACACCACAACCGTGTCGGACCACTAACGATAGCGAAACGTGCCTGAAGTACCCCGAACGCTCTCTCAACATCTTTCCTAACAGCCTCTTGTTTTTTTGCAAATAATTGAGCCTTGGCTCCTTGAGGTAATGGGATTGATTTCACGAATGTCGCCCAATTGGGATAGATTCCATCTGTGAGGTAATAACCCAAGTTGTAATTATTTCCATTAACAGAGAAGGTTACTCTCGGGGCCTTACCTTCTAAGACCTCGTGGAAAAGTGGAGAACGATCTAACACATTGATGTCATTCAATGTACCTGGAAGACCAAAAAAGGCATGCCATATCCACAAATCATATGACGCAACAGCCTCAAGCATAATGGTTGGATGATTATGATCTCCTCTGAGATATTGGCCATGCCATGCAACCGGACAATTCTTCCATTCCCAGTGCATACAGTCTAGACTACCTAACATACCTGGAAAACCGCGTTGTTGCCCTTTGTGAAGTAATCGTGCAATGTCTTCTTGATTTGGCCTTCGCAAGTACTCATCACCAAACACAACGATAATAGCACGTACAAATCTCTTCAGGCACTCCATTGTGGTGCTTTCGCCAATCCGAATATACTCATCCACGGCATCAGCAGCGACACCATAGGCTAGCATTCGTATTGCTGCTGTACACTTTTGTAGGGGTGATAGTCCCTGTCTACCAGTCGCATCTTGCTTATTCTGAAAATATGGATCATGTGCAGTAACACCATCTACTATGCGGATAAATAGATTACGCCGCATCCTAAACCTACGACGAAATAATTCCTCATTATATGTGGGGTTTTCAGAGAAATAATCGTCAAACAGCTTTTTGTGACCTTCTTCACGACCCCTCTCAATATACCTTCGTGGCTTCTCTCGTTGATTCGAGGAAGAGGAGTTATTTAAGGATCGATTATTTCTAGAATGCGTATCGTCAAAAAAATAATCCACAACATAAGGATGCAACACTAGATCTTCTATGATATTATCCAATTCCTCAGAAGAAGAGCTCATTTCAGCACTAAACAAAAATAACTATCGAATTGTGCTATTGATATGCTATAACATTATATTACTATTGATATGCTATAATTACATTACTATTGATATGCTATAATGAGGAATTACTTTTCAACAGATCCGAATTTATGCGATATATAATTAACTAATTGATGAAAAATTCAAATTAGATTACTTAAAAAAAGAATGAACACTTTCAGCGATAATTATTTTATTCTTGATATGCTATAATTACATTACTATTGATATGCGATACTTACATTACTTTTGATATGCTATAATTACATTACTATTGATATGTTACTTTACTTTTCAACAGTTTCGACAGAACCTAATTTCAGCAATATATAATTAACTAATAAATGATGAAAACTTAAAATAGGAACGCCTAAAACAAATGATGCACGCTTTCAACAGATCCTAATTTTAGATTGGCTTTCCATTATAAATGCTAACCTACAACCTTGTTCTCAATTCAAGTATAGTTGTAAACATTGATGTCATATTTTTTGAAATAGACTAGCATTAGAGTCATGGCAACAGAGAAGACTCGCTGGACGACTGAAGATGACCGACTACTATGTAGCGCATGGCTCAACGCCGGCACAGACCCTGTGGTAGGGGTCGACCAAGGTATTCGTATTTTTTGGAATCGCATAGAATGTTATTATAATAATGAGAAACAACCATATCAAAAGGCTAGAGGACATCAAGCAATGCAAAATCATTGGCTTATAGTGGCCAAGGCAGTCAACAAGTTCGTTGGCTGTTTCGATCATATTATAGCAAGGAGGGAAAGTGGCCTGAATGATGAGGACAGGAAAATGAGAGCATTAGTGTTATATCAACAGAACGAAGAAGCTCCATTTAAGTTCTTACACTGTTGGGAAGTTTTGAAGAATGAAGAAAAATGGATTAGCTATATGGAAAGGATGAGAGAGAGCGATTCAACAAAACGCCCCGGTCGAAAGCGAACTAACACTCCCATATCCACCGAGTTCAACTCATACGACAATACGGCATCTGATAATGAAGAAACAGAAACATTGGCGACTCCAGCTAGACCCATCAGAAGGAAGGCTGCTAAAGCTTCTTCGTCTCAAAAAAAAGGGTACAATGGAGCCACAAAACATTGTTGATTTAGATAAGACGGAAAACATGAACAGATTCCTTAGTAGTATAGAGGAGTTGCGCAAGGAGAAAAAAGAATATCATGAGGACAGAAAACAGCAGCACGAAGACAGCAAGAGGCAGTACGAAGACAGCAAGAGGCAGCACGAAGACAACAAGAGGCAGCACGAAGAAAACACAAGGCAGCACGAAAACAAAATGGAGATGCAATTACTGAAAATAGACGCTTCAAAATTGGATGCCGACCAATATGCATTGTATAAAAGGAAGCTTAAATCTTTTTTGAGTGATTAGTGATGGTGTTGTTGAGCTAAAGAGACTAGGCAGTAGTGATATCATGTACTCAGCTTTCAAATTTTAATTACAAAATTAGCAGCTTGATGTAACTTATTTTTCAAATAAGAGAAGTGTAGTATGCAATTATATTTTATAATTATTAGAAAAGGGACAGAAAAGATAAACGGTGTACCTTGTGATTTCTCTTAAGAGACCTCAGGTAAAACTGAAACTACAACCCTTACCAGTATTGTGAAACTACAACCCTTACCTTGTGATTTCTCTAAAGATCTGCAAGCAGAGTATTTCAACCCTTTTTTTTCTCAAAATTTGGTCCTAATCTGTCTGTATATTACCAAGATATAGGCTAAGAAGTCATAGACTTACAGTCAAAATTATAAATCATTTCCTTCTAAATTAGAAACCACCTTGTAGTCTCCTTTCCAACTAAACAATGGTGCAGACATGATAGTACATAAAAATAAAGATCGTGACACAACACCAAACCTGAGACTTATTGACTGGTACGGAGCTGTTATCACAAACAGCATTGTCAGGAAAGGAAGATCCAATTCACCTAAACCATCAATGAAAACAAAGGTGTTTCACACTGTAAGGATTATATCCTAAAATATGAAAAATTGACAGAATTCATCTCACTCAGAACCTTTATAAGGCCAATCGTTTTGGGTTTTATAGTGTTAAAAATAAACTGGTACCAAGCGTTAAGACTTTTTTATCACGTACCTGGAATGAAGTAAAATAGACAAATCAGTAGAGTGAGAAAGGCAGTCCACATACCATACTCCCCCCTGCAAAATAAACACAAATTAATTGAAATATAATTTCTACGTTCTTGCAACAAGAAAAGTGGAAAAATTGATTGAATAAAGTGAAGAGTCTCACTTGATCCAGCCTATTATATTAGCTGGAGCTTGAAGAGCAAATAAGGGCACCAGGAAGGATTTATGGATAGTAGTTCCTCTCGTCACCATCAGTATTCTACAATAAATTGCATATAGCTGCTTGTATTATTTTTATATTAATGATGCAAGGCTGCAATTTCACTCGTGTCATCCACGAACAACAAAGAAATTTGTTTTATGCAACGTGCGTGTTATATGACTGTACCTTAATTCCTAGCCAGTAAACCTTACCAGTAAACCTTGACTCATACCGGCTGGTACAACTGTACCTTAAATTCTAGCCAGCTTTCAAATTCATCCTACCAGTATCGTACCAGAAAGCCTGATCTGGACTCCTCTAAAGCATTCAAGTAAAAAATTATGTAGCGACGGAGAGGTAGCGACGGAGATTTTGGGGAGAAGGGACGGAGAGGTAGCGACGGAGATTTTGGAGAGGTAGCGACGGAGATTTTGGAGGTGATAGCGGAGGAACGGGAACGGGCAAGGAGAAGGGGGGAGAAAAAAGGTGAAGGGGGGAGAAAAGGACCTTCAGCTCACGGGGCTATCAAAATCTCAAATTTGAGTCGGCGATACAGCGAAATGAAAGCTTTCATAAAATGAAAGCTTTCATATTCGCAAGTCTTCCTGCATCGCTGAAAGAGACGATGAAATTGACACGTCGGACGCCAGCGCGGATTTGAAATTGGAATTGAAAGCCGATGGAGATGCTCTAATTAATAATTTGTATTAAACTTTGGATATTAATAAAAATGTCGGCAAGTAGCACCATACTTTTCTTTATTTTCCGTCTAGGATACATTGCAATTAGGCAAAAATAATTTTGAGTTGGGTTACGGTGCTTCGCGAAGTAAAGTGAGTGTTTTACTTTACACTCATATTTTACGATTTCAAAGTTCAAAATTTTGATCCGAACCGTTCAAATTGATCTCCATATTAAATTGTGCTTGGAGACCAAATTTTACATTGTTTGGAAATTTTTTACTATTTCTTTAGAATTTATGAAAATTGTTGTTTCTGATGGTCTAGGATTTTTTGAAAAACAGCGATTTTCAAAAATTCTAAGAAAATAGTAAACAATTTCCAAAAAATGTAAAATTTGATCTCCAAGCACAATTTAATATTGAGATCAACTTGAACGGTTCGGATCGACGTTTTGAAGTTTCAAATTAAAAATATAGACGTGAAGTAAAACACTCGTTTTACTTCGCGAAGTACCGTAGCCCAACTCAATAATTTTTAATTTTTAAATCTGACAGGGAAGAAACAATCTATTATATTGGCCTGTTCGGCGAGGAAGGAACAGGGAATTTCATTGGAATAGGTTCTCTATTCTTACCGAACAAAAAAAAATGACTGGAATTAAATTTGAACTTTTGTAATTAAATCTTTATTTTTTACAAATAGGTCCCTTCTATGTAGGGGTGGCAAAAAAACTCGTAACTCATGGCTCGATCGTGACTCGCACTTGACTTGTTCGCTAACAGTTCGTTCGTTACTGGATCGAGCTGTTAACTAGCCAGCTCACCACTAGCTCGATCCAGAATTAACGAGTTCAAGCTAGGTCCTAGCTTGCTCGCGAGCTAGCTCGGCTAGACATCAATTTGTGAATTTGTATGATTTTGTGTGCATTTTATATTGTCTAGCTCGGTTCAAAAAGTTTGTAGAATTTATTTTCTGCTTAAAACAAGATCCAGTCAAACTCAGCGAGCCAGCTCGTCAGCTTGCGAGCTAGTTCGGGTTGGCTTGTCACGATTTCAAGCTGAGATTTTAGCTCGGATGCCCTAGATCCAGCTCGCTCGGCTGTAGCTCGATCCAAAATTAACAAGCTGAGCTAAGACACTGCTCGGACCGAGCCAGCTCGTTGCCACCCCTACTCCTATATGTTTCTATACGAGTCAATTCTTTATTTCAAAGAAATGGTGAAATCGAAGAATTGATATTTTTCAAAAGATAAAATTGATGTAAATTTATTCCTATGAGCCAATTATCGTAATCCTCCATTCCTATATGTAGTGTGCATAGGTTTTAATGCAAGTATTATTTGTCTATTTTTAATGAGCTTTGATGAAACATTGAATTACATTCATATTATTTGAAAAAAAATATATAATCAATCTGTACGGTATTTTTTTTTTTCTAAATGATACTAAGATTATCACGTTAATTTATCGTTAGTAGATCCCAACTTTTTTTTTGCTAAGAAGTTACATTTTTTATAATAAAGGGGGAATTTTACGTATACCCCTCAAAAATTTTAAAATTACGTATTTCTCCTACTAAATTGCAAAATTACGTAATTCCTCCTCTAAACTTTCAAAACTTACAAATTTACCCATTTTATTGTCTTTTATATTAAAACTCATTTTAAATTTATAAATTATCCATGTTGATCTTTTATTAAATGCATAAAAAATTGTAGCTTATTTAAGAAAAATATCGCTCTTATAAGATACCCATTATACTCTTACCCTTTATAAAATATCCATTTTGCCCTAAAAAATTGGATACCCATTATACCCTTTATAAATACCCATTTTGCTCTCGAAAGCCGATAAAATATAAGACCGACATATTTCTTAAACAATCTACAAATTTTTATACTTTTAGTGAATGGTAAAATGAGTATTTTATAAATTTAAAATGAGTTTTAATATAAAAAAACAATACAACGGGTAAATTTAAAATGAGTTTTTGAGGGAAATATGTGAAATTCTCTCTATATAAAAGTTATCTTAAAGGGAATGTGTTGGTACAATCAAGTCAGGTGTGTATTACATTTTTAAATTGATTTGCCAAGCATTACAAGAGTGTAATTTTTATTTTATTTTGTTTCTGCTCAATCATAGAACAATTTCATGTTTTTTTAAATATATAGTATTTCTTATTTATCAATAAAAAAATATAAAATTAGAGACTTGATCACTATTTATATATAAAAAAGAAGAAATTTTCCAGTGTACCATCAAAACATCCTATTTAACCATTCAAACTGAACTTCTTTTCTTTTATAGAAACGAATCTGCTGAAATTCTCACTGGTGAACAGTGTTCCTGAAATTCCTGCTTTCCTGAATCCAGCCGTCAAGCTGTTTTTAGATGCGTGCTCAGAAAAATTAACTGTTTTGAGATACGTGCATAGAAAAAGTTGGACGGCTGAATTCGGAATTTCAGAAATTTGAAAAACACTGTTCACAAATGATGGATTTCAGCAGATTTCAATTCTTCTTTTATCCCCATTCGTCATAAATATATTACTCGTGCGTCAGTGTAGCTAGTACTAAATGTAAAGAGCGTCGGTTAAAATTGTCGCTAAAAGGAGTTAATTGCGAATTTTTTTCCCCCTCAAAAGTCATAGATCTCAATTTCTACTTGTAAAGGTTGAAATGATTGCTGGAATAGTTGAGTCACTTGTGTCAAATCTTAATTTCCCCTTGCACAGGGAGGGGGGGTGGTTGCTATGAATCTAGATTTTGCTTTCCACGATCCAATTGAACGATTAAAAGTGTAAATATCAAAATACATATGAAGTCAAGTTTTGAAAAAAAATAAAAAAAAGTTAAGATATTATAATGTCTAACAGATCAAGATAACTACATTGAAAATTAACAATGGTAATTGTATATTGCTCTTAAATTTATTTTAGTTACTTTGATATGAAATTTATTATTCATACTAATGCTTACATCTATATTAGGCTAATGCTTGTTATTTTTTTTAGGAAACTAATTCTTATTTATTTAGAAATGACATGATTTTGTTATCTAAACTAATATTTTAATATATTTCAAACAATAAGTTTTGTTTGTATGGAATGAGTATTATTTTTTGAGGTTAAGTCACATAACTATTTAATATTAATAAAGAATTTTCCATCCGAATTTTGAATCTGCGATCTCCTACACCGCTACATAGAAATTAAACACTACCTTTGCTATTAGACTAAAAGCTGATTCTCATAAAATAAGAATTATAATTCACAAATTATCTCTAGTCATTAGATCTAGCGATAGAGTGGAAAAAACGTGCCGTGCCATGACCAAAATATCAAGGGGTGGTCACGCCACGTGAATGGTCACGCCACGTGAATGGTCACGCCACGTGAGTCACGCCGTGCCCAAACGTGTCGTGACCATTTAATCATAATTTAGGTTAGTTTATTCAAGATTCATCATTAAATCAATATCTAATGGTCCTAATTATACGTGACTCGCGTGACTACGTGTCGTACCATGCCGTGACTAAATATTTCACGTGCCGTGCCGTGTCAAAGTTTCAAAAGATGAACACGGCACGCGAATGATCACAGCACAGAACACGCGAGTCACGGCACGTAACTGACACGCGTGCCGTGCCGTGACGGAGCCGGCTCCACCGTGCCATTTTTCCCACTCTATCTAGCGACATCTCACACGAAAAATAATATTTTGGTCAACTATTCTAGACATGATTCTTAACGCAGAAGAAACTTATTATATGTACATAGAATCACAATAGCGAAGTTATAGGAATTTATATTAGAAAAGTCGATGGTCATGATGAGGGATCCGACTCCGCTGCTCGCCTATTTGCTCGCCAAATAGGCGAGCAGGACCCTGCTTTTCAAAATCACACCATTGAATTTTTTTCATACACGAATCTCAACACAGATGAACGGTTCGATTTAGAATAGCAGGGTCCTGCTCGCCTATTTGGCGAGCAGCGGAGTTGGTTCCCATGATGAGTATGGTAGTTAATATTAGGGCTGCACAAAAAATTCGTAGTTCGTAATTCGATTCGAGTTTGATTCGAAAAAGTTCGTAAAAAATTCAATTTGAAATTGAGTTCATTTGAAATTAATTCAAACCAAATTCAAACTGGACCTAGTTCGTTCGAAATAGGTTCGCAAACCAAATTTAGTTCGAAATTAACTCAAACGTGAACCGTTGATTTCCGCTGATAACTTATGTTCGCTGATAAAAATATAAGGCCGCCAAGTCCATAATTACTCTCAGTTCTGACTTTTGAAAAATGTTTCTTGAATACTTTAGATATTTGAAAACTTTGGTAATGTTTCTCCTGTTGGCTATTTGGAAAACTTTGGATATTGTGATTGTACTGAACTTTGATTGATTGTACTAAACTTTGGTGTACTGTGTAATTAGAATTCAGAATGCCTGAGTTTTTATTGAAGTGGTGTGATTTCGAACTATGGCTCAGCCATAAGTCATAACTCGTAAGTCGTAACAAAGTTCGTAAAAGTTCGAAATTGAGTTCGTAAAGTTCGATTCAAAATTGAGTTCATTCGAAATTAATTCAAACCAAACTTAGTTCGAAATTAATTCAAACCAAACTCAAACTGGAGGTAAGTTCGATTCGGTTCGGTTCGTTTGCAGCCCTAGTTAATATTCAGATTAATATTTTTTCAGATAATTAATAAAAAAAACATCTTCTTATTAAATCATGTGTTGAATTGGATTGGGAAGACCGCAATCCTTCTCGATTCCTTCAAATTAAATTCTCTCTGTAGATTGACATTATGTTCGAATGAGTAAAGATTTTAACAATTAACAAAGCAGATTAGACTTTATGTTGCGCTCAAGTTATTTACAAAACTATTTTAATTCTATAGTTTGTCCGCTGCATAAAGTAAAAGCTCCTTTGTTAAAATCTTTACCCTGTTTGAATTAAAACTTAATTTCTGATAAGGTTCTGACTCTTACTCAAATCAACTTAGCACTTTAATACTTCAATTACCAGCAAATTTGGTTACTGTTAAAAGGCAAACATGTCGAGTAAAGTCACTATTTAGACAGTAGTGGGAGACTATTACTAGCACTATAAAGAAATACTATAAAGAAAGAGTAATTATATCTCCCCCATCTATCCTTCTCCTATTTCTTCTTCGAATTAACTAATTTTTTTTTCTAGCTATAATTATAAATTCTAACTACCTAGTGATCCCTACAAATTAATTAGCAGATTTTATCCCTTTATTTATTTCCTCTCTCTCCCTCCCTTTCCCACCTCCGCCTCCGGTCGCCTCTCCCACCTCCGCCTCCGCCTCCGCCTCCCTCTCCCACCTCCACCTCCGTCACTCCATCCCAATCAAGCACGCCACTGCCGGGTCAGATCCATCACTGTCGACTGCCGGATCAGATCCATCGTGTCTATGTTCATCTTCCTCATGCAGTAGCGAGTCATTTGCAAAGAACAAAGCTTCATTAATGGTGAATTAGGCCAGTGCGTACTAAGTACTAAGAAATGACAGAAAAACAAATTTTGAAAAAATTAGAGGTGTATGAATGAATACTTGATGTCTTAGGTATGAATACTTCAACGTGTATGAATGAATACTTGATATCTTAAGTATAAATACTTCAACGTATATGTATGAATACTTGATATGTTATGGATGAATACTTCAATGAAGTATGTTTTGTTTCTTTTAAATATTGTTTTTGTTTTTTTTGTAACATTTCAATTACATTATCTGTAAAATTTGATAGATTATTTTTGTTTCGACAATGAAACATATGGCAACTATTTTTTATTTCCAAAAAATAAAATTGAACTAAAAAGCAATAAAGTAATGTTCAATACTATTTGGCTGCTCTTGTAAAATTAATCGAGGTATGCACATATGCTTGTAATACTCTTGATACATTAACTATTTACACTTACACGATGATGTATGAATACTTGCTCGATGAGGTATGAATACTTGTGACGAGGTATGAATACTTGTGCAACGGACAACTCGAAAGTATGTCATCATGGATCTCATTTGAAAGAGAAAATTGTGTAGAAGACGTTCGTGGTTTTAGATTTGCAATTCCTCACAGATCGTTAGAAATATTGGTTAGATTGAACGGAGAAAAAAAAACCATCTCTAAAAACGTGTAAAAGATGGGTGAGTGATGTGTCCAATTTTTTTTTAAAATACTTGATATCTTAGATATGAATACTTGATGTATTATATATGAATACTTGTGCGCGCCAGTTGTAAAATCTTTTAAATATTAGACGGTCTCCAAATAGTATGTGGTCCCCCCAAGTAGTTAATAGTTATTGACTGGGAGAAAAAATAGAGGAAGGTTACGGGAGGATAGTTAGGTGCTCCCATAAAGAAATTATGCTTTTCTCGCGGTAGAAATTTCTTCACTCAAGATTCTTTGAGTTTAAATTAAAAAAAAAAAGATTCTTTGATTTTTCTTGCCAAAATTAAAATAGCGTGACCTTGTAAAAGTGAAATTAACCCAGACTAGATCATAGATTCGACCTAATCCTTACTAAAGTTGAAAGGATTTTAACTTTGCCAAAAACCATGGATGGAATTAAGGAACGAAATTATCACATAGGTCATGTTAGATTATTGAGGCGGAGTCAAATAAGATTTAAACAAGGAGTAAGTTGAAATAATGGCGGAGTAAATTAAACTACCTCTTCAAGTTGAACTAATTTCACCTTTGCTCTGTCTGTGGAGCTATAATAAATATTTACTCTTACATACAAAATGTAAAATTAAGAAATAAGATGGAATAATAAACTTAAATCTTTTGGCATATATGTGTCTCTTGGTGTGTGTGAACATATTACAAGCTAATTCGTCTTTGGCATATTATGTATTTTCATCAGGACACAGCGTCAATGCCCAAGTTGATATGTCATCTATCAAACTGTTTGATTTTTCCAACATGTTTACACTTTTGGGGAAATTCAAATCAGTAATTAACAAAATAATCATCCCTTTCTGAAGTAGGTAGATTAAAGTAGAAAATACACAATTTTTCTGGAGCTAGAAAGAAATATAATGTTGACATTCAAACATAATCATTAACAGCTTAAAGCTAATTTAGACTTTCCGAATTGTTTGAAAAGAGAGAACATTTGAATTTTGTAAGCAATTTAAAAGATGCCAACTGCTCTCTTTTTTTGCAACTAATATTTCATTATTTGCCGCCATGTTTATATAATAAAATATAATTCTTGCAATGTCTCTTTAGCAAACTTAAATTTGTGATAGAAAAATATTATTAAGTGCATAAAGATCACTATGACAACAATTACAGTAACATTGATAACATAATTATTTATTAATTTAAATACAAAATTAACTAGATGCGTATCCTCTTAGCGTCATTCTCTGGTACATTCACATCTGTGTCATTTCTTCCAACCAATCTGGCAACCTGAACAATCACGAAATTATCTGATTCGTCAAAATATAAGCAAAATTGGGCCGTTACAGGCCAAGCCCATAGAGGTAATATCTAAATTGAAGTATAAATTGGCCTTTTCATTTGGTTTCATTCCGAGTAGAAACTTTTGCACCTACCACATGGCCTTTAAAGAGTCTACTTCAATGATCTCAGAGAAAACTGAACAATGTAATCTGGTAAATGTTAACCAAGCAATTGCATTAAAAGTTTAACCAATCAATTCCGCTAAAAGCTTGAGAATTCGAAGTTCCAGTTTTATTTGATTAATCTGTGTTCTGTTCATTCTACCATAGGACTGGTAGAATGAACAATCTGACATGATGGTTTATTCACAGTATTTTAAAATAAGCAGCTCACATTTTCATTTGGCACGATGCATCTTTCAGATGGAGAAACCCAGATTTTTCCTGAAAGGCGACAAACGTTGATATATAGAATGTCAAAAGGTGAAAAGTAAATTATAATAATAATGCAATTATTATCCTTGGTGTACCAACCAGATATAGGAGTTGCAATTGAGGACTCTAATTTCTCACACTGGGACCCATCTGAGCTCAGAGCGTCAATTATCTTTGGTATATATCTGTGCAGAAGACAGTTTGAAAGCATACTCTAATTATGGAAGCTAACTTTGAATGTGAGAAATGCATACTCTAATTATTGAAGTAGACTGTGTACCTGTCAACTATCTCCCCATGACCAAGCTGTCCACTGGTACCTCTACCCCACGAAAACACATTTTTTGTTACAGTAAGAGCTATTGTGTGCCTCCATCCACATGCTACTTGAGTTATTCTCTGCAATTACAACACAAGGGTGACAATTTAATACTACAAATAATGGTAATAAATGCAGCAAGCTCCCAACTTCTTTTTGGTAAATTATAACATTTAAGGCCTATTCTATCCACTGTGAAAACATGTAGGTTGTGTGAACAATGTTGTGCTGTACTAGAACGCCCAACGGACTGGTGTTGACATTTAAGTTAAATCATACATATAGAAGGTTAAAAGTGCTGTTTTTTCTTCCTTTTTTTTAAATATAATGGCCTATCAAGGGATTTACCACCTTGCGTGCACTTGAAGAATCCATAATTAGCGACAACCAGAACAGGTAGCAAATTGTTAGGATTAGTACTGCTTTCCATTACGCAAAAGCTTTCACCTTGATGTAACCGAACTGATGTAACCTTTATCTTTGTTTTATAAAAACTAATTGAATACCTTGCCTACTGCTTCAAAATAAATAATAAATAAATAAAGCGTTATTTTTTTCATAAAGAAGAAACCTGATTATTGGGAAATTTCACTTGTACAGGGGAGCAGTGGTCACTGTTATCTCCTACACCTACCTGACCAAACTGCATCATAAAATATCCATAGAGATGAACAATATCAGTGTGAAAATAGAAAAAAAATCCAAATGATCTGCAAAATGGATGATTAACAAGAGCAGGGGTACCAAAGATATAAAATAAACCTTATTCCAACCCCAGCCATATAGTATTCCATTAGACGTGAGAGCCATTGTATGTCTCCAGCCACCAGATATCTGAAATAAAAATACAATTTATATAATGAGCCCAGGATTGAGATGGAGCATAACAGAATTAGGGTGTTAATTGGGTAATTCTTTGATGTTTGTAGCCTGGTTAAGCCTTGATTGTACCTCTTTAAACTAATAACCAAGTACCACTATATGAAACTAATAACAGAAAATGAAAGGACCTGTGATACGTAATGGTCACTTAGGGCTTCTAATTTATGAGGTGTTAGATGATCTTCAAAATCACCATGGCCTAACTGGCCATATTTGCTCCAGCCATATGTGTACAAGCATCCTGTATAGGAGATGCAAATAGTATGCCTCCATCCACAGGCCACCAGTACCATTTTTTCTCCCTAGAAATATTGCCATAGTATTATGATCAATGTAATTAAATAACAATGAGGAACACTTGAAATAGAAAGAAATAAAAACTGAATTTTTTGAGTAGTTGTTTTATTCAGTTTGTTCTTTTAATAGCAAGATGGAAATGTTTGAGAAAAACAGAAGCATTGCTTTTTTTTCCACACTGTATTTATCCCCGTGTTTTTTGGAAAAAAACGAAATAACAAGATGACTGCTCAAGTTATATGTCTCTGTACCATTGTTATTTTATTAATCCTACAAAATTTGCTCCTCTACATGGAAATAGATAGAAAAAATAAATACTACATACCTCAAGGGAAGAAACCTTTGTAGGCACTAACCGATCCTCACGGTCACCCAATCCCAAATTACCATAACTCCCCCATCCCCATCCATAGAGCTCACCATCTTCAGTAATGGCAGCTGTATGCTCAGCACCTGCCGCCACCATTTTTACAGAAATACCCTCGAAAGCTTGAACAACTTGGGGAAATACAGAGTCCTCAGTTGTTCCCAGCCCGAGCTGCCCGTTTTGGTTGCGACCCCAACTCCTAACCTGACCATCAATAGTCACAGCCAGGCAATGGCTGTCACCACATGCTATTTGCTTTATTTTCAAGCCCTGTAATACCTTGATAGGATGAGGCCTAAATAAATCACTGGAGTTACCATGACCGAGTCTGCCAAAATCACCCCAACCCCAACTGAAGACTTGTGACTCAATCTCAGAGTACGCAATGGTGTGGTCTGCCCCGCATGTTAGAGACACTATCTTTGTGCTATCAAGGGCAGTGACAATTGTCGGCACAAGCCGATCTTCAGCATCTCCATGGCCTAATTGCCCATCTTCGCCCCTTCCCCAAGAGCATATGACATCGCCCGCTGTAGAACATCACGTGCAAGGTGCTTTAGATTGTTTAATTTTGAATTGGTTACTGCAGTACTAAATTGTCTGATTTAACATGGTAAGTGTTGGCAGCTAAATAGTACACATGCACACAGAAAAGATGTCTATGAAGTAATTTGCCAAACACTTTTTGGATGCTCTAAGAAGCAATTTGACATGAAAAATAAGTGCACCTTATACTGCCATTTACCCTACATTATTTGGCCAAATTAATCCTAATTAGCTCTCAAACAACTCTTACGCTACTTCTTTCTCTCACTCGACAAAATGCTCCTCAGCACTCTCTCTCAACATAAGGAAAGAGCCCACCTGTACAATACATGAACACAGTGCAAGAGAAAGACATGCAATCTCGTAATTTAAAGCCATGGCCAACGTTCCATTTTTGGCAAGCTTGTTGGGGCCATTAATCCAGCATAATCTATTAACAAGTAGTTGAAACCAAATTGTTCAAAGAATTTTGAAAAACAAGGTAAAATTTGAAAAAAAATAAAATAAAATTTGATGACATATTCTCTTAGGAGTTGTCCGGCAAGTCTGGAACAGTGAAAAAGTATGGTGGAATAGTTGCCAACAGAATTGGAATTGAATTAAAATGTTGGAATTAAGTTGAAAATTTGCAGCACAATTTATTCCCTTCCTTATTTTATTCCATTTGGATGAAATTGACTATTCTTGAAATAATGGAAAAGTGTTTATGGATCAAAATAAGTCTAGTTTCATTATTCCATGTTAGTGGAATACAATTGAAATATTGCACAAAAGAAGATAATTTTTTTTTTTTTTTTACTTTTATAATTTCCCAGTACCACTACTCCTACCATAGTGACATAATACGCGTATAATTCGTTTTTTATACATAACCGCACCGAACTCCGTTTAATACGCAGAAAAATTTTCTGCGTATAATACGTTTTATTCGCGAATAAAACGCGAATGACAAATTATTCGCGAAAAAAACGCCAAAAAAATTTCGAATTTTTTTTTTTTTTTTCTTCCTTGTTGTACAGAATCATTTCCGAATTATATCCGAATCACGAATTTTTGATCTCGTCGAACCGAACCCGAACTTTTGATTTGTCACTATGCCCCCTACTGCGCACTCTTATGATATACCACATTTCATGCTATTAGTACCACATGCTTGCACATGGAAGCTCATTTACAATTGTCGAATTGGGGAAGCTTTCTCACCATACCCTGTCAAGAAACAAAAGCCTAACAACACGCTACACAAACAACTAATCACTAGTAATAGTCTAATAGACAAAGACAAGTAGTACTTACAGAGAAGTGCCACAGAGTGGCTTGCACCTGCCGAGACGAGGAGCACTTCGTGAGGTGGCTGCCGCTCATTGGAGCCGAGATCAATTTCTTCAATCCCTTGTGCCATTTTTCTTCTCTCTCCCTTTCTCTGTTTCTCTCTCCGTCTATTTCTTTTTCCCCGGGATCTGTGTTTGAAAAGAAAAGCGCAGAGGGAGGGAAGGCATTATTATATAGACAGGAAATCAGGAACAAAATGAACATTTTTCATTTTATCCATTTAATTGGGTAAAACCGGAAGTTATAGTTTCAAAATTTCTTAATGAGATGGGAAATGCATTTTCAAGTGCTCAACCGTAAGATATTGTTATAAAATGAACCCTTTTTTTTTTTATTGATGAAATAGACTTACAATTGTCGTTACTTTTTTATTGTTTAAGAGAGCGAGGGGCCCATTTAAAGGGTTTACGAGGGTCAAAAGAGCGGCAACAACATGCATGGGCCACGTGGCATTAGTGCATTAGTGCCACGTTGATTTTTTTTAAAGTTTGCATTTTTAGGATGTAACCCTTAATTCTCCTGATTTTGTAAATAAGTCCAAAATAATTTCACCAAATTATTAAAAAAAATTCTGACAGTAAATAATGGTTGATTAAGTGGTTAAAAATATTTAATAGCTTGACATGTCTTAAAAATCTTAAAGCTCAACCATTTTTTTTTATAGAATATCATTTTTTTAATTGTACAAAATGAGACCATTATATTTAAAATACAAAAATTATTAAGAAAAATTGATGTCATCTCTAATATTTTGTGTATTTAATTCTGCCACTTTTGGTTTTATTTTTCTGAAGTCGAAATTTGATCTTTTCAATTTGTTTCTTCGATTTGCTCGCCTCAGCAACTGCGGCACTATTGGAATGAACTCTGCTGCTTTTTTTTTTAGAGAAAAACAGAGTTATGTTTTTTCTATCTCAATCATTCAAATTCGTTGAGATTTGTGTATGAAAAAATTTCTCTATAGGAATACGTGAATGAAAAATTTGAATGGTTGAGATCGTAAAAGCAGGATGCTGCTTTTCTCAGAGTCGGATCCGCCCTCAGTAGGCTAAGGCTTGGCACGGTCTACACTGCTCTATTCACACCCTTTCTAATCCGTGTGGCACATTTTGTATCGTGCAAGAATTAGTAAAACAAATAGAGAATTTGAAATTAGTACATTCACACCCTTTTTAATCCGGGTGGCACATTTTTGTATCGTGCAAGAATTAGTAAAACAAATAGAGAATTTGAAATTAGTATATGTGAATAGAGAAAAAAATAGTGTTTTTTATATTAATATAAAAATAGTGTTATTCGGATTGTTAAAACTATTGTTTAGATTGTGTATTTGAAATAATAAATAGCTATAACTCAGAAAGAATAGTGTTAATGTGGTGATAATTAAGAGGAAAGTAGGCAAGCGAGGTGTCAAATGAATTGTTACGACGTGGAGATGATAGAAGTGACATCAACTTTGTTATTTTGGGACTGTGTTGGCGGAAATTTGAGATAGCTGATATTCCATTTGATACAAGAAACAACAGATTAATGAGAATAACAAGTTCTTTGTTTGAACACTATAGCTATTTTTGGTGATCCAAACATAGACTTATATAAACCCCCTCCTCTCAAATCCATATCTTCTGAGATAATATAATATTTGAGTTTGGATTGTACTGTCTAATCAGAATTCAGACTAATTCATATGAAATAAAATGTACAGGGCCCTTTAATATTCGTTCAAAAGCAAATCGAATGGTCTGAATCCAAACTCAATTATTTTGTTACCTTAAGTGATATGAATCCCCCTCCCTCCCCTTATCAAGATTTTCCTAAACTTTTCCATTTGACTAAAAAAATAAAATACATGACTTTACATGAAAATGGAGGCGGTCAAAATAATTTGATGCATATTAATATTTGTGTGAACTAATTCAAAATACATACACATCAAGTGTACACACAAATCGAACGATTTTGACCGAATATTGAAACGAATTTGATATTATGTTCATTGGTTGATTGGAAATTCAGACATGAGAAATTCAGACCGAATACAAGTGTACCCTTTAATATTCGTTCAAAAGCAAATCGAATGGTCTGAATCAAACAAAGTAGAGTAGATTCTCATGTCTGAATTTTTTTATGTCTGAATTTCCAATCAACCAATGAACATAATATCAAACACACTAAGTAGAGTAGATTCTCATGTCTGAATTTTTTTATTGGTGGCATTATAAAAACTTAAAAATTTAAATGTGGCACTTTTAAAATTAAGGTCTCTAAAATTTTTAACTCTTACATTTTTTAAATTAATTTTAGAATTTCTATTAAATCATGTCAGCAACAAATTAAAAAAGAGAAATTATTTGAACCAATTATTTGATCAGTATGGAGTTTATAAATAGTTTTTTAATAAGAAATTTTACTGTATAGTTTCTAAATAAGAAACTCTCCTACATCTCTGAAACTGGATTAGAAACTGTCACATCAGATTAGAAACTCTAGTAGTACTAGAAATGTAGATGCTCTAGCGGAGTGATCCGATCCCAAATCATGGTGTATAAAGTGAAGCAGTCCATAATCACAGTGTACAAGATCTACGATGCATCTTGATGTTTTGGATTTTGCACAGATTTTTTTTTTTTTTGAGGAGTCAAGAATAGACTTCCCAAGACATTTTTTGAGGAACTTTTTTTTTTTTTTAGGAACACTTCTTTGTATTTTGCAATACTGTCCGGCATCACATGTGGGAGAAATTTTAAGTAGAGTTAAGAAGTACTTGTTCAGTAGAGTCGGAGTAAGAGAAAGTACTAAAGAAGCAAGAAAAGATACTAAGAAAGTTTAATCTAATAGAATTGATGCCTTTAGACAAAATGAGTAAAATTTAATTCAAACTAAAAAAATATTATTCAGTGGAATTAAGAAACTAAGAAGTCTAAAAGAACCCTTGAGTGAGGCTTGCCAAATACTGCTATATATATGTTCCGAGAAACTCTTTCTCCATCTCCTCCTTAAAGATTCTTATAATAATATTAACTGCTAAAACACCTTAATATCTTTCAGCCAAACTCTCTTCTCCCTTTTCAATTTACTCGCCAGAAAGAAATAAGACACACAAACCTAGTCTAGTATGTGTGCCCTTTGAAATGTGTGCAGATTCAATTTGTCTCTTATTTGAGCTTTGTAAATTTAGGTTGTGTATATGTACTTGTTATGTTTTGAGTGTGCAGATTCATTATTTATTAAAATTAGTTAATTTTAAACTGATTTAATAAATAGTAAATAAATTTAAAAAAAATATAAAATTTGATCTCCAAGTACATTTTTATAGAGATCACATCTAACAGTTTGGATCGACCGTTTGGACTTTCGAAATTGGAAAACCGATTGGTTGCACCACGGTTCCGGAACAAACGTTTTGATATTAGCCAATCTCATATATATATATATATATATATATATATATATATTTTTTTTTTTTGGCTAATGTCATAAAGTTATATTTCAGCTTTAAGTTATAATGAGTCAGTTTTTGCGATTTCAAAGTCCAAACAATTGATTTGAACCGCTCAACATGATTTCCATATTAAAATGTGATTGGAGATCAAATTTTATATTTTTTGAATTTTTTTTACTATTTTTTTAGATAGGTACAAAATCTGTGTTTTAGATAATTCTGAACCATTCAAAACAACGATTTTGTACATATCTAATAAAATAGTAAAAATATTCCAAAAAAAATAAAATTTTGTCTCCAAGCACATTTTAATACGGTGATCATGTTGAGCGGTTCGGATCGACTGCTTGGACTTTAAAATCGTAAAAACTGATTTGTTATAACTTAAGCTGAAATTATAACGTTATGACATTAGCCGGATTATATATATATAGAGAGAGAGAGAGAGAGAGGTTGGCTAATATCAAAACATTTGTTCCTAGGCCGTGGAACAAATGCTTCACTTTTTACATTTTCAAAGTTCAAACAGTCGATCCAAACCATTCAATATTCAATATATATTAAAATGTGTTTGGAGACCAAATTTTACATTTTTTTTAACCTTTTTACTATTTATTAAGTCAGTTTTAAAATCGATGTTTTCAATGATCCAAATTTTTTTCACAGTTTATTAAATTTAACGATTTTAAAACTGACTTAATAAATAGTAAAAAAATTAAAAAAATATAAAATTTGGTCTCCAAGCACATTTTAATATAGAGATCACATCTAACGGTTTGGATCAACCGTTTGGACTTTGAAAGTTAGAAAACTAATTAGTTGCACCACGGCTTCGAAACAAACGTTTTGATATTAGCCAACTTCAAAATATTTGTTCCCTCATTTGCGATTGCGGACGTGTCAAATATGAAATTTTCAAGATTTAGTAGTTTTTTTGTTTATTTTTTTGGGCAGTTTCAACTTTAAAAATTTCGTTCAATTCTTTGTATTAAGAATTATTGTGTTTAGCATTTTTTTTTCTTTATCAAATTTATAGTTCAGATTCAAATAGGAAATATTAACGGTTATAATGGTGAAACATGCCATAAAATAATTTACAAGAAGAATGATAGAACGCTATAGCAAGATTATTTATTTACATTGTTTAATTTCTTTTACATCATATATACACAAGTTACAAATTGTTTGGCAATACTTTCTATGTTCTAATAAACCTTTAGCACTGAATCTTTCGTAATATTCTGAGTTTATTGCACATGCCAATACAATTATACAAAGGTGCATGATAATTGCCCCTCAAATAAATTTTCGAGTACGCCTCTAAGTATTTAATGTCTAACTTTCATTTTCAGCGTTCATATTCAAGTTTTTAAAGCTTTGTTTATAACTTTTACAATACTACTCACAAGTATTTAAACCTCTATTAGTAAACATTTAAATTCTAAATCTGAGTAGTTTTAACTCCTAACTATTTTTGTTTTCAAGTCAAAAAATGAAATATTTCTTTCACCCACTTTTTTTTTTCTTATGATCATTCTCGTTCATTTTCTCGATGATCCGTGATGAATTTTGCGAATCTAAAAATACAAACATTTTCTACTCGATTTTCTCTTTCAAATGAGATCCATGAAGAAATATTTTTGAGTTTTTTTCAAGTCGTTGTTTTTATTTCTTTTTAAAGTAAAGCCCATGAGCATTTTAAATTCTCAAGTTTTTAAACCTCAATCTACAACTTTTTAAACCTAACATGAAAACTATTTTAAAAAAATGTTTGACACAACTACTTTAAACGGTTGTAGACAGAGATTTAAACGCATGATACTATATGATCGACATCAGAAGTTTAAACGCTTGAACGTAGTGGTTTAAATGGTAGACATAAGAGATTCAGAGGTTTAAATAGTTGTAGACTGATGTTTAAAAGTTTGAAAATTTAAAGTACTCGTGAGATTTACTTAAAAAAAACAAATGACTTGAAATAACTCAAAAATATTTCTTCATGGATCTCATTTGAAAGAGAAAATCGAGTAGAAAATGTTCGTACTTTTAGATTCGTAAAATTCATCACGGATCGTCGAAAAAATTGACAAGAATGATCAGAGAAAAAATAAAAAAAAAAGTGGGTGAAAGAAATATTTTCTTTTTTGGCTTGAAGACAAAAATAGTTAGGAGTTAAAACTATAAAAATTTAAGATTTAAATGATTGCAGATAGATGTTTAAATGTTTGTAAGTAGCATTATAAAATGTTATAAATAAAACTTTAAAGTTTTGATATGAGCATTGGAAATGAAAATGTTTGTGATTGCTCGGAGATCAAAACATTTTCTTTTTACAAAACTAAAACTATGACGAACTTATTTTTTTTTTATAATAAAATTGTGCATTATAAGATTTGAAGTTGGAAATGTTTGCGAGTACCAAAACTTGTTAAAACTTTTGAACAAGTAAAATTGCAAGTATCACCCCCACATGTTATTTTTATCTTTCATGTAAAGACGGCCATTTACTCCTTCAACCAACTCTAACCCTTTATTAAATATGCATGTGCAAGGTGGACAAGGATTGACGCATGATCACTAGAGCAAGTACTGTAAACACAAATAAGAGAGGTTTGCTAGAGGGGGCAAGGGGCTGTCCGATAGGGGCATCAGACCAAATTAATACTGTAAACACAAATAACAGAGATTTGTAAGAGAGACTAGTGGTACAGTCCGATGGACAGTGGAACCAAATTAGTGCTGTAAACATAAATAAGAGAAGTTCGTACAAATTCTGATGCGGATCAAATGAATCTGACCTGATATTGGACCGCCCCCAATTTCTTGCTAAAGACTCGTCATAAGAGAAACTCGAACTTGTATTATGTGTAATGTGCTCTAGTTATTTGTAGAGGAGGTTTCAATACTTTATGTCTTTTATACGTCATCGTGCCTCATATTTAATATTTTATTTTCAAAGTTCAAACTGTCAATCCGAACTCCTAAACGTAATATCCATACTAAAATATGTTTGGGATGAAATTTTATAATTTTTGAAATTTTTATACTGTTTTTTTAAGATAGGTACAAAATCACAGTTTCTGAACCGTTAAAAAACAGTGATTTTGTACCTATCTAAAAAAATAGTAAAAAGTTTCTAAAAATTATAAAATCTGGTCTTTAAGTATATTTTAATTTAGATATCATGTTGAGCGATTCGGATCGACAGTTTGAACTTTGAAAATGAAAATATCAAATATGAAGCATGACGAGGTATGAAAGGCTTGAGGTATTGAAACCCTCCTCTTATTTGTACCAGTACTCTTTTATTTTAATCTGGTGAACTTTGGGAATAATCTCAATTTTTCTTTAATTGGTACAATTACCAAAACATAGATTGAGCATAGAATGCATTTCCATCTTTAATTTATCAAACAATATATTTATCTACATCTAGTACTTATTAGGTCAGAGCATATCAGTTACAGATAACCGTATCGGGTAAGATATATGCATGCATGACCCGGATCCGGATCCATTGGTTAGGTATATTTTGTCTTTAGGAAAAGAGAGGTAAAATCTGAAACTAAAAACCGTACACAAACGGGAACATGTGCATCATGTGATAGATGCTTTATGTGCAATGGTTGAAGTACTGGTGCAAACGGATCGGATAATATTCGACCCTATCTGGATCCGTATCCGAAATTAGTTACGGATACGGATATGACTTTGAATTTTAATTATCCGTATCCGAACAATAGTATATATATCATATATTTTAATATATATTATGATAATATATATATATATATATATATATATATATATATATATATATATATATATATATATATATATAGAGAGTGGCTAATATCAAAACATTTGCACCAAGCCTCTTGTGCAACCAAGTCGTTTTCGGATTGTCAAAGTCCAAACGGTCGATCTGAGCCGTTAGATGTGATCTCTATATTAAAATCTGCTTGGAGACCAAATTTTATATTTTTTGGAATTTTTTTACTATTTATTAAGCTACTTTGAAAATTGCTGATCACATGGTCCAGAATTTACACTAGTGGAAAAACACACATCAGGAACGGTTAAAAACACGCATCAGGAGCGGACCTAGAGGCGACACTGACCAAGCTGTTATAGATAGTAGAACTAATCAGGAACGGTTAAATAACCGACACTAAATCTCATAATCAAGAACGGTTGTTTGATACAGCCGATACTGATATGGACAATCAGGAACGGTTGTTTGTTATTAGCCGATACTGATGTTGATAATCAGGAACGGCCTTTAAGAACAACCGATACTGATTTTAACAATCAGGAACGGCCTTTTAATAAACAACCGTTACTGTTCATATATATATATATATATATATATATATATATATATATATTTTTTTTTTTTTGCAAAATGTGAGTATTCGCATGAGCTAATTCAAATATCACATTTAGATCAATAATTAATATGCCACAATCACAAACAAAAGACATCAAACAAGTTAATTGCCATAAAAAAATATCCAAATTTAATTCCATATATCCACAAAACACACAAAAGACACAAAATTATCCAAGTTAATTGTCATATATTCGTCTAAGTACTTAATTTGAGGCTTAAATATCAACGCCGGTCCAAAAAATGGAAAAATTCTATTGCAGGTGATGTGCTCTACCAGTTGGATATAGATCTATGATAAAATAACATACTGGCGACATCATAAACAATGACAGCGACTGAGGAGTCACGAATGTAGCTGGGAATAAGACTCCTAAATCGCTCTTGTCCAGCTGTATCCCTGTAGTTGAAATGTTAAATAATAATAAGATTCAGAACAAGACCAAGAAATGAGCCTAGAATAGATGACACAAACAACGCATAAAGGGATAGCATAAGCCCTAATAGAAAACATAAATGATCCTGTCAATTGAGAATAAATTGAAAGCGTTATCTTGATAAATTGTAAAGGTAATGATACTAATTTAATTCCATGTAGCACACATAGCCATTATCAGTTTAATAACGGGAACATATGTATGATATGTTCGGTTCTCCTTTTACCTAATTATTTAAATCACATAAAACAAACATTTACCAATTAATTAAGAATTTAAGAACCAGATTAATTTAAGTAAAATAATTTACTTTACCTTAAATTACCCTCCTGATTTTAAATCTAAAAAATCTAAAAATCTAAAATTTGGCATCCATGTACATTTTCAACTATGATAACTATGATAGTAATAATAGAGACTTATTATTTACCAGAACTTTTGCACTTCCGAAATCACAGATCTTGACTTGATGAGTGAGAGGATCCACCTGTGAATACAAAATGCAATATTGGGTGCATTAGTACTTTCGAATTAAAAATGTATTCAAAATTTCCCAACCATTTATTTCCCATCTAAATTTCCCATTTATTTCCCATCACATGTGGTATTAAAAATGCATTAATACCAACTTGTGCTTAGACCCCTCTAACAAGAAGTATTTACTCCAGTTTTGAAATTTATAAAGATAGACCTTTTAAAATAGAAAATTCACAATTAAGTTGATGGAATTTGTATACCCTACCCAAACTCTCAAATAAGAAACTGAGAATTAAATTAAGTTGAAAGAACTCAAAGGTAGGATGCCAGATCCACATTTCTCACCTAGATTTGCATCCAGATCCACATCTTGCTAAAACAAACACTATAACCTTGCTATTAACTACTCACCGTGACGGTGAGATGATATTTTATACCCTTCCTTTTTTCCAAACCCTATTTCTCACCTTATCCTTTCACAAGGCTTTGTTGCAAGGAGAAGGGACAAGAGATTCCATCCAGCCCCCCAGTTTCTATCTAGCATCTGAAAATGAATTATAAATAAAATAAAAATAACAATTTAAATACAAAAGCTGTTGTTAACATTTGAGAAACCCGAAAAAAATCCAACGTGAAAATTCATGCAAGCTTTGTTAAACCTGGCTAGCATGCATATGCCCACAAAATATATTAAATATATTAATTTTATGCCTATGCTCAAAGGAAATGCTAAACATATCTTGAATAAACAACCTGAACGCCAATATTTCCAGATGGAGAGTTGCGGCAAAGAATTGGGAGAAGGAACTCGCGCAAACATGATGCATCATTTCCCTACAAAAAATTTTAACCAACAAAATCACATTTATATATATTCAAATTTTTATATTATAATCCATTTGGTTAGTCATAACTACCAGAACCTTTCTGTTCTAGCAATATCATCTAACAACCTCAGATCATTCATAAATAACATTAATATGGCACGTAGTAATAAATGGAGATGGTCAAATCTTATATTTAGAAACAAAAGGTCAACTATTTGCAAAAAATGAACTTGATGAGCATAGCCTGTTGGTCAACAGAGGTAAAGGTTTTGGAACAAAACAATTAGAGATGAAAATATAATAAACCTTATATAAGAATGACTTGAAATCTGAAAACACAGAAGCATCCATAAGCTCCCTCAAGACCAACTTTGCCATTATGAAACCCAAACATCTGTATGTCAAAAATTGAAATAAAAATTAAAGTTTATTACTCGTCATCCAGATAAAAATGAAAATATCTTATACTTTTTGTTTCCTTTTTCATCACTTAAAGGTGCGAAAAGCAAACTATTTATCCATCTTTGCAGAAAGTATCCAAAATGTTGAGCACAGGTATTTAGAAAAATTAAGGAATGATCACTTGGCCCTGAACATATAAAAACATGAACTGTAGCTCAGTAAATTAAAAATGACCATCCACAGAAACTTCTGAATCAAAATTCATATTTGTCTTTTTCCTTCTTTTTCCCTCGAGTCTGTGTTCATTTGTCAGAAACCCTTATTTTTTCAATGTGAATTATTCAAACACTTGGTCATTGCATCAATACACAATTATTCAGTTTTTCTTGTACAAAAATGATAAAAAAGAATTTGATATTGTTTAGGAGACGAAAAATTAGAGGCCACCTATAATATTCATCCATAATGCTATAATGAGATACAAAACACTATACAAATTAAAGAGAAGTCTCATGGCATTTACAAACTAACTACAGATCAATCAACAAGAGCTAAAACTCACCAACAATTTTCAGAAACATGATCTTGTGAAAAGTAATGCTGACCCGTTAACCCCCCTCAAAACCAACAACCTTGAATCAATGTAGGTCCCACATGCAAATCTAGTTAATTTTATACCCTTCCTTTTTTCCAAACCCTATTTCTCACCTTTGAGTAGCTAATCCCAACCTAAAACAAACACTATAACCTTGCTATTAACTACTCATTTCCAACTTGAAAGAACTCAAAGGTAGGATACCAGAGTTACCTGCGATTTGTAGAATTCTAGAGAGACGGGGCAAACCGAGTCTCGAGACAGTCGTGAGTGTTCCCACTGTGAGTGCGGCGACTAGAGTGGCATTTAGCATTTAGCATTGGCTGCTGCGCGGTTCAATTCGTCCGGTGAGATGGCCGCTGCGCGGATCAATTCGGGGCGAGGTACGGCGGAGAGAAGCGGCGACTAGAGTGACCTCCAGGTGCGGCAGAGCCACCCGCGAGAGAGAGAGAGCCCGAGTGAAAAGCTTGGCGCAGAGAGAGAGAGCCCGCGAGAGAGAGAGAGAGACCCCGGGACGTGACTTGAGCGTGAGGGAGAGGGTCTGAGTCTGAGAGAGATTTCAAAATGAGATATGAACCTAGCTTGGCGCAGAATGAACCCTAGCTTGGCCCATTAGCATCGGCTATTAAAATAACAGTTCCTAATACCTATCAGGAACGCACCTAATACAACCGATACAAAATACTACTAATTAGGAACGCCTCTTTATAAAACCGATCCTATTAAGACACAATCAGGAACGCCTCTTTATAAAAGACCGTTCCTGATTTGGCCAGCACTATCAAGAACGGATTTTTAAATACAACCGTTCCTGATAAGTGAAATCAAGGTCGGCTTTGTAATGTGCCCGTTGCTGATCTGTATCCGTATCGGGTAGGGCTTAAATCCGACACTGATGGGGCGACACTAATTGTACTTTTTCCACTAGTGTTAGTTGCACTGTTTTACTGTTCATCCGGGTCAGCAATTTTCAAAGTGGCTTAATAAATAGTAAAAAAATTCCAAAATATGTAAAATTTGGTCTCCAAGCAGATTTTAATATAGATTAAACATCTAACGGTTCGGATCGACCGTTTGGACTTCGAAAACAACTTGGTTGCACGAGAGGCTGGTGCAAACGTTTTGATATTAGCCACTCTCTCTCTATATATATATAGAGAGATGAGCTATGGTGAGACGTGGAGTAAAACAAGTTTGTACTCCACGTCATATTTTCATTTTGAAAATTCAAACAACCGATCCGAACCGTTCAACATTTTCTCTATATTGAAATGTGCTTGGAAACCAAATTTTATATTTTTTGGAATTTTTTTACTATTTATTAAACCACTTTGAAAATTGCTGATCCACTGTGAGCAGTAAAAAACAGTAAAATTTTCTGGACCACTGGATCAACAATTTTCAAAGTGGCTTAATAAATAGTAAAAAATTCAAAAAAATGTAAAATTTGGTCTCCAAACACATTTCAATATAGAGAACATGTTGAACGGTTCGGATCGGTTGTTTGGATTTTGAAAATAAAAATATAGTGCCATGGAGTACAAACTTGTTTTACTCCACGTCTCACCATAGCTCAATTATATATATATATATATATATATATATATATATATATATATAGTAGAACTAGGGTGCTCTCGAGTTCACCAAGCCCTTGGTGAACTCAAGTCCAAAACTCATCGCATCGGCTTCAAACGACGAATCCGACCGTTGAAACCCGTCTACCTTACGAGTGATGCGTCTACATGCAAAAATTTTAAATTTTGAAATTAATTTTGCATAGAGTCAAGTGGTCAAAAAACGTCAAAAAATGAATGTATTAAAATTAATTTATTAACCTTCTAATTTTGACCACTTGACTTTATGCAAAATTAATTTCAAAATTTAAATTTTTTGCATGTAGATGCATCACTCATAAGATAGACAGGTTTCAACGGTCGGATTCGTCGTTTGAAGCTGATCCGATGAGTTTTGGACTTGAGTTCACCAAGGGCTTGGTGAACTCGAGAGCACCCTAGTTCTAATATATATATATATATATATATATATATATATATATATATATATATATATAGTAGAACTAGGGTGCTCTCGAGTTCACCAAGGGGCTCTACGCGTAGCATAGAGCCCCTCCGTGCTACGGCTCAATTTTTTAGTTTTCAAAATCCTAACGGTCGATCCGAACCGTTCAACATGATCTATATATGAATATGTACTTGAAAACTAAATTTTACATTTTTTAGAATTTTTTTACTATTTATTAAGCCACTTTGAAAATCGCTGATCCAATGGTCCAGAAAATTTTACTGTTGTGTACAAATTAGTGTTTTTTCAAAGTGGCTTAATAAATAGTAAAAAAATTCAAAAAAATGTAAAATTTGGTTTGCAAGTATATATATAGGACAGTGCTACGCGTATATAAGACCCCTCCGTGCTACGGCTCACTTTTTGAGTTTTCAAAATTCTAACGGTCGATCCGAACCGTTCAACATGATCTCCATATGAATATGTACTTGCAAACCAAATTTTACATTTTTTAGAATTTTTTTACTATTTATTAAGCCACTTTGAAAAAACACTAATTTGTACACAACAGTAAACTTTTCTGGACCATTGGATCAGAGATTTTCAAAGTGGCTTAATAAATAGTAAACAAATTCTAAAAAATGTAAAATTTGGTTTGCAAGTACATATTCATATGGAGATCATGTTGAACGGTTCGGATTGACCGTTAGGATTTTGAAAACTCAAAAAGTGAGCCGTAGCACGGAGAGGCCCTTATATACGCGTAGCATATTAGCCAGGTTTTATATATATATATATATATATATATATATATATATATATATAGATAGATAGAGGTGGGATCAAGTTACAACAAAGTTACAACAATCATTTTTTTCATTTTCAAAGTCCAAATTGTCGATCCAAACCGTTCAACATGATCTCCACAATAAAATGTGCTTGCAGATCAAATTTTACATTTTTTTGAATTTTTTTCCTATTTATTAAGTATTTTACAAAAAATAGTCATATTCAGACCATTGAATTTTGTACCCATCTTAATAAATAGTAAAAGAATTCAAAAAATGTAAAATTTGATCTGCAAGCACATTTTATTTAGATAATCATGTTGAACGGTTTGGATCGACAATTTAGACTTTGAAAATGAAAAAAATAGTTGTTATAACTTTGTTGTAACTTGATCCCTCCTCATATATATATATATATATATATAGAGGAGGGTTCAAACGCACCATAATTTTTGTGCTCCAATATGCTCCACATTCTTTATCTCTATTTGAAAGTCCGAACAGTCGATCCAAACAGTTCAACATGATCTTCATAATAAAATATGTTTGGAGACCAAATTTTATATTTTTTAGAATTTTTTTACTATATTTTTAGATAGGTACAATATCACTTTATCGGATGGTCCAGAATCTCCTTAAAAAAGTAATTTTGTACCTATCTAAAAAATAGTAAAAAATTCTAAAAAATATAAAATTTGGTATCCAAGTATATTTTATTATGAAGATCATGTTGAGCGGTTCAGATCGACTATTCGGACTTTGAAAATGGAGATAAAAGATGTGGAGCATATTGGAGCACAAAAATAATGGTGCATTTGAACCCTTCTCATATATATATATATATATATATATATATATATATATATAGAGTATGGCTAAGTTGCTGCTGCCAGCATTTCGGCCAGCTGCTGCCGGGTCTATATTTAGCCATACGATTTTCAAACAACAAATCCAAACCGTTAGATGTGATCTTTATATTAAAATCTACTTGGAGACCAAATTTTACATTTTTTGGAATTTTTTTACTATTTATTAAGCCACTTTGAAAATTCCTGATCCGGGTGAACAGTAAAAACAGTCTGGACCATATGATCTTCATAATTTTCAAAGTGGCTTAATAAATAGTAAAAAAATTCCAAAATGACCTTCATAATAAAATATGCTTGGAGACTTGACCGATCAACATGACCTCCAAAATGACCTTCATGCTGATCCGAACCGATCAACATGACCTTCATAATAAAATATGCTTGGAGACCAAATTTTATATATTTTAGAATTTGTTTTACCATTTTTTAAGATAGATACAAAATCACTTTATCGGATGGTCCAGAATCTCCTTAAAACAATGATTTTGTACCTATCTTAAAAAATAGTAAAAAAATTATAAAAATTATAAAATTTGGTGTCCAAGCATAATTTATTATGAAGATCATGTTGAGCGGTTTGGATCGACTGTTCAGACTTTAAAAATAGAGATAAAGGAGATAAAGAATTGGGTGCATTGGAAGCATAGAAATTTGGGTGCATTTGAACCCTCCTCATATATATATATATATATATATATATATATATATATATATATATATATATATATATATATATATAGTGATGCTATGGTGCTTTGGGAAGTAAAAAGAGTGTTTTACTTCCCGCTCATATCTCTATTTTCGAAGTTCAAATAGTCGATCCGAACTTCTCAACATAATCTTCCTATTGATATGTGCTTGGCAACCAAATTTTACATTTTTTTGGAAATTTTTTTACTATTTGTTTACAATTTTTGAAAATCACAGCTTTTTATTAAATAAAAAATAATAAAATATTCAAAAAACACTGATTTTCAAAAATTCCAAAAAAATAGTAAAAAATTTCCAAAAAATGTAAAATTTGGTCTCCAAGCACATATAATATGAATATCATGTTGAGAAATTCGGATCGACTATTTGAAATTTGAAAATGGAGATATGAGCGAGAAATAAAACACCCTCTTTACTTCCCAAAGCACCGTAGCATCACTCTCTCTCTCTCTAAATATATATATATATATATATAGGATTTTGCTAATATGCTACGCATATATAAGGGACCCTCCGTGCTACTACTCACTTTTTGAGTTTTCAAAATCCTAATGGTCGATCCGAACCGTTCAACATGATCTCCATATGAATATGTACTTGCAAACCAAATTTTACATTTTTTAGAATTTTTTTACTATTTATTAAGCCACTTTGAAAATCGCTGATCCAATGGTCCAACAGATTTTACTGTTGTGTACAAATTAGTGTTTTTTCAAAGTGGCCTAATAAATAGTAAAAAAATTCTAAAAAATGTAAAATTTGGTTTGCAAGTAGATATTCATATGGAGATCATGTTGAACGGTTCGGATCGACCGTTAGGATTTTGAAAACTCAAAAATTGAGCCGTAGCACGGAGGGCTCTATGCTACGCGTAGCACCGTAGCACTATCCTATATATATACGGATATCCAAGATTCGATCCATATCCATACGTATCCGTTTGATATCCGATCCGTATCCATATCCAAAAAATAAAAGCGGATACGGATATGGCTTTACCACTATCCGATCCGTATCCAATCCGTTTGCACCCCTACTGTCATATCATATGGCGTTAAAAACCAAAATTTTTATTGTTACCACTTAAAAAAATCAAAATTAATTCATTACCACCCTGCTGACCCTTTATTCAATACTACCACCCCCGCTAACCCAGTTCGCTCACCAAACTGGCTCGTGCGCGGACTGGGTTGGCGCACTATGTTGGTGCGCGGACTGGGTTAGCGGAGCACCCTTTGGCTGACTGGATTTTGGGGTTTATTTTTATTTTTGCCACGGGTGTCTGAAAATCATGTTTTATTTTTAACGGTGTTCATTCATCAGACGTAAGGCAGCAGGCAGGCAAATAACGTAAAAACTAATGTGTTAAATTGACTGCGGAAGAACTAAACAACAGAAAAACTAAACAACATAAGAACTAATATCAAAATAATATCAAAATAACATCCAAATAACAAGAACTAATACCGAAAGAATATCCAAAAACATAAACTACAACAAGTAACTCTATCCTATCTGTATGATCAATAATAAGATGGTTTATAATTAATTATACTTGATATAATTATATTATAAATGTCATGTAAAAATGACAAGCAAAAACATTGGTTAGTTTATAAACGTGTATGACACGTTGTATAAAAGTTAACCGGTTAATTTATAAATGTGCAGGACACGTTGTATAAATTACCGAAATCAACAACCGCAAGAAATATAATTATTCAGAATAATTATACGGATATTAATTGTGTTCGGGGCGAGGGCATTCTGGTCTTTTCAGATTCGTCCTTATCCGCATGACACGTCACTGATCCTATCCACATGACATGTCATCAATCCTATCCACATGACATGTCATCAATCCTATCCACATGACACCTCATCCCTAGGTGGCATGCCTTGTCATGGGGGTATTTTGGTCTTTTCACAACATTTCAAAGGCTATAAATAGAGGGGTAGGGGTAGAGAAAAATATAGAAATCTGATTCGACTCGATTCAATTCGGTTATAATATTTTCTCTCTCAAATAGTGTTGCGGTTTAAACGAAAGTTATACGTAACAGTTACGTATTATCTTTCGAGTTGTTGAATAGTGTTTGCGAGATTTTGGTGAATAGTGTTTTCCAAAAAGTCGCGATATTTCTGTTTTGCTTATTAGTAAAATCAGAATAACTGTCGGTCGAGAATTCTGCTATTTCGTCTTTTTCTCGTGAATAGTGTTTTTGCGCAATACCGCGGTTTACGGTATTTCTGGCAAAAGAAATAAACCGCTCTCTGGTTAGTCCTGGTGGATAACCTATAGAGGCACCATATTTTTGGTGCTCCGAAAGAAGTCATTGCTCAGATCCGGTCTTCTCGCTCGGTCTGCATTCCAATTGTAATTTGGAAACAAGGTATAAATGTTATATAAATATATTTACTTGGTAAATAGATTTAAGTTTTAGAAATCAATTACGGGAATAGATCCTTAAAGGATTAAAAGAACGATACCATCTTTTAATCCTTGGCTTGAGTTAGACGTAGAAAATTTTGTTCTACGGTCTTTCCGCAGCTTGAGCCTAAAAGTTAATCAACGAGTTTGAACAGTCAAAACCTGGGTTTGAACAGTCAAAACCTGGGTTTGAACAGTCAAAACCCAACAGTGGTATCAGAGCACAAGGTTTTCCCGTTAAATTGATTTTCTAAAAGGTTATAACTTATGCATAGTATCGGTTTAATTCTTAGATTTGCAGCTTAGGTCCAAACCGAATAGAACTGGATTTTCTTGGTTCGGTTTTCCGACCGAGAAAGTTTTAAATTAGATTTAAAAGCTTTCTTTACATGTTCTTATGAAATGTAAGTTTTTACATTTCTTGGATCGGTTTTCCGACCGAGAAAGGTAAAATAGGATTTTACGCTTTCTTTTCGAAAACTTTTGATTACGTTAAAATTCATCGAAGAATGTGATGAAGCAATAAAGTATCCAAGTAAGAACTGTTGATCTCCACCCGTAAAAGATAAAGGTTAATGTCAAGAAAAATCTTAATTGATTGTTTCGACTAACCTCTTTTACGTGTCCTGACAACTGGCCCAAAGGAAACTTTGTCACGTTACTAAATTGCTTTACGTTTTCAAAGCATGGCAAAATGTTACTTTTTCGCTTTTTCGAAAACCTTCGGTTATGTAAAGTACATCTAAGAATGTGATGAAGCAATAAAGTACCTGAGTAAGAACTGTCATTTCCACACCGTAAAAGAGATGGTTCTGTCTAGGAAAGAAAGATCTTAAGACAGTCCTTGTGACTCTCTATCTTTCCTGGGAGCCCCTTTTACATGTCCTAATGGCTGGCCCAAAAGGAACTTTGTCACGTTACCAAATTGCTTTACGTACTGAAAAGAATAAACTGTGTTTTAAACATATAAACTGTTTATATGCTTATTACGGTATAAATAAAGAACAAAAAGCATAGCTGCAAAATAAAGAATTAGAACTGATAAAAATATACGTGACTTGATCACGTATATAAGTAAATAGGATTTACTGCTTTGATATGAAATGCCTAAATTAGATTTAACGCATTGTCATAGCCGCATAACTATTCCTATAAGATAGGATAGTTGCTATAGTCAGCAATAGAACTGACTGCTTACCAAGCTAAGCAAATGAAAAGGTTTTTAAAAGAAAGATGTGAATGGGATTACATTCGGTATGCTTTCTCTCTGACTTCCTTCCCACGACTGCTTACTGAAGCATATGGAATAGGTCTTTGAGGAAGATACCAATAAAGTCACATTCGGTATACTTTCTGGCAAAATTCCTTTCCATTTCCATAAAAGATGTCTTTAGAAAAATAGGAATGTAGGATCACATTCGGTATTCTTTCTCTCTGACTTCCTTCCCACGACTGCTTACTGAAGCATATGGAAGAGGTCTATGAGGAAGATAGGAATGGGATCACATTCGGTAATTTTTCTGACAAAAGATGTATTTAGAAAAAAAAGGAATGCAGGACCACATTCGGTATTGTTTCTTTCTGACTTTCTTCCCACGACTGCTTACTGAAGCATATGGAAGAGGTCTTTGAGGAAGATAGGAATGGGATCACATTCGGTATTTTTCCTAACAAAATGATTTTCACATGTCCGTAATGCTGACCAAGGTCAACATTACAAACTGATAATAATATACTTAACTAGGTCACGTATATAAGTAAATTAGATTTACTACTTTCATATAAAACGAGTAGATTAGATTTATCGCTTTATAAAGAAATTGCAAAAGGAAAAAAGAAAACTACCTCTACAAGATAGACGGTAGCTAAAGTCAGCTTTTACAAACTGACTGCTTATAAGGCTAAGCATGTGAAAGAAGGTTTTGTCAAAGAAAGGCAGACACAAACCTTTTGGTCGTCTTTTTGGCAAACCTCTTTTAAAGATTGCTTACAAACTTAAGCATAAATCACAAACCCATCGAATTAAGTAGTATGCCCTTCCTACTCTATCCTCCTCGCACCATTGTTCATTGGTTGATGTTAACCCTACTCAGTAGGCATCGCCTTTTACCTTTGGTGGTCGAGGGTTATGTGAGACATAACAAAACAAAATAGAGTGAGGTTACTTACCGATGATTTCTAAAAGAGTTTTAGGCTCGGGGCAAAGTATTCGTTAAAACACACATTGTTTAACGAAACCAAGAGTCACAAGGAGAATATGTGATTAGCACCTGAGTTGCTTACCTAAGATAACTGATGACCATGATATGCATACACTGCCGTGGTTCTTGGTGAAAATATGGATCTTGGTCCTACTGCAAAATGGGTATAGAACAAATTTTCAGTGGGAGGTTTTATTATTGAATAAAACATTACATGAACAAAGCTAAAAATCTTTACAAAGGTAGAACATGATTAAAGAAACGTCTTTCTTATTACGTTCCGTATTTTGACTACAGTTCAAAGACAAACATGAGAAAAATAGAATATGTTTTGAATACACCGGTCCCTGACAGTCCTAAAAAGGCTGAAAGCAGCTCTGTCAGTACTCACACACTTTGTTTGACAAGCGATGCTGAGCAACTGGAGAAGCTTAGCTATTTCGTTGAGCCACGAGTTGGTCACGAACGTTATCCTGAACTCTCTTTCTCCTAGCAATTCGGAGTTCATCATGAACTGCCAAATGCAAGGGATGGATAAGAGTTTGCAGGAGCTGAAAGGGATGTTGAGGATTAATGAAGGTAACATCGAGAATATATCTCGTGTCCTCATGATCCAAGAAGGTGGGAGGAAAATTAATAAAGCAAATAAGGAAATGACTATTAAGTACAAAGGCAAAGGGATGTTTGTTCCGGTAACAAACACTCTCAAGATAAATGTTTCTGCTAGCTTTGACTGCTATTATTGCAAATAGCAAAAGTCACTGTAAGAGAAACTGCCCGAAGAATCTAGCAGATCTGAAATCTGGGAATGTACCAGAAGTTTCAGTCTCTGGGATCAATGTTATTGAAGTTAATATTGCGACTTCCCTTAAATGATTCAGTACTAGATACTGGATCAAATGCTCATATTCGTTCAAATATGCACGCACTAAGAAATAAGGGAAAATTACGCAATAAGGAAATACAGTTCCGAGTTGGAAACGGAGCACACGTTGCAGCCGTTACAGTCGGTAGTATAGAATTGTATTTGCCTAGCGGGCTAGTGATCAGGACATAGAAAAAGGTTCTAGCAAGGAAAGACTGGAAAAGGAACTTTCGGTGGTCTTTCCAACGACCCCTTTACGTGTCATGAGAACTAGAAAAACAAATAAATCTGTGATTAACATCAATAACAGACAACTCAAAAGTCTCATGAAAGTACGACTTACATGTGACATTATCGCCTAGGTCATATAAACGAGAAACGCATCAAGAAGTTGCAAGAAATTGGACTTCTTGGTGAATTTGATTTTGAATCAATTAACATGTGCGAATCTTGTTTACATGGAAAAAATGACCAAAGCGCCTTTCACTAATAGGGAGAAATGGCAAGTGACTTATTGGCCCTTATACACACCAATGTATGCGGACCAATGAGTACTTGTACAAGAAACGGTTATTCCTACTTTAACACGTTTACTGATGATTACAGTAGATATGGTTATGTCTACTTGATGAGACATAAGTCTGAATCCTTTGACAAGTTCAAGGAATTCAAGACTGAAGTAGAAAATCAACTTAACAAAAGTATTAAGGTCTTACGGTCTGACCGTGGAGGCAAATACTTAAGTTCTGAGTTTAAGACATACTTAAAAGAATGTGAGATAGTCTCACAGCTCACACCTCCAGAAACATCGTAATGGAACGGTGTTGTCTGAGAGAAGGAGTCGAACCCTGCTGGACAAGGTTCGTTCCATGATGAGTAACGCCACCCTTTCCAAATAGTTTTGGGAACACGCACTAGAAACTGTCGCACTAACAATAAATATGGTTCCATCCAAGTCAGTAGAAAAGACTCCATACGAGTTATGATTTGGGAAACTCCCAAATATGTCTTATCTTAAAATCTGGGGTTGCGAAGCATTTGTCACACGCCTGACGTCTGACAAACTTGGTCCCAAATCTGACAAGTGCTTTTTCGTAGAATATCATGAGAAAAGAAAGGATATTACTTCTATACCAATCCGAGAACACTATAGTTGTTGCTCGTCATGGTATACTTTTAGAGAACAAGTTTCTCGCAAAAGGAAGTAGTGGGAGTAATGTAATACTTGAAGAAATTCAAGATACATCACACAATATAATATCTGATACAGATCAGATAAACCCACCACTTGATACTTCGGCTGATGAGCATCTGGAAGAACCAAATCCACAACTAGCTGTGGAAGAGGTTCTAGTACCGAGCTCAGATACTTCGACGCAAGTCAAAATAGAACTGAACCCGCACATTGTTGCTGATCAAGTTCAAACAGCCAGAAGAACAAGTGCTACGGAGGTCAGTAAGGACAGTCAATGCACCCAAGAGGTACATGGGATTGCACGAGGTCTCAGTGTTTGACACAAAATATCCTCTGACCTATGCGGAAGCAATGGATAGGCCCGACTCCGATAAATGACTGGAGGCCATGAGATCCGAAATACAATCCATGTATGACAATACGGTCTGGAACCTAGTTGTTCCACTTGATGGGATAAAACTCATAGCTAACAAGTGGGTTTTCAAAAGAAAAATAGACATGGATAGTAATATGACTATATACAAAGCACGGCTGGTAGCAAAAGATTTCAAACCAATTCTCGGGAATTGATTATGATGAAATTTTTCCACCCGTGGCTATGTTTAAGTCAATTCAGATACTCCTAGCAATTGCCGCATTTCATGATTATGAAATATGGCAAATGGATGTCAAAACCACTTTCTTAAATGAAAATTAGAAGAAGACCTGTACATGATACAGCCTTCAGGTTTTGAAGATCCAAGGAAATGCTGGGAAGGTGTGCAAGCTTCTTGAATCCATTTATGGATTGAAGCTAGCATCACGGAGTTGGATTCCTCAGTTTGATGAAGTAGTCAAAAACGTTTGACTTCATCAAATGCAAAATAAGAACCATAAGTGTACAGTAAGGCTAGTGGGAGTGCAATTGTTTTTCTAAAAACTTATATGTAGATGACATACTCCAAATCAGTAACGATATTCTGCTAAAATAATTAGCCAAGTCTTCAATAAAAGGACTTGGGCGAGAATGTCTATATACTAGACATACAGATCTACCAAGATAGATTGATTTGACTCATAGGATTGAGTCAAAGTACACACATTGACAAAATGCTGAAATCAGTTCGGCATGCAGGATTCTAAGAAAGGATTCCTGCCAATGAGTCATGATGTACAGCTTAGCAAGACTTAGTATCTTTCGATAACTGATGAGCAAAGCGAAATGAATAGAGTGCCATACGCTTCGGCTATTGGCTCTATCATGTACGCCATATTGTGCACTCGCCCTGATGACTCGTACGCTTTGAGTATGACGAGCAAATATCAGGCTAATCTTAGTCTCGCTGTAAAAGTTTACACCGAAGCTAAGTATATAGCTGCTTTCGAAGCACCTATAGAGAGTTTCTGGATCAAGTAGTTCCTTAGCGAACTATGAGTGGTTCCAAGTGTTCAAAGCTCTGTGGACCTCTATTAAGACAACAATAGAGCTATAGCTCAGGTCAAGAAACCGAGATCGCACTCGAGATCCAAACGTGTTCTACAACGTTATCACCTAATACGAGAGATCGTAAACATAATAAGATGTTAATTATAAAAGATATAATTAATATAAAGGTAAAGTAAAGATTTGTAAAATTGACACAGTCAGCAACACAGCTGATCCACTCACAAAACTCTAACTCAAGCCATGCACCGGATGCATACAACTTCTATGGGTCTGGAACACATAGAATATTGGCTGTGAGATTTTCTTTAAATCTACGAGATCTTTTAGAATATATAGCTTTGTATAAAGTAGAGCCTACGATGATTAGCTTCTAGCTTAAGTGGGAGATTGTTAGTTTGTAATAATCTAGAAGTCAAAATACGATAATTTAATTATATAAAGCTTTGTTCATGAATTGAATGATTAATACTATGTCATTTTGTTTCCTTGAGTATTATTGAATTTATGAATCATTTCGAGTTAATGACTGGAATTGTGAAACTTCATAATATAGATGATAATACTCTAAAAGGTCACTGATCGAGGTAATTAGCAGGAACACTAATTACCGCTACAAGGTTAGTATGTGGATTAAAAGATGGTCAAGTTTTACAGACCATAGACACAAAGTTGTCATTTTAATCACATAGATACATGTTCTAGGAACATGGTATTTGACAGACCCCGAATGAAACATTATACGGAATTGTGTTCGTGTCATTAATGCTTTCATTCAGTGTTAGGTTCTACAGTATGAGGTATTCATCTTTCCTAACTAAGAGATGTGTATGTGTGATTGTTACCTAACGCTATCTGTAAAAAGTAGCTATAACGGTAGCTCTTCGGTATACATAACTTAGCTGAGGTAGTGATGGTCTACCAAAAGTACTATTGTCCCTTGTATTTATTATACGAGTTATAGTGTCACTGAGCCCCTTGATAGAATAAGATTATCTGCATGCGGTATGATTAACAAGAGTTAATCATATTTGATAATCTGTTCAAGATCAAGAAAAGATTAATTTGCAAGGATGACACAAACCTACCTTGAAATTAATCTGACAGCTATGAGACGAAAGAATTAAACACGAGTAAAAAGTTTACTGGATCGTGATATTGTACTGTACATCATCATCTGTGTAATTGCATGGTCATGATGCGTTTTGCCAGATGCCTCTCATGATTATAGAAGTTAAAACGGTTTTAATTCTATTTACCAACATAACACAGATCCTATCGGGTCACACCTATAGGAGTTAATCGGAGAATCTTATTGATTGATTATAAATTGATTATGATCAATAATAAGATGGTTTATAATTAATTATACTTGATATAATTATATTATAAATGTCATGTAAAAATGACAAGCAAAAACATTGGTTAGTTTATAAACGTGTATGACACGTTGTATAAAAGTTAACCGGTTAATTTATAAATGTGCAGGACACGTTGTATAAATTACCGAAATCAACAACCGCAAGAAATATAATTATTCAGAATAATTATACGGATATTAATTGTGTTCGGGGCGAGGGCATTCTGGTCTTTTCAGATTCGTCCTTATCCGCATGACACGTCACTGATCCTATCCACATGACATGTCATCAATCCTATCCACATGACATGTCATCAATCCTATCCACATGACACCTCACCCCTAGGTGGCATGCCTTGTCATGGGGGTATTTTGGTCTTTTCACAACATTTCAAAGGTTATAAATAGAGGGGTAGGGGTAGAGAAAAATATAGAAATCTGATTCGACTCGATTCAATTCGGTTATAATATTTTCTCTCTCAAATAGTGTTGCGGTTTAAACGAAAGTTATACGTAACAGTTACGTATTATCTTTCGAGTTGTTGAATAGTGTTTGCGGGATTTCGGTGAATAGTGTTTTCCAAAAAGTCGCGGTATTTCTGTTTTGCTTATTAGTAAAATCAGAATAACTGTCGGTCGAGAATTCTGCATTTCGTCTTTTTCTCGTGAATAGTGTTTTTGCACAATACCGCGGTTTACGGTATTTCTGGCAAAAGAAATAAACCGCTCTCTGGTTAGTCCTGGTGGATAACCTATAGAGGCACCATATTTTTGGTGCTCCGAAAGAAGTCATTGCTCAGATCCGGTCTTCTCGCTCGGTCTGCATTCCAATTGTAATTTGGAACAAGGTATAAATGTTATATAAATATATTTACTTGGTAAATAGATTTAAGTTTTAGAAATCAATTACGGGAATAGATCCTTAAAGGATTAAAAGAACGATACCATCTTTTAATCCTTGGCTTGAGTTAGACGTAGAAAATTTTGTTCTACGGTCTGATAGGTCCATAGACCAATGGCCCTTAAGAAGCCCAGGCCTGGCCCAACAAAAGCACTCCCAGATTTAAAAACACAAAAGGCCGACCCAAAATAGAACAAAATAGAATAGGCCCCTCCCCCCACAAAAAACAGGCCACGAGGTCAAGAACAGCCCGGGATTCGGACCCCCTCTCGGGGCCAGCCCGAGGTCAAGAACAGCCCGGGATTCGGACCCCCTCCCGGGGCCAGCCCGAGGTCAAAAACAGCCCGGGATTCGGACCCCCTCCCAGGGCCAGCCCGAGGTCAAGAACAGCCCGGGATTCGGACCCCCTCCCGGGGCCAGCCCGAGGTCAAAAACAGCCCGGGATTCGGACCCCCTCCCGGGGCCAGCCCGAGGTCAAGAACAGCCCAGGATTCGGACCCCCTCCCGGGGCCAGCCTGAGGTAAAAAACAGCCCGGGATCCGGACCCCTTCCCAGGGCCAGCCCAAGGTTAAAAGCCCGAGACTCGAACCCCACCCCAGGGGTCAGCTCGAAATCAAATGAAACGAGGCTCAAAGCCTAAACATGCTGAACAGCCAGAAAAGGCCGACATACAGCCTCGTTGATTCGGCTCGTGACAGATTATGCGGATATTATCGCCTATTATGCGGACGCCTCCAAACAGTCATGAGGGCCCCCGTCATTAATGATGACAAGACATCGCTACAGTAAAGGCGACCCCTATTTAAGACAGAGAAATCCCCAGAGAGAGGGACCGCATATTTTATCACCACCAGAGGAGGTATTAAAAAAGGTTAGAGCGTTAATACCCCTCCGACACCCCGCGTGTCCACCCTCTCGGCCCGATTCGCTTGAACCGGGACGAGTTACACTTTCGGCAGCCAGCCTCCGCACGGCCTGCTTCCCAGGAACAGGACATGCGCGCACCTTACTGGACCAAGTCCAAGTACGGCCCGGCCCTCAGGGGAAGGGACGTATCAACCACCGTGGGGCCTAAAGCCCCAACTGAGCAAGATGACTTCCGCAACCAAACAAACGGACATGGGCAAGACCGCCCCCGAGGAGGCAGCTCGGCGGACAGAACAATCTAACCGACGAGCTGAGAACGTGAAGTCCTCGACCGACCTAACCTCGGGCGTTCGACCCAGAGAGCCCTCGAAGAAAACTCCCCGAGATGACCCGACTGTGGGGGCAACGAGTAGAAACCCCCTCGGCAAGACGGGTCAGAAGACTCCCAACCCGAGTATCCCGCTGAACCCCTCCCTGGGCATGCCACCCGAAGGGGTACCGATTAACCCCTCCGGGATAGACTTGGAGTCCCTCGGTATGTCCACACCGATTGCGGGACCGATCGACTCGACCATCGTGACCGCCCAGGCCGCTGGGCCGATCGGGTCGACCCCTCAAAACACACAAAACCAGATGATTTATGCCCAATACCATTCTCCGTACGTCCCCCAGTACGTATACCCACCTCCCTACAACTATCCTCCATACCAGCAGTACGCTCCTCCATACTCACCGTATCCGGCCACCCCCTTAGCACACTACCCTCCACAGGCTGATCCCAACCCGCTATACTGTCCCCAAACCCCCACCCCAGCTCCCGGGGTACGAATGATTCATCCCCCACCGCCCGTAGCGCAATTAATCCGAACTGGGCCCGGATCGAACAACCCAGAGCCCAGTCTGCACAACACAGAAGACGACTTTGACAACCCCGACCCCGAACTTGAGACCCTTGCAGGCGAGGGGGAAACGAGACAGGCTGGCGGATCAAGGCGGAGGCTATCCTTTGGGGCTGAACGGGAAGAAAGTGAAGGCTCGTCCGCGGCGGCCAGCTCGAGAAGGAGTGCTGGTCGAGCAAGAACAGAGCGGACTCGAGAAGGCCCCGGCAAACAGACCGAAGAATGGTCCCACCACTCGAGGAAAGACGATCAGTCTTATCACTCGCGGGAAGAGCGTCGCCACACACCCCCTAAGAGGCGGCGAAAACCACTCATTCTGGAGAAAGAGATAGCTAGGAGGGAAAGAAGAAGAGCAGGGACTCGTTCCGGGTCGACGAATATTCTGGAGGGACCACTAGCCCCGGAACTTTACAAGGCCCCCATGGGTGACTTCAAATACCCTGTCGACCTCCCGTGCTTCCAAGGAAGCGGCGACGCCCAGGACCCGCAGAACTTTGTGTACGGGTTCTATGAAAGGCTTCGACTGCACGGGGCATCGGACGCCGTCGCGTGCCGCATTTTCACCACTTTTCTGACGGGGGAGGCGTGGGAATGGTACATGAGACTGAGGCAAGGATCCATAAAAACCTTCGATCAATTAGCGAGAGCCTTCCTGGCCCGCTACGACATGCTCCGACCTCCGCGAGCGACGTGCGACTCCCTCCTGAAGTATGTTCAAGGACACCAGGAGACCACCCGGACCTTTGTGAATAGGTTTGTAAAGGCCTCTATGGAGGTCCGAAACTACAGCGAGGATATCGCCCTGGCGGCTGTACAGAATGGGCTCTGGCAAGGAGGACCGGGCACCCTCCGGTACGATGCCCGAAAAAGAGAGTTTAAGAATTTACCGGAATTCTTGGCTTTTGCTGAAGGATACATCCGGGCTGAGGAGGATGCTGTCCAATTCGTTAGGCCGCGATCCAGATCACCGAAACCGCAGCAGCGTGACCGGCAACCCGGCGTCGGTCCGTCCCGAAGGCGAGAGCCGCCAAAAAGAAATATCCTGTCTACGCCACAAGAAGAACGGCGCGAAGATGGTAGAGAGGGCTATCGACCCCACTATGTGCGATACGCCCCCTTTATCAAGAAGAGGAGCGAGATGTATCATGTCATAAAAGACATGCCCGAAGTCCCAAGGCCGCTGCGCAAGAGTATTTTCGAGAAAAAAGACGAGGCGGTAAAGTGCCTATTCCACCGTTTCAATGGGCACTCCACGGGAGACTGCCTCCAGTTGAAGGACGTGTTGGAAAGACTAGCCAGAGAAGGGAAACTGATCGAGTACATCAAGCCGGAATTCTTCCAAAAGTTTACAAAAGAATACAATGGGGAAGTTGAGCACCAGAAGAAAGCCTCCTACCGAAACGATTACAAGGGGCCCAGGGATACGGCACCGAAGCCCGGAGAAGATAAGGGAAGAGGACCAGGAACATCCGGCAGGTGGCCAAGCGTAGAGATCAATATTATCAGCGGAGGGCACGAGGTGCTGGCTCCTGAAAAATATAACCGAAGTACCACCAAGCTGTACCCGACCATATTGAACGTTGAACGGCCTTTTGAAAGGAAGAGGCCCCGGATGGACGAAGCCATATGCTTTTTCGAGAAAGACTTCGGCACCATCTCGTGGCCCCATGATGACCCCATAGTGCTAAGGCTCCAAATAGAGGAGTTCGGGGTGAAGAGGATCCTCGTAGATACGGGAAGCTCGGCTGACATCTTGTACTTCTCGGCTTTCGAAAAGATGGGAATACAGCTTGAGAAATCCCAGAAGAAGGTGACACCGCTAGTCGGATTCACTGGCGATTCCCTCCGACCTAAGGGGATCGTCCGGCTGAAAGTAGCCTTCGGGTCCTCGCCTCGCATCACTGAAGTCATGGTGGATTTCCTTGTGGTGAATGCCCCTTCCGCATACAATGCGATCATCGGCAGGGGCACCCTAAACAAAATTGGAGCCATAGTGTCCTCCCCCCACCTAAAGATCAAATTCCCTACCAACCATGAGGTGGGAGAGGAATGCGGGCAACAGCAGGTGGCCCAAGAGTGCTATCAAGCCTCCCTCAAAGGGCGAGGAGGAGCGGTTCACCAAGTAGACGTAAAAGCAGGAGCGAGGTCAGATCCCGCTGGCCCGCGCTTGCAATCCAGCAAAGAGTTCTTACCCCCGCACACACCCATGGTTTTGGATCCCACGGACAGAGGGGAGTCAAGCGCATTCGCCGAACCAGTCGACGAAGTCGACCAAGTCGACCTCGGCAATGGCAAGTTTTTGAATATTGGCAAAGCAATTCAGGGAAGCGCAAGACAGAAATTGATTGATTTCCTTCGAGAAAGCCAAGCAGTATTTGCATGGACCGCCGCCGATATGCCCGGGATCCCGGGATCTATAGCGGAACACCGTTTACACATCAAACCGGGTGCGAAGCCTGTGGTGCAGAGAAGAAGGAACATGGGAGCCGAGAGGCGTTCGGCAGTGAAGGCAGAGGTAGCCAAGCTACTAGAAGCTGGTTTTATCAGAAATGTGACTTGTCCGGAATGGTTGGCGAACCCTGTGCTCGTGAGAAAAGCGAACGGGGATTGGAGAATGTGTATAGACTACACTGACTTGAACAAGGCATGCCCTATGGACCCTTTCCCTTTGCCAAAGATCGACCAGCTGGTAGATTCCACTTCAGGACACGCGTTCTTAAGTTTCATGGATGCATTCTCGGGATACAACCAAATCAGGATGTGCCCAGAAGATGAAGACAAAACGGCCTTCACGACTCACTCTGGGCTATATTGTTACCGAGTGATGCCTTTTGGGCTGAAGAATGCGGGGGCTACTTTCCAAATAATGGTGAATAAGGTGTTCCACGAGCAGATAGGTCGGAATGTAGAGGCCTACGTAGATGATCTTCTAGTGAAGAGCATGTCCGACCTGAACCACGTGCAGGACCTGTGCGAGACATTCGCGACGCTCAATCAAGCTGACATGAAACTCAATCCTAAGAAGAGCTTCTTCGGTCTTACAGGAGGAAAGTTCCTCGGATTCATGGTGTCCATAAGAGGCATAGAGATACATCCCTCCAAGTCGCAGGCCATCCTAGATATGAGACACCCCCAAAACCTCAAGGAACTTCAATCGCTTACAGGCCGACTTGCAGCATTGAACCGGTTTATCGCCCGATCCGGCGACGTTTGCTTCCCTTTCTTTAAGGCGATGCGCAAATCCGCCAGATTCGAGTGGACCGAGGAATATGCGATAGCCTTCGAGAAAGTCAAAGAATACCTGGCCAGCCCACCTTGTCTCAGCCGACCCATCGACGGAGACACACTGGTTGTATACCTGGCCACGACCAACCACGCGGTCAGCGCCGCATTGGTAAGAGAAGAAGGGAGGGAGCAAAAGCCCATATATTTCGTGTCACACGTGCTCCGAGATGCCGAGACCCGATACACGCAGATAGAAAAAGTGGCCTATGCTCTTATCATCGCGGCGAGAAAACTGAGACTATACTTCCAGTCCCACCCGATCAAAGTATATACAGGTGTACCCTTGAAGAAAGCCTTTGCGAACTTTGACTCCTCGGGCCGCGTGTTGACCTGGGTGCTAGAGTTGACCGAATTCGATGTCGCGTTCCATCCTCAAAGTGCCATCAAATCACAAGTGTTCGCGGACTTTATCGCGGAGTACTCGGGAGCGCCGGAAGGATTGGACAACAAGTGGACACTTTACGTTGACGGCGCCTCCTCCCATCAAGGAGCGGGAGCAGGAGTAGCTCTCACAGGCCCCCAGGGAGAAGCTCTCAACTACGCACTCCATTTCCAGTTCCCTGTAACCAACAACACCGCCGAGTACGAGGCCATGATAGCTGGCCTCAAATTAGCTGCGGGGCTGGGAGCCCGAGAAGTCCATCTACATAGCGACTCCGAGCTCGCGGTCAGGCAAATCAACGATGAGTGCCGTGTGCACGACGACCGGTTACGATGATACCGTGAGCAGTTCCATTCCTTAAAGGGACAATTTGATAGAGTGGTGATCGAGCATGTGTCTAGAAACAAAAATTATCAGGCAGACGCCCTCTCAAAACTAGGAGCGGCTGGAAACCTCGACAAAGATCGTCCCGTGATAGTCATGGACATACCCGAATCAAGTATATCGGGTGACGTAAAGGAAGTCCATGTTATTAACGAACCTGGGGATGCTTGGTACGCTCCCATGTGGACATACCTCACCTCGGGGACGTTGCCTGAGAACCCGCTGGAGTCCAGGAGATTGAGGAGGATTGCCCCTTTATACTCGGTACATAACCACCAGCTATACAAAAGGGGATATGCCCGCCCATGGCTTAAGTGTATCGGAGAGAAGGACGCTCAGGCAATGCTGGAGGAAGCCCATGAGGGACTTTGTGGTAGCCATCAAGGAGCGAAAACTCTGGCCAAGAGAGTCCTGCGCGTAGGATATTATTGGCCCACAATGCAGCAAGATGCGCCCAATATGGCGCGAAAATGCGAAAAATGCCAGTACCATTGCCGATTATCCAGCGTCCCGGGTTACGACATGATCACAATCTCGGGAGCTTGGCCCTTCGACCTATGGGGGATCGATATCCTAGGCCCTTTCCCCATGGCCGTCCAACAACAAAAATGGATCATCGTGGCCGTGGAATATTTTACGAAGTGGGTCGAGGCCAAAGCATTAACCCACATTACAGCAGAAGCCCCCAAAAACTTCATCTGGCGCAACATCGTGTGCCGCTTCGGCATTCCGCACGCACTCATTTATGACAATGGTACACAATTTAATGCGGATGTCACCCTGACCTTCCTCGAAAGGTTAGGCATTCGCAGCAACTTTACCTCGGTGAGTCACCCCGCTAGCAATGGCCTGGCCGAAGTCACCAACAGGACCATTCTGGATGGTCTGAGAAAGAAGGTGGCCTCCAACAGGAAAAATTGGCCCGATAAACTAGACGAAATCCTTTGGGCGTACAGAACAACTCCCCGCGAGGCTACCCAGCAAACACCATACTCCCTAGTATATGGCATGGAGGCTGTCACACCTCTCGAACTCATTGCACCTTCCCTCCGGATGACGGCTTATTCCACAGAAAGCAACCCTGAAGCACGAGCAGTGGACCTCGAGCTAGTGCAAGAACTCCGAGACAAGGCCCGCATTCGGACCACTGAATACCAGCGGAGGGTAAAACGCGCCTTCGATAAGCGCGTATCCCCCCGTGCGTTTGAACCAGGCGACCTGGTACTAAAAAAGATAGAAGCTACCGGACAGCATGTTGGTAAGCTTCAACCTAATTGGGAAGGACCTTTCCGGATAATTCGCACCTGCGGCAAGGGAGCTTACGAGCTCGGAGGTCCCGATGGGCGAATGCTCGCCCGGCCCTGGAACGTCGTCCATCTTCGCAAATTTTATATTTAAAAAAAATGAGGGGGGGAGAAAGAACAGGTACAGCAGCGGACATGCCGTCTGCAAAAATGTAATTACTATCTTTTGTCTTTTTTGGACCAGCATGGGAATGCCCATGTAAGGTCAAGGGCGCCGGTGCGTTATTATAAGCACGGCCTGACATTTTGTACTTTTGGATCAACACGGGAATGCCCGTGAGTGGTCGAGGGCGCCGGTGCGATATTATAAGCACGGCCCCAGTGTGTGATGTCTGACTAACAAATTCGAGGCCCGACGACACAAAATTGCCGTCGGAACCACCTCACAAAAAACAACTGATTATCACAAGGGCAAACAAAAGCCTAAGGGCAATAAATGCCTCTATAAAAGAATAAAATTATTGCGTTAAGAGGATAACCGAAAGTCCCAGGGGCAACGAACGCCTCCGCAATAAAACAATAGCACTTCTCATATCAGAAGGATAAAAGCCCACGGGCAACATATGTCACGATCGACAAAACCGGAAATCATCATAATAACTTCAGACCAAAGGCCCTCGAGCATAAAACAGCCGAAAACAACTTTTCCATAAACAGCGAGTGCGCGCTAGTCGTGCAAAGTACAAACGAACACTCTGAAAAGATGACGAGTACACACGACGCGCCCCGCAAGGAAAATTCGTGCTAGCCTCGGGCCAAACAACCTGAAGTGCGAAGCGGCAAAACAAATCTCCAAGGCATTACAGGAAGAGAGTCACAAAAGTGTGAATAAAAGCTCTGCAAAGAGCAACAAGTACACATGACTCTCGAACATGGCAACACAGGCGCGAGTCACAACAGTGTGAACAAAAACTCTGCAAAGAGCAACGAATACACTTGACTCGCGAAATCAAAAGGGACAGTTATGCAAAAAGCGAACGAAAATCTCAAAAGGATAACGAATGCGCATAACTCTGCTTTGGAAAGACAATAGCGAAAACCCGCAGGGTAACGAAAAAATCTCTCCAAGGATCCCGACGCACAGCGTAAACGAAAGCCCGACGGGGCAACGAACACGCACAAAACCGGATAAAACGTTCCACCATTCCGCAAAGACAACGAGCTTGCCTATACAATAGGTACAAACGAAAGTCGTGCGGAATAAGCAGGAATAATCTACTGGCCTCGCGAGACAACAAGTAGGCATGGAAACATGCCCGAACAAAAGGTCTCGCAGGAATGATCCACTGGCCTCGCGAGACAACAAGTAGGCATGGCAACATGCCCGAACAAAAGGTCTCACAGGAATGATCCACTGGCCTCGCAAGACAACAAGTAGGCATGGCAACATGTCTGAACAAAAGGTCTCGTAGGAATAATCTACCGGCCTCGCAAGACAAACGAGTCGGCATAATTACATGCTTGAACAAAAGTCTCGCAGGAACGTACACACTAGCTCCGCCAATACAGAGGACAAGCCCTACGGGACGTGGCGCAATAGTACAATATGCAGCGCAGACAACTCCTAAGCAGACACCTCCGCGGGATGAGCCACAGGAAGAAGGGGACCGAGAAGTCGCGGAAGCACGCCTCATGAGGTAAAGAAAACGGTCTATTCTTATTATATTTGCGGTACCAACGCGCATAAGGAAAGTATTCCGAGTCCCCCGAACCAAAGAAAAAGAACAGACAAACACATCACTGGATAATGTAAAAGTGACACAGATAAAACGTCGCCCGCTATCGCGGTGTAAACAAAGGTAAGGCCGTTCAATGAGAACCCCCCCCCCGAACCTATACGACCCTAAGGCTTATGTCACAATAATCGCGTAACGAAATAAGCAGAAAACATAAACATAAATATGGTCAAAACAACTGTATCTCGGATGGCTGAGAAACACTCCTCAGCAAACCACCCGAGCAAAAGCATACAATAAGTTCTGTTAAACACCTCCATATCTCGGAGGGTTCCTCACACTAAATACGCTCTGATAAAAATAAAAAATAAAAAACAAAGACGAAGAATGGGCTCCGCTCGACCCGACCATCCATCCGCGACATGCCTACTCGTCTTTATCCTGCAATAGGTGCAATTAGGTCGGGTGAGTATTCAGCGTAAAACCCGCGAGGCGATATACAAAGGAAAGAGTTATACCTGGTTCACTTTGAGGTTTCCTGGAAGGTCATCTCCTGGCTCTTGATTGTAATCCACCTGGTCCAACGAAGCCTCTCCTTCGGCAGTACCCGAGGCGGTCTCTTGGACCGTGGGACCCTCGCTGCCTTCCGCAGGACCTTGAGGAGACTGCGGCGGCGTATCATCTCTGTCCAAATGATGAGGCCATGGCGCGACCTTACGCCAAGTATGAAAAGGCATCTTGGGATCGCAGCTCACTAGATCCATGCTCGGAAGAACGGGCCCGCCATCAGGGCGAAGCAACTGACCGCCAGCCCTATCCCACTCATATCCTACCAGACCTTGGGGGGCCCCATCTTCGTCTGCCACTGGCATATACCCGAGGTCCTCAGGGGCGAAAGGATAAATGCCGGCCAAAACGGATAACTCAGTGTAAATTTGCCTCTTAATCATCCCTGTTAGTGACAACATCGCCGCAAGCTTAAAAGGATCGCTAACCAGGAATTCTCGAATCACCTCCTTCTCGTGATCGAGACGCTCTGCTTGCGAGTTCTTGATGGCAAGCAAGGCTTGGGATAACTGCTCCCGTACGAGCGTCAACTCCCGAGCCTGTCCCTCCTTAGTTCGCTTCAAATCCTCCACCTCCGCCTCACTATCAACGAGCCTAGCAACGGCCTCCTCGAGCAACTCAGTGCTCCTCTTCGTGCTGATCTCACTTTCCTCCAACGCGCGGGCCTTTGCGTCCACCTCCCCCCTCAGCTTATCGACCTCCTCAGCACTACCGACAACCGAGCCCCGAAACTTTTGGTAATCGTCATTCAAAGACTTGTACTTCTCCATCCAATAATCCCTCTCCACAACGGCCGCCGTCAAGTCCCTCGGCTCTACAGGAGACTGGGCCACTGACAAATTCTTGGCAGTCATCGCCTCCGTCGCGCGAGCAAACAGGCAGCCTATCTCGAAAAGACGACCCACCGCATCCAGCATCATACCACCCCCGCGCTTCTGAATAAGTCGACCCAAATAAGGGGGCTCCAAGGCGCGGAAGGCCTCCCTATAATACATCGCGCACTCCGGAGGCCGTTCCTTGGCACTTTGCATCTTAGCCAAATGAGGGAACAAGGCGAGGCACCCGTCCGGTTGACTTAACGGGAAGGGAGTCTTACATATGGTCCCTACCCCAACATTACCCGGAAGACCAATCCTGCGAGATCTCTCGGACGGGGTGGGTACCGTTTCAGGAGAAGCAGTCGTGCTTGAACTCCTGCCTCCACCTGGCCCTCCAGTTGAGGACGGAACTTCTTGAGCTAACACGACCGAAGCCGCGCCCGAAGGAGGGACTGCTGCTCCCGACAAGGGGGTAGTGGCGACATCCCTCGGACTCGGGGCTAAAGGTGGCCGCGCCATCCTCTTCTTGTTTACAGTCAGCCCTTTCCCTTTGACGACACGATCAATTTCGTGCGTCGCCTTCCGCTTCCTCGACTCTACACCTCCGGCCCCCTTCTTCACCAACTCGGTCGTTAGTGACCCGGAGTACAGCCCACCAGCGTGCGAACAGACCAACTCGGGGATCGCCTTCAGCCCGTTGAAGGAGAAATCCATTAGGCCAAAAGCTGCAACAAAAATATGAACTCAAGGGTCATATATATAGGGAAACAGTTAAGGATTCTTTATCAAAGGAATATATGTATATATGCGCGAAGGACTACCTTGCGACAACTGCCCGATAACCTCGACAGCCAGGTCTTCAGCAGCGCTCATCCGGAAGCGACTCATGTCGGGCTTCCCCTCCCACGAACTATCATCGTCACCCTTCTTAATCTGTCGCCACGAGCGACGAATACCTTGCAGCGACTCAACTTCCTCGGGTTTAGTCAAATACACCCAGCCCCTATTCCAGCTATCAATCTTCCTCAAAATCTTCTTATGAGTCTCATAGTCGAAAATTTCCAGCGCGTTAGTTCTCCTCCTCACGGCGACAAAATCCGATGAAGCCATGCACAGACTAAAATAATGTGCAAACAGGGCCATGCTCGGCCGTAACTCGGCAAAATAGACCTGAAACTCGTCGAATAACTTCTCGAAGCTGACAAGATAACACCACCCCACACTCGTCAGTTGGGCAGGGGTTATATCCAACTCTTTCAAGAAAGTAACCTGGAACGAGGTCAAAGGCAGCTGGAACCCGCATCGGGGCATCTTCCAGTAAATACAGAGCCCTTTCTCATCGTCATGGGCTCGATCGTCCGCTTGCGGCAATAAAAACCCCAACTGGTCCAAGGAAATGCGACCTCTCGCTTCCTTTTTCACGAGCTCGCCATAAAAAACGTCAACCCACCAACCCTCACTGCGACAACCAGTCGCCGATGGGAACAGAAGACTAACCTCCACAAACTGCGCATCATTTGCGCGCCCGGCGCGTCTCCTCTTCGAGGAAGGGGGTTCCTTAGAGTTCTTTTTCTTTTTTGATACCTGCGGGCGTGCTGAAACTGATGTCTCCCGAGAAGACCCCTGGCGATCTTGCACTTCGACTTCCTCCGACTCCCCATCCTCATCAACGGAACGGCTCTCGCTGTAGCTGGAAGAATAATACGAGGGATCCGCCTTCTCCAACGGGACCCGTTCCCTAACCACCTTTTTCTTCCCTCCCATCTTCGCTGACTGCAAAGGCAAGTTAATAAGATGGTCAGCGACGGGAGATATTACCGGGGGCACAATCCTCTTACCCGACGCGGCAAAAGCCCTTTCTAAGGCCGCTTTCGACTTCCCGGCACCTTTACCCCCTATCCCCTAATCCCACATCGCTGGATCACTCCAATCGATGGATTCGTTTGGAGAGCCCAGTTCCGCTACGGCCCCGTCCACAGAAGATTCCGGCTGTGCCGCCTTCCAATCAACGGACGACTCCGGGCCTATATCATCCCAATCCACGGCCGCCTCCCAATCGAAGAAATCTCCCTCGGAACCCGAATTAACGCCCGCCCCCGACATTTAACAAAACCTGCCCAGAAACTGTCTTACGGACCGACCGTAGGACCCCGCGTATGACAAACGCACAAGGGTAGAACAATACCGACTTGGTGGCGCACGGTATCGATCGAGATACCGGATCCCGAACGTAATAGATGCGACAGTAATACTTACGGATAACGAGCGACGCTCCTGGGAGATGTTCGTGCAGTCGTCCCCGCCAATTGTCCTTATTAGCGAGAGCGATGAGCGAGACTACTCCGATAATGGAACTTACTGAAAGCGGACGTCCGCACGGGCCCGCCTATCTTTATATAGGGCCCCCGTAAAAAACCGTAAAAATCAGCACCAATCTCAAGGGACAACCCTCGACACGTGTCTCGCGCCCCTTCGATCAGCCGCTTCAAAAACCCAAAACGTTGCGTCGCCCCGCCTTTTGGCACCAATATCCGAAGTTATATCGAACCGTCGCGTCTCTTCGGCTTTGTCTATACAAAAATCCCCATGACGTAGATCCCCTACAACCTTGAAGCGTACTGCCTCTCGAGACAGTAATCCCGCGCCGTTCCAACGAGTTAATCCTGACCCCGCGCTAGGATCACCGTTTACCCGAAGCAGGGGGCGGCGTGATCAAAATAGCAGCGGATCTCAATGACGTCAGCACGCTTGAGCGTTCATGATGGTCTGACACGTTCATTTATTGCACCTACAGTAACCCCCCGTTATATATATACCCACGGACCCTCCGTACCTAACCATCAATTATCCGTTTAATAAAAAGTCTCGGAGACATGGCACCAAAACCATCCAACAACCGTGGCAAGAAACCCCTCGACCAAGGCCAACCCAGTAATCCGAGGCCGAGGCGCCCGACTAATGTCCGAGACCTACCCCCCCAGATCCGCTCCAGCTGGCTCCGTTTCTTCCCGCGACGTCACCTCGACCGAATGCTGTCAAGCCCCAATAAAAAGCTTCAGGACTTCATCGAATACCTGATCGACGTGGAGGTACGCTCCTACGAGCACTGTCCCTGCTGCCTGAGGGCTCACCGCAATGAACCACCACCCGCACCCCCCCAGCGCGCCCCACCCAAGCCGGTAATCCTTCGCACCTGCCCCGCATGTGGAAAAACGGGCAATCGGTCAGAGATGCCCCGGCAGAGGTTCCACCAGGCCTGTCAACCCGAGGAGACTCACTACTTGTTTCCTATCCCGGGTCTGGAGAGCTGGCATTGCGACGAATGCACCGCCATCCTCAACTCCCTGGACGACATGAACGAGGACAGCGATGAAGGCGGCAACCAGGACGACGACATGGATGGCCCGCAATACCACCCCACTGGGTCTGGCGACACCGACCCCGAGGAGGAATCCTCCACTAACGGCGACTTCAGCGACTGACGCATTGCGTGAAGCCGCCCCACCAACCTGGCCGGACATCCACTACTTTCTCTTTTGTTCCCCGACATGGGGATAGCACCTTTTTTATTTTATGATAACCCTGTGAACTACTTTGTTTCGTCGAGAAGGAAAACTCTATAAACCACATGACATTACCTATAGTTATAATCTTTTCTATGTTGCAAAGTTCCTAAAAACATGTCCATATAACGGCGCACTAAGGCAGAATACTAAATGCACGTCGCTTGTATTGCAATCCCGTCGCAGCCAAACAGTACGCTACGTCACAATGCTGATTTAACATATCGATAAACCAACTGGCGCCGTCTGCCTTGCGACCTCTCAGTCCAACGTAGATCGCGAAACATTAACGGACATGCTACCTGAACTAGCCACCTAGCGACACCAACTCCATCTGATTACCAACACAAGTTGGTGCACCCCCTGTCTCAGGACAGTCCCGGGGACATATGCTTTACTTCTAATCTTACCAATAGCATAAAAACAAAGCCACCTCGTAAGCAGTAACCGAACATTCCATGCCACGCGACTTAAATAGTCCGGACAAAACAGACAATGAAACCATCCTCCCCTTATTCTAAAAAGCACGACTCGAGATAACTTGAATAAAAGAATAAAATCTCGACAAATTACCGGCACAACTGCCCCACGACACACCCTCGCGGCATTAAGACATTCTATACTCCAACTCACACACCTGGTATACACTACTACGCACGTTTCCCAAATATGGGCTAACCAACAGCGGATAGACCATAACTTAGCTCACGCACTCCGAAAATAATGAATTTTTTCACTAATGACACCTCGAAACAGCCGCCCCGTCAGCCCAAAACGCTTCGAAAGTAACACCAGTCAAACGACAGGCCTACGCCCGTCCAGTCAAGTCACCTAGCCCCAGCTTTTACGAGTCAGTGGGGCCCGGACGCGATAACCAATGGCACCACTCCGCCTATATATTGACCCATTCAGCTATAGGAAGATCATTCCTCACCAACTGATTCTCCACTCTGTAAACCAATCCTCACTCCATCCACCCTCCTAATGTCGTCAAGCGATTCGGTTAACAAACCCGAGCCGCGACGCCTCAACATTACCCTCCCCCGAGAGTCACCTCCCCACCGACCCCGCCCGAACCCCTCACAACCACCACGGCGGACGCTCTCGGAAGACGAAAGGTGGGTATTGCTGCAAGACATATCCCACCCAGACTTAGAATGGATGCTAGACCACGAAAACCTCCGAATTCGAGACTTTCTCGATGTCAAGCTTAGCTCATGTCCGAAGTTCACCCAGGAGGACGAGAACGCCCTCAAACCAGCCGCACCATCGTTACGCACATGCTTTGGGTGCGATGATCAAGATCCCAAGACCGAAATGGTCAAATGTCGAACATGCTTCGAGTGGCACCACATGTACCATTATAACATAAAAGGCCGCTCAGATCCCCGCCGCCGGTTTTGGCGATGCCCTCGTTGCATCGACCTCAACTTCGGAGGACCAACCTTATACACGGCTACCAAGGAAGAGCTCGAAGCGGACAATACTTACGAGGACACCGACAACGAGGTCCTCGCCTAAACGCTCCCCAGGTAGAGACATCACACCCGTCTTTTTGCCGAACAAGGAAACCGCGACATGACAGACAAGAGTGGAAACACCCTCCCAGTCTACCTCGGGATCCTCCTCGGCAACCATGCGGGTATACAGGGAACTAGTCGCCCTGCATATCATAGTTTATTAAAACAAATGTATCTATTATTGTGTATCAACAAAAGACAAAGGTTGTCTACAAAATATGTATCATTCCGATGTCATGTTATTAAACTTATAAAAATCATACAAAGTAATCTCGTTGTCGGGACCCCCTCTTCCCTCACACAACCCATCTTATATATCACATCGACAAACAATTTCCATCTCATAACCTCCCGACGCATACGCAGGCCCTCGTGCCAACTCAATATCTCGGCACCCGATAATAGTTAAAGCGGCCAATCGGCGGCTACATGCCAAGGATTGCCTGGGACCCACGTCATTTAAAGCCACAATAGCGCCTTACAACTATAAATACCAACCTCACATTACGTAAGAGGGGACAACCATCTCCTTCATTCTCAAGTCCATCCCTCTAAACAAAAATGCCTTTCAAACAAGTGGTTTCAAAATCTAAGAGGCCCGCAGACCAAGGTCAGAGTAGCCACGGCCAACCTCCCCCCAAATCTCGTCGCTCTTATAACCCACGACAAGTCCTCTCTCGTGCAGAGAGATGGGCCCTCCGCCAACGATTCTCCGAGGAGGATTTGGAATGGATGCTTCATAACGAGGACCTCCAAATCTGCGACTTTATCGACCTCCTCCTCGCCGGTGTACCCTCATTCACTAAGGAGGACGAGAACAACATCTATGATGACGTCGACTTTGAGCCCAAGCTGCGTTGGTGTGTCATATGCCACGATCAGGGGCCCAAGCACGAGATGGCAAAATGCCGGATGTGCTATGAGTGGAGCTGCTTCGAACACTACGACATCCGAGGTCGCTCGGATCCTCGACGCCGGTTCTGGAAATGCCCTGGATGTTTATCCCGCAATTCCGGAGGCCCGAGCTTGCACACCGCAACTCCAGAAGAAATCCAAGCGGATAACCTCTTTGAGGACACTGATAACGAGCGCGTTTAATGGCCGCCGGGGACCAGACCTCGCACCTGCCTCCTTCATCAAACAAGACCATCAAGCCTAGACATTGATAGGTCTCATATCCAAACATGTTATCTCAATTATGATTAGATCTGTATGATTTCGCCATTTTTATTACAATTAAGCTTTACATGATTCCGGAAAAACCTACGAATGCCCGCACTATCTGCGATGTTCTCGATTACTTACTCTCAAGGGAATAGGGAATTCCTCCTTATCGCGCCATAAAAAAAAATCCCGAAAACCCAGTCTCGGGTGTCACCAAACACACGCAGCTCGCCCAAAAAACGTACGCTGAAACCCCAATCTCAGGGGTTAACGAAATTACGACATTACAGGGAGAAAATGATAACACAGGTGATAACTATCTTGAAAACACAAAAGCCCTAAGACCAACCCGGGGGCCGTCAACAACAAAAGTTATGAAATATAACGACAAAGCAAAATCAGCACATACTATGCGTAACCAACAAGCGGTGCGACGTAAGATCATATAAACAAGAATTTCAAAATAACCAAAATACGAACAGAGAAACCCCGACGGATAACTCGGGGGCTGACAACAATGAAATACCTCACAAAAACCCCCAAGATCAACTCGGGGGCCAATACTCGCAAACATTAAAATAAGTTTTAGTAGCCGAGATAAGCTAAGAAAACTCCCACAATAGGACCGAAGCTGCCTTCGTTACGTGAGTCAAAAACCCGAAAGCATCATACTGATACATTTCGGCTTCAGGGGCTAATGATAGGTCCATAGACCAATGGCCCTTAAGAAGCCCAGGCCTGGCCCAACAAAAGCACTCCCAGATTTAAAAACACAAAAGGCCGGCCCAAAATAGAACAAAATAGAATAGGCCCCTCCCCCCACAGAAAACAGGCCACGAGGTCAAGAACAGCCCGGGATTCGGACCCCCTCCCGGGGCCAGCCCGAGGTCAAGAACAGCCCGGGATTCGGACCTCCTCCCGGGGCCAGCCCGAGGTCAAGAACAGCCCGGGATTCGGACCCCCTCCCGGGGCCAGCCCGAGGTCAAAAACAGCCCGGGATTCGGACCCCCTCCCGGGGCCAGCCCGAGGTCAAGAACAGCCCAGGAATCGGACCCCCTCCCGGGGCCAGCCTGAGGTCAAAAACAGCCCGGGATCCGGACCCCTTCCCAGGGCCAGCCCAAGGTTAAAAGCCCGAGACTCGAACCCCACCCCAGGGGTCAGCTCGAAATCAAATGAAACGAGGCTCAAAGCCTAAACATGCCGAACAGCCAGAAAAGGCCGACATACAGCCTCGTTGATTCGGCTCGTGACAGATTATGCGGATATTATCGCCTATTATGCGGACGCCTCCAAACAGTCATGAGGGCCCCCGTCATCAATGATGACAAGACCTCGCTACAGTAAAGTCGACCCCTATTTAAGGCAGAGAAATCCCCAGAGAGAGGGACCGCATATTTTATCACCACCAGAGGAGGTATTAAAAAGGGTTAGAGCGTTAATACCCCTCCGACACCCCGCGTGTCCACCCTCTCGGCCCGATTCGCTTGAACCGGGACGAGTTACACTTTCGGCAGCCAGCCTCCGCACGGCCTGCTTCCCAGGAACAGGACGTGCGCGCACCTTACTGGACCGAGTCCAAGTACGGCCCGGCCCTCAGGGGAAGGGACGTATCACGGTCTTTTCGCAGCTTGAGCCTAAAAGTTAATCAACGGGTTTGAACAGTCAAAACCTGGGTTTGAACAGTCAAAACCCAACAATTCCATACCATCTTCCAAGGCTTGCTTGAATATTTTAGCCGTTTTCTCCTTTTTGAAAGAGTACTTCTTATTCTTTCGTTCTTCTAATGATTTAGAATAACGACTATTTTGGTTATCGTGAGGAACTGGCTGAGCGGGTTGACTGTCGACTTATCTTGCTTCCTCGTCAGAAGAGTCAGAATCTCTGTTTTCGGTTTTGTTGGCTTTATTGGTTTTGACAACGTATACTGTCTTTGATTCTTTCTTCTTTGGAAAATCTCTCCTTGGTTTAAAAGAGGTCAATGACTTCTCTTCTATATCCGTTTGCCCCAACCTGGATACGGTGTCCACCAAATCCTGATAACTGTTAGGGTTGGCAACAATTAACATTTCTCTCATCTTGCCGGATGTACTTCTTATGAGCAAATCAACTGCCTCCCTTTCGGGTATAGAATGGCTCGACTTGTTGCTCATATTTCTCCAGCAATTGATATATGCCAGAAGAGTTTCGTTTGGCCCTTGTTTGGCCCATGCTAAATCAGCAAGTCTGATCGGTCTGCTCGCAGTGGCGAACCTATCTATGAAGGCACGCGCCATTTGGTCCCAGGATCTTATACTTCCTGGTTTTAGAGAGCAATACCATTGAAATGCCGGTCCTGAAAGACTTTTAGCGAATTGGCGGCAGATGAATGCTTCTTCTCTTGAAGAGTCTCCACATTGAATCATGAAGTAGCTGATATGCTGTTCGGGTCCCGTCTCATCTGTCCCATTTCCTGAGAACTTGGAGAATAAGGGAACAGTGTATGTTGGGGGGTATTTTGGTATATCGAATTTGGGAGGGTATGGCTTCCCTATTCGCAGTGTTGTTTGTTTTGGGGCAATCCCCATTTCTTGTAATTGACGGCTGATCATTTCTTGCACATCAACCGCAGTAAAGGTTGGGGAGGTTTCTCGCCTTTCATCTTTCCAATGTACCCTACGTCTTTCTTGAGGGTTTGGTCTTTCTATTCTTTCAAGCCCGTTCACGGGGCTGGACCGATTTGATGTTTCTCCCCTTTCTAATTCGGAGCCAGCGAGGCCTTTCTCTCGGATTTTAGCTATCAACCTTTGTTCCCTTTCGTGGGCTTGATGTACTTAAGCTCTAAGGTTTTGTACCTCGGCTTGCATTTGGTTGAAGGCGGATAACATTTTTTCTTGCGTTTGGGCACCGGTTTGACTTTCTCCAGCACATGGGGAAGTTGCCAAAACTGTATGGAAGTTCCCCATTGCTGATCCATCCATGTGACCTACATCTGAGCCACTTACGGTTTTGGGTTTGGCATTTATGGGAGGAAGGCATGCTGCATCAGACTCCTCCTCATCGTCACTCGGATTTTCGACGATGGGGTCCTTCCCCTTTCTTACCATGCATACGGTGGGGTTGGAGGGCTCAACAGGATGGTCATTTTCCTCTTCGAGGTCTTCATTAATAGTTATCATGAAGACCGTCACTTCTTCTTCTTGCTTAGGGTATGTTTTAGTGACCCTTCGCTTCTTGTGAGCGGTATTTGGCGCCACTATTGTTAAACTTCCAGTGCTGGAGGGGTGCAGATTTATTCGTGCCCCCAGCCTATCGTGTACACTGGCTGGTTTTCTCAGAATTTGAGGGGTTTGATTTGATCCCTTTTTGCTTGAGCTTTGAGAGGTGCTTGCACGCATCTCTCGACGGAGTTTTGGTTTTAGCGAGGCACCATCAGGTGCCCCCAGCCTTGGGGCTAAGAACATTGGTTTTGGTTTTGAGAAGAAGGCGTTGTTGTGTGCCTTAGGTTTGGAGGCTGGAAATGTCAGCCTCGACTTAATTGATGGTTGGGCATTATTGGATGCCCCCAGCGTTTGGGCTGGAAACGTCAATCTCGATTTGACGGAAATGGGTGTAGAGGTTTCTTGCGCAGGAAGTACATAGTATTGGTTCCTACGCTGCTTCAACATGCGAAGCTGCTTGTGGGCCTTATGAATGGCCATAGCAGTATCATCAACCATTCTGTGGTTGGTGTTCATCCTTTTCGGTTTATGGATGAACGAGACAATTTGAGGGACTTCTCCCGCTGCACGTATGTGTGCAGTAGAAGAATTTCTCCTTACCATCCTGAGAGGAGAGAATGAGTTGCGGACGGGAAGGGCCGGTTGAGCCACTAGCTCGTCCTGGTAAGCTTGGAGATTTCTCTTTTTGGTGACCGACAAAGGGGTCACAGGAGTTTGGTTGATCTTGGTTATTTTCTTAGACGCGCGTCTTCTTGCGCGCCTAGTTTTAGAGAGGGGAATGAACATCTTGCCATCCATTCCCTTTGGGGTGAGAAAATAGCATGCTTCCTCATCATCTTCGACTTCCTCCTCGGTGACGGACCCGAGGGATAGCTGTTCATTCATTGGAGTAGGAACAGGGGTTTCAAATGCCCTGACTTTATCAACAGGGACTGCAAAAGTCCCAAAATAAACGACTTCTTCGCCAGCTGGGAGGCTGGCAACTTGGGCAAAAGAGCGTGCGTTGATTGCGGTGTAAGCCATTCCTGCAAACAAGCAAAACTCAAAATTTCATTAGTCAATTTTCATATGTAAACTTATACATGAGTGTTAGCCCGATTATTCAACCCATAGGCGTCGATATCGAATATAAAAGGAAATGACATAACTCAAACGGTCCAATGACTTGTTGTTTGAGTGTTTTAAAGTCATTGGCTACTTGAGTATGTTCCTTTTATCTTCGTATCGGATCCCGAACCTGTGAGGAGGAGAATGTCCCACCGGGCGTGCCAAAACCTGTAGGGTGCAGAAAGTTGCACAGCTGATTTTGGAAGGTGTGTGCATGTGTTTAAATGTCTCAGGGTTCAGTGCTCTCGATTTTTTTTAGACATGAAGGAGAACATCGAATCTGAAACATTTATTTCTTTCTTTCTACAATTCCTTCTGGTTCACCCCCGACGGACCTACTGTTCATAATCAGTCTGTCGAGAGAGTTTAATGATTGTGGGGACGTTTAACTCCCAGCGGGCGCAAGCCCCCGCTGTTAATTACATCAGATGACCCTTCCAAGCCATGCTGAATACCTCGTTCATTCCGGGATTTGGTGCCTATTTATTGTGAATTGAATAAATGGGCTAAAAGGGGACTTATGTAAAGATTCTGGTATTGATTTGGTTTTCTATGTATTTGGGTGCATGTGTGTGTGTGTGGTTTCATATTAAAATAATATTTATTGTGTTTTAAAATAAGAGTTTGGATGTTTGAAAGATATACATACATCATTGACTTATATTTGATTCATAGCATGGTTATTTACATTTTAAAATAAAATCATCTAAATTGAAGAAATGGGTACTTTGGTCATTTCAGGGCTTGGTTGATGTTTGGACATGTTCAATTTTGGTTTAGAAACATGAATAATTCAATTTGGGTTCATTTGGAGGTGGTTTGAGTCAATTCGGACTTGAAATGAAGAAGTTGTGACCAAAAAGGACTTAGAAGGACTTATTTGTAAATATTTATTTTTCTGTCAGGGGCTTATTTACAAACTAAAGGGGTATGGATATACAATATGGAGTTTAAACAAGGTTTCAAGTGGAAATTGTACTTCCAGGGGTCATTTTTTAAAACGTTTTGGGCAAAAGAGGGTCTTTCGTAATTTTATAAGGGCTTTGCTGCAATTAAACTTCATCAGAGGGACTTGTTTGTAAAAGGACTTTTAACTTAATGTTTTTATTTATTATTTGGACTCTTAGATTGTCATTTTGTGCTTTTAGATTCGGGCTCAGAACTTTGAAATTAGGACTGGACATTGGATCTGACTTTGAGATTCGGACAAGGGGGTTCATGTCAAAACTTGGGCTATTGACACATGGGCCCCACATGACAGAGAGCTATTAGGCTTCGGACATCGGTTTCGGATGAAGCCTACTTTGAGATTCTGTTGAAGGATCATTTTCGGATTGATGCTTGCTTTGAGATTCGTGTTTCATTTGGACTTCCTTTTGGCGCCTAAATCGAAGAGACCATGTGGCTTTAAAGTTCGTGCTAGTGGATCGGGTTTCACACCCGAACTAGGGTTCTTCCATGGCCAGCAAGGGTTGGGCTCCGGTGGTGCTCCGGTCACGGCTGAGGCAAAGGAGAGCATGACTGGGATCGCCTCCCCTCTCTGAGTGCGCTGCACCCTTTGTCGGCGGTTGCCGGCCACCAGAGGTGGCGGTTCTAGGCCGAGGCGAAAGAAGACACTCGATTTGGTTTTTTAATCTTGATTTCTAGGCATTAGCATTATGATTTTCTTTAATTGTTTACCTATTCATGTTTGTTTCATTATGTAGGAACTAATGGAGATGTTGATTTTGAATTTGTTTAACCATCATTCATTGTTTGAATTTTTTAGTTTCTCGGCTTGGTACCGGGTCAGTACCGACTTGAGGCAGTGGGCTTCTCGAATCATGGCTAGGTCACTAAGGGACTTCTGGAATTTAACAAATGATCTAAACTTATTATTCAAGCTGACTTTCTCTATATATATATATATATATATATATATATTTTTTTTTTTTTTTTGCATTAATGGAAATTGACTTTTAAGACTTCATTTCCTTTTTAGAAAATTGGGTTAATTCATGAATTTTGATTTTCATTAAAATCATGCAATCTGCTAGCATTAAATCATAAAGAGATATGTGAACTGTGCTTAGGATGAATTTCATGATTTTTAGAATTTTATTTCTATTTTTAAGACATTTATTTTGACTGAGGGGCAGTGAAGGTAATTTTACCAAATTAATTGCTGGATTTCTATTTTTAACAAGCTGATTTTTGAAAATTCATAATAAATTGAAACAAGGTCAGAAAAATGTAAAGTTGATGTCTATTTTATGTATTTTGAAGTTTTCTATCTAACCATGATATTGATTTTCTGATTTGGATTTTTAACCAATTTGTAATGTTCATTTTACCAGCAGCAGCTTATTGCTGATTTTTCTGTTTTTTAAACATGAACTTTGAAAATTCATATCAATTCGAAATAAGATCAGAAAAATACAAAGTTTGTGTCAATTTTATGTGTTTTGAAGTCCTCTATTTAATGGTGATGTCCATTTTTCATTTTGGTCCCTGTATCAATCTGGATTATTCATTTTGCCAGCAGGGGTCATTTTAGCACTTTTGAGTGCTTTTCTTGTACCAATGGTACATGCTTTGGATTTTGGTGCTGGTACTGTTCACTGGCTGGTACCAGGAGCTATGGAAAACCTTTATCATGATTGGTTTTGAGGTTTGACAAATTTGAGTAGCTTTTAGGCTACAATTTGATGCAAACAAAGAGAAAGAGGAAAAGGAGAAAATCCAAAATTCCAAGAATTCATTGCACTGTTATTTTTTTAACATCAAAATCTATTGAAATTTGGTTTTATGCAGGGAAGCCCCTGATTTTATTTGAAATTACATTTTTTGTATAATCTCACTTGACAAAAGGGACAAATCATTAAGAGATCATTGATTCAAATGTACAAATGATATTTTCAACATGGTTGACATCTATTTGCAATTTGAACCTCATTCTTTCACTATTTTGCATAAATGTCTATTTGATCTCTTTATATTGTGCCTTTTATACACATGATATGCATTTATGCATGAAGAGATCATCTAGAACTTATTTGTGCAACATAGGTCCCATATCAAGGAGATTATAATGGGAACTATACAGCTCAACCACCATAACTCATTTTTTTTATTACTTTTAACCTTTTCTAACAAAATAACCAAATAAATTGGATGTAATAGGAACTATACAGCTCAACACATACATCTTCATTACTTGATTATTTCATACAAAGTTTAAAAGCATGAAAAGTCAAGAAGAAAGTGCAAAAGAAATCATATTTTTCATATTTCGGTTTTTTGTGTTACTTTTATAATAATGGACTAAAATAAAGTGCAAAGAGGGAAACAGAATATTAAGAACTAGAATTATAACATGTATACATATTTTTGTTGTAAAGGGCAGAAAAGAGAAAAAAAGGAAAGAAAATATATATATTTTTTTATTTAATGTTTTTATGCATATATCATTTTTGCTTGATGATCACTAAACTTCATACTTGCTTATAAAATAAGCTCAAAATGTCATGAAGCTCTCTCATCTTTGTATTTTGCAAAGTTCAAATAAAATAAAATAAATTAAAAGAAAATAGAGTAGAAGAAGCTCCAACAGTAAGAGAAAAGGCAACAAAATTCAAATAATAAAAGAGATTTATTTCACCAAATAAATCTTTATTCATATGAACTTAGCCATCAAGGTCTTACATTTTTGTAGGTATTTAATTGCCTAATTTTCGTTTTTCTCTATTACAAAGGAGGAAGAACACTAGTCTTTCTTTTCTCTCTTTCTCTTACTAATTTTTCTTTCCTGTGTGCTATGGTGGTCTCTCTCTTCTTTTTCAGTATCTCCCCTTTTCAACTGAGCTCTAGGTGCCTTCTTATAGGCAACTGAGGGCCTAGGGTTTAGGGTTCAGCTGATGTGGTTTTCATCACGCCCATCAGCTGTTTGATTGAGGGTCTTGATCAATTTGTGCCTTTCATGAATGCATACATGGCAATGCTTGACCAATCATATTCATACACTTCATCTATTATTTTTTGTAGCATTCATAGCCTTTGGATCTCATCAGATCATTAGAACCAGCATCCTAGCCCTTCATGAACCGGCCTAATATGGTAAGCTTGAAAAACGTGCTCCTGCACCCTGGGAGGGGAATATCCCACTCTTGGCTTCATCCAGGGAGAATGTAACACGTATAGGGATGGACCACTGAGCCATATACAGCTGTAGGGTATGAGGTATGGTGCCTTGGCGGTACACCCAACTTAATTATGCACCCATATTGATATTTGTGCCCTTTGCAGCAGAGGCATGGTATATAGCATTGCCTATCTTTAATTAAGTTGTTCTGGGGTTCCATCTTACCCTCACAACAGCCAATTCATTGTATCTACTTAGAGCAAAAATCGGGTTAAACCCATACCCGCAATGTATCATCTCGGGTTCACCTTGAGTCAAATTGGCGACTTATATATCATCGCAAGGTCTTGAATATCACCCCTTAAAAGTTTTAGAACTCAATTTGCATGGTATCCCGAGTTCTCTACTTCACCCTTCTTTCTTTTTCGGTCAAAATTGAGACTTGAGAGCTAAAATTCATTTGTCAAATTCCAACAGAGAAAAGGGGAAGGGAATTTCCATCGGTTTAAGGTGAGGATTGGCCAATAGATTGAGCCTTTAGTTTAAATTTTAAGCTTTCGATTTAACCAGGTTGCGGGCTAGAAGAAGAAGAAGGAGCTACTGCAGCAAGGGGCCTACCGGTCAGCCTCCTCTGTGCTACAGTGTCCTTTATTTTATTTTATTTTGTTTCTGTTGCCTGGACCCGGTGTGCCTTGAGCCGTGTATAGGCTTGTTCATGGTATACGGTGCACTGGAAGCATGCTGGTTGAAGGGGTCACCCGCTCCTCTTTTTAAAACCAGCGATATTTACTTCTCCTTGCCCGATCTCGGTTTACTGTGGACCGAGAGGATGACCTCTCGGTGTACACAGTGTTGTTGTGATGCACCGAGTTTATGCATCGTGAAGGGGTCAAATATGGTTTGAATTAAACCCCCAGCGCCTAGCGCCTGTATCTGCCTGGTCACGGCGCACCATAGACTGAAACGCTGACAGTTCGGTGTATCCTGTTCTACCTTGGTACACCGTATCCATTTGCCAGGCTGGCTTGGCGCAAAACCACCTTGAGTCACTGATGAGTGGGCCCCGAACTATCAGATATGCTTGGTGCCTCCAATTTGTACCCAGAGCAGTTTTAAGGCTTGGTTTGCTTAAGTGTCACCAGATTTTACACATTGTACACATCGAAATTCAGGGTTTCTCATGTAGCTCATCACCAGGAATTTTAATATGTCGTTATTTGATCTTTTGACATGTCATAAGCATGTTTTATTGTCCCAAGGTGACTACTCGTTATGCTGAATGCTAAGTAGTAACTTTTTAGGGTCAAACATGTACTAATTCAAATGTTTTATTACAGAAAGTGCTAAAGGACTCAAGGGCATAATATTGATTTTAAAAGATCCCTACATGGGGTCCTGCTGTCTGAATGGCAAGAATTACTTAAAATAATTTCCTTGCAAAAAGAGGCAGGACACAACAGATTGTTCTTTATGGAATTGGGAATCCAAGGGAAACTTCACATCCAAAAGCCTTTACATATTTCTGTCCTTTAGAGGGGTTATCGTGAAAAATGACCTAATCTGGTGGAAAATTCCAATGCCTCACAAAATTCAGATTTTTATGTGATTACTGTACCAAAATAGAATTTTGACTAAGGTGCAGCTTCAGTCCAGAGGGTGGCAGGTTAGCAATCAATGTGTCTTGTGAACAACAGGACTAAATCAAGAAACTCATGTACATTTGTTCCTGTTATGTCCTTATATATGTCTCAAGTATGGTTCTGGATGGGTGCATGTTCGGACTTGCATAGAACATGGTTGTCATTTGAGGATGTGGTGACTTATGCTCAGAATCTTAGTGTAAATAAGTGCAAGCTTTTTTTTACCATGTCTAGTGAGGTTTATTGGGTTATTTGGAAATAGAGAAATAATAATTGCTTTAATTTCGGACCTTTACGATCTGTTAAGAACACTATAATTCTAACTTGCTCTACTTTGGATTACTAGGCAGGTAACATGAAATCATAGGTGGTGGCTCAACTGTCACAATGGAAACCCGAGGATATGGACATGATCTCTCTGTAGTGTGTGGGACCCTTGAGTAATATGTCCTTGAGCGAAGACACAAAGATGAGGCCAAATTATGTGTTGCTGGCACAAGAATCTATGTAATGAGATACATGTTTGATTTGATTTTCAGTTTTCTGATTCAGTCTGTAATAAGTGATGAGTCAGATATTAGTGCTCTGAGCAGTGGCATTTGTTTTGTTATGCTGCATTTTTTGGATTTGTTTTTTTTTTTGGGTTAGGATTTTGTGTTTTTTTTGTTTTGGGTGCCTGCCTATGATGCTAACTGGAGTATGTTTTGAAATCTTGCTAGTGCCAACTAATGGTTCAGTTGGCTGATTTAGTAGCTAATTAAGGATAAGAGTAAGTGTGTAACTGAGGCAACAAAGGGACCCAAAACAACAGGGCTTTTAGCAACGGGACTAAGGATATAGATGTATAGATCTAGTGGAGTCCGGATCCCCTAAAGTAACCTAATTTTTGAGTTTAGACGTGTACAGTGCCTATTCGGTGGTAGCGCAGGGGGCCAGTATTATTTGTGGGGTTTAGGCTCTTTAAGATTCGTGTTAGAGCATCTTGGACGGTTTGGATCAAAACTCAAAAATTGGGTTAATGCACTGGATCTGAATTCGATCTAGTGAGCCAAGGAAGCAATTATCTGAAACTGGTACTGGTACCACTTCGGTACCAGAGACCAGTTAAGGAAGCAATAAATGCTGAGAATAGGTATAGTTGGGTAAGAGGCTTAGAGGTAGTTGGCAGCTAGGTTACTTGTTCAAACAATCTTTCATATCAATTCAGTGGGCTTTCAACTTTTTTTTTTTTTAAAAAGAACATTTTGTTGTTTAAGGTATGTTTGTATGTAATTGCATATTTGTTTATCAAACATTGTTACAGTTATATGTGAAAACTGAAAACATCATATTCATTAATATTACAAAAATTACTTTCGATAGATCTGACAGGAAGCAGAAGTGAATTGTCTTTCCATCATGATTGGTTAATATTAATGATGACAAAAAATATGAGATTTCGTACAACACGGCAGTCTCTCTCTCTCTCTCTCTCTCTGTTTTTTTTTTTAAAGCGAGCAGTCACTCTTTTAGTTGCAATGTTTATAAATTTTAAATGTTGTATGATTGACAAATATATATAGTTGTCCAATAACAATTAGTTATTTGTTCTTAATGTTTAGTTAAATATAAAAAAATAAAGATGTCCAAAGGTGGATAGAATTTGGATAGACACACTCTTCATCTATTTGGTTACCAAGGTCACTTAAATAGTTAAATCAATTATTTTTAAATTTTAACTTATCATGAAATTCTATATCAATAAAATTATAATTCTCATACCCAAATATAAATGAATACAATACAATGAATAGTACATTGGAACATTGAACACACAAATAAACACCAAGTATATAATTTTTCAGGTACAAACTGTCCAACAACAACAAGCACACTTTACCAGTAGAATCTCATAGCTGTACCTTTCTAATTTAACTCCTCCATAAGCTCCTGGAACTTCACCATAGCGGAGCTCGGTAAACCGAGAAGTACGTTGATGCTTTGGCGCTCCTCTCCATGCGCCAGAAACAATATCACCTCCTTCTCAGGCAGCATCACCGGCCCAGAGGCTGTCGGCTGACCCCACCCAAAATCGGCATCTTGAAATGCCAGCCTGGACCAGGTGGTTATCAGCAGAGTAGCAGCTAGTGACGGACGTGCACGTGTTGTCTCAAAGTAGTCAATTGCCGATCGAATGTACTCGTCAGTCACCAGTTTTATCGCACCTTGCACCAAGCCAACAGAGTGCGACAAAGGATTTGCCAGTAGTTCATTTGATGTTGCAATTGCATTGGTCAACACAATACCATTTCCGAAATATCCTTTGGGAAGCGGTGGGTTAAGGCGCTGCCGGCCATCCACAGCAAAAAGCAACTTGGTCTTCTGATCGGGGTTCAGTTGCAAAGCAGCTGTGCGGGCCCGCCATACCATTGCTGTCAGTACCTCGAAAGATGTGCATTTGTTGATAATGTCATCCTCTAGGGCTTTAGACTTGACGCGGTCGAGGTCTTCAGGCTCAAAGTAGAATGATCGGTAAAGTAGTTCTTCTTTGTATAACGAGGCCGCATCAGAGATGTCTGCGATTTCTTCAAACTCGTGGTGTGGGTTTGAGATGATTGGTGAGTCACGGGGTTTGAGCACCGAGCGGTCAATAACGGGTGGGACTGACAGTGGGAGGCCACGAGCAGTCTGGCCCCATGACGACACAAACTCCATTGCACCAAGCCCGTCAAACATGCAGTGGTTCATTGCCAGGCCAAGGGTGAACCCGCCACACTTGAATTTTGTCACCTAAATTAAGGATGAAAGTTAAATTATGTTAATTTTTATATTTGTCTTTTTTCTTTAATGTCTGTTCTTTTTCCAAGTTCGGTAAGTAAATCAACTTCTATGTTTTGCCTCTATTTGTCATGTTGAGTTAGTTTGTCAATTATGAATATCTCCTCTACTTCTTCTTTTTATGCTTCAAATTCAAATCAAAACAAAAGTTTTTAAAGCAGGTATCCGATAAATTCTCAATTCACAAACCTACAGTACAGATAATGTTTTGAGAAATAAACTTGTGTTAGTGAAGTAATAAACCATACCTGAGCAACCAAAGGAGGTATTTCCAAAATGTTCTTAGCACCAGGAACGTCATACACAAGCTTTCCAAGTGTTACTGGGTCGGGTTTTGCCAAATCGCCAATATCTGCCATGTCACAATCCGCCTCTGCCTCAACAAACATTGCACCCTCAGCACTGCAGTCTACAATAAGCTTCATTTCGGGACTGATCGTCAGACGACCTGCCAGGGGATAGTAGTGCACCAAAACCCTTGCTAAGGCATCCTTCATAGCTTCAACCGCGGTTTCATTGCCTTTTTCACCAGATTTGAAGCAGTAGATGGTTCTTATTATGACGGCTATATTTTGATCCAAATTTGATAGATAATAGAGGCCGTTCGGGGTTTCTGTGGCCGGTGCTACAAGTTGGGGCTCACCAGCCTTGACCAAAACTTCCTTCTCATTTTGCAATGCGTCTTTTAGTTCAGCAATCTAAACAAAAAAGATGATTAATTAAGTAGAAAAATAACATTAACAATGATAAGAAAATGGCAAGTGATGAGACATTTTAATTAAGGAGATAATTTTTTATTTACCATCTTTGCAGCTCTCTTTTGTTGGCTTAAAAGGGGACTTAATTTGAGAAAGAGTGAGGCTTGAAGGGAGATTGAGAGTAGAGAATGATGCTTGTTGCTTTGCTCTGTTTAACCATGTTTGTGTGTATATATATACAGAGGAGTTCTCTTTTATTTTAATCTGACTTAAGGTGAGATTGAAAGAGATGTAATAGAGATATGATGGAATCTCTGGAACAGCAGCCAGCAGCAAAGTCAAACCCAACTTCTCAACAGCCAAGTCATAGTCAACTACTTAACAAAGTTAGTTAGGCCTAGTGGTTAGTTGTAACAGCATCACTAATTGGTTGTTAGAGGGTTACAATTGTAATTAGAGAAGATGTTAAGATGATGTAAAACCGTTTCCTATATATATGGGTAAACGAGTATTGTACAATTCAATGAATCAAAGATGAATAATAAATCTTGAATTCAATCATTTCTCTTCTTCTCTGTTAAGAATTTCAAGATGTATGAAGGATTGTTGGGGTTAGGAGAACATAATAACTACCCAATCAAAGCATTATTCAATGTATATATTTGGTGGCGTAATGTTTAACTAACATCAACGTTTGTGTGAAGCACTAGTACACTTGAGCAAAGTTTTCTCTAGAGCATTCTAATTTTATGGGGGTACGGATATAAAATACAAGAAAAAGAATATATATTTTGTACTGAACATAGACCCGCTAATGAAACACGTGGATTTAATTGGCAAGTTTGTAAGTTAATTTTGTACTCTCCATTTGAACAACAATGGACAGATTCCTTCTCTGTGGAAATTTATTAAATTTGAAGAACAATTAGATACCATCCTGAAAAATACTTAATTCATGATATAATACAAATTAATTCATGATATAATACAAGTATGTTTTCTCATTTACGGACAGGATAAATCGTAATTTTTGTAATTTTTTTTTTGTACATGTACGCTATGGAAGGGATAGACATTTCAAGGTGTTTCTCCAGCTAATTGAAATGGGAGTAGTTAGGATTAAAACTACAAAGATTTAATATTTAAATGTTTGTGAGTAGTATTGTAAATGTTATAAATAGAATTTTAAAAGCTTGGATATAAGCATTGAAAATGGAAGTTAGATAAAATTGAAAAAATTTGCTGTTAAACTAGTTGAGGACGTGCTCCGGTATGATTGCTTGAGGATCAGAACATTTCTCTTATACAAAAGTAAAAACTATGACGAACTTATTATTATTTTTTTTTTATAATAAAATTGTGCATTATAAGATTTGAAGTTGGAAATGTTTGCGAGTACCAAAACTTGTTAAAACTTTTGAACAAGTAAAATTGCAATTATCACCCCCCACATGTTATTTTTATCTTTCATGTCAAGACGGCCGTGATTTTTATTTTTATTCAAAAAAAAATATATTTTAATATAAATAACCACGTTTTTAAAAGAATTTTATTTCTACCCAAACCGCTAGGAATATTTGCGGTTTGAATTAACAATTCAAACCGCTAAGAATCCTAGCGGCTTGAATTATTAATTCAAACCGCCAATATTCCTAGCGGTTTGAAATAATAATTCAAACCGCCAATATTCCTAGCGGTTTGAAATAATAATTCAAACCGTAAATATTCCTAGCGGCTTGAATCTCTTTTTTTTTTTTGAAAAGTTATAACTGCGGGGGAGAGGCTCCGTAGAAGAGAGAAAAAAAACAGAAGAAGAGAAGGAGGAAGAGGAAGAGGGAGGGAGAGGGAGGGAGAGGGAGGAGAGGAGCTCTGAAGGAAGGAGGAGGAGGAGGAGATGGCGAAGTCTGTCAAGTCAGGTAATTTTATTTTACATACGTATTTACTGTTAATTACATACGTATTTTTTACATACGTATTTACTGTTCACTACTGTTCACATACGTATTTACTGTTCGCATACGCATTTACTGTTCACATACGTATTCACTACTGTTCACATATGTATTTACTGTTCACTACTATTAATTACTGTTCACATACGTATTTACTGTTAATTACTGTTCATATACGACTATTCACAACTGTTCACAATTGAAATCAGTAAACTGACCAAATATTTGTCATTTATGAATGTAGTTTATTGGCCATGTCTATTGCAATTTCAATACATTTTGGAGGAAAGTTCATAACTGACCAGTATGGAGTACGTTACTCCAAACCTGCAGCAAATACGTATTGGGTTGATGAAAATTTCTCATTTGAGCAGTTGCAATCGCTTATTTATGAAGCGAGCGGCTACAATAGGAATCGTTGCCAATTACAAATTCAGGCCCGAATGGTCCACGTAGGAAAGTATGTCAAAATCACATTGGGAGATAACGGGGCATTGAGAGGTCTAATAGCGCAGGTTTTGAGGTCTGGCGAATCATTATTGGAAGTTTTTGCACGCAGAATTCGCGAAGAGTCAGGGGCCGGAAGTTCAGGCCAAAATTCGGTTGCCCAACATTATCAAGAAGATAATGAACCACACACTCCTTTTATCGTAATGCCTGTACCAGAACCGGAACCAGAAATATACAATAATTCACCCCAATCTCCACCTTTTGTCCCACCACGAGTACAATCTCCACATTTTATCCCACCTATATCCGTGTATGAAGGTCCTTCATCCTTACCTGGGCCTGAACCAAATCCTCACCCCAGACCGCCACCAGTATAGGAAGATCCAAACGAGTTGGAATTTGAATTTATAAACGAGGTACCGGAGGAGAATCTGCAAACTGGGGATGAATTGGGGGAAGGAGACTGTGACATTAATGATGAAGGAGATGAAGAAGATGAAGAAGAATACCCACAGCCCACTGTGAGACAAAATAGAGAGAATATGCCGTTAGGTGGCCGTTCTGAGACTCACCCTTTTGTAAACTTCAATGACACATCTGCTTTTCGAGAAGCAGATGTTTCTTACTATGGTCGTTGGGTTGAGTACAAGAGTGAGCTCGCAAAAGGCCAATACTTCGTAAGTAAAAAGCAACTGACGAAAAAGATCAGAGAGTACCATGTTGACAAGAACAAGGAGACATATACGAAGAGAAGTGACACATCCCGGCTGGAAATTAGATGCAGCACTCCGGGTTGTCGTTTCAAACTGAAGGCAAGAGCAACAAATGCCGGAGATACATGGATGATAACTGAGCAAGACACGCCTCACACATGCGAATCTGAGTACACCAGGACGGACCATGCACAACTCACGGCATCAATTATCGCAGATATCATCGAGAGCAGCATTAAGGAAGACCCCACTATGAGCATCCGGAGTGTGGCACACTGCGTGAGGGTTAGGTTTGGCAGTATAACCCTGAAGTACAACAAACTTTGTAGAGGTCGTGAGATTGCAGTAGCCCGGCAATTTGGGAGTTGGGAAGAGTCGTACAATTTTATGAAACTATTGCTTATCGGGATATGTTACACGAATCCCGGCTCAAAATACCAATTTCTGACAAGTCCGAGCATCGATAAAAATACAGGACTGGTCAAACAAGGTGTTCAGAAATTCAGGGCCGTGGCATGGGCTTACGGACCATGCATTACCGCATTTGATTATTTAAGACCGATGATCAGTATAGATGCAGCCTTCCTTTATGGGCGGTATGAGGGCAGACTTTTGATGGCTTGCGCCTATGATGCCGATAACCAATTGCTACCTCTAGCATTTGTAATTGTACATACGGAGAATGAAGAGAATTGGGGTTTTTTCTTATAATGGCTTAGGATTAATGTGATTTGTGTTAATAGATTCGTATGTGTTATATCGGACCAACACAAGGGTATCAAAGCTGCATTGAAACCTGAATACGGATGGGATAGGGATAATTTTGTGCACATGTATTGTATCCAACATGTTGCAGATAACCTGATCCAGGCGTGTGGGAAGGACAAATGGTATGGAACTAGGTTCAAACAAGGAGCCAGGAAGAAGAAGCCAAGAAGGCTGAAAGAGATGTTCGAAGATTTTTGCTCGGTATGTCTAATATTGTCTAATTTATATCATTTTTGTTTCTTTTAGATGCATTTTGTCTAATTTTGCTTTGTTCTATTGCAGCAAAATCCGACGTGTAATGCTTTTCTGAGGAGAGTGGGCAAAGTACGTCCTGATGATGTCATGGAGCCGTCAAATTTTGAAAAAAATTTCCAGACCTGTGATGGAGGGCACCGATTTGGTATCATGACAACAAACGGCTCTGAGTCCCTGAACGCTGTCTTCAAGGATAGCCGGATGTTGCCCGTGGCTGCACTTGTAGAGGAGACATTTGTCAAGTGCAATAGGTGGTTTGTTCAACGGTGACAGGCAGCGACGGAGCAAAGCAATGCAGAACAGCCTTTTTCCATACGGGTACATGTTAAGCTCGCCAAACGGTGGGAGAAAGCTACAAAAATGGATGTCATCCCATACTCGCACGGCGAAGGTAATTACCAAGTCACGGGCCCAAATGAATATGTTTCAGTAGTCCAAACGCAGGATGGAACTATGTCAATTATTCATAGAAGGTTCCAGTATATCGTGACATTCGGGCCAGAGAGAAAAGTGGAATGTACATGCAGAGGTATCCAATTAACTGGAATTCCGTGTGCTCATGTGTTAGCGGTTTGTCGTCATAGAAACTAGTCACCCGACCTATTTGTTGCCCACTGGTATAGGGTGGACTACCTTCTGAGTACTTGGAATGCACTGTTTGTTCCTTATGGCAATCCTAAAGATTGGCCTACAACCACAACCCCTAAAATTGAGCCAAACAAAGATTGGATACGGCGTGGTAGGAGAAAACACATCCGTCAAGATATGACTATGGATGAAATGCAAGGTAGGCGACGGGGGCACCATCCTCGCCGTTCCACTTCTGAAAGGCAGAGGCGAGGTATGTCACATTCAATCCTAATTATTTTTGGTTCTAATGTTGAATAGCTTACTAATTAACATATTTGGGTTGCAGAGGCTCATAACGCAGCAAATGTAGCAGAGAATGAGCGAGTTATGGCAGAGGCGAGTGGATCGCAAGGGCCGCGGCGAAGCACAGCCAGAAGCCGTACAGCAGCCCGTGAAAATGCAAATATGATGTTTAGGGAGGCAATGTGAGAAGTACTGGCAGGATGGGAGGCGGTTGGAATGCAAGGGCCTTCAGGTACTACCCAGCGAAGAAGGAGCACAACTCAAGCAGGTAGGAGGAGCACATCTGGCGCAAGGCCATCCGATACAGCACACCAGCAAGAAGAAGGAGTGCAACTAGCTAGAAGGAGCACATCTCAATTAGGAAGGAGGAGCACATCTGGTACAGCTAACGAAGCGCAAGCAGGACCGTCCGGTACAGCTAACCAGCAAGACGAAACAGTGCAACAAGCTAGAAGCAGCACATCATCATGGGGATCTGGTCGGCTCATGGGATTAAATTTTAGATGGAGTCGTAGGAATTAACTTTATTGAGATGAAGAATTTTTACATTGAGGTTTGTATGAACTTTATTTGTATGTATTTTATTATGTTGCTGTTTTTTTTATTATTATTTTTCAAATAAATTGTAGACGAGGAGGATGGACAGTAACAATCGAGGAAAGAGCGAGGAAAAGAAATGCAATTTAGGCTGCGGAAGGTTTAGAAAGGACTGTCCAAAATGTGTGCACATAGATGAATTTTTTAAACGAAATGACATATCTGATGATGATTTTGTAGAACACCCCTACGGCTATGGATTGGGAAAAAAAAAGATGATGTACAGACGCCTAAGGCTAAGAGTAAGGCTAAGACTAAGGCTAGCACGTCGTCTGTTGTTACCGAGCCGTCATCGTCAACCTCGGACGATGAATTTGTTCCATGTACGTTCAAGACCGGTAAGAAGAAATAGTATGTTGTTCAGTTCGTTTGAAATTTATATTAAGTTTGTATTTTATATTTTGGAAATTATGTTGTTCAGTTCGTTTGAACTTTTCGTATTGTATTTTATATTTATATTAAGACCGTATTTATACTTGTCATATTGTTGTTCTTAATTTTATTATGTTGTTCTTAATTTCATTTTTGGATGTTATTTCTTTTTGTTGTATGACATAATAAATACTATCATAAAATGATAAAAATATATAACATACCTCCAACCATACCATAATAAAACATAACGAAACTACACTACACTAAAAAATAAACTACAAAACTAAAGTAAAACATAATAAAATATAGCATAGCACAACTAAACTAAGTCTACCAAAAAACCCTCTATCCATCGTATTGCGAAGGGGAGAATCGGTGAGGTGGTCTACCCCTGTTTTCTCTACTGAACATGCGCTCATGCCAATCCTCCCACTGAGGTTGTCCTGCCTGCGTGACGCGAGCTGGTGTAATATGATCCTCGACCTCGGCCTCTATGCTCATCGTAAGTGCTGTATCCCATGGATCCGAGGCCACGTGGGTAGCTGGCAGTGGCGGGGGAGTATGGAATATGGATGCCACAAACTGAGACTCATACTCATGCTGAGTCCGGCTACCAGAGGCCTCCCAATCGTGAGCCATCTCTGAATACGGCTGATGCGGTGGCAGGGAGGCGGCTGTATCCCACTGATCATCCGGAACAAAGTCTGCAAGGCTAAAACTCAACCTCTCATCCTGCACAGACTGGATCTCTGGAGACTCATGATGCTCATGCGGCTCAGGCTGTGTCGGCATGTATGCAGGACCCTGCAATCTTACCAAAAATTTAGTAAATTTTAACTATCTTTACTTACAATAAAAGAATAAATAAAATAAAAAATCACATACCGAGGGAAGAACTGGACGCCCGTGCTGGTCACGGTAGGCGTGCCAACCGGCCATGCGCAGTACCCAACGATGATAATCCCACTCTGGCTGCTCTGATGGCTCCGGTGGCATCTCACTGGTCACTACTGGTGGCGCGTCAGGCTCGTCCGGTTGTACTGAGCGCCAATCAATATTCTCTCCGGCGTCTCGTAGCATGGTGACCAGCTTTGCCTCATGGCCGTGGTCCGCAATGCATGGGGCAACCAAGTTCAACATCGCGTGCCCGACCGCTCTATAGCCACGTTTTCCAAGACAAACGATTGAACGCCCGGCACCTTTAAGCGCTAACAACAGCTATAAAAAACGTTAGAAAAAAGAAAGGTTACGATAAAATGTTCATAACGTATAAAAATGTGTTGTTTTAGATGCATTACCTGGCGAGCACCTTTCCGGCCAGTAGGGGTATAACCATCATCTTCGAATATCTGTGCAGGAAGAAAATCGCCGTAATCTCCCTCTATATACACCGAAGCCATGCCGACCCGCAGGTACCAAGCCTGATATCTCAATAGGGGATCTCCCTGGAACTGCATCGCATCAATCTCCGGCATCTGCCATAAGTTGGCACTCATATTGCCCGCCTTGATGTAGTACTCCGAGTGATGCTCACTCCAATCTCTATCCCAGTGATTACCGTGTCTTATCCTGTAATTCATATGTTAGTTGCAATTTAAAGCCAATAACTAATGTTAAGTACAAAAATGCTAAAAAGAACATAACTTACCCGTGTAGCCTCATGATCACAGATCTCGGGACGTCTGGATCTGCGGGGATGAGTGGAGGAAAATGAAACTGACGGAGCACCCGGTCTGGATAGTGGTGCTCCACTATCTAGAAGCACACCAGCGGTCCCCTGTAGAGCCACATCTCGTGATCATCCGCTACAATCTGCGGCAACCTCCCCTCAGTGTATAGCTCATGGTACGGAGTCCAGCTCACCTGCGTCTCACCCAGACTCTGAATCTGAGATCTGACCAACCTGATACCTATTCCTTTCTGTGAGGGTTGTCCTTGTACAAGTGATGTCCGTACCATTTCATGCCGAATGCCGGTCGATTTCCATTATCGGGCTCTCCCCATGGATCCTCGTTCGGCTGAGGTACCCCCACCGGTAGCCGTGACCACGACCAATGCTGCAGAAGCAGTGTTGGCCCATAGATTTGCTTAGTTTTCCGCTATATTTTGAAGAATACTAGCCGTCAGGGACAAGTTAAATAATTAAAATAAGACAACAAGTGCATGACAAGGTAGGTAATTAAAATAAGACATAAATAACATACTGACCTTGCAACCGTGGCACAAGTTGGAGTAGAGATGTGCTAGGACAGCCCCACCCAAGTTGTACCTGCCGATCGACGGCTGAAGGTCTCGCAGCAGCTCTAGATACATCATCGGGATGGTATCACCATTTGAATCAGCAAACATGACAGAACCAAATAGGTCCATCACGAATCCCCGTGTGTATCTGTAATATCAAAATTATAGAGCAACTCATTTTTCCGCATGAAACAGAGTACAAAATAAATGTAATACAAATAGTTTGTATGAGTACCTCTGAATCTCGAGCTGAGTGGAATCACTACCTAGACCTCCCGCAAACATAGCTCGCAGCTTCGTCTTGTCCAGACTGTACTTGGACTTCCCCCCATTGCTGCGTATATCTGGCTCCGCTCCCAACAACTCTACGAGCATGTAATTAATCGTGATGTCATCTGAATCTGTGGGGTCAGATATGCCACCAACGGGCACGCCCTGGATAGGCAGACCCCATAGAGCACTAACGTCTTGGAGAGTCACTGTCATCTCTCCAAAAGGTAAGTGGAACGTGTGCGTCTCGGGGCGCCATCGCTCCACTAGTCCTGCAATGAGGGACGCGTTAATGGACTTAGTCTCCGACTGTAGAATATCGACCAAATGTTGCACCCCCAAATTTTGCAGATACGACTCCATGACCGAGTAGTACTGCATGTCAGGATACCGACCCCTGGCATTTATAATTGCCTCACTCTGCATTCAAAAAAGTAAACAACATGAAAACCTAAAAATACAAAAATTCAACAAAATACAAACTTAAAAAAAAAAAAAGTAATCAAGTGCCTCTTTAGATGCCTCGGAGACTCGGTGCTCATCGTGAGGCATCCATAATAAAGGACTGAAATGATTCTTGCTGTCAGTGGGAATGGGCTCATCAATCGGGTCGGCTACGGGTGGTCTCCTAGGCCGTCCCCTAGCCATCCTACATTAAAAAAAAATTAAGCATGCTACAATTGGCTAAAATATGCTAATTGTGGTAAAAATATGCTAAAATACGCTAATATGCAAAAAGATGACTATGGAGTCAATCATAACATGCATTATGCCAATAAGAACAAAGAATCACTCCATACAAGCATATTTTTATAAATTTTTATTTTTTTAAAGATAAGCTCGTATTCTATAATAATATTTTATACAATTTCGCTAAAATATTAATAAAATAAGATTTTAAAGGAAAATCAATTCTTGAATAAATAAATCTATATTAATTGATTTTTAATGAAATAATAAATATATCCAATTTTACCGATTAAAAATCCCTGTTATTCTAATAAAGGAAAGCCTCCAATATTTTCTCAAATCCTCCATGTCTTCCAAATAGAATAAAATCAATATTATTCAAAAAATATAAAGTAACATGAAAGCAACTTGATCGAATTTAATATTTAATATTATTCACAAAATAGGCGCACACTATTTTTTTTAATAATTTCTTTTGATGATATTGAAAGAGGAAAAAAAATACTGGAGATGTCCAGCAACTATATTGCGCTTTATGTTTGAAAACAAATAAATACATCAATCAGCGCAATCAATCAAATTTGAATTTAATGGGAGAATTTGGTTTTCAATCAGACGGTTCGATCAATCAGACGGTCCGATCAATCAGACAGTCCGATCAATCAGACGGTCCGATCAATCAGACGGTTCGATCAATCAGACGCAATCAATCAGCGCAATCAATCAATCAGACGGTTCAAATTAATTAGGAGAATTTGTGAACTGATTTCATATATTTGCTCAAATAGTAGATAGAGAGCTACAAGCTGACCGCATCAAACAATTTTTTTTATTTGAATTAATGATTTTTTTCATTTCTAATTCATCAATTTGGCTTAAACATTTCTAATAGAAATACGATCAGCAGAGAAATACGAGTCTTAAACATTTCCATTTCTAATTCATTAATTTAGCTTAAACATTTCTAATTCATCAATTTGGCTTAAACATTTCTAATGGCTTAAACATTTCTCTAATTCACCGATCAGATCAGCAGAGAAATACGAAAAGAATTCCAGTTACCTTCAAAGATGATTGAATCGACGATCGGCAGAGGAACGGCTAGGCGGAGGGGCGGAGGGACGGCCTAGGAGGGGCGGAGGGGCGGCTAGGCGGAGGGGCGGCGAGGCAGAGACGCAGCCTTCTTTCTTTTTTCCTTTTTTCTGGCGGAGAGGCGACACAGAGAAGAAGACATCACGGGTGGGGTTTGGCGGTTTGAATTATTATTTCAAACTGCTAGGAATATTGGCGGTTTGAATTAATAATTCAAGCCGCTAGGATTCTTAGCGGTTTGAATTGTTAATTCAAACCGCAAATATTTCTAGCGGTTTGAGTAGAAATAAAATTCTTTTAAAAACATGGTTATTTATATTAAAATATATTTTTTTTTGGGTAAAAATAAAAATCACGGTCAAGACGGCATTTACTCCTTCAACCAACCCTTTATTAGTATATTCATTATGTAACTAATTCACTGAGCTACTTGGATTGAATAATAGAAATGAAAATTTTAATCGGAAACTTCAACTCAAGTTTTGAGGCTATTTTCTTTGTTTTTTGGCGATTCTGAATTTCAGAAAACAGCATAGCTATCACTGACGCATGCGCATTTTCGCAAGCTTTCCGAAAAGTGGTCATTTGCTGAAATCGGACACTCGAGCGCCGTTTTATGACCGTTTGAAGTTTCGTCGTTGTTTTTTACCTTTTCAGTGAAGATATCGTCTCTATTAATATGTAATTTACCGTATTTTAGCGTAATGTAATGTAATTTAGTATAATTTAACTTAATATAGTGTAATTCAACATATAATTTAGCGTATTTTGGTATAAATATACTAATTATATATCAAAAGAAGTAATCTAACAAATAATTTAAACAAAAATATTCAAATTTTCAGTGTTAGATTTCATTATTTTGCTCTTCATAATGTCTCTTAAAAAAAAACGAGTAAGCCGGCCAGAAAATGGCCAGCTTATGGGGGAGTAAGCCGGCCATTTTCTGACCGTCTTGGACATTTTTTGATATTGGATCAGATTCTAGGCATAAATAATAATTTGTATTAAACTTTGGATATTAATAAAAATGTCGGCTTCGGTTCCAAATCATCTGGTCCATCTTCACTGACCCAATTCCTGTTAAAGTGAGCTGACAAGTGGGTTCAAAGTTTTCGTACCTATGGGGAACTGGGGTCCATATGTCGGAAACATTTTGACAGGATTTTCATCAGGGACTGAGGAACAGAGAATTGGACCATGCCAAAAAAAAAAAAAGTTTCCAGACCGAATTGGAGGTCTGGGCTAAAAAAGCCTCTTGACCGAATTGTCAATTCGGTCTAAGAGGAGTTACACACAAAGTCACACAGAAATCGTCAGGGAACTGTGAAAAAAGGCTAGACCGAATTGCCAACTCGGTCCAGAAAAAAAAAACCCCTTCAAACCCAATTGGCAGTTCGGTTTTTATGGTTTTTGTAGATAAAACAGTAATCATGTTGTTTTTTTAAAATTAATTATTTTAATTACGTTTTTAAAAAAAAATCATGTGCAAGGTGGACAAGGATTGGCACATGATCACTAGAGCAAGTACTGTAAACACAAATAAGAGAGGTTTGCTAGAGGGGCAAGGGGCTGTCCGATAGGGGCATCAGACCAAATTAATACTGTAAACACAAATTACAGAGATTTGTAAGTTGTAACAGAGACTAGTGGGACAGTTCGATGGACAGTGGAACCAAATTAGTGTTGTAAACACAAATAAGAGAAGTTTGCTAGAGGGAGTGGGAGGCGGTTTGATTGGTTTCAGATTAAATTCGATATGTTGTTCGATAGGAACTATTTGATCCGTATTAAAATTTATACATAAAAACTTTAAAATTGTCCGTACAAATTCTGATGCGGATCTGAATATGGTCATGTTCCACAGGGCCTTAAACTACTCCTTTACGGGCCATGAAAGAACCAGGATTCGAACCTCCTGAAGAGGCCAACCCGGAGTCAATACAAAAAACCCAGGTTCTATCCAAACAAGGCCCAATAAAAATCCTTGAAACATCCTCACAAGGCTCAGTCCGAAATTAGCTTGCACCGCCTTCGCGCGGGATAACCGCTGATACGATTTGCATAACCACCCATGTCTCTCATAACCGCGCGGGATAGCGATTATGAATAGACTATATAAGGCAAGAAGACCCATTAAACATGGATTGAAACTTTTGCTAAGAGAGATATCGCATAGGTCAAAGTCCAAATATCTCCCAACCTCCTCGAGTTCCAAACTTGGTCCACACTTTGGCCTGTCATCACGTGACAGGATGAGCTCAACCCAACCCGTTTTCCATACGGTCTACTCTCTCCGAGATAGGATGTATCAGGATCAAATGAATCTGACCTGATATTGGACCGCCCCCAATTTCTTACTAGAAACTCTAACTTGTATTATGTGTAATGTGCTCTAGTTGGAAATACTCTAAAAAGGTGCATACGATAAAATTTGTCAATAGGTTTTGAAAAAGACTATTTATTTATATTATCACTGGGATATTATGTCTTTCATATGTCATCGTGCTTCATATTTAATACTTTATTTTCAAAGTTCAAACTGTCAATCCGAACCCCTAAACAAAATATTCATACTAAAATATGTTTAGGATAAAATTTTATAATTTTTGAAATTCTTTTACTGTTTCTTAAGATAGGTACAAAATCCGACATTTTTATTAATATCCAAAGTTTAATACAAATTATTAATTATACCCAGAATCGGACCAATTATCGAAATATACCCAAGCCGGCCATTTTATGGCCGGCTATGTTCCCTCCCTAAGCCGGCCATTTTCTGGCCGGCTATGTACCTTTTTTTTTTTAAAAACCGCATTATTTTTGTTTTATGTGATTTCTATTAGAGTCAAATATTTCATTTCTGAATTTCGTACAAAATAATAAAGTACATACAAAATGCAGATATAGTCCACACAATTTTTACAACATGCATACAAATCACCTATTATTGCTACGTCTAAATTTTAATCCCCGAAGTAAACTACTTGCGAAAGATGCCGTACAAGATGGTCTACCAGATGGCTCTGGTTGCTCACTAGATGAGCCGGCCTGGGCTCCAGATGGCGCTGCTTGGCTTGTAGATGGGCCGGCCTGGGCTCCAGATGGCCCTGCTTGGCTTGTAGATGCTCTTGTTGTGCGTCTAGTAGTGGACCTCCTCGGTTGGACAGATGGCTCCCCTTGCACCCCAACCGCCTCTCCTCCTATGGCAACCGCCTCTCTCATTGCTTCGACATACATAACAGTTGCATCTAAACGGCTCGTAGTTGTGCTACGCCGTGACCCTCCGGACCCACTTCCCGACGCCATTACTCGCTCATTTTCTGCCGCATTTGCTGCGTTTCTTGCCTCTGCATTTGCATGTGTTACTTGGTAAGTTGGTATAAATTGAAAAGAAAAATAATTTTGGATGAATGTTACATACCTCTTCGTTGCCTATCAGAAGTGGAACGGCGAGGCTGATGCCCCATTCGTCTACCTTCCATTTCATCCATCGTCATTACATGACGGGTGTGTTTTCGCCTCCCCTTCCTAATCCAACCACTACTCGGAAGGATTTTGTCTTCAGGATTAGGAGGCCAGTCTCCCATATTGCCAATTGGATTGAACACATGGTTCCAAGTACTCACAAGATAGGGTGTTTTATACTAGTCTGCAACAAAGTCGTCCTCTTACCAGTTTTGGTCACGGCAAACAGCCAAGACATGAGCGCACGGAATAGAAGTTAATTGGATACCTCTGCAAGTGCATTCCATTTGTCTGTCGGGACCACGCGTCACAATATACATGAACTCCCTGTGAGTGGGTTCCATGTTGCCCATGTCGCTACGGGTGCAAGGAACGTACTCATTTGGGGATGAAACTTGGTACTGACCTTGGCCCTGCGTGTAACGCACCAACCGCATTTTTCCAGCTTTCTCCCAACGTTTTCTGATCTTCTGCAAAACCCAGTCAGACAGAACCTGTCCCTTGTCTTGTAATTCCATTGCTCGCTGACACCGCTGAACAAACCATCTGTTGCACGTGTAGAACGTATCCTCCATTATGGCACAAACAGGCAATCTACGACTCGTTCGGAAGACATTGTTGAGCGACTCGGAGCCGTTTGTTGTCATGATACCAAACCGGTATCCTCCGTCACAGGTTTAGAAAATTTTCTCATAATTGGACGGCTCCATCACATCATTAGGACGTACTTTGCCCACTTTCTTTAAATATGCATTACACTGCGGATTTAGCTGCACAAAAACAAAGGGGTGTTATTTCATTTTCATAAAATTCTTATAAGATAATTAAACGAAATGTTATAAGTTAGACATACATGAGCAAACTCTTCGAACATCTCTTTCAATCTTCTCGGCTTCTTCCTCTTTGCTCCTTCCCTGAACCTCCATCCGTACCATCTGTCTCCTCCACAGTTCTTGACCAGGTTGTCAGCAACATGCTGCATACAATACCTGTGCACAAAAAGCTCGGGAGGCCATCCGTATTCAGCTGTCAGTGCAGCTTTGATCCCCTTGTGCTGGTCCGATATGACACATACAAATTTACACGGGCCGAGCACTTCATTCCTCAACCACTGTAAGAAAAAACCCCAATTCTCAGTATCCTCCTGCCGTACAATTGCAAATGCAATAGGCAACAATTGGTTATCGGCATCGTAGCCGCAAGCTATCAAAAGCCTCCCCTCATATCGCCCAGACAAGAAGCAGGCATCGATGCTGATCACTGGTCTCAGGTACTGGAACGCTGCAATGCATGGACCAAACGCACAGGCTACGGCTCTGAACTGGGCAACACCTGACATGATTAGTCCTGTTTCCTTATTTCGTACCGGGCTGGTCAGAAATTGGTGGGTCGAGCCGGGATTGTTGTGGAAAATTGCAAGCAACAGTGGTCTCATCAAGCTGTACGAAATCTCCCCAACTCCCAAATTGTCGGGCTATTGCCAGCTCACGGCCCCTCCACAGTTGGTTGTATTTAGGTGTCACATTGTTATACACAGACAAGACAATGTCTGCCACCGTCTGGATGCTCATACACGGGTCCTTTTTAATGGCGTTCTCAATGACATCGGTAATGAGCGATGCCGTCAGACATTCGTGGTCGTCCCTCATGTGCTCAGTCCTACATGTGTGAGGCATGACTTGCTTATGGATAACCCATGCTTCTCCACATCCCGTCGGCTTTGCCCTAAGCTCGTAACGGCAATTCTTGTCCTTGCACAGCAGAGTAACCCGATCTCTGTCACTTTTCCAAGATCTGAACTCCTGATTCTTAGTTATATGGTGCTCTCTGATCTTCTTCATTAGGTCTTCTTTGCTTTTAAAATATTGGTTTGCAGCAAGCTCACCTTTGTACTCAATCCGTTGCCCATAATAACCAATATCTGCTTCTCTAAACTCAGAAACATCATTGAGGTTTGGGAACGGGTGTGTATCAGTCCGGCCACTAAGCGGCCCGCCCTCATCAGTACGACCCATTTGCCTTTCAGCTGTTTGAACCAGCCCGTCTTCATCGCAACCTTCCATGTGATCTGAATCCCCCCACATGTCTCCCTCAAATTCATCCCCGCTCCCCAGATCGTCCTCCGGTTCTTCATTAATATCTTCAAAGTCCGGGCAGCTTGCATCGTCTACTGGTGCAGGTCTGGGGTAAGGTGATACTAGAGGTAACGGTAAAGGAGTGGCATTTACGGATCTAGGTGGGGTTGAAACTGAGTGTCTTGGTCTGCCTCGATTGTGTCTAGGTGGGGATGCAACTGAGTATCTTCGTTGAGGTGCTGGTGGAGTGACGTAGTTGTAGGGTTCTGGGTCAGGTTCGTTGAGGAGTAAGGTGGAGTCACGTCTGTAGGTTTCTGGTTGTGGGGTATAATGTGGTGCCGCTGATCCAGAGCCCGAACTTCCAACCCCGGGCTCTACCGGAACTCTTCTAGCAAATATTTCTATTAGAAAATTCCCTCGGACCTCAAATAACCAAACATGGCTCTCCACGTACTCTCATCTACCAATTTTGCAACCATAAATTTTCCGCTGGAGGGATGGTAATATCGGGTTGCCAATTCTAGGTCACACCTTTCTGGGTTGTAACCGGTGTGTGTGTAAACTATGGATTTCAGGTCCAAAAGTGAGATGTCATCTGGAATCATTAATGAATGAGATGCATCTTTGTTGTAATACGCCCCTTGTGCACTATTAAGCATCTTCCCACCATAGCGTAATGAAATAAAGGCCATGGTAAACAAACTACATTTTAGAAAATGGTAAACAATTGTCAGGTTACTAAATGGTAAACAATTGTCAGGTATAGGGTATAGGGTATAGGGTTATAGGGTATAGGGTTATAGGGTATAGGGTATAGGGTTTAGGGTTATAGGGTTTAGGGTTTAGGGTTTAGGGTTTAGGGTTTAGGGTTATAGGGTTTAGGGTTATAGGGTTATAGGGTTTAGGGTTTAGGGTTTAGGGTTTAGGGTTTAGGGTTTAGGGTATAGGGTATAGGGTTATAGGGTTATAGGGTTTAGGGTTATAGGGTTTAGGGTTAAGGGTTATAGGGTTATAGGGTTATAGGGTTTAGGGTTTTAGGGTTTAGGGTTTAGGGTATAGGATTTAGGGTATAGGATTTAGGGTTTAGGGTTATAGGGTTTAGGGTTATAAGGTTTAGGGTTTTAGGGTTTAGGGTTTAGGGTTATAGGGTTTAGGGTTATAGGGTTTAGGGTTTTAGGGTTTAGGGTTATAGGGTATAGGGTTTTGGATTATAGGGTTTAGGGTTTAGGGTTTAGGGTTTAGGGTTTAGGGTTTAGGGTATAGGGTTTAGGGTTATAGGGTTTAGGGTTATAGGGTTTAGGGGTTTAGGGTTTAGGGTTTAGGGTTATAGGGTTTAGGGTTTTTGGGTTTAGGGTTTTAGGGTTTAGGGTTATAGGGTTATAGGGTTATAGGGTTATAGGGTTTAGTGTTTATGGTTTATGGTTTAGGGTTATAGGGTTATAGGGTATATGATTATAGGGTTTAGGGTTTAGGGTTTAGGGTCATAGGGTTTCAGGGTTTAGGGTTTAGGGTTTAGGGTTTAGGGTTATAGAGTTTAGGATTATAGGGTTTAGGGTTTAGGGTTTAGGGTTATAGGGTTTAGGGTATATGGTTATAGGGTTTAGGGTTTAGGTTTATAGGGTTTAGGGTTATAGGGTTTAGGGTTTAGGGTTTAGGGTTATAGGGTTATATGGTTTAGTGTTTAGGATTATAGGGTTTAGGGTTTATTATTAAAAACTTTTAATAATATAATTAATTATTCTATAAAATAAAACATAATAATAAAAAATAATAATAAAAAAAAAATTTACCTCAACAGTGAATTCGCGAGCTGCCTCGGGCTGTGTGCCCTTCAGCTGAAGGGAGGGTGCTCTTTTATAGAGTTAATTCGGTTTTAAAAAAAAAGGTACATAGCCGGCCAGAAAATGGCCGGCTTGGGTATATTTCGATAATTGGTCCGATTCTGGGTATAATTAATAATTTGTATTAAACTTTGGATATTAATAAAAATGTCGGGTACAAAATCACAGTTTATCGTTAAAAAACTGTGATTTTGTACCTATCTAAAAAAATAGTAAAAAGTTTTCAAAAATTATAAAATCTGGTCTTTATGCATATTTTAATTTAGATATCATGTTGAGCGATTCGGATCGACAGTTTGAACTTTGAAAATGAAAATATCAAATATGAGGCATGACGAGGTATGAAAGGCTTTGAGGTATTGGAACATGAATGATTCATATCATATGGCGTTAAAAATCGGTACATGAATGATTTATTACACTGTTAATAGGGCTTGTTCGGCTGCTCTCCAAAAGTTAATGTTCACGTGGGAAAAAAAAAATTCACTATGAGTGAATTTTTTTTTTTCCCACGTGAACAGTAATTTTCAGTTCAAATTTTTTTTTATCCCACACCCATACCCATTCCCTAGGGGTGCCGAACAGGCCCTAAGAGAGAAAATGAAACTGAAAGAGTAATTTGTACATGAACAGAACAACAGCTCCATGTTTCCTTTCATAGTTCAGAACTTTAGATACGTGGGGGCCAAAGCATGCACTCCTTTCTGTTCAATACTTCAATTACTCATTTATAAGTTACATCCTCTCCATTGAGAACATAATTTTGGAACTTATTTAGAATCATTCCTAAAATAATTACCTAAAAAACATTAGAAAGATGCAGATTTAAAAAAAAAAAAGTGAAAGAATTAAATGGTATGAAAGAATTAACTTAGAATTGCACTAGGTTATATTTGTTGATTTTTATATTTGATTTGTTTAGGTTTGCAATTACCCGATTATAATAAAAAAAAAGTGTATATTACATCATTAACCAAACACCTATAATTAATAATTTGGTATTTTTATTAATAGGCCCTCGCTTACTAATTTAAAAAAAAAATTGGCGGTATCCATTGTATTAGAAATGGAGAGGAATTATTGTATATTGACATTTTTAGTACTGACTTTGACATATGACAGTGCTCTTAAAATGGAGGGCCATGAGAAATAAATCATAATACTATTTGAGAAGTTACACATGTCAATTAATCCAGATAACGCAGATTCATCGTGTAGGATTGAGATCCGGTGCTCTTCAAATATCTTCTCTTCTTCTGCTATCCTGTCTATCTCTCTCCTTTTTCTCTCTCTCTTCTCTCTCTCCTCCTCTTTTGAAGAAAGAGATAGACACAAATTGAAGAGCACCCGCTGCTATTCTTATTAGAATAGCAGCAGAGTCGGACCCCATCATGTATTAACTCCCGCTTTTTTATTAATACCCTAAAAAAAATATATCAAATCTGTCCTCCCTCCAAATTTTTATTAAAACTATCCGGACCGCTCCACTGTAGGGCAGTCCACTATTCATACCAAACCGCCCTGGTGGGGCGGTCCGCTGCCTGCATCAAACCGCCCCATATGGGGGCAGTCTGCTATAAAACCCCTATACAAGTCAGTTTTCTCTCTCATGCCCACTCACAATTCATTCTAACTGAAAGAGAAAGAGGAAGAAGAAAGGCGATTTCAGATAACAATAGAGGTAAATCTTCACAATTTTTTTAATTTATTAGCTTAATTTGTCTTTTTAATTCATTTTATAAATTCATTTTTTTGGACGAAAATGATAGACAGTAACAATCGAGGTAGAGAGAAAGAGAGCAATCGAGGTAGGTCGTGGCCTAGCGAGAGGAGGGTCAATTAGTAATCGAGATAAAAATGAGGGAAAAAAGAACAACTGTCAAGTATGCCGTGATCCTCGGAACTGTCAAGTATGTACGATGGAGAAATTTTTTAGACGGCCTATTATGTATGAAATTTCAGACAATGACTTTGTGGAAAACCCCTACGACTTTGGTTTGAAAAAGAAGAAGGTTGATCCAGAGCCTCCAATATCGGACGATGAGTTTGTTCTGTGTACTTATACTCGTAAAGCTACCACTTCGTCTGTTGTGACTGATCCAGATCCGGCAAAATCTGATGATGACTTTGTTCCATGTACTTTCAAGGCTCGTTTTAAGTAGTACTACTTATTAAGAATTTATGTTGTAAATTTTATTCCATGCAGTTTGTTTATATTTTATGTTGTAGACTTATTAAGAATTTATATTGTAGACTTTATTTCATCAATTTTGTGTTTGTTTATATTTTGTATTGTCAAATTTTATATATGTAATTAAGTTATGAAAATAACAAAACTCAAGCATATAAAATAATTTCACAAAATCTAAATTAAATAGTTCACAAACTACCAATTAAAATAGTTCACAACACACATCTAAATAAAGTAGGTCACAACATGCATCTCAAGTAACTTGGTAATCAGCGACGACGTCCGAACAAACAAAGTCGATGAGTTCTGGTCTGCTTGCAGATGGTTGTGCGACACTACCGGATTCTCTCCATGGCTACTACCGATTCTTGAGCTTTCATGAGTACGCTGGCTACTACCGGTTGCCTCAGCAACAACACTAGCATTTTCTCTTTCATTGGCTTCATTTATGGCATCTGCATTGCATTCCAGTTCAACAAACATGGTATGATATTGGAATCGTAAAATATAAAATCAAATGTACCTGCTCGCTACCTGTCAAAAGTTGAACGGCGAGCCTGATGTCCCATTCGCCTACCTTGCATCTGGTCCATGGTCATTACAGCACGCTTGTGGGGCCTTCTCCCTAACCTGATCTACCCCTTTGCGGGCATGATTTTATCCCCAACATAGGCCGACCGCGCATGCTGGTTGGGATAAGAATGGAAAGATGCACCCCAAGTACTCGCAAGGTAGTCGGTACGGTACATGTCGGTGACAAAATCATCCTCACAGAAGTTTCTCTCTCGGCACACCGCCATAACATGAGAACAAGGTAGGTAAGCTAATTGGATTCCTTGGCAAGTACATATTACAATATTGTTAGGTCCAAAAATAACAACATACTTGAACATCATTTTCACAAACTCCATAGTCCGATCCGGTCTACAGCCGGTTGGAACGTACTCACCTGGATAGTGCACTTCGAATTCCAAGGTGCGATCCCCGTACGGGACAACTTTCATAACTGAACCTTTCTCCCTATGTTTCCTTAGTTTTCCCTCCACTCTTGTAGAAAACGTTTGATTCCTAACCAGTAATTTGAGGGTTTTAACACGCCGTTCAACAAACCATGCATTTAACTTGTAGAAGGTGTCATCTACAATTGCAGCCATGGGCAACATCCGGCTCTGCTTGAGAACATTATTCAAGAACTCGGACTCATTTGTAGTCATAATTCCCCATCGGTAACCTCCATCACGGGCTTGAAATATTTTCTCATATGCGGGTGGCTCTTGCAGATCTCTGGGATTATTTTTGCCTATCTTGAGTAAGTACGCATTTGTCTTTGGACAGTACAACACAAAAATACCATTTTAGATTAGAAAATATAAGTAAATAATTCAGAAAAATTTCATCTACAATATGTTAAATACAAAAATAAAAATATACATACCTTGGCAAACTCTCTGAACATCTCTTCCATCATTCTCGGCTTCTTCCTCCTGCAACCAATTTTGAATGTATCTGCAACCCATTTGTCATATCTGGTATTCTTGTTTAGGTTGTCTGCAACGTGTTGCATACACAGCTTGTACACACAGTCGCCGTCTTCTGTCGACCACCCGAAATCTCTGCGATCAAAAATATATTTGATTCATTTGTGCTGGTATGATATGACACAAAAGAGCATGTGCCAACCACTTCTTTTCGTAAAAAGCTCATGAAAAATCTCCAATTTTCACCATCCTCCTTCTCAACAATTGCAAAGGCCAAAGGCAATAACTGATTTTCAACATTATATGCACATGCTATCAACAGTCTCCCCTCGTAACGGCCAGACAAGAAGCATGCATCTATACTGATGACCGGTCAATGTATGGCATAGCTTGAATACATGGACCAAAAGCCCATGCTATGGCCTTGAATTGCAACGCGCCATCGATATCGGGTATGCTCAGATTCCAACATTCATACTTTGTGTCGAGATTTGTACATGCTTTGGCTTGGAGCAATGGTGCAAGCAAGTTGTATGAACCCTGCCAACTACCGAACATTCAGCAGATCGCAAGTTGACGTCATCTCCACAACCTGTTGTATTTTGGGGTGACATGTTGATAAACGCGTCTGACATGTCTAGCGACTTCCTTAATGCTTATCGATGGGTCCTCCTTAATGTCCGTCTCAATTACATTGGCATAAATGAAGCCGTAAGTTGTGCATGGTTTGTTCTTGACGACGCAGACTTGCATGTATGAGGTGGTTCGCACTTCTTAATAATCCATGCCTCCTCCTTATCCACAAGGATTGCAAAAAGACGAAACTCGCAACGCATTGCATTATTACAAACAACAACTAACCTCTTTCGATCCCTTTTTTCTACTCTGCACTCACAGTTGCCGTGAACATGAACCTCATGGATTTTCTTCACAGGTTCATCTAAGTTGGTATAAACCTGCAGCGGAGCAAGCTCCGAATTGTATATGACACGCTTCCCAAACCAACTTATGTCTGATTCTTCAAAACTAGTGGTATCGTTGAATGTGGGGCACAAATGCCTATCTGTTTGACCTCTAATCGAAAATCTGTCTGCCCTAGGTAAATAATCTCCATCACTATCTGATAAGTGATCAGAATTCCAATCCCAGTCCCAACCATCACCCGTGTCCATTTTCTTTTCTGGTATGGCATTGATCCCTTCACCATCAAGGTCAATATCACTCCAGGTAACAACGGGTGCCAATATAGGTATTGATCGTGGTATGGTGGTGGTGGTAGCTCGGTGGTATAATCGTCCATGTTACAATCAGTGGTATAATCATGTACATAATTGTCATAAACAGGTGGTACGTACAGTTCATAACTCGAGTGGCGGGTCCCCGGGTTGTCATAACCCGACGGTTCATAACTCAAGTGGCGGGGCCCCGGGTTGTCAAAATCCAAGTTGTCATAACTCGAGTGACGCGAGTTGTCATAACTTGTATTTTCCATAGAAGTTCCAACCCCGGGTTGACACGGAACTCTCCTAGAATATAAGTTACCGGGGTACCCTATGACTGAAAAATATTGTAAATACCCCTCCATAACCTCTCATATGTTATTGGATACCTAGTATAGTAAGGTCTACCCCTCTATTGTGTTAATCCGAGTAACTAAGTCTACGTCATACCGGTTGGGGCTTACACCAGTCTTTTCGTACACCATTCCCTTAAGTTCCACAAATAAGGTATTTTCATTCACCTCGAAGCCATAAGCTGCCTCTTTCTTGTACTGTGCCCCCTCCGCACCCACAAACAGTGCAACTAACATTTTTCGGTTTGAGAGCTACTATTAAAAATTAATGTAAAAAAACGATTTAAAAAATTAATTAAAAAAATTAAATATACCTCTACTGTTACCTAAAATCGCCTCTCTCCTTCCTCTTTCTCTTTCAGCTAAGTTAGAATGAATTTGTTAGTGGACAGGAAAGAGAAAATTGTCTTATATAGGGGTTTTATATCAGACTGGCCCCATATGAGGCGGTTTGGTGCAGGCAGCGGACCGCCTCACTAGGAGGCAGTTTGGTATGAATAGTGGATCGCCCCACAGTGGGGCGGTTCAGGTAATTTTAATAAAAATTTGGTGGGGAGGGTAGATTTGCTATTTTTTTTTTTTTGGAGATTAATAAAAAAAAGCAGTATTAACTCCGCATGAGTCGGCATGACTAACACAATTCAATAGCACATACAAGATGACAAGGTCTCGTGGGAGAGCCACTTGATTGACAGGATTTTTTACTTATACAAATTTATTGAAAATACTATAAAAAAATAGATTTTTTTTAATTTTGATCCCATAAAAAAACCGAATTATTAATTCAGTTTTTATATTATTTTAATTATTTTAAATAATTTTTTTTGTTGATACATTGAGAACTACAATAGAATAAAGAATTGTGTCTAATTTAATAACAAAATATTTTGTATGAGAAGATATATTTAAGATATATTTAATTATTTAAAGGTTGTTTCAAAATATTTAAATCCACATTCATACTTGATAAGATATAACAGAATAAATGATTAAAAGAAATGTCCATGTAAACAAAATATATACATATATCATATATATTGGATTTTAGACTTTTGAGCCCAGCTCTTTTCATAAATCAGCAATAAAATTATAAATCAGCAATAAAAAAATAGTAAAAAGTTTCCAAAAATTATAAAATCTGGTCTTTAAGCATATTTTAATTTAGATATCATGTTGAGCGATTCAGATCGACAGTTTGAACTTTGAAAATAAAAATATCAAATATGAGGCATGACGAGGTATGAAAGGCTTGAGGTATTGGAACATGAATGATTCATATCAGATGGCGTTAAAAATCGGTACACGAATGATTTATTACACTGTTAGAGAGAAAATGAAACTGAAAGAGTAATTTGTACATGAACAGAACAACAGCTCCATGTTTCCTTTCATAGTTTAGAACTTTAGATAGGTGGGGGCCAAAGCATGCACTCCTTTCTGTTCAATACTTCAATTACTCATTTATAAGTTACATCCTCTCCATTGAGAACATAATTTTGGAACTTACTTAGAATCATTCCTAAAATAATTACCTAAAAAACATTAGAAAGATGCAGATTTTAAAAAAAAAAGTGAAAGAATTAAATGGTGTGAAAGAATTAACTTAGAATTGCACTAGGTTATATTTTTTTTATTTTTATATTTGATTTGTTTAGGTTTGCAAGTGCCCAATTATAATAAAAAAAAGTGTATATTACATCATTAACCAAACACCTATAATTAATAATTTAGTATTTTTTTTAATAGGGCCCTCGCTTACTAATTAAAAAATTGGCGGTATCCATTGTCTTAGAAATGGAGAGGAATTATTGTGTATTGACATCTTTTAGTACTGACTTTGACATATGACAGTGCTCTTAAAATGGAGGGCCATGAGAAATAAATCATAATACTATTTGAGAAGGTACACGTGTCAATCGATCCAGGTAACGCAGATTCACTTGATTGACAGGATTTTTTACTTATACAAATTTATTCAAAATACTATAAAAAATAGATTTTTTTTAATTTTGATCCCATAAAAAAACCGAATTATTGATTCAGTTTTTTTATTATTTTAATTTTTTTTTGTTGATACATTGAGAACTACAATAGAATAAATAATTGTGTCTAATTTAATAACTAAATATTTTAGTATGAGAAGATATATTTAAGATATATTTAAAGGTTGGTTTCAAAATATTTAAATCCACATTCATACTTGATAATATATAACAGAATAAATGATTAAAAGAAATGTCCATGTAAACAAAATATGAGTGATGCTACCATGCTTTGGGAATTAAACAGGGTGTTTTAATTCCCGCTCATATCTCCATTTTTAAAGTTCAAATAGTCGATTTGAACTTCTCAACACAATCTTTATATTGAAATGTGCTTGGAGACAAAATTTATGTTTTTTGGAAATTTTTTACTATTTTTCTAGAATTTTTGAAAATCAGTGTTCTTCTGAATTTTTATTATTTTTTTTATTATTGAAAAGTTGTGATTTTCAAAAATTCTAAAAAAATAGTAAAAAATTTCCAAAAAATATAAAATTTGGTCTCCAAGCACATTTCAATATGATGATCGTGTTGAGACGTTCAGATCGACTATTGGAACTTTAAAAATAGAGATATGAGCGGAAATTAAAACACCATGTTTAATTCCCAAAGCATGATAGCCTATCTCAACAAAATATATACATATATCATATATGTTGGATTTTAGACTTTTGAGCCAGCTCTTTTCATAAATCATCAATAAAATTATAAAAGTTAGTTGAACATGAGGAGGGTTCAAATGCCTCCATTTTTCATGCCTCCACCATGCCTTCATTTTTCATGCCTCCACCATGCCTCCATTTTTAAAAACTTTAATAACTCAAAATTTAAAACTTAAAAGTCAAAATAAAACCGTTGGATATGATCTACATCATTTTATCTATGCAAGTGTAAAAAATTATGACATTTCACTTTTGTTTTGGTTGTCATCAAGAGCTTGTAAAAAACGTACTAATGTGGATAATTTCTAGACGTTGATTTTTCAACTTATTGATTCACATAAAAATAAAATCAAAATGCGATAATTTTTTATGAGCACATAGATAAAATGATATAGATCATATCTAACGGTTTTATTTTGACTTTTAAGTTTTAAATTTTGAGTTATTAAAGTTTTTAAAAATGAAAGCACGGTGGAGGCATGAAAAATGGAGGCATTTGAACCCTCCTTGATGAACATTTACTTGTAAATTTAGCTGGATGAACTTTCCTCTGTTTTAACAAGAAATAACAGTAAACTGTCAGACGTGCAAGTCTATCATCAATCAAGTAAGAGATAGTGCCTTTTTTTATAAAAGCTGGATGAACTTTCCTCTATTTTGATTTGTCTATCTCCGATAATTGACCTTCCAATTTGCCTCAATCAAATCAGATGGTTCCATCATCACTCCCCTCTATAAATTAGCACATGTTTTGTAGTTCAGTGTAAGAGCTTATTTTTTTGTTGTAGAAAGTTTGGATTCAATTATCACTAGTCATAATTTGTGCATTTTAATTTTTAGCTCCCTCTATCGAGATTTTCTAGTTTCGCCCCTGAGGGGAAGGTGACAGTAGCGTGACCGGTCTTGACCGAAGACGTTTACTCACTCCATAAGTAGAAATTTTGAGAGGGGAGGAGTTCACCCACAAATCATAGTGTAGAGAAAGTGAACTCACTAGAGTGTTTTCTTCCTTCTCTTTCTGTCGCTTTTCTTTAATACAGTATTTGTAGAACACGGCCTGAAAATAAAAGACCTCTTAACAATAACAAAAATGTTACAAAAAAATTTGATGTACCATATTCAAGTTTGGTTGGAATGAACTACAACACTGGTAATTGAGCAGGCGATCATTTGATTTTTATATGAAGAAGGTTCAAATGCCTCGTGTTTTTTACGTTTCACTGTGTCTCATACACTTTATCTTCATTTTCAAAGTCCAAACAGTTAATCTGAACCGATCAACACGATATTCATAATAAAATGTGCTTGGAGACCAATTTTTAATTTTTTTTTTTTGGAAATTGTTTATTATTATTTTTAGATAGGTACAAAATCGTTGTTTTTGATGATCCAAAAACAGTGATTTTGTACCTATCTATAAGAATAATAAAAAAAATTCCAAAACATTTAAATTTGGTCTCCAAGCACATTTTTATATGATGATTATGTTGATCGGTTCGGATCAACTGTTTGGACTCTGAAAATAAGAATAAACCATATGAGGCACAATGAGTCGTGAAGGACATGAGGCATTTGAATCCTCCTCTTTTTATATACTTTATATTAATTTTGTATGAATGTTATTTTATCAAATTCTTAATGAATTTTAGTTTGAATTGTGCTAAATCTGAATATGAATTTAATGCATACATACAAAGTAAGTTTTTTTTGTTTTTGCAGATTTACACACAGATTTAATAAATTATTAGATACATTTTAAAAAGTGTACATGTGCGTTTCATATTGCAAGAGCTAACTACCACTAAATTTTAATAAACTACAAAGCAATTTCGACTCATAGTAAATGTTGTAATGACAAAGTACCGGATGATATTCGTATTATATTGTATTATTCATTTTCAACAATTTTCTAAATTATTTCAAATTTGCCTGATTATCAAACAACATACTATTTAATCGAAACTAAGAAATCTTTTCTTATTTTACGAAAATAAAACAACGAATTATTTCCGAATCATGTACTTGTTAACTGTCAATTGAAATCAACAAAATATATGCTAGGCGATAAAAAATTCAAATAAGGGCATCTCCAATCCAGCAATTGATTAGAAATTTAAAACAGCTGTAAACAGTTATTTAGAAATTAAAGTGACATTAATTGTTGAATCTCTTCATCAGTGAAATTACTTTCAATTTCTTTCACCCTCCACATGAGCGATTTCTCATTTTTTTTTTCCGCTGAGAGAAAGAGTGCTATGGGTAGAGAAATGAAGAGTTTGAGCCAATAAATTTGCCACGCTGTCAAAAAGAAAATAATTTCTTTTAAAAAAATTTTGCTAATTTACAAACTACCGTACACCCAGCAATTAATATACAATTAGCCACGTCAGATTACAAATTAGAAAGCAAACTGCGTTGTAGATGCTCTAATACGACAAGAACAAAATCAGTGCACTCAATTTATCGACATTACATTTTACCTCCATCTTATGATAACATCAAAAAGGGGTTTTGAAATTTCATTAAGTTGGAGAATTAATTATTAGAAGGCAAGACTATCAGTATCCTATATTGCTAAACGTTACACTAAATATTGTTTGTAAACATCCTGCACACTTGGATTCACACCGGTGCCACAGATAATCCTTATACGAAATATTATTAGTTAATTCCGTGCAAGGAACGCCAAAGCATATCCATTAGCCAAACGGTACTCTATATTATAATAAGTCTAAGAGTTTAGGCTTTATATCTCCTCTCTTGGTTCTAATTAAAATGTGCAAATACCAGCCAAAAGAGCTTTTGTAACAAATCATGTAGACACGGGAGTGGAATAAAAAAATATTAATAAGAATGACTGAAATTTAAAATTTGAATTAAAGTCCTCACACCTACAAAACTGAGTTCTAACCACTAAACTATAATAATATTTATGAGGGAGCTAGACTATAAAAAAAAAATAGTTTACATAATTAAAATTTTAAAATCTTAGGGATGGCTAAGCTATTTCTAGCTAACCTTTAGATCCGCCTCTTTATAGGCTATTTTTTATTATTAGAAATGATAGGTTTTATTAGAGGATTGTTAGTTTTTAATTTTGAGATTTTTTTATTATTACCTTTTTATTGTTTGTTGGTATTTTTTTCTTTTACAACCGGAAGCAGGCTCCTTCCAGATTTACTTTTACCAATGACCTATCATAATGGGCCAAATTGTAACTTCGCTTAGATGGGTAGCAGGCTTACGGTGCATAAATTAGAAAATATAATTTAACACAATAGATTAATTTAATTCAAGTTAATATTAACTATATTTTAGAATGATCATATGAAAATAACAAATAGTGGTATCATAATAGTATAGTATATAGTTATAAATAACAGTTAGAAGAGTGACAAAAAATGTTTTTTTATACACCTGTTAATTATAATTACCATTTTTTCTATATTTTTTTTTCTTAAAATTGCTGAGATTGCTAGTGTTTTTAAAATCTGATTTAGTGTTCTTGCTAGTGTTATTTCTAGTTTGCTTGTTTTCCTTGGATATTTATTTATGTTGACCTCCAAGAAAACAAAAGCTGATCCTAGCACAATTAACAAGTACTAAGGCTGGATATATAGGACCATATTTTGTTGCGTATAATGAAACCCTCGTATAGAGAAGTGTCTAAATCCATCTTTGAACTTTGGCGCCTAACTTCGCCACTCTGATATCATACCATGACTGGAAATATAAAATTTATGTACAGAATCTTTTTTTGCTATTCACTAAAAGATGCATGCCACCATACCAAGAAAAGGAATATTGTTGGAGGTTTTGTACCAACTAATAAAGTAATAATAGACGCCTCCTCAATTCTACTTGAGAAATTGCTACACTTAGTATTTACACCCATTAAAACCTTCCAAGTTCATCTAATAAGGACTTAACTTTCAGGAAAATTTTCTAAAATTTTAAAGAAGCATGCAACTGATACTCCCCTCTGACAATTAACAGATTAACTGAAAAGGATACCTGAAATGCCAGTCTTTATGTTACATAACTAATATATACAAGACTAATATCTAGTCAATTTATCATTGATCAGATGACACAAGTATAATATAAGCTATGTTACAGAAATATTTTCCTATCTTATTACTTTTCAACGACTGAAAACGAAGCCACGCGCTAATTTGATGCTCTTCCATTCCTCAACCCACGAGCTATAGCTTGAGCGGGGCGCTAACACATCAATCGACACCTCTTTTCTCTCAACCAAATCCTTTGCATAATTCTCAAACTCTATCAAATCTTTCCACAAATTTTGCAATACCTCAGCATCTTTTTCAATATTAAACCTCTCAGCCAGTTCCTTTGCTTGTTCGACCCGAGCCCAGAAACAGGAATCTTGTGTTAAGCCCGCAAACTTACTCCTCTTGATGAAACCGTTATCTACCAAATCCTTTTTACCCTTCCACCATTTGTCAAACACCTTGTACCGCCTCTCCCGGCCATGAATCAAATAATGCCCCTTGGTCTTGTGCTGTTCTGTTCGGTAATATTCGGCAATGTCAAGGGGCTCAACCAAGAGCTTGTAAAATTGGGCTGCGTTGACCCATTTAGCTCGTTTAGGGAAGTCGTATGGTAAAGAGTTGTTTTGCAACATCTTGATCACCTCGTCCCAAAATTGACCGAGTTTCATTCTGTTTAAGTTAACTTTTGAATATTTTTTAGGTGAGATGCGCAGTTTGAATGAGTCATAGTAGCCCATGTCATCATCACATAACACCTTGTACCACTCAATTTCAGCGCGATGGGGAGTTATCTTGCCTAGTTTTGTGGCAAGCTCAGCACAAATTAGGTTTGGGCTGCGACCTGCACGCTTTGATGCCTTTAGGCATTCTGTTGCTGCTTCAGCTCCAATTCCCTGCATGTCATTTTTAAGTGTCAAGTTGATTTATATTTATCTTTATTTTCCTCAAATAATCATAACCAAAGCATGTGAAAAATTGATAACCAAAAGAAAGAGAAGGCATAAATTGGTATCATTGAAATGAAAAGACAAACAACCAGTATTATGGCAATTTAAAAGATTTCCACAAAGAGACTGCATCACAGACACTGAAATCTAAAAGTGCATTAGCAAAATTCAAAGGCCATGTAATTTTACAGGTAAATCTTTGGTGCAAACCTGAATAAACATAAAGATATGATCTGAGTTACAATACTAGAAAAGATGGATCAATAGTGAAAAAAAGACAATTACCAAAAGATCAATTGTAAATAAATAAAGACAAAAAACCAATTATAAATTACCATAGTTCCTATGCCAGATGCCTCAAGTACAAGAGAAATCCCTCCATCAAAATTTTGCTCTTCGTCACAAACCCTCTTCTTCAACAGCAAATGTTGTGGTATATTCTCTACAATATCTCGATACGATAAATCTACCACCTCGATGCCAGCCACAAAAGTAACATACAGCATTTGTACCACTGCTGTTGGGTTATCAATACACACTGCACCTTCTTTGGAACAGAAGACATAATTACCAAATGGCCAATACGGGCTTTCTCTCTCTTTTGCCATTGCTGATGCACGCACAAATTTGTGCAAATTAGCCTTCTCTTCATCTGGCAAACCATTGCAAGAGTGCATGTGGGCTCCCATAATTGAAAAAATTGAACCTATGGGACAAAATAAATTTCTTGGCACAATGTCATGTTGCGAAACAACATGACAGAAATGACCTCCCAATCTTTCGCGTAAGATGGCACGAGAGAATGCTTCATTTCCGAGTAGTGGGGAACCGAAGGTTACACATAAAAGAGGCGGTGTGGAGGTGGAGTTGCAAGAGCTGAAGTTGCCTGTAGATGAGTTGCAAAGGAAGTGGAGAGCAGCAAGGGAGGCAAGTGAGCCCCCTAGGGAGTGACCCGTGAAAATTACAGGTTTGTCCTTGATCTCTTGCAGGAGAATCTGAGTTATTTAGTTAAGATGTCAGCTTGGTTTATTTTCTATATTTCTTAGTTAGAGAAAACTAAAGTACCTCAATAGCAAAAGTTATCAGCCTTAACTTGACAGTGTCATATCCAACAAAAGTATGTTAACTACCCGTTCCTTGTACAATATCAAATCAAATTTGCCCACTTCTCAGTATAATGACTTACACATCTTGCACACATTACACCAAAACATGCTCTGGTACGGTGGTACCGTTAATTCACAATGACTTCCTTCTACTGTCAGCTTGGTTAATCATACATAGGAAACTCGTTTAGTCTAATAGATACAAAAATTTACAGTCAGCTGTCTACAATTGTTTACTTGGCCAACTTATGTGTCATTTGTAAACACATAACATATGCAGGGGCGGAACATAGTGGTGGGGAAAGGGTGCTAAGCACCCCCTATAGTTTGAAAATTTGTAGTTTGATCCATTAAATTTTGTAATTTTTATATGCATTAATATCTTTTAGCCCCTTTTATAAAATGAAATTACACTATATTTGATTCTTTAGCCCCCTCAATATCTATTTTCTAGTTCCGCCCCTGCACATATGTGTTCACCACTGTGAAGGGGACAGCCAGCATATGTGCCCACACATTAATTATCACAGCATATACCTAATTTGAAAGGAATTATACTTGTGCAATTATAGTTTGGGCCATACTACATGAGTCTTTATGCCCCAGGTACTTGAGGTGCAATATATGTAAACGGATGGCCCAGATTAATCCCAGCCGAGCCAAACTCAATCTGGTGCCTATGGATACCATGGGGGACCGTTTTGAGATTCGTGCCAGGTTAAAAGAACGATCCAGATTTAATTATTGCACCTCAGGTACCTGGGGGGATCCGAATTCATAACATAATTTATGGTTTTGACATTCAATGTTAAATTACTTGGGATAAAAATATAATGTTTTGTCTGAAAGTTTTCATTTGCAACATTAAAGAAAGGAGACAGATTTTGTTTGATTGCTCACCAAACTTTGGGAAGATATTAAATTATTGTTGAGTTGTGGATGAAATATTGTAAAGTTGATGATTTTCCCTTTTCACTGAGGCCATGAATGGAAAATTTTAATTTTAACAAAACAAATGTTAAAACAAGGAAATTAACTATATTGTCTTGCATTAGAAAAACAAAATACCTCAAATTAAATTCACACATAACAAAATGACAATCAAACCAACCAATCAATTAATTATCAAGCTCATAGAAAAATTTATATTTAACAAGATCAAATTAAAAAAAAAATAGTGTCAAGAAAAATAAAAAAAATACAAGATATCAAAAACATACCTGATAATTTGGGTTATTGAGCAAAGTCAAAAACAAATGCAGAGCCAAAGCTTGCACTTTAACCTTCTCTTCCTCCTCTCCTTCCCCTCCAACCAAAGGTCTAAACAACCCACTTCCTCCTAATTCAATGATATCAAATGCTTTCATGGGCCCCGCTCTGATCCCAGCCACTGAGCTCGCGACATACTTACCAGAGAACGCCACATAAACAGTGTTTCCACACAAGCCACGCACATAAATGGCCGCACCTGCGTCCGCCACAGAGCAGTGATGCCATGCCTGAGGCAGTATTGAAGAAGACGCAAGGAGAGAACCCAACACGTGGCTTGTTTCAAACCTTCAATGGAATTCCCCGGACAAATAAAAAATAAGCTATTGTTTACATATTTAATTGGTTTTAAAGAGTGCTAGCAGCAGTCGTAGTAGAGCTTACATGGAATTGGAGGCCGCTGGCTCAATCCTTGCTTCCATCTTCAGAGCCAATTTCTTAAATGGGGAATTTGGTACCAGTCATGTGACCGTGCTTTGTTGGTTTATTTCTTTCCTTTCTTTTCGACCTTAGCACGCATTCTAGAGACAGTGACACGCTTGACAACAGATTTATGGAGCCTTGGCTCTGAAATCTCAAGTTGCAGTCTTGCAGACTTCCAGTTTCGCATCCGGGTCTGGGATATCGGATTCGGATCTCTTTTGGTTCATTGCGAATTTAAGTCGGTAAACTTTACATTTTTCATAAATCCGTTTTAAGTTCACATGTGCGGTTTGATAATTGGTTAAACGTTCTCTGTATGCGCGAATATCTTTTTTCTTTTTTTCTTTTTCTCTACTTCATGAACCTTATCGGATCGAACTGGATACTTTTTTAAGTAATTAGATGGATCATCTTCATACTTGCTTTCAGTTTTATCTATCATTATTGGCAATGATCGCCACACACAAGTTGACTCCATCCAACATAAGTGGTAGGCAAAATAATAAAAAATGAGTACAAAGGTAGTATAATATTTTCTCATAAAAAATATTTAAGAGTATATTTTTTTTTTTATTATAGTCAGTAGGCAACACATATTTTCCTGCTTTTAGCAGGGTTCGAACTCACGTTCTCTCGTAAAAGAGTGAGGTGTCCTAACTAGCTACACTAGGCAGCAGTGATTATTTAAGAGTATATATTTTCTAAATACTGATGTTCAGTGCAGTAGCAGCGCAAGTCCTCCTACAGTAGGATAAGGATTCGAATCCGACATGTAGCAGAATGGGATGTGTGTGAGTTAGGGGTGAAAACGGTATGGATAATATCCGATCCAAAAATTAGATGTAGATATCCGATATTCAAATATCCATGTGGATATGGATACTGATATGGTTTTACGTTTCAATCATTCGTATACGAATAGTAGATATATATCATATATTTTAATATATATTATGAAAAAATATTATTATTCACCATTAAAATTAGATAAATATTATGAATTTTGATATTTTTTAATATTATTTTAATAAATATCCAATCCGATCTGTATCCATATCTATATCCAGCTGATATCCGATCTGTATTTGTATCCAGAAAATTAAAAAGAGATATGGATATGGTTTTACCACTATCCGCTCCATATTCGCTATGTTTTCATCCTTAGTGTGAGTAAATTTAAGTTATTTTCTCTACTACTAAAAAAAATAAGTTATTTTTCAAAATTAAATATTTGGGAATTTAGTTGTAAATTTTGAAAAATAGAAAAATGGACCTTCAAATTTCGTTTGTAATCTATTTTATCGACCAGGAATTAGAACAAAAAATTCCATCTCAATGATAAAACACATCATAAATCATGTCTCTAGAATGGAATTCACTATGATATCTTGTTCCTAGATATTTAGATTAAGGCATTACACCAAATTATGTCCTAGGAGATCGATCAATATTCAATATTAAATGCGAATTTTTAAATGTCAAGTGATAAACGCTAGTTGGCGCGTGTAAATCTTTAAACTTATACATGCGAATTTTTAAACTTATGAAGTCTTTATATCTAATCTATCAAGAAAGAAAAAAAAACGACACAAATATAATTCAAAAAAATTTCATGATGAGAATAAATAAAATCAAATACCATTGCAGCTACTGAAAGATTCGTAGATCACACAGAAGAGCATTGTAACGCTACAGTGCATTTTTTTTAAATTTTCTTCTCATTTTCTTTTTCTTTTTATTCTCATTTTCTTTTTATTACATCAATTATTCTCTCTAACCACAATTAATTCTCAAAACTCTTTAAACCTTTGTAACTAATAGTGGTTAGTAAAATAGAAATTTGACTCTTGTTTTTACTCAAAAAAATATTTCATTATGGATCTTATTTAAAAGAGAAAATATAGTAGAAGACGTTCTAGCAGTTTGTAAAAAAAACGGTCGTATTGTTTGACTAATCGACCGATTAATCGTTGACGGTGACCAAACCGTTACAAATTGTCCTTTTTCTTTTTATACGGCCAATTAGTTGGTCATTTTTATTATTCTTTTTTTTCTGCATTTATTTGTTATATGTACTATATTTTTCTTGGTCTTATTTGAGTTTTTCTAAATGATAATTTCATAAAATTTTATTAATTAACAATGAACTTAGTTAAAATAAGTTTATCTGATAAGTTTGATGAATATAATTAAGCGTTTTTAATAATTAGAAGTATATGCACATAACTTTAATTAAAACGCAAAATTATTTGTAAAGTTTTGATTAATTGCTTGAACTATGTCCGTCCAACAAGTGCATACCGTTATTTGTACTATGTCCGTCCAACAAGTGCATACGTAAAATTATTTGTACTATGTCTGTCCAACAAGTGCATACTGTTATTTACAACACTAATTTGTACTTTTAAATTCGCAAAAATTTCTCACGTATCATCGGAAAAATAGACAAAATTAATGAAAGTAAAAAAAGTGCGCGAAAATAATATTTTCTTTTTTACTTTAAGAATAGATTGAGAAATGAAAGCGCCGACATTTTTATTAATATCCAAAATTAATTATAAAATATTAATTATACCTAGCTTAGCTGAGTTTTTTTTTAAATGCCCAAACCGGCCAAAAAATGGCCGGTTGGATTAAAAATTAGAACCGACCATTTTTTGGCTGGTTAGGAGGCTTTTTTTTTTAAAATATTTGTTAGATTACTTCTTTTGATGTATAATTAGCATAATTATACTAAAATACGCTAAATTACTTGAAATTATGTTAAATTATGTTAAATTACGCTAAATTAAGCTAAATTAAGCTAATTTATGCTAATTTACGATAAATTACACTAAATTATGCTAATTATACTGAAATACGCTAAATTATGCCAAAATACACTAAATTACGCTAAATTAGGATGATTTTGTGCTATCTTTCATAAATCATAAAAAATAGTAAAAATTGGTATTCTACAAGTTCATTATATAACCAATTTACTGAGTTACTTAGATCGAAAAATAGAAATGAAAATCTTAATCGGAAACTTCAACTCAAGTTTTGAGCCTCTTCTCTTTATTTTTTGGCAATTCTGAATCTCAAAAAACAGCAAAGCTGTCACCAATGCATGCATATTTTCGCAAGCTTTCCGAAAAGTAATCATTTGCTGAAATTGGACACTCAAGCGTCGTTTTATAGCCGTTTGAAGTTTCGTCATCGTTTTTCGCCTTTTCAGTGAAGATATTGTCTCTCTTAGCGTAATTTAGCGTATTTTAGTATAATTATGTTAATTATACATCAAAAGAAGTAATCTAACAAATATTTCTAAAAAAAAAAACTCTCCTAACCAATCAAAAAATGGTCGGTCCTAATTTTTAATCCAACCAGCTATTTTTTGACCGGTTTGGATATTTTAAAAATAAATCCAACTAAGCTGGATATAATTAATATTGTTATAAATATATTAAGTTATGGATGTTCATTTAATTGCATCAAAACTTCTCATTAATGAAGTATGTTTTATCTCCTTCATTTATCAATTGAATTAAATTAGATGGCTTGTTATTTACATTTTCCATCTATAAATAGAGGATTGTAAGTTTGTATTATACACAAGAAAAACATATAAATAAGAGATAGCCATCTTTATACATTCTCAATATCTTGTTTATTATTCTTTTTCTTTATTTTACAACACGTTATCAACACGAGTTGCTCGGAAGAAGTTGCAAAGTTATTCTGTAAGTAATTTATATAATTGATCATTATATCTTTCATTAATTTAAATTTCATTTAAATTATATTTATTTTAGTTTATAATAATCATTCCTTTTAATTGTAGAGAATGATATAATAATAGCCTGAAGTTATTATCAAAAATAAAAGTTTATCAAGAATCTGAAGTTCTTATTACCCGAAGAGAATAAAAGAATAATAACCTGAAGTTATTATTATTGTTTAGAACCTGAAGTTCTATTTGAAATTTTAATATAAAATTAATATAATAACCAGCAGTTATTATAGGCCACTAGATGAATAATAACCTGAAGTTATTCCCAATTAAAACCTGAAGTTTTATTAGAAACTTTCATATAAAATTAATATAATAACCAGAAGTTATTATAGGTCATTGTATGAAAATATAACCGGAAGTTATTTCAAATTAAATTTTACATTGCGCAGCCAAGCAATTTAATAACCAGAAGTTATTAAATAAATATTTTATTATAACCTGAAGTTATATAATATTAACCTGAAGTTATTAATACATTTAAATTTATTTATTTATTTATGCAATTTACATATTATTTTATTTATATTTATTTATCTCCATTTTCATAACCTGAAGTTATGATATTAATAACCTGAAGTTATGACATTCATAACATGAAATTATACAACCTGAAGTTGTGGCATTAATAACCTGAAGTTAATACGTATCTATTTTGTAGTACATATGACAAATCTTACAAAGCTTGAATTTGCTGCTCTTGAAATTTCGGGCAAAAATTATCTCCCATGGACTCTTGATGCAGAGATCCACCTCACCGCAAAAGAATTGGAAAAAAACTATTAAAGAAGCAAATGAGGCATCCCCGCAGGAGCGCGCTAAAGCTATGATTTTCCTTCGTCACCATCTCCATAAGGATTTGAAAACTGAATATTTAACGGTTAAAGACCCGTTAGAACTCTGAAAGAGTTTAAAGGACAGATATGACCATCAAAAATTTGTTCTCTTACCAAAAGCTCGTTACGATTGGATTCATTTGAGATTATAGGATTTAAATCCGTTGGTGAGTATAATTCCGCAATGTTTCGGATAACTTCCGAACTTAAACTATGTGGTGAAACGATAACAGAAGAAGACATGTTAGAGAAAACATTCTCCACATTTCATGCCTCGAATTTGCTCCTACAGCAGCAATATCGAGAGGGAGTTTCAAGAAGTACTCCGAGTTAATATCATGTCTTCTCGTTGCGGAACAAAATAATGAGCTTCTAATGAAGAATCACCAAGCACGACCCACCGGTGCAAGTCCATTCCCTGAAGCGAATGCGACTTCATCTAAGAAAGGACGTAGCCGCGGTCGCAGCAATTTCCGCAGACGTGGTCGTGGATATGGTCGAACCAATGCTTGGCGACGTGATGGTCAATACAACAAAACAAAGGAGAATAATACGGTGAAAAATGAGAAAGGAAAACATCCTGAAGATGTTTGTTATAGATGTGGAATGACAAATCATTGGTCACGTACCTGTCGTACGCCCAAGCACCTAGTGGAGCTTTATCAAGCCTCACTCAAGAAAAGAGGGAAAAATGTGGAAATTAACCTTACTGAAAATGATCCCGAAAATGAATGCCATATAGATACACACCTTGATGTATCAGATTTCTTCCATAATGTGGATGAAGAAATAGACACTTTTACTAAGGGAGAAAATAAAATGTAGAAGTTTATGTTTATGTTTAATAAAAGGTTTAGTTTACATTTTAATTTTTATATAAACAAATTTAATGAATAAAAGTAGTTTATTTTTATTCTTACATTCTTTTATTTTAAGAAAAATGGCTGACGCAGTGATAAGTAAAGGAGATCCATGTCTGGTAGATAGTGGAACAACTAATACCATATTGAAAGGTAAGAAATATTTTTCACAATTGCATCTTGGTGAGACTAATATTCACACTATATCTGGCACAAGTAATTTAATAGAAGGCTCCGAAAGAGCTTGTATTTTGTTACCTAAGGGAACTAAATTAATAATAGATGATGCATTATATTCGAGTAGATCCAGAAGAAATCTACTAAGTTTTAAAGATATTCGAAAGAATGGTTTTCATATTGAAACTATGAATGAGAAAAATTGTGAATATCTTCATATCACATCTATTAAGAATGGCCAGAAAATTATAATAGAAAAGATGCAAGCAATGTCCTCTGGACTATATGGTACTTATGTAAGTACAATAGAATCAAATATGGTTACTAACCCGAAGTTAGTTGATACTAACCAGAAGTTAGTTGTTACTAACCAGAAGTTAGTTGATCCAAAGTTATTTACTTTGTGGCATGAAAGATTGGGTCATCCAGAAAGTATAATGATGAGGAGAATAATTGAAAGTGCAAATGGGCATCCCCTAAAGGACCTGAAGATCCTATTATCAAAAGAATTGACATGCGAAGCATGCTCTCTTGGAAAACTAATTACTAGGCCATCTCCAAATAAAATTGGACCTGAAGCTTCTTCATTTTTAGAAAGAATTCAAGGAGATATATGTGGGTCTATTACACCTTCATGTGGACTATTTAGATATTTTATGGTGTTAATTGATGCATCAACACGCTGGTCACATGTGAGTTTGTTAGCAACAAGAAATGTTGCGTTTGCTAGACTATTAGCACAAATTATCCAATTGAGAGCTAATTTTCTAGATTATCAAATTAAAAGAATCGGCTTGATAATGCAGGAGAGTTTACTTCTCAAACTTTTAATGATTATTGCATGTCTATTGTTCGCGCAGAAGCGCAACGCAAGTTTCGGTACGCTTGAGGGCGTACCTTTTAAAACCGCGTTTACACTTCACGAGTAAGGGTTGCAAGTGCACAACCCCTATCGATTAGTATAATCGGGTATCGATCCACAGGGACGGGCAATTACTAGGTTAGAATCTACCAAACTCAATTAAAAACTAGAAGTGAGAAGGTTTTGGTTTGGTATTTAAGTTCCTAAAAAGGTCAATTCAAGCAATTCAAACAATGTAATAAAATGCTAGAAGAAATGTAAATTGTGTTTTGATTATGGATAAAAGGCGTTTCCAGGGTTTCAGATTTCATCTGTGATCTGCCTCTAGTGGTACGGCCCGTACCAAGTTGGTACGGCTAGGCCGTACTCCACTTGGTAAGGCAAGGCCGCACCACTCTGGTAAGACCCGTACTGGCTTGCCAGAACAGAGCTTACCAGTTCGAGTTGATGCATTCCTTGCTGGTACCTTGTGCTAAACTCTTTAGAAAGGTTCAATTGACCGTACCTAAGGTTCCTAAGCCTCAACCGTCGTGTGTTGGATCAAGATTTAGGTTGGAATGCAATTGATTGCCTTTTAGGGATTTCTACACCTCAATTCTCATGTGTTGGTACAGATCTACCCTAGCTGGTTGATTGGAGACCTAAGGCACCCTCTAATCTGTCGATTAGAGGAGAATTCAACCTCTCGGCTTCAATTCGAACAAGTCTACCCTAAACAATTGATTTGGTTGAGAGATTGAGATGATCACATGACCTTGATAGGTTTGATCTAGACCTAGAGGTTCATCATACACAATCACAGTAATCAAAGCAAGAGATGGCAAAGAAAATCACAATCAATCAATCAAAAGAGTTCATACAAGATACAAGTCAAAGAAAGTCAAAGCAAATCAAGAATCCATCTCTAAACCCTAGAAACTGAAATAACTACTCACAGCACATGATCTGATCTAAAAATACAATAAAAGGGATAGAGAAAGCCATGGATCGAAGGGATCGAGAGGAGGAAGCTTGATCCGTCGAGTTTCGCCTCTTTCCTCTTCCTTCCTTCTTGCTCCTAGCTCCTTAGCTCTCTTTCTCTCTCTTACTGTGCTCTCAATTAGATCTGGAATGGAATGAATGTCGAAATTGGAGAGTTCCCCGCTTTAAATAGCCTCTGCCAAAATTTGAATCTGTCAGGCCGCCTTTAGGTACGGCCCGTACCAAATTGGTACGGCCAGGCGTACCAGGCGTGATGAGCTGAAAAATGGCCAAGTCTGGTGAGACCCGTACCAAGCCTGGTAAGGGCCGTACCTCATCATCTGAATCGCCGTTTCTTCGTGTGTTTTGCTCCAAACCTGCAGAAAACAAACAAACACTCAGCAGTACCAAATTCTAAAGATATATTGATGAAATGCACATGATTCTGGTGAATTAGGGCACGAATCTGGTACTAAAACAGGCCTAAAATAGACTAAATATGCGAGGTATCAAATTCCCCCAAGCTGAACCTTTGCTTGTCCTCAAGCAAAAAGTTTCAAACTCGGATAAAAAGTGCTGGACAACTAAATCTAAATGCAGATACAAGTCTAAATGTGAAAACCTACGTGAGTCTGCTATAGTCAAGAATTTCTAGAATCGATTCGGTTGTAATTCAAACATCCCTTTATAAACCTTGATTCACTCCACCAATTAGTCAATTGAACTTCTTATTTTGAGATGCTTCTAACAATGGAAAGACTAATTACCTAGGTTTGATCGAAACAATTTCATTCTTTTTCCGAGTCAGTGCTTTTATTCAAGGTGATTTTTCTTTTCATTTTCCCTCCCCCAAGCTTGAATCAAGCTTAAGGGTAAGAAAGTTGCGAACGAAGTGTGTTGGTATGAGCAAAATTTTCTTTCTTTATTTCTAATTGGGAGACGAGCTCAAAGGCGCCCATTCGAGGCTTATTGCCAGTACTCTTATGTTCTCCATCTTTTTCATTTCTTTTTTTTTTTTTTTGCTCATACCATGAATACACACATATATTGGTATTCATTCATACCAATGGATATTCCAAACTTTCTTAATTTGAAAATCCCAATTCCTAAAGGCACAGTTCAGTTTTTTCGAATAATCTCGTTCGATTCAATTCTAAGTTTGTTTCATCTTTTCCATTATTAAAAACATCTCAACCTAAGTAGTTCAATAACCAATCATGGGTTAGTTCCAATTCACTCAGGTCTATCCTAATCACAACTAAATTGTTTCAAAGTTATTCTCAATTCTAGCAATTCACGCAAATCTTCACCTAACAATGCACAAAAATACGAAAAAATGCAAGAAAAATAACGGTAAAGTAAACATGACCTACATGCAAATGTCATCCCCCCAAGCTTAGCCTGAGCATTGTCCTCAATCCTTCAAGACTATGAGATAAAAGAGATAAAAGAAGCTCGGGGAAAAGAGAGAGAACCTGATCAGTCCTCGGGGTGGTCGTACCAGAGCCAGTCGCTAAACCGCTCCTCTATCCCAGTCACCCGCCGCGTGAGATCATGAAGTGTGGCGCCCTGCTCACGAAGGGTAACACCCTGCTCATAGAGTGCAACACCCTGCTCCTGACGCATGTCGTACATCAGGTGGTAGACATCCCGGATGGTGGGCTCAGCGACTGGAGGGGGATACACTGGTCTACTGTAGGAGGTGGAGGGACCGGCAGCGTAGGCGGAGGTGGATGGGCCAGTCTGGTACGTGGTAGGGCCAGCTCCATAGAATGAGGTACCTGCACCAAAGGGTGAAGGATGTACCTGCTCGGAGAAGGGGGGAGCCTGGCCGGGGAATGGGTGCACCAGAGGAGAAAGAGGATGCGTCTGCTCAAACGGAGCCTGGACTGGAGAGGTGGTGGCATCGATCATCTCCTCATCGCCCTGCGGTGGTGGTGGAGGAGGTGGAGGGGGAGGTGGGGGAGGTGGAGGTGGGGCCACAGGAGCAGGCTGCACGCGGGGCGGACGTCGGAAAAACCAAGTGCTCCGGTCAACGAAGGAGAGAGTGACCGGGAAAGGCATGACATAACTGGTCCTCCCATCAGGCATGCGCCATGCCCAAGCACCTCGCTCATCGCGTCCTGCTGCTGACTCGATGAACTTGTAGGTGGTGAACTGAGTGAGAGAGAGAGATCGGGAGCTCCTGCACTCCTCGTCGCCGATGATCTGGAGGTGTAAGCGCTCGGCGATCAGAGTGGCATAGGCCGAGATGTAGACAATGCCACCCGGCTTGGGCTGCCTCTGGATGTCGAGCCAGTGGTGGATCATGGCGAGCATCAGATCGGGCCGCTCGAGAGTGCTGTCGGGGCGCAACATATGATCCACCAGCTGCATATCCTCAACATTGGCACGGGCGAACGTCTCGCCACGCGCAAAGATGGTGCAACTGAGAATACGCAGCAGACATCGGATGACCGGATGAGGGACATTGAGCTGCTTGTAGTCCTTGTTGAAAGCTGACCCGGCTGGGCTGCCAGAGATCAGCTCCCAGAAACTGTCGCGCTCCAGGCCCTCAGAGAAAGAGAGGGTGTCAGTGGTCGGGTTCGGCTCAAAGCCAAACCACTCCCTCAAGTCAGACAGCAGCACACGGTGGGTCTCCTGGAGCATGCGGAACTTGATGTACGGGTGATCCCTCCGCGTGTACTTGAGCTCCAGAGAGGAGAGAAACTCGATGGTGAGCTTCCTGTACCCCCTCTGGGCGATCGTCCAGAAGGCAGGAGTGATCCCGATCCGGGTGGTAAGGCGGAGGAACTCAGCCTCAAGTCCCATCGTCTGTAGAGCAGAGAAATCAACAATTCTCGTGTTGTTGATCTTTTTCTTCAGCAGGATGGAGAAGTACTTGAACTGCCGACGGGTCGGCATGAAGAAGTACTCCTCGGTGTATGCATCGGCACGCTTGGTGGCATCAGAGAGGGCCGCATCAGTGCCAAAGGAGTCAGAGGTGTGGTCGGAGCCGTGGATGGAGGCGTGGATGGAGGCCTGGTCAGAGCCCTGGTCCTGGTCAGAGGCCTCGTCAGAGCCCTGGTCCTGGTCAGCAGATGGGTGGTAGGAGGGGCTCTCTTGTGGGCTCCGGTGACCTGACGGAGACTCACTGGATGTGGTCTCACCCTCATAGTAGAGGGGCTCGACTGCGTCCCGAAGGGAAACACTCTGGCGGGACCCGGTCCTGGCTACACTCTCCTGGGAGTGGCGAGATGCGCGGGAGCCACTACGAGACGCACTCCGGTGGGAGTGATGAGATGACGTGGGGGCATCAGCAGGAGGGACGTTGGCCATCGGGCCAGTGGCGGAAGGGACGGAGGCGTCAGAGGGTGTGGAGGAGCGAGAGGATTGCCGACGCATTTCTACGCTCGTTTGGCTGGTTGAGGGTCCGACTGGGTAGGTACGGCCTGGTCTGACCTAGTTGGTACGGCCTGGCTGACCTAGGTAGGTACGGCCTAGCCGCACAGACTAGTACGGGCCGTACCTAACTTAGGGTTTTGGTGTTGGCTGGTAAGGGCCGCACCAACTGGTACCAGTACAAGGATGTTACACAACACAGAACTGGGCTGGTAAGGATTAATTGGTACAAACTGGTACAGGTTTGGTGTCAGGTCAGAGAGGCCGGTACGGGCCGTACCTACCTGGTACGGGTGGGCCGTACCAGGCTAGGGTTTGACAGAAATGGGGCAGAACCGAGAGAAGAAGAGAGGGAAATGGAAGAAAAATGGAGAGAACTAAAAAAAAAAAAAAAAAAAACGTACCAACCTAGAGCAAGGACGTGGTGCGGGTCGGACCGAAGAACTGGTTCGGGTCGGACCGAAGAGGGGCTGGTGGTGCGCCGGTGCTCCTTGTTGCTCGGTTAGGGTGGAAGGAGAGGTATGAGAGGAAGAGGGAGTGGAGAGGGAGAGAAAATGGAGAAGGAGAGAAGAGAAAGAAGAGAGAGGGAGAGAGGTGCGGTTGGGAAGAAAGGGGAAGGGGTGCGGGTACGGGGGGGTTTAAAAAGAAAAAAACGGCAGTTAATGCGTCGATTCGCGTCTCTGACCTAGGTACGGCCTGGCCGTACCAACCTTTCATTTTTCAGGCCGTACCAATGTGGTATGGCCTAGCCGAACCAACCTCAAAATTTTTTTTGTTTCTCTTTCTCGTGACTTCTCAAGCCGCTCGTGATGCAATGCAGAAGAATGAATGCATGTCTATATGTTCCTAAGATACAAAACAGGTAAAAATGGCTTGGGCTGCCTCCCAAGGAGCGCTCGTTTTAGGTCTCGAGCTCGACCTTCTCTCTTCAGGCTTTGGTTGGAGATGGATCGGAGAGATCCAAGCTCACTCACATTTCTTGGGGATGATCAGCAATGTAGTGCTTGAGACGCTGACCATTGACTTTGAAAGTCTATCCCTCCTTGTTTTCCAATTCCACGGCGCCAAATGGGAACACTGCCCTCACCCGGAATGGACCGGACCACCTGGACTTCAGCTTCCCTGGAAAGAGCCTAAGTCGAGAATTGAACAAGAGGACCAGGTCTCCCTCATGGAACTCACGAGGCATGATGCGCTTGTCGTGAACCTGTTTGGTCCTTTCCTTGTAAATTCTCGCGTTCTCGTAGGCATTGAGACACATCTCCTCTAACTCATGCAAGTCAAGGATGCGTTTCTCTCCAGCTGGGAGCAAGTCCATGTTGATGGCCCGTGTGGCCCAGTATGCCTTGTGCTCAATTTCCACGGGCAAGTGGCAGGACTTTCCGTACACCAATTTGAAAGGGCTCATCCCAATCGGAGTTTTGAAGGCTGTACGGTAGGCCCAAAGTGCGTCACTCAGCTTGAGCGACCAATCCTTTCTCGTTCGAGCAACGATCTTCTCTAGGATAGACTTGATATCTCTGTTGGAAATCTCGGCTTGACCGTTGGCTTGAGGATGGTAGGATGTGGTCACCTTGTGAGTGACTCCATGGCGACTCAGGAGATTGTCGAACTGGCGGTTGATGAAGTGCTTGCCACCATCACTGATGACGGCTCTTGGAACTCCAAAGCGAGGGAAGATGATGTCAGTGAACAGTCTTTTCACTGCATTGGAGTCTGCATTCTTGCACGCTACTGCCTCCACCCACTTGGAGACGTAGTCAACTGCCACCAGGATGTACTCGTTCCCACACGAGGGTGGAAACGGTCCCATGAAGTCAATGCCCCAGACATCAAAGATGTCTACCTCTAGAATAGAGTGGAGAGGCATTTCATTCCTTTTGGAGATGTTCCCGGTGCGCTGACACTTGTCACAAGCTGCAACGAAGGTCCTAGCATCTCTGAAAAGTGAAGGCCAGAAGAAGCCGGATTGTAGGACCTTTGAAGCAGTCTTGGAGAATGAAGCGTGTCCTCCGTAGGCTGAGGAGTGGCAGTGCTCAAGAATGGAGCGCGTCTCGTCGTATGGCACACATCGTCGGTAGATGCCATCAACGCCAGTCTTGAAGAGGTAGGGGTCGTCCCAGAAGTAGAACTTGGCGTCCGATCGTAGCTTCTTCTTCTGCTGGTATGACATGGTAGGAGGAAGTACTCCTGAGGCGAGAATGTTCGCAATGTCTGCATACCAGGGCGCTGACTTGGTGTTCACTCGGTCAGTTGCATGGAACGTCCGATCTTGCACCGCATGAGTCGCGTGCATCGGTGTACCAACCGAGTCATCAATTGGCAGGCTACCAGAACCCTCATCTTCCCAGCGAAGCCGGGACAGATGGTCAGCCACGGTGTTTTCGACTCCTTTCTTGTCCCTGATTTCGATGTCAAACTCCTGCAGGAGGAGAATCCACCTAATCAAGCGAGGTTTGGCATCCTGCTTGCTCAACAGATACTTGAGTGCGGCGTGGTCAGTGTAGATCACTATCTTGGAACCAACCAGATAGGATCTAAACTTGTCGAGAGCGAACACAACAGCCAAAAGCTCCTTTTCGGTTGTTGTGTAGTTCATCTGGGCAGGGTCTAGCACCTTGCTAGCGTAGTAGATAGCACATGGCTTGTTCTCCTTCCGCTGCCCAAGAACCGCTCCCACAACGTAATCACTCACATCGCACATCAATTCGAATGGCAAGGTCCAGTCTGGAGGCTGCAGGATGGGTGCTGAGACAAGGGCTTCTTTCAGTCGGCAAAACGAATCGACACACTCCTGCGTGAAGATGAAATCAGAGTCCTTGATGAGCAGGTTGGTCAATAGTTTCGCGATTTTCGAGAAGTCCTTGATGAATCGGCGGTAGAAGCCAGCGTGTCCCAGAAAGCTTCGCACAGCTTTGACATTTGTTGGGATCTCCAGCTTCTCGATCACCTCCACCTTGGCTTTGTCAACCTCAATTCCTTTGGAGGTCACCACATGTCCAAGGACAACTCCCTCTTGGACCATGAAGCGACATTTCTCCCAGTTCAGGATCAGGTTGACCTCTTCACACTTCTCCAGGATTTTGCAGAGGTTGGCTAGACATGAGTCAAAGCTGGTTCCATAGACAGAGAAGTCGTCCATGAAGACCTCAACCTCTTTCTCGATGAAGTCTGAGAAGATAGCCATCATGGCTCTTTGGAAGGTGGCAGGTGCATTGCACAGACCGAATGGCATCCTACGGTATGCGAATGTACCGTAGGGACATGTGAAAGTGGTCTTGTCTTGGTCGTTCGGGTGAATGGGGATCTGAAAGAATCCTGAGTACCCGTCAAGGTAGCAAAAATGAGAATGAGTCGCAAGCCTTTCAAGGAGTTGGTCGACAAACGGCAATGGGAAGCGATCCTTGCGCGTGGCAGCGTTGAGCTTTCTGTAGTCAATACACATGCGGTACCCAGATATCACACGAGTAGGGACTAGCTCGTTCTTTTCATTTCTCACCACTGTCGTGCCTCCCTTCTTGGGCACCACGTGAACTGGACTCACCCACTTGCTGTCAGAGATGGGATAGATGATGCCTGCATCCAAGAGTTTGAGAATTTCCTTTTTCACCACCTCTTTCAGGTTGGGGTTGAGTCGCCGCTGGTGCTCCACAGACGGCTTGTGATCATCTTCGAGAAGAATCCGGTGTGAGCAGATAGCTGGGTTGATCTTTTTCAAGTCCTTGATCGAGTACCCGATCGCGCCCTTGTGAAATCTCAGCTTCTCCAGAAGTTTGGCGGTTTGATCGGGGTTTAGACTCGCATTGACGATCACAGGACATGATTTTTCTGGATCGAGGAACTCGTATCTGAGATTGGTTGGAAGAGGTTTGAGTTCGGGAGTTGGACGCTCAGGCTGATCGTTGTCACGAGTCGCATCTGGGTGATCTGACTCGTGTGCTGTCGAGACGTCGGCCTTGGCAGGCTCCGCTCCACTCCTCGTCTCAGAGTGTGATGTACGATCCTCCAGATCCTCAGGAATCGCATCTGCTGCACAAATTGACTCGCTCACCTCGCTTGGCAACTTGGAGAGGAATTCAGCGTCTTGGCGCAGCGAGTTGTTGACTTGTTCAAGAAAGTAGTCCTTGGCCAGATCAGCCAAGCACTCATCTATCCCGTCAACTCGGAAACATGTCTCAGATCGTGACGGATATCTCATGGCGCGATCGATTTGGAATTTCACCTTCTCTCCTCCAAAGTTCAGAGTCAGAATGCCTTGCTTCACGTCAATTATCGCGCCAGCTGTACTCAGAAAAGGTCGCCCCAAGATGATTGGGACTTCCTTATCTTCTTCCATCTCCATGACGACGAAATCGACGGGCACGAAGAACTTCCCAACTTGAACTGGCAGATCCTCCACCACACCAAGTGGAAGTCGGACTGAAGAATCTGCCAACTGCAGTGTCATCCTTGTGGGCTTGAGCTCCCCCACTCCTATGCGATCATAGATGGTGCGTGGCATGAGACTCACGCTCGCGCCTAGATCACACAGGGCTTTCTTGATTGTAGTCTTCCCAATGGTGCATGGAATGGAAAACTTTCCAGGATCGTCCAATTTGGGGGGTAGCTCGCTTTTCAAAATTGCGCTGCACTGCTCCGTCAGCTTGACTGTCGCGTGCCCCTCTAAGCTTCTCTTGTTGGAAAGGATGTCCTTCAGAAACTTGGCATAGGTGGGCATTTGGGTCAAAGCGTCGGTGAAAGGGATGGTGATCAGCAGCTGCTTGATGACGTTTGCGAAGTTGGCGAATTGCTCGTTCAGTCTCGTCTCAGCTAATCTCTGGGGGAATGGAACAGGTGGCCGGTATGGAGGTGGTTTCTCGGCACCTTTCTTCTTCTGACCACCTGACGCTTCGGATGGAGGTTGTGCAGGTCTTGCCGAGCTGGTGCAGTCTGCACTCGCTTGAGGTTGGATGACCTCAGCTCGTTCTGGATTAACCTCCTTCAGTGGAATTGACACAGGGGTCGGGGTCGCGTCAGGTGTCGCGTCAAGGATCGGGTCAACTGTGCCCTCACTTGGCATTGGTGGCTCGTCGTATTGGGTCCCACTTCTCAGAGTGATCACCTTAGCCTCTTCTCTTGGATTTGGTTCGGGCTGAGCTGGAAGCTTCCCGGGTCGAGAGTGGCTTGAGGTGACCATCTGGCTCAGCTGCTCCAGCAACTTGCTTTGGGCAGCCATTTGAGTGGTCATGCTCTGCATCTGCTAACACATCATCTGATTCATCTTGCCCTGCTCGTGAGTGAAGTTGTTCACTTCGGTAGGCGCAATTGACTTTGAGGGGTCAGAGGGAGCTGCTCGGTTGCCTTGATTGGGAAAGGAAGCGTTCTGGTAGAAGTTCTTGTTGCCATTATTGTTGTTGCTGCTGCTCGAAGCTTGGGCTCTCCAATCGTTGTTGTTCGGAGGGGGGTAGTTTCCAGTGTTGTTCGCCCGATTGTTCCAGTTGTTGTTGTTGTACTGCGGCCTCTGGAAGCTGTTGTTGTTGAAGGGCGATCTGAACGAAGAGTTGTTGAAAGGCGCAGGGTTGTTCTGGTTCGACCTCCAGTGCTGCTGCTCAACCGGATCCTTGGAGTAGGACCAGCTGAAGGGAGGTCTTGGGAAGAAGGAAGGCTCGTTGTTGAGAGAGTTGACCTGCTCACTCTCCTCGTCTTGTTGCACCAGCGGGCACTGCTCGTATGTGTGCCTCTCGTCTCCGCACATGACGCAGACTTGAGGTTGCTGTTCGACTGCCTTGACGCTGAGCTTGTCCATCGCCCGCTGCATGGCGTCCATCTTGGCGGTGAGAGCCGTGATGTGATCGAGCTCGTACTTGCCACCTCCTTGGCTACCTCCTTGGCCTCCTCGCTGGCGTGACGTGTCGCGGCCGGACCACTGCTGGTTCTGCGCCATGCTGTCGATCAAGTTCATAGCCTCTAAAGGCTCCCTTGACATCAGCGCGCCTCCCGCAACAGCGTCCACGTAAGCACGTGTGCTCTCGTTAAGGCTGTCGTAAAACGTTTGAATTAAAAGCCAGTCGGGTATACCATGGTGTGGACAGGAGTACTGCAATTCTCTAAACCTTTCCCAAGCCTCGTTCAGGAGTTCATCGAAAATCTGCCTAAAGCTGGTCAGGTCATGTCTTACCTTGGCTGTCCTCTTGTGAGGGAAAAATCTGGTCAGAAACAATTTGGACAAGTCCCTCCAAGTTCTAACAGAGTCCCTAGGCAAAGATCCTAACCATTTCTTGGCCTTATCCCTAAGAGTGAAAGGAAATAGAGCAAGCTTGGTGTAATCAGCATTCTCACCGTTGGTTTTGATGGTCGTGATGCACTCGAGGAAGGTCTGGAGGTGAGCGTGCGGGTCCTCGTGGTCGAGTCCGTGGAAGGTGTTCTGTTGCACCATGTTGACAACCCCCGGATTGAAGTTCGGTTGCTGTCCTGGAATGTGTGGCAGCCGGATCGCACCTCGCACGTCTCCAGCTCTCGGCACGTTGAACTCCCGCAGGGTCCGAGGCATGAAAACATCCTCATCATCGTCCGTCAGACGACCGTCTTCTTCTCGCCTTTCTCTTTCTCTTTCTCTGGCCTCTGCCTCCAGTCTGATTCGGGCTTCGTCCTCTGCCCCAGCCATCTCTTCAGGTTCAGGTGCCTTGGTACGGGTCGGACCAGATTGGTGCGGCCTGGCCGTGCCTGAATCGGTACGGGTCGGACCAGATTGGTGCGGTCTGGCCATACCAAAGGGTGGCTGAGCAGTCTCGGCTGAGTCTGGAGGAGTTTGATCGAACAGTGGGCCCTTGCTTCTCAGATTATATTTCAACCTGTATTTGCCTGCAGGGGGGTTCAAAAGCCAGTTTTTAGTGATTTTGATTAAGAAAAAGAAAACAAGAAAGATACAAGATAAAATCTAGATTAACTAAGTAAGGTAAAATCTAACTAGGCAATTGGTTACCGTCCCCGGTAACGGCGCCAAAAACTTGTTCGCGCAGAAGCGCAACGCAAGTTTCGGTACGCTTGAGGGCGTACCTTTTAAAACCGCGTTTACACTTCACGAGTAAGGGTTGCAAGTGCACAACCCCTATCGAGTAGTATAATCGGGTATCGATCCACAGGGACGGGCAATTACTAGGTTAGAATCTACCAAACTCAATTAAAAACTAGAAGTGAGAAGGTTTTGGTTTGGTATTTAAGTTCCTAAAAAGGTCAATTCAAGCAATTCAAACAATGTAATAAAATGCTAGAAGAAATGTAAATTGTGTTTTGATTATGGATAAAAGGCGTTTCCAGGGTTTCAGATTTCATCTGTGATCTGCCTCTAGTGGTACGGCCCGTACCAAGTTGGTACGGCTAGGCCGTACTCCACTTGGTAAGGCAAGGCCGCACCACTCTGGTAAGACCCGTACTGGCTTGCCAGAACAGAGCTTACCAGTTCGAGTTGATGCATTCCTTGCTGGTACCTTGTGCTAAACTCTTTAGAAAGGTTCAATTGACCGTACCTAAGGTTCCTAAGCCTCAACCGTCGTGTGTTGGATCAAGATTTAGGTTAGAATGCAATTGATTGCCTTTTAGGGATTTCTACACCTCAATTCTCATGTGTTGGTACAGATCTACCCTAGCTGGTTGATTGGAGACCTAAGGCATCCTCTAATCTGTCGATTAGAGGAGAATTCAACCTCTCGGCTTCAATTCGAACAAGTCTACCCTAAACAATTGATTTGGTTGAGAGATTGAGATGATCACATGACCTTGATAGGTTTGATCTAGACCTAGAGGTTCATCATACACAATCACAGCAATCAAAGCAAGAGATGGCAAAGAAAATCACAATCAATCAATCAAAAGAGTTCATACAAGATACAAGTCAAAGAAAGTCAAAGCAAATCAAGAATCCATCTCTAAACCCTAGAAACTGAAATAACTACTCACAGCACATGATCTGATCTAAAAATACAATAAAAGGGATAGAGAAAGCCATGGATCGAAGGGATCGAGAGGAGGAAGCTTGATCCGTCGAGTTTCGCCTCTTTCCTCTTCCTTCCTTCTTGCTCCTAGCTCCTTAGCTCTCTTTCTCTCTCTTACTGTGCTCTCAATTAGATCTGGAATGGAATGAATGTCGAAATTGGAGAGTTCCCCGCTTTAAATAGCCTCTGCCAAAATTTGAATCTGTCAAGCCGCCTTTAGGTACGGCCCGTACCAAATTGGTACGGCCATGCCGTACTAGGCGTGATGAGCTGAAAAATGGCCAAGTCTGGTGAGACCCGTACCAAGCCTGGTAAGGGTCGTACCTCATCATCTGAATCGCCGTTTCTTCGTGTGTTTTGCTCCAAACCTGCAGAAAACAAACAAACACTCAGCAGTACCAAATTCTAAAGATATATCGATGAAATGCACATGATTCTGGTGAATTAGGGCACGAATCTGGTACTAAAACAGGCCTAAAATAGACTAATATGCGAGGTATCATCTATTGGAATTACGGTAGAACATCCAGTGGCCCATGTTCATACACAAAATGGTCTAGCAGAATTGTTGATTAAAAGGTTGCAATTAATTGCTAGACCTTTACTTATGAAATCTAGTTTACCGTCTTCTGCATGGGGACATGCCATATTACATGCTGCTGCACTAATTAGGTTAAGGTCAACTGCAGATCATAAGTATTCCTCGTTACAATTGGTCTCCGGAAGAGAACCAAATTTGTCCCATCTAAAGGTATTTGGTTGTGCAGTATATGTTCCAATTTCTCCTCCACAACGTACAAAAATGGGACCTCAAAGAAGGTTGGGAATTTATATTGGTTTTAACTCTCATTCTATTATTAAATATTTAGAACCATTAACATGAGATGTTTTTACAGCAAGATTTGCTGATTGTCATTTTAATGAATCAATATTTCCAAACTTAGGAGAAGAAAAACCAAAGCTGGATAAATAAGTAACTTGGAATTCATCATTATCTTATATTGACCCCCGAAGTGGTCAATGTGAACTTGAAGTTCAAAAGATTATAAATTTGCAAAGAATCGCAAATGAATTGCCTGATGCATTTACAGATACAAATAGAGTTGCTAAATCGCATATTCCAGCTATAAATGCACCTGCTCGAATTGACATTACAAAAATATCTAGTGAATCTAATGTGCGTAGAAAACGTGGAAGACCACTTGGTTCTAAGGATGTAAATCCACATAAAAGGAAAGAGCAGAATAAAACAGTTGGTCCAACCCCAGAAGAGGTTGATGGTAAAACTCCTGAAGAAGTTGATAAATCTCTAGAAGAGGTTGATCAAGTTCCAGAAGAAACATATATTAATGAAATCTTTGCATTCGCTATAGCAAGCGATGTTATAAATGAAGAAGACAATGTGCCAAAAACTCTGGAAGAGTGTAGATATAGAAATGATTGGCCTAAATGGAAAGATGCCGTACAAGCTGAATTAAGTTCATTAGAAAAACGGCAAGTATTTGGACCTGTAGTCCAAACACCCAAAGATGTTAACCCTGTAGGTTACAAATGGGTATTTGTTATAAAAAGAAATGAGAAAAATGAGATTGTGAGATATAAAGCAAGGCTAGTGGCGCAAGGCTTTACACAAATACCTGGAGTCGATTATGAAGAGACGTATTCACCTGTAGTGGATGCGATAACTCTCAGGTTTCTAATAAGTCTCACAGTCACAGAAAATCTAAAAATGCAACTTATGGATGTCGTAACAGCATATTTATATGGTTCACTTGACACTGACATATACATGAAAATCCCCGAAGGATTGAAAATGCCTGAAGCATATAAGTCAAAACCTAGAGATATGTACTCTATAAAATTAAGAAGATCTTTATACGGACTAAAATAATCAGGTCGAATGTGGTACAATCGACTAAGTGAGTACCTTCTAAAAGTAGAATATAAAAATAATATAATTAGTCCATGTGTTTTCATTAAAAGATCAAATCTAGGTTTTACAATCATTGCAGTGTATGTTGATGATTTAAACATTATTGGATCTCCTGAAGAGATTGAGAATACTGCAAAATTGTTGAGAAATGAGTTTGAAATGAAAGACCTTGGTGTAACTAAATTTTGTCTCGGCCTGCAGATCGAGCATCTAAATAATAGAATATTTATCCATCAATCAAATTATGTTGAAAAAGTACTAAAGAGATTCAATATGGATAAAGCTCATCCTTTGAGCACACCAATGGTCGTACGATCGCTAAATGCAGAAAATGATCATTTTCGCCCGCAAGAAAATAATGAAAAAGTGGTTGGTCCTGAAGTACCATACTTAAGTGCAATCGGGGCATTATTATATCTTGCAAATAATACAAGACCCAATATTGCATTTGCAGTAAATGTGTTAGCGAGGTATAGTTCCAAACCAACCAGAAGACATTGGAATGGAATTAAACACATATTTTGATATCTCTGCGGAACTAGAGATATGGGGTTATATTATCAAAAGGATACAAAATCCAAATTAATTGGATATGCAGATGCGGGATATTTATCAGATCCACATAAAGCACGATCCCAAACGGGATATGTATTCACTTATTGTGGAGCTGCAATTTTATGGCGATCAACAAAACAAACTCTTACGGCAACATCATCAAATCATGCCGAGCTGATCGCCTTATACGAGACGGGTCGAGAATGCTTTTGGTTACGGTCAATGATTCAAAATATTCAAGAAGAATGCGGGCTTGAAAACATCAAGAAAAATCCTACTCCGCTGTATGAAGATAATGCAGCATGCATTACACAAATCAAAGAAGGATATATCAAAGGAGACCGGACTAAACATATTGCGCCAAAGTTCTTTTCGACACATGACCTACAAAAAGAAGACGTAATCAATGTTTGCCAAGTCCGATCAATAGACAATTTGGCAGACCTATTCACAAAATCTTTGCCGACAAAGGTTTTTGAACAACTGACAAAGAAGATAGGTCTACATCAATTGAAGAATATTCAATGATATCTAAATGAGGGGAAGCGTTATACGCACTGTACTCTTTTTTTCTTAATCAAGTTTTTATCCCAACGAGTTTTTCTTAATAAGGTTTTTAATGAGGCAGTACATGGTCCTGAAGTACCGTGTTAATATTGATCCTGAAGTATCATATTAATAGCGTATAATGAATAATGAACATCCAAGGGGAAATGTTATAAATATATTAAGTTATGGATGTTCATTTAATTGCATCAAAACTTCTCATTAATGAAGTATGTTTTATCTCCCTCATTTATCAATTGAATTAAATTAGATGGCTTGTTATTTACATTTTCTATCTATAAATAGAGGATTGTAAGTTTGTATTATACACAAGAAAAACATATGAAGAAGAGATAGTCATCTTTATACATTCTCAATATCTTGTTTATTATTCTTTTTCTTTATTTTACAACAAATATTTTATAATTAATTTTGGATATTAATAAATATGTCGGATGAAAGCGTGTGTTCAAACTTTTTTTTACTGCATAATATTTGCTTGTTACATCATTACTTGCGTCAAAAGTGTTTCTTACCTTGTGTTATATCTCACAGCGAGGCACGTGTCAACCATTAAATGATAAGCAGCCTCATGTCCCATTACCCATCAATATAATATACAATATGTGATGATACATGCCCCTGTCCCGCAATCAGGGATTTTGCCATGTGATGGATTGACATTATTATAGTAAAAAAAAATATCTTAGGAGGCCGCTAAAGTACTGAACTACTTATTTTATATATGAGTGAGGCTATGGTGCTATGCATAGCACGGATGGCTAGTGTACTACGGCTCAATATGATACTTTTTAAAATTCTAACGGTCGATCCGAACCGTTCAATGTGATAACCATATGAATATGTACTTGCAAACTAAATTTTTTATTTTTTTTCAAATTTTTTTACTATTTTTTTAGATAGGTAGAATTTTGATGGTCCAGAATTTTCAGAAAACACTGATTTTTCTACCTATCTAAAAAAAATAGTAAAAAAATTCAAAAAAATATAAAATTTAGTTTGCAAGTACATATTCATATGAATATCACATTGAACGGTTCGGATCGACCGTTAGGATTTTAAAAAGTACCATATTGAGTCGTAGTACACTAGCCATTGGTGCTATGCATAGCACCATAGCCTCACTCTTTATATATTAATGAGTTACTATTTACAGCACTAAGAGCATTTATATCTTGAAACTATTAAAGTTTCTAATATGATGTGGTAATTTTTAATTTAGTTTCAGAAATATGATAGAGTTTCTTATTTAGAAACTATGCAGTAAATATTTTTATTTAGAAATTGTTTATAAACTTCATGCCGATCAAATGATTGACTCAAATTATTTCTGCTTTTTAATTTGTTGCTGATGTGGCTTAATAGAAACTCTAAAATTAATTTCAGAGAGGTAAGAGTTAGAAATTTTAGAGACCTTAATTTCTAAAAAGAGATTAACAGTTATTTAGAAACTCATTTGAGTTGCTGGGATATAGATGCTCTAACATACTAGTATTACAGCTTCAAAGATATATAAAGTTTCGAGATTCAAATGATTGATTCAAACTGTTTATTTTCATGATTTCATTTAAAATCGAAATATCTCAAGGAACTATTTTTTTATTCTTTTTACTACTTTATTAGACGGGACAAAATCATTTTTGTCGGAGGTTCTATTCTAGAATTGTTAAAATTAATAGTTTTTTTCTCTCATCCAACGAAACAGTTATATATATATATATATATATATATATATATATATATATATAGAGTAAGGCTACGGTGCTTTGCAAAGCATAGAGGCCTCCGTGCTTCGGGGCTACTTTTTGGATTTTGAAAATCCAAACAACCCATCCGAACCGTTCAACATGTTCTAAATATTGAAATGTGCTTGGAGACCAAATTTTACATTTTTTGGAATTTTTTTACTATTTATTAAGCCACTTTGAAAATCCCAAATCCGGTGGTCCAAATTTTTGTACTGTTTACCGTTGGATTTTGGGATTTTCAAAGTGGCTTAATAAATAGTAAAAAAATTCCAAAAAATTTAAAATTTGGTCTCCAAGCACATTTCAATATTTAGAACATGTTGAACGGTTCGGATGGGTTGTTTGGATTTTCAAAATCCAAAAAGTAGCCCCGAAGCACGGAGGCCTCTATGCTTTGCAAAGCACCGTAGCCTTACTCTCTATATATATATATATATATAAAAATATAGAGATGAGCTATGGTGAGATGTGGAGTAAAACAAGTTTGTACTCCACGCCATATTTTCATTTGAAAATCCAAACAACCGATCCGAACCGTTCAACATGTTCTCTATATTGAAATGTGCTTGGAAACCAAATTTTACATTTTTTGGAAGTTTTTTACTATTTATTAAGCCACTTTGAAAATCGCTGATCCACTGTAAACAGTAAAAAACAGTAAAATTTTCTGGACCACCGGATCAGCGATTTTCAAAGTGGCTTAATAAATAGTAAAAAAATTCCAAAAAATGTAAAATTTGGTCTCCAAGCACATTTCAATATTTATAACATGTTGAACGGTTCGGATCGGTTGTTTGAGTTTTGCAAATTGAAAAAGTGGCCCGAAGTAAAGAGGGTTGTTTACTTTGCAAAGCACTGTAGCCTTACTCATATATATATATATATAGAGAGAGAGAGAGAGAGAGAGATAGGCTATGGTGAGTTGCGACTTCACGACATATTTTCATTTTGAAAATCCAAACAACCGATCCGAACCGTTCAACTTTTTCTAAATATTGAAATGTGCTTGGAAACTAAATTTTACATTTTTTGGAATTCTTTTACTATTTATTAAGTCACTTTGAAATCGCTGATCCACTGTGAACAGTAAAAAACAGTAAAATTTTCTGGGCCACCGGATCAGCGATTTTCAAAGTGGCTTAATAAATAGTAAAAAAATTCCAAAAAATGTAAAATTTAGTCTCCAAGCACATTTCAATATTTAGAACATGTTGAACGGTTCGGATCTGTTGTTTGGATTTTCAAAATGAAAATATGAGCGTGAAGTAAAAATGACCTCTTACTTCACAACTCACCATAGCCCAGCTCTATATATATATATATGAGGAGGGATCAAGTTACAACAAAGTTACAACAACCATTTTTTTCATTTTCAAAGTTCAAATCATCGATCCAAACCGTTCAACATGATCTCCACAATAAAATGTGCTTCCAGATCAAATTTTATATTTTTTTGAATTTTTTTACTATTTATTAAGTATTTTACAAAAAATAGTCATATTCGGACCATTGAATTTTGTACATATCTTAATAAATAGTAAAAAAATTCAAAAAAATGTAAAATTTGATCTGCAAGCACATTTTATTTAGATAACCATGTTGAACGGTTTGGATCGACGATTTGGACTTTAAAAATGAAAAGAATGGTTGTTGTAACTTTGTTGTAACTCAAATTTGTTGTAACTTGATCCCTCCTCTATATATATATATATATATATATATATATATATATATATATATTTATTGTTTACAAGATTTGCATATGTACATTAAATTGAACAATTCAGATCAATATTAGAACTCAAAATTTACAACCGTAGCACCGGTTAATTGATAATATTACATAATAACTTAGAGTCAATCCTGATTTCATCATACAGATCAACAAATATTTTTCAGATCAACCAAACAAAATATACCCATCAAAGAATAAAAAAAATAAAATAAAGTTGTCTATCTGCCATTTGTCCATATCAACTAAATAATTATCTATCTTCAAACAAGATGATTTAATTGAAAAAGGAATTCAAGTTGAGCAACACTTAAATATTTAATTTAAAATTAATAATCAATTTGTGACGATGAGCAAAAAAAATTTAACCTCGGTAGAGGTTTACCGTTCCACTAACAAGTTAACAACAGTTTTTTTTAAGGTTAAGTTAACAACTGTTGCTTGTCAGCTTAACATCTAAATCAAGTTTCATCTCAGAAAATTAATTAGTTGTCATTACATGAGAGAGTCAGAGTCATCTTCAAATTAGCAACGCCACGTCGCCATCCTACCTTATTTAGGTTAGTCGTAAGCTGGCAGACTAGAATTGCATCTAGAGTTACTTTTGACTTTTAATGGTACGATCCCCAATATTGTTGAGTAGGGGTGTTAATGATGGGTGAGAATCTGCCGCGATCCGGGTACTGTGAACAGTACCCTGCAATCTCTGTTTTTTTAAATCCAGCTGTCGAATTGTTTCGAGATGCGTGCACAGAAAAATTAGCTATTTTGAGATGCGTGCACTAAAAAGTTGGACTGCTGGATTTGGAAAAGCAGGAATTGCAGGGTTACTATGCTCAATATTCGGATCGCAGCAGATCTCAATCCGTTAATGATACCTGCTATGTTCTAACCGTTTATTTTATTGGTAGCGTAAGTGCGCATGGTTAAGATTTTTTTTTGTTAGCTTATCAGATATGGGTACGAGTAAAGATTTTTTTTCGTTAGCTAAACGGATAAAGGTACGGGTAAAGACTATTTCGTACCCGTTACCTATAAGGTAATTATATAAAATAAAATTATATGATAATGTTTGAGCAATAATTAGAGATGGTAAAATGTATGTGTGATATTTCATACGATAATGTTTGAGCAATAAATAGTGATGTACTTTTGTTATTTAGTGTTTTTTTTCTATAAGAAAAAATGTTGAACATATTACTTTTATTTGCATGTTTTGTTATTTAGTTAAATAATTGAATTTGTCTAAAGAGATATTTGTGTTTTAAAATTTTCTTGCTCTATAAAAATAAATTTAGTCGGAATTGATTGCACATTTGTTTTTTTTATTAGTAATGTGATTGTATATGTGTGAAATTAATGAGTTTTGACGTTCTATTTGTAAAATATAACAAAAATTAATTATTATATTAGTATTAGAGAAAATGTTTCTTTACCCAGCCTACTGTACTCGGTTTTTATCCACGCCATCTTTAATCCACTTCTAAGGCATTTTAACCATTCAGTCCCCACTCTGACCTTCCTTTTTAAAGCCTTTTTCATTAACGCTATTTCTAATTTCCCATCTCTCTTCTTTCCTCTGTTCTCAGACGATTCTCTTCTTCTCTCTTCTCTTTTCTCTCTCCTCTGTGCCAAATCCATTTCGCGCCATCTCCCTCATGCTCTACCGTACTCACGAGCTCGTGCTCCGTCGTTTCTCTCTCTACAACGCCCCTTGTCCTTCCAGATTGAAGATGACAGATCCAATCTCGATCCGATGCATTCCCCTCGTCCTCTCCCACCCCATCTTCTCTCCTCAATCCCTTCGCTCTGACGGCCTCTCCTTCGGCGGCCTCCTCTCCGACGGGTCCTTAGATCACGTTGGATTTGAACGATGACAGAGTGCTTTCCCGTACAGAGAGAGATGAGAGAGAGGCGATCTTGAGGCGATAAGAGGAGATGATTTGAGAGAGGTGATATGGAGGAGAGAGATTGAAGGGAGGCGATCTGGAGGAGATATGAGGAGATGATATGGAGATAAGAGGAGACGATTGCAGCGATTTTACAATATTTCATATTATTGTTTATATGATTCTATGAAGATGTTTACATCCATTTTCAGGCAAAAGATGTTTCACCCAAAGTTCTCAGTCAAATAAGTGGCGAGGCATCTGATGACATTGGGAGGCGAAATTAACAATGTTTTCCTTCTTATTTTTCTTTTTAGTATTTATTTACAGTGCATTGAAAGGCTTTAGAGTAGTAATTTTTGATTTCTTACTGAAATTTCACAATTTTATCGTCATTTATTTATTTTTTCACTTGATCTATCAGGGTTTACAATGTCGGTTAGTTAGTTTTACAATATCTATTAGTAGCGTTAAAGTATGGATTTGATCAGTTTCTTACTGAAATGGCGAAATTTTAGCGCCTTTTTATTTGTTTACTTGATATGTTTATGTTTCAAAGTGTCAATTTGTTATGTTTATAGTCTAGATCAGTAAGGGTTACAATATTTACTTGATCAATTTAAAAAATGTTTATTTGTGGTTATATTATTGATTTATTCAAGTTTATATGTTAGTTTTTGAAACTTATTTTATTGTAATGTTTAAAGTTATATATGTATTAGTTTATATGATCAATCTAATAGGTTTACATGATATATGCAATAGTTTATAGGATCTATGCAATAGTTTTCATTTCTTTATTTTACATATCTTGATTGATTCATGCATATTGTTGAGTTACATATCTGGATTGATTCACGACAGAATTTGTATTCTCCGACGAAGATTGATGATATTCATCATCTATGATCATTGTTGCAATATCGAAGCTTCAATCGTGTCTTAGAATCGTCGCATAATTGAAGTTTCATCGTCTTTGATCTTTATCATCTGCGATTAGAATTGAAGAGCAGCAACGAAATCAAAATTGAGTGAGTTATTTATTTATTTAAATTGTTGCAGTATTTTGTTATCATAACGTATCTCGCATTATCTGAATGTCTGATTTGAATTACAGTATGATTCATTTGAATTTTTGATTTAGAATTTGATATTTGAATTCAATATTACATAGATCGTTTTGTGAATGTTGTTGATTTACATTATATATTTAATAGTGTTTTATACAAAAGATTTACAGTGTCTGGATGTACAAAATTACATGATTCGAGTTGTAAATGTTGATGATTTACATTATTTGTTTTACAATGTTGGATACATTGATTTATAGTATCGAGTTAATATAATTGTAGGTTGTTTTTAATGTTATTATCATCTCATATTGGATCTTGCATTCTGTCAATGTTTGATTTTAATTTTTGAAGTAGCTTTTGATATTCAAATTCAAAATCATGTCATTATTGTGAATGTTGTTGATTTATATTTATTCTTTTACAGCGTTCTATACATTGGTTTACATGATGTAATATACACAATTACAGTTTTTTTATGACAGATTGTTATTCTGGATTATAGCATTTGTTATGGTGTCTTACATGGTTTATTATTGTTGTTTGCAGATTGTATACAATGGATTTTGACTTGAATCAAGATTTTGGAGGTGAGATTTTGATACCAGATGTTGTTGCAGCCGATTAAGAATTGTACACCGTTTAAGGAATTACAGTATTCATGGTGTTGTTTTATATTATCCATTATTTTCTTTATAGTATCCATGTGATAGTTTTACAATATGTATTATGTTTACAAGATTATTGAGTTTTTATGAGTACATGATTGATATGATTGTATTACGGTACTAAGTACTTAGTATTACAGTAAACATGCAGTATGTTTACAGTGAAATTTTATGTTTGTGTATTCTTTTGTTTTACAACATCCATCATGTTGATTTATAGTATGCACATGTTGTTTTTACAATATTCATCTTTAATAACTCTTTACAGTATCTATCTTTTGTTTTATAGTATTCATAATGTTGTTTTACAATATCTATATTGTTATTTTACAAGATCTAGATGCATATATAAAATATTAAAACTTAAAAAAAATAAAAAATTTTAAAAAATATTTAAATTTTAAATTAAAAATTTTTTTGGAAATAATTTAAATTTTATAGTATTCATAGTGTGGTTTTAAAATATTCAACATGTGGTTTTAAGTATCCATAATGTTATTTTATAGTATTCATAGTGTCGTTAACAAAAATAATAATAATTGAAAAAAAAATAATAATTGAAAAAAAATAATTAAAATTTTGAAAAAAAAATTGAAAATTTAAATTTTGGAAAAAACTTAAAATTTGAAAAATAATAATTAAATTTTACAGTTTTCCCTGTGTTAGTTGCAAAATAATAATTGTAGAAGTGGTTCCATTTTTCCAAACTTCTAGAAGTGGTTCCGGTGAAAGTACAACAAGTTGTCCCGGAGAAAGTATAGGAAGTTGGGCAAGTTGTGCAAGTTACAAGCGGTTATCAACTAATTCGGGACCACTTTCAAGTCACTAGTTGTCAGAAATTTGGATTACTAATTATATATGATTTGCTATTAAGGTCTACAGTATCTAGTATTGAGTTTTACAGTATCGGTGCTAGTCAAATGACAGTTGGGCTGGGTACAAACCGGGTACAAAACCTTGGGTACAATTAGTCGCTTCCTTAGTATTATTCGTTATTCACCCGTGACCGTTTCGTTACTCTATAATTTTAACAAGTAAGGGTAGGGTAGGATAAGGTCAATTCTTTATGGTCGTTTGAGTGAGTCATATGTTATTGTCCAAGAGCAAGAAATATTATCTAGGCAGATTAGTCCTGAGCAGAACTAGAAATTTGATATTGAGTTGGATAAGTTAATGAATATAATTTATAAGTGCTTATAAAATTATAAAAATTAAAGAAAAATTTGTAAATTTTTTAATTATAGCATTGATTAAGCACTTCTAATTAGGTTTTAATCCTTCTATGAAACTAATCGAGCTTTGATTTCAGATATTCCACCATGGGTGAAACCCTATTTTGACGTAAATTTTAGATCTCAAAAACGAGCCAAAGATAATGATACGTAGATGACTAGATTCCTTACCACTTAGACTAGACACAACTATGTGATGGTTCATATTGGTCACAAAAAGACAATCAGTAGAACATGAAAGACAATCAGAAAAAGATAAAAAATAATTAGTAGAAGATGAAAGACAACTAGATGAAGATGAAAGACAACAAGAAGAATATGAAAGATAACTAGTTAATGATGAAAGATAATTAGAAGAAGACAAAAAACAACTAGTAGATGATGAAAGACAACTAGAAGGAGATAAGAAACAACCAGTAGAACATGAAAGACAACAAGTACAAGATTAAAGACAACTAGAAGAAGATAAAATCATCTAAGAGAAGAAAAAATACAACCAATAGTAGAATATGAAAGACAACCAGTAGTACGTGGATGAAAAACAACCAGTAGAATATGAAAGACAACTAGTACAAGATGATAGACAACTAGAAGAAGATGAAAAACAACTAGTAATAGATGAAAAAAATAAGCAAAAGATGAAAGACAACCAGTACAAGATTAAACACGACTAGAAGAATATGAAACAGAGCTATAAGAAGATGAAAAACAACTAGAAGAAGATGAGAAACAACTAGTACATGATGAAAGGTAACTAGAAGAAGATGAAAGACAATCAGTACAAGATGAAACACAACTAGAAGAAGATGAAATACAACTAGAATAAGATGAAATACAACATGTAGTAGATGAAAGACAACTAGTAGAACATGAAAGACAACCAGTAGAACTTGAAAGACAACTAGAAGATAATGATGGACAACTAGTAGAAGACAAAAGATAACTAGAAGAAGATGAAAGAGAACCAGTAGAACATGAAAGACAACTTGTACGAGATGAAAGAATTAAAAGAAAATGACAGACAACCAAACAAGATTAAACACAGCTAGAAGGTGAAATACAACAGGAAGAAGATGAAATACAACCAGTAGTAAATGAACAACAATCAGTATAACATGAAAGACAACTAGAACAAGATGAAAAACAACTATAATAAGATGAGAAACAACTAGTAGAAGATGAAAAAAAAACTAGAAAAATATGACATACTACAAGTAGAACACAAAAAACAGCCAGTACAAGAGGCAAGATAACTAGAAGAAGATGAAATACAACTAGTAGTAGTTAAAGACAACTAGTACAAGATGAAAGGCAACTAGTAGATGTCCCTAACAACACCTAGAAGGGGGTGAATAGAGGGTTGTTTAAAATTTAAACCCTATAGCTTGTAACTATCTGTCAGATAGACAAGTTTGAAAATCGTTCATGTGTTTAAGTAATCTGCCTAATTTTGAGTTCTTGGCGGAATTAAAAACTTATAAATTAAATAAATAATAAAGTGCAGTAAAGTAAATAGATAGAGTTAGAGAAATTGACACAGAAGTTGTAACCAAAATTAACCACAAATGGACCTATGACTCCGGGCAACGCAACCTAAATAGGAGCGCCTTTCTATTACCCAATGAAGAAATGAATACAAATTGTGACTGGTACGAGACAACACTATGCGGTCCACACAAATGACAAATGAGCACAACAGCTCAAAAAGAAAAAGTGAGCACACAACCTCTAAGTCCAAACAATCACTGGCTTCACTCTAATCTCACAATGGATCAATTTAGGTGAAGTATATTTGAGGTTGCTGAAAAGATAATTGAAGTTTAGGTACAAGCAACAATGGACTAGGCTAAACCTCTCCAAAGGATTCTAAAGTGTAAGGTTTGTGAGGGTATTCTCTCATCAACTTAGACAGATGACAGAGTCCACTATTTATAGTGGAATTCAAAGGAAAGCCAACGGCTCTATGCAGATCACAAGATCTACAACATTATGGTTTAGCCTATTTTTCTTGCGTTTAGTTTCCAGTATTGACCATGCCTGGTAATTTGAATTTTGAATTAGACTTTCAGCCATGTAATTGCTAGACTTGGGTGGTCTCAACCTCAAATCTACTTTGCCATACTTTTGGATATAAATAAAAATAATGATACAAAATAGTAAAGTGTGATCTTCATAATCTTCATGATCTTGATCTTCTATGATCTTATGTAATCTTCTTGATTCAGCACCTTCACCACTATCCGACATTCCAAATGATTTGTGTGAATCTTCCATCATATCATTTTCATCAAATCATTCCTTGTAGCTCGAGGAGCTCATGTAAAAGATTATCTGCAGATTGTCACATCCGACTTGTCAGGATATGCACATTGACTTGCAACCTTCGGACGCGACTTGTTACTCTAACTTGTCATGATATATAATTATATATCGTTGACTTGTTTTGACTTCGGATGTAACAACTAAATCTGCATATATCTTAAAGATAGAAACTGTAAAATTCAACGATTATATGTTTTGCAAATTAGTCAAATAGTACAGAAGATTGCTTACAACAACAATCTCCCTCTTTTGATGATTTGCAAAACATATAACAATAGCAAGTGCATAGTTTTAATTTCCCGTGGATATAACAACGGATTTTTTTATTTTCTCGTGTTTATTTTGTGTTTTGTTTTCTTTGTTTATTCATTGTTTGTTCAATGGATTTAGTAATGCACCTTGTATCATCTCCCTTTTTTGGAAATCGAGCAAAAGAGAATGAATAACACGAGATGGGGTACTCCCTCTCAACATATGTACTCGCCCTTAATTTAATAAAATTTGTAAATTAAGGCATAAAATAAGTAATTTACTCTAAAATTTACAGTGTAAATTATTCAAAGAGCGAAATTTCATAAGGTTTTAACAATTTAAGTTATAACTCTATGCATGAATGCAATTAGTCATGAACAACAACAATTTAGATTTTACTTTTAAGTGTTTGCATGTTTATAATTGCAATTTTATTTCAATTTGGTCATGTAGTATATAGAATTTGGTAATATTTATTGCCATAATTTTAGTGTAATACTCAATTAGTTCTAATAAAATTTTAATCTATAATTTTATGAGATCAAGTATATATATATTAGAATATCCAAGATTTCAACAATCTCAGGTTGAATTTTATTTTCTATAGTCATCAATTAATTTTGAAATTTTATAAAATGGGTTTTGAATTGTTATATTAATGGCTTTTATTAAAAAAATATGAATAATTAGTTCAAGTATGTTTTTCTTGGTATGTGTACGATGTGTTCACTTTTTCTTAAGTTTCATATTCTTTAATTTTTAGGTCCAATTAAGAAAAAAGGCTAAAAACTACCATACTGAAAAAATAGCATGCATTAAAAATATTAAACTTTGAACCATTAATCCTAAACCATTCTTAAAACCCTAAATTTCCTAAGCATAGCAACCAGACAAAAACCTAAAAGAAAGAAAAATTCTAGACGACTTCTATTTATTTTCGCTCTTGTTTTCGTCATCAGATTCCTTTTCTTCCTTTTCTCTTCCTCCTTGTCTTTTCCTTCCTCATCTTCCTCATCCTTGTTCTCACAAGAGTCTTTGTCAGACTCTACTTCTTCTTCCTCTTCTTTATCCTCCTCCTCATCACTTTCACAATTCTCACAAACCCATGGATTATCCTTTTCCCAAGGATAGATACACCAGGAATGGTATTCTTCATAGCACTTATAACAATAGACCATGTCTTTTTCTTCACCATTCCCTTGACATCGCACACAAGTGTCCCATCCTTGTGGTGAATCTAGATCCAATTCCAGATCAGAGAACCCTTCATAAACTTATGTCCCTACAGACATTGTATCCCCAGAGGCATAGTTTGTGTACTCACTATTATTTTGTGAGTCATCTGAAGCCACTGTCGTTTTGAGAATTTTCTGAGGAATAAGCATCACTTTTGCTTTGTGAACCAATTGATGAATCGTCTGATAAATAGGAAGACATTTTTACGATTTGGGTGTGGTAGAGGAACGAAGCAGAAAAAACTTTTGTCTATGTGAGAAAAAATTGTATAGAGATATTCTTTAGTATAGAAAGGACGTAATTGGAATTTGATATTTTATTTTAGAAAATATATATATTTTAATTTGATGATTTGAAAATCAGAGAATACAGAAAGATATATGTTGAAATTCAGATACTTTTTACGAGAATTGTACATCAACAGAAAAATGAAGGAGATACGGATTCAAAAGTCTAACTCTCTCTGTATAAGCTATCATAGTTGTTACAGCCTGGTGCCGTATTTGAGTTGTTGAGAGTTGTTGGAGACGTTCATTTGTTGGCTTTAGGTTACCGTTAATCGACGGTTGGCGACGTCTCGAATACTTACGAATTTTCCTATATGGTTGTTATGTTTCCTTAAACCTAATTCTAATTATAATTCTAATACCTAATCTAGACTCATTAATTGACACAAACCTATCTAAATGACGTTCATTTATCATATAGTTTATAATTTAATTTATTTTAAGTATCTCCTCATTATGATTTTTAGGTTAAATCTGATTTGGGAACCCAAATATATTTAGCTTTGGTTGTTTTTCATCTTCTTCTATTGTATTTCATCTTGTACAGGTTGTTTTTCGTGTTCTACATAGTTCTCTTTCATCTTCTTCTAGTTGTCTTTTGTCTTCTACTAGTTGTCTTTCATCTTCTTCTAATTGTTTTTCATGTTCCACTGGTTGTCTTTCATGTTCTACTAGTTTTCTTTCATTTCTAATTGTATTTCATCATCTTCTAGTTGTGTTTCATATTGTATTTCATCTTGTACATGTTGTCTTTCATGTTCTACATAGTTCTCTTTCATCTTCTTTTAGTTGTCTTTTGTCTTCTAATAGTTGTCTTTCATCTTCTTCTAATTGTTTTTCATGTTCCACTGGTTGTCTTTCATTTCTAGTTGTATTTCATCATCTTTTAGTTGTGTTTCATATTGTACAGGTTGTGTTTCATCTTCTACTTGTTGTTTTGCATCTTTTTCTAGTTGTCTTTCATCTTGTACTAGTATTTTTCATATTCTACTGATTGTCTTTCACTTACTACTGGTTGTATTTCATTTTCTTCTAGATGTCTTTCCTCTTGTATTGGTTGTTTTTCATTATCTCCTTGTAGCATTTCATATTCTACTAGTTGTCTGTCTTATTCTACTAGTTGTATGTCTTCTTCTACTACAAGATCAAACCAAATTATAGAACAGGACCTCATAAATAATGTTCAACAAATTGGGATTCATTTAGCAACAGATTTTTTTTCTTCCCTTTGAACTTTTAATCTTATAAAAGTTGTCTTTCATTCCACTGGTTGGCTTTCATCTTGTTCTAGTTGTTTTTCATCTTGTACATGTTGTCTTCCATGTTCTAATGGTGGTCTTTCATCTTCTTCTAGTTGTCTTTAATGTTCTACTGGTTATATTTCATGATCTATTGGTTGTCTTACAACTACTACTTGTTAAATTTCATCTTCTTGTAGTTGTGTTTCATCTTGTACTGGTTGTTTTTCATCTTATTGTAGTTGTCTTTCGTCTTCTACTAGTTGTCTTTCATCCAATACTGGTTGTCTTTCATGTTCTACTAGTAGTATTTCATCTTCTTCTTGTTGTGTTTCATTTTGTACTAGTTGTCTTTCATGTTCTACTGGTAGTTTTTAATCTTCTTCTTCTAGTTGTCTTTCATTATCTTCTAGTTGTATTTCATCTAGTACAGTTTGTCTCTCATGTTCTACTGGTTTTCTTTCATGTTTTACTTGTTTGTCTTTCAACTACTACTTGTTGTATTTCATCTGCTTATAGTATTTGATCTTCTTCTTGTCGTGATTCATATTGTACTAGTTGTCTTTCATGTTATACTGCTTGTCTTTCATCTTCTTCTAATTGTCTTTCATCTTGTACATTTTGCCTTTCTTGTTCTTCTAGTTGTCTTTAATTTTTTATTGGTTGTCTTTCAACTCCTACTTGTTGTATTTCATCTTCTTCTAATTGTGTTTCATCTTATAATTGGTTGTTTTTCATCTTCTTCTATTGTATTTCATCTTGTACATATGATGTCTTTCATGTTCTACATAGTTCTCTTTCATCTTTTTCTAGTTGTCTTTTGTCTTCTACTAGTTGTCTTTCATCTTCTTCTAATTATTTTTCATGTTTCACTGGTTGTTTTTCATGTTCTACTAGTTGTCTTTCATTTCTAGTTGTATTTCATCATCTTCTAGTTGTGTTTCATATTGTATTTCATCTTATACATGTTGTCTTTCATGTTCTACATAGTTCTCTTTCATGTTCTTCTAGTTGTCTTTTGTGTTCTACTAGTTGTCTTTCATCTTCTTCTAGTTGTCTTTTATGTTCTACCAACTGTCTTTCATCTTCTTCTAGTTGTCTTTTGTCTTCTACTAGTTGTCTTTCATCTTCTTCTAATTGTTTTTCATGTTCCACGTCTTTCATGTTCTACTATTTGTATTTCATTTCTAATTGTATTTCATCATCTTCTAGTTGTTTCATATTGTACTGGTTGTGTTTCATCTTCTACTGGTTGTTTTGCATCTTCTTCTATTTGTCTTTCATCTTGTACTAGTATTTTTCATATTCTAATGGTTGTATTTAACCTACTACTAGTTGTATTTTATCTTCTTCTAGACGTCTTTCCTCTTGAACTGGTTTTTTTCATGTTCTACTACTTGATGTATTTCATCTTCTTCTAGTTGTGTTTCATCATGTACTGGTTATTTTTTATATTCTTGTAGTTGTCTTTCGTCTTCTACTAGATGTCTTCCATCTAATACTGGTTGTCTTTCATGTTCTACTAGTTGTCTTTCATCTACTACTTGTTGTATTTCATCTTCTTCTACTTGTAATTTATATTATTCTAGTTGTGTTTCCTTTTGTACAAGTCGTCTTTCATGTTTTACTGGTTGTCTTTCATCTTCTTCTAGTTGTCTTTCATCATCTTCATGTTGTCTTTCTTTTTGTTCTGGTTGTCTTTCGTCTTCTACAAGTTGTCTTTCATCTTTTACAGTTTGTCTTTCATGTTCTTCTAATTGTCTTTAATGTTCTATTGGTTGTCTTTCATCTTTTACTTGTTGTCTTTCAACTACTAATGTCTTTCATCTTGTTGTGGTTTTTCAAGTTCTACTGGTTGTATTTCATCTACTACTGGTTGTATTTCATCTTCATCTAGTTGTCTTTCGTCTTGAACTGATTGTATTTCATGTTTTACTAGTTGTCATTCATCTAGTATTGGTTGTCTTTCATCTTATTCTTGTTGTATTTCGTGTTTTACTGGTTGTCTTTCAACAACTACTTGTTGTATTTCATCTTCTTCTAGTTGTCTTCATCTTCTAATAGTTGTTTTTCTTCTTCTTCTAGTTGTCTTTCATCTTGAACTAGTTGTTTTTCATGTTCTTCTGGTTGTCTTTCGTCTTCTACTAGTTGTCTTTCATCTATTACTTGTTGTATTTGACCTTCTTCTTGTTTTATTGATCTTCTTCTAGTTGTGTTTCATATTGTACTAGTTGTTTTTCATGTTCTACTGGTTGTCTTTCCTTTTTCTAGTAGTCTTTCATCTCCTTCTAATTGTCTTTTATCTTGTACAGGTTTTGGTACATGTTATACTGGTTGTCTTTCATCTTATTCTATTACAACTACTAATTGATGCATTCCATCTTCTTCTAGTTGTGTTTCATCTTTTACTGGTTGTTAATCGTCTTCTTGTCGTTTCCTTTCGTCTTCTACTAGTGGTCTTTCATCTAATATTGGTTGTCTTTCATTTTCTACTAGTTGTCTTTCATCTACTAGTTGTATTTCATTTCATCTTTTCCTATTTGAAATTTATTTTCTTCTAGTTGTGTTTCCATTTGTACAAGTCGTCTTTCATGTTCTATTGGTTGTTTTTCATCTTCTTCAAGTTGTCTTTCATCATGTTCTAGTTATTTTTCATCTTGTACAGTTTGTCTATCATGTTCTTCTAGTTGTCTTTAATGTTATACTAGTTGTCTTTTATGTTTTACTTGTTGTCTTTCAACTACTAGTGTCTTTCATTCTGTAGTAGTTGTTTTTCATGTTCTACTGGTTGGTTTTCATGTACTACTGGTTTTTATTTCATCTTCTTCTAGTTGTCTTTCATTTTGAACTGGTTGTCTTTCATGTAATACTAGTTGTTTTTCAAGTTCTACTAGTTGTCTTTCATCTTCTTATGGTTGTCTTTCGTCTTTTACTAGTTGTCATTCATCTATTATTGGTTGTCATTCATGTTTTACTGGTTGTTTTTCATCTTATTCTAGTCGTCTTTCATGCTCTACTGGTTGTATTTCATCAACCATTTGTTTTATTTCATTTTATTCTAGTTGTCTTCATCTTCTACTAGATGTTTTTCTTCTTCTTCGAGTTGTCTTTCATCTAGTACTAGTTGTCTTTCATGTTCTACCAGTTGTCTTTGAAATTCTACTAGTTGTCTTTCATTTTCTTATGGTTGTCTTATGTCTTCTACTAGTTGTCATTCATCAAGTACTAGCTGGTTGTCTTTCATCTTATTCTAGTAGTCCTTCATGTTCTACTGGTTGTCTTTCAACAACTACTCGTTGTATTTCATCTTCTTCTAGTTGTCTTCATTTTCTATTAGTTGTTTTTGTTATTCTTCTAGTTGTCTTTCATCTTGAAATGGTTATTTTTCATGTTCTACTGGCTGTCTTTGATGTTCTACTTATTGTCTTTCATCTTCTACTGCTTGTCTTTCATCTTCTACTAGTTGTATTAGATCTTCTTCTACTTGTGTGTCATATTGTACTAGTTGTCTTTCATGTTGTACTGGTTGTCTTTCATCTTCTCCAAATGTCTTTCATCTTCTCCAATTGTCTTCATCTTATTCTAGTTGTCTTTCATCTAGTACATGTTGTCTTTCTTGTTCCACTGGTTGTCTTTCATCTTATACAAATTGTTTTTCATGTTCTACTAGTTGTCTTTTATCTTCTTCTAGTTGTATTTAATATTCTACTGGTTGTCTTACAACTACTACCTGATGTATTTCATCTTCTTCTAGTTGTGTTTCATCATGTACTGGTTGTTTTTTATATTCTTGTAGTTGTCTTTCGTCTTCTACTAGTTGTCTTCCATCTAGTACTGGTTGTCTTTCATGTTCTACTAGTTGTCTTTCATCTACTACTTGTTGTATTTCATCTTCTTCTACTTGTAATTTATTTTCTTCTAGTTGTGTTTCCTTTTATGCAAGTCGTCTTTCATGTTCTACTGGTTGTCTTTCATCTTTTTCATGTTGTCTTTCTTCTTCTTCTGGTTGTCTTTCGTCTTCGACTGGTTGTCTTTCATCTAATACTGGTTGTCTTTCATGTTCTACTCGTTGACTTTCATGTTCTACTAGTTGTATTTATCTTATTCTAGTTGTTTTTCATTTTGTGCTAGTTATCATTCATGTTCTACTGGTTGTCATTCATCTTCTTCTAGTTGTCTTTCATCTTGTACAGTTTGTTTTTCATGTTCTTCAGTTGTCTTTAATGTTCTACTGTTTGTCTTTCATGTTTTAATTGTTGTCTTTCAACTACTACTTGTTGTACTTCATCTTCTTCTAGTTTTCTTTCATCTTGTTTTAGTTGTTTTTCATCTTCTACTTCTATTGTATTTCATCTTTCATGTTCTACTGGTTGTCTTTTATGTTCTACTGGTTTCCTTTTATGTTCTACTGGTTGTCTTTCATGTTGTACTAGTTGTATTTCATCTTCTTCTAGTTGTATTTTATCTTCTTCTAGTTGTGTTTCATTTTGTGTCTTTCATCATCTTCTAGTTGTCTTTCATCTTGTACAGTTTGTCTTTCATGTTCTTCTAGATGTCCTTAATATTCTACTGGTTGTCTTTCATGTTTTTCTTGTTGTCTTTCAACTTCTTCTTGTTGTGATTCAATTTGTACTAGTTGTGTTTCATGTTCTACTGGTTGTCTTTCAACTTCTTCTAATTGCCTTTCTTCTTGTACATGTTGTCTTTCTTGTTCTTCTAGTTGTCTTTAATGTTTTACTAGTTGTTTTTCAATTGCTACTTGTTGTATTTCATCTTCTTCTAGTTGTGTTTCATCTTGTACTGGTTGTTTTTCATCTTCCTCTATTGTATTTCATCTTATACATGATGTCCTTCATGTTCTACATGGTTGTCTTTCATGTTTTTCTTGTTGTCTTTCAACTTCTTCTTGTTGTGATTCAATTTGTACTAGTTGTGTTTCATGTTCTACTGGTTGTCTTTCAACTTCTTCTAATTGCCTTTCTTCTTGTACATGTTGTCTTTCTTGTTCTTCTAGTTGTCTTTTTGTCTTCTACTAGTTGTCTTTCATCTTCTTCGAATTGTTTTTCATGTTTCATTGGTTGTCTTTCATGTTTTACTCGTTGTCTTTCATTTCTAGTTGTATTTCATCACCTTCTAGTTGTGTTTCATATTGTATTTCATTTTGTACAGGTTGTGTTTCATGTTCTACATAGTTCTCTTTTATCTTCTTCTAGTTGTATTTTGTCTTCTACTAGTTATCATTCATCTTCTTCTAATTGTTTTTCATGTTCCACTGGTTGTCTTTCATGTTCTCCTAGTTGTCTTTCATTTCTAGTTGTATTTCTTCATCTTGTAGTTGTGTTTCATATTGTATTGGTTGTATTTCATCTTCTACTGGTTGTTTTGCATCTTCTTCTAGTTTTCTTTCATCTTGTACTAGTATTTTTTATGTTCTACTGGTTGTCTTTCAACGGTTGTATTTCATCTTTTTCTTGTTGTCTCTTGTCTTGAACTGGTTGTCTTTCATGTTCTACTAGTTGTCTTTTAAGTACTACTAGTTGTCTTTCATCTTCTTATGGTTGTCTTTCGTCTTCGACTAGTTGTCATTCATCTTGTATTGGTTGTCATTCATGTTTTACTGGTTGTCTTTCATCTTATTCTAATTGTCTTTAATGTTCTACTGGTTATCTTTCAACAACTACTTGTTGTCTTTCATCTTCTTCTGGTTTTCTTTCGGTTTCTACTAGTTGTTTTCATCTCTTTCTAGTTTTCTTTCTTCTTGTAAATGTTGTCTTTCATGTTCTGCTGGTTGTCTTTCACCTTCTTCTAGTTGTCTCTAATGTTCTACTGGTTGTATTGCATGTTCTTCTAATTGTATTTTATCTTTTTTTAGTTGTGTTTCATTTTGTACTAGTTGTCTTTCATCAAATACTGGTTGTTGTGTATTTCGTCTTCTACTAGTTATCTTTCATCAAATACTGGTTGTCTTCCATGTTCTATTGGTTGTCTTTCATGTTCTACTAGTTGTATTGCATGTTGTTCTAATTGTATTTTATCTTTTTTTAGTTGTGTTTCATTTTGTACTAGTTGTCTTTCATGTTCTACTTGTAGTTGTCTTTCATCTTCTTGTAGTTGTCTTTCATCTTGTATAGTTTGTTTTTCGTGTTCTTCAGTTGTCTTTAATGTTATACTGTTTGTCTTTCATGTTTTACTTGTATTTCAACTACTACTTGTTGTATTTCATCTTCTTCTAATTTTCTTTCATCTCGTATTAGATGTTTTCATCTTCTGCTTCTATTGTCTTTCATCTTGTACGTTGTCTTTCATGTCCTACTGGTTCTCTTTTATCATCTTCTAGTTGTCTTTTGTCTTCTACTAGTTGTCTTTCATCTTCGTTTGGTTGTCTTTAATGTTCTACAGGTTGTAATTCATGTTTAACTGGTTGCCTTTCATCTATTACTTGTTGTATTTCATCTTCATCTAGTTGTATTTCATCTTCTTCTAGTTGTGTTTCATCTTCTTCTAGTTGTCTTTCATCTTGTGCTAGTTGTTTTTCATGTTCTACTGTTTGTCTTTCATCTACTACTGGTTGTATTTCATCTTCTTCTAGTTCTCTATTATATTTTTCTAGTTATCTTTCATCTTGTACATGTTGTTTTTCGTGATGTACTGGTTGTCTTTTATTTTCTTCTAGTTGTCTTTCATTTTCTTGTAGTTGTTTTCATCTTGTACAGGTTGTTTTTCAACTTCTTCTAGTTTTCTTTCATCTTGTACATATTGTTTTTCATGTTCAATTGGTTTGCTATCTTCTTCTAGTTGTCTTTCGTGTTCTACTAGTTGTCTTTCATCTACTACTTGTGTTATATTTCATCGTTTTCTAGTTGTCTTTCATCTTCTTCTAGCTGTGTTTCATCTTTTATTGGTTGTGTTTCATCTTCTACTGAGTGTTTTACATCTTATTCTAGTTGTCTTTCATATTGTACTAGTTGTTTTTCATGTTCTACTGATGTTCTATTAGTTGTCTTTCAATTTATTCTAGTTGTCTTTCATCTTCAACTAGTTGTTTCTTATCTTATATCTTTCATCTTGTACTGGTTGTCTTTCGTTTACTACTGGTTATATCTCATCTTCTTCTCGTTGTATTTCACCTTCTTGTAGTTGTATTTCATTTTCTTCCAATTGTCTTTCATCTCGTACAGGTTTTCTTTCATGTTCTACTTGTTCTCTTTCATCTTTTTCTAGCTGTCTTTCGTCTTCTACTAGTTTTCCATCATTTTTTTCTAGTTGTCTTTCATGTTCTACTGGTTGTCTTGCATGTACTACTTGTTGTTGTATTTCATCTTCATCTAGTTGTGTTTAATCTTGTAATAGTTGTGCTTCATCTTATACTGGTTGTTTTTCATTTTTTTCTAGTTGCCCCTGATCTTGTACTAGTTGATTTTCATGTTCTACAGGTTGCATTGCATCTACTACTGGTTGTATTTCATCTTCATATAGTTGTCTTTCATCTTGTACTGGTTGTCTTTCATGCTCTACTGGTTGTCGTTCATGTTTTTCATTTTCTTGTTGTTGTATTTCGTCTCCTACTAGTTTTCATTCATCTTTTACTAGTTGTCTTTCATGTTCTACTGGTTCTCTTTCATCTACTACTTATTATATTTCTTCATCTTCTAATTGTATTTGATCTTCTTCTTGTTGTCGTTCATCTTGTACATGTTATCTTTCATGTTTTACTGGTTGTTTTTCTTCTTCTAGTTATCTTTCATCTTTTTCTGGTTGTATTTCATCTTGTACACATGTTGTCTTTCGTGTTTTATTGGTTGTCTTTCATCTTCTTCTAGTTGTCTTTTAATGTTCTACTAGATGTCTTTCATGTTCTACTAGTTGTCTTTCAACTACTACTTGTTGTATTTTATCTTTTCCTAGTTGTGTTTTATCTAGTACTAGTTGTCTTTCATATTCTACTGGTTGTCTTACATGTTCTACTAGTTGTCTTTCAGCTACTACCTGTAGTATTTCATCTTCTTCTTGTTATATCTGATCTTCTTGTTTTGCTTCATATTGTACTAGTTGTCTTTCATGTTCCACTGGTTGTCTATCATCTTCATTTAGTTGTCTTTCATGTTCTACTGGTTGTCTTACATGTTCTATTAGTTGTCTTTTATCTAGTACTTGATCTTCTTCTAGTTGTGTTTCATATTGTACTATCTTTCATGTTCTACTAGTTGTTTTTCATCTTCTTCTAGTTATATTTCATCTTGCACAGGTTTACTTACATGTTCTTCTAGTTATCTTTCAAGTACTATTTGTTATATTTCATCTTTATACTACTAGTTGTTGTATTTCATCTTCTTCTAGTTGTGTTTCATCATGTACTGGTTGTTTTTCAACTTCATCTAGTTGTCTTTCATGTTCAATTGGTTCACTTTCATCTTCTTCTAGTTGTCTTTCGTCTTTTACTAGTTGTCTTTCATCTTCTTCTAGATGTTTTTCATGTTCTACTGGTTATTTTTAATATTCTACTAGTTATATTTCATCTACTACTAGTTGTATTTCATCGTCTTCTAGTTGTGTATCATCTTGTACTAGTTGTGTTTCATCTTCTACTAGTTGTTTTGCATCTTCTTCTAGTTGCCTTTAATCTTGTACTAGTTGTTTTTCAAGTTCTATTATTTGTCTTTCATGTTCTACATGTTATCTCTTATTTTGTATTGGTTGTCTTTCATTTACTACTGGTTATATTCCATCTTCTTCTCGTTGTATTTCACCTTCTTCTAGTTGTATTTCATTTTCTTCTAATTGTCTTTCATCTCGTACAGGTTATCTTTTATGTTCTACTTGTTCTCTTTCATCTTTTTCTAGTTGTCTTTCATCTTTTACTAGTTTTCCATCATTTTCTTCTAGTTGTCTTTCATGTTCTACTGGTTATCTTTCATATACTACTTGTTGTTGTATTTCACCTTCTTCTAGTTGTGTTTCATCATCTACTGGTTGTTTTTCATTTTTTTCTAGTTGCCTTTGATCTAATACTAGTTGTTTTTCATGTTCTACTGGTTGTCTTTCATCTACTACCGGTTGTATTTCATCTTTATCTAGTTGTCATTAATGTTCTACTGGTTATCTTTTATGTTCTTCTAGTTACCTTTTATCATCTTCTAGTTGTTTTTCATCTTACTAATGGTTCTTTCATGTTTTACTTGTTGTTTTTCAACTGCTAGTGTCTTTTATCATGTAGTAGTTGTTTTTCATGTTCTTCTAGTTGTCTTCCATCTACTACTTGTTGTATTTCATCTTCTTCTATTTGTAATTTATATTCTTCTAGTTGTGTTTCATCTTATACAAGTTGTCTTTCATGTTTTACTGGTTGTCCTTGTACTTGTTGTCTTACAACTACTACTTGCTGTATTTTATCTTCTTCTACTTGTTTTTCATCGTCTACTGGTTCTCTTTCATCTTTTTCTGGTTGTCTTTCATCTTCTAATAGTTTTCAATCATCTTCGTCTAGTTGTCTTTCATGTTCTAATAGTTGTCTTTAATTTACTACTTGTTGTATTTCATCTTCTTCTAGTTGTAATTTATTTTCTTCTAGTTGTGTTACCTTTGGTACTTGTTGTCTTTCATGTTCTACTGGTTGTTTTTCATCTTCTTCCAGTTGTTTTTTTTTATCATCTTCTAGTTGTTTTTCATCTTGTATATAGTTTGTCTTTCATGTTCTTCTAGTTGTCTTTAATGTTCAATTGGTTATCTTTCATGTTTTACTTTTTGTCTTTCAACTACTAGTTGTCTTTCATGTTCTACTAGTTGTCATTCATATACTATTGGTTGTCATTCATTTACTACTGGTTTGTATTCCATCTTCTTCTAGTTTTTTTCATCTTGTACTAGTTTGTCTTTCATGTTATACTAGTTGACTTTCATCTTCTTCTAGTTTTCTTCATCTTGTATTAGTTGTTTTTATTCTTCTTCTAATTGTCTTTCATCTTGAACTTGTTCTTTTTCATGTTTTACTGGTTGTCTATCATGTTCTACTTATTGGCTTTTATCTTCTTTTGGTTGTCTTTCATCTTCTACATGTTGTCTTTCATCTTTTACTTGTGGAATTTGACCATCTTCTAGTTTTATTGAACTTCTTATAGTTGTGTTTCATATTGTACTAGTTGTCTTTCATGTTCTACTGATTGTCTTTCATCTTTTTCTAGTTGTCTTTCATCTCCTTCTACTTGTCTTTCATCTTGTACATATTGTCTTTCATGTTCCACTGATTGTTATTCATCTTGTACATGTTGTCTTTCATGTTTTACTGGTTGTCTTTCATGTTCTACTGGTTGTCTTACAACTACTACTTGATTTATTTCATCTTCTTCTAGTTGTGTTTCATCTTGTACTGGTTGTTTTTCATCTTCTTGTAGTTGTCTTTCGTTTTCTACTAGTTGTCTTTCATGTTCTACTAGTTGTCATTCATCTACTACTTGTTGTATTTCATCTTCTTCTATTTGTAATTTATTTTCTTCTAGTTGTGTTTCGTATTCATGTTCTACTTGTTGTTTTTCATCTTCTTCTAGTTGTCTTTCATCATCTTCTAGTTGTTTTTCATCTTGTTCAGGTTGTCTGTCATGTTATTCTTGTTGTCTTTCATGTTTTACTTGTTGTCTTTCAACTACTAGTGTCTTGCATCTTGTACTAGTTTTTCATGTTCTACTGGTTGTCTTTCATCTACTAATGGTTGTATTTCATTTTCTTTTAGTTGTCGTTAATGTTCTACTGATTGTATTTCACCTTGTTCTAGTTGTATTTCATCTTCTACAAGTTATTTTTGTTCATCTTCTAGTAGCCTTTCATCTTGTACTTGTTGTTTTTCATGTTCCACTGGTTGTCTTTCATCTTGTACATGTTGTCTTTCATGTTCTATTGTTTGTCTTTCATCTTCTTTAAGTTGTCTTTAATGTTCTATTGGTTGTCTTTCATGTTCTGCCAGTTGTCTCACAACTACTACTTGTTGTATTTCATCTTCATCTAATTGTGTTTCATCTTGTACTAGTTATTTTTCATCTTCTTGTAGTTCTCTTTCATCTTCTACTAGTGGTTTTTTATCTAATATATTGGTTGTCTTTTATGTTCTATTAGTTGTATTTCATCTTCTTCTATTTGTAATTTATATTCTTCTAGTTGTGTTTCATCTTGTACAGGTTGTCTTTCATGTTTTACTGCTTTTTCATCTTCTTGTAGTTGTCTTTAATGTTCTACTTGTTGTCTTTCATGTTCTACTTGTTGTCTTACAACTACTACTTGTTGTGTTTCATCTTCTTCTACTTGTTTTTCATCGTCTACTGTTTCTCTTTCATCTTCTTCTAGTTGTTTTTTATATTCTTCTACTCGTGTTACATTTTGTACTTGTTGTCTTTCATATTCTACTAGTTATTTTTCATGTTCTACTAGTTGTCTTTCATCTTCTTCTAGTTACATTTTATCATCTTCTAGTTGTTTTTCATTTTGTAAAGTTTGTCTTTCATGTTCTTCTAGTTGTCTTTAATGTTCAATTGGTTGTCTTTCATGTTTACTTGTTGTCTTTCAACTACTAGTGTATTTTATCCTGTAGTAGTTGTTTTTCATGTTCTACTAGTTGTCTTTCATTTGCTACTGGTTGTATTTCATCTTCTTCTAGTTATCTTTCATCTACTACCTATTATATTTCATCTTCTTCTATTTGTAATTTATATTCTTTTAGTTGTGTTTCTTCTTGTACAGGTTGTCTTTTATGTTTTACTGGTTGTCTTTCATCTACTAATAGTTGTATTTCATCTTCTTCTAGTTGACATTAATGTCCTATATGTTGTATTTCTTCTTGTTCTAGTTGCCTTTTATTTTGTTCTAGTTGCCATTCATCTTGCACTTGTTGTTTTTCATGTTCCACTGGTTGTCTTTCATTTTGTACAGGTTGTCTTTCATGTTCTACTGTTTGTCCTTCATCTTCTTCAAGTTGTCTTTAATGTTCTACTGGTTGTTTTTCATGTTCTACTAGTTGTCTCACAACTACTACTTGCTGTATTTCATCTTCTTCTAGTTGTGTTTCATCTTGTACTTGTTGTTTTTCATCTTCTTGTAGTTGTCTTTCGTCTTTTACTAGTTGTTTTCATCTAATATATTGGTTGTCTTACATATTCTATTAGTTGTCTTTCATCTACTACTTGTTGTATTTCATTTTCTTCTATTTGTAATTTATATTCTTCTAGTTGTGTTCCATCTTGTACAGGTTGTCTTTCATGTTTTACTGCTTATCATGTTCTTGTAGTTATCTTTAATGTTCTACTGGTTGTCTTTCATGTTCTAGTTGTTGTCTTACAACTACTACTTGCTGTATTTCATCTTTTTTTACTTGTTTTTCATTATCTACTAGTTCTCTTTCATCTTCTTCTAGTTTTCTTTCGTCTTCTACTTGTTTTCAATCATCTTCGTCTAGTTATAGTTCATGTTCTAATAGTTGTATTTCATTTACTACTTGTTGTATTTCATCTTCTTCTAGTTGTAATTTATTTTCTTCTAGTTGTGTTACATTTTGTACTGGTTGTCTTTCATATTCTACTGGTTGTCTTTCATCTTCTTCTAGTTACTTTTTATCATCTTCTAGTTGTTTTTCATCTTATACAGTTTGTCTTTCATGTTCTTCTAGTTATCTTTAATGTTCAATTGGTTGTCTTTCATGTTTTGCTTGTTGTCATTCAACTACTAGTGTCTTTTGTCCTGTAGTATTTGTTTTTCATATTCTATTAGTTGTCTTTCATTTACTACTTGTTGTATTTCATCTTCTTCTATTTGTAATTTATATTCTTCTAGTTGTGTTTTATCTTATACATGTTGTCTTTCATGCTTTACTGTTTATCTTTCATCTTCTTGTAGTTATCTTTAATGTTCTACTGGTTGTCTTTCATGTTCTACTTGTTGTCTTACAATTTCATCTTCTTCTACTTGTGTTTCATCGTCTACTAGTTCTCTTTCATCTTTTTCTAGTTGTCTTTCGTCTTCTACTAGTTTTCAATCATCTTTGTCTAGTTGTCTTTCATGTTCCAATAGTTGTCTTTCATTTACTACTTGTTGTATTTCATCTTCTTCTAGTTGAAATTTATTTTCTTCTAGTTGTGTTACATTTGGTACTTGTTGTCTTTCATGTTCTACTGGTTGTTTTTCATCTTCTTCCAGTTGTTTTTTTATCATCTTCTAGTTGTTTTTTCATCTTGTATATAGTTTGTCTTTCATGTTCTTCTAGTTGTCTTTAATGTTCAATTGGTTATCTTTCATGTTTTACTTTTTGTCTTTCAACTACTAGTTGTCTTTCATGTTGTACTACTTGTCATTCATATATTACTGGTTGTATTTCATCTTCTTCTAATTGTCTTTCATCTTGTACTGGTTTGTGTTTCATGATCTACTAGTTGTCGTTCATCTTCTTCTAGTTTTCTCCATCTTCTATTAGTTGTTTTCGTTTTCTTCTAGCTGTCTTTCATCTTGAACTGGTTGTTTTTCATGTTCTACTTATTGTCTTTCATCTTTTTCTGGTTGTCTTTCGTCTTCTACTTGTTGTCTTTCATCTTTTACTTGTTGAATTTGACCATCTTCTAGTTTTATTGAACTTCTTCTAGTTGTGTTTCATATTGTACTAGTTGTCTTTCATCCTTTCTAGTTGTCTTTAATCCTTTCTAGTTGTCTTTCATCTCCTTCTAGTTGTCTTTCATCTTGTATAGGTTGTCTTTCATGCTCCATTGATTGTTTTTCATCTTGTACATCTTTCATGTTTTACTGGTTGTCTTTTATCTTCTTCTAGTTGTCTTTAATGTTCTACTAGTTGTCTTACAACTACTACTTGATTTATTACATATTCTTATAGTTGTGTTTCATCTTGTACTTGTTTTTTTTCATCTTCTTGTAGTTGCCTTTCGTTTTCTACTAGTTGTGTTCCATCTAATACTAGTTGTCTTTCATGTTCTACTAGTTGTCTTATCTACAACTTGTTGTATTTCATTCTTCTTCTATTTGTAATTTATTTTCTTCTAGTTGTGTTTTGTATTCATGTTCTACTGGTTGTCTTTCATCTTCTTCTTGCTGTCTTTCGTCATCTTGAAGTTATTTTTCATCTTGTACCATTTGTCAATCATTTTATTCTAGTTGTCTTTCATGTTTTACTTGTTGTCTTTCAACTACTGATGTCTTGCATCTTGTAGTAGTTGTTTTTCAAGTTCTACTGGTTGTCTTTTATCTACTAATGGCTGTATTTTATCTTCTCCTGGTTTTCTTTCGCCTTGTACTGGTTGTCTTTCATGTTTTATTTGTTGTCTTTCAAGTTCTACTAGTTGTCATTCATCTTCTTATGGTTGTCTTTCGTCTTCTACCAGTTGTTATTCATCTAGTATTGTTTGTTATTCATGTTTTACTGGCTGTCTTTCATCTTATTCTAGCTGTCTTTCATGTTCTACTGGATGTCTTTCAACAACTACTTGTTGTATTTCATCTTCTTCTAGTTGTCTTCATCTTCTACTAGTTGTTTTCTTCTTCTTTTAGTTGTTTTTCATGTTCTACTTATTGTCTTTCGTCTTTTTCTGGTTGTCTTTCGTTTTTACTTTGTCTTTCATCTATTACTTGTTGTATTTCACCTTCTTCTAGTTTTATTGATCTTCTTCCAGTTGTGTTTCATATTGTACTAGTTGTCTTTAATGTTCTACTAGTTGTCTTTCATATTTTTTTGTTGTATTTCATCTCCTTCTAGTTTTCTTTCATCTTGTACAGGTTGTCTTTCATGTTCCACTGGTTGTCTTTCGTTTTGTACAAGTTATTTTTCATATGTTACTGGTTGTCCTTCATCTTCTTCTAGTTGTCATTAATGTTCTACAGGTTGTCTTACAACTACTACTTGTTGTATTTCATCATCTTTTAGTTGTGTTTCATGTTGTCATGGTTGTTTTTCATCTTCTTGTAGTTGTCTTTTGTCTTCTACTAGTTGTCTTCCATCTAATAAGTCTTTCATGTTCTACTAGTTGTCATTCATCTATTACTTGTTATATTTCATCTTCTTCTATTTGTAATTTATTTTCTTCAAGTTGTCATTCATCTTGTACAAGTTGTCTATCATGTTCTACTGGTTGTCTTTCAACTACTACTTGTCGTGATTCATATTGTACTAGTTGTCTTTCATGTTATACTGGTTGTCTTTCATCTTGTACATTTTGTCTTTCTTGTTCTTCTAGTTGTCTTTAATGTTTTATTGGTTGGCTTTCAACTGCTACTTGTTGTATCTTCTTCTAGTTGTGTTTCATCTTATGATTGGTTGTTTTTCATCTTCTTCTATTGTATTTCATCTTGTACATATGATGTCTTTCATGTTCTACATAGTTCTCTTTCATCTTCTTCTAGTTGTCTTTTGTCTTCTACTAGTTGTCTTTCATCTTCTTCTAATTGTTTTTCATGTTCCATTGGTTGTTTTTCATGTTCTACTAGTTGTCTTTCATTTCTAGTTGTATTTCATCATCTTTTAGTTGTGTTTCATATTGTATTTCATCTTATACGTGTTGTCTTTCATGTTCTACATAGTTCTCTTTTTTTTTTCTTTTTTTTGAAGGTTGTTGGCAAAATGCCGATCAACAGATGTGAATATCCATTGTAGTCTCATTTATTAATAGGCTCGGTGGTTTCGTGTTCCCGGAGAAGGTTCTTCTGTTTCTTTCCTTCCAGAGTGCCCATACTCCGACCGACCATGCTCTGTCCCATAGTAGCTTCCTTGTTTTCTCCCGACCCTTCCTGTTCAGCCACCATATGTCGACGATTGTCTCCCCATTGCGATAATTTAGATTGTGACTGGCCAGCAGTCCTCTCCAGAACCTTCTGGCATAGCGGCAATCCCACAACATATGATCTCTTGTTTCCATGGTTCCATTTGAGCAGAAGACGCATCCAATTGTAACCGTACATGCTCTGGAGGTTAGAACCTCCTGAGTTAGTATTTTGTTGTCCAATAATAGCCATACAAAAAACTTAACTTTCATTGGCACCTTAAGTTTCCAAAGCACTCTGCTGTATTCGGACACCACTCCCGTATTGTGCATTATTCTGTAAGCTGATGAGCAGGTGAAGATTTCAGAGTTTTCCCACCACTAGATAGCTCCCCCTTGTTCGACCGAGCATCAGAAAAAACGTCAGGTCGGTGAGTTCTTTCAGGAAGAACGAGTAATCCCCTGAGTTTGTGAGATTATGATATCCCGTAATGCCGTATAATTGCCTCAAGGTTTGTGACCACTGTGATTCCGGTTTGTGATGAATCAACCATATCCATTTCATCAAAAGAGCATCATTCTGGTTGGAAAGGTCAAGTATTCCCATTCCCCCATTAGAATTATCAACGTTAGAATTATCGAGTTCCTAAGGTTAGAATTATCAACGTTATCCATTCCCGTATAATCGAGTTCCTAAGGTTAGAATTATCAACGTTATAATCTAAGATTAGATCGTCACATAGGTGTAGGGTGTAATTAGACGAAATAGAGTCCTTAAGGTTAGAAACGACTAAATTACAGGATAAAACTAATAATTTAATAAAAATGGATAAAAGAAACCAAATCTAGAAAATAAAATCAATGATTGTGAATCGGAAATTGAAAAATTAAATATCTTAAAAACAAATGACTGTCACTCTCATTTAGGAGAGATCAATTTATTAAAGGTAAAATTTCAAAATCTAACAACCAAAAATAGAGTTTTAAAATCTATAAATGAATTCAAAGATAATAATAATAATAATCTGGATAAAGCAAACAAATTGATTAATGATCCTAAACAGAATTTATCCAGTTTTGTAAACAAGAAGGGTCACACCTCATTTGGATTTAAAAACTCTAGGAAACAAAATTGGAATTCAAAAACTCCTCATATTCATAGGAGATCTCAAAATTATGTATTTAGGAATATGTATAATAATAGTTATTATAGAAGGAATAATATCTAAACTAATTTCAATAATCATAAAAGTATCTTCAATCCAAATGGTCAAATAATATTTATTCAGGAGATCCTAATGAATGGAGTTATCAATTAAAATATAATAATAATTCACAAAAGAGAATTTTTGTCTTCCATAATCGAAATTATATCAAACATTCCAAAAATAGAAACTTTCCAAATAGAGTCACAAATATATCTAGAAACAATCTTAATAATCAAACAAAATTCATACATGGAGGATATCTAGATATCTTGCAACAAAATCATAAAAGACCCTCAATAAAAATATGCAACTCTTGTTGTAAAATCGGTCATATTTCCTTTGAATGCAGATTTAAGAAGTGAACCAACAAAGCTAAATATATTTGGGTTCCTGATAGGTGTATTTTATATACACCGTCAATCTAGTTTTTATCATAAAATAACACCAAATATCTTGTATTTTGAATATAAAATGAATAGAATACACCAAGAATCAAGTTACTGCGTTCGCTAGGTATTTCAATGCAGGAAACAGTGCAAAATGAAGAAAAATCGCCCAGTGCGGACGCACTCAGTACTTAGCCAATTTTTCAGCATCGCAGACCTCACAGATGAAAAGTCCGAGCGCAGTGCGGACGCACTCACCTCTAGTGCGGACGCACTCGCTACTTAGCTGATTTTTGCCACTTCCAGATTTCGGAGAAAAACAGAAAATTCAAGGCCAGTGCGGACGCACTCAGATCCAGTGCGGACGCACTCAGGAAAATTTGCAGAAAATCCAGAAAAGGAAACTTGGAACCAAAGGAGATTTGGAGCCAGTGCGACCCAGACCACACGCACTCATCTCCAGTGCGGACGCACTGGACTCGCAGACAGCCAGAAATTCGCATTTTCCAGAGGTTTTCTATTCTTGGCCTCCAAGGAACACGTTTTAGAAGACCAATAATAGACATGGCAGTCTGAGGAGTGCACCCACTAACTCCACTTCTATCCTCTAAATTGGGCAAGGCCTTTGGCTATAAAAGGAGAAGAATTTCATCTCTCTCATCATCCATTATTACATATCCACTTTCCACAAATTGAGAGAGAGAGACTTGCAGAAATTCTCGAAGCTTTCAAGGAAGGAGAAGAAAAAGATTCAAGCAAGGAGTCGGCAAGATCGAGGTTTTAGATCTAAGAAAGGGTGTAATCATTTCTTTATCTTATTTCTTATTGTTTTTGCCAAACTTTGTTATGGATCTCTCCAAGAGAGAGTAGTTCTCTCTCTAGGGGTTGAGGTCAATGCATGAACTTGTTTAATTCTAGCTTATTCGGATATTTGTTTTTATTATGATTGTGTTATCGGATCTGAATGTTAATTTTTGTGATTTATTCTTTATGAATTTCATTAGTACTTAGCCTTTGAGTTCACCTGGTTAGGGTTTATTGAATTGAAGTAGTTTTGAAATCGCGTTGATCGTGTTTTTCCGCTTTAAGTTTATTAAATTCCGGCATTGGTCAAGTAGGAGAGTACTAATTGAAACCATAAAGACACACCTTAGAATTAGATTAGAAGTGACCGTACTTTGATATCCAATCCGGAACTATAGAAATTAAGGTTAGGATTTTGGTGAAGGACCGAAAGGTGAAGGCAAATCCTAATTAGGACACCTTAGAACAAATATCGATATATGCTTTGAAGCATGAGATTAAATATCCCTCTAGGTTAGTGACAGCCCTAGAATTTGAGGCACATTAATCCATCTACCCGAAGTATTTGTATTAATATTTGTTCCAAAGGCTAACATAGGTTAGAAACCTCATCAAATCAAACATGAATTCAAACAAACCGAATAAATAGAATTAGCAAGGAATTGTAGACCGAATGCCCCTAGATCTCCTCAAACTTCCAAACAAACCAATCTTTCTTCTCTTTATTTTATTTACATTTATTGTTTGAAACTCCTCTCTTTCGGGTATTGAACCCAACCTTAGGATTTTAGAACAAAACCCCCCTTTTTTACTTTTATTGTTTAATTTTAGAAGTAGTTTTCTTTATTAAAAATTGGTATTTCCCTATCTCCCTGCGGATCGACACCTAAATACTACGATCGATAGGTTGTGCGCTTGCAACTAACCTATTTATTGAGTACGAAGGTTTATAAATATTAAAGGCAAAAAGAGTACGAAATTCCTATATCTAAAATACTCAACAAGCTTTTTGGCGCCGTTGCCGGGAAGAATAGGATAGATACTAGTTTTTATTTTAGGAAAGTACTTTTAATTCTTAGTTTCCTTATTTACTTTTCAGAAAAATTAAAAACCCAAAAATAGTTTATTTCCCTTTTTACAATTTCTGAAATTTACTTTCCTTATTTAGAAAAATCCAAAAATATTTACTTTCCTTATTTAATTTTCTGCAATTTACTATTCTCTCTCTTTCACATCTCATCTCTACTCTTCTCTCATAGATTTGAGCACTGGCACCGGTCACAAGGAGTCAAACCGCGAAGATCAAAGCCGGCGAACTCTCTCTTCCTCAACCAATGGCAGGTCTAGATCCACCATACGGCATGCCACGAGACTTTGTTGAGGACGAACTTCCGAAAGGCCTTATCAACCAAGCCTTTCGTGATCTCGATAACAATCCGCCACCTCCTCCTCCACACAACAACCCTCCACCACCACATCCAAACAACAACAACAATCGCAACAATACACCTCCTCTTCTCAACAACAATCCTCTCTATGGTGGCAATCCAAACGACCGCCGACCCATAAGAGATTTTGTAAATCAAATGGAGCCGGGCAAACAATTCGGTTATATTGCACATGGGGGGACGAACCCAAATCTGAAACCCACTTTAATTCATCTCTTAGGTCAAAACAGGTTTGGGGGTAGGTTGAATGAGGATCCTCACCAACATCTAGCAACATTTGAGGAGCATTGTGCTACTTTTGCACCAAAAGGGCCCGAACTAGATGCCCTAAAATTGAATTGTTTCCATCTTTCTCTCATGGATGATGCTAGAACATGGTTGAGGTTGTTGAACCCGAACATGGCACAAACTTGGCAAGAGGTACAAAGGTTATTTTTAGGAAAATACTTCCCTCCATCTAAAACCCAATTCTTTAGGCAGAAAATCACCACCTTTAAACAAGGTGAAGATGAATCTTTAAGCGAAGCATGGGATAGGTGGCAGGAATTATTGCGTTTGTGCCCCAACTATGGGATAGATATTTGGTTGTTGTTTCAATTTTTCTATGCAGGTTTAACATATGCCACGAAGTCTCAACTCAACGCGGCTGCGGGTGGAAACCTTGCTAACAAGGACTCGGTGGAGGCGATGGAAATGATTGAGGACATGGCGATTAGCCAACGCGAGTGGACATCCGAGAGAGACGCAAGGAAGAGCGTTGCAGCGCCCGGCGTGCTAAAGGTAGACGAAGTCACCGCTTTGCAAGCCAATATGGAAGCCATGCAACACCAAATCACGCAAATGCAACAAGCCAAATCCGCAACTAAGAAGGTTTCTTGCAACATTTGTGGAGATCTAGGTCATGATACTGCCAATTGCCAAACTCTCTTGGAAGGCGAGGAACAAGTAGAACAAGTCAATAGCATGTTCTACAACCAAGGTGACAAACGGAATGATCCAATCTACAACAAAGGTAGGTCAAACGAGAATTTCAATTCAAATGCCTACAACCCTAACACGAGATGGAACCACCCAAATTTTAAATGGAGGAACGATAATGACAATTCTAACCAAGGTAATGGGAACCAATACCAAAACCGTTCAAATCAATACCAAGGCACATCTCCAATCACCAAATTAGAAAAGATGATAGAAGGTTTAGTATTCTCTCAAACCGAGTTCATGAACAACCAAAAGACAACCAATAATGATGTTTCGTACTCTTTGAGAAATTTGAACAACAAGGTAGAGCTCCTAGCTACCCAATCCAAGATGCTAGAAATCCAAATTGCACAACAAGCATCTTCATCCTTCCGTCAACAAGGCACACTTCTCGAAAAACCCGACATCAATCCAAGGGAGCAAGCAAAAGCCATAACCTTGAGAAGCGGCACGGAATACGAAGGACCAAAGATGCCCAGCGGAGATGAGTTCCTACAACCACCAAACGAGGCACAACCACCTCAAACTCCTCTCAGCGCAGACGCAACCATTCCTAATGCAAACGCACCGGTATCAGAAAAACCACAAGAACCGGGTAAGCCTAACTCGGCCAAGGTAAAACCAACTGAAACTCCTAAGTATGTCCCACCACATAGGTTTACGCCCTTCCCTCAAAGGTTAGTTAAGAGCAAACTTGACCAACAATATGTCAAATTTGTAGAACACCTCAAGAAATTGAATATCACCATTCCTTTTACCGAAGCAATTACTCACATGCCCACTTATGCGAAATTTTTGAAAGAAATTTTATCCAATAAAAGAACAATCGAGAAAGTGGGCACGGTATCCCTTAATGAGGATTGTAGCGCTCTCTTCTTAAACAAGATACCTCCAAAATTAAAGGATCCCGGAAGCTTTGTGATCCCATGCGTGATTGGTAATACCGAATTCAAGAGGTGCCTATGTGATTTAGGCGCAAGTGTGAGCCTCATGCCAAAAACCATTTATGAAAGGCTAAATCTTGTTGACTTGAAAGCCACAAGGATGTCATTGCAACTAGCCGATAAGACGGTATGGTATCCCGAAGGAATTGCGGAAGACGTGATTGTCATGATTGGTAAGTATTTTGTCCCGGTGGACTTCGTAGTTGTTAAGATGGAAGAGGATACTCATACCCCTCTCCTATTGGGGCGTGACTTCCTTACCACAGCGGGTGCAAACATTGATGTCAAAGAAGGAAAGATATCCTTTGACATTGGGGGCAAAAAGGTAAATTTTCACATGTTTAATGCCATCAAATTTCCTTCAAATGATAATGATTATATATGTAGAGTGGATGTTTTAGATTCCATTATAGCTGCCCATATGGAGAAGGAGATGGTAAATCAACAACTGGACCAAATCCTGGAAGAAACCGGCTTCGAAAACAACACAATGGATGAAAATGAAGCATGGTGAAACCGCAGATTCAGACATCCGAGCGCAGTGCATCCGCACAGAATTCTCAATGCGGATGCCGCACTCGCACTCACCTGTTGAGCCACATTCTGGAGCCGACGAAGAAAATGTCCGAGCGCAGTGCGTCCGCACCGACCTTCAGTGCGTCCGCACTCAGCACAATTCCGACCAGGATGCATTGCAGATTTCAGAAAATCATGCCCAGTGCGTCCGCACTGACCCCCAGTGCGTCCGCACTCAGGCTGAAATAGCTCAAATCGAGGGAATTTCGACCGATTCTGCACCACCAAAGGTCAAACTCAAGCCTTTGCCACATACCCTTCGCTATGAATACCTGGGGGAGGACGAGACATATCCGGTGATTGTCAATTCCGAGCTCAACAAAGACCAAACCGATAAGCTTTTACACGAGTTAAGGATTCATCGAAAAGCAATCGGCTACACAATCGACGACCTAACCGGAATCAGCCCATCCCTTTGCATGCATAGAATCCTAATGGAGGACGACCACAAACCCACCATTGAAGCTCAACGAAGGCTCAATCCGAATCTAAAAGAAGTGGTGAAAAAGGAAATCCTCAAGTTACTTCATGCCGGCATCATCTACCTAATCTCCGATTCCAAATGGGTAAGCCCGGTCCATGTAGTACCAAAGAAAGGAGGCACGACGGTGGTGAAAGGCGAAGGCGACAAAATGATATCCACAAGGGTGATCACCGGATAGAGGATGTGCATCGATTACCGAAAACTTAACAATGCAACAAGGAAGGATCACTTCCCTATACCATTCGTGGATCAAATGCTAGAAAGGCTAGCTAATCATTCACATTTTTGCTACCTAGATGGGTATAGTGGATTCTTTCAAATCCCTATTCACCCCGATGACCAAGAAAAAACGACCTTTACTTGCCCTTATGGAACGTTCGCGTACCGTAGGATGCCGTTTGGTTTATGCAATGCCCCAGCTACATTTCAAAGAGCCATGATGGCTATTTTTTCAGATTTATTAGAAAATTCCGTCGAAGTTTTCATGGATGACTTTTCAGTTTTTGGTACCTCTTTTGATGATTGCTTATCTAAGTTGATCAAAGTTTTAGAACGTTGTGAGCAGGTCAATTTGGTGCTAAACTGGGAGAAATGCCATTTCATGGTGCAAACTGGGGTAGTTTTAGGCCATGTGGTGTCCTCCAAAGGCATAGAAGTCGACCAAGCAAAAGTGGAGGTGATCGAAAAATTGCCATATCCAACATGTGTGAAGGATGTGAGGAGTTTCTTGGGCCATGCGGGATTCTATCGACGTTTCATTAAAGATTTTTCAAAAATCTGCAAACCACTTACTAATTTAACTATGAAAGATGCAGAATTTATATTTGATGAACCGTGTATTGTTGCTTTTGATAGGATCAAGAAGGCACTAATCTCAGCCCCAATTCTCCGACCTCCTAATTGGGATGTGCCCTTTGAAATCATGTGTGATGCGAGCGACTTCGCCGTTGGAGCCGTTCTAGGGCAAAGGATCGACAACAAGCCACATGTGATCTATTACGCAAGCAAAGTCCTAGATGAGGCGCAAATGAACTACACAACCACCGAAAAGGAATTCTTAGCCGTTATATTCTCTATCAACAAATTCCGATCCTACTTGGTTGGATCCAAGGTAATTGTGTACACCGATCACGCGGCAATTCGATACCTCCTCAACAAGAAAGATGCCAAACCATGCCTAATCCGATGGATCCTCCTACTCCAAGAGTTCGACCTAGAAATCAAGGACAAGAAAGGCACCGAAAATTCAGTAGCGGACCATCTATCACGCATTACCAATGAAACGAAGGACGATGACATGCCCATAGACGACTCGTTCATAGACGAACAACTCTACGCAGTCAACCACAAAGAGCCGCCATGGTATGCGGATTTCGTCAACTACCTTGCATGCGGTTTCATACACCCAGATTTAACCTTCTAACAACGAAAGAAATTCCTTTGGGATGTCAAACAATATTTTTGGGATGAGCCGTTGCTATTTAAACTGGGGGTAGATGGAATTCATAGGCGATGTGTACCTCACGAAGAAACCGAACAGATTCTCAATTGTTGCCACTCATCCCCCTATGGAGGACACGCTTCAACCGACAAAACCACAGCCAAAGTTCTGCAAGCCAGGTTCTTTTGGCCCACGCTTTTTGAAGACGCAAAAGATTATGTGCTTAGGTGCGACAAATGCCAAAGAACCGGGAACATATCAAGGAGACATGAGATGCCTCTCAACGGAATTCTAGAGGTAGAGTTATTTGATGTTTGGGGGGTCGACTTCATGGGACCTTTTCTGAGTTCTTGCAACAACAAATACATACTTGTGGTGGTTGATTATGTTTCAAAATGGGTTGAAGCCGTGGCAAGCCCAACCGCCGACTCCGCCGTGGTAAGAAAACTTTTTGCAAAAACCATCTTTCCTAGGTTTGGAGTACCCCGAGTGGTGATTAGCGATGGTGGCTCTCATTTCATCAACCGCCAATTCGACGGCCTCCTATTCAAATACGGAGTCAAGCACAAGGTAGCCACACCATACCACCCTCAAACAAGCGGGCAAGTGGAGGTATCCAATCGCGAAATAAAAATCATCCTACAAAAAGTGGTGAACACATCACGAAAAGATTGGTCACTCAAACTCGATGAAGCTCTTTGGGCATATCGGACCGCTTTCAAAACACCCATAGGTATGACTCCTTTCAAGCTAGTATATGGAAAGCCATGCCATTTGCCGGTTGAACTCGAGCACAAGGCATATTGGGCAATAAGGGCTCTAAATTTCGACATGAGAGCCGCCGGTGAAAAGAGGGTTCTTGACTTACATGAGCTAGAAGAATTGCGCCTTAATGCATATGAAAATGCTAAGCTTTACAAAGAGAAAACAAAGAGGTGGCACGACAAGCATATCATAAAGCGCAACTTTCAAGAAGGGGACACGGTTTTATTGTACAACTCACGCCTCCGGCTCTTTCCCGGGAAGTTAAGATCACGATGGACAGGCCCATTCGAAATAACGAATGTATTCAACCATGGAGCAATTGAGATATGGAGCAAAGAAACCGGGACTTTCAAGGTGAACGGACAGCGCCTCAAACATTTCAACCATGCAAATCCAATAGGCGACAAGGAGATTATTCACCTAGAAGACCCACACACTCAATAGTGAGCCCAAATCATGTCGAGCTCACGACGTAAAATTGAGCGCTTCTTGGGAGGCAACCCAAGCTTTTTATTGTTTTTCTTTATTTTTCTGCACTTAGTTTAATTTTAAATTTTCAAAAAAATTTAGATTCCCTAACTTTGCTAGGCTTTCAGGACAAAAAAAACATACAAAACACCCTGAGTGCGTCCGCACTGACCACCAGTGCGTCCGCACCAACAGAAACTGCAAGTCTGTGCAGTCCGAACTCTCTACCCGAGCGCAGTGCGTCCGCACTCGAGGTACGCTAATTTTAATTTTTTTTTTTCAAAAAATAGAAAAAACTCGAAATTTTTGGGTGAGTGCGGATGGACCACCCGCACTGAGGCCCAGTGCGTCCGCACTCGGGTTTCTTCTCCTTCTTAAACCAACCCCTTCTCTTCATTTTCCTTCGCGCCCTTTCAATTTTAAACCCCAAAAACTCAATTTTTCTCTCCCAAAATCCGAAAACCTCGTTTTTCTTTCAAAATCTCCCTCTCCTCTCTCTTCTCTACCACTTTCCTCTTCTTTTCTCTCTTTTTCTCTTCAAAACCGAAAACCCACTTCTCTCAAGCCGTTCAAGCGCTGTTTTACTAAAAACTTGGATTTCTTCGCGTTTTCTCGAAATTCTTGCAATCTACAACAAGGTTTGATCTCTCCTTACTCTTATTTCAATATGTACTACTCAGATCTGTGAAATTGGTACCAAAATCGGAGAAATCGACCAAAATGGGTGAAAACGGTTCAAAATACCCCCAGTGCGAGTGCCCCACCCGCACTACTAGCCAGTGCGTCCGCACTAAGCTTGGGGGAAAACCTAACCAGACCTAATTTCTCGGTTTTTTGGCTAAGTACCCAGTGCGAGTGCACCAATCGCACTGAGAGCCAATGCGTCCGCACTAGGCTCAGGAAAATCCAAACCAGCCCCGAAATATTAAGATTTTTGGTTAAGTACATAGTGCGTCCGCATTGAAACCCCGAAATTTCTAGATTTTTGGCTAAGTACCCAGTGCGGCCAGGACCACCCGCACTGAGAGCCAGTGCGTTCGCACTAGGCTTGGGAAAAATCAGAAATTACCCTGAATTGAACCAAAATTGAACTGTTTGTCCTCAGTGCGTCCGCACTAACCACCAGTGCGTCCGCACTCAGCCCAAATTAGATCAAAAATTTCAAAATTTTAATTCTTTCAAATTTTTTAGAATGCCGAAGAAATCAACTGCCAATAAGCGCAGGTTTGAGAGGGGCCAAGGAAGTCGCGGACCACCTCCTTACCTACCCGCCATGCCACTCAATGAGGGTCAAGAATTGAGGCGTAACCTTCTGCAGTCCCGCCGAACCCTCGAGCCATCTCGATGGATCTGCCCAGACACACTCCGCACGCTCGAACTCCTCGAGTCGGTGCAAATGCTCACCGAGCGCCTTGGATTGTGGGAGTTTCTATGTGACGAGGTCAACACTTATGAAGCCATCACTATCGAATTCCTCTCCTCATACGAGTTCGACCGGGCTTCGCGAACACTAACATTCAACCTTGGAGGCTTTTCACATATGTTGCACACCACCGAACTCATGCAAGCCCTCGACCTACCCACCGCCAATGTCGACCAGATGCGCACCATTCTCGACTTCTATCATGACATGAGCGAGGCCTAGTTCCGCATCTTAACATGCCAAGACAGGATCCTCGGCCAGCAAATGGTCAAGAATGTCCTCCACCCGGCCATCCGATATCTCCAGCGGGTACTTTCTCACACTCTCTTTGCCCGAGGGGAGACCGCATCGGTCTTCAACCTCGGAGATATGGTATATGTTTGCAGCATGCTCCGGTGCAACAATGGCGAAATGGCGTACATGCCGCACATCGGGTACAACTTGGCCAAACATATGCAAAGTGTGTCGCACAACATGCGATCGGGTGGAAAGATTCGAATCGGCGGTATCATCACAAAGATTGCCCGGCACTTGGCCATACCGACCGGTGAAGATGTGGTGCTCGGTTACACGCTCGTTGACCTTGATGGTCTATTTCGGGCGAGGCTCATCCGATGGGATGATATTGAAGATGCTTGGATAAATTTGGGTCCAAAAGATAACATTCGGCACCGGTTGCCTCTAGAAACTCAAATCGACCCCTTGGACACCGATACTTGGAAAATTGTCGATGAGCCGCTCGAGCCACCGCTACCACAGCCACCGCAACCTCAACAACCACCACAGCAAGCCGCACCCGATGCCGCACAAGCACATGGCATACCAACCAACCAACAAATCTGGGATTTCATGCAAACCATGAACACTTCCATCAACAACTTGAGCATCAATGTTGGTGATCGCATGGATCGCATGGATAGCCGTATGGATGCCTTTGACCGCCGCTTTGATGCATTCGACCGCCGCTTTGATGAGGTCGAGGCTGATCAGAGTCAAAATAATGATGATTTACGTAGGGTTTTGGCTTAGGTTTTACATATTTTCTCACACTTATGTTTAATTTATTAGAGAAAAAGGCTACTGTCACCCTTCTTTCTGTTTTATTGCAGAAAACAGGTTTTGGGACTATTCTACACCAAATGGAGCTAGAATCGGGTCAATCGGATCAGCAACGCTCATCCACTAAGTCCCTGTTACGGCCCGTATTGGTTAATACGGACCAAGCCTAGCATTGACCAGAAGATAGCGCTGGAAGCATTAAACCCTAACCGTCAAGGTCCTAATACGGACCGTATCACCCAATACGGTCCGTATCCGAAGGCGTCTCTTGGGGAATAACTGCCAACAGCTGTTTCCAGATCAGTTTCTTAGCCCCTACTCAACCTCTACACGTCCCTACACTCCTATATAAGGCCCCTGGACAGAATGATTAGTTATCTTTGTAATTAGGGTTAGATTTGATTAAAGTAAGAAGAGAGGAGTGCTTGTAACCATGCCGTTCCGCGGCTAAGTTCATTTTCTTAGGGCTAGGCAGTAAACCTTGTTACTTTTAATGTTTTGATATATATATTTCTGTTGATTATGATTTCTTGTTGTTGAAACAAAATGCTTTTGTGATTTACTATCTCTTCATCTAATTTCAATGATCTAGTTTGAGTCCGTTAGGGTAGTGACAGTACTTTAATGGTAAGAGAAACTATTTGTATGAGTTAGCCTCGTTGAGATCTATTAGGTTTATGTGAAGAAAACCTTAGCGGGAAAACCATAAACCAGACCAACAAAACGCGTACCAAATTCCATCATTTGCGTAAAGTAAATCGCAGTGATCTATGTAGTAATTTGGGGTATTTGAGAGATCAGACATTTGCGTAAGGTAAATCGCAGTGTCCTATGTAGAATCTCGGTGAAAGATCTGTCATTCTCGCGTAACATAAATCACAGTGACCTATGTGGTATCTTTCATTAAACAACAACAGGAAATCAGACGCAACAGGAATATATTGTCAAGGCAGATTGAGTGGCAATGGTGTGCCGAAACCCTAGGAATTCTCATCTCTATCCTTATTTTAATTACTTTTAATTGATTCCTAATTTACATTGATCAAAACAACATCTCTTAATTTTCAGATTTCGTCTAGCCTTTTGAAAGATTGTGATTCGATCGCTCAAAGCATTGAACCAATATTCCCTGTGGATCGACCTCGAATATACTACTCAATAGGATTGTGCGCTTGCAATCCGAACCGATAGCATTTCCGAGTTTATAAATATTAAAAGAAACATTGCTCTCTTTTGAGTGATCAAGCTTTTTGGCGCCGTTGCCGGGGAATAACGGTTTATTGTGCAAGGCCTCGCGAGACGTCCTTGCTTTGCCCATTGAATCCAATTAATTAGAAACGCCTAGATTTCTTTTTATTTTCTTCATTTTTATTTTTCTTTTATTTTTCAATTTCGTTTTTATTTTATTTTCTTTTTATTTTCAGTTTTTAGTTTAATTTTCAGATTTTTTTTTCTTTGTAGGAAACTGCACGCTGGCCGAATCATCTGTACGAAGATCCGAGAGGATTGCTAGTAGGAGAGGACAATTCGCCTCCACATCACCGATAAGAACCAATCATAGTTCTTCATCAAGTGATTCTGAAAGCGAAGAAGACTCAGATTCGATCAACATGGATATCCCACCGAACCAACCGATCAACAATGGAAGACAAAACAATGGTGATCAAGGAGTTCACGATGCAGCAAGACCCAAACTTCTATGAGACTATTGCGTACCGCGCGCGAATGATCCTAATTCTAGTATAAACCCGCCAACTGTTACAAACCGTAATTTTGAGATCAAACCTGCTCTCATAAATATGGTTTCGTAACAGCAATTTGGAGGATTCCCACATGAAGATCCACATCTTCATTTGTCAATCTTCCTAGGGATATGCGAGACGATAAAGATCAACGGAGTTACCGATGAAGCAATCAGGCTAAGGCTATTTCAATTCTCATTAAAAGATAAAATAAGAGCATGGTTGTTTTCCTTACCGGCCAATTCCATTGAAACTTGGGACCAATTGTTTAATGTGTTTATTGCAAAATATTTTTCCACCATCCAAAACTTCAAGGTTTAGAAATGCAATTACTAATTTTGAACAAAGGGATGGTGAAACATTGTGTGAGGCATGGGATAGATATAAGGATATGTTAAGGTGTTGTCCACATCATGGTCTAGAAAGATAGCTGATTGTCCAAACTTTTTATAATGATCTAAACTCTACCGATAGGTTGTCTATTGATGCTTCCGCAGGAGGAGCAATCATGAACAAGGAACCTGACGAGGCTTACAACCTAATTGAAGAGATTGCAATCAACCAACACTACTGGATCCCTGAGCGAAAGAAGCCAAGTCCAACACCTGGCATGCACCGAGTAGATGATATATCCATGCTGAGCGCAAAGATTGATGCTTTGAAAATGGCACTCAACAAGCAAACCAAGCAGCGATCGGTAGCAGCAGTTAACGCCGCAACAGCATGTGGCTATTGTGGAGGAGCGCATGAGATGACCGAATGTATGAACGTGACGGAAACTGAGGAAGAAATAGAGCAAGCAAACGCAATCGACAACAGCTTTCGACCTCAGCCCGCCTACAACACATACCATCCGAACAACCGAAACCATCCAAATCTCTCATACGCAAACAATCAAAGGCCTGCTGCACCCCAACAGAACTACCAACCACAGCCCAATTATCAACCGAGATACAACAATTCTCAACAGAATTATCAACCAAGGCAATACAATCAACCACCGCAACCTGATATCACATCCTTAATGGAGAGATTCCTAGAGAAGCAAGATAAGGCCAACGCCGAAATCGCATAGAAAATCGAATCCTTAACAAACCGCAACAAAGACTTAGAAGACAATGTCTCTAAGATGGCAAAAGAACTCTCGAGTATTACACGCAGAAAAGGCAAATTTCCGGGCCAACCGGAAGAAAACCCAATAGAGACTTGCAAATGCATAACATTAAGGAGCGGTACAGCTTACAAGGGACCTCCCATGCCCGATCAAACTTCCGATGAGATGCATGCAGAGCCATCGCATTCCGACAAATACGGGCCGCAACCAGCGGAACCGCCCGTATTCGAACTGCAGACAGACCCTATCGAGGAGCAGAATGACACCGTAGGTGGAGACGAGCGACAACCCGAACCTGAATACATTTCACCACCACCCTACAAGCCACCTCTGCCATTCCCTCCAAGGCCTGCCAAGCACAAGGTAGAGCAGCAATTCGCAAGATTCATGGAGACACTGAAGCAATTACATGTCACAATCCCCTTCACTGAGGCAATTGCAAGCATACCCTCGTATACTAAATTTCTGAAGGAGATTCTTTCGAACCGCAGTAGACTCCAAGAACTCTCAACAATTCTGCTCAATCTGGAATGTAGTGCGCTCGTGCAAAGCAAATTACCGACAAAGTTGAAAGATCCGGGAAGCTTCTCGATACCATGCACTATTGGCACAACCGATTTTAAGAGAGCTTTATGTGATCTAGGGGCAAGTGTGAGTCTGATGCCTAAGGTAGTATTTGATAAATTGGAATATGGAGACCTATCACCAACACGGATCTCATTGCAACTAGCTGACCGGTCAATTCGATATCCTGAAAGAATGTTGCTTGATATCCCAATCAAAGTTGGTAAATCTGGATACCAGCAGATTTTGTGGTAGTTGATATGGAAGAAGATGAGCAGATTCCGATCATCCTTGGAAGGCCATTCCTCGCCACATGTGGGGCAATGATCGATGTTAGAAATGAGAAGATTTCACTCAACGTTGGCGAGAACAAAATGATCTTCAACATGAATGAAACCAAAGTCCCACCTGACATAAATCTTGTCTACAATTTGGAAACAACGGACGAGTATGGCAATGATGAATTGCGAATGGATGAATTCGAAGACATCGAAGAGATGACGCACGAAGCAGAAGTGGAGAGACTGTTCATTGTACAAGATGATGATCAGATCCATCCAACCTCCGTGACAACACAAACCGATGATCTGAACAAGAGCCCTAATATCGCAAACAATTGGAATTATTCTCTCTTAGCCCTAACACTATTCAAAAACCTACGCAAGAAACTCGATGCAATTTCTCAAAAACTGGACGAGGTTGAAGTGGTACTCGGTGTGAATCTAGCATTCGACCCCGGACCTAAAATACCAACTGACTTCTTCGAGGACAGTGATGATGAAACCACAGAAAATGCTGAAGGTGAGCCACCCGACAAGCAACCCGTTTGCATTGACGGAAGGGTATCTGGAAGAAACTGATGCAACACAAAGTCAAGCTAACGACTTTAAACAAGCGCTTCTTGGGAGGCAACCCAAGGCCACTTTTTATATCTCCGTATATTTATTTAATTTTCAGTTTAATTAGGACTTTAACAGAGAAACAACTCATACCCACCTTTTTTCCATGATCAGGTAAGCATGCTGGAGGAATGCTTGATTAAAGACATATCGGAAGATGGAAAAATACTCTCTGGTACGGCCTGTATTGGCTGATACAGACCATACCAATGGATACTGGGGTAAAAGAGTTAGAAAGAAGGAAACAAGTGTTGAATATGGCCCGTATTGGCTGATACGGCCCGTATTCACAGTGATTAAAACTTAGCGGTTATTGGGTTTGGTCATAACGGATTGGATACGGACCGTATTGGCTGATACGGTCCGTAATGAAGGCAAATCCGGGAGATGCGAACCCGTTAAGAAGAGGCGTTTGAAATCCCGCGCGAATCACGTCTCATAACCGTTAATTATTTTCGTTTTAATCCCTAAACCCTTTCTCTTCCTCTCTCTTTACTCTCTTCCCCTATATCTCTTTTCTTTCCCTCTCTTCCATTGGTGCCCAAAACCGAGCCCCTTCCTTGCCACCGATCTTCATCACCACTCTCACATCCTTCGACATTGAAGTCGCTGCTCTCCTCCTCCATGCCTCAACCCTAATACGGATCGTACCGGGTCCGTATCCGACGGCTACTCGAATCAACTTCTCCAATTTTCAGTTTTTCTAAACCCCTCTTTAATTTCAAAGTTTAATTTCGTTTTTGCATTTGTTTTAATTTAATTTCTCTGTTACATTAGTTCATTATCAAGTTTTATTTTCACAAAATCACAAAAATCACAAAAAAAATTAGGTTTCTGTCAAAATCCCAATTTTTACCAGTATAATACGGTTCGTAATCGCTTACCAGAAAACCAGTCCAGTACTTGGCAGATTTTTCTTCAACCCCTTTAATACGGTCCGTAATCAGTCCGGTACTTGGCTAAATCCACCAACTAACCAGTCCGTATTAAGACCGTATTGCCCAATACGGTCCGTAACAGAGGCGTTTTATTTTAACAAATGGCCCCAAAAATGAAAAATATTTTAGGGGCAGTTACAAGGAGTGCTAAGAGAGCTCTCGGAAGTGCCGGCCCGAGTAGTTCACCACAGAGCTCCTCTAGCCGATCCTCTCGGTCCTCCGGTTCGCAACCACAATCTTCCAACCATTCATCCTCTCGTTCTGACACCCAGCAATCAATCAGAGACACACCAATCTCTGACGCAGACTATGAGCCAGAGGATTCCAACCCTCGGGACTTTGGTCTTGAGGAAGAAGACTCTGATGAAACAATAGAGGAGGTTCGACCAACCGAATACCAACCTGTCTTCTCGCACACACAATTCAAACAAGCCTACGAGAAGATGACAGCAAGAGAGGTCATTTACCACAAATCGATCAACACGGAGACACTCGAGCGGCTAGGCCTCCTGGCACAAACCGAACACCTCGCCAACCGCATCCACCTCTGGCAATTCCTCCAATTGATCAAAGGAGTTAAATTTTACAGGGTACTCACGAGGGAGTTCCTTGCGACTTTCAGATACAATGAAGACTCCATCACTTTCCCGATGATTGGCGAGCAGTACAAAGTCATCATGGATGATTTCTGCGCCATCTTCAACCTTACCAACAATGGCACTTCTGATTCTCCTGATTGCCGAGAGTTCTGGTACAGCATCACTGAAGACAACCAAAACTCAACTCGACCGGCAAGCAGAATCATCCATCCCCAAGTCCGCCTCTTGCAAGTAATCCTTGTCAATTCCATTTTTGTGAGAGGCGAGAGTTCATCCAAGGTGACATTACCCGAACTCTATCTTCTCAAGTGCATGATCGAGCCAACACCGGTGCGTCCTCACCTCGGCCATCTCCTTTGCCATCAAATCCGTGAGGTCGCCCGTACAAAGAAAAGTAATGGAAGGATTTCCATTGGATTTGTGGCCATGATCTTAGCCAATCAACTCTCTCTGCAGATCGATCATCTCAAAGAGGCAAGCGGGCTCACACAAATCGACATGTCATGCCTCCAAGCCATGAAATTTGTCACCGGCCACTATCCAGGTCCCTACTTCTACAATTCGCTGAAGGGAATTCTCCAATTTCCCTTCCGACATCTCAATCTCCGTAGTAGGGCCTCATGGAAAATGGCACGCCTCGCGAGCCCGACTTATGAGCCTCCTCAAGACTACATGGATGTAATCGAACCAAGCCGAATTGAGAAATCAGGCTAACATCGATCGGCAGCAAAGAGAAGAGGAGGAGCCCCCTTTTGATACATATAAGGAGGCAGGCACATCGGCAGCCGGAGCCGGATCTTCAGGGGCAGCACCATCTGATGCCCCTACAGACGATTACGATCAGTTCATCCAAATGGTAAATTGGATGGACTCGAACCTCACTGTGCTCACCTTGACAACGGACGAAGCCACCCGGCAAATGGAACTGAACAGCTCTACAATCTACCAAGAGGTTGGTGAAATCCGAAACAGCATGGAAGAGGTTCATAGGAGTGTAGACGAGGGCAGGCGCGAAATCCAGCAGACGCGCTACATGGCACAGCAGTATTATCAGTACGCTCTCGACTCCGGACTACCATACCAGCCACCACCATACGGACTCTTCGACCCGCCATTCTACGAGGAGATCCAGCGACCACCACCACCTCCACCACCTCAGGATTGAGGTGCAGTGAGTTGTTTTCTTTCCCCGGTCTTTTTACTTTACTACTTCCTTTATTTTTATCTCCCAAACATTGGGGACAATGCTCAATTTTATTCGGGGGGTAGGAGGTAAATTGACCATGTATCTTTAACTTTAAATTTTTCGCATTTTAAATTCTTAGGTGCTAGTAGTTTTACTCAATTTTTGACTAGGGTTAGAGGCTTTACCGAAAATCCTAGAATGATTAGATTGAGCTTTTTAGCTAGCTTGTATTTTTATTACCCTTAGGAGTAGGATAATCAAATAGGAATTGTTTTAAATTTGAATTAGGCTAAGGTTTAGACAATTGGCCATGATACCAAAAATTCAGAATTTTAAAAATAATTAGTGATCTCAAAGTGAACAATTAATTGCTAACCATGAGTGTTGACCAAAAATCGCAAACCTTAAAATTTTTATTGTTGAGTAATTTATTTTTACAAAGTCTATTTAACTTGATAGTGTTTTAGAATACTCATTTATTATAGATAGACCCCTAGCAAAACTATGCAATAATTTCTTGTATGAATGAATACTTGGAATTGTGTGTAATCATGGTGCTTGTGACACAAAAATATTTTATTTTTCAGAAAAATAGAAAAATACAAAAAAAAATCAGAAATGAGAAAAACCAAAAAAAGAGAAAAATCCAGAAAAAGAAAAAAATAGAATAAAAGATGGAGGATAAAAAGAGTACGGGTGCCTACGCAAGACTGGTTACCAATAGGCTCGAGAAAACCTCCCAAATTTAAATTCTTGTATATATTTAATTTTTCAAAAATAGTCACAAGTACCAACACACTTAGTTGTCATACTTTGCTCCAATCAATTGGGAAGGAAAATTAAAATTTATATCATTAGAATTCCTATTGATTGGAAGGGATCCATTTATAATCGAAGGGGAAATTAATACTCTCAATTTTAAGGATATTTGTGAAGTAGAGTTTTGAATGATAATTTTTCTAGGGCCAGCATAATGAGGTCAATCATGGGGTGAATAAATTGTTCAAGGGAGAGGCCATGAATATTTTTAAGTTCTAAATTTTTATTATCATGCCAATTGTACCAAACCTAAGCCCTAATTTGATTTTTAAACAAGACCTTGAGATTGTATGGTTTAACCTAGATCGAATCTTTGACCAGCTGGGATGTCATTGCTTGAGGACAAGCAACAATTCAAGTTGGGAGGCCTGATCAGAGTCAAAATAATGATGATTTACGTAGGGTTTTGGCTTAGGTTTTACATATTTTCTCACACTTATGTTTAATTTATTAGAGAAAAAGGCTACTGTCACCCTTCTTTCTGTTTTATTGCAGAAAATAGGTTTTGGGACTATTCTACACCAAATGGAGCTAGAATCGGGTCAAAACGCTCATCGACTAAGTCCCTGTTACGGCCCATATTGGTTAATACGGACCAAGCCTAGCATTGACCAGAAGATAGCGCTGGAAGCATTAAACCCTAACCGTCAAGGTCCTAATACGGACCGTATCACCCAATACGGTCCGTATCCGAAGGCGTCTCTTGGGAAATAATTGCCGACATCTGTTTCCAGATCAGTTTCTTAGCCCCTACTCAACCTCTACATGTCCCTACACTCATATATAAGGCCCCTGGACAAAATGATTAGTTATCTTTGTAATTAGGGTTAGATTTGATTAAAGTAAGAAGAGAGGAGTGCTTGTAACCATGCCGTTCCGCAGCTAAGTTCCTTTTCTTAGGGCTAGGCAGTAAACCTTGTTACTCTTAATGTTTTGATATATATATTTCTGTTGATTATGATTTCTTGTTGTTGAAACAAAATGCTTTTGTGATTTACTATCTCTTCATCTAATTTCAATGATCTAGTTTGAGTCCGTTAGGGTAGTGACAGTACTTTAATGGTAAGAGAAACTATTTGTATGAGTTAGCCTCGTTGAGATCTATTAGGTTTATGTGAAGAAAACCTTAGCGGGAAAACCATAAACCAGACCAACAAAACGCGTACCAAATTTCATCATTTGCGTAAAGTAAATCGCAGTGATCTATGTAGTAATTTGGGGTATTTGAGAGATCAGACATTTACGTAAGGTAAATCGCAGTGTCCTATGTAGAATCTCGGTGAAAGATCTGTCATTCTCGCGTAACATAAATCGCAGTGACCTATGTGGTATCTTTCATTAAACAACAACAGGAAATCAGACGCAACAGGAATATATTGTCAAGGCAGATTGAGTGGCAATGGTGTGCCGAAACCCTAGGAATTCTCATCTCTATCCTTATTTTAATTACTTTTAATTGATTCCTAATTTACATTGATCAAAACAACATCTCTTAATTTTCAGATTTCGTCTAGCCTTTCGAAAGATTGTGATTCGATCGCTCAAAGCATTGAACCAATATTCCCTGTGGATCGACCTCGAATATACTACTCAATAGGATTGTGCGCTTGCAGTCCGAACCGATAGCATTTCCGAGTTTATAAATATTAAAAGAAACATTGCTCTCTTTTGAGTGATCAGAGGCCGAAGCCGCCCGGGCGACCTACTATTCCAGCCGAGGATGCATGCACGCAAACCCGCATTTTGAGGATGATCCACCGACACCACCGTACCAAAGACGGGCCGCTCAAAGGAGAGAGTACGAGATGGCGCAGGAGCGTGAAGCGGCAAGGCTAGCACAAGAGGCCGACAACAATGAAGAAGAGGAGAATGAGGCCGAAGACATGGATCGTGACGAGGATTGATCCAGCACAGCACCACCACCATATTACGCCAGTAAAGTAGCTCATGTTTCTTCTCTCTTTTTAGTTTAATTTTTAGCAATGATGACACTGCTTTATTTAAGCTTGGGGGATGGGAAGAAATTGTATCTGCATTGCATGTTTATTTTTCAGTTTTTTGAAAACTTTTTAGGATTTATAACCTTGTTTTTTACTTGACCATGAATAGAATTTGTGATTCTGAACTTAATTGCTTGCGATTACGAATTTGTCAAGACGTTTTACGAGGTTATGAAAAATAGAGTCTTGCATAATTGGACTTAATTGTCTAAAAAATGCATAAAGTATAAAATCATGTTTAAAATTTTTTGTGTTAAAAGTTGGCAAAAATAAATTTTTTTGATAAACTTGAGTGATTGACAAAAATTAAAAGTATTCTTGCACGATTTTTCAAATTTTTGGTAAAACTCTTAAAATAATTTTGAAATGACGACATAATTTGGCGAAAAACTTTGTGGAAATAAAGGTGTTTGAAATTGAGACATTAGGAATTTAAATTTATTAGAGAAGCCATTTAGATTTGGAAAAATTAGGATATCCGAGAGTATGAAAGAATACTTAGGATGTGTGTATTCATGATATATGCATAAATGTTGAGAAATTTAATAAAATTGAAAATTTTGGAAAATAAAAGGCGACTCCAATGACCTATGCTACGGCTTCATGACGTACTTATGGTTATGAGTCCTTAGCACTCTTGCTCCGCTAGTTTCCCGAAAAAATTGACATTCGTGTTAGTGGAAGGGTTAGACTAAGAGCATGCAAAGCACTCTTGAATTAGAACGGTTGGGTACGGTTAACTACTTGTAACTAACCGGTGCTTAAATGAGGATGGGGAAAATAGTGCTAAAATCATGAAAAAGTGTTCAAAGTGAGAAAATCAAAAGCAACAAAAACAAAAGAATATGCATGTATCAACACACGAAGTCCGTGATTATTCTTACCCAAGTTTGATTCAAGCTTGGGGGTATTTTGAAAATTCTACATTTTAAATGGCATATCTTTTAAATTTGTATACGAAGTTCACAAATTCAAAGCCTTTAAGGAAATAAAAGTTAGAGTAATCGAATTGTGTGCTGATTCATAATTATTCGAGGGTTGAACTTGGGATTTGGGAAATATGCATGGAGATTTTTAAATTTTTGCAAGATCACACAAGTTTTTCATTTTGAGAAATATATACTTGATATAGGGTTAAATTGTAGATCGAATTATAGTTCAAGTTTAAATGTTGCTTGGGGACAAGCAAAGTTCAAAGCTTGGGGGTATTTGATAGGTGTATTTTATATACACCGTCGATCTAGTTTTTATCATAAAATAACACCAAATATCTTGTATTTTGAATATACAATGAATAGAATACACCAAGAATCAAGTTACTGCGTTCGCTAGGTATTTCAATGCAGGAAACAGTGCAAAATGAAGAAAAATCGCCCAGTGCGGACGCACTCAGTACTTAGCCAATTTTTCAGCGTCGCAGACCTCACAGATGAAAAGTCCGAGCGCAGTGCGAACGCACTCACCTCTAGTGCGAACGCACTCGCTACTTAGCCGATTTTTGCCACTTCCAGATTTCGGAGAAAAACAGAAAATTCAAGGCCAGTGCGGACGCACTCAGATCCAGTGCGGACGCACTCAGGAAAATTTGCAGAAAATCCAGAAAAGGAAACTTGGAACCAAAGGAGATTTGGAGCCAGTGCGACCCAGACCACACGCACTCATCTCTAGTGCGGATGCACTGGACTCGCAGACAGCCATAAATTCGCATTTTCCAGAGGTTTTCTATTCTTGGTCTCCAAGGAACACGTTTTAGAAGGCCAATAATAGACATGGCAGTCTGAGGAGTGCACCCACTAACTCCACTTCTATCCTCTAAATTGGGCAAGGCCTTTGGCTATAAAAGGAGAAGAATTTCATCTCTCTCATCATCCATTATTACATATCCACTTTCCACAAATTGAGAGAGAGAGATCCTGCAGAAATTCTCGAAGCTTTCAAGGAAGGAGAAGAAAAAGATTCAAGCAAGGAGTCGGCAAGATCGAGGTTTTAGATCTAAGAAAGGGTGTAATCATTTCTTTATCTTATTTCTTATGGTTTTTGCCAAACTTTGTTATGGATCTTTCCAAGAGAGAGTAGTTCTCTTTCTAGGGGTTGAGGTCAATGCATGAACTTGTTTAATTCTAGCTTATTCGGATATTTTTTTTTATTATGATTGTGTTATCGGATCTGAATGTTAATTTATGTGATTTATTCTTTATGAATTTCATTAGTACTTAGCCTTTGAGTTCACCTGGTTAGGGTTTATTGAATTGAAGTAGTTTTGAAATCGCGTTGATCGTGTTTTTCCGCTTTAAGTTTATTAAATTCCGGCATTGGTCAAGTAGGAGAGTACTAATTGAAACCATAAAGACACACCTTAGAATTGGATTAGAAGCGACCGTACTTTGATATCCAATCCGGAACTATAGAAATTAAGGTTAGGATTTTGGTGAAGGACCGAAAGGTGAAGGCAAATCCTAATTAGGACACCTTAGAACAAATATCGATATATGCTTTGAAGCATGAGATTAAATATCCCTCTAGGTTAGTGACAGCCCTAGAATTTGAGGCACATTAATCCATCTACCCGAAGTATTTGTATTAATATTTGTTCCAAAGGCTAACATAGGTTAGAAACCTCATCAAATCAAACATGAATTCAAACAAACCGAATAAATAGAATTAGCAAGGAATTGTAGACCGAATACCCCTAGATCTCCTCAAACTTGCAAACAAACCAATCTTTCTTCTCTTTATTTTATTTACATTTATTGTTTGAAACTCCTCTCTTTCGGGTATTGAACCCAACCTTAGGATTTTAGAACAAAACCCCCCTTTTTACTTTTATTGTTTAATTTTAGAAGTAGTTTTCTTTATTTGGTATTTCCCTATCTCCCTGCGGATCGACACCTAAATACTACGATCGATAGGTTGTGCGCTTGCAACTAACCTATTTATTGAGTACGAAGGTTTATAAATATTAAAGGCAAAAAGAGTACGCAATTCCTATATCTAAAATACTCAACAGTTCCCAAATCAGATGTAACCTAAAAAATCATAATGTTATACTTTCCAAAACACTCAAATTGGTAAATTTTAAGGAGGAGATAACTTAAAATAAATTAAATTATAAACTATATGATAAATGAACGTCATTTAGATAGGTTTGTGTCGATTAATGAGTCTAGAATAGGTATTAGAATTAGAATTAGAATTAGAATTAGGTTTAAGGAAACATAGCAACCATATAGGAAAGTTCGTAAGTATTCGAGACGCCGCCAGCCGTCGATTAACAGTAACCTAACGCCAGCAAATGAACGTCTCCAACAACTCTCAACAACTCAAATACAGCACCAGGCTGTAACAACTATGATAGCTTATACAGAGAGAGTTAGACTTTTGAATCCGTATCTCCTTTATTTTTTTGTTGATGTACAATTCTCGTAAAAAGTATCTGAATTCGAACATATATCTTTATATATTCTCTAATTTTCAAATCATCAAATTAAAATATATATTTTCTAAAATAAAATATGAAATTCCAATTACGTCCTTCCTATACTACTTAAGAATATCTCTATACAATTTTTTCTCACATAGACAAAAGTTTTTTCTGCTTCGTTCCTCTACCACACCCAAATCGTAAAAATGTCTTCCTATCATCAGACGATTCATCAATTGGTTCACAAAGCAAAAATGATGCTTATTCCTCATAAAATTCTCAAAACGACAGTGGCTTCAGATGACTCACAAAATAATAGTGAGTACAAAAACTATGTCTCTGGGGATACAATGTCTGTAGGGACATAAGTTTATGAAGGGTTCTCTGATTCAGAATCGGATCCAGATTCACCACAAGGATGGGACACTTGTGTGCAATGTCAAGGGAATGGTGAAGAAAAAGACATGGTCTATTGTTATAAGTGCTATGGAGAATACCATTCCTAGTGTATCTATCCTTGGGAAAAGAATAATCCATGGGTTTGTGAGAATTGTGAAAGTGATGAGGAGGAGGATAAAGAAGAGGAAGAAGAAGTAGAGTCTGACAAAGACTCTTGTGAGAACAAGGATGAGGAAGATGAGGAAGGAAAAGACGAGGAAGAGAAAAGGAAGAAAAGGAATCCGACGACGAAAACAAGAGCGAAAATAAATAGAAGTCGTCTAGAATTTTTCTTTCTTTTAGGTTTTTGTCTGGTTGCTATGCTTAGGAAATTTAGGGTTTTAAGAATGGTTTAGGATTAATGGTTCAAAGTTTAATGTTTTTAATGCATGCTATTTTTTTTCAGTATGGTAGTTTTTATCTTTTTCCTTAATTGGACCTAAAAATTAAAGAATATGAAACTTAAGAAAAAGTGAACACATCGTACACATACCAAGAAAAACATACTTGAACTGATTATTCATATTTTTGAATAAAAGCCATTAATATAACAATTCAAAACCCATTTTATAAAATTTCAAAATTAATTGATGACTCTAGAAAATAAATTCAACCTGAAATTGTCGAAATCTTGGATATTCTAATATATATATATAGAGAGAGAGAGAGAGAGATGAGCTATGCTACTCCATGGAGTAAAACGCGTTTGTACTTCATGCCGTATTTTTTATTTTGAAAGTCCAAACGACCGATCCGAACCGCTCAACATGATCTCCATATTGAAATGTGCTTGGAGACCAAATTTTACATTTTTTAGAATTTTTTTTACTATTTATTAAGCCACTTTGAAAATCTGAAAATCCGGGTGAACAGTAAAAAACAGTAAAAAATTATGGACTGCCGGATCAGTGATTTTCAAAGTGGCTTAATAAATAGTAAAAAAATTCTAAAAAATGTAAAATTTGGTCTCCAAGCACATTTCAATATGGAGATGATCATGTTGAGCGGTTCGGATCGGTCGTTTGAACTTTCAAAATAAAAATATAGCGGCGTGGAGCACCAAAGTGTTTTACTCCATAGAGTAGCATAGCTCATCTATATATATCTATATATATATATATATATATATATATGCTTGATCCCGTAAAATTATAGATTAAAATTTTATTAAAACTAATCGAGTATTACACTAAAATTATGGCAATAAATATGACCAAATTCTATATACTACATGACCAAATTGAAATAAAACTACAATTATAAACATGCAAACACTTAAAAGTAAAATCTAAATTGTTGTTGTTCATGACTAATTGCATTCATGCATAGAGTTATAACTTAAATTTTTAAAACCTTATGAAATTTCGCCCTTTGAATAATTTACACTGTAAAATTTTAGAATAAATTACTTATTTTATGCCCTAATTTACAAATTTTATTAAATTAAGGGCGAGTGCATATGTTTGAGGGGGAGTACCCCATCTCGTGTTATTCATTCTCTTTTGCCCGATTTCCAAAAGAGGGAGATGATACAAGGTGCATTAGTACTAAATCCATTGAACAAACAAAGAATAAACAAAGAAAACAAAACACAAAATAAGCACGAGAAAATAAACAAAACACAGTTGGTATGCTTGGCCGATATCAAACTTATCCAGAAACAGAATATTGGAAAGATGCCAAGAAAGTTTTACGCTATTTGCAAGGGACAAAAGATTATATGCTTACATATAAAAGGTCAAATAACCTTGAAGTTATTGGTTATTCTAATTTAGTTTTTTCTGGTTGTGTCGAAAGTAAGAAATCCACATCAGGTTACATATTTATGCTTGCAGGGGACCAATTTCATGGAAGAGTGCTAATCAGTCTATAAGGGCATCTTCCACTATGCAAGTAGAATTTGTGGCGTGTTATTAGGCTACTGGTCAAGTGGTTTGATTAAAAAAATTTATACTAGGACTTCAAGTAATAGATAGTATTGCGAGGCCACTTACCTTATTTTGTGATAACGAGACTGTTGTTTTCTTCTCTAAGAACAACAAATCAAGTGGTGCATCTAAGTAGATCGACATCAAATATCTTGTAGTTAGAGACAAAGTCAAAGATTGTACTATTGTGCTACAAAATATTAATACAAGAGCTATGTTAGCTGATTCTCTAACAAATGCGCTACCACCCACTCTTTACAAAGAGCATGTTACCGGCATGAGTTTGGTTAATGTATTATAATTTTGTTGTTGTAAACTATATATATTATGTTATGTACTGAACTTTTAATTATGTATTGACTTTGAATTTATAAAGTTTGCTTATGTATTATGTTGCGCATAATTTTATTTAATTTAAGCAAATTACTTATGAGGACCGAATGGATATTGTCAACCATTGTTGGAAAGAGTACTAATGCTATAATTGATGGGGATCAAATAACGCATTTGTTATTTTGATTACATTATTTTGGGATGGTATTTCTAATTGAACAAGGTTTACGTTAATGAAAATTATATTGTTCAATTTTTGCATGTGTACTTTATTATGTTATAACATTACGGCCAAGTGGGTGAATGTTAGTTTTATTTAATTATGTGGCCTATATTATTATTGTGCACCAATTTCATTTACAGAAATTAATGAAAAGGCATGAGTAATTTTTGATGAAAAAATTCAGATTGCTATTTATAAAATATACTGGTCCCAAAGGTTGCCTCAGAGTTATTAAATACTTCTTCTCTTATTTGGACACATTCCATCCTGGAAATTTTGTCCATAAAAATAAATAGAGAAGTAAAATAAAAACACCTAAGGTCTCCATCATCACGTCTGAGGAAAACCATTGATGATCAGTATTTACGCTTCCGCTTAACGATGTCATCACTCCAAAACCGTAAGTTTTAAATTACATTTGCTATTTTATTTTGGATTTACATATTCTGAATTGTTTGTGTTCTAATTACAAAACACGTTACGATTTATTGCTACAAATGAAAGTCATTTTACACTTACCCATAACATGTTACTATAAATTATAAAAAAAAATAAGGAGATCAATCACTTAAAATTTTCTTACTGCGAATCAGAATCATTTTAGAACACTCATAACATTTTACCATAAATTATATAAAAAACAAGACATAAATTTAAAAAAAATTTAAAAATGAAGATTAATTGTTCCCATTCTTATACTGTGGTTCCGTCATTGGTTGTACGTAATGGCATAGGTTAATTTTCTCTGAATATATACAAACATATTTTTGTGTGAAGATACGAAGATATTTTGCTAACAAAAATAGTCTCGGTCGACAAATTGATATACAATGTGAGTGATGTAATATGTATTTTTTTTAGTGCCCTTTTTTTATAGAAGGATAAATCTTCTCCAGAAACAAGTTATTTTCAAGGCTGTGGGTTGGTGTGGGATCCGGACAAAGACAAGCATGCCTCCATGTTATGTTGGAGTAAAAGTTCAATCGCTTCAGGGAATTTGATAAAATATTTTTTTATGAAAAAAATCAAACAAAATATTTGCTCTGATTTATTTTTGACAAAATATCCTTCCGAGACTTACCCATGAATATTTTCCTCCTCCAATTTACTCCATTCTTTTTAAGTTGTATCATCTCCTCCCTTCAAAATTATAATTTTTCATCTGAATTAAACTAAAAATTGAAAAATAAAAGTACCGTATGTGAACTCACCGCAACTTCAAAGACGGAATGTTTATATCAATACGACTATGCTCATATAACTAAAAAGATTGCTAGTGCACTACTCGACATATTATAGTTATTTGATTATATTTCCTATCGGCGTAGATCAAGTCCTGTAGAAAAGTTTAATTTTGAATAATAAAAAGTTCTTAACTAACCTAAGTCCTGTAGAAAAGGTATACACTTTCAATCAAAAGGTCAGATCAATGTGTCCTTATGGTTTTATTCAATTGATCAGTTTACTTTGTTTCAGTTAGAATTGACCAAAAATTGATTGAGAAATTTAATTTTGGGACTGAATTAAGTTAGGTCAATCTACTCACTTTATATGTTATTATGATGTTCTATCAACATGAACGGGTCAGCAACTGAATAGGCTATCACATATTCACTTTATATGTTTATATGTTATTATTTTATCCAATTTCCCAATGGATTCGTTAATAATATAGTCACTCTATGATGCAGCAACCTCTAACATATTCAATTTAAAGTTTTTTTTCAACACTAAAATAATTAATTTAAAAATAAAGTCAGTTGCAAATATGATCATGTGATAGTATATTTGTCAAAATATCGAACGACTTATTTTCCGACATTTTTATTAATATCCAACATTAAATAAAAAATATTAAATATACTCAGTTTGGCTGAGTATTTTTAAAAATGCCCAGACCGGCCATTTTTTAGCCGGTTGGAATTAAAATTAGGACCGGCCAAAAAATAGCCGGTCAGGTATATTTTTTTTTGTGAAATAGTTGATAGATTAACATTTTGATGTATAATTATCATAATTTAGTTTATTTAAGTATATTTTAATTTATTTTTGTTTAATTTAACATAATTAGTATAATTTAGTTCATTTTAGTATAATTTAGCATAATTTAATTTATTTTAGTATAATTTAATTTATTTTAGTTTATTTTAATTTATTTTAGTATAATTTAGCATAATTTAATTTATTTTAGTATAATTTAGCGTAATTTAGTTTATTTTAGTATAATTTAGTGACAAAAAAATATAAATACTACCATATAAATAGCATAAAATAGCAAATATAAAAAAACAAACATAAGATAATTCAAACATAAAATACCAAATATAAATACTACAAAACAATATAACTAAAACTACCATAAAAAACTATACTCTGTGGCGACGACCACCAGAGGGGGACCATCGCTCAGCTGGAACTCCCATGTTAGCTCTGTCGGGTAGTCCCTCCCATACACCCTGATCAGGTAGTCCCTGTCAGACTCCTTGATCAGGTGTAACGACATTGGTCTCGGCCTCTCTGCTCATCCGTACTGCGGTATCCCAAACATTCGCATCCTCATCCCTAGTGACTAGTGGGGTTGTAGAGAAGATGGACGCTGTCAACTCAGTCGCATAGTCAGGCTGAGTTTGTGACCTGCTACCACTAGCCTCTGCATCGTGTAGCCTATCTGTAGCATATCGTCGTCGTCTCGGAGGTTGAGTCGGGGATAGGGGAGGTGCATCGTGCCATGAGCTGGTAGGGTGACTGTAGTCTAATTCATTTTATACTGAAAGATGGCTCCTCCTCCTCCTCCATAGGCTCAAACTTCGGAGCCTCCTGCTACGCTAGCGGTGACGGCATGTAAACCGGACCCTACAAACATACAAATAATCTTAATTTTGCTCTGAAGAAAAAAATGTGTACTAACTTGACAGATAAAAAAATATGACATACCAGATCAATACAAAATTAACACCAACAGTTTATATTCACATAAACATTTAAATTTATTAAGTTTTAAATTGTTATCAGCGATTTAGATTTGACTTTCAACAAAATCTACTCTGTCCAAAATCATCCGAGCAAAATCCAATTTGTACAAAGTGCCGGAGACCGTCAGGTAGGAGAAGAGACGATCTCCAAAGAATCTCGTTGCAAATGCAATCCAGATATGATCTGGGACTGTGACAGTACTTGACCTGGACCCTTGTGTGCTGCGTGGCCTAGCTTGCTTGACCTGGACATCCAGGACATGACGGACAAATATTCTTTCCGGTACCGTAAAAGATTCCCTTCACTTTACAGTTTGAGATTAACTCTCAGCCGGTTTGGAATTCGGGCTGATCTTTATAAAGAAGTTGTTGAAGTCACGGGATGTTAATAGTCTAAACTTATTATAGATATCCCCGAGGGGGCAGTATTATTGGGCTTTGAGATTCGTGCCAAGTTAAAAAAACAGTCCAAATCAAGTAATTGTAAAATATTCCCTATTATGGTACTGGGGGTGATGTGAATTCAGAACATGACATGGAGAGGATATGATTTGACCCCTGTGGTTCAAAACGAGAACATATCCTTCAACATCTACCAAGCTCTTCGTGTACTCGGATTCAGATCGGAACTGTCTGATTTGAATCCGCGACAATTTATTCCGAAATGGAGCGCACATATTCCGAAAGATGAATTTGAATCGGACGATCCCGATCCAAAACCCAAAAATTAAGTTACTTTGGGGGATCCGGACCCGGTGTACTCTCGGTTGACGACATTTTTTTTAGTTCAATTCAACACGAAATTAACTTTTTGCAAAGATCTATCCTGAAATTGAGAGACCATTAGACCATTAGGTGTGGAATCCCGGTCGGTAATTAATTATTCAACAACGAAATTTCTAGTTATTCTTTTTGTTTTGTAGAGAGAGGAATAGTTTCTATTGTTTCAACAGATTAGATTAGAGGATGCGTTTTGTTAGTTTACTGTGAAGAGTACAAATGGATTTTTATAGATGGTGGTGAAGCCACTTGCTGATTCAAGAAAATAACTTATCATATTTAACAACTTTAACAGTATATTAAAAAATGATTGAAAAATTGCTGCCCCAATTTTTACAGGCAGACTGTTAATTTTTGGGATGGAGTAATTTAGAAATTATGAATTTTTTTAATTGCTAAGTTCAGTGACGTGGTCCAAATTAATTGCTAAATGTTTGCTGAAATGGAGATGCTCTTATAATTTATTCTTACTATTATTGTTATTGTAGTCAACATCGTGTTTTTAATATGAGATAAAAATAAAAAAATTCAAATTATCTTTCAGTGTCAAAATTTATCACTGAATTTCAAATTTACGACTTCTTATAATATCTTTTACTAACCATACATGGAGGCATGATTCTCTTCTTATGTTGTGGTTTATTAGTATAAATTGTATATTGATGGTGACTAGAAAATTAATAACTAAAAGAATACAAAACTCTGAATATAAAATTTCTGGATTGACTTGAAAAGATAGCAGCTTGGAACCATGGCAGATGAACCGTCGGCTTCAATCTATTACAGAAAATCCAATTGTTGTTTAGTTTTCATAGGAAAGAACAAAATTACATACACTGTTTGAACTATTAAAAGTTCGATTCATTTCCAATTTTTTTTTTTTTTAAAGAAGCTTAAGCATTATATATCACTAATTCCCGCTTTATTCCTCTACTTCACCCCAGAAAATTACTAGCAAAAAAATTGCTTATTGGCCTGAATCTGTATCACCCCAGCTACTTGAGGTGCAAGTGAAAAATTCGGACCATTCTTTTAACTAGGCACGAATCTCAAAATAGATATCCTATAATTTTAATAGACATCAGATTGAGTTTGATCCGGTTGAAATTAATTTGACATGTCTATTATTTTAACTTGCATCTCAGATACCGAGGGACACGGGCTCTATTGGCCTAGTGTAGAGCTGCAAATGAGTTAGAGCTCAAGCGAGCTAGCTTTGATTTGATTTATATGCCATGTCGAATCAAGATTCGACTCTGCTGCTCTTTTCTAAGAAAAGCAGGATTTTGCTTTTCAGATCTCAACCATTCAAAAAATTTCATTCGCGTATCTCGATAACGAAATTTTTTCATGCACAAATCTTAACGAATTTGAATGGTTGGGATCGGAAAAGCAGGATCATGTTTTTCTTAGAGAAAAGCAGTAGATTCGGATTCGTCAAATCAAAGTTGAAAATATTTAATTATCGAGCTCAGACTATACAAGTTTGATTACCAGCGAAAATTTATAATATTATGTATTATCTTAAAAAAAATTGTGAAAGTATGTTATGTGGATAAATACGGCAATTCGACAATTTAAAAAAAAATACAAATATCTGATACCGATACGATATGTATTCAATGAGAGCAGCTTGGGTCCGATGCCCATCGGACCCAAAGTGGGTTTGATGGGCTCCATGACCGTCCGATCTGCATTAAGATTCGTGTGCACAAATATTAAAGCGGACTCGAAAGTTCTGGCATGAATCTTAAAGTAGATCGGACGGTCATGGAACCCATCGAACCCACTTTGGGTCCGATGGGCATCGGACCCAAGCTGCTCTCGTATTCAATACGAGTATGGGACTATATATAAAATATCAGGAAAACATAGGTGAAAGCTTACTAGTAATTGTTATAATTTTGTAGATAATATTTTTTTTTTTTGACAAGATAGATAAGATATACTATGAATGACTTATATTTTGTTGATCATGTAATAATGATTAAAAGAATTGGCATATATAAAGATGAGTAATTTACATTATACTAATGAGTAGATATTTTAAATTGAATAACTTAAATTACGTATCAACATTTTAAATTGAATTCAAACAAGTCAAATAATTCCGAACACTAGCTTGAACTAGCCAAAACCCTAATTAAATAATTATAAAAAATATATTTAATTTTAAATAAATACAAATGAATTACGAGTTAGGAGGTACTTTGCTGAATGTTTTTTAGTTACCATTTCAAAAAAATATATATAGACAGTGTTGACATGATTTTGGAAAAAAAAATTATTTTTTTATTAAATATGCAGCTAATATATGCGCACCTCAAAGGGTCACACACATATATTATCTGTGCAACTATTTTTTATAAGATTTAGTTAAATTTGTTACAGTTTAGAGGTGCGCAGGGTCGGACTCAGGTGGAGTTAAGGGGGCAACTACCCTCTAGGATTTTAAAATTTTATGGAGATCTATAGGCTCGGATCAACTTTGTTTCTCTCTGGAATTTTGATATTTAATTTGAGTTAAATTTAGAGTTAAAATTAGAATAAATTTCTTGAATTTGAATTGGTAATTACGATTAGAAGTTAGATCATTGAAAATTATAAGTTAGAACATTGTTTTTAATCTAGTACTCGATTAACTAATGAGTTTGAACACAATTAGCTATTTAAACCCGATTCGCTATTTTTTTGACCCGTGACAAAATTCTGAATCCGACTTTCGAGGTGCACAGATAATATCTGTGTGTCACTTTTTGGAGATGCGTAGATAAAATATGCATACCTGATAATATTGAATTTTTTTTTCAAACTGGTGTCAACTACGTATATTCTTTTATTTGAAATGATAATTAAAAAAAAATAAAAAATTGGGCTACTTTGCTATCCTAATCCAGCGGCTTTCTTAACCTCTTCATCTCGAATTCACATCCTTCCCGGTACCGTAATAGAGAATCTTTTGTAATTATTGGATCTAGACTGTTCTTTTTAACTTGACACGAATCTCAAAGCCCAATAATACTGCCCCTGTGCTAGCTCGAATCTCAAAGCGGCTGAGAGTTAATCTCAAACCGTAAAGTAAAGAGAATCTTTTACAGTAATGGAGAGGATACTTGTTCCGGATCCTGCGCAATGTCTTCCTATCAAATATTCAAGTGACATCGACACCCTTATTTGGAGCAACAAATAAATCGCTTATAAATCGCTTATAGTGAGATGCCACCCACAATGTGATTATGACATATTATTAATCTTTTGGCGAGAGAAGGTCCCGCACTGACAGCAGTTGCCATTTGCCAAATTGTGGATATGGTACTATGATTGGGTCTTGGGTGCCAAAGCCGCCCACGCGGGTATTGTTGTAAATTTTTTTTTTTTTTTTTGTCCAATCATGTGGCAAAGATGCGCAATTTTTTTTATTTTTAGAAATTAAAAAATATATTAAAAATAAGATTAATATTTTTAATTTGGTAAATAGAACTGAACTAATTATTTGATCTTATTAGAATATCTGCAGGAAACTTGACAACTTCTGTCAAGAATTTCAAAAAATAGAGTATCTATAGGTTGATTAGATCTTAATAATTTATGTAAGTTTGTGTCTTGACCACATAATTAAAATCTAAATATTACTATGACTCAATTCTTGATTCGATCTCAGTAGGACCATAAAATCCGCCGGATCCTCTGCTCTTCTGTTTCCTATTTTGTATACAGTTCTCTTATATGGATTCAATGCTTTTGAATAATTTCATGTTTCTCTTAGTTGATACTTTTGAAATTCAACTGTTAGTTATTGCATTACCATATACTATACATACAGGACTGTAGACTACAAGTGCCTCTTACCTAAAATTGCTATCTGAAACAGTTCTTTGAGAACCAGTATACTTTGACAACACAAATTTTGTTCATAAAAGAGAATGTTAATTTGGGGTTTTAAATTATCTCTTGTTGTTCGTGTGTAATGGTAGTCCTGTTTGTTCAACTGTGTTATGATCAATTCATTTTTTGAAAGAAGAATAGGGGTCAAGCCCCTGTTTACTGTTCTGATCAATTCTTAAATAAATGTGTATAATCAAATGAATATCTTAGATCAAGAGGTATTCAATCTGTACCACCAAGTTCAACAAAGCCAGTTTTATCCAACAGGACTGTTCACCTGGTTTTGCCTCTAGTCTAGAAGAACAAACAAAAATGGGTCCACTGATTGAATTTCTGTCAAATTAGAAACACTCGAGCAAAACCTCCACCCAAATTGCAAGTTGATATGATTTGAATTGATTCCTCTGACCCAACCACGGTCAACTCTCACTACATTGACCCAAATTTATCGCTCTCTTGTGCAAAACTTTGTATAGAGGACTCAAACAAGAGACCTATTATTCACAGAAAAACACACATGCTCTCATATTACAGTGCCAACATGTCCGACAAGTTGGTGAAACATGAAAGCAACACAGCAAGGGAAACATATTCACAAAACAGAATATCCAGAGGAAACCTTGTATTTTTTTTTTTTTTTTTTTTGGCAATTAGGTCTGTCTTGACTGCAATATTATAACTTATCAATTGGTCAACTATCATTGAGTTTGACCACACCAAGTATTTTGCTCAAAAGAAACTAAGATATAAACAATATCCTTTGTACTGCCCCCAAAAGCTAGATAAATATGTTTATAAAATATAGAAACCAAGCCTTAAAAAGACGTTTTACAGCATCTTATAAATGAAGAACCAGTAAAAGAGAGGGAAAATAATACTATCTACTGTAGTGAGGAATTGATCCGTACTATGAATTAATATTTTTGTTTTCAAAATTCAAAGAGTTGATCCGTACTATGAATTAATATTTTTGTTTTCAAAATTCAAAGAGTTGATCCGAACCGTTTAACATTGTCTTCATATAAATATGTACCTGCAAACTAAATTTTATATTTTTTTTAAAAAAAATTACTATTTTTGTAGATGGGTAGAAAATCACTTGATCTGAAAATTCTGGACCATCCAAAAACAGTGATTTTCTACCCATCTAAAAAAATATATATTTTTTTTTAAATATAAATTTAGTTTGCAGGTATATGAATATGTACTAGTAAGCTATATTTTGCACTTTCTATAATTTTTTACTATTTTTAGATGGGTAGAAAATCACTTATCTGATAATTTTAAACCATCCAAAAACAGTGATTTTCTATCCATCTAAAAAGATAGTAAAAAAATTCTAAAAAGTGCAAAATATAACTTACTAGTACGTATTCATTTGGAAATCATGTTGAACGATTCAGATCGACTGTTTAAACTTTCAATATGCACTATCCATAGTACATAGCCCCACTCCTATCTACTGTATACCTCGAAAAAAATTCAGAGCTTATTATTGTTTCAGTCAGACAATCATTACTCCACAACTAGAAATAGATACAACAACAGCAGAAATTTTTATTGACTAGTCAAGAACTGCACAAATGGAGACCAGTGTACATAGCAATGTAGAATTAGAAATTGAGAATAATTTCTTCCTGAATTGTATAGGCAGTTATTTAATATTGAATAAAAAAGTAATAAGAATTTATAATACATAAGGTGATAGTACAGTAATTACAGACCTGAAATCAGTAACCTATGATGTAAATATTTCTTCAAATACTACATTTTTTGACCAAAATTGAATTAAGGATTCAATAATCAATCTTCTGGTTGCACTAAGCATAGATATGAAAAACCGACACCCGTCTATCTTGTACTCTTCAAGAGGGTTTCTGAGCCCGAAGCTCCTTACGTTTACCTAAAGCAAAAAAAAGAAAATGATTTATTTTTGTACTTTGTAAATAAAACAGAAATTAAAATAATGAACGCCATTGCAATGAACAAAATTGGATAGGAGTTACCGCTGAGCTAAGCCGATTCATATTTATCAAGTGGTCCCTCCAGAAATGGTCGAGCGATTTGACAATTACCTCTTTCTATTTCAAAACAAAAATAGATCATTTTGTCGGAATCCAAAAGAGAAAGGATGAAAAGAACAGACTGTTCGCAAAAGAGAACCACAACCTTTACATATTTGCAGAAGAACATCAAGTATATGAAATTTAAAAAATATATATTTTGACTTTTTTTGCAACAAATAAGGTAACTAATATTTTAATTTCTTATATTTGCAAAACACAATTAGATGCTTTATACAACCCTTCAGAGTGTATAAAATTTTGCAACCAACTAAAACAAATAAAGATGGGAAGTGAATTACCTCAATTTTCTGAATGTGGGCATAATCATAACCCGAGTTATCCACGCGATCTTGGTAACATGCAATAATATAATCTCCAAAGTACTTCCTGAGAAGATTTACTGTACCGGTGTACTTCCCTCTCCTATAATAAAAGAAAAAATGATTACAAGACAGCAAGTAAAAATGTTACCCAAACTGTCTGGCAAATGGTATGATTTAATTACATGGTGTGCAATCTTACTTAGCAGTATCATCAGAACAAATAGAAAGCCAACGTCTCAGAGAAGAGGACTTCTTTCGATATCCTCTGAAAGAATTTGGTCGCAATGGCAAATTCGGTAAAGAAAAGGAATCCACATCAATTGAATCCAACCCCTTTATTTGATCAATTGATAGAAGTAAATCCTCCTCTTTCACCTCCTTCAATGATTCTGTAAGGTTTCAGTTAGGGAGTGAGTCTATGTTCTTGCTAAATTTTTCATCCATAAATTTGAAAATAAAAATAAAAAGATTTCCCCTGTAAACATGAAAAAAAAAAAAAAAAATCTCCCCCTTAAACTAAAGATATATACAGAGCAATACTTCATATGAAAACAGATTAGCTAATATGATGTAAGGTAAAATAAGTCTGTCAAACTCAATTTCTAACAAGCAAGTATGATCGATATGCAAAATTAACAAAGTTTAACCGCCCACTAATGATTGAGATATTCAAGGGGTGTGTCAGTTATATTTCAGTATTTTGAAGGGCAATTCATCTTATTATGACCAAGAAATTAAATCAAATTCAGATTTCTCAAGTTAGTTACCAGGTAGTAATTCTCCTCCAATCCACACAAATTCCTCAAGAAACTTGCCCAAATTCCATTTACTTGGAGGCTATAAGTAATAAAATGAAAAAAGCAAATTAGCTCAAATAATTACAAAAAGGGTTAGGATCCATTGACAATCACTTATCTTGACAACACTTTATAGACATGTTTTTCTCATAGATTAGTTGTGTATCAATTTTCATACAATGTTAATATTATTTGATCTTCCATCAAAATGCCGCTAAATATGGAGCACTGCAAATTTCATGTCGTTAAATGATGGGTGAAACTTGCATCAAATTTCATAATTCTTTATGTATATGATGTGTATAAAGTATAGATTACATTTCACTTGTTGGATTTCAAAATCACAACTTATTGTGGACGGTTGTCAAGATTGTCAAACTAATTCATTGTCAACAGAACCCACCAATAAAAAAATATATAACAAGGTCCAGGATATGACATCCTTTGCCTAACCTTTTGTGGATCAGCATTTTCAAAAATAATTTCATCAACCACAGCTTGCATGTACCTAAAATAAAGTTGTATCAGAAAAGGCAAGTCTTAAAGAACTCACCGAGTCCAGGAAAATAATAAAACAAAAGATATTTTTTTCTAATTTAAAGATTACTGTAATATCAGTTCAGTGGAGCTTCCACCATTTCCAGTTAGTATCAACTGCCTAAGGTTGTACACATGCTTTCTTTGAACCTGCTTATTTTGTAAGACACAATTTTGTTACTTTATTGGTCTTACAATTATTTAATTGTTTACTTGATACAGAAGGTGAGAAGTTAAATTAAAAGTAGAAAAAAAAAACATAAAACCACTTGCCTCTAAAACTTCATCAAATTCAACAAGACTCTTTCTAATGCCAAAATAGTACTTCTCAGCATTTATCTGGAGAACTAAAAGCTGTGTGATACAAAACAAACAAGTGTATTATGAGTTGTACTCAAAAGCAAACCATGCCATCTTAAACCAAAGTAGGAACAAAATTATTGAACTTGTGCAACTTCGTGACCTGTTTTACAATAGTCTGGCCTTCCATTGGAATATCACCATTGGTCATGCTTGAAATTAAATTGACAGCCCACTGAGTATCAAAATTGAATTTCCTAAACATTTCATCCTGCAGGCTAACATCAGAAAGAACTAGTTATAATGCATATGTTCATCACAAGTTTGGAAAGTACTTTACAAGTCTTTATTATTCAGATCAAAGATGGTTGGCAATTAGAAACATATACAAAAAGTTTACCTAACCATAAACCTTGTTGACCCTGGATCTCCTTGTCTCCCTGCTCTGCCACGAAGCTGAATATAAAAGTTTAACAGAAAACAACAATTAAAGGCAAAGGTGTAGTATGCTTCTTGAAGAATTTATCTTCAGTGTTACACACAGCAAAAATCAGGCCCAAAATTTTGTCCATGAATTCCCAGAATACTGTTGGAATATTGTAACACAAAAAATAGCCACGAAAATCATCAAGACATGATTATGTGATCTAAATCAACCATTTTGCACTTGGTTTAAAGCGACCAGTTACAGGAAAACCCCTCCCCAGTTCCAAAGAGTATGTTTTTATTTCGCATTTAATTTCTATCATTATGAAAAAAATTCTATAGTTGGCCCATGTGCACACAAGAATGTTAATTTATATCACATCTTGCCTAAAATTCTGTCTTCTTATATCTTAAGAAACATCCCCCACCCCCACGGTAAATTATCTGCCCGTCCTCAAGAGTATCTACAACCATACTAGTGAAAATCTTAAGATACAATTAATATCATGAGCTAAAGTACATTTTTTAATGTAACCTAAAAAAGAGTGAGTCTATGGTAATATGCACAATTCAGATCGATCCGTACTATGGATCTAAATCTCTATTTTCAAAGTTAAAACAGTCGATCTGAACCGTCAAACATGATCTCCATATGAAAATGTACTTAATGATTAAATTTTACATTTTTTTTTAATTCTTTTACTATTTTTTTTATAGGTAGAAAATCACTTGATCTAAAAATTCTGGACCATCCAAAAGTAGTGATAATCTAACTATCTAAAAAAATAGTAAAAAATTCTAAAAAGGTAAAATTTGGTCTCTAGGTACAGTTTCATATGGAGGTCATGCTTAATGGTTCGGATCGGCTGTTTGAACTTTGAAAAAAGAGATATGGATCCATAGCACGGGTAAATCCGTATTATGCATATTACCATAGTATCACCCTTAAATAATTTACCAAATTGGCCGAAGACTAGATGTGACGTTCTTCCTATAACAACATATTTATTCTACATGTTTGCAATTACTACTTGCCTGGTTATCTATACGCCTTGATTCATGCAAAGAAGTGCCAATTACATGAAGCCCTCCCAATTTCTTCACCTCGTTACCTTCATTGAAACAATGCAATTCACAATCCTTTAAAACAGAGAGATATGCAAGTGTAATTACAGGCAAGAGGGGATAGCTCTCTGCTTCTTCCTTTAGTCGCATCTCAAGCTCTTCTATTTCAAATATGTCGCTCATTTCTATAGATTCCGAAATAACCGACTTTGCCTTTTGAATGGACCAGTCATTTACCTCACTTTTCTGAACGTATTTTGCTACAGATTATCATAAAGAATATTAGTAGAAGAAAAAAAACAAAAAGATGTATCATCCTGTCAGAATTATATGCGCACCCATTAGTGCAGCCTTAGCGAGCAAGGCCAATGAAGATGGTTCCAATTTTATCTTTGAAAAAGCCTGCACACATATTGTAAATAAAACAAGTGAAGCTCATCTTACCCTTAAATGAAAATCCACCTGTATGTTCATAAATAAAACAAGTGAAGCTCATCTTAAGCAAGAACACAACAAAGTACCTTTTGGGAGAGTGAAACTCCCTCAGTTTCTGTGTTAAGGGGCTCCTTCGTCAGAAAAGGGAGAACATTGTCCTCCAAAATTCCTCTAGCAAGCATCTTCATAAGGGACAAGCACAATGTTGGTTAAAACTAAACCCTCAAAAATCTAATTTGACCATAGAGCTCTTGCACCTACCAAACGCTCAAAGCCATCATATACATTACTGGCATATAAATATACTGAGTGAACCAGTACTAAGCCTGACAGATTCACTTCATTACGATATATATGTTGGGGTTGTGTTTTCACTATTTTCTTCTCTCCCAGAATGGAAAATTCTGTGCCCTCAATTAATGGAAGGCCCGAACCTGAAAAGTTGAACAATGAAATCCAAATATCTGTAGACTAACTTTTCATTCTGTTTAAAGGTGGTAATGAAGTAAGATAACATGCATGAACTTGTTCAGACAGAGAATAGACCTTAGCGTTGCCTCCTAGGATGATATCAGTACCCCTACCAGCCATGTTCGTTGAAATAGTAATGGCATGTTTCCTACCAGCCTGTGCTATGATTTCAGCCTCCTTTGCCGCATACTTCATGAAAGAAGAAAGAGAGAGAGAGAGAGAGATTTAGAAAACATACTAGTAGTTACATTGCAAAAGAAACCCTAGAAATGGTTAGATTTTAATTAAAATAAGAACCTTTGGCCGTGCATTAAGGACATTATGGGGAATACTCCTAGCTCTCAGAAGGTCTGACAAATACTCTGAATTCTCAACACTGCAGCATGATAGTGTAGCATTTTTAGTTTAGTTAAGGAAAACTTCAAACCAAGAATATTTAAGGTATACCAAGTACAGTTACATGTTGTTAGTTGGATATAACTTGATTGAGTTTTTAAATATCGAGGTTAACAAACGAAGAGGCAGTGCTAAGTAAACTCAAAAGTCATCAAACAAGTAACTCAAGTGTCAGTATGTGGAAATGCATCTACAGAACAAACAATCTTCATATATCAATACAAATCTTAATTATCCAAATCAGGTACCAGGGATTTTAAATTTCACCTAGTGGTCCCGACTAAGACTGGGCGACCCAATTGAAACATCAACTCCACTTCAGCCCGAACGTATTCCCATTTCCCACGTGCTGTCTATGCAAGAAAAATAGAATGAAAAATATACACAGAATTTAGATAAAATAATTCTTCAGTTTTCAGAGAATAAATATGTGCAGAGGATTAAAAGAACGTACTGCAAAAGCCTGAATAGGCAAATCCTGGCGTATATTCGGTAAATTTGTTGGTATCTCAATAACTGGCATCTTGAACATCTTTAAAAGCTCCTTTTCCTATAAAGAGAAATTTGGATAAATTAATAAAATCAAGAATGGAAAGAGTTCAGACAATAATGTAGATCAAAACCAAGTAAGAATATACTTCTGTTTTAGCAGTGCCCGTCATTCCTGAAAGCTTTGGATAGAGCTTGAACAGTGATTGATATGTGATTTGTGCCACAACAACAGTATCTGCCTGATAAAACGGATATCAGCATTAAGAACTGCAATAGTGTAATTATGTTTATTAAAATTACAAGTCAATTCTGGAACCAAAATGCACATGCTTGTTAAGTACATGGTATTAGATCAGTGCTGGTTCGGAAATCAGATCACCCCATTGTTTTTCTTTGGTTTTCAGTTGAATGAGGCATCAGTGCGTTAATGTACAGAATATATAGTTTCTAGACTAAGATCTAGAAATAATATAGAAGATTCTCAGTATAGTTTTAGCAATGCTGAAATATTGTTGTGTAATTTTTCGTATACTAAGTGTAAGTTTATTGCACTATAGAATATAGTCTTTCAGGAAGTGCCTAATTATTACATCAATAACTTGTAGATAAAAGAAAACAAACAGGAAGAGATCAAAAGGATTACCTGTATTTCCAGACCTTCTTTCGCTTCTACTGCTTGGTGAATGCCATCAGACCATCTCCTTCGCTCTTCTACTCGGCCTGTAAGCTGAATAAAAATATAATTTTTTTGCTATAAAAAAAGTAAAAGAACATATAACCTTTTTCCTGGGGTGAGCTGATAAGAATATATAAATAATAAACAACCATCACAATTTGGGAACTGAAATCAATTATTGGTTTTCGTAAAGCTTTCTTTTCCTTAATCATCACACATTCACATAATAAAAAAAGGGAAGAAATTAAGTATTTCTAAAATTGTAGGATAGGACTTACCTCATTAATAATAACTGCCTTGCCATTTCTAACAATGTACTGAACATCACATCTGTAGAACTCCTTGGCTTTTATTGCATTTGTGACAAACCTATATCAAGTCCCAGAAAGAAATACAGACAAAAGGAATAAAAATAGGGGCAAAAGAATCTAAGAACAAGAGATGAAGATCACAATTATAATAAATACCTTGCCCATGGATCATTCTCATCCCACAAATCGTTTGTCTCTAGAATCATCTCAGCCAGAGCAACTCCCTCCTCTGTCAGATCTACTGAGTGCTGCTTCAGATCAACGTTGTAATGCTGTGACAAAAACAAAGGTGTGCCAGAAACAAGAACAGAAGGTAAAAAACCTAATCCGTAATCAAATACACTATTATTGTTATTATATCTCAGATATAAGCTCCTGTTCTAATTTGTGCCAGGAAGCTGGACATGTACCATCTTGGTACCTGCCAGATTTTTTTCTCTCCTTATCATTATCTTTATATTGTGTGTTTGGGTGAGAGGATGGTGGGTGAATTGGGACTGCAAAAAGTAAATGGTACACTCACTACTCCATTAAAAAGAAGCTCGGCGACTTTAGCAGCAACAGGATATCTTGCCGCATCTTTTCTATCCTAGTTAAAAAAGAATATACAGAAAACACATATATTAGAACTTGTATTACTTAACGAAGTTAAAATTGTGAATAAGGTTTTAAAAAAAATTGAAATAAGATTACAAAGACAAAAGAAGTACCTCACCACTTATCAACAGTGGATTCCTTCCTTCGTCAATAAGTACAGAGTCTACCTCATCAACAATTGCAAAGTGAAATGGCCTCGGCCTGACAAATAGATTTTGTAGCATGCTTGTTCATTATAAACCAAAGAGATCAATAGAAATAAAAAAAATTAAAATGTACCATCTCATGACTAGTTTGTCTTTGTTGTGAGAGAGGTTGTCACGAAGATAGTCAAAGCCCAGTTCCTAAATAAGTGGACATGCAAGCAAAACTAAATTACATTTGCACAAAGTTTGCAAATTTATCGGTGCCGCACAGAAGCTGCAACTAAAAAAAGGAAGAAAATTATGCATGCAATATTACCGTGTTATTAGTATAAGTAATGTCACAGTTATAGTTCTGTCTTCTTTCATCCAATGGCATGCCAACCTGTAAGTTCAAGCAATTTTTTTTACACAATCAAAGCTTTAACATGAATGAATTTTATAATTTTATTATAGAACAGGCATTACTTGTATGAGGCCAACAGATAGACCAAGGAACCTATGAACACGCCCCATCCATTCAGCATCACGTCGAGCCAAATAATCATTGACAGTCACCACTTCAAGACAAAATCACAATTGTTATTTGTTGCCTAAGAAGGTATCACAAGATAATATCTACGAATAAATAAAATTAAAAGTACATACCATGAACTCCATCTCCTGTTAGAGCATTAAGATAAGCAGCTAGAGTTGAGACCAAGGTTTTGCCTTCACCGGTTTTCATCTCGGCTATGCAACCATCGTGGAGCACTGCTCCTCCAATTATCTAAAAGTTGAATTGACATCACAAATTAAAATACTAAATACAGAGCAATGTGAGATTTAATGCGATGAAAAAAACCTGGACATCAAAGTGCCGCATTCTCAGCTTCCGTCTTGCTGCCTCTCGTACAACACAAAATGCCTCTAAGGATTTGCAAAAGGATAACAAAATGAATAAATAACACTAATTCCAAAAAGAGGAACAACATAGTTCAAAAGTAGCCTTTTCAAATTGCATCCAATACTGGTAAAAAGGACTGAAAGTTTCCAGCACTTCAACTAATAACCAACATCCAGTACTGATTAAATGGGACCCATGTTACCCATATAGTGAACAGTGAAGTATTTACCTAATTGAAGCCTGCCCACTCTTCCCAAAAAATATAATAAAAATAAATAAATAAATAACAAAGATTATATTTCATGAAATTAGAAAAGCCCAAATGACGAGCCGAGCATCTGCTTTACAGAAACACCTTTTTCCATTGCAATAGTTAAATACATATGTTCCGTTGCTAGGTTGCAAATATGTGAAGTGTTAGTTACAATTACATGTTTAGGAAAATACAGTAATTATCAGATTTAATTTTCTAAAATCCATGAGTATCTAAAGTTTGAACATACCAGCTTGTATGTCCGCTAGGGTCTCCCCTTGACTCAATCTACTCCTTAATTCAGTTGTCTTTTCTCTAAGCTGTTTATAAAATGGAAACAAATGTAAGAATATGTCAACAAAACATATACATCTGTGCATTTTAGCTTGAAATGACTTAATTTAATTATATACTATGTTACTGAAGAACTTCAGACAACTTCAGTACAAAAGTTTTCCTGCACTTACATTAAAAAATGCCTAATTATTAACTTAGAGAAAACACATGCAGTATTAATTTGCATAACTTATCCAGTAACAGCATCTTAATCATAAAGTTCAGAATGATGCATGTTTTGCACAACAACCCGGTTAATAAAATTTGCACTACTTTAAGTGTAATTAATATAACCTGTTCATCAGAAAGCCTCTGAATCTGAGGCTCGAGAGAATTGACTGAACTAACAAGCCTGTAGTAATCACGCACCACCCAGCTATTCAAGTTCAAAACATCTTTCCACTTTATCTCCTAAAAACATAACACACTAAATGTCAATATTGAATGCTTCATACAGCTAATCAAAAGTTGTAATTCATGTCTCGGTACCATTGTCGGTCAGAGCATACCTACCAGACTGAAAATGGCAGATCTCAAGCATGTGAGTCAGTCAGTGAGTATGCGTGCATGTGTGTGTGAGTTGTGAGTGCTGGATGTGCTTGTGTGCTGTTGTGGAATATAGTTTGAGTGAGTGTGACAATACCTGAATTCGGTATAAGGACTGAAAGGCAATTACCAGATTTCACAAGGACAAAAGTGAAATAAATAGAGACAAGATATATGTGCCTTTGGAGAAGGCAAGAATGGCCTGGAAGAAGACGAAGAAGGCAGAGATGAAGAAGAAGAGGAGACAGCCGAGCGAGGAGGGAAGCATCTGTATATAAAACGCGACGAGAAAAAAATAGAAGAATCGGAGGGTTTAGAGGTACAAATGGGGCGAATGGAGAGGTGAGAGCGCGAGGGAAGGAGTGTCGTAGTAGCTTGATGATGCGCCATGGGAGATGAGCAATCGCAATAGACCGATGGAGAGATTTCAAATGGTTTAGAGACCGGAGAGGTTTATTTGTGTTTATTTGTGGGAGAAATTGCTGCATTTCTCGTATTTTTTTGTCCGAAATTCATATCCTCAAGAAAAAAAAAATTACAAATCTGCCCTCAATTTTTTTATAAAAAAAAAGCTGCTCCGGCTGTTGCTTTTTCCAACGGAAAATTTGATAGAATGCCCTGCCTCCAAAAATTATCAAACAAAATACCCTCTCCAAAAATTTACTCCATAAACTTTTTCCCTCCCTCTCCTTTACGTTGTATTTACTCCATAAACTTTTTTAATGCACATTGAATGTCATATCCGGCAACCAGTTTTACCATTATTAATTTATTTATTCAGGCAAATCATCACTTTGTCGATGTGGCAGGTTCATTTCCGACATTTTTACTAATATCCAAAGTTTAATAGAAATTAATTAATATATCCAATTCCGCTTGGAAGTTATAAAAATACTCGTACCGGTCATTTTCTGGCTGGTACCCAATTTAATTCAGTACCGGCCAAAAAATGGCCGGTACCCAAAAAAAAAATTTCAACAATACCGGCCATTTTTTTGCCAGTACTTGATATTTTTTTTTTTTAAGGATGGACATAGCATTGTTTGCTAGAAGAAAAAGTCGTAGGAAACTCGGATTGAAGTTTGCACTTGGTTTGGCTAAGATCAAACAAATGCATTTGGTTGGATGCGTGTGTTACATCAGTTGCATTATCGGTGCATCATCGATGTTTTTGCGATGAAACATCGATGTTCTATTAGCTGGGTAGTGCTAAAAAAACATCGGTGCATCGCTGATGTTTTATTAGACTTAGCATTGGCAATTAAGCAGGGTAGTGCTAAAAAAACACCAGTGCGTCGTTGATGTTTTTGCAATGAAACGTCGATACACTTCTGCCGTCGTTAGGCCGTGCATAAAGCATCCGTACTCAATTTTAGAATGTTGGTTATTGTCAAATTAAATTCACTAGCCGCATGCTAACACTAAACTTTAGTGTCATACGACACTGTCAAAAAAACATCGGTACTTCAATCCGAGTTTCCTACGACTTTTTCTTCTAACCAACTATGCTATGCCCATCCTTTAAAAAAAAAAATTAAGTACCGGCCAGAAAAATGGCAGGTACTATTGAAAAAAACAAAAAAAAATTGGGTACCGGCCAGAAAATGGCCGGTACGGGCATTTTTGTAACTTCCGAGCGGAATTGGGTAATTAATTAATTTCTATTAAACTTTGGATATTAATAAAAATGTCGGGGTTCATTTTGTCAATGCATCATTCATAGAAGTAATTTTGTAAATTATTTAATGAAATTTAGAGTCATGAGTAATAATTTTTTATTATCTAATAATTGATCTTTCTATAGCAGGTTCGCTCAATTAATTAGTATTGATGTAAACATTTCTTGTTAAGGAGTGATGAGGATGAATTTGGATCAGCTCTTTGTTGATTTATTGAATTCCTATAATGACGTCTCTTTTACTTGCTCAACATGGCTAGTATTCAGAATAATTATATTATATTTTTTGAGGAAAATATTGGCCTCGCTCTCATTGGATATTTAATTAATTAGAATTACAAGGTTTTATAACAAACAAACAAAAAACAATCGGCTCAATTAGAGCTTTTAAAAGAGAAAAAAAAAAACAGTTTTGTATCATGCAGGATGTGAACTCTATTTTTTTACCAGACCAAAACCCATTCATAATATTCATTCTCCTGCAATTGAGGTTAATCTGCATTAGTACTTCTTGTGCTAGCTAGGTCGGTCCTCTATGTCCTTCGTTACCTCTGAATATGCGCGGGCACCTCTATCTCCACACTACAAATTGTGTTATGAGAATGATTGTTGCCTCCTTCTTGGTATCTGTATCGTGCAGAATTTCCATAGAGGGTTGTATCAGTGGCCGTACTAACTTTGTTGTGTTGTCAGTGAGGGCTTCAATACGGTTGTACAAGGCCAAGGTGTATGGGCATTCATTGAAGAGGTGATTAACACTCTCAGAACCAGTTCTACAGAGTATGCATAAATTAACCAAGCATATGCCTCTTTTCATCAAGTTTTGAATTGTCATAATTTTGTCTAGAGTCATCAACGACCCGAAGAATTTACTCTAGATGGCACCAGCAACGACCATACCTTGTGTTGTGTAACTTTAGTCTGGGGTCGTTCTTCATCGTGAAGTAAGCACTCTTGACGGTAAACGTGACCGAGGCAGTCCATTTCCATGATGCATCATCCAGTATTCCAGGTGTGAGTGATAATTGTGCCAGTATCGTTTGTATCCTCTGTAACTCTAGCTAGTTGTGCTGATTCAGATATTGTAGGTCTAAAAAGCAATGAAATTTGGTGTGCCCTTTTTGCTTGTTGCAATGTGAATAGTGGGTCTATTGTGTATGTGTACAATATCGAGTATTCATATCTTAATAGGCCAAAATCCCAGTTTTGGTTCCATATTGTATTGCCGATCCATATCCTGGTAAATGTAGCATGCATGGAGATTGTACAAAACTGATAAACCGGCTCCAGGGCCGAGTTGAACAAGTCCGAATTTGGTGTTAATTCTCTTCTTCCTCTCTAACAAAAGTGCAAAAAACTTAAAATATTAGTACGCATAAATAAATTAATAAAGGCAGAAATGGTTGCCAGTTATGGGCCATATGACATTCAATGTGCATTAAAAAGGTTCATGGGAGTAAACAAGAGGTAAAGGAGAGAAGGGAAAAGTAAAGTCCACAAGGGCATTTTGTCAATGATTTTAAGAGGAGGGTATTTTGTTTGATAATTTTTAGAGGAATGGCATTCTATCAAATTTCCCTTTTTCCAACAGTTGTCTTTTTTTTTTTTCTGAAAATTCAAGAAGATGTGATATAGACATTTCAAGCTAAAATGCATTGAAATATTCTCGGATGTGATATACACGGTTTGACCCGTCAGTAACATAGTATATAATTAATTTAAGTCATTTCAAGCTAAAATGCACAGATGTATATGTTTTATTAAGTTATTCTTACACTTGTTTTCATTTTAAAAACAGCTTAGAGAAAAGACAACTGAATTAAGGAGTAAATCAGAGTCAAGGAGCGACCCTAGCGGACATACAAGCTGGTATGTTCAAACTTTAGATACTCATGGATTTTAGAAAATTAAATCTGATAATTACTGTATTTTCCTAAACATGTAATTGCAACTAACACTTGACATATTTGCAACCTAGCAATGGAACAGTTATGTATTTAACTATTGCAATGAAAAAAGGTGTTTCTGTAAAGCAGATGTTTGGCTCGTCATTTGGGCTTTTTTCTAATTTCATGAAATATAATTTTTGTTATTTATTTATTTATATTATTTTTTCGGCTTTTTTACCACTATTTGGACTTGATCCGTATCCAACCGTTTACACCCCTATGTCTATATCTTATTACAGAAATATCGATGTTTTTTTGCATTGAAATATTGATGCACTTGTGTTGGGATTAACTAGGGTATAAAACATCGACGTGTCATCAATTGCATTGAAACATCGATGCACTTGTGTTGGGATTAACCAAGGTATAAAACATTGGCGTTTCACCGATGTTTTTGCAATAAAACATTGATACATTGTTCCAAACTTTAAACGTTCATAAGTTTTGGTAGGAAATTCCGATTTAAGCGTTGATGACAATTCAGAAAGGTTGCGAAGAGACAGATGACCGGAGTTCCAGGCATAAACCTTCGGACATCGGAAGAATCAGAATTGCAAAAAACTATCATTTAGGGCCTTAAAATTTCAGTTAAAGTTGTTTTTAATTATACGGTCCGTATCAAAAATAATTATTTTACAATAATAAACATTCTAAAATTGAGTATAAATATTATAAAAAATGAGGAGTATCATTTATTTTTATTTTTTACTTGAACTGATACATGATACAGTGTTTATGTTTTGTTCTATCATTTAGCTAGAGTTATATATTGTGAGGTTGATATTTATCATTAAAAAAGTTAATTGATAAACAATTTCACTCCTCAATTAATCCTTTATCCATATGCTATTTGTTTGAAAATTAAAAAAAAAAAAAAAAACAAGACAATCGCTAGCTTTTTTTATGGTTGTGTTTGAAGACAACCGCCGGAAAAACGAGCGGTTGGGACAGTTTTAAAAAGAAAAAAAAGATCAAGAACAGTTTGTAAAAAAAAAATTTAGAGAATATAAATAAACATTTCGTTTTTTTTTTCCTATATTTTCAGATATCTAATGGTCGGCACTTTCTGAAACCCAAGACCAAGTCCAGTTATGCAATTGTAAATGTCGGCCCATATTGCGTCTTCTTATCAAAGCACTGGTACCTCTTTTTCTGAAGAACGGATCAAACTAGAAAAAATCTCTAGGCCCAGATTTGCCCCAGTTTTTCATAATTTAATTTTAAACCAGCTTACTATTTCTAGTGGTTTATTACAGCAATCCGGTGACTTTTATTCTGGGCAAGTCCAATATATGGAAAAAAAAAATGAGAATAAAATAGAAAGAAAAAAAAATGCAGATAACGACTAAATGCAATAATAATTTGATAGTCACTTTTCACAAAAAAAAAATTTATTATAATTGCAGTGATACATTCATGTATTAGTAATTTAGTATTAAAATGATGCCCGTTGGCCATATAGAACAAAACCATCATCAGGTACTGTAATAGTTAACATAAGAAAAACATCAAAACAAACATCATCAGTTCAAAAGACTCCTTAACCATGAGCAGTACAAATCCATGAGAGCCGTAAAGGAGTCGAGCCGAGCCGAGTTAGCAAAGCTTGAACTCGATTTGTGACAGAACGATTCGAGCCGAGTCAGGTCGTTAATAGCTTGTTTGTGTAGTACTGTTGCGAGTCACGTACTGATCAATGATTTTCGTCTATTTAGTGTTGTGAGTTGCGCATAGATCACGAATCGAAAAAGAATTTCATATTTTTGTTGTAACGAGCTTCATCCTTTCGTTGTGGACACAAAGAGGGATAGTAAAAAGTGTCAAAAAATAGCTTCATATTCTTTTTTCGATATAGAGAGGTGGAGGTCAAATCTACCAACTTCCATTTAATATTCATAAAGAATTCTCATCCAGATTTCGAACCCACAATCTCTCACGCAAAGGTTATTGCCCTTTGTCACTAGATTAAAGGTTAGTTCTTCTCCATCTTCTTTTTGCAACGAACCGAATTAGATCAAGTTTGAACTTGTTAATGACAAATTTTTTTTGCCATCCTAAATTGACTACCAATTGAGTTACTTTTTGTGTTTCTCAAAAGCTTTGTTAGGCTTTTCCGTAAAAGAAAAATTTGATCTTTGTTGTCTTTTTTTTTTTTTTTGAGGGAAAAGCCCATTGAACTTTCATACATCAGAATTGATAAAATTACAGAATAGGGTACTGCTAACCTGGTGACTATTTTACCAGTATCTAAAGACTATACGAAAAAAGTAAAAGAGAAAAAACAACAATGTATCCTGGTAACTATAACTATTTTACCAGTATCTAAAGACTATGAGAATTGTAAAGAGAAAAAATAACAATACATTTGTTGTGTTAAATAAAATAATTTGAGTTCAAAAAGTCCTTTTAACTGGTAAAATTTCTTTCAAGAAACGATCTCTGAAACAATTATCATCATACACGTAAAATAAAAAATAAGACCGACGGTAATTGGGAGATCGCAGATTCAAAATTTGAAAGAGACAATCTTTTATGTTTTATGGATATTAGATAGTATAACTTAACCTTCAACTTTTACTAAAAAGATAAAAGAGAATTAATTGAGGAAGTTTCTTGGTAGTTAATTGATTAATTGTATGATTAATCCCCCTCATATAGCGAATTTTACCTGGCTTTTGATCATGAATTAATACCCAAAATCCCAATTGTACCTTGCAAATGGTACTAATTTTTTTTTTTTCTAAATTATCTATTGTTGAACAGAATCTTATGATGGGAGTGGGATAAGATGAAGCTGCCACCAACATAGCAAAACCTGGTTAGTTGAATTAAATAAAGGGTAATTATAATTTCCCCCGGCTTCCCATCCCCGTTTCATCCCCGTGGCCGTTATTGATACAGTTAATTATAGTTAACTGTTTTTACCGGTTAACCCACTTACCGGTTTCTCTAATTAGAACATTTCCTTTTTTGAATTTAGTTTCCTTTCTCTCCCCGCGCGCCGCTCTCTCTCTCTTTTCTCAAGCGATCGCAGCTGGGAGGAACTGCCGCTCGAATTCTCCGACGATCTTCCCCGCTCGGACGCTCCGACGATCTTCCCCGCTCGGACGCTCCTCCCCGCTCGGACGCTCCGACGATCTTCCCCGCTCGGACGCTCCTACGATCTCACCCGCTGGGACTCTCCGACGATCTTCCTTGCTCGGACGCTCCGACGAACTTCCCCACTCAGGCCATCTGCGCTGAGGCTATTCTCTGATCAGGTAATGAAATGTTGATGCGATCTGATTTTATATGAATCTGATAATTTGAAAAGTGAATTGATGTTAATTTCTGTGGATGAATACTTAGATCGTGAATGAATACTGTCAATATTTGTGATAAATACTTTCTACATTTCGGATAAATACTTTCTGTATTTTGGATTAATACTTCTTACATTAGTTGTTAATTAATGTTAAATACTGTTGGATGAATACTTTGATCGTAAATGAATAATATCAACATTTGGTATACTTTCTGCATTTTGGATAAATACTTTCTGCTTTAGGGATAAATACAACTGGGATAAATACTTTCTGCTTTAGGGATAAATACTTCTTGTATTGGAGATGAATACTGCTTACATTATTTGTGAATTGATGTTAAATACTGTTGCATGAATTTTTGGGTCATAAATCAATACTGTCAACATGTGTGATGAATACTTTTTGTATTTGGGATCAATACTTCTTACATAGTTTTTAAGGATGAATAATTGGGTCGTATAATGAATACTTTCTATCTTTTGGATGAATATTATCTGCATTTTGGATAAATACTTCTTATAATTTGGATGAATACTTATATTTAAACTCAAGTAGTTTTTTCAGGATGAGTTTTGATCTCAATGAAATCTGCGGAGATGAGATGTGGATGGAGAATAGCAATTTAGAAGTTGATGAGGTGAACCTTTATCAACATTTTGAAGAGGTTCATCGTGAAAATGAGAGAGTGGTTGATAGTGTAGGCAGCAAGGAGAGTATATTTGATTTTGACCTAAATACGGAGGCTGTTGACATTCAAAGTGGGGAAGATCAACCAGAAAATGCTGAAGTAGAAGCTGATGCTGCTGATGATGCTGATGATGATGATCATCATCATCGTGTGAGAGAACCAGCAGTTGGGGATGAGTTTGAATCCATAGACGATGCACATTCATACTATCAATTGTATGGATTTCAATGTGAATTTAGCATATGCAAAAGGTCAAATCACAAAATTGGTAACATAAGCACTCATTATGTGTTTATGTGCACCAAATATCCAAAAAGAGTGGTGTCAAACAAAGGTCGTATCCCAAAAAGGAAAAGGGGTTTTGTAGGCACGGATTGTCGTGCTTGTTTAAAATTGAAACCTTCTAGTTTGAATGGTGGATGGGTAGTAGTAGAATATGTTGGGTCTCACAACCACATTTTGCAACCCAACTCTTCATTTCAGATATCTGGATTCCGATACATCCCTATGAAATATCAGAATATGCTGGATTTTAATGATGATCAAGGTTTGAGTGTGGCAGTTAATATTAAGTTAGTAATAAAAAGTGCTGGAGGTTATATAAGGTGCCCTTTTACTAAAAAAGATGCAAGAAATCATATTGAGAAGTACAAGCGGATGAAGTTAAGGGCTTTTGAAGGTGATGATGCCTCATTGATATTTGAGTTCTTTCGAAACAAATCCAAGATTGATCGAGATTTTTTTTATGCTCACGATTACACAAACGAAGGTCGATTGTGGAGTGTGTTCTGGGCTGATGGTCGAAGTCGTGCAGCATACAAATATTTCCACGATGTTATTGTTATGGATGCAACTTACCTCACAAATAAGTAAGTAATCATCTGCTATTTTATTACTGCAATTTGAAAATTTCATTTGAATCTGACAACCTTATAAATGTGTTAAATACTGTGGGATGAATATTTCTTTTTATTTGGGTCAATACTTCTACATTAAAAGTGAATTGATGTTAATTTCTGTGGATGAATACTTGGATCGTGAACGAATACTGTCAATATTTGTGATAAATACTTTCTACATTTCGGATGAATACTTTCTGTATTTGAGATTAATACTTCTTACAATTCAGATGTTAATTACCTCACAAATAAGTAATCATCTGCTAATTATTATATTATTTGACTGTAATTTAGTATTTTGTATGGTTGTGATGAATACTTGCTATTTTTGTTTATAATTTGTCAGGTACGATATGCCACTTGTGTTGTGGGTTGGTGTTAATCACCATGGTCATTCCGTTATTTTAGCTTGTGCTTTGCTAGGAAGGGAAACTGAAAGAGATTACATATGGTGTCTTTCCAGGTACTATTTTATTGTTTTTTTGAATGTTTCAATACTGATTTACTTGGATAAGTATAAATGAATACTTAAAACCTGGTTGGATGAATACTTTATGTGGTACAAGTCAATATATTATACTGTATGAATTATATGAAGTTTTGAATACATAGGAAGGTTTTCTTTTAGTTCTTTGATTGTTAGTGGATGAATACTCTATGCCATACAAGTCAATACATTATAATGAAGGAATTGTATGAAGTTTTGAATACACAGTGAGGTTGCCTTTTTTGAGGTCTTCCATTGTTAGTGGATGAATACTTTATGCAGTACAGGTCAATACTTTATACTTAAGGGATAAATACTTTATGTAATATTTTTTTAGCACAATCAATTTGTACTAACAAATATTTTATGTCTAGATTTTTGGAATGTATGAATGGAGTGAAACCTGGTGGCATACTCACAGATCAATGTGGAAGCATTGAATTAGGGATTAAGCATGTGTTTGGATCAGAAACCACTCACAGGTACTGCTCTTGGCATATATTACACAAGCTACCCAGTAAATTGGGAAGAAAGGATAAGAAAAGTGCCTTATCTGCTCAGGTGAAGGAGGTTGTGTATTATTCCCAGTGCAAGGAAGATTTTGAGGAAAGATGGGTGCAGTTGATGGATAAAATTGGGAAGCAAGATGATGCTTGGTTTAGAGATATATTTCAAATAAGAGAGAAGTGGGTGCCAGTCTATCTAAATTCCCAATTCTGGGCTGGAATGAATACTACACAGCGTGTAGAAAATATGAATTCTTTCTTGGATAGCTACCTCACAAGGAGAGAAAGCCTTAAAGGTTTTGTCGAATGTTTCGATGAAGCTCTAAGAAACATTTGGGAGAGAGAGCATAAGGTTGACCATGATTCGAAGTATCGAGCTCACAAGTGTAATTCTGAATTGCCCATGGAATATCAATTTCAACAAAGTTATACAAATGAAATTTTCCTCAAATGTCAATAGCAGTTCACATTGTGTATGAATTGATCGTGCAATTTAATTGCAGAACAAGATGGAGAGGCACTTTATGTTGTTGCAGATTGTTGGGGGAAAAACTTTCAGGTTGTGTATAAGAGGGCCTTAAAAGGAGGTGTTCTGTATTTGTAGACTTTTTGAGGTAATGGGTGTTTTGTGTTCACACTCAATTGAGGTCCTAAAGCATGAAAATGTCTTTTCTATTGATGAAAAGTATATTGTTGATCGGTGGAGAAAAGATATCGATCGACAGAATTTGACCATCATTGATTCATCTCATCCAACTTTACCTGAACGAAACAGGTAAAAGTTTCTAATTAGTTTATTTATTTATGCTATGGTTGAATACTTATAATTATAAGGTTGAATATTTCACTGTAATTTGTATTTGTTTTTCTTTGTTTGTTTGTAGGCTATATGAGTTGACCATGTCAACAAATCCAATAATTCAAGATCTGCTAAACATTGGAAGTGTGAATGATGAGTATCATACTATAGTATTGAATGGTTTACATGAGTTGAGAAAAAACATAGCAGGTTTGTCAATAATAGTCATTTTCTGTCTGTTTCAATATCTTCTTTGTTTCACTTCAGGTTTAGTAGTGAATATTTCTGATATTGGAAGTGAATACTTATTGTATTAGTGGTGAATACGTATTGATACTTTCGAGTTTTGTGAAATCAGGTTTAGTTGGTGGCCAACAGAATGTGAATGCTATTGATACTTCTGGAGTTTCTGGAATGACACCTATTGTAAGAAAGAAAAAAAAGTCTACCACAGAAAAAGGAAAGCAACAAGATGTTTCGGCGGCAGGAGGTATACATTTATATTAATTTCTGCACAGATTAGTACATCATTCTGATAGTGTGAATACTTGTGATGAAAGGATGAATACAATTCATGTACTAATACCAGTGATTGTGAATCTTTATATTGCATTGTGTGATGAATACTTTCATTTTAATGGATGAATACTTCTTTGCAGGTGAGACAGTGCTTGATGGTTTTCAGAAATCTACGACAGTTGAAGAACAAATTGATGGGACTTCAGTAGTTAATTGTCCACCTTCTAAACCTCTACTACCACCTAAAAAGTCAAATCGGAGGGGACGACCAAAAAAAATTGCTTACAAGAGCAAAATGGATGTTGCCATAAAGAAGTTGTTGGACAAGCAAAAGAATATGAAGAAAAAGGAGAACTAATTATTTTTGTTTATAAATATAGGAACATAACGTTGTACAGATTATTATTTTTTGATTTTTATTTTTGCATAGAAACATTAGTATTTCATTGATGAATACTTCAGTGTCAATAGTGAATACTTCAGATTACATAGATGAATACAATAATATTACATTGAAAGGTTGCTTGTTTCTTTGTGAGATCTCATAATGTACGGTTCAGATGTATTACAATTAGCAATTTGTGCTCAATATAATTCGAAATTTTGCTTTTTTGATGTTTTGACTGATTGTCTGTTACTTCTGTTGCATCAAATGTGAACAAGGCGAAAGGGTGCTTTGTTGAAGCCCAAAGGTTGCCTCAAAAATATTATAAAACATGATATTGTGTTCATTCCGTTTTCAAACTGTCTTCATTACATCAAACAACTTATATTTGTTGTAATGGCTAACATAAAAGAAGAACCCATTGAACTACCAGAACAACATGTTGAAGAAGAAGTACCTGTTCAACACAAAGAACCTGTTCAAGAAGAAGTACCTCTGATTGACCATGTGCCGGTCATCCCTGCAGGTACGAGTCACGTCTCCACATGTTAGAAGGACCTGGCCATGGTCTCCTTTGCGTGAACCACGTCGCAGCCCGAGAGACCATCCACCACCTAGGGCGTATATCCGTAGGGTACCTCGCAACGTGAGAGGCCATCCTCCACGTTGGCCATTTATCCGTAGGCCACGCCAGAGAACTGTCAAAGAAGAACCATAAAAGACATGGATGTGTCGAATTTCTCATAATATGTTGAAGTTAATATGTTTATTTATGTAATGTGTGGAAGTGAATATGTTTAATTTGTCGTAATATGTTCAATTTCTAGTTTATCTATGTAATATTTTGCGAATTTATTTTGAGTTGTTTTATTTTTTACTTGTTTTATGTGAAGAGATGAATATATACTGTTATTACATTTAAAGAATTTTTGGTGCACAAATACATGTTGAAGTGAACAGTGTTCATCGAAGTATTCATCCATGGACAAACAAGTATTGACTTGGAACATTAAAATGTTCACATAGCCCGGGATTATGTCATTGTTATTATATGAATAAAAAGTTAACACATTTTTACACAATAAAATTAGTATTAATCCATGATAGGTTAAATGAAAATATTTCACATTATGAAAAAGTATTTAATATTACACAATAAAATTACTTTTTCATCTAGTACAATAAAATCCATAACAGTGTTAATTTAATTTAATATCAAGCATCCCTTCAGTGAAATGGAGATGTTGGGTCGTTGAAATGGTCCCACCTTATATACTTTATGCGGCGACATGCATAGTGAATATCATATGAATACTGAGTCAATATAATATTGATATTGAGTGAATACAATAAACACAATAAAATATTAAATTATTATAAAATCAAGCATCCCTCCAGTGAAATGGAGATGGTGTTCAAATTAAATGGTCCCACCACATGAATTTGAAATATATACATAAGAGTTGCGCCATTTCGTTTCATAGCCCCTTTCCATTAACGTCCTTTCATTTTGATGAACCCGTTCCATATGATATATTTCACTGATCTTGTAAATGAAAATGAAAATGAAAATTAAAATTCACTACGTGACAAAATATTCACTCTTGACGAAATCGCACACTTCAGTGAGTCAGTCCATCGTACTCTCGCAATCGAACATTCGGCCAACGATAGGGTTTTAGCATTGATTTTGAAAAAGAGAGAGTGAGTTCATCGACCTCACTGATTCGCAATCGCACACTCAGCGATTGAGAGAGAGAGTTCATCCACTTCACGTAATCGCAATCGCACACTCGGTGATTGAGAGAGAGAGTTCATCTGATAGCGACTCTCTCCCCTCCGGCGACAGTCTTTATATGTGGAAATGGAGCAAATCGGTGGAAATGAACAGGCAGTGCTGCCTCAAAGCGAAGAAGCGGTGCTGCCTCAAAGTGAAGAAGGTGTGCTGCCTCAAAGTGAAGAATTGGTGCTGCCTGAGGCATCTGCACCGCAAATCAGTGGAAATGAAGAAGGAAATGTAACAATCGCTGATTCTCGAGGTATTCATCCAACTTAACTGAAGTATTCAGTATTTTAATTAAGTAATGCGTACTGGTACTGGTTTGCTTCCTTTATCTTGCTATGTTGTTGTGACGATTTTTGTTACTGGTAATCGGTACCAGTAACACTGTGTGTCCCTGCCTCTGTTCTTTGTTATGTTGCTGTTATTTAGTTTAGTTTAGTTTAATTTAATTTTACTGTTATTTAGTTTAGTTTGAACACACTATTCATGTTATTTAGTAGTTTAGTTTAATGTTAGATTACAGATGAGCACACTGTTGCTAGAGATGAATAGTTTAGTTTAAATGCACTATTCAGTACTTATTAGAGATGAATACTTCTTTGTTAGATGAACACACTGTTATATTAGATGTTATATTAGAGATGAATTATGATTATTTTTTGTAAACAACTCCAAGCTGAAGGTGAACAAATCACTGAACAACTCGAAGCAGAAGGTCAACAAACCAGTGTCGCTGAAGATGTGAAAACATCTGGAGATGATATGGTACAAGATAATGTACCTTCTGAAGCTAATGGTAAGCTTTTTTTCATCTATAACTGGGATGTAGAGTGAATACTTGATTATGCTTGGATCCAATGATAGTAATGGATGCATGTAGTTTAGTTACTGGATGAATACTTTGTTGTCGCTGGAATGTATACTTTTGATGTTATATAGTTTGATATTAATAGCTAAATATCACTTTTGATGTATCTAACTGTTTATTGTTTTTATTTTTAACAATGTATGTTACTAACTGTTTATTGTTTAGCTGGACAAGATGAATCGCCAAAGAAAGCTCCATCTCCGAACCAATCAGCACAGGTGCATGAAGATATTGCTAAGAACTCTCCAGGTTTGATGATTTTATTTGTTTGATGAGTGAATACATACATGTTAAGAAATTAATACTTTATATGTTACTAAATTTTTGAATAACATATTATTATTGCTTTTATTTTTTAACAGAACAACATGAATTGTCAACTCAATCTCTAGTCCAACCAGCACAGGTGGATGATTATCTTGAGAAGATATCTGAAGATTTGATGATTATTTTTTGTTTTGATGAATGAATACATACATGTTAAGAAATTAATACTCTATATGTCAGTAACTTTTTGAATAACATATTATTATTGTTTTTATTTTTTAACAGAACAACATGAATCGCCAAGTGGATCTCCAATCCCACCAGCACAGTTGGATGATGATTCTGTGAAGATCTCTAAAGGTGTGATGAATATTTTTTGATTGATGAGTGAATACATACATGTTAACAAAATAAGTACTCTATATGTTACTAACTTTTATTATTGCTTTTATTTTTTAACAGAACAACATGAATCGCCAAGTCAATCTTCAATCCAAGCAGCACAGTTGGATGAAGATCTTGAGAAGATCTCTGAAGGTTTGATGAATATTGTTTGTTTGATGAGTGAATACATACATGAAAGAAATTAATACTATATATGTTACTAACTTTTTTAATAACATATTATTTTGCTTGTATTTTTTAACAGAACAACTTCAATCTCCAAAGAAACCTCAATCTCCAATCAAATCAGCAGAGCTGCATGAAAGTTCGGAAGATATCGAAGAAAGTTTGCAAGAAGAAGGTGCACCAGTAGTACAACTGCATACAGGAGCCCGACGAGGTCACAAGGAAGGTATTTTCATGAATTTACTTCTATAAATTATATGTCTGCTATTCCAAAGTTTGGTTGTTGTCTTGTAGTGAATACAAATAGCTAAGTTGGATGAATACTATCTATGTTAGTAAATAATAAGTTGTTTTGTTAATATTTAGAATTTAGTCTTGAAACTTAACAAATGAGCTGAAAATTATTTTTTCTTTATTAATTTTGGATCTTCTTTAGTAGATTATTCTTGTGATCAACTTAGACAACAATATAATTTTTCAAATAATTCTTCAAAATGTGTAGATAATTCTTCAGAAGAATATAAAGAAGAAGAAGAAGAATCATCTTCAGAAGAAGAGGTGAAAGATGTCCCACCAGCAAAACGGCGTAGGGGAGCCCAACCAGGTCACAAGAAAGGTAATTTCATAAATGTGTACTTATACATTTGTATTTTGTAATAGATTTGTACTTGTTGTCCAGTAGTGAATATCCTACTCAATTCAGATGAATACTTTACACTTAAGGGATAAATACTTTACATTTGATGGATGAATATAATTTTTCAGAACAATATAAAGAAGAAGAATCATCTTCAGAAGAAGAGGTGAAAGATGTCCCACCAGCAAAACGGCGTAGGGGAGCCCAACCAGGTCGCAAGAAAGGTAATTTCATAAATGTGTACTTATACATTTGTATTTTGTAATACATCTGTACTTGTTGTCCAGTAGTGAATATCCTACGCAATTCAGATGAATACTTTACACTTAATGGATCAATACTCTACAAATGATGGATGAATACTTGTGTCGCTTGGGATGAATACTCTAATAGCTTAATGTTACTTTACAGTTACTGGATGAATACTTTACATCCATTAGTGAATATCCTACTTAATTCAAATCAATATTTTACAACTCTATGTAATTTTTTCCTTGTGGGTCAACGTATTGGAAAACCAAGGACATCTGATTCATGCATAAAGAACAGATGTAATATTGATGCAGCTATGCTTTTCTTCCACAGCAATGTGTTGCCCAATTTGAAGCCTGTTCACATAGCCCGTCTAGCCAATACTCCCTTTCTTCATTTGTTTGCATTTCCACACAAAACGCATGCAAACAACCCTGTTTTGCATAGCATTCTCTTGCATTGGGAAGACAAGGAAAGTGCGTTTGTTTTTAAGGAAAAAAAACTGGAATTTACTCCTCAAGAAGTCGGGTTGGTGATGGGCCTTGGGGTTGGTGGAGAGGTGGTGCAGATGAAGAAGGCTCTGTTAGTGATCCTCCCCTCAGGCGCCGACATTTGAAGTCAAATGGAAGGATAACTGTAGCCTTGCTTGAGACGGCAATCAAAGAATCCCTTAAGAAGAATGCCTCGGCAGATGATGTAGTGGGACTGCTGGTAATGTACCTCTTCACAATGGTACTATTCTCGCAATCTTGCGGAAAAGTTCCACAGCATCTGTTCCACTATGCTGCTGAGATCGACAGTTTGGAAGATTACAATTGGGCAGAGGCAGTGCACCGTGTTCTTATGGAGAACATTCCAAACAATGCCGCTTGGTGTCGGTTACAAAGGGACAACCGAAGTACAAGTATGGCAGAAGAAGAAGAGGAGGGTACAAAGAGGAAGACAGGGAAGAAAGAGTCAGGAACACTCCCTGGTTGTGCACTTGCATTGATTGTAAGTTTTAATACAAAAAATTTAAATACTTTCAAGTGTATATGTCTATACTACATTAGGTCGTTTAAATGAATACTGTTAGCATTTGGGATAAATACTTCTTACTATGTGGATGAATACTTTTATAGTATAGGTCGTATAAATGAATACTGTCAACATTTGGTGATAAATACTTCTTACAATTGGAATGAATACTTTCTGCATTTTGGATGAATACTTCTTATATTATTGGTCCTACAAATGAATACTGTCAACATTTGGCATAAATACTTCTTACAACGGGAGTGAATACTTCTGTATTTTGGATGAATACTTCTTATATTTTAGGTCGGATGAATGAATACTGTCAACATTTGGGATAAATACCTTACAATTGGGATGAATACATTCTGCATTTTGGATAAATACTTATTATGTTTTGAATCAATACTTAGTAAGATTGTTTTTTTGTTTCTATTTTTTTTAGGGCTGGTTTTTTGAGCACGTGAAGATTCCGAACAATAGGAAATTCACTGGTCACATTCCAAGATTTCTGGATCACAAATTGAATGTCTGCTGGAGGAGATCCTCATTGAACAAAGTGCTTGACAATGTCCTGGTGGGTGATATTGATACTTCTGAGCTGAAATGGGAACCTGCTGAGTTACTCAATAAGGAGAAGGGTTTTGTTGCAAGTGACCAGTTCTCTGTGTTGTCAAACAACGTGCAATTGCGAAAACCCAAAAACAGTCATCTTCTGAAGTTGATAACCGAAATGGCACCTGTTTACTGCCTTTTCAACTTCAATGTCTCCAGTGAGCTGGTTCAAAGGGCAGCCAAGCATCGGTTTGAGGATCTGAAATATATACAAGATTCAAGGTATTCCGCTTTTGTCACCAGCGTCTGAACAGAAGCTTTTGGCGCAGGCTTCTCATTCGGAAAGACAGTATCACATATCGAAGCGATTATTTCGATCACGTATGTTTTATATAATTTAATTTAAAGTATTTTATTTTGTATTTCACTTTTATGAATACATACATATGAAACTTGATATTTTTAGTGATCGACATTTGGGATAAATACTTCTTACAATTGGAATGAATACTTCTTCATTTTGGATGAATACTTCTTATATTTGTAGGTCGGATAAATTAATACTGTCAACATTTGGGATAAATACTTCTTACAATTGGGATGAATACTTTCTTCATTTTGGATGAATACTTCTTATATTTTTGGTCGTAATACTGTCAAAATTTTGGGATAAATACTTCTTAGAATTTGGATGAATACTTTTAGTTTCGATCATGTATGTTTTATATAATTTAATTTAAAGTATTTTATTTTGTATTTCACTTCTATGTATGAATATATACATATGAAACTTGATATTTTTAGTGATTAGCACCTGACTTTGTACCAATAATTGACTTTAATTTTTTTTTCTTTTGTTATTTTCGTGGGACAGCTGTCAAAGCTATTGAGGGAACAGAGAACGGAACTTCTGGTCATGAGCAGAAGAAGAAATCAAAGTGTAAGATTTATAAATTTTTGTTCATTTGAATATTTACATTCAAATTTAAGAAAACTGAATCGTTTTGTTGTAGAAATTTTGTGAATTATCTTTTTAACAATTGGTATTTCCATAGCCGTTGATGCTAAGGTGGAAGGTAAAGTACCTTCTGAAGGTGCTGTTTCTGGAGATGCTAAATTTTCTCCTGATGGTAAGATTTTTTGCATCTATTAATTTTTATGGTGAATACTTGATTGTTCTTGCATGAATACTTGTTACAACTGGAATGTATACTTTTGTTTTTTGTAGCTGGACAAAAGAAGGTTGGTGTTAACACTAGGAGCTCTTTGAAGCTGTTAAGCAAGTTTACCAATGTACAAGATAATGTACCTTGTGAGTATTCATCTATTAAACTTTTAGTATTTTCATCTATTTCTTTTGTGTTGAATACTTTAGTATTACTGGATGAATACTTTGACATGAATGGTGAATACTTGTTTCACTTTGTATGTATACTATAATTGCTAAATATTTGTTACTTCTTTTTCCTTTTTGGAATTCTATATTGCTAAGATGTACACTTTACAGTTACTGGATGAATACTTGTTACAACTGGGATTTATACCTTTTTTTTTTTTTTGTAGCTGGGCAAAAGAAGAGTGTTGTTAACACTAGGAGCTCTTTGAGGCTGTTAAGCCAGGCTGCTGAAATCAAGAAGACTCCTGCCAGTCCTCTGAAGAAGAGAGTTTTATTTGGCGAAACTGTGACACCAACACCATCGGTTGGTCGAGATCCACCTGTGAAGAAATCAAAGAATGAAACAAAACAACCTCAAGCTATGGAGGAGAACGTACTTTCTGAAGAAGATACTCATGGGTTTACTACACAGGAAGATGAATCCCAAGATCCAAAGATTGATAAAATTATACAAGATGTTATTGCTCACCATAAAGAAAAAGAAAAATCAGAAGGACGGCAAGAAGCTGATGAGAAACAAGGAATAGAGAAAGAAGGTATTAATATTTTAGTTTTGCCATATTTTTTTGCAGTTCATACTTTGTTATCCAGTTTTATATTTTGAATGTAACAGTATGCATATTTGTAGGAAAGAAAGTTGAAGTAGTTGAAGAGAAAGAAGCAGTATGTAATCTTGGTGATATGGATGGTCCCTCGTTTAGCCTCGGTTTCTCACCGGAAGTCCAAATTAAAACTGATGATAAAACCAAAGAGAAAGAGAAATTGGACGTCCAGAAAAGCAATTTAAAATCCAGACCTAAGGTCTTGGGTACTAAGTTTGTTTATGAAAGGGGACAAGGCAGGAAAAGAGGCCCAAAACCAGTCCCTGAAACTGAAACCAATGTGGTTGAAATTAGCTCCCAAGAGCCAGAGCAACAGAAACCGAAACCTAAGAAGAAAACAACTGGTAGAAGGAAGAAGAGGGTTCCAATCCGTAGAACCATGCCTAAAAGAGGGGCTAATGAACCGAAACCAGCTTTTCGCGGAGAAACTTTTGTCCATGATGTTGCGAAAGTTGCTGTACCATCCAGTGAATGGATTCCATGTATCCTTGCCAAGTACGGAGACGAATATAATGAATTTGACGAGGTTCCATTTAAATTAAATTATCCAGATTGGGATTTTTTTTTTGACAGTATTTTCGTGGATCCCACATTTGAGAGTTGTACCGGGAAAGTCCCACTGCCAGACAAGGATTGGTCTTATGACAATCGGGATTTGGTCAGCGTTGAAGTGAGTAATGTGTTGGATTCATGGGTGAAGAAATACTTTCAGTATGAAATTGGTGATGAGGACTATCCCTTTAAAAACACCCAGTCTGGATTATTTATGACAATTGATCAATTCCGAGAGCTTCTGTTTTCCAAGAACCAAGTTGGCTCTGAGGTATGAAAAATTTTACTTTGTGCAGGCTGTCAATTATATTGATGAATACTTTTGTTTTAATGAATGAATACTTGGTATCAATAGATAAATACTTGTGTATGAAATGTGTATTAACTGCATAAATACTTTTATATTAATTGGATGAATACTTTAGTCTCCATGGATGAATACTTTGATGAATACTTGTGTATTAATCAATGAATGAATACCAAAGTATTGATACCAAAGTATTCAATTATTGGTGTTCATGGGTGAATACTTTGGTATTCATGAATGAATATTTTTCCATCAATAGATGAATACTTTGGTATCAATAGATGAATTATGTGTATTAACTGGATTCTTGGATAAGTACTAATCTTGACATGAATTAATATTTGTTCAGGCTGTTGATATAGCACTCTTCATAATGCAACTGGAGACTCCAGTTGATGAAGAGTGGTTCTACTTGACGAATGATTGTATTGTGAGTTTTTAAAAATATAAAAAGTATATTTTTATAAATTTTTGAAATAATTAAATATTGGTTTGTTTATTTTATTTATTGTAATATTGTAGGAAATGGCATCATTCAATCAAATGGATATTGTGTACCGTCGACAGAGGGAATTATTTTCACCCCAATTCGAGAAGTGCAGATGGTTGTTTGTACCATTAGTTGGTCGAAAGCATTGGATATTAGCTGCTTTTGATTTGAAGAATCAAAAGATCCAGATGTACAACTCCCTTAACCCTTCATCGAACCAATACTATCTTGAGCCACACATCAACTATCCGCACTGGGTGAAGTACTTTCTCTCCTGGAGGCTTGGTAAGTACTTGTATCTTACTTTATATTCATGTTTTTAAGCTGTTTATGTGTTACTTTTATTTTTCAGTAAGCTTGTATTAGGTATGAAAACCTTCATAAATTTTCTTGTTTTTATACAAAATATAGGAAAAGAGTCGTGGATGGACGTACAGCTATCCTGGATGGAAACTCCTCAGCAATCTTCGCAGGATTGTGCAATATTTGTACTGTGGTGTATTGACTGTTTGACGCGCAAGGTCCCGCTCGATTTCACTCAGGTTAATATTATATAAATTTGTTAGCTTTCTGTAATTTGAATATTACTGGATAAATACTTGATTCTCTTGTTTTACTGGGTTTTACTGGGTATTACTGGATATATACTTTACAGCTAATGGATGAATACTTATTTCACTTGGGATGTATACTATAATAGTTTAATATTACTTGTTTTTAATTGGTAAGTATTACTGTGTATTACTGGTATGTATAACATGGGTATTGTTGGGATGTATACTTTTGGATTAATGGATGAATACTTGTTACACTTGGGATAAATACTGAGTATTACTGGATATATACTTTACAGTTCATTGATGAATTCTTTGTTTCACTTGGGTTTTTACTGTATAAATAGTACTGGGTATTACTGGAATGTATAACTTGGGTATTTTTGGAATGTATACTTTAGATTTAATGGATGAATACTTGTTACACTTGGGATGTATACTCTTTTTTCGTTTTTGTAATTTCTCTTATTACTGGAATATATACTTCACACTTACTGGATGAATACTTGTTGCAATTGGGATGTATACTTTTAATTTATTTTATTAAAATTTCATTTACTAACTGACATTTTTTTGTGTTTAATTTTTGTAGGAAATGATCAGTGCTGAGCGTCTTCTGCTTGCATGTAGGATACTTACTGATGAGAGGAATGAGTTTAAATTTGCAATTTAGGTTACTCACTGATGTGATGACTTATTTGTTGTGTTAAAATTTTGATATGAAACAGTTTTTGTAACAGATATGAATTGATGTTAGTGTTAATATTGTTGATGTTATATAGTTTGATATGTTATATTCATCCTTCTCGTCATAAGTATTCACCTTTTGCAGTATAATCGTGTTATTACTTGTTGTTTATGTATTTCGGGTTTCGCTACTTGCATGTGGTCCCTACCCCTGTCCGTTTCAAAAGATTTAGCGGTCCGCAACGTATGTTGTTTGTGGTGATGAGTACCTTCATACAGATGGGTGAATACTCAGTTGTGAAACAGATGAATATTTTACCGCAAATTTCTAATAAATAATACAAGCTGACGGTTATGCGGTCCCCCATCTTATTAACGCGTTTTCTTTTGTCGGTTATGCGGTCCCCCCACTTAATAACGCGTTTTCTTTTGTCGGTTGTGTGGTCCCCCACTTAACAAATGTTGTAATGAATCCTAATATTCTTCTATTGAAAAAGTGAATACCTGCGTATAGCTGGATGAATATTTTTTGTGTCACAGATGAATCCTTTACCTCCAAGTCATAAAATGAGATGACGGTTATGCGGTCCCCCCACTTAATAACGCGTTTTCTTTTTCGGTTATGCGGTCCCCCCACTTAATAACGCGTTTTCTTTTGTCGGTTGTGTGGTCCCCGCCCATTAATAACGCGTTTTCTATGTTTTTAACGTGGTTTCTTTTGTTTTTAGCGGAGGAAGTTGTGGTCCCCCCTCTATTTATGCCTTATCCGAACTCGGGGATCAAATGAGAGATTGTTCACGGGGGAGAGCTAGGTGGTCCCTTAAATAAAAGCTATTTTATTCACCATCAAAATGAACTGAACAATAATTACATAGGCACTTGAAATAAGATTTATATCTTCTTTACTTTAATATTTCTTCGTTCAAGTTGTGATTTGTGATAGTTATAATTTACAATTTTTTTTTTGTCGTAGTCTCAACTTTTAAATTGCACGTGACATTAGAGTTATTTTAAAAAAAGAGCTGATAACAAGTAACTGCGCTATAGTTTTGTATCCATATCATAACTACTATGAAATCTCAAAAACTCAAGTATGGAATATTTTTTTCTAAAGTATTAATACCTATAAGTATTTATACTTATGCACGGACGTATTTATAGTTATGAGGTGAACAATTTTTACATAAATAATTATCTCTACAACTAAATTTTTCAAACGTACCCACATCATAAATACCTGTAGGGAACCACTCAAACTACATGGGGGGGGGGGGGGCATACACGTTTTTAGAAGTAAGTTTTTTTTTTGTCTGTTCAATCTCGTCCATATTTCTGACGATTTGTGAGGAATTTTGCTAATCTAAAACCATGAACGTTTTTTACGCAATTTTCTCTTTCAAATGAGATCCACATTGACATACTTTAGGGCTCGTCATTACATAAGTATTTATATCTCGTCGTGCAAATATTTATATCTATACTTGCAAGTATTTTTTACATATGACACTGGATTACGTCTGAAAATATTAATATCAAGTACTGCAAGTATTTATACCTATGCACTGAAGTATTTATACCTATGTGGTCAACTATTTTTGTTAGAGAAAAATTGATGCGGGGACGATTGGAGAAGGTTGATGCGGTGACGGGTCCCCACTACTTCATTAGAGGAATGTTGACGCGGGAACGATTGGCGGACTGAAAAAGAGATGATCATAACAAGTTACGTATCAAAGTATTAATATCTTATCTTTCAAGTATTTAAATTTATAAATGTTTACATGGGATAAGTGCGAGAACTGAGAAAGGAGACCATATATTTAGTGGGGACCATAAAAGAAGAGTGTTGCATGAATTTTAGAATATTTAGTGGGGACATAAAATTATATATTAACAGAGGAGGGTTCAAATGCATCATAATTTTTGTGCTCCAATATGCTCCACATCATTTATCTCTATTTTCAAAGTCCGAACAGTCGATCCGAACCGTTCAACATGATCTTCATAATAAAATATATTTGGAGACCAAATTTTATATTTTTTAGAATTTTTTTACTATTTTTTTAGATAGGTACAATGTTACTTTATCGGATGGTCCAGAATCTCCTTAAAAAAATGATTTTGTACCTATCTAAAAAAATAGTAAAAAAATTCTAAAAAATATAAAATTTGGTATCCAAGCATATTTTATTATGAAGATCATGTTGAGTGGTTCAGATCGACTGTTCGGACTTTGAAAATGAAGATAAAAGATGTGGAGCATATTGGAGCACAAAAAAAATGGTGCATTTGAATCCTCCTCATACTAATGTATGTGCACTATATATAAAAAAGAAACATTCAATGTTGTGCAATATTCTTAAATGCATTTATACAAGTTGAGTGAGTTTATTTATGTTTAATCAATTAGGAACACAATTGAAATACTATAAAAATCAAAACTAACAAATATTCTCCAAATATTATAACATAACATGCATGCGGATGAATTTATATTAGGCCAATCATAATATTAAGCAAGAAATTTGATGGAATGCATTTCTAGTATGTTGTTGTGTCTATAAATATTTTTGATCAATTGGTGTCATATTTCAAGTCACATAATCATCAAAACTGACAAAACCTTTCTTAATATTGTCATAAAAAAAAAACTTGCAGATAAACTTATTTCTGCTACATCAAAAAATATAAATCAAATAATATGTAAACAAGTCTGCAGAAATGCGTTAATTTAGAGCATGTTGTGTTCGTCAATTTATTTTCTAATTAATTGGGCCACATTTCAAGTCCATAACTGTCAAAATAAATCTATATGTTGTAAACATTATAAACTTAATTACACTTCATGTTTTTTCTCTTCTGAACTATTTATATATGTATATTTATAAAAAAAAAAGTTATTTACAAAAGGTATATTTGTATCTCTTTAGTCCTCTATACAAGCACCATAAATATAAACCTAACTCAAGATTATATAATCATGTTCTCCATGATCCTCATCTCTTTATCCAAAATTCGCCTAATTATGGATGTCTATCCCCGTATCATCGATTAAATGATGTACCAGTCTAGCTTTATCGACGAATGTCGTTCTATTACGCTTATCCCAATTAACAGACAGATATCCTCCCAGGTACTTGATTCAAGCAAATTGCAACGGCCAGCCCAGATTAATTCTATCTGGCCAAACTCAATTCGGTGCCTATTGAGACTGTAGGGGTCTGTTTTGAGATTCGTGCCATGTTAAATGGGCCGTCCAATCGTAATTTTCTTGAGTCAGGTAACCTGAGGTGATGTGAATTCATCCCAAACTGCCCTCTGCAGTAAGCTTGTAATCTATCAAAATGCATTTACATACTATCCTGACTTTGCACGTGAATTTATTTATAACGAATCAAAAGAATATTAAACATAATACAAATAAATTTGCTAAAATATATTTAAGTAAATTTATTTATTCAAATTCATACCAATTAGAACCACTACTACCGTGATTTTTATTTTTACCCAAAAAAATATATATTTTAATATAAATAACCAGGTTTTTAAAAGATTTTTATTTCTACTCAAACCGCTAGAATTATCAGCGGTTCGAATTAAAAATTCAAACCGCTAGGAATATCAGCGGCCTGAATTCTTAATTCGAACCGCTAGGATTCCTAGCGGCCTGAATTAATAATTCAAGCTGCTGATATTCCTAGCGGCTTGAATTCTTAATTTTATTACAAAGCATTATTTTATTATTTTATTACAAACCGCTGATATAAACCGCTGATATAAAATTTCATTACAAACCGCTGATATAAAATTTCATTTATTATTTTATTAAATGGTAATTTTTTACCGATAACCCTAGAAATTTATTCACCGATAACCCTAAAGTTATTTTTATTACAAAGAATTATATTATAAAAACTTATCAATAATATAAAATTTCATTTATTATTTTATTAAATGGTAATTTTCACCGATAACCCTAGAAATTTATTCACCGATAACCCTAAAGTTATTTTTATTACAAAGAATTATATTATAAAAGCTTATCAATAATATAAAATTTCATTTATTATTTTATTAAATGGTAATTTTCACCGATAACCCTAGAAATTTATTCACCGATAACCCAAAAGTTATTTTTATTACAAAGAATTATATTATAAAAACTTATCAACAATATAAAATTTCGGTGAAAAATTACCATTTAATAAAATAATAAATGAAATTTTATATTATTGATAAGTTTTTATAATATAATTCTTTGTAATAAAAATAACTTTAGGGTTATCGGTGAATAAATTTCTAGGGTTATCGGTGAAAAATTACCATTTAATAAAATAATAAATGAAATTTTATATTATTGATAGGTTTTTATAATATAATTTTTTGTAATAAAAATAACTTTAGGGTTATCGGTGAATAAATTTCTAGAGTTATCGGTGAAAATTACCATTTAATAAAATAATAAATGAAATTTTATATTATTGATAAGCTTTTATAATATAATTCTTTGTAATAAAAATAACTTTAGGGTTATCGGTGAAAAATTACCATTTAATAAAATAATAAATGAAAATGGTTGGCGACACAGTGAAGTTCACGGGATTTTAGGTTTGAATTAAGAATTCGGACCGCTAGGAATATCAGCGGTTCGAATTAAGAATTCAGGCCGCTAGGATTCCTAGCGGTTCGAATTAAGAATTCAGGCCGCTGATATTCCTAGCGGTCCGAATTTTTAATTCGAACCGCAAATATTCCTAACGGTTTGGGTAGAAATAAAAATATTTTAGAAACCTGGTTATTTATATTAAAATTTATTTTTTGTTGAGTCAGGTAACCTGAGGTGATGTGAATTCATCCCAAAATGCCCTCTGCAGTAAGCTTGTAATCTATCAAAATGCATTTACATATTATCCTGACTTTGCACGTGAATTTATTTATAACGAATCAAAAGAATATTAAACATAATACAAATAAATTTGCTAAAATATAATTCATACCAATTAGAACCACTACTATAATCGCAAAAAGGAGCAGATATATAGGTGCTCAATTAATTCCAGCTCTTTAGCCCAGAAGTTGACGAGCAAGCATTAATTGTTTCGTGCGCTAATTAGCTTTCCACATGCACCTCTGATCATCCGTTTGTTCACGTGTAAGGTGCACATGATCTTAGTTCCACCTAACCTCAACAAATTTACCAAATAATTCACTAAATAATACAAGCTAGCTTAATTCTGCACATATATACATACATACATACATACATATATCATCACGACAGTTCAATCAAATATTTTGGCGCGACCAAATTCTGTTGCCAACAAAGCCTTGTTTTGTGTTAACCCGGCATTATGGCTGTTAACCTGTCATTAGCAGCGCACCGGCCGCCAAGCATTTTTTTTTGTTGTTGCTTAATTTATATAAATTTATAGTTTTGTTGTGGTCAAGGGGGACAATTTCTAGCATTTTCTGCAAGCCCTCAAAAGATCGATAAAATACATGCAAGTCTAATTGGTTAAAATGTTTCATTGTTATCGTATTTCAATCATGAATCACATTCTTATTTCTGTCTTAAAAATTCAAACAATCGATTCAAACCACTCAACATGATCTCCTTAATAAAATGTACATGGAAAAACCGCAACAATAAGACATTCAGAGGAGCAGCGATACCGATTGATGTGCTGGTGCAGAAGATAATTCAAGAGGCGAGATTATGGCTTAAGAACTTTTAAAACTATTATAGAAATCAAATTCGATTTGATGTTTGATCAGAGTCATTAGATTTGGATCAAAATTTGTACATACAACTTTTAATTTGTACCTACTAAGCGCTCTAAAATATTGATACAAAATTAACGGTTTTTATCGAACATGAGGCCGACATGGGACTGCATTGAATCCTTTTATAAAAGTTACGAAAAAGATGTCGTAACACAAGTCACCCATATTTGAGAGTCTGTGTTTTCTGCATTAACTCAAAAGAGCATATTTTGAGTTTAATGCATCTCAGCTGTCTGATCAGATTGGAGTCAATTCAGTTCACTCCTATAACGCACGGAACACGGATCTCAATCAGACGGTCCAGATCTATTAACGCACGTTCCGTTAATGCAGAGAATACAAATTCCATATTTGAAGCATGGCATGACAGATATAAGATATTTGATTGGGGGCGCCATCGCCATGTTCCATCACCCCATGTTTCACGAGAGATGATGAGATCAGATTGATTGGTCGTGCGACAGCAACATGTCATGGTGCCAACAATGGAACGAACTATTTCATGATTAAATAATTATAATGTCCTTTTCTTTTCTGATTAGTGATTACTATCCTCTAGTTCTCTAGTCTTTTATAATTATATGCACAGTGTCTGGTCGGCCTAGATCTAGTCTCCAAAGTCTAAATAATCTAATTGCTTGGTGTGCATGGTCTCCGCCTCCCAGACCAAATCTAGTTTTTTAATATTAGAATCAATTAAAAAATTGCTTGGGTACCAATGATTAATAACCAGCAATTGCTGATCCTATAAACCTGTCCAAAGCATAATTTATTTATTTATCTTTTAGGAACTTATTAAATTGAAACATGTTAACTATTTCACTCTCTAAATTGCAAGACATACAAGACTCCTTTTATACAATATTCAATCATAGCAACCCCCCACCCTACCAAATTCAGATCTTCTCCGATACCGTAATAGGGAATCTTTTACAATTACTTGATCTGGACTGTTCTTTTTAACTTGGCACGAATCTCAAAGTCCAATAATACTGCCCCCTCCGTCAGTCCGAATCCCAAAGCAGTTGGGAGCTAACCTCAAACCGTAAAGTGAAGAGAATCTTTTACAGTAATGGAGAGGATACTTGTCCCCACCCTACCCCCTCCCAACGAGTCCGAATCCCCTAAAGTAACCCAATTTTTGAGTTTAGACGTGTACGGTGCCTATTCGGTGGTAGCGCAGGGGGCCAGTATTATTTGTGAGGTCCAGGTTCTTTAAGATTCGTGTTAGAGCACCTTGGACGGTTTGGATCAAAACTCAAAAATTGGGTTAATGCACTGGATCTGAATTCCCTCCCAACCCCCCACCACCACCACACACACGCCAATTGTACTAGTCAAAGTGGGGAGCCACATTGAATCATGATAGTGCCTACTAATGAATTTTGAAAACCGTATATTGATTTATGTATAATTGAGTTGTTGTCTATCTCTAAAGAAATTTGTCTACTCATAGACAACTCACAGTTTGAATTGGTTAATTCACAGCAGTCCGCAATCCGTTTGTCGTATCATTAAACCTTTTTGTCTGTCTCTGATAAAATTCCTGGCTATGTCCCTACTATTAGAGTAAATTTTAGCTCGGATATGTTACATAAGAAGGATTTAAATGCCTCTATTTTTTGTGTCTCCATCAAGCCTTCAATTTTAAAACTACGATAACTTAAGGGCATGTTCGTTTGTCATGAAATTGTGCGGGATGAAATTTGACGGGGATGGGAACTCACTTTTGAAAAAGTGTGAAGGCACGGGTACGCATGAGATTAATTATAGGAATGTGCTGAAATAGGTGTTCGGTTGTACCGTGGCATTAGTTGTGGAAAATCGTATTTTTCTTTCTAAATGCTTGATATTATACAATTATTTATTAATAAAATTATTAATAATGTAAATTAAATAATAATGCTTATTAATTATTATTTTATAAAATATAAACATTACTTATTAGTTATTAATTATTACTTATTTCTTATTATTTTATAAATATATATTTATAAACATTTATAAAAAAAATTAAACAGAAGTGGCAACTACCTTTGAAAATATATTTTAGATGAATTTTGAAATGAATGTACGAGTATGTACGGGAATGTGTTGAAATGAATGTTCGGTTGTACCGTGAGATTACTTGCGGCAAAATTTATTTTATTTTTAAAATGCTTGATATTATATAATTATTCTTATTAGTAAAATAATTATTATAATTAAATAACATTGATTAAAAGCAACATAACAATAAAAATATTTATTTGCTTAAATACATATATAATTCAAAAATACTTCATCATTTTATATTTTTATTTCAATTAAAAAAATAGAGATTATCTGACAAAATTGTTTTTGATATATATATATGCTCTAATAGCATTATAGCAACCATGTTTTTCCAAAAATAAATAAAAATCAACGTGCAACATTACTTATTTTGATACATAAAAGGTGGAATTTTGACCGCAGCAGAGACAGGCATTCGGGCAACATTAATTGCAAAATAATGCCGCCACGAGAAATACAGTATCCAATTATAGCACTGCCTGCTCTGTTTGTTAGTGCTGAAAAGGATATCTACTATATAAGCCTATAGCTACAAGTCAAAAAAATTGCGCACATTAAGCGGATACGGTTCCTTTTGAGTGTTTTGCACGGAGCAATTAATCAACCCCATTCCATGATCCGAATTTCTGGAATAATTCATTTCAGATTTAAGAAGAGGGTTCACCGTAAAAACCAAATTAATTTCTCACCTTCAGAGCATGAAATTGGAAATCTGGAGTACTGAGACATTTATTTTAGTTGAAGGATGTATTTACGTCTAATTTCCTCTGTGACTGGGTTGGAATTATATTAGGGACACATGTATAAACTGTTGTCTAAGCTCTATAAGAAAAATTAATGTTTATGAACCATAACAGTTATAAACTCCAAAGATATAATTCTAAGTTACGTGAATAAATCATTAGTTGAACTAACTATCATAAACAAGAATTTTATTCGATTACAGTTTACTTGAATAAATTATCGCATGTGAAGAATTATAAAATCCATCGTATAATGACCACTTATTTTTTTATTCTTGGCTTAAACTTCTAAGCTCCATTGTTTCTTTTGTTGGCCTATTTTGATTGGAGGTAATTAAATGAAGCAAAAGCAAGTCACATGTAGCAAGTAGCTCAGATGGATGGATGGGTATTGGGGAATGTGAGTAAGGCATGAAACGTGAACAAGTCGGCGAGTGTACGTAGCAGTCTAGGTTTTATGTACCGTTTTTGCTAGGAACCGGGAGTAGGTCCGATGGGCATCGGACCTACCTCGGTTCGACGGGTTTAATCACCATTAATTTTCTTTTAGATTCGTGTGAAATGCTTTGAAACCCGTGTGTTTATGTTTCAAGTTTCGTGCGCACAAATCACTACGTTCTCCTACGGTAGATCTGCCCATCGGAACCAAACTAGGTCCGATGGGCATCGGACCTACACCCAGTTCTTTTGCTAGAGGTAAGCAATAGTAAGAAAATGAGTTCGATTGGAATGAAAATGAGTTGGGTTGAAAAGAAAATGATACCTCTTATTCCGGAGAGAGTAGGCTGTATGGAAAATGGGATGAGCTCGCTCTGTCGCGGAATGATAGGCCGAGATATGCGTGAAGTTTGAAACTCGGGTTGGATTGAAGATATTCGGATTCTGACCTATGCGATATCTCTCTTAGCCAATGTTTTGACTCTTGTTTAATGGGTCTTTTTGTCTTATATAGTCTGTCCATAACCGTCATGATGCGCGGTTATAGGAGACTGGTCAGTTACTCAAACCATATCGACAGTTATCCCGCGCGGAGGTGGTGCAAGCCAATTTTGGGCTGAGTCTCGTGAGGTTGTACAAGGTTTTCTTATTGGGCCTTGTTTAGATAGAACCTAGGCTTTTCATATTGACTCTGATTTGGCCTCTTAAGGAGGTTCAAATCTCAGTTCCTTCATGGCCCTTAAAAGAATAGTTTTAAGGGCTTTTGAAACATGATCCTATTAGAAAATAAATTCAACTCAGGAGTAGACAAACTTATTTACTAGATGTAAGCAATAGTCCAAAAATACATGAATAAAAGTTATTTTTCAATATTCAACAATAAAGAGGTGCCTACCCTTGAAAGTTGAAACACTGGGTCTGCCATTGCTTATACGAGCAATTGAAACAGTGTTGCTTCCTTTGATAGAGCATAATCAGAAATTTATTGTGAAGAGCTGAATTTAGTAAGAAAAAAAATCTAGCAAAATACATTATTTACAAAGAAGTCTTGAATTAATAGGAACAATAACTTTTGCATGGAAGGTTATAAGTTTAAAATCTAATGAAAGATTCTTTTATGAACATTAATTTAAAAATGAAGAGCTTGTTTTTCGTCTTTATTTTAAAATAGTTAGGTGGCTATAAGAATCTCTATCTCATACATATACATAAAGGCTCCAACTCAACTTTCTTAGAAAAAGAATTGCATTTCTTTTTTGGGACCATAAGGGGGGTTGTCCTTTGGTTATTTTTAGAAATAAGGCGAACAAAAATAATATATTTACTGTTTAACGGGGAGGGGTGGGGGGTGGGGTTTGATATAGTATAACTATAATAGAGTGAGGCTACGGTACTATGCATAGCACGGATTGGTTCATGCTACGGCTCAATATTTGAGTTTTCAAAATTCTAACGGTCGATCCAAACTGTTTAACATGATTATAAAATGAATATGTACTTGCAAACCAAATTTTACATTTTTTTGATTTTTTTTACTATTTTTTTAGATAGGTAGAAAATAATTGTTTTTGGATGGTCCAGAATTTTCAGATCAAGTGATTTTCTACCTATCTAAAAAAATAGTAAAAAAAATCGAAAAAATGTAAAATTTGGTTTGCAAGTACATATTCATTTTATAATCATGTCGAACGGTTCGGATCGACTGTTAGGATTTTGAAAACTCAAAAAGTGAGCCGTAGTACGGACCAAATCGTGTTATGCATAGTACAGTAGCCTCACTCACTATAATATATATATATATATATATTATAGTGAGTGAGGCTACTGTACTATGCATAACACGATTTGGTCCGTACTACGGCTCACTTTTTGAGTTTTCAAAATCCTAACGGTCGATCCGAACCGTTCCACATGATCTCCATATGAATATGTACTTGCAAACCAAATTTTACATTTTTTAGAATTTTTTTACTATTTATTAAGCCACTTTGAAAATCGCTAATCCAATGGTCCAGCAGATTTTACTGTTGTGTACAAATTAGTGTTTTTTCAAAGTGGCTTAATAAATAGTAAAAAAATTCTAAAAAATGTAAAATTTGGTTTGCAAGTACATATTCATATGGAGATCATGTTGAACGATTCGGATCGACCGTTAGGATTTTAAAAACTCAAAAAGTGAGCCGTAGCACGGAGGGCCCTTATATACGCATAGCACCGTAGCACTGTCCTATATATATATATATATATATATATATAGTAGGGTTAAAATGCACCATTGGTTTTGTGCTCCAATCATGCTCCACGTCTTTTTCTCCGTTTTCAAAGTTCGAACAATCGATCCGAACCGCTCAACATGATCTTCATATTAAAATGTGCTTGGAGACCAAATTTTATATTTTTTCAAATTTTTTTACTATTTTTTTAGATAGGTTAAGAATCACTGTTTTGGATGGTCCAGAATCTTCTAAAAATAGTGATTTTGTACCTATTTAAAAAAATAGTAAAAAAATTTCAAAAAATATAAAATGTGGTCTCCAAGCATATTTTAATACAAAGATCATGGTGAATGGTTCGAATCGACTGTTCGAACTTTGAAAATGAAGATAAAAATGTGGAGCATGATTGGAGCACAAAATCAATGGTGCATTTTAACCCTACTCCTATATATATAGGAGTTGGCTACGGTGCTATGCGTAGCATAGAGGGCCTTCGTGCTACGGCTCAATATTTGAGTTTTCAAAATCCTAACCGTCGATCCAAACCGTTCAACATGATCTCCATATGAATATGTAATTGCAAACTAAATTTTACATTTTTTAGAATATTTTTTACTATTTTTTAGATAGGTAGAAAAACACTTGATTTGAATGGTACAACATTTTCAGATCAAGTGATTTTTTGCCTATCTAAAAAAATAGTAAAAAAATTCTAAAAAATGTAAAATTTGGTTTGCATGTACATGAATATATGGAGATCATGTTGAACAGTTCAGATTGACCGTTAGGATTTTGAAAACTCAAATATTGAGCCGTAGCACGGAGGCTCTCTATGCTACGCATAGCATATTAGCAATTTCCTATATATATATATATATATATATATATATATATATATTTTAAAAGAGGTTGGCAGTGGTTGCCAACTTTGAAATAGTATAATTTTTAATACCCTTACATCTCCATACATGGTCTGATCTTGTCTCCAAACTAATTCATAAAAAAATTCAAATATCTCTATCTGTCTCTCAAAATTCTACAACTAGAAAATTCTCTTCCCCTATCCACATGTCATACACCTAATAAACTGATATGAGTTCCATCTAAGCACTTCACTAGAATAAATACTTTAACTAATGTAGTTAACCATCATTACAAAAGTTATGTCATTTTAAGTCACCACTAGCGCATCACCCTCTGACAGCAATTAAATATGGATGAAACAATTTGGTATCAATTAATTACCAAATAGACCGTTTTATGAATTATGTGAGATGTCCTTTTCTTCTTGCCCAACTCCCCATTGCCCCTAATTAATAAAAAAAAAAACAGTCAAAATATTTGTGCGGTAAGGAATTTAACAGAGCACTTTTGACTTCATGAAGCGCAAAAACCATATAGAACGCTGTTTTGGTTTTTACAGTATGTGCGCTGCATGAAGCCAAAACTACTCTGTTACAATTCTTTAGCATAAATGTGATGCGTGAATTGTACCTGGAACCGGCCGGTTTAACTTCTAAAATCTCTACCAATACTAAAAGCACGCCACGTCAGCAGGCCGTTGAGAGCTGTCCACGGTTGTAACGGATCCTCTTTGCATCAAATATTATAGAGTCTGGCTAGTATGACATCGGTGTCATATGACATCAATTATAAAATTAATTGGATAGAGTTCAAACGACTAATCCAAACCGTTCAAACCGATTTATTTTATGAGTGATGTGTTTACATGCAAAAAATTTATATTTTCTAGTTATTTTAGTATCAAATCAAGCGGTCAAAAATGTTGAAAAATGAATGCATTAAAATTAACTTAAACACTTACACATTTGACCGCTTGACTTGATACTAAATAAATTCAAAAAATTATAAATTTTGCATATAAACGCACAACTAATTAAATAGATCGATTTGAACGGTTTGGATTCACAGTTTGAAGTCAATTCGATAGATTTTGGAGTTGGTGTTATATAGGCTGAAATGACACTGATGTCATACTAGCCAGACTCAATATTATAGGTCCCAACCATCAAGCTTGCTACAGGCAGTGTTGTAAATTAATGGTATGCGGTCGTCGGACGGACGGGTACCGTCAAGCGATTAATTAGTATGTGGCCGATTAAGTTTTTATTAAATTTATGTGTATATATCATAATTTAATAAAAATAATTTATTTAACTCATTAAACTTATCAAATAAACTTAATTTAACTTAGTTTTATTATTAATATAACATGACACTACTCTTATTTCTTCCTAACACATAAGCATTTTACATGTGTAAGTAACACATTTATTTAATGAAAAAATAAATTTGAGAATTAAGCTTTTTCAAATACTAATAACATATTATTTGAAAGAAATGAAACATTCTAACATAAAATTACTAAATTTAGTTTATGATAATAACTTAATTTCATGAATGAACACGTCGTACTAATTGAAAAAATTACATCAGTAAGAAAAATATATGATAAATAAACAGTAGAAGAATTAATCAATTTCAAAGTAAGTAAGAAGAAAAAACATATATAAAAAATATTGGATGTATATTCAAGCACAAATAAAACTACAATACAGGATTCATAAATCTTATTATCACATGCTATCATAGAAAAAAGAAATTTAAAAATAAATATTCATTGAAATAAACAGGAATAAAAGGGAATAAACGGGAATAAACGAACAATTAAACGGTAAAACGGCCGATTTATCGTTTTTATCCGCAAACATGCATCCGTAACGGTTTGGCCGCCGTTAACGATTAAACGACCATTTAATTAGCCGTTAAGACTGTTTTTTACAACACTGGCTACAAGCGTAAGGGAGTAAAATGGAGTTTGGATCCCTAAAGTAACTCAAATTTCGAATTTGGATCTGAACCGTTCCATCAGAATCCGAATTAAATCCAATCCAATTTAATTAGAGTTCATATAGCTCCTTTAATATTTGTGCGGATTTTTCAATTAAATCTGAGTTGCTTTAGGCGATCTGAATTAAGAAAATGTGCGTATTTAGACTCAAATTGTCTAGTTTAAAAACTTAACATGTCAATTGTCACAAACCAATTTTTTTTTTAAGAGAATTCAGAAGAAAACAAATTTATATGGATTACTATTTTTGCTATCATCAGTGCTATTAAAAATTTAACTAGTCAACATTATATTTAACTAGACAATATTATGAATAATTATCTATTTATTTTGAGTAATCTCCGGTGAACTTCAAGTGGTGGCGAACTTAACCGTTATTCGGAGAGGAAATAAATCTGTTGTTATTCCTTTAGAATAACATGAACTGTTATTCCGATTCTAACTGTTAATTTTTGTTAAAATTTGTGCATGAAAAACTTATTGTGTTGAGATTCATGTATGAAAAAAGTTTGAACGGTTGAAATCGGAATAACAGGTTCCTGTTATTCTCAAGGAGCAATCCCATAATTGAAGATAATGTAGTAAGTTGAATATTAAGACACAAAAGATGAACCATAATTTGCTCTGGGATGGACTAAATGCTTACTTGGGAGTGTTTACCATTTCATAATTTTAAATTTTTTAATTATGTATATTAAAATTTAATTGACTGTTTTATAAGTGTGTAGATCATTTTAGCCTCCTTATAAATTGTTAACATGTAATATATGTAATGTAGCTTAGTGCTTAAAATTTTACTTGGTGATTGCAGAGACTTAGTTTATATTCCAACCATTATACATTTTACATTTCAGTCCCACCAATGTACATTTTCTAATTCAGCCCCTGCATTATCCTGAAATAAATCCACGAGATGAACTCCAACATGCTTATGGTGCTCGGTCGACAAACATCTTGTGGTGTTCGAATAACTTCCAGTGGTACTTCGAGCATTTGCATCCCTGAAACTATTAGAGTTTCTAATCTGACGTGGCAGTTGCTAAACCAGTTTCAGGGATGTAGATGAATTTCTTATTTAGCAACTTTGCTTAATAATTTCTTATTAAGAAATCGTTTATAAACTCTGACGTGGCAAAACGATTGGCCTGTATTCGCTAAAATTAGTTTAATTTACTGCTGATGTGGCTTATTAATTTTATTTTACTGATGATCTGGTTTATTAGAAACTCTAAAATTAGTTTCAAGGATGTGAACATTTAGAAACTCCAGAGTTTATAATTTCTTAAAAGCAGTTAACAGTTATTTAGAAACTCTAAGAGTTTTAGGGATGTAGATGTTCTTAGAATTCAGATTATAGTGTCTTAAAATTTATCTTGTATATTCCTATGGGGCTTAGTTTATTTTTTCCTAAGCTTTGGGTTTAATTTATGTTCATATTAAATTGTCTCAAGGTTGTGGTTTCATATATACTGTTAAGGTTAAATTATCGTAGGGTTGAAGTTATTTTTAGTTATGGTTAAGTTATCATATCCAGGTTAAATTGTCTTAACATTCACCTTAAAATTGTTTAGTGTTTAGTTTAGTTTAGTTTGTTTATGTTTAAAAAATTTAGTGTTAATATTATTTCGCATTATCAGGGTTACTTTAGTAATTAGAGCATCTTCGAAAGTTTGTCGGAGTTTTGTCGGAACATAAATTAGCAAGTTGTTCAAAGTGGAATTAATCAGAGAAAATTGTTGACTAATTAAAAATTTTAACAGTAATAAATAAATACTACATGGGTTCCAGTTGAAAAAAACAGAATTTTTTTTATTTACCATCTTTAAAAAAACCAAAAAACCATTGTTTATAAAATTTTCATATTTATTAGATCCGCAACATTAAACTGCAGTACCAGCAGGTTGGTACTGCAGTTTAAAGTTGCGGACCCAACAGTACATTTGATATGGCACTAAAGTCATTAATTTGGGTTCGCAACTTTAAACTGCGGTAACAACTTATTAGTTTACTAATATCGTAGTTTAAAGCTGTGGACCTGATAAATATAGAAATTTTCAATAAAAGTGGTTATTGGTTTTTTTTTTTTTTTTAAGATGGTAAGTTTAAATATATGGTGAAAAAGATGCAAGTGGTCTTCTTAAAAAAATAGAACTGTTATTTAATTATGGCCCTACTTTATTCTATAATAAAAGCCAAAATAAAAGGTAAAACCTATGAAAATGCTATAATAGTTAGAGCACCATAACTTATTTAATTTTTTTTTCAGTGCTTGAAGCGGCAAGTTTGTTATAATATCATTATCGCTATTATTGTTGCTATATTACATCTTACAATGAAACTTGATTAAAAAGGTCATTTACATCGGTTGTCAATTTGTTATTAATTGAATTCTCCAACTCTTAAGTAGTCCAAGTTGCGGTACTATGCATAACGCATAGAGTGGGAAAAATGGCACGCCGGAGCCGGCTCCGTCACGGAACGGCACGGAACGGCACGGCACGCGTGTCATTCGCGTGCCGTGACTCGCGTGTCCCGTGCCGTGACCATTCGCGTGCCGTGACCATCTTTTGAAACTTTGGCACGGCACGGCACGGCACGTGAAAAATTTAGTCACGGCACGGCACGACACGTAATCACGCGAGTCACGTGTAATTAGGACCATTAGATATTGATTTAATGGTGAATCTTGAATAAATTAATTTAAAGTATGAATAAATGGTCACGCGGGTCACGGCACGTTTAGGCACGGCGTGACTCACGTGACGTGACCATTCGCGTGCCGTGACCACCCCTTGACATTTTAGTCACGGCACGGCACGTGAAAAATTAACTTGGTCACGGCACGGCACGGCACGAGACCAAAGTCACGGCGTGTTAGTCACGGCACGGCACGGCACGTTTTTCCCTCTCTAATTAACGCATATTAATATGTATTATAAATTTATATTTTCATTTTTAAAATTCAAATAGTTCAAAACCATTTAGAATTTTATTACTATTTTTGAAATAAATATCACTACTTTCAAATAGTTTAGAATTTTTAGATCAAGTTATTTTTTATCTATTTAAAAAAATAGTAAACAAAATTAAAAAATTAAAAAATTAAAAATAAAAATTTATTTACTGCACTTTTTAAACTTATTTCAAGAAGCTAATGTTAAATCCCAATAAAAACTTAATCTGGAATTTTTTTTTTATTTCTCTACCTAATAACTTAATTAGGAATTAGTTATTAACTTGTTTACAGTGAAATTGGATTTACTCATGAGCCACAAGTCCCAAGCAATTTTTTTAAACATGTAATTAAATTTACGATTAAACTGATTAAGCTGTTCTTTTAGACAGTTCGACATTAAATTTTTCTAAAAACACCACGTTTTCAAATAATTATTAAAGAATGATTAAATTGTTAAATAACACTCCACCATTACAAGTTGCTAAATATTTATTAGAAACTTATCCACAAGTTACAGGTTCGGATTTTCTGTGTCGTTTTCTCTGAATTTCTCCGTATACACTGATGCTGGATCCGACTCTGCTGCTTTTCAGATCCCAACCATTCAAAATTTTTCATTTGCGTATCTCGATAAAGAAACTTTTTCATGCACAAATCTCAACGAATTTGAATGGTTGAAATCGGAAAAACAGAATCCTGTTTTTCTTAGAGAAAAACAGCAGCAGAGTCTGATCTGAGATATACCACTTACAAGTTACAAGCAATCTTATTTTATTTTATATAGGGGGTTTTGTGTGAGCATAAATGATTTGTTAGTGATTGGATTCAAGAACGATTACAAATAAAAAAGACACAAAGGATTTGAAATATATTTTAGTCATGGGACTCGATAGATTGTTTCCAATAGGTAGTTTACTTGAAATTAAAAAACAAAACAAAAAAAACAGAGAAAAGGAAAATTAAGGAAGAAAGCTGACTCACAACTAAAAGCACTTCGTTTCTCTTATTTGTTTAGCATAAGACATTTATTAACCAACTATTACGGCAAAGCCATCTTATCCTCTACAATAGTAAATTGCAGATTCGTGCAATTTGACGTTTGGTTCTAAAAAATGATGGAAATAGAGAAATATTGAACTCCATTGTATCATTTAATGATCTCGTGTAAGCGTCCAAAACTAGATTTATCAATGTTTAGAACTTTTTATTATTATTTTAAACTAAATGAAATGAATAAATATTTCAATTAATTGACATGAAAGGTATGACTATTGTACTATACTAATTTGAATTTTTTTATTATGAAAATGCACATAGAAAAAGTTTTTGAACCCACTATACAGGGGTGCAAATGGGTCGGATATTATCCAACCGTATCCTCATCCGTATCCGAAAATTAGATACGGATATCCGATATCCGAATATTCGTGCGGATACGAATACATATATGGTTTTGAATTTAAATTATCTGTATCCGAATAGTAAATTAAATACCATATAGTTTACTTTTATAAAAATATTTATGTATATATATATACGGATATCCGATATCTGATCCGTATACGTATCGTATCTGGAAATTAAAAGCGGATACGGATATGGTTTTACCACTATCCGATCCGTTTGCACCCCTACCACTATATAAATTCAATATTATTGTATATTCTCTTTGAAATACATTTATTGGCTAAAAGTTCAGTTATGATTTTAATCTAATAAGATGGTATAAATTATAAAATTATATTGATTGACATATCAATTTTCTGTTGTACAATTTTGATTATAAATTTAATAAATATTTGAATTAAAAATGATATATATTACAAAGTTCAAGTTAAAAAAAATCTTACCACGTGAAACAAAATTTGCTTACTCACAACATTTCTTAAATATTGAACATCTTATAGCAATTAAATAAAGTTGCTATGGACTTAATATCGACATTAATTTAGATATTTAATATTGTTCACTGTTTATTGATTAATGTTTTATTTTAAATTTTTACTGTTTAATGATTAATGTGTCATGTGTAACGTTTAATGTTTAATTTTTTTAATATTTAAAGTTTAATGTGTGATGTGTAATGTTTAATTTTTAATTGGATGAATAATTTCACTGGCGTGCAATTTTCTGAGAAAAGCGGATGCTGATTCCCTCTACTCATGTGACCCACCTCCACCCTTTAATATAAAATTCCATCGCTTCCATGTGAACCTCTGTTCAATGCTCCGCTCCAAGATCCGAAGCCAAGAAACCAAAGCAAACAATTAATTCTGAAAACAATGAAGCTTAGCAAGCAAGAAGGCGGGAATAGCCAAAAAACGATGAGGAGGAATAAGCACAAGTGCAGCGCCGTTGCCGCCACCGCCACATCTTCCTCTGACGACGAAGGAATAAGGCGAGGAGGTTCATGTGAGAGGAATAACAGTCGGAATACGGTTGTAGTGGGGATAAAGCTTGATGCGCAGAGCAAGGAACTTCTCACTTGGGCTCTTGTAAAGGTCGCGGGTCCTGGCGATCGTGTTTACGCCATCCATGTCGTACCTGGTATTGTTATTCCATAGCTATTCCACTGCTCGGTATTGTTTTGGTTTACTTTCAAAAGTCTGGTGCTTGGATCTATAAAACTAATTAGTTTTCATTCGAAACAGATACTAGAACTTTTTAGACTTGAGGTTGCAAATGCTGGTTCCTTTTTTCGAATCATTTGGTAGGCACCTATCAGTATATATATTCCTGACTTTCTTAATTTCATTTAGTAAAATCTTGCTCTTTCTGAGCCTACAATATAAATTATTAACACAGTAATATATATGAAGTAGTAGTTTCTGCTCTAAAATTATTGCAAGAATTTCTTCTATGTTTTCCTTTGCTTGGGTGCTTGTTTATTTGCTTATTTCTTCATGTATTTTGGATGTTTAATTTCATGACGTTGACCCCACTAATATTGAACCGCTGTTATTTTTTATTCCAAAATTTTGAAATATTTCCCATTTCTAATTGTTTGTGTTGATTCTTAATTTCTTATAGATCCATCGAACTTCAGTAAAAGACTGGAGGAATCCTTGGTCTCTATACTCTCTGTCTATGATGGGTTCTGTAATCTAAAGCAGGTTTAATACTATCCCAATTGTCAATTATTTCTTAAAGTTTGTTTTTACAACTGTTAAAATTGCTGTTGTTAAACAAACTACTCTGATTCTCTGATCTGTATAGGTTGATTTAAAGCTCAAAATTTGCCGAGGCCGTTCTGTACATAAAGCTTTGGAACTGGAAGCAATTTCACATGGTGCAACAAACTTAATTGTAGGAGTCACCAAGAGTACTTTTGGGTATGTAATTATTAAATTTTTCTTTTCGTGGAACTACTTAATGCATTGTCCCAGTAAGGCAATAAAATACCGTGCATTCTGTTGGAAAAAGATTATATCTAATATGCCTCTTTAAAGCATTCTAAGATGGTACCTACCCTTTCCCATAATACCCAAATTACTCCTATTTGATTCATCATCAGTAGTATTCACTAATGGTCCGTCTGACATCATTTGTACTAAATCGAGTAACTGCGACATAATTAACATATAATAGTTTTGTATTTTGAATTTTTGATGAATAGAATAGGGTGATTCTTTTGTATTTTTGTAGTTTCAGATAATTCACAGATGTACTTCTGTAAAATTTAATATGTTTTGTAGGGTATAGATGAGATTTATCATCCTACAAGCATATTGAGATTTTGATATTATCTGAGGGTATATATAATGGTATGCTTTCACTAACAGTTGCAATTTGATTTTGAAATAGTTCACCATCTACTTCTATGGCCAAGCATTGTGCAAAGAGATTGCCAGAGACTTGCTCTGTTCTTGCAGTGAGCAATGGCAAAATTATTTTCAGGAGAGAAACAGTACCACATACCAAATTCAAAGGTAATCTTCTATTATTCTCAATTGGAATTAGTTTTATCCACAGAAATGCTTTATCACAAGAATTTTATTGCTGGTGTTCCCAAAATTGAGAATATGTACTTCTTGACCCTTATCTTGTTCTGTTTCTTTTTTTCATTTTTGTCGGATTGCAGCTTGCTTGTGGTTTATTGCAAAATTGACAAACTATCAATTTTTTCATTTTTGTTTTGATTTTTGATATATATATATACTGGAAAAAAAAGGAAAAGTTAGTACTAATTTGCAGTCTTTAGAATATTCTAGCTTGATTATTTATATTTTAGACTACAATATCTTCTTAAGGCCATTATGAGTTCATTACAACTCGACTATCCTAATTGCCATAGCATATTTCTCTTTTTCTTATATTTTCAGATGATTATACAAGCGACCCTTACTGTGAGCCCTATTATGAAGCCAAAGCGGCACCCATAAAGAGTTACTCCATTTCAACCAGTTCAAAAACCAAGGCAGCACCAGCACGCACAATTTCTTTACCATCTAGGTCTCCTACCTTACAGAAAGAACGGAGAATTATACCTCCTTATACCCCCAACAAATATGATTTATTATCTACAGCGGAATCCAATTCGAATTTGGACCCTACATCAATCGGGGTCTCACCAGATGTCACTCCTGGTTGGCCCTTCTTAAGAAAAAAACCCATGCTAGAGAGGAAATTTGCTTCATTAGAAAAGTCGAATTTGTCAGTTGTTCAATGGGCTATGCGTCTCCCTAGCCGGTACACGTCCGTGTCTCCATCTCGCCAGAATTTTAATTTTGAGCATAAAATGGGCATGTTTGAGACCACTGTAACTGGTTTCTGTTCTGAATTGGACAAAACTGAAGTAAAGAAATTGCCGCCGGAGTTGGTTTCATTACAAGAGAAGTATAGATCGATATTTACACTCTTCAGTTATAGTGAACTTCAACAGATTACATCTAACTTCGCACCTTGTATGTTCTGTCTCTCCATTTCTATCTCTATCTCTCTTTTAACACAGACACAGGCACAATAAAATTGGTTGTACCTTGGAAATGCAGCACATAGTCGTCACATGTAAAGACCAGTATTGTCATATTCCAATCTATACTGAGTGGAACCAGTTGAGCTCTAAACAGAATATGTTTGTCGTGATTGTTCTTAATTGAAACATTTGGAATTTCTTCTCTAGTTTTGGTACTGATCAATCAATTAATTTGACACGAAACTAATTGGTTGATATGTGAATCATGTCATTTCAGAATGCAATGTATAATTGGAAAAAAAAAATTTGCAGGGAGAATAATAGGTAAAGGAGGCAGTAGTTGTGTATATAGAGGTTGTTCATCAGACAATCTAGAGTTGGCTGTGAAGATTTTGAAACTTTCTGAAGAGAATATGAAAGAATTTATTTCAGAAATTGAGATATTAGGCGAATTACAAAATGATAACATTATATCATTGGTGGGTTTCTGCTTTGAAAATGACAGTCTGATTTTGGTCTATGAGTACTTGTCAAGAGGTAGTCTGGAAGAAATTCTGCATGGTGAGTCTTAAATTTTGATTGACACCTTTCAATTTATTATAATTTATAATGTATGTCTTGAAACATGCAGCTATCTTTTCATGGGAAGGAATTGTTTTTATGTTGGCAGCTCCCTTTAATTAACATTTCAGCCTTTCTGGCAAAGTGATTTTTATTTACTTGCTGTACTTATTATTTGTCAGGCGGGAAAGAACATAAGGATACATTTGGTTGGAATGAGAGATATAAGGTTGCGCTAGGTGTAGCCAGTGCATTGAATTATCTGCATGGTCATGGCAATCACCGACCTGTCATCCATAGGGATGTTAAATCTTCAAATATCCTTCTCTATATGGATTTTGAACCAAAGGTAAATCCCAACATTGATTCTATTTTGCATCCTGTTTTCTTATGATATTGTACCGGATCTTATTTTATCTTTGATTTTGCTTAGCTGTCTGATTTCGGGCTAGCATTGTGGGCATCAGATTTGACATCACGGACAACATGCAATGATGTTTTAGGGACCTTTGGGTTAGCTTCCTTTTTCACTCCTAATTTATTTTTTTGTGAACTTACTTTTTCTTAGCCACAGGCATCAATTTTTTAACTTAAAATTTTTATGGCAGATATTTGGCCCCAGAATATTTCATGTATGGCAAGGTTAATGAGAAAATCGATGTGTATGCTTTTGGAGTAGTGCTTCTCGAGCTTATTTCTGGAAGAAAACCTGTTAGCACTGGTTGCCCGAAAGGCCAAGAGAGCCTTGTTATGTGGGTAAGTGAACTATATTCACAAAATATTATCAAATTATGCACTCCATCCCAAAAATAATTCAACTGTTCATTATGATGGTAGGCACATTTGACACTGCAAGAAGGAAAAGTCGGGCAACTTTTGGATCCTTCCCTACCAACTGAATCTTGTTCTGACCAAATTGAGAGACTAATTCTGGCTGCTTCTCTCTGCATCAGGCGGGCCCCACAATCACGTCCTCACATAACAATGGTAAGTTTTTTCAGTAAAGGATATTATAACATGAATAATGATGCGTGAGTGTACCAGCCGGTTTCTGATGGTATGAATCATTGTTTTGTGGAATGCTTTGGCTTCCATTCCTATTATGTGTTTATTTAAATTATTGGAACTTATAGGTGAATATGAAGTATATATGACAATATCATCTGATGCACTCATGGATGTTATTCAGGTTTTGAAGCTACTACAAGGAGATAAGGACATGCTCAGGTGGGCCCGGTCACAGATCAGTGGTGTATCAACAGAGTGTGGGGTAGAAGATAATGAAATTATTGGGATACGAGATAACAAAATCCAGTCATACATTAACCTTGCGTTCCTTGACCTAGACGATGACTCGGCCTCTGTGAGCAGCATCGAAACTCCCAACTTCATCACAGCAAATACTTCCTTGGAAGAGTACTTGAAGGGGAGGTGGAGTCGTTCGTCAAGCTTCCAGTGATTTAGCTTCTTAATTTTGTGTAAATTTTCTGTTGTTGGTCTATGAAGCGAGGTGGAATGGCATAATTATGTCCTCTAGACCTCTTTGTTTGAGAAAAATTATTTGTTGTTCCAGGAGCCATGTTTTGTTTCTGTTCCAGTATTGGTTTTCCTGGAACAATCAATAATTTCTCCTGGTTTCATTTTCAGCTGAGTGATGGAATGAGTTCTCAATCAAAGGTTGAGAAGCAGTGGATCGAATTACTCTAGCTTTTTGTTGGAGGTATAGAGAGAGCAGAGTTGCTTCTAATTTAAGATCTTCTGGAACGGAAGATTGTCTGGTGTAAATATGTGATGGTGGGAAAATTAATCTTTCGCGAGGAAGCTGTCGGGGTCATGATTTCTATAATATGGATGCTCAATTTTGAACTGTAAATTCGCTGCTTTGTTGCTTAACTTAGGTAGTGTACCTTCCACTATGTACATATCAGCACGTACCACGGTACGTGTACTTTAAATTTACAACAGCTTTTTAGAAGCTATACATAACATAAACAAAATATACCTTTCAAACCGCTCACATTTGGTTGACATAAACTTGTGACCTGATAAACATAAATTTTGCGTAATTCAGCACGCCCACATAAAAAAAATCCTAAATGTCTAGTGCAAGAAAAATAAAAGCTTAAAAGCAGTAAAGGATGAGACATCAGAATACACAACGTTGTTTAGACAACAAAATTCATATTTTGTAACTGATTTAGACAATCATAATCTCACAAAACCTACAGCAGTGCGACAACCAAAACATGACCGTGTATCTCTCAAACTAGACAAGACACAATATCATAGCATGAGTTACAAGGCACTAGAATTGGCATCCATATTCATAGACAACAAAATAACTGCCCCAAACCCATACCCCACATACATTAGAAAGCAAAGAGTGGTGAGTTGCATGGCTGCCCACATATCACTGCCCCAAAGCAGGGTCAGTCTTCTCAAGTGCTGTTAAAAAGTTGAAGTCCTTAGTTAGCAAAACATCAGAGGATTAATTGTAGAAAAACAAAAATAAAGAAACAAAGAAGCTTACTGTTATAGTTAAGTAACTTCTCAATGAGGTCAACATGAGTCATGAGCATGCGCCGACAACAATAGCGTACCAAGCCCAATGCATCAAGAGCATCACTGAACGCAGCAAAGGAATTGTTAACAAAAGAAGTTACAAAACCAATACAAGAGAGGCAAAATACTGGAAAAATGAAATTATTAATGAATAACAAACATATGAGAGCAGGAAATATAAATTATTGATATGGTCTTGAGAGTGTTAACCTATATGAAGGATGGTATTGGAATAAGGGTCATGGCCCATTGACAATGGATTAACTTTGACATAACTAGACAACCATCAAAAATAACTTTGAATAATATTATTCAACATTTGGTATGTGATTTACGTGATCAAAAAAACTATATGAAATTTGCAATGATCTATATTTCAGTCTTTGATAAAATATTAAATAACTAAAAAATTGCATGAAATTCAATGCACAAACTAACCTGTAGGCCCACAACATGTCTAAACTTTTTTTCTATTTTGAAATTTTTGTTGGCCTGATTTGAAACTATTGTCATGTCAAATTAACAAATTGTCAACAGATCATCCTTAAAAATAAAGGAGGCAAACATACTCAATGTAAACCAAAATAAAATATTACAATTAGCCTATACGAGCTATAAAGCGGAAATAATTCCAATAATGTCTAATTTGGTGTGTATCAAAATTCTCAGGGTTTTATTTCAAAGAAAAAATGAAAATGAATGAGAGAGAAGTAGAGTTTCAATAACAAGTCTAATTTGGTGTCTCAAAACTTGACCATGATTCTCAGTGTGTAACTTCAAAAATAAAATAAAATAAAATGAAAGAGAGAGAGATTTACCCCTCAGTATAATCAGCCTGTAGAAGGTCGAGATATGTATCCCATTTGTTTCCAATCACCTACAGATTAGAAGAATTTTAACCATTTCTCAGCAAATAAAAAAAACAATTAAAAAAATATAGAAAAGATAACAGATTCAAAGGTAAACAAACAACAAGGCCACTCTCACATACTGTACAAATTTAAGGGTTCAAATTCAGGACAGGCTGTTTAGGCATTCATAACTACAGTCTACGTGATCAGAAAGCCTAAATTTATATCGAGAAGGATCTCTACAGAGTGAGGCATCACATATGGATTATACCGTTGCCAGATATATCAGAACAAATAGTACTTCGATACAACACATTTGTCATTAAAACCTAGACAAAGGAGAAACTAATGATATGTTTCTGTACTTAACATGACAAGTAATATCATATCCTCACAAAATGTCAGGAACAAAACCCTAGTCGACTATAGAGCATTTGGAGCAAGGAAACCAAAACAGTAACCTATTTCAGAGAAAATAAAATTAACCGGACGCCCAGACGAGTCAGAAACCTGAACAAAAACGCCCCGAATTAATATTAACCAAACCCCTGGACATATCAATTGAATATTCGAGAAAAAAGAAAAAAACTGAACTCCTCAGCAAAAAAACCTAAAAATAAGCCTTAAACGCCTTGAAAAGGGGGGCATATGTAGACGAGAACCTTTCCGCAGGTGAAACATCTAACGGGAATGATCATCTTCTATGGAACTGTCTGAGAAAAATCGCCGAGAGAACTGTGGCGAAACTCTGCACGCGCTAAACCCTGCGGCCGACCTCGCAAGCAAGAGAGGAGGAAGTGGTGGAGACGGGAGAAGTCGTTTGCTTGCTTCTTTTATTGCGAATGGTGTTGCGGCGCTAGTTATTGGGCTTGGGCCTAGGGCCTAGGCGATGTAATTTGAGACCAGAAAGCCCGAAAGTTGTTTGGTCTGAACCCGTTTTTATTTCAATTTGCTGGTCCAGGTAATTTTAACAATCAAAAGGATAAGGGTAATTTTGGAATATTTCCTAATCCATTCCCGCCGAATCCCATCAGTTTTTGCGAGATTTCATTGGATCAAAACTCAAAAGTTTCTCGTCGAATCGCATCAAAAGAAATCAACTCCTGTGGTCGTGTCAATTCTATTTCTTGTTTTAAAGGAGGAATTTTGGTTCCGATCAGACTGCAAGTGAAACGGAGCGTGGCCATCCCGTACCTTTTTTTTTTGGAGGAAAAGCCCTAGGTGCTTTAATTAAATCATGGTTCTACATTACATGGTGCCAGAAACTGCACCTTAGGGGAAAAATAAATAACAGACAGAAAATAAAGAAAATCATATCTGTTACATCCAGTTTTGCATCTCACAAATCTATCTTATTTTATATTTGAAAGAGTGGATTGAGAGTCTGTTCCAGTTTCAAGTGTGAGATAGCATTGTATGTCTGTATGGGTGTTCCTCTTGCTGTTTTTCCTATTTTACGCGCCCAATTTGCCATGTAATGTGGTGTTTGCATTGCCTCTCTAAGTGTGTGTTCAATTCTCATAGCATGTTGATATCTTGTATACAGTTGAATACAATTTCCCACTGTTTCTACTGCTCTCCATAACGGGAGATCCTCCATATTGCCTTCAATATATATATAATGACCTGTACCAAGGTTTTGCAATCCGAGAATATATATGCAGAGGGGTTTAGTGTTTTTCCCCTCTATCATATACCTCATAGCTAACCACACAGCCTCCGCCTCCGCATGGAAGGAGTCTGATGCTGTAATGTGTGCATAGTTGACATACATGAGGTCTCCCCTTCTATTGTAAACTGCATGCCAGTCCCATACCTGTACCATATTTCTGATCCCAAAATCCATTCAGGTATTTAAATTACCTTTGTAATTACCTGTCTTGTTATCGGTGGTCGTGAGCCTCCTACATGCATGAACATGGCTTTCTTTAGAATACCTCCGGGTATCGGTTTTGAAGTTGAGAAGAGTTCCTCATTTCTTGCCTTCCATAAGGACCATAGTATGTTGCAGAAAATTGGTATTTAGGGCACTTGTAGGGTTTGAGCTATGCTTTTGAGTGCTTCTGCAAACCCTAAGGGTAGAGCTTCTACTTTCAGTGGGATCTAAGACGCAAACCATGTTGCCCTTTGTTGAGAAATAAGAAAATAAACTCTGTATAGAATCATAGGTTGTTTAGGAAGGAAATCCAATTAGCATAAAAATTGTAGCTGTCAGGGCAAATTAGGCACCTAGCTTAATTCCCTCAATTAGGCAAAATACAGAATCCATATTTTAGGCAAGCCACCAACGGCTACAAGAGAATTTAGGCTATATAGAGCCATGTAATACCTTTGTACAGAAATAACTTCAATAAGAAAATTGTGTTTCAGTTCATCATTTTTGTTCTTTCATCACATCACAAAATTTATTATGGTATCAGAGCAGGAGTAACTCCTGTAAATCAAGCATCAAACTAACAGAGGGTTTAGAGCCGACAGAGCCAAAACACCCCAGATTCAAACATTCATTTACCAGCAAACCCAGAAAACCCCATAAATCATGTCTCTATCAACCGATAACACTAAAATTACCTCAATCATACTCAGCGGCAACACAGATTATGTTCCATGGTCAAGATCAGTAATAATAGGCCTTAGTGGCAGAGGCAAATTAGGGTTCATTGATGGAACCATAAAAAAACCAAAACCAGCAAAATCAAATGAGACAACTCAAGAAGAACAGGCGAAAATAACAGAATGGCAAACAACAGACCACTTGGTCATGTCCTGGCTCATCAACACCATGGAGCCAAAAATTGCACGCCTATGCATGCTTCTGAACTCATCCAAAGGAGTGTGGGATAAGGTAAAAAAATTATACGGTCAACAACAAAATTTCGCTCATATTTTCAATCTTAAACAGGAACTATCACAAATCAAGCAAGGAAGCAAAAATAGTTCTCAATACGGAACCGAGGTACTGACGAGATGGGAGGAGCTCCAACTCTACCTCCCACCTACAACAGACCCTGAAGAAATCCAAAAAAGGGCAGAACAAGAATTAGTGTACACTTATCTTGGAGGCCTCGACCCGAGTTTTGAAGCCATTAGATCTCAAATTCTCTACTCCTCCGAGTTGCCGTCAATAGACTCGGTAATGGCCACCATACAGAGAGAAGAGACACGGCGCACTACCATGAATGCCCAAAACGAGGCCGACACTGCAGAAACCAAAGCTTATTCTGCTCGAAACCCTAACCTGAATCTCCGAGAAGGGGCAAAACCGAGGGGAGCACCCACCAGCACCGACAAGTGCGACCACTGCAAGAAGCAGGGTCACACCCGCGACGCTTGTTGGAACCTCCATCCCCATCTGAGACCCAACCGAGAGAAAGGGAACAACGCTGGCGGCGGGCGAAAGTGGGAGAAAGAGAGAAAATTTGGAGGAAACGCTGGAAGAGATAAGGGGTCAGAAGAGGAGACGGATCCATTCGCTAGGGAGAACAATTCATTGGGTTTTTCTGTGGCGAGTAATGGACAGCTAATTCAACTACTATCTCAATTGAATAATATGCTGCAGAGTAATTCCAACAGTAGCAAAGGTTTGTCTACAAACTCCTTTATTTTAAATTTATCACATATTGTACAAAAAATTAAACAACCGAATAGCTTAGTAAATAAAAAAATCAACCGAGACAATCAAAGCTGTTCAAAATTAGATAATAACACTTGTAAATATGACAAACTTGCAAATCATGTACCAAACCGAGCCAATATTTGTCAAAATTCAAACAATTGGATTATAGATTCTGGTGCCACCGATCATATGACCTTTGACCAAAATAAATTACAAAATTTCAAGAAGGTGAAAGACTCTCAACATGTAACTGTTGCAAATGGAAATAAAGTTCAAATTTGCGGTTTTGGTACTACCAAATTTTTTACAAAAGATGTAAAAAATATTTTGTGCTTACCAGACTTTCATTCAAATTTATTATCTGTTGGTAAAATAACTCAAGATTTAAATTGCGATGTAATATTCTCACCAAATAAACTGATATTTCAGGACCGAGTATCAGGGAAGAAGATTGGTGAGGGAAAGTTAAAAAATGGTTTATATTATCTTGAAGATAATATTAATAAGTGTTTTGTATCATTAAGTCCAATAAACCGTGACAAGTTGTTGCATTGGAGATTTGGCCATCCGTCTGATCAAGTTTTAAATAAACTTTTTTGTCATAATTTAGACTCAAGTAATTGTGATGTTTGTAAGTTTGCAAAACAAACGAGGTTACCTTTCCCTTTATCTACAAGTGTATCAGATAAATGTTTCGATTTAATTCACTCGGATGTTTGGGGACCAGCCCCAATTGATTCTTATAATAATTTTAAATATTTTGTTACATTTATTGATGATTATTCTCGCACTACTTGGATTTATCTTTTAAAAGCAAAAAGTGAAGTATTTTCTCGTTTTCAAGAATTTATTAATTTTATTGAAAATCAATATAGTGCCAAAATCAAGATTTTTAGATCAGATAATGGTACAGAATATGTGAACAAAATATTTTTAGAATTTTTCAAACAAAAAGGAATTTTACATCAAACCACATGTATTAATACACCAGAACAAAATGGAATTTCAGAAAGAAAAAATCGACACCTTCTTGAAGTCACTAGATCACTTCTTTTCCAAAGCAATGTTCCAAAAATTTATTGGTCAGATGCGGTGTTAACTGCAACGTATATTATAAATAGGTTGCCAAGCCCAAGGTTAAAAAATATGAGTCCTTTAGAAATTCTAAAAAAAATAGAAAAATAGACCTTGACCATATCCGAGTATTTGGGTGTACATGTTTTGTACATATCAAAAGGCATGACAAGTTGGATACAAATTCGGTTAATTAAAACCATGTTTCTAGGGTACTCTTCTGAAAAAAAGGGTATAAATGTTATGATCCAAAAAATCATAAACTTTATATCTCAAGAAATGTGTCGTTTGTTGAGAATGAACCATATTTTCAAAAAGAAAACCATCTCAATGAACAAGGTCAACCAATCATATTACTTCCAAATAGCTTTGTTTTTCCTGAAGAAACAGATCAAGAACAGGTTGAACATGTGGAAGAAGAACACTTAAGTGAATCAATAGCAAGTTATTCAGGGGGAGAAGACGAGGAAAATGAGTCAAGTGAAGAGAATGAGTCAAGTGAAGAACCTGCTCAAGAAGGAATTGCCTTGAGGAGATCAATACGAGAAACTCAGCCTTCCATCCGGTTAAGGGATTATGTATCCCATCAGGTGATGTATCCAATTCAAGATTTTATTTCTTACAACAATATATCTCCTAAATACCAAGTTTATTTAAGTAAAATAACCAAACAAACTGAACCAACCAAGTTTGATGAAGCCAATAAGGACCCGATTTGGTGTAAGGCTATGAAAGAGGAGCTTCAGGCCTTAGAAAAAAATGACACATGGGATATTGTTTGTTTACCAAAAAATAAAAAACCAGTAGGTTGCAAATGGGTATATAAGATAAAATACAACAGTGATGGCACAGTTGAAAGGTATAAGGCAAGGTTAGTGGCCAAAGGCTTTACACAAACCTATGGTATTGACTACCAAGAGACCTTTGCACCAGTGGCTAAAATGAACACTGTTAGAATTCTGTTATCGGTGGCTACCAACTTAGGGTGGAATATGTTTCAAATGGATGTAAAAAATGCATTCCTTCAAGGAACTCTGAAAGAAGAAGTCTACATGACTCTCCCTCCAGGTTACAAAAGTACATCGGAGCCTTCATCGATATGTAAGTTAAAAAAAGCAATTTATGGTCTAAAACAATCTCCAAGAGCATGGTATGCCAGGCTAAGTCTTTCTCTTTTAAAAATTAATTTTGTCAAAAGCACAGCAGACTCTACTATGTTTGTCAAACATTCACAAAATTCTACCACTATTATCCTTGTTTATGTAGATGATATTATTGTCACTGGAAACAATAATGAGGAAATCAAACGAGTTAAGGAATATTTAAAAAGGGAATTTGATATCAAAGATCTTGGAAATCTTTCATATTTTCTTGGAATAGAAATAGCTCACTCAAGCAAGGGCTTATTTTTATCTCAAAGAAAATATACCCTTGACCTATTGAAAGAGACTGGTAAGTTAGGAGCTAAACCAGCCGGCACCCCAATGGAAACCAATATTAAACTTGGATTAGAAGATGGTGAACCACTAACTGATATAGGACAATATCAAAGGTTGGTGGGCAAATTAATCTATCTTACTGTTACCAGACCTGATATTGCATATGCAGTTAGTGCAGTTAGTCAATTTATGCATGCTCCACGTACCAGTCACTTGAGTGCAATTGATAGGATATTGAGATATCTTAAAGGCACTCCAGGTCAAGGAATATGGATGAGGAAAAATAATTCTAATGATGTGGTTGGTTTTTCGGATGCAGATTGGGCCGGGAGTTGTGACAGAAAATCAACCACAGGCTTTTGTACTTTTGTAGGTGGCAATTTGGTTACTTGGAAAAGCAAGAAGCAGAATGTTGTGGCAAGATCGAGTGCAGAAGCAGAGTATCGGGCCATGGCATCCATAGCAAGTGAGCTCATTTGGATCAAGCACCTACTTCGCGACATGAAGATAGATTATAGAGAAACCATGAAGATGTACTGTGACAATCATGCAGCGCGACACATCGCATCTAATCCTGTCTTTCATGAGAGGACGAAGCACATTGAAGTTGACTGCCACTTTATCAGAGAAAAAGTACAGTCAGGAGAAATAGAAACACCATTTGTCAGAAGCCGAGAGCAATTAGCAGATATCTTCACAAAGGCGCTTGACAAAGCTAGCCATCAAAACATTTTGGACAAGTTGGGTTCAATCAATTTATTCGAACCCAACTTGAAGGGGAGTGTTGAGAAATAAGAAAATAAACTCTGTATAGAATCATAGGTTGTTTAGGAAGGAAATCCAATTAGCATAAAAATTGTAGCTGTCAGGGCAAATTAGGCACCTAGCTTAATTCCCTCAATTAGGCAAAATACAGAATCCATATTTTAGGCAAGCCACCAACGGCTACAAGAGAATTTAGGCTATATAGAGCCATGTAATACCTTTGTACAGAAATAACTTCAATAAGAAAATTGTGTTTCAGTTCATCATTTTTGTTCTTTCATCACATCACAAAATTTATTACCCTTGCTATATATGTCACAGAAGAAAAGGAGATGCATGGTATACTCATTTTCTTTGCCACATCGAGGACACGGGTGGTATTCTAGGGAATATTCTCGCCATCTCAACCGTTGTTGTTAGTCCGTCCTGTAGGATTCCTCCCATCCCGCAATAAACCCTTTTCTTCGCTTATGTGAAGAATTAACAATCGGCAGAAAAATATATCGATAGAAGCGAAGCCAAGGGTATCGTCGGACTGGACATCAATCCGGTAAAATTTCGGATCAACGGTTCACCAGTCTGGGTTTGATTCGAGTGCTGATTTTTTAAATACTTGTATATTTGTGAGATATATTAAAAAATAGGCAAATTCTTCTATGGGCCTAAGGACCTATTTGTAAAATGAGCATATTTTCATTTTCAAAGTTCAACAGTCGATCCGACCGTTCAACATTTTCTCCATATTACAATGTACTTGGAGGTCAAATTTTACATTTTTCTGAATTTTTTTTACTATTTATTAAGATGGGTACAAAATTCAATGGTCTGAATTTGACTAGTTTTGTAAAATACTTAATAAATAGTAAAAAAATTCAGAAAAATGTAAAATTTGACCTCCAAGTACATTCTAATATGGAGATAATGTTGAACGGTCGGATCGACTGTTTGAACTTTGAAAATAAAAATATGCTCATTTTACAAATAGGTCCTTATGCCGATAGAAGCATCCCTCTAAAAAATATATATGTTTTATATAGTAAAAACCACATATACATATGAAATAATATATATAAATTTATAGATTAATTGAGAGTTTATCCCCCAAAATATAATAAATGTACTTGTTTCATCAACAAATGACAAATATTTTTTTTTGGAGAGAAAATATAGCATCCCACCATTTTAATTTTTTTTATGATAAATTTATTATCTTATAAAGATGAGGAGGGTTCAAATGCCTTCATTTTTCATGCCTCCACCATGCCTCCATTTTTAAAACTTTAATAACTCAAAATTTAAAACTTAAAAGTCAAAATAAAACCGTTGGATATGATCTACATCATTTTATCTATACACGTGTAAACAATTATGACATTTCAATTTTGTTTTGGTTGTCATCAAGAGCTTGTAAAAAACGTACTAATGTGGATAATTTCTAGACGTTGATTTTTGATAAGCCAAAATTATATCTATTGAAACCTAGGGTTTGTTATGTGAATTAAGCCAAGTTTTGGTTAGATTAGGTTTGATTAGGTTAGAAATGTCCGAAAGTTCAAGTTACTGCCCTAGTTATGTTTGTTTTACAGGTAATCAAGTGTTTGGAGCTTAACGGAGCAAAACGGGTGATTTGTAGCAAGTCAGCACAAAGATTGGAGAATCTGTCAATGTTGTTGCGGCCCGAAGTGAAGTTCATTGCGGCCCGAAACGAAACAAGTCAGAGCCTCATCATTCCTGCACATCCATTGCGGCCCGCAATGACTTCTACAGTTTTCTGCACGCCAAATCATAACCGCCTCCACTCATTGCGGCCCGCAAGAGACTTATTGCGGCCCGCAATATGTCGGTTCAGCACCCGAATTTGCTATTTTTAGTGTTTTATTTTGAGATTTTGTGAGGGGTATAAATAGGAAACTTGTAAAACAGGCAAGGGACGTTTTTTTAGACAGAATTTCTGGTTTTAACAAGGAGAAGAAAGGAAGAGAGAAGAAGGAAGAAGAAGAACATCATCGATCAACCGGTTTTATTATTTTCTTTCCTTTGGAACTCTTTTAACTCTTTTAATTTCATTTGTGCTTTTGCCATGACTGGCTAAAGGCTTTTCTAGGGTTAATTAGGGCTGTACTTGAAACTTTTGTTATGATTTAGTTGGTTTATTCTATATGTTCTTGTTCTTTGTTATGATCTATTCTTTATTTTAATTGATTGTGAAGACTTAATCGAAATCGCATGAAATCTTAGGATTTGGTATTTGCAATTGAGAAATTGAATATTAAGTCCTGACCATAAAGAATAGGGTATTTGATAGGTTAAGTACCGAGAGGTGACGCTTGTCTTATACGGGCTTTGCCTAATATTTTAGACAAATTGTGCCAAGTACCGAGAGGTGAAAGACGGTTTTCTAGATTAATTGGGACAGTAAGAACTTAATGACTTTAGATTAGCATAGCCAAGTACCGAGAGGTGACGTTTATTCTAATTTGAAGATGGTATTAATATAGAAATATCACTTTGTACCTACAATCTCCAACTGTGCCTTCATAATTAAAAGAACAAATTTAATAAACCAATTAGTCATAACACTAGTGGATAGGAACCCTAAGAAACCCTAATTTCTCATATTTGTTAAAAATCAGATTTTTCTTTAAAACTTTAGTTTAATTCAGTTTAATCAAAACCAAACCAACCTTTTGAACAAACAAAAATCTTTTTATTCTCTTTTACTCAATTAAATTGTTAGGTTAGAAAAGATATTCCAACTTGTCCCTGTGGAGACGATCCCTAAGTACTACTTGACAAGGTTGTACACTTGCAACCAAATTGAGTATAAATTAGGATTTATTACTTGTATTGCAAAATTTACATCAAGTTTTTGGCGCCGTTGCCGGGGACAACGGTGAATATTATTTCAGACCTAAGTAATTTAGTTAGTAATTGTTTTTAATTTTCTTTTGCTTTCTTTCTCTCTCATTTTTCAGGTTGAAATCTGGCCGAAGAACCTCCAACCCCGGAAGCCACAGATTTGGTTGAGTGGTTCTCTAGGAAAAGATCAACTCATCTTTTCTACAAGAGACGGAACAAACACCCAACAAGGGGACCTTTCTTGAGTGTTAATCCTCGCCGGTTAGACATGTCGGCAGGAAATGAAAATGTTCGCTTGGAAAACCTTCAAAGAGAACGGGATCAGATGGCCAATGAACTTCAACTCTTGCGAGCAGCCGCCCTTGATAGACAGAACATTGAAGCAGCTGATGCCAATCGTCCCTTGAGAGACTTTACAGCACCTAGGGCTGAGGAAATCCACCTTGGTTATACGGCACCTACTATCAATGCTGAAGAATACCAAATTCCGCCAGCATGGGTGATACCTCGCATATTTAGTCTATTTTAGGCCTGTTTTAGTACCAGATTCGTGCCCTAATTCACCAGAATCATATGCGTTTCATCGATATATCTTTAGAATTTGGTACTGCTGAGTGTTTGTTTGTTTTCTGCAGGCTTGGAGCAAAACACACGAAGAAACGACGATTTGGGATGATCTGGTACGGCCCTTACCAAGTTTGGTACGGGTCTTACCGGACTTAGCCATTTTTCAGCTCATCACGCCTGGTACGGCCTGGCCGTACCAATTTGGTACGGGCCGTACCTAAAGGCGGCCTGACAGATTCAAATTTTGGCAGAGGCTATTTAAAGCGGGGAACTCTCCAATTTCGAGAGGGATTCCATTCCAGATCTATTTGAGAGCACAGTAAGAGAGAGAAAGAGAGCTAAGGAGCTAGGAGCAAGAAGGAAGGAAGAGGAAAGAGGCGAAACTCGACGGATCTAGCTTCCTCCTCTCGATCCCTTCGATCCATGGCTATCTCTATCCCTTTTATTGTATTTTTAGATCAGATCATGTGCTGTGAGTAGTTATTTTAGTTTCTAGGGTTTAGAGATGGATTCTTGATTTGTTTTGACTTTCTTTGACTTGTATCTTGTATGAACTCTTTTGATTGATTGATTGTGATTTCTTTGCTATCTTTTGCTTTGATTGCTGTGATTGTGTATGATGAACCTCTAGGTTTAGATCGAACCTATCAAGGTCATGTGATCATCTCAATCTCTCAACCAAATCAATTGTTTAGGGTAGACTTGTTCGAATTGAAGCCGAGAGGTTGAATTCTCCTCTAATCGACAGATTAGAGGGTGCCTTAGGTCTCCAATCAACCAGTTAGGGTAGATCTGTACCAACACACGAGAGTTGAGGTGTAGAAATCCCTAAAAGGCAATCAATTGCATTCCAACCTAGATCTTGATCCAACAAACGACAGTTGAGGCTTAGGAACCTTAGGTATGGTCAATTGAACCTTTCCAAAGAGTTTAGCACAAGGTACCAGCAAGGAAATGCATCAGCTCGAACTGGTAAGCTCTGTTCTGGGAAGCCAGTACGGGTCTTACCAGAGTGGTACGGCCTTGCCTTACCAAGTTAAGTACGGCCTAGCCGTACCGACTTGGTACGGGCCGTACCACTAGAGGCAGATCATAGATGAAGTCTGAAACCCTGGAAACGCCTTTTATCCATAATCAAAACACAATTTACATTTCTTCTAGCATTTTATTACATTGTTTGAATTGCTTGAATTGACGTTTTTAGGAACTTAAATACCAAACCAAAACCTTCTCACTTCTAGTTTTTAATTGAGTTTGGTAGATTCTAACCTAGTAATTGCCCGTCCCTGTGGATCGATACCCGATTATACTACTCGATAGGGGTTGTGCACTTGCAACCCTTACTCGTGAAGTGTAAACGCGGTTTTAAAAGGTACGCCCTCAAGCGTACCGAAACTTGCGTTGCGCTTCTGCGCGAACAATGGGTTAGCATGGTGCAGCGTAATCTGTTCCATGGTCTTCCTCACGAAGACGCAACACAGCATTTAGCCAATTTTGAAGAAATCTGCAGCACAATTAAGGTACAAACTGTTTCTCCAGAAAATCTTAAAGTTATGGCCTTCACTTTTTCTCTTGCAGATAAGGCTAAAAGTTGGATAAGAGGCCAACGACCCGAGAACATGAATGCTTGGCCTAAGGTGGCAAATGCTTTTCTCAACAAATTTTTCCCGCCATCCAAAACAAACTCCTTGCGCCATCAAATCCACAATTTCCGACAGAAAGGAGAGGAAACTATGAGCGAGGCGTGGGAGAGGTTTCAAGAACTGCAAAGGTGTTGTCCCCACCATGGTATCGAAGGGTGGAATTTATTGCAAATCTTCTACAACAGCCTTCTGCCACAGGACAAGGGTATGTTAGACGCAGCTGCTGGAGGTAGTCTCATGAATAAAGGAGCTATTGATGGATACAAGTTGGTTGATGACATGGCTCTCAACCAAAGCCAATGGCACAACCCTAGGGAGACACCGATCATCCTGCAGCGGGGAATGAAGGAGGTGAATTCGAATCCAAATTTGGCTGCAGAAATTGCCGCTTTGAATCGCAAAATTGATCAAATGAGCGTAAATTCGGTAAGCAATTCCTCTCCTCTTCCTTGTTCAATTTGTGGTGGTACCGATCATCTAGCAATTAACTGTGGTGTAAGTAATGAGGTTAGTTATGAGGAAGTGAATGCAATTAACCAAGGCAATTTCAAACCAAATAACAATCCTTATTCCAATACTTACAACCCCGGTTGGAGAAATCACCCAAACTTTTCATGGAGACAAAATGACCAACCAACCCAAGGAAACCAAAATAACCAAGGTAACTCAAATTTTAATAGACCAAATCAAGGTTATGGTAACCAAGGGTATGGTTCTAATGCACAACCAAAGTCCAATCTCGAATTGATGATGGAGACTTTCATGACAAGTCAAAACCAAAAGTTCGATGAATTGACCAAAAAGGTAGACATGTTGGCAACTCAAAACAAATTACTTGAAAACCAAGTTGCACAACAAGCTACACAATTCTCTCGCCAACCGGGCACCCTTCCGCCAAAACCCGAGAACAATCCCAAGGATGTCAAGGCGGTTAGGCACATGCTTCGCAGTGGTACGCAATATGAGGATCCACCTATACCAAATGGTGATTATGTACAACCGCAAGGTGAAGAGACACGAGAAAATGATGAGCTCATCTCCACACATGAGGATTCCGCCTCAAAGGAAACTACACCAATCGCACCAAGCGACCACGCGGAACAAGCAAAGCCATCTCAAGGTGAGATGCCAAAGGTAAGTGCAAAGGTACCTCCTTACATCCCTCCTCACAAATACGCACCTTTTCCTGGTAGAATTAAGAATGAGAAAACCGACAAACAATTTGGCAAATTCCTTGAACTGTTGAAACAATTGCATGTGAACCTACCATTGACCGAGGTAATGACCCAAATGCCGGTTTACACCAAATTTTTCAAGGACATTCTTTCAAATAGGCGTAAACTTGAAGAAGTACAAATGGTATCCTTAGACACCAACGGTAGTGCCATGGTAATGAATGAGTTGCCCAAAAAGTTGGATGATCCGGGTAAATTTTCCATACCATGTTCAATAGGAAATGTCCAATTTAAACGTGCACTATGTGATCTAGGGGCAAGCGTAAGCCTTATGCCAAAGTCGGTGTGGGATAGACTAGGTGTTGGAGAACTTAAGCCAACTAGAATATCTCTTCAATTGGCAGACCAATCGGTTAAGTTACCTTTAGGAGTGGTAGAGGACTTGCCAATTCAAATTGGAAAGTTCTTTGTACCAATAGATTTTGTTGTGGTTGATGATACCTCGCATATTTAGTCTATTTTAGGCCTGTTTTAGTACCAGATTCGTGCCCTAATTCACCAGAATCATGTGCGTTTCATCGATATATCTTTAGAATTTGGTACTGCTGAGTGTTTGTTTGTTTTCTGCAGGCTTGGAGCAAAACACACGAAGAAAAGACGATTTGGGATGATCTGGTACGGCCCTTACCAAGTTTGGTACGGGTCTTACCCTATTCTTTATGGTACTTGGCTATGCTAAACCCATCAGATTTGAATTTGAGTCCGATGGACATCGGACCCAAGCTGTTCTCCTAGTGACCTCCCGGAAGAAAAACAAATAATTAATTAGCGAAAAATACATGTATTAGCAGATGAAACTATGGAAGTTTTTGTACAAATTTCAGTTTTTTCATATAGTTCATTTTGACCGAGTTGTACAACTATGTTTCCAATGGAGGTTTGCATATTGTTGGTCTTTTGGCCCTTCTCTTCTCTGAATTGTTGTAAGAAATTGAGTACTTTGTTAACATCTGTTGTTATTTGCTTTTTTTTTGTTATCCCCATTTATAGATTTTTCTCTTAAGTTTCCGTTGCTAAGATCTGATTTGCTGAAGCGAAAATTTTGAAATGTCATACAATAAAACTTGTCCTATTAATAATGATTATGGAGCAGTACAGTAAACACATACCCTAGATGAATTACATGACAAGCTTTCTAAAGAAGAAGACCACTAGAGAGGAAAGGAACACCTCCATTTAAAAATAAAAGAGCATATTTGTCTATTCAATATTTAAAATAACCAAATAAAATATTAAATAAATAAATAGAGAGAGAAAGAAGGATTAAAATTTTTTATGAAATACTGAGAGAAGTTTACATGGATACACTTAGGGCTGCACAAAAAATTTGTACTTCGTAATTCGATTCGAGTCTGATTCGAAAAAATTCGTAAAAAATTCGATTCAAAATTGAGTTCGTTTGAAATTAATTCAAACCAAACTTAGTTCGAAATTAATTCAAACCAAACTCAAACTGGACCTAGTTTGTTCGAAATAGGTTCGCAAACCAAACTTAGTTCGAAATTAACTCAAATGTGAATCGTTGATTTCCGCTGATAACTTATGTTCGCTGATGAAAATATAAGGCCGCCCAGTCCATAATTGCTATCAGTTCTGACTTCTGAAAAATATTTCTTGAATACTTTGGATATTTGAAAACTTTGGTGATGTTTCTCCTGTTGGCTATTTGGGAAACTTTGGATACTGTGATTGTACTGAACTTTGATTGATTGTACTAAACTTTGGTGTTTGATATAAATTTTGGTATTTGTAATGAACTTTGATTTCCAACTTTGGTGTACTGTGCAATTAGAATTCAGAATACTTGAGTTTTTATTGAAGTGCTGTAATTTCGAACTATGGCCCAACCATAAGTCATAACTCGTAAGTCGTAACAAAATTCGTAAAAGTTTGAAATTGAGTTCGTAAAGTTCGATTCGAAATTGAGTTCGTTTGAAATTAATTCAAACCAAAGTTAGTTCGAAATTATTTCAAATCAAAATCAAACTGGAGGTAAGTTCGATTCGATTCGGTTCGTTTGCAGCCCTATCATACACTAGAAATTTTCTCAATAAAAAACTAAGCGTCAACCTTTTCAAATCAATTCTCGTCAAATCCGACCGACTTTGACGAGAATTCGCTACAGCAAAAATCTCTCCCAAGTCTCCTCAAACGAAATCAACTCTCGTCGTTTTAACGGAGAAAGATTGGTTCCGATCAGACTCAGATGGCTGCTGGCTGCTTGTATGTGTTCTCTTCCCGCCCCTTCCTCTTCCCTGCCTTTCAAACCCCATAGACCACTCCAATCCAACCACAACGAAATCGTCCGACAACGAGGTAGAGAGGAGAACTATGGCGACTAATGGAGGGAAGAAACGAGGCACCTTCGAGGGGACGACAGTGTACCTGTCGCGCAACCTGGTGGCACCGGAGATATACAGTACTTTGTACGATGCTCTTCGGCTCAACGGCGCTGACATCAGACCCTGTTGTGACCCCTCCAAGAACTCGCCCCTCGACTTCCACGTCATCTCCTCTCCCGATCATGTAGGCCACCCTTTATACTCCACATTTGGTTGGTCAGGGGTTTAATGAGATGGGGAAAAAAGGGGAAATGTGTTAGCCTGAGCTTGATTTAGCAATCTCAGTTAGTTTTCAAGCTGAAACTAATGGAATTTAATGTTATGAATTTTAATTTTAGGAGAAGTTTGCTGATCTTAGAGCAAAGGGTTGCAACCTGCTTGGTAAGTTTTCCACATTGCAACTAAGAAAAAAATGAGTTAACTTTGATTTTAGGCATATGTATGTTTTATTGCTCTTAAGTTACAGAGAAATGACTTTGGCTTTAGAGTTGCTTGTAGTTTTTCTTGGTCATAATTTCTAGCCTTTGCTACTATTTCACAGGCCCACAATGTGTTCTCTCTTGTGCTAAAGAACATAGAGTTTTACCCAAACAAGGTTACACATGTTGTCTAGCAATGGACGGTGTCAAAGTACTAGCATTAGGTTTTGGAAATGACGAAAAGGTACATTTTGCTGACTGAAGTACTTAGGTTTGACTAATTTGCAGCTTACATATTAGTAAGCTTGTCCTATTTTTCAAACCAATATATTGCTCTTTAACATGATACTACCACATTGTCTCTCTTATCATTTTCAGGCCAGGATTCAGGAACGGGTTAGTGCAATGGGTGGGCTATCACTGGATAAACTTTCTCTGGACATAGATTTTGCAATTGTGAAAAATGTTTTGGCCGCTAAATACAAAGTAAGAACTGTACCGAATATTCAATAAATCTCATCATAATTGCAAATAACACCTAAACTCCACGGTGCACAATTATTTATGTGTAGCAGATGATACTTTGTCAATCAACGATCGTTGTTATTTGTGAATAACCCAAAATTTTTGGGTGCTTCTAGTACTTGCTAATAGGTGCTATTTGCAAAATTGAAACTGCTGTACATGGTTTTCGAAATTCTTTAATCATCCCTTAACATAGTTTCTCTATTTTTATAATGCAGTGGGCATTAAATAATCTCAAGAAACCTATAATAAATATAACTTGGCTGGACCAGTGCTGGATGGAGCACCGGATTGTACCCCATGAGCCGTACCGGGTTCTCCCTTTCACTGGACTCACTATTTGTGTAACCAAAATTCCTTGGGGTAAAAATATTAAATTTCTTCAAGTAAAAGATATCATTATCAGATGATTTGTGGTTAGGATAGGGCAAACTAAAAATTTGTGTGCTTCATGTCAGATGAAAGGAGACAGATGGGGAAGATGATTGTGGAGAATGGTGGCCAATACTCTGTTGATTTAACTAAGAAGTGCACCCATTTGGTTTCAGATATATCCTTTTGAAAGATGCATTAAAACAGCTTTGTTGAAAGTTTAGCGATTCCTTTCCTTCTATGAGCAAATTTTTTAATTGGAATTTTGTAGAATTGGCAAAGATTTTGTTGCCTACGCATTCTGTTCACATAACTATTTTTTTTGGCCTTAGAACCATTGCAAATCTTCTTGGTTGAATATATATCTGGAGGATACCTTTGTGGTCTATCATACCTAAAATTATATATACTTTTTAATGGGTTTTACTTTTATCTTCTGCTGGTTGTTAGTACTCTGTAAAGAATTAAGCTGAGAACATTATTGTTAGGTTTCTGAAAAGTTGATCCACTTCTAATTGAATTGTTTTGATGGCCAATGTTGTAAGCATTAAACGAACTATTTTATCAATTGCATCCTTGACATTTTCTACGGTGTTGGAGGGGATAAGTACACAGTTGCAAAGAAATGGGGTAACATACATATTGTCAATCGAAGGTGGGTTGACATGTGTATTGCCAGAAGAGGTAGCAATTCTTTTTAAACATTTAGTTTGCTAAACCTGCTTTCTTTTATCTCTATTTTAACCTCTTTGGCTTGCAATTTATTTTTGGGCTATCAGTGGGCAAATTTGGTTTACTACTAAAATTTGGGAAGACTATCAGATCACATAAGAATTAGTAAATTAAAGTAACTTATCTATATTCTTTTGTTTTCTTCTTTAATATAGCTTGTCTGGACGAAGCTGCATACCCTGTTACTAACAACCCCCCTTCTCGTACCAGTAGTGCAAATTGTTCTCAAAAGGAAAAACAATGCCAACATCAAGAACACAAGACGGACACAATTGCACAGCATGTCCAGACAGCTACCAAAACAGTTGAGCTTTCAGAATCTGGTCTCTCACAGAACGACAGTGCTTCTGTCCCCTGCATGGTTTTTGATGAGCTTGGCAAGGAGAAGAAAGCAACTGATGACATAGCTGCACATGATTTGTGGGTGGCTGAGGATTCCGAGGATGGCAACGATCTGTATCTGTCAGAGTGTAGGATTTCTTTGGTTGGTTTCACTGAGAAGGAGATGGCAAGTCTGGTGGCTCTTGTTAGGAAGGGTGGTGGAACCCGCCATTACATGTTGAGTCAGAGGCTGACTCATATCATTGTTGGTGCACCTTCTGAGGTGTAAGTTAATCCTGACATCCTTTTATATGTTAATTTTGGTCTTAAGTAAGATAATTTTTTTTTTTGGCAAATCATACAGCACTTACCTTTATTGCACGGAATAACCATGATTTATGTTTCTCTAAAAGCACTAATTTTGGTGGAATGTTATCTTCAACTCTGCAATATTGTTGGCCAAAGTCTTCCTATCCGTCTTTGCATGATATGATTTGTCTATTTCAGTTTTCTTCTCATCTTTACACAAGTAGTTAATAATCAGGATTTTGGACCCTGAGATAAATTAAGACAGAAAAATAAAGAAACGAAGGTAATAGGTGGGCATTGATCTAGGGAAGAAATCATTTTGGTGGCCCAACAGAACCACATAGGTTAAACTTATCTGGGGAGTTCAGACATATGTATCAAGGGAAAGGTGGTGAATTTTTAATTTCTTTTTCTACTACAATTTGTGTGCAGTTTAATTGTTGATATATTTAGCAAATGTCCAAAAATTTCTGTGTTCTTTGCCCCAGTGATAAATAATGGGGTTTTCATATGCGAAAATTCTGTCAATATTGTGCTGAATAATTCATGAGCTCATTACAATTTGGGCCTGACGAGCATGGCAAGTCTATTAGTGAAAACTAGTAATTTTAGTATAACCTTAGATTATTGATTTGTGATTTGTTTCTAGTAATGTGTGTAATATTTACTTAAGTATGTACTTTATTATATTTGACAAAACAGTGAAAAGAAGGAGGTAAGGCGCTTAGCTTCTTTTGGTGCTATAAATATTGTAAGGGCAGCTTGGCTGGAAGAATGTCACAGAACAAGAAGAGAAGTTGACATTTTGCCCTTTCATGTTGCTTCTGATCTCATTGTTGCAAAAGGTTTTTTTTTTACTGTACTAGTATAAGGGATTTTTGCAGCCATGACCTAGATATACATGGTTTTTCAAGTAAATAATTTTCAAATTCACGAGCTTTTTGGATACTCTTAACGTGTGATTTCAGATACAACAAATGGAATAAGCACCATGTCCGAGACTTCAACTGGGCAAACTAATAGCTCAGAAATGGAGAGCTTGATTACCAGAAAAAGAACAAGGCAGAGTGTTGTAGATTTCGGCTCTAAACCTGAAAAATCAGACCGAGTTCGCAGTGCTGAGAGTTGCAGTAGCAAAGAAGGATCTAATAGCAAGTTTTCATATATATTCAATGGAAAAAGATTTTGTTTCTCTGCTTCATTTCCTCATGATCGGGTATGGATCAATCATAATTGTTGTTTGAATAACTAATTAAATAGAGAGGTCTCCCAAAACTGAAAAATGTCATGTAGACCCTTCAAAGTAAAGATCATTGAACACATCTTTAGAAAGTCAGGAAACATCATTAAAAAAAAAATTGAACTGTTATCTTAGTTAGTACAAAAGAGAGGCAGTTTGGTAACTTTTTGACGGAAGTTGAGGGAATGGACATATGTGATAATGGCTTGTTTCAGTACATATATCAGAATTATTTTTCATCTTGTCCCAGTTTCAAATTTACTTGGAATTATTATTTTTTTTTTTTCTAAAACAATCAGAGAGGTGAGGTGATAGAATGGGTCGAAGGAGGCGGTGGTATTATGATAGAGGACCCACAACGAACAACTGTCCATTTTCTTGTTGAGTGCCATGGTCTTAGTACCTGCACAACCAGTACAAGCTCTCCTCCATGTACTGTTGTAACAACTCAATGGATTCGATCCTGTCTAGAGGTAAGCAATAGGTTCAAATCATGTTTATTTCTCATACAATTTTGTGCATAGTGGCAGTATTATACCTAATTAGGAGTGGTATTACTGTGGTGACAATCAGGGCTCAAGAGTTCTACAGTGTTGTATAGATAAGTACCCTTCTGTGTGTACCTATTGAACCCGTGATGCTCATTTTCTATTTTTATTCTGTGCTTTTTTTTTTGGGTTTCTAATTTGGATTCCTGCACACATACTTTTGTTTTCTTTTCTCCCAGGATTTTCACAAAACATTGTTTCTTTTGTTGAAAAATTGGTAACAGTGGCATTTCTTCCGCTATAATACTTCACATTATCGTTCTATTGCCAAGCATAGTATACTGATTAAACTAGAAGCCCAACTGAACTGGTAAAAAGGACATGCTAGAATTGATTGTAAAAGTATATCTCATCAGTATAGTACTTTAAAAAATAGTATACTAGGTGAGAAAGAAGTTAAACTGTGCTTTCTATTTTTAGTGCTTACTGTGTATTTATTTATCTAAAAGGGAGGATCTTTGCAAGATGTTGGAAGCCACATACTCTTCTCCCCTTTAAAGTGTCGCGTCCCACTGCCAGGTTTCGAAAAGCTTAAGTTTTGTTTTTCTCTTTATGAGGAGAAAGAGAAGGATTTGTTGAAGAACCTGTGCTTCACTTTGGGTGCCAAGTATTCTGACAATATTACCAAGAAAATGACCCATCTGGTGTGCAAGTTTGCAAGTGGGCCGAAGTATGAGTTCTCCATCAAGCGTGGCATACAGGCTGTTACTGCTGAGTGGATTTTTGAGTGTGTTGCAAAGGTCCGTATTTTTCTTTTGAAAAATTGGCAAAAGACCTATTTAACTGTGGTGTTGAAGAAAGACCCTTGCTAGTTACTATGTGAAGAAAGGATTGGTTACAATTAGAGTATTTGATGCAGGTACAAAAAAGACTTGATTAGCTTAGAATGAGCATATTTGTATTTTTAACAAATATGCTAAGAATGAGCATATTTGTATTTTTAACAATATGCTAAGGTTAAAAAAACTGATGATTTTTGAAGGTCATTGTTGTCATGTCCACAAATTAATCAAATTGTTGAATTGGAAAAATAAGGCATCAAAGACTTGATTACTATTTTTGGCAATGAGATGGGGATTTTTCTAAAATAAAGGGTGGAGTTCCATACAATGATGACATGAGGTAAGGACATTTCTAGTTAAAGGCTTCAGCACCAATACTAAAAGGTGAGAAAAGTCAATATAAGATTAAATTGGCTTATTGTTCTCTTATATTTTATCATTTTTTTTCTCTAGGATGCTATTGTACCTTTGGATAAATTTCACCCTAGAGCAATTACATCTCAGGAAAGAGAAGAAGGTTTATGCCCTGTGACACAATATCCTTCTCAGGGTGCTAAAGTGGTAGCTAGCCAAACCCAATTAACTAGTTGCTCAAAAGATAAACTAGGTAAGCTTTTGTTACTGTTCTTTTGAAATGTTTTTGTTACTGTTAACTCTTATCCTTTGGTGCTGGTCTCATGCTTTTTAGTGTGAGTTGATAATGGCCTTATCCTTTTCCTTATGGCCCCAGTAGCTTCTTGGAATGTTCTAAGCCACTTGCTGTTGTTTTCTATTTCCTGGAAAAGCGCTTTTATTGATCAACATTTTGACAAAAACATTTGGAACTTAAAATGTATTTTCCAATAGTTACAATAGCAAACATATCCTTAGCATAATTACTTTTTAACTCAGGAATAGGCTTTTCTTTTTCTGATAAAAGATACGACTTGAATGAATCCAAGAATCCTCTGGTTGTTTGAGAGACTAGTGCGTGACCCATGGAGATGACTGTTTAATCAATTTCGTGTCGTTTCACATTATTCTAGCTTAATTTTTGCGCACCCATCATGTCCTTTTCTTCTTGAGTTAATTTCGGAGAAAATTCTTCTTGTTTTGCATAAGTAATAAAATCAAAGCAAAGTAGCTCAGTAACTTGTTCTTGGAATTAAACTAAATAGAATGCATCAAAATTGAGAAAAGGTCGGTTTTAAGGTCAACTAATGGTCAAACATAATGTCAATTTACCACTTATCATGTCATACGTGCCAATACAGGATATCAACAATCAGGCATCCCAGCATCCCCTGCAAAGTGAGAATGGCATTGGGAGGTTGTGGGGGGGTGGGGGGGGGGGGGGGGTTGATATCATCTATGATCTTCACTCGATATTTTATAATGATTAAAGATCCCCTTTCCATTGCTTCCTAGTTCCAAGTAGATAAATAATAAGGGGAGACCGAAAACCTCTTGTTTGAGAATTTTGCCATGGCATATTGAATTGAAGTTCATTCATGTTGTTAACAAAAGAAGTGCAAGTGAAGTAATATCTATTTTACCTTTATATGTAAGAGAAATGGAAGTAATGTCCATTTTATTTTTACTTTTTTAGCGAGAAATTCAGATGAAGGTATCTGTGAAGAGACAGAAAGCCTGAGCACCTCTAAAAAGGGGAAGTTAAGTGGTCAAAATGTTGCATGTGAAGAAGTTGAAGTACCACCAAAAATACAAGGTAGTTCGGCTGCTGTTTCTGACGTGGCAATGGCCATAGAGGATCTCTTGGCGCAGTCTACTATGGTACAGTAACAAACACCCACCCTACAAGTCACCTTTAAAATAAGTGGTTTTCACTTCCACTAATTGAATTTCTTCTGTAGATTCAGGACATGAAACCACCAGAGCAGCAGAGAAATGTATCCTTTATTTCAACTTATTTGGATATATTTTTATGGGTTGGAATTAATTGACAATGGATTATCTTGATACCTTGACAACGCTTCCCAAATCAAGTCAAAATTTTAAAAAATAATAAAGAAATTGTAGATGGGTTCTTGGCCTTATAAATTTGTATTGTGTCGATTTGAGTTGATATTCCATCAAAGATTGTTACACAAGGACCATTGCAAATATCAAGTTATTTATGAATAGCAGTAAATCTTGCATTAATTTCATCATTTTTCATGCTTAATAAATAAAGCATGGATGATTATGTTCTCACTGTCCGATTCTACAATTGTAAGTTATTTTTTACAGTTGTCAAATTCAAGTTAATCTGCTTTCAATGGATTTTGACCCATTATTTATGCATATTTCTACTTGTCTGTTTGCTTGTAAAAACCTCAACTCTGCAATTGCAGATATGCACACCAGATAGTGTGGTTTTGGGCCAAGGTCATGAGAATACCCACTCCTTTGGTATTTCGACGAAGTATGCTTCTTTCTGTACCACATTTAAACAGGAAATTTTGTGCTATTCCTTAAAAACTAGCAAATAGATGATTTTTGTGTCTAGAACACAGCCAACTGTAAATTGATGGAACACATATATCTCAATTCTCATCAAATTGGTTTGATTTTCTTAACATTTTTTGCAACTGACCTTCTGTTTTTCTCCAGGGCCCAGAAACAAGATAACGCTTCTGAATTTATAACAATTGAAGCTAGAAACCCTGCCTATGATGCATTTAGCGAAACACAGTCAGAATCCCAGGTATTTTTTAGCACCAATAATTTAAACATACAAAATAAATAAAACAAAAGAATTACATGACTGGCCAGTAATTCAGTATTGGTCTGATAATGCTTTCTGGAGATGTGAAAGCGTTTGCCAGTATGAGTGTTCTTTAGCAGCGAGATGTATGACTTGTGATTACAATTATTTGTGTATTAGTTTGAATGTTTGTTGCAGCTGTCTTTAACTACGTTGACTAAGAACAAAGCTCTCCTATAAATACTGTACTTGTAAACTAATTGAGTGGGTGAATATAAAATCATTTTCAAACACAAACAAATGCACCTGACTAGCTCTTATACCCTTTATGCTGATAATCAATGTTCACTTTTATTTCAGGTTGTTGGATATGAAGAGGATTTGTCGGGCAGACAAAAGATAATAGATAGAGTGCGGTCGCAAAGTTTAACCCCATTAGCTAAATGATGTGAAAAGGTCAACTCGATCGGAGATTTTATTTTAGAAGGCTAACAGTAACACCGCCAAAAAAGGTGTTCTACTTTACCAAAAGTTAAACATTGACTGTATGGTGGTAGCTTGGTAATTCTTTATTATACCTGATACTTGATAAGACCGTGCTTGAAAAGGACCGTACATTTTTTTGTTTGCAGATTGAATGTGTTTCACGAGTGGAGCTGCGCTGTAGTTTCCATGGATACTTGTGCATTTTGTTACAACATCTTTTGACTAACCTAAACTTGTATTGAATGGGACGGGAAATTTTATAAAATGTCCTGTTTTCTGAAAAACATCAAACAAAATACACTCCTTTCAAATTTATTGACAAAATTCCCTTGGACTCACATCTATGTAATAAAAATATTAATTATTGTTATAAAATAGTATTTATGTGGATGTTCATTGTAACTCTCAATATTAATCCTCAATTCATTGCTCCACTACCTTCACTACTATTGACATTCATTTTCATTTTCTCCTTATTATTGTAACGTCTCTTTCTAACTTATAAAAAGAGGCTTTATAAACAGAGATGTGACACAACAAGATTGTATACAAAGTAATGACTAAAATTCTGTTATTGCTTTTTCTATCTCTCTTGTTATATACTTTACTTTTGTTGCAATTTTATTTAAATTTTACATGTTATAAGCATGAGTTGTTCAGAAGAAGTTACAAAGTAGTCTGTAAGTAATTTATATGATTGATTATTAATCTTTTATTAATTTAAATTTCATTTAATTTTCATTATGGTTTTTTTATTTATAAGAATCATTTCTTGAAGTGAATGATGAAATAATAATCTGAAGTTATTATCAAAACTAAAAGTTTATCAATAACCCAAATTAATATTATTTGAAGATAATAATAAGAATAATAACTTGAATTTACTAAAGATAAAAGGATCACTAACGTGTTGATGTTTGAGGTTTCTGAAACTAAATATTTATTAACGTATTATTATATTCTATTAAGTAACAAATCTAAACTAATTGTTTTTAATTATAACTAAGGTTCTAAAAATCATTTATTGCGTCATCGCGGAAATGCTAAATAAAAGCTATCGCGAATAGCGTAACTATAACGAAAGCTATCATACATAACGTTTTTTTTGTTTAAAAAAATATATTTTATATTTCTACTAATTATCAACATTTTCAAAAGTCTCATAAAGTAATAAGTAACACAAAATTGATTAAGGAATTAGAATATTCATACTAAATCAGTACAAAGTCCAAATTGCTATTCAAAATATTCCTAATAATATCATAAACTATCTATTTTTTTTCATTCAAAATAACCTAAACATCGTGACATAAACTATATATATTTTTCTATTAAAAAAACCTAAGCATCATGGCATAAACTATCTATTATTTTCTATTTAAAAGAAAAAACAATCTGAACTCTGAAAAAAATTGATTCTTAAAAAAAATTTTAGTTTGAAATTTAAATAAAAGTCTATATAGCATAACATGCGCTAGCGTGTAGCGCAAATAGCGGACCGCTATTACTGCTATAGCGGTCGTAAGCTGAAATAGCGCACTTTTATTCCATAATTTAATATTTAATAGTTTAAGGTAAAAATGCTGTAGCACCACTATAGCGAAATGGTTGTAAGATATAACTAACCAATTTTACAGGGTCATATGTTGAAAACAGCACTTGCCAGTGCTTTTACCAAAGTATTGGAGTTGGTCTTTAATTGATCTTCGTTTCTGTCTGCTCCATGGCGGTGGAGCTCGACCTCGACGCCTTTATCTCCGACAACTCGGCCTCCGACGATGACTTCAACCCACGCGATGGTGATGCCACCTTCTCTCTCCGCACCGTCGACGAGATCCTCAATTCTCCCTCCACTTCCGATTCCGAACCCGAACTCGAACCCAAAACCGAACTTAAAAACCAAATCGTTCCCCAATCATCCCTACCAGCTCCTGAAAAACGCGAAACCCGACAAGAGACTGTTACCGCACCCGTTATTAGATCGACTTCACTGGATCGTCCTTCTTCTTCGGCTTCTTCTGACACTCTCAGTTCTCTGGTGCTTCGAGGTTTATCTGATAGACCGCTCCCACCTTTGTTTCGTGGGGTGCGGGTTGCAAACCCGAGACCTGGTGCTGCATTGGCTGCAGCCGCCGCCGCCTCAAGGTCAGTGGCAACGCCTCATGCAGCTGCGATTAAGCTAAGACGGGTAGACCCGGTTTCTAGAAGCTTACAGAAGGAAAGCTTAGGAGATGTAGATGAAGACGTGAAGAAAGTTGAGGCTGAAAGAGAATCCGGTGCTTCATCAAGTGCTTTTAGTATCACAGGTAATTTAGAAGATCTTAATGTTACCGAGAATGCAAATGAGACTCTAAATAAGAAAGAGAGTAAACGAGATGAGTTGGAGTTGATAGTTGAGCCAAAGAGTGTAGAGTCAATTTTGAGAAGCTATGAGAGCGTTCTTGAAGGTGAGAATGTGCAAAACTTGAATGAAAATGTGATGTTGGATCATGTACAGTTGAATGCAAATTTAGGATTCCAGGAAATGAATGAAGAAAAAGGAGAAGAATTAGCGAATAATTCAGACTCAGTTAACAATGTACAGTTGAATGCAAATTTTAGATTCCAGGAAATGAATGAAGAGCAAGGAGAAGAATTAGTGAATAATTCAGAGTCAGTGAATAATCCAGAGATAGTGGCCGAATTGGGTAACGACCGTGATGAGCAAAATTTGACGAAAATTTGGAGCAAGCCACTTGGAATTGACCACATTTCAGAAAATTTGGACAAAATCAGTCCGATTGATGACAAATCTGAAACTCCCATGTCCCCAACAATCGAGATTGCTGAAAATTCAAATGAAGTTGACAATTTGACCGAAAATGACAAAACTATAGGAAGTCAAGTAGATGATCTGATTGTGGAGGCAGTTGAAATTGCAAAAAAGGCTGAGAAAAAGCTGAAATCCTCAATGAAGCCCTTAGAATACTATGAAGAGATAGAGAAGAGGCAAGCTTCCTATGGCTTACACTATGAAGAGGGGGCGGTGGCACAACCGATGAGGCTGGAGGGTATAAGGCGGGGCCCACCTGCAGTGGGATATTTGCAAATTGATTTAGACAATGCGGCCACACGTTTGGTCTCTTCTCAAGGATTTAAAAGAGAGCATGGCTCGCCACAGGTGGTGGCTGTTCATAGAGCTTATATAGCTTTTGGGATGAGTGGAGGGAGTGTTTTTGTTGTTCCTAGCAAGTATTCCATTCATTCCTCTGATAACATGGACTCTAAGGTATGTATAAGAGTGGTAATGAACTGTAACATATGAAGACAGTTTATTGGTACTCGTATAGTACCGAATAACTGTTACATTAAATATGAGCTTAGAGGTTATAACTAGCTTAGCTGGTACTGGTATGGAGACCATAAGTAGGAACAAGGTTGTTTTGGTTGGTTTGTTCTGCTTATCATTTGTTGTTGCTAATGTAGCTTGAGTTCGGCTCTTTTGATTAGATTTTGGCTAGCTTGAGTTAGTTTGCTTTTGAGTTTTGATAGTACATGGGTTGACTCACTTGAGCTTGGCTTGCTCAATATGTTTTATGTTATTCAATCTGAAGTATCTAACCACTAAAATAACATAAATGCTCACTTTTATAGATTTACGGACTCATTTTTTTTTTTTTTGCACTGTTTGTTATTTGAGTTTGTATAGAGTTCAAATCAGTTCCCCCATGTTTGGTTGTGGCCTAAAGGGTGGAATAAGGGGTTTAGTCCTCGTTATTCCACCAAACGAGCATTAATTGAGCCGGACTAAGTTGGCATAAGCGGATCTTTAGGCCGACCTAAATTAAACCACTTCACATGGTGGTTTAATTTTATTGCATGTCATGGCCTAACTCGAATGATTATAATAATATATTATTAGTATATAATTAGTATATTATTAATAATTATTGTTAGTATATAATTATATAATTAATATCTTATATTGTTATTATATTAAATAATTATTATAATAATATTATATAATTAGTATCTTTTTATTAATAATTATTATTATTATATAATTATATAATTAATATGTTATATTGTTAATATATTAAATAATTATTATAATAATATTATAATATATTGTAGTTATTATTAATATATTAATATAATATAATTAGTATCTTATTATTAATGTATAATTATATAATTAATATCTTATATTGTTACTATATTAAATAATTATTATAATAATATTATAATATATTATAGTTATTATTAATATATTAATATTATATAATTAGTATCTTATTATTGATAATTAACTAATTTAGGCTTCCAAAACTTTAGTCCTCCACCAACTCTAACCAAACAAGGAATACCTTAAGCCATGATCTAACTTTAGACCTCAACCAAACATGAATAATTTAGACCGGCCTAAGTTGGAATAATCAATTTAGGCCTCCTTATCTTTAGTCCACAACCAAACACCACCTTCAAGTTTAAGAGCCCAAACTAATTCCAGCCTGAGTTTGACTCGGCTAAACTAATGGACATATCAAACTAGAGCTGGGTCTGCTGACAAGAATTCAACTCATCTGCAGCACTAGGATGCAGCCGGCATATTACTAGTAAAGCTGTATATGGAGGTCTTGCTGGTTCTCAGTCAGTACCTCTCAGCTGCGGGTATCCTTGTATGCATGGGATACACCTCATGTATACCGGTTCATGTCTTTGTGTGACAGGTACAAGTCATAATGCTTTTGTAAATTTGACTCTGTAGATGTTGGTATTTACAAACCAAAGTGAGAAATCTCCAGCACCAGTCACCTCCATGTGCTTCAACCAACAAGGCGATTTCCTACTGGTTGGTTATGGTGACGGCCATCTGACAATTTGGGATATGGCAAAATCATCAGCACCAGCAAAGGTGATATATGGTGAGCATACAGCACCAGTGGTACATTCGTTGTTTCTAGGTCAAGAATCCTCCTCATCTCGACAATACAAGGCCATAACCGGTGACTCTAAGGGATTTGTGTTGTTACACTCTTTCTCAGTTTTACCATTGCTTAATCGCTTCACTATCAAGAGCCAGGTGCCTTTTTTACTTATTTTAAGTCTCTAATTTTTGCCTTCACAAAATGTGAATTACCTGTTATATTCATAAGAAAATGTTATCTACCAGTTGTATCCATCCTTTCTTCTGCATCTATAGAGATATATTTGTGGAGTAAAGCTAGTGTGAGCTTAACCCTAAAATTTATTGGACTGGCTTCAAACGACGAATCTAAACTTTTCGAACCAATCAACATCAAGAGTGATGCGTTTGTATACCAAATTTGTGAAATTTTGAGTTCATTTAATATAAAATCAAGCAGTAAAAAAGTACGCTATAGAATATACCTATATATATTCATTTTTTGGACCACTTGACTTTATACTGCAGAAACTCTAAATTTTGCAAATTTTGCAAGTAGATCAGTTTCAACGGTTTATATTTGTCTTTTTAAGCCAATTCAGTATATTTTGGGGTTAAGCTCACAAACAACCTTGAGCTTGCTTAAGCTCACGCTAGATTTACTCTATATGTATGTATTTGGATGAGTAGTAGTTTTTGCATCTTCTCTGACAAATTCTGAAAGGGAAGGGTGCAAAGGATTCTTTTCATATTTCGTAGTTGTATACATGATATATGCATTTTTGGAGGATTAGAAATGAGGACCTTCACTTTTAATTTTCTATTCACATCCATGTATGGAATGTTATGGACAGATATGAAGATACCTCTTATATATTATTATTATTATTTTTTTCTTGATAGCGTCTGTTGGAAGGGCAGAAAAACGGGGTGGTATTATCGTCCTCCCCTTTAGTAGTAGACGAATTGTATGGGTTGATTGCTGGCTCCTCTGCACAGGGGGCCTATGCATCAGCCTCAGCTGGTGGTCTAAGTAGCATGATGGGAGGCGTCGTGGGAGGCGTGCTCTTTAATGAAGGTGGTGGTAGTTCTGGCCCGGCAGAAGAGGGGGTAGTGATCTTTGTCACCCACCAAAATGCCCTTGTGGTAAGCATTGTAGCATCTTGTCTTATGTAAATGTAAGTGTTGCGGTCATGAAATGGGAAAAAGGACATTTTCAAATTGTCCAAGTTTTTTGTAGGAGGATGTTTGTGCAAACTAAATGCTTTTCTGGTCTTACAATTTTGGCGAAAGTACTAGAAATGAGATACAATTCTCTCATAATTACTTCTTTATATACTTTTTAGGTAAAACTTGGTGCAAGTGTGGAGGTTTATGAGAAGTTCTCAAGACCTGAAGGAGTGCATGAAGGATCATTGCCATACACTGCATGGAAGTGCGTTCTGGTTTCTCCTGATGCATCCTCGGGTGAGATTTAGCAAATATTGGTATGAATTGCTGCATATTATCTCTTGAAGCTAGGCCGGGCAAAACTTCAAAAGCTCAAATTAACATCTTTTTAATAAAGGACATTGTACTATTGATCCCTGATTTAGTCCAATAGAGTCCTGCATTGTTAAGGGGAATCAATTAACCCTGAGCCATGCAATTGGGCTTGAATTAAAATTCAATTGTCCAAAAGAAACCTCATAAATTGTAAAGAAAATCTTTTCCAATATTTGTTTGTGCTGGTGTTAAGGCAGTTGTTGATCATATGTGGTTCATAGTTCACACCTATACTAGACCTTTCCCAGGTAATACCGAATTTCAAGATCATACCTTAAGGCAGGCTGGAGTAGCTAACTCAGACGTCTTACCTTGTTTCTCATGCTTTTATCTTTTGTTTATCAATAATAATTTCAGAGGAACCAGAGAGGGTTTCCTGGTTAGCCATAGCATGGGATCGCAGAGTACAAGTGTACAAGCTAGTCAAATCTGAGATGAAAAAGCACAGTGAATGGAGCATTGACTCTGCAGCTATTGGCGTGGCATGGTTGGACGATCAGGTACAACTTAAAAATCAATTTTTGTTACTATCTCAATTTTTATTTATTTACGTATCCTTGAGTACAATTATCTTATTATCTTTAATGATATGAGTGCATGCTTGTTTCCTTAGATGCTGGTGCTGCTAAACACAAGAGGTCAGCTATGCCTATTCACCAAAGATGCATCCGAGCTTCACCGTACCAGTATTAACCCACATGATGGATCTAGTGTAGATGACATCATCACATACCATACCCATTTCTTGAATGTTTATGGGAACCCTGAGAAATCATACCACAACTCAGTATCAGTGAGAGGTGCTACAGTGTACATTTTGGGTCCCATGCATTTAATGGTATCAAGACTTCTGCCTTGGAAAGAGAGAATTCAGGTGATGTAAATAAATGCAAAGAACAAATATATTAGTCAGCAGCAATATGTGACTGGTACCTCTCTAGCAAGGTACTGTCATGCCATATATCTATCAACTGATACCTTTGGCAACAAATTGACCTTATTCTGTCCCAAAGCGCTTAGTTGATTTGAACTGAAATCAAAAGAAAAAAAGGCAACAGAAATGAAAGCAGTTGATGAGATTAATAATGTTCTTCCTGTTGATTTTTGTTATTGCTTTATACTTGGTCGGTATATTAATATGTAATGCTATGCCTTGCACTATATTTAATTTAATGGAAGAGAAGAGAGTGAAACTAGTAGGAGAGTATACTGCTGCTCTCCATGAATGTTTGGCAGCATGGTAGGTGAGGGGAACTAATTATATTCATTGACAAACGTATTTTTATCACAATGAAACAAAGAAGTTATTATTTTAAAAAAAAAGCTGAAAAGTTTTGCTTGAAAAGAAAGTGAACAACTGAACAATTGTACTTAAATTATTTATCATGAATTTGGTATAACAGCTGTCAAATGTGGGTGAAAATAAACAGAACTTTTAAAATTGTCAAAAAAAGAAAAAAAAAAGAGGTATGCCATAACAAAAATCCTCAGTATCAAAAATAGAACATTTGTCTGGAAGGAAAAGCTTAACCTTCTTTCTATGTTTATATTATTCTTAAGCCAAGCAAGACGATTTTTGGATTGGTTGTGGCAGAGTTGATGCCGGTTCTATGTGTGGCAATTTTCTATTTCTTAAAGATGGTATGCAGAAAGGTTTGGGTTTTTCAAGGGTGCAAGATAGTAATCAAATAAATAAAATTATTCTTTTATTACCTTCCTCTTTTCTCGCGTACCAATGTTGTACAGACTGTCCAACTGTAGAGGCTGTCTTTTATTGCTCGAAGATGGAGAGGTTATTTACAATGTTAAGATAATATTGGCTTTTATAGGGCAAATCACTTTACATTCCTGCTAAAGGCTAGAAGGAATCTCGCTTGAAACTTCACAATGTAGGTTTTGGTATTCTATCAAAAATTTATGTGAAAATGAATTGATTCCTATATAAAAATTTAGGTGTTACAAAGAGCAGGAGATTGGATGGGGGCACTGGACATGGCAATGCGGCTATATGACGGCCACACACAAGGTGTTGTGGATCTGCCACGTAAGATTGGGGACATACGTGACGCCATAATGCCATTCTTGGTTGAGCTCCTCCTGTCTTATGTGGATGAGGTCTTTTCCTACATATTAGTGGCTTTCAGGGGTCAAAATGGAAAAGAATCTGAAATAGAGGAACAATATGCCCGTGTAGGAGGTGTTGCAGTAGAATATTGTGTGCACATTTCGCGTATCGATATCCTATTTGAGACAGTCTTCTCTAGATTCCATGCTGTTCACCAGGGAGGTAATTGACCTTTCCTCTGTTTTTTGTCACTTTGCAAGTCAAGTTAATCAGTTTTTTCTCACATATTATTACATGGAAATAACAGGATCATTTTTGGAGATACTGGAGCCATATATCTTGAAAGATATGCTTGGTTGCCTCCCTCCTGAGGTATCACCTAATTGTGGTTCTTTCTTCTTTTGTTTTGTTATTTTTGCCTTTCTTTTCAATTTCAATCGTTCTGATAATTATATTTATTGACATCTGTAGATAATGCAAGCTTTAGTAGAGTATTACAGCGAAAAAGGATGGTTACAACGGGTCGAGCAATGTATCCTCCATATGGATATCTCGTCCTTGGATTTTAATCAGGTAATCAGTATGCTTGATTTTTATGTTTATTGTTTTCTTATCTTCCAAGAAGAGGATTCTGGTGCCACCAAATGTCACACCCTGTTGCATTTAAACTTCAAAATCTAGACGTCGAATCCTAGCTGTTGATCTTGTTCCTTTTTATGAGGGATGCGTCCACGTAATAAGTTTTGGAGTTCATTTTATACTTGATCAAGAGGCCGAATAATAAACTTACTGAAATTTGTCTATCACAGTTAGCTAAATTCAATCATTTGTGGACTCTTGAGCTTGTTCGAAACAAATTCAAAATATTATTAAATTTTACGTCAACACTTCCCTCTTGAAAAAGAACAAGATCAAAGGTTTGCATTTTTAACCTTGTAAATTTAAATGAAAAGAGATGTTATGGAATTTGGTGGTACCTAAACTTAGCACTAGAATGCTCCTCCTTTAAGAAAGTCCCTATGATTTTCTAGAGTCATAGCCAAGGATTAATTAACTGTGTATTGTTTTTATAATTGATCATTTTTTTTCCACTCCTAGCCTTTTCTCATCTTTTCTTTGCTATATGTGGTGCTTGTATATTAACAGCAAATAAGGAAATTTCTTTTAGGAATAATAGCATTTAATTGAGGTTTACCTGGGGCATGCATTGTGTTGAGGTTCAATTGCAAAATTGTTTGAACATTTCGGGTACTGGTAGCATGATACCGAGGCTCATTTTTGTATGGCTGAAAGATGATTTGACAATATTATGTTTTATTTTCTTAAGGTGGTGAGATTGTGCCGAGAGCATGGACTGTATGGTGCGCTAATATATCTTTTTAACCAAGGCCTAAATGATTATAGAGCTCCATTAGAGGAGCTTTTGTCGGTGGTGCAAAACAGCCCTAGAAAGGAAGCTTCCAGAACTTGCTACCGAATGCTCGTTTATCTCAAGTATTGCTTCCAAGGCCTTGCTTTCCCTCCAGGTTTTAACATTACATGGTTTTCTTATGCTGTCACACCTTATTGTCTGTCTTCTTTTTTTTTTTTTTCTTTTTTTTTTTCCGTTTTATGTTCGAACCTCTATTGTCAAGATATACATTAGTCGTACTGACATAATACTGACATAATAGCAGTTTTGGTCTGGTTGGATACAATAATATATTTGCTTTTGTCATGATGCCGGCATGGTTGAAGATTGTATCAATGCTATCTTTTAATGTTACTTTGTTTTTTCATGATTATTTTGGGTTTTGTGTGCAGTATGTATATTTCAAATTGAGCAAGTATTGGAGTAGAACTAGGGTGTTCCTAAGTTCACCAAGCCTCTTTGTGAACTCAACTCTAAAATCTATTGGATTGACTTCAAATGACGAATCCGAACTGTTCAAACCCATCTACCTTACGAGTGATATGTCTACATACAAAAATTTTAAATTTTCGAATTAATTTTGTATAGAGTCAAGTGGTAAAAAAACGTTAAAAAATGAATGCATTAAAATTAATTTATAAACCTTCTAATTTTGACCGCTTGACTTCATATAAATTAACTCGAAAGTTTAAATTTTTTGCATGTAGACGCATCACTCGTAAGGTAGATGGATTTTAACGGTTCGGATTCATCATTTGAAGCCAATCCAATAGGTTTTAGAGTTGAGTTCACAAAGAGGCTTGGTGAACTTAGGAACACCCTAGTTTTACTCTTAAATATTGAGACAGAATTGCCAATTTTGGTGTTAACCTAGGCAAAATTGATCTTAGGAGTCTTAGTTGCATAATTGAGGCTGCCTTGAGCTAGAATGTGCCCATTCAGTGTTCTTGAACTGCTTACCCGAGACTTAATTGCACCAATTGGAGTATTTGAGTGTGTTAAATTGGTCTTCTTTTGTGCAGGTCATGGAAGCCTCCCAGTTGACCGTGTACAATCAGTCAGAAATGAACTGTTACAATTCTTACTAGAGGAATCCAGGTCTCAAAATTCCCAAATTTCTCAGATTTTCAGGGCTTCATGCAATATTTGCCCCAACTTATGTCACATGCTTGTAATCGATGCTGCTGCGACCTTAGAAGTTATCAGATTAGCACTCACTAAATCTGAATACCCCGGCCTAGAAGAAGACCTGGACCAGAAGACACTAAATGCCACAGTGCAAGATTTGACGAATGTTCTCGTACAACTTCTAGGTCTAGAAAATGAAAGCCTAAGGGAATTAGAATTGGATGATGAACCAAGAGTCTGGCCTTCACAGAAGGATCTGGGGCATTTATTGGAGTTTGTTTCTTATGTGGCTTCCCAACATGGTACAAGTTTGTCAGCACAAAGTTTAAAGCATGTGCTTGTGTACTTGACCTCACAAGAGAAAGGCTTGGCTTTTGAGAACGAGAAGGTGGTCTTGAGGCTTTTCAGGGTACTAGATGTCTGGTCTTGGTGCTCTGATGATGTGTTAGAACTTTGCTCCAAAGCTGGATTTCATCAAGTACGGGTTCCTTCTGTTTATCTATTTCTCTCATACTGTACATTTAGATTTTTGCATATACATTGGCCTACGTTGGCCAATTCTAAATGTGCAATTTCCACACACAAAATTGTTGAGTATTTTACTTTTCTTTGGCCAAGTCAAAAATAACATTGCTTGTCAAAACAAATTCTCCATTCTAATTGTGGTCTCCGTATGAAAATACACCCATTCATATGTGCTTGCAAATATAGAAGTTGAAAACCGGTGTTGAATTGGAACAACATGATCCACACATGTACTTAGATCCTCTTATTTATACATGTAAGTTCCATCACTGAAACCTTGCAGGCATGTGGGCTGATTAACGCTACGAGGGGTAATAATGTTGCGGCAATGGACTGCTATATGAAGGATACAGAAGACCCTTTCCATGCTTTCGCATTCATAGACAGCATGCTGTCTCGACTTGGGTCAAGTGATGATGGTGCCGTGTCCTTCCATTCAGCTGTGATGTCACGTGTTCCTGATCTTGTCCAACTAAACAGGTTATTTTTCTTTTGAAGTGCTTCTACACAAATGCCAACCATTACAATTTGGTCTTGCATCATGCTAGGTCCAGTAATATTCTTATTTTTCTTTGTTAACATCGTAGCCTAACTAGACCCCATCTCTTCATGTAATACTTGTATCTTTTCCTTGTTTCAGTTTTAACTTAAAATTCCAATTCAAGCTTCATTTAATTCTAAATAGAACTGTCAAATGTCAATAGGCAAGGACAATAAAATGAGAAAAAAAATGCATTTTTCTTTGGCTATAGTTTGAAGTTGGATTTATACTTCGTTTTTGCTAGAGGAAAGGCTCATTTTTTTCTTTTTGCTTCAACTCACAGTCTTTTTTATGGTTGGGGAGGGGAGAACGATGATTTGCCTCCTGTGCTTTTATAGATCTAATTTATTTTAGAGAGTGCACTGAGTATGAAAAAAGCAACTTTCTTTTCTCTCTTTCCTGAGGGCAGCTTTAATATGAGTTTAGATAGAAGAGAGGTGATAGAGAGAGTTCAGTTGAAAGCGTGGTTCTGGAGATGATGGGTGGTCCATGTTAGATTGAAACCTGATTAAATCTGCACCATCCATTTAGGGCCATTATGGCATTTTAAAAGTAAGTAGGACACAGGATATTTTGAAGATTTGATAAGGTAGTAGTGGCTATTGGTGCTTTTGAATTTTAACGACATAAATTCAACTTATAAAAAAAATTCAAGAGAAGAGTGTATGTTGAATTCATATATGTGATGTATCTAATATATGTACTGTGTATCTGTTATTATGATTTTTTTATGGATTTTTTTAATTAGGTTTGTTAAGAATTAGCTCATTTAAAATTGGAAGTGTTTTGATTAAAAATGGCAAATTGGGAAAAAACAAAACTTGAGTTTTATAGTGTCTGGTTCTGTTGGGAGATTCAAAGTCATCTTTGATCTGGGAGAGCAGAGTGCTAACATGTGGTACCGGCAAGTCTTTTGTTGCAGCATGATCTCTTGTGGTGGCAACTATTGTAGCTCCAGAGTAAATCCACATAGAGCTACTATAAGCCCTTGAGGATAAATACTTGCAACAAATAATAAAAATAACCTAAATTCTTAAAAGTTGTTCTAATCTGTTATGATTAATTGACTACCATATTCCTGTGGATGACAGGACTGAGATGCTATCAAAAATCAGTTATGTCAATTACTTCTATGAAGAAGTACAGATCATGTGTTACATTTGTATCCATTCTTTCTTTTATGATTGCACTGTGGTGCATATATCAATTCATGCATTTACACATTATACTATTTTGATCTTTATGTTTATGACATTTAATTATATCAGGGAATGCACCTTTCTTCTGGTCTTGGATCATTTTGGTGGAGAGAGCCAAGAAATTTTGTCTAGGCTTAATGATCACCCGCAAAGTCTTTTTCTCTTTCTGAAAACAGCAATAGATGTGCATCTCTCAGGGAACTTAAGCATAGATGAATTCCACATTCTGAAAGATGACATGGCAGTTAATGGTTATTTGGAGAGGTTGACAAATAATCAAAAGATTGGGATGGAGAGGAATTGTATTCAGGTTACTGATGAAATCATTGAGATATATCTTGAGGTATGTTATTCCTCTGTTTCATATCCTGTTTTGTTAACTGCCAGTAGGTATAGGTTTTTGTTTGGCATTAGGTTGCTTCTATTCACCAACAATCAAGGAATTCTTGGCAGGTACATGGCATACCTGTCCATATTGGTACGGTCCAATATTCTATCGTGTATATGGCCATATCTTGATGTAACACACTCAAATTGTGCAACTGGTCCTTGGGGCAATTGTAATTTCGGGTCTAGTTTGAGTCGAAACTTTTTTGAGATTTTAAATGTTTTGAAGGATTTTGCCACTCGTTTATTTCTTTTTAGTTTTAAGAAACAACTTTTGTGGGTGTTTTTTGTAACTTCTAGAGGTGGCAATTTGGTGAGTTGGTTCGCATTATTTCAGCTTTGGGTCGGTTCAGGTTTGGGCTGTTTCGGGTATCCAGTCCTTAATGTTTGGGTTCAGGTTGTTTTCAATCTCAGAATGTTTTCAGGTCTTGGGTCTCAAGTTGTGTCAGTTCAAGCATTGTGGCATGTAGATTGGGGCTGTCTTGATTCTGGGGCCATTTTGGGTTGCAGGTCATTCGGGTTTTGAGTCGAGCAAGCCAATATTGTTTGAGGCTCTTCTTGCTTTGGGCTGCCACCCTGATTATTTTTTTAAAGTAGTGGTTGAGGTTTTCTTGGGTCAAACTGGTCAATTTATCACGTTGATTTGGGTTGAGGCCTGGCAGGTCTAGTCGGGCATGGATCAGATTTGGTTTGGGTCAATTTGGGTTTAGGTCTAATCAGGTGGGTCCTTTAGGTAAGGTCAAATTTTGTGATCTATAATAATAATAATAAACAAGAAGATAAGACTGTCAAAGTATAAACAAGAAGATAAGACTGTCAAAGTATTGAAACAAAGTATGAATTTTCAGAATGTACTTGGTGAAAAAGATGGTCAAATTAGCATGGGAATCTGCTACTGTCATCCTTGAGTTGACATCCTTTGTGTATTTTTTTTCTCAATTAAGCTAACCATCTTTCTGTATCCTTAATTCTCTTTTAAGCTATTATGTCGGTATGAGCAAGATTCAGTGCTTAAATTCTTGCAAACATTCGACAACTACCGTCTTGAGCAATGTCTGCGCTTATGCTTGGACCATGGTGCAACTGACGCTGCTGCATTTCTTCTAGAAAGAGTTGGCGATGTCAGTGGAGCACTGGCCCTAGTTATGACAGGCCTAGAAGAAAAGTTTGAGTCACTTATTTCAACCTTAGAGCATAATTTTAAAGATTCCAGTGACCTTGGCACAATATTAAAAACTAAGGAGGTATGTTTTTTAAAATTCCTTGGTCATTAGCAATCTGGTTTGTTTTTGTTATTATTTCTATTACTAATTTATTGGCAATACTGCTGATGTTATTAACATGATATAGTTTTCTTAAATTTGATGTAGGCTATGAGTGTGCTGGATGTACTGCATTGCGCTATCGATTTATGCCAAAGAAACATGCACCGTATAGATCAAAAGGAATCTGAATCTCTCTGGTTCAACCTTTTTGATGCGTAAGTGATAATCTTACTGTAATTTGTGATTACGTAGTGGATAACTATTTTTTCTAAGAGTAACTATTCTCTTTTTCTGGATTTGGGAGAAGTACAAATTGCCCCAAGGATAAAAAAAAACCCCTTGATTTGAAAACTTTAACATATAACATCCCCCCCCACACACAACCACACACACACATGTGTGCATAAATAAATAATTATAGATACATAGTGTTGTATTTTACATTACCCTTTAATATTTTGATTGTGCTTTTGGTGAAAAGTTGTCTTTGTAGTTATTAGGAGGCGTATATTCTGAAGAAACTTTATGGTAAAAACTAAAGCACTTCATAATGAAAGCAAACAAGAAAAGAATGTTATTCGGCACAGGACAAGTATAAAGTTTGAAATTGATATCCTTCTTTTCTTCTTTCTGAAATCCAGATTTTCTCAGCCCTTGAAGAGATTTTCTGGTGGGAAAGGAATACCTATTTTAAGGCGAGTATTTTCGCAATTTGTTGGGGAAATAATAGAGGGGATGGCAGGATGTATACCCCTTCCAGCAATAATGGCCAAGCTTCTTTCTGACAGTGGAAATCAAGAATTTGGTGATTTTAAGCTCATAATACTTAAAATGCTAAGCACCTACGGCTACGAGAAAAGAATTTTGGTAAGTTTGTTTTGCTTTCAAAGTATACAAGTCAGGTAACAAACCTGTATTAGAATGCATTACCTGTCTTTATTGTTCTTAAGGAACTACTGAGGTGAACTCAAATCAAACCGGGAACTCTTCTAGGTTTGGTTATACTGGGAATTCTTCTAGGTTTAGTTGTAGGCAATATAAGGTAAAATTCAAGGGTGAATTGTTTTAGTTAGAGGGGATAAAATGAGGCCTAATTAGGCTATCTTTTTGGAGGTCAGGAGGGAAAGTTTGTAATGTTTTTTTTTTCCTTTTTAAAAGGAATCAGGAGGGAAAGTTTGTAATTTTTTATTTATTTTTCTATTCCTTTTCACTAGGACACAGCTAAATCCGTTATAGAAGATGATACCTTCTACACCTTGAGCCTCCTAAAAAGGGGGGTCTCTCATGCTTTTGCACCTCAGAGCCTCACTTGTTGCATATGCAACTCTTCCCTCCACAAAATTGACTCTAACCCCAAGATCAGGCTATACAGTTGTGGCCATGCAACTCATCTTACATGTGAATCTGAGGACCAACATTCCCACAAGCCTAGCCAAGAGCATGTGTGCCCCGTGTGCCTCCCTAAGAAGAGTACACTACCCCATGAGGAGAATGGATTGATTGGGTTCTATGCATCAAACATCAAACAGAAAATTGGAGCAGTCGGAGTGCAGCGTGTTCATGAGGCAGATACTTCAGAGAGATCTCGCACGTCTCAAGTCTCACGGGTAATATATATTTGTATATTTTTAATTATTATTATATATTATTATTATTATTGTTGTTGTTGTTGTTGTTGTTGTTGTTATTATTATTATTTTTAAATGAGGGCCCAATAAACCTCAGAATCCCTTGGTTCCTCTTGTGGGAATTGATCCTGCATCTGTCAGTAGATAGGTGAGGCTCATTACCATCCATGCAGGGCCCGCAGCTTCTTAACTACCGAGTAATATATTACTGTGAAACTGCTTATTGATGAAAGGCTGCTGTTTCTTATTTCTGGTACCAATTGAGATTGCATTTGTTTCTTCTGAGAATTGATTTTTAGTGGCTCAGGTTGGGATTAATCTAGAATAAAATATTTTTTTAATTCTTAAATCTCTGCTTAATTAAGTGTGCATTTTCTTAATAGAAAATATCTGACCTGATATGCAAAAACCAATTAGCTGCCTGACCTGACATGAAGAAGTCAAATGAGATTGATTGTCCTGGCCTGACATAAACTTGTTTAACCAATAACCCGACATACACTTTTTATGCAAAGCAATCTGAAACCTAAACTGACCTTACTCAGAAATGATAATACCTAAAAATGAATCATACCCAGATAACTCAAAATCCATATCTGGATTTGAAATGAGTATTTAATTTGCTTCTTTACCCTTTCAAATACAGTTTGAAATATTGAGTCACCTTCAGAAATCAAAGAAGCCATTCCAAATGGACTCGTTGCCTCAGCTGAGACTTTCTCCACCTGTTATCTATCACGAAACTGTAAATAGGAGTGCTAGTATAAGAGGACAATCAAGCAAAAATAATACGGTAAAAGGTGAGAGATCAAAACGGCTTTGGCAAATTAAAGATCTGAAATCCAAGGGCTTCAGGACCAACTTGTTTGGTGAGTCTATTTGAACAAATTTTACATTTTCAAACATAGATAGTTTCATAGTATTGTTTTGCAGTATGATGATCTGTTCTGAATACATATGATCTTCTTTGATCAGGATAAAAATTCAGAAATTGCACAATTTGCATGTATTTCATTGTTGACTTTTGTTTATGCAGGTTCTGAGAAGAGTAAAACATAATGGCTTGATATATGACTTTGACTTTGTAACTTACTATTGTTTAATGTTGTTCTACTGATGTATAACAGGTTTTTGTATTATTCGGATAGTAATATCCTAAGTGAAGAATGTGTAAATTTAAATATACATTAGGAAATTTTGATATATAAGCAGCTGTTTTTTTTTTTTTATTTAGAGAAATAAAGCATAATTTAAAATGGGAGATTCTTACATTACCATCTGACACCTAGCAAATGTGTAATAATGTGGACTTGATATTTTGTTTTATTGTGCCATTCACAATGAAAAACGATGAACTAGGCTGTGGAGTTGTAGACATGTTGGGTGAGATGTAGACATGTTGGTACCACTATCACTTGGGCTAAAGTTGGGTCTTGCTAAGAGGTGGTATTCGGATCTGATAAAATTAATGTTTCATATGACTAAATTCCTATGCTATCGTGGGGAAATAAAACCGACCATTTTTGTTATCAGAAAACCCGTAGGTCAATTACATCAGAGAGGGAGTGAGTTTCAGAAATTTAAATCAAACATCCTCCAGCCAAGCCCATTACAGCACCGTGCTATATCCAACTTATAAGTCAGAACAGGAGAAAGTGTGTCCTAGATGGTCCCAACCATTTAATCTCCCTTTTTTTTTGCTAAATAATTAGCTATATCATTCTGGCATTGATGCACATGAACACACACAAAGGGTTTATTATCCTGCAGCAACTTCCATACTTCAAGTATTTCGTCAAATGCATGCCAGTCATCATCTATGGGTGGTTGTCGACTTGAACAGGTCTGTACCAGAGTGAGACAGTCTGAATAGAAAGAACACAACACTATCCCTTGGGTTATTGCTAAGGCAATTGACTCTTTTAGAGCCATCGCTTCGACCTGCAACGGGCAGCATCCCCTAACAGCCTAAGATTTGTAGAGGATCATCTCATCTTTATGCCACAACACCACTCCAACTCCCCCATACCAGCCCTCTTCCTAAGAACCGTCTGAATAGCAATAGAAATCATTTTGTATTTCTGTCAAAGTGGCAGCTTGTTGCACCTTGGTCGGCATCACACAAAAGTTGTGTTGCTCCCAGTTTTGATTCCCAATTTATTGAATAGAGATAGGACCTAAACTGAGTGAATTCAGGTTGCTTGCCTCCATATACCCGATCGTTTCTACAACGCCATAGGGCCCATGCCGAGTTGACATACAACAACCATTGCTCATCATCTAAACTATCTGACACCCCTTGAAGAACCTGCGTAATACTTCCACTTAGTACATCCGTCATTAGACCTAGAGTGCCCGCTAAGAAGCAAGCTCTAGCAAATTGACACTGGTGTAAGAGGTGATTTGCATCCTCTTCATGAGTGCCACAATTCACACATAACGGACTTATCGATGGGAATCTGCTTTGCATGGTCTTAGCTAATGGAAGCACCTTGTGAATTAGTTTCCAAAGGAACATTCGTACTCTTGGAAGTACATCTCCCCTTCGCCAAACTATCTCCCACAACTCTTTTGTTCCAACAGTTAGATTAGCATGCGGATCTCTTAGCAAAGCATAACCCAATTTCACAGGATAAATGCCATTACTTGCCTTTTTGAAAATGAGACAATCCCCAGTAGCATCCAAGTTCGGTGGTACTATGTTTGCAATGATCTCCATGCAATTTGCATAGCCAAAACACTGTACTAGCTGATCCACATTCCAAGAACCAGTTTCAGCATCACATAAATCTTTCACCAGCAGCTGTCTTTGACTCTCATCATTCCGCTTGCAATTTAGATCCCCTTGAAACCAAGGTTGTGCAAAAGCACCGCACACGTCACCGCCTCCTATTCTCCATTGTACCCATGGCTGCAGGATTTCTCGAAGGCTCATCATGCTCTTCCAAAAACCAGTGCATTTATAATCTCTTTTACTGTGCCACAAATCACTCCTCGAGAAATATTTCGCCTTGACAATTTTCACCCACAAAGCTTCAGAACCGGTCGCTGTTCTCCATAAGAATTTCATGAGCAGACTTTCATTCATGGCTTGCAAGTCCCTCACTCCTAAGCCTCTCATCTCCACTGGTTGTATAATTTTTTTCCCATGAGACATATGCCAAATATCTCTTTTTCTCCACCTTTCCCCAAAAAAATCTTCTAATAATTGATGTAATCTCGTTTATCACTGCTTGGAGAATGCAGGTCGTGGCCATGTAATAGATAGGCATAGCCATGAGCACAGTTCAGATTAGAACTAGGCGGCCAGCAGGTGAGAGCAAAGCACTCTTCCATTTGAAGCTTACTAGAAACTTTTTCAATCAAAAAATCAAAAGAGCTTCTATTGGTTTCAATAGGCGCACCAAGGTAAGAATTACACTAACCATTGTTTGGAACCATCAGCATATTGGAGATTTCATCCCTAACCGAATTAGAAGTCACTGCACTGTACCATATAGAACTCTTTTGGGGCCCTACCCTTTGACCCGACACCTCAGAAAATTCCTGAAGAGAGAGCATGATCAATTGCACCTCTTCCTTGTTTGCTGCTCTGAACATCAACAAATTGTCTACGTACAGACAGTCAGTCAGTGGTTGTGCAGAAGGAGCTAGGCGAACTCCTGTTAATGCCCTGGTTTGCACACAATACTCCAGACTTCTAGATAGAATATCCATCCCTAGGATGAAAATATATGGGGATAAAGAACACCCTTGTCTGAGCCTGTTTTCCGGCTTCAAAAAACCATCCTCTTCCCGTTAAGAACAATTATAAATTGGGCTGACTCTATGCAGCCCATGACCACAAATTTCGGTGGAAAATTATAAATTGGCATAATTGATCTTATGAACTCCCAGTCCATTCGATCAAAAGCTTTTGATAAGTCCACCTTCAAACAAAATTCCTTGTTCTTGTAGGATGCTAAAGCAAACGAATGGAGCACTTCTCGAAGCAGAATAATATTTTCGGATATCTCTCGACCCGGAATGAAGGCACTCTGAGCTCTTGAAATACATAAACCTATGAAAGGCTTTAATCTCAAAGTCAGTATTTTTGAAATTAATTTATATATCACATTACATACCGAGATTGGTCGAAAATCCGTCACTTGAACTGCTTCTATTTTCGGGATGAGAACAAGATTCGATCTGCCTATGTGAGAAGGCATCCTTCCTGTTTCAAAAAATAACCGCACCTCCTTCATGATTGCTGGTCCAAAAATAGACCATTTCTCTTGGATAATTCTTGCACTAAATCCATCAGGTCCTACAGCTTTATGTGGACCTAATGTCATCAGTGTCTGAAAAGTTTCTTGCACATTGGGTTCAGCTTCAAGGCAAGTATGGGCAGAGGAAGGGATCCCCGTCACCCCATGAAAAATTTCATCTCTATACACATCAGCTATAGGCCGAACTCCAACCTTCTTATAAATGCTTTTAAAATGGTTAACAAACAGAGCCCGAATTGCTCTTTCGTCAGTCACCCATACACCGTCAGTTCCCTTCAGATTCTGAATAGCATTCCTCCTCTTTCTAGTAACTGTTGTCGCATGAAAAAATCGAGTATTGTTGTCACCAAAAATTACCCAATTAAGCCTAGCCCTTTGATGCCAAAATCTTTCGTGCATGATGAGAATTTGTTGATGCTCCTTCTGCAGTTCGGTTTCCCTTCTAATCGTTTCTTCATGATGTATAGCTCCATTTACCACCTTCATTTCCTCTTCAATCTTCCTTAGCATCATGTCTGGAGTCAGGCTATCTCCCAACCACCCTTTCACTTCCCGTTTGAAACTAGATTTCACATTGCACCAGTCCTCTTGACCCATCCGAGCCGCCCTTTGGCACACCTCATCAAACCTTTCCTTTAAATTCCACCAGTTCTCACATCTAAAATCATGTCTAGTTCTAATCGGTTTTGGTTTAGTACATATTAAGATAGGCATATGATCACTGTTAAATCTAGGGAGATGGAATACAGCAGTTTCATTATATGCCATCGCCCAAGAAATAGTTGACATAGCCCTATCAAGCCTTTGCAAAATATTGTCTGACCCCCTTGTTTATTTGACCAAGTAAAAGCCAGTCTATGATAACCAAGATCCACCAATCCCATGTTGCGAAACCAATCTCTAAATAATCAGTTTGGAGTCCCTAAAATTACTGAGCCGCCACTCTTTTCTTGCAAAGACATGACAGCATTAACATCACCAAAAAGACATGCATGACCATCACAGTGATCAACAAATCCCTCGATCTCCTCCCAAATTTGAGAATTTTGACTTGTAGGGTCCCCAGAGAGGGCTGCTAAGCCCCACGGCCTAGATCCATCCTTATTCGATCCCTTTCGCAAAAATATAAAATTTATTAGAACGAAAAACATTAATTATTATATCATCACTCCATAATAACCATAAACCCCCCGATCTACCTTCCGAGGGAACCCCAAAAAAATTACACAGGCAAATCAACCACTCTCTTCTTAGCTTCTTCCAAACAACACCTCCTCTCAGAAATAAACACAATTGTGGCCTTTGTGCAATGAAGATATCTGTTTAACATGGATACTGTCTTGCCTCCGCTGCCTTGACAGTTCCACGGTATGATATTCATGGAGGGGGTACCGGTGCGTTGAGCTCCGCCGACTTTGGCCTTTTGTTGAAAGTCAAGTAAACCTCTTCAATTCTTTGCGAACGGGTTCCTTCTCCAGACACTGTCTGCTGCTCAATTAGATCAAAACCAAGCATATATCTGACTATTGTTATTCTCCCCTGCGCTGCCTTTTCTAAAGACCTTTTGCTGCCAGTTCGGTTTAACTCCTCGCTTGGCACAGTTCGAGTAGGTTTTTGCTGTCTTTTCACACTTGCCACCGGCGTCAGAGCTGGATTTATTACCCATTCTCCCATAGTCCCATTCTTGGAGCCAGAATATTAAGACCCTTAAAATGACCTTCCTGACCCGGCTTCTGTACAAGCATCGTGAGTCTCGCGTGATCTCGGCACCCTGTCATCTCATGCCCCAATTTGCCACAAAATAGACAGATTCGAGACACCTTCTCGTATGAACAATAGACCGTGAGTTGCCCAAGAGTTGGATGAGCAACATGTGTGTCTTTGACCAATAGACCGTGAGTTACTACATAATACATTAAATTGGGTGAGAAGGTCAAAGAAAATGTAGTTTCAAAAGCTGCTGATTACGCGGATTGTCTGTCGTAGTTACATGATTTCACTTCTTTGGTTGAAACTTGAAAGCTGGAATTTTTTTTTTAAAGGAGAGATGGTTGAGTACTTTAATTTAGATATTTACCTTAGATTTTTCAATCGAGAACTGAGATATGAAAGCCGTAATTCTAGTTGGACTTAAGTGTAAATACTCAATTAATTTTTTATTCAAAAGGTACAGTAGGGCGGAGCCATAGTATAAGAATGAGTCAATTGACCCTTTATTTTTTCAAAATTTTTTGATTTATGACTTATTTTATGTATAATTTATAGTAATATTATGAGTAGTGTAAAATGACTCTATTTGTAATAAGAAAAATTTATATGATTAATTCTATTTGATCCTCTTATTTTGAAAGTCTAGCTCCATCCAAACATTGGTTGAAAGTATTATTCCGGAGATGTATACACTATACTTGAAAGTTTGGTTCAGATCCTCTCCCCTTATACGGTCACTATTGCGAGGTCCCAAACATTATCGGGCAGCCGGTTTTGCATTTTTGTTCGGCTGGATTCTGCCTGATTTCAAGGCATGCGCAATAGATTGGATATGACCCTTTTAACATACTATGGATATATTACAATTAAAGCATCAAATTTTAAACCTTTGATATTTTTTATTTTTATTATTTCACTTATTAAAATATTACGTATAAATAGTTTTATTTATTTTATTATTCAATGCTACATTGCTACTTCATCTGTATTAAAATATTTTGTATTTTATTTGATTATTTTGGTACTGTATCTAAGCTGTCGTTTTAGAATTTATTTCAGTAGCCTTCGCAAATGTGAAGTTTCTCTCTTGTTAGTGCTAATTGCTAAATGATTTACGAGACGAAGAAATTAACACCCAAGCTTGGAATTTTCCTTCCAGGCCCCACAGTTGGATATATATCGTGTGCCAACCGAAGGTGAAAACACGATTTTTGTGGCCACGGGCTTTCATGTCCTCCCGCCGAGCATAATTTCTTCAAAAAGAAAATTTACTTAAGAGATCATGTCCATACCCCAAATTATCCACTTCCCTCTTTAAGTGCTCTCTCTCTCTCTCTCTCTCTCTCTTTGAATCAATCAGTAGATCATTACAATTTAGAAGCAAGCACCTCGTTATCCACGAGTCGTGGACCACGACTGATCTTTCCATTAACAGATTCCATCGATCAGGAATTATTCGTTTCCGATCGGAAATCAGATGCCATGCTGGCGACCTGTGGGTGCCAGGGCCCCAGCAGGCTGTCGTTGCTTCACTCGTGTGGCACTGGTGGCAACTATGGTGGGTGGCACTTGTGGAAGGAGAAATGGAGGCGTTCTAGGCCCGTAGTACTGGCGCTCGCCAAGGCGGATCGACTCTCCAGTTTCTTTTCATCTCCTATCGGCTTAGATTCTCAGGTCACTTAACGTAGTTTCTTATATAGTTATTTTTGGTGAATCTTTGGATCAAATGTACAATAGGGTCGTTTTTAGTTTTAACTGGGACTTCCTGATTGAAGTTTTGTTAAACCTAATTTCCTCATTATCCAATTAAAATAAAAATCAAATGATCCAGGGTCAAGAATTGGTATATTTGAGCCATGTTAGTAGCTAACGGGGATGATCTTACATTACTGTAGTTGTATACTGTTACAGTACAAGACCTGTTGACTCATCTTAGTAGCCATAGTTGTAACCATTTAATATCTCAACAGACATTTCAATCCCGCGAATCATCCCAGCTTCTATGGGTAGGCCCCATACCAGGGGACATTGCTGAAATTGAGGCATACTGTCGCATATTTCGCTCAGCTGAACAACTCCACACATCCATCATGGAAACACTATGCAATCCTGAAACTGGTGTATGCACAATCTCCTATGATACTCCGTCAGAAGAATTACCTATTCTTGAAGAAAAAGTTGTGACTGTACTTGGCTACATGCTCACTTTGGTAACCCATGCCAGAATGGAAGTTGTTTCAGGCAGGTCCACTTCTAGCAACTCCACTTTCAGTAATTCTTCTTCCTTTGAAGCAAACTTTCCAGAAGGAAATCTCCCTCCTCTTGCTGTCTTTCGAGGGGAGATGAAGAAATGCTGCGAGAGCCTTGAAGTAGCTCTCTTAAGATACCTGTTGCCATACCAGGATGGAAATATTGATATATGGAGGCGGTTGCAGAGGCTGAGGAATGTGTGTTACGATGCTGGTTTCTCTCGGGTTGATGGGTCACCGTGCCCAACCTTGTTTGCAAACTGGTACCCGGTTTATGCGAATCCCGAGGATACTGAACCGGCATTTTGGAGAGGTGGTCAAGTGACTGAAGACGGTTTGAATTGGTTATTGGAAAAGGGGTTTAAAACCATAGTGGATTTGAGAGAAGCAGAAGAAGGGGCAAGGGATGGGTACTATAACTCAGCCTTAAAAAAGGCAATATCAGGTGGAAAAATCAAGGTTGTGAACTTACCAGTTGAGATTGGAACTGCACCTACTGTGGACCAGGTCCATGAGTTCGCGTTGATTGTTTCTGATGTTACTAAGAGGCCAATCTATTTACATAGTCAAGAGGGGGTTAATAGAACTTCAGCCATGGTGTCAAGATGGAAGCAGCATGCTGCACGTGCCTCAAAGCAGAATACGTTGAACAGTAAATTTCATAAAAATGGATCTAAAGGTGGTGTTGGTCAAAATGAGAGTGTGATCTTGGAAAGTAAAAATGGCACGCTATTTGAGCCTGGTAAAAGCACCTGTGAAGATGGTGAAATGGATCCGCAAAATGGGAATGGGCCCCACCTACCAGACCCAGAGATGACTGGTGATTTGAAACATGGAGATGGTGAATTTGAAGAAGCAGGTTTGGTGAATTTTCCTATGAATAGCAATCCCTTCAAGGCACAGATTCCAAAATGTGATCTTTTCTCAAGACGGGAAATGCGCAATTTTTTCAAAGAAAGAGAGATTTATCCAAAGAATTATCTTACTTCTAAGAAGTATGTAAACAAATCCCCTGCTCAGAAGGAAATGCAAGATGCAAGTCCATCAAAACAGGAAACTAAGGTTCCAGGAAGTTCTGATGAGGCTAATTTGAAGAGTGATAATCTCTTATTGAATGATGATCCTAATACTGGAAAACCTAAATCTCTTGAATTGAATATAAATGGCATCCAAGTTCAACAAGACAACACCAACAACAAAACAATAGCTGTTGAAACTACAAATTTTAACGGAAATTCAAATAACAAAAGTACACCCAGCAGAAGTTTGGATTTAGTGGAAACAAATATGTGTGCATCTGCTACTGGTGTGGTACGTCTCCAGTCGAGAAAGAAAGCTGAGATGTTTCTCGTACGTACAGATGGTTTTTCATGCACCAGAGAAAAAGTTACTGAATCATCCCTGGCCTTTTCACACCCCAGCACACAACAACAAATGCTTATGTGGAAATCTCCTCCTAAAACAGTTTTGCTGCTTAAGAAATTGGGTGATGAACTCATGGAAGAAGCTAAAGAGGTACACTTGTAAAATTATAGTCAGTATCTTATATAACTTTTCAGTCTTAGAAGTATGAAAGTTTGTTCTTTTTTTTTTTAATTTTATTTGCAGGTTTCTAAGTTCTTGTACTATCAAGAGAAAATGAATGTGCTTGTGGAACCCGACGTGCATGATATATTTGCAAGGATGCCTGGTTATGGCTTTGTACAGACATTTTACACTCAAGATACCAGGTAATAAGAAAGGAATAATTTTGTACATGACCAATTACCAAAATATCAGTACACTCTTGACAAGATCTGTGCATCTCTAAGTATCCCCTGGAACATGGAAACTATCGCAAACGTTTTTCTTTCTCTAGGGGATATGTGTGATTAGCTGGCATTTTGTCTGTACATATGTGAACAAGAATACCCTTACAAATAAACTTGTAATTATCTTTATGCATGTTCTTTTGTTGATCATGTTTATACGACTTAAACATAGCGATCTTCACGAGAGAGTTGATTTTGTGGCATGCTTGGGGGGTGATGGTGTAATTTTACATGCATCAAATCTGTTCAGAAGCGCGGTCCCACCTGTCGTCTCCTTCAATCTTGGATCTCTCGGCTTCCTTACATCACACACTGTAAGTAATCTACACATTTTTTGGCGTTAGTTGGCATATATATATTTATGAAGTAAAATCAGTTCCAACCAGACCGGATTATACATGATGACATTTCAGGTCAGGTCAGCATGCAGAATTGTGAAATATGGAGCTTGATTTGATTACATGTTAGTTTATGATCTTTCTCTATGTTGCATTTGGCAGAAAATAGTTGGGCCAATTGAACCTTGGCCTAAGTTAAAAGAAGAATCAGAAACTAAGAATATATGAAATTTCTTTTTTGCATGTCCTGTTTTTCAAATGTTTAACATCAATATCGCCATTTTCAAGTGTTTGGCAAGACTATGCCTACTTTCAGATTACATGCATTCAAAAGTCATAATGGACTCATGCATTCAACCAGCTGAGAAAACACTGAAAAATAACTTTCCAAGTACAAGAATTCAGTCTGTTTCATTTTGTCCTGTAGTTGGAACTTTTTTTTAGCATTTTCTCAATAGTCTAAACATATTAATTCATTCACTTGCCACATGCATTCAGAAACTTATCAAGCCTTTAAAAACTGGGATAATCATGCCAAACATTTGAAAAAATCGTATAGACAAAACATTGTCGACTAAATGTGTATTTGAGTCTTCAATATCTGCCAAATTTGACCTCATTTTACTTGTTAGTTAAGGAATTCCGACCAGTAAGTTAAATTGGTCAGTCTAAAATGGGTCCGGTCTGATTGACCTGTGAAATACAGGTCAATGCTGAACCTATTTAGACAAAATATCTTCCTTTATGCTGAAGTTTTATGTTAATAAGTAATGAAAGTCATCAATTATGAATTTAAAAGTAAGTTTACTATTTGTGTCACAGTTTGATGATTTTAGACAAGACTTGAGAGCAGTAATTCATGGGAACAACACATTGGATGGGGTGTACATAACTCTTAGAATGCGTCTCAGGTGCGAGATTTTCCGTAATGGAAAAGCAATTCCAGGAAAAGTATTTGATGTTTTGAACGAAGTTGTGGTTGATAGGGGTTCCAACCCGTATCTTTCCAAAATTGAGTGTTACGAGCATAATCGCCTTATTACCAAAGTAAGTTTCTTTATTTTTTTCATTTTCTGCTTGGTTCCTTTGGGTTTTGCAAATTCATATTCTGAGGATATCTACAATAATACTCAACAGTCATTTTTGCTACTGGAATCTACCATGAGTTACTTTAGTACAGTATGCAACCTGTAACAATCAGCTTACATAAGCAAAACATGGTTATTACTTTTTTCCTTTCTGTATTATATCAACAATTGTGCTTTCTGATTGGTTCATGCAAACGCAGAAAGGAACATCCATGTGGATCCATTATTGTTTCAATTTGTTCCTGGAAAAAAAAATGCTTCAGACATACTTTTTTGTATGCCCTGATATGAGAATTAGGTGTAAATGCAACTATCCAAAGGATGTTGGATTTTGCAAATGGGAGGTTTATGGGTTAATGTTTGCTAGTAGTACAAAAGATATTGGGATTTTGCAAACAGGAGGTATATGGGTCTATTATTGCTCATATATTTGTTTCTTGTGTTTTACGTAAAATTTGCTGAAGACTTTTTGTTGTTTTAATGTATATGGCATATAAAATTATAGGTTCAAGGGGATGGAGTTATAGTTGCTACTCCTACCGGCAGCACTGCTTATTCCACAGCTGCAGGAGGCTCAATGGTAACAATTCTTTTCTTTTTATTTTCACTTAATACATCAATCCATTATTGGTTGAGTGGTCACAAGAGTTTGTTTGATAATTTGACCCTGTTCTGTTCTTTTTGGTTTCAACAATTGCTTAATTTATTTCTCCAAAGCTGGATAACAGTTATCAGGGCTTGAACTGTACGTATGTAGTATCTTTTTCAACTTTATAATTTGCTCTAGTTCAACATTTAATGTTAAATTTGTATCAGGTTCATCCAAATGTGCCATGCATGTTGTTTACACCAATTTGCCCACACTCTCTCTCATTTAGGCCAGTGATACTTCCTGACTCATCCCAGCTCGAGTTAAAGGTGATCTTTTGTTCACACATTTTGTAAGCAAGGTCAAGTTGACCTTGAGTTGCCAAGTTATAGTGATTTTGTCCTTCATTCTCTTTGCAAATTGCCCCTGTAGTATTACCACCATTTGCAACTAGCACCTGACTTTTGGAACAGGTTTGCTGAAACTAAGGTTGAAGCAAGATGAAAATGACCAAATTGCACTTGAATTTCCCTGAAAATTGAACTTACCTTAACCATCTTATGCAAACTTGATGCACAGCATGCAAAATATACCTAATTTGATTATATTTAAATTTGCGAAAGAAAACACTAGATTTGACAAATTATGTCTTCCACAACATAAACAAGGGAGATAAAAGAGCGAGAATATGCCTTTCTATTGCAGCAATTACAATCTAAATGGCGGTGCTATCTGCAGCAAGAAAAATAAATTGAGAAACTTTTGGGAGACATTTGCAAAATGGAGTGCAAATTACACAAATGGTCCCTGAACAATACATCTTTCCAATTTCCAATTTGGACCCCAAAAATGTTTCAGTTTTAATCTTAAAAATACTGATTTGGGCAATTTTGGCTCCTACCGATCTGTTAATAGACATATATTATCTTTACCAGATACCAGGGGATACAAGAAGTAACGCATGGGTTTCTTTCGATGGAAAGAGAAGGCAACAACTCTCAAGAGGTGACTCTGTTCGAATTTGCATGAGTCAGCACCCGCTCCCGACTGTTAATAAATCTGATCAAACTGGCGATTGGTTTCGCAGCCTTATCCGGTGTTTGAACTGGAATGAACGGCTTGACCAGAAGGCACTATAGCGGCTATAGTATAGCCTTTAGATTTTGCATTTTATTAATAATTTATTTTCTTTTGGAGCCTGTATATAGATGTAAATAATAAATCCACATCAACATGAACTCGTTAGAAGGTTCATTGTTCATATTAATGACATTTTTTTGGGGTAAAATAAAAAACGTACAGTGCAGTTGTTTATGTCATTATTATTCTTTAATGTTTCAATCCCTCAAGTATTGTGATGTGCATATAATATACCTCTGCTATCATTCTCATCATCGATTCTCTCATCACCCAAATACAGGTGTTCATCTACCGCATCATCTGCAGTTATAATCTAATTTTAAAAATAAGTTCATCTTGGTTGTCTTTCTTGGAGGTTGGAACTTGTATACTTTAATTCCTTCTGACTTTTACACATTCAAGTTTGTGATGTGGAATTCGTTGAGTTGCTTCTTTAAAATAGTCCCACAAACCCGGAGTGTGACCACCAGAAATGTATATTTTGCAATAGTTCTTTGAGTGTAATGCGATGAGTCAGAGAGAGATAATATAAATCATATCCAATCTGACGCTGCCTTGGTAAAATAACTGAAAAAGAAAAGCAACAAAACTTGAAGAAAATTTCTACTTTCCGACCACGAGCTCAAGTCAAGTAATCTTTTAGAACATCATCCAGGGCTCTGAATAGATAGCTGAATTGCAATTATAAGTATATGTAACTGTATTAGGTAGGGGATATATTATGTAAGTTTGACTTTGTTTCGGATTCAACCAACTATAATACTTTTAAGTCTAGCATGTAATTCATGCTTGTTCTTTTTAATCCGTGATATATCTGTATACCTTAGTCCTATTCCATGGTCAATTTAAGTGCTAATTTATCAGTAAAATTGTGTCAACCCGATTTATTGGCGAATCTTTTTTTCGTTCCGGTGATGAAAAAGGTTACAAATTTCTCTTCAGATTGTGTATATTGAAATAGTACCTGTTACTTCCTATATCACTTTTTTAAGGGTAAAATTATGAGTGTTTTTAAGCTCACCAATTTGATGAGTTTAATTCAAAAATCAATTGAACTGACTTTAAATGATGAATCTAAATCGTTGACCAATCTACTTTATAAGTGATGTGTTTATATTGTCAAATGTATAAATTTGTGAACTAATTCAGTATAAATTCAAGTGGTCGAGAAAACAGATTTATAAGTTAATTTTAATGCATTCATTTTTTGACTATTTGACTTTATACTAAGTTAATTCAAAATTTATAATTATGTATATGCATTACTCGTGAAAATTGAAATAAATTAGTTTTAACTATTTTGATTCGTCGTTTGAAACAAATTCAATAATTTCTTGTGTTAGGCTCATCAAGTTTCTTGATAAGTTTAAGAACATCCTAGTTTTACTTTTTTTTTAAGCTTTGAGCTCACTATGGTCAATCTTAAATATGTTTTTTTAAGCATGAAACGAAGGTTAATTTTTTTTTACATCACTTTCAATAACATACATCGAATTTGAACTTGCGACTATCTTAATAAATTAAAGGAGTCTGATAATTGTCCCTCAAATAAATTTCCGAGTGCGTCCTCCAATATTCAATGTCTAACTTTCATTTCCAGCACTCATATCCAAGCTTTTAAAGCTTTGTTTATAACTTTTTACAATGCTACTCGTAAACCTTTAAACATCTATCTGCAAGCATTTATATCTTAAATCTGAGTATTAACTCTAACTACTTTTGTCTTCAAGCCAAAAAAGAAAAGATTCTTTTCACCCACTCTTTTTTTTTCTCTGATCATTCTCGTCCATTTTTTTGACGATCCGTGATGAATTTTCCGAATCTAAATATGCAAATATTTTCTACTCGATTTTCTCTTTCAAATGAGATCCATAAAGAAATACTTTTGAGTTTTTTTTTTTCAAATTGTTGTTTTTCTTTTTTTTTTTCAAAGTAAAGCCAATGAGCACTTTAAATTCTAAAGCTTTTAAACCTCAGTCTATAACCTATTAAACCTGACATGAAAAATATTTAAATGTTTAACACAACTACTTTAAATGTCTGACACAACTACTTTAAATGGTTGTAAATAGATGTTTAAACGCGTGATACTATATGATCGACATCAGAGATTTAAACGCTTGAACGTAGTAGTTTAAATAGTAGACATGAGATGTTTAAATAGTTGTAGACTGCAGTTTAAAAGCTTGAAATTTAAAGTGCTCATGAGCTTTACTTTAAAAAAAAACTACTCGGAAATAACTCAAAGTATTTCTTCATGGATCTCATTTGAACGAGAAAATCGAGTAGAAAACGTTCGTATTTTTAGATTTGTAAAATTCATTACGGATCGTCGGAAAAATGGACGAGAATGATCAGAGAAAAAATAAAAAAAAATGGGTGAAATGAATCTTTTCTTTTTTTGCTTGAAGACAAAAATAGTTAGAAGTTAAAACTACATAGATTTAGAATTTAAATGTTTGCGAGTAGAATTGTAAAATGTTATAAACAAAATTTTAAAAGTTTGAATATGAGCGCTGAAAATAAAAATTAGACAAAATTGAAAAATCTTTTATGTTAAACTAGTTGGAGGCGCTTGAGTATAATGACTCCAAGGACCAGAACATTTCCCTAAACTAAATTATGCGTGATTATCTGTCCTTCTTAGATATATATTTGGTATATATAATCCAAAAGATTTATTAATTAATAGATGATAGCCTATTGTGTACACAATTGTCGGAACAATGAATAATGCCCTTCTTCGAACATCATTCCAAAGGGGGATGAATGCATTTGTAGGTTTCACACAATAGGCTTACGACTAATAAGTAGTATGTGTACCTAATATTTTCTATTCAAATCGTTTACACATACATTCAGAGGCAAAATTGAGATTGAAAAACTGAATAAGTGTCATGTAATTTTGTTTTATGAGGAACATTATTAGCAATAATTTTTGTAAAAAAAAAATTAATTTATAAGAGTATCTACATCTCTGGTACTATTAGATTTTCTAATCTGATGTGAATATTTATAATCCAATTTCAGAAATGTAGGAGAGTTTCTTATTTAAAAACTATGCAGTAAAGTTTCTTATTAAGAAACTGTTTATAAACTCCATGCTGATCAAATGGTTGGCTCAAATTATTTCTCATTTTTAATTTGTTGCTGACGTGGCTTAATAGAAACTCTAAAATTAATTTGAGAGATGTGAGAGTTAGAAACTTTCGAAATCTTAATTTCTAAAAAGTAGTTAACAGTTATTTAGAAACTCATTTAAGTTGCTGGAATGTAGATGATCTAAGAAGTACTTAGCATCCTTTTTCTTATATCTTCTTCTGCCCCTGCATACATTACACTCACTTGAATCTCAAACTCTCTATGATGGAAATGGAAAATATGATTTGTTTAAAGTTTTTTGTAATTGAACTTAGTATACATCGGCACTCGTATCAACATTTTTTTTATTAGGCTAAAAAATAAAATAAATTAAATGTATAAAGTCTTAGGTTACCAGTATTTTTATTAAATTATCAAGAATTTGGATCTAATGAATTAATTAATAATTTTGACAATCATAAAAAAAATAACTTATAATTTTGAAATTCAATTTTTAAATTGAAACCTATAATTTAGTTATATTAACGTGAAAAATAATGAAACTTGTGCAAGTTTATCCTTTATCAAATGAATTAAAAGTTGCAACAGTTTATCAATAACTATTTTTGATAGAACATTTTTTTTTCTTTGATACATAATCAATCTATAAGACTAATAATATGTTGATACATCCTTTTCTATTCTCTGAATTTTTTTTAAAATTAATTTATGAAAATATTGTCAAAACTACGTACCAATATCAAAGTTCTAAATAGCGATTATAGCAGCTTTTAAGGTTTGAAAAAGCTATAACGTAGCTATAGCGCAACTATAGCTGGCTATTTAGAATTATTATAAAAGAAAAACGGTTAATAACGTTATAGCTTTTGAGGTCCGAAAAAGCTATAACGCATGCGTAGCTATAGATTTAGAACCCTGACCAATATTGATCCCAACCAATTATTAAGAAAGAAAAACGAAGCGGTCAAAGTGGATCATATTACAAAATCCGACAGGGGAGCATTTTGTAATCTTTCCTTTGAGAAACAAAACTTAGAGAGAGAGAGAGAGAGAGAGAGAGAGAGAGAGAGAGAGGATACAATGGGCGAAGGTTTATTTCCCCTGGTTTGTCTCCTTCTTTCCTTTGAGAAACAAAACCTCATTGATTGGATTAAAAAAATAACAAAAACAGGGACAAATTAGGAACAATTAATAATATCCGACCCAATGGTGTTGTGAAAACACGCTCTCTCTCTCTCTCTCTCTCTCTCTCTCTCTCTTCCATTGGTTGGCTTCTCAGGGACGGGCCCATGATGCTCGGATGAAGAAATGGCATGTTACATTCGTAACATTCCATGTGCAACAAGTTGGAGCTGGATAAAGAAATATTGTCGACAGAAATGCTTGGTTAAACCCCAGTGCGTACCTAGCATGCACTACATGCACAAACATTAACATTCTTGGGTAATTGAAACAAAATATGACCAAATTAATTAACACTGATGAACTTAAATTTAAGAATTTTACAAAATCCAAAGAAGATGACATTTTAAGTTAATATGCATGTGGTTTTCTTGGTAGGCTTGTATCTGAAATATCATTGCTAAAATACTAAAATTATTTTATTAATTAAGGCTACCATATGACTTTTGATAAATTAAAATCGGGTAAATTTCGCTGGAGGTCACTAAACTTTGTCCTTTGTCACGAATTGGTCACTCAACTTTGATTTGTCCCTCCATAGCCACTGAATTTTTAATTTGTCTCAATCAAGTCACCCTATAATTTTTCCATCCAAAATATTAACGGAATATAACTTTTCCGTTAGTATTTTGGACGGAATAAGCATATTCCGTTAAAATTTTGGATGGAATGAGCATATTCCGTTATATTTTGGACGGAATAAGAATATTTTGGATGGAAAAGTTATAGGGTGACTTGATTGGGACAAATTAAAAGTTCAATGGCCATGGAGGGACAAATCAAAGTTGAGTGACCAATTTGTGACAAAGAACAAAATTTAGTGACCTCCACCGAAATTTACCCATTAAAATCTCTATAAATTATCTGTATAAATTTCCTTTTGAATGCGTGAATGAAACGGTACAGGAAAAGTACAATTTGTTAGTCTTTTAAAACAAGTCAAAATAGTTTTGAAAGAAGTCGGCAAAGGCAGAGTAACAAACTATCCTTAATTAATACTCAAAAAAATTATTTTTTACAAGGTTAACGATATGTTCACAAAAACAGGGAAAGAGAAGGAAACGGAGATGTTCACAAAAAAAGAAAAAAAGAAAAAAAGAAAGTCCAACAAACATAGATTTAATTAACCAAAAGTACTTAAGCATAAACATCCGACCCAATAAATTATGAAAACTAGCATTTGGTCTAGTGACAAAGACAATGCTCTATATGTGGAAAGTCACAGGTTCGAAATCCGAACTGAGCAATCATTCGTGGTGTTGAAATATAAATATGATTCAAAATTATAAGAGCTAGTTTATTTACTAGAATAGAGAATAGTGTATCATTATTAGAATAGAAAATAGTGCATTGTAATTAATAGCTATAGGGAATAGTGAATTCCAACGGCTAGTTTTTTATTGTCTTGTAAATATAAATAGGGATACTTGTAATCAGGAAAATAAAATTGCAAATACAATTTGTTTTCTTAATCCCTTCTCTCTGTCTTATAAAAATAATATATATTAAATAATTAGGTGGCTTCACTTCTAACTTTTACTTAAAAAAATAATAAATGCTTTGAAGGAGCATACCCCTCGGTAAATCAACAACGGTCTGAGTTTGAAATTTGAAGTTTCAAATGGCAACATGTTAAAAAACAGGAAGCGCATCTGCTGAAATCCGAGACCGGTAACAGTAATTCTGAAATCCCTGTAATCTGAATCTAGTCGTCGAACTGTTCCGAGATGCGTGCAAGAAAAAAATCAGCTGTTTCGAGATGCGTTATCAGAAAAAATTCGATGGTTGGATTCGGATTGCAGGGATTTAAGATTACTGTTCATTGGTTTCAGAATTTCAGCTGATCCGAATCCTATAAAACAAACCCAATAATCAAGGTATTTAATGTAGGGAACATAAAGGATTTTGTTCACCTGCTTACTAAAATTATAATCTCTGAGTCTCTTTATATTTTACTTACTTTTTTTTCTCAATTTTATAAGAAAAAGGCAGAGTAATAGCACCCCCGTAAATGGATATAAACGATGCATAAAATTTTACTTGACTATCGCATAACAAAGTGATGTAATATTGTTCAACTATTGAATTATAAAATATAATTTAACTGAACATTACTAGAACAATGTTCAAACGGACTATATATTCTGCGATTTGAAGTTTGAATATAGGTCTTAAAAGTTAGGTATCAAACTTGACAATTAAAATCATGGAATGATTAAATTAATAACATAACTGGACTCTTTAAGGAAAATTTGAACTTTTCTCAAATCAATAAATTGTGTTGATAACATCAGCAATGAAACTAACATGTAAAAATTCAACAGTTCGGCCATCTAATTTTCAACGGAGCAAATCCGGTCATAGCCTATAATTCAAAGGCATTTTAATATTAGTGTAGATCTAGTTCACACGAATTTTAAAGCAAATTGGACAATCCAGATATATTAATTCAAAAGATTCTTTTTTGAGTTAATGCAGAAAATATGAATTCAAAGTAGTAAACACTTATTTTGATCCATCTAAATTACATTGTTATCTTCTAGATTTTATAAATTTTGCAAATACGTTTACCTTTTGTGTCTCTCATAAAAATAAATCACACCACACTCACTTATTCGACCTTCTGAATTTTATTTGTACACATAATAGACACAAATATTTATTGCAATTAATTTATCATGCATGCCCCATTCAATACATGAAATGTCACCAGTGTTTGTGTACACAGACATTCAAGACCATCAAAATACACTCGTAGAAGCGCTGCGAACTTTGAGCTATATATTACTAGTGGCAGACGAATTGAAATCTGCCGAAATCCATCATTCGTGAACAGTGTTTTTGAAATCTCTGAAATTTTGAATCCAGCCGTTCAACTTTTTCTATGCACGTATCTCAAAACAGTTGATTTTCTGTGCACGCATCTAAAAATAACTTGACGGTACGTTGGATTCAGAAAAACAGAGATTTCAGAAACACTGTTCACCAGTGAGAATTTCAGCAGATTCGTTCCGTGGCAGACAAGACCTTGAGTTATGATTTAATATGATTAACTAGGTCAAATAATTATGTGATGCCGGCGATTAGTCAATAATGATCCTAACTAAAAAAAATATTCTATATATATCTATATAATGTTAATATTTTATTCCAAAATTAGTCCGTTTCTTCTTTATGTTTGTGTTATATGGGGTAGGAGAGTTAATTTTTTTTTTTTTTAAGAAGAAGAGGTTGATCAAGCTACTCAATTATTTAATATATTTTTGAATAAAAATGATATATACCACCGATTTCATTAATAAACGAAATCTACAGAATTACCATACTTAGTACCAAACCATTGGTATTTGTCTCTCAGTTCACAAAACACATCATTTATTACACACAATCACATCACATAACCTACTACATCTTTAAACATTTGAGATTCCTGTTATTCTGTTGGAATAACAACAGTTGATTTATTTCCGTAGAGATGATATATATTTTAAGATTTTTAAAGATAAATGTATACAGGGGGCGGATTCAGGATTTTCGTCAGGGGGCAAAAAAATATCGAATCGGGTTTAAATCCATAAACCAATTAGGTATTCGACAAAAAACAATGCTTTAACTTATACTTTCCAGTGTTTTGACTTATATTTCTGATGCTCTGACTTATAATTCTAATTACCAATTAAAATTCAACAGATTTATTTCAATTTTAACCATAAATTTAACTCAAATTACAAATTAAACATTCAGAGGGGGGCAAAAAAAAAATCCAGGAGGGCAGCTGCCCCCCTGGACTACACTGGATCCGCCCCTGAATGTATACTAGAATAATCTTCAGGCTCTGTCATGAAAAAGAAAATCAATGAAGACAAGTTCAATTTTAAAAAAAAAAATAAGATAATTATTAGTAAAAAGTTGCACGCAAATTTGGTAATAAATAAATAGTTTTAAAATGTTAAAACTGTGTAAAATAGAGAAGAATACAATTGATTGTACGGGAATTGCTTTCCAACAATACAAAGGAGTTGTAGGCTTGTAGCATTTTAAAAATTGTATGACACTTTAGAGTTTAGACACATCAAACACATTTTTAAATGAGAGAGGAACAATAATATATGAATCTTGGTCGTTTCGATCAATGTAAATAAGATAATAAAAGAATATAAAATAGTTAATAGTGGGTTAACGAATTAGTTTAGAGTGAGGCTATGGTGCTATGCATAGCACGGATGGCTAGTGTACTACGGCTCAATATGGTACTTTTTAAAATCCTAACGGTCGATCCGAACCGTTCAATGTGATAACCATTCAATGTGATAACCATATGAATATGTACTTGCAAACTCAATTTTATATTTTTTTAAATTTTTTTACTATTTTTTTAGATAGGTAGAATTTTGATGGTCCAGAATTTTCAGAAAACACTGATTTTTCTACCTATCTATAAAAGATCGAGGAATTGCCTAATTAACGAGTCTTTAAAATAATTTAAGTGTATAATTAAAATTAAATTGATTCATCATTTCGGATGCGTTAAAATTTTACATAGAATTCACAGTTTCTTGATTTAAAAAATGTCAAAAATTGCCAGTGTATTTTTTTAATGCCGCGTATACAAATTTTACTACATTAGAAAGTATAGGAGTATGGCTAATTTGCTGCTGGCACCATTTCGGCCAGCTGCTGCCGGAGGCATATCTGCCATACTGATGTTCAAACAACAAATCCAAACCGTTACATGTGATCTCTATATTAAAATCTACTTGGAGACCAAATTTTACATTTTTTGGAATTTTTTTACTATTTATTAAGCCACTTTGAAAATTGCAGATCATATGGTCCATACTGTTTTTACTGTTCACCCGGATCAGCAATTTTCAAAGTGGCTTAATAAATAGTAAAAAAATTCCAAAAAATATAAAATTTGATCTCCAAGTAGATTTTAATATAGATTGAACATCTATATAAAAAAATTTGTTGTTTGAACATCAGTATGACAGATCTGCCCCCGGCAGCAGCTGGCCGAAATGATGCCAGCAACAAATTAGCCATACTCAAAGTATAGTTATGTGCAAATTTTTAATGTGTCTGAAAGGATGAATCATATACAAATTTTAAATTTGTACATGGATCATTCTTTTAGGTGCATCAAAATTTAAGTTATACGAGTGGAGTCAATTGATTCTTATTTGTTTTTGTTTTTTTTTATATAATTTAGAGTAAAATATCACTGTAAATTGACTTTTATTTGCAACATGAAAATTTTATATAATTGACTCTTATATATAGACTCTCATAGTTTGAAAGTTAGAACTCCGGTCTTAATTATGAACCAACTTTCTTTTTTTTTTTTTTTTTTGCAATTGATTATGAACAAATTTTTCTGTGCATAGTTCAGACGATATATCTCTCAGGTTATGTTTGTTGTGAGACATGCATGTAGCTTACCCTCCACTTACTAATTGAAGTATATATTCCAATAATGGGTAACATGAAACCAGACTAGATTCTTTGATTGGTAATTAAATGGCCCCCATAAGTGAAGCAAAATCTAAGAAAATATGCTCAGACGGGATTCAAATCTGCTGAAATTCTAGATATATGAACAGTACTCTGAAATTTCGAATCCAGCGGTCGAACTGTTTCGAAATGCGTGCACAGAAAAATCAGCCGTCTCGAGATGCGTGCACAGAAAAAGTTAAACAGCTGAATTTAAAATTTCAGAGATTTCAGAAATACTGTTCATGAATTTAAAATTTCAGCTGATTTAAATCCTCTCAGACGACGTGTCTGGTTTTGTGTGTCCCTATGCATACCGGCAACAAATTAGACTAATTAATCTCTCCTACTCTAATCTTAGTCAAATAACCAGTTTAGTATTAACATATAAAATATATGTGCGCCGTTAGGTACATATTATTGGGAAAATGCTACGAGGCAACAGTTTGTGACCCACTTCATAATTAAATTTCATGTAAATGTTTTGAACTATATATGGCTGGCTAGGTTCGGTTGTATTTTTCAATTACTTTGGTTTTTTATATTTGGTTCGGTTTTAATCTTTCAACCAAACAAATTGAAATTTACTTCTTCTTTTTTTGTTCAGTTGTTATTCGGTTGAAAAGTTTAATTTGATTGGTTCGGTTAGATTTTTTAAAACCGAATATAATTTTGGTTTGACTATTGTAATTTGGTATTAACCGAACTAACCGTTTAAACACCTCAGCTCAAAATAGAGAATATTTATTATTATTATTATTATTATTATTATTATTATTATTATTATTATGAGGCATGTTACCGTGTTTTGGGAAGAAAAAACCTATGTTTTACTTCCTGTTCATATTTTGCGATTGCAAAGTTCAAGCAGTCGATCCAAATCGTTCAACATAATCTCCATATTAAAATGTGCTTAGAGACCAATTTTTAGAAACTTTACTATTTTTTTAGAATTTTTGAAAATCACTGTTTATTAAAAAAATTGTGAACCATAAAAAACTGTGATTTTCAAAAATTCTAACAAAATAAAAATTGGTCTCCAAACACATTTTAATATAGAGATCATGTTGAACTATTCAGATAGACTATTTGAATTTTGAAATCACAAACTACGGGCACGAAATAAAACATGAACACATTTGCATGTCTTTTGTGGATTATTTACTAATTGATTTGACATTATTAATATTAATATAGGGAGCTCCATTGGGAAATTGTAAATAATTTTTTTTATCAATATATTGAGGCCTTAAAAAAAACATTTGCAATATGCAGGGAAGAATTTGGCGCGTAAAAATTTACCTCTCTCCCATTTCTACTTTGTTTTTTTTTTTTGAAATAAAATAGGAGTCACGCCTCTAATCTTATATTTTATTGATAAATTAAAAATAAGATACAATCAAAAGAGTCAAAAAACAAGAAATTGCTCAATGAGTATTGAGCAAAGATAAAATAAAAATTACATCTCTTGTACCACTTGACCAACCAACTGAAAAATAGAACAAAAATTGTCTCTAAATATTCGATGTATCGCTCTCTCCGTAATATGAAGATGACAATCATGAAGACACTTCTCAACTGCATAGAATACTTATTTTAAAAAATAGCACACAATGATTTGCCATTTATCATTTCACCGTATCTATGTGAGAGCAATTTCTACTTTGACCTGGAAAGTAAAAAAAAAAAAAGCTGCATCTCTCTTATTTAAAAATCTATGATACACCGTCCATAATAGTGAATGTCTGATATATACTCTGATGAACAGTTTCGTATTGTTGAGTTAATTCCCTCTGAATAAAATATATTTGGTGCCAATCTTGTGCATTATAAAAAGGGTGCCTTCCTCAACTCCATCATTCATTCATTGAAGAGAGAATTATTTACTTGAAAAAAGAAAAATTGAGCTGACTCTCTCTCCCCCTCCTCTCTATATCTCTTTGTTTCAAATCCCTTGTGCAATTAATGGCGATTCCAGTTATAGATTTTTCAAAATTAGAAGGCAAAGAGAGGTCAGAGGCCTTGGCTCAGATTGCAAACAGTTGTGAAGACTGGGGATTCTTTCAGGTATATATCATACCAAATATACCATATGTTGTTTTTCATAGCATCATAAAATCAATGTAAATTAAATTACTAAATTATCATTCTAATGTATACTCTCACTACATATATATAGTCTGGTAAATATATCAGCCAATCAATAATAATGTGTTATATTTCTAATTTAAAAAAAAATGTCTGTCCGTAGTTGGTGAATCATGGGATTCCAGTGGAGCTGCTCGAGCGGGTGAAGAAGGTAACATCGGAGTGCTATAAGCTGAGAGAAGAAGGCTTCAAGAACTCTGAGCCTGTTCAGAGGATGAACAAGCTGCTCGAGGAAGAAGGCGGCGCGGGGTCCACTGCTCAGCGACTGAATGACGTCGATTGGGAGGATGTGTTCGCTCTGCAAGACGACAATCGCTGGCCTTCCAACCCTCCTGAGTTGAAGTAAGACCCTCTTACACTTTTTTTTTCATTTGAAATGTTCTTGTAAAATTCAAATTACATGCTTCTCTCTGTTATGCATACATTGTATCTAATATCTCTCTGTCTTCCTTCTCTATAAAAATGTTCTTCGAGAAAATCGATCGAAGTATATATATATATATAGTTTGCTTGTGTATGGACACACCTCGACTTGATAACCAAATCTTGGTCAAGGTCGACCTCTAATTACCTATTTTAATTTAATTTATAGCGCAGTTGGATAATCCACACTAGGAGACTTAATTGTATCTGTTTCATACCATTAATTGGAAGTCAAAGAAATATTGTTTTTTATGAATTAAAATAGGCGCAAGCAAGGGTCTTGCGTCTAGTATTATATTATATTGATATGATATAATTCTGTTAGAGCTTTCCACGAAGGTTTGGGAAATTATTGAGATGTTATATAAATGAATTAATATCATCAGAGGTCAGAAATGAGCAAAGATGAAAGCGAAAGTTCCTTTCAATAATTAGAGTACAATTTTTTTTTTTTCCAGATGGTAGATGTAAATATAATATTATATATCTTAGATATATTTGTTAGTGATTTTTTTTTTATTTGAGGTAAAAGTAAGAGTCTAAGCCCTTATTTTATTTATAAATTATCAAATTAATGAAGTTCTTACAATAGTGTAAATTAAATAGAAAATAAAAGATTTTTGAGGTCAGAAATGACTGTGTTTTCAGTTTTCACACCTTTCTGTTTTCAAGCAATTAATTTATCTCCCAAAAATAACAAAAAAATTTCCAAGGAGCTACTTAATTTGAGAATTTTTCTATTGAACAAAAGTGCTTAGTTCAATTCTGATGCATCAATTTACCCACAATTAATTAATGTAGGGAGACAATGATGGAGTTCCGGAGAGAAATCAAGAAACTCGCCGAAAAGATGGTCGAAATTATGGAAGAAAACCTTGGCTTCGAAAAGGGCCACATAAAAAAAGCATTCAGTTGTGATGGCGAATACGAACCCTTCTTCGGTACCAAAGTGAGCCACTACCCACCATGCCCCCGCCCTGATCTCGTGCCTGGTTTGCGGGCCCACACCGATGCTGGGGGTGTCATCCTCCTTTTCCAAGACGACAAGGTTGATGGTTTACAGGTACTCAAAGATGACATCTGGGTCGATGTTCAACCTCTGGCCAATGCTATAGTGATAAACACTGGTGATCAGATAGAGGTCGTGAGTAATGGCAAGTATAAGAGTGCCTGGCACCGAATTCTGGCGAAACATGATGGTAACCGCCGTTCAATTGCTTCGTTTTACAATCCATGTTTCAGGGCCGTCATAGGTCCCGGTCCTACTTTAGAAACCGAAGGTGAGTTGTACCCAAAGTTTGTCTTTGGAGATTACATGAGTGTGTACCAGAAGGAGAAGTTTTCAGCCAAGGAACCGAGGTTCGCGAAAGCAGTTAAAGCAGTTAAAACGGAGCACTGAAGTATGGTTATGGTGATTTACATGTATAATAATGCATTCGTCGATATTGATTATGCGTATAGCATGTTAATTAGTTTGGTTTTGTTAAGTTTCTTTGTGTTTTTGTTAAGTTCAAAAGTTTGGTTTTAATTTAGTTTCTGACTTGGTGTCTGTCATGCTCTCATACATAGTTTTTGGGGAAGAAGCATTCGGCAATTACTATTTAATTTCCATAAAATTGTTGGAAATTAGAAGGTCTTTTAGTGTCCTTGTAATTGACTGTATCCTTGTATAATAGTTGGGATTGTGTAATATCAAAAACTTGGGTGTGAATTTTATTTGGATCCAGCGTGCTTAAATATTGTACATTTTTTTTTTCTATAGCTTAATTTCATTATTGTAACATTATTACATGCATGAAGCATTGATTAAATTTTGTTTATCTAACAACTTTGGAATACAGTGCTTGCGTTCTGCTATTATATATTCACCCCATATTAATATTGTTAAATCAACTTCTCAATTAGATGGTCTATGGAAAGTCAAAATTATGGAAAAAAAATATAGAAATAAATCAACTTCTTTCTTGTATAAATTTTTTAATCCAGTTAATGTAACCAAAACAATCTAATAAATTTTGGAAGCGTCTCTGGAGCGGATTATATTATCCACCACTGTAAAATTTTCTTTTTTTCATTCATGTCCAGAATTTTGACGCCTAAACTTCAGGAATTCAAATCAGCTGAAATCCGAGATACATGAACAGTATCTCTGGAATTTCTGAAATTTTGAATCCAGCCGTTCAATTTTTTCTGTGCATGCATCTCGAAACAGCTGATTTTTCTGTGCACGTATCTCGAAACAGTTCAACGGTTGAATTCAGGATTTCAGAACGGTACTGTTTATGATTTTGAATTTCAGCAGATTTGAATCCAAACTTCAGACTACGACAAGTCCAAAATTTGAAACAGATCATTGCCAGAGTTCCGGCCTAGAAAATTTTTAACCCCTAAATGTAAGCCTTAATTATAAACCCAATATTAGCTCTGACTCTTTTTCCTCTTTAATTTTCTTGTTTTGCGCGAAAATAAAATGCATCTCCCCCAGATTCCTGATCCATATCCTCTAAGGTAACAGAATATTTCTGTTTAGATCTAGTCCGTCCGATCAATATCTGGGCCAATCCGGTCCGAGGTGTAATGCCCGGCATCCCTTTAATATTCATGCGGATTCTGATCGGACGGTCATGATCGAAACAGAAATATTCTGTTACCTGAGGTGATATGAATTCCAGAATCCTGCGGTTGATAAACCCGCAACGACACAGCTAATCGGTGTCTCCATTAATTGAGCTTAATCGAGTCATCGCTGCCACTCACCGCCTCATCTCCTCTCCTCCCATGGCGTTCTCCCGCCCTTCTTCCATTGTAAGATCTCGAATAATTTTTTTTCCTCTATTTTTCGGGGCCTCATTCCAATTTATTTTTCGCTTTAAATTGCTGGAAAATAAGTTGTTAAGTTTTGCTTCTTATTTCGCGAACATAATTTTGTTCAAGCTTTAGATCATGAGAAGAGTGAAGGAAGCTATTCAAGCGGCGCCCAAAGGTGTTCTGCCAGAGATACATACTAGAAGAATGAGCTTAATAGATGGATTTACTTGCAATAGTAGAGTAATTAGTGTGCCTTTTAGATGCTCTTTTCGGCATGCTTTGGTGAAATGCAACCATTCTGTGGCCCGGACCGTGCCTTATTCAGATCCCCCTTCTTCCAAGGATGTAAACCAACTGCATGAATTTATTGGTCGAAGGTGAGAATTTTGAATTAAAACTGAAGTATGATCACAAGTTTACTGGCATTTTCTCTATATTTTTTTTTTACTGTTAAGGATCTTATGCTTAGTTATTTCAGATCTCATTATTGATTAATTACCTCAGTCGCAAGCTCATGGTCTTGACAGGAGCTGGAATTAGCACAGAGTCTGGCATCCCTGACTACAGAAGGTAATATAAATTACATAGATATATAATCGAAAGCATTTTGAAATCTTTTGAATATTTTGTTGGTGGAATAAACTCTGGCTTCTCTTTTATGATGGCAGTCCAAATGGTGCTTACAGTACTGGATTTAAACCGATCACTCACCAGGTATTACTGCAAAATATACCTCTTCAGTCTTCATGACGTTTGTAAAAAAATCTATATACAGACGTTAATATTCGTTCCTAAATGAACAGCAATTTGTAAGGTCAAGTCATTTTCGTCGGAGATATTGGGCCAGGAGCTATGCCGGGTGGAAAAAGTTTATTGGGTCACAGCCCAATACAGCCCACTATGCCTTGTCATCTTTAGAAAGAGTCGGCCGCATAAATTTTATGGTTACTCAAAATGTTGATAGGTGATTAATCCCCACTCTTATTTTATTATGTGATTACTTTAGTACATTAGTTCTTTGCAAAATTGGCAATCAAAAAGAGAAGAAATCAGAAGAGTACATTGTTGCAATGCTACTTGTATTATGATATTATATTATTATAATAATGGAAAATGGTACAGTTCTCATTTGTCAAAATAAATGAATAAGGTTTGTTGCAAACTCCAGGATTTTTAGTATTTTTTTTTTCCTTTTGTTTTGTGTCTGTTGAGGGGGTGAGAAGTTGGTTTTGCTTGGTGGTTCTACTCATCAATTTTAACATTGTGTATTTGTTTGCTTCAAGGTTGCATCATCGTGCAGGGAGCAATCCGCTTGAGTTGCATGGTACTGTATATACAGTTATTTGTTTAGATTGTGGCGCGTCGATTAGCAGGGAGTTATTTCAAGAACAAATCAAGGCTGCTAATCCAAAGGTACACTCTTAAGCATTGGTGTTATTATTATGCTAGAGGATGTTTTTGCCACATATGTTCCTATCAGTATTGGTGCTGACAGGTACAAAGCAAGTGCTGTTATGGTGATAGCCTGTGCCAGTCTTATAGTAACAGCAAATGCTCCCAGATTGATATCCTTAATTTTATTCTTCGTCTTCTTACTTAAAATAATAATTACTAAAAAATAAAATAAATGAAGAAAACTTGAGATATCAGGAAATAGCTTTGGTTCCAAAAATTATGGTACACATATTCCACCATACTTTAGAGATTTGTCTAAACACTTTGTTAATGCATTTTGCTTGGTAAAGCTGTCCCTTGTTTGTGAGGAATGTCTGATTTATATTTCTGGGCAATGTGCACCATAAATCTAGTCTATGGAAACAGAATAAGACAAAACTGTTACCAGTGTTTCTTTAATGAGCTTTATTAAAGAGCTGACTCTGTGATACACTATTTCACATCTGACTGTATCTTGCAAGAAATATATAGTGGGCTGCAGAGATAGAGAAACTGGAAAGTGGGCCTACTGGATCAGATGAAAACCTTGGTGTACAGAGGCCAGATGCTGATGTGGAGATCGATAAGAAGTTCTGGGAGGAGGAATTTGACATTCCTGATTGCCAAGATTGTGGTGGAGTCCTCAAACCTGATGTAAATATTTAATTAGTCATTTGAATGATTTTTTTTTCCTATAAGAAAAAAAGCATAAAGAGTAAATTACGCAAGAGAAGGGATATTTTGACAACAAAATTAATTTAAAACCATTACAATTTCTGTCAGAATTCGTCCTAATTGAAAACCAAAATTAAAGATGTGTTCTTTATCATTTAGATAGACAATGTATCAAATTTTATGCAATTTGAGATTTGTTTGGTTCCAATCAAGTGCTGATAAAACATAATTGTTAGTTTTTCAAATTTCTCAATGGATGACCAATCAGTTTTCAAATTGTACCAAACTTGATACATGTCCTTTCTAAATCATAGAGAACATATCTACAATCTGAATATTTTTAATTTGATAAAGTTTGGATCGTTTGATTCCCAAATAAACTAATTGTCAATATACTATATTCCAATATTCATATGGTTCGTTGTGTTCCTGAATTTTGTCTTCTAGTCACGAAGTTTCAAGTTCCTAATTTTGATGCAAGAACTTTCCAGTTTTTGCCATTTTGGTTGCAATGCCACCATTGTTCTTCACTGAAAAGTTGGACAATCAGTGGGAGTGTGGAATGGGTTCTTTTGTTGAGATTCCTTTTCAGCAAAGAATATGCTTTTTTATACCAGCTCTGATTACAATTTAAATCCATTATTTGACTGAAAATTTAAAAATGGTGACAGGGACTAACTGGTGAAGATTTAAATGTCTAAGGACCCAATACTTTGGAATGCTCACCAAACCAGGCCATTAGGCTAAGTTTTCTTGATGGATTGATGTAACATCCTTCACCAGCATAAAAATAATAATGGAATCCTGTTTACCAGCACCAAATTGCAAAAAATTAGTTCATATCATCATATGCAAATAATGCACAAGTATAATTTTGTTTTGTTTTATCTGGTAAAGGTGGTTTTCTTTGGTGACAATGTACCGAAAGAAAGAGCTGACAAGGTCATGAAAGGTGCAAGGGAATGTGATTCTTTTTTGGTACTTGGTTCATCTCTCATGACAATGTCTGCTTTCAGGCTTGCCAGGTAGGCATCACATTTTCTGTATGTAACATGCAAGTTATTTCACATGGCAGCTTCTGCCAGGTTCTCAAAGCCAAAAGCATGCAAGTTATTTGAAATTTGAATGCTTTTTTCCAGCCAGCTTATAATTTCAATTATTTAATTCTTTATGACGTTTAAACTTATAATTGGCAGAGCTGCACATGAAGCCAACACTCCTGTAGCTATTGTTAGCATTGGTGATACACGGGCTGATGATTTGGCCTCACTTAAAATAAATGCACGATGTGGAGAGGTTTGTTATTGCTTTTTGTTTCTTTTTCTATGAATTTGTTTACAGCTCCTTTGCAGTTAAAATTATATTTAGGCCTATTTGGCTCTCTGTTTCTTCAATTCAGATATTGCCTAGATTGCTGGATGTAGGAAGTCTCGTGGTTCCCAGTATCAATTGAAAAATAATCTACAACTTTTTTTCCTCTCTTTTTATATTTTGGTTGTCGAGGAAACCTTCAGAAAAGAGGAATAATAAACAGTTGGAAGTTTGTTTCTCGATCATGAGAAACCATGCATTACGGGTTTCAAAGTTCCAGCATATGTGGATAATTACACATGCTAGTTATTTAGAATTACATACAACTCGGCTGTAAATTACTATTTGGGGACTAATTTATTAATTTGTTTGAGTTAAATTTGAAATTGTTCCTGGAACTTTATTTCTAGCAAGTCATTAATATATTTTGTTCCATCTTCCTAATCTTTGGCCCTGTATGAATTGGAATCTCTTATTTCAGTGCTCTGTAATTAGATATAGAAACAACGAAATTTGATAATGCTATGTTCCACCAGTTGTGTGATGTCAAGGCTGAAGAGTGGTAAATTTTCTTTCAAATTGTACCTGTAAGGGTGCTCATTTCAACAATGATCATATATATCAAAGGGAGAGTTGTATTAAACAAACGAAAAAGTTTGAAGCTGTTTTCTTAGCAGCGGTCTCTTCTAGGCCATTTCTACTTTTTGAAATTTTTAATTCCTTCTATTTTCTTTCTCAAATTTTATTGCAAGTATCATTCAATCAGCAACAGGAATCAATTTGAATCAACATTGAAGTTCATGTTTATGAAGATATACATCAAAATTTTCCAAAATGGATTATATGTTAAAATCAATAGTAAGAGTAATGACATAATTATAATGATACCACCATAATACCACATATCATTTCATTCAAAAAATAATATTTGATTGATCAATAATTTTTTTTTAGGAGTCCATACTTTCAGTAACTAGCCTCCGGCTTCTGCAACTTCCAACGAAGATATTTAATGCAAAATAACAAAGTAAATAATGTTAATAATAATGTTTTAAATAGCATTTTTATGCGGTCTAAATTATTAGAAAAAAACTAACTAATAAGACCGAATTGAAAAATTAGCAAAAAATGCTATTTTAACAGTGTTCCAAAGAGACTCGACATTCACATTTTTTTCTTAATAAAAAAAACAGTTTCGAAAGACAAATTGCATAAATCCTCCATATTCTGATTATGTTTCAAAAAACTTTTCAACATGAATGATAAAGGAAAGCAATCAAAGTGAATAATAAAACTTTCAACTCAAATAATGAAACACTCAATATGAATAATAAATGTCATGATTCATTATTACATTGTTTTATTATTTATTTCGATTTCTTATTATCCATTTTGATTGTTTTGTTTTATTATTCATATTAATGCCTCTGTCAAAAGTTCATTGGAGCTTTATTAGGAAGTTATTATTCATTATGATTGCATTATTTTATTATTTATGTTGATTACTTTATTATTTACGTCATGTGCTTTATTATTCTCATTAAATAATAAATATTGAAAGTATTGACCAGTTAAAAAAAATATTAATTGGTTAAATAAATCGTAATATCAATATATATTTGGACAGAAAAAAAGAACAAAACGTCGTCAGTGAAGTGCTAACTTTTTTTTTTATTATTATTATAGTCCGTAAGCAACACACATTTTTTGCTTTTAGCAGAGTTCGAACCCACGTTCTCCCATAGGAGAGTGGGGTGTCCTAACCAGCTAGAGGTGATATTTTTTGAAAGGGATTACACATATAAAATGTACATTATTGATGGTCTATCATGTAAAACGTACATTATTAGGAATTCGGATCCAGTGAAGTAACCAAATCTTTGGATTTTGAATCAAGACCGTCCGATTCGAATCTGCGAATATTCATTTCTGAAGTGAGCACACACATCCTGATGACGGATTCGAATTCCGAATGATCTCGAGCGACGAATTCGAATCGGACGGTCCCAATCCAAAACCCAAAGATTGGGTTACTTTAGGTGATCCGGACCCCCATCTAATGTATATAAACAGAGTTGATATTTTTTGAAAGGGAATTACACATAAAATGTACATTATTGATAGATGACAGCTGGAGGTGAGTAAAATCCGAAAGAGCAAAAGTACGAGAAATATTCTTAAAAAATAAAATATTTCTAAACTAATTAATTATGATAGATTTGTTTTAATGTATTTATTTTTCGTTCACTTTATCTAGTATTAAATAAATTTTAAAAATCATATGAATAAACATATTTCATCTAAAAAATTAAAAAAAATGAAGTTGTGATTTGTACTTAAATCTTGTGGGACTAGAATTCTCGGCTAAAACTTTGGATTTTTTTTAAAAACAGTAATTAAAATAATTAATGTTAAAGAACCAACATGATTACTGAGATTTTTACAAAAACAGCAAAAACCGAATAGCCTATTCGGTTTAAGAGTTTTTTTTTTGCTTCACCGAATAGGCTATTCGGTTTAGCCTATTTTCACAAAAAAAAAACACCAAACTCTGTAACCTTGCGTGTAAACCCTCCTAAACCGAGATGGCAATTCGGTTTAGGACATTTTTAGCCTAAACCGAATTGCCATTTCGGTTTAGGTTTTTTTTTTTTTAAGAATAAGAAGAGCAAAATAAAAAAATCTAACACTAAAAATTTGAATTTTGTTTAAATTATTTGTTAGATTACTTCTTTTGATTTATAATTAGCAACAAAAAAAATACACTAAATTACTTGAAATTATGTTGAATTACACTAAATTATGTTGAATTACACTGTATTACAATAAATTATGTTGAATTACACTAAATTACGCTAAATTACAATAACTCCGCTAATTACGCTAAACTACGCAAAATTACGCTAAAATAGACCGATTCTGTGCTATCTTTCACGAATCATAAAAAATAGTAAAAAAATTCCGAAATAGTAAAAATTGGTATTCTACAGTTCATTATGTAACTAATTTACTGAGCTACTTGGATTGAATAATAGAAATGAAAATCTTAATCGGAAACTTCAACTCAAGTTTTGAGACTCTTCCCTTAGTTATTTGGCGATTCTGAATTTTGGAATCCGGCATTACCGGCACGGACGCATGCGATTTTCGCAAGCTTTCCGAAAAGTGGTCATTTGCTGAAATCGGACACTCGAGCGCCATTTTATGACCGTTTGAAGTTTCGCCGTCGTTTTTCACATTTTCAGTGAAGATATCGTCCATATTCATATATAATTTAGCGTAATTAACCGTATTTTAGCGTAATGTAATGTAATTTAGTATAATTTAACTTAATATAGTGTAATTCAACATAATTTCAAGTAATTTGGCGTATTTTAGTATAAATATGATAATTATATATCAAAAGAAGTCAAATAATTTAAATAAAAAATTCAAATTTTCAGATTTCTTTATTTTGCTCTTCTTAGTCTCTAAAAAAAAAAAAAAAAACCTAAACCGAAATACCTATTCGGTTAAGCCAAAAAAAACACCAAACCGAATAGCCTATTCGATTAAGCCTATAAAATAGATTTTCTGTGGCATTGTATCCTACAACCCCAGTTAAAATCCTGTAAAATCTTGTAAACCGAATAGCCTATTCGGTGAAGCAAAAAAAAAAATCCTTAACCGAATAGACTATTTGATTTTTGCTGTTTTTGTAAAAACCTCTGAAATCATGTTGGTTCTTTAACATTAATTATTTTAATTACTGTTTTTAAAAAAAATCCTAAAACTTTCGGATGAAAATTTCAGCTGTGGCTGAATCGAGCCGACTCGATCCCCGACGACAATTACGAACCTCTCGAGAGAATGATCTCAATGGACGTAGCAGATGCAATCCACGGAATATCACCAACGGCAGATCGACCCCCTTGCACCGACTCTGTCTCTCTCTTCAGAGACAGTACTGCCAGTCTACCATGGACTATAGTATCACTATTGCCTTATTGGGGTTTGGAGTTTGCCCGTTTGTGGGACCACTAAGCTGACAAAAGTAGGAGATAATCATAACACTGGGCAATCCCAAAGCATTTCAATTTTCAAAGTCCAAATGGTTATTAAGGACTTGGACGAAGAAGAGCAACTGGACTCATCCAGTACTTCTCGCGTCCTCGGATGGGAAACAGGGTGGCGACTGTACGAGGCGTACAACGAGCTGGCCGCTGCCGCTGGAGGATTCGAAGGGAAGGTGGAGGCGCCGGCTGTTGTCGTAGTGGGGCAACAAACAGATGGTAAGAGCGCACTTGTCGAGGCACTCATGGGGTTTCAGTTTAACCATGTGGGAGGTGGGACCAAGACACGTCGACCAGTAGAGCTTCGACTAAGGTACAATCCAGACTGTACGGAGACGCCGTATTGTCGGCTTGTGTCCGATTCCGAGCCAGGGATATCGATACCAATGCCTCTAGCTGATATTCAGGTGAGGTTTGGTTTAGTTTAGTTCCGTCTCTCAGTTTTGATTTCTGTGTTGTTTGATCTTTGAAGAGTTGTGCGACAGTGAGAATGTGAGATGGTTTTGTGATGAAAATACCAAGCTGTGCTTGATAAATGCCTGATGGGTACTGCGGTATTGCTTCCTACAGTTGATGGTGGTGCGTGACAGATGCTTGATGGAATGCCAGCTTTGTCAGTGCTGGTTATGCTGGTGCATGAATTGTATGAATCATGTGGAATTGGAGTTTCTTGTTTAATAAATGTAATTGGATTTTCTTGTTTAATAGTTGCAATTGAAGTTTCAAATTGTATGCAGGCTTACATAGAAGCAGAGAATATGAGGCTGGAGAGTGACCCTTGTCAATTCTCTGACAAAGAAATTGTAATAAGCATAGAATACAAGTACTGTCCCAATCTTACCATTATCGACACGCCTGGCCTTATCATCCCTGCTCCTGGCCGTAGAAACCAAGTTTTACAGGTACATACTGTTTATTCTTATGCTGCAAACGCAAAAACTTTTGAATGCAGTTGTCCAATTGCAATATTTTTTATCTATATTTTAACTAAGAAACAAATTTCCTAGTAAATCCTGAAAGTAAGACTATTTCTCAGAGTCAAGCCCGAGCTGTAGAGGCCCTTGTGCGGACGAAGATGCAACACAGAGAATTCATTATATTATGTCTAGAAGATTGTAGTGATTGGATTAATGCCACTACAAGGAGAGTAGTGATGCAGGTGTGTGTGACCATATTTTTCATGTTACAGCATACTTATTTTGCAGTAGATTGAGCAGTACAAACCTGTTATGGTTTTGCAGAATGTACTTTACATGAACTTTTCACTGAAACAGCAACTCCTGAGAAAAGATATTGGTGATTGCTACCACTTACTATGTTGTAGGGGGTTTGGTTGGCCTGTCTGACTAGCGGTTGTTATTATTTGATATCTACTGGATTATTTCGTATTTGATTGCTAAGCTGAGGGTGAGAGGATGAATTGGATCAAAATAGAGGCCAATAAGATGAGTTTAGTAATTGTGATTGGTAAAGAGAAAAATGGTGTTGATATTGTAATATTGTCCGGAGCTAATTCTTTTTTACATTTTGTGCAGATTGACCCGGAGCTCTCTAGAACTGTGCTAGTCTCCACAAAGCTTGACACTAAAATTCCCCAATTTGCTCGAGCATCAGATGTGGAAGTGTTTCTAAGGCCTCCAGCTTCCGTTCTCGATGGATGTCTCTTGGGCGATTCACCTTTTTTTACTTCTGTACCATCTGGGCGAGTTGGTTCAGGCCATGAAGCCATCTTCAGATCAAATGAAGAATTTAAAAAGGTACACAACTACTTTCAGTGAAATTCATTGTCTGTTATAAAGTATAATATATTTTTTTTCATGATTTCTTACGATTTTCGCATGGTACAGGCTGTCTCGTTGAGAGAGATTGAAGATGTTGCACTGTTAGAAGAGAAATTAGGAAGGTCATTGTCAAAGGAAGAAAGGAGTAGAATAGGAGTTAGTAGACTTAGGTTATTTTTGGAGGAGCTGCTCCAGAAAAGGTTTCAATGAACTACTTTTGCTAAATGCTCCTTTTAATTGTCTTTTTTTTTCATATCTAAGAATAAATTTTATTCTACTTAATTAATGTAGGTACATAGAGAGTGTTCCTTTGATTGTCCCTCTCCTTGATAAGGAACATCGTAGCGTAATAAGGAAGCTATGTGACATCAATCAAGAAATCAGCAGTTTAAATGAAGTGAAGTTAAAGGAGAAGGCTCGTGCTTTTCATGATTCCTTTCTTACAAAGGTAACTAATTTCCTCTTGGCAATGTTTTCTTTTACATGTCCTTTTCGTAAATAAAAACATAATAATGCATTTTTTATAAAAAATTGCAGATGTCTTTGCTACTGAAAGGCACAGTTGTAGCTCCTCCTGATAAATTTGGTCAGAGATATTGTTCTTTCTCTCTAATAATATATTTATATCGTACACTATGACAATGGTTAAAAATAGTTTTAATTTCAGTATGTAGTATTAAACACTACTCACATAGCAGGGGAAACATTACAAGATGAGAGGATCAATGGAGGAACATTTACTGGATCTGACAGCTTCCAGCTTCCAAACAAGATGATGCCTGTAAGTTGTCCCATAGGGAAGTAAACATCAACATAAGCTTACTCCTAGTAGATAAACTCACATACCATTTGGTGATTGTATTGGGTTCAGAATGCTGGAATGCGACTCTATGGTGGTGCGCAATATCACCGTGCAATGGCTGAGTTTCGTCTTGTAGTGGGAGGGATGAAATGCCCTCCAATTACCAGGGAGGAAATTGTAAATGCATCTGGGGTTGAAGATATCCATGATGGCACCAACTATTCTAGGTGCTGTCCCCCTCCCTCTAAAAAGATAAGAAGAAAACAATATATAAAAAAAAAATATTTATGTCAGAATGCTGTGACTATATGTATCCTTCTGTCGCCCTCTGTCGTAGGAGTGCCTGTGTAATTGCTGTTTCCAAAGCACGTGAAACATTTGAGCCGTTTCTTCATCAGGTTAGAATATCATATTGCAAATAAAAAGTAATTGATGGATCAAATATCTCATACAAGTTGGTATTCCCTTGAAACTAACCAAAAAGCTCTGATTTGCTTGCTATAGTTGGGCTTTAGGCTCTTGTACATATTAAAGAGGCTGCTCCCTATATCAGTTTATTTACTTCAGGTAAATCTGCTGATTTCTTCTTTTTCTTTGACTCTAATTATTCAACTGTCCTGTAGAGTTTATGTACCTGAATGCACCTACCCCGTTGAGATTTTCCAAAAGAGTGGAAGTCCATAGCATGCCAACAGATTTATACTGGTTATCAAATTTAATGGTGTGGTGGTGTGGTGTACCTGACTGCCTTTACATGGATTCCAGATTTTTTGTGTACTAATATAATGACGTTATTACAGAAAGATGGTGAGCATCTAAGTGGGCATGAAGTGTTTCTAAAGAGGATGGAGGCGGCCTTCACCAATTTTGCTGAATCTACTGAGCATGCATGTCGTGCAAAGTAATTGTCATTTCTAATTTATATAACTAGTCAACAACTGTTCCTTTATGTAATTACTGCAGTTTTTTTAATATGTATATCTCAGTATATAGTTGCTTTTAAATAACAGATGCATGGAAGATTTGGAAAGCACCACACGATATGTCACATGGTCCCTTCATAACAAGGTTCAAACATTTTAGATTTCTATTCTCATGACATTTAGATTTAAAATTCTGTTCTTATAAAAAAATTGTCCTTCAATAATGTCTGTCCAGAATCGTGCTGGGTTAAGGCATTTCCTTGATTCATTTGCTGGAGCCGATCACTCCACTCCTGCCCCTGTAAGCCGTAATACCCAAACAACCACATTGCCTGATTCAAAAGCCAACAATACAACAATAGTTGACTCGTCTTCAGGACAAAGTCAAACTGTAACAGAGATGAGACTAGTTGATCTATTAGATAGCACGCTGTGGAACAGAAAGCTGGCCCCCTCATCAGAACGGCTTGTCTGTGCCTTGGTGCATCAGATTTTTCATGGGATCAAAGAACATTTTCTTGTTTCTACTGAACTAAAGGTGGGTTTTCCTTATCAATTTATTTACCTACTTATTTTATGGACTAATAAATGTGGAAAAATTCAAAAAAATGAATGTTCTTTTTACAAAGAGAATAGAACTTTCTTTTTATGAATGCCTACACCCACTGGCATGTAACTTGGGTTTTAGTGCCTTCTTTTTGGAAATTAGGATTATTTTAATAAAAAGTAAAGGTGAGCGCTCATTAAGCAAATCCTCCCTGAAAGGCCCCAACCACGCATTAATCAAGGAAAAAAATAATTTCCATTCTGTAGTATAGAACAGAAACCTTCATCTTATTTCCTTTTTGGTTCAATTATTTTTTTCTGGTAAACTAAAACTGATATGGTTCTTATAGAGTAAAAAGATAATTTTTACTTATTTTTTTAATCTTTGCAGTTCAATTGTTTCCTGCTAATGCCAGTAGTTGATAAACTCCCAGCACTTCTGAAAGAAGATCTCGAGTTGGTCTTTTTAGATGATTTGGATAACATATTTAATATCAGTCAACTTAAGCACTCACTTGGCCAAAGAAAGAGAGACATGGAAATTGAGTTGAAGCGGGTATGCTCTATATATGTAGATTTAATAATTATATAGTCTTTAATTAGATCCCTGTTGTGCTGTCTTTGCTATAAACAAGCATCAGTTTCTAAAGTTTGCATTCTGTCTTCAGATTCAGCGTCTAAAGGAGAAATTTAGAGAGATAAATGAGAAATTGAATTCTTACAACATCCAGCCAAAATGGACCTCTGCTGTGCCTGCTAGTACCTGAGAAGGGGAGAGCATTTTGCTTTACCTGCTATTGTAGCTTTAGACTCATCAGTTATCATATTTTGAGTGCACTTCCAGTAGTTTTGTTTATTCTCTTTCAGGATTTTATTTGTTGCTATGGAGATAATTGGTAGATTAGTTTTTCTTATTTCTCTTTACTGTTCATATTAAGTTCCTTGATGTTGCCCAGTTTACCCATAAACTTTTTTTCTATTTCCTTTTATTTCAGAGATGGGTCCCTTGTGGCTTTGGTTTGGGTATCGTATATTTATATTATCAATTGTTCTCTGTTTTTATGTTGATGCTGAATGCATGAATGTAGCCCTCAAAGCTAACGGGCGAATTTGTATTTTTTTTTTTTTAAAACGACCCGTAGGTTTCTATGATTAACAAAATAAATGTCTATTACAGGGCTTGTATTCTGCCCGTTCATGCACATTACATTGAAAGTAAGATAACCTAAAAACTCCTCTGCTCCATCTCATTTCCGTTGGCTTCTTCTGCTGCCCCTCCCAGCAGTTGCATAATGAAGAAATTGGTGTCAATTTTCTCCTCCAGATGTATTGCTGTTTGTACGTACCGATCCCGGTACGATTGGAAACTTCTTTTATGTGATCTAGCCCAGTTGGCAAGGAGATGTGGTTGGTGTAGCGCTTCTCTTGTCGTGTAGGCAATTGTTATTCTGTCTTGCATTCTATCTGTGTATTCGAAACATGTTGCTACCGTGTCAGTGGCTCTCCATGATGGCAATCCCGCCATGGTCCGATTCGTCAGCAACTGCGCTAACTGTTTGCAATCTGTATGTAATTCAAACTTGACCTGTTCTCCTTGCTGTACGTGTTCTTGTACATATACGAGCGCTTGAAGCATCGCAGCCGCCTCTGCATGGAGTGGATCCGTCAACTGGCCAGTCATGCATTTGGCTTCTATTATGTTTCCTTGCACCCCATAGTGTACCATTGCAGCCCCCATTGTGGTAGTCACATCCCAGGATCCATCGACAAGAATAACTTCTGAACCTGTAGGAATGCAGATCGGTTGCTGTAGTTGCACCCGTCGGTTTTCATTGTGGTTCACCTGTGGTGCCTCCAGCTGTTTAGCCTAAGCTAAGATTTCTCCTGGCTCAATTTTTTTCCCCGAGAAGATCTCTTTGTTTCGGGCTTTCCATAGGCACCAGAAGATGTTACATAGGTCTACTATCTGGGCTTCTGTTAGGTGCTCCGTTAGTTCCAACAGAGTTTGTGTGAAGTCAAGTGGTAATGCTTCCACTCGCATAGGGAACTGTGACCTGTACCAGGTGGCTCCCGAGACTGGGCAGAAAAATAGCAAATGCATGAGATACTCATTTTCGTGCCCGCACCTAGTACATGTCGGGTTTATGGCTGTGATTCTCATGTGTAAGGCTGATTTCGTTGGCAAACCATCATGAATAGCCCTCCACAGGAAGGTCTGGACCCGTGGAACGAGTCCCTTCCAGTTCCATATTTTCTGCCATGCCTCCTTGGCGTATTCCGATATGTGTGTTACTGTATTGACGAGTCCCCACATGCGACGGTATCCTTCTTTAACCGTATAGTTACCGGTTTTGCTCGGTAACCATATTAGCCGGTCCGTGTTGTATCGTTGCTCTGTTGGTTTTGTTCCCATAGCTTGTATCAGCAATCCCTGTTGCGATCCCATTAGGTTCTCTAGTCTTCCCATATCCCATTGATCCATCTGATGGTCATAGAGATCGGCCACCATGGTATGCACTTGCTCATTTGATCTTATCCGTTGAATTTCCCATCCTTGGAACTAAGGTTGATTCAAAGCCGGTATGGTGCTGCCATCCCCAATTTTCCAGCAGGTGTCCTCTTTCAATTCGTCTTTGAGCCCCTGTATCGCCCTCCAGAAGTGACTTACTTGTTGCATGGTTCTTATTCCCCAAAATCCCTGTTTTGGGCAATATTTTGCCTTGACCACTTGGACCCATAGTCGGTTTTGATCTGCTGCCACTTGCCATGTCATTTTCATTATCAAGGCTCGGTTGAAAGTTTTTAGATCCCTGATTTCAAGACCCCGGGGGGTGTTCGGCAACCCTCCTTAAGGGAGGCAGGATTAAAATTTTAATCTTGGCTAAGGAGTGGTTGTTCGGCAAGATGTGAGGATTAAGAAAGTTAGATCAATACAATTAAAAAATGTCTTATTAGGAGAAAGATTGTAAAAGACCAAAATGACCCTTATGTTATTTTTCCCATAAAATATGGTTAATGATACTTTTATGTCACATAAATTTATTTTGATTAATAATTAATTTTCACCAAAGCAGCTATAGAGTGTGTTGTAATTACATTTTTATCAGACCGCTCGCTTTGCAAAATCTTCATTTTTCAAATTTATCAGACCAATCCGAAAGAAACTATATTATAACCATTACAACGGTCCCAATTGGTACCAGAGACAGAGACAGACTTGCTGTAAGTTTAGTATCCATGGTACCAACGGTACCAATTGGTACACACGCGAGAATGACTTGCTGTTTAGTATCACATAATTTGCTATTTTTAAGTACTCTCTCTTGATCTTTTGCCCTTTAAATCAGTCTTTCATTCAAACTCAGATTAATTAACAATAGAAATTAAACAATGGACCCAGACATTTCAATATACAAAGAGAAATACTTTAATTAAACAAGTTACCAGTTACCAGTATAATAGAAATTTAAAACTGATATTATAATACAGTTACCAATATAACCTAGACGGACCAAAAAAAAAACATTATAATACCAATGATCCAATATAACCAAGATGCTTCCAGGTTCATCCCGACTGTATTAACCAATAATCCAATATAACCAAGATGTTTCTTTCTGTTTCGCTGATTATTGAGACATTAATAATGCATTCAAATGGTATCGACTGTATTAACTAGAATGCATAGGGCACTGGTACCGACTCGTACCAGCATCGCAAGAGTACCAGAACCTTTCTGAAATTACCCTACTTAGCCTACTAGTGTCGCAAGAGTATCAAAACCCTTTTCAAACCACCCCATCAAGGACAAGGACTGATACGGAGCAGTACCAGTAAGGGTTGGTTAATTAAAGAACAAATTAGCAATCAATTAGCATAACTAGGAAGCAAGAGTTGGTTAAGGGTCAATAACAGTAGCAATCAATAACAACAAAAGGTAGTCAATTTTTCCCCAGAGTCTAAAACACTGGGGTTCACGCTTTTGCTAAAACATTATAATAAATTTAAAGAAAAAAAAACCTTCATGGCGAACGAAAGTCTACAGTGAAAGGAGAAGAAAGACCAATACAGTGAGGATGAAGGAAGAATAATACCTTCTACAAATTAACTGGAGAGCTTAGAAGACTTTGAGAAGAGACGGGGCAATTAGGGTGTCGTTGAAGAGAGCATCTCGGTGCGAACGTCACAGAGCTATTCGATTGGAGTGTCGTTCGCAGGATCACTGTCAATCTTCGTCGGAGAGAATGACTGTTTTTCTTTTTCGCGCCTAGGGAAATGTTCCTTCAGGAGCGAAGAAGACGATAGAATAATAATAAAAAATTTGAAGGGTCCTTAAGGAGCGTTCACTTTTGAGGGTAATTTTGTCTGAAAAATACAACTTTTGGTTTCTAAGGAGGTGGAAAGGAAGGCAAATTCTTAAGGAGAGGGGGAGGCTTCCTTAACAAAGGAGGTAGTTAATCTTGACTAAGGCAAACCTGTTCGGTAGAATTAAGACCTTAAGGAAGTCTAAGGAGGCTTAAGTCATCATGCCGAACAGGTACCATGCTCTTTTGCCTGACAGACTTTGGCCCATGAAATGAAGGAAAGGACTTAGAGTGACTTGTGAGGCAGGACTTACAGTGAGATAAAAGAGTGACAGACCGGAAATTGCTCGTTATCACCAAACTAGACGAGTGCGAATTTTTTAACCATCCAATCTTAAAAAAATATACTATTCCTATTTTGAAGTATTTTTATAATGTCCTTTAATTTATAATGTTCATAAATTATTAAAAATCTACGCATTCAGACAGTTTATAAATTATTGGAATTATTTTTAAAGTACCAAAATAGTTGATCAAATACAGGTATTTTGAGTCAGAATTTTTATTAGAGGTAGATAAATTGTTTTTACTAATACAACTAGTGAATTGTGAACGGTTGAAAATTAACTAATTTATATTGTAGGCTATTCAAGGGCATGCATAATTTTTGAATGTCTTTGTCAGAATGGATTGTGAATGTATTATCTTCCGTTTGGTACTTACAATATTTTTGTATCGTTTTTTATTTATCTGAACATATCATGAGTTCAGAATAGAAAATCAACGTATGTGTTTAGATGGTAGATACAATGTTGTCATTTTTCTAATATAAAAATATTATTGTCAATTAAAAAAAATCAAGATAGACAAAATAAATTCTAATGCGGCTACGTCGCATTTTTTTCTTCTTCTGAAAATCTACATCATCCTTTAATTATTAACTACATGCAACATATAAGACTGTTCTACTTTCAAAATTATTATATGGCTAAGGCATCTACATTTATGATACTATTATGATTTTTAATCTGATGTGGTAGTTTCTAATCTAGTTTCAGAGATGTGGGAGAGTTTCTTATTTATAAATTATGCAGTAAAAAATTTCTTATTAAGAAACTGTTTATAAACTCTATGCTGACCAAATGATTGACTCAAATTGTTTCTCCTTTTTAATTTGTTGCTGACGTGGCTTAATAGAAACTCTAAAATTAATTTCAAGAATGTGAGAGTTAGAAATTTTAAAGATCTTAATTTCTAAAAAGTAGTTAACAATTATTTAGAAACTCATTTAAGTTGCTGGGTATGTAGATGCTTTAATTACAGTTTGGATTCTATCCGTAGCACATATAAGATTGATCTACTTCCAAAGCCGGTCCGTTCTTGGATTAGTAGAGAATACAAACTGGTTGAGTGAGTCTATGGTACTATGCATAGCACGGATTGGTCCGTACTACGGATCAATATTTTCGTTTTCAAAATTCTAGCAGTCGATCCGAACTGTTCAACATGATTTCCATATGAGAATATACTTGTGGGCTAAATTTTCTATTTTTTAGAATTTTTTTAGATAGGTAGAAATCACTGTTTTTGGATGGTCTAGAATTTTCAGATCAAATGATTTTCTACCTATCTTAAAATATAGTAAAAAAATTCAAAAAAAAATATAAAATTTAGTCTGCAAGTACATATTCATGTGGAAATCATGTTGAACGGTTCCGATCGACCATTAGGGTTTTCAAAATGAAAATATAGCTCCGTAGTATGGACTAATCTGTGCTATGCATAGTACATAGACTCACTCAACTGGATTTATCCTTTCATGTTTTTAATCAGTCTTGTAAATAACAGTATGTGCTCGTTGGACGAGGTATCGTCCAATAATTAATCAGTATGCAGTCAAATTATTAGAACTTTGCGAATAATTCATTAAAGTTATATTTATATACTCATAATTTATTAAAAATAATTAGTTTTATTTATCAAACTTATTAAATAAACTTATTTTAACTTAGATTTTTTTAATTAATAAGATTGTGTGAAATTGTCATTGAGAAAAGAGTCAGATAAAAGACAAAACATGTTTAATTAGAACTAGAATTGTATCAAAGAAGCAATATACACAAAATGTCGGTTAAACGGAAAACATACAATTAATTGGACAAATCAACCAATTAATCAGTCTTATCCGCAAACAGTCTTCCGACAAATCTGTTCGTAATAGTTTTAATCACCGCCAACGACTAAACAGACGATTAAATGACTGATTAGTTCGTTTTTTATAACATTGTTTTCAACAAGTCAGAATTAGGATCCCCAAATAACTCAAATTTTAAGTTTTGGATCGGATGGTCCGGATCTGAACTCAAAATTTGAGTTATTTTGGGATCCGGACCCCAGTAGTTTACTAGTTGGGAAACATGAAATAAATCAGCTAAAATTCCGAGATCGGATACTACTCACCCTGAAATTCCTGCAATTCGAAATTCAGCCATCGAATTTTTTTCGAAAACGCATCTCGAAACAGATGATTTTTTCTTACACGCATCTCGAAATAGTTCAACAACTGAATTCGGATTGCAGGATTCCAGAGTGAACAGTACCAACTCCGATTTCAGCAGATTCGGATCCTGGAAAACAAACTTGATTGGATCCGCCGGCCCATTCGCTGGAAAGACAAATTTTTAACTGGAGATATCTTTTATGATTTTATCTCTACGAAGGCAATCACCGAAACACCGGAGATCTCCTTTAAATCCCTACCTTCCCAACTGGCGGGAAGCCCCAATTCCCCCTCCTTTATTCCCTCCCGTTTCTGAACGGTCTCTCTCTCTCTCTTTACCATGAGCTCGGGGAAGAAACGTGGTGGCGCGCCGCCACCCAAGCCCAACTCTACCAAGCGATTCCAAACCTCTACCTCTCCCGCTGCTGCTACACCACCAACTCCGGCGCCGCCGGCGACCATGGAGGAGGAGATGATGGATGAGGATTTCTTTCTCGAAGAAACTCTACTGAAGCACGAGGAGGATGAGGAGGCGCTTCTATTGCGTCGAGATGAGGCGCACTCTTCCCGGCTCTCCAAGTGGAGACGACCTGCTCTTTCTTCCGGCTATCTGTCATCGTCAGAAAGCATCGGTATTTGTGCCTTTAGCTTGAGTATTATTGATTTGTTGAATTTTTCAGGTCTAATTTTGTTGTGGATATTCAGTGTTTCAGCAGCTGGAGATTGATTATATTATTGGTGGGAGTCACAAGGAGCTGTTGCCTAATTGGTCAGGTCCTGCGGCGATCCTTCGAATTTTTGGTGTTACCAGAGAAGGTGATCATTTCACAAATTTTTTCCTTTTACCCCTGTAACTTTAGGAACATTTTGACCTTTCAATCACGTACTTCAGCATATATATTCATATTCAACTATAACTCTATAAGTCCTAAGTGTGATTACTTTATTCAGCTTGTGCTTCTACAATGAAACTGTTTCACTAACGTTGTTGTTTCTTTAGAAAATGGAGGGTTGTTTGTGGCACTAAAATTTGGAAGGTTTTTACTCCTTAATTTTCAACTAAAATCACCTTACTTTGAACCCTTTGGACTAGCATATCTGAGGTTGTCTCACCTTATTGGTACAACCGAGATTGAACTTTCACTAGTAAAATGTCAATGATGTGGCACTCTTATTAAGACGCTGACAACTGCAGGAATGAATTCAAAATACCTTTAACAAAGCTTATTAGCATTTATGTTCAGGCTCAATTGTTGATCTGACTGCTGGGTGTAGGTGGAGAGAATAATCTATTACCCTTAGCTGATCAATATTTCTCTAGAAGTAAGAATCTTTTGGTTTTACAGGTCACAGTGTGTGCTGTCATGTGCATGGTTTTGAGCCATACTTCTACATATGCTGTCCACCAGGTATGGGACCTGATGACATATCACGCTTCCACCAAGTCTTGGAGGTACTTCATACTAAAGACACTATCTTTGTTTCATACGTGATGCCTGTACATTACATTTTGTTTTTGTTTTGATATTTTTAATTTACAGGGGAGAATGAAGGAATCAAACAGAAATAGTAATGTACCGCGGTTTGTAAAGAGGGTTGAATTAGTGCAAAGGAAGAGCATCATGTATTACCAGCCTCAAAATTTGCAACCTTTTCTAAAGATAGTGGTCGCATTGCCAACCATGGTTGCTAGCTGCCGTGGTAAGTATAGAAATAAAAGATAGTAGAAAGTCCAAGTTGGCCTTTAATATTTAGGTCATGTTCCATGTGGCTCCTACATTATAATTCTTTTTTTTTTGTTAAATGAGGCCTCTGAAACACCAAATTTCGTTCATTTAGGCTTCCTTTGGGCTTCTCTACTACCATGGGCGGATGTAAGCATTGCTTGGGAATGGCTTAGTAGCAACCCCTATAAATTAAAATTTTGCATTTTTGTCCTTCAAATTTGTAATTATTACAAGTACTTGTACCTTTTAGCCTCCCTTATAAAATAAAATTACACTACAATAACTTATTTAGACCCCCCCACCCCAACTCAATTTTCTAGTTCCGCCCGTCTACTACGCACTGATGGGACATTATATACACCCCATTAAAGACTTGGAAAGTTACATTACCCACGTCACAGAAACACCACGTGACCAAAAGAAAAAGCAAAGTGTCCATATAATAAAAGACGTGGTTTTAGATGCTATGCTGTAAAAAAAATTGTTTCATATTAAATGACACAAATTGATTGATTTTATTAACGTTTGCAGGTATACTTGAGAGGGGAATAACTATAGATGGCCTCGGTTCAAAAAATTTTGTTACATATGAAAGCAACATTCTTTTTGCACTCCGTTTCATGATAGATTGTAATATAGTAGGTGGTAATTGGATTGAGGTACCTTCTGGCAAGTACAAGAAAAGTGCTAAGATTATGTCCTACTGCCAACTCGAAGTTGATGCTTTGTATCCTTCTTCTGTAATTAAAAGTTTGGAAGTTTTCACTAAAGGGGCAAACTTTGGAAGTATTTCCTTGCTTAGCAAACCCAAACAGCAAGAGTGAATAATTCCTAGTACAGCGGTACATTACTTGTACTGACTAGTATTCCCATAAAGGGTACAGAACCAACTGCCAAGAAAAGAACTGGTCCAGGTACTGGTCATGATTGATACTGCAACTGCAAGCAGTACATCTCAGTACTGGTTTTGGAAGCCACTTCTCATAAAAATTGGCCCATTCTTTACATAGTGCCCAAATTGGAACTGAAAAGCATAACAATTAGTCAAAATATGCCCTGAAGAATGTTGTTAATAACTTGTTTAAGCATTTTGTTCCTTAAATGCATTTAAAGATACTCAGATTTGATAAGCCATGCACCAGAAGGAGAGTATTCTAAGATGGCACCATTTCGTATTCTAAGTTTCGATATAGAGTGTGCAGGCCGAAAGGGTCTATTTCCAGAACCTACTCATGATCCCGTTATTCAGGTTATTTACTAATTAGATTTGTAAAGTTACCTTCAAAAATGCATAGCTTTTGTTTCTTACTAAATTTCGTTGACTTGCTCTATGTTTGAGTAGATTGCGAACTTGGTGACACTACAAGGTAGTGATGGGCCATTAATCCAAAATGTCATGACATTGAAATCATGCTCACCGATAGTTGGAGTTGATGTGATGTCATTTGATACTGAGAGAGATGTTTTACTTGCTTGGAGGGTTAGTTATTTACTTAGTGAATTCTTTCATCTTTAGAATGATCTTCTATAATTTATTCATTCACGGAATTATGTAGGAGTTCATCCGTGAAATTGACCCAGATATCATAATAGGATACAACATATGCAAGTTTGACCTTCCATATCTTATCGAGGTACATTTTTCGAGCTTGTATTATTGACTTGTTATGCATATGGGTACAATATAGTCGTGTACATATTTCTCTATTTATTTTATGTATGCTGGTTTTGTAGAGAGCTGAAGTTCTTAAGATAGCAGAGTTTCCAATCCTTGGTCGCATTCGAAATAGTCGAGTTCGGGTTCGTGATGCGACATTCTCTTCAAGGTAACCTATAGTTAGAACTTCTCACTTAGCCTTGGGAGAAGTTTGGATGAACTACCCAAAATATCTGAATAATAGTATTACAAGTTGTAGTTCTTATCTGTGAGTCATTATATTAAAGGATTGTTGCAGATATTTTTGAGGTCTCTCTTGGCTATTCATAAAAAAAGAGTAAAGCTGTCCAACTTTGTTACGAGTTTTGTGTAAATGGTCCTGATAACACTACAATTATTATTATTCCCATTGATTATGAATTCTCACGACCAAGTTATTGAACAAATCCAGGCAATATGGTATGCGTGAAAGCAAAGATATAACCATCGAAGGAAGAGTTCAATTTGATCTTCTTCAGGTTAATATCTTGAAGGTCTCATTAGTATCATTAGCAACCTATCTTTGGCTTAAACCTTTGTTTTTGGCATATATTACAGGCTATGAATAGGGATTACAAGCTTAGTTCCTACTCACTAAATTCTGTGTCAGCACATTTTCTAGGAGAACAAGTAAGTTTCCAATATATCAATCTTTTTTATTCTAATCATTTCTGTTGTTCCTCTATCTGTTATTGAATAAGTATGTTCTATGCTTTGTTTTCCTTGTGTTATGCAGAAAGAGGATGTTCATCATTCGATAATATCAGATCTTCAAAATGGTAATGCTGAAACAAGAAGGCGGCTCGCTGTCTATTGCTTGAAGGTAAGGTGCTTCACCCTGATTATCAAATTATACCTGTTCTACAAATATCATCATTACACTTTCAGTATGTCTCCATGGCAGTGTATTTTTTTTTTAATAGTTTGTTCATATTACAATACCAGGATGCATATCTGCCACAGCGTCTCTTAGACAAGTTGATGTATATATACAACTATGTTGAAATGGCAAGAGTCACTGGTGTGCCGATCTCATTTCTTCTATCAAGGGGTCAGAGCATCAAGGTAAAGCTTTTTGCTCAACATAATCTGAAGAGTAGTTCATTGTAATAATCTAATACAGAAAGATGATCTCTGTAGGTTCTCTCACAACTCCTGAGAAAGGCAAAGCAAAAAAATCTTGTTATACCAAATATCAAAGGTCAGGGCTCTGCTTCAGACACTTTTGAGGGGGCAACAGTAAGTTCTTTTATTTGTTCTTTTCTAGTTATCAACCAACAACTGAGTTTCACAATGTGCTGGATGTTGTAATTCCATCTAAGTAACGTATACTTTTATTCTATGAACTTTAGTTCTTGGAAGAATATTAGGATACCGCTATTGTTGTAGCTCTTTGTAACGACAACAATAACACTTGATTTTGGTAGGTTTTGGAGGCAAAGGCTGGATTTTATGAGAAGCCTATCGCTACTCTTGATTTTGCTTCGTTGTACCCTTCCATTATGATGGCATATAATCTATGTTATTGTACCCTTGTAAGTACTACTACCTTCTTGATATTCTTATTCTGTTGAGCATAACAGCATTATTAACTAACCCTGCCTTTCCTGCTTTATGTTAAGGTCACCCCAGAGGATGCTCGAAGGCTAAACTTACCACCAGAAAGTGTTAATAAAACCCCTTCTAATGAAATATTTGTCAAACCTGATGTCCAAAAGGTAATAGTACGCATAGTATTGTTATTTTTTGCAATTAATATCTGGAAGCATCTCATATACAAATATTATGTGCCATTACCTTTTAGGGTATACTCCCAGAAATTCTGGAAGAACTAATTGCTGCCCGTAAAAGGGCCAAAGCAGATTTGAAGGTATGCAATATTAAATTAACATTGTAGTTAACATGTAATTTTGGAACTCTGGAACTATGATTCTTATTTTTATACTTCCAATTTCTGTCTAGGAAGCAAAAGATCCTTTTGAGAGAGCTGTTCTTGATGGTCGCCAGCTGGCACTGAAAGTAATTATGTTCATTTTACTTATAGAATTTGTACTTCTTTAAGAGGCAGAAATACTAACTTTTCTTATGTATAGATAAGTGCGAACTCAGTTTATGGTTTCACTGGAGCAACAGTTGGTCAACTGCCTTGCCTGGAGATTTCTTCTAGTGTGACAAGCTATGGTAATAAAATCTAAAATAAGTAATAGATACCAAAGAAAAATGATATATAGTTGCTTTGGTTAATTTTTTAATCTCTTTGTTTCAGGTAGACAGATGATTGAGCATACAAAGAAAATTGTGGAAGAGAAGTTCACCACTATGGCAGGCTATGAGCACAATGCAGAGGTATGGATAATGGATTACAAGAAGAACTCCCTAAGTTTCTTATAAGAGGGTTATTGATCATGAATTGTTAGGTTGTTTATGGAGACACGGATTCTGTGATGGTACAATTTGGCGTTCCAACTGTAGATGCTGCCATGAAATTGGGAAGAGAAGCTGCAGACTTCATCAGTGGTACATTTACTAAGGTATCTCCTTCAAATAAAAGCATCTAATTCATTATTGTTACAAACTTTTTTTTGTGACAATACGGCAATAGAAGCTTCAGGTATTCCAGGAAAGATTAATTAACTAACTATTCACATAAGAGATAAGACAAATAAATATATGCAGGCAGTAGTTGAATATTTATTTAGTGCAACACTCTTTACAATGTATATACTGTTAAAATAATCCATATGTGCAGATTACATAGTAAAGGGAAACCTGTTCTACATGAATTCTATAGTCATATTTTTGCAAAATTATTTATAACTAATATTTTATTGTAATTCTGAAATTTATTTAACCTCTTTGAAGCCCATTAAACTGGAGTTTGAGAAGGTATATTTTCCCTATCTACTAATTAGCAAGAAGAGATATGCCGGCTTGTACTGGACAAATCCAGAGAAATTTGACAAGATGGACACCAAGGGTAAGAACTAAGCCATTAGTGTCGATTTTGGGTTTTGCAACTAATACTATGTTTTTCCTTTATTTGCAAATGACACTCAACATTTAAGAATTTTATTACCCCAACAAGAAAACCAGAATAGTCAACTCCCAAAAAAAAAAGACCAGCAGATTAATTGTTGGTCCAGCTACAGTTAACAGCTAGAACCAATCATGGAACCCACAGTTAACTTGAGTTCAAATCAATTTGGCTGGCTTTGACGGAAAAATTAAAAGGTGTAAAATAGTTTATTTGACTGTTAATTTTTAACAAGTACAATGGTTGTGAATTTCTTCATTAGCCAAAAGTTTTCATCTGCAAATACTGTACAATCTTGGATCCGACTTGCAAAGAGCCTTTCTAGATACCAAATAAATGACAGTCTTTTTCAATTTTTGGTGCTCAGGCATAGAAACTGTCAGAAGAGACAACTGTTTATTGGTAAAAAATTTGGTTACCGAGTGCCTTCACAAGATATTAATTGACCGAGACGTACCAGGTGCAGTGCAGTATGTTAAGAACACCATTTCTGATCTTTTGATGAACCGGATAGACTTGTCTCTCTTGGTCATAACAAAGGTGAGCCTTTTGTTTTGAGGTATGCAAAAGAAAATCAATATTCCTGGTTTTGGTGTAATGTAGTTAATTATTATAATGCAGGGTTTAACAAAAACAGGAGACGATTATGCAGTCAAGGCTGCACATGTTGAACTTGCTGAACGCATGCGAAAAGTATGAACGTGATTCTGTTTCCTCTTAAATTTTTATTGGCAGAATTACTTATACAAAGACCTGAGATTTTACTCAGAAAGATAATGACAGAATCAAACAGTTATTCAAATATAAAACAGTATGATTAGGTCTGCGAAACAAACAAAACCTTAGTATGCCATGTGGTATACTAATGAGAATGCTCACAAATATTATAAATTGTTGAAGCATCTCTTTGTATTTTTTGAACTGAGAATCAACAGGATGAATTGGTATGAAATGTTTCTTTTGTCAAACAGAGGGATGCAGCAACTGCACCAAATGTCGGAGATCGTGTCCCTTATGTAATTATCAAGGCAGCTAAAGGGGCCAAGGTGTGCTCAAACTCCTTTTTTTTTTTTAAGTTTCTCAAAAAATGATCTTTTGCAAACCCATAATATAGTTCCTACATAAATTAAAATTTTGTTTTTGGTACCCAGGCGTATGAAAGGTCAGAAGATCCAATCTATGTGCTGGAGAATAGCATCCCAATAGATCCGCAGTATTACCTTGAAAATCAAATCAGTAAAGTATGTTCCATCTATAATTTTTGTTTGTTTCTTAATATATATAAAGCATTGCCTAAATAATGACACTGTAAACAACTTGTAGCCGCTTTTAAGAATATTCGAGCCAATCCTCAAAAATGCAAGCAGGGAGCTTTTACATGGAAGCCACACTAGAGCTGTTTCAATATCAACTCCTTCAAATAGTGGGATTATGAAATTTGCAAAAAAACAACTCAGCTGCCTTGGATGCAAAGCTGTTATCAGGTAATATCTTTAATATCCTTCTATCTTAGCAACTTATTTTTATGCTTATCCATACTTGATTTCCGTCATAATTTTTGGGGCTTTTTGTCATGTCAGTGGCGCCAATCAGACGCTCTGTTCCCATTGCAAAGGAAGAGAAGCTGAGTTATATTGCAAAACAGTGGCAAATGGTAACTTCACTTTCCTTTTCCAATTGAAAACAAATTTTAAGCAACAGGACCTTTGAGCTTTTTGGTTCCTCTCCTTGTAGAAATGGTTTGTAATATTAACCAAGCTCTTAAAACTTTGCAAAACAGTGTCTGAATTAGAGACGCTATTTGGAAGGCTCTGGACTCAGTGCCAAGAATGCCAAGGCTCTCTGCACCAGGATGTTCTCTGCACGAGGTTTGTGTTTCTTCTTTCACCATATAGTCATGTTTCATTTAAAATAAACCCAATTTGTTAACTCAGCAAACACCATCAATTTTTTTTCATATTTGCAACGAGAAACTGACATTATTTGAGATATTTGCATATAGACTGACATGTAGTTCTTTAATGTGATGAAAGTCCCTCTAAAAATTAAAATTTTACCCCCAACTGCAATGAACGTTATGAACCCTTGCATTTTATAAACCCAAATTGAACTAAAATCAAGTGAAAGTTATGTGATCTTGACTTTTGTTTGCTCTTAACAGCTGGTTCTTATTTTCATGTAAACTGTCAAAAAAGCATGTTATTCTTAAACATGCTAAAATATATTGTACATTTACAAAAAGGAAAAAAAAAAAGGCCCTGCACCAATCACTAATTTTTAATTGTTTATTGTCTGATCTAGTCGTGATTGCCCAATATTTTACCGGAGGAGAAAAGCACAAAAGGACATGGCTGAGGCTAAGTTGCAACTTGACCGATGGAACTTCTAGTTTTCCAGGTATTGGTTTTCATTGGATCGACCACTCTGTCGGCTGAATGACAAAGCAAGTTGAGCTTGGCAGGACAAGTTATAATAGCTAGATGCATATGCTTAGATTTGCAAGTATGTGATAGATTAGATAGCAGCACGTGTCCATGTGTGTGTATTTTTCTCTTTAATTTAACACAATGTAGATTCAATTTAAGAACATTAGTGTAAATACTTGCCTTGTAGTTTGCAATTAAGTTCTGAGTAGAAATCCTATGGTTCTTGAATAACCCTGTGTAAGGCCTACAGCCCCGAAACGCACATTTTTTTTTTTTTTTCGAAAAGCTCATGTTATTGATTTAGCAGCTATATATAGCATGAACATAATTACATAAAGAGTGAGGCTACGGTACTATGCATAGCACGGTTTGGTCCGTGCTACGGCTCAATATTTGAGTTTTCAAAATTCTAACAGTCGATACGAACCGTTCAACATGATTATAAAATGAATATGTACTTGCAAATTAAATTTTACATTTTTTTCTTTTTTACTATTTTTTTAGATAGGTAGAAAATCACTTGATCTGGAAATTCTGGACCATCCAAAAACAGTGATTTTCTACCTATCTAAAAAATAGTAAAAAAAATCAAAAAAATATAAAATTTGGTTTGCAAGTACATATAATCATGTTGAACGGTTCGGATCGACCGTTAGAATTTTGAAAACTCAAATATTAAGCCGTAGCATGGACCAATTCGTGCTATGCATAGTACCATAGCCTCACTCTTACATAAATATGGATGTCCGATGCGGACACGAAACGTACAAAGTTTTTTTTTTCTAAAAAATCGTAAACATGATACGGTTAGGGATATGGCTTTATTTTAATATAAAATATATTGAACTAAAATAATAAAGTGTTTGGATTTGGATTTGGACTTTTTAAACATTAAAACAGTTACATTATATAATTTAAAAAAAATCAGTGTTCTTATGTATTTGTTTTCAAGTCTTTATAAATAAAACTTTTTGAATAAAATTTGTTCTTTACAGAATAAGTTTTCTTCTATAATCTGAGTTGTAAAATTAAACTTGTACTGCGTATGGGAGGGATTTCTTAGAAATTGTAACAAATAAAATACAATATAATGTCACGTATAAGTTTAATGTGTTAACATCATTTATCCCTTTAAGTTTGTGACATATTAAAAGTTTAAAACGGACGGTTCAAATCTCACTTTACGCCCTACTATATCTCACTGGATCCGAATTCGTGAAAGTTCTAGTTTTGATTCCAACACACTATTTTCCATGCCAATCAGAATAGCAAGAATAGAGACTATTTTAGAATAGAAGCTATTCGGAATAGCAATGTACATCCAAACAATATTTTTGCTATTCAGAATAGCTAGAATAACTGTTATTCTCTATTTCTTGTAAATGTTGGAATAACTACTATTCGGAAATGTGAAATGAGAGAAAAAAATATTTTCTTTTTAGATTTCCGCCAACACAATTCCGAAATAACAAATTTGATATCACTTTCTGCTATCTCCACGTCGTGACAATTCATTTGAGATCCCATTTGCCTATCTTTCCTCTTAATTAACACCTTGTTAACACTATTTTTTATTGGTTACAGCTATTTACTATTCCACATATACAATCCAAACAACACTTTTACTAATCCGAATAGCACCATTTTCACAATAATCTGAAAATCACTATTTTTTCTCTATTCTCATTTACTATTCTAAAATTTCGCTATTCTAGCTATTCTAACTCTCATCCAAACGTACCCTAGTCACCTTGGCAAATCTCGAGTTTCGGTGTCACAATGTTGACCATGTTAGAGTCGTGTCGTTCATGTGTCAGTGTCAGTGTCAGATACGAGTGCGTTTTGTCCGTACTGTATAGTGTAGCGTTATGATCTATTGGTTATAGCAGCTGTTTAATATAGTACAATAAGGGCGTGTGTGTGTTTGTAAGATTTGTCATATGTGTGTGGGTGAGAGACAAAGAGGTTAATTCATGGTTGGATAGTGTGGCGTTTAAATTATGGTGAGGTGTTATTTTTAGTATTGTTGCGTTAATATAAAAACGCATATATAATAGGAATGTGAACAATTTAAATAGCATCTAGGGGTGTAAACGGATCCGGATTATCCGAATCCAGTTACAATCCGTATCCGTTTAATACGGAACGGATATTTCCCTATTCAATATATTTTGTATTAGTAAATTATTATTAATTAATTTTTTTAGCGTACTCCAAATATATATATATATAGAGAGGAGGGATAAGTTACAACAATTTTGAGTTACAACAAAGTTACCACAACTATTTCCTACATTTTGAAATTTCAAATCGTCGATCCAAACCGTTCAACATAATCTCCACAATAAAATATGCTTCCAGATCAAATTTTACATTTTTTTGAATTTTTATACTATTTATTAAGTATTTTACAAAAACTAGTCAAATTCAGACCATTGAATTTTGTACCCATCTTAATAAATAGTAAAAAAATTCAAAAAAATGTAAAATTTGATCTGGAAGCACATTTTATTGTAGAGATCATGTTGAACGGTTTGGATCGACGATTTGGAATTTCAAAATGTAGAAAATGATTGTGGTAACTTTGTTGTAACTCAAAATTGTTGTAACTTGATCCCTCCTCATATATATATATATATATATATATATATATATATATATATGAGTAGAACTAGGGTGCTCCTAAGCTCACCAAGCCCTTCGTGAGCGCGGCTCTAAAACCTATCAAATTGACTTCAAACGACATTTCCAAACCGTTAGATGTTCAATCTATATCAAAATCTACTTGGAGACCAAATTTTATATTTTTTGGAATTTTTTTACTATTTATTAAGATGGTTTGAAAATCGCTGTTTTTATTAAAATTCTGCACCATTGGAAAACAGCGATTTTCAAACCATCTTAATAAATAGTAAACAAATTCCAAAAAATGTAAAATTTGGTCTCCAAGTAGATTTTAATATAGATTGAACATCTAACGGTTTGGAAATGTCGTTTGAAGTCAATTTGATAGGTTTTAGAGCCGCGCTCACGGAAGGGCTTGGTGAGCTTAGGAGCACCCTAGTTCTACTCTCTCTCTCTCTATATATATATATATATATATATATATATATAACAAATTACATCAAGATTCCTTATTCAATTTGATTTTTTTTATTAATATTTGTATCTTAAAGTTCATATAACTCAATTATCCGACAATTATTCGTTTCAAATCCGTATTTGTGGATTATCCACTTTGTATCCGTATCCGTTTAAGGTGAATTTGATTTTACATTTTGATATTCATTTACTATCCTTATTCATATCCGTGCATGTGGATATGGATTTGGCATATATTAGCTCCGAATTCGCTCCTTTTACACCCCTAATAGCATCTCATCGATCGTTTTGAACTCTTCAATTCAATACATGCTATTAAGTATTAGTGAAGAATACAAAATAATCAAAAAGATACTTTTTTTGTAAAAAAAGAAAATAAAAGAAAGAGGGTGACTAGCTTGAGCGAAGGGGCAACAGTGGTGTCTATGGCAGCTAGGGTTCATGAGCCATGGCCCTAGGGTTTGTCCAGGCACCTGTGTTTTAGAGCATCTCCAACGCTGCAATTGGTTTGCAATTTTAAGACAGCAATTAATTGCAAAACAGCTCCATTGGTGAAATAATACTAATTGCAAAAGTATCCGTTACACGGTGAGATATTAATTTGTATTTTATTAAGTTTACTATTTCAATGCATGCATTATATCACTTCTCATTATTCAGAGGTAGACGATCCGAGAAGACGCTGCGCGAAACATTGAAGTGTATTCTCATCAGCCCGGTGATACTTCTGAGTGAACTCCTCCAGTTCTGACCAGGTAAAGTCCGGGTAAAGCCGTTTGCCATTTGGCCCTATAAGTGAATCGTGGGCTCGGATCACCTTGTCGCCTCGAGGGATGACGAAGAAGGCGATAGATCGGCGGCTAGAGTGCTGGTTCACTACCGCCCTGTGCACACAGCTCTTGTACATCCCATTTGTCATTGCCTATAAGATGTAGTTACTAATTAATTCAATATCAAACAGTGAAGAAAAGAAAAGAAAAGAAAAGAAAAGAATACATAATTATTAAATTAAAAAAATTAGCAATAGTACCATAAACGTGTCTCCAATATTGACGATGAGTGAGCCGGGAACAGGAAGGATAGACTGCCACGCGCCACCCGTAAAAACCTCGAGCCCTTCCAGTACCTCCTCCTGTTGTAATATGGTCAATGCCACAGTGTCAGAATGCGGGCCAGTGCCTAGTGTCAGCTCAGGTTCGGGGCAGCGAGGATAGTAGTTGCACCTCATTATGGACCCACAATCCTGGAAGAAGTCTCTGTAGTAATCTCTGCCCACATCCAAACTCAACCCCAGCAGTTCCATGATAGACAATGAGAGCTTCTTCATGGCCTCAGAGTATTTTTGGTACACCAGCCTGATAAAAAATAAATGAGGCTCTACTTTAAGCTATTCTGTGCATTACATCTTAATTTCAATGGTAAATTAAGCAAAGCTATGATAGGGCGGAGTGGGGGGGCAGTCCAATGTTCCGTCAGAACCGTTCGATCCGTATCAAAATTCGTGAGCACTTGAACCACACGAATTTTGAAGTTGTATGTGCAAAACTGCAAATCTTGCAGATTGAACGGTTCCGATTGGACATTGGGCCGCCCCTCATTCCATGATGGGGCTCTACTGAAAATTGTATAAAAAAAAATCTTATCACATTTTACATACATCCGACAAAATTGATCGAACCTGAAGCATTTGCAGATACCCAATTACCTATTTTTCAAAAATTAAAAAATAAATAAAAATCAAATCGGACTCAAATCATATATAATTAACACCTTAATTGAGTTTGGTATTAATTGGCTTATGATCTGTAGACTATTGTCACCCACAATTTTCTTTAATATATCATCAATTAATACCAAACTTAATTAAGGCGTAGACTTATGATCCGGTCTTATCTAAGAAAAAAATCAATTTGGGTGACAATATTCTACGCAACAATCTAAATTCGAATTATTCGTAACGTGAAACAACTTGAACAAAAAAAAACAATCTTAAACTGAAAATAGTGTGAGCCGATTGATGGCCTGTTATATATATATATATATATATATATATATATTTCTGAACTTGACCTGATCCGATTTGACTCGCAAAATTTCAGCTTGTTTGAATTTTGGATACAGAAAAAAATGCTATGTTTGAGTGATAAAGAAAATTAACCAAGAGAAAAAATATTATACCACATTTATGATCCAATTTCTTTGAGATATTGTTGTAATTAAATCTGCTCCAAATGGACTCTTATAAAATGGTTGTGTAATTAATTAAATTTGTTGTTTCTTTCTAAAATGGACTCTTATTATAGCTATGTTTCTTTAATCTCTTCAGGCAAGAGAAACAAAAAAAAAAAAATATAAGAAATGAATTTATCAAGAAATCATAAAAACATGTTTGCAATAATTAGAAGCTTAATCTATATATAATTTATCATATACACTTACCCCATGGGCTCAAACTCCTTGCCAATAGAAGACCCCATGAACTCCTCAATGCCACCACCAGATTTAAAAGACAAGCTCTCCTTCCATGGCAACTTATCTAAGAAACGCTCCGAATGCGCCCCCGAATAGCCCGACATGCTACCTTTCTTCTTCACCATATTCAACTTTGTTTCCAATGGCATAGTGAAGAACTCCGCGGTACGATCCATTGCCCCGTTCAATATATTTGTGTCAATGCCATGGTTCACCACAAGGAAGAATCCATGGGTTTCACATGCAGCACGTAGTGCATCGATCTGCTTCTTCATTGATGATGTGTCCCCTGTCAGGACAGCTTGTAGGTCAATTGTCGGTGCATCGAGGATTCCTGTGGCAGGAGCCATCTCGGCTTTTGGCCAAAAGAACTGCTTGGGGATGGTTGGTTTGTTGGCTAGCATGGTAGGGATGAACATGGTGTTGCCATCAAGAGCATTTTCAGAGAGGTTTTGGATATTTCTCAAGGGCAGAATCGAAGTGGCCATGGCAGAGAAGAAAAAAGAGAGATTTTTTTTTTTTGTGGTCGTTTTCTTTTGAAAGAAAAAAATGAAAAGTTTTGGCACAGAGAAGGCGTTTATTTAGGACTCAGTATTATAATATTATTATCCGCGTATATAATTTAAATATTTCCACTTTTGTAAGGTGAGCATATCTTTTTTTTTTTTTTTTTTTTTTCCCATATCCGTATCATGCATCCACATTTATTCAATGTACAATAAAACCGAGTGTGAATACAGAACTAATCTAATCTTTTGTTTTAAGTATATCTCCAAATATAACTTTTTATAAGATATGCTCACGAGATTTTCATTTAGTTTTTTTTTTTTGTTACAACTTGCTAAAATTGTTCAATTTGATTGAGACACAATCTAAAACATTAAATCCAATCTTGTACTTACAACGCAAAGACTACAATTTAATTATATTGAACCATCGAATAACACCAACAAAACCTCTAACCCTAAATAAAAGTACACATGAACACATATATGTATATGGATATTGAAAATCAATTCTAACATACGGATTATTGATTATATACAGGGGCGGAAGGAGCTTATGTGAATGGGGTCAATTGATTCTCATTTTTTTTTTTTTAATTTACATATGATTTTCAATATAATTTAGAGTAAAATGTCATGAGTATTGTAAATTGATTCTCATTTTTAATATGAAAATTTATATATGATGTAAGAATTTCGTGGCGCACAGTCATTGTCCGATTTTCTCTGTATCACTTGGGCAATGTAATCAAGAGGAGAGCTGCTTGGGTCTGATGCCCATCAGACTCAAATTTGGATCCGATGGGCTTTGGAACCGTCCGATCCACTTTAAGATTCGTGTGCACGAATTTTTAAGCATATGCAAAAGTTACGGGTGTGCATCTTAAAGCAGATCAAACGATCATCGAACCCATTAAACTCACTGTGAGTCCGATAGACATCTGAACCAAATTGACCTCAATCAAGAGACGCATATATGCATATGCATTATTTCACAACTAAAGCAAATGTGCCCTTGGTTCAATGCAAGAAATGATGGAACATGTGGCTGATTCGAACCTCTAGGAACACTCCCCTGTTGAAACATTATTTTAAAATTGGACTTATATATATAAAAAGTGTGAGGCTAAGGTAATTTGCAAAGTGTAGATCGGTATGTACTGTAAATTTATGTATATGTTTTTGAAGTTTAATCAATCAATCTGAATCACTCAACATGATCTCTATATGAAAATGTAGGTAGGTTGAAAATCACTATTTTTCGAGGTTTTTTAGATTCTTTTACTATTTTTTAGATAGGTTGAAATTCACTACTTTTTTATGGTTCAAAAATTTTAAATTAGGTGATTTCAACTATTTTAAAAAATAGTAAAAAAATTATACAAAAAAAATAATATTTGAAAAAGTGGAAACTCATGGGTACAGATATACACTGGATTAATTATGAGAATGTGTTGAAATGAGTGTTCGGTTGTATTGTAAAATTAGTTGTGAGAAATTTTGATTTAATTTAAAATATGTATTTTTATTTAAATTTCTCACCTATTTAAAATAAGAAAAAGTTTGTAACAAAAATAATTAGACCAATCATTGTATAAACAGTAAAGTTTGTAACAAAAATAAAATAAGAACAACAGTAAAGTTGAAGAAGCCAAAGTACTTTACACCATTGTATAAACTAATTCAATTATCAATTAACATTCACAATACAGTTTATATTTGGTCAACAGTACAGCTTTTTCTCAAGAGCAATTCAGTTTCAATCATGCAATTTTATTTTGGTCAGCATTGATCTTTCTGTCCATGTTGAAATGGTGACTATTGGGTGTAGACTGTAGGGATACATTTATATTTCCTTGCCTCTTTCCTTTGATCTGAAATAAGAGAAGAGAAAATGCTGATTTTTATTCACACGTATAGAAATATGACTATGTTCGAAATATATGATGACTGTATCATTCAATAGGAAAGAGGCAAGGAAATATATGATGACTGTATCATTCAATATGCTGATTTTTATTCACTTCTGTTTTGTTTGTTGGAGCATATATTGTCCTTGGATCAGAAGCAGAGTTGTGTAGAAATATAAGCGTGAACGACTCTCGGAATCAAGGTGACAATAGAGATGGATATATCCTGTAAGGTTTCCTCGGATGTTTCTGCAGGGGAAAACAGACATTTATATACAATCCCAAATATAATGCGGTAAACATATGAACATATTAGGAAGTGTTTCAAATTATGTTGGAATGTGTAAACCTATTCTACAAATGCATACAGTAGAGAGTGCAAGATTAATGGAAAATGTAGCTACTTTAGATAAGAACAACAGTAAAGTTGAAGAAGCCAAAGTACTTTACACCATTGTATAAACTAATTCAATTATCAATTAACATTCACAATACAGTTTATATTTGGTCAACAGTACAGCTTTTTCTCAAGAGCAATTCAGTTTCAATCATGCAATTTTATTTTGGTCAGCATTGATCTTTCTGTCCATGTTGAAATGGTGACTATTGGGTGTAGACTGTAGGGATACATTTATATTTCCTTGCCTCTTTCCTTTGATCTGAAATAAGAGAAGAGAAAATGCTGATTTTTATTCACACGTATAGAAATATGACTATGTTCGAAATATATGATGACTGTATCATTCAATAGGATAACAGTTGAAAAATTGTCGAGATTGATATATTGGGTATTCTGAACTGCCTTCTGTCAACGTCGTTCAAATTCGGAAGACTATAATTACAGATTTGCCAATGGTTCTATATGTAGAACCTAAATTATATGGAATGTAAATTAGATATAGGAATGTTTGGAGTGGGGCATGTTTTTCCATTTTTACCCACAAATATTTGTTGTTCTTGTAAGGGGAAAAAAAATCAGAACTCACTACAGTGTCATATTGCAGACCGCAATGGCCAGATTTAGCTTGCGCCTGTACAATTGCATCCAGTTGCTTATTTGTACCCCTTCAAGTTCAGTTATCTAAGTCTTATTACCATACTAACAAAAAACAGTTATCTAAGTCGATCGGTTAGCATTTCCACTAACAATTAAAAATTGAACGTCACCTAAAATAATGGCAGCTCAAGTATAGCAGGACATGATAAATATCAGTGCAATCAACAATGGAACCTCCAGTTGAAGCCTTTTTTAGCTAACCTGGAAAATACTCTCTCAGAACCTATGCAGTTATCGTGAGGTTTTTTGTTAGTATGGTAATAAGAGTTGTGCGGTGTGGCGAAGGTGGTGTTGCTGGTTGGTAAATGGAGAGCTTACTGTTTATTGCTATTGGCATCAAAATCCATCATAGTATAAATAGATCAATTACCAAAATATGTACCTATTTAGCGTAGTGAACTCTCGGTGACATACCTAATTTTTTCCAACTTTGTCCCTGTAATTGGTGGCCAATTTTTGAGATTTTTGTAGTTTTCTAACTATTTTTAATAGGTGTTCGAATGTAAGGGCAGACTGGTAAATGAAACAGTTTTTTAGAATGTTTTTATATTTTCATAAAGGGAACTTCAAAAATAGCTAGTAAATCATGGAAAATGCTATAAATATGAAATTTAAGTCTAAAGTGTGTGTTTTGAAGTCCTTTACATGTCAGTGTAGTTTATTTTACATTTTGGTCCTTGCACCAGTCTGCACTGACTGGTTTATCAGAACAGGTCAATTTCTTGTTGAAGCATGTTAAATAAACTAAGACATCTGAATAGAAACGCAAGGAATTGTCTTCTCAATTTTAACTTCACTTGAACAACCCAGTCACCAGATATATCAGTTAGGCTAATGGCTTATGTAACTTAGGTCATTTGGTTTTTTTCTCAAGCCATTAATAATTTCCAAGATGAGTAGATCAGTCGAAACATTGACCGAAGAAATTAAGTATGGGAAGAAGTGTAAAATACAAACCTGAAATCGTAGGCGGAGAAAGTTGGAACAGAATCAGAAACGAAGCTGTGTATCTTCAATTGGTACATGAAGCTGTGTCCATCTATGTTTATTTCTTGAAAAGATATATCAGTGAATTATATCATCAGTAAATAAAGAAATAAGCATAATGACGAGTTCTTTAAAATCCCTATTAATTATCAAATAAGATATATTTATCGAATAAGATAGATATTCAAACTGTAAAACAGTGAAACAGAAAGGGAAAACAAATATCTGTATTATTTAAATAATTATAATTATAGACGAAAAGTGTCTGCAAGCAGCAAAAATATGCAACGAAAAAATGTTTTTTTTCCATAAGACTCAAGATGGACAAGTAAAGGGAGATGTTTCCACATGCTTAAAAAAGGAATTTCTAGCATGTACGTGTCAATTCATAGGATATACATGGCATTTTGACGAAATATATTAACACTTGAGTTCCAAATTATAAAAAAAAAAAATCAACAGTGTCTGCTAGGAAAATGTCCAAGTGCATTACATATTGGAAATTCCTAGAATGCAATTGTTTCCTATAATGAAACAATTCCATTTGGAGCAGTAGTTCCAACTACCCTATTTTTTTGGGGAGTGATATTTTTAGCTCAACTATTGCAAAATTGAGGGCTGAGGTAAACTTTTTTCTCTAAATACCTGTTTTGCCCTTCAACACTTTTTCTCTCTTATATTTGCCCCATTAATGCAGAAAGTTAATAAAGGAATGTTAATAAAGAAAGTTACTACAATATAAAGAGTACAATAGAGGAAGTTTTTTAAGGTTGGCGGGTCAGGTGCCCACCAGCAAATTGTAAAAATAGAAAAATATTTTTATAACACCTAAGTTAGGTAGACTAAAATATATACATATTTACAATGTCTAATGCCTAGGGAAAACAGTACCGCTATTAATGTATTGTAAGCTCTAAACAAAATTACATGCTAAAATTCTGCTACTTAAGAGTTTCTGGCAAGGGACTGGTATTATCTGATTCAAAAGGATGATGCAGGCTGAAAGAAAAGGTGGTTTGACACTGTACCAGGGAGATTATGGTATTGGAATAGAACATTCTTTGGTAATTACCAGGGTAGATTGAATGAATGAGATAGGAGGGGGCTTTAAATCCATGTTTTAGTTATGATTAATTATTGTAATTGGCCTACCGGCCTTGGAAAAACCAGTAAAAAAAAATCACATGCTAAATGATGTACCTGATGCGCAGGGGTTGTGCTACCTTGTTGTTGTCCATTGTTAAAATAAATGAAGTTAATATATATCTCTTTAAGAATAAAAATAGAATACAAAGACTATAATAAAATTTATAGGTTCAATCTTTTAATACCTGCAACCCCTACGCTTACAAGATATTAATACACTTTACATATCAGTGGAATAAGAGAATCAATCAAAAGTATAAATCCATGAATCAGTGGAAGCATTCATATCTATAAGGGATTAAGGAGATTCGTATACTTTACACATGCTTAATTACAACCAACCTGAACTTGATAAAATAAACATTGTTTGCGCAGCAGTGAGAACAAAATATTTGCATTTCCATCTAGCTTTGGAGTAGAACCATTAAACATATTGCATACTTCATAATTTCTTTTTCTTTGAAGAAAAGCCCGTAGATATCATTTGATTGAAATATAAAAGTGAAAGATTACATTTGTGAAAAACCACTGGTACCAACTACAAGTTTGACAATAGGCAATGTACTGGTACGAACTACATTTGTGAAAAGTACTGGCACCAACTACAAGTCAAAGTCCTTTGCTCGAATTTCAACGTAGAGACAAATCGCACAATTTAATTTCATACCAAGTTTCTCTCCGATTAATTCTACTGTTTGATTCATTTCCATTTTTGTTGGTATTCAATAGGAATACATTTACATATAAAAATTGCTTCCTGTATTGCTCTTTTGTTGTCAGGAGATATGACAACAAAGGAAGTTTGTCTAAGCTTCCTTTTCACTCTTTGACTTCTTTTTTTTTCCCTAAGAGTGAAGATGGGCAATTACAGGGAGAGGTTCTTGGGGACCAATACGTACAACTTAAGAAATTCACCAATTTGTTGTTGGTAAGAACTGTCGAATCGTACCGATAACTCTCTAGTGAACTGAATTTACCGAGCAGTTACAACATACTACCATTATTACAGAGGTGGAATTATGTCTGAAATTTTTAATGTCATGAATTAATCATTGGCAATAGCTCCGGAGAAATAAATTTTAGATGTAATGCATCACTTATCAGCATTATCTCTTGAGAACTATACATGTTGCAGAAATAAAGTAAAGAAATACCTCAACGCTTGGGACGACAGTCAGGTGCAGGATGCGATAAGCTACACTGAAACCATGTTGGACAAGCTTATTGCGCAGAACAACCTTCAAACTGAAATCTTACTGCATTTTTTGGAGGAAATGGTTGAAAATTGAAATTGTTAAATTGACTAATTGGACTATATCCATGTCAGTAAATACAATTGAGTTATCTGGCAAGATAAATATTGATATTTGTTTCACTCGTCAGCAGCTGTATTCATTGAGGAGAGTTAAAAGTGACAATGAGTTGAAAAACACAGGGAGGACCATTGAGATTTTGCAGTTGGGAGTGCCGTAGCTGATTGGTAGGAAATAAATTGAGAAGATGGAAGAGAGTTCAACTTAACCTGTGGTAGCTGGAGAACCTTATGTGCCGTGACTGTAGCTGGAGGGTGGTCTTACGCCAAAGGCACCTGGTGAGAATGGAGATGAGCGGATGACCAGACGACTAGGGAAGCTGCGGCGAGTAGGAAGAAGATGAAGGGAATGAGAGCAGGCGACGACGGAGGGAGAGGAAAGCATTTTGGATGGCGGACAGGAGGAGGGCGGAGTGTATAGGTGGCGAAAATGAGAGTTGACAACGTTTTTTTCATTTTTGGGAGTACTTAGGAAGGCGGTGAGTAATTTGGGACAATCCAGAGCCCTTGATTGTTCATCAGACGGCACAAAAGCTGGGAGTACTTGAGAAGGCGGTGGGGGATTAATTTGGGACAATCCAGAGCCCTTCATTGTTCATCATACGGCACAAAAACGGGGTGACACTGTTCATTCTACAGTACACCCCATCCAGAATTAAGGGATTTATAATTACTCTCTCTGTATTATTACATTTCTATTATGGTATCAGATGTTCTTCCGCTTCGCTGATCTCTGAATCTTACCAGCAATGGATGCTAACAACGATTCTTCCCAAATTACTCCTTCTTGTCCCTTCTCCACTGATCCTGTTGTTCAAGTTTCGATACCAGTCTCCACAAAGCTGGATCGGAACAATTTCCTCACATGAAAATTTCAAATCGGGCCAATCATCGACGGCTTTGGTCTTGCTAAGTTTCTTGATGCATCTCTCACCCCTCCTGCGAAGAAAATCATAGTTGGTGGTGTTTCTCAAGGCAACCCGGTCTTTCTTGCGTGGCACAAGCAAGATCGGTTCTTGCTCGGGTGGCTCTGTACCTCCATCACTGAGGCCGTCCTTTCTCAATATGTGGCGTGTCAGACGGCACGATATCTTTGGTCGTCTCTTCATCAGGTTTATTCTGCCATCTCCACAACTCGGGTCATGGAGCTCCGCCGAGCCTTGCAATCAACTGTTCGTGGAGGTCAAAAGTGCAATGAATACTTTGAGAGAATGAAGGCGATCGCTGATCAGCTAGCTGCTACCGGGGAACCGGTCTCGGACTTCGAACTGGTACGCACAATTTTGAGTGGCCTTGGATCGGAGTATAACTCCTTTGTAGTTGCTATTACCGCTCGGTCTACCCCTGTCTTCCTTATGGATCTTCATGCGTTTCTCTTATGCCATGAGTCTTTACTCAGCACCCAGCACTCTGTTTCTTCTTTCTCCGTCGATCCGTCTGTGCTTTACGCTAGCAGAGGAAGAGGAAGAGGCAAACATGGTAAAGGTCCCCCAAACTTTGCACCTAACAATCTCTCCCAGTGGCCTATTCTCCAAACTCCTTTGGGCCTGGGTCGTGGTCAGATCAGAGGGAATTTTAATTCCAATTCAAATGCTTCTGCTGGCCGATACCACCCTCCAGGTTCTCAGTTTTTCAGTTGCTGCTGGAGATAAACTTCAATGCCAAATTTTCCGAAAAAGGGGTCATGAAGCACTAGAATGCTGGTATCTATTCGACAATGATGCATATGCTTCTCCAAACCCTCCTCAATCTCAAGTCTTACTCAACACCACCACCTCTCAACCGGATGAAGGTTGGTTCCTTGACTCGGGGGCTTGATAAGTCCAAATAGAACTACTACTTTTAAAGATTTATAAACCCTAATTTCTACTTACGTTCAAATCACAAGCGCATGATCTTACCGTGTAGTATGATTGTGATGTGAACAGGGATAGTGTATTATATTTTAAATAATTTTTACTAGTCTAGGTTATCGGGGTTTTTAAAAGGTTTGATGCGGTGGCGCTAATTGCAATCAAGGTTAAGATTAAACAGTAAATAGAGAGCCTCTAGGGTTCAGGTTATATCCTTCTTAATTATGCAAAATATAAATTTCGACGTCTCTCTATGTCGCATGCGGCCTAGATTGTCCCACAACTACTCCACATCCGACACTGTCACTACCCGCAAGGCGTGCTAGGTGTTTGTTTATGCGATTTGAAAGGTTTTATGATCTTGTGATTGGCTTTTGGGCTACCAAGACTGAAGTATTTTAGGTACGCAATTATATTTTTTTCCCTATACTACCCCTTATTTGAAATATCCAAAGACCCTACCTAATCTAAGTGATTCCTAATATAATCTAAATGTACAATTTATGCTATCATGCCAAGAGAGCCCACTGGGTTCTAACCCTAGTCTTTTAACCGCTGCCAAGTCTCATTAGCTGAAGTGTTTAGAGTACATACATGCATTATCCTTCTCACACAATGATGCAACGACTTAACACCTATTGGTATGTGGAGGGTTATTGGCATATAGTAGACAGAACTATGTATGCAATGACGTAATAAAAATGAATTTAAAATATAAAAGGAAACTCAAATCATTATTAACAAATAATAAACATATACTAAAACATAATTAAGAATTCAAGTACAACCCTATAAGAAGTTTAGTTCTCATGGCCATGGCAAAATAAAATAAATAAAATAAAGAGAACATCAATTGCAACTGAGAGCACTTCTGTCGTTGCACCAAGTATTGAGTCCACTGCGCCTCTCTTGTCTTTTGATCAAGTTGAAGACATTTTCTCTAACTAAAGTCAGGGCCCAACAACACTGTCAGCCCAAATCGGCCTAGTTTTTCTACAATTCTAGTTCAAAACCTGCTCACTCCCGCTCAGCCTATAGTTCAGACTTCCTCTCCAGTTCGGCCACCCCCGATCCTCTAATGTGGCACTGAAAATCTTCTACCTGAGGCGTCCTTGCTTCAGCCTCTGGTTCCACTTCATCTAAGCAGTAGGTCACACTTCCCAATTATCATATGACTACTCGTCACAAAGTCAACTCTCGTAGGCCAAAGTAATTTCCCGACCATGTGACATTTGTCACATCCAAGCATCCTCTATCCTCCTCTTCTCTATTTCCTGATGAGCCTACCTCATTTATCGCGGCAAACAAAAGTCCCGAGTGGCGAGAGGTAATGGCTCAAGAGTTAAATGCTCTTGCCAAAAATGGTACTTGGATTATAGTTCCTCCTAGTTCCGATCAAAATGTCATTGGGTGTAAATGGATTTTCAAGATCAAAAGGAAGGCCGATGGATCCATTGAGCGCTATAAAGCACGACTTGTACCTAATGGCTATAATCAAGAGGCGGGCATTGATTACAATGAGACATTTAACCCGGTCGTAAAGCCGACTACTATTCGGGTTATTCTTTCTCTTGTTATTTCTCATAATTGGCCTATACGACAATTAGATGTCAACAATGCCTTTTCCATGGAGATCTCCATGAACAAGTCTACATGATGCAACCTCCGAATTTTGTCGATTCGATCTTCCCGTCTCATGTGTGTCTTCTCAAAAAGGCATTGTATGGCCTTAAGCAAGCTCCTCGTGCGTGGTTCCATAAACTTGCATCGGTTCTTGCAAATCTTGAGTTCAAGGCCTCTCAATCAGATTCCTCTCTCTTTATTTGTGGTGATTCTAATTCACTTACAATTGTTTTAATTTATGTCGATGACATCATCGACACTGTGTCCAATGAGTCTCTTGTGACATCTCTCATTTCTTCTTTTGCTTCTCAATTTTCACTCAAAGATCTTGGTTCTCTTCACTATTTTTTTGGAATCCAAGTTACACCCACCACAAATGGCATTTCTCTAGTTCAACCACAATACATTCGAGACCTTCTCATGCGCTCCAAGATGGATGGAGCTAAACCACGCTCTACTCCTTTTAGCCCCGGTGATCCTCTCTCAAAGTTTCATGGCAATCCAATGGCCGATCCCCATCTTTATAGAAGCATTGTGGGGGCGCTTCAATACGCCACAATCACTCGCATCGACATCTCCTATGCCGTCAACAAGGCGTCTCAATTCATGCATTCACCAACCGATGAACATTGGAATGCCATCAAGCGAATCTTACGGTATCTAAAAGGTACTCTAGAACTCAACCTCCATATTAGTGCTCATTCTTCTTTCGAGTTACATGCTTATACCGATGCGGATTGGGTCGGTTGCCCGGATGATAGACATTCGACATTGGATTTTTGAGTCTTCCTTGGCGCAAATCTACTCTCATGGAGATCCAAGAAACAAACCACGGTATCTCGATCAAGTACGGAAGCCGAGTATCGCAGCATGGCCGGTGTATGCGCTGAGTTGATATGGCTTAAGCAACTTCACGTACCTCTCAAAACAAATCTGGTTCTTTAGTATGTTGTTATATACTCAAAGGGAGAGAAGAGAGAGGAGCAGAGGAGAGAAAAATTGAAAAACTAGAGGCATGATGAAGATACAAAAAATTGAAGGCATTTGAACCCTCTAATTTCTTTTCATCTACTGTTCTTAATTACTTCAAGAAAATTGTTAACGACAATTGACAAGTCCATCAAAATAGTGTAAGGAAGTCGATCAAACACATTTGTTTTAGATTCAACATTGGTACCGAAAAATACACCCTGCAATATAGGCCTGAAATAACATCAAACAATTAGTAATCAGTATTCATTGGCATGACAGAATATTCTAATTCCTCATTCTTTACAATCTTATAGAAATAATTTACAAGATATTTTAAAGGATACTAGAATTTTATTTGAAAGTTAGAGCCCAAGTTAAACAGCAGTTATTAAAAAGAAGGGAATTGGAAAAAAAATAATAGAGAAGAAAAATAATTTTTATGTCTGAAACAGTAAACTTATAATTAATACATAGATTCTAAATTGTTTATAGTTGAATTCAACTTGGACAGAATAAAAGCTCAGCGGGCCCAATACTTCCAAAAACCTTATCTGGAATATTTATTATGGGCCACAATGGTACGACATAAAAGAGGCTGATATAGGCCCAGTTAACGCAGTTAACATTACTGATTATGAATAGACACTCTTCTTAGTTGTAGGCTATTTAGAATAATTTATTCAGTGTTTGATTGAGTTAGAATAACTAGAATAGTAAATTGAAATATTTTATTATATTAAAATAAATTATTTTTAAAAAAATTTGTTAACTATTTTAATAAGACAAACAATAGTTATTCTTAATTTAATTATTTTTATTTTACAGTCAAACATATTTGTATAAATTATTTCTAAGAGTTTTAAAATTTAATTATTATAATAAAACAAATAATAACTATTTTTATTTTTATTTTGCAACAAAACATACTGAAGACTCAACGGTTTTCACTTCCCACCTAAAAAAACCCTATCCACGTCACCGATCCGCACAACTACAGTAGATCAATCTTCGTCGTCCGTTTTGTAATCCAACGGTTATCTGTCTAGAGTCCACGGATCGACTTTCCATCTAAATCTCTTATAAATACAAACCTTTCCCATCTCTTCTTTCCAGTCCCATTTGCAGAGAAATATCCCTCTTTTAATTTATAGTCGAATCAAACCCTAGCTCTCCGATCCAAGATCGACGACGATGTCGGGCCGAGGCAAGGGAGGCAAAGGGCTTGGTAAGGGAGGAGCCAAGCGCCACAGAAAGGTGCTCAGAGACAACATCCAGGGCATCACCAAGCCGGCCATCCGACGGCTGGCGAGGCGTGGCGGTGTCAAGCGTATCAGCGGCCTGATCTACGAGGAGACACGTGGTGTCCTCAAGATCTTCCTCGAGAATGTGATCAGAGACGCCGTGACGTACACCGAGCACGCGAGGAGGAAGACTGTCACTGCCATGGACGTGGTGTACGCGCTCAAGCGCCAGGGGAGGACCTTGTATGGGTTCGGTGGTTAGATTCTGTAATTGTTGCTGTTTGGGGAAGATAGATTATCGGGTTGTATGGGTGTCTCTTGAGTTCTTGATTGGGTGCTTAGTTTAGTGGATGTTAAAATGTTAATGTAAAGATGGCTGTTTGATTAGTGAAGAACTTCAAGCTTTGATCTTAACTCTTAAGTGCTTTTTGTTAATTTGTTATTTGGTTGTGATGTGGTTAATTTTTTTCGTGCGTAATCTACTCTAAAGTTTATCGTTTTCTATTCGGATCCGTTTAATTAAAACCTGTCTATTAGCAATTGAAAAAGGAAATTTTTATTGATAGGAAATAGGAAAAAAAAATGAAAATAGAAAATGTTGGGCTGAAAATTCAAAAATAGAAAGGCAGGTAGGGTTACGGTGTCTAGTGCGGTAGTGCCTCTCAAATCCACATCCCAAAGGATCTGCCAGGAGTCGCTCTGCACCAGGCCGACGCAACTCAGTCTCTAATTTGAGATTTTCTAAACTCATAACCGTTATTGGGCCCGAAAATAGTCTTTAACGGTTCGGATCTGACTGTTTAAACTTTAAAAATAGAAATATCCAAAGAACAAATCTATCTATTATACATATATTACCATAGCCTCACTCCAAGAACAAAAAGAAATGTAGACAGATTTTCTTTTTTTATTTAATATTTATCAGACGAGAGATGCAACCGCATACGCATTGCGGTAGCCCCTTAATTGAGGCGAAAAGAGACTTGAAGATTTGTCGCTTGATGATCCCTCTTTTTGGAGGCAACACTGCCCTCTCTGCATCCTCTCTCTTCTCGCCGCTAATCGAGCAAGTCATGGATGCAATAGTCTCCATCTCACTAATTAAGTAGAAAAATTAAGGAAGAGAAAACAAACAGAACAAGAAAATGAAGTGGGGAATTAATTGAGGAGACGAGAAGAGTATGTACAAGTCCAGAGGAGAACGACTTGATAGGAATATGAAAGCAAGCGGTCACTTGTTGATTTATATAAAATGGAGACGCGCTTTATCTGCTGCTTATGTGAGAGTGTCTTTTTCCTTTTTTTCTTCAACAAAAGTAACAAAAGAGGCCCCATTGCCACCATCGGAAACTTGTTTGAATAAATCATTGTTTTAATATTCCTTTTCTAAAATCTTTCCAATTTGTCCTTGCTAAAATTGATATTTCAAATTAAGTAGCCGTGAAAATAATGCATGAATTTGTAGCCCCTAAAAATCTTGCAAAATCATCATTGATCGAGGAGGAAGAAAGAGACTGTTTATGTAAAAATGTATGAGATCACGATATTTAGGTTTATGATTAATTAATAATTGTTTAACTTAAACAAATTTGACATCAAAATATAAATATTAAATTTAATATTTTTAAAATAATCCACATAGTATGAACATTCAAAATAAAGTTAGTTTTAGCTTAAGTACACTAGAAGATAGGACTCGGCAAAATTGCTCAAACTCGTAACTCGCGCATAACTCGCTCATTTACAACTCGAGTCAGTTCCAACTCGAGTTAGCTGACTCGTTTAATAAATGAGCTGAGTTTGAGCTTATCCCAACTCGCTCATTTATAACTCGAGTTACATAGCATTGGTCACAATAAATTCCAGAGATTGCTTTTGTTAAGCTGCTGTATGAAAAATTGCTGGTGCTTATGTACTAAGTTGTTGTATGAAACATTGTTGGTGCTTATATCCTATTGCTGTATGAAAAATTGTTGGATACTGATAAATTATTTTACTAGTAGTATATAATTAACTGGTTAACCGAGTTATAAATGAGTTGTGAGCCAACTTGAGTTAATAACGAGCTGAGTTCGAGTTGTCTCTACAACTCGTTATTACCATCTCAACTCGAGTTGACTCGCTCATTTATTTAATGAGCTGAGTTCGAGTTGAAAGTAACTCGCTCAAACTTGGCTCATTTACAGTCCTACTAGAAGATTATCGACTCTAAATTACAATTTTGAACGGTGGATCTTAATCTGCTAGATGAGTCAAACATTTACCTCCAATTTTTTCATCTTTTGAATTCCTTTTATACAAAACAATAAAAAAAAGGGGGAATTTCACGTGTACCCCTCAAAAACTTCAAATTACGTATTCCCTCTCTAAACTTCAAAAACTCACAAATTTACCTATTTTATTGTGTTTTATATTAAAACTCATTCTAAAATTTTAAATACCCATTTTACCCTTTATTAAAAGCATATAAAAGCCCATCAGACTCAAATGTGAATCTGAAAGGTTTCTTTACCGTCCGATCCGCACGCATCGCATTAAGATTTGTGTGCACCGGTTCAATATTCGTGTTGATCTAGCACGCACGGATCTTAAATCAATTCTGATATGCACGCATCGCATTAAGATCTGTGCATGTCACTTCAATATGCATGTGTGTTCGCATCAAGATTTGTGCCAATCTTGCGCGTACATATCTAAAAGCAGTTCGGACGGTAGATGAAGGGTAAAATGGGTATTTTATATGTTTTTAATAAAGGGTAAAATGGGTATTTTATAAATTTAGAATGAGGTTTTAATATAAAAGCATTAAAATGGGTAAATTGTGAGTATTTGAAGTTTAGAGGGGGAAATACATAATTTCAAACTTTAAAGGAGGAAATAGGTAATTTTGAAATTTTTGAGAGATATACGTGAAATTCCCCCCAAAAAAATTCATTTTCTTGACAATTTTCAACTATTTAATAAGTTATTGAAGATGATTCAAATATTTTAAAGTTTGTACTAACTTTACTCAAAATATTTATAGATACAATTCAGCTATTAATTTATATATATATATTTTTAAAAAGGCAGAAACCCGTTCCATTAACATGAAACCATAATTACAAAATCATTGTTCAACAAAATATGCACTTTGTGCCAATTAGCCATAAGAACAGATCTCAAAATAACCAACTACACAGCATAATACGCATAACAGCCAAGCTATATACCAAGCTTGCGTTGAGTCTAAGCACCAAAAATATACTAAAGTGGCAATTACTAAGCCGCACAGTAAAGGGCTAAGGATATATGCTAAATACAAAAATTGGTTGTTGTTTGACTTCATTGCTAACTGGGTGACACTGGCGGCTGATAGACCACCATCTCCATTGGCATGTACTGGGCAAGTGGTATGGCATCTTCAATAACCGGCATCCAGTCAGCAACCACTTGTTGCACTTGTTTTGTGACATTTCCTGACCAGTACCCAAGCAGAGATTTAATTAGAAAAATAATTGTTCTAGCAGATTTAATTGGACAATTGTTAAAACAGCAATCATTATGATGTCTCCACAAAGACCAGCATACTGCACTAAGTACTAACAAGAAACTTGTTTTCTCAAATTTTGGTAGTTGCATTGCAAAGGCAACTATATCTTCAAAATTATGCCAAGTATTCATAAACTCTTGACTTTTACCTAGCCAAAACCAAACCTTCTGAGCTAGTGAACAGGTGAGGAATAAATGGTTAATTGTTTCTGGTTCAGTACAGAATTGGCAAGTTTGTTCCCCAGTCCAGCCTCTAATTGACAAATTATCCTTTGTGAATATGGAGTTATGAGTAACTAACCACATAAACACTTTTATTTTTGGTGGGACAGGTAAGGTCCACCAAATCAATTATGGTAATAAAGGTAGAACCCCCCTAAAATTCAGAAATTTATATAATGAATGTGTATTGAACTTCCTTGTATGGTCCCATCTCCATGCTAACTGATCCTGAGGTGAAGTAAAAGAAACTGAACTTATGATGTGCATAATTTCAGCCCACTCCCTCAAGTCAAAACCTTCCAATGGTCTTCTAAATTGAACTCTCATCTCTTGAGAATTAATAACTTCACTAAAAAGGATGTGTTTATTGCTACACTTACTATATATGATAGGATACCTAGTAGCTATTGAACAATCTTTATACTATATATCAGTCCAAAATCTACAATTTGATTGACTACCTGGTACATACTGTACACTAATAGATCCTATATTTTCTAAGCTAGAAATACTTGTCCATAAAGGGGATGAAGGTGTGTGATTGTCAAGATACTTATGTATAATCATGCTTTTCCAAGTTGCATTATAGTCATTATTTTTAAATCTCCACCACCATTTTAATAATAATGCAATATTCATTTCCTTAAGATCTAAGATCCCCATCTCTCCAAATTGTTAAGCTAAGCAGACATTTTCCCAACTAACTAAAGCATACTTTCTTTCTTTTTCTGTTCCTTGCCATAAGAACCTCCTTCTAATTTTATCTATTTGATGAAGTACAGTAATTGGGATTTTAAAAACTGAGAGAGCATACAAGGGAATTGTTGATAAAACTGAATTCACTAATGTAACCCTACCTCATATAGAAAGGAGTTGGTTGTGCCAACTAGGCAATCTAGCTTCAATTTTATCTACTAAAAATTGCCAATCACTAACTGCAAGTTTTTTAATGTGTAAAGGGAGTCCTAAATATTTAAGAGGGAATGCTCCCCATTGGCATCTAAACAATTGATTAAGATGTGAGGTTTGGGGATCTATATGAATATGATACATTTCAGTTTTGTCATAGTTCATTCTGATTCCTCATAAGGCTTCAAAAGCCATCACTGCCCACCAGTCAGATTCAATATTCTCATCCTGGGCAGCTGGGAAAAGAATAGTGTCATCTGCATAGTGACAATTGGTGATAGCTGTGTTTTCTATACATTCTGACCCTAATTCTGTAATTACTGTTGCTTTCCTACTCTTATTAAAAATTTTACTTAATGTGTATGCAGCTAAGATATATAGAAAAGGGGATAAAGGATCCCCTTGCCTAACTCCTCTCTTACAATAAAAATAATCAGTTAATTCTCCATTAATTATCAAACAGGATTGAGAGCTATACAACCAGTGTGTAATCCACTGAATCCATTTTGTACCAAAGTTTCTTTTTTTTCTAAAATAGTGGAGTACTCCACCGATTTCATAAATCGAAATCATACATTGTTAGACAAGTACTGGTACCAGTCCTGACTTATAACAACCAACTACACTTGTACCAAAGTTTCTACTAAGCAAAACTTCTAATAAGTAATCCCAGTGGATTTTGTCATATGCTTTCTCAAAATCCACTTTGATTACAACACCTGGTTGCTGATTTTGTTGACAAGAATGCAGAATTTCCTGACCAACAATCATATTATCTAATATGTACCTATTTTTAAGAAAAGCTGCTTGACTAGAGTCAATTAGTATAGACATTACTTGTTCTAATCTAATCGTAAGTAATTTGGATAGGATCTTAAAACTACAGTTAACAAGGCTAATTGGTCTAAATTTCTTAATCAAAGTTGCATCTTTTTCTTTAGGGATTAGGCAAATGCATGATTTGTTGATTTTATGTAAATCCAGTTTGTTTTCATAGAAGTAGTGAGTGAGAAGCATCAAATCAGATTTAACTAAATCCCAAAAGAATTGATAAATTTAAATGTGAATCCATCTGGGCCAGAGGCTCCATTAGGTTCAGATGCAAAGACTGCATTTTTTAATTCCATTTCAGAAAAAGGTCTTTCTAACTCCCATTGTTCTATAGATAATAACTTGTCATATAAATCCCAAAAATCAGATAGTAAGTGGGCAAATTTGCACCCAGTGCAACCTAGCAGTGCTTTATAATATGCTACTATATGAGATTTTATTTCTGGGAGAGAATGAGTAAAGTGGCCATATATTTCTAAAGCATTTATTCTATTTTTTTTTATCTATGGGTTGCTAGGATGTGGAAATATTTAGTGTGAGCATCCCCTTCAGCTAACCATTTTTGTTTAGATTTCAATTTCCATTTAGATTCTTCCTCTTGATAAATTTCTTCTAGTTTTTGTGTAATGTGAATCCATTGTTCCCCTTCCTCATTGGTAAGGTCCCTATTATCCCTTATCAGTTCTAAGTCATGTAATAAGGTTGTTAATTGAGATTTTTCTCTCTTTTGTTGACCATAAAAGTTATAAGACCATCATTTAATTCTTTTCCTAATGTGTTTTAATTTTTGTGTCCAACTTTTAGCTAAATCTGGTAAGGAAAGAGGATATTCATTCCACTATTTATGCATAAGAGGAGTAAAATCAGCTTGATCTGTCCAACTAGGGTCAAATCTAAAAAAGGGGGAGAGTGAGAAATCTCAGAAGAGGTTTGGACTAATAGAGGACACTGATCAGAACCATGACTACTAAGATCTCTAATTGAACTAGAAGGGTATTTTTGTTCCCAAGCAAGGGTAGTAAAGACTCTATCTAACAGTGCAAATCTAGTGCCATTGGACCAGGTGTATTTTCTAGTGTGCAATTTGTGTTCAATTAAATGGAAAGTGTTAACAAAAGCATTAAATTTGTTACTAATTGGAACATCAAAGTTATTCCCTGTTTTCTCAACCTTTTTCCTAATAGCATTAAAATCCCCACAGAGAAACCAAAGATCTATATTAGTGTGTCTAATATGAGATAATTCATCCCAAAAGGATTGTTTAAAAGCCCTAAGTACTGGTCCATACACTATAGTCATTTGCTATTTAGTATTATCTAATATATTTTCCATTATTATATCTAAACAAAAAAGGTGTACTGTGTGTTGAACAAACCTAATTTTGTTGCTATCACATCCTACTAATATACCTCCTGATCTACCAATGGAAGGTACCCACAGCCAAGAATCTAATTTATGTGAAATACTTTTAAGACATCTGTTAGTAAATCTTTTTTTTTTTCTTGGATGGCTAAAATATCAACTTTGTTATCAATTAGATCTTTAACTATTTGCCTTTTTCTACTAGAATTTAAGCCTCTACAATTCCAGTTGAGAATATTCATGGAGAGATAAAGGAAACACTAGAGGTAGCTATAGTATCTGTTAGAGAAGATTCTACTTTCCTAGGTGAAGTAACTACTAAATCTAGATCATTATTTGCTACTGCACTAAGTTGTTGAACTAGGTCTAATGTAACTGGAGGTAGTTGTCTATCCTTAGTATCTTTTAACAACTGATTAATGACCTGTTCAAATTTACTACGATCTAATGACTTAAGATTGTCAATAATGAGTGGTCTATCCTCAACAGAATTACCTAAAGTTATTTGATAGACTTCAAACAAAGCAACAATTTGATCTACACTAAGCCTATTATATGGAAATATGGTTATAAGACTAATACCTGAGGAGCTGCTACCATCAGACATTTTCCTTTTCTGAGCTTTGCTCAGAGCAGATGCAGGATCATCTTGTACTGTGACTCGAAGACTGCGGCGGGGAACTGGTTGGGCTTGTCTGACAGGGGTATCAGCAACTTCAGGGGTGGGCACCTCAGTATCTGATAAACAGATGGCTTTGTCTGGTGTAGACCCCGGGCCCTGTCGATTCTGCCTTGTGGTACTTCTCAATCTAGTGCCCATTCCAGTAGCAGTGGCAGCAGATTTTTCTTAGACTTGATGATTCCAGACTTGGGGGTTTTGATAGCCAGAGGTTTGTTTTTCTTTCTCCCCCAAGTAAATTTATTTTTGGGAGTGGGTCTCCCGGCATGCAATGGGTTATTATTAAGATCAAATACCCATTTCTTAGCAGGTTTGGCAGGTGCACTAGCAGGTTTTGGTTTCTGGAGAAGATTCAATCTTAGCATCCATGCTAGAATGGGTTCATCATCGTTAGACATATCATCTAGAGGTTTGGTTATGGTAGGAGGAGTGGAGCTGGGTGCTGGGGTATGTTCTGTCAGTAGGGGTTGATGGTCTGTTGGAGGAGGAGTGGAGCTGGCTGGTGGTGAAGTAATGTGAGCAGAAGGGTTAAGAGCTGGCCCTGGTTTAGCAATTGGCATCTCCATTGGAGAAGCTGGTGCCTCTTGCTCTACTGGCACAGTATCAGTTGCAGTAGGTACTGGTATGGGAGTTACTGGCACAGCATATTCCTCTGACATAGGTGTTGGGTTTGAAAGAGAATTGGGTCCAGCCTCATCTCCAAATCAATTTTTTTGCAGATGTTGTTCCCAAGCATCTAAATCAAGGTCCTCGCTAATGAGTTCTTCTAAAAAAACATTAAGACCTTCCATTGGACCTTTACCAGGATCCATTGTCCTGAGGGTAACTGGACTGGGAAGAGGGATATCAGAAGGCAGCATGCGAATACTACCACCCCCCCCTGTGGAAGTGGAGGTTTGGGTTGATTGGCTGGCCCTCTCGCTGTGGCAGGGGGAGGTCCTAGGTCTTTTCGTTCACTTCCCCCAAATTCGGTGCCATTTGGATATGGTCTTCCCCTCTTTCTACCAGCCCAGGCATTTAAGGGTTTGGTTTGTTCAGTTTCGACTTCAATGTCGATTTCAAACATGGATAGTGTGCCAGTAGGGTCTCTATAGGGTAGACATGAGTTTTGGGAAGAAGTTTTAGGTCACAAACAACAAGTTTGAGTCGAACAAAGCGGACGTCGTACCCTCTTTGGGTCGCGCAATTGATCTCTTGCACATAAGCCCCAAACGGGTTAAACCCGATCATACTCAGAAAAGTCATCAAGGAAGATCGGGAAGTTATAGATTCTTACCCAAATATTTTGTAGCGGAAGCCCTTCACTGAAGCTTTTCTCCCAAGCAATGATGGGGAACTGGACGTCGCCTAATCGGAGATACCCGCGGGAAGCCACCGAGTCGAGCCAGGTCGAATTCGGGGCTTTGATGAGGTATTTGTACTCATCGAACACCGACGCCACCCATCGGTGTTGAGCAAAGCAGCTTCTGAGTACATTCTCAACTCGTTCCGGTCCCCAGGCAGCTATATCGTCAAGGACGAAGCTCATCATTAAGTTGGCTTCAATCGCCTGGGATCGGGGGGTAGCTGCAAGTAACACTAACGGAGGGGTGATCGCTATTGGCATAGTAGTTCTAGGTCTCAGGATCTTTCTAGGAGGCAGGAGGTTTGTGGATCTAGGGTTAACAATAGGGGAAACGGGGAGGTGAAGAGTGTAGTTGCGGCATGCGGATGCTTTGTGACCTAACCTGTTACAAGTGAAACACAATTGCTTGTTACGACATGATTTCGCTAAGTGCCCGCGGTCTCCACACCTCATACAAATCGGACGGTGCAAGGTAGATTGTAACCGAATCTCATCAATTTTCCTACGCACAATTGTGGATCGTGATTCAATTTTGCGCGTATGATGCCGCTCACGCCAAATTGCGGTAGGCTGTTGCACAATACTACTATATGATCTAGGCAGGTTCTCATTTGGGCTAAAGGCCGCCATTAATGGAGCTGTGTGAGTCCCATATTTCTTGCGAAAACTAGTCGTTAACAAGCTCAATCTACGTTGCTGGGCTTTCTCAATGAAAGGCGAGGCCATATGTCTTTTTCTTTTGTTTTTCAGATTTTTTTTATTTTTTTCCGATTTTTTCTATTTTTTCAATCTCTTTTTTCAAGTGCTTTTTCAATCGCCTCTAATCCGCTATTAATTTATATTATTTCAAATAATTTCTATAATAAAAAATTTAGGCTCCTCTACTGACTACTGCAACTGTTTTTTGCTGCTTGTAAAATCGTCGAACATATTTGTCCAAAAAGAAAAGAATCATATTTCGGTCGGCGGTCGCGTTGGATTGCACGTAGACAAATTTGCAGAAAAGGGGATTATCAAAATTTTCACAGAAGTCCTGCTTTTTTTAAGTGCCCTTAGGCCTTGGGCCCACAGAGGGCTGAGAGGGTATTTGACTTGGCGCTTGCATGGCGACGGACAAGTCTTCGCCCATTGGGAGTTTGGGACCCACACGGTCGTTGACATAAATTATCCCAAAATCAACCTAAAATATCAGATGAACCTACTAATATTGAGAATTTGAGATGCTCCAAGCGTGACATATTGAATTGAGAATTGTTTTCTTAACAGAAATTATTATGAAATATAAAGAAAACAGAAAGCGTGTTGGGTTTTTCAAGGACATGTGGATTCAAAAATTCAAGATACTCTTTTTTTTCTTATATTATTTAATAATAATTTCTAGAAATAAAAATATTCTCTATTGAATTGATGAGAGTCATACCATGGTTATTTTGTTAATTTTGTTATTAACAAATAATAATAAAATTATAAATTATAAAGTAAATTCATAAGTATGTTATTGAACATACAAATAATATAATAATAAAATTTTATGCATTTTTATTATTACTTGATAATATATTAAAAATCATTAATTTTAAACTTTGGAAATTATAAAACAAAAATAATTAACATATGTCATCAATATTGTAGACATAATATGTGAATAATATAGATTATGTGTATATTGTCGTCTCCTTTATTGAAATTGTCATGGCAGGAGACCATTGAGCTACCATGGTCGGAAACTCGGAATTATAATCTACAAGTATCTCTCTTAAAGATAACTTCTTTTTAGTGTTGTCTAGATCAAGGGTTAAAAATTATACATTGCTTTGAATTTGATGTTGAGCCATATGATACAACACAATGTTGATTTGATGAAACAAAAAGTTCATTCATCAATTTTATCCAAGAAGCTCGTTCAATGACATTCAACAAAAAAAAGTATATGGCAGTGTAAAATTATAGGCCTGATGTGGTTCAAAATTATACTAGAAGAAAGATTTGTTTTGACTTAAAAAATGACTAAAAAGTTTGTTTAGATTAGGATTTTTTTATGAGAATTAAGTTAATTTTGTATTTTCTGAATATTTCTGCATAGATGGAGAAATTAAAAGATTTTGGAGCGAAATTGAGCAAAAACAACACAATTTGATGAAATAACATCTCCGTACGACATGCACGCATGCCGCATGCGGATCAGAGTGAAGAAACTGAAGAATTGCTAAGTCAGGAAGTCCATAAGGCACCAGCCGATATTGTAAGCAAACAATTCAAATGTTTTGTTTATCTCCACCCCCACTACTATCCAAGAACATACTTGAATCCTATATGCACGTTCCTACAACACCAGAAAGACCTATAATTAGATTAGATCTAGGGTTTTTCATCATCTCTCATTGTATTAGGTTTAGGCTAGTTTAAGGGCAGTTAATGACATAAATTCTCAAGGGCAAGCCAAGGGAGACCTTTAGGTGTATTTCTTTCGTCTCTATCCTCTATTGTGTTGTATGATGTCTTGTATCTCTGTTTTCATTATTGATTTGCCTATAATTTGCTTATAATGTTTAATTGATATAGTTGTTTTTGTATTATCATTTGCACTTAATTTGATTTTCTTCTGTATTTTACCCTGTATTACTATTCAGTTCAGTGTTTTGAAACTTGTTCACTTTGGTGATGGCCACACCAAGTGTTTAGGCATTTATGTTTGACCAATTATGGTTATTTTATGAATTTAGACTTAGGTTGAGATCCAAATATGTCCTTCGTTGGAACAAAAGGAAATATATTTATGAGTCTTGAGATCTACAAACGAACGTCGTGTTCTCTTGACTCATTAATGGAGAAACCTTGGTTGTTTCAACTATGGAGGGTTGAGGGTTGTAAAGGAATGACGTAACTGTGATCTACAGATTTAGGAAACTTATTAGTCTTGAGATCTACAGACGATCGTCGTGTTCTCTTGACTCATTAATGAAGAAACCTTGGTTGTTTCAACTACGGAGGGTCGTAAAGAATGACGTAACTGTGATCTTAAATTCCTTTTGGCTTAGTAACTAGGTTAATTATAGAACTATTTGCATTTAATTAGGAAAAAGTTAGGATATCATCCTCTAACCAGTTCTTAGTTAGATAGGCTACTGTAACACGAAAGTGCTAATTCTGGATTATGAACCCTCATGTTTGCAATTTGATACCAGCGAAGCCATATACGGTAACGATCATGCCGCATGCGCCATCACTGGATTACAACAACTGAATTGTTAGTTAAATTAAGTAAGAATGACGGTAAGCTAGAACCCTAGGGCCCTTAAAACTCTAGATTAATACTCTGTTTGATCACCCAACCACACAAACGAATTTGCTTAGGTTAGTGAAATGTTAGGACTTAATACACAAAATTATCTATGTATATCGATACTCAAATCACTACTACATAATAAGATTATACGTTTATGATCTGATTGTAAGTAAAAATTAGAGTTGTAAATTTGTTAGTTTTGATTTTCACCATTAAGGACTCATCCATTATATTCGATAAGAATAATTCAAGTATTTTGAAACCAACACCTGAAAATATTATTGAACTTCAGAAAACCCTACTATTGAAGAGGAGAAGATAATTATTATATGCTAAGTTTGACAACAAAAATTAGAACTAAACTTGTGGTTAGGTTATATTATAAGTGAGTACACGTAATATGAGATATACGATATTAAAGTAATATTTTGAAATTAACAAGTAATAGTTTTTTCCGTTAAAATATGAAGATAATAATGTATATTTTAATTCTGAAATTTACTAAATAATAATTTTTCTAGTTGTAAACTTGTAATTCGCTAATATAATGAAACTTTGATGTACATACATATATATAGTTTCTAATAAAATCTGATTGATTCAAATTAATAATAAACATTACAATTCGTAATATTAAAAACATAGCAAATTTTAATAAACTTATATTTCGAAATTTTCAATAATTAGAGAAGAACAACAAGAGTAATCACATTATGCCAAAGAAAATTAATGCTAAAAGGTTACGAATTTTACTATTAAATATATTATATTAGGCTATAAAATAGATTTGCTCGTAACAATTAAACTAATGTTCTAAAAATGTTATCCAAATCCAGTATTTATAGTACGAGATATGGAATTCTAAAAATTACAAATGCACTTACCAGAAATATTTCCATGATTACTCATATTAAGAGGGTCTTATAAGCAAATAGTAATTTTTAGAACCATTTGGTCCAAACTAATTCGGTTCAAAACTGACTAAACCGGACCCAATGAACACCCCTACATGCGAATTTGTATCCTCAGAGTCAACTCAAATTTCGAGTTAAGATATGGAGTCTGGACTGTCCGATTTTGATCCGTACCAATATTAAGGATTCGTGCGATATAGGTGTGGGCTAGATTGGTCCGAATTTTAATTGTATGGTTCAAAATTTAATTCAAACGGTACGTTAATGCAGAGGATATTGGCTAATGTCATGCCGTGGAATTTTTTTTTATGTAGAAATTAATAAAAAAGAAGAGAGAAAAATAGAAAGAGTACATTAGATTTTTCATTGGTAAAAATATATGTAGAATTTCTACCGATTCTAAAAATTAAAATGTTAGGATCGGTAGAAATTTTACCGATCCAAACTTAATTATCTTTTTTTTTTAATTTGATGCACAAGTGGAGGGAATTCTTCTATTAAATCTCTAATAAAATGTAAAAAGTTTTTAAAAAAGGAGATGAAATATTTCTATTATATCTATTTTTGTAAAATATTTTTATATTTTACTAGAGAAAATTAAAAAAAATTAATTTGGATCGGTAGAATTTCTACTAATCCAAACTTTTGATTTTTAGAATCGATAGAAATCCTACCAATCTTCTATCAATCAAAAATCTGATATACTCTTTCTATTTCTCTCTTCCTTTTTATTAATTTCTATAGAAAAAAATTCTCCCATGCCGTTGAAAGCGGGGCCCAGGCGGTTTCTCTCTCTGGGATCATTTGGTTCACTGTTATTTTTCAATGAATTTTAACTCGTTTGAGTTATGAATTTTACCCGCTACATAATTTATTGTATAGTCAGCGCCACAGAATATAAAAAAATTAGCAGAAAAATTGGATCGCCCAAATCTCAGGCAATTTGCATTTTCACGTGTTTTAGATAAGTCAACGGTGAATATATATTTGGGTTGGAAAAGCGTAAATGACTAACGCTTTTAATTAATATGAGGCCCCCACTGCTCTTTTCCGTACAGAAAGGGTGAGTGCTAATAGAGTGGGAAAAATTGCATGGTGGAGCCGGTTCCGTCACGGAACGGCGTGATTATGGCACGGAACAGTACGGCACACGTGTCGGTTACGTGTCATGCTTCGCGTGTTCCGTGCCGTGACTATTCACGTGCTGTGCTCATCTTTTGAAACTTTAGCACGGCTCGGCACGTGAAAGATTTAGTCACGGCACGACACGTAGTCACGCAAGTCATGTGTAATTAGAACCATTAAATATTAATTTAATAGTGAATATTGAATAAACTAACATAAATTATGATTAAATGGTCACGCGAGTTACGTATGATCACGGCATATTTAGGCACAGCGTGACCATTCTCGTGCCGTGACCACCTTTGATATTTTGGTCACAGCACAGCAAGTAACCTAAAAGATAATACTAAACTGGCACCTGATAATTTGTCGTGTGCAAGAGACTTTGTTTGTCTTGCATTGTAAAAAGTGTTTTGTTCTTCACCCATTCAATCCTCCCCCTTTTTTATGTCCTGTTTTTTATGACCCTTTAAAAAAATGTCATAAATAGTAAACCAGTTATTCATATTCAACCTCCACAAAGGCTCCTCATGGTTATGATATGAATTTCATTTTGTATTGGTGTCAATGTGTCATAGTTATGGTTATGCATGCGATAGCAGCTGTCCGATTTAAATATGATTGATATTTCAGTTTCTTTTTTCTTAAACACCACAGCAGATTTAGTGCGTTTATTGAATTGAACAGATAAAATGACAGGCTACAGTTGCAATGTTATCCCAACTACAACAGCAGAATGGTACTCCATTTACGACATCTTATATCACTTAAGGGCATGTTTGGCTGGCAGGCGGGAACGAAAATGGGCTTGAGTTCGGATCCAATTTGAATGACCGAAACACTGTGCGCGTGGGAAAAAAAAATTCACTCTGAGTGAATTTTTTTTTTCCCACGGACACAGTGACAGCTGAACAGGCCCTGAAACTGCTAATCCGCTATTTTACAACATCACTTTCAAGTTTCCACTGAGAAATTGTCCTTTCAGTTTCAGTCGAAATATTTACTAGTGAGAAAGAAATCAAAAAAGGTAACAATAAAATTCTCAACATTATTTTTTGCTTACAAAAATTAGTCTCTAGTCTAGTGACAACAACATTTGTGAAAGTTTATAAGTTTGAAATTTAAATGGGAGTTCTTGTAGAATATTAATTATTAAAAAAATTAATAAAAACATTATTGTTTACTTTCAAATGTTTCTTAACGGGTAGAATGGCATCAAATATAACATATAATCCTACAAAACAGGTGTCTTGCGTGCGTAAAACATGCATTTTTCATGTTTAGCCACAGGAAATATCAAATCTATATATTACGAATTATCCACTGCATGGTTCTCATGTTCTTATAGCTACCCACCCAATATACAAAAGGAAACAGGAGTTTCTTTTAAATATTTTTAATCTTTCGTTTTAAAAAACAAGATGAAGACATCTAGAGAAGTAGAGATAATTCTCGTTTGTTATTTGATTCTGAAATCTGAATACAACTTTGTTCCCTAGAACCCCAAATGATTTCCTGAGATAACTGAATTAAGCCAGGAGTATAGACGGAATTGAAAGAACAGTTCAAAAATACTATATCCCTTCTCAAAATCATGTAATCAAATTTTTTTCCCATAATGCACCAAAAATAATTCAATAAAGGCAATACAAAATGTACACCACCGCGACCACCTTAGGTCCTTAACCAACAACAATTAATAGTGCAATACCTATACTATGAACCAAACAATTCCGAATGGCAGATGCTGCCTTGCACAAAATTTCAAGAGATAACTATACCAAAAAAGTAAGGATATGTAGAGACTTCATTTATGTAAAAGAATATCTATACTATAACTACGGTTCTAAGACAAGGGCGCTGTGCTAGTCTCAATCTCAGTGGGGAGCGGGCGCCACGTTGTCTTTTGAACACAAAGCAAACCTTCTTTCTCTTTTGTGTATGTCATTCTGACCTCGTATTTTAGTGATTTTGCTATGCTCTCAATCTCGTTTATGGTTTCGCTAGTGTCTCGCACAATCAGCTTCCCTTCAGGTCTAAGCATCCGATCCACCTCAGCCATCAGCGGCAAAATATTGCATCTACAAGAAGCAAAAGAAAGAAAATGGAAAGAGTGGCTTAAATCTAGCAAACTCAGTACAGTACTGTAGATGGTAAATGTCAGATTTCTTCAGATTTTTTCCCCTTTTTCCTAGGCAATTTAGTGCTTATTTTAGGTTGTAGAAGAAATATGACTTAATTAGTAATCCACTCTGCTGATATTGCACTTTTCATTTTAAAAAATAATAAGGATAAATCTGTATCCCTGCAAGACCAGAAAATAAAGAATTGCCCCTGTAACATAAATGTTGTAGATACTGTCCAAACCTCATGCAAAAGCCTCTAAATAATGAAAAGGAACTTCTGCATGCTTTTTTCTTACTTCTTTCAGAACGTACCAAAATTAAACTCCATTGTTTTCCTTTGAACTATCTAGCATAAGAGTAGAATGGATGGCATATCTAATGTAATGAATGACTAGGAATGACATTTCTAGTTTTCAGGAGGGTACATGATTCCTGGAGGGCTTGTAGAGGTACATGCATAATTATCATTATAATAAGAACTCCGGCTTTATACCCTATGAGGAAAAAATAACATGAAAAAATTAGAAAACAAAAAAGAGAGCAGATCACTAACTTCTTCTTGATGCGAGAGAAGAGGTGGTCAGCATGAAGCAGGTCATAAGATCTAGGATATGTGCTGAAAGACTCACACCAGTTGTGGTACATACCAAACAAACCACGCTCATAAATTACTGGAAGTGTATCTGGTGAGTCAATAGGCACCACGTTCATCACCCACACTTTCATGTCCTTCAAAGCGGCTGCAAATCTGCAGAAATTTAACAAAGAGAGCAGTAAACAAGTAAGCATTCTGAATTTTAAGGATTAGATTACAGCACCAGCAATTGGTCTTGCCACCCAGCTTGAAGGACTGCATGCACTGCATAAAGTTACTGTCAGACAATGATTTTACTGGCAAAATGTAATTAACATTATGAAAATTAATATTCATTGTTTTTAGAACGTAAGATAAGTAACGAATGCTTTCAAGCAGGGGTGGATCTAAAGCTTAGCCAAAGGTGGCTAAGCCACCCCTATGATTTTAAAATTTTAATTATGTATATTGAAATTTAATGGATTTTTTTTTTTTTTTACTTTTTATATAATCCAGTTCCCCTCAATAAATAACAAAAGTTTAGTAGTATCCTAGTGGTTAGAGCTCTATTTTGTAATTGAGAGGACATGGGTTCAAATCCCACTCACCACACATTGTGTGCATTTTAATTTTCAGCCACCTCTATTGAAATTTTTTAATTCCGCCCCAGTTTTGAAGGTTACTTACGACCAAGGAATGGTAAACACTAACCACATGTATACACTTCATAAGATAAGTTAATTAAATAAGTAAGAAAAGATGTTTCAACTTTATATCACAAATTCCCAAATGCTCATTGGTAGCATTGTTGACCTTTCAGATGTAACGTACAAGAGAAAAGTAAAGGAGCAATTAAACAAAAACTTGAACAGATATTGATCTTTAAATCTTACCCGCCATAAACAGCTCTCATGTCCATGACATTCCTGATGTGGGACCAATCAATTCCCATGCCATTGATGTATGAATTGCTGACAACATGCTTCCAATGCACATAATCAGCCTCAAAATCTTTCAGGGCAGGTTTGCCATACACACCAATTTGCGATTCATTCAACCAGTATGGCGCCTTCACTGCTCTCTTAGGCCATTGTTCTGGCCACTTGGACCCACGCACATTAGGATCAACCGGTAGTTTGTGCATGCATGCTTTCAAAGAAATGTTCCTACAAGAATATATCCATTAAACAGGGTCAGTATTAACATTGCTTGCTTCCAATCAGTATATATGAAATCTTCTTTAATTTCTATATTTTTGTTATTGATGAGTTTGTTATGCAATTCTTGTGCTAAAAAGGTTGAAAATTGTAATCTTCAATAACAGGTCGCATTCTGAAAAAAAAAAAAAAAAAAAGAATCATGATAGCAAAGTTTTGGACTACTCTACAGAATTTGGTCAAAAAGTTTGCACAGTATTTGTTTTTAGGGTAAATTACTGTCAGTGATTTAATTCAATGTTTGTGAAAATTTCAAGAAATCGCATACATAAGAACAACTAATGTAATTTTATTTGTAAAAATAATTACCAAGCTGCATTGGGATCATCAGATCCTTGGCACATCGGAGGAGTGTTCTCTTTTCTTTGCTCATAGCATTTATTATCCAATGGTTTTTGATAGATGGCCAGACCGACCATGTTGAGAGTGTCCTTTGTTTTCTTCACCATTTTCCAGCACATGGCTTTCATCAGTTCAGACATTGCTGAATTATTCAAAGAAAGAAGGTCTAATTATACCAACATTCTGCACCAATGAGTTCACAGTTATACCAAAAGAAAACATAAGAGGGAACTAACCTTCCCAGATCTCAACATCTTCAGGTAGCTTTTGGTAAACAGGAGTAGCTGACCAGACAAAGTAACCACCAGGCCGTAACAACCGGTTCAACTCTAACAAAAGCATACCACCTGTAGAAGATCATTAAGATTTAAGTCGGCGCTTAATTTTTTTCTGTGCCAATTCCTAACAGAACAATCTGCATAACACAAACTTATGCTTTCTGTGTAATAGTATTTGTATTTGGAGTCGGTGGAGGAAGTTTCAATTTACACATGAACTACAAATTTCAAGCACCCCAATCTTTCAGTGATTGAACCCATTCAAGTTCCAGTATGAACCAACTCAAGAGTTTGCACTTCTGATGCATCAGGAATGCAAGACCCTTACCAAAATAAAAACAACATCCCTTTAATAAACAAAATTTTTCTGGTTTAAACCACCACAGGCATAATTTATGGATGAGGAAGTGGAGAGGATTCTCCATGTATTCAAAAAGTAATGCACTGACAAAATGCTGAACAATTTTCATATTGTATATCCTTATGAACATAAAAATACAGCTACTTCACTTCTGCCTCCCTACTTTGAACATGTTCAGAACATCTCAGTCCCATTTCCTTGCCTCCCTACTCCCTCCTTCGAAAAGAAGTTTTAGAAGTACATAGAGCAGATGAGTGCATTGGACATTTCCTAAGTTCATAGTAAGTGTTCAAGATGCTTCTTCTTTTGCAGGACTATACGTGGAAAAAACAAAGATAAAAGGGGAAAAAAAAAAGATATCTTACCATCTACATGCCATGGAACCCGGCAGCGGGCACAGTGAATGACATCAAAGGACAAGCTGGGGTAGGGGAGCCTCTTAGTTCCCATAACAGCTGAAATTGCAGGAATGCCCCTTTCTAGTGCAAATTGCACTTGAGCCTCATGTTCATCTTTAGGTGCAAAAGACATTGTCAAAACATCTCTGTCGAACAGAAAACCACCAAAACTCGCCACCCCGCACCCAACATCTAGTACTACCCTAGCTTTCTTTCCCCATGTAATGTCTGGCAATGACTGTAACAGCAATGGATGAGAAATTAGCACAACGAAAGAGAAAAATAATAATAAAAAAAAAACAGAAAGCTAGTTCTAATGAGATGGCCAGAAATTCAACCGGGTTAGTAGTACCTACATTACCTTGAACTGGACCAATGGACATTTCTGGAATTCCTTGTGTGAAAAATGGAGAGAAAATCAAGAAAACAACGAAGGAACACCGATATCCAATGAATAGCCCAACAAATTTCTCAACTATGAACATGATTGCCTCACCTAGTTGGGCCAAGTGAATTGCAATAATAACAGAAAGGCCAACAATGAGGATTGACTAAAATCCATCATGCTTGAATTGTATAATATCCAGTAATCAAACTATACTTGGATTTGGTCATTAAACCACGCCATGTATCTACTATTATTCACATAAGACATCAGGATGTATATACAATAAAAAAGAGAACTAAAAGCAAACCTCTTGAATGTTATCAATGTAGTGGAGTGCACCATTTTTAAATTGGGTCCCACCACCAGGAAAAGAAAGGTACTCGCCAGAAACCTTGACCCAGTTCTGGTGTCCCTTTACATCTGCGAGCAGGGTATGAGGCACGTTGTGATACCAAATCTGTATACAAATCAAATAATCACAAGTCAGGAAAAGAAACTCATCTTTACTAGATAGTTGCCTCTTATGGGGTTCCTAATTTGTGCAGTACAATAAAGCCCCCCAGAATTACAGCTTTGGCCTCTGAGTGATGCTTTAGGTCAAACCACATACATACATCCTGATTTAACCATAAATGCATCACATCAAACTTGAACAAAGCTAACCAAAAACCAATAATTAAATAATAATAATAATAACAACAACACAACAACAATAATGTTGGAAACAGCTCAGTATGGTGGATGGCTTTGGTCCAGTGCAATATGCTCCATATTGGTACCACAACAGCACCATACAAGACCAGTACCTGACCTGTAAATTTTAAACTACCTTATCCCTGCTGTGGGGCCATTCAATAGACCTCTTATATCCCTCAGGAAGGGGTACAAGGCATGTTGGTGCCTCATCAGGGCAATGCCTCTCTCTATGCTCATAATGCCCAGTCGTACGGAGCTTCTTTATAGCCACCTCATTGTCCAGGCAAGGAATATAATCTGCCCCAGCACTTGTATTGCATAATTTCCAAGTAACTGCGACTGCTTCGTTCTTGTTTCCTTTCTTATTCCCTGAGGTTGATTGCATCTCCTTTTGATTCTTTGATTCCGACGCTTGGGTAGAGAAGGTTCCATTTTGCGTGCTCATCTCATTTAGAAGCTCTGATTGGGCCCCATTAGGGAAAGACTCCTTAGTAGGGGTATCAGTGCTATTTTGTTCTAAGGTAAGTTCTTTTTCTACTGTCTCTTGGCCGCTGTTGGGTTCAGGTTGGTTTTCACTAGTCGTAGTCTCGGTGCTGAAGCCTTTATCATTCTCTGAGTTATTGCTTTCATCATTACTAGTATTTTGTTCAGAGCCCCTTTCAACAGTCTTCTCGGTGGAACTTTCAGAAGCACTTTCGGTTTCTGAAGTTTTGTTTTGGCTAATTAATTCCTGAGTGCCTTCCCCTGGTGTAACCAACTCCCCGCCCTCAGTCTTACCATTTTCATCATCAAATTTCGGTGTGCCATTTTCACTTTGCCCCTTTGCATCTTCACCAGGTTTATTTTCAGTATCATCCTTGCTTTCATTTCCGCCCTTGGTATCCTCGCTTGGCTTAGAAGAATTTTCTTCTTCAATCTTCTCATCAGATTTCTCTGTCACCTTTTGAGGCACATTTTGCTCATCAGAAGAAACAGAATCATTTCCATTTCCATTTTCATTTTCATTTCCACTTTCCATTTTGTTTTCACTTTCATTTCCATTTTCCTTTTTGTTTTCACTTTCATTTCCATCTCCCTTCTTGTTTTCAGTTTCATTGGAGGAGCTCTCGGTGTTTGTGTCAGTATTAGTATCCTCTTGTTGGGTATCAGTCGGTACAACCACCGGCTGCTCTTCGCTTGTGACAATAGTCTCGGTTTCCGAGACTGGTTCATCTGTCTGAGATTTGCTTTCTGATGGGAGACTAGCAGGTGTGAACGTTGAAGATGTTAGCATCCACACGCCTACTAAGACAAGGGCAACAAATACGACAAATGTGGCTGTCGAGTAGCTATTCGACGGCCGCCTACTTGGATTTCTCTCAAATAAAGCCATCTATAGTAATAGAAAATGAAAGATACTTGTTGAATGATGGACGCTGAATGTAAGAATTTAGATTTGTTTAAATATCTTGCTGGCTATAACTTATAAAATGACCTGGTGGACAATTATTTGGTACTAAGTGTTCTATTTATTCCTTCAAATATTTCATTCTTATAATTATTCCAAACGTAATTTTCTCAGATCGATACGTGTATGATTGTGCCAATATCTACTTTTTTCTTTTCTTTTCTTTTAATTTCTTTCTTTACCCTTTTCTATCTCTTATTTTCTTTTTCTCTTTTTTTTATTGATTATAAAGGCCTGACATTGTTCAAATAAACAATACTATTCTATTATTTGATTGAAATGGAAGCTGTTGCTTAATTGAGGCCATGTATTGTTACCAAGATATTGCAACTATTTGGTCGATAAAATCAAATGGAAAGTACGAAACCAAAAAGGCACTTCTATTGAAATTTCAATCCAAATTACGGCTTACCAAAAAACAAATTAGCAAATAAATGTCCTTGTTCTCTTTTTTGGCCAAGACTGTGTCGCGGGTAATGTACGGAAAATTAAACCTTCAAACAAACTTAAGAACATTGCATTTAACAGCTTCAAAGAGCTCACCAAAGCTAGCTAAAAATCCCAAATCAGATAAAGCAAAGAGATATGTTCCTTTTCCTAACTCTCGCAGCATAAAAATTCTGATCTACATTAACCTCATTATATCGGAATCATGTCAATATGATAAATAAAAATTCACAAAGAAACGAACCTAGATTCGAACTACCCAAAGCGAGAGATGAGCAGAGCAGATCTGGGCTGCGCACTACCTCTCTCTCTCTCTTTCTGCTCTCGTTAAAAATCCAAAAACAAAATGCAAAAGAATTAAACAAAGATGTTTACCTTTTCGTGGATCCAGGATAAGAGAAAAGGAGATCGAATGCAAACGGTCTCGCTTTGTTTAGTAAAATTAAAATTTAAGGATTTTGTTTGCTTTAATACACTTCGCGCGCAGTGAGATCCAAAATAAAATATTGAACCCGGTCTATGACAAACTGGCAGAGGTTATCACTCACTGAACTAAATATACATTATATCTTCCAATTGCATGTGGGTCCCACTTGTAAGAGAATTGGTTGATGCATTCCTGTCGGTCAGTCGGTGTACCGGTCTTTTCTCCCGAACAGGTGGGTGGATCACCAGGAGACCCCCAGCCTTAATTAAGCAAAATCCAAATTCGTGTCGTACAATTTAAAAGAACACGGGGTATATATGTACACAAAAAACTTTATACAAAATTATTATTGGGGACCATGTGTCAGTATACAATCATACGCTAAACGATTTGATCGGGGTGTTTTCAATGCTTCTAGGAGCTGAGTATGATAAAGACAGGAAACCTTTAGCAACCTTAAAATCAATTATATTTACTGAAATACCCTTTAACAATAGATAATCTGAGGCTAATTTCGGAGGGCATCAGCCCTACTTTGGTTCGATGGGTTTAACCACCGTCAATTTACTTTAAGATTCGTGCAAATGCTTTGAAATTGTGCGTTTCCGTTCCAATTTTCCTGCGCACAACTTAAACTAAATCGGACGGTCATTATGCTCGTTGAACCTAAAAGTAGGTCCGATGGGCATCGGACCTACTCCCTTCTCGGAGGAGGAGTGGGGCGGAGGGATCTCACTGCAAAACTGTAGAAACTCTGGATCCCATTTTTCAAAAAAAAAATCCGGATCCACCGATCTAGCATAGATAATTGCGCTTACGCCTAAGATTTTCCTAAGCGAGAAGTTGGTGGCAAGTGGCATGTCATGTGAATGGCTTTCCCGAGACGCCGAAAGAACATTTTTTTCTTGCCCACAAGACGCAAGGGAATCTAATCGTCTCCAGTGATTTTTTTTAAGATAAAACGGATTCAAATTTTTTCAATTTCAAGTATGGGTTTATTTTTTATTTACTCCTAAAAACTTGTTCAGTTTTCTATTTACCCTCAGAGTCTTTATTAATTATATCTAATAAATCTCTTAACTGTATTAATTCTTTTCTATTAACTGTATTAATTCTTTTCTAATTATGGAAAACTTTCACCGGTTACTATTCTTGAAGAAGACAGTGCTTATTATGACTTCCAGTATAATGTGAATAAATGATAACGAATATTCTTCACTTCCAGTATCACAACTTATTATGATTTTTACTGGTACTATATGATAGCGAACATTAATATATACTTGGGCCTATAATATACTTTAATATTGGAAGGTTCAATGTACTATATATATGATAGCAGCGCATTTTTCTGTTAAGTAAATAAATGATGTTTGTAGTAAACAAAATAAAATAAAAATGAAGGTGGAAATAATATAAGTGGAAAGGTAGATGAAATTGAAGAAAGCAATAACCCTACTAATGACAATCATAAAAATGATGAAAAAATTAGTGTAAGAAAGTCCTCAAGGACAATTCAACCATCCTCTACACTTCAAAATTTTGTAACTTACAAGGTAACATATATTTTATTTCTTATGACAAAATTTAGACAAATTATAAAGCTTTCTTGAGCTCTCTCTCTCTCTAAGAAGAAGAACCAAAAAATTTCAAAGAAGACTTAAGCCAACTGGTACGATGTAAAGTTATGAAAGAAGAACTTAGGGCATTAGAAAAAATAACACTTGGGTTATTATGCATCTACCAAAAAATAAAAAACCAGTTGGATGCAAATGAGTATACAAAACAAAATATAATAGTGATAGTACCATAGAAAGATATAAAGCTAGATTAGTGGCCAAATGATATATACAAACCTACGGTATTGACTATCATGAAACTTTTGCTCTTGTTGCAAAAATGAACACCGTTAGAATTTTATTCTCAGTAACAACAAATAATAGTTGGAACATTTACCAAATGGACGTTAAAAATATTTTTCTTCAAGGAACACTTGAAAAAGAAGTTTATATGAATCTACCTGGTCATGAAAGAGAGAGAGATTCTAATGTTGTTTGTAGGTTAAAAAAATTAATATATAGTCTAAAGCAATCTCCAAGGACATGGTATGGAAAACTCAGTTTTTTTCTTAAATCATGTGGTTTTAAAATTAGTAGTGCTGATAATTTTTTTTTCACTAAGCATAATAATGACAATATTATTATTGTATTAGTTTATGTAGATGACATAATAATTACGAAAAATAATAGAAAAGACATTAACATGGTCAAATGTCAATTGAAAAAAAAAAGTTGATATTAAAGATTTAGGCATATTGAAATATTTTTTAGAAATAGAAGTAGCTAATTCAATAAAGAGCTTATTTATTTCTCAAAGAAAATATGCACTAGATCTTCTTAAAGAAACAGATAAGATAGGATCAAAACCTGCCTCAACACCTATTGAAAATAAATGCAAATTAAATACTGAGGATAGAGAACCATTAGAAGATATAAATCAATTTCAAAGACTTGTAACAAAATTGATATATTTAGCAGTAACAAGACCGGATATTTCATTTGCTGTTAGTCAAATTAGTAAGTTTATGCATTCACCATGAATACCTCATTTAGAAGCAATTAATAGAATTTTAAGATACTTAAAAGGATCACCTAGAAAGAAAATATGGATGAAAAATAATAATTCTAACGAAGTGTGTGGCTATTCCGATGTAGATTGGGCATGAAGCTTCGATAGAAAATCAACTACCGGCTTTTGCACATTTGAATGTGAAAATTTTGTCACATGGAAGAGTAAGAAGCAAAATGTTGTAGCAAGATTAAGCGTGAGGCAGAATATCAAGCTATGACATCAACCACAAGTGAGTTAACTTGGATCAAACAAGTGTTAACCGATTTAAATATTACAAATCATGAACCTATAAAAATGTTTTGTGATAATCAAGCGGCTAGACATATTGCATCTAATCCATTTTTCATAAAAGAACCAAGCACATTGAAGTCGATTGTCACTTTGTGCGATAAAAAATTCAAGCAAAAGATATCGAAACACCTTATGTGAAGAATCAAGACAAACTTGTTGATGTCTTCACAAAAGAGTTAAAACCAAGACTATTTTATAAAATTACAAACAAGTTAGGATTGATTGATATTTACAATTCTAACTTGAGAGAGAGTGTTGAGAAATAGAAAATTTGCCACAAAGAATCATCATAAACATATTTAGAAAGAAATCTACTAGCTTAAATAATATAGTTGTTATGCTATATTTAGTACCAGTACAATTTCAGTAATTAAACAACAATCCACAAAAATCTAGCAATTTGTATTTTAAGAAAACATATCTAACGGCTAACAGATTTTGTGTCATGTACAGAGAGCCTCGTAGATCAGAACAATTGAAATAAAATGATTCATTATTTCAAATTTCAACCCCTAAATTTGATTAGCAGAATATCGCAATTGGAGTGGAAACTGGAGAGGGTACAACGCGCAGATAGAATGGAAAGTGATACAGTCATACAAGTGAACCGATCGGAGACCGTAATCCCTATTGGCAGGAAAAAAATTGAACATTGACTCTCACTCAAAGTGAGCGACACACGCAGCTCTTTGACTCTTTTGATTCGTTTTTTTTTTAAGAGATTCAATTTCGAGCCGCAGATAACAATTCCCAACCACCGAATGCTTTGTCGGTGATATATATCACGGAACATAGTCTCGTATAATTCGTTTTTTTGACATTATCAAATTGAACTCCGAATAAAACGCAAAAAAACGTATAATACGTTTTATTTGCGAATAAAATGCGTGATGACGAATTATTCGCGATAAAAACGGGAAAAATTCTTTTTTAATTTTTTTTTTTTATGGTTTTTTGGATTTTTTTTTTTTTGCTTCTTTGTTGTACCGAATCATTCCCGAATTACATCCGAATCACAAATTTCGAACCGAACCCGAACTATTGATTTGCCACTATGTCACGGAACTTGGGCGGTTTTAAGGGATTTTGCAATTTTAAATCCATCCATTCATTTATTTTGAGATTCGTGTATAAAAACTTTATGTTTTGAATATTTGTGCACGAGAGAAATGAATGGATGAATTTGAAATTACTGGTCCTGTGGTTCTTTGAAATTACAAGATTTATTTCCGGTTTGATGGACATCCAATTAAATTTAGTTCAATATACAGTTGAAATAAAATTCGTAGAAACAACTTTAAAATATATCTGAATCAAATAAATACGAATTTCCGAATTTAATCCTGATGCTCATTGGATCTCCCTTGTGTAACATTTCTACTCTAATTTTTTTTTTAAATGAATCTGGACTGGTGAATTAATCTGAATATTCATCTGCAAAAAGTATTCAATTTCAAAACTTTGTTTGTTGGTCAAGGAAAATATAAGTACTCGAAAGAAAATAAATTTATAATTACGAGACTGTAGAGAGTGGAATATTCCCCGTTAAATTGATTTTTTTTTTCAAGTAAAAAAAGTAGTCACACTAACGTAGGCTTATTGCAATTAATTTGATATAGTTGGTTTGAAATTGTTTGCTTGAGTTGAGTGTAATCCGGATGACCTACAAATTAAGCAAATTGAAATAGATCTTTGGCCAAATTTTTTATTAATACCCTAAAAAAAAGGAAAAAATAGTAAATATGCCATCTGATTTGAAATAATTTTATAAAGAGGAGGGTTCAAATGCCTCCATTTTTTGTGCCTCCACCATGCCTCCATTTTTTAAAACTTTAATAACTCAAAATTTAAAACTTAAAAGTCAAAATAAAACCGTTGGATATGATCTACATCATTTTATCTATGTGCTCATAAAAAATTATCACATTTCGATTTTGTTTTTATGTGAATCAATAAGTTGAAAATTCAACGTCTAGAGATTATCCACATTAGTACGTTTTTTACAAGCTCTTGATGACAACCAAAACAAAATTAAAATGTCATAATTTGTTACACGTGTATAAATAAAATGATGTATATCATATCCAACGGTTTTATTTTGACTTTTAAATTTTAAATTTTGAGTTATTAAAGTTTTTAAAAATGGAGGCATGATGGAGGCATGAAAAATGGAGGCATTTGAACCCTCCTCTTTTATAAATGACCTAACCGCTCCTCAGTGGGGCAGTCAGCTTCAGGCCGCTCCTCAATGGGGCGGTTTGGTATATAATATTTTTTTAAATAATGTTGTATTACTATATTTATGTTAAAATTTTGTTATAATTTTATAATTTAGGGTTATAATTTTAAGTAATTTTATAATTTAGGGTTGTAATTTTATTTGTTGTAATGTTTTATAATTTGTTATAATTTTGTTGTAATGTTATAAATTGGTTTTGTTCGACTAAATAAACAACAAAATGTTAAGTCTACAACATAAAATATAACAATCCAAACATAAAACACTACAAATCTAGTCTAACTAAAACTAGAGCATAACATAAAAAAAGCTAACGACGACGGCAATGACTAGAGAGATCATGGAAGCTCCTTCTGGATCACCGATTGTGTACGACACTCCCGTGGATCGACCTCCCAGGTAGAATGATTCGTGGTCGGATGCGGTGTGCCAAATAAAGCAGAGGCAAATGCATCTACAACCTGCAACTTCCACTAGCCTCGTTGTCGTGCTGTCTGGTCTCTGCGTATCGTGGTCTGCGAAGGCTCTGCACCTCGTACCCAATATCATCCCCAGTAAGGTCAGTCATAGTGAATGTGGGATTAGCCTACTAGGTAGGGACTCAATCATGCATGTAAACAATATTAGTTTTGCTATATACAATGACTAGTAAGTTAATTAAATAATAAAAAAATGACTGACCTCGTCAATCTACACCGGAACTCTATACTTGTTGTAATAAGCGTTCCATCTGTTATTATTCAACACCCAGTTGTGGAATGCCCAACCCGAGTTATCCTCCACAGAATTGAAGTTAACTTAATGAGAATAGATTTTTAAAGAAAAATGATTGTGTATGGCACATTCATATTAACTTGTAATCACCTGCAGGAGGTGGCAGTATCTCATCATCGTAGATAGCGACTCGAGGCTAATCCGAAGCTCGTGGTGTGGGTTTTATCTCACACCAGTTGATGTTCTCCTCACTGTCGTGTAACATGCCAATGAGGCACCCGTCCCAGCCAACATCCTCCACGACTGGTGCACTGTGTTGCAGCATTTGACATCCTATCGCTCTCCAACCAGTCTTCGCCATGCAAACCAGGCTGTGTGCGACTCCTCTAATAGCGGTCAAAACCTGCACACAATGTTTTTTCATGGTTATTAGAACAAGGAATAAATAAACATTTAATTTTTTAAATATGTCAGTTTCATTTATATTTACCGAGCGAGCCTGGATCGGACAGAAAGGCAAGTAAGTTATAGTTTCATCACCCATGAGTCTCTGTCGAATGCTCTCACCATAGTGCCCCTGTAGATATACTGACGGCATGCCCCATCTATGATATTATTCAAAATTGTTAGAAATTATTTAGATATTGTTAGAAATTGTTATTAACATATTGAAATTACACTAGAAATTTACCTATGAAATTACATATTTTTCTCTCTAAATTCTATAATTATATATTTACCACTCAAAATATTAATAACTTACACATTTACCTAATTAATTAAAAATTAAGATTAATTAAGTTTAATCTCATATAAAATATAATTAACCACTTCCTTCCCCTTCCTCTTGCTCCTTCTTCCTCCTTTCTCCTTCCTCCTTTCTCCATGCAAACATAAACATAAACTTTGGAGAAAATATTGCAAGATTTCTTATGGCCAAAAACTTGCTCTATATGGCATCAAGAAAATTCAATAAGGTCCCCATTTTTGTATCTCTAATGTCAACGAAAATATGACTTGTGTAGTGTCTAAAGTCTTTTTTGAGTTTTATCTCGGTTTTTGAGCATTCAAGGATAGACTATGAATGAGCTTGATATTTGCTACATTTATTTCTTCATGCTAATGTATATGTTTTTTCTTCACAAAAATATAGTTTCCCGTCCTTCAGCTAAAGAGAGGAGAGGAAGTCTAAATCAAATATTTTTGGTGTACCTGTTTACCTAAATTTCATAGAAATATAGTTTCTCGTCCTTTTCACCACATTATTGGGGGCATGTGTAAGTTATTAACATTTTCACCACATTCATTCACAACAATGCTGAAAACAATGTACAACGGTTCCCAAAATCGTTGCAACGCGTATTATTAGCATTCAATTTAGAAATAAAACACTAGAAATTCCATTGAACCACTTTTAAATCCAATCTGATCTCCTATGCTCCCGTTATACTTCAACTGTCCACGTTCTTAGAAATTAGTTTAGCCCAAAAATAAATATGAACCTATGAAAAATTAGTACTTAGTTTTATTTCTTGATTGTTTCTATGAAAGAATTAGCTACTAAATGAAAATTGGATATTTAAAATGAGAGCAATTTCATAAAATAAATTCTATAAAAAACAATTTTGGGCAGAATTTTATTTTATATAAAATATTAAAGACGTTTTTAATGACGATTTTCCACCCAATAATTCTTGTGGAAGTACATAAAAAATTATATTATCTTAAGAGTTATGTATATCTTTCTCATTAGAGATAAATGTGACATACGAGTCATCCGATAAAGAAAGAAAGAAATAAAATCGGATGAATAAAACCATATATAATATTTGATATACTTTGAAAGTTTGCATTACAGTCTCTATATACATTATATTATAAAATTATACTTCAACTGCCCAGGATAATAACTCACTCCCTCGGTTTTTATTCCGGTTGTCATTTTTGAGAACGGAGTAGGTCCGATGCCCATCGGATCTACTTTTAGGTTCAACGAGCATGATGACCGTCCGATCTAATTTAAGATTTGTGCGCACGAAATTGAAACAGATACGCACGAGTTTAAAGCGTTTCGCACGAATCTTAAAACAAATTGACGGTGATTAAACCCATCGAACCAGAGTAGGTCCGATGCCTATCGAACCTACTCTCAAGAGGTCATTTTTATACCATTATGAAATTTTTGGTCTTCATCTAAGGTGATGAGCATAATAAAATTATGGGCCGAATTTAATTTTGAGCCGTTGCACGAGGCCCATTTTTCTCGGGAAGGAGATCCAAAGGAATTAACAATTAATTGAGGAAATTTTTTATCAATAGAAATTATTAATTTCAGACGTACGGAAATATAAAGAGTATCTCGTTTCCAATAAATATAGAAAGATCAGATTTATTGAGTCTGATTCAAATATTTTAAATTGGACTCAATGATTCATATTCAAATATTATGCTTTTTTGAGATCATATGTGGACCAGGGCTTGATTCTCCTTTAATCGGACAGTCCGGATCCAAACTTTAAAAAAAAACTTGAACTGAATCATTGAATCCGATCTTTCAATATTTATTGGAAACGAGATATTATTTCTATTTACATGCGTCTAAATTTACTAATTTCTACGGATAAAAAATTGTTGAGATACATCTGTGAGATATTAATTTATAATAATAACATTTATTTGACAGCTGCCATTACTTATAAAATGGTTATTACAAATAAAAATTCTAGATTTTTTTGAAATAATTTGAACAGGTGTAACAAACGTGGTACAATTTAAGAATTGCCTTGTTCATGTAGTGCCCGATGAAACAAAACCATTAATATGTCAAACTGCTAGATGAATGATCATTAATTTTTAAGGAAAATTTCATATATACCACTCAAAAATTATGAAATTACATATTTTTCTCTCTAAATTATATAATTATATATTTATCACTCAAAATATTAATAACCTACACATTTACCTAATTAATTAAAAACTAAGATTAATTAAGTTTAATCTCATATAAAATATAATTAACCACTTCCTTCTCCTTCCTCCGTTCTCCTTCGTCCTTACTCCATGCAAACATAAACATCAACTTTGGAGAAAATATTGCAAGATTTTTTATGGCCAAAAACTTGCTCTATACGGCATCAAGAAAGCATAATATTTGAAGGGGAAGGGGAAGGGGAAGGGGATGGAAGTTGTTAATCAAGCTATGGTCTTTTTTGAGGAAGGGGATGGAAGGGGATGGAAGTTGTTAATTATATTTCATATAAGATTAAACTTAATCAATCTCAGTTTTTAATTAATTGAGTAAATGTGTGAGTTAATAAAATTTTGAGTGGTAAATATGTAATTATATAATTTAGAGGAGAAATTACGCAATTTCATAGTTTCTTAGTGGTATATATGATATTCCTTCAATTTTTAAATTACATCAAATCTAATTGATTAACAACTTATCTAAGCTGTATAGCTGTCATTTTACTTATTTTTATTTAATAATCTTTTGACCAACTATCACAATTATAAATAATTTTTTTTTAAACCTTTGCAGAAGCTGTGAAGTCGTGAGGAGAATCAAACTCTCAATCTTTCGATACAACAACCCTAGAAATTTTTTCTAACCAACTGTACTACTTTCCCTTTTTCTAAATAAATTTGTTTTCAATACGAACTATCTCAACAAATAAATAGAATGGATGATACGAACAGACTGTCCACTCTCCAACAAATCTAGGACGTTCATTTTAATCTGTCCAAATCAACCTTATCTGTAAAGTTGTTAATAAGGGTGCGAAAAAAAAAACTCATGACCTATAACTCGTTTAGAATAATTCAGATTTAACTTGCCAATAATTTGAGTTGAAACTGACTCGAGTCAAAATTGACTCGAATTCATTGACTCGGTTGTCTTATGAGTTGAATATGAGTTGTCAACAACTCGGTTCGAAATCAACTCGGTTGACTCATTGACTTGGTAAATTATGTAATGTTTTGTTAGACTTTGTACTATTTAGTAATTTGGTAAACTTTGTATTATTTAATTATATATTTTTCACTGTTTCATTATGTAAAGTTTTAAATTGTGTACTATTTTGATAAACTATGTATTATTTATTTTATTAGACTTTGTTTTGGTACTTTTTAATTTGATAAATTATGTACTATCTACGAGTCACGAGTCGACTCGAGTTGACTCGAATTGTTCGCGAGTTGAATCCAAGTTGCGATTTCTGAATCGAAACTGGATTAACAACTCGGACTCAACTCGGCTCATCAGTTTACGAGTTGAATCCAAATTGCCCTCAACTCAGACTTAACTCGGCTCATGAACAACCCGCCCTAGTTATTAGTATACTAATAAAATCTTTACAATTAGAGAAAAAATTAGATCTCATGCGCTTTTTTATTAATTTGAAATCCGTAGGTAAATCTCAGGTGAAAAGATTTCAGGCCTAGAATGAATGACTGAGATTCGTCAGGTTTTTACACTTTCTATAATTGTACTTTCTATATAGTATGAAATGAAAATGAAAATGCTACGATATTTTAGTTTTTTTAAAGAATTATAGCAATTTCTTTAATATATATTGTGCAGAATGTCGTAAACTGGAAGAAAATCTCAAAAACTTAAAAAAATATAAAACCGACAAATTGTTTTCTCTGAATCACCAAAGAAAACGAAACTGACAAACTGGAGATTCGTCCAAGATCTAGTAATTTCGGTGGGAACCAATTTGGGTACGATGCCCATTGGACTCAAAGTGAGTTCGGACTTTTGAGTTCGATGGGTTCCATGACCGTCCGATCTGTTTTAAGATTCGCGTCCGCAACTTTCGTGGCTGATTTAAAATTCGCGCGCACGAATCTTAAAGTGAATCGGACCCAAGCTGTTCTCCGTTTCGGTGCAATCTGAGAGGCTGAACAGCGATGGTCAATAGTTTCGTCAAATAGACACAGGCCAAGTGTCAACACCTCCTAGCTCAAAACCTGCTAAAACCCTTTCCCTTCCAACAAGCAAGAGACAACGCCACCAATCCCCTCTCACTCGATCGCACCTCATGGCCACTTTTCTCTCCTCCAAAACCGCCGCCGCGGCGATTGCACGGTCGGCGATCCAACATCGCCTGCGCCGCCCTCTCTCCTTTGCTGGATCTCGCGTCAGCGTTTCCTCTTTTCGTCGTTCGTCTCCTCCTACCTCTTCTCTCCGCCTCGGTTTCTCTCAGGTTCGTGCTATATATGAATTTGGTGGATTTAAACTGAGAACGTGATGCATATTCTACACACTTACCTCAAATGGATCAATTTTGCAAAGTAAACCATTCGTACCTAATGCAATTCACTTCAGGCCTTGAACGATGGCAAAGTTAAAAAAATAATAATCAGGAACAAGTAGATTGTTTTCTTTGACAGTCAAATAAATAAGCAATGATAACTTTACTTTTATTTATTATAGTTTGCGGTATATTACTCTTGGATAGCCATCACAACTCAAGAAATTTACTACTTCCTTACATATAACTTGCTAGGATACCTACTGAATATAATACCATTATGATCTCCATGGCACCTATTCATCCAATTTAGTTTGCTTTCATTTGTTTTCTTTTTCTCCGTTTTGTTTTGTTGTTTTAAGTGCTCAACTGAATTGCTAACTGAGATTTTAAGTAACCTGGAAGCTCAATTCAGCCTTAAAAACCAAGATATACAAATTAGAATACAGACTTACCCGAAGTCTGTACCTTACAGTACTTTGGAACCATTTCAGAGTACCATTACTTGTATGCTCCAGCCAAATTACAACTGCTCCAGTCCTACCAACTGTAAATACATGAGCTCTCATAAAGCTCAGATAGTTGCCAAAAATTTCCCACATACAATGGTTTTATTTGGTTTCTCAAATTCTAATGTCCTGTAGCAAGGTGGCCTGCAAAGTATAACGGTGACACGTGCAATGAGCTCCTCTGTGCAAGCAGCATCAGATCCAGCTCAGCTGAAAAGCGCCAAGGAGGATATCAAGGAGCTCCTCAGGACTAAATTCTGCCACCCAATATTGGTAAGAAGAACAAAAATATAAAAACTGTATGTTATTTTGTATATCGAACATAAACTACTGTTGAATATATGTCGAATTTGCTTGGAAGCTTTTAGTTTTGAGAAATTATAAGGAAACCACCTTTTCCTTATTTTTGAATTCTATTCTGTTGATTTCTGCTACGCGCTGTTTTAGTTCTGTACTTTTTAGTGCTTCAAGATGCAGCCAACAATGAGAAAACGATAAAAGCATCATTGCAGGAACAAACCTTGGCATTTTAATATTACCTGTACTGTTCTTCAGGGTGAATCACTAATCAATTAGACTCAAAGGTCATCAGTTATTATATACACTAAAACCTATGCTACTTTAATGGTGCTGTCTTAATATCAGTTGTATAATAAAGTAGTTCGTAAATAATAAAAAGGTTATTATAATGCTCTCTGATGAGAGTATAGAATTTGTTATCTACAAATATTTACATAGTATTTGAAGATAACCTCAGATCTGTAATATTTGTGGCTGTGATTTAGGTTCGGTTGGGATGGCATGATGCTGGCACATATGACAAAACCATTGAAGAATGGCCGCAAAGAGGTGGTGCTAATGGAAGCCTTAGATTTGAAATTGAGATGAAGCATGGGGCCAATGCCGGTATATTTATTTTCCTCAATTTCTTTGTTATGATTTTGGAAAAGTACACCCTAGATTCTACAACATCTGCAAATGAAGCCAATATTTTTCTTCCTAATATTTGCAAGTACCAATTAGCTCATATATTATGCTAGGAATGTGATGGTTCTGATTTCTGAAGCACTTTTAATTGAGTATGAAAATCCCAGGGCAGTTTAGCCATTAACAGCTAGGTTCCATTTGTAATTGGCCCCAAAAGTTCTGTTTACAAGTTGTATTTTAAAATTTTGCATGTTATTTGTGAATGTCATATTATTTTTGGTGTAATTTTCATGAAATTTTTATTTATTTCATAACATGTAAAGATGTTTTCATGGTACCAATGTAGGTCTCGTAAATGCTTTAAAACTTGTCGAACCAATCAAGGACAAGTATGCAGGCATAACGTACGCTGATTTGTTTCAGCTAGCCAGTGCTACGGCAATAGAGGTGATTTAATTGCCCCTGTTACTTCATATTATACTTATGCATCCATGATATAATCTGCAGAGATTATTTTATATTTTTCTTATTATTTCAGGAAGCTGGTGGCCCAAAAATTCCTATGAAGTATGGGAGGGTTGATGTAACTACACCTGAGCAGTGCCCTCCTGAGGGGAGGCTTCCCAGTAAGCAGTAATTGAGTTCAGAAAATCTCACATACGTCAAAAGTGTTTATCATCTTATAGTTTCAGTAACGATGTCATCTCATGACTTTGTATTTAGATGCGGGACCGCCTTCTCCAGCTGATCATTTAAGGAAGGTTTTCTACAGAATGGGGCTTAATGACAAGGTTTAATTTTAATACAATTGTCCTTTGGATATTTTGTTGATTATTTGTTGAGCTACAATGCATTTCTTTTGTATTTTCTTGGTTCACTTATTGCAGGAAATAGTGGCATTATCTGGAGCACATACGCTTGGGAGGTCCAGGCCTGAGCGAAGCGGCTGGGGCAAGCCTGAAACAAAATATACAGTATGTTATTTAATCAACTAATTAATTGTTTTTGACCTATATTGGATGTTATTTACATTTTTCCCTTACAATAAGCCTCTGTATTTGTGTCTCTACTGAGATTGTTGTGTAATCCAACACGTAAGACATAGCTTTTACTAATTTAAGCAAGAAAAGAAAGTATTAGCTACAGCTCAGAACCTGGTCAGTCCCCTAGCCTGACTCAAGATTCTATACTTGTAAAAGAAATTATATTATCTATTATAATAAAAAATTTGATCTCTTAACAGAAAGATGGACCTGGTGCACCTGGTGGCCAGTCCTGGACTGCCCAATGGTTGAAGTTCGACAATAGCTATTTCAAAGTACAATCTCTTTCTCTAAAAAGAATTCTTTTTAAAAATCATTTATCGTGGTTTCTCTCAATAGCACCCAAATTTGTTGCAGTTGCATAAAACACCAAATTTTTCATGTTTGGAGGAATTCAAATTTTGTGTTAGATAATTGTAATGCAAGCAAGCTAGTTTTCATCAGTATTGATGATATTTCTCCTAAAGTTCTTGCTTATTTTTTTGTGAAGAGATTTATGAGAGTCAGCATTTAGGGAGTTTTTTCATTTTTGCTCCACATGTCATGAGTTGCTTGTGAATGAAAATATGAGGTGCTAATTGCATTAAGAATTATATGCAAAAATTATTTTTGCATCATTTGTCTATTTCTGTTATTATATTATCATTGATGTTGCAATCAGGATATCAAGGAAAGAAGAGATGAGGATCTCCTAGTGCTACCCACTGATGCCGTACTATTTGAGGATCCATCATTCAAGGTATCTTTTGGCTTCATGATAATCTTAGTTGAGTCTTTTAGAATGTAGATGATGCTTTAAGAGGCTTATCAAAACATTATCATATTCAAGGTATATGCTGAAAAGTATGCTGAGGATCAGGATGCATTTTTCAAGGACTATGCTGAGGCCCATGCAAAGCTCAGCAATCTTGGTGCCAAGTTTGAACCCCCTGAGGTGAGTTCCTAAGTCAGAACCGGAATGATTGCAATCTTGTATCTCGGTACTGTCCTAGTCAGGCACCAGCTAGTGATTGTTTAATTTTTTTTTTACTTTGGTAGGTTAATTTGGGTTATGTGTATGGTCTGGGTTTCTACTTGAGATTAAAATATAAATTTGAATTTAACCTAGAGTGGAAAAACCCTATTTTGTACTGTACCTGCTATTATCAGTATGTGCTGGCACAAGTTGTAGTATTCGATACTCTCTCTAGATCATAACTAATGCAGAGGTGTGCTGAAGCAATTAACAGGTTACTTCACTAGCATTAATTTGTAAAAGGCTAGTGCGTTTTTGAAACACTTTTTGTTATTTCCTGAAATAAAGTAAAAAAATTCTTGAATATTGCAGGGTATCTCACTGGACTAAGCCCGGTAGGTGTCTCATTTGACATATAGCAATAATAAGCCTGGCACTGTTGCACATTTTCTTTGTAAACAATGGCATTTCATTTTGTCTTTGTTCTGTAATTTTAACATCATCGATGCAGTTTTGTCTTTGTACTCGACAATTTAAACTCAAAATTACCCAAGCTTCATCCGAAAAAACTGTAGCCGTTAATAATTTTAAATTACTCGGTGTTGTTTGGCACTTCATAGTTGAAGTGAGGTGTACTTCTCAAGCACTTCATATGTGGGCCTCCTTTTTTTCGCCGTTTTTTTTTGCCCTTATAAGATAATTCTTTTAATTAAATATGACCATTATGCCCTTATGATACTTGTCAAAGAAGATAGTACCTCATCCGCTCTCATCATTTGGGTAATGATTTTAACATAGTAGTTTTGGCTTCACAAAGTGCACATACTAGAACTAAAACAAAATTGTATATGGGTATGCAACTAAAACTGCTCTGTAAAAATATTTACCTCATTTGTAAAAAAATAAAACAACATTTGTTTTTGGAAAACCCCAAAATCAAGCTAATTAAACCAATAGTTGAACTCTCGCGCTATTGATACATACTAAAATTGTTGGGATATTTGTACTTTGTAAAAAAAAAAAAGAATTGAGAAATATCATGCAAATGGCTTATAATTTATGGTTAAGAATTAGGATCCCATGTAAATAATTGATAATGTAGTCCTTTTAAGCCATTTGCCATCAAAACATCAATTAGATGTAGCAGCTTAATTAGAAGATCTGAAAATTCCCATTCGGCAAAAAATATTGTGGAGTAAATTTTGGTTTTACCTTCTTTTTTATTTAAATATGACCATTATGCCCTTATGATACTTGTCTCAAAAAAGCAGCTTGGAGACCGATTAAGCTATACTCATATATCTGTACAACATAGAGATAGAGTAAAATAAATCAAAATAAATTCAGAACAACGCCCATGCTAAATGAAATTACAAAAGCCATTCCTATAGAAATTGAAAAATATTTCATTACATGGGCTACTTTGCAATTTGAACATCAAGTAGCAGCGATCTGTGAATCTTTAGCAATGTAAAAGGCTCTTCCTCAAAACATCACATTGTCAACAAAAATGAAACAAAAGAGGATCACACACTGTACAATCTGGTACAGACCATCCTGTACAAACTGGTACCAACCAAAATTTTCAGTTCAATTTTTATAATAGAAAAGTGTACCAGTACAAACTGGTACAGACCAACCAAAATTTTCATAATTACACAAGCTCAATCATACAATAATTAGGAGAAATTTAGAGAAAATGGCAAACTGCTCATCTAAAAAAGGGTGACTATTATAGAAAGCATTACATCAATCGTTAACTGCAACCAACATAAAAGTATTAACTATGTAGAGGTTCTTTCACAACACAAAATAGAATAGAATGCAAACAACAAAACAAAAAAACAGTGTTTCATTAACAAACTATTGAGAAGCCTCATGACGTGTTGTATCCAAATCCAAGCTGGGTTTGTAAATGTTCAAATAATCCATCAGCTTATATTTGTCTAGTATAGGCGTCAGGGGCTCTCCATCATGATCTGGCAAGGAATCCTCCTCGAAAATAGGCTCCAGATGCTCTCCATCCCACTGCATGATCTCTTTCTCTTCTCCACCACATACACATGCTGCTCCGGAATTGAGACTCTGGGTCTGGATGATTCCTCCTGATTCCACGGGTGCATCTAACAAAGCAGGCATAGAATTAGAAGCCAGAACAAATGGATTGAATGGTCCAGACATAATCTCATAATCCCACAGCATGAACTTTTCTCGATCCTTAGTACCGGCTTCGACCTCGAGAATAGGCGCCAGGTGTTCTCCATCACGCATGTCCACATTCACACTTCCGGTTCCGGTGATCATCATAGGTGGCTGCACCATACTGACGTCGAGAGAATTAGAATTAGTACCAAGCAGAACGGTATTTATTCTCTCCTGGAGAATAGGCTCCAGATGCTCGCCATCCCACTGCATGCTCTCTTTCTCTTCTCCACCACATGCACATGCATATGTTGCTCCGGCAGACACTGGGTCTGGATGATTCCTCCTCCTCTTGATTCACCGTTCGGTGCATCTAACAAAGCGGGCATAGAAATAGAAGGCAGCCCGAATGGATCGAATGATCCGGGCATAATCTCATAATCCCACAACATGCCCTCTTCGTGTATAGGCATCATGAGGTGCTCTCCATCCTCGAGAATAGGTGGCTGCACCATACTTGATTCTGGGGCCACCAAGAGGGATGTAATTGTAAGCTGGCTATCTATTCTCCCTAGAGCCCATAGAAGGCAAAATCGGCCGTTCCGGAGCGGAATCGGCCGTTCCGGAGCGGGATCGGACGTTACCGATCCGATTTCAGGCCGATTTATGCGGTTTTTGGAGATTTCGTTAAATTTCGGCCGTTTCGGACTGAAATAGACCGATTCTACCGAAACGGTCGAAACGCGAATTAAACCAAATCAAAATTTTTTTTTTTGGTGCTCGCTGGGAATCGAACTCGCGCACTCCAAGCACTGGGACCGAAAGCAAATCCACCACACCACAGCAACGTTGTTGTTTAAAACTATAATTTATTTTTATATATTCTTAGTTTGTACCTCCATAAGTTGAAAAGGCAAGTCACGGACTAATAATTAAAAGGGGGATCAATCATTTAACCACGGTAAAAACAAAGGGAGATTTAATCATTCAACCAGCAACCAAAAAAGTGTAAAACAAGCTTCTACAAAAAAGTCCGATTTTCCGATCCAATTTGTCCGATCCCGACCGATTTTTCCGATCCGGATCGGGATCGCTCGGTGCCGATCCCGATCCCGATACCGATTTTTCCTTCTATGCTAGAGCCTCCTTCAACTGAATCTGCAACATTGCCTCGAGATGCAAGTTTTCCCGATCCTGATTCTGCACCTGCTCCTGTATCTCAGCAACCTCCCGTACAAGTTTCTTCTTCTTTTTCTTTCCCTCTGGCATGCTCTTGGCCATGGAGAGCATCTGTGCCGCTTCCTCTTGTGACGGCCATCCTACGGGTGATGAATTGTCCGGCCTGTCGGAAACAATGAGGCACACCGGCTTACCACATAACTTTGTGAGTTCGCTCACCTTTTTCAAGAGGGACGCCCTTCTCCTCTTCAAAGTCGTATAACGAACTGATCGACTACCGATCAAATTCATCGTCGCTTTCTTTCTCCCCATCTCTTCTCTTCTTGCTTTCTTTCTTCTCTATTACGTGGTTAAAACCCTAGCTAGATGTGTGTGTGTGTGTGTGTCGACCGTTGCAATTTAAATAGGAGCGGGGATTCTAAAATTAACAATTTTCTATACACGTTGAAATTCTCCCTATATTATATTGTTATCCCTTAATAAATAGGTTACCTTTTAGGTTAAATTTACTATTTAATGACTTAAAAAGGTTATGACATGATCAGACCCTTGTACATTTATAGTATTTTTTATTTTTATTTATAAGCATGATATATACGCTATATGATAGTTTAAATGTAGACTGTAATTGTCGAGATTCTCAAAATAAACTATTTTTAAGTGATTCATCTCCAACATTATTACTAAAAAAACCTTTTATAATTTCTTCAATTACAACCAGACCAATATTTACATTTAGGTATACCCCAACTACCGCATCTGGTAATTTCATTTACATGGCCAAGATTTACTTTGAGCCTCCACCTAATTATACAAATTATGTTTAAAACTATTATTTACACCACACATAAAAAGAAAACTTACCTAGTACAATTTAAGGTAAATACTAATCATCTATCAAAATCAACCATTGAAATTGTACTTGCATGAATTCTGTTCTAAATCCAAGGACACCATCATTGTCGTCTGCATAATTCAACAAGATAAATTGCTATATCTAGATGGCGCATATATAAACACTGCTTTTCTATATCTCACATGGGGTTTCGTTAATTTTGTATAGCATCCTATATCATTCATTTATAATTTCCAGTGAAACCATGCATCACAGATTCACAGGTTGCCATCAAGTTGATTTTAATCTCTCTAAATGAAACTTTTTCTGCATATTTGGAAAACCAACAAGAACTTCATTAAATGTAAGCTTGAATGGCACATGGTTAGAAGATATATATATAAAAAAGGGACAATTAACAAAAAAAAAAAACACACACTAACCATAAGCTCATGGACTTCATGAAGAAGAGGTTTGATCAATGCAACTAGTTTGCAAATCTCTCCCTAAGTTTGCCATAATCTTTGTTTTTGCCCATCAGCAAGCCAACAAAGAATTCTCTTTCAGGAAGAAGTTGTGAAGCTATCTGTTAGCCAAAATTTATTTTTAGTATGCAATTCTGACACAATTGAATGAATCCAAGGGTTCAATATACTAATTTTATGTTCTAACTAGTCTCTATTTATCAGAGATGACAAATATAAGTGCTGCTTGAGGTTTTTGCTGGGTTGTATTAATTTCCTTGTTAAAGAAAAAATATTTGTTGCATCATTTCTTTATCAGTATCTTGGTATACAAATTATTTTTCTTCACAAGTGTTCGGTGAAATGCCCAGCTGACATTCTTCTTTGTTGTATCATTTCTTTACCTTGTAGGCAGTTGAAGCGTTCCAGCCATGCCAAGGCCCCAATGTTGTTTTATATGAAGCCATGGAAGCAATTAGGTACTGATATCTTTTACAGATATTAATGTGTACATTAATGAAAATGAATTGAATACCTAGAAAGCCAAAGAATAGCTCTGGAGCAGCTGTCAGCCTTCCTTAGAGTTCCCTCTTTGTCCTCTTTCTCAACTATCTCCATCAAATTTGAATTACTTGATGGATCCAGCAAGTATATCTCTTCCAATCTCTTTAAAAAAAAAAAATTATGTATAATATTATAATGTTTACTCTTTTATTTCTTTCTCCATATTTTAACTAGAATGTTCATACCTAATTAATGGTTGTATTTTTTTTTCATCAAAATAATTATTTTGTAGCACTGATTTCTTTTAAATTTGCTCAAACTTTCACCAGTTATCAGTTTTGCAAATAAGTTGATTATATTATTTATAAAGCACCCTTGTACAATTTATATTATATTCATATACCCATCCCTTGATGTTACAAGTTAATTAGTTAGAGGGTTAACCACGCTAAAAATTGAAAGGACTTAATTTACCAGAAATAAATTTTATGATACTACAAGAGAGTCTAATTATCTGATAATCTACCTAATACCGAAGAATAGGGGTAGTCCCTCAGTTTACATTATTTTACTTTAATTTTATTTTTTTTTGGAAAAAGTATAGAAATAAAAATTCATTTTTAAAAATTTTTGAGCCAGAGGTGACAAGTACTACCGTGCCACTAGTGGCTTCGTTATTGTAAAATAATACTGATCCTAGCTATTGTATCCGGTCCATTGAAATGAATTTATGCAAATTATATATTTTGATGGTTGCATTTGCAAATATTTCCGTTTAAATTTTCAATTAAAAATATTTAGTTTGGTTTCGTAACTTCATATTAAGAGGACCCCACAGTGACCTATCGGTTTATTACTTGTAAGTGATGTTGCACGGATACGCCAGTTTCGGCGCCGTATCGGTATCAGACACGTATCGGATACCGATGTGCGTCCGATACGACACCAATACGTATTCGATACGCCAACTGGCGTATCAGCCTACGTGGCGTATCCTTACTCAGCCGATACGGTCGCCGATATTCTGTTGAAATAGCTGGATATGGCTGGATACGTGTGGATACGGTGAACCGCGCCCGCACCTGTGAGCCGTGCCCGCGAGCCGCGCCTACACCAGCGCAAATGGACTTTTTTTTCCCGCCCCGCACGTGAATCGAACTAGGACTTCCCTGTTGAGGGTCAAAACCTTTAACCACTACACCAAAATTTCGTTTGTGATATATTCTAGTAACTATAGTATTTAATATATTTTTATGTTGAGGACAAATGCCTCTATTTGTTGTGCCTCCATCGTGCCTCAATTTTTAAAACTTTAATAACTCAAATTTTAAAACTTAAACGTCAAAATAAAACCGTTAGATGTTATATATGTTATTTTCTCTATGTGCTCATAAAAAATTATCACATTTCAATTTTGCTTTTATGTGAATCAATAAGTTGAAAAATCAACGTCTAGAAATTATTCACATTAGTATACATTTTTACAAGCTCAAGATGACAACCAAAACAAAGTTGAAATGCCATATTTTTTTACACGTGCATAGATAAAATAATGTAGTTCATATCCAACGGGTTTTATTTTGAATTTTAAATTTTAAATTTTGAGTTATTAAAGTTTTAAAGAATGGAGGCATGATGGAGGCGCAAAAAATGGAGGCATTTGAACCCTCCTCTTTTATGTTATGTCTTTAATTTTTTATACAAATTTGATTGAAGCTATGATTATCTAAATATAATATATAAAATAATAAAAAATAATATATATAATAGACGTATCGTATCTTAGATTTTTGAAAATTGTCGTATCGCCGTATCGCCGTATCCGTATCGTATCCGATACGATACCCGTATCCGTATCCATGCAACATAGCTTGTAAGCTTGGTCCCACTGTACATTTGGCTTCTTTTATTGCATCTTGTGCTTGGCACACGGGATTGAAAAGGGTGAAAGGGATTAAAGGCAATCAACTTCTAACTATAAATTTACAACAAATAGTTGACATTGTTATTTATTGTTTCTTAGCTAGTTAGATTATTTTTTACAACTCTTTGATCTCTCTTCTTTCCTCTTCTATTTCATTTTTTGTTTCTTGAATCTTGACCTAAAAGGAGTACAGATTTTTGGCTTTTTTTGCACACATGCAGAAGATAAAAACAAAGCATTCCAAATTGCTCCCTTCTTAGCCACTAATTGATTTCAAAGTATATACGCTCTCTTCTCTGCAGCGGAATGAAACCAATTTGGGGATTACTGTTGGCGTTTTGTTTGAAACGGGAGAAGAAAGGAAGCGGGGCAGCAAGGTCAGCCAAACTGGGCAGGAAAGAGTTATTAGAGCGGTCACTGCAGATGGGTCCCCTATGCCAAATTACAGCTCGGGCACAAAGGAGACTGTTAGTGGGGCCCAAGTGGCGGTACTGGAGGAGTATGGGGGCAAAGGAGAAATGGAGAGGTAAGTCTGACAAATCGTCGCTGATGGTTTTTGAGTTTGTTAGAGCTGTTATTCCACATCAGCGAGTTCGTTTCGCTAGCTCAGCTTTCTCGCTGAGTTGTCATCTTGTGAATAAATCTCACGATTCCTATAATCGTTGAATTTACTTTCTTTTACAAATTAGATCGCCTATATAAGGCTAACTCTTCTGTGGAGAGTTTTTATGTTTTTGATGTTGAATTTAGGCGAAATGCAGTTGGCATTCGACCTTGGTTGTATTTGGCGAACTTTGCTATTTCAATAAAATTACTCCAAATTATTGAGTCATTTCGATTCATCCTTCTCTTCTCTGTCTTTTTTCTCTCTTGATTCTATTTTAGCAATTTAAGATCGCTGCAAGTGGTATCAGAGCTCTCGTTCATAGTTGGGAAGCAGTGTTACTGAGAAGACATGCCGCCAAAACCGAGAATCATTGAGCCAACTGGTGATGTGTCTATGGATCTTATTGCGATCAACGATCGGATATCTCAACTGGCTCGCGATTCACAGTTCTCTCAACAGACTCGAGATGATCAGATCCAAGCCCAGTTCCGCGAACAAGCTAACCAGATGGCTGAGCTGAGAACTGCATTTACTGAGTTCTCATTGATGATCAAAGAAGTTGTGATGGAGAAACGAGATACCAGCCACAACAGTAGTACAGGTCATCGTACTGACCGGGTCGTGCTTGAGAAGGAAGACGAGCAACCAGATCCGAATGCTGATAAGGGTAGTGGCAATCAGTATCAGGACCAACCCAAGGGGTTCATGCCTCGTATCGAGTTGCCAGTGTTTGATGGGAGTAAGGCAAGTGAATGGCTGGAACGATGCAATTTCTATTTCAACTATTACCAAACCGCTGAAGTGTACAAGGTCGGTATGGCTACTATGAATTTCATTGGGGATGCCGAAGAATGGTATAGTTGTTATAGGATTGAACACCCCAATCCAACTTGGCCAGCAATGGTCAATGCCATATTTGAGCGTTTCAAACTTAGATGCCACCTCAATCCAGTAGTTCAATTCAAAAGGGTGCATCAGACTAGTAGTGTAGATGAATACATCAGAGAGTTTCAAAGAGCCAAATCTCGGTTACTGGTAGAAACTAGAATTAGGCAAGAGTACTTCTTTGTTTGGAGTTTTATTTGTGGATTGAGGGAGGAAATTCAGAATTCCATGAATCTGTTCAAACCTCAAACATTGAGTGAAGCTTTCAATCTAGCTTTAGAGCTTGAAGTAGTAGTTGGCTCTACTGACAAGAAACCTCTATTTCTCAAATCTCAAGGGCACACCAGTTACAAACCTCCTTTCAACACAAATTTTAAGTCAAATAGACCAACTGAATCCACTACCAGAAAGCCTTTTGATAACTCACCTCCAAATCCACCTCTATACAAACCTCCACATAAAAATCTGACCAATTTAACCCTTGACCAGAAAAGAGCTTTGGGCCTTTGTTTTAAATGTAATGAGAAGTGGTCTCAAGGACATAAGTGCAGTAAGGGGTTACATGCTTTAGAAGGGGAAGATGATGAAGAAGAAGAAGTGAATGAGGGTGAAGGAGGGCAAGTAGTACAATACACCCCAGAAGTGGAAGAAGAAGAGGAAATTGTCACCCTCAATGTAGGTAAAGGAACAGGAAATTGTTATACCCCCAAGTATAAAGGGCAAATTGGGAATATTCCTGTGATGATTTTGGTTGATACTGGTGCCACCCATTCTTTTATCCACCCTTTGTTAGTCCATGAACTCAATCTACCTACTACTCCCACAACAACTTTGCTTGTCAGAAGTGCCAGTGGAGAGAAGTTGACTACCAATACCATTTGTAAGCATGTAGAATTCCAAATTCAAGGGCACACATTCTTTACTGATTTCAGAATTTTAGAAGTACAAGGGTATGATTTAATCCTTGGGGTGGATTGGATGGATGGACTTGGTGATATTAAGATGAACCTATTGAAAGGAGTACTAGTGGTTGAGCAAGAGGGTAAAAGGGTAAAATTGTTGAATGACAGTAAGGAGCCAGAACTAAAAATCAGTGAAGAGATTAATGTGAAGAATGAGGAAAAAAAGGGAAATCAAGTTTATTTGGCACACCTATATAAAATGGGGGAAGAAAACAGTGAGGAAGTAGTGGAAGTTGATAAGAAACTGAAGTGCATTTTGGATGAATTCCATAAGGTGTTTGAAGAACCAAAACAACTACCACCTCATAGACCAATAGACCACCAAATTCATCTCATTCTTGATGCCAAACCCATCAACATTAGACCCTATAGGATGTCATACCACCAAAAGAATGAAGTAGAGAAGATTGTGAAAGAATTACTACAAAATTCTTTTATTCAACCTAGTGTTAGCCCCTATTCCTCACCCATTTTGTTGGTAAAGAAGAAAGATGGCTCTTGGAGGATGTGTGTGGATTATAGAAAGTTGAATGAAGGTACAATTAAGAACAAATTTCCTATCCCAGTAATTGAAGACCTGTTGAATGAATTGAATGGGGCTCAATATTTCTCTAAACTTGACTTGAGGTCAGGCTACCACCAAATCCGAATGGCTGAAGGTGACATTCACAAAACAGCTTTCCAAACTCATGAAGGGTTGTATGAGTTTACTGTTATGCCTTTTGGCTTGACTAATGCCCCTGCCACCTTCCAAGCATTGATGAATACCATTTTCAAGTCCTTCTTAAGGAAGTTTGTGTTAGTTATTTTTGATAATATTTTGGTGTACAGCAAGGATTTAGAGAGTCATGTAGTACATCTTAAAAAAGTGATGCAAGTTTTAAAGGATCAACAATTGTATGTAAAAAGATCCAAGTGTGAGTTTGGGGTCCAAAAAATAGAATATTTGGGGATCTCTAGTGAAGGGGTGGCAACAGATCCAAAGAAAATAGAATCCATGTTAGATTGGCCAATTCCAAAGAGTACAAAGGGGTTGAGGGGTTTTCTTGGGCTTACTGGCTATTATAGAAAATTTATACAAGGCTATGGTGTTATTTCTAAACCTTTGACTAACCTTTTGAAGAAGAATGCTTTTAGGTGGGATGAGACAGCTCAACAAGCTTTTGATCAGCTCAAAAGGGCAATGGTGCAAGCTCCTGTTCTGAAACTCCCAGATTTTTCATTGCCATTTGTAGTGGAAACTGATGCTAGTAATGATGGTATTGGGGCTGTGTTAATGCAATCCAAGAGGCCTGTTGCATATTTGAGTAAGAAGTTAGGTATGAAAAATCAAAACCTTTCAACCTATGAGAAAGAGCTACTGGCACTGTTCACAGCAGTCAACAAATGGAGACACTATCTCATGTGCCAAGAGTTTACCATAAAAACTGATCAGATTAGCCTCAAGTATCTGTTAGAACAAAGGGTGAATACTCCAATGCAACACAAGGGACTTAGCAAGTTGTTGGGTTTAAATTACAAAATTGAGTACAAAAAGGGGGTGGAAAACAAAGTGGCAGATGCTCTCTCTAGAAAAACAAGTGGTGTTGAAGGAGAAGAGATATCAGCTGAATTGAGTATGGTTAGTGTTCTAATTCCTAAATGGGTAGAAGAACTGAAGGAAAGTTATGAAGGGGATGATTGGATTAGGGAGCTAAGAGAGAGATTGAACAGTAGAGAGGGTCAAATTGCCTCAAAACACTTGTCAGAATATCAAGGTTTAATCAGATATAAAGGGAGAATTTGTGTTGGTTCAAAGGCTGATTGGAGGCAGAAAATATTGCAAGAAATTCATGGATCCAATTTGGGGGGGCACTCAGGAATTACTGCTACTTACCAGAGGGTAAAAAGGTCATTTTTTTGGCCTATGATGAAGGAATTTGTACATGATTTTGCACAGCAGTGTTCTAATTGCCAATTGAATAAAGGAGAGCATGTGGCCAGTCCTGGGCTGATACAACCTCTACCTATTCCTAGAGAAGCATGGTGCAGCATTGGCATGGACTTCATTACTGGATTGCCAAAATCAAGTGGGTTTGAAGTGATAATGGTGATAGTGGATAGATTAACCAAGTATGCCCATTTCATTCCATTAAAACATCCTTACTCAGCCACCAGTGTTGCTCAAGCCTTCATGGACAATATCTATAGGTTACATGGATTACCAACTGATATTGTTTCGGATAGAGATCCAATTTTCACAAGTAGGTTCTGGGGTGAATTGATGGAGAAAATAGGGATCAAATTGAATATGGGAACCGCTTATCATCCTCAATCTGATGGGCAAACTGAAAAAGTGAACCAATGCTTGGAGCAATACCTTAGAGCTATGGTCTTTGATAAACAGACGAAATGGAAAGAATATCTCACCTTGGCGGAGTGGTGGTACAACTCAAACTGGCACAGTGCTATTAAAACCACTCCTTTTGAAGCTTTGTATGGTTACCCCCCTCCACAGCTTGCATTGGGCAGCATACCTCGTAGCCAGGTCGAAGCAGTGAACCTTCTACTGTGAGATAGACAGACAGCCTTAGCCCAATTGAAAACCAAATCTGGCACGAGCTCAAGACCGAATGAAGAGACAAGAGAATAGGCACAGGAGCGAAAGGGTATTTGCCAAAGGTGATTGGGTTTACTTAAAGCTACAGCCTTACCGCCAAATTTCTGTTGGTGGTTTGAGGAATCAGAAATTAAGCTCCAAGTTCTATGGTCCATTCGAAATCTTGAAGAAAATTGGCAATGTGGCTTATCAACTGAATTTTCCACCTAATTCACAGATCCACCCCGTTTTTCACGTCTCTCAACTTAAAGGAAAACTGGGTGAACACCAACTACCATCTCCAACATTGCCAATAAATGGTCCAAGCACATTGGGTAGTTCCGACCCTCAGCGGGTTCTTGCAAGACGCATGGTGAAGAAGAGGAATGCGGCTCAGACCCAATGGTTGGTTCAGTGGCGTGATCAAGCTCCTGAAGATGCCACGTGGGAGGATTATGAGGATTTAGTACAAAGGTTTCCTAATTTCATTCATGAGGACATGAATTTATTTAAGGGGGAGGGAATGCAGCGGAATGAAACCAATTTGGGGATTACTGTTGGCGTTTTGTTTGAAACGGGAGAAGAAACGAAGCGGGGCAACAAGGTCAGCCAAACTGGGCGGGAAAGAGTTATTAGAGCGGTCACTGCAGATGGGTCCCCTATGCCAAATTACAGCCTCGGGCACAAAGGAGACTGTTAGTGGGGCCCAAGTGGCGGTACTGGAGGAGTATGGGGGCAAAGGAGAAATGGAGAGGTAAGTCTGACAAATCGTCGCTGATGGTTTTTGAGTTTGTTAGAGCTGTTATTCCACATCAGCGAGTTCGTTTCGCTAGCTCAGCTTTCTCGCTGAGTTGTCATCTTGTGAATAAATCTCACGATTCCTATAATCGTTGAATTTACTTTCTTTTACAAATTAGATCGCCTATATAAGGCTAACTCTTCTGTGGAGAGTTTTTATGTTTTTGATGTTGAATTTAGGCGAAATGCAGTTGGCATTCGACCTTGGTTGTATTTGGCGAACTTTGCTATTTCAATAAAATTACTCCAAATTATTGAGTCATTTCGATTCATCCTTCTCTTCTCTGTCTTTTTTCTCTCTTGATTCTATTTTAGCGATTTAAGATCGCTGCATTCTCATAATTAGCTCTACACAAATGAAAAAATAAAGACTAAATAAGGATAATTTTAGACTTCTAAAAGAAATATAGGAGTACAATGAGGTTTTCTTTTTCTTTTTTTCTTTTTCATATTTCATGTTTTGGTAATTTGTAGGGATAGACATGCAATTTTTCAAGTTTGTATTTTTTTTCATCTGCTTATGTCAAGTGGGAGAAAATTGCAAATTAAATTGAGGATTAGGTGAGAGGTGTAACAAGAACAACGGAAACGATCTGATTATTTCATCCAAAGAAAAAGAAATTGAAAAAGAAAGAAAAGGAGTAGGAAAAGGATTGAGACGTCTGCCACACACAAGCTTTCATAATTGTATCCTATTTTGTGTCCCTTGATATAATTATTGATCCTGCCCCACTGAATTCTTTATTTTCTTGAATTTGTCTCTTTCTAATAGTGAGATACTATTCTTCGGATTTTTTTTAAAAACCATATTTAAAATAATTAAATTTAAATAAACAATACAATTGCGCTAAGATTTAGAAAAACCATCAATACCGAAATGCCAATTCGGTCCGAGCGCATTTTTTTCCTCCGAACCGAATTGGCATTTCGGCCCCCCCTCAATTTCACCTGTTGCGCAGCCAACGCCACAGAAAATCCCACAGAGAGTCTGGACCGAATTGGCATTTCAGTCCGGAGGTTTTTTTTGGCCGGACCGAGATGGCAACTCGGTCCCATTCTTTTTTTTACTCTGCCCCCTCCCTTCCCTTCTTCCTTCTTCCTTCTTCCTTCTTCCCTTACCCGAGACTTCTTCCTCTTCTCCTACCCGAGACCAAACCAAAAAAACTAAATTTTAACCCCCTCAAATCTTCGTCATTTTTTATTCTAATCACATATTTGAGTATAGTTTTGAGAGAAGAACAAGAAGAGCTTCAGATCTACAATTCGTTAGGTATGTGGTTAAATTTTTTATTTGAAAAAAATATCCGAATTTTATAATTTTTTTCTAGAATTATTTAGTTTAGTTATATAGTAAATTAGTTTTTTGTAGTGTATTGTAGTGTAATTTCATGTATTGTAGCGTGAATTTTTAATTTGAAAAAAAAATCCGAATTTTAATTTTTTTTGTAGAATTATTTAGTTTAGTTTGTATGTAGGGTAAATTAGTTTTTTTTAGTGTATTGTAGTGTAAATTTAGTGTATTATAGTGTATTGTAGTGTAAATTAGTTTATTTTAGTGTTATTTATTTAGTGATTGTAGTGTATTTTAGTGTATTGTAGTATAAATAAATTGTATAAATAGTTAAAGTAATTAGAGTAATTTAGAGTAATTTAGTGTAAATAAATTTAGTGTAAATATATTTAGTGCAAATATATTTAGTGTGAATAAATATTTAGTGTAAATAAATTGTATAAATTGTATAAATTTTTAGTGCAAATATATTTAGTGTGAATAAATATTTAGTGTAAATAAATTGTATATAAATTGTATAAATTTTTAGTGCAAATATATTTAGTGTGAATAAATATTTAGTGTAAATAAGTTGTATAAAAATTGTATAAATTTTTAGTGTAAATAAAATTTATAAATATTTAGAGTAATTTAGTGTATAAATTTATTGTATTTAGTGTTTAGTAATTGTATAATGATTTGGTTTGCATGTAGAGTAATCTTGGTCATAGTTTTTTTTTTTAAATAAATGTAGAATAATTTAGTTTGTTTAGTGTAATTTAGGCTTTTTTTAGTATAATTTAACTAATTGTAGGTTTTTTTAATTTTGTATGTAGAGTAAATTAGGTAAAGAAATTTTTGATTTGTTAACTAATTGGAGTTTTTTTATGTTGTAATTTTATTTATATTGTAGTGCAAAATGGCTGCTGAACAACCCTTGTTGCAATTGCCTGCTGATCAACACAAGATATCGTTGGTGAATACAATGGTATTTGTTTAATATCAGGTTGGATTTAAATTTCAAAATAAACTTGGAAGTGATAATTAATTTTTGTTCTTTACATTATTTTGCATGAAATTATCGTTCCAGCCTGTTCGTTCACTGCGTCCTGGTCCTCGGCAAATGGGCATTAATTACCAACCTCGGATGAAACAAGGTTTGGTGTATTTAGGCTTGTACCAGATGAAGGATGTGACGCATTGTCATATTGATAAAGGGTTGATCACTGCGCTCGTCGAGAGGTGGAGGCCCGAGACGAATACTTTTCATCTTCCGGTGGGGGAGTGCACAGTGACACTGGAAGATGTCAGCTGTCTGTGGGGCTTATCTGTTCAAGGTAAAATATTTTGTGTTACTAATTTATACTTTTGTGATTAATTTATATTTAGTGCCAGTAATTTAGTGTAAATAAAATCTAGAAAAATTTAGAGTAATTTAGAGTAAATAAATGTAATGTAAATAAATGTAGGAATAAATAAATTTAGTGTCAATAAATATGTAGTGTACATAAATTTAGTGTAAAGAAACTGTATAAATATTTAGAGTAATTTAGTGTAAATAAATCCTATAATATTTAGTGTAAATAAATTGTATAAATATTTAGAGTAATTTATCTTTTTTTTTAGCGTATTGTAGTATAATAAATTGTATTGTAAATATCAAATATATGTTTATCTCTAACATCTATGTTTACAGGGAAGGCAATTGCTGGACATTCAGATGATAATTGGTCACTACTGATCGAAGATTGCCTAGGACATGAGGTCTACGACGGCAATGAAAACAGTGATGATGAATTTTTTTATACAAAGGTGGATGAGGGTCAAATTAAGAGATCCAAATACCATATGCGCCTAAAATGGTTGAAGGACCATTTTAACGAAGGCTTGACACGGTACACTCTCCAGGAGACCGTCGACCGACACACACGGGCATACTGCATGGACTTGTTTGGATCAGTGATATTTCCCGATGCGAACTCAAGTTCTGTCCTGATCATGTACTTGCAGTTCTTGGAGAATTTGGGACCTCAGGAAGAGGACTACAATTGGGGAGGTGCTGTACTTGCCTGCCTGTATCGCGAGTTGTCTCGGGCTTGCAGAAAGGCAACAGCTTCGATTAATGGTCCATTACTACAGCTGCAAATGTGGTGTTGGACTCAGTTTCCTATAGGCCGGCCCAGACCCAGAAACAATTTACCATTTGGCGGCGAAGTCCAATTGGAGAGGATGGCTTTTGGCGCAAGATGGACTATTCCGCATCAATGGGATGGCAACCCTATTAGAGGTACATTTATTTCAATATGTATTTCTAAATATGTATTTAAATTATATTTTTCAATATAATTTAGTGTTAATTGTTGATGTATTTGTCATGTGTTCACAACCTAGGTGTAGCGCAATTTCGTAACCAGTTTGAGCGTCTGAAGGCAAATGTTGTCAACTGGATGCCGTATGTGACTTACTATCACCAACAACCTTGGCGCGGGATAAGAGACCGAGATATATTTAGATATCGCGTGTGGTTGGTCCATTTCTGGGAGCTAGAGATTCATCTTCCTGAGTTCGGATTATTTCAGGTAGTTCCTCCGCCGGCTCCACCACCCTTTGTGTATATTGAAGGCATCCGCGTTTGGAACCGTGCGAAAGGTTTGTACGAAGACGGATTAAGTGCAGACTGGAGCACTCACTGGAAGGAATATATCGCAGCACCACCCTGTTCAGTTGGAGAGCCGGGACCTTACGATATGGATAGGTACTTTTTTTTTAATTTTGAATTCGGATCCAGTGATAAGTTAATTTATTCTAATTGGTCATTACAGGTATCCCGAGTATATGAATTGGTTCTTCTAGAACGGCATGCCATCGATTTATCCAATGCAAAGCCACCCGAAAATTCTGAGTCAGCCAGTGCCAGAACTGGAAGTAGAAGTAGGCTGTCTCGGGTATGTCTCAGATGCCGAGGTGCAAGCACGTACCGTAAGTATTTTAATTTAAATTTTTAATATATCTGCTCATTTTAAATACGAACTATCTTTCATTTCATTCAAAACTATTCTTTTTTTTTGCAGAGATTTCGCCTCTTGAATATGACCGCAGAAGGAATTGCGATGGTGAAGACACCTAGGCAAATGGCTTTTGGACTCCAATTGCTAGAGCATAGTCGTGATTTTTTATCCGATATTGGGCATATCACAATGTTCAGAGCCATGGTCGAGAAAGCCGGACTTCCATTTGATATAAACTGCATCGATATCAGCGGTGATATTCCAGACCTGAGAGCGAGGCATGTAGAGGTCCAAGTTCCTCCAACGACTCATGACGATGTTATGCAAGGAATTCACAACTCGCTTGAATCCATAGCATAGATGGGCGCAGCCTAGGAGATGATGCGTCGCCATCAGCAGCGGCTCCTACAAAACGCAGGACAAAGGAACCTCGCATATTTAGCCACTCAAAATTTGTTAATCCTAGGGGCAGGGAAAACATGGATTGATTTAGTGTAGTTTTGTTTAGTTTATGTGTTGTACGAGCAGTATTTAATTTACGTCTAATACGTGATTCCTTCTACGTCTCTAACATACCAAATCTCCTTCGTATCTGAAATTCTAAAATTCCGATAACATTAAAAAATAATAACACCAAAAATGCAGAAATTCGGCCATATTTAACATTCAGAAAATCAGACATTCGACCGGCAAAACAATTCAGAAATTTGACCGGATTGAAAATTCAATTACGATTAAATGTCTACAACAATTTTTGGGTTCTTTATATGGAAAGAAAGGCGTCGAAGTCTAGTTTTCAGATAATATAATTTGTATATACAAAAATATTACGGTTTGCTACAGTTTTGACGATTTGTAGACGGAGGTCAGAAATCAGAAAAACAGACAAACAGAAATTGAGAAAATTTTCAATTCAGAAATTCGACCAGATTGAAAATTCAATTACGATTAAATGGCTACATGGATTTTTGGGTTCTTTATATGAAAAGAAATGCGTCAAAGTCTAGTTTTCAGATAATATAATTTGTATATACAAAAATATTACGGTTTGCTACAGTTTTGATGGTTTGTCAACGGAGGTCAGAAATCAGAAAAACAGATATTCCGAAATTCCAGTGAGCACAATTCAGAAATTCGACCGGATTGAAAAATCAACTACGATTAAATGGCTACATAGATTTTTGGGTTCTTTATATGGAAAGAAAGGCGTCGAAGTCTAGTTTTCAGATTATATAATTTGTATATACAAAAATATTACGGTTTGCTACAGTTTTGATGATTTGTCGACAGAGGTCAGCAATCAGAAAAACAGATATTCCGAAATTCATATAAAACAAACATAGTCTTATATAAAACATAGTCTTTCATTACAAAATATTCATCGTTCCTTACGTCTGAATAATCTGTTCATCAGACGACCAGTCGTCCGACTAACAAATGGTCGGCTACCAGATGGTCCTGCTTGATTACCAGTTGCCTCTGCATTACTAGCAGATGTCTCTGGCCGGGTGCTAGATACGCTTCTCCGTCTTTCAACTGGAGCAGATGCCTCTGCATACCTAGCCGATGCCTCTGGCCGGGTCCAGATACGCTTCTCCGTGCCCCTTGTGGAGCAGATGCCTCTGCATACCTAGCCGATGCCTCTGCCCGGGTGCCAGATACGCTTCTCCATGCCCCTTGTGGAGCAGATGCCTCTGCATACCTAGCCGATGCCTCTGCCCGGGTGCCAGATACGCTTCTCCGTCTTTCAACAGTTGCCCCTGTACAATGCGGACATAAATATAATTAAGTGTGTAAAATCTTAATTTAATTAAAAATATGTACTAATTCACAATTACGATTTCTAACCTGACGGTCTTCTTCTACCGGATCCCTTTGGACGTTGTACTCCACTGCGTGACCTACATCGAGCTGCCATATCATCCATAGAATTAGGAATTCGCTTGTGCTTCCTCCTACCCTTGTTAATTTTATTTGAGTCCGGCTTGATTATAGGTGCTCCCAAATCATATGGCCAATTGGAGGCGTTGCCGAAGCTGTGAAACTCACCTCTCCATGTGTTGACATAATATTCAACGCTATAATAGTGACTTACATATCTCATCGGATCTAGATGTCTCTTACAACACACCGCCAAGACGTGGTTGCAAGGAATGCCAGTAAATTGCGGTTTCTGGCAGTCACAAACAGGCATTCCCTGCTCCCCTTCTGGAAATCTAACTTCGTACTTCATGTCTTCCTTCACTCCCTACAATCAATAAATCAAGTTATTTAAAATATTACAAATTGAGAAAGTTCTACGAAATTTAAGTAAATATCTGACATACCGTTCTTTGGGTTCCATCATGATCGATGACCTCATAGACGGGAAATTCACCACCCATTGGTATCACTCGGTGCTCCTTTGCTTTGGCAATCTGATGTTCTAACGCTGACATGATGTTTCCTGATAATCTCATTCCATTTCGAAGCCAATTTCGAGCAACCGCACCTCTTCTGACATACCAATCCACAACTTTATAGAATGTGCGATCACCTATTGCCGTTACAGGCAGTTGGCGAGCCACTCAAAAAACATTGTTCAAGGATTCTGATCCGTTCGTAGTCATAATACCCCACCTATTTGGGCCTCCGTCATGACATTGTGCTCATTTATGGAGTTGCAGAGGCTCTTCTTCGAGATTTTGCAACCTTTTACCACACCACATGATGTACTGGTGAGTAGTAATACTCCTACCTTCTATCATTTCCATACCCTCATCAAACCTCCAAGGTTTCATCTTACCCACAAACACAGTAAAAATTTGTTCAATTACTTTGTCCTTGCACAACTTGTACACATTCGACGCAATATGATGAGCACATAATCGATGAACTGCTTCACCCCTCTCCTCACACCACCCTAAATCAGGTCGATCAAACACTGAACGGATGGCAGCATGCTGGTCTGATATAACACATACCCAACCGGGGCCGACAACATCTTCGCGTACAAATTGCATAAACCAGCCCCAATTAGATGAAGTCTCCTCTTCCGCAATTCCGAATGCTATTGGCAGTAATTGTTGTTCTGCATCATAAGCGCATGCCATGAATAGTTTTCCTTTGTACCTGCTGGATAGGCGTCCAACATCTACACTTATAACTGGTCGGAGATATGGCCAGGATTGAATGCATGGACCGAAAGCCCATGTCACACGGGTGAAAATATGTTCGCCCAACGTTCTAGATGGTTCGTGCTCAATTCTGTATTTTGTACCTGGGTTAGACCTCTGGATTGCACCGAGCATAGAAGGTAGCAGTTCGTAAGCTTTTTCCCAAGAACCAAATAAATCGGCAATAGCCAGCTCCCTCCCTCTCCAAATCTTGTTGTATGAAGGCTGAACCGTTTTGTACTCCTGTCTAACTGCAATTCGACATGCTTTTATTGACATCTCCAGGTCCTCCTTGAGATCCGGTTTGATTATATCTGCAATCATCCTGGCAGTCATCTGACGACTGTCTGCTGTACATGCAGTACTGTAACAATTGTGCGCGTATGAGTTTGTTGCAATTGTCCAATTGCCCGTCTCAGTGGTTTTTGCATATACCCTCCAAGGACACCCCTCCGCTGTACATACAACCACATATCTGTTACGATTGCTCTGGCTTTGTTGTAATTCTAAGTTATTATCCATGGCAAATCCATTCAACTTCGATTTAAGATCAGCTTTGGATTCAAATATCTGTCCCACCCAAAATGGACCGTCCATTCTGGGTGATGACCAAAAAATGCTTCATCCTTGTACGGCATCGGCACATCGTCATGAAATGCCGAACAAGGATGCTACAATCCCCGATTAATAAAAGGAATAGACGATTGCCACTCCTTCCTTACTTCTTCCATCCTAATCTGATCCTCAATTTCGGCCATATCATCTTCCTCGACAACCAGGTCATCAGGGTCAGAGCTTGTTTCTGAGTCAGTATCATTATTTAGGTGGTCAAAATATTTATGCAAATCAACCGGGGGTATTTCGGGGGTTTCATCACAATGTGCCGGTGAATCAGTCACCGGTATGTCTCTGCTGGTTCCAGGTACACTACCCGGGTATGGGTCATAATTGGTCTGACTAACAACTAGTACTGACTCAACCACTAATTCAAGAAGTTTAAAATTCAGTACCGGAGTGGCATTCTCAAGCACCATATACCAGATCGTTTCGTGGTCTATGTTGAACAACTGGTATTTTTCTGCTGAGCCAGGTGGTGCCGTGTTCAAACGCGCGCTGATTGTCAGGTCGAACTGGCTAGGGAGCAAACGAATGCCAACATATATCTGTCTTCTTAGCTCATCAAGACTAGTTGAGTTAGTAACATGAAATGTACAGGTCGGTGCGTTTGTAATTTTGCGTCTATGGTACACATTTATTAATACTTGAGACATTTCCTGAACAAAAATTTTCACGATCAACCTTCGATAATTTTTAATTTTACAGTAAAAAATATTATCATAATTGAAAAAAAAACTTACTACAATATTCAGACGAACGCTAGAGACACAATGGAGGAGCCGATCTGTAATTTGGAAAACTAGAACTGTGCACAATGGAGAGGCACGAAGGTCTCGGGAAGAAGGTCTCGGAAAGAAGGAGCTCTCTGTCTCTGTCTCGCTAAAAAATGATGCAGACAAAAAATGATCCAGAAAGAGGAGAGAGGATTGTATTGGACAGAAAATGGCCTTGGACCTAGATGGCAATTCGGTCAGGCCAAAAATCCTCTGGACCGAAATGCCATCTCGGTCCAGAAGGGCTACACGGATGGCTACACGGATTTTGCTGTGAAATTAAGGGGGACCGAAATGCCAATTCGGTCCGGAGAAAAAAAATGCGCTCGGATCGAATTGGCATTTCGGTATTGATGGTTTTTCTAAATCTTAGCGCAATCGTCTTGTTTATTTAAATTTAATTATTTTAATTATGGTTTTTAAAAAAAATCCTGAATGTTGCGTCTAATGTCAAGGCTCAAAACAGCCATCGTCGGTCCAATCTTATCTGTTACAACATTAAACGCTTGATAAGAAATAAAAGCCATTTAGATCCTCTCCATTTCTTAAACAAATGGAGATGCCAAGTAACCATTGACTACCGCTTTGATAGTCAAATAATAATCAATAATGGTAAGACATGAAAAAACCAAAAACCAAAAAAGTTGATCAAGGTAACAAAGTCAGAGTTTCTTAGATTGTTTCTTTTAGGTTTATTAAATATGTTGTTGGTGATGAGCTCCTTGATTTATTTCTTTCTGAACTTGCTCATCTGAACTTGCTCATTATGAATATTCTTGTGTAATATAGCTGTATCAAATTCAGAGAGAGAGAGAGAGAGTTATGATCTTACCAAAGACTTGGAGGAGCAAATTGGAAAGATGCAAGAATGCCAAAGTGGAGAGCTGCTTCTCCTCCTCTTCATTCTTCAGTAGAGAAAGTTCTTCAATGGCTAGTGATAGGGCCATGTGCCAGTGACCCTCAGCTAGCTTAATCATGGTCTATAAACAACCCAGGATTCAGATCCCGTTAAGGGCCAACCCGGAGTCAAGTGAAATAAGGCCTTCAATATGCCGATCATGGGCCAATAACAGTCCGAGTTCGGACCCCTCTTGTCGGGGCCAACCCGAGACCAAAAGAAATAGGGCCCATGATCCGACAACAAGCCAGCCCGACAAGACTCAGTTGGGTCGCGCGGAACAGGCCCAAGAACAACTCAGGATCCGAAATCCTTCCCGGGGCCAGTCCGAGGCCAAAAGAAACGAGGCCCACGACCCAGCAACTAGATGACCCGACAAGGTCCGAACCAGGCCTCGTACAATCAGCTCGAAAAAATTACACGTGACGGAGCCAATTTGGGCCATATCCGATAAGGCCCAGTCCGATTTCAGCTTATGGTCACCATCATTTATGCGGATATCACCGCTTTTATGCGAACTCCCCTAACCGTTCTGACAACACGTAATAATGGTTAGGGGTGACCTATTTAAGACAAACAGTTCCTTGGAACAAATGACGGATTTTCTCTAAGCAAGGTATTATAGAGGATAAAGCACTAATACCTTCACAACTTTCCACTTTTCTTGACATGACGGGACGAGCCCAAATCTCTAATTTTCTCCCCCATACAACCTACTCCCCCGGGATATGACGTATCAACCACCGTGGGGCCCCCGCTCCAACTAAGCGAGATGGTTACAATTGGCAAGCAGGTCGAGTCTAGTGTTAGCGCTCCTCTAGAAGTTGCTTGGCAAGCTGAGCAACCTGCTCGGCGAGTTGATAACACTCGACTCCCAGCTAACCTCTCATTGGGCCCGAGGCCCAATGCTCATTCGAGGGATCTGTTGAGTATTTGTATAGGATTTTATGCTTTCTTTTATACTCTTTATACTTTTAAATTTATAAACCTAATACTCAAAGATATGGTCGATTGCAAGCTCACAACCTATCTATTGTAGTGTGTAGGTGTCGATCCAAAGGGAGGTAGGAAAACACTAATTTTTACTGAAGTAAACTACTTTTAAAACTAAACAATAAAAGTAAAAGGGGGGGTTTGTGTAATTTTGTTTTTAATGAAAATTAAAGGCTCGTAACAAAGTAATTAAAATTCGGGTGTGATTCAAGTTGGAGAAGTCTAGGGGTATTCGGTCTACAATTCCTTGTTAATTCTATCTACTCGGTTTGTTTAAATTCATGTTTGATATGACGAGGTTTGTAACCTAAGATGTTAAAAAGGGTCACTTTCGTGAATTAATAACGTGCCTAAACAATTCAGATTTCACGATTAAGTCCTTCACTCTAGCTATCTAGACCATGAAGTTCTCGTTAGCCTATCCTATCGTTAGATAGTACTTCACGATTAAGTCCTTCGTACCCATATTCAATTCAATTCAATTCAAGGGGTCCTAATTAGGGATTCAACTTCACGATTAAGTCCTTCGTCAAACCCTAACCATAATTCCTGTAGTTCCGGTTTAGATTTCAAATTAGTCAATTCTAATCCAAATCCTAAGGTATTTGTGATCATAATTTGGTACCATCATATATGATCCTAATCTACTTCAAGTATATTAGACCTAAGCAGGATACTACAATTCAAGTACTAATCATGCATCATCACAAAGAATAAATCTCAGAAATTACCATCAAATCAAACAATCACAATAAAAACTAAGATCCGAGTAAGATAAAATTAGACAAGTTCATGCTAAAAGACCTAAGCCCCTAGAGAGGAAAACTAGCCTCTTATGGAGATGCAAGCATTCATCAGAATTTCAATACAAAAAATATGGCTAAAGACAAAGAGAAACTAACTAGAGAAATAGATTACACCCTTCTCTAATGAAAAACCTTAGTCTTGGCTGCGTTTGCTTTTTGAATTCTTCTTCTTCCTTCTTGATTTGCTTCTGTAGATTGGTGATCTTCTATTGATTTCTTTCCCTTGAAAGAGCAGAATTCTTTCTCTTTTATACCCAACATTGGAGCAAATGGACATGGGGGATCAATGTATATTTGTCCCAGCATGTTCCCCACGTCTCCACCTTCTATTTTCCATTCCTGGACATGGTCAGATGAGCCGGAAATAGAATAACCGTCGAAAACTGACTTTTTAGGCTGAATGCGGCCAGAGTGCGACCGTACTGCGTCCACACGGGGGTCGGTTTCTTTCTTTTCTGCTTCTGATGGCTGAGTGCGTCTGCATTCTTGGCCAGTGTGTCCACACTGGGGTCAGTTTCCTCTGTGTTGTGCTCTGAATTTCTCTAAGTACTAAGTGAGGTCGCACTCTGTCTCAGTACGTCCGTATTCTGCTCCCATTTCTTCATTTTATGCAATTTTAAAGCAAACAAACGCAGTAACTAGATTCTAGGTGTATTCTATTCTATTATCTACTAAAATGCAAGATATTTGGTGTTATTTCTTGATAAAAACCAGACCGAACATGTATATAATTTAGGTCTATCAGGATCTTTCTCTCAGGAACCCGAGCATAGTAGCGATAAGTTCAAATCCCCTTGACCAACCTGCTCGGAGATCTCGCGATTTTATTGTTACACCTACCGGTTCCATGATCCTGTTACCAGGCAGAACGACAAATTCTCAACCGGCGTTAGGTTCAGAATCTCATAGGTGAGTCACTCGACCAATTGGCCCGACTCGTACAACTGGTCAAGTCATAAGACCAACCGAAGCAACTATTGTGACTGCTCAGACCACCAGACCAGTCAGATCAACCCCTGTAACTAACCCGAACCAGCTGGTCCACCCTCAATACAAACACCCCGTACATCCCTCAATACGTATACCCACCATACTCTTACACTTACCCTCAGTGTTCACAATATGCGCCACATTACCCTCAGTACGCTATTACCCCTCCAGGGTATTATTATCCATATACCGACTCTGGCCCGTTACCTCAACCTCAAATTCCTATTTCAACACCCAAAGCGCGGCAGCACCATTCCTCTCCAGTGGGGCAATTGACTACTCCCAGAACCGGTCTGGACAATCCTGGACCTGGTCCTGAAAACCTTGGCCCGAGCCTTTGGGCCCCGGTCCAGAGAATCCCAGTCCCGGTGGGGGGTCAAGGCAGGATAATGGTATATAGGGTCGAAACCTTATGAACGATTTCGATCAAGCGAGAAGAAAAATCCCATCTGAGGCTACCAGTTCGGGAAGAAGTACCAGTCATACGAGACCCAGACGGTCTCGAGATGACTATATCAGGAGGATAAGACGAGAACGGTCAGTATTTTCAAAAATAAATTGCCGAGATTCTCCCCCTAGAAGAAGGCAAAAGTCACCAGAAAGAGCTGATCCAGCTAAGTGGACATGGCGACGATCAGAGACATGATCAGAAAAGGGGTGGCTTCGAAGATAACTGAGATAGAGATGGAAAAGATCAGAACTTATTCTCGATCGCTGAGTCTGTCGGAGGGTCCTTTAACTCCGGAAGTCTACAGAGCTTCGATGGTGGATTTCAAGTACCCCGTTGGCCTCACCAATTTTTAGGGCAGTGGAGATACTCAGGACCCACAGAACTTTGTGTATGAGTTTCTTGAAAGACTTATGTTGCACGGAGCATCGGATGCCGTAACATGCCATGTATTCACCACATGCTTAACTAGTGAAGCATGGGATTGGTATATGCAATTGAAACGGGGTCGATCAGAACTTTTGATGAATTGGCAAGGGCGTTCTTAGCCCGTTACAACAGGAACCGACCACCCGCAAGCAACTTGTGATTCCCTGTTAGACCTAGTTCAGGACCACAAGGAAAAGACTCGAACATTCGTAGACCGATTTATTCGGGCCTCCAGGGAAGTCAAAAATTACAGCGAGGATTTCGCTTTAGCAGCAATTCAAAATGGGCTCCGGTAAGGAGGGCCGGGCACATTGAGGTACGATGCTTGAAAGAGGGAGTTCAAGAGTTTATAAGAATTCCTGGTTTTAGCAAAAGGGTATGTCCGAGTGTTTGACCCTAAAAAGTTGCTACTTAAGATTCAACATAATGAGTAGCTATTTTTGAGATAATTAATCATGCTTGTGAGATATCAAAAATCACACAACTGCATATTGAAGTTCTTGGTAATAATCTACATGTAAAGCCTTGAATTTTGGTGTGCACAATGGTCAAAACCATGAAGAAACTAATTCCTTGTGAATTAAACAATGCATGAATAATTCCCTGGGTGCAAAATCATGGTGATGCCTAACAAAATCATGCATTTAACCACTCTGGGTACAAGTTAGGGTTGTACAACAGAAGCCGAGAGATAGGACCCACGAGTCAGCGACTCATAGCCATCTTTTCGCTAAACCCTTGACATGGATAGACTCAGTGCACAAGTCTCAAGCTATATGCACCGAGCTGACAGTAACATGGCTCTTCGTACACCGAGACCATCCAAAGAAACTTGATGTCGCTGGTTTTTAAAACTGAGGCGCTTTGACCCCTTCGATCAGAATGCACTCGGTGCTCGATACGCCATGCTTAGGCGGGTATGCGGCTCACAGAACACCGAGCTCAGCTAAAAGAAAAGAAAGAATTAAAAGGGAAGACACTGTAGTGACAAGTGGGCCCCCTGCCTACGTCGTCTCTCTTTCTCTTCTTCTCCTCTCGTCAACCCGCGCCATGGCCGAAAGCCGATACTTTGAATTCGGACAAAGTAATAAAACTCATAGCCAATTCTCACCCGAAATCAACAACAGCTTCTTCATCTTCCTCTCTGTTCAAATCTCCACAAGTAATTATATCTTGTAGGCTTCAATTGGGATCGAGAACGAGAAAGAAATGAAAATGAGAACTCGGGCTATAGGGCAAATTGGGCTCTGAAATTTGAAAGGGATGGAAAATGGACCTATACGATGCTATTAAAATCCTTAATTTAATTGGAGGTGCATTAAAGCAAGCATGCACATGAAGACGATGTGGTGCAGCTCGGGTACAGGCCGAAAATGACAAATTAGTTCAGTAGAGAGTATGATGTACTCTTGAACACCTTAAGCGACCTATTACAACACTACATGGCCTTTCTTTGATTGTAAAGCATTTAATATCAAAGAAGGGATATTGTAAAATCGTTGTACCGCCGGTACAGTGCACTTAGACCCCTACAGCTGTTAATACGATAAAAGGTCCCCAGGACACGTGTTAATCAGCCTCTGGAGGAAGACAAAAATGGAAGGTTCTCTTCCAGAGATGCAGGAGCACGAAAATTAAGTGTTACCATGCATAGCCGGTTAATCAAGGGCTGAGATACAATACACAAGGTTAAAGATCAATCTAAAGGCTGAAAATCATCCAAACAAGGATCATTGACATGTTACATCCTTATTGGACAGCTATTGCCATGTATACATGAATGTGTGAAGTAGGGTGATCAAGACCATGCATCAAGCATCAAGCATCTGGTGGGCACGATAAAAGCCACATCAGCAAAACCCTAAACCCTAGGCCATATATTTCCTATAAAAGAGTACATGAAGCTCAGTATACACACATAGAGATAGAGAGGAAAATAAAGAAATATATATATTTTTCGAAATAGTTAGTAAGAAAGAAAAGGGTTACCAGTGCTCCCTCCTTCTTCCTCTTCTTTTGTAATAGAAAATTAATTAGGTAATTAATACCTATGAAAATGTAAGCCTTAATGGCTGAGGTTATGTGTACAAGATTTCTTGATGAATAAAATCCCTTTTTATTTGAATTTTTGGTGCTTTTAGTTCATTGTTTGGAGCTTCTTTTATTTTATTTTATTTTATTTTATTTTGAACTTTTGCAAACAATAAATGGGAGAATTTCATGATATTATAAGCTTATTTTATAATTAGCCAACATGAAGTTTGATGATAAAAAATGAATAAAAAAAATATAAGCCTTTTCTTTTTCTTTTTTATCTTTGCTGCCTTATAAATAAAAATATATATATTATGAAGTTGTGACTTTAATTTAGTTACTAGTATCTTTGTTTCCTTTTGCACCTTATTTTAAATAGTGAACATGTTAATATAAAAATAAAAATCGAAATATGAAAATATGACTTCTTTTGAACCTTTTTGGATTTTCATGCTTCTTATTCTTGTATAAAATAATAAAATAGTGAAGATGTATGTGTTGAGCTGTATAGTTCCATGTACATCCAATCTATTTAATTATTTTATTAGAAAAAATTAAAAGTAATAAAAAAAAGTAAAAAAAAAAATGAGTTATAATGGTTGAGCTGTATAGTTCCTATTATAATCTCCTTGATATGGGACCTATGTTGCATAAGTGGTATGCCATGTGTACAAAGATACACTATATAAATGTATGCCATGTGTACAAAGATACACTATATAAAGAAATTAAATAGACCTTCATGCAAATAGTGAAAGAAAGAGGTTCAAATTTTAAATAGGCACTCATTATGTTGAAACTAGCCATTTACACATTTAAACCAATGATTTCTTGATGATTTGCCCCTTTATCAAGTGAAAATATGCAAAAAAACATGATTTTAAATAAAGTCAGGGGTCTCCCTGCATAAAACCAAATTTTGGCAGATTTTTGACATTTAAAATAGTAATACAATGAATTTTGGAGCTTCTGACTTCCCTTTTTTTCCCTTTGCTGGTACCAACTTGTAGCCTAAAAACTACTCAAACTTGTTATAATTAGCAACCAGTCATGATAATGGCTCTCTACCAGCTACTGGTACAGATTAATGTATAGCACCAGTACCAAATCCTAAGGCAGGTACCACTGGTACATGCAAAGCACTCAAAAGTGCCAAAATGACATAAACTGGATCATCCAGACTGATACAGAGACCAAAATGAAAAATGGACATCACAGTCATGTAAAGGACTCCAAAACACATAAAATTAACATAAATTTTGTTATAATCCGTAAAACTAATATTAATTAATTAGTCTAATAATTAAGATTTGTAACAAATTAAAAATTTAAACTAATTAGTTAGGTTAAATAAAGAATAATCAACTTAGTTAGATAAATCGTTTCAATAATTTATCCTTTAAACCAATTTATTAATTGAAAATTTTAATTGAGATTAAAGCTTAGAAATTTATGTGATTGATTAAGCAAATGAAATTTTATCAAACCAAATAAATTACATTGATTATAAATCATCTCGAATTATAAAACGAATTACTCGTAATAGATCACCAAATTTAATTCTTGATTGATTTCGAATTTTCTGGACCACTCAAATTTTTACTGCACGGATCTTAAAGCTGGGCCCTTTAATTACCCCACCCCCTCCAGTTCTTTCTTCTCCTCTCTCTCTCTGTCTGTTGGACCCCCTTTGTGACCGAGAGGCCGCCTCCCCTCTTATGCGCGAATTTGAGAAGCCTTAGGGCTTCGACCCTTGTTCTCCCGCGCGAATGCGCCTACCTGCCCCTGTTCCATCGATTGTACGGCTTTGACCTTCGACGACGAGCGCGTGGGTTCTCACCTGCTCTCTGAGCAGCATTGATTTTTGCGCGATCTCTCCTCTCGGGCTATATATACACCCCCTATCTCTTTTGGGTTTGGGGTTTTGCTTTCTCTGTTATCTCTCGCTCATGTGTTGAGACCCGAATCTTTATCTCTCTCTTTCCGTTTTCCATTGTTGATTGAGAGAATCGAAACCCTAGGGTTTTGATTGTGCTTGCGGTTGGTGCCTTTTCTTTGTGGTGTCTCTGTCTTGGTGCTTGCTAATTGAGACGGCCGCGAGGCGAGCGTTGCTTGGTACCGGCCGAGTACCGTCGTTGCGTTTCGCTATCGGGTAATCGTTCAACTACCTATTTAGTTTAAATGCTTGGCCGGGTTGTTGATTTTCCCGGTCGGCCGTTGTTGCTTGCTGTGCTAGTTTACTGGTGCGCGTTTTGCTCGTTTCTGTTGCCTGCTAGTCTTACTGGTACCGTACCGCACCAGTTCATTTCTTTTCTTTTCTTGTGTGCCTGTTGTGGCTCTGACCTGTGACCTTTGTTCCTGTTTTTCCTTGGCTTGAGCCTTTTTGCTTGTTCTGTGACTCGCTGCCTTGATCCGGGCTTGTGCCGTTTTGTTGTTTGGCGGTTGATTATTTGACCTGTGGCCTTTGTGCTTTCTTTACTACTGGTGCCAACCCGGTACCAGTAATTGGGGGCTTTGCGTGTGACTTGTGGTTCTTGTTTCTTTTCTGCCCAGCTTGGTGCTGCCTTTATCTTGCGGCTGGGCTGATGATACTGGCAATGACCTCTTGTTTTCTTCTGTGTTGATTACCAGACTCGAACTGACAGGGACCAATTTGTGAAAATTCAAATATTAAGGGCTGAATTGGAAATGTTAGGCTCTTGTGTGAAATGTTTTATTTCAAGGGCTAAATTGCAAATATGGTATTAATGGGATATTGGCCGGCCCTATATGTTATTAATTTAAATGAGACTTTGGGCCTTTGTTACTTCTGGCCGTGACTGTTGTGATTAGTTAATGGATTTGGGCTTTAAATTTCTGTTGGGCCTTAATATGAATTTATTAATAAATTCAAGGAGGCTTGGGCCTTTATCTATTGGGCTTAGCAGATTTTTAAATAGAAAGGAATAAATGTTGCCTCGGATTGACGGAATAAAATGACGGCTTTTAAAAATTTAGGTTTTAATAATGTAACCGAGTAAAACCGGATGCTTATGTAAACTTGAATTAAATTCGGGAGATGATTATACCGTCCAGGGTCTTGATGCCTCAGTGAGAGTTCATAACATAATTTGAACAGATACTATACAACCCGAATTGGACTCCTGTATGATCCCGAAACACACTCAATTAAAATAGTTTAACACATTTAAATTAATTAGGATTTTAAATAAATTAATAAATTAAGTAGTTAGCATTTTAAATTTAGAAGTTAGATTTTTAAAATAATTAGTTAAGTAATTAGATGTTTCAAATTTAGTAATTAGAAGTTGATAAGTTAAGTATAAATTTTAATTAAAGGAAATAACTTTCAAATAAAATATGTTGTTAATTAATAAAGGACAATTAATTAACAACATATTAATATTTTCGAATCATTACGATTACAAAAGTTTAGTTATTAGGATAATTAGATAATCGCGTAATATTTTGTGATTATAAATTAATCAACTGGTACAAATTTTTAAAATGAGTTCGTATGACTTTAGGAATATTCTAATTAGGAATTTAACGTTTATTGAGTAAGTACTTAAGATTTAAATTACGTGTAGCTAAATTAATTAGGAAGCACCTTTATAATACACATATATAGTTAGGGATCAAATAATAACAAATTAAATCACGTAGATTATATTTTAAGTAAATAAGCAGTTTATCTTCAAATTAAAATATAACGAATGATTTAAGTAAGTTAAATTAATAATTAGATTCGAACCCTAGTTAATTAATTAATTAAGTACGAACACTTGGTGAAAATAATCAAACGGGGTAATAAGGGTTACGAGTACTTAGTTTAGACTCTAATTAAGTCACGTCTAAATTACAGGTCAGCCGACCTACGTAGATTCCGACCCGTGGATCGATCCCGCTGAGGCTTGTACGGGAGCAGGCGAGGATTACGTGGATCCCGGAGACTATTAGCGCGTTCTACCTCTATAGCCATCAGGTGTGGGATATCTGAATTATCTTTTCGTGGCGTACTCTTACCAGTCGACCACTTGACCTGTCATCCGCACTTTAAATTTCGTAGTTGCATTAGAGCATGTTTAATCCTTTCTGAACTGTAATTTAGGATTTGCATAACCCCTTCTAAATTGAAATTTAATGCTTTCTTAGGAGTAGCGTAACTTAATTAATAATATATTAAGATATTAGTTGTCATCTTCTCGTAGAGGACAACCTATTATCGTAGTTAAGCATGTGCATTGGTGAGTGTGAGATAGGAGACCGAATGACTGCTTCCGTCCTCGTAGAGTGGGCTGCGAGGCGGTTTGTGGGTCATTGGGCTGAGGGATCACTTGATCTCTTAGAGGTCTTATTAGGATTATTATTATTATATGCATGGAATTGGTATCATATAATTTGTCGATCATTTTACATTTTGTGCGGACCGATCTCGAGTCCGGAGAGGATTCGGGAGCTATCCCCCCTACATTAGGAGCTACTTGCCTAGTACGGCTGCCGAGGATGCGGTGGCAGATTTTATTTTTGTTGTTATGGGCCGCTCACGAGCCCTTATCCCATTGATCTGGCCGGATGGTGGAGTTTCGTCTCTGCACATGAGGAGACGAATTGACTTATTCTTACGCATTGCTTGTAGTTTTCTCCTATTGGATATGTTTGGATGAAGAATCGTCTAGAGTAAGGAAATACACGAATTTTTGGATACAACCATCGGCTATCGTGCACTTGCCTACGGGTTGAAGTCTTTGGGGCAAAGCTCGATGCTATTAGGCATCAAGTATCTTTGCATCCACTGATCGCAGTCCTTGTGTTATGTCGCATTGAGATATAAATTCAATTTGGATGAATTTGACACGGCACGGGGTGATAAAAATTTATCCGTATTATTACTATATTAAATTGTACACACGGTACCTATTGTACTGGATTCCGATTGATTATAATACTCATTCTGCTTGTATTTTATTTTGGGGAACTTTAATCATGTTGGCATAATAGGATAATCGCATCATATCATGTACTATATGTATTTTCTTTTGTAGTTAATATAATAGGTTTAATTTCCGCAACATGTGCATTTAAAAGTGAATCGATTACCGAAAAATATGTAGATTTCAAGTTTAAAACGTGCTTTGACTTGAGAGGAACCCTGAAGGGAAAATACTGGGTCACATACTGGGCGATCATTCGCTCATCCCCTCCTTTTCATGGATGTGGGCAGGTACAGAGTCTGACGGTCCGCAGCAGGAGGCGTCATGAGCTGTCCCCGACGGCCACATCGCCTGATATAGATTAGGGACCTTTGTTTAGGGTTTTGTGAGTCCGACGTTTTTGTTATACGCATTGGACTCGATAGATTATGTATCCCTTTGACTAGTTTGTGTTTATTCTATCCTGAGGTGGATTGTATGGATATTTTGTATGTATGTATGTATGTTTATTTGATATTTATGACTTTTGCTTGATTATTTTGTTGTTTGCTTCCGCTGTATGATTTTCATTATTATTCTTGTTTAGCCTTGCGTGTCATTTCGATTAATTGACACGAGGCGGGGATTAATCACACCTTAATCTGGAAATCCTGGTTTGGGGTGTGACAAATTTCATATTTTTATGATTTCATTTGAATTTATTATGAATTTTTGAAGTTCAGCATTTAAAACAGAAAAATCAGCATTAAAAAAGAAAATACAAAATGCCCTTCATTGCCCCTCTACATGAATAAATGTCTTAAAAATAAAAGAAAATTTCTAAAAATCATGAAATTCATTCTGGACATAGTACAGATACCCCTTTATGAATTAATAACAAGAAATTACATGACCTCTAATAAAAACAGAAAGTTTTGAATTAATTTGGTTTTCTAAAAAGTTAAGAACTTCATGAAGCTAATATCCATTAATACTCAAAAATACAAATCCAAATCAAAGAACAAATTCAGACTGCCTTGACAAGTTCAAAAAGCTCAAATCTACATCTCTTATGTCTCAACCATGACTTAAAGAGGTTCATCACTCAAACCGGTACTGAATCGGTACCAGACCGAAAAACAAAAAAAATTCAAATATGACCAATACTCAAGCAAACTCAAAATTAAAGCCTCTGCTACATTATAAATGAATATACGATGATGATGGACCAATCAATTGAGGAAAATCACAATTTAACTCAAAAGAATCGAATTAAAAATCCAAATCGAATGCTGCGGCCGTGGGTCACCACCTTCGATGGCCGGAGGCGACCGACAACAGGTACAATGCAATCCTGACTGTCGGGCGATGCTAAATATGCTTCCGCCTTGCCTTTCCGTGATCGGAGCTTGGCCGGAGATCAAAACCCCAAGCCCAAGAGAAAACCATCATATCGCGGCTAGCACGAAGATTAAAGCAGTGTAATCTATGGGATGTCGGGGCCGAAACAAAGTTTTAAACAAAAATCCAAATCTCAAAGTAAAGCGTGATCCGAGGGCCCAAGTTCAAACTTGGCAACTAACGGCCTACTGACATTCGAGGCCCACATGTCGGGTCTAATTAAAACTCTTCTGAGCAAATCTCAAAGCTGGATCTAAGGCCTAGCACCAATCTCAAAGCCCAAAGTTCAAAGCCCAAATCTTAAAGTCCAATATCATAATCCAACGTTCAGCACAAATCTTAAAATCCAAAGCACAAATCTGAAAGCCCAGATAATAAATAAAATCATTAAATCAAACCCCTTTTACAAGGAGGTCCCTCTGACTTTTACTATTAACAGCAAATCCTCTATAAAATTACAAAAAGGCCCTTAGCCGCCTAAAAGCTCTTCAAAACAACCCTTAGAGGCCCAATTTCCTATTCAGACCCTGTCTAAAGCCCATATTGCAGTTCCACACCCCTTCAGCTTTGTGAATAGGCCCTTGAGAAAACATAAATATTTATAAATAGACCCTCCTCAGTCCTTTTCAAGCATAACTTTTTCATCTCAAGTCCAAATTGACCTAAACCACCTCCAAATGAACCCAAATAAAAATCCCTATATTTCTAATCTAAAATTGGACATGTTTAAGCAACAACCAAATCCTGAAATGACCAAAATACCCCTTTCTTCAAATTTAAATGGTTTTATTTATTAACAAAATGTAAATAAAACATGTCATGAATCAAGTATACATAAATAATACATATACACTTCTCAAACATCCAAGTTCCCACTATTAAGATACAATAAGCATCATTTTAATACAAAAACACACACACATACACCCATATATGTCCAAACAAAGAAGAGAATAAACCAAACCAAATCCAAGTCAGTATATGAGTCCCCCTTTTCTTAGCCCCATTATTTAATTCACAAGAAGTAGGCACAAATCCTGGAATGAACGAGGTGTTCAGCATGACTTGGAAGGGTCATCTGATATAATTTACAGCGGGCGCAAGCCCCCGTAATCAATAAACTCTCTCTATAGACTGATTATTAACAATAGGTCTGTCAGGGGTGAACCAGAAGGAATAGTACAAAGCAATGAATGTTTCAAGTTCGATGTTCTCTCCATGTCTTGAAAACAGAGAGCATTGAACCTTGAGACATTTAATACGTGTGCGCACACCTTCCCCTTTTGTGCAACTTTCTACGCCCTACAGGTCCTAAGCAACAACAACGGATAAAAAGAATATACCTGCAAACCCCGCGTAATAATGAAAATACTAGAGTTATGCAAAAATGTGAACGAAAATCCCGAGGAATAATGAATACGCATAATCAGTTGTATTTCATTGAATATCTTTAGAATGTGGTACTGCTGCAAGTTTATTCTTATTTTGCAGGATTCGGGCGAAATCGAGGAGAAATATGGAATTAAGAAGTCTCTACACGGTCCGTGTCACATTCCACACGGGCCGTGCCAACCTCGACTCGACCACTGACTCGACCACAGACAACTGCTGACTCGATCACTGAAGGAGCACAAGTTACACGGGCCGGACAGATCTGACACGGCCCGTGTCAAGCATTTCCGGAAACAGATCCAGAAATCTGGAAAGAAGGCTAAGGAAGGAAGGTCGACCAATTAAGCATATAAGCGGGATTTCTCTCCAGAGAAAGGCATTCTGGAACAGTGAGAGCATATTCTAGGGTTTGTCTTTGGCGGCTAAGCTTGGAGGCGAAGTTGGGAAGCGAAAGACGCAAGTTTTCGATTGATCTTCTTTGTGCTTTGGGTTTTGTCATGATCAACTCTATCTCTATTTGTATTTTCTGTTTGAGAACTATGTGTGAGTAGTTTCCTTAGTTTCTAGGATTTTGATGTAGTCGAATGTTTTGTCTTGCATGCTAGTTATTGTACTCTTTTGTTGGAATTTGTGTTTGCTTGATTGTGCTTGATCTTAATTTCTTAGAAATAAATTGTTTGATCTTTATTGGTTTACCACTAGATGAATGCGCACATCTAGAAGGTATTTTAGCCCTTAAAAGTCTCTCAACCAAACTAAGTACATGAGGTAGGATTTGTGACCCGAAAGGTGAAACCAAGTAGTAACCGAAATGCGAAAATTACTCCCTATCGACAGATAGGAGTTACCTTTAGTATACCAAACAAGCAACTAGGTAATTCGGACCAACATACGAAAGTTGAGGTCTAGAACCCGACGAGGGCAAATATTGCAATTCCATACCAAGTTGATGAACCAACAAACGACAGTTGAGGTTTAGAAACATTAGGTCTGGTCAGTAGAACCCTACACAAAGGAACAACACACAGAAACAGTAGCTGTTGCATTTACTCGAGGTTGACACGAACCGTGTAGGAAATGACACGGCCCGTGTACACTGATATGGCCCGTGTAGGAAATGACACGGCCCGGACAACTTGAGGCAAAATTGAGATGAAGTCATAACCCTGGGAACGCTTTTTATTATTGATTCAAAACCAAGTTTATTTACTTTCTTGCATTTAATTACTGTCATTGAATCTGTAGGAATTATAAACAACCAAAACCAACCTTTTCCAACTTCTAGTCTTTAATTAACTTAAGTAGAGTCCGGATAAGACTTGAACCGTCCCTGTGATCGATACCCGACAATATACTACGTGGTAGGATTGTATACTTGCAGTCTGAACCAAAAGTGTATTTAAGGTTAAAAGGTACAGCTTGCTGTACTAAAACTTTGTACTATACCTTTTTGGTGTAACAATAACCAATAATCGCATAAGTGGCAATCACACAAGTCAACAAACATGAAAATTGCATAAATGACAGTCTTGTGGAGCGATACAAACAAAACATAAAACAGGTTGCGCAAAGAAAGGTCTCCCGAGACGATAAGAAAGCGCATAACTATAGTCAAATCACCTTGGGACAATCCGACACCCAAATTACCTCGGGACATCTCAAACTATGAATCTATTCTCAAAGGCAATAACAGCGTAACGGTAATACCAAACTCATGCATAAGATAAAACATGCATATAAAATAACTGTTAACCCGGGCGGCCAAGGAACATTTCTCGGCAAACCACCCGGCCAAAACATTACAATAATTTTCTGTTACTCCCCCACATTCCGGGGGCATCTTTGCTCTCTCAAAAGTAAAAAAACAACAACAACAAGCTACTTCACATCTCCTCTACAGCCCCGGTAATCAATGATTTCCTGTAAATGATAATCTTGCGTTAAAAGGTTAATCTTACGAGTTATGGTTGTAAAGTTCAATGGGACGAGCCATACCTGCTCAACCTCATGGGTCGCTTGATGCGTTGCCACCAATGTCCATATTGTCATTCAGCTCGTTGTCAGGCGCATCCTTTCTAGTGACAGAAGGGTCCGACAAGGGCTTTTTAGAAACTACAGATGAAGGGGTACCAACATTCGAAGTCCCAGTGCCATCGTCTGATGGTGTCATTGGTGTATCGACTTTGTCTAAATCACTGGGCCATTTAACAACTTTCTCCCAAATATCGACGATCTCTCTCAGTTCGCAGCCCCTTAAATCAATCCTTGTGTGCACCTGATTGCCATTTGATCCCACTTATATCTCGCCAAAGTATCTGGGATGTTGCCTCATTTCTTCACAGCCATATACCCTAGGTGCTCGGGAGTGAAAGGATAAAGTTATCCCAGACACCTCAGCTGCTTATACATGAACCTTCTTCATCATGTCGTAACCGACACCATAGCGGCACCCCTAAAAGCATTGCTCATTAAAAAATCCTCCACAACACGCGTGGCATGCTCGGCAATGACCGTCTGCAAATGCCCATTTATGACCTTCGCCTGCGCCAATTTCCTTTTTTCAGTGGCCAACTCTTGGGCCATTTCGGTATTCACACTTTTCAGTTGTGTTACTTTTTCCTCATAACTTTTCAACATGCCCTCTAGTTCTTCCAGAGTCTTGGTACTTGCTCGAGCACACTTGGCTTGCTCTTCCACTTCCCAGGTTTTCTCCTCCAGCAATCCCTTTAATTTCTTAATTTCCTTGGTGAGCAAGTCATGGTCCACTTTCGCCCGAGACGTGTCACTCAACTTTTTATTGTATTTATTTCTGAGGGAGTTGTACTGACTTTTCCAGTTATCCCTCTCCATAACAGCCTGTGTTAATTCCCCTGGCTCCACTCTAGGTTCTGCTAGCTCGGCATCCCTTCCGGTTAAATCATCCACCACTTAGGCAAAAATGCAACCCATCTCGAGAATGCGACTTAGCATATTAAACATTACTTTAACCTGGTCCTTTTCAATGAGACGGGCCAAATATGGCGGTTCCAAAACGTGAAAAAACTTCCTTCGAAAACATCCTGCTTATCGACGATCGTGTATCTGCGTTCAATATTTCTGACAAATATGGGAAAAGTGCAGCACATCCATCAGGCTGATTCGACCGGAAAGGGGTTTTCCATATTTTTCCCACCCCGACGTCATATGGGAGACCCATAGTTCTGGACTCCTAGAGGGAGCTTGCGTTGCAGCAGATGGAGCATTCACAGCGAGGATGGCGCTTCTCGATGAGCCTCCCTGCCCTATTGTGGCTTCTTGAGCTAAGACGACAGTAGTTGGCCCCGGTGGACGAACCATCTCCCATGAGGGCAGCGTCATAGATATATTCCCCATGGTCCCCTTCTTTGTCTTCTTGCCAGCTGCCTGTTTTCCTTTTTCTTCGCGACTAATGGTGTCCGTTGTCGCCTTTCTCGTTTTCGCCTGTGTTCCCTCGATGACCTCCACCACCACCTGCTTCTGTCTACCTTCGCTTGGTCGAGGTTTTGTAGCCTTTGCCTTTTCCACATTATCATCCGTCCTCAGCTCTTGTGGACGAAGTGATTCGGTTGACAGCTCCAACCCTCAAACTCAAACTTCATCAAGTGAAATTCTGCATTAGATAACATACGAATTCAAAGGTTATATATATAGGAAAACAATTGAAATTCTGTTAGTTCAAAAATCTACCAGTCAGCAATTGTTGATGACGACAGCAGCCTTGTGGTCGTCGGTAGACATTTCAAACCCGTCAAGATTGGGTTTCCCTTCCACACCCTCTACACTCGCTACTTCCTTAAGGGGCCGCCAATCATGGAGAATCCCACGTAATGACTCTACGCTGTCCGACTGACCCAAGTACACCCCCTATTCTAATTATCAATTTTCTATACTTTGACATTCTTGTCCCAGTTAAATATCTCCGGAGATTTCTTCTTAACAGGAATAAAGTCGTTGGACGTCACAGATAATGAAAAATATTTTGCAAAAAGGGCCAGACTAGGTCCCAATCCACCGAACTTGGAACTAAATTCTTCAAACAATCTCTCAAAACTTGTGAGATAACACCACCCCACGACCGTCAATTGAGCCGGAGTCACTTTCAACATCGTCAAGAATGTGATCTCGAAAGGGGTAAGAGGCAGTCAAAAACTACATTTTGGCATTTTCCAATAAATGCATAGTCCGTTGTCATGATCATGTGCCCTGTCAGTAGAGGACGGCAGCTGAAAAAATAAGTCCTCTAAAGTAATGCTGTCTCGAGCATTCTCTCTCACGAGTTCTTCGTAAAAAGTGTCAACCCACCAGCTTTGGTCTCGACAAGTTAGTACTGATGGAGGCAAGATCCTCACTTCCCTAAATTGCTCGTCGCGCGCGTGGCCAGGACGAGCCTCCTTGATCGGTATAATATCTCGCTTTTGCCTCTCTCCAGTTGTCTTCTTCGACATATGCGGAGAAGCTGATGTTGAAGCTTCTTTCGAAGAATCCTGACGTTCCTGTACCCCAATTATCCCCTGACCCTGTCTCGTGATCAACCGAAGTTGTCATGTCCTCGTCAAAGTTATAATAATGAGGATCATTTTTCGATAATGTCGTCCTCTCTATGGAAGTCCTTTTGTCTTTCTCCATTGCGGACGGATGAAATGGAAACTCGGATAGGTCTACCAGCCAGGGGCGACAATATTGCTGCCACTAGAGTCTCACCGAAAGAGGCGAATATTTCCTTTAAAGTTTCCGTTGATTTTCTGCACCCAAAGCAGACCCCCCCGGAGACCACATCTCTGGATCATCCCAGTTAATAGAATCCACCCCAGGTCAGCGGAAGGACCACCCTCCGATCATCTAATCATGCACCGCTATCGTACACGCTTTTCTTCCTTCCTACAATGAAAAAAACCGACGCCGTAAGGCTTACTTAACCAACGACAACAAGATCATCTAATCATGCACCGCTTAACAATGACTTTGAAGAATGAATTTCCCATAATAAATAATCAGTGTGAAATAACATCATACACTTACACTCGGGGGCTACTTACTTGGTCCAAACACCTGGATATAACATCGCTTGCGAGATAATAACAAACCCGAGATAACTATCGCGTCCCGTGAGTATTATATTTGACCCAAAGTAATTGATTCTTTTATCCAAAGCTATAAACCAGAAAGCATCAAACTGATACATTTCGGCTTCAGAGGCTAATGATAGGGTCATGTGCCAGTGGTCCTCAGCTAGCTCAATCATGGCCTATAAACAACCCGGGATTCGGACCCTGTTTAGGGCCAACCCGGGATCAAGTGAAATAAGGCCTTAAATAAGTCGATCATGGGCCAAAAATAGTCCGGGTTCGGATCCCCCTTGTCGGGGCCAACCCGAGACCAAAAGAAATAAGGCCCATGATCCGACAACAAACTAGCCCGACAAGGCTCAGTTGGGTTGCGCGGAATAGGCCCAAGAACAACTCGGGATCCGGACCCCCTCCCGGAGCCAGTCCGAGGCCGAAAGAAACGAGGCCCACGACCCAGCAACCAGATGACCCGACAAGGTCCGAACTGGGCATCGTATAATCAGCCAGAACAATTATGCGTGACAGAGCCAGTTTGGGCCATATCCGATAAGGCCCAGTCCGATTTCGGCTTATTGTCACTGCCGTTTATGATCACCGTTTTTATGCGAACTCCCCTAACCGTTCTGACAACGCGTAATAATGGTAGGGGTGACCTATTTAAGGCAAACAGTTCCTTGGAACAAATGAGGGATTTTCTCTAAGCAAGATATTATAGAGGATAGAGCACTAATATCTTCACAACTTCTCACTTTTCTTGACATCGGCCCGTCTTCCCGAGACGGAACGAGCCCAAATCTCTAATTTTCTCCCCATACGGCCTACTCCCCCTGAATAATCTCACACCTCTCTTTCAACTCTTTCTCGCCTCCTTTCGCCATCTCTCTCTCTTCTATCTCTCTGTTAATTGTCCTCTGTTGAGTAGGTGTATGTGATTTTGTTGTCATTAGCTTTTTATTTTATTTTATTGGGTTACAGTCTTACATAAGGTCCTCTGAATGTTTGAGTAGAACTTCCTTCCTTACCCTTGAAAAATTCAATATATATTATAAACAAAGAAAAATAACTCCCTATCATTTCTACTCTTAACAGAATAGTGGAAGTCGGAACTATTCCTTAGTTCTAGTTGGAGGATATAGGAGAGAAGCGTTAATTGGTTGGACTTGGGATTGTTATCCTTTTGCACATGCATGCAAAAATTTTCTAGGGGTATAGATGCAAAATATCCTTTAGCAACTCTTCGTCTCTTATGATAGCCATGGATGGTGTCAGCATTTTCGTGTCTTTCAGAATTGCCCTATTATTTAGATAAATTACACATTAGAGCTTGACCAGCAGAACAAATAATTGATCCATCAAATATCAGTTCATTTTCGGTCTGATATTTGATCAATGGGGATAGCTTCTGTACTTGTCCTAACTAGGTATTCAGTCATATGTTTGTCATTTCAATTTTCGTTTATTAGTTTAACCTCAAGTTATTTTATCTTATTTTTTTCCATGCTTTACGTCTACTGTTTAGATTTCCAAATTTTTCAATTTCTACTTTTACTTAATGCTCAACTGTTTTGAGCAAAACTTTTATTTTATTTTGGTGGTTACCAACCTCGTGTAACGAACCTATTTAATATATAAATGTGGGCTAGACCCTCATTTTTATTCAAAACCAGTAGACAACCTGTAAATAATGAAAGACAACTAGTAGAAGATGAAAAAATAACCAGTAGAACATGAAAGACAACCAGTACATGGTAAAAGACAACTAGAAGAAAATAAAATACAACTTGTAATAGACTAAAGACAACCGGTAAAACATGAAAAACAACCAGTAGAAACTAAAAGACAACTAGTAGAAGGTGAAATACAACTATAAGAAAATGAAAGATAACTAGTAGACAACTAGTAGAAGATGACAGACAACTAGTAGAACAAGAAAAACAACCAGTACAAAGAGCAACACAACTAGAAGAAGATTAAATACATATAGAAGAAGATAAAATACAACATGTAGTAGATGAAAGACAACCAGTAAAACATGAAAGACAACTAGTAAAATATGAAAGACAACTTGAAGAAGATGATAGACTACTAATAGAAGGTGAAAAACAAGTAGAATAAGATGAAAGACAACCAGTAAAACTTGAAAAACAACAAGTACAAGATGAAAGACAACTAGAAAGTGATGAAAAACAACTAGAAGAAGATGAAGGACAACATGTTGGACATGAAAGAAAACCATAAGAAGATGAAAGACAACTAGTAGATGGTGAAAAAAAAATAGAAGAAGATGAATACAACCAGTACAACTAGAAAAAAGATGAAATACAACTAGTAGACAACCAGTAGAACATGAAAAACAACCAGTACATGGTGAAAAACAACTAGAAGAAGATAAAATACAACCTGTAGTAGATGAAAGACAATCAGTAGAACAAGAAAGACAACCAGTACAAGGTGAACACAACTAGAAGAAGATGAAATACAACTAGAATAATATGAAATACATATAGAAGAAGATGAAAGACAACATGTAGTAAATGAAAGACAACCAGTAGAACATTAAAGACAACTAGAAGAAGATCAAAGACAACTAGTAGGAGGTGAAAAACAACTAGAAGAAGATCAAAGACAACTAGTAAAACTTGAGATACAACCAGTACAAGATGAAAGATAACTAGAAGGCGAGGAAATACAACTAGAAGAAGATGAAAAACAACCTGTTGAACATGAAAGATAACCAGTAGATCATGAAAGACAACAATAAGAAGATGAAATACAGCTAGTAGAAGGTGAAAGACAATTAGAAAAAGATGAAAAACAACCAGTAAAAAATAAAGGGCAACTAGAATAAAATGAAATATAACCAGTACACAACTAGTAGAAGATGAAACAACCTACTAGAACATGAAAGACGACCAGTACAAGGTGAAAGACAACCAGAAGAAGATGAAATACAACTAGAAGAATATGAAATACAATTAGAAGAAGATGACAATACAAGTTATAGTAGACGAAAGACAACCAGTAGAAAATGAAATACAACTAGAAAAAGATGAAAGACAACTAGTAGAAGATGAAAAACAACCAAAAGAAGATGAAAGACAACTAATAAAACTTGAAAGACAACAAGTACAAGATGGAAAACAAATATAAGAAGATGAAATACAACCAACAGACAACTAGTAGAACATGAAAGACAATTAGTAGAAGATGAAATACAACCAGTAGAACATGAAAACAACCAGTACAAGGTGAAAGACTACTAGAAGAAGATGAAATGCAATTAGAAGAATATGAAATACAACTAGAAGAAGATGAAATACAACCTGTAGTAGACGAAAAACAACCAGTAGAACATGAAATACGACTAGTAGAAATTGAAATACAACAAGAAAAAGATGAAATACAACATGTAGGAGACGAAAACAATAAGTATAACATGAAAAACAACTAGAAGAAGGTGAAAGACCAGTGGAAGAAGATGAAAGATAACCAGTAGAACATGAAAAACAACTAGTAGAACATGAAAGACAAATATTACAAGGTGAAAAACTACTAGAAGAAGATGAAATACAACTAGAAGAATATGAAGTATAACTAGAAGATGATGAAATACAACCTGTAGTAGACAAAAGACAACCAGTAGAACATGAAAGTCAACTAGTAGAAAATGAAATACAACTTAAAGAAGATGAATTAGAAGACAACTTGAAGAAGATGAAATACAACATATAGTTGCCGATAAAAGGTGGAAGAGAACCAGTACAAGGTGAAAGACAACTAGAAGAAGATGAAATACCATTAAAATAATATGAAATACAACTAGAATAATATGAAATACAACTAGAAGAAGATAAAATACAACCTGTAGTAGACGAAAGACAACCAGTAGAAAATGAAATACAACTAGAAGAAGATCAAATACAACATGTAGTAGACGAAAATAACAAGTACAACATGGAAGACAACTAGAAGAAGATGAAAATACAACTAGTAGAAGGTGAAAGACAACTAGAAAAAAAAGGCAACCACATGATAAAGGACTATAGAAGAAGATAAAATACAACTGGAATAATATAAAATATAACTAGAAGAAGATTAAATACAACATGTAGTAGATGATGAAAAGCAACTAGTAGAACAAAAAAGACAACCAGAACAATGTGAAAGAAAACTACAAGAACATTAAATATAACTAGAATAATATGAAATACAACTAGAAGAGATGAAATACAACTAGAAGAAGATGAAATAGAACTAGAATAATATTAAATACAACTAGAAGAAGATGATATACGACTTGCAGTAGACGAAAGACAACCAGTAGAATATGAGGGACAACTAGTAGAACATATAAAACAATTAGAAGAAGATTATGACTACTAGTAGAAGGTGAAAAACAACTAAAAGAAGATGAAAGACAACCAGTAAAACTTGAAAGACAACCAGATGAAAAACAACTAGAAGGCGATGAAATACAACAAGAAGAAGATGAAGGACAACATGTTGGACATGAAGGACAAACAATAGAACATGAAAGACAACCAAAAGAAAATGAAAGACAACTATTATAAGGTGAAAGACAATTAGAAAAAGATGAAATACAACCAGGAGAAGACGAAGGACAACTAGAAAAGATGAAATACAACCAGTAGACAATTAGTAGAAGATAAAAGACAACCGGTAGAACACGAAAGACAACCAGTACATAGTGAAAGACAACAAGAAGTAGATGAAATACAACTACAAGAAGATGAAATACAACCTGTAGTAGATAAAAGACAACAAGTAGAACATGAAAGACAACCAGTAGAAAATGAAAGTCAACTAGAAGAAGATGAAATACAACCTGTAATAGATGAAAACAACAAGTAGAACATGAAAGACTACCAGAAGAAGATGAAAGACAATTATTAGAAGGTGAAAAACAACTAGAAGAAGATGAAAGACAACCAATATAAGATGAAAGACAATAAGTAGAATATGAAAGATGTACAAGGTTAAATACTACAAGAATAAGATGAAATACAACAAGAAAAATACGAAATACAACTAAAAAAGATGAAATACAATCTGCAGTAGACGAAAGATAACTAGTAGAACATAAAAGACAACCAGTAGAAGCTGAAGGACAACAAGTAGAAGGTCAAAGACAGTAAGAAGAACATGAAAGACAACCAGTATAAGATGCAAGACAACCAACAGAACACAAAAGACAACCAGTTCAAGGTGAAAGACAACTAGAAGAATATGAAATACAACTTGAAGAAGATGAAATACATCATGCAGTAGACGAAAGACAACCGGTAGAGCATAAAAGACAACCAGTAAAACATGAAAGACAACATGTAGAATCAGAAAGACTTGTAGAAGGTAAAGACAACTAGAAGAAAGTGAAAGAGTACAAGATATAGGACAACTAGAAGAAAATGAAAATACAATTAGAAGAAGATGAAACACAACCAGTAGACAACAAGTAGAAGATGAAAGTCAACTAATAGAAGATAAAAGCCAACTAGTAGAACATGAAAACAACCAGTACAAGGTAAAACAACTTGAAGAAGGTGAATACAACTAGAATAATATTAAAGACAACTATAAGAAGATGCAATAAAACTAAAATAATATGAAATACAACTAGAAGAAGATGAAATACAATTTATAGTAGACGAAAGACAACTAGTAGACCATGAAAGACAAATAGAAGAAGATGATTAACAACACTAGTAGAAGGTGAAAAACAACGAGAAAAAAATGCTGAAAGACAACTAGTAGAAGATGAATATGAAAGACAATCAGTAGACCATGAATATGAAAGACAACTAGTAGAAGATGAAATACAACTAGTAGAAGGTGAAAGACAATTAGAAGAAGATGAAAGACAACTAGCACAAGATGAAGGGCAACTAGAAGAAGATGAAATACAACCAGTAGACTAGAAGAACATGAAAGAATAACCATACATGGTGAATGACATCTAGAAGAAGGTGACATACAACCTGTTGTAGACAAAAACAACAAGTAGAAAATGAAAGACAACTTAAAGAAGACAACAAGTAGAAGGTAAAGACAACTAGAAGAACATGAAAGACAACCAGTATAAAATGAAAAACAACCAGTAGAACATGAAAGATCACTAGTACAAGGTGAAAGACAACTAGTAGAAGGTGAAAGACAACTAGAAGAAAATGAAAGACAACCAGTACAAGATAAATGACAACTAAAAGAAGATGAAATACAACTAATAGACTAGTAGAACAAGAAAGTCAACCAGTACATGGTGAATGACGACTAAAAAAAGATGAAATACAACCTGTAGTAGACGAAAACAACAAGTAGAACATGAATGACAACTAAAAGAAGATCAAAGACAACTAGTTGAAGGTAAACACAACTAGAAGAAGATGGAAAACAACCAGTATAAGATGAAAAAAACCAGTAGAACATGAAAGACAACCAGTACAAGTTGAAATACTACTAGAAGAAGATGAAAAACAATTAGAAGAATATGAAGTACAACTAGATGATAATGAAATAGAACTAGTAGAACATGAAAGACAACCAATAAAACATGAAAGACAACTAGAAGATGGTGATACAACCTGAAGTACACGAACCAACAAGTAGAACATAAAATACAACTAGAAGAAGATGAAAGACAACTAGAAGAATATGAAAGACAACTAGATAAAAATGAAAAAAAATCAGTATAACATGAAATACAACCAGTACAAGGTGAAATACTACTAGAAGAAGATGAAATACAACTAAAAGAATACGAAATACAAGAAGAAGATGAAATACAACCTGTAGTAGACGAAAGACAACCAGTAGAAGTTGAAAGACAAATAGAAGGTGAAAGACAAATAGAAGAAGACGATTAACAACACTAGTAAATGTGAAAAACAACTAGAAGAAGATGAAAGACAACTGGTAAAACTTGAAAGAAAAACAGTACAAGATGAATGACAACTAGAAGGCGATGAAATAAAACTAGAAGAAGATGAAAAACAATTGGAAGATGAAATACAACATGTAAAAGATAAAATACAACAAGAAGATAAAAGACAACTAGTAGAAGATGAAATACAACATGTAGAAGGTGAAAGACAATTAGAAGAACATGAAAGACAACCAGTAGAAGATGAAATACAACATATATAAGGAGACAGACAACTAGAAGAAGATTAAAGACAACCAATATAAGATAAAAGACAATCAGTAGAACATGAAAGACGTACAAGGTTAAATACTACCAGAATAAATGAAATACAACTAGAAAAATACGAAATACAACTAAAAATAGATGAAATACAATATGTAGTAGACTACCAGTAGAACATAAAAGACAACCAGTAGAAGCTGAAAGACAACAAGAGAAGATGAAACACAACAAGAAGAACATGAAAGACAACTTGTATAAGATGAAAGACAACCAACATAACACGAAAGACAACCAGTACAACGTGAAAGACTACTAGAAGAAGATGAAATACAACTAGAAGAATATAAAATACAACTTGAAGAAGATGAAATACATCATGTAGTAGACGAAAGACAACCGGTAGAGCATGAAAGACAACCAGTAGAAAATGAAAGACAACCAGTAGAATCTGAAAGACTAGTAGAAGGAGAAAGACAACTAGAAGAAAATGAAAGAGTAAAACATATAGGACAACTCGAAGAAGATGAAATACAATTAGAAGATGAAAGTCAACTAGTAGAAGACAAAAGCCAACTAGTAGAACATGAAAACAACCAGTACAAGATAAAAAAACAACTAGAAGAAGGTGAATACCACTAGAATAATAATAAATACAACTATAAAAAGATGCAATAAAACTAGAATAATATTAATTACAACTAGAAGAAGATGAAATCCAATTTGTAGTAGACGAAAGACAACTAGTAGAACATGAAAGACAAATAAAAGAAGATGATTAACAACACTAGTAGAAGGTGAAAAACAACGAGAAAAAAATGAAAGACAACTGGTAAAACTTGAAAGAAAAACAGTACAAGATTAAAAAGACAACTAGAAGGTCATGAAATAAAACTAGAAGAAGATGAAAAACAACATGTTGAATATGAAAGACAACCAGTAGACCATGAAAGACAACCATAAGAAGATGCAGAACAACTAGTAGAAGATGAAATACAACAAGTAGAAGGTGAAAGGCAATTAGAAAATGATGAAACACAACTAGTACAAGATGAAGGACAACTAGAAGAAGATTAAATACCACCAGTAGACTAGTAGAACATGAAAGACAACCAGTACTTGGTGAAGGACAACTAGAAGATGATGAAATACAACCTGTTGTAGACGAAAACAACAAGTAGAACATGAAAGACAACTAAAAGAAGATGAAAGACAACTAGTAGAAGGTAAAGACAACTAGAAGAAGATGAAAGACAACCAGTATAAGATGAAAAACAACCAGTAGAACATGAAAGACAACTAGTACGAGGTGAAAGACTACTTGAAGAAGATGAAATACAACTAGAAGAATAGGAAGTACAACTAGAAGATCATGAAATACAACCTGTAGTAGACGAAAGACAACCAGTAGAACATGAAAGACAACTAGTAGAAAATAAAATATAACTAGAAGAGGATGAAATACAACTTGTAGTAGAAGAAACAACAAGTAGAAGAAGAAAAACAACTAGTAGAAGGTGAAAGACAACTACATGAAGATGAAAGAGAACCAGTATAAGATGAAAGACAGCCGGTACAAGGTACAAGATTACTACTATAAGATGAAATACAACTAGAAGAAGATGAAATACAACATGTAGTAGACGAAAGACATCCAGCAGAACATGAAAGACAACTAGTAGAAGGTGGAAAACAATTAGTAGAAGATGGAAGACAACTAGTAGAAGGTGGAAGACAATTGGAAGAAGATGAAATACGACCAGCAGAACACGAAAGATAACCAGTACAAGGTGAAAGACTACTAGAAGAAGATGAAATACAACTAGAAGAATATGACAACATGAAGAAGATGAAATACAGCCTATAGTAGACAAAAGATAATCGGTAGAACATGAAAGACAACCAATATAACATGAAAGACAACCAGTAGAATCTGAAAGACAACTAGTAGAAGGTGAAAGACAACTAGAAGAAAATAATAGAGTACAAGATATAGGACAACTAGAAGAAGATGAAATACAACTATAATAATATGAAACACAACTATAAGAAGATGCAATAAAACTAGAATAATATGAAATACAACTAGAAGAAGATGAAATACAATTTGTAGTAGACGAAAGACCACTAGTAGAACATGAAAGACAAATAGAAGAAGATGATTGACACCTAGTAGATGGTGAAAAATAACTAGAAGATGATGAAAGACAACCGTTAAAACTTGTAAGAAAACCAGTACAAGTTGAAATACTATTAGAAGAAGATGAAATACAACTAAAAGAATATGAAATACAATTAGAAGAAGATGAAATACTATTAGTAGATGAAAGACAACTAGTAGAAGTTGAAAGACAATAAGTAGAAGATGAAAGACCACCATAAGAAGATGAAGGACAACAAGTAGATGGTGAAAGACAATTAGAAGAAGATGAAAAATAAAAAATACAAGATGAAGGACAAATGGAAGAAGATGAAATACAACCTGTAGTAGATGAAAACAACAAGTAGAACATGAAAGACTACTAAAAGAAGATGAAAGACAACAAGTTGAAGATGAAAACTACGAGAAGAACATGAAAGACAACTAGTATAAGATGAAAGACAACCAACAGAACACGAAAGATAACCAGTACAAGGTGAAAGACTACTAGAAGAAGATGAAATACAGCCTATAGTAGACGAAAGACAACCAGTAGAACATGAAAGACAACCAGTAAAACATGAAAGACAACCAGTAGAATCTGAAAGACAACTAGTAGAAGGTGAAAGACAACTAGAAGAAAATGAAAGAGTACATATAGGACAACTAGAAGAAGATGAAATAAAATTAGATGAAGATAAAGAACAACCAGTAGACAACTAGTAAAAGATGAAATGCAACTAGAAGAAGATGGTGAAATACAACCTGTAGTAGACGAAAGAACAAGTAGAACATGAAAGACAACTAGAAGACGATGAAAGACAACTAGTAGAATTTGAAAGACAACTAGATGAACATGAAAGACAAACAAATATAACATGAAAGACAACCAGTACAAGTTGAAATATTATTAGTAGAAGATGAAATACAACTAAAAGAATATGAAATACAATTAGAAGAAGATAAAATACTATTAGTAGATGAAAGACTACTAGTAGAAGTTAAAAGACAATAAGTAGAAGATGAGAGACCACCAGTAGAACATGAAATACAACCATAAGAAGATGAAAGACAACCAGTAGATGATGAAAGACATTAGAAGAAGATGAAAAACAAAAAAACAAGATGAAGGACAATTGGAAGAAGATGAAATACAACTAGGAGACTAGTAGAACATGAAAGACAACCAGTACATGGTGAAGGATAACTAGAAGAAGACGAAATACAACATGTAGTAGACGAAGACAACAAGTAGAACATGAAAGACAACTAAAAGAAGATGGAAGACAACGACAAGAACAAGAAAGACAACCAGTATAAGATAAAAGACAACCAGCAGAACACGAAAGATAACCAGTACAAGGTGAAAGACTACTAGAAGAAGATGAAATACAGCTTATAGTAGACGAAAGACAACCGGTAGAACATGAAAGACAACCAGTAGAACATGAAAGACAACTAGTATAATTGAAAGACAACTAGAAGAAAATGAAATAGTACAAGATATAAGACAACTAGAAGAAGATGAAGAATGATAGGTCTAAATTATATACATGTTCGGTTTGGTTTTTATCACATAATAGCACCAAATATCTTCTATTTTAGTAGAATATAGAATGAAATACCCTTAGAATCTAGTTACTACATTTGTCTGTGTGTAATTCGCAGAAAAAGAAGCAAAGTGCGGACGCATTGGCCCAGAGTGCGGCCGCAGTCACCATTTAGAAGAAAATTCCAGCTCCAGAGCAAAAGTCCGAGACGAGTGCGTACGCACTAAAATTTAGTGCGGGCGCAAGCAGTGCTGACGCATTTGATCCGCACTGCGGCCGCACTTCGGACTTAGAAAATTTCAGGATTTTGAGCACAGGGAGAACAGAAAAGTCTGAGCGTAATGCGGACGCTCTGGGGAACAGTGCGGATGCACTGGGGAATAGTGCGGACGCACTCAGCACTCAGAGAGCGGATCAGAGCAAAATTTGAGCCCCGTGCGGACGCAGTGCGGCTGCACTCTGGTCGCATTCAGCCTAAAAACTGACTTTTTGGAGGATTTTCTATTTTCGGTGCTTTGGACCACGACCCAAAGGTGGGAAATAGAAGGTGGAAATGTGGAGAACACACTGGGACAGATTTAGAATGATTTCCCACGTCCATATGCTCCAGTTTTACTATAAAAGGAAAGGAATTTATTCTCTATCATCATCACCAACCAAAGAGAGAAATTCAAGAAAAGGAGCATCAACCACAGGAGCAAATCAAGAAGGAAGAAGGCGAATTCTCACAGCAAACTCAAGGAAGACTAAGGTTTTTAATTAGAGAAGGGTGTATTCTATTTCTCTAGTTAGTTTCTCTTTGTCTTTTACTTATTTTTGTATTTGAATTCACGATGAATGCTTGCTTCTCCATGAGAGGCTAGTTTTCCTCTCTAGGGGTTTAGGTCATGTAGCATGAACTTGTTTAATTTTATCTTACTCGGAGTTTAGTTTTTATTATGATTGTTTGATTTGATGTTAATTTCTGTGATTTATTCTTTGTGATGTTCCATGATTTGTGCTTGAATTGTAGTATCCCGCTTAGGTCTTTTAGACTCAAAGTAGAATAGGATCATATAGGATAGTACCAATTGTGATCACAAATACCTTAGGATTTGGGTTAGAATGGACCAATTTGAACTCCAAACTGGAAATACAGGAATTAAGGTTAGGGTTTCGTGAAGGACTTAATCGTGAAGTCAAACCCCTAATTAGGGCTCCTTGAATTGAATTGAATGTTGGTATGAATGACTTAATCGTGAAGTATCAATATCTAAGGATAGGATAGGCTAACAAGAACTTCATGGTCTAGATAGCTAGGGTGAAGGACTTAATCGTGAAGTCCGAATTATCTAGGCACGTTATTAATTCAAGAAAGTAACCCTTTTTAACATCTTAGGTTAGAAACCTTGTCATATTAAACATGAATTTAAACAAACCGAGTATATAGAATTAGCAAGGGATTGTGGACCGAGTACTCCTAGACTTCTCCAACTTGGTTTACACCCGACTTTTAATTACTTTTTGTTACGAACCTTTAATTTTCATTAAAAACGAAATTACACAAAACCCCCCTTTTACTTTTATAGTTTAGTTATAATAGTAGTTTTCTTTATTAAAAATTAGTATTTCCTTTCTCCCTTGGGATCGATACCTTAATTACTACAGGGATTAGGTTGTGCGCTTGCAATCGACCATATCTTTGAGTAGGTTTATAAATTTAAAAGTCTAAAGAGTACAAAAGGAAGCACAAAACCCAATACCCAAAATACTCAACAAAGAACAACCAGTAGACAACTAGTAAAAGATGAAAGACAACTAAAAGAAAATAAAAGCCAACTAGTAGAACACAAAAAACAACGAGTACAAGGTAAAAAACAACTATAATAATATGAAATACAACTATTAGAAGATGTAATAAAACTAGAATAATATGAAATACAACTAGAAGAAGATGAAATACAATTTTAGTCGCCGAAAGACCACAAGTGGAACATGAAAGACAAATAGAAGAAGATAATTGACAACTAGTAGATGGTGAAAAACAACTAGAAAAAGATGAAAAACAATCTATTGAATATGAGAGACAACCAGTAGAACATGAAAGACAACCATAAGAAGATGAAAGACAACTAGTAGAAGGTGAAAGACAAGAAGAAGATGAAAAACAACAAGTACAGAATGAAGGACAACTAGAAGAAGATGAAATACAACCAGTAGACTAGTAGAACATGAAAACAACCAGTACATGGTGAAGGACAACTAGAACAAGTTGAAATACAACCTGTAGTAGACGAAAACAACAAGTAGAAGATAAAAGACAACTAAAAGAAGATGAAAGACAACTAGTAGAAGGTAAAGACAACTAGAAGAAGATGAAAGACAACAAGTATAAAAAAACCACCAGTAGAACATGAAAAACAACCAGTACAAGGTGCAAGACTACTAGAAAAAGATGAAATACAACTAGAAGAATATGAAGTACAACTAGACGATCATTAAATACAAATAGAAGAATATGAAGTACAACTGTAGTAGACGAAAGACAACCAGTAGCACATGAAAGACAACTAGTAGAAAATCAAATACATCTAGAAGAAGATGAAATACAACCTGTAGTAGACGAAACAACAAGTAGAAGAAGAAAAGCAACTAGTAGAAGGTGAAAGACAACTAGATGAAGATGAAAGAGAACAAGTATAAGATGAAAGACTACCGGTACAAGGTGAAAGATTGCTATTAGAAGATGAAATACAACTAGAAAAATATAAAATACAACTTGTAGTAGTAGAAAGATATCCAGTAGAACATGAAAGACAACCATAAGAAGATGAAAGACAACTAGTAGAAGGTGAAAGACAACTAGAAGAAAATTAAAGATAACCAGTACAAGATAAAGGACAACTAAAAGAAGATGAAATACAACCAATAGACTAGTACAAGAAGAAAGACAACCAACATGGTGAATGACAACTAGAAGAAGATGAAATACAACTTGGAATCGACGAAAACTACAAGTAGAACAACAACTAAAAGAAGATGAAAGACAACAAGTAGAACATGAAAGACAACGAGAAGAACATGAAAGACAACCAGCAGAACACGAAAGATAACCAGTACAAGGTGAAAGACAACCAGTAGAACATGAAAGACAACCAGTAGAATCTGAAAGACAACTATTAGAAGGTGAAAGACTACTAGAAGAAAATGAAAAAGTACAAGATATAGGACAACTAGAAGAAGATGAAATACAATTAGAAGAAGATGAAGAACAACCAGTAGACAAGTAAAAGATGAAAGGCAACAGAAGAAGATAAAAGATAACTAGTAGAACATGAAAAACAACCAGTACAAGGTAAAAAACAACTAAAAGAAGGTGAAATACAACTATAATAATATGAAATACAACTATAAGAAGATGCAATAAAATTAGAATAATATGAAATACAACTAGAAGAAGATGAAATACAATTTGTAGTTGACGAAAGACCACTTGTAGAACATGAAAGACAAATAAAAGAAGATGATTGACAACTAGTAGATGGTGAAAAACAACTAGAAGAAGATGAATGACAACCGGTAAAACTTGTAAGAAAACCAGTACAAGATTAAAGACAACTAGAAGGCGAAGAAATATAACTAGAAGAAGATGAAAAACAACCTATCGAATATGAGAGACAACTAGTAGAGCATGAAAGACAACCATAATAAGATGAAAGACAACTAGTAGAAGGTGAAAGACAGAAGTAGATGAAAAACAACAAGTACAAAATGAAGGACAACTAGAAGAAGATGAAATACAACCAGTAGACTAGTAGAACATGAAAGACAACCAGTATATGGTGAATGACAACTAGAACAAGTTGAAATACAACCTGTAGTAGACAAAAATAATAAGTAGAAGGTAAAGACAACTAGAAGAAGATGAAAGACAACCAGTATAAGATGAAAAACAACCAGTAGAACATGAAAGACAACCAGTACAATGTGAAAGACTACTAGAAGAAGATGAAAGACAACTAGTAAAAAATGAAATAGATCTAGAAAGAAGATGAAATACAACATGTAGTAGACGAAACAACAAGTAGAAGAAGAAAAATAACTAGTTGAAGGTGAAAGACTACTAGATGAAGATGAAAGAGAACAAGTATAAGATGAAAGACAATCAGTACAAGGTGAAAGATTACTACAAGAAGATGAAATACAACTAGAAAAATAAGAAATACAACCTATTGTAGTCGAAAGATATCTAGCAGAACATTAAAGACAACCATAAGAAGATGAAAGGCAACTAGTAGACTAGTAGATGAAAGGCAACTAGTAGACTATTAGAAGATAAAAGCCAACTAAGAACATGAAAAAACATGAAGAACATAAAAGACAACCTTAAGAAGATGAAGGCAACCATAAGAAGATGAAAGACAACTAGTAGAAGATAAAAGCCAACTAAGAACATGAAAAAATAACCAGTACAAGATAAAAAACAACTAGAAGAAGATGAAATACGACTAGAATAATATGAAATACAACTATAAGAAGATGCAATAAAAATAGAATAATATGAAATACAACTAGAAGATGAAATACAATTTGTAGTAGACGAAAGACAACTAGTATAACATGAAAGACAACTAGTAGAACATGAAAAACAAATAGAAGGAGATGATTGACAACTAGTTGAAGGTGAAAAATAACTAGAAGAAGATGAAAGACAACCAGTACAAGGTGAAATACTACTAGAAGAAGATGAATACAACATGTAGAAGACGAAAGACAATAAGTAGAAGGTGAAAGACCACCAGTAGAACATGAAAGACAACCATATAAGAAGATGAAAGACAACTAGTAGATGGTGAAAGACAGTTAGAAGAAGATGAAAAACAAAAACTACAAGATCAAGGACAACTGAAAGAAGATGAAATACAACCAGTAGACTAGAAGAACATGAAAGACAACCAGTACATGGTGAAGGACAACTAAAAGAAGATGAAATACAACCTCTAGTAGACGAAAATAACAAGTAGAACATGAAAGACAACTAAAAGAAGACGAAAAACAACAAGTAGAAGGTGAAAGGCAACGAGAAGAACATGAAAGACAACCATTATAAGATGAAAGTAACTAGTAGAACACGAAAGACAACTAATACAAGGTGAAATACTACTAGAAGAAGACGAAAGACTACTAGAAGAATATGAAATACAACTTGAAGAAAATGAAATACGGCTTGTAGTAGACGAAAGACAACCGGTAGAACATGAACACAACCAGTAGAAAATGAAATATAAGAAAAAGAAGATGAAATACAACCTATAGTAGACGAAAACAATTAGTAGAACATAAAAAACAATTGAAAGAGGATGAAAGATAAGTAGTAGAAGGTGAAAGACAACTAGATGAAGATGAAATACAACTAGAAGAAGATGAAATACAACCTGTAGTAGACAAAAGACAACCAATAGAACATGAAAGACAACCAGTAGAAGGTGAAAGACAACCAGTAGAACATGAAAGACAACCAATACAAGGTTAAAGACTACTAGAAGAAGATGAAATACAACTAGAAGAAGATGAAATACAACCTGTAGTAGACAAAAGACAACCAATAGAACATGAAAGACAACCAGTAGAAGGTAAAGACAACAAATAAGAACATGAAAGACAACTAGTATAAGATGAAAGAAAACGAGTAGAACACGAAAGACAACCAGTAAAAGGTGATAGACTACTAGAAGAAGATGAAAGACAACTATGAAATTATGAAATACAACTTGAAGAAGATGAAATACAACCTGTAGTAGACGAAAGACAACCTGTAGAACATGAAAGACAACCAGTAGAAGCTGAAAGACAACAAGTAGTAGGTGAAAGACAACATATAAAACATGAAAGACAACTAGTATAAGATGAAATATAACCAACAGAACACGAAAGGCAACCAGTAAAAGGTGAAAGACTACTAGAAGAAGATGAATTACAACTATAAGAATATGAAATACAACTTGATGAAGATGAAATACAACCTGTAGTAGACGTAAGACAACCACATGAAAGACAACCAGTAGAACATAAAAGACAACTAGTAGAAGGTGAAAGACAATTAGAAGAAGATGAAAAACAACAAGTACAAGATGAAGCACAACTAGAAGAAGATCAAATACAACCAGTAGACTTGTAGAAAATGAAAGACAATCAGTACATGGTGAAGGACAACTTGAAGAAGATGAAATACAACATGTAGTAGATGAAAATAACCACTAGAACATGAAAGACAATTAAAAGAAGATGAAAGACAACAAGTAGAAGGCAAAGACAACTAGAAGAAGATGAAAAACAACCAATATAAGAAAGAGGGTGAGATTATTCTCACCTCAGTCATGGTTTTAAAACCCATCTCATCAAGTGCCTTCAAAGTGGGCTGGGAAAAAGGATGATCGGAGAAGACACGATAATGACCCTCTAAACTCGCACCTCTTCGCTACCTTTGCTTCTCCTTGCGCTGCTGCTCCAGTAATGTCGCCAATCTTAGATTTTGCGACAATTCCCTCGTCAATCTCTTCACGTTCTTGTTTTGACCAACTTCCTCTTTCTCTTTCGAGGCATGGAACCGGCGCGCCCTTCTTTTCATCTTTATTTTGTTGGATTGGTCGGAGCGGGACTCTTTTCAGGTCGACACGTGCTGAAAATCAAGAGGAGACAAAAAGCCTAATTCCAGTTTCGAAAGATAATAGGGAGAGTGGTCTTAAATATACCACTGTTATCAAAACTGGATCGGAACGGACTAGACTATTTTTGTTTGGTTCATTATTAGATCGAGCTGGGTAAATCTTGCTTGTCCTCAAGCAAAGATCGTACTTAGGTACCGGGTTGGACTCTACTCTTACCTAAATGCAGATTAAGTTCCTAAAAGTGAAAATCTACATGAATTGCTTTAATCAAAAACTTCGAGAATCCTTTTGGTATAATTTAGACTTTCCTTGATCAATTTTGATTCACCGCACAAATTGACTAATCAAACTTCAAATTCTGAAATGTTTTAATATTTGCAAAGCTAATTACCCGAATTGATCAATATTTCATTCTTTCACTGAATCTATGCCCTCATTTGTGGTGATTTTTCCTTTTTAACCCCCCAAGCTTGGGACAAGCTTAGGTTAGAAAGTCGCGGATTTCATGTGTTGATATATGCAAGAGTTTTTGAAAGTTTTCGAGCTCAAAGGCATCTCGCCGGATTGTGCCAGTACTCTTTTTTTCTAAATTTGGGAGACGAGCTCAAAGGCGCCCCGTAGGACTTATCGCCAGTACTCTTATTTTCTCCATCTTTTCATTTGTTACATTTTTTGATTTGCATATACCATGAATACACACATCCAATGGTATTCATTCATACTAATGGATATCCCAATCTTTCCTCATTTAAAATCCCCATTTTCCTATTTAAAAGGCATAGTTCAGTTTCAAAATGGCTTTTCGATACAATTCAAGTTTTCATCTTTTCAATTTCTCAAAACATCCCATCTTGAGCAGTTCTTTGATCAATTATGGGGTTATTTCCAATTCTCAAGGTAATCCAACTCACAACCGAAAGTTTTCAAACAAGTCCCTAATCCTAGCAATCACACAAATTTATCACCTAAAAATGCAAAAATTTTGAAAAATAAACATGTCTAAATGCAGATACAGTTTTCTTCTATTCCACCCCCCCAAGTTTGAATGAAGCATTGTCCTCAATGCTTGAATTTACACAAGGAAAAAGTAAATAGAAGAAAATATGGAAACTTACTAGATCGTGAGCGAGGGATGAGGCGGGGGCGCCTCACTGATTGGTGGGAGGTGGATCGGGTGGCACTGGGGGAAGCACCCACTTTTGAGGTACACAGACCACGCGATCAAACTCTTGCATCAGAAGAATCCACAAGATTTCTTTCGAGTCCTTGATCGAGCACCCGATCGCGCCTTTGTGAGCTTTCAATTTCTCCAAGAGCATAGCAGTCCGATCAGGTTTAAGATCTGCACTTATGATCACAGGACAAGATTTATCTGGGTCCAGGAACTCATACCTGAGGTTAGCTGGCAGAGGCTTGAGCTCAAGAGTCAGCTGCTCTGTCTGGGCCTTGACGCGTCCCGCGTCTAGTTAGCTGACGCGTCCCGCGTGCGGCAGAGGCTTGAACTCATACCTGAGGTTAGCTGACGCGTCCAACGTGCGGACCTCGCGTTAGTTTCATCCGACCCGCTTCCTCTATTCTCCAGGTTCTTTGACTGTGGCACGCGGTCTATGCAAGATGCATGCGGTCCGTGTGTCAGTTGATCCAGGTTGTCACCCTCCTTCGATGCGGCCCGCGTGTCAGTTACGCGGCCTGGGTTCACATATTCTTCAGCAATGACTGCCGGTCGAGTCGGTTCGACGTGGCTAGGGTTCTCTTCTTCAGGTGGTGACGCGGGGCGCATGTCAGTGATGCGGCCCGCGTGCTTTGCGGTCTGGTCTGTTGGCTGGGCTGGTCCTTCATATTGGGTTCCACTTCGCAGGGTGAGTGCCTTAGCCTCTCCTCTAGGGTTGAGCTCTGGCTGGCTGGGTAGCTTACCAAGTTGTGGTTGGCTTGGGCCTGCTTTGTATCTCAATTGCTCCATCATCATCTTGCTCTGAGCAATCCGAGCAGTCAGTTGAGCATTTATTGATTGCATCTGCTCGGGTTCCTCATCCCATTCCGCCAGTGGGCAATACTCGTAAGAGTGCCTCCTGTCCCCACACATGACACATGGCTGTGGTTGATGGTTACTGACTGCCTTCACGCTCATTTTGATAAAAGCCTTCTGCATGGCCTCCTCCAGCTCGGCAGCTCTAGCATATAGAGCTGTGATCTGATCAGCTTTGGATCGGCCGCCTCCTCCAGCTCGAGAACTGTCGCGGCCAAACCACTGTTGGTTTGTCGCCATGTTGTACATCAGATCCATGGTGTCTTGAGCTCCTCAGATGGTAATCTCCCTTCGGAGGTGGTTTGAAAGCCAGCGTGTTCCTGAAAGAGAGAAAAATAAAATAAAATAAAAGATACAGATTAAAATCTAGATTAATTAAAATAAGCAAAAATCCAGAAAAGATAAATGATGCCGTCCCCGGCAACGGCGCCAAAAACTTGTTCGCACAAAAGTGTATCACAAAGTTTCACTACAGCAAGCTGTAGCTTTTAACCTTGATTTAACTTCCGACTAAGATTGCAAGTGCACAATCCTGGCGTATAGTCTAGTCAGGTATCGATCCACAGGACGGTTCAAAATCAAATCTGGAACTCTACTTACATCAATTAGGTACTAGAAGTTGGAAAAGGTTGGTTTGTTTGTTTAATTTCCTAAATTCAATTGATAACAGAAATAATTAAAATAACAGAGAGTAAAAGTTTGGTTTTATCAGATAGAGAAAAGCGTTTCCAGGGATTTCGATTTCATTATCAACCTTGCCTCTCGGTACCCACACGACCCGCGTATTTTCATACGCGACCCGCGTACTCTCATACGCAGCCCGTGTGGACCTCGAGTGAATGTAGCAGTTGTCTGTTTTTGCGTTGTTCTTTAGTGTAAGGGTTCATTGACCGAACCTATTGTTCCTAAACCTAAACTCTCGTTTGTTGGCTTAATAAACCTGGTATCGGAAATGCAATTTCACCTTCTTAGGTTTTTAATCTAAGTTAATTGTCTGGTTTACTAAAGGTAACCACTATCTCTCGATAAGTGGAAAAGTTCACCTCTCAGTTACTTTTTGGTCTCGCCTTACGGCTCGTAAACCTACCTCAGATACTAAGTTTGGTTGAAAGAAACATCAAGGCCAAATTACAAGAAAGATGCTGCAGACATCTAACAGTAGACAATCAAGAATTATTCAATCAACTTCAACAAAGCAATTAAAATACTACTCAAACAATTAAACACTAACATTCAATCACAAATTCAAACAACATGCATACAAAACAAAATATCAAACTACATCGTAACCCTAGAAACTAAGAAAACTACTCACACATAGTCAAAGAACAAATAACACAAATAATAGATGAAATAGTCATGACAAAACCCGAGATACAAAGAAGATCCGTGAAGAACTTTCATCTTTCGCTTCTCAACTTCGTCTCTCAGCTAGCTGTCAAGCCCAAACCCTAGAATCTGTCTCTAACTCTCTGGAATGTCGAATAATGAATAGCCTCCCCTTCTGTGGCAAGGGATCCCGTAATATAGCCTTTCTGGCCGACCTTTCCTTCATTGAGCCTCTGTTTCCTTTTCTGTTTTCTTTCCGGAATAGACTCACGCGACCCGCATGTAGTGGACGCGGTCCGCGTGTCTGTGCTCCTCGCGTGCAAATCTGGAGATCGCATCTGTGGTTGCGTCAGGGTTTGATGCGGCCCGCAGTGGATGTGACGCGACCCGCGTGTAATGGTCTCAGAACTTGCAATCTTCCCTGATTTCGCCGTTTTCTGCAAAGTAGACATAAAAACACAGCAGTACCACATTCTATAGATATTCAATGTATTTTCAATGTAAAAGACACGATCTGATGGTTTGAAACACAGATTTTGGAACAGAAATTGGTCGGATTTATAGGTCTAATATTGAGACATCACTGGGCATGCATTTTATCCTAGAAATTTAAGTAATCCCGGCCGATTTTTTATAAATGACTGTACTCAGTGGACCATCAACCAACATTTCATCAAGAGGTCATGTATAATTAATAACATTTTACTATATGAAATTTTTTCTGTTTGAGCAACTGATCGGGCCAAAACATATAGCAAAAATCCATATCTTTTATTGCGAAAAATGGCCAAGCGAATGCGAAGTAGCCATTTTCCCAATTTATTTACCTCAAACGTGTTTGTAGGCTATTTTGGCAGGTTTTGGAGAAAGTTGCATATTTAGGCCAAAAATGGAGCAAATGTGTCGAATTTGGGCTATTTCTGAAGTTAGCACCAAATCAGGGCACCGCTGGAAGCATGCAACACCTCACACAGAGTGCACAACATGCGAAATGGAAAAATTATAGAAAATTCGCTAAGTTAGGAGGTCGTGCATGCGGCATACATCTATGCCGCACGATCCGTGGACTTAATTCGTGGACTGTTCAGATTCTGATCAAATCTTCACCGTTGATGCTAATTTCGACAGAATTCTTCTAAAAGGGCGTGATTTCTTCAGAGCCAAGTTTGGCTTGCTATTTTTGGCTTCTATGCAAACTTGGAGTGCACTCCAAGTCTCTACCTTTTCCACTACTCCCATTACTCCACCTCTTGTAATAGGATTTAGTGTGCTTGTTTAATTGTGTTAAGTCCATAGAATTGATTAGCATCCTCATGCTAGATTAGGTTAGAGGGTTACTTAGAGAGAGGAGAGTAGTCATCAGAAGCTGAGCAAGAGAAGAAGGGCGTCATCTAAGGAGGCTAGGGTTCTTCAATCTTCAATTGGGTTGTAGTCTATGTTCTCTTTATTTTATTTTGCTATGGCCATGATGAATCCTCGTCCCTAGGGTGAGGATTTGTAATTGAATTCTTTGTTATGTTTTAATATATATTTACATTTTGTATATATTGATTTGTGTTTGCTTTATTATTTAAAATCCTTTTTATTAAGTCCTTGCATACATAGTTCTATCTACTATATGCCAATGTCCTCCACATACCAATAGGTGTAAAGTCTGAGAATCCCGGTGTGAGTGGGACACCTTCGTAAGAACTTCAAACACTTCGGCTAACGAGGCTTGGCAGCAGTTCAAAGACTAGTGTTAGAATTCAGGGGGCTCCCTTGGCAGGATATAATAGATTGGAAATTTAGGTTTTATTAGTAGATACTTAATTTAGGTAGGGTCTTTGGGATAATTAATTGAGGGGTAGAATAGGATATGAACAATTAGGTTTGTGTGAGAAAGTTAATTGCATACTTATAATACTCTGAACTATTGTCCCAAAAGCTGATCGCGAGATCGGAAAACCTTTCAGATCACGTATACAGAAACCCAGCATGCCCTGCGGGGTAGTGACAGTGCCGCATGCGGGGTAGCTGTGGGACAATTCTATGCCGCATAAGGGGTGATAGACCGCATGCGGGGTAGGAAGACGTCAGAGATATATATTTTGCAATTTAGAAGGAGAAAACCTGAACCCTAGAGAATCTCTATTTAATTATTTAACTAAAACCTTAGCACAATTAGCGCCTCTGCCTATAACTTTAGGGTATTGAACCCAACAAACTATTTTCAAAACTATTATAAAATTATTTTCTAAACTGTTTTTAACCAACCGGAGCACCTAGACTAGTGAAAAGTGTTTATAATCTAATACACTATCCCTGTGGATCGACACCCCAATTATACTACACGGTAGGATCATGCGCTTGTGATAGAACGTAAGTAGACATTAGGGTTAAAAGTATATTAATTTATACTAAAAGTAGTAGTTTAATTTGAACTCATCAGCAACATAATTAAGCAAATAAGAAAGTGCACAAAATCTGTTAATATAATCTTATTTAGATATAGATTCCATTAATTTGAACTTTGTTGCATATAATTAATTCATTTTGTCCATACATTTAGAAGTCATTTCACGCATCTAATATTATGTCTTTGATTTAGGTTGTTCCGTTTCAAATACTTTCAAATTTAATATATTTTTGAATAAATTTTTAGTGAATTATTTAATAACAAAAAAAATTTAACTACAAATAATTATTAATTATGATTTATGAAAAATGAAAAAACATTATATTTTATTCCGTGGTTCTTAGTTTAAAAATTATTTACAAATTTAGAACCTAATTGTGTCAATATCTGAAGTATTAGGTGATATATGTTTGTGTATGTTAAGATTAAACTTCAAGAATCATGCAAAATTCAAGACTTCAATACAATGTTATCAAAATCGAACCAGACATTGATCTGACAAACTTTCATATTGACAATTTATTAGTCGAGCCAGCAGGTCAAGCAGTTCAAATGTTAATTTTTAAAATAGTTATAATTTATTAATTTATAATTCCAAATTTCTAAAAGCTATTTACTATGGTATACTTGACATATGTCAAAATATCGGTAACAAGCTCAAGCTCACTAAAGAAGTGGAACTTTTTTTATCATAATTCTTCTAACAAAAAACATATTTCTTTCTACTTTTCGACCAATCAATAAGATCTGTAGAGTAGCTTTTACAAAACATTCAAATAATTTGGATATTTTATGTTGATTTACTCGTTTTGTTTTTGGGAAATTATTGATATTTTACCCATGTCGTGAAAATATTTAATAATATTAGAATATTGTCATGGTCAAAACAATTTTGGGAGGATTTATTAATTTTTTTAGTTAACAAGATTCAAATGTTTACTTGAAATCACACAGTCCATTTATTAATAATATTATTAAATTTAAAGTAAACATGCTGCACAGATTTCTAGAAAAACTAAAAAGTTAAAACTGCTGTATTGAAAGAAGGAAAATGATGAAAAGTACAAATTTTGTGTATTGATTCCTCTGGTAGCTCACACAAAGTTAATCACATTTCGATCTATACATTTAAGTCGAATGTACTTATTATCTTTAAATGTTATGGCATTTATCTTCTATATAGTGTTGGAAAGTCGATAAATTGATGAACCAACCAACTCAAGATATTTGAAACCCACCGGTCATACAATTTAAATGCATGGCCTCGCATAAAATTAAGTCGATTTTAGTATGCAAATGGTGTGATATGATCAAAACAGAGTTAATGATCTCATCTGAGCAGAGTTAATTTTGAAACACATTAAATGGATGATAAATTTAAAAACAAGTACAATCCACTGATAATATTTTAATTCGATAATATTAACTATGGTTATCAATTAACTTAAAAAAGAGATCCGATTTTATAAATATAAAATATATGTGATAAACCGGAAAGTATACCAAAGTATATTTTGACGCAATTAATTATGTTTTATCCTTTCATAAGTAACTATTTTAATTAGTAATGTAGGATTTAGCACCCAAATCAGGGACGAGACTGATTTAAGTTAGTTCATATTCAATGTACTAACATAATTAGTCGCGTATCTTATTTATCACCCAAATTATTCTGTCATATAATTTTAGAAAATTATATAATTTCCAAATTCATAATTAACTCTCTAATACTGTCCTATGTCTTGAGAATCCTAAGAGTGTAAAGTCTACAGAAATGCAACAATCAAGGCTCCAAATTTTACCTTATTTTTTTTATTATTTCTAGTAGCATTAAAAAAATTACATACGTACGCATTATAATTGTAAAATGTACAAAAATTATTAAGTTCACAAGCTAGAATAATTCGACTCATAATCCGTAATAATTATAATATATAAGGGCTCAAGATGTGATAAGCACGACTCCGATCTCTTCGTATTTTTAGTTTTTCCTAACATACCAATATTCTCACGTTTAGATAATTAGGACTAAAATGATATAATATTCACTTTTTCTTAAACAAAATAATAAAGGTTTATTATGAAATGCAAAGGCTCATTTAATAATTTTGAATTTTTTTGAAACCATTTAATTTATATAATGTATATTTAATATTGTAAATTAATTTTCAGACAATTTGTGGTTTGCTTGACTACGAAGCTAGTGGAATAAGGATAGGTAACACCCTGATGATGAACTCCCCGATAAAAATATTTCCAAGTGGCTTCCATTTGTTTTTGTGTGGTTCATGAAAGCGGAGAGTGAGATTATCAAGGTAACTATAAAGGGAAGCTAGGAAGACCGATATTTTTATTAAAACCCCCAAAAAAAAACAAATTATCAAATCTGCTCCCACTCCAAAGTTATAATTATTTCTACCCTAACCGCCCGTGGGCTGGGCGGTCCACTTTTTCCACCTGACCGCCCAGCAGCCGGGCGGTCCACTTTTTCCACCTGACCGCCCAGCAGCCGGGCGGTCCACTGTGCATAGCTGACCGCCCAGCCACTGGGCGGTCCAATTTCCATAGCTGACCGCCCAGCAGCTGGGCGGTCCAATAGTGTTTTTTTTTTTAAAGATTAGATTAGAGACAATATGAATATAAAGATGCTGAATTCTTAACGCTAAAAGTTCGAATTTTTTTTGTAAATATTAGTTAGATTACTTCTGTGAAGCATATTTATACTAAAATACGCTAAATTACTTGGAATTATGTTAAATTACGTTGAGTTACACTATATTAAGTTAAATTACACTAAATCACATTACATTACGCTAAAATACGGTAAATTACATATGAATAGGGACGATATCTTCACTGAAAAGGCGAAAAACGACGACGAAATGAAAATCTTAAGTAATTTACTCAATATGTAATTACTTAAGTGAGTTATACTAAATTACTCAATACGCTAAATTACTTAAGTGAGTTATTCTCAAGCTTTCCGAAAAGTGCTCATTTGCTGAAATCGGACACTAAAATACGCTAAAATATGCTAAAATACGCTAAATTACGCAATACGCTAAAATACGCTAAATTACTCAATACGCTAAATTACTCAATACGCTAAACTACTAAATACGCTACTCAATACGCTAAATTACTGAATACGCTAAAATACGCTAAATTACTCAATACGTTAAATTACTCAATATGCTAAAATACGCTAAATTACTCAATACGCTAAATTACTCAATACGCTAAAATACGCTAAATTACGCAATACGCTAAAATACGCTAAATTACTTAATACGCTAAATTACTGAATACGCTAAAATACGCTAAATTACTCAATACGCTAAATTACGCAATACGCTAAAATACGCTAAATTACTCAATACGCTAAATTACGCAATACGCTAAAATACGCTAAATTACTCAATACGCTAAAATACGCTAAATTACTTGGAATTATGTTAAATTACGTTGAATTACAATAAATTACGCTAAATAACAATAACTTCGCTAATTATGCTGAAATATGGTAAATTACGCTAAACTACGCAAAATTACGCTAAAGTAGACCGATTCTGTGCCATCTTTCATGAATCATAAAAAATAGTAAAAAAATTCCGAAAATAGTAAAAATTGGTATTCTACAAGTTCATTATGTAACTAATTTACTGAACTACTTGGATTGAATAATAGAAATGAAAATCTTAATCGGAAACTTCAACTCAAGTTTTGAGGCTTTTCCCTTTGTTTTTTGGTGATTCTGAATTTTGGAATCCGGCATAGCCCGGCATAGCCGGCACGGACGCATGCACATTTTCTCAAGCTTTCCGAAAAGTGCTCATTTGCTGAAATCGGACACTCGAGCGCCGTTTTATGACCGTTTGAAGTTTCGTCGTCGTTTTTCGCCTTTTCAGTGAAGATATCGTCCCTATTCATATGTAATTTACCGTATTTTAGCGTAATGTAATGTGATTTAGTGTAATTTAACTTAATATAGTGTAACTCAACGTAATTTAACATAATTCCAAGTAATTTAGCGTATTTTAGTATAAATATGCTTCACAGAAGTAATCTAACTAATATTTACAAAAACAATTCGAACTTTTAGCGTTAAGAATTCAGCATCTTTATATTCATATTGTCTCTAATCTAATCTTTAAAAAAAAAAAAAAAAAAACACTAGCGGACCGCCCAGCTGCTGGGCGGTCAGCTATGGAAATTGGACCGCCCAGTGGCTGGGCGGTCAGCTATGCACAGTGGACCGCCCGGCTGCTGGGCGGTCAGGTGGAAAAAGTGGACCGCCCAGCCCACGGGCGGTTAGGGTAGAAATAATTATAACTTTGGAGTGGGAGCAGATTTGATAATTTGTTTTTTTTTGGAGTTTTAATAAAAATATCGGCTAGGAAGAGCTTTAAATTACCAATACCGAATTAAATATGAAAGAAGAGAGAGAAAAAGAGAGATTGTTCTCACCTCAGTCATGGTTTTGAAACCCATCTCATCAAGTGTATCATTAATTATGTTTTATCCTTTTTCATAAGTAACTATTTTAATTAGTAATGTACGATTTAGGACCCAAATCAGGGACGGGACTAATTTATGTTAGTTCATATTCAATGTACTAACATAATTAGTCGCGTATCTTATTTACCACCCAAATTGTTCTGTCATAATAATATTAGAAAATTATATAATTTCCGAATTCATACTTAACTCTCTAATACTGTCCTGTGTCTTGAGAATCCTAAGAGTGTAAAGTCTACTGAAATGCAACAATCAAGGCTCCAAATTTTACCTCATTTTATTTATTTATTTCGAGTTGCATTAAAAATATTACATATGTACGAATTATAATTGTAAAATATACAAAATTATTAAGTTCATAATGATCCATTCCAGTTCATAAGCTACAAAAATTCGACTCATGAACCCAATAATTATAATATATAAGGGCTCAATATGTGATAAGCACGACTCCGGTCTCTTCGTATTTTTAGTTTTTGCTAACATACCAATAGTTCTCACGTTTAGATAATTAGGCCTAAAATGATATTATATTCACTTTTTCTTAAACAAAGTAATGAAGTTTTACTATAAAATGCAAATGCTTATTTAATAATTTAGAAATTTTTTGAAACCATTTAATTTATATAATGTATATTTAATATTGTAAATTAATTTTGATACAATTTGTGGTTTGCTTAACTACGAAGCTAGTGGAATATAGATAGGTAACACCCTGATGATGAACTCCCATATAAAAATATTTCCAAGTGGCTTTCATTTGTTTTTGTGTGGTGAATGAAAGCGGAGAGTGAGATTATCAAGGTAACCATGAAGGGAAGCTAGGAAGAGCTTTAAATTACCAATACCGAATTAAATATGAAAGAAGAGAGAGAAAAAGAGATATTATTCTCACCTCAGTCATGGTTTTGAAACCCACCTCTTCAAGTTCCTTCAAAGTGGGCTCGAAAAGAGGAAGATCGGAGAATGCATGATCTGTGAGGATACTACCTCCAAACTCAGCTCCTATTTGCTACTTTCACTTCTTCTTGCACTCTGCTCCAGTAATGTCGCCAATCTCAGATTTTGCTACAAATTTCTTCGTTAATCTCTTCGCCTTCTTGTTATGACCTACTTCTTCTTCTTCTGTTTCGAGGCATGGAACTGCCTTTACTCTTCATCTTTGTTTCGTTGGATTAGTCAGAGTGAGACTCTTTTCAGGTTGACACGCGCTGGAAGTCGAGAGGAGACAAAAAACCTAATTTTGGTTTCGGAAGAGAATAGAGAAAGATGTCTCAAATATACCCAATGTGCTAAAATATGATTTCTATGCGATATGCAGAAGGCCACCGCATATCGCATATACTGTATGCGACCGCATATGCGGATTTTTATGTGGACTTATATATGCAGATTTTAAAATGCGAATTTATATAATATAAACAAGTATGTGGAAATATGGAGTAAATACGGTATGCGATAATATACAGTATGCACTAAAACACGATAATATGCAGTAATATTCGGTATCATACAAACAAGTATGCGGTAATATGCGGTAATATTCGGTATCATACAAATAAGTATGCGGTAATATGCGGTAATATGCGGCCGAATATTAGATAAAAATATGCAGCTGAATTGCATATGCGGAACCGCATATTAGACCGCATAATGATTTACTATGCGGTTGCCAACCGCATACGCATATGCGGCCGCATGAACCGTATTTTGTTACATTGAATATTCAACTGTTATCAAAATCGGATCGGAACGGACTAGACTATTTTTATTTCGTTCATTGTTAGATCGAGCTGGGCATGCATTTTATTCGACAAATTTAAGTAAACTCGGCTGGTTTTTTCAAAAAGACCGTACTAAGTGGACCATCAACCAACATTCAATCAAGAGATCATGTATAATTAATAACATTTTACCGATATGGAAACTTTTCTATTTGAGCAACATAATTAAGCAAATAAGACAGTGTACATAATCTATCAATATAATCTTATTTATATATAGGTTTCATGAATTTGAACTTTATTGCATATAATTAATTTATTTTGTTCATACATTTAAAAGTCATTTCACGCATCTAATATTATGTCTTTGATTTATGTTGTTCCATTTGAAATATTTTCAAATTTAATATATTATTGGATAAATTTTTAGTAAATTATTTAATAACAAAAAATATTAAGTACAAATAATATTTAATTATGATTTATGAAAAATGAAAAAACATTATATTTTATTACATGGTCCTTACTTCAAAAATTATTTACAAATCTTGAATCTAATTTTATCAATATCTGAAATATAAGGTGATGTACGTTTGTGTATGTTAAGATTAAACTTTAAGAATAATGCAAAATTCAACACTTCAATACAATTTTATCAAAATCGAACCAGACATCGATCCGACAAACTTTCGAATTATCAATTTATTAGTCGAGTCAGTAGGTCAACTTGTTCAAATGTTAATTTTTAAAATAATTATAATTTATTAATTTATAATCCCAAATTTGAAAAAGTTATTTACTATGATATACTTGACATATGTCAAAATATCTGTAACAAGCTCAAGCTCACTAAAGAAGTGGAACTTTTTTTATCATAATTCTTCTAACAAAAAATATTTTTCTTTCTACTTTTCAACCAATCAATAAGATCTGTAGAGCAGCTTTTACAAAACATTCAAATAATTTGGATATTTTATGACGATTTACTCGTTTTGTTTTTAGGAAATTATTGACATTTTACCCATGTCGTTAAAATATTTAATAATATTAGAATATTGTCATGGTCAAAACAATTTTGGCAGGATTTATTAATTTTTCTAGTTAACAAGAATCAAAAGTTTACTTGAAATCACACGGTCCATTTATTAATAATATTATTAAATTTAAAGTAAAACATGCTGCCCAGATTTTTAGAAAAACTAAAAAGTTAAAACTGCTGTATTGAAAGAAGAGAAATGATGAAAAGTACAAATTTTGTGTATTGATTCCTCTGGTAGCTCACACAAATTTTAATCACATTTTGATATATACATTTAACTCGAATGTACTTATTATCTTTAAATGTTATGGCATTTATCTTCTATATAGTGTTGGAAAGTTGATAAATTGATGAACCAACCAACCCAAGATATTTGATACCCACCGGTCATTCAATTTAAATGCATGGCCTCGCATAAAATTAACTTGATTTTAGTATGCAAATGGTGTGATCTGATCAAAACAGAGTTAATGATCTCATCTGAGCAGGGTTAATTTTGAAACACGTTAAATTAATAATAATTTAAAAACAAATACAATCCACTGATAATATTTTAATTCGACAATTTTAACTATGGTTATCAATTAACTTAAATAAGAGATCCGATTTTATAAATATAAAATATATGTGATAAACAAGAAAGTATGCCAAAGTATATTTTGACGCAATTAATTATGTTTTATCATTTTCCATAAGTAACTATTTTAATTAGTAATGTACGATTTAGCACCCAAATCAGGAACGTTACTAATTTATGTTAGTTCATATTCAATGTACTAACATAATTAGCCGATATTTTTATTAAAACCCCAAAAAAAAACAAATTATCAAATCTGCTCCCACCCCAACTTTATTTTTATTTCTACCCCAACCGCCCGTGGGCTGGGCGGTCCACTTTCCGGACCTGACCGCCCAGCAGCTGGGCGGTCCGCTATAAAACCCTATAAAACGGGTTTTTCTCTCTCCTGATGAGCACAGTATTCATTCCCCAATCCCACAAATTTTTCAGAACCGAAAGAGAGAGCTGTCAGGCGATTTTGAGGCGATTTTGAGGTATGGACAGTAACAAACGAGGTAAGAAAGCGAGCAACCGAAATCGTGGCGTAGCGAGAGAAGGGTCAATTAGTGATCGAGGTAAAAATGAGGAAAAAAAATACAAGTGTCAAATATGTCGTGATTTTTTTAATTGTGAGACATGTAAGCTGGAGGAATGGAAGAAACGACATGTTCAGTATGAAATTTCAGACGATGACTTTGTGGAAAACCCCTACGGCTTTGGTTTGAAAAAGAAGAAAGTTGATCCGGAGCCTCCAGCATCGGACGATAAGTTTGTTCCGTGTACTGGTAAGGCTACCACTTCGTCTGCTGTGACTGATCCAGATCAAGCAAACTCTGATGATGACTTTGTTCCATGCACTTTCAAGGCTCGTTGTAAGAAGTAGATTTTTTAGGAATTTATGTTGTAGAATTTTTAGAAATTTATGTCGCAGACTTTATTTCATTAGTTTTGTGTTTGTTTATATTTTATGTTGTTAGTTTTTGTATACGTAATTAAGTAATAAAAATAACAAAAATGAAGCATATAAAATAATCGAGGCAAATAAAAAATTGCATAGTTCACAAACTACCAATTAGAATAGTTCACAATATACATCTAAAATAGTTCATAACATAATTTAACAAAACTTGGTAATCAGCGACGACGGCCGAACAAACTCAGAATACGACGTCTGGGTCTGGGTGCAGCTGGTTCTGCGGCACTACCGGATGTCTCTCCATGGCTACTACTGGTTCCTGGGCTTTCATGAGTGCGGCGGCTACTACCGGTTCCTGAGCTTTCACCCCTGCGGTGGCTACTACCGGTAGCCTCAGCAACAACTCTAGCATTTTCTCTTTCGTTGGCTTCGTTAATGGCATCTGCATTGCATTCCAGTTGAAATAAAATCAAAACAAAATATAAGTAAACAAATAAAATATAAGTAAATAAAAAAAATATAAGTAAATAAAAGGAATCAACCGTACCTGCTCGCTGCCTGTCAGTTGTTGAACGGCGGGCCTGATGTCCCATTCGCCTACCTTCCATCTCGTCCATGGTCATTACTTGACGCTTGTGGGGTCTTCTTCATTTTCTGATCCACCCGCTTGCGGGACAGACTCTATCACCAACATAGGGCGGCCACTGATACTGGTTGGGATAAGGATGGAAAGATGCACCCCAAGTACTCGCAAGGTACTCGGTACGGTACATGTCTGTGACATAATCATCCTCAGAGAAGTTTCTCTCCTGGCACACCGCCATAACATGAGAACAAGGTAGGTGGGCCAACTGGATTCCTTGGCAAGTGCATGTTACAGTATTGTCAGGTGCAAAAATAACAACATACTTGAACATCCTTTTCACAAACTCCATAGTCCCATCCGGTCTACGGCCGGTTGGAGCAAACTCATCTGGACAGTGCACTTCGAATTCCAATTGGTTATCCCCGTACGGGAAAACTCTCATAGCTGAACCTTTCTCCCTATGTCTTCTTAGTTTCCCCTCCACCCTTGTTGAAAACGTTTGATTCCTGGACAGTAATTCAGAAAATATAAGTCAACAAATAAAAATATACATACCTTGGCAAAATCTCTGAATAAAAATATACATACCTGGACAGTAATTCAGATGCTTTAACACGCCGTGCAACAAACCATGCATTTAACTTGTAGAAGGTGTCCTCCACAATTGCTGCCACAGGCAATTGCCGGCTCTGCTTGAAAACAGCATTCAAGGACTCAGACCCATTTGTGGTCATAATTCCCCATCGGAAACCTCCATCACGGGCTTGCAATATCTTCTCATATCGAGGTGGCTCAGCCAGATCGGCGGGATTATTTTTTCCCACCTTGAGTAAGTACAAATTTGCCTTTGGACAGTACTGCAAAAAAAATTCAGATGAGAAAACGTTTGATTAAATAATTCAGAAAATATAAGTCTCTGAAAATATACATACCTTGGCAAAATCTCTGAACATCTCTTCCACCCTTCTCGGCTTCTTCTTCTTGGCACCAATTCTGAATGTATCTGCAACCCATTTTTCAGATCCACAGTTCTTGTGTAGGTTGTCTGTAACATGTTGCATACACAGCCTGTGCACACAATCGCCGTTCGCTGTCGACCACCTGAAATCTGGGCGATCAAAAACATATTTGATTCCTTTGTGCTGGTCTGATATGACACAAAAGAACCGGTCGCCAACCACTTGTCTTCTTATGAACCTCATGAAAAATCCCCAGTTTTCCCCGTCCTCCTTCTCAACAATTGCAAAGGCCAAAGGCAACAACTGGTTTTCAGCATCATATGCACATGCGATCAGCAGTCTCCCGTCGTAACGGCCAGATAGGAAGCATGCATCCACACTGATGACCGGTCTAATGTATGACACAGCTTGAATACATGGACCGAACGCCCATGCTATGGCCTTAAATTGCAACGCGTTGTCGACAGTCCGTACGCCTATATTCCAACATTCAAACACAGTGCCGGGATTTGTACTTGTTATGGCCTGCAGCAATGGTGCAAGCAAGTTGTATGAACCATGCCAGCTACCGAACATTCGGCAAATCGCAAGTTCACGCCCTCTCCACAACCTATTGTATTTTGGGACGACATGCTTGTAAACGCGTCTGACATGTCTAGCGACCTCCTTAAGGCTCATCGATGGGTCCTCCTTAACGTCATTCTCAATTACATCGGCAATAAGTGAAGCCGTAAGATTTGCATGGTCTTTCCTTGATGACGCAGCCTTGCATGTGTGAGGTGGTTCACACTTCTTAATAATCCATGCCTCGCCCTTACCCACAGGGGTTGCATAGAGACGGAAGTGGCAATGCTCTTCGTCTTTACAAACAATTACTAACCTTCTACGGTCCCTTTTTTCAGTTATGCACTACCAGTTGCCGTGAACATGGACCTCATGTATTTTCTTCACAAGTTCATCTATGTTGGTGTAAACCTGCTGCGGAGCAAGCTCTTGATTGTACCTGACACGTGGCCCAAAAAATGAGATGTCTGCCTCTTCAAAAGCAGTGGTATCGTTGAATGTGGGGCACATATGCCTATCTGTCCGACCTCTAATCGGAAATCTGTCTTCCTTAGGTAAATAATCTTCATCACCTTCTGACAGGTTATCAGAATCCCAATCCCCTTCCCATTCGTCACCTGTTTCCAAATTTCCTTGTGGTACGGCATCGAGCTCAGCATCAGGGTCAAGGTCTCTCCGGATAGCAACGGGTGACACTATAGGTATTGATGGTGGTACAGATGGAAATCTGGGTTGGATTGGGGTTTCAGGAGGAGGTGGTGGTGGTGGTAGATCGGTGGTAAAATCGGGTACAAAATTCTCATAAACGGGTGATACGGGCGGTTCATAACTCAAGTGGCGGGGGTTGTCATACCTCGAGGGATGGGGGTTGTCATAACTATAGTGGCGGGGGTTGTCATAACTAGAGTGGCGGGGGTTGTCATACCCCGAGTGCTCACGACCCGAGTTGTCATAACCCGAGTGATCATAACTCGAGCTGTCATAACTCGAGTGACGCGGGTTGTCATAACTCGAGTGATCATAACCTCTATTTTCCCTAGATGTTCCAACCCCGGGTTCACGCTGAACTCTCCTGGAATATAAGTCCATTACCATTACCCCCTGTGTCTGAAAAGTGTTGTAAACACTCCTCCATACCGACTCATCAGTTATTGGATACCTGGTATAGTAAGGTCTACCACCACTTACTGTGTTAATCTGGGTAGCTAAATCTATATCACACCGGTTGGGGTTCACACCAATTTTTTCATAAACTATTCCCTTCAGTTCAACAAATGAGGTATTTTCATTTACCTCAAAGCCGTAGGCTGCTTCCTTGGTGTACTGTGCTCCCTCCGCACCCCGGGTAAACTTCCCGCCCACATACAGTGCAACCAACATATTTCCGTTCTGGAATTACTGTTCTGGAATTACTGTTCTGGAAATACTGTGCTGGAAATACTGTGCTGGAAATACTGTGCTGGAATTACTGTGCTGGGATTACTGCGCTGAGATTACTGTGCTGGAATTACTGTGCTGAGATTACTGTGCTGAGATTACTGTTCACCATCGCCTCAAAATCGCTGAAAAAATCGCTGAAAAAATCGCCTCTGACGGCTCTCTCATCTCTCTCATCTCTCATTCGGTGAAAATATTTTTGTGGGATTGGGTAATGACTACTGTGTTGCTCAGGAGAGAGAAAAACCCCTTTTATAGGGTTTTATAGCGGACCGCCCAGCTGCTGGGCGGTCAGATAAGGGTAGTGGACCGCCCGCCTGCTGGGCGGTCAGGTCCGGAAATTGGACCGCCCAGCCCACGGGCGGTTGGGGTAGAAATAAAAATAAAGTTGGGGTGGAAGCAGATTTGATAATTTGTTTTTTTTTGGGTTTTAATAAAAATATCGGCATAATTAGTCGCGTATCTTATTTACCACACAAATTATTCTGTCATATAATTTTAGAAAATTATATAATTTCCAAATTCATAATTAACTCTGTAATACTGTCATATGTCTTGAGAATCCTAACAGTGTAAAGTCAATCGAAATGCAACAATCAAGGCTGCAAATTTTACCTTATTTTTTTATTATTTCCAGTAGCACTAAAAAAATTACATACGTACGCATTATAATTGTAAAATGTACAAAATTATTAAGTTCATAATGATCCGTTATGGTTCATAAGCTACAATAATTCGACTCATGAACCTTAATAATTATAATATATAAGGGCTCAAGATGTGATAAGCACGACTCCGGTCTCTTCATATTTTTAGTTTTTGCTAACATACCAATAGTTCTCACGTTTAGATAATTAGGACTAAAATGATGTAATATTCACTTTTTCTTAAATAAAATAATAAAGGTTTATTATAAAATGCAAAGGCTTATTTAATAATTTTGAATTTTTTTGAAACCATTTAATGTATATAATGTATATTTAATATTGTAAATTAATTTTCATATAATTTGTGGTTTGCTTGACTACGAAGCTAGTGGAATATAGATAGGTAACACCCTGATGATGAACTCCTCGCTAAAAATATTTCCATGTAGCTTCCATTTGTTTTTGTGTGGTGCATGAAAGCGGAGAGTGAGGTTATCAATGTTGGCGCTAATAAACAAGTCTCAAACATGCAAATCCTGACTGAACTTCCCCCAAATTCATCAATAAGCTCCTATGTAAGTACCTTTAACTTGTTCTGAAATTACAAAAAAAAGTTAAAAAGCTTAATAACAAAGTTTTTTTTTATTGAAGGCCGGGGTACATTCCAGTATTTTTTAAATGTTATTCTCAAGAATTGAACATACGACCTCTCCGTAGAGAAAATTGAACCTGATAAAAAGCATGTTCCATTAAATCCGTATGATAATTTTCAGATTAAACAATATAAACACAATATTGATGAGTGGTCACTTCTCTGAATTTACAAATTAACTCGAGCTCAAAAATCATGACCAGATAATATGAAACTCATGAAACAACATGGCTCAGCATAGCCCACAACATTAAGCTGGGCAAAAGACTAGTCCTTAACCAGCCAACAATATTAGTTTTGAAGGAGTTGCAATAAATAGACTGTTGGTCCCGAAGGCATTTAGAGGGGGGTGAATACGGGGCCTTTTAAAATTTAAAGCTAAGTATTTTTAACTATCGTGTGTATAAGTTATTCTTGGCGGAACTCGAATAACGTTAAACTATGCAAGTGTGCGTAAAGGAAATAGAAGAGTTAAGAAATACTTGACACGAGAGTTGTGTACAAAGTTCGGCACTAACGCCTACGTCTTCGGGGCTTCGCGACCTTTGAGATGGTGCGTCTTTCCTTACCCAATGAGAAAGGAGTACAAGGTGGAACCAGTGAGTCCTTACAAAGCTTGGGAAGCCACACGGCCCGAGCACAAAAATGGCTCACAAGCACTAAAGGCTCAAATATGTAAATCAAACAAGAAGATCACCAAAGGATCACTCTACTTCTTACAAGAGATTGATTGTGGTTGAGTATGCTTGAAATTATAGTATGAATATTGAAGTTGTGTGCACAAGCAACAATGACTTTTTCTAGATCTGAAAGGAATTCGAAATATTGCAATTGTGGGCGGCTAGAGTGATAATCCAAACTTAGATTTTGCTTCTCTTTATAGAGAGCTGAGAAAAATTAGGTATTTGGGCTTAACCGTTGTAACGGTAGAATAACCGTTACAACGGTTAACTTCGAATTACAGGTTTGGCTGCTTGGAAAACCCTGCTCTGATACCACCCTAATGATGTCACACCCCCAAACTGGGAATTTCGGATTAAGGTATGATCAATTCCCACCCCGTATTTATTAATCAATAAACACGCAAGACTAAACAAATACAATATATAGCAAGAGCGGAAGCGTGAATAATATCAACAAAGCATAAGTCATATAATCCATAATAAACATACATACACATCTGTCCATACAATCCCACATCATACCAAAATATACAACCACTAAGGAATACGGAAAACATGATCTAGTGGATCCGGCGTAACTATAAAAAACATCCGGATCCATATATCATATCCAAAATCATTTACAGATAGGGTAGAAGATGTGAAGCAGTCGGGAATAGCTCCTGGCGTCCTATCACGGTGGAACACCAATCTCCGTACCTGAAATCCAACATCAAAAGGTGGGTGAACGACCAATCTCCCTGTATGTGACCCAGAATTATCCCTTCAGGGATCCTCTACGGTCAAAGCACTTTTAACTATCTCTACGTACAACTTATATAATTTTTAAATGTGTATGCCAATACAATAAAACTCTCTATTTTATTAACTATTAAAAAGGAAAAATACATATAATAGATGATGTTATCCATTGCAATTATTTTATTATGCCAATATGCAAAGATACTCGAAAACAAAACTTCAAAGAGAGTATTATATTTATATTCAAATCGGGGTCCAGTACCTAAGTATGTGTGTAGAAATTTAATATAATAATACAGACAAGATAAGCACCATGTGCCGTGCCAATCGGACCAAAGGTCCCATAAGATATAGTCCAAGTACTGTGATCAGGGAGCCAATGATACACGTTGCCTAGTGACATCGAACATTGACTCTCAAGAATATATAGCACACTAGCAGATGGATATATCTAAATCTCGTGTTTCTTACTCTAAATCGATTTTTCACAAACATGTAAAATAGGAGAAAACTACAAGCATGACGTAAAAATAGTTAATCTCTGTTCCTCATGAGCATAAAGAGAACTCCATTCGTCCGGCCAGACTAATGGGAAACCATACGCCACGGACTCTAACCGTTTACGTATGCAAACCTCCGGGACTCGAACCCATGATCCAACCGACACGGTCCCTGACCAAGCGGCACATCTCAGACCTGCCACAGTCTCATGATCAAAATCAAGAACTATGCAGTCTCGTATATGGCGAGTAGCTCCTAATGTAGGGGGAAACTCTCGAATCGATTTTGTACCCGGGCTCGAACCAGGGCACATAAATATAAAATGAAACGGATTTTTATATAGGCAACTATACATATAATACTCTTAAAAGAGCCTCCTGAGAGATCAAGTGATCTCTCAGCTCAGTGGCTATCGGGCCGACTCGTTCCATCCCAACAAGCCGGAACAAAGTCACTCAGTCCTTCTCTCAACGCTCACCAATGCACATGTACGACTACAGTATAATATATTATCCTCTATGAGAAGATGACAACTAATAGCCTAATGCAATATAATATCTATCTTTAAATTACCCTACTCTTAAAATACAGTAAATTGTGGTTTTTCAGGGTTTATGCATTTCCTACCTGCAATACAGAAACGACAAACATGCTCTACAGTTTTCAATGCAACTATTTAATTTAAATAAAGATGACAAGTTAGATGGGTTGACTCGTAAGAGTACGCCACGAAAAGAGTAATTCATATATCCCACACCTGAATCGTAGGCCAAAAGCAAACGCGCGCTAATCGCCTCCGTAATTCGCACGATCCTCGCTTGCTCCGGTACAGTCATTAGCGGGATCGGACCACGGGTCAGAATCGAAGTGGGTCTAATGACCTGTAATTCGCACGTAATTTAATTAAATTCTAACTAAGTACTCGTAACCCGTTTTCCCTCATTTTTACTATTTTAATTACGCGTTCGAACTTGATTGAGCAACTAAGGAGTACAATACTCAATCGGTTCAGTCAGTTCGATTCAGTTCTGATTGAGTGTAAGTATTTAGGTCTAATTTACTTTATTTACTTTAATGCAAAATACAATATTTATTATATTTTAATTTGAAGATAAATTGTTTAATAATTTCCTTCAATATTCAACGGCTCTACTACTTAATTATACGATAAAATACATAGGTTAGTTATTACTTTAAATATTGCGATAATTAATCGCAATTTAGTATTTATAGTGTAAAAATGTATTCACTAAGTAATTACCCTAATAACTAATTGAATTTATTTCTAAGTACGTATAATATAAAAATATGTTACTAGTTAATCGTTTTATAATTTCTAAATTTAGTCTTTTAGTTTAATAACTCGTACGTGCTAATTTATTTAAAATATACAAATATAACACGTTGATTATTTAATTATCCTACTTAATCAATTTTGTAATTGTCATTTATTAATTAACAACATATATATTTATTTGTCATTTATTTAATTATCCTACTTAATTAATTGTCATTTATTAATTAACAACATATATATTTATTTGTGTTTTTGTAACAATTAATTACTTAAAACTATTATTTTTAATTAACTACAGTATAATTAAATTAATTTAATTTAATGTGTTTGAGGATCATACGTTGCCCAATCGGATCATTGTATCTGCTCAAATTATGTTATGAGGCGACTGTATCCAGGGCTGTTATAATCATTTCCCGATCTTTAAGTTTACGTAAACTTCCAACTTTTAGTTTGACTTAATTTTAAATAAAACTAATCGTTGCTTGTTTACGTCCTTAGATTTCAACCCTTTTTATTTATGCCTTGACTTCGGGTTGAGCCCACCAAGAGGAGGCTCGAGACCCTAAGTAGTTTGTCACATTTTACTTTAATTATTTCGTCAAAGGTCCAAGTCAAGGGCCCAAATCCAACCATTTTCATATTCGGCCCAAGCCCAATTCAGAATTTTCATGTGTTATTTATTTTCAGTTTGGGCCGAGCCCAGGTCATTAACTCTGTGTTGATTAAATTTGCATACTATGATCCCTCAAACAACAACACGACAGTTGGCCAACTATCCGAATTGGGAAAATCAACAACCCAAAATTCGACAATTGCATTTCAATTCCTACGAGCCATCGCACAAAATCAACATGGCACAAGCCATAACTCAATCAAACAACAAATAGAAAGGGTGTGCTAAAATTACCCGATAAGGCTCCAACTGTCAAGAGGCAACAAGATCGACCAGTGATCACTCAAAAGAGAGCGATGTTTTTTTTAATATTTATAAACTCGGAAGTGCTATCGGTTCGGACTGCAAGCGCACAATCCTATCGAATAGTATATTCGAGGTCGATCCATAGGAAATATTGGTTCAGAATCTTGAACGATCAAATCACAATCTTTCGAAAGGCTAGACGAAATCTGAAAATTAAGAGTTGTTGTTGTGATCAATGTAAATTAGGTAACAATTAAAAATAATTAAAATAAAGATAGAGATGAGAATTTCTAGGGTTTCGGCACACCATTGCTACTCAATCCGCTTTGATAATATATTCCTGTCGGATCTGATTTCCTGTTGTTGTTTTATGAAAGACACCACATAGGTCACTGTGAGTTATTTTACGTAAGAATGACAGGTCTTTCATCGAGATTCTACATAGGACACTGCGAGTTATCTTACACAAATGACTGATCTCTTAAATAAATAAGTTACTACACATATCACTGCGATTTACCTTACGCAAATGATGGAACTTGGTTCGCATTTTGTTGTTCTGGTTTATGGTTTTCCCGCTAAGATTTTCTTCACATAAACCTAAAAGATCTCAACGAGGCTAATCCGTGCAACATAGTTTCTCTTACCATCAAAGTATTGTCACTACCCTAACGGATTAAACTAGATCATCGAAGTTAAATGAAGAGATAATAAATCACAAAAGTATTTCGATTAAACAACAAGAAATCTGTAACGCCTCTGAATCAGGGTAAAAATCTAATTAAAAAAATCTAAATTAGAACAATAAAAATGTATGTGTATAAATATATACCAGAAGACAACATATAAAAAGGAGTACGAAATAAATAACAGAATTGTATAAAATTGTAATAATGGATATCTAAATTCTGCATATAGTTATATTTAATGTCTAAATTCTGCACATAGCCCAATTTGAAAGCCCAAGTTAGAAAAAAAAATACAATCCTAAATTAAGCCCATGTCTTGTAATATAATCAACCAACCTCTCCTCTCTTCTCATTGCTTTTTGCTCCCTGTTGAAAACCACCCCAAGTAAGTCTCTCTCTCTCTTTTGAACCTTCTTGGCCGAAACCCCCCTCCTCTTGGCTTTGCTGCCGCCGGCCACAACCCCCTCTCTTCTCCTTGCCGCCGCCGACAGCCAACCACCAAGCCGCAGCCCTCTCCTCTAGCCCTACCCCTCTCTCTACTCTCCCCTCTCCCTTGAGCCGCCGGCCCCCAAAGACCCAAACCCGAAACCCTATAACCAAACCCGAAACCCCTGCAGCCTAGACCCGAAACCCTTAGCCTAGACCCATTAACCCAATAAGGTGAGACCCTAGATTCGAAATCTATTAAACCCTAACCCTAGACCCGAAACCCTAAGGTGAAACCCTAAAACCGAACCCTCTTCTATCTTAGAATTGATTTATTTTTATACAATAATCGAGATTATGACTCCATTTAAATTACCAAATTGAATTGTGGGAAGAATTGAGGGTGGTAGTTTATTAATTTACTTGAATTGTGGGGAAATGGGTTGGGAGATAGGAGTTGAGAAGTATATTGGAATTAAGGTGAATTAAATACTTGGGCATATCTTATAAATGACAAAGTCCTTAGATGCAATAAAAAAATAAGAACCTAATTAAGTGTATTTAAAACCTAGGAGTAAATCACGCGACGCTAGAAGACGCTGCGAATACGCAGGGTCCCAACTCACGCACAACAGCAGTTACTGAGAATACAGGTGCGGGTCCCTGGTCTTTTTACAAATAATAAGAAATGCGTGGATTAAGGTAGGTAATCCTTTTTCCCAATCTGGTAGATGAACTGCATGTTGAGAATGTCGAATTCTCTTTTGTTTTGTGTAGAATTGCATGTTAGGAACTTTTTGGATGCATTGATTTGAACTGACAGGATAGTGTGAATGTGAACAAGGAAAGCTTTTAATGAACTGTTTTAAATTGGGGCCATCCCTGTGTGGCGGTTCTGCATGTGTTTTCGAAAATCAGATTGTCCGTGTGTGGCGATCTGCCGGTTGGGTCCCCGCAACGACCCTTCCAGATTCGTCCTCGTGTGGCGACTCTTTGGGCTATCCTGCATGGGCATGGGTTCTCAGAGAGAAAGGCCGGATTATCCGTGTGTGGTGATCCGGAGTAAGAACAGAACAGAACAGAACAGAACAGCTCGTCCTCGTGTGACGACTCTCTAAGTTTTCATGTACGGGCATGGATTCCCAAGGGAGAAAGGCCGGATTGTCCGTGTGTGGCGAACCCGGAGTGTGAGAATTTTAAAGAGAAACAGGAACAGAACTGAGAATGTTTTGAAAGGATTGCATGTCCGAATTGATAGGAAAATTGGGGGTTATTTCAAAACCTTTACTTTTATGTTATTAGGGTATTTAATGCATTCATTTGTAAAAGCACCGGGCTGGAACTAAATCCCGCACTGAGAGATAGTTCGATTCTCTCACCCGTTTTGTTTCCACTTTTATGTGGGTTCCAGGAACTGAAGCTGAGGACCTAGAGGAAGGACGCGAGTGAGAAAACTAGCGGGAGTTATTTACTTAGCCACTATTTATTTAGTTTTCTGTTATATGAGCAAAGTACTGTACAGACGTGGCAGTGACTGTTTTGAATTGCCATGTCTGACGTGTTTTTCCCTTTCTATTGTGTGTGGAACTCATTTATTTACAATAAGTGGCTTGTTTGGATTTATTATTGATAATGTATGTGATGTGCTAATCGCCTTGCGCGTAAATGCGCGGCGGGTTGTCCGGGGGTGTGACAAAATCATAATCAACAGAAAATACATATATCAAAACATCGAGAGTAACAAGGTTTACTGCCTAGCCCCTAAGAAAGGAACTTACCCGCGGAACGGCATGGTTATAATCACTCCTCTCTTCTCACTTTAATCAAATCTAACCCTAATTACAAAGATAACTTCTTCTTCTGCCCAGGGGCCTTATATAGGAGTGGAGGGAGTCTGGAGTTGAGTAGAGGCTAAGAAACTGATTTGGATACAGCTGTCGGCAGTTATTCCCCAAGAGGCACCTTCGGTTGCGGTCAGTATCAGGTGATACGGTCCGTATTGAGACCTTGTCGCTAAGGGTTTTAATGCGTATCACACCATCTCCTGGTCCATATTAGGCTCGGTCCGTATTAGGCAATACGGACCGTAACAGAGACTTAGTCGATGAGCGTCGCTGATCCGATTCTTGCTCCATTTGATGCAAAATAGTCCCAAAACCTGTTTTCTGCAATAAAACATAAAGAATGGTGACAATAGCCTTTTTCTCTAATAAATTAAACATAAGTGTGAGAAAATATGCAAAACTTAAGTCAAAACCCTACGTAATTCATCAATATTTTGACTCTGATGAACCGGTACCAAAGAGGGGTCGTCTCGCCTTCGCTCGGTGATACCAAGGCGTGCTCATCGCCTCATTGCCGGCCGCCAAGTGAAAAAGCCACCAAATCGACGCCACACCAGGTAGCACCAGCCAGCACAACACCGAGTACCAAAGAAAAACACCAAGTCTCGGCCAAATCGCAACCCACAACCAATACACCACAGACAAAAGACAAAGGGCGCGAGAAAGAGAGAGATTTGTAATTCTCGATAAACAGCAGAGAAAACCACAGCCACAGGAAGGAGGGCCTAAAGGCAGAGAGAAAAGAGAGCAAGGGAGAGAGGGGAGAGTGAAGAAGAGAAAGAGCGAAAGAGAGAGTGGGGTAACGGAGACAGCGAGAGAAGGGAGAAAGAGAGAGTGTCCGAAAGAGAGAGAAACAAGGAGCAGTATAGGAAAAGCCACGGACCCCAAACCATTTCAAAACCCAATTTCACAAGATTAAAATCCGATCTAACGTAACCATACGTGCAGCGAGTCACATTCGAATTTAACAATTGTAGTAATCCATTTGATTTGAAAATGTGCAAGTTTGATGTAAATCACATCTTATATAATTCAGATTAATTCATTGAAATTATAAATATCTATTTTCCTTGACAGTTAAATTAAATAGTTAATTAATTGTAATTTTTAATTATTAGACTGTTTGACCCTAAAAAGTCCGGATTTAAAAAAATGATATAAATAAAATAATGAAAGAAATGGAGGGTGCCATTTAAGGGATAAATGGAGAGAATTGAGCATATTCATTTATATGAGATTTTGGAAATATATGTATGCGGTTTGGGTGCCAAGCTTTGACTTGAATAAATTGGTCAAGGCCAAAGTCAAATAACCCAGCCAAATCATGTTCAATTGATTAAAGAAAGAGGCATGGCCAAATTGATTTTGGCAGCTGCTTCAGTTAATCCAAAAAGAAAAAAAGCATGCCGAACCAAATTGAATTAAAGGGCTGCTACATAGGCCGAATAAAAATAACAGATATTGGTTCAATGGCCCATTCGGATTGCATGGCCCAAATTGAATGAATAGAAGATGCTCTAGAATATACTCTAGATATTTTTGCTCCCATGGACACATGTCACATGACCAATGAAGATACTAAAATGCTAGGAATATTCTCTTCAAGCTTGAGGGATAAGCATGACCACTTGGGTGCATCTAAACATTTGGATGAGAGTTAATATAAAAGAGTGGTGGGGATCATGCCAACAAGGCTCCTTTAAACCCTAGACTCTACCCCTTGCCATAGCCTATATAAACTCCTCATTTGAAGATGAAGAAAACACCACAAGAGAGACACAATAGAGAGACAACCCACATATACAACATATACCAAACACAACATATAACCTCCACAAGACCGAAATTTTCAGCACACCTACAAGGCCGAAACCTCTTCCTCCTCTACCAAAATTAAAAATAGAAATAGGTAGAGATTAGGATTTTGCAATGTAAAAGCTCAATGGAGCTTGATGTTCATGTATGTTAATCATGAAGAAATAAAGAGATGTTCTTGCTTTGAGATTTTCTTTCTTTCCCTCTTATGCAATTGGAGCTTTTATTTGTTAATCTCTTCCTTTTCTCCTTTCTTTTAAATTTCGGTTTTTGATGAGGATTGAGTGTTTCTAATTCATATGAATGAGTTTAGAAGCATGAAATCATATAAATAAATAATCTCCTTTTATATAATAATCAAATATTATATTAAAAGGTTTAAAAATAAAAAAATGAAATAGAGGAGGCATTAATAGCTTTTATGGCTAGCTTTCAAGCCTATGATTCTAAACAAAAAATATGCATATGTAAATATTTGTGATTTTCTTGCTCCTCTTTGTCTTCTTTGCCTCCTCTTCCCTTTTCTTCTTTTCTTTTCCTTTTCTTTTCTTCATTTTATGTTGCAAAGAAAAAGGATGAAAACACACAATTACACAAAAATATATAAAAATGATATATATTTAAAGTGACATTTTGTATTATAAGAAATATAAAAGAAGAAGATACTAAAAGTTGATGTTTAACTACATCCTTTTAAATATCCAATTCTTGCATAGTTCTTTTAATATAAAATCAACTAAAAGTGCAAAAATAAATGAAAAAGGATTTAAATAAAATAGGGATTGATGTTTAACTACATCTCCTTATTTATGTTATTTTTTTGGACTTTTTAAGGACCTTAATGCATAAAAGAGAAATAAGACAAGTAATGCATGAAAGATTGATGTTTCACTACATCTCTTTCTATATTATGAATTCTATTAATCTTTAAAGGGCCTAGATGCATAATTGTTGAAGAAGAGAGCACATAAAAAGAGGGAAATAACCAATCCCAATGAAATGATGCTCAAGGACCTTCACATAATTATGCAAATGACATATGACCTATATGCAAATTCGAAATGGTATTGGTAAGTGACATATTGTGATACCAATGCCTCTTTTGATTCTTGATCTTGACACAAGGGCTTAGATATAGTCTAATCAAACCAAATACCACGTGGTACCAGTGTACAGTACCAACTATGTCCAAATTAAACCTATACTGGTACAGTACCAGTCCCAAAAATGCCTCAAATGAAACGATTGGCCAGTGCAGGCTGATCTGAAAACCAAATTCAAATTATGTTTAAACAGTCAGATAGAGGATGAAGAGACGATCATTTTATACTCAAACTTTGCATTTTTCTGATTTTTCTACTATTTTCTAGCCATTTTCAAAGTTCAGGTTTAAAAACAGAAAAATCAGCATTTAAACAAAATGAAGCATGAGGTCACTAAATAAATCATGCATGTAGTAGAGACCAAGATGAACATTTCCACATAAAGAAATCAAAATTTCGTGCAGCCGATTGCTCATAGCAAAAATCGCAAGTTAATAGCAGCAAAATAAAAAACTGATGCCCTTCTGCTAGAAAATTATGGTGGAAAAATAGAAATAAAATTGATAAAAATGTGAAATCTGGACAATGACTGCTTAACAATATAAAGAAGGCATCTGTGCACTTAAATCAGGCACTCATGGAGAAATAATTGAGTATTAAGGTGAGATTTGAACCCTCAGCTTCATGAGCTGCACTATAGAAAATACTGACAAGTACCCCTCTTTGAAAATTCTTAAAATGAAAGGTATAAATGCAAATGTCTCAAATTCACTCTTGAACTGCTCTCTGTTAATCCCTCTTCAAAACCATGGAACCAAATCATTCAATGTTAAGTTTTACAGGCTTCGAATCAGTAATACAAAATCCAATTTCCTGCAAAAGAACAAGAAGGAAAAAACCAGTAAATGAATTGTCATATGGTCATAATTTCACTTTACTGTTCATCATAACCTCCCATGGCAGAAAAATCTGATACTTGACCATTTGGTAGATCACCTGTCAAGCTTTAAATCCATATAAAGAATTCCTAAAATGGCCAAGTGGATAAATCACAATGAAAAGGCAAAATCCAGAAAATTGTAAAAATGTGTAAAATTGCTGCTCAGGTCATCACTTCGCACCATTGATTGGCATGGCTAAGCATCATAAAAAATCATGAAAACTGTCCGACTCATATTCTTGATGACATAGAACAAGACTGTGAAGTTTCATCCAAAACCTTCAAGAGAATTGAAAGATATCAAGTCTCAAAAATCAACCAAACTGGTAAAACCGCACATGCGAAAGGATAAATGCACACCCTTGAAATGAATGCCAAATAAATATATATGAAAATGTAGTAAATTTCCCACATGCCCTCTAGATCTAACGTTTCATGCTTGCAGGTTAAAATCAATATATCATATGATCAAATCCCACGAAAGAGGAGTCGTTGCCGTTGACTTAAAGCGGTGTTGAAAGCTGACAGAAGTCCTCCTACAATCTCAATTCGCAAAAGAATCAAGTCGAAACCATGAATAGCATGAAGGCAGCAGTAACGAGAAGCCCTCAGCACAGATCTTGAAGGCCCAATGCAAACCCCAAAGCCTTTCAGCTTTATAAGAAGGCCCTTGAGAAAATATAAAACTTCACAAATAGGCCCTTCTCAGTCCTTTTCAAGCATAACTTTTTCATTCCAAATCCAAATCAACTCAAATTACCTCCAAATGAACCCAAATTGAATCCTACATGTTTCTAAACCAAAATTGAGCATGTCCAAGCATCAGCCAAATCTTGAAATAAATACCCTTTTAACCTTTTTTATTAACGAAAATGTAAATAAATATGTCATAAATCAAATGTAAATAAATGATGTACATACACTTCTCAAATATCCAAATTCTTATCTCAAAAATATAATTTTAATGAGAAACCACATACACATGTATCCGAATGCATAGAAAACCAAATCAATACCAGAATCTATACATGAGTCCCATTTTAGCCCCTTTATTCAATTCACATAAAATAGGCACAAATCCCGGAATGGACGAGGTATTCAGTATGACTTGGAAGGGTCATCTGATGTAATTAACAGCGGGGGCTTGTGTCCGCTGGGAGTTAAACGTCCCCACAATCAATAAACTCTCTCGATAGACTCATTATGAACAGTAGGTCTATCGAGGGTAAACCAGAAGGAACTGTAGAAAGAAATGAATGTTTCAAGTTCGATGTTCTCCTCCATGTATTGAAAACCGAGAGCATTGAACCATGAGACATTTAACGCATGCACACACCTTCCAACCCACTGTGCAACTTTCTGCGCCCTACAGGTTTTGGCACGCCCGGTGGGACATTCTCCTCCTCACAGGTTCGGGATCCGATACGAAGATAAAGGGAACATACTCAAGTAGCCAATGACTTCAAAACACTCAAACAATAAGTCATTGGACCGCTTGAGTTATGTCATTTCCTTTTGTAATCGATATCGACGCCTATAGATTGAATAATCGGGCTAACACTCATGTATAAGTTTAAATATGAAAATTGACTAATGAAATTTTGAGTTTTGCTTGTTTGCAGAAATGGCTTACACCGCAATCAACACTCGCTCTTTTGCCCAAGTTGCCAGCCTCCCAGCTGGGGAGGAAGTTGTTTATTTCGGGACTTTCGCAGTCCCTGTTGATAAAGTCAGGGCATTTGAAACCCCTGTTCCAACTCCAATGAATGAACAGCTGTCCCTTGGGTCTATCACCGAGGAGGAAGTAGATGATGATGAAGTATGTTACTTTCTCACCCCTAAGGGGATGGACGGCAAGACGTTCATTCCCCTCTCCAAAACTAGGCGCGCAAAAAGACGCGCATCTAAGAAAATCAACCAAATTCCCGTGACCCCTCTGTCGGTCACCAAGAAAAGAAATCTCCAAGCCTACCAGGATGAGCTGGTGGCTCAATCAGCCCTTCCCGTCCGCAACTCATTCTCCCCGCTGAGGATAGTGAGGAGAAATTCTTCTACTGCACACATATGTGCAGCAGGAGAAATCCCTCAAACCATCTCGTTCATCCATAAATCAAAGAGGATGAACACCAACCACAAAATGGTTGATGATACTGTTGTGGCCATTCACAAGGCCCACAAACAGCTTCGCATGTTGAAGCAGCGCCGGAGTCGATACTACGTACATCCTGCGCAAGAAACCTCTACACCCACTTCCGTCAAATCTAGATTGACGTTTCTAGTCCAAACGCTGGGGGCATCTAGTAATGCCCAACCATCAATTAAGTCGAGGCTGACGTTTCCAGCCTCCAAACCTAAGGCACACAACAACGCCTTCTTCTCAAAACCAAAACCAAAGTTTTCAACCTTAAGGCTGGGGGCACCTGATGGTGCCTCGTTGAAACCAAAACTCCGTCGAGAGATGCGTGCAAGAACCTTTCAAAGCTCAAGCAATGAGGGATCAAATCAAACCCCTCAAATTCTGAGAAGACCAACCAGTGTACATGATAGGTTGGGGGCACGAATAAATCCGCACCCCTCCAACACTGGAAGTTTAACAATAGTGGCGCCAAATGCCACTCATAAGAAGTGAAGGGTCACCAAAACACACCCTAAGTAAGAAGGAGAAGCGACGGTCTTCATGATAACCATTAATGAAGACCTCGAAGAGGAAAATGACCATCCTGGCGAACCCTCCAACCCCACTGTATGCATGGTGAGAAAAGGGAAGGACCCCATCGTCGAAAATACTAGTGACGATGAGGAGGAGTCTGATGCTGCATGCCTTCCTCCCATAAATGCCAAACCCAAAACCGTGACTAGCTCAGATGCGGGTCATATGGACGGATCAACATTAGGTAATTTCCATACCGTCTTGGCAACTTCCCTATGTGCTGGTGAAAGTCAAATCGGTGCACAAACGCAAGAACAAATGTTATCCGCCTTTAACCAAATGCAAGTTGAGATACAAAATCTTAGAGCTGAAGTACATCAAGCCCACGAAAGGAAACAAAGGTTGATAGCTGAGATCCGAGGGAAAGGCCTCGCTAGCTCTGAACTCGAAAGAGGAGAAACATCAAATCGGTCCAGCCCCATAAATGGGCTTGAAAGACCAGAAAGAACAAATACCCAAGGATCACGAAGAGTGCATTGGGAAGATGAAAGGCGAGAAGCCTCCCCAACCTTTACTGCGGTTGATGTTCAAGAAATGATCAGCCGTCAGTTACAAGAAATGGGGATTGCCCCAAAACAAACAACACTGCGAATAGGAAAACCATATCCTCCCGAATTCGATATACCGAAATACCCCCCAACATACACCGTTCCCTTATTCTCCAAGTTCTCGGGAAATGGGACAAACGAGACGGGACCCGGACAACATATCAGCCACTTCATGATTCAATGTGGAGACTCATCAAGGGAGGAAGCATTCCTCTGCAGTCAATTCGCTAGAAGTCTTTCAGGACCAGCGTTTCAATGGTATTATTCTCTAAAACCAGGAAACATGAAATCCTGGGACCAAATGGCGCGTGCTTTCATAGATAGGTTCGCCACTGCGAGCAGTCCAATAAGACTTGCTGATTTAGCATGGGCCAAACAAGGGCCAAACGAAACTCTTCTGGCATATATCAACCGCCGGAGAAATATGAGCAACAAGTCGAGCCATTCTATACCCGAAAGGGAGGCAGTTGATTTGCTCATAAGAGGTACATCCGACAAAATGAGAGAAATGTTAATCGTTGCCAACCCCAACAATTGTCAAGATCTGGTAGACACCGTATCTAGATTGGGGCAAACAGATATAGAAGAGAAGTCATCGACTTCTTTCAAACCAAGAAGATATTTTCCAAAGAAAAAAAGAATCAAAGACAGTATACGCTGTCAAAACCAACAAGGCCAATAAAACCGAAAACAAGGATTCTGACTCTTCTGACGAGGATGTGAGGCAAGTCGATAGCCAACCCACTCAACCAGTTCCCCGCGATAGCCAAAATAGTCGTTACTCCAAATTGTTAGAGGAACGAAGGAATAAGAAGTACTCTTTCAAAAAGGAGAAAACGGCTAAAATATTCAAGCAAGCCTTGGAAGATGATATGGAATTGCCTCCAAGCAAACGCCCCGATTAGGCAGATAAGGTTGATCACCCTAACTATTGCCCATACCATAGGGTGATAAGTCATAAGATAGAAGACTGTTGGGTCTTTAAAGACCTGATAGAAAGAAGAATTTAAGAGGGTCGCTTGCAGTTAGCGCCAAGCGCCGTGCAACAACCCGCACCTCACGAGCAAGTTAATGTTATCTCTCATGTTGAGGTGATTGAAGAAAAGAGGGTTGAAAATCCCGCAAATAAAACATGGGAGTTCCACCTCTCTAAGAAAACCAAAAAGTTGCTGAGGCAGCTCCTGAAAGAGCCTCAAGTCAAATGGGATAGCAACTTAAACCCCACAGTACCAAGGCCCCCAAAACGGGTCATTCATCGCAAGCCAAACAAGAATGGTAGCCAAAAGGGCAAGAAGTCGCCCAAACCAGCAGAGTAGCCTACACCTTCTGAAATTCAAAAGCACATACAAGCTTTAGAGAATCATAAGCAAAGTACTCCGCTACCGTTGACCCTCTTAGACTTCTTAACAGAAGATGTATTGGCCGTAATGTTGGGCCTCTAAACCGAAAAAGGGGAAACAAGTAAAACCCCTCAAGAAGAAGAAAACAATGATGATGACCATGAAATATGCAATGTGGTCGTCTATGGAGGAAGTTCCTCAAGTGACTCAGATGACGGTGAAGTCATCGTTGTCAAAACCAAGAAACCTGATTACCAAGCAGTGCTTCGCTCGGGTACGAATATCCCTGAGCACCAACCACCACAAGAAGATGAAATTGGGAGGTTGAAAGCTAAGGCAAAGGGAAAATAACCCGTTGTACAAGATGAACCAGCGCCTAGAAAATATATGGTGCAAGATTACAATGTCCTCGCTCAGCTTAGAAAAATACTAGCTGCAGTCAGCGTGTTTGACATTTTGATGATGCCCGCTGAAGTGAGAGAAGTACTCATCTATGCACTTCAACACCCAGAAGAATTCCAAGTGCACTTCGCTGAAAAGAAGATGCGAGAAATAGCGTTGGTGGACAACAAAAACCTAACTATCACCTTCAATGACGATGATTTGCTCATAGGCACATCTGATCACAATAGACCACTCTTTCTCACTGGTGAGTGTGACGGCCAAAAGGTAACCCGCATGCTAATCGATCCAGGCTCCTCCATTAATCTGATGCCTAAACGAACTTTAGACCGTCTCATTTTGAGCACAAAGTTATGCGTCAAAGACAAAATCGCCACCCATGGCTTCAATTATAAAACAGAGTAATTGATGGGGGCAGCTAGCCTGCCTTTCAAAATTGATAATACAAGAATGGATGAAATTTATGTCATCGATGCCAAAAAGACCTACGATGCCTTGATAGGTCATCTATGGCTACACAAGAACAATACCGTTCCCTCAACCTTGCACCAATGCCTAAAATATGTGAAGGATGGCGAGGTCAAGCAAATCGATGGAGAAATAAAACCATTTGAAGCGCATGAAAGTGGGTTGAAAGATGCAAAATACTTCTTTGGTAAACCCACCAAAAAAGGTAAACATCCAAAGAGTCAACAGGTTATGAAACCTGTGCTGTACAGAACAGATACTGACTCCTCCTTAAAGGAAAGGATGCAGATGAAAGCAGAATCCTCTCATCATACATAATCCCTTCAGAAGATGAAGAAGAACTGGGTCAATCCTCTCCGATGATTGAGCGAATACTCGAAGACCATTTCAAAGACCTCACACCTAGAGAGGTAAAACAAATTCAAGAACTGAAAATATCCATAATGTTGCCCAAGGAAAAGATCACTAAGACCAGAACTATCAAGTATGGCCCTATTATACTCTATCGGGTCTCTGATGGTAGAAACAACTCCTCCCTATTAAACAAGGATAAATGGCCTATGAGAGATGAAATCCTACATCGCAAGATAAGATGCTTCTCTCTCACCATGGTGTTCTGAGAGGTTAATCAGAATCCTCAAAACCATGAGCCCAATGTCAATTTGAGAAAATGCTGACTCATCGCGACACCATGATCATAGGTCCTGATGAAAATCAAGGAATACTCGAGGTCTCGGGTATGAAGAATCCAATGTCGGGTTCAACGATACCAAGTTCATCCCTGTATAAAATTATAGAAATATTGGGTCACCTACATGCGACCTAAACGAAATACAAAGAAAGGCTATCCATGCCAACTTAGAAATGGCCTTATGAAGTGATCACAAAAAGGGCGCAAGATGAGCTGTGAAAGAGGTGCTCCCCACCTAGACGGTCAAAACCAAGCCAACCTCTGGACGCTTCTCCAAAGGTGCATGAGACACAATCTCTTCAAAGTTTGTTCGGGCAAATAGAAGCCCTAAACATCTGCTCTGACCATAACCAAAGTAAACCAAGCAACGGCAGAAAGCAAGCAAAGGATTCGATTGCGATCGATGCCATAGATATTCTTTCGCAGTGCACAACCGGGAGAAAAATAGAACATGGAAATGATGAAAGATTCTTCGATTGTTATTATACGCCTTGCAAGCGCGATATTGAAGCTGAAGAGAATGAAAGGAAATACAAAGAAGGAAGAAAAGAAGAAACAAGCCTTCAAATCCAAAAAGAAGAAAGGCGGAAGCTCTAAATCAATGCCCTTGAAGAAGTCGCGTAATGATGCACTAACCGACTCTTATCAAATCGAAGTCCTGTTTAAGCGTTCTCAAACCTTACGCCGATAAAAGGTTCCATTCAAATCAAAGCCCATAACTAGGCTTTGTTCAAACCGAAGCCCATGGTCAGGCTTTCTTCAAACAAAACCCATCAATCGGGTTTCTATCAAACCAGATCCCGCAATAAGGCTCCATTAAGTCCGAAGCCAATGGTTAGGCTTTCTTTAAACCAAACCCATTAATCGAGTTTCCATCAAATCAGTAAGAGAGAAAGTTTCAAATCCCATGAGCGGGCCTTCCTAAGCTTATGCGCATGAGAGGCTTTCTTCAAATCCAAACCTATGAATCGGGTTTTCTTCAACTCATGCCTATGTTAGGCTCCCGTCAAACCAAAACCCATGTTTAGGTGTCTCGAAACCTATGCCCATAAGAGACTTTTCAAATTTAAACCCATCAATCGGGTTTCCATCACATTGAAGCTTATAGAGAGGCTTCTCAAAGACCCAAAAGAGGAACTTCCATTAAAATAAGGCGCATGATCGAGCCTTCTACCAAGTATACCAGCTCGGCTCCCTCATCCCTTTTTCCTTGTACCAGTTGATGCTGCGGCAGTGCCTAATATGAGTTTGCTCCTGCCCCAGACAGCTTCGAGGTTCCCTTCGTCCAATCAAGCTGCTGAGTATTGGAAACAAGCTATAGCGCTTACTCCAAGTAATTATATTGAAGCACATAACTCATCAACCTGAATGCTGAATAAAAAAAATGAGAATATCTATTTAATACATTGAACCTCTTTTTGTTCTTTGATTTCTAGAAGAAAAAGAGGTAAAAGTTCATATTCCAACGAATCACACGTAGAGATATTGATAATACTCCTCGGACGATTGGAATTGTTCCTCGATGTCATTCCAGATCCTCTCAATCTGGCTTGGAGTCCAGCACCTAAGTTGGGTTCCTATTAAAACCAAGGCCCATGGTTAGGCCTTTCACCCAAGCCAAAGCCCAACACGGGCTCCCATCAAAACCAAGGCCCATGTTCTGGCCTCTCGTTCAAATCCGCGCCCAAGATGGGATTGCATTAAAACCAAGGTTCATGTTTAGACCTTCCATGCAAATCAGCACCCAATACGGGCTTGTATCAAAACCAAGGTCTATGGCTAGACTTTCTACTCAAATCCGAAAGCACAATGCCAAGAAGAGACATAAGTCAAACGAAATCTTCTCTTAAACTCTACTTCACGATCCCCAAAACTTAGAGATCGAATTCCACAAATATCTAAAATTCCAATAAAACCCAAATTCTAATATCCACAAATAAAACATTCCAAACAAAGTCCATAAATATCCAAAAACCTAATATAGCCTAAATTTCAATATCCATAAATAAAATATCCCAATGAATATGCATAAACAAAAACCTCTACAAAAAAAAAAGGACCAAATCGCGGCATGAGTGAAATTGTCTCAAGCGAAAAGTGAGGTCCCCCGACTACCCACAAAATCCAAAAAGGCCTCTCGCCACAAAATGGGTTTTGTTAAGTTTGTACCCTTAAACAATTAACACTGGCAAAGTTTGTCCAGCCAGTTCTGAATATGGACAAACAAGTTTTATATTTTGTACTTTAAACAAAATATGGGCTTTGGTGTTGTGCCCATTTGAAACAACTATCACTGGTTTTGTCTTTCCTCCCAGTTCAAAAAAAGGAGAGACAAGGTTTCTTCATTGTCTTTTAGACAATGGAATGCCTAATGATGATATCTCAAATAAAATCAAAAGATTAAAGAAAGTGGTCGTTTAGACTATTTAAATTCTAAAGGCACAAAATCCCTTTTAAAACAAAGTTTTCAAAAATAATGGTGTTCGCATTTCCTGCGATACCCTCGCCTAAGGATTGATGCCATATAGGCTATTCAAGAAGGCACGAGAGGAGTGAATAAGATGCCACCCTCAAACAAGTGCATGCATGCACCTAAATCCCACCATAATATAAAAAAGAGTAGAGAGATGTAAGGCCCACAAAGAAAGCCTCACGCATAAAATGGGCTTTGTCAAGATTGTGCCCTTAAAACAATTGTCACTGGTACGCTCGTCTAACCAGTCATCTAAAATGACGAGCAGGCTTTATATATTTGTGCCGAACAAAATAAGGCTTTGATGTTGTGCCTAGGCCAAGTGAGCACTAAAACAATTATCATGGCCCAAAATAAAAGAAGCTGAGAACCCAAAAGTAATAACCCTAATCGGGTTCTCGCCAAACTAATCTCTGCAGAAGCAAGCCTTGAACCAAGTCAACACCCATAAATGATAGACTTATAGACCAATGCCCCACGGGCCACAATCCAATCTAGAGTTTAAGAACAAGAACCCTCGACTCCAAAGACTAAAGCCCACGATTTGGCACTCCTCTCTACAATAGTTCCACCGATAACAATTGGGGACTTCTCAAGCTGGATTTAGAAAATTAACCAGCCTTCCAACACAAGTCCCACAAGTGACAAGCAAATACCATAAAACCCAAGCATAATTTGGCATACCCTGTTGATATACGTCCCACGGGTGACATCTGAACCTAGAACCAGAAAATACATTCCAGGCACTAGAATGAAACCTACAACAAGCAAACTAAACTTCACTCATAAGAGAAGCGTCGCTTCACTATGTCGCATCAATCTCATGGAGATGCATAAACATCTAACCTTAACGGGTTCCGTATGACCAATGAAGCCTCTGAGCAGAACGGTTCTACAAAGTCATACATACTGGTGTAGCCTTTTTTGTGGGGGCAGCATGAATGAAAATTTGACCTTAACGGGTTCCATATGACCGGTGTTACCCTTAAGTGGGACGGTTTTTACGTAGTCATACATGCTGGGGTAGCCTTTTTTGTGGGGGCAGCATGAATGAAGATTCGACCTTAACGGGTTCCGTATGACCAATGAAGCCTCTGAGCAGAACGGTTTTACATAGTCACACATGCTGGAGTAGCCTTTTTTTGTGGGGGCAGCGTGCGTGAGAATCAGCCTTAACGGGTTCCGTATGACCGGTGTTACCCTTAAGTGGGATGGTTTTTACGTAGTCATACATGCTGGGGTAGCCTTTTTTGTGGGGGCAGCATGGATGAAGATTCAGCCTTAACGGGCTCCGTATGACCGGTGTTACCCTTAAGTGGGACGGTTTTTACGTAGTCATACATGCTGGGGTAGCCTTTTTTGTGGGGGCAGCATGAATGAAAATTCGACCTTAACGGGTTCCGTATGACCGGTGTTACCCTTAAGTGGGACAGTTTTTACGTAGTCATACATGCTGGGGTAGCCTTTTTTGTGGGGGCAGCATGAATGAAAGTTCGACCTTAACGGGTTCCGTATGACCGGTGTTACCCTTAAGTGGGACAATTTTTACGTAGTCATACATGCTAGAGTAGCCTTTTTTGTGGGGGCAGCATGAATGAAAATTCGACCTTAACGGGTTTCCATATGGCCGATGTAACCTTAAGTGAGACGGCGCATGACCAAACCCAAGCCAACTGAAGACGTTTGATCGCTTAGAACCCGATTGAATGGATGCAGAAGGTTTGAGGTACAGCTTGAGTCCAATGAAGATGCCTTGTCGCTTAGAACCCGATGGGGGAGATTCAGAAGATTCAGGATTAAACCCTGACTCTGACAAGTATATCTGGTCGCTTAGAACCCGATTGGAGAAAACTTGAAAGGTTCAAGAGAAAAACCGAGCTAAGCGAGTTTATCCGATCACTTAGAACCCGATTGGAGAAGGCTTGAAGAGTTCGTCGACAAAAAAGAGAAAGAAGGAGAATGAGGAAGAAAACTGATCTAGACGAATTTATTTAATCGCTTAGAGCCCGATTAGAGAAGATTCGAATAAATCAACCAAAAAGAGAATAAAGGAGAAAGCCAAGTCAAACAAGGCCATTCAGTCGCTTAGAACCCGATTGGAGAAGGTTTGGAAGGCTTGAGAGAAAACCCGAGTTGGATGAGTTTACTTGATCGCTTAGAACCCGGTTAAGAAAGATTCGTAAGATTCGGTCACCAAAAAGAGAAAGAAAGAAGGAGAATGAGAAAGAAAATCGAGTTGGATGAGTTTATTTGATCGCTTAGAACCCGATTAAAGAAAGCTCAAAGAATTCGGCCCCAAAAAGAGAAAGAAGAAGAATAAGGAAAAGAATCAAGCCAATAAGTTTATGTGATCGCTTAGAACTCGATTGGAGAAAACTTAGAAAGTTCGATTCCAAAAGAAAAAGAAAATCACAAAAAGAGACATAAAGCACGACGATCAAGCAAGGTGTAGCCACCGCAAGAACACCCTGGGGGAAGTCAAGAATCCCTCCGGTCCTGTGATTAAGCACGCATGCTACAACCTGATCTGACTCTGCATGGAAAATAAGGAGTCAAGAGGAGAACACATCGAATTCATCAGACAATGAAAATTGTGAGTACTACTTTGTCCTTTGTTCTCCTTAAAATTTCTGAGTTTATTTCTAAAGCAGTAGAGAAAATTTAATCTGAGAAAATAAAACAAAGCAACCTGCAAATAGAAAATCATGAAAGTTGTTTGTAAAATGAAGCTGGAAAGAAATTTGGACAAACTTTGAAAATTTTCCAAGAACATTTCATAATATTTTGAACAATTTTGACTAATCCCATATTAAATGAAAGAAGTCCCTTACATAAATAGCTTACTTGATATGTTTTGTATAAATTCCTTAAGATTAAGGGTGTTGGGATATATCTTTCTTTTTATAAATTGATCTCGGAAAATATTCAATTTCATATAAAAAAAAACACAAACGCATAAAAAAAAGAAGTGAAGGAAAGAAAAGGAAAAATTGTGAGGAAGAAATAAAAAAAAAGGAGAGAAAGATAAACAATGAAAAAAAAAATAGGAGTTGTTTTTATCGACACACTACTCCGCTGATTTAGACCTGATAAAGTTCCTGGGTGCATTCGTGACGCATCACCCCATGTTTGTATCCATGCAATGGAAAGGTTTTAAGTCATGAGTATGCATAGCACCCTATTCTACGTGGTAATACTAGGATGAGTAGGGAAGAGTCTCATTATGTCTATTCCAGTAAATAAAATTGAACAACTTCCCGAGCATTGATATATAAAGAAAATGATAAATTGTAACACCTTTAATCCAAGGAATTTTACGAAACATATTGACTAGGCTTTTTATTTAAGGGACGTTGAGTAAGATAATTTGTGGGATGAACATAAAATTTCTTCCAAAGTATAACCTAAATGTTCTTCCAAAATTTATAAATTATGTCCAAAATTTCATGATTAAATCTCATTTCTGTGAACATCTTTAACAAATTTCTTATGCGGATTTGCTTAAAGATAAGATAAAGAAAATTCAAACATGATAAATATGATAAATGCAAAATGAATATCCAACAAAAATAAAGTACTGTAAGATTTGGATACTGCCGAAGTTTGGAATGTTTTGATTACAAGATCCACAACCTCGTCGTGGATAAGAAGGAATCCAAACTGAAAGCAAAAGCGAAGAAAGGTGCAAACTCCCACCTTCCCATGAAAAAAGCGCAAAAGCCGGCTAGACTCGTGTTGGGTGAAAAGAACTCCTGCACGATCAATCAAACAATGAAGAAGCATGGTCCGAAACGACCTTAAACTACCCCAATAGTCCAAAAAGACTTTAAACTACAGCCCAAAACCAAGTCCCAACCAGGCGTGGTCTGAGAAGACCTTAAACTACAAGCGTAGGTTTGAAATGACTTTAAACTACACCAATGGTCTAAGAAGACCTTAAACCACATCAACAGTCCGAAAAGACCTTAAACTACAACCAAAACCAAATTCCAACTTGACATGACCCAAGAAGACCCTCAGATACAGCCAAAACCAACCCTGGTTAGCCAAGACCCCACCGAGAAGCACACGAGACAAACTGGATCAAAACCCGAGATTATGCCTACAACCAAAAGGCCATTTTATCTAAACCCTCAATTTTGCAAGTTACCCGCATGATTCCCATACTAGATCAGAGATAAAGTTCCCCTGTCTGTAATCCCTCCTCGGTTAGACAGGTTTTCCCCATGAATGTGAGTTTAGAGTATAGTCATTGTCTGAAGCCCCAATGTATGAGCAAGGGATCAATTGCTCAAACAAACCCCGAAGAACGTACATTCAACCCTCACCCAACCATGCAAGTATTGGCAAGATGAGATAAAGATAACATACCTTTTAAAGTAGATGTGATCGAAGAAGATGATCAGACCCGCTTCCGAGCTCAATGCCCAATGTGGAGTTCCAACACCTGAGATTCAGGCAAGAAAAGCAACTCAGAAAGAATTCCATAAAGTTCAAGAGGAACACTGGGGGCACCTGGCTAAGCTGTTCAATCCTAAGGTCTTCGCACCTCACCCAGGTGGGGGGCATTTGTTTGACCCTAAAAAGTCAGGATTTAAAAAAATGATATAAATAAAATAATGAAAGAAATGGAGGGTGCCATTTAAGGGATAAATGGAGAGAATTGAGCATATTCATTTATATGAGATTTTGGAAATATATGTATGCGGTTTGGGTGCCAAGCTTTGACTTGAATAAATTGGTCAAGGCCAAAGTCAAATAACCCAGCCAAATCATGTTCAATTGATTAAAGAATATACTCTACATATTTTTACTCCCATGGACACATGTCACATGACCAATGAAGATGCTAAAATGCTAGGAATATTCTCTTCAAGCTTGAGGGATAAGCATGACCACTTGGGTGCATCTAAACATTTGGATGAGAGTTAATATTAAGGAGTGGTGGGGATCATGCCAACAAGGCTCCTTTAAACCCTAGACTCTACCCCTTGCCATAGCCTATATAAACTCCTCATTTGAAGATGAAGAAAACACCACAAGAGAGACACAATAGAGAGACAACCCACATATACAACATATACCAAACACAACATATAACCTCCACAAGACCGAAATTTTCAGCACACCTACAAGGCCGAAACCTCTTCCTCCTCTACCAAAATTAAAAATAGAAATAGGTAGAGATTAGGATTTTGCAATGTAAAAGCTCAATGGAGCTTGATGTTCATGTATGTTAATCATGAAGAAATAAAGAGATGTTCTTGCTTTGAGATTTTCTTTCTTTCCCTCTTATGCAATTGGAGCTTTTATTTGTTAATCTCTTCCTTTTCTCCTTTCTTTTAAATTTCGGTTTTTGATGAGGATTGAGTGTTTCTAATTCATATGAATGAGTTTAGAAGCATGAAATCATATAAATAAATAATCTCCTTTTATATAATAATCAAATATTATATTAAAAGGTTTAAAAATAAAAAAATGAAATAGAGGAGGCATTAATAGCTTTTATGGCTAGCTTTCAAGCCTATGATTCTAAACAAAAAATATGCATATGTAAATATTTGTGATTTTCTTGCTCCTCTTTGTCTTCTTTGCCTCCTCTTCCCTTTTCTTCTTTTCTTTTCCTTTTCTTTTCTTCATTTTATGTTGCAAAGAAAAAGGATGAAAACACACAATTACACAAAAATATATAAAAATGATATATATTTAAAGTGACATTTTGTATTATAAGAAATATAAAAGAAGAAGATACTAAAAGTTGATGTTTAACTACATCCTTTTAAATATCCAATTCTTGCATAGTTCTTTTAATATAAAATCAACTAAAAGTGCAAAAATAAATGAAAAAGGATTTAAATAAAATAGGGATTGATGTTTAACTACATCTCCTTATTTATGTTATTTTTTTGGACTTTTTAAGGACCTTAATGCATAAAAGAGAAATAAGACAAGTAATGCATGAAAGATTGATGTTTCACTACATCTCTTTCTATATTATGAATTCTATTAATCTTTAAAGGGCCTAGATGCATAATTGTTGAAGAAGAGAGCACATAAAAAGAGGGAAATAACCAATCCCAATGAAATGATGCTCAAGGACCTTCACATAATTATGCAAATGACATATGACCTATATGCAAATTCGAAATGGTATTGGTAAGTGACATATTGTGATACCAATGCCTCTTTTGATTCTTGATCTTGACACAAGGGCTTAGATATAGTCTAATCAAACCAAATACCACGTGGCACCAGTGTACAGTACCAACTATGTCCAAATTAAACCTATACTGGTACAGTACCAGTCCCAAAAATGCCTCAAATGAAACGATTGGCCAGTGCAGGCTGATCTGAAAACCAAATTCAAATTATGTTTAAACAGTCAGATAGAGGATGAAGAGACGATCATTTTATACTCAAACTTTGCATTTTTCTGATTTTTCTACTATTTTCTAGCCATTTTCAAAGTTCAGGTTTAAAAACAGAAAAATCAGCATTTAAACAAAATGAAGCATGAGGTCACTAAATAAATCATGCATGTAGTAGAGACCAAGATGAACATTTCCACATAAAGAAATCAAAATTTCGTGCAGCCGATTGCTCATAGAAAAAATCGCAAGTTAATAGCAGCAAAATAAAAAACTGATGCCCTTCTGCTAGAAAATTATGGTGGAAAAATAGAAATAAAATTGATAAAAATGTGAAATCTGGACAATGACTGCTTAACAATATAAAGAAGGCATCTGTGCACTTAAATCAGGCACTCATGGAGAAATAATTGAGTATTAAGGTGAGATTTGAACCCTCAGCTTCATGAGCTGCACTATAGAAAATACTGACAAGTACCCCTCTTTGAAAATTCTTAAAATGAAAGGTATAAATGCAAATGTCTCAAATTCACTCTTGAACTGCTCTCTGTTAATCCCTCTTCAAAACCATGGAACCAAATCATTCAATGTTAAGTTTTACAGGCTTCGAATCAGTAATACAAAATCCAATTTCCTGCAAAAGAACAAGAAGGAAAAAACCAGTAAATGAATTGTCATATGGTCATAATTTCACTTTACTGTTCATCATAACCTCCCATGGCAGAAAAATCTGATACTTGACCATTTGGTAGATCACCTGTCAAGCTTTAAATCCATATAAAGAATTCCTAAAATGGCCAAGTGGATAAATCACAATGAAAAGGCAAAATCCAGAAAATTGTAAAAATGTGTAAAATTGCTGCTCAGGTCATCACTTCGCACCATTGATTGGCATGGCTAAGCATCATAAAAAATCATGAAAACTGTCCGACTCATATTCTTGATGACATAGAACAAGACTGTGAAGTTTCATCCAAAACCTTCAAGAGAATTGAAAGATATCAAGTCTCAAAAATCAACCAAACTGGTAAAACCGCACATGCGAAAGGATAAATGCACACCCTTGAAATGAATGCCAAATAAATATATATGAAAATGTAGTAAATTTCCCACATGCCCTCTAGATCTAACGTTTCATGCTTGCAGGTTAAAATCAATATATCATATGATCAAATCCCACGAAAGAGGAGTCGTTGCCGTTGACTTAAAGCGGTGTTGAAAGCTGACAGAAGTCCTCCTACAATCTCAATTCGCAAAAGAATCAAGTCGAAACCATGAATAGCATGAAGGCAGCAGTAACGAGAAGCCCTCAGCACAGATCTTGAAGGCCCAATGCAAACCCCAAAGCCTTTCAGCTTTATAAGAAGGCCCTTGAGAAAATATAAAACTTCACAAATAGGCCCTTCTCAGTCCTTTTCAAGCATAACTTTTTCATTCCAAATCCAAATCAACTCAAATTACCTCCAAATGAACCCAAATTGAATCCTACATGTTTCTAAACCAAAATTGAGCATGTCCAAGCATCAGCCAAATCTTGAAATAAATACCCTTTTAACCTTATTTATTAACGAAAATGTAAATAAATATGTCATAAATCAAATGTAAATAAATGATGTACATACACTTCTCAAATATCCAAATTCTTATCTCAAAAATATAATTTTAATGAGAAACCACACACACATGTATCCGAATGCATAGAAAACCAAATCAATACCAGAATCTATACATGAGTCCTCTTTTAGCCCCTTTATTCAATTCACATAAAATAGGCACAAATCCCGGAATGGACGAGGTATTCAGTATGACTTGGAAGGGTCATCTGATGTAATTAACAGCGGGGGCTTGCGTCCGCTGGGAGTTAAACGTCCCCACAATCAATAAACTCTCTCGATAAACTGATTATGAACAGTAGGTCTATCGAGGGTAAACTAGAAGAAACTGTAGAAAGAAATGAATGTTTCAAGTTCGATGTTCTCCTCCATGTCTTGAAAACCGAGAGCATTGAACCATGAGACATTTAACGCATGCACACACCTTCCAACCCGCTGTGCAACTTTCTGCGCCCTACATAGACTAATTAATTACATTTAAAATTATGGATTATAACATTCTCCCCCCTAACAAAAAGTTCATCCCTAACGGTCAAGACTGTACCGTGATCACTCAAAAGAGAGCAATGTTTCTTTTAATATTTATAAACTCGGAAATGCTATCGGTTCGGACTGCAAGCGCACAATCCTATCGAGTAGTATATTCGAGGTCGATCCACAGGGAATATTGGTTCAATGCTTTGAGCGATCGAATCACAATCTTTCGAAAGGCTAGACGAAATCTGAAAATTGAGAGATGTTGTTTTGATCAATGTAAATTAGGAAGCAATTAAAAGTAATTAAAATAAAGATAGAGATGAGGATTCCTAGGGTTTTGGCACACCATTGCCACTCAATCCGCCTTGACAATATATTCCTGTTGCGTCTGATTTCCTGTTGTTGTTTAATGAAAGACACCACATAGGTCACTGCGATTTATGTTACGCGAGAATGACAGATCTTTCACCGAGATTCTACATAGGACACTGCGATTTACCTTACGCAAATGTCTGATCTCTCAAATACCCCAAATTACTACACAGATCACTGCGATTTACTTTACGCAAGTGATGGAATTTGGTACGCGTTTTGTTGGTCTGGTTTTTGGTTTCCCCGCTAAGGTTTTCTTCACATAAACCTAATAGATCTCAACGAGGCTAATTCATACAAATAGTTTCTCTTACCATTAAAGTACTGTCACTACCCTAACGGACTCAAACTAGATCATTGAAATTAGATGAAGAGATAGTAAATCACAAAAGCATTTTAGTACAATAATAAGAAATCATAATCAACAGAAATATATATATCAAAACATCAAGAGTAACAAGGTTTACTGCCTAGCCCTAAGAAAAGGAACTTAGCCGCGGAACGGCATTGTTACAAGCACTCCTCTCTTCTCAATTTAATCAAATCTAACCCTAATTACAAAGATAACTAATCCTGCCCAGGGGCCTTATATAGGAGTGGAGGGACGTCTGGTGGTTGAGTAGGGGCTAAGAAACTGATCTGGAAACAGCTGTCGGCATTTATTCCCCAAGGGTCGCCTTCGGATACGGACCGTATCAAGTGATACGGTCCGTATTAGGACCTTGTCAGTTAGGGTTTAATACTTCCAGCGCTATCTTCTGGTCTGTGCTAGGCCTGGTCCGTATTAGTCAATACTGGCCGTAACAGGGACTTAGTCGATGAGCGTCGCTGATCCGATTGACCTGATTCTAGCTCCATTTGGTGTAAAATAGTCCCAAAACATGTTTTCTGCAATAAAACATAAAGAAGGGTGACAGTAGCCTTTTTCTCTAATTAATTAAGCATAAGTGTGAGAAAATATGTAAAACCTAAGCCAAAACCATACGTAAATCATCATTATTTTGACTCTGATCATACCGCCGGAGCAAATAGCTCCGGATATCGCTCTCTGTTACCACCAAAAAGGTATAGTACAAAGTTTCAGTACAGCGAGCTGTACCTTTTAACCTTAAATACACTTCTGGTTCAGACTGCACGTATATAATCCTACCGCGTAGTATATCGTCGGGTATCGATCACAGAGACGGTTCAAGTGTTATCCGGACTCTACCTAGGTTAATTAAAAATTAGAAGTTGGAAAATGGTTGATTTTGGTTATTTAATATTCCTACAGATTCAAAGCAGTAGTAAAGTGCAAGAAAGAAGATTAAACTGGTTTTAATCAATAATAAAAAGCGTTCCCAGGGTTAAGACTTCATCTCAGTTTTGCCCTCTGACTGTCCTGTCCGGGCCGTGTCATTTCCTACACGGGCCGTATCAGTCTACACGGGCCGTGTCATTTCTCTACACGGTCCGTGTCAGCCTCGGGTTAATGCAGCAGCTATTGTTTCTTTGTATCGTTCCTTTGTGTAGGGTTCTACTGACCGGACCTAATGTTTTTGGACCTCAACTGCCGTTTGTTGGTTCATCAACTTGGTACGGAAAATGCAATATATGCCCTCGTCGGGTTCTAGACCTCAACTTTCGTGTGTTGGTCCCTACTACCTAGTTGCTTGATTGGTATACTAAAGGTAACTCCTATCCGCCGATAGAGAGTAATTTTCGCCTCCCGGTTACTACTTGGTTTCACCTTCCGAATCACAAATCCTACCTCATGTACTTAGTTTGGTTGAGAGACGTTAAAGGGCTATAATGCCTTCTAGATGTGAGCATTCATCTAGTAGCAAACCAATTTAAGTCAAACACTTCAATCTAAGCAATTAAAATACTACTCAATCAATCAAACACAAACTTCAATACAAAGATTCAATAACTAGCATGCAAGACAAAACATTCGATTACATCAAAACCCTAGAAACAAAGTAAATTACTCACTCATGGTTCTAAAACAACAAATACAAATAAAGATAGAGTTGATCATGACAAAACCCAAAGTGCAAAGAAGATCAATCGAAAGTGCAAGAAATTCGCTTCTCCAATTCGCCTCCAAGCTTAGCCGCCAAAGACAAACCCTAGAACGTGCTCTCATGTTCCAGAATGACCTTTCCTGGAGAGAAATCCCGATTATATGCTCATTTCGTCGACCTTCCATCAATAGCCTTCTTTCCAGATTTCTGGATCTGTTTCCGGATTTGCTTGACACGGGCCGTGTCAAATCTTGTCCGGCCCGTGTGACTTGTGTTCCTCAAGTGGTCGAGTCAGCGGTTGTATGTGGTCGGATCAGCAGTCGAGTCGAGGTTGACACGGCCCGTGTGGAATGTGACACGGCCCGTGTAGAGACTTCTTGATTCTAGATTTTCTCCTCGATTTCGCCCGAATCCTGCAAAATAAGAATAAACTTGCAGCAGTACCACATTCTAAAGATATTCAATGAAATACAACTGAATTAATGATTTAAAACACAAGTTTGGTACAATTTGAAGGTCGAAATATAGATAAGTTTGCGAGATATCAAATTCCCCCAAGCTTAAATCTTACTTGTCCTCAAGCAAAGATCCATACTTAGGTACCGGGTTGGACTCTAGTCTTACCTAAATGCAAGTTATGTTCCTAAATGTAAAAATTTACATGAGTTGCTTTAATCAAAAACCTCGAGAATCCTTTTGGTATAATTTGAATTTTCCTTGATCAATTTTGATTCACCACACAAATTAACAAATCAAACTTCAAATTCTGAAATGTTTTTAATTCTTGCAAAGCTAATTACCCAAATTGATCAATTTTTCATTCTTTTACTGAAGCTATGCCCTCGTTTGTGGTGATTTTTCCTTTTGCCCCCTCAAGCTTGGAACAAGCTTAGGTTAGAAAGTCACGGACTCAGTGTGTTGATGTATGCAAAAGTTCTTTTCTTTTCTAAGTTTGGGAGACGAGCTCAAAGGCGCCCAACATGACTTATTGCCAGTACTCTTATATTCTCCATCTTTTCGTTTATTTCATCACTTTATTTTGTTTTATTTTTCACATACACCATGAATACACACATCCATTGGTATTCATTCATACCAATGGATATCCCAATCTTTCCTTATTTAAAATCCTCATTTCCCTATTTAAAAAGGCACAGTTCAGTTTTAAAATGGCTTTTCGATACAGTTCAAGTTTTCTTTTTGTCAAGTTCTCAAAACATCACTTCCTAATCAGTTCTTTTATCAATTATGGAGTTAGTTCTAATTTCTCAAGGTCATCCCAATCACAACCAAATTTTTCATAAAAGTCCCTAATTTAAGCAATCATGCAAATTTATCACCTAAAAGTGCAAGAAAAAATAAACATGATCTAAGAAAAGGTAAATTTTTTTTAAAAATGACCTAAATAAAACCTAAGATACAAAGTTCTCCCCCCCCAAGCTTAATCTGAGCATTGTCCTCAATGCTTCAAGACAGATAGATAGAAAATAAAACCTGGGGAAAAGAAAACACACCTGATCAGTAGTCTGGAGAAATTGTGCACAGACCGTGTGAGTTGGAGTGCGGTCCGTGTGCCTTGCTGAAATTTGAAGGCCAAAAATTGATGGCTGAACCTGTCAGCTTCCCGATCAAGTACCTAATCACAGCTTGCTGAGCTTTGAAGTCCTCCAAGAATGTAGCAGTGCGATCCGGGTCGAGGTTAGGAATGAGAAATTTCGATTCTCGTTTGACCTGTTTTGGCTGAGCCTATGCATGGACTGTGTGCTCTATGTGCGGTCCGTGTGGAATCTTCTCAGATGGGAGTGCACGGGCCGTGTGCGGGATGTCCGGTCCGTGTGCTGGTTCCACTGGGCCAGTTGTAAATGAGTCTGCCACACACACCTTCCCTTGAGCATCTTTCTTCTCCTGCAATTCGGACAAATAATCAGGGTAATTTTTAAAAGAGTTACCGTATTGCTCCCGGAGTTGCTCATTGGCCAATTGATCAACCATCTCGACCGCGCAGCATGTCGCCGGCTCGGATGGGTACTTCATGGCTTGGTTTAGGTTGAACTGAACTTTCTCGTCCCCAATCCGTAGGGTCAGAGTTCCCTCCTTCACATCCATGAGTGCCCCTGCTGTTCTGAGGAAAGGCCGTCCCAATATGATCGGGACTTCCTTGTCCTCCTTCATCTCCATCACGACAAAATCAACGGGCATATAGAATTTTCCAACTCGAACTGGCACATCTTCCACTATTCCAAGTGGTCGCCTCACAGAAGAGTCTGCCAGCTGCAGAGTCATTCGCGTAGGTTTGAGCTCACCTACCCCCATGCGATCGAAGATTGTGCGTGGCATGAGACTCACGCTGGCTCCCAAGTCACATAGGGCTTTCTTGATCGTGGCTTTCCCAATTGTGCAAGGAATGGAGAATTTGCCGGGATCTTCCAATTTGGGCGGGGACTCATTTCTAAAAATTGCACTGCACTGTTATGTCAATCTCACCGTCTCGTGTCCCCCCAAACTTCGCTTGTTCGAGAGGATGTCCTTGAGAAACTTGGCATAAGTTGGCATCTGAGTCAATGCCTCGGTGAATGGGATAGTGATGTGCAGCTGCTTGATGACTTGAATGAACTTGGCGAACTGATCATTGAGCCTGTGCTCAGCTAGTCTCTGTGGGAAAGGTACAGGTGGCCGGTAAGGTGGCGGTTTCTCAGCCCCCTTCCTTCTCTGGTTATCAGCCTCCTTAGACACGGCCCGCGTGTCTGTCACGCGGCTCGCGTTCACAGGTTCTTCAGCAATGACTACTGGTAGAGTCAGTTCGACGCGGCCAGAGTTCTCTTCTTCAGGAGGTGACGTGGGGCGCGTGTAAGTGACGCGGCCCGCGTGCTTTGTGGGCTGGTCTGTTGGCTTGGGTGGTTCCTGATATTGAGTCCCGCTTCTCAATGTTATTGCTTTGACCTCCTCTCTCGGGTTAAGCTTTGGCTGGCTGGGGAGCTTCCCATGTGGTGGTTGGCTAGAGGTGGCTCGGTGACTCAATTGTTCCTCCATCATCTTGTTGTGAGCAGCTAGACCGGCCATTTGTGCACTCATCGCTTGCATCTGCTCGAACATCATCTCATTCATTTTGCTTTGCTCGTTCATGAAATCAGTGACAGCAGAAGTGATGTACGGCTCTGGTGGTGGAGGTTGTGGCTCCCAGTTGTTGAAAGATGCATTCTGATAGAAGTTTCGGTTGTCACTGCTCGAGGGGTTGTTGAATGGCGCGGAGTTGTTTTGCTTCCACCTCCAGTTCTGTTGCTCAACCGGGTCTTTGCAGTAGGTTCGGTTGAGTGGAGGTTTTGGAAAGTAGGATGGCTCGCTGTTGAGAGAGTTGATTTGCTCGGTCTCTCCATCCCTTTGCGCTAATGGGCAATGCTCGTAAGAGTGCCCTCTATCACCACACATGGCACAAGACTGTGGTTGATGGTTGGTGACTGATTTGGCGCTCATCTTGTCGAATGCCTTTTGCATGGCATCCATTTTGGCGGTTAGAGCTGTGATCTGATCTACTTCGAATCGGCCGCCTCCTCCAGGTCTAGAATTGTCGCGACCGGACCACTGTTGGTTCTGAGCCATGTTGTCGATTAAGTTCATTGCTTCAAGAGGCTCTCTTTCCATTAGCGCTCCACCTGCAACAGCATCAACAGAAGTGCGAGTGCTTTCTGTTAGCCCATCATAAAAAGTTTGAATTAACAACCAGTCAGGAATACCATGGTGAGGACAAGAATATTGTAACTCCCTAAACCTTTCCCATGCTTCGTTCAGGGGTTCATCAGACCTTTGCCTAAAGCTGGTAAGTTGGGTCCTTACCTTGGCAGTTCTTTTATGTGGGAAAAACCTAGTCAGAAATGAGTTGGACAATTCCCTCCAGTTGGTAATAGAATCCCTTGGTAGTGACCCTAACCACTTTTCGGCCTTATCCCTAAGAGTGAAAGGAAACAAAGCAAGTCTGGTGATCTCAGTGAGATTCCAATATCAATTACTGCATTTAGATAAATGCCCTTTGGAATGCTTAGAAAATGATAAATTAGGATCATGAACAGCAAAACTAGGGTTTTCTTAGAAGTGTTCTGCGTACTGCTGTTTGATTGACTCCCCAATTCTACCATTCTAGCACAGAGGACAATGGGAATTAAATTTAAATTATATTCTTAGAATCCAGGATGAATATACTTGACCATTATTTGCAATATTTGTTCACTGTAGGCTAAGGGTTTGAGGAAGATGTGAAAATGACCCTAATAATTATGAATTTTCTCAAAAGGGCAAACTTGTCTTAGTGTTTGATAGATGAAACTCTTTGGTAAGTTTAGGATCCTAATGCTGTCATGTTGCTTATAGAATTTTCTTATATTCAATTCTCCAAATATTAATTCTGTCATTCATGCACTTAACGCTCTTGGGGACAAGACTCTGGAGCTCAGGTTTTTGCTGCAAAAAGCTTTCTCGAGTTCAATAGATTTTGCCCAAGGTATGCTCTTATCTTCTCAAAAGATTTAGATTGAAATTAAAACCCATTAAAACTTAGTTATGCAATTCAATCAATGTTGTTCCTTCATCAATGTTGTTCCTTCATCAATAATTTTGTTCTTTGGAAAAGTACAATTCAATCAATAAATTTGTTCTTCGTAGGGGTTACTTACTTGAAACCCAATTTTACCAGAAGTTTCAGTGATAGAGAATTTGGAATAAGGGGCAAAATTGTCCATTTGTTAATTTGCCAAGGAGATGCTCAATTATTTGTACCAGCACCTCTGCTTCTAACTTGTTCTTGTAATTTACCAGTAAATCAAATTATTTGTACTTTGTTGGAGAACATGACTACTTTAGAAGATAAGAAAAGTATTTGATAAAGAAGGGTATTTAAGTCTTTGCACACTATAACATTAATTGAATCATGCTAAGTCTTCATTCTTAATTCTATCACTCTACCTAAACAAATTTATCTGTCACAGGCAATCATGGCCTGGACTAACAATGTCCAGCGCCAGAAATCCAAGCGGCTCAATCCCAGTATTGATACTGTGCCGCCACTGACCCAGGCAGCGATGCCTGCTCCGCAACCGCTGCCGACCAAGGCAGTGACGCACCCTCCGCAACCGCCAACCCAGGCAACGATGCCTTCTCCGAAACCGCCAGCGACCTGGGCAGCAACTTCCCCTTCTGATCCCAGTTCGCGGAAACCGAGTGGGAAACCAAACATCTTGTATCGGAGATCCACACGGTCTCTGACGAGGGATAGCGACCTATCAAGGCCTATTGCCACAGCTGTGCAATCTCTGCCAAAACCGGGGGCTCGTGTTACCATTCCAGCACCAGGCTTTACGCCATTGTCTGATGTGCTACCACCTGATTTGACAGACAACATTGTAAGATTGACATTGATCTAGGGTTTCACCCGTTATTTTTTTATGTTTAACTGTGAAAAGGTGGTTGATCCACATTGAACTTTCAAGTTGAACCGTGAAATATGGTTGATTGCAATTGAACTGTGAAATTGAACTGTCAAGTACGGTTGATTGACAATGAACTGTGAAATACAATTTGTGTAAATTATTGGGTGTTGTTTATTGGGCTAAATTTAACTGTGTAAATTATTGGGATAGATTGCAATTATATCTTCATAGAAGAAGAAACTGATAAAGTGTTTTTTTCAGTCCAGCATAACATATTTCATACTTAAGTACTTAATCCAAGTGACAGCAAGTGTTTATATGAAATCTGGCAACAAAGTCACTAAATAGTCCTTTTATACAATATATGCAGTTTTTGGAGTCCTTTTTATTACATTCCTTTAGAAGTATTCGTATTACATTTGTATAAAAGTGTGCAAAAGTTCTGTACCTAAACAAATTTACCTGTCACAGATTAGCATGGACGAGGCTGACACTGTCCAGCGCCGGAAATCCTTCGCTGACAAGGCCCCCGCTGCCGCCGGAAATCCTTCGCCGTTACTGACAAGGCCCCCGCTGCCGCCGAGGAAGGGAGTTATCGCCGATCCTTCGCCGCCACCGACCTAGGCAGCGACACCTGCTCCGCAACCGCTGACCCAGGAAGCGACACCTTCTCCGCAACTGCCGCCGGTCCAGGCAGCGACACCTTCTCCGCAACCGCCGCCGATCCAGGCAGCGACGCCTTCTCCACAACCGCAGCCGACCCAGGCAGCGACGCCTCCTCCGCAGCCGCCGCCGACCCAGGCAGCAATGGCGGTGCGTGCTCCCGGGAAACTGAAACAGCATGGGAAATCACTACCGGAGCGGTGGATTTCCTCACGACCACTGCCGAGGGGTAGCGACCCATCAGGGCGTATTAATCCCCCCCAGCAACTTCATATTCCCATTGCCACACCCGTGCCACCTCCGCCAGAACCCCGGGCTCCTGTTACCCATCATCATATTGAGGAGGATGTGCTACCACCTGATCAGACCCATCAACCAGTTGTTCTCCAAACACCTGTGCCAGTTCAGCCGAGGAAGGGCAAAAGAGGCCAATCCAGAGAATGCGACCCGGCAGTGCGAAGAAGATCGAAGAGGCTCAATCCGGGTGATGAGGATGCGCCGCCGTTAATAGAAACTACCCCCGAAAATGTGGCTTCAACCCCTCAGCCCCCACCTGAGCCACAAGAAACAACTCCACTTTCTGCTCCCCTCTCCTCCCAGACCAGGGCAGAGTCGGTCTCGTCGGCGAAAATATTCTTTGGACCCAACCCCACCAATCAAAGATTTAAACCTAAGAAAAGGGTGGAGGAAGGCCAGAATAGCCACATGGCAGATGAAGGCCTCTCGGAATCACCGCCGAGGCCAGAGGGATTCGTATCCTCACCCTCCCCTCAGCGGTCGAACCTTGGGGAGGCCGGGGCTGCGGCATCTCCGCCATCTGAGCAGGTGTCGGCCTGGTCAGATTGGGAGTAGGACAGTACATCAGAGTCGCAGCCTGCTCCGCAATCTGCTGTTCCTAAGTCAGCTCCTCAGGGAACTGTTCCGGAAAATTCGCATGGTCCGGAACTCTCCGAACAATCGATGGGACAGCAAGCGGCTGTGGAGGATGATGGTGGTACGAGGTTCCGTATACATCGACCCCTACGTGCCAGTCCGGAAGCTTTTGGGCTATCTGGGAGAGAACTTGATTCAGCGGAAGCGAAAGTGCCCTCTGGCAAGAAAAGGGCCAGACCTAAGAAAGGGAAGAAGGATGTCCAGCCACGTGGAAGGGGTCTTGCCAAGATCCGTGACCCGGCTAAGCCACAGGACAGACCTGAAGTGTTTGTCGTGGGTGACGGTGAGTTCACATCGTCACCCAAGTGCACTAAGCTGGTAAGTACCATAAGGCTTCTGACCACGGCCGAAATGTCGGGGCCTTGCAGGACGTACAACATGTTCCCATCGAGTGCCAGGTTAGTAATCCTGCAACGGTTCTTGGAGAGGTACTCATGGGGGCTGAAGAAGATGAGGATCGATGTCTCGATGTATTCGAAAACATTGCTGCTGAGACATACACTCGTATGCTGAATAAAGCAAGGAGCACGTGCAAGAAACAGTACGGACCGGTGAAGGAGTTGTGGAAAGAGTACTGTCCCCCGTGGTACTTGGATTTATCTCACTGGAAGGGCCTATGTGATATTTGGAGCCACCCGAAGTGGGACCAACTGTCGTGCACCAATCGAGATAACAAGACAAAAATGGGTCGGGTGGTCCACCATGTTGGTGGTTCGAGGAGCACGTACAAGCACAAGGAGGCCATGGTATTTTCCACACCCTGCTTTAGTATATATATTTGAATATGTAGTTTGCTCCCAGTAGGTACTCTATTGGAATTGAACTCACTTTATGTAGGGAGTCAATGATATTTCGAATTTTTTTACGACAGTAAAAAGAAAAAAATAAAATTCACTGCATACTCGTTCTAAAAATAGCAGTAACAGGGACGATGAACTAGATGCCATCACACTTGGCCAATTTGAAGACTTAATATTTCTCTTAAACAAACTACATATTTTTATTTTTTAAAACTACATAAAGTGAGTTCAAATCCAATAAAAAAATATGTAGTTTTGAAGGAGATTTTAAATACGTAGTTTTGAAGGAGATTTTAAAACTACATAAAGTGAGTTCAAATCCAATAGAGTACCTACTGCTTTAGTATATAAAAATATGTAGTTTGCTCCCAGATAGCATGATGTTTTCATTAAGTTGTGATTTTCAATTACATCAATTGAATTATTATGTCATTAAATTTTAGATAGCTGAAAAGGGACCTTCAGTTGGACTGGTGGATGTATTCGATCGACTTCATACACGCAATACAGACGAAGGCAAGGTGTACGTTAATGATAGGGCGAAAGATGTTGGGGTAAGAGAATCATTTTATCCCTGCCCAATATTTTAATAAAAAAAGTTTGTCACAAGCAGCCTATTGATTTTCTTTATTTTGAGTCCATATGAGAATTTCTCACATAATTCTGCACACTCATCTAGCAAAATACAAAAATAGAACTGAAATCTGTAGGCTGTACAATATTCAAGGATTTTAATTTATTAGTTATTTCCCCATATAAATTAGTTAATTTGGGGTCTAAACTTAGTTAGAAAAATTAATTTGGGGTCTGGGTTTAAGAGAGGAGAGAGATTTTCTAGATCAGTGCTACTAATGATGAAGGGTATAACTGTCATTTCTAATGTCATTTTTAAGTGTTCTGAAGTTATTTTCTGTTAAGTGCTACTAATTAATTGTATCATAATGTTGTCATATATTGTTTATCTTGTTTATCTTAATTTGTTGTCTCGCCTCACTGTAATTGTGATTTACTTATGAGTTTACATGATTTTATGACCGATGTAGGAGAGGTATCAACAAATAAAAACACTTCTTGGTTCACAATGCACTGATGATGAGATGTGGGTGCTTGCTGCTGACGGGGAGGACCGGCGTGGAAGGGTGTTCGGCTTTGGCAACAAGGCCAGGACAAGCAAAGCCAACAGACAGCTGCAGGCCATGGAGGCATCCGGAACGGATCCAAGGAGGAGCATGGCCACCTCTGCTGAGGATGCGAAGAAAACCTTCACAGACTCAGAGGTGGCCAAGTTAGTTGCTGAGAAGATTTCGGCTGAACGTCGTGCATTTGCTCAGGAGATAGCTGCCCAGGAGGAACGACACAGAGTCGAAATGGCAGATGTCAAGAAACAGAATAAATGGAGCAACATTTGTATCGATGCGCTATTCAAGGCTACGGGAACAAGGCCTCCACCAATTGATGTAAGTTAGGGTATTTCATCAATTGACTCAAGAAAGTTCTAACTTCAAATTTATAAATTTTAAATACCTGACTGAGTTTATTTGTTTTTTAGGAGGATTTAAGGGGCCAAGATAGTGGAGGAGACAATAGTGGTGGTGGTGATGCGTCGGACCTTGGCTGAAATGCTTTTTTTTTATAGTAGAATATATTCTGGACAGTGACTAATTAACCCGCAGGATGTAGTATGTGATTGAAACACTAGCATGTGATTTAAACAGTAATCGGATCGTAAGATGTGAACGTTATTTATCCATTAGGATGTGATATAAGTAGGATGTGATTTACATATTTCTTATCTTGCTGAACATGAAGAAGGTGGTGAACCTATGTAATTTTCTTAATTTTTAGTGTAGACTTAAATTTGAAGCGTACAAATTGGGTACGCATCAAAACTGTGAAAATTCTACACAGGGAACCACATATATTTGTTATGGAATTCCGATGTAAATACCGCCCCCTCTCTTTGACATCACCTTCTGTGCTTTAGTTAGAATAAATTCTAAACGAAACAAATACCCACACATTTTTGAAAACCCGTTCCCTACAACCCGCCGCACTGAAATGAAATCCACTCCCTCCCTCCCTCCGCCAATTGGAGATGAAATCCACTCCCTCTCTCCTCCGCCTATCTCTCGCTCCCTCCCTCTCTCCGCCGCCTCTCTCTCACTCTCATCAGAAGCGTGACTTAGCACAAGGAGGTGTTTTGAGGCCGAGGTTCATAGCTCTATCTCTTTCTTTGAGTTTTATCGTTTTATTGGTTCCGTTGAGATTTAATGGAGAAAACCACAAATTTTATCTGCACTATTGGTTATCAATTGGCAAATCGACCCTACAATGGTAATTTTCCTCAAACCCAAGCTTTGATTTAGGCTCCTTTAATTTCTAATTTGTGGTTGGTGTTGAGTATTTTAGATATAGGAATTTGGTACTCTTTTTGCCTTTAATATTTATAAAACCTTCGTACTCAATGAATAGGTTAGTTGCAAGCGCACAACCTATCGATTGTAGTATTTAGGTGTCGATCCACAGGGAGATAGGGAAATACCAATTTTCAATAAAGAAAACTACTTCTAAAACAAAACAATAAAAGTAAAGTGGGGGGGTTTTGTTCTAAAATCCTAAGGTTGGGTTCAATACCCGAAAAAAGGAGTTTCAAACAATAAATGTAAATAAAATAAAGGAAAGAAAGATTGGTTTGTTTTCAAGTTTAAGGAGATCTAGGGGTATTCGGTCTACAATTCCTTGCTAATTCTATTTATTCGGTTTGTTTGAATTAATGTTTGATTTGATGAGGTTTCTAACCTATGTTAGCCTTTGGAACAAATATTAATACAACTACTTTGGGTGGATGGATTAATGTGCCTCGAATTCTAGGGCTGTCACTAACCTAGAGGGATATTTAATCACATGCTTCAAAGCATATATCGATATTTGTTCTAAGGTGTCCTAATTAGGATTTGCCTTCTCCTTTCGGTCCTTCACCAAAATCCTAACCTTAATTTCTATAGTTCCGGATTGGATATCAAAGTACGGTCGCTTCTAACCCAATCCTATGGTGTGTCTTTATGGTTTCAATTAGTAGTCTCCTACTTGAACAATGCCGGAATTTAATAAACTTAAAGGTGAAAAACACGATCAACGCGATTTCAAAACTACTTCAATTCAATAAACCCTAACCAGGTGAACTCAAAGGAACGAGTACTAATGAAATTCATAAAGAATAAATCACAGAAATTAACGATCAAATCCAATAACACAATCATAATAAAAACAAAGATCCGAATAATCTAGAATTAAACAAGTTCATGCATTGACCTAAATCCCTAGAAAGAGAACTACTCTCTCTTGGAGAGATCCATAACAAAGATTGGCAAAAACAATAAGAAATAAGATAAAGAAATGATTACACCCTTTCTTAGATCTAAAACCTCGATCTTGCCGACTCCTTGCTTGAATCTTCTTCTTCTCCTTCCTTGAAAAGCCTTCTAGAATTTCTGCAGGATCTCTCTCTCTCAATATGTGGAAAATGGATATAATAATGGATATGTACAATAATGGATCATGAGAGAGATGAAATTCTTCTCCTTTTATAGCCAAAGGCCTTGCCCAATTTAGAGGATAGAAGTGGAGTTAGTGGGTGCACTCCTCAGACTGTCATGCCTATTATTGCCCTTCTAAAACGTGTTCCTTGGAGGCCAAGAATAGAAAACCTCTTGAAAATTCAAATTTCTGGCTGTCTGCGAGTCCAGTGCGTCCGCACTGAATCTGAGTGCGTCCGCACTGAATCTGAGTGCGTCCGCACTGGGTCGCACTATCTCGAAATCTCCTTTGGTTCCAAGTTTCCTTTTCTGGATTTTCTGCAAAATTTCATGAGTGCGTCCGCACTGGATCTTAGTGCGTCCGCACTGGGAGACTTTTCAGGCTGATGCCGCCATTGATGCAGCTGTACAGAATTATATATTCCGAATTTGGATTTTTTTCCTTCATTAAAGTTGTAGACCTCTTTGTCCTGGTTCCGTCAAGCTTTGAATCACCCCAATCGGAGTTCGTATGACGAAGATATGGCCAAAATACAAACTGTGTGTCGCTGAGTGCGGGTGCACCCATCCGCACTCTGGGTCAGTGCATCCGCACTGCGCTCGGACTTTTCTGTTTTCATCTCCTGATAGCTGAGTGCGGGTGGCTGACCCGCACTGGAAGTCAGTGCGTCCGCATTGGGCTCTATTTCCTCTGTTTTGCTCTGAAATTCAAACGGGCATAACTCATGATCCGTAACTCCGTTTTCAGTGTTCTACCACTTTTCAGAAAGCTTGCGAGAAGATCTACAATTTGCTCCATTTCCTGTAAATTAAATAGACTTTGGAAGTAACTTGATTCTTGGATATATTTCATTCTATTCTCTACTAAAATACAAGATATTTGGTGCTATTATGTGATAAAAACTAGATCGAATCTATATATAATTTAGACCTATCAGTTGGCCTAAATGCTCTTCATTTTGTAGTTGATTTTTGTGGTTGGCCTAAGTTTCTAAAGTCTGATTTCCGCACATTTCTAATTGCATTTACTCCAACCACAAAGGGCAACTGTCACCTCGATCCACTGTTGATTTTCTCAAACCTACAATGGTAGTCTGTAAGAAGGTGACCATCTCAATGTAACTTACTATAACTGCAAAAGTCAAGGAGCTGCTGCCCATTTTAACAAAGAGCAACATTTAAGATAGCAACAATTTAAGATAACCAACCAACTTGCCCAATAGACTCCTCAGGCAGCATTGTCCAAAAACTGCTCTCCGCCCAATTTTACTCGATTAAACTCACACCTTGTAATTGAATTGTAACACCAGAAAATGCCACATCAACGTTCATGGATGTACGGCATTAGACAGGTTCCCGGTGGGGGTCTGCACAAAGACTTCGTTGATGGAGTTGAAGTGTTCCTTGAGGCAGCTCTGTCCAAACCAGACGTTGTGACCCTCGACGATGATGGAAAGAAATGTATTCCGTGTCCGTGCAAAAAATATGGGAACGGGCAGCGGCACGATGTGGATACCGTCGCTGTACATCTTTATAAGTCGGGCTTTTGCGCCCTATATAGTGTTTGGCACAAGCACGGGGAGGGGTATACATCCATTCAACCAGATTTAAACAATCAAAGCATTGATCCAGGGGAAGAGATGGTAAGGGCAGTAGCTGGCCCAGAATTCAATTGGGATGACCAGTCACCGACTGGAGCGGCTAAGAAGTTCTTCGACATGATCGAGACTATTTGGAAAGTCAACGCGACAGGTGAACTCAAATGCGAATCACAAATCGTATTGTCTTGTGTGACACAAGCCTTGGCATTGAAGTCGAAACACCAACTAAGCCAGAAATGCTTCAATGGGATGTTGGCCCTCATTAAGAGCACGCTGCCTTCTAGTGAGAATATGCCGGAGAATTTCTACCAAGCAAAGCGGTTGATTGAGGGAATGGGCATGGAACATGAGAAAATAGACGTATGCCCAAACTTTTGCATGCTCTATTACAAGAAGAGGAAGAATAAGAAAAAATGTGATGCTTGCGACGAACCAAGGTACAAGCCACCGGGACCTCATCCTAACGCAAAACCAGTCCCACAAAAGCAACTTCGTTATCTACCTATCACGCCAAGGTTGCAAAGGCTTTACATGACCAAATCAAATGCGGTTAATATGACGTGGCATAAGAACGGTAAGCGTGACAAACCCGGGATTATGGTGCACCCAGCTGATGGTGAGGCTTGGAAGCATTTCGCATCCAAGTATCCGGAGTTCGCTAAAGAGGTTAGAAATGTTGTATTAGGGTTAACTACGGATGGGTTCATGCCATTTAACTCGAGTGCAGCTCCATATTCGTGTTGGCCGATATTTGTCTTTCCTTATAACTTACCACCTGGGATGATAATGAAAGAGGAAAGCATGTTTCTCGCGCTTGTCATACCGGGACCGAAGCATCCTGGTCGGGACATTGACATTCTGCTAGAACCTTTAATTGACGAATTGAACAAGTTGTGGGACGAAGGTGAAGTGACATGGGATGCATCTAGGGGAGAAAATTTCAACATGAAAGCAACACTTATTTGGACGGTGAGCGACTACCCGGCTTATGAGATGCTATGCGGGTGGGGAACAAAAGGTAAATTGGGTTGTTATTATTGCCAAGGTGCAACAAAGGCCTTCCAACTGGAACATGGTTGGAAAGCATGCTGGTTCGATGCTCACAGATGCTTCCTGCCTCCGGATCATCCGTTTCGTCGAGACAAAAAAAATTTCATTAAAGGCAAAGAAGAGAGGGATGGGCCACCACCAAGATTGACGGGAGATCAAATACTCGAGGCAGTGAACCGTCTAGGTCATATGGAATGGGGTAAAACTAAGAAATTATCACAGTTTGAGGGTTATAGTGTGACTCACCATTGGCAAAAGAAGAGTATATTTTGGAGTTTGCCCTATTGGAAAGATAATCTCCTGCCGCACAATATTGATATGATGCATACAGAGAAGAATTTCATGGAAGCTTTGGTTAACACACTTTTAAACATGGGAAGCAAGACCAAGGATAATGAAAAAGCTCGGAAATATTTGGCTCTCCTTTGCAATTGACCGAAACAGAACCTAACCCCATGCACCAAAAACCCTAGAAAAATGAAAAAACCAAAGGCCCATTCGCACTATCACAAGATGATAAGAAGCTGGTTCTAACTTGGATCAAAGATAAAGTCAAGTTTCCCGATGGACACGGATCAAATTGGTCAAGGTGTGTTAACCTAACAACTAACACCCTAATTGGGATGAAGAGTCATGACTATCATGTGTTCATGGAGCGCTTACTCCCCGTTGCATTTCGAGATTTTGTGCCTGATCCCGTATGGGATGTTCTTTGTGAGATTTCAAGCTTATTTAGAGAGATTTGTGCCAAGGAACTTGATCCATCCCGTATCGACCAATTAGAAAGGGATATTATTGTCACAATTTGCAAAATGGAAAAAATCTTCCCCCCGGGTTTCTTCAATTCAATGCAGCATCTTGTCGTACATTTGACACATGAGGCTAGGATGGGTGGGCCAGTAGGGTCCCGATGGATGTATCCATGTGAAAGGTGCGGTTTTTTCTCAATTGTCCCTTTAATTAATTTACTTCTTAACGTATAATACTATATAAACTAACTCAAATCAACTTGCATTTTAAAGGCGTAACAAAGAACAGCGGCTGAGAGTTACCAACAAAGCACGTGTTGAGGGTTCAATCATCGAGGCTACGATAGTCAAAGAGATTTCCACCACTTCCAGATTTTATTTCAAAGATTTATCACTAAATGACCCGAAAGGAGCTGAAAAGAGTAACACTTCGAGGGGAAACCTTTCAATTTTTGACAGAACTGGCCATCCCATTGGTAGGGAGAATCGAAGGACACTCACTGATGATGAATTTAAAGCAGCACACACTTATGTCGTCCTCAACTGCCCAGAGATACGTGACAAATTCTTAGGGTACAATATTCTTATTTATCACTTCTATTATTTCACACTATACAAAAGTATAAAATAGAAGGGCTGAATCTTGCAAAATATATTTTAATGACTATCTTCGAAAATGTAGGGAGTTTTATACTGTCATGCTCAACCGTGGCACTACCCCACAACTTCTTTGGAAAGCCCGTCAAGATCTGTTCGCAGAGTGGTTACGACATAAGGTAATAACCGACCGTGAATGCGACCCATGCGTTCGAAAGGCAGCAATCAAACCACTCAAAAGAGCTAGCTGTTACGAAGGGTTCGAAATCAACGGGTACCGATATCACACTGAAACGCATGGGCAGAACAAGTCGTCAAGAAATAGCGGTGTCTGCATCAAAGGAGAGACGGAATTAGGTGGCACTCCTCACGACTACTATGGAGTTCTTGAAGAGGTCATTGAGCTCTCATACGAAGGAGGCAACAAGGTGGTTCTCTTTAGGTGTTATTGGTTTGACATAACAAATGGTGTGAAGGTCGACCGCCAACATGGGATTGTGGAGGTTAAACATGCTTCTCGGCTAAAAACTTATGAGCCATTTGTATTGGCATGTCAAGCGGTCCAAGTGAGCTACCTTCCTTATGCCTCTCCGGACCGTGAAAGACAAAAATAGTGGGTTGCTTTCAAAACAACCCCGAAAGGCTAGTTTCGTGACGAGGAAGACGATGCAAACCTCGAATTTTACCAAGAGGAAATGATGGACAATCACATCGAGGTCTCGGACGGACCAGGTTTTGATTGGGATAATACGGTCATTCAAGAAGACGAGTTCGACCTAGTGGACGATATCATGGAGGCCACACAACCAATTAGGTCGAAAGATGGTAACCCGATAGAGCAAGATGAGGCAGAGAATGACATGGAGCCAGCTGGGCAAGAAGCTCATTGGGGGGCCTTTTATGAATCTGAGGAGGATGGTTTCTAATTGGTAAGAAGTCACATATTTACAATTTCTTCAATACATGCTTAGTTTGGGACTTAATTGAATATTGTTTGTATCGGGCGATCCATATTGACATTCTACACACAACACAGCAAGCACAGCACAACAAAACTACCAATTAAATCAATTAAATCAACTCTCCACACAGCACAGCAAGCACACTCCATATAGTAAGAAAAATTGTGAGGTACAATTCCAAGCACAGCAAGCACAACAAGCACAGCAAACTGCACTGATTTGTGCAAATAACTGAGCAATAAAATTCCTAGCACTGTGAGGTAAATCTGAGAGTTACTTGCCATCATTTAGAATGTATCTTTAAATCACAATACGGTATTGTGCTGGTATAATCCGATATCAATTTACTTTCATGTTGCCTTTTTTTAAATTAGAAAAATACAAATAGAAACAAGTTAGGGACCTCAATATAAAAATCTCATGTACTGTCCTGACAAGGCCCATGTAAACCATAAAAAATGACTTTGATAAAAAAAAGGAGGAACTGAATATTTGATCTCTTGATTGTTGATCTTTGCTCTTCTCATGCATATAATCCAAGATTAAAACCCCCAAAACGTATCTGAAGTTAGTAATTGTGTGTATGTCAGTGTTAAAATACCCTAGGCCAATCCCCAAGTACACCCAGAAGTGATGTACCAGGCAACCAAATAAGAGAAAACAAAGTGGCAAACTATTGGTAGCAAACAACCCCAAAACATCACTCTATACAAACTAAAATTAGAACCATATCTACACTTTGAATATGATCAAACTGTTTTATGAGCTAATAAAGGACATTTTCATGGACAAACAGAAACAAATTTCATATTTTTTCTGATTTTTGTACAATTTCTGAGAGCATTTTAAAATTTTGATTCTAAAAAAAAAACTGGTACTGTACCAGGCATTTTTGTACAAGGACTGCCTCTCACAAAAAAACAGGTTTGTTGGTTTATAGGTTTCCATTCTGTTATGCTGGTATGGTTTACAGTTTCCATTCTATTCAATTTTTTTTTTAAATTCAGATCACAAGACTAATTATATTGTGATTGTGTTTGTGTTTGTTGCAGAGGAGAAGATTATGCTCTTTTGTGTTAAGGCAACCAAAGTGATTAGGTTTCGGCTTTCTACCTTGTAAGAGGTCAGTGCATTTTCTTAGTTTGTTGTTCTTTTTTTTTTACTTAGCTGTCATTATTAGCTAATTATACTGGTAAGATTCTCCCTTATGTGCTCAGTTCCGACATATATCTTGTCAGTCCCATGAATGTAATTATGCCTTTTAGTCCTTATTATGTCAAAATTAACATTTTTACAATTGAGTTTAATTTGCTCATAGCAGTGGGCTTGCAATAGGGAACCAGGTACATTTAAAAACAATTGTAGATTTAACAAACCAACAAACAAAAACCTCACAAACATGAATTCAACAGATATGGAACGGTTACATAGATAATACGGCATACAACATAGAGTAACAACATAGAAAAATAATGGAACACAAACAGTCACAGTTATGAAAACCAACAACATCGAATACTAACAAAGAAATTACCCCATTCCTAGGGTTATAATAGTAAAAAAGGTTAATTTCAATCCAAACTAGTCCTCTTGACCCCCTCGTGGGTGTCTCTTCTTCTTATTATGGAAGTATCTGACCCGGTGTCCGTTATTGTTCTTGTCAACATTTTTCCAAACCCTCTTGCTTCTCCTCAATCCCAAACTCACAGGCTCTCCTGGTGGGCCATAAGGGTAACCGGGAGGGCTCTGTTGTAACTAATTGACTTCTTCGTCCGAAGAGGAAATTTCATGCACTGGAGGATCTGGTACGAGCCATTCGGAGCCATCTCCAGGCTCCTTCACCACTGGCCTATTATAGATTATGATCTCTTCATCCCTTTGCGCATGATTAGGATTTACCGGATTAGGATTTGGCATATTAGGATTTCGAGGATTAGGAATAGTGTTTGAAGGATTAGTATTAGGATTACCATTTTCCATTCTATTAATCGTTTTTTTTTCTGATCACAAAATTAATATTGTGTTTGTTGCATAATAGAAGATTGTGGGGGGCAATGGTGCAGCAATTAAATAGTGTTTGAAGGATGAACAGCCACCCCTTCATTGCCCTATCAATTGCACAGCCACCCCTTCATATGCCCTTGGCACCCTTTCGTTGGCATGGGCTCTTTTGTGTTAAGGCAACCAAAGTGAACAGAATTAATGGTTAATTATGCTGTTATTTATGACACATTAAATTTCTAGTTAATTTCATTTGTTGAATTGGTTTCATTTATGTAATATAATTTCCCTTCTCCTTAACAACGATATTAAAACTATTTGACTGTTGTCATTTATATTACTGTTTCGCATCCAAGGGAATATCAAATATAATATATGGGGCTATAATCTTATTGTTATACATGGTACATAATTTTTGAGCAAGTGTTAAAAAAATAACAAAATTCAGCCAAAGGGCGGTTTTGAACCAGTGACCACTGAAATATGGACCCCCTTGAACAATTCTACAGATATTGTCTCATAATATAACAAAAAAATATAATCCGAAACTTAAAAAACATTAGCAACGGTGCCTCATGCAAATGGTTAGCAGTTCCACAATAAAAAACTATAAACTGAAACTGAACAACATTTGCAACGGTATCGCTTGCAAATAGTTAGGACTGTTACAATAAAAATAAAATAAACCAAACCTATAAAAGCATTAGCAACGGTGGCTCATGCAAATAGTTATCACCTTTACAATTAAAAAATATAAACTACAACTTAAAAACATTAGCAACGGTGCCTCTTGCTAATAATTAGTCATTTCACATTAAATTAATATAAACTTGATTTTAAAAACAATTGCAACGGTGTCGCTTGCAAATAGTTAGGGCGTTTGGAATATAATAATATAAGAAATAAACTTAAAATCATTTGCAACGGGGACCCTTGCAAATAGTTAGGGCCTTTACAATAAAATAATAAAAACATCATCTTAAAAACATTTGCAACGGGGACCCTTGCAAATAGTAATGTCTTGGTGAATATAATAATATAAAAAAGAAATCCAAAAACAATTGCAACGGTGCCTCTTGCAAATAGTAATGTCTTTTAGAATATAATAATATAAAAAAGAAATCCAAAAACAATTGCAACGGTGCCGCTTGCAAATAGTAACACAATTCACAATAAAATAATATCTGTCGTGTTTGGGGTGGGTATTATTATTTGCAAGGGCCAACAAGAGACATTAGCAAGGGGATCCATCACATATTTGCAAGCGTGATTATTTCACATATTTGCAAGCGTGATTATTTGCAAGTGCCTGCCGTTGCAGTTGTATTAATTTAATCAGAAAACCAAAATCTTTTGCAACGACCCTTCCTACGTTTGCAACAAGCACTTGCTCCCGTTGCCTTTACTGGAGATTCTAGTAGTGTGGAGACCTAAAATTATTCAGAGAGATACAAGCCATACAGAAACCTTTTATTAAAAGAACTCACAAAGTACCGGGCCGGGTTTCGTATTTCCTGGACTTATAATTTCCAATGAAGTAGTGGGTTTCGTTTCGACCACTTTTTTCAAATAAATACAATCCATACAAAAACTTTGATTTCAAAGGTATTCTTAATTTCTAAACAAAACAGTACTGTGTTGCAATGAAATGAACTATAAACTTTTTTAGGAGTAGAACTAGTGTTCCCAAGTTCATCAAGCTTCTTTGTGAACTCAACTCTAAAATCTATCGAATTGGCTTCAAACGACGAATCCAAACGGTTGAAATCCTTCTATTTTATGAGTGATGCGTCTACATGTGAAAAATTTGAAGTTTTTAATTAATTTAGTATAAAGTCAAGTGGTCAAAATTAGAAGGTTTATAAATTAATTTTAATGCATTCATTTTTTGGACGTCTTTTGACCACTTGACTCTATACAAAATTAATTTAAAATTTTAAAATTTTTGCATGTAGACACATCACTCCTAAGATAGAAGGATTTCAACGGTTTGGATTCATCATTTGAAACTAATCCGATAGGTTTTAGAGTTGAGTTCACAAAGAAGTTTGGTGAATTAAGGAACACCCTAGTTCTACTCCCTTTTTAGTGAACTAAAAATATTAATTATGAGGGTTTAAATGTCTTTATTTTTTTTATGCCCCCATCATGTCTTCATTTCTAAAAACTTTTGTAACTCAAAATAAAATTGTTGGATATGATCTACATCATTTTATTTATGTGTAAAAAATTATTGCATTTCAACTTTATTTTTGTTGTTATCAAGAGCTTGTAAAAATGCACTTATATGAATAATATCTAGCGTTGATTTTTCAACTTATTGATTCACATAAAAACAAAATTGAAATATGATATTTTTTTTATGAGCACAGAGAGAAAATAACATAGATAACATCTAACGGTTTTATTTTAACATTTATGTTTTAAAATTTGACCTATTGACGTTTTAAAAAATGAAGACACAAGCGAGACACAAAAAATAAAAGCATTTGAACCTTCCTCAAATATTATACAGTGTGAAGAATATCAGCTTTAAAATTCAAAATCAAGCACAATATCATGCTACAGCCATACTAGTAATTTCAAGAATATGTACCTTTTTCTTTAAGTTTTCACCTTTACCTTTTTTTAAAGGGTGGTCACAGAAACGCTTTCTTTAAAAATTAAAATTATAACTAGCTACAGCATCAAACTTATAAAGCCGACATTTTTATTAATATCCAAAGTTTAATACAAATTATTAATTATACCCAGAATCGGACCTATTATCGAAAAATACCCAAGCCGGCCAGAAAATGGCCGTCTTACTCCCTCCCTAAGCCGGCCATTTTCTGGCCGGCTTGGTACCTTTTTTTTTTTTTTTTTTTTTAACCGCATTATTTTTGTTTTAGGTGATTTCTATTAGAGTCAAATATTTCATTTCTGAGTTTCGTACAAAATAATAAAGTACACACAAATTGTAAATAGAGTCCACACAATTTTTACAACATGCATATAAATCACCTATTACTACCACGTCTAAAATTTAATCTCCGAAGTAAACCACTTGCGAAAGATGATCCACGAGATGGCCTAGCAGGTGGCTCTGGTTGCTCAGTAGATGGCCCGGCCTGGGCTCTAGATGGAGCTGCTTGGCTTGTAGATGGGCCGACCTGGGCTCCAGATGGCCCTGCTTGGCTTGTAGATGCTCTTGTTGTGCGTCTAGTAGTGGACCTCCTCGGTTGGACAGATGGCTCCCCTTGCACCCCAACCGCCTCTCCTCCTATGGCAACCGTCTCTCCCATTGCTTCGGCATACATAGAAGTTGCATCTAAACGGCTCGTAGCTGTGCTACGCCGTGACCCTCCGGACCCACTTCCCGACGCCATTACTCGCTCATTTTCTGCCGCATTTGCTGCGTTTCTTGCCTCTGCATTTGCATGTGTTACTTAGTAAGTTGGTATAAATTGAAAAGAAAAATAATTTTGGATGAATGTTACATACCTCTTCGTTGCCTATCGGAAGTGGAACGGCGAGGCTGATGCCCCATTCGTCTACCTTCCATTTCATCCATCGTCATTACACGACGGGTGTGTTTTCGCCTCCCCTTCCTAATCCAACCACTACTCGGAAGGATTCTGTCTCAAGGATTAGGAGGCCAGTCTCTCATATTGCCAATTGGAATGAACACATGGTTCCAATTACTCACAAGATAGGGTGTTTTATACCAGTCTACAACAAAGTCGTCCTCTTGCCAGTTTCGGTTACGGCAAACAGCTAAGACATGAGCGCACGGTATAGAAGTTAATTGGATATCTCTGCAAGTGCATTCCATTTGTCTGTCGGGACCGCGCGTCACAATATACATGAACTCCCTGTGAGTGGGTTCCATGTTGTCCATGTCGCTACGGGTGCAAGGAACGTACTCATTTGGGGATGAAACTTGGTACTGACCTTGGCCCTGCGTGTAACGCACCAACTGCATTTTTCCAGCTTTCTCCCAACGTTTTCTGATGCAAAACCCGGTCAGACAGAACCTGTCCCTTGTCTTGTAATTTCATTGCTCGCTGACGCCGCTGAACAAACCATCTGTTGCACGTGTAGAACGTATCCTCCACTATGGCACAAACAGGCAATCTACGACTCGTTCGGAAGACATTGTTGAGCGACTCGGAGCCGTTTGTTGTCATGATACCAAACCGGTATCCTCCGTCACAGGTTTGAAAAATCTTCTCATAATTGGACGGCTCACTTGCATCATTAGGACGTACTTTGCCGACCCTCTTTAAATATGCATTACACTTCGGATTTAGCTGCACAAAAACAAAGGGGTGTTATTTCATTTTCATATGGAACTTGTTTTGTATTATTTGAGTATTCCTTGGTATTCAAAGTAAAGGATTCTGTGCTTGCTAGGTGGCATCTAGTTTGCATTGAAACTGGTATAATCAAGACATTGAGGGCCAGGATTAACCAATAGATTTAATAATGCAGAACTTGATAAAGCAATGCATGTTTGCTGTTTTTTGTGTTGCATTGGTCGCTTTAGAATTCATTTCTATAGTTTTAACTTAACCCAGGATATTGTGGCTTCTACATTCACCATAGACGGGTCTCTTCTGATTGCTGATGCTGCTGGCCATGTTTACATGGTTCAAATTTCCAATAAAGAAGAAGAGTACTAACTAATCTCTTTTAATATGTTAGCTTTTTTTTCTGTTAAAAATGGGAAAATAGTGGTTTATTGTGCCATTCTTATAGATACTTGGAATAGAGGATTTATTTCTTCAATTGCTTTTCTGTACCAGTATTGGTACTGTACTAGCACTGTACCTGTCACTATTAAATAGTTTTGTGTGGATTCCGTTATTTGATTTTTGTCCTATGTTGCAAATTTGTTAATATAAGATATGTGGTCAAAATGATAATTTTATTTATGATTTATGTTGTTTTAGAAGGTCATAGTTGTTTTTGCTTGTTTTAGAAAATTCTAAACTTGATATCTTTTAAATTTTAATCATGTAGGATTAGCTTGAACTCTTCCATGGTAGCAGATAAAACCAGTATTGCATCTACACTTGTTGCTCTTACAGATGAATACATCTTTATTGGGTCATCTTCAGGAGACTCTCAGGTATGTTGTTTTACGCATGAGATAATGGTTTTCCTAAACATTCAAGTTACTTTAATTAGGTTTGCTTTCTCGTTTTACTTGGCTCAAAACTGATTAATTAGTCATAACATTGCAGCTTGTGAAATACCATGGACCTGTTACAAGCACACTAGACTCTATATCCCCCGTGGTGGATATGTGTATGTTGCAACAAGATTCTGGCCAGAAGATAGTGGTGGCATCTGGGAGCTATAAAGATGGTTCCCTGCGTTCCATCTCCCATTCATGCACTTTCAAGTTGATTGTAAGTTTATTGTTCCACTTTTAGATCCATATCATCTTGAGTGAGCAAATCTGATTTCATAAAAGTAAATGATGAATTTTCTTTTCTTATATCTACATTAGAATTCTCTAGAGATAGGATCTACTGTTGATGGGTTCTGGACTCATGTGGAGGGCAATGTTCTGCGACTAGTGTATAGTCTCGAGAGTGGTTTTATTGCCCACGAGGTTAGCTATCCAGTCTTGTCAGATGATGACACTCAGAGCCAAATTTGTGATATTACTACAACGACACTAGGAGGGTTTGACAAGACTCAGATGCATCTTTATCTAGCATTAGGAGTTCATCATGTTCAGGTATATTACTGAGTTGTTCAAAATTTTCATCTTTCCCTGTAATAGGAGTATCATGTCAATAGTACAACATGATTTTTGAAGTCTTTTATGTGATGATGTTGTCATTCATATGATTTTATTGCTCCCATGAAGGTAACCAGTGGTAATGTCATATTGTGGAACTCAAACACTAGATTGGTGAACAGGTGGAACTGCCCAGGCCCTGGCTGTATCTCAGTTGCAGCATCTTTTGAAGATAAGGTTAATGTTTGACTTTTTTGTTTAGCACCAAGTAATAGGAAAGTGATTGATTCTTCAGCTTTCCTGTATGTTTGCTCTGTTTCTTCTGGTTTGCACCCTCTTAATTAAAGTTTTTAATAATCCTTAGAGTATTGAATATTTACGGGACTGGTAAGAAGGACTAGGTTCTTAAGTGAACCAAGATATCAAAAGATCTGATTGTTGTAGTCTTATGTTTACTGATGATGTGTTAATTCCTATTTTTCTTTTTCTATATTGCAACTAATGTAACGGAGCTAAACATTTTCAATATTTGTTGTAGGTTATTGTGGCTTATAGGAAATGTCTCACTTTGCTCCAGATTAGTGGTAACAACTTGGAATTGATTGGAACAACAGAAATGCCTGCTGAAGTCTCATGTCTCAATATTGGACAAGATGGTTCCATGGTAGCAATTGGCATGTGTCACATAATCTGTCTGGCATCATTCCCTTCTCTGTCAGAGATAACAACCATTGATGTCAATGCTGATCAGAATATACGTTCTGTTCTCTTGTTTCACTTCCATGAGGTAATATTGAGTTTCAGCATTTTTTTTTATTAATTCAAAACATGAGAAAGATTCAGATTATAAGTAAAAATGTGGATCATTTTGATGCTACAACTTTTGGCTGCCACAAGTTTCCACAAGCTCTCTTTTGCTTTAATAATTTAAAATCCAAGATTCAAACAATGAATCCAAACATTTAATCTTTGATCTTGTTCTTCTTCTTGAGGGATGTGGTCACGTAAAACATTTCATAATTTTTTAGTTTGTTTGGTACAAGAGCAAAAGGCCAAAAAAATGAACGCACAAAAATTTATCGATTACAGTTACTTGGTCGATTCATTTTATAGGCTCTTGACAGCAAACTGAAAGATTATAAAATTTTGGTTTGAACTTCTACTTTTGTATATAGCCCTTGATGTTCTGCACTCTTCTACTGTGCTGTATCATCCATTTAAGGAAAATTCATTGTCGTAGGCAGGTGAAATGGAAACTTCACACTGCTGCTTTCTCTCCCCTTACTTCAAAATCCTCATTTAATGTGATCTTGCGAACATAAAGAAGAATGGGCAGAAGTCCGGATTTTATCATTTGGATTTTAAAATGTTAATTGAGAAATGTCAGGTGGTGGTAACTTGTTGCATCAAAAAGTTAATGCAATGTAACCCTCGGGAGAAGTACCTTGGTCATATAATAGACCAAGAACCTCCTATTTTGTATTCTTAGGCCTCTTTCAAGTGGGTGATAGGGTAGTTTTTTTTTTCCCCCTTTTTTGTGTGTCTGTTAAGGGGGGAGATGAACTTGAGATTACTTGTTCTTATGAACTGGATTACTTTGAAACGTGGAAGGATACTATACACTCAACACTGAGAACCACCCTTTTCTTTCATAATAAGAAAAAAGTAGAAAGAAAAGCAAATAATATTTTATAGTAAGGATTATGCAGGTTGACATTACCAAACAATTCTTGCTACAGTAATTAGTAAAAGTTTAAGCATTGCAGACTTCCTGGGTTTTTTGTTCTTTTCTCCAGCTAGCTAAAGCATATGTTTTATTCTTGTCTTCATCTTGTCTTTAGGTACTACTTGGTATATGGTGACGCAAGACGAAATGTGGGTTTCTACCAAAAAGAAAATAGTCTGATAAGACTCAGCGAAGTTAGATGTAGCTCAACACCAGTACACGAACTTCAAACAGTTTTAGTGGATGGTGTGAACCACATATTGGCCGTCTCAGAAACGCCAGCTGTCCTGTGCATCAAGAATGGTGTATTCGCATGGATGCCCCTCACTCTACAAAATGTTTTTTTCTTAAGTGTTGAAGAGCCAAACAGGTTAATTTTCTTCTCCTTTTAAAACTGCTTGTCCTTTTTTTTATATGGAAGTTGTTTCTTTTAGTTTTTCTCCCCCCCAATTTCGAATAAGCCAAGTTAGGTTGCTATAACCAGCATGCTAGCAGGGGCAGATGGGGATAACCCCAACTAATTTTCAGCCTTTATTAGGATGTGTATTTCGAGGTTGACCCTTGATGTTTTCTGTTACCCATCTCCCGTAACACCAACTGGTATTATTTAAGTCAGTAAATGTGATTCTCAAGTTTGGAAATAGTCAACTCCCTAGATTTAATTACTAGGTGTTAAATTTATGGCTCTATCTCAGATAGCAGCTAATACAAGTGATGGGAGTCAGTCCAGCATGGGGTCCGGTTGAGGTGTGACTCACCTAACTCAGTGTGAACTTGGCTGAAGTTCATTACCATGTTTCTAATAGCTTTTTCTTCTATTTTTGTTCAACAATTTATGTAGGTGTTTTTGGGTTTTACAAAATGAACAAGATGTTCGAATTGAGTACGGAACAATTGAAAGTGTGGTCAATGTGGAATGTCTGAAGAGGACAAAAGCTCATGGAAGAAATATCTGTTTTCAGAAGTCATCGGGAACTTTCATGGTTGCCACTTGCGAGAACGGGCTCAATAGACGAGAGCACAGTGTTCGCCATTCACTCAGACTCTACAATTTTGACATATGAAACTCTTGCGTCTTTCGCTCTCCATGATCTAGAGTATGGTTGGTCCATTACAAGTGGGAGGTTTTGTGACAATCGAGAAGAATTTTACTGCGTAGGGACAGTTTATGTTGACCCAGACAATCAAAGCGGCGTTTCGTCACATTCTGTAAGCACCTGATCCAACTTTTTCCTCTCTGCTAAAAGATGTTAGATATTGAGTGAGGCTATGGTACTGTGCATAGCGCGGATTGTCCCGCGGTATGGACTCAAATCTTTAGTTTGAAAGTCCTAACGATCGATCCCAGCCATTCAACATGCTCTCCATATAAATATGTACTTGTAAACTAAATTTTACATTTTTTTAGATTTTTTTTTACTATTTTTTTAGATGGGTAGAAAATCACTTGATCTGAAATTCTGGACCATCCAAAAACAGTGATTTTCTACCAATCCAAAAAAATTCAAAAAAATGGAAAATTTAGTTTACATGTAATATTCATATGGAGACCATGTTGAATGGTTCGTATCGACCGTTAGGATTTTGCAAATAAAAATATTGATCCGTAATACGGACCAGTCCACGCTATGCATTGTACCATGGCCTCACTATTAGATATTTGTCTTTTGTTTGCAATCTAAATGTCTGCTGAGGAATTTTGACTGGAGCTCTTGGTTAACCTACTTGTTTACTGCATAGTATCTAACTTGTAACAACAAAGAAAATAGCCAACCAGATCTTTGTATTTTTTTTAGTTGAGTCCTCTTCTCTTCTCAAATAAAAATGCCAATGGCATATCTATCATAAGTGGATCCTGCTGGTTTGGAAATGCCCGATTCAAATATGCAGGTGGAAGGTTCATGGTCCCGGTTGGGATTTTTTACTAGCGTTCCAAGTTAGATTGGGTTCTGATTTACTTAATTTAATAGTTATATCTGATTTCCATGTTAGAGCTAATCGCAAGCAACTAGCACCAACTGTTTTCTTACTAGAATATTGCTGCAGGGTCGCATTCTTGTGTTCAGAGTTGAACAAGAGGAGCTGCAATGCCTACTCAGTAAGGATGTAATGGGACCAGTGTACGCGCTTGAGTTTTGTAGCAACAAGCTGCTTGCTACTGTGTATTCATCTGTCTGCCTGTATGGTATTTCTGACTATCATGGTTTGGAACTGCATATGATGGATAGCAAATCAGGCAACATTGTGAACAGACACGGCCTAGTAAACTTGGCAACTTTTGGCAATCGCGTAGTTGCAGGAGCTTCTGTTGGCTCTCCATATCTGATGGAGAACAGACACGGCCTAGTAAACTTGGCAACTTTTGGCAATCGCGTAGTTGCAGGAGCTTCTGTTGGCTCTCCATATCTGATGGAAAAAACGATAAATTATTTCTATTGTATGATTCAATCTTGTCAACATGTCGATTTATTGCAACTCCTCCAAAACTGATGTTGTCTAGTTAATGATTAAATTGGCCTTGGCCCAACTTAATGTCGTGGGCTATGCCGAGCCATGTTGGGTTGTTTCATGGGTTCTGTGTTATCTAGTCATGAATTTTGGGCTCGGATAATTTTTAAATTCAGAGAAATGGTCACTCAACAATATTGTGTTTAATCTGTGTATTATCATACAAATTTCATTGAATATGCTTTGTTGTCAGGGTTTTTAACTATTTTTTTTTAATTTCAGCACGAGTTAGTGGTACTTATCGATGAGCCTCTCGATGAGTTTGGGGGCAGTTCGGCCACGATTTGCATGTCTCGAGACTTCTTTATTAGTGCAAACATCGATGATCTCACTCTCAGCTTCCATGTACCACACCAAAACAGATGGAAGCCACTTGGAGATGTTTTTGTTGGAGAGTTCATCACCGGTGTGCAGCCGTTCTGTATTCCACTGGACTCGCAGTCAAGCAAACCACAACCTTGGGTCTTCTGAATCGCTTGCTTAAAGATGAGTTATTTCAAATGAGGGAATGGAAGTATCGTCAGTCAGCCCGTTTCGTTGATGGTGATTATGTATGTCGTTTGTTGTCTCTTGATGATAGCAACCAACAGGCGATAGCACAGGAGCTTGGTGTTCATTTAGATACCATTGTTTCTTTGATTCGCTATATTGCGTCTTGTCGGTTGATATGATTGATATTGAGAACTCGAATCTAAAGGTTTTTTTTTTTTAAAAAATACTTGTTAATTGCTTGTATTGAGCTGGATGTGGTCTGCTTGGATCAGTTTTTTTTCTTCTAATTTCTTCTTGCTTGAACTCAAATGATTAAGGTAGATATATCTCGTAGTTGTAGTGACACAAGTCTGCCAACAACCTCGTCTGCATGGTACGAAAGAAGGAAAAACAAAAAACAAAAATTCTCAACAGCCACTAAAATATAATCTTCAGTTAGTCACAATATAAGTTGTTTTTGCATACTTAGATACTAATTCTCCAAATCATAAAGAACATGACTTACACAAAGTAGAATCACAACTTCATCTGTTGCGAAATTATGACAAAAGAAAAATGGAAGAAAGTCTAACGAGCTGTTGAATAAAACCTCAATGCCGGCCGAGGCAACTTTTTTCTTTCTTTCTTTTTTCCTGTTTCTAAACTCATTAAGTTTTTTGTGATCTTAACTATAAAATCTATCAAAGTGACTTTAAATGAAATTTTAACTATAAAAATTGATCTACTGATACATTTTCATACATAAATTATAAATTTTCAAATTAATTTAGTATAAATTAAAGTGGTCAATACAAGAAGGTTTATAAGTTACTTTTCATACATTCAGTTTTATTATTTTTTTTACAACTTGATTTTATACTAAATTAAATCAAAAATTTATAAATTTATATTTAAAAACATCATTGTTCAACGATTTGAATTCATCATTTGAAGTTAGTTTGATAGCTTTTGCAGCTAAACTCACTAAGTCTCTTGATTCTTAAAAACACCCTACTCCACTAAATTTTAAATTAACTTTTATCATTCATTAAATGATTTGAAATTTAGCAATGTACAATATACAAATTGTATGAAAATTAATTTACAATATTAAATATACTTTATATAAATTAAATGGTTTCAAAAAATTGTTGTAAAAATAATTAAATTAAGTCCTTGTCATTAGATCATTATCCTTTTCTTATTAGCTAAAAGAGATAACTATTGCTACGTTAGCAAAAGCTAAAAAAGATGACTATTGTTGTGAGCCAGCTCGTTGCCCCGAAATTTTTATTAATAGAAAGAGCCGAAAAAAAAATAAAAAACCAGACCGTTTGCAACTAGAGGTGATTAATGAGCGAGCATGAGCGAGTTGGGGTATGCTCATGCTCGGCTCATTAGCTTAATGAGCGAGTTATTAATGAGCGAGTTAGAGCGAGTTGTTAATGAGCATGTTGTTAATGAGCGAGTTACCGAGCGAGTTACCGAGTTGTTTAAAATACATCATTCAAAAACTAATTTTCATTTATAGAATTTAACAAATTGTCCGTAAGCAAGTTTAACAAAAAAATTGTCCATAAGCAAATTAAACAATACATAATTTAACATAAAATTATCCATAAGTAAATTAACAAAATCAAACAAACTATCTTCTTGTCGTTCTCACGGCTTGTCATGTACCTACAAATTTGCATTATCAAAACAATAATAAAAATGTAGAATTTAGAAATATACAAATAGTAACAAAATGAATGGATATAATAACATAATGGATATACTAACATAATTTAGAAATATAGTAACCCAGTCTGTATATGCCTAATATGAATGAATAAGAATAGCTCAGGAATATACTAACATTAACAAAATGAATAAGAATAGCTTAGGAATATATCAGAAGCCAACCCAGTACCATACTGTATATGTCTAATATGAATGAATACTAAATTACTTAATGACTTTAGGTTTTTGTTTTGGTCTCTGTCTCGGCCCGAGTCTCTGACTCTCTGGCTTTAAGTTTTGGCGGAGACTCTCTCTCTGTGACTTAATGACTTTAGTTTTGCACTTTTTTTGCAAAATTGCCTCTAAAGTTTTAAGTATGTGAAAATTTGCTGCCGCCCAAACAGTTTCAAAAAATTTAGCTACAGAACCAAATACTATTCTAGAGATTAGATGTGGCAGAATTTGTGTAACTAATTTCTTAATGAGCTAATGAGCGAGTTATGAGCGAGTTGGGGTATGCTCATGCTTGGCTCATTAAGTTAATGAGCGAGTTATAGCGAGTTGCTAATGAGCGAGTTGTTAATGAGCATTTAGCGAGCGTGTTACGAGTTGTGAGCGATTTACTCACCCCTATTTGCAACTATCACGGCCTTGGTAGCATAGTGACAAATCAAAAGTTCGGGTTCGGTTCGGCGAGGTCAAAAATTCGTGATTCGGGTATAATTCGGGAATGATTCGGTACCACAAGGAAGCAAAAAAAAAAAAACCCAAAAATTAGTAATTCGCATTTTATTCGCGAATAAAACGTATTAAACGGAGTTCGGTGCGGTTATATAAAAAAACGAATTATACGCGAATTATACGCGTATAATTCGCGTATTATGTCACAATGCTTGGTAGGATTCAAAGTTTCCATTTTTAATTGTGCAATACAAAAGCTGTGGTCAATGAGTGCACGGGAGGGTTCACATGGGAGCTCTTCGTTGGGGTTGACAAATATCTAGTGGCAAGATAGCAAATTCAATAAGAGAAAATACCTTGTACAAGACCAAGAGCACCATTCCCTTAACCCAGGGCCAGTTTTGTCAATCATGATGCATAGAAGATTTGCATGTAGCAGCTGGATTGCAATATTCCTAAAACTTATATTCTATCGCCGGCGGGACGGAATCCAGACTGCAACCAATGAGACAATATCTGATGAATGTAAACTTTATCTTACTATATTCTTTGTTGAAATTACAAAAATACAAAATAAAAACTGTAAAACTGATAGCGAGAGATGCAATCAGTATTTTTAGGAGTCTCAATAAGTGTTGAAAATTTAAATGAAGAAATCTTAGGGTACGTTTGGATGCACTCTAGAATAGCTAGAATAGCTACTGTTTAGAATAGTAAATAAGAACAGCTACTGTTTAAGAACAGTGCTAACTCAAGCTATTCGGAATAGTGAAAAAGTTGTTTGGATTGCATATTAGGAATAGAGTTTGGAGGGAATGAATAGAGTAATAATTTATGTGTTAGATTAAATCTTTTTATCAATACGTAATATAAAAATATTTTTATCCAATACCTAATATAATATTAATTTAATTATTAAATAAAATATTAGATTAAATATAATATAATATTAGATTAAATGTAATACAATATAATATTAATTTAAATATTAAATGTAATATAATATTATTTTAAATATTATATTAGTATTAAATAATATATTAGATTAAATGTAATATAATATTTGTTTAAATGTTAAATGTAATATAATATTATTTTAAATATTAGATTAAATATAATATAATATTATTTAAATATTAAATGTAATATAATATTATTTAAATATTAAATGTAATATAATATTATTTAAATATTAAATGTAATATAATATTATTTAAATATTAAATGTAATATAATATTATTTTAAATATTAAATGTAATATAATATTATTTAAATATTAAATGTAATATAATATTATTTAAATATTAAATGTAATATAATATTATTTAAATATTAAATGTAATATAATATTATTTAAATATTAAATGTAATATAATATTATTTAAATATTAAATGTAATATAATATTATTTAAATATTAAATGTAATATTATATTATTTAAATATTAAATGTAATATTATATTATTTAAATATTAAATGTAATATAATATTATTTAAATATTAAATGTAATATAATATTATTTAAATATTAAATGTAATATAATATTATTTAAATATTAAATGTAATATAATATTATTTAAATATTAGATTAGTATTAAATAAAATATTAGATTAAATATAATACAATATAATATTAATTTAAATGTTAAATGTAATATAATATTATTTTAAATATTAGATTAGTATTAAATAAAATATTAGAGTAAATATAATATAATATTAGATTAAATATAATACAATATAATATTAATTTAAATGTTAAATGTAATATAATATTATTTTAAATATTAGATTAGTATTAAATAAAATATTAGAGTAAATATAATATAATATTAGATTAAATATAATACAATATAATATTAATTTAAATGTTAAATGTAATATAATATTATTTTAAATATTAGATTAGTATTAAATAAAATATTAGATTAAATATAATATAATATTAGTTTAAATATAATACAATATAATATTAATTTAATTAGTAAATGTAATATAATATTATTTTAAATATTAGATTGGTATTAAATAAAATATTAGAGTAAATATAATATAATATTAGATTAAATATAATACAATATAATATTAATTTAAATGTTAAATGTAATATAATATTATTTTAAATATTAGATTAGTATTAAATAAAATATTAGATTAAATATAATATAATATTAGTTTAAATATAATACAATATAATATTAATTTAATTAGTAAATGTAATATAATATTATTTTAAATATTAGATTGGTATTAAATAAAATATTAGAGTAAATATAATATAATATTAGATTAAATATAATACAATATAATATTAATTTAAATGTTAAATGTAATATAATATTATTTTAAATATTAGATTAGTATTAAATAAAATATTAGATTAAATATAATATAATATTAGTTTAAATATAATACAATATAATATTAATTTAATTATTAAATGTAATATAATATTATTTTAAATATTAGATTAGTATTAAATAAAATATTATATTAAATATAATACATATAATATTAATTTAAATGTTAAATGTAATATAATATTATTTTAAATATTAGATTAGTATTAATATTGAAAGCTCCAATCGCTATTCCAAGTTTTTGTTAGAATAGGGGAACAACGCTATTCTTCTTGTTCCGAATAGCAAGTAGTATGTTTGGTTGTTCAAGCAATTCGAATAGCAATGCTATTTTAAGAATAGCACTATTCTTAGTGCATCCAAACATAGCCTTAGTGAATAAAAATCCTTACAATATTGACGATAAATTTTACTGGATTTGATTATTATTTTTAGTATCTTACTGAGATTGAGGTCATTCTTGGCCATTTTAAATTCTTAATTATATTGAAATTTTTATTTTTACTTTTTTAACAGATTTGGATAATAGGAACTAGGACATACCTTGCATTCTATTCCATGTTGCAAGCACCAGGGGCGAAGCTACCATGTAACAGCCGGCATAAGTTGCTCTTTGTCTTTCACCACTGGTATCGATATCAAAAGCAAGTTTTTCACTGGTGTATCGTTTTGAATTGTCAAGAGAATGAAAGAAAAGGACTTTGATGAAGAAAATTAATTTTCAAGAGAGAAAATAACAAAATTAAGAAGCAACAATTATAAATTTTAATGGATTTATAGCCATGTAGCTGTAACTAAATTTGTTAACTTCAATTGATATTTCTCACCTTTTCCGTTTCTAGACTCATGTGACAGAATATGGTTTATATATTGTAAGCAGTTATTTAAAGGTTTATATGAAATTATATTTTATTAGTTTCATATGAAACAAAATATGTTAGTTGGTATAACAAATGTAATAATACTGCTTCCATGTCAGTATCAGACCAACATTTTTGCTTTTGATGGCTTCTTCGTTATTGGTCTGAGAATTATAGTAGCAATCACAAAAAAAGGTATTTTGAAGAATTTACTGTCATATCAAATTGTACAAAGGTATTTTTAAACCGAACCAAACTATACAAATCGAATAGTATGAAAAGGAAATTAAGTCTGCTTAGATGAGATCATTAAAATCACACTATTTGTAGACCCAAAAAGAGTCTCTCTCGCTCCGACCAAGATGAAGAGGAAAGGAGCGCTGGTTCCATGCCTCGAAGGAGAGGAGGAAGTAGGACAGAACAAGAAGGCCAAGAGATTGACAAAGGAATTTGTTGCAAAATCTGAGATAGGCGACATTACTGGAGCAACAGCGCAAGAAGAAGTGAAGGTAGCGAAGAGGGACGAGTTTGGAGGTAGTATCCTCACAGATCGTGCCTTCTCCGATCTTCCTCTTTCCCAGCCCACTTTGAAGGCACTTGATGAGATGGGTTTCAAAACCATGACTGAGGTGAGAATAATCTCTCTTTCTCTCTCTTCTTTCATATTTAATTTGGTATTGGTAATTTAAAGCTCTTCCTAGCTTCCTTTCATGGTTACCTTTATTTATTTTATATTGTCTTTCTAAAGTAGCATTATTATTTTTTAATTGTCATCCTTCTGAATTTTAATATTATTTTAATCCCAGAGAATAGAAGATTCAAGATTCTATAGCTAGGTTTGCCACTCTTTAAGAGTGCATGCAATTGCAAGTTGACCTTAATAAAATACTCATTAATTAATTAGTTCATTATCATCCTCGTTAATATTAAATTTTCGAAAATTAGAGCCTCAGCCTCAGTTAAATTGATTGGGTTTCTTTCAGATCCAAGCAAGGGCCATACCCCTTTTGTTGGAGGGGAGAGATGTAATCGGTGCAGCACAAACCGGTTCTGGCAAGACTCTTGCTTTTTTGGTCCCGGCAATAGAGATGATGCATTTTGCCCGGTGCCTTCCTAGGAATGGAACAAAAATCATTGTTATTAGTCCCACACGGGAGCTTGCTATGCAGGTACCACCAGTTTACAATTACAGTACTGTTATATTGGTATTGAAATTGTCTGTGAAGCACAGTGGTGATAATTAATGTTCTTTTCAATAAGCAAAATTTTAATTTTTAGCAAGACGAAATTGCTCAGCATAATTTAAATTATGATTTCATGTTGCAAATAATGAACTTTTCTCTTCTATAGACACATGCTGTTGCAAAGAGTCTTTTGAAGCACCACACACAAACACTTGGACTTGCAGTTGGTGGTGTTCCAATCGGAAAAGAAGCTCAGCAACTTGTAAAGGGGGTGAATTTGCTTGTAGCAACTCCCGGTCGACTCCTTGACCACCTAAAGAAAACAAAGAACTTCATTTACAAAAATTTGGAGGTAAAAACCATTATGCCTTCCTCCTTTTTATCACACATTCACATATCCCTTTGCCTTCCTCCATTTTGTCCTTCTTAGTATCAAGGAAAAAACTAATTTTTACTTGATTAATAAGTTGCTTACAAGTTCGTGTTTCTTTTGATTTTTGTTGTAGTGCCTCATAATCGATGAAGCTGATCGGATGCTAGGTCTAAACTTTAAGGATGAAATGGGGGAGATACTTAAGCGCCTTCCAATGGTAGACTGAATTATTGTTACCACTTAATTATTTACTCCAATAAGGCTAAACATTTTTTATACAGTAAAATCTCGTCTTCTGACATAGACAGTAAGAAAAAAGATCCTTTTGTCAATTTTACAGTCCTTTGGAATCTGTTGTTGAATGCCTCATAGGATATGAATATATCCTGCTACGAATAATTTTAATGCTAAAAGATTATTTTCCATGGAATGATGAAAGCTTCTCTGATAGTCTACTTGATTTTCACTTGATGTGCAGAAGAGGCATACTATTTTATTTAGTGCTACCCAGAGTACGGAGGTACTGGTTTTTCTCTTGTATTCTTTTGCCTATTTTAATTCATTATCTTTGCCTACTTAATGTTGATTAGTTCCAGTTTGTTATCTTTCCTAGCTACTATTGTTGGCTTCTTATTTTTAATCAAAATCTCTCAGGTTTTTGAGTTTGCAAAATTGTCATTTAAGAAAAAGGCAGAAGAGAATGACGCTGCTCAACCAAAACCTATTTACATTGGAGTCGATGATAAAAAGCCCAAGGTAAGGAATTAGCTTGTGGTTCATGACCCATTCATTTTAGAGACGCACCGACCGAGATGGAGATTCCATATGATAATTTTTTTAATATTTTGTAGGCAACTGTTTCTGGGCTAAAACAATACTGTTGTATTGTGGAGAGTGAAGAAAAGTTTCTGGCGCTTTATAAATTTCTGAAGAAACAGCGGTCCAAAAAGACAATGGTATTCTTTTCGACCCGTCAGGCGGTCAAATTTTATTCTGAACTTCTCGGTTACATAAACATGGAGAGCTTTCATATGGATGGCACTCAAAAGCAGAGTGCTCGGAATTCCAATTTGCGGGGATTCACTCAAGCCAAGAGCGGTATTTTGCTGTGCACTGATGTGGCCGCGCGTGGAATTGATATCCCCTCTGTGGTTTGTTCCATTCCTCATTTCTCTTTTTCCTTCAATTTATTCTTGGGATTTGGGAGTCCTTGCTTTTTTATTACACTGCTTTAATTCTTGTATAAATGCTCACATATCCTTGCAGGACTGGGTGGTGCAATATGATGCTCCTCGAGAACCTGAGGTTTGACTTTCTTTTAATTTTCTTTTCAATCGTTAAACTTTGTTTGTTTGGTCAGATGAATATGATTTTGACTTGATTTGGTGCTCTCAGATGTATATCCATAGGGTTGGTCGAACAGCTCGTGGGGAAGGTGGCCAAGGAAAAGCACTTCTGTTTTTGTTGACCCAGGAGCTTACTTTTCTTTCTTACTTGAAGGTATTAGTATTGACCTATTATATCTTTCTAAAAGTTCTCAAGTTGCACCAACTCTGCAACTGCAAGTTGTTAAGATTTACTTTGTTCTTTGCACAAAACCTACTATCAGGCTGAAGTAGTTTGTTTTCAACTGTGTAATTATTTACAGGAAGCCAAAGTCTCAGTCATCACACAGAAGATTGGCATATCAAAGACATTACACCTGCAATCTCTCTTGGTATATTGGCTATGTTCATGTTTACATGACTTTGCACAAACAATAATAAAGCACAGTACTCACACACACAAGCATTGCCTCAGGATCTTCTGTGGAAGATTATTTTTGCCAAGCTCGCACTTAGTTGAAGCTCCCAAATTTTGCTTTACACATCAATTTGAAAATTAATTTTGTAATTTTCAACTAAAATAAATGGTTTGGTTTTGCACTGACTAGGCACTATTTAAGTATTGGATCTACTTTTATTACATTGGTTGTAATGCTTTTAATAATGAATGACTATAACAGCTTGCACCTATCATTATAATTTTGTTACAAACAGTAACTTTTAATTGATTTTCTTCGCATACCTGCTTTGCAGGAGAAAATTGTTGGCGACAACTACTATCTGTGTCAATCTGCAAAAAATGCATACAAAACCTGCATTGAGGCATACAATTCGCATCAAATCAAGTCAGTCTTTAATGTGCACACGCTAAATCTGAAGGTAATTTGAATTTGTTTGAAGACTTCAATAGCTTGCTTATGTAGTAAATAATGTGTAGTTCTTTTCTTTTGACTTTTTTATTTGTGGTGTGAGATGGTTAATTGTTGTCTGTAGGGAGTTGCAAAATCATTTTGCTTCAGCTCACCACCAAAAGTGAATGTTAATCTCGAAAGCCGCCCCTCAATTACTAGGAATAGGCGAGAAAGGAACCGAAGCCTGCACGGCATGAGCTTTACCAACCCTTATGGAAATATGGGTGTCAATAACAGGCAGTTTGTGAGGTAATAGTAGAGCTGCATGTAATAATTGTAGCTGAATTTTGGAAGTTGATCTTTGTTTACATATGAGATTGAATTGAATGAAAAATAATTTCATTGATTGATTTGATCATGCTTTTACAATGCTTTTAAGGTCTATTTATAAGGTACAAGGCTCAAAGAGCCGTGAGAGAAATTGATGTAAATAATGAGCTGTTAGATGAACAGCATTGAATTTCTGAGTTGTTACATAGAGCCTTTGAGGCCTTTTTCCATTTTTCGGCAAGTATTGGAAATAGGGAAGAAAGTTTGTGGGGGTGTATTTGGTAAAAGTTGCATTGGGTTTGTTAAGTGTCCTCAAGTCTTGCATATCCAATTATATATATTTTGTTATTAATCTTCAACAATCTTATTATTTTTTTTTTTTAAGAGAGAACTTCAACAACCTTGTACAGTTGGCACATGAAAGGAAGGCCCTCACCCGTGTAAAAAAAGATGAAATGAAAGGTTGTTCTTCTAATTATGAACAGCCATAACACCATTTGCTTTGAATATGGAAATATTCTGCCCGTGCCGAATCATTTTTGTTGAAAGCTTGGTAGAAGCTACCAAGTTATCGAATCATTTTTCTCTCAATATACTGTTTGCTAAGGGTCATGATTGTTTAGTTTAATTTGTTGATGAATACTGGCATTATATTTTTTAATCAAAGTGGACATTAATTACTAAACTAATACCAGCCAACTCTTTTGAGTTGGGAGACGCACGAGCAATGTCAGCTTGGTGGAAATAAATCTGCTGTTAACCATTGATCTTCGTGGAAATTTGTGCATGAAAAAACTTTTTCATTGAGATACGCGCATGGAAAAATTTGAATGGTTGAGATCGGAATAATCAGATTTATTTCCCGGCTTGGTGGCAATCTTGACAAGGCCTGATGCTGCCTGTAAAGATGTGATGCAAAACTTCGTAATCTTCCAGATGGTTTTGAATCACATTTTCGCATCTTTCTTCTATCAAAGTCAAAGCCAGTAGCAAGCTATTGTTTTGGAGAAATATGAGGCAGTAGAGGAAAAGTTTTCTCATTTGACTTTTCGTGGTTTATTTGTTCTTTTTGTTGAATATTTGTTCTTTGTAATTTGTGTAACCTAAATAAATTCTTTGTAATTTACCGTTGAAAAGAGAGAAATTAGAAAATCGGCTTACGCCTCCAATAAGTTGAGCGTATTTTTTCTATTTTTAGATTCTTTCTATCACACTTCATGAAGTAGATAAACTCTATATAGGGAAGGTTTGTTCAAATGTTTTTACGGAAATTTTGATAGATTTTTTTTTCTTTTAAGGAGGCGAAAAGTGTGACTTTTTAATTAAAAACTTGTTGTCAAAGCAAGTAATTTGTTTTTCCCTCTTAAAATGATGCACAAAGCCAGATTTGTTAGTTTTGTTACCTGGCCAATAACTCTTTGACTCCCCATAGACTTGGATATATATCCTTTGTGCTGCAACCTTTCGCTTTGCTGCGGCTGCCTTTCAATTAAATGATGCTTTGAAATTACAGAATGAAACTTGACAATCATTTTTATCTACATTAATTCTTGTTGATATATTAATGCTGCAAATTGTAAATTTGTTTAAGCAATTTTTTTCTGCAATATATATATGAAATTAAATTACTGTAAAAATATTAGGCTATAACAAAAAAATGTTTTAAGAATTTATTACCACACTTAATGCAACAGAATTAATTATATATTGCTTGCGGTCCCCTCCCATTATTGTTTACTGTGATGTGAAATAAGACCAGGTTAGCGCATTCATGTTTTGTTTCTAAACTAAGTTGGCGCAATGGCGCAGTATTAGTTTGTGACATACATGCAAGGGAACCAATTTGAGTCTGATGCATATCGGACTCAAAGTGAGTTCGATGACCGTCCAATCTGCTTCAAGATTAGCGCCCGCAATTTTTATATCTGCTTTAAAATTCGTGCGCATGAATCTTAAAGTGGATCGGACGGTCCCTAAACCCATCGGACCCAACTGTTCCGGATGGATAGGAGAATTTGTATGGATGTAGGGAAAAATCAAAATATTTAGATAAGTCTTTTCAACTCTATTTTATTTATAAAATTGGATCTCTTATTTTAAGTTCATTAATTGATAACAATTGTTAAAATTATTGTCAAAGTAAAATATATATTATGTGGATCGATCATATTCCTTTTAAATTTATCCATCCTTTAAATGCATTTCAAAATTAATTCTGCTTAGATGCATGAGATCATTAACTCTGCGTTGATTAAATCACACTATTTGCATACTAAAAATCAGGTTAATTTTATGTGACGCCATGCATTTAAATTGTATAAATAAATTTATCAACTTTACAGCACTAGAAGGAATCATATAAATTCCATAACATTTAAACATAATAGCCGACTTACTTGTATGTATGGTACAGTTGAAAATGTTATTAAATTTGTAGTGAGCTATTAGAGAAAATCAATAAACAAAATATGTTCAATTTTCTCTCTCAAAAAAACAAAGTCTAAATAAGATATAAGCTACTGAAGTCTTATATTTTGTATGATTCTTAAAAGTTAAACTTTACATACACAAACGTTTATGACCTGATACTTCAAATAGAGACAAACTTCGGTGCGTAAATAATTGAACATGATGCATCTAGTTGAAAACAAAATGATCTAGATAGTTTGCATTTTTTAACAATAAGGAAACAAAATGATCATTGATATGATATATACCCTGACTTGAGGAAACAGAGGAGTACATATCTGTAAAGTGTAAAATGATGGCTTTCCAACCGCATTGAAAGACTTAAACCATCAATTGGATTTCAATTTAAAATTGAATGAATGAAAAATGAAGCATTCCAACCAGCTTTTGTTTTAGTGATTAAGATACTTTTTTCTATATGAAAAGTCATGTATAGAATTCGCTCAAATATTTTTTATGAATATTTAAAGTAAATCTTTATATTTATATATAGTACATAGACATCATTCTTGTGATATCCTCTGAAATCCTTGCCTTTCAGTTATTAAAATTCTTTATAATCTAGAATACATATATAGAATGTAGAAAATTCTGATATCCTATAAATGCCTTCAAAGAAAACTGATGACAATTTCTTTAATTTTGTTTATCATTTGTCTTCATACTAGGTATAAATTTTGACATAACAAATTTTTATTTATACAACGCACGAGTCATATGCAACGTTGTTTTGACTATATTGTATATGTACTGCATGAATTAAACATTACTAAATTTCTTGGATATGGCATTACAATTTTTTTGAAGTTCTAGCTGATGATTTTGATGCATAAAATTATGAGAAGCACAAGTCATGTACAAATTATACAACGCCGATAGGAAAAAATTGTACAAGTTTTGCATTTAACGAATGATATGTTGAAGTTGTTATCAACTTTATACAAATGGTTTTATAGGGTTTACACTTGACAGATACAGCAAGTGCACAATTTATACAAATTTAATGTGAACTGTGTACATATTTCAATTTGTATTGAATACACTTGAGATCTTATGTATCAAAAATCCTTCTTAATCTTCTTTTAAGACCGTAAATTAAATTGGTTATTGTCATTTGTAAAATTATATACCAGTTAGCTAATAATATCTTTACTATATTGTTGATTTTGGAAAATGAAAATGTCCATCTGACTCAACACTGACTGATAGGGTCATTTGCCAAAGGCCTTCATAAACTACTCACAGGCCAAGTACTAAGCCCACCACCCGAAGCCTCCAAACTTGATCACATTAGTGGACCCGAAATACTATACCTCCCCATTAAAGCCCCTTCGGCAAGCCTACTCGGTACGAGCATGCCCAGCCCGAACTCAGGATCATCACAATCGAGTGATCGCTATAACCGTTTATGTACGATCTGTCAAGCAACTTGTCAGATTACAAGGTCTTCGCCGCTATACGACAGTAACAGGTCAACCTATATAAGGCCCTAAACTCAGCCGAGCAAGATGTTCACAATATTACCTACACAAGGTGTCTGACAGATCGATATTGGTTTGAAGGTTTCAAATTAATAAGTGCTTACTCGATATTGGTTTCAGATGTTGTTTGAAGGTTTCTAATCCAATTTAGGAACAACCCGCTCTCGCGACGTAATTGTCCTATCTACCAAGGGGTCCGGCTAAGACTTGTCTTGGTAGATACAAGGAGTTCTGTGATTAGCTCAAAGAATTTTAAACTTCATTGCTACGTTCTTCGCCTATACTTTTTGGCTTTATTGGGTGTTCTCATGGTGAAACATGAGAACACGACATTTGTCTGCATATCTCGAGACTCCCATGTATAATTCTGTTATTTCTACTAATGGTATTTCTTGTTATGATTTCCACCACTAATCGAAGATTTTTATTCTCCTTATCCTAACTCGGTTGATCTAATGATGTCAATCATCTAGGTGTCGCCATCACCATCAAATACTCTCAAAGCACTCCAAACCTAGCTAATCTAACTCTCTAACTCTCTAAGTAGATGTAAAGTAAAAAAAAAAATGTAATGTTCCTTCTGTCTTATGGTTTTTTATAGGTTTCAAGAAACATTTGGAGATGATTGGAGTCTAATAAATCTGATGTGGAGACAACTGTCACATTGGGTGAATGGGCGCCTCTTATACAAACCGTATCAAAGGTGATGCAAACCGGAATTCGTATCCTCTGCATTAACTCAAAAGGAAATCTTTTGAGTTAATGAATTTCGATCATCCAATCTGTCTTAAGATTTGTGCGGACTATATCCGTACGAATATTGAAAATCATCCTAAGTTATAGTCAGAATCCGAATTGGCTCCTCCGTTTAAAATCAGACGGTTCAAATTTATTAACTCAAAAGATTTCTTTTTGAGTTAATGGAGAAGATACGCGTTCATGCAGACCGTATTCGTCACAGATTCTTCGACTTGGTTGATTAATGCTTATTGTTCCTGGTACGGGTACGAGTACGGGCACAGATTCTCGAACAAGTCACGTGTTACGATCTTTTTTAACCTTCCTAGTGCTATGATGAATGAAAAATACCAGTTTGAAACATGGCTGCCTATATATAATCTTGAAAATTAAATGTCGTCCAATTAATGAACAGAAATTTAGGTGATGTCAATGCCGCCAGGTGTCCCATAACGATAGGAGCTAAACTAACAAATTTATGGGGGTATAATGATTCACAATAAATGCAGCAATTACTGGATCTGGATCGTTCTTTTTAACTGGGCACGAATCTCAAAGTCCAATAATACTGCACCTGCGCTCGCTCCGAATCTCAAAGCGTCTGAGAGTTAATCTCAAACCGTAAAGTGAAGGGAATCTTTTACAGTTATGGAGAGGATACTTGTCACTGCAAAATCTGATGGTCTCAGATGGTACTGTTTTTGTTGCAATTTAAAGAACCAACATGATGCTTACACGTGTAAGAAATTTCAGTGGTTCATACAAAACCCGGAATTGTGGGGGTTCCACTGTACTATGCAATCACCCGATTGTACTTTAATATTTAAACCATCCATTCCATTCCAGTTAAGATGATCCAGATCGATTAAATAGTAGTTTTCACCTTTTAAAATCAAATAAAATGGAGAAGTAGCAACTGAGCAGGCGAAGGCCGAAATTTTTATTAATACCCCAAAAAAAAAAGAAATTATCAAATCTGCTCTAATTTCAAAATTATTTCTAAAATTGCTCTAACCGCCCCTCTCTGGGTGGTCCAGATCCATAGTAGATCGCCCAAAGGGGGGGCGGTCCACAATTTTTTTTTTTTTTTAGAGAGATAATATGAATATCAAGATGTTGAATTCTAACGCTAAAAATTTCGGATTTTTTTTTAAATATTAGTTAGATTACTTCTTTTAAGCATATTTATACTAAAATACGCTAAATTACTTGGAATTATGTTACATTATGTTGAGTTACACTAAATTACTTTAATTACGCTAAATTACATTAAATTACGCTAAAATACGGTAAATTATGCTAAATTACATATGAATAGGGACGATATCTTCACTGAAAAGGCGAAAAACGACGACGAAACTTCAAACGGTCATAAAACGGCGCTCGAGGGTCCGATTTCAGCAAATGACCACTTTTCGGAAAGCTTGCGAAAATACGCATGCGTCCGTGCCCGCGATGCCAGATTTTGAAATTCAGAATTGCCAAAAAACAAAGGGAAGACCCTCAAAACTTGAGTTGAAGTTTCCGATTAAGATTTTCATTTCTATTATTCAATCTAAGTAGCTCAGTAAATTAGTTACATAATGAACTTGTAGAATACCAATTTTTACTATTTTTGAAATTTTTTACTATTTTTTATGATTCATGAAAGATGGCACATAATCGGTCTACTTTAGCGTAATTTTGTGTAGTTTAGCGTAATTTACCGTATTTTACCATAATTACCGAAGTTATTGTTATTTAGCGTAATTTAACGTAATTTAACATAATTCCAAGTAATTTAGCGTATTTTAGTATAAATATGCTTAAAAGAAGTAATCTAACTAATATTTAAAAAAAAAATCCAAAATTTTCAGCATTAGAATTCAGCATCTTGATATTCATATTATCTCTCTAAAAAAAAAAAAATAGTGGACCGCCCCCCCTCTGGACGGTCTGCTATGGATCTGGACCGCCCACCAAAAAAAAAAAAAAATAGTGGACCGCCCCCTCTCTGGGCGGTCAGCTATGGGTAGTGGACCGCCCAAAGAGGAGGCGGTTAGGACATTTTTTTAAATAATTTTGAGGTGAGGGTAGATTTGATAATTTTTTTTTTTTTTTTGGTATTAATAAAAATATCGGAGGCGAAGGACAGTGCGAGTGAAGGGGAAGAATCAGAGGTGAGGAGATGAGTGTTATTAAATTTAATTAGTAATTGAGTTTAAAGTTTGATAAATCAAATCCGTTAAAGGAGCACTCCTTTAATCAAATCAGGTAATGATTGATGTAAATAGACGGTAGATGTGCCCATCGAACTCAGAATTGGTTTGATGGGCATCAGAACTACTCCTCTCCCATATGGGAGTACGAATTCACATCACCTCCGGTGCCGTAATAGGAAATCTTTTACAATTACTTGATCTGGACCGTTCTTTTTAACTTGGCACGAATCTCAAAGCCCAATAATACTGCCCCCTCCGTCAGCCCGAATCCCAAACCGGCTAGGAGTTAATCTCAAACCGTAAAGTGAAGAAAATCTTTTACGGTACCGGGGAAGATATTTACCCATGGGGGTACTTGGTGGATCTTTTCTTTTTTGAAATTTGGTATGGTGGTGACAACCTCCATTCGTTAGAGAATTCACATCCTCTGGTACCGTAAAAGAGAATATTTTAGAATTAGTGAATCTGAATCGTTCCTTAACGTTGCACTAATTTAAATCTCAAAGTCCAAATAATATTGCCCCTGTGCTAGCTTGAATCTCAAAGCAGCTGAAAATAAATCTCAAATTGTAAAATGAAGAAAATCTTTTACACATATTGGAAAGGATACTCTTCTTTGTTAGATCCATTTTAAAATTATAAGTTTCTACATAAAATCTTATACTCAGCGAATTTCAAATGCAAGAGTTTATCCAATAATAATACGAGTGCGGAGCGACTAATATTCGATCCGTAGTAAATATATACCATAATATAAAAACTTATGTTATTCACGGTTATAATTTGATAAATATTACAAACTTCGGTACTTTTTTATAAATATTTATATACTTTTTTAATAAATATTCGATTTGATCTATATCTGATCTGTATCTATATTCAAAAATAAAAATACCACTATCTGCTTATATCCAATCCGTTTTCACCCCTATGTAACAATGTGACATGATTTTTTTTTTGAAATAAATAATAATTATTTAACTTTTTAAAGTTCGTTGCATATTGAACACATTAGAAGAAAATAAATTTTGGAAATAACGAAATCATCTAACGAGGTTAAACAAGAGAAACAAATTGCCCGATAAATATATAAATAATGTAACAATGACGAAAAACCTTTAAAAAACTTCTCTCTTTTATGTATTTATAATTTCACGCTACCCATATTCGTTATTATCAATTATTAAAAGCATATATGTGGATCATTAATCTAACATTAGACTAATATGTAAAAATAATTTTGTTTGTATACTATCAATATTATGCTAACTTAAAAGTGATCATATGCAGTATATAATTTATTGAGCTGTGTCATATAGAGTGTGGACATTTCATGTGTATAATTTAAGAAGTAATATTCAATTATATATGAGAATTCGGTCACCTAGAATACAGGACAATTTGAAATCACTTCTTCTCATTCTATTAGAGAGGTGTGAGAGATCTTTGGAGGATTAAGAAAAAAGAAAGTTCTCTAAAGAACCTTAATATTCTAAAAGAACCAGATAGGTTTCCACACTTCTATTTTAAATTCAACACACAGTCCTGTGGTGACCGGAATCAAATCTGTTGCTATTCTTTTTTCTGAACAGTTACCCTGCTATCCCTCATTTTCTGAATCTAACCGTTCAATTTTTCTTTAGAATGAATCTCGAAGCAATTTTTTTCGAGAAATGTTTTGTGAACGTATCTCAAAACTGTTCAATGGTTGGATTCGGAAAAGAAGGAACAACAGAGTTACTGGCAGATTTGAATCCGTGATGACTGGTAATGGTTTTAGACGGTCTCAACACCACACATTTTTATTATTCACACATCTTTTGGGTCCATAACTATACCAAAGAGGGTGTAACGGAGCATTTTTAGGTACACCAATTTCTGTGACAGCGACTTGGAAAGAAAATCATGGTACCCACAAACTCCACATTGCACCACACCTACATTCTGGAGTATAAGAAAGAAGTTTTTCCCAATTTTTTATTTTATTTCTAATTCTCAAAAGAAAAAAAGAAGAAGAAAGATACACATTTTTCTGACACATTACTTATGGATGTAACAATGATAGTATGAATATGGAAGGATGATGGAGATAAAAAGTTTGTAGTTTGGCTACCATAATCAGCTAAACTAATCCATAAAATTTGGAAAAGAAAGCCTAATCCTTTGCACACTCTTTACAACCCTGTGTTCTTCTTTTATTTTAGCTATAATGGCAAGAAAAAACATTTATAGATTATAACAACTAACTTCACATACACCCATGCTAATACTGATGCATAAATTAGCACTTATACATTGACCAAATAAATAAGATAAACCACAAGTTATTGATTAATCTCTAGGAAATCCAATTAGGGCAAGAAAAAGTGCTACGATACTGCCGTTTATGAGCCCTCGGAGAATCTTCTGTTTTCCAGTTGTGTAGGGAGGATACCTAGCTTTTGCTTCCCCGCCAAAACCACGCGAAAGAACAGCTTTCTTATGACTGAATGCATCAAAAGAAAACTTGCCATGGTAAGCACCGATTCCACTCTCCCCAACTCCTCCAAATGGCAGGTGTGGGTTAGCAAGCTGCAATTCAAATAATAAAAATCATTCAAAATATAGTTTATACCAATATGGAAATACTACTTGCATAAAAAAAATACTACAAGTTTCTCAGTTCTTTTTATAATATTTGTCAACAAAATACAGTGGCTAAAGTCAGATTATGTCAAGTTTCCCAATATATCCCGACTCAGATCAGCTCAATTTGAGTTCAGGAAAACAAACACTTCTTTATGGTTGATTCAAATCCAGATTCCAGGAGTTCACAAAAATACTCTTTCCAGGAAGCCAGGTTATGGGGTTTTAATTTCAAATAGCACAGAAAATTCAGGTGATCAGTGCATATGTGATAACCAAAGGTACAATTTTACATATATCATAAAATATTGGGTCTGAAACCACCATAAAATCTTACATGTAAAGCGGTGTCATTCACAAGAATTCCTCCAGCAGGTACATTTTTAATAAATTCCTCTTCATGTTTCTTGTTCTTGGTGAAAATGTATGCTGCGAGAGGATTTGCTGCCACCGAGTTGATGAATTCGTAGCTGTCTTCCAATTTATCCACCTATCAATTTTTGAGTCAGGAAAATTACACAAATCAAAGACATATACCATCAGTATCAAGATTTCTTTTCAATAGTATATCTAATATAAGGACTAACAAGGGGAGAACCATGATAAAAGAAGAAAAGAAAGGAAAACAAAAACAGTGTGGATATTTTTTTTAAAAAGAATGCATAGATAAGATGCTTCCTTTATCCAACTATCAATTCATAAAGAGAACTAACCGTGACGATGGGCAGCAATGGACCAAAAATCTCGTCCTTCATAATCAAAGAATCAAGCGGCACATCTAATAGAACTGTTGGGGATATTTTCCTGCAACAACGAAAAATGCTAGTCAGAATGAGTCAAAGAGTTAAAAATCTAGTGCTAAGAATACCAAATAAAATGAAATATTACAGCTGCTTTTCATTTCTCTGGCCGCCATAAACAATCTTGTCAGAAACCTTTTCGTCATCTAAGAAGTCTGTCAGGCGCTTGAAATGGTTCAAATTCACAATTCTAGATAAATCGGCCGATTCCAGTGGGTCCTTTCCGTAAAACCTCTCTAAAGTTATTTTCAGAGCCTCTACCTGAATAGATAGTCAAAAATACAAACTTAACAGTGAACATTTGTGTTCTGGTCTTTTGAGCAAAACCTCTCCAAGCTGTTGCTATAACCTATAGTTCTATGTCAACATAGGGTTAATACACACATCTAAAAAAAAAAAATTGCATATGACAAATATGCGTTTGGTTGGTTTCGCAAAGGGGGGAGGAGTTGGCATTTACCAGCTGTGGAGCAAAGGATTTAGTAGTAATGATATAATCGGGAGCGATACAAGCTTGCCCATTGTTGCATCCCCACTTGCCAACAGCTATTCTTTTGACTGCAACCTTTAAACCAAAATTGGAACAATCAAGTCAGAATTAGACGAATTGAAGACCAAAAGTACTATTTACATATAAAGGGTTATCAAATACCTTCAGATTTACATCAGAGTCTACAAGGACAGGAGATTTACCACCTAACTCCAAAGAGACTGGAGTTAGGTGCTTGGCTGCTGCTGCCATCACTATTCTAGCAACTTTCCCATTCCCTAAGCAAACAAAATAAAATGGATACAAATTTAAATTTAGCTGAACACAAAAATGAGATGCCTCCAGTTATAGAAGTTTGACAAAGATTTTTTTTTTCACTGGTAGTAGACAGCTAAAAAAATTTTATGTTAGATTCAGTATCCCTTTGATCTGTCATGTATAAAACAAAAGGCTGTAAGATAACTCAAGTCAACTGCAATAGGGGAGAAAAGGTCTATACCTGTATAAAATATCTTATCCCACTTCTGTTCCAAGAGAGCTGTAGTTTCAGGTACACCCCCTTCTACTACTTTTACGCAAGAGCTATCCACATACTCTGGTAAAAATTTTGCAAATAGTTCTGAGGTAGCTGGTGCAATTTCTGATGGTTTCAGCACAACAGTATTACCAGCAACAATAGCTCCAATGACCGGCTCAATAGACAGCACTGAAAATTTTATTATTAAAAAGAAGATTGTTAAATCATAACAATTTCCTTGCAATCGATGTAATTTCATCAGAGAAAAGTTTAGTAACTTCAAATTGTCTAATAGAGTTCTGGTTGTGAAAGGTTATCTGTGGGATTGCTTGTTGGAAAGGTAAATTTGCTAATTATAAGTTTTGGACGGTTAACTTAGAAATCTAAACTGAAATCAATCAACCAGCAGATGTTAAATTTAAAACTTACAAAATGGGTAATTCCATGCTGAAATGACCAAAATGACCCCAAGGGGTTCTGATACAATTCTGGCCGATGATGGGAATGTTGTTATGGAGGCTGGCACCTGTTCAAAGATTAATCTCGTCAAAATTAGAAGTAAAATTTTTATGCATATATATATATGTAGGAAAACCAACAATTCCAATTTTTTTTGCTAATCTTCAAAATGCAATTCAGCGCCAAGGAGCTAAACAAAAGGGTGAAAATGGGATATGGATAACAAATAGCCAGCTGTTATTGATACTTGCCCAAAACCAATATTCCTGTATCTAAAAGATATGGTTAAAGCCATAACCTTTTCTGGTTTCATCCATTTCTTTAGGTTCTTCAAAGCAAACAGGCACACCGATTTTGCCATTGAGATCTGCACCAGTAATAATTAATAGTTAATCACAAATATTCATCAACAATAAAAAATACCCAAAGGGCATCGCCATACATAATCTGATAATATAGATAAATATATCATCCAATAGAAAAATTACAATAATACAGTTGGACAAACTGCAGGCCAGGAAAAGGGCACCTACAGTTCTGGACAAAATGGAGAGCCAATTTTCCGAAATTATTACGCACTCACCTCCTTAGCAAAGTAAACGCAAATGCGAAGCAAAGCAGTCAACAGATAAGCATCCATTAATCCATAAACAACGGAGTCAACCCATCATACCTCTAAATCTATGAAACCATCAATTCCAATTTTTCATGGATACCCTCCCAAAAAGGTAGAATGGTGAAAAATTAACAAGTACCTCGTGGAGGTAAGTCTCCATCTCTGGCTTGGCGAGGTCGGACTTGAGCGCCTCCGTTATGTCGCTTTCCTTCTCTTTTATCAATTTACCGATGCCCTCCAGTTGAGACGCCCTCCATTCGTAAGTCTTCGCTTTTCCAGAGCGAAAGCTCTCTCGGAGAGCCTTCACAGTCGCCTCCGCCTTCTCCCGATTGAAAACCTCAGTAGTTATGTTCCCCTCCATGTTGCTTCTCTCTCCTTTGTTTGTTTTTTGGTTTCTTCTATGATAACTCAACGATGGGAGATAAATAGAGAGAAGACAATATAAATATATATAAGAGATCGATGATAGGCTCTTTTAACTTCTAAGAAAGTGACGTCGGGTAGAGAAGAAAAATAGCAGGATATATATATAAAAATCTAAATTTGAGAATTTACAAGCAAGTCCCTTAGTAAAATCCTAAATTAAAGAAGTATTCCCGGAAATAAAACTATTAGTAGCTCTTTTTTCACAGGGACCTCACAACTTAATAAAATTGGATTTTTTTAAAAGCAGTAATTAAAATAATTAATGTTAAAAAACCAACATGATTACCGAATTTTTTACAAAAACAGCAAAAACCGAAATGCCATTTCGGTTTAAGGTTTTTTTTTTTGCTTCACCGAATTGCCATTTCGGTTTACAGGATTTTCGTGGGGTTATAGGAACAATGCCACAGAAAATCCATTTTATAGGCTTAACCGAATAGCCATTTCGGTGTGGTGTTTTTTTGGACTTAACCGAATAGGCATTTCGGCTTAGTTCTTTTTGTGGCTTAACCGAATAGCCATTTCGGTTTAGCTAAAAAAAATTGCCAAAACCACCTCGGGGCCTTCTCTTCTTCCTTCTTTCCCATACCCGAGACCTTCCTTCTTTCCCTACCCGAGAGAACCAAAACAAATCCGAATTTTAACCCCCTCAAATATTCATTATTTTTTATTCTAGTCACATATTTTAGTATAATTTTGAGAGGAGAACAAGAAGAACTTCAGATCTACAAGTTTCGTTAGGTATGTGGTTAAATTTTTTATTTGAAAAAAAAATCCGAATTTTATAATTTTTTTCTAGAATTATTTAGTTTAGTTTGTATGTAGAGTAAATTAGTTTTTTTTAGTGTATTGTAGTGTAAATTTAGTATATTGTATTGTAAATTTCAAATTTGAAAAAAATCCGAATTTTATATTATTTTTGTAGAATTATTTAGTTTAGTTTTTATGTAGAGTAATTTAGCTTTTTTTAGTGTATTGTAGTGTGATTTAGTGTATTGTAGTGTAAATTTAGTGTATTGTAGTGTAAATTAGTGTATTGTAGTGTAAGTAAATTGTATAAATAGTTAGAGTAATTAGAGTAATTTAGTGTAAATAAATTTAGTGAAATAAATTTAGTGTAAATATATTTAGTGTAAATAAATTTAGTATAAATAAATATTTAGTGTAAATAAATTGTATATAAATTGTATAAATATTTAGTGTAAATAAATTGTGTAAATATTTAGAGTAATTTAGTGTATAAATTTAGTGTATTTAGTGTAATTTTAGAAATTGTGGAATGATTTGGTTTGCATGTAGAGTAATCTTGCTCATAATTATTTTTTTAAATAAATGTAGAATAATTTAAGTTTTTTAGTGTAATTTAGACTTTTTTTAGTATAATTTAACTAATTGTAGATTTTTTAAATTTTGTATGTAGAGTAAATTAGCTAATGGAATTTTTTATTTGTTAACTAATTGGAGTTTTCTTATGTTGTAATTTTATTTATATTGTAGTGCAAAAGGTCTGATGAACAACCCTTGTTGCAATTGCGTAATGAAGAACACAAGATATGGATGGCGAATACGAAGGTATTTATTTAATACCGGTTTGGATTTAAATTTCAAAATAAAATTGTAAGTCAGGATTAATTTTTGTTGCTATGAAATTATCGTTCCAGCCTGATTATGCACTGCGTCTTGGTCCAAATTGGCGTTAATTACCAACCTCGGATGAAACAAGGTTTGGTGAATTTAGGCTTGTACCAGATGACGGATGTGACTCATTGTCATATTGATAAAGCGTTGATCACTGCGCTCGTCAAGAGGTGGAGGCCCGAGACGAATACTTTCATCTTCCGGTGGGGGAGGGCACAGTGACATTGAAAAATGTTAGCTGTCTGTGGGGCTTACCTGTTACCGGTAAAATATTTTTTGTTACTAATTTATACTTTTGTTATTAATTTATATTTAATGCAAGTAATTTAGTGTAAGTAAATTCTATAAATGTTTAGAGTAATTTAGAGTAATTAGTGTAAATAAATTGTAAATCTATGTTTACAGGGAAGACAATTTCTGGACATTCAGATGATAATTGGTCTCAATTGATCGAAGATTGCCTATGACATGAGGCGTACGACGGTTATGAAAACAGTGGTGATGAATTTTTTCATTCACAGGTACACAACAGAGGCAAGGAAAACGAGTATATTAGGAGATCAAAATACCATATGCGCCTTAGATGGTTGAAGGACCACTTTAACGAAAAATTAACACAGTACACTGACCAGCAGACCGTCGACCGACACACACAGGCATATTGCATGGACTTGTTTGGGTCGATGATGTTTCCCGATGCGAACTCAAGTTCTGTCCCGATCATGTACCTACAGTTCTTAGAGAATTTGGGACGATCAGGACTACAATTGGAGAGGTGCTGTGCTTGCCTGCATGTATCGCGAGTTGTCCCGGGCTTGCAGAAAGCCAACGGCTACGATTAATGGTCCATTACTACTGCTGCAGATGTGGTGTTGGACTCGATTTCCTATAGGCCGGTCTAGACCCAAAAACGATTTACCCTTTAGCGGCGCCGCCTAATTAGAGAGGATGGCTTTTGGTGCAAAATGGACTATTCCGCATGAATGGGATGGCAACCCTATTAGAGGTACATTTATTTAAATATGGATTTTTGAATATTTTTTAAATTATGTTTTTCAATATAATTTAGTGTTGATTCAATATGTATTTGTCATGTGTTCATAACTTAGGTACATCGCAATTTCGTAACCAGTTTGAGCGTCTGAAGGCAAATGTTGTCAACTGGATGCCGTATGTGAGTTCCTATCACCAACAACCTTGGCGCGGGATAAGAGACCGGAGGATATTTATATGTCACGTGTGGTTGGTCTATTTTTGGGAGTTAGAGATGCACTGTCCTGAGAGGGTTCATCGGCAGTTCGGTTTATTTCAGGCAGTTCCTCCGCCAGCTCCACCACCCTTTGGGTATATTGAAGACATCCGTGAATGGAAACATGCGAGTGACGTACTATAATATGTTGTGATAGAATTAATAACAACGTGACTAATTTTCTTTACTGCATTAATATGAAAGAATTGAAGAGGTACAGGGAGATTTTTGTCCGTAACATTTCAAGAATTATTATTTGTGTGAACTAATTCTTTTTCTAGTACACACAAGTTACAAAAAAAGTAGATACGGGAAATCAGAACAAGTTACGCTTAATCTGCTAATTAACTTCAAAAAAATTCATTTATAAAATTAATATGAAATTATGTAGGATATTAAAATGAGTGTGTGGGATTTTAGATGACATAGACATATCCGAAAAAAAAAAAATGAATTCAATCATTGGAGCTGAAAAAAATTCGGATGAAATCCCTTTATCAAACACCATGTGCCCGACATTTTTATTAATATCCAAAGTTAAATAGAAATTAATAAGAAAATCCAGCTCCGCTGGATTTTGTTAAAAATGTCCATACCGGCATTTTAATGGCCGGTCCTATTGTTTTCTTAACCGGCTATTAAATGACCGGTCCTCGATTTTTTTTTTAGAGACAATATGAAGAGCAAGATGTTGAAATCTAACACTAAAAATTTGAATTTTTTTTCTTAAATATTTGTTAGATTACTTCTTTTGATGTACAATTAGCATATTTATACTAAAATACGCTAAATTACTTGAAATTATGTTAAATTACCCTGAATTACACTAAATTATGTTAAATTAAGCTAATTATGTTAAATTATGCTAAAATACGGTAAATTATACTAAATTACATATGAATAGGGACGATAACTTCATTGAGAAGGTAAAAAACAACGACGAAACTTCAAACGGCTATAAAACGGCGCTCGAGTGTCCGATTTCAGCAAATGACTACTTTTCAGAAAGCTTGCGAAAATATGCATGCATCAGTGACAAGTATTTATACTAATCTGCATCATGATAAAATTATTTACGTGATTATACAACTCTTAAATTTATATTTTACTTATTTGATAGTGTTTCATTAAACTTTCTTGTAATCATTTAAAAAAAATAAATGTAAAACGTTACATTAAAAATATAAATACTTTTGAGATGTAAATAAGAAGTACAAAATATGAGATGAAAAATAATTTATCTCCATATTTTAACACAAAATAATTTATATATTGTCAAGATCTTTTCTTCTCCGTTTGGCTACAATATATGATATTACTTAGATGAAATGACAATTATCACCGTACTGATGGTGTACAATTAGTAGATAGAAATGAGAATATATATTAGTGTTTGATACTTACATTCAGAACATGCTCGTTTTTGTAAATTTGAATCACAATACATCAAATTAATGCATATATGCTTGTCAGTAATAAAAAAAAATTAAATTCCTCAAATAGGATTATTATAATGAGCCTTTTAAAAAAAATAACAAACATATGATTCTATTTATATAACTCCGACCTAACTGGTTTCTATTTTTAAATTTATTGTCTTTTGTTTTATCAATATGAGTAGGTCAAAGATACTAGTGGAAACCAGTATAAACGTGTAAATAATTTCATCATGTGCATATTAGTATAAATACTTAAAAAAACATATATTCGATGTATATATTAATCTAACTGAAAAATTTGTTGCATGTTTACAATAAATTTGTTGTTTGAATTACATATATTTTTTTTAAATTATGCATTTAAGTCTAATGAAAGATAAGAAGGTGTCAAACTTGCTGAGAGTAAATATGATGTAGGGATAGAGAGAGAAGAAAATGAGGGTCCCACAAGAAAAATGATATTTTGTTTGAAAATCTTGAAAAATAGGACAATTTATAAAATTTCCCGGTTACTACAGTCATTTGACTTTACCTGTTGGCTTTGACTCTTTTAGTTTTGGGAATTTGGGGTCTTTTCCAACGAGGTCAATTTGGGTCCAATGCCTATCAGGCTCAAAGTGAGTTCAATGGGTTCGATGGCCGTCCGATCTGTTTTAAAATTCGCGCTCGCAACTTTCATGTCTGTTTTAAAATTTGTGCGCACGAATCTTAAACCCAAATTCGCGCTCGCAGCCATCGGACTCAAACCCAAATTTGAGTCCGATGGACATCAGACCCAAGCTGCTCTCCTTTTCCAACACCTCTGAGGTGGACCCATACTTCGTCTGCAACGAACTCGAGTACGAGCACGATCCGAATTGGATCAAATTTATACTCGCTGATGACGATTCGGGTCAAATTGAACAAACTAATTACAAACTCTCTCCAAACTGACCTCTAACAAGTCACGTGTTACGATCTTTTTTAACCGCCCTAGTGCTATGATAAAGGAAAAATACCAGTTTGAAACATGGCTGCGGGCTGCCTATATAATCTTGAAAATTAAATGTCATCGAATTAATGAACAGAAATTTAGGTAATGTCAATGCTGCCAGGTGTCCCATAACGATAGGAGCTAAACTAACAAATTTATGGGGGTATAATGATTCACAATAAATGCAGCAATTATGCATTTAATTTTATGGGGGTTTAATGACTGCAAAATCGAAATATCTTTTTGTCATTTGGGAAAAAAACCCGTTAACTAGGCGGACCCGTTAACAGGCGATTTCCTTGGCGATTCTACGGATGGCGCAGGATGTCGTCTCCACCGGTGGCGGCTGGTACAAGGTGCTTACACGCCGGCAGAAGAATGAACGCCACCGCAGGCAGGCCCTAGCTGGCGGAGCCGTTTGGCAGCGAAACAAGAATTTCCATCAGGGGTACGGTGCCTCTCTGTCGAACCAGCGCAAGGTGAAGGACACCCTCCCACGGAATAGCCCTCAAGTACATCTCCATGGCAGTACAGCTGCGGCAGGTAAGTCACTCAACCATCAACGTTTTGACAGGAGGCAGCAACACCTTTATGTCAATGATATTAATTCTAAGAGTGCTTTAGCCGAGCTAGTCCCTAGCCTTTCCCCTCAAACATTAATGTCCATTAATGGAGTTCTACTTTCACCAACTACAAAATCACACCAATGGCCAATCTCTCCTCCCATGGATACCTCTTCCATTCCAGCTACCTATACACATTTATTACCAATGTAGAATGTTTCTATTCCACAGTTAATGCAACCACAATCCACCCCTCCACCGACCACTATAAGTCCATTGACTGCCTCTGACCACTCCTCCCCTCACTCCTTATCTTACTCCCAAGCAGTTGCACACCAACTTTCCTCCCACCGTTTTCAATCACCTCCTTGGCCCCACTTCATAGACCATTATCCATGGCCTTTGGACTCCTCCAAACCGAACCACCCCCCTCCACGAACCCCCCCCCCCCCCGAGCCCCTCCCCCTGCCACCGGACCCCACCAAGCCTAAATGGCGTGGTCGTTGCTACAATTGTTTGAAACTAGGCCACGATAAAAAAGAATGCACAAGCAAAGAGAGGGTGTGTGCGAAGTGTTGGGGGAAAGGGCACGAGGCAAAACAATGCATCACAAACAACACCTACACGACTCAACTCAGATTCGATCCGCTGACCCCCCGTGGCAACATGGGTGAAGATGCCCTTCCACAGAACCGACCCCAAATTGCCATGGTCTTCGTGCCCGAAACCAATCAAATGAAACACGATGTGCTCGAACTCAATAGAGCAATTGTCATAGATGCTAGGTTACGTCCTAATCACTCTACCAACAAGCTACAGTGCATCCTAATGACCGCTTGCAAAACCGACTATCCATTCCCACTTACGCATATGACGGGGTCCCAATACTTTTTGTTGCTACCGGCGGGTTCGGAGCGGGTTCGGTTCCTTCGCCAAACCGCTCCAAGAGTTGGGTTACATCGCCTTCCCTTGGGCCCCGACGGTTAATGGATACCCGTTGCGATTAAAATACAAAGTATGGATCGAACTTAAAGATATGTTGCCTCAAGCTTGGCGCATCGAACACTTAATCGCGGGAGTAAGCTCGTTTGGTGTTGTTCTCGACCACGCCCCAATGAACAAAGTTAACTCACTACAAAGCATGTTAGCGGTTATTGCGGTCCCCGACCTATCTCTCATTCCGCACACCCTTCGGATGTGGATTCGAGGGATCGCTCGAGACATTGGAGTTGTCGTTCAAAGTTGGCTTGAGGAGCCCCTTCCTCTAACCAACTCGGATGACCCAACACCAACCAACGAATTCTTCGAAAAGGTGCGCACCGATAACATCCAATTTATTTCGGGTACAACGGATGATAAGGCATCGATCACCATTAATATTGAGGTCCTAATCAATATTTGGGAGACTATGGAGAATGGACCAAAGAAGGACGAAATTGGTCGAACTCTACAATCGAGCCCCTTGTTCAATGACTATCTCATCAAGAAGGCCGGCTCGCCGCCCCCCGGAGGATCCTCCTCGGCCAGGGCAATTGAATCGGTCAGGACCGTTAAGCCAGCAATTCCAGATCCGACGGTAAAAGGAAAGACAAGGCAGAACTCGGGCGAACTGGACAGTCCGGTTCAATATGTTACTGGAGGCCAACATACCCCGGCTACAGTACCTAGTACCTTGAAAATCACATAACACGCCACTTGTATGTACGCGGGTACGGGAACCCAGTTCGAAATGACTGTTCTCGGAGGGACCCCAGTTCAAAATATTTTGAATCAAGAAGTTCCTATCTCTCATACGGGCCTACACACTAACAGGCCGCACAGCCCAAACCCATCCCCAATCCTCTCTAGCCCACCTGCGAACCAACTACAAAACAGGACTCAAACCTCGAATCCATTTACACCAGGCCCAAACCCAGCCAACCAAATCCCGAACCCGGCCTACCTAGACACAATCCACGCGCACCCCCCAACCCAACAACACCTACCAACAATAACCAACCGGCCATCTACCCAGGCCATAAAGATAACCCGATAACAATATCATCCCCACCACCATCACTCTCGCTAATTGAGCCGTCCATCTACAATTTCACCCCAAAGACAATCCAACCGAAGTATGAAGATGATAACCAACGATCCAATGATCCCACGGATGAGGAACCGAGTGAGTACTTTGACGAGGACGAGGAAGAAGAGGGATATGAAAATAACGACGATGAAGGCGATACGGTCCCTTGCGAGGGATATAATGAGGAAGACAACTTAGATCTCACGGACTATCTCGATCCTGGCCTCCAAGGCCAATTCCAACCAGACCCTATTTTCTCCGAGGCCTTTGACTTCTCCATGGATGCCGACCCAAGGGCATCTCCAGCCTCAATTGAGAGGCGAAAGGAATTTGACCTGCAGGAATTCGAGGCGGCTGTCAACAGCGAGGAGCAATTGGAGGCGTACCAGAGCTCCCAGTACGACCCATTACAGCCGCACCTCCTAGGAGAAGCGGATCAACTGGCTACTGCGATGCTGACCTCGTTTCAACCCGATTTATCAGACCTCATAGCTGGGATGATTCGGGAGGCTAATCCAGACAGGGTAGCTAGTCCGGCGCAGAGTCCGGATAGCGATTCTGCTACTGGGTCTATCACTGGCCCGGATACCTTGAACGGCAAAATCATAGGTACTGAACCCCCCGGCAACAACCTTACCGGGGTTGGGTCAAACGACACACGGACTGGAGGGGGACAGACGGACGTGGGTCAGGGGTCTCCTGATCCTATCGCAACAACACCAGTACCGGAAACGGGGGGAACAACAAATCAGGCTCTGCGGCGCAGCAAGCGGATTTTTGAAAAAGAAAAGGGGGTTACTAAGAAATACAGTGAGGCAAGAAACAAAGCAAGAAAGTATAACAGGGACACTAAAGGGGGGTGGCCATAAACCCGGCCATCCAGGCCAAACTGACCTTGGCACTCAACGACGAGACTCTTCCTGCAGTGCCGCTTCTTCAGGAATTGGCGGATAAGGCTGATATATTTTGTGGCATCAATAAACCTGGACTGGCTGACAACTCTGAGATTGCACGTGTGCAGGAGGCTGCACAACAGGATGTCGCCAATGTCGGGGAACAGAACAGTGCAGCGGCCGCGCATCTGGAAAGTGAGAATGAAGCTGACAATTTAGAAGAGTCAGTTTTGGGCGCCTTCGACTTCAACAGTGACATAGGTATCTCTGATGAGGAGATGGACGGCGTCAACAATTAGATTATGATCTTAAGTGTCCTAGGTAGTTAGCATTGATTAGATGTTTCATTTTGTAATCCCCGTACTCGACTCGGTTGGACTTGTAACACTATCAATTGCCTTTTGTGCACTACCAAAGTTATGATGAATGAAATTAAATTTCCTTTGAGCTTTTTGAATTGGAATGTGAGAGGTTTGGGTGACCCAAACAAATGTGCGGTTATTAAAGATCTTGTTATCGATAATAAGCCGGATTTTATTTGCTTTCAAGAGACAAAGTGGAGCACTTGCTCAATTTTAAATTTAAAACAAGTGGCCCCTCCGAAATTTAACCAATTCTTGGCACTAAATGCGGAAGGGACGAGGGGGGAGTGTTACTCGCGTGGAGTAACATTTTCTCCTCTCTTGATACTTTTAACCTTTCATACACAAGTACAGTGGTTTTGAAGAAAAGAGGACTAACTTTTATGTGCACAGGGGTCTATGGACCACAGGAGAATGCTAGCAAAAGACTTTTCATCGAGGAATTGCGATCAATCCGTATAAGGAACTCCCTTCCTTGGGTGATCTTGGGGGACTTCAACCTATTGTGTTCTGTCCACGACACAACAGCAACGGTACCTAATCTGGGGAATATGCTAGATTTCAACTACTTCATCGACGAGTCGGCATTAATTGATGTCCCTTTACAAGGTCGCTCATATATGTGGTCAAACAAACGGCCGACTCCAACATTCTCCAAGTTGGACAGGATACTTTTATCGGCACATTGGAATGACCTTGGGGCATCGTATGACCTCACCGACTAACCTGCGGTAGTTTCGGACCATGCTCCGTTACTCCTCAGGCTTCGGCCACATGTTAACCCCCCAAAAGGCAATTCAAATTTGAAAACTTCTGGCTCAAATACGAGGATATAACCGAGGTGGTCGCAAATGCTTGGGGTTCGGCGGCCGGCATAAACCCAGCCGTGCGAGTGCATAATAAGATAAGAGCGGTACAAAGAGAGCTAACATCTTGGCAACATGAAAAGTTCTCTAGACGGGAAACTTACCTCACAAGGTCCAGGTGGATACTGCAGAAATTAGATAGAGTGGAAGAGCTTCGGCCGCTTAACACGGTTGAGTTCAGTCTCAGGATTAGACTAAGAGAGCACATTTTCTGTTTGGCCACTGAAAAAGAGCATAGATGGAAACAGAGATCCGGATGCACATGGCTAAAGTTAGGAGACAAAAACACCAAGTACTTTCACGCGGTAGCCAACGGTAGAAAAAACACTAACACCATTGAAACACTGCTGACGGACGACGGACAAATGATTGACTCATCGGCAATGCCGCATCACTTGCGAAATCACTATAAGGGACTACTGGGCACGAGGGTGCTCAACCCCCGCCCTTTTAACTTGGCCCATTGAGTGGGACCTGAGTTTTCGGAAGAGCTCAAGGTCCTCGATCATGACTACACAGAAGCAGAAGTGTTCCAGGCAATCATGGACATGCCGACCGGGAAGGCGAGCGGTCCGGATGGCCTACCGATAGAGTTTTACCGAAAGTTTTGGCCTATAATCAAGCAAGACATCTTGGAGCTAATCAGCGAGTTCGCGGCAAACAGAATAAACATCAAATGCCTTAACAAGGCATCGATCACCTTGATTCCAAAGAAGACGGCTCCGGAACGAGTATCAGATTTTCGACCAATTAGTGTCATTAACACCATCGCTAAGCTCATAACCAAATTATTGGCAAATAGGCTGCAGCCGCATCTCTTGATCACTCAAAAGAGAGCAATGTTTCTTTTAATATTTATAAACTCGGAAATGCTATCGGTTCGGACTGCAAGCGCACAATCCTATCGAGTAGTATATTCGAGGTCGATCCACAGGGAATATTGGTTCAATGCTTTGAGCGATCGAATCACAAAGGCTAGACGAAATCTGAAATTTGAGAGATGTTGTTTTGATCAATGTAAATTAGGAAGCAATTAAAAGTAATTAAAATAAAGATAGATATGAGAATTCCTAGGGTTTCGGCACACCATTGCCACTCAATCCACCTTGACAATATAGTCCTGTTGCGTCTGATTTCCTGTTGTTGTTTAATGAAAGACACTACATAGGTCACTGCGATTTATATTACGCGAGAATGACAGATCTTTCACCGAGATTCTACATAGGACACTGCGATTTACCTTACGCAAATGTCTGATCTCTCAAATACCCCAAATTACTACAAAGATCACTGCGATTTACTTTACGCAAATGATGGAATTTGGTACGCGTTTTGTTGGTCCGGTTTATGGTTTCTCCGCTAAGGTTTTCTTCACATAAACCTAATAGATCTCAACGAGGCTAATTCATACAAATAGTTTCTCTTACCATTAAAGCACTGTCACTACCCTAACAGATTCAAACTAGATCATTGAAATTAGATGAAGAGATAGTAAATCACAAAAGCATTTTATTTCAACAACAAGAAATCATAATCAACAGAAATATATATATCAAAACATCAAGAGTAACAAGGTTTACTGCCTAGCCCTAAGAAAAGGAACTTAGCCGCGGAACGGCATGGTTACAAGCACTCCTCTCTTCTCACTTTAATGAAATCTAACCCTAATTACAAAGATAACTAATCATTCTGCCCAGGGGCCTTATATAGGAGTGTAGGGACGTGTAGAGGTTGAGTAGGGGCTAAGAAACTGGTCTGGAAACAGCTGTCGGCAGTTATTCCCCAAGAGACGTCTTCGGATACAGACCGTATTGGGTGATACGGTCCGTATTAGGACCTTGACGGTTAGGGTTTAATGCTTCCAGCGCCATCTTCTGGTCAATGCTAGGCCTGGTCCGTATTAACCAATACGGGCCGTAACAGGGACTTAGTCGATGAGCGTTGCTGATCCGATTGACCCGATTCTAGCTCCATTTAGTGTAAAATAGTCCCAAAACATGTTTTCTGCAATAAAACACAAAGAAGGGTGACAGTAGCCTTTTTCTCTAATTAATTAAACATAAATGTGAGAAAATATGCAAAACCTAAGCCAAAACCCTACGTAAATCATCATTATTTTGACTCTGATCACGCCTCCCAACTTGAATTATTGCTTGTCCTCAAGCAATGACATCCCAGCTGGTCAAAGATTAGGTCTAGGTTAAACCATACAATCTCAAGGTCTTGTTTAAAAATCAAATTAGGGCTTAGGTTTGGTACAATTGGCATGACAATAAAAATTTAGAACTTAAAAATATTCATGACCTCTCCCTTGAACAATTTATTCACCCCATGATTGACCTCATTATGCTTGCCCTAGAAAAATTATCATTGAACAATTTATTTTACGAATATCCCTAAATTCGAGAGTATTAATTTCCCCTTCGATTATAAATGGATCCCTTCCAATCAATAGGAATTCTAATGATATAAATTTTGATTTTTCTTCCCAATTGATTGGAGCAAAGTATGACAACTAAGTGTGTTGGTACTTGTGACTATTTTTGAAAAATTAAATATGTACAAGAATTTAAATTTGGGAGGTTTTCTCGAGCCTATTGGTAACCAGTCTTGCGTAGGCACCCGTACTCTTTTTATCCTCCATCTTTTATTCTATTTTTTTCTTTTTCTGGATTTTTCTATTTTTTTGGATTTTTCTCATTTCTGATTTTTTTTGTATTTTTCTATTTTTCTGAAAAATAAAATAAAATATTTTTGTGTCACAAGCACCATGATTACACACAATTCCAAGTATTCATTCATACAAGGAATTATTGCATAGTTTCGTTAGGGGTCCATATATAATAAATGGGTATTCTAAAATACTATCAAGCTTGAAAGACTTTGCAAAAATAAATTACTCAATAAATAAAAATTCTAGGGTTTGCAATTTTTGATCAACTCTCATGATTAGCAATTAATTATTCACTTTGAGATCACCAATAATTAAAAATTCTGAATTTTTTGTATCATGGCCAATTATCTAAACCTTAGTCTAATTCAATTTGAAACAATTCCTATTTGATTAACCGCCAGGATGGGTGTCCTCAGTCCTGAGCATCCTCAATACCTCATCATCGGCGATCAGGGTTAATGGGGAACTCTCGGGGTTCTTTCCGCACCAGAGAGGTTTACGCCAGGCTGACCCTCTTTCCCCAATGTTGTTCATACTGGTGGCGGATTCCTTAAATGCGTTCCTAGGTAGTGTATCGGAGCTTATACCCCGGCACGCACGGTTTAAACCGGAAACCATCCAATATGCAGACGATACTCTATTAATTTGTGAAGCACACCCCACTACTCTCAAAATGGTAATGCATGTCCTTCAGGTTTACGCCGAACTGTCAGGGCTACGGATAAATAGGGAGAAAAGTAACTTCGTCCCAATAGCAATACCTCCCAATCGGCTAGGGATTGTCAAGGCTATTTTGGGTTCCCCACGCTCACTGCTGCCGATTCGCTACCTCGGGCTACCATTATCGGTTGCAAAACCAAAGAAAATCGACTACCAACCCATGTTAGAGGCGGTGCAACGAAAATTGGAGGGATGGACATCTGGGTTCCTATCATACAGGGGTCGAATCACACTCATTAAGGCGGTTCTCTCGGCAATGCCCCTGCATTATATGCAGGCCTTCAAAGTTCCGATAGGGGTTATCAAACACATTGACAAAATGAGAAGAAACTTCCTTTGGAAGGGTAATGATATTTGTAAGGGAGTCAACTGTTTGGTAAATTGGGAAAGAGTTTGCACATTGAAAATCAATGGAGGGCTCGGCATAATTGACCTTCAATGTCAAAATGATGCGCTTCTCACCAAATGGCTGTGGAGGTTGGAGAAACATCAAGACTCGCTATGGACAGGTACGGTACATTCTCTATATGGGGTCCAGGGAGTTAATCAGTTACAATTCATAAGGCCGGACACGTCATCTTTCTTCATCAAGGACCTGGCAAAGCTCACGTCTTTCTTCAACTGCTCCATGGTTTCTGAGGGCGGGACCACCACATGGGGATGGGCACCCTCTGAAATTTTCTCATGTAGCTCGGCATACGGGGCAATGCATTATAGGGGTTTCATCTCGCCAACTCAAAAGGTGCTCTGGAAAATTAAGGTGCCGACAAAGGTCAAGATTTTTATCTGGTTAATGTTGGATGACAAAATCCTAACTCAGGAGGTCCTCACCTATAGAGGATGCCCCGTCCCTACGGGCTGCCACCTTTGTCGACAGGATATTGTTGAGATAAGGACCACCTTCTGTGGGAATGTAGCTATGCAAAGCTATTTTGGAGAGGTTTGATGGCACAATTTAATTTCCACTATCAAGGTATGTTAGACGTGCAACAGCTGTGGTTCAGAATAGGCTGGGATCTCCCAAAGACCTGCAAAATGGAATGGAATGTTGTATGGGCGGCGGGTGCTTGGGCATTCTGGAGGGAAAGAAACCGGCGTTTGTTTTCTGCGAAGCAAAGACCGGTACCATATCTCATCGGTGACACTGTGCTTGAAGTTGAGAATTGGCTGCACAACGGATGACCGTTTATATTGACTTGTGTTTAATTTCTGTGATCATTTTCATTTTCCTAGTAATAGTTCCCGTCTAGTATATATTGAGTGGACGGGTTCTGTTCTGTTCCTCCTTTTGTACATACTTTTTCTTCTTATTAATATATATGTTCTCGGCAGTTCGCCGATAACCATAAAAAAAATGACTACAAAATTTGATGGTCTCAGATGGTACAGTTTTTGTTGCAATTTAAAGAACCAACATGATGCTTACACGTGTAAGAAATTTCAGTGGTTCATACAAAACCCGGAATTGTGGGGGTTCCACTGTACTATGCAATCACCCGATTGTACTTGAATATTTAAACCATCCATTCCAGTTAAGATGATCCAGATCGATTAAATACTAGTTTTCACCTTTAGGGCTTGTTCGGCTGCAGTAACGAAATTACTGTTCACATGTGAAAAAAAAATTCACTCAGACTGAATTTTTTTTCCCACGTGAACAGTAAAATTTAGTTCAAAAGTTTTTCATTCCTTGTTCCCATTTCCTTTCCCCTAATGCAGCCGAACAGGGCCTTAAAATCAAATAAAATGGACAAGTAGTAACTGAGCAGGCGAAGGAGAGTGCGAGTGAAGGGGAAGAATCGGAGGTGAGGAGATGAGTGTTATTAGATTTAATTAGTAATTGAGTTTAAAGTTTGATAAATAAAATCCGTTAAAGGAGCACTCCTTTAATCAAATCAGGTAATGATTGATGATAGACGGTAGATGTGCCCATCGAACTCATAATTGGTTCGATGGGCATCAGAACTACTCTTCTCCCGTATGGGGTAATGGGGGAAATTTTTATTGGTAGTAATTAATAGAAAATAATATAGACAAACAGTAAGAGTACAGTAATATTTATATTGGTAGTAAGATCGGTAGGAATTCTACCGATCTTAACTTTTTTTTTAATCTGATGTATAGATGGAGAGAATTCTTATATTTGATTTCTAGTAAAATATGAAAAATTTTGAAAAAATAGATGGAATGTTTTTATATATCTAAATTTTAAGGTACTTTATCTATTTTTGTAAAAAAAATATTTTACTAGAAAAAAATTAAAAGGAAAAAAGAAAAAAACTGGTTTAGATCGGAAAAATTCTTACTGATCCAAACTTTTTTATTTTTAAAATCGGTAGAATTGCTACCGATCTTACTACCAATATAACATTACTGTAATCTTACTGTTTATCTATATTATTTTCTATTAATTACTACAAATAAAAAATTTCCGGTACTGGGTGGATCTTTTCTTTTTTTAAATTTGATATGGTGGGGTTTACAATTCAATACTGAAGTCTGAAGCCATATTCACTGACAACCTCCATTTGTTAGGGAATTCACATCCTCCAGTACCGTAAAAGAGAATATTTTAGAATTAGTGGATCCGGACCGTTCTTTAACTTTGCACTAATCTCAAAGTCCAAATAATATTGCCCCTGTGCTAGCTTGAATCTCAAAGCGGTTGAAAATTATAGGGCGCAGAAAGTTGCACAGCGGTTTGGAATGGAAGGTGTGTGCATATGTATTTAAATGTCTCATGGTTCAATGCTCTTGATTGGCTAAAGAACATCGAACTTGAAACATTCATTTCTTTCTTTCCGCTATTCCTTCCGGTTCACCCTCGGCAGACCTACGATTCATAATCAGTCCATCGAGAGAGTTTAATGATTGTGGGGACGTTTAACTCCCAGCGGGCGCAAGTCCCCGCTGTTAATTACATCAGATGACCCTTCCAAGCCATACTGAATACCTCGTTCATTCCAGGATTTGGAGCCTATTTGTTGGGAATTGAATAAAGGGGCTAAAAGGGGAAAACTCATGTACTTGGTCTTTATGTACTCCTTTGATTATCATGGTTTTAGGTATTTAATTAACATGTATGCATAAGATGCAATGGATGCTACTAAAATACATTTATTATGCCTTTTTATTTATTTTAGAAACCTATTTGTAGTTAAGAAAATCTATTTGAGCTTTATTTATATTTCATTTAGAAGGAAATGATTTAAATATGAAGAAAAGTGGAGAAAAGGGCGTTTTGGTCATTTAACATGCAATGTGGTGTCTAATTATGCTTGATTTTTATTTAGAAATATGAGGGATTTGATTTGGGTTCATTTGGGTTTGAAATGAAGAGGTTATCGCCAATAAGGGCTGAAAAGGGCTTATTTCTGAGGTTTAAAACTTTCCAGGGACCTATTTGTAAAGCTGGAAGGGCTGAGATTTGTGGTTTAGGTTTTTAGCAAGGTCTGAAGTGAAAATTGGGCTTCCAGGGGCTCATTTGAAGAGTTTTTTAGGCAGCCAGGGGCTTATTTGCAAATAGTCAGGGACTATTTTCTGAAGAAATTTTGTTAGAGGGGTCTCTTTGTAAAAATCTTCTTTTATTAAATTCTGGGCTTTGAGATTGCAATTCTGGGCCTTTGAGATGTGTATTGGGGGTTTTGAGCTGTGCTTCAGGATCTGTGCAAATCAACGAGTTTGGATTATGAGCTTTGGGATGGATTTAAAGGGGGCTTTAAGATTCGTGCAGAAACTTTGAAACTTTGCTCGAGGATTTGATTTAGTCCGACAGGTGGGCCCCTATGGCAGGGGATTATCCATTCGACGCTGAGCCCTTGGATTTCTCTCTCACATCATGATTCGGATTTTCATTTGAACTTTATATTTTGGCGCCGAGATCAAGTGACCCCTGGTGCTTTAATATTCGTGCTTGGGATATGAACTGGGGTTTCGCCGAGACTAGGGTTTTTCAGCTCCGGTGGGTTTTCGATCACGGCAAGGCTGAGGGATAGCGTCGTTGGGATCGCCTTGGGGAGGTGAACACGGTGGATGTGTTGTCGGCGGCCGCTGGTCGATGGAAACAGTGAGACCCGGGTGACCTTGGGTTTTCGGTACCGGTTGCAACCTAGACTTGATTCCATTTGTTTCTATGTCTTTTTCTTCAATTACTTGCTCATTTAACATCGTTTGAACATAAGGAAACCTCAGGTGCATTCAATTTCAAACTTCATCAAGGTTTGGATGCTTCCCAAGCTTTGGCTTCTCGGTTCGGTACCGAATTGGTATTGGCATGCGGTATCTTGACTTGGGAAGGGTATTTGAGACCGAAGTGTTATAGTTTAAGTGTTTCTGGAAGGTATCAAGGTTGAAAGGGATTCAATTTTAGGCATGGCATTGAATTTGGGTATGAACTTGATATTGGGTTCGGGTTTGAGTAAGAGACATGAAATTCTCTTCCATTTCTCTTGAATTTCATCAATGATATGTACGATTTTTATGTTATGAAGTTTGGGAATTTTATGCCTTTTATTTCTATTTTTAAGAGAAGCAGAAAAAAAAGAAGGGTGTAAATGTAAATGTGCATATTGCTGTTTTCTCATTTTTTGACATCCAACTTTGAAAATGGCTAGAAAATAGTAGAAAAATCAGAAAGATGCAAAATTTGAGTCTAAACTTATTGTTTGTTTATCCTCTATCTTCCTATTCAAACAGATTTTTGATTTGGTTTTTTTATCAGCCTGCACTGGCTGATCTGTACCAGCAGGTCACTTGGGCATTTTCTGTGCTTATGCTATTCCATTAACCATGATACTTTATCCTTAAAGGCTATGAGTGAAAGATTGCATCAAGGAAGGATCAAAGGGATACTAGCATCACATATGTCATTTGCTAGCAATTATGAAAATATGCATATAGGTCCTTGATCATTTGCATATTCATATGAAAGGATCTTTGAGCATCATGTCATGGGGATTGAAACTTCCCTCTTCTCATTTGCACTCTCCTTTTAGTAATTATGCATCTAGGTCCTTTGAAAAGTAATAAAATTCATAATATGGAAAGAGATGTAGTAAAACATCAATCCTTCACATATTGCTCATTTTATTCCTCTTTTATGCTTTGAAGTCCTCTAAAAAGTTCAAAATGGCATAATTAGGGAGATGTAGTTAAACATCAATCCCCATCATGTCAATTAATTTAAATTCCCTTTTTCATTTTGTTATGCACTTTTAATTTGATTTTTATATTAAAAGAATTATATAAGAAATTGATATTTAAAGGATGTAGCTAAACATCAACTTTAATATCTCTTCCTTTTATATTTCTTATAATATGAAAATGCCACTTTTAATATATATATTATTTATATTTATGCGATTATGTGTTTTGTTATTTTCCTTTGCAACATAAAATAAAGAAAGGAAGAACAAAAAGAAAGAAGAAGAAATAAAAGAAAAGAGGAGGTAGAAGAAGAAAAGAAAAGAAGAAAAAATGTTAAATTTCGATATTTTTGAATTTATTTTTATAAAGATCACCAATAAGACAAGAAAGATGCAAATAAACACATTTTTATTATGTACATCTATATATTTTTTTTTGCTTTAAAAGGAAAGAAGATGCAAAAGAAGAAATGAAGCATTTTTATTGATCATCAAGCTATATATTTCTTTCTTCATCCTATGATGAACTAGAAGCTATATAGCTCTCACATCCATGATTTTTTAGAGTAGAGAAAAATAAAGAGAAGATATAAGATGAGAACAAGGTCAAGCAAAGAACAAACAAGAAATCATCAAACAAAAATCCTTTTATTTCGATTAAAGTAGCATATATACAGATCATTGCTCAGTTTGAGCTTACATTTTCCCAGGTATTGATTACCTTTCTAAAAAAAACTTGAAGCTTTGAAACTCTAACTTAAACTCTCTTTTAAAGATGGAGGTTTCTCTCTTGATTCTTGCACAGGAGTTTCTCTGGAGAAGAAGATGTCTCTGGGATATTTTTTGAGCTCCTGTTTTCTTTCATCTGGGGTGTCTTATATAGGGCAGCAAGGGTCTAGGGTTTAGGGTTTTGCTGAGGTGGATATCATCCTGCACATCAGATGCTTGTTGCATGGTCTTGATCATATTAGCTCACATATTCATGTATCCGTGGCAAAAGTTGTCCAATGGGGATTTGGCATGTCATTAATCCCTCTCTGGAATGATTTCAACCTTTGGATTAGCATCAAATGTTGTGTATCACTTAATGGCCATTGATTAACCGGCCAAATAAGGAAACATTCAATTTTCGTGCCCCCTGCATCTCTGGAGCAGATTCTTCTATTTTGTCACTGTCCAAAGGCAGCATAACACGTGTCTTGGGGACCAACCAGCTATTTACTAGCTGTTGAATTTCTGGTATGCTATACCGAGCCCATTACGGCTTAACTTGGTACTGCCTTGGTTAATGCACCCTAGAGCATGATATATCGACAGAGAGTATCGTTTATATCCTTCTATCATGTGCCCAAGCTCAATTTACCGCATAGGCAGCTGGATATGCAGCACCACCATTAATCGGGTCTGACATGGTTTGGGTTCATGTCACCTAACAAATTGGCCTTCGCTAGCTTTATTTAGCATCATATACGTGGTCGTGTAGGCCTTTGGCAACAACCTGCTAAGTCTCAAAGCTCATGCCGACTCCAATTACATGTTTCCATTTTCAATTTAACCCCTTATTCGGGTGCAATTGAGGTTCATAGATAGTATTTCAAGCTCTCGGCTTTGACCAAAGGGAAGAAGAAGACAATCATTCTCAGCAATTTCAGGTAATGGCTCATGGTGAGCTTCAGCCCTCGAACCCGACTTTGAGTTTTGTTCTTAATCGGAATCGGGTAGCATAGAAGGAAAGGCGAAACTGACCCGAGGGGCCCATTATCAGCCTCACTGACCCGAGCACTATGCTCTTTTTAATTTTGTGTTGTTGTTGTTTACACCCGGCACTCGGTAGGCTGCATTAGGTCGCGTGCATGGTGTACAAACGCTTGGTGCACCCGAATCGAAGGGATCAAAAGCGCCCAGCGCAATTTTAACTCAAGCTTCCAGCGTTTGAATGAGCTCGGTCTACCGTAGACTGTACCATTGACAGGCTAGGTGTATATGTTGTAGGTTGATGAACCGTGTTCACCTGAATCAACCATCCTGCGAAATTTGACTAAAGCCAATGACTTGTGGGTCCCTGAAGTCAAGGAACTAGTATGCATCTCCAAATTGCACCTAGAAACTATTTTGGAGATGATTTTACTAGGCATATCCCATTATTTGCACCAAACATGCTATCCAGCAATTGTTTAGCTTGCAAGAACTTAATTTCTTAGTATTTCTGACCGCTTTATACACCAAAATTCATGGTTTTGCATGTAGCATACTGCTAGGAATTTTAACATGTTGTACTCAATTTGTTTTGACGGATTTGAGTACAACTTTGGCATTTTAATTCCCCCATAAATTACTATTTGTCATGTTGAGTTTAAACAGCAACTTTTAGGGTCAAACAAATGCCCCTCACCTGGGTGAGGTGTGAAGACCTTAGGATTGAACAGCTTAGCCAGGTGCCCCCAGTGTTCCTCTTGAACTTTGTGGAATTCTTTCTGAGTTGTTCTTCTTGTCCGAATCTCAGGTGTTGGAACTCCATATCGGGCGTTGAATTCGGAAGCGGGTCCGATCATCTTCTTCGATCACATCTACTTCAATAAGGTATGTTATCTTTATCTCATCTTGCTGAATACTTGCATGGTTGGGTGAGGGTTGAATGTGCGTTCTTCGGGGTTTGTCTGAGCAATTGATCCCTTGCTCATACATTGGGGCTTCAGACAGTGACTATACTCCAAACTCACATTCATGGGAAAACCTGTCTAACCGAGGAGGAATTACAGACAGGGAACTTTATCTCTGATCTAATGCGGAGACCATGCGAGTATTTTTGCAAAATTGAGGGTTTAGATAAAAATGGCCTTCTGGTTGTAGGCATAATCTCGGGTTTTGATCCAGTTTGTCTTGTGTGCTTCTCGGTGGGGTCTTTGGCTAACCAGGGTTGGTTTTGGCTATAGCTCAGGGTCTTCTAGGGTCATGTCAAGTTGGATTTTGGTTTCGGCTCTAGTTTAAGGTCTTTTCGGACTGTTGGTGTAGTTTAAAGTCTTTTTGGACCATGCTTGATTGGAACTCGGTCTTGGCTGTAGTTTAAAAGTCTTTTCGGACTATTGGGGTGGTTTAAGGTCTTTTCGGACCATGTTTGGTTGGGACTTGGTTTTGGTTGTAGTTTAAAGTCTTTTCAGACTATGGTTGTAGTTTAAAGTTGTTTCGGACCATTGGTTTCTTTATAGGTTTTAGTTTAGGGTCTTTTCGGACCATGGTTGTAGTTTAAAGTCGTTTCGGACCATTCTTTCTCCATAGATTTTAGTTTAGGGTCTTTTCGGACCATACTTTCGATTATTCTAAACTCTGAACTAACCATTTTTCTATGCTTCTTTGTAAATGTTCAAAGCCTAGGTGGGTACTGAAGATTGGAAGCTGGTTTTGATCATCATCTTCAGTCATGTCTCGTAACCGAGGTACACTTTCTTTTATTTCTCATACACTTGCACTTACATGGTAGGGGTGTGTTGCCTTTAATTCCTTGACAAAACAGTCGGAATTTGCTTAAATTTTCATTGGGTTACTACTGAGTAAGGAATTTATCAAGTGTCGGTGAGGTAATATGGTTTGGCAAGGTCTGATGGGACTTTATTTTTGTTGCAGGGGTACCTTTTACTCGGTATGAGTCTATGCCGGCTTCTGCTTTCTCTATGGGCCAGCGCCTCCGGGATGACCCGGATGATTGGACGGCAGATACTTTCCTCACTGCAGGGACCGCTGCCAGGTTCAAGCGATCTTTGAGCGTGTCACACCTTCGAGAGGTACGTGGCTTACGCTTGCATCCTTTTACCAGGGATCGGGCTCCTCATCCCTTACATTTGCCTGTCACTGAGATGTTGGGTCGGCAGACGGTGCCTTGGGCATCTGCTGATTTCATACCCGGGAGCCTCGTGCAGATGCCCTTTTTGGTTGATTGGGTGAGGGTCATCTTACAGAACGAGTCTGATACTTTGAACAAGGTAGGGATTTATGAGGCGGTATTTCTCTCCCTTTTTTAGTACACTTGGGATCCCTTCTTTTTCCAAAGTATGGTGGAGCGATGGAACTATGTTTCCAACACTGTTGTTTTGGAGGATTGTGAGCTCGCCATATCTCCTGCAGAGATGCGTCACTTGACAGGTTTACCTGTTTTTGGTATCCCTTATGATGAGTATCTCCTTTTAGAGGGGACTTTTTCAGAGCTTCTGCCAGACGGTAGTCGGCGTCATCCCATATCTCTTCAGCGGGTTTTTGATGTCTACCATGAGCTTTCTTATGCTGGGGAGGTAGATTTTAGGAGATGGATCACGTATTTCAGTGATGCGATCCGTTATCCTGTTCATGTTTTTGCGCATCCCTACGATCCATTTGGTACAGGCAGGGAGGAGATATTTCATACTGACGAGAGATTCACCCCAGTCAGCGCATCTCGCGAGAGGTTGGGTGCTGAGGCCTACCTGACAACATTTCTGGCTTGGTGGTTGTGTTGCTTTGTGATCCCTAGTCAGCTGGCGGGTGTCATTCGACCAGATTGTTTTATCATGGCAAACAATTTGGCGAGATGCGAGGCGGTTTCTTTGGCTATTCTCGCATTGGCCAACGTTTTCAGGTGCATGAGGATCTTATCCACTTCAAAGGATCTTTCGCATTGTGATGAGGTGGTTCCTTTTCATTTCTTGATGGGTTGGGCTCACATTTATTGGCCCGGTTTGTACACTTCCTCGATGAGTGAGAGGATAAGGGCTGATTTACCTCTTTTAGCAGGGATTGCCGGAGTTAGACATACTCCTTTTACCCCTAGGCTGGCTCGTGACTATTTCTTGCACAGCAGAGGTTTTCTTAGATCACCAGAGAGTTGGGCGACTTTTCGTCGCAACCCTAGGCGTGAAGATTTGGATCTTTTGGATAGGGTTTGGAGCGAGAAATGCCCTGGGGGTTTAAGGAGAGGTTCCAGGAAGTTGGATTTTCTGGTTAGTCTCAGGCATGGGCTTCTACCTCTTTGTTTGGGCGATCGAGTTATATTGGAGCCTTACATGCCCCATCGCTGCGCACGTCAGTTTGGGTTTGATCAGGACATCCCTGCCATGGTTTGGACTGGCAGTCTCATAGCAGCTGATTTGGTTGGAGCTGCACAGTGTTGGGAGTCCATCCTTCGTACTGACACTCGTGTGAGGTTCACTATACCTTCTACTTCGAGGGTTGGTGTATTCAGTGCTGCTTATCAGAAATGGTTTTATGACATGGTTCAGTCGTGCCAGGTTCCTGATAAGGATTTGGTTTTAGAGATGGTTCACACTAGGAGGAAGAGCCTTTTAACGAGGCGTCAGGTTCCTTTCCTGGAGAGAGCCCCTGACCTTCAGAGTCGTGATAGTCGCCTTTCTCCTCCTGGCGTTGACTCTTCCGCCATATCTAGGGCAGGTATGACATCTTTCCTTTCTTTAATTTCGCATACGGGTTTTGCGTACATATTAACCTTGCTTTCCTTTTTTTCTATAGTGGCTTCTCCCATGCCCGAGCGGGTAGTCAGGTGTGACGTTCCAGCCCGAGTTTTCTTGAGGCCTGATTCCGGGCCCAAGAGATGTAACAGGAAGCAGAAGAAGAGAAGAAAGGAGGAGCTCCCTTCAGTCCAGATGACTGGTCATTCAGGTACAATTATTTTCTTCGAACCTCTTTTCCATTATCCCTTTCTTGATTTGCAGATTTTGTGTATTCAGCCCATTCCTTTATTGTTCACAAGGCCAGACTCAGTCACAGCAGACTTGTCTAGCGTTGGAGCAGGAGGGGTTTCCGACTGCCCCCATGATGTTCCCGTGGTTGTGGAGCCATGTTTAGCCATCGTGCCCTACATGCCTTCTGCTTTTAGGCCCTTTCATTTAGGGTAGACTTTACTTTTGTATGGTTTGTGAGAGGGTGCTTTCGAGCTCACTCTTTGTATGTGTACTTTAGTTTTGGTTGATTATGTTTGGATATACGTATTTGCGGTCGATGTCTGCTTTTGTAGCTTTCTTGTTCTCCTTCTCATTTCTCTTTTTGGTTGATTTATTTGAATCTTCTCTAACCGGGTTCTAAGCGATTAAATAAATTCGTCTAAATCAGTTTTCTTCCTCATTCTCCTTCTTTCTCTTTTTGTCTACAAATTCTTCAAGCCTTCTCCAATCGGGTTCTAAGCGATCGAATGAACTTGCTTTATTCGGTTTTTTCTCCTGAACCTTTCAAGTTTTCTCCAATCGGGTTCTAAGCGACCAGATATACTTGTAAAGTCAGGGTTCAATCCTGAATCTTCTGAATCTCCCCCATCGGGTTCTAAGCGACAACGCATCTTCATTGGACTCAAGCTGTACCTCGAGCCTTCTGCGTCTATTCAATCGGGTTCTAAGCGATCAAACGTCTTCAGTTGGCTTAGGTTTGGTTTTCTATTTTCATGATTCATGCGCCGCTCCCACAAAAAGGCTACCGGCGATATGGAGACCCGTTAAGGTCGAATTTTCATTCATGCTGCCCCCACAAAAGAGGCTACCCCAGCATGTATAACTACGTAAAAACCGTCCCACTTAAGGGTAACACCGGTCATACGGGACCCGTTAAGGTCGAACATTCATTCATGCTGCCCCCACAAAAAAGGCTACCCCAGCATGTATGACTACGTAAAAACCGTCCCACTTAAGGGTAACACCGGTCATACGGGACCCGTTAAGGTTGAACATTCATTCATGCTGCCCCCACAAAAAAGGCTACCCCAGCATGTATGACTACGTAAAAACCGTCCCACTTAAGGGTGACACCGGTCATACGGGACCCGTTAAGGTCTGATTCTCACGCACGTTTACCCCCACAAAAAAGGCTACCCCAGCATGTGTGACTATGTAAAACTGTTCTGCTCAGAGGCTTCATTGGTCATACGGAACCCGTTAAGGTCGAATCTTCATTCATGCTGCCCCCACAAAAAGGCTACGCCAACATGTATGACTACGTAAAAACCGTCCCACTTAAGGGTAACACCGGTCATACGGAACCCGTTAAGGTCGAATTTTCATTCATGCTGCCCCCACAAAAAAGGCTACCCCATCATGTGTGACTTTGTAGAACCGTTCTGCTCAGAGGCTTCATTGGTCATACGGAACCCATTAAGATTAGATGTTTATGCATCTCCATGAGATTGATGCGACATAGTGAAGCGACGCTTCTCTTATGAGTGAAGCTTAGTTTGCTTGTTATAGGTTTCATTCTAGTGCTTAAAAGGTATTTTCTGGTTTTGGGTTCAGCTGTCACCCGTGGGACATATCAACAGGGTATGCCAAATTATGCTTGGGTCTTAGGGTATTTGCTTGTCATTCATGGGATTTTGGGGTGTTTACCTGCCAAATTATGGGTTTTAGTCTTTGGAGTCAAGGGTTCTTGTTCTTAAACTCTAGCTTGGATTGTGGCCCGTGGGGCATTGGTCTATAAGTATATCATTCATGGGTGTTGACTTGGCTCGAGGCTTGCTTCTGCAGAGATTGGTTTGGTGAGAACCCGATTAGGGTTATTGCTTTGGGCTCTCAGTTTCTTTTATTTTGGGCCATGATAATTGTTTTAGTGCTCACGTGGCCTAGGCACAACATTAAAGCCTTATTTTGTTTGGCACAAATATATAAAGCCTGCTCGTCATTTTAGATGACTGGTTAGACGAGCGTACCAGTGACAATTGTTTCAAGGGCACAATCTTGACAAAACCCATTTTGTGCTTGAGGCTTTCTTTGTGGGCCTTACATCTCTCCACTCTTTTTATATTATGGTGGGACTTTGGTGTATGCATGCACTTGTTTGAGGGTGGCATCTTATTCACTCATCTCGCGCCTTCTTGAATAGCCTATGCGGCATCAATCGTTAGGCGATGGCACCGCGGGAAATGCGAACACCATTTTTTTTGAAAACTTTGTTTTAAAAGGGATTTTGTGCCTTCAGAATTTAAACAGTCTAACGACCACTTTCTTTAATCTTTTGATTTTATTTGAGATATCATCATTAGGCACTCCATTGTTTAAAGGACAATGAAAAAACCTTGTCTCTCCTTTCTTCAAACTGGGAGGAAAGACAAAACCAGTGATAGTTGTTTCAAATGGGCACAACACCAAAGCCTATATTTTGTTCAAAGTACAAAATATAAAACTTGTTTGTCCATATTCAGAACTGGCTGGACAAACTTTGCCAGTGTTAATTGTTTAAGGGTACAAACTTAACAAAACTCATTTTGTGGCGAGAGGCCTTTATGGATTTTATGGGTAGTTGGGGGGGACCTCACTTTTCGCTCGAGACAATTTCACTCATGCTGCGATTTGGTCCTTTTATTCGTAGAGGTTTTCGTTCATGCATAGGCATTGGGACATTTTATTTATGGATATTGAAATTTAGGCTTTATTGGACTTTTGGGTATTTATGGAATTTTATTTGGAATGTTTTATTTGTGGATCTTAGAATTTAGGTTTATTGGAATTTTGGGTATTTGTGGAGTTTTCAATCTTAAAATTTGGAAATCGTGGAGTAGAATTTGAGGAGGAGATCTCGCGGGATTCTCATTTCATGCAACCATATATACAAGCATTTAAACATAAACACACCATCATCAAGCAAATATAAGCATTGTTCATGAGAAAGGGAAATCAACTCTTAAACGCATTTAACATAAGCGGCTTGTTGCCCCTTGTTAGTAAGGAGCGACCTTGGGCCCCACATGTTTGGCGGGTCTCCTGTCCTTGCCTGAGGTGGTTGGTTCAGAGGTCAGTGACAGGTTAGGTGACTCAGAGGATTTTGGGTTCTCTGGCGCTGGTGGTGGAGGAGGCTTTGCTGACGGAGCTTTCTGCATCATCAGGCGGAGGCATGTCTCCATTATTTTCATCCCAACCTTCGACTTCCACATCCACAATTTTGTGGATGGGATCAACGGTTAGCCACAACTGATGCGGGATGGTATTGGGTGGCCCGCAAGCGATCAGGAGCCTGAGCGTGCTATAGTTGTTGTTGGAGAAATATGGGGCGATCCTAAGAGGATACCCGAATCCTGCCACCAAAGTATGAATATCAGCATAATTCCATAAGTGTAGAGGTACCTTGCGGAGTCTTATGCGCGCACGGTAATTGAGGCGGTTGTCATAGCCCCCTTTGGCTAGAAGTCCATCCTATCATTCGGACATCAGTGGGAATGACACCGGGGATGTCGGCTTCTAAGGTGAGCGAGCCCAACGAAAGGATGCCCCTTTTTATGTCGTCATTTGGGCATATGAGTATGTAGTCGGCCTCGATTTCGTCGACTTCCTCAATGATTAGGCTTGAGAACTCACAGTTGAGTTGGTTTGAGAAGTAGTGACCGAGGCGGTATTTGGTGTACTCGGTTTTCCTTCCTCCAGTGACATAGATGAAGATGGATCGCCATAACCATCGACTCTCTTGTGGCAGTGCGTCTTTGTTGGGGAGGTCGACGGCGAGAGAACCCGGGCCTGGATATCGGCCATATCCCATTCTTACCGTCAGCGTGAGCGCCATGGTCTCCCAGTTGTGGGGAATTGTCCTTTGAGCAGCCATTAGCGCAGGGTCTGATTGAGGTTGAGGAAGTTTGTGACTTAGAGATGTCGACTTCCTCCAAGGGTGGGGCATATATATCATTTCTCTTTCGGGTGCATCGATACCCGACATACCCCTTCATGCGCATTATTGCCTCCATCATGGCTGTAGTGGAAGTGGTTTTGTAAGTGACAGTTTACGAGTCACTTTCGTATTCTTGGCAGAAGTTGCTTGGTGTATCACCCTCCTGATGAAGCTTTAGATAACGACCGCTGATTGATTTAGCGGGCTCTTCGTTTTCGTTATCTATCAGCCTGTATCGGTACCCTTCCAAGACTTGATCCACTAAATATGGGCCCCAGAATCTGATAGATTGTGACCTTGATGTTTCTTTGACAACCCACACAAGCTGCCCTTTCTTATATTCATCAAATGGGCCAAGCATGTGGACCGTTTCTTGTCTTGCTTCGACATTGGTTCTCGCCTTTTGTAGCATATGGGCTTCGTCCCATTCCTGCTTTGAAGCGCTTTCGATATCCTTTGCAACCCAATTGGGCTTTATGGCTTGATCCTTAAATTCCTTTATCGCCCTTATCTCCTTTTGCACTTGTTGATAAATGCACTTCGGGCACTCGTAGATATCGAATCGAGGATCATTGTGGTTGGCGATGGCTGCCTTTGGGCTCGCGCATGAAGGGTGGTGACTACTGCCACACTCTTTGCATTCAAACATGTCCCATGAATTTCCTTTTTGGTCACAGATGCCGCAATGGGCTATATATCCAAACTCGAATTCTTCTTGTTCGGATTCAACTTCTACCATGTAACATGTAGCATCCATGCTAGAGTCGCTCGAATCACCATCCTTAGGTTTCCTTGATGATCCATGCTTTGAGTGAGATTTGGAATTTTCGCCTTTCCTCTTGGAAGTTTGCTTGACTTTTTCCTTCTTCTTTTGTTTCTCATCCTCTACGATATACTTGCAGGAGGTGCAAAACCAATTGAAGAACCTCTTGTCATACCCAGAATTTATCTTTCTTCCGGTGGCGCATTCGGTACATGAGTACCTAGTACATCGGTCGCAATTGAACATGACGTAATAATCGTCTACTTCATCGCAATTCATGCATTTGCCTTGCTTTGTGTGGCCATTGCTACTATGATCCTCCTTTTTTTGAGGTGAATCATATTCTGAGTCGGTGGACCTCTGAGAGGCCATATAGCACTCAGCTTCTCGTTCTTCTTCTGAATTTTCTTCACTTTGAATTCTCTGACTTTGGGTTTGACTTTGCATCCCAGGTGCTTGGTATTCTCGAAGATATTTCCCTTTAATAGGTGGTGCGAACCTGTTTCCATTGCTTTCTCGCAACCTATAGGTGTCTCGCCCTAAGGCTTGCTCAACGATGTAGGGTCCTTTCCATTCAATTCTAGCGTGACCGTCCTTGGATGATTGAGACTGGCTGAGCATGGATACCATGTCCCCTACTTCGAATTGTGAAGGTACTTCGTTTTTAGGGATAGACTTCATCTTTTGCTTCCATTTCTCTTTGTTGGGAATTGGCGCACGAATCCCTTCTAAGTGGGCTACCACGGTGAGTGGTAAGGTTTCTTCTTGTCTTTTGTTTTCTAGAAGGTCCTTGAAGACCCAGCAGTCATCGATGGTGTGACCAAGGATACGGTGATATGGGCAGAAATCAGGTTCGTTTACCCTACTCGCTTGTTCTGGGCGTTTGCATACTGGCAGGTTGAGACCCTTTTGCATCATTAGGTCGAATGCTTTAGCAACTTTATCTCGCCCAAACGAATATGCTTTGTTCTTAAGTTCTACCAATGTATTCTTTTCTTTTGGCATTACTGGAACGGGTTTCTTCGATTCAAAGATTGTGTTTGCCGAATCGGTACGGGTTTGTCCCCTTGTGGATTGGAATTTCAAATAATCCTTTAGGAGTTGAGCCAGCATGCCTTCGAGTGGAAAAGACTCAGGTGCTGGTGCTGGGAGCAGTGATTCTGCTTTTCCTTCGCCCTTCTTCGGTTCCGGTACCCATTTACCTTTGAAACAACACAGGCAGCTCCATCTTGGGGTTTCATAACTACTTTGAGGATATTCTCTAAATCTTGTGCAAGGGGGATGGCATATGGCCCCACATTCGACACACGAAGTCATTTCTGTGACCTCTCCCGGTCTATCGCATACACTGCATGCGACAAACGACGATTGATCGTCTTCAGCTTCTATTACATGACATGAAGCTTTGGAGGTTCTTTGGTTATTGTTTGGTTGTTGTTGTATAAGCTCGGAATGCACATCCAAACCTTTCATTTGTCTCAACAGGTCTTGGAAGGAGCGCGTTTTGGTCGGATTTGGTATGGGTTGCTTTGGCGAGGCATTAGTAAAGGAATTTATCCATCGACTTCTTCCACAGCCTCTGCCACGACCGCTTCTTAAAGTTATTTCTAAATTGGCATGGGTAGTTTTCCTTTGGATTCGCCTTAGATCACAAGTCGGTGACTCGTCATCACTGCCACTGTCGCTAAAGTATTGTATAGGACGACATTTGGAGTCATCATATTCATCATCAGATTCTTCATACCCGAGCCCTCGAGTATTTTTTTGGTTTTCCATTCGGCCCTATGATTGTAGGATTACGGTGAGCCAATATCCGATCGAATCGCTTTGTCATAGCGTAGGTTGGAGACATGGGACTCATGTTTGCAAGAATCCTGGTTAGGCTTTTGGGACAATATGGCAGAAGAGGTACATCCACCTTGTTGGACATGAGTTCATCTTCTAAAGGCCATTCGTCATTGTTCAGCACCAAAGACCGATTTCTGCCATCGGACGCTCTGTAGAATACAATAGGCTTGTGCCTAAAGATTCCTTCTTCGGTAATCTCTTCTTTAGGCGGTACTATGAACATTACCATCTCTTGGATTTGGTTCACTTCCCTTGGTGTGAGCTCCTTGTGATGGTTCTCAGGTATCCTCTCAATCATCAACGAGGATTGACCTGCTTCTTCCTCGTCTTCTGAGGGTATTATGTATGACGGGAGTATCCTAGCTTCATCGGCTTCCTCCCCTGACGAAGAGTCAGTATCGGCTCCATATAGCCTTATTTTCTCGTCTGATTGTTTCTTCGAACATTCTCCTTTTAGAGCAGGTTTATCGAAGAAGTATTTGGCATCTTTCAGCCCCATTTCGTGCACTTCAAACGGCTTAATTTCTCCATTGATTCGTTTGACTTCACCATCCTTTATGTACTTTACACATTGATGCAAAGTTGATGGGACGGCATTGTTATTATGTAGCCATGGTCGACCTATCAATGCGTTGTATGTGGTTTTCGCATCGATGATGTAGAATTTCATCCATTCTTGAACACCACCAATATCAAAAGGCAAGCTAACGGCCCCCATGGATTGCTCTGTTTTGTGGTTGAACCCATGTATAGTGATCTTATCCTTTGTGTGGAACTTAGCGCTCAACGTGAGACGGTCCAATGTTCGCTTAGGCATTAGATTAATGGAGGAGCCCGGATCGATTAGCATGCGGGTTACCTTTTGGCCATCACACTCACCGGTGAGAAAGAGTGGTCTATTGTGATCAGGCGTGCCTATGAGCAAATCATCGTCGTTGAAGGTGATGGTTGGGTTTTTGTTGTCTACTAGCGCTATTTCTTGCATCTTCTTTTCGGCGAAGTGAGCTTGAAACTCTTCAGGGTTTTGGATTGCATATATAAGCACTTCTCTCACTTCAGCGGACATCATCAAGATATCAAACATGCTGACTGCATCTGGTATTTTTCTAAGCTGTGCGAGGATATTGTAATCTTGCACCATGTATCTCTTAGGTGTGGGTTCATCTTGTACTATGGCTTCTTTTCCTTTTGCTTTAGCCTTCGACCTCCCAATTTCATCTTCTTGTGGCGGTTGGCGCTCAGGGATATATGTACCCGAGCGGAACACCGCATGGCAATCAGGTTTTTTGGTTTTGACAAAGATGACTTCACCATCATCTGAGTCACTTGAGGAACTTCCTCCATAGACAACCACGTTACACATCTCATGGTCATCATCATTGTTTTCTCCTTCTTGAGGGGTCTTACTCGTTTCCCCTTTCTCAGCTTTGAGGCCCAACATTAAGGCCAATACATCTTCTGTTAGGAAGTCTAAGAAGGTCAACGGTAGCGGAGTACCTTGCTTATGATTCTCTAAGGTTTGTATGTGTTTTTGGATTTCAGAAGGTGCAGGCAACTCTGTTGGTTTGGGCGATTTCTTGCCCTTTTGGCTGCCATTCTTGTTTAGTTTGCGATGGATGACCCGTTTTGGGGGTCTTGGCACCGTGGGGTTTAAGTTGCTATCCCATTTGACTTGAGGCTCTTTCATAAGCTGTCTCAGCAACTTTTTAGTTTTCCTGGAGAGGTGGAATTCCCATGTTTCATTCGTGGGACTTTCAATCCTCTTTTCCTCAGCCATCTCGACATGAGAGATAACGTTAACTTGCTCGTGAGGTGCGGGTTATTGCACGGCACTTGGCGCTAATTACAAGCGACCTTCTCGAATTCTTCTTTCTATCAAGTCTTTAAAGACCCAACAGTCTTCTATTTTATGGCATATTACCCTATGGTATGGGCAATAGTTGGGGTGATCAACCTTATTTGCCTGATCGGGGCGCTTGCTTGGAGGCAATTCCATACCATCCTCCAAGGCTTGTCTAAATATTTTTGCTGTTTTCTCCCTTTTAAAGGAGTATTTCTTGCTTTTTTGTTCTTCCAATGATTTGGGGTAACGACTATTTTGGTTATCGCGAGGAACTGGCTGAGCGGGTTGGCTATCGACTTGCCTCGTCTCCTCATCAGAAGAGTCAGAATCCCTGTCTTCGGTTTTGTTGGCTTGGTTAGCTTTGACAGCGTATACTGTCTTTGATTCTTTCTTCCTTGGGAAGTCTCTTCTTGGTTTGAAGGAAGTAGATGACTTCTCTTCTATGTCCGTTTGCCCCAATCTAGATACGGTGTCTACCAGATCTTGATAACTGTTGGGGTTGGCAACGATTAACATCTCTCTCATTTTGCCGGATGTACTTCTTATGAGCAAATCAACTGCCTCCCTTTCGGGTATAGGATGGCTCGACTTGTTGCTCATATTTCTCCAGCGATTGATATATGCCAGAAGAGTTTCATTAGGCTCTTGCTTGGCCCATGCTAAATCAGCAAGTCTTATTGGACTGTTCGCAGTGGCGAACCTATCTATGAAGGCACGCGCCATTTGGTCCCAGGATCTTATACTTCCTGGTTTCAGAGAGCAATACCATCGGAATGCTGGTCCTGAAAGACTCCTAGCGAATTGGCGGCAAAGGAATGCTTCTTCCCTTGAAGAGTCTCCACATTGAATCATGAAGTGGCTGACGTGTTGTTCTGGTCCAGTCTCATCTGTTCCACTTCCGGAGAACTTGGAGAATAAGGGAACAGTGTATGTTGGGGGGTATTTTGGTATATCGAATTCGGGAGGGTACGGTTTCCCTATTCGCAGTGTTGTCTATTTTGGGGCGATCCCCATTTCTCGTAACTGACGGCTGATCATTTCTTGAACATCAATCGCAGTAAAGGTCGGGGAGGTTTCTCGCCTTTCATCTTCCCAATGTACCCTACGTCTTTCTTGAGGGTTTGGTCTTTCTGGTCTTTCGAGCCCGTTTATGGGGCTAGACCGATTTGATGTTTCTCCTCTTTCGAGTTCAGAGTTAGCGAGGCCTTTCTCTCAGATTTCAGCTACCAACCTTTGTTCCCTTTCATGGGCTTGATGTACTTCAACCCTAAGGTTTTGTATCTCGGCTTGCATTTGATTGAAGGCGGATAACATTTGTTCTTGCGTTTGTGCACCGGTTTGACTTTCACCAGCACATGGAGAAGTTGCCAAGACGGTATGGAAGTTACCCAATGCGGGCCCATCCATATGACCTACATCTGAGCCACTTACGGTTTTGGGTTTGGCATTTATGGGAGGAAGACATGCTGCGTCAGACTCTTCCTCATCGTCACTCGGATTTTCGACAATGGGATCTTTCCCTTTTCTCACCATGCATACGGTGGGGTTAGCAGAATGGTCGTCTTCCTCTTCGAGGTCTTCGCTAGTGGTTATCATGAAGACTGTCGCTTCTTCTTCTTGTTTAGGGTGTGTTTTAGTGACCCTTCGCTTCTTGTGAGCGGCATTTGGCGCCACTATTGTTAAACTTCCAGTATTTGAGGGGTGCGGATTTATTCGTGCCCCCAGCCTATCATGTACACTGGCTGGTCTTCTTAGAATTCGAGGGGTTTGATTTAGTCCCTCATTACTTGAGTTTTGAGAGGTGCTTGCGTGCATCTCTCGACGGAGCCTTGGTTCTAACGAGGCAACATGAGGTGCCCCCAGCCTTGGGGCTGAGAACATTGGTTTTGGTTTTGGAAAGAAGGCACTGTCGCGTGCCTTAGGTTTTGAGGCTGGAAATGTCAGTCTTGACTTGATTGAGGGTTGGGCATCATTGGATGCCCCCAGCATTTGGGCTGGAAACGTCAATCTTGATTTGACAGAAGATGGTGTAGAGGTTTCTTGCGCAGGATGCACGTAGTATCGATTCCTACGCTGCTTCAACATGCGAAGCTGCTTGTGAGCCCTATGAATGGCCATAGCACTGTCATCAACCATTTTGCGGTTGGTGTTCATCCTTTTCGGTTTATGGATGAACGAGACGGTTTGAGGGACTTCTCCCGCTGCACGTATGTGTGCAGTAGAAGAATTCCTCCTCACTATCCTCAATGGGGAGAATGAGTTGCGGACAGGGAGGGCTGGTTGAGCCACCAACTCGTCCTGGTAAGCTTGGAGATTTCTTTTCTTGGTGACCGACAGAGGGGTCACGGGAATTTGGTTGATTTTCTTAAACGCGCGCCTTCTCGCGCGCCTAGTTTTGAAGAGAGGAATGAACGTCTTGCCATCCATCCCTTTAGGGGTGAGAAAGTAACATACTTCATCATCATCTGTAACTTCCTCCTCGGTGATGGACCCGAGGGACAGTTGTTCATTCATTAGAGCGGGAACATGGGCTTCGAATGCCCTGACTTCATCAACAGGGACTGCAAAAGTCCCAAAATAAACAACTTCTTCGCCAACTGAGAGGCTGGCAACTTGGGCAAAAGAGTGTGCGTTGATTGCGGTGTAAGCCATTCCTGCAAACAAAGCAAAACTCAAAATTTCATTAGTCAATTTTCATATATAAACTTATACATGAGTGTTAGCCCGATTATTCAATCCATAGGCGTCGATATCGAATATAAAAGGAAATGACATAACTCAAGCGGTCCAATGACTCGTTGTTTGAGTGTTTTGAAGTCATTGGCTACTTGAGTATGTTCCTTTTATCTTCGTATCGGATCCCGAACCTGTGAGGAGGAGAATGTCCCACTGGGCGTGCCAAAACCTGTAGGGCGCAGAAAGTTGCACAGCGGTTTGGAATGGAAGGTGTGTGCATATGTATTTAAATGTCTCATGGTTCAATGCTCTTGATTGGTTAAAGAACATCGAACTTGAAACATTCATTTCTTTATTTCCGCTATTCCTTCCGGTTCACCCTCGGCAGACCTACGATTCATAATCAGTCCATCGAGAGAGTTTAATGATTGTGGGGACGTTTAACTCCCAGCGGGCGCAAGCCCCCACTGTTAATTACATCAGATGACCCTTCCAAGCCATACTGAATACCTCGTTCATTCCAGGATTTGGAGCCTATTTGTTGGGAATTGAATAAAGGGGCTAAAAGGGGAAAACTCGTGTACTTGGTCTTTATATATTCCTTTGATTATCATGGTTTTAGGTATTTAATTAACATGTATGCATAATATGCAATGGATGCTACTAAAATACATTTATTATGCCTTTTTATTTATTTTAGAAACCTATTTGTAGTTAAGAAAATCTATTTGAACTTTATTTATATTTCATTTAGAAGAAAATGATTTAAATATGAAGAAAAGTGGAGAAAAGGGTGTTTTGGTCATTTAACATGCAATGTGGTGTCTAATTATGCTTGATTTTTATTTAGAAATATGAGGGATTTGATTTGGGTTCATTTGGAATTGGTTTGAGTTGATTTGGGTTTGAAATGAAGAGGTTATGGCCAATAAGGGCTGAAAAGGGCTTATTTGTGAGGTTTAAAACTTTCCAGGGACCTATTTGTAAAGCTGGAAGGGCTGAGATTTGTGGTTTAGGTTTTTAGCAAGGTCTGAAGTGAAAATTGGGCTTCCAGGGGCTCATTTGAAGAGTTTTTTAGGCAGCCAGGGGCTTATTTGCAAATAGTCAGGGACTATTTTGTGAAGAAATTTTGTTAGAGGGGTCTCTTTGTAAAAATCTTCTTTTATTAAATTCTGGGCTTTGAGATTGCAATTCTAGGCCTTTGAGATGTGTATTGGGGGTTTTGAGCTGTGCTTCAGGATCTGTGCAAATCAACGAGTTTGGATTATGAGCTTTGGGATGGGTTTAAAGGGGGCTTTAAGATTCGTGCAGAAACTTTGAAACTTTGCTCGAGGATTTGATTTAGTCCGACAGGTGGGCCCCTATGGCAGAGGATTATCCATTCGACGCTGAGCCCTTGGATTTCTCTCTCACATCATGATTCGGATTTTCATTTGAACTTTATATTCAGCTCCGGTGGGTTTTCGATCACGGCAAGGCTGAGGGATAGCGTCGTTGGGATCGCCTTGGGGAGGTGAACACGGTGGATGTGTTGTCGGCGGCCGCTAGTCGATGGAAACGGTGAGACCCGGGTGACCTTGGGTTTTCGGTACCGGTTGCAACCTAGACTTTATTCCATTTGTTTCTATGTCTTTTTCTTCAATTACTTGCTCATTTAACATCGTTTGAACATAAGGAAACCTCAGGTGCATTCAATTTCAAACTTCATCAAGGTTTGGATGCTTCCCAAGCTTTGGCTTCTCGGTTCGGTACCGGATTGGTATTGGCATGCGGTATCTTGACTTGGGAAGGGTATTTGAGACCGAAGTGTTATAGTTTAAGTGTTTCTGGAAGGTATCAAGGTTGAAAGGGATTCAATTTTAGGTATGGCATTGAATTTGGGTATGAACTTGATATTGGGTTCGGGTTTGAGTAAGAGACATGAAATTCTCTTCCATTTCTCTTGAATTTCATCAATGATATGTACGATTTTTATGTTATGAAGTTTGGGAATTTTATGCCTTTTATTTCTATTTTTAAGAGAAGCAGAAAAAAAAGAAGGGTGTAAATGTAAATGTGCATATTGCTGTTTTCTCATTTTCTGACATCCAACTTTGAAAATGGCTAGAAAATAGTAGAAAAATCAGAAAGATGCAAAATTTGAGTCTAAACTGATTGTTTGTTTATCCTCTATCTTCTTATTCAAACAGATTTTTGATTTGGTTTTTTTATCAGCCTGCACTGGCTGATCTGTACCAGCAGGTCACTTGGGCATTTTCTGTGCTTATGCTATTCCATTAACCATGATACTTTATCCTTAAAGGCTATGAGTGAAAGATTGCATCAAGGAAGGATCAAAGGGATACTAGCATCACATATGTCATTTGCTAGCAATTATGAAAATATGCATATAGGTCCTTGATCATTTGCCTATTCATATGAAAGGATCTTTGAGCATCATGTCATGGGGATTGAAACTTCCCTCTTCTCATTTGCCCTCTCCTTTTAGTAATTATGCATCTAGGTCCTTTGAAAAGTAATAAAATTCATAATATGGAAAGAGATGTAGTAAAACATCAATCTTTCACATATTGCTCATTTTATTCCTCTTTTATGCTTTGAAGTCCTCTAAAAAGTTCAAAATGGCATAATTAGGGAGATGTAGTTAAACATCAATCCCCATCATGTCAATTAATTTAAATTCCCTTTTTCATTTTGTTATGCACTTTTAATTTGATTTTTATATTAAAAGAATTATATAAGAAATTGATATTTAAAGGATGTAGCTAAACATCAACTTTAATATCTCTTCCTTTTATATTTCTTATAATATGAAAATGCCACTTTTAATATATATATTATTTATATTTATGCGATTATGTGTTTTGTTATTTTCCTTTGCAACATAAAATAAAGAAAGGAAGAACAAAAAGAAAGAAGAAGAAATAAAAGAAAAGAGGAGGTAGAAGAAGAAAAGAAAAGAAGAAAAAATGTTAAATTTCGATATTTTTGAATTTATTTTTATAAAGATCACCAATAAGACAAGAAAGATGCAAATAAACACATTTTTATTATGTACATCTATATATTTTTTTTTGCTTTAAAGAAAGAAGATGCAAAAGAAGAAATGAAGCATTTTTATTGATCATCAAGCTATATATTTCTTTCTTCATCCTATGATGAACTAGAAGCTATATAGCTCTCACATCCATGATTTTTTAGAGTAGAGAAAAATAAAGAGAAGATATAAGATGAGAACAAGGTCAAGCAAAGAACAAACAAGAAATCATCAAACAAAAATCCTTTTATTTCGATTAAAGTAGCATATATACAGATCATTGCTCAGTTTGAGCTTACATTTTCCCAGGTATTGATTACCTTTCTAAAAAAAACTTGAAGCTTTGAAACTCTAACTTAAACTCTCTTTTAAAGATGGAGGTTTCTCTCTTGATTCTTGCACAAGAGTTTCTCTGGAGAAGAAGATGTCTCTGGGATATTTTTCGAGCTCCTGTTTTCTTTCATCTGGGGTGCCTTATATAGGGCAGCAAGGGTCTAGGGTTTAGGATTTTGCTGAGGTGGATATCATCCTGCACATCAGATGCTTGTTGCATGGTCTTGATCATATTAGCTCACATATTCATGTATGCGTGGCAAAAGTTGTCCAATGGGGATTTGGCATGTCATTAATCCCTCTCTGGAATGATTTCAACCTTTGGATTAGCATCAAATGTTGTGTATCACTTAATGGCCATTGATTAACCGGCCAAATAAGGAAACATTCAATTTTCGTGCCCCCTGCATCTCTGGAGCAGATTCTTCTATTTTGTCACTGTCCAAAGGCAGCATAACACGTGTCTTGGGGACCAACCAGCTATTTACTAGCTGTTGAATTTCTGGTATGCTATACCGAGCCCATTACGGCTTAACTTGGTACTGCCTTGGTTAATGCACCCTAGAGCATGATATATCGACAGAGAGTATCGTTTATATCCTTCTATCATGTGCCCAAGCTCAATTTACTGCATAGGCAGCTGGATATGCAGCACCACCATTAATCGGGTCTGACATGGTTTGGGTTCATGTCACCTAACAAATTGGCCTTCGCTAGCTTTATTTAGCATCATATACGTGGTCGTGTAGGCCTTTGGCAACAACCTGCTAAGTCTCAAAGCTCATGCCGACTCCAATTACATGTTTCTGTTTTCAATTTAACCCCTTATTCGGGTGCAATTGAGGTTCATAGATAGTATTTCAAGCTCTCGGCTTTGACCAAAGGGAAGAAGAAGACAATCATTCTCAGCAATTTCAGGTAATGGCTCATGGTGAGCTTCAGCCCTCGAACCCGACTTTGAGTTTTGTTCTTAATCGGAATATGGAAGGATGATGGAGATAAAAAGTTTGTAGTTTGGCTACCATAATCAGCTAAACTAATCCATAAAATTTGGAAAAGAAAGCCTAATCCTTTGCACACTCTTTACAACCCTGTGTTCTTCTTTTATTTTAGCTATAATGGCAAGAAAAAACATTTATAGATTATAACAACTAACTTCACATACACCCATGCTAATACTGATGCATAAATTAGCACTTATACATTGACCAAATAAATAAGATAAACCACAAGTTATTGATTAATCTCTAGGAAATCCAATAAGGGCAAGAAAAAGTGCTACGATACTGCCGTTTATGAGCCCTCGGAGAATCTTCTGTTTTCCGGTTGTGTAGGGAGGATACCTAGCTTTTGCTTCCCCGCCAAAACCACGCGAAAGAACGGCTTTCTTATGACTGAATGCATCAAAAGAGAACTTGCCATGGTAAGCACCGATTCCACTCGCCCCAACTCCTCCAAATGGCAGGTGTGGGTTAGCAAACTGCAATTCAAATAATAAAAATCATTCAAACTATAGTTCATACCAATATGGAAATACTAGCATAAAAAAAAATACTACAAGTTTCTCAGTTCTTTTTATAATATTTGTCGACAAAATACAGTGGCTAAAGTCACATTATGTCAGGCCGAAAGTACATAAATTTCTTTAAATTGTTAAATATATCCCGACTCAGATCAGCTCAATTTGAGTTCAGGAAAACAAACACTTCTTTATGGTTGATTCAAATCCAGATTCCAGGAGTTCACAAAAATACTCTTTCCAGGAAGCCAGGTTATGGGGTTTTAATTTCAAATAGCACAGAAAATTCAGGTGATCAGTGCATATGTGATAACCATAGGTACAATTTTACATATATTGTAAAATATTGGGTCTGAAACCACCATAAAATCTTACATGTAAAATGGTGTCATTCACAAGAATTCCTCCAGCAGGTACATTGTTAATAAATTCCTCTTCATGTTTCTTGTTCTTGGTGAAAATGTATGCTGCGAGAGGATTTGCTGCCACCGAGTTGATGAATTCGTAGCTGTCTTCCAATTTATCCACCTATCAATTTTTGAGTCGGGAAAATTACACAAATCAAAGACATATACCATGAGTATCAAGATTTCTTTTCAAGAATATATCTAATATAAGGACTAACAAGGGGCGAACCATGATAAAAGAAGAAAAGAAAGGAAATCAAAAACAGTGTGGATATTTTTTTTAAAAAGAATGCATAGATAAGATGCTTCCTTTATCCAACTACCAATTCATAAAGAGAACTAACCGTGACGATGGGCAGCAATGGACCAAAAATCTCGTCCTTCATAATCAAAGAATCAAGCGGCACATCTAATAGAACTGTTGGGGATATTTTCCTGCAACAACGAAAAATGCTAGTCAGAATGAGTCAAGAGTTAAAAATCTAGTGCTAAGAATACCAAATAAAATGAAATATTACAGCTGCTTTTCATTTCTCTGGCCTCCATAAACAATCTTGTCAGAAACCTTTTTGTCATCTAAGAAGTCTGTCAGGCGCTTGAAATGGTTCAAATTCACAATTCTAGATAAATCGGCCGATTCCAGTGGGTCCTTTCCGTAAAACCTCTCTAAAGTTATTTTCAGAGACTCTACCTGAATAAATAGTCAAAAATACAAACTTAACAGTGAACATTTGTGTTCTGGTCTTTTGAGCAAAACCTCTCCAAGCTGTTGCTATAACCTTCTATAGTTCTATGTCAACATATGGTTAATACACACACCTAAAAAAAAAAAATTGCATATGACAAATATGTGTTTGGTTGGTTTCGCAAAGGGGGGAGGAGTTGGCATTTACCAGCTGTGGAGCAAAGGATTTAGTAGTAATGATATAATCGGGAGCGACACAAGCTTGCCCATTGTTGCTTCCCCACTTGCCAACAGCTATTCTTTTGACTGCAACCTTTAAACCAAAATTGGAACAATCAAAGTCAGAATTAGACGAATTGAAGACCAAAAGTACTATTTACATATAAAGGGTTGTCAAATACCTTCAGATTTACATCAGAGTCTACAAGGACAGGAGATTTACCACCTAACTCCAAAGAGACTGGAGTTAGGTGCTTGGCTGCTGCTGCCATCACTATTCTAGCAACTTTCCCATTCCCTAAGCAAACAAAATAAAATGGATATTAATTTAAATTTAGCTGAACACAAAAATGAGACGCCTCCAGTTATAGAAGTTTGACAAAGATTTTTTTTTTTTCACTGGTAGTAGACAGCTAAAAAAAATTTATGTTAGATTCAGTATCCCTTTGATCTGTCATGTATAAAACAAAAGGCTGTAAGATAACTCAAGTCAACTGCAATAGGGGAGAAAAGGTCTATACCTGTATAAAATATCTTATCCCACTTCTGTTCCAAGAGAGCTGTAGTTTCAGGTACACCCCCTTCTACTACTTTTACGCAAGAGCTATCCACATACTCTGGTAAAATTTTTGCAAATAGTTCTGAGGTAGCTGGTGCAATTTCTGATGGTTTCAGCACAACAGTATTACCAGCAACAATAGCTCCAATGACCGGCTCAATAGACAGCACTGAAAATTTTATTATTAAAAAGAAGATTGTTAAATCATAACAATTTCCTTGCAATCGCTGTAATTTCATCAGAGAAAATTTTAGTAACTTCAAATTGTCTAATAGAGTTCTGGTTGTGAAAGGTTATCTGTGGGATTGCTTGTTGGAAAGGTAAATTTGCTAATTATAAGTTTTGGACGGTTAACTTAGAAATCTAAACTGAAATCAATCAACCAGCAGATGTTAAATTTAAAACTTACAAAATGGGTAATTCCATGCTGAAATGACCAAAATGACCCCAAGGGGTTCTGATACAATTCTGGCCGATGATGGGAATGTTGTTATGGAGGCTGGCACCTGTTCAAAGATTAATCTCATCAAAATTAGAAGTAAAATTTTTATGCATATATATATATGTAGGAAAACCAACAATTCCAATTTTTTTTGCTAATCTTCAAAATGCAATTCAGCGCCAAGGAGCTAAACAAAAGGGTGAAAATGGGATATGGATAACAAATAGCCAGCTGTTATTGATACTTGCCCAAAACCAATATTCCTGTGTCTAAAAGATATGGTTAAAGCCATAACCTTTTCTGGTTTCATCCATTTCTTTAGGTTCTTCAAAGCAAACAGGCACGCCGATTTTGCCAAAGAGATCTGCACCAGTAATAATTAATAGTTAATCACAAAGATTCATCAACAATAAAAGATACCCAAAGGGCATCGCCATACATAATCTGATAATATAGATAAATATATCATCCAATACAAAAATTACAATAATACAGTTGGACAAACTGCAGGCCAGGAAAAGGGCACCTACAGTTCTGGACAAAATGGAGAGCCAATTTTCCGAAATTATTACGCACCCACCTCCTTAGTAAAGTAAACGCAAATGCGAAGCAAAGCAGTCAACAGATAAGCATCCATTAATCCATAAACAACGGAGTCAAACCCATCATACCTCTAAATCTATGAAACCATCAATTCCAATTTTTCATGGATACCCTCCCAAAAAGGTAGAATGGTGAAAAATTAACAAGTACCTCGTGGAGGTAAGTCTCCATTTCTGGCTTGGCGAGGTCGGACTTGAGCGCCTCCGTTATGTCGCTTTCCTTCTCTTTTATCAATTTAGCGATGCCCTCCAGTTGAGACGCCCTCCATTCGTAAGTCTTCGTTTTTCCAGAGCGAAAGCTCTCTCGGAGAGCCTTCACAGTCGCCTCCGCCTTCTCCCGATTGAAAACCTCAGTAGCTATCTTCCCCTCCATGTTGCTTCTCTCTCCTTTGTTTGTTTTTTGGTTTCTTCTATGATAACTCAACGATGGGGAGATAAATAGAGAGAAGACAATATAAATAGAGTGAGGCTATGGTGCTATGCATAGCACGGATGGGGTCCGTACTACGGCTCAAAATTTGACTTTTTAAAATTCTAATGGTTGATCCATCCGTTCAATGTCATAACCATATGAATATGTACTTGCAAACTAAATTTTATATTTTTTCGAATTTGTTTATAGGTAGAATTTTGACGGTCCAGAATTTTCAGAAAACACTGATTTTTCTACCTATCTAAAAAAATAGTAAAAAAATTCGAAAAAATATAAAATTTAGTTTGCAAGTACATATTCATATGATTATCGCATTGAACGGTTGGATCGACCGTTAGAATTTTAAAAAGTCAAATTTTAAACCGTAGCACGGACCTCATCCGTGCTATGCATAGCACCATAGGCTCACTCATATAAATATATATAAGAGATCGATGATAGGCTCTTTTAACTTCTAAGAAAGTGACGTCGGGGTAGAGAAAAAAAATAGCAAGATATATATATAAAAATCTAATTTGAGAATTTAATATAGGAACGCTCATAAAACTATTAGTAGCTCTTTTTTCAAAAGGACCTCACAACTTAATAAAATTTTGGTAGTACATAATACGCCCCTGTTTCTGTGAGGCAATGTACTTTTTCTTTTTTTTTAAATGAAATAAATAATCTGTCACGTAAGGCGATGTACTCTGAATTTCTGATGATATCTGCGGTTCACGCTTCTTTTTTTTTTTTTTTATTTGAAACCCGTAGGTACGGTTCACAATCCGAGATCATCAACAGTAACTCTGAAATTTCTGAAAATTCTGAATCTAGCCGTTGAACTATTTCAGGGGTGATCTCGAATTTCAGCTGATTTGAATCCCACATAGGCATTGCTAGTGACCATGCATCATAATTTATTGTTAATATTAATTAATAATAGATGATTAACTGTAAATTGTAAGTGACTTATAACGGCAAATTTAGTGCAGTGATATGAGTTACTCAAAAAATAATAATGATAATTATGATTAGTTAGTCCTATTTCATAAAATGTCTGTCGAATTTCGAAAGCTATAAACAAACTTATAATGCACTTAAAATCTTATAGCGTGATACTCGCCAAAATGCAAATAATGATTAGTTAGTCCTACACTCCTACTCCTACCCAACATAATAGTATGTCAAAGACACCCTACCTAATTAATACCTTAATTGAAGTTGGGCCATTTGGTTATTGTTATTAATTCTAAGCATTAGGCTGTGATCGGAACAATTTAACATTAAAATTGAGTTTAATTCAATAGAAAAGAGATGAAAAGAGATGATACATAATTGAATTTTATTAATCGGAAGCTTCAAGCATAGAAAGAGAATTCAGTTTTTAAAGTAGCAAAAAAGTCAAAGTTTTCACTTAATTTACAAAAACTGCCATTAAAAGAGAAGAAGATCGAAGTAAGAAGAAGGAGAAGAAGACGAAGGGTTATATCGTCTTAACACTTCGCTGAATTCGATTCTCGCCAAATACCTCCACTTTTCACGCGATTTAGTTGAACGACTTTTTCCTTCTCAAATCCTGCCGAATCGATTCTCGCTGCCTTTAATCTTCGCTTCCGATCACGAACTCGACATGAATTCCTTTTCCATTTCGCGTTTGAGAAATCGTGTAGCCTTTCCGATCACAGTGTTAATGTGTTCATTAATTGAACTAAAAATAATTGATGAATTTAATGAATCCTATAATGAGGGATAGTTGTAGTAATAGGATTGCTGCATTTAGCTAATTAGCTTACATTAATATGCTATACCGGTCAGGGATATTGGTATACTAACTAGAGAAATTGCTATATTGATCTGAAATTTTATTTATGGAGTGATTATTTGTTTATCTCATCCATGTTGTCCACAAATGAATATACAAATTCGATTAAAATTTGAGTTACTTTAGATCTCAGATCTGGGTTCGGCACTGAATTCACATCCTTCCCGGTACTGTAATAGAGAATCTTTTACAGTTATTGGATCTGTACCGTTCTTTTTTAACTTGACACGAATCTCAAAGCCCAATAATATTGCCCCTGCACTAGTCCGAATCTCAAAGCGGCTGAGAGTTAATCTCAAACCGTAAAGTGAAGGGAATCTTTTACAGTAATGGAGAGAAGTTTAAGATCAGAGATTGTCCTAGTGATTTCTAAATCTAATTATTTTAGTTGCATTAATTATTAGATATACTGATAATATTTTGATCAAAATTTTACAAAAGTTTATTTTTATAATAAAGAATCAATGGTCGTTATTTCTAAATAAATTTCGAAAAGTTCACATCATTGTGAATGGTAAAATTGGAACCGAATCTCATTATTAGTTCTTTGTATGCGTAAATATATGTCATGTTATCATAACAAAAATAAATATTTATATTTAAACTTTTAATATTTATAGTTGTAAAAGTTATCAATATAAATAATTATTAATGGTAACAGCAACCTCTAAAAGGTTTTTTTTTTTATAAGATATACAATTAAGACCGAATGGTTAATTTTTTTATGTGTCCTTCAATTCTTTCTATTTTTCTAAAAATTTCCCTTGAGCGCTTTTGAATACATTGAAATTTTCCTCTCAACCTTTTCAACTATCTTTTTAATTTTCCCTTCAATTAAGAACTACTGACTTAAGCTAGCTAACATAGTTTGCAACCTTCTTTTCTCTTCCAATTTCCACCACTTTTCTACTAATCGCTCGCTTTTCAATTTCTTTTGGCACACTCTTTTGACAAGTATATCCAGGGGCGGATCCAGGATTTCCGTCGGGGGGGCAAAAAAATATCGAATCGGGTTTAAATATCTAATCGGGTTTAAATTCATTAACCAATTGAATACTCGATAAAAAATAATGCTTTAACTTATACTTTCCAATGCTTTGACTTGTAATTTCTGATGCTCTGACTTATTATTCTAATTACCAATCAAAATTCAACAAATTTATTTCAATTTTAACTCTAAATTTAACTCGAATTACAAATTAAATGTCCAGAGGGGGGCAAAAAAAATTCCAGGGGGGGCAGAGTCGTTCAAAACCGATGAATCTCCACTAAAACTCAAAATCCAGGGGGGAGTACTCTAGATCCTTTCTCTTCTTTTCTCTTCTTTTCTAGCTACTTGTCAATTTGATTTCGTGGGAAATATAAAATAAAGAGAACAGAGTTTCACCATTGGAACAGTTTTAAATAGGAGAAGGAGAAGTAAGAAGATTTCAGATGCTTGGACAAGAAGCCTAAACTAGTAACCCGTAGCAGATTAATTTTATATTTTACTTGAACAAATTTGAATAAGAGAATGTTTATTGAAAATGATTGTGTTTCTTGTATTTCTCAGATGCTTACAGTACATACTTATAGATTTACAAAGTAATTAGCCGTTGCTTACTTTCCTATAAGAATTTGCTGGTGAAGGTAATCCAGCCTTTCTTTCTATATTTACCGTAGCTGTATTTAGAAATATTCAAATGGTCAGATTTTCTATGAATCTGCTAAAGATTTCTTGCTGCTTTATCTTCAATACTCCCCCTCAAGTTGGGATCGTATAGATCAATAGAACCCAACTAGTGAACAATGGTTTGGAAGTGTGACGTGTCCAAAGCTTTTGTGAATATATCAGCTAGTTGGTCTTTGCTACATACATAGGGTGTTTCGATCTCTTTTGATTGCACTTTTTCTCTTATGAAGTGACAATCAACTTCAATGTGTTTTGTTCTTTCGTGAAAGACCGGATTGGATGCAATATGTCTCGCCGAGTTATTATCGCAAAACATTTTCATGGGTTGATTATTTTGGATTCCCATGTCATGTAACAATTGTTTGAGCCATACGAGCTCACTTGCAGTTGCGGTCATTGCTCGATATTCTGCCTCAGCACTTGATCTTGCAACAACAGTCTGCTTCTTGCTCTTCCATGTCGTAAGGTTTCCCCCTATGAATGTGCAGTAGCCAGTGGTAGATCGTCTATCACAACTTCCTGCCCAATCCGCATCAGAAAAACCTACGATAGTCAAGTCATTATTTTTCTTAAACAAAATACCTCGACCGGGTGAACCCTTAAGATATCTAAGTATTCGGACAACAACATCCATATGACTTGTACGAGAGGCATGCATAAATTGGCTTACTGTACTAACCGCAAATGTGATGTCAGGTCTAGTAACAGTTAGGTAGATTAGCTTACCTACAAGTCTTTGGAATTGACCTACATTATCAAGGGGTTCACCATCTTCAAGATTCAATTTTTTGTTAATTTCCATTGGACTGTTAATCGGTTTGGCACCTAATTTTCCTGTTTCTTTTAATAAATCTAGTGTGTATTTTCTTTGTGATAGAAATAAACCTTTACTTGAGTATGCTAATTCAATACCTAGAAAATACTTAAGTTTGCCTAAGTCTTTAATATCAAATTTATTCTTTAGGTGTTGTTTTATTAAATAAATTTCTTTTACATTATTACCTGTAATAATTATATCATCTACATATACTAGTACAATGGTAGTTGTGGTTTTGGTTAATTTGACAAACATGGATGAATCGGCTATGCTCTTGACAAGACCAAACTCAAAAAATGCATGACTAAGTTTAGCATACCAAGCACGAGGAGATTGTTTAAGACCATATATTGATTTATGCAATTTACATACCAAACTCCTATCATTTTCATTTTTATGTCCTGGTGGTAAATTCATATAAACCTCCTCATCTAGGTTTCCTTGTAAGAAGACATTTTTAACATCCATTTGGTACAAATTCCAACCTTGATTTACTGCAATTGATAATAATACTCTTACCGTACTCATTTTTGCAACCGGTGCAAAAGTTTCTTTATAATCAATACCATACGTTTGTGTGAATCCTTTTGCAACTAATCTCGCTTTATATCGCTCAACTGAACCATTACTCTTAAACTTGATCTTATACACCCATTTACATCCTACAGATTTTTTTTCCTTTTGGTAATGATACAATTGTCCATGTATTATTTTTTTCAAGTGCTTCAAGTTCCTCATTCATTGCATTTTTCCAAATGGGATATAATTTGGCCTCTTCAAAGTTCTTAGGCTCAGTTTGTTCAGTTATGGAGTTTAGGTAAGCTTTATAATTATGGGAGATATTATCATATGACACATGTTTTTGTATAGGGTGTACTACTGAATTGTAAGTAATAAAATCTTGTAATCTAACTGGAGGGTGAGAGGAACGAACAGACCTGCGCAAGGAGGGCATGCTATTATTAACCTGATTTTCACTTGCTTCATTTAACTCCTGAATGGTGTCTTCCACACGTGAATTACCTTCATTTTCTAGGAGAGTCCTAAACCTTCAAACATGGTTAGTTCTGGACATGGAACAACTGATTCAATTTTTTTATCCAAGTCATCATCTCTCAGTTGATAATAAGGTTCATTTTCAAGGAATTCAACATTCCTAGAGATATAGAGTTTTTTATTAATTGGATCATAACACTTGTATCCTTTCTTTTGAGATGAATAACCTAGAAAGATTGTTTTTATTGCTCGCTTATCTAACTTGTCCCTTAAACTTTCTCTAATATGAACAAAACATGTACATCCAAATATTTTTAAGTGGTCTAAATTTATTTTTTTGTTATTTAAAGTCTCTAGGGGTGATTTACCGTTTAGAACTGGAGTTGGAAGTCTATTGATCAAGTAGGTAGCAGTGAGAATAGCTTCTGACCAAAACACTTTAGGGACATTTGTTTGAAATAACAAGGACCTAGTAACTTCTAACAGGTGTCTGTTTTTTCTTTCAGCAATTCCATTTGGTTCTGGAGTAGCCACACAAGTAGTTTGGTGCAAAATTCCCTTAACTTTTAAATATTCAGAAAAGTTATTATTGATATACTCGGTTCCATTATCTGATCTAAGAATTTTTATTCTTATGTTATATTGATTTTCAGCCATATTAACAAATTCTTTAAAAATCGTCAAAACTTCTGATTTTGATTTTAAAAGATAAAGCCATGTAGTTCGTGAAAAATCATCTATAAAAGTAACAAAGTACCTAAAATTATTGTAAGAATCTACAGGGGCAGGTCCCCATACATCAGAGTGAATTAAATCAAAAGGTTTTTTAGCTTTATTTAAAGATAAAGAAAAAGGCATTTTTGTTTGTTTTGAATAACGACAAACATCACAGTTACTAGAATTTAAATCAGACAAATTAATTATTTTATTTAAAACCCTATCTGAGGGATGTCCAATTCTCCAATGCCACAATTTATTTAAGTCTGCGGAACTTTTATTAGCAACAAAAAAACTAGTAGGTGACTCAAGTATATAAAGACCATTCTTTAATATTCCTTCACCAATCTTCTTCCCCGTTGTTTTGTCCTGAAATATCACACTATTTGATGAGAACATCACATTACAGTTTAATTCATGTGTAATTTTATTTACTGACAACAGGTTGACAGTGAAAGTAGGCATGTATAGAACATTGGACAATTTCTTTAAAAATAATTTAATGTCTCCTATACCTTTAATTGGTACTTCAAGTCCATTAGCTACTTTAACAGGTGGAAGGATATTATTGTGGGTCAGATTTAGAAAATTTTTAGTGTTGCCAGTCATATGGTCAGTGGCTCCATAGTCGATTACCCAACAGTCTTTACTTATAGCAGAAAATGCAAAAAAATTACCTGGGTCGTGTGCTATATAAGAATTAGGCTGAAAATTGGCCTGACCGTGCTGGCTTGTGTGAAGAGAACCCTGACTATGCTGACTAGATTGCCCAAGAGCAGAAGTAAGTTGTTGGAGAGTCTGGCTAATCTGACCGAGTTGCCCGAGTGCCTTCTCCATCGCATTCTGTTGAGGCTGAGTTTCTAAGGTTGTGGCGTGTGCTTGAGATGGTCTTCCTCCTCTTTCTCTTTATTTGGTCGAAGGTGTGGGTGCAAGAACCAGCATCTTTCTCGTGTGTGGCCATTTCTTTTGCAATGGTCGCATACTGCAGTTTGTTCATTTTGATTCTGCTTGTTCTTACTACGTCCGCGAGTGGGAATTGCCTCACGATTTTCATCTCTTCCTCTACCTGCAGCTAGAACATGCCTTTCTTGTTCTGGCAAGTTAGTTACTGTTTGAGGAGCCATGACATTGCGTCTGGACTCCTTTTGCTGAATCAATGCCAAAACAGTTTCAATACTGGGCAATTCAGGTGCCAGCAAAATCTGGCTACGCACCTGCTCATATGTTGAATTAAGACCAGACAGAAACTGAAAGATCTGATCCTGTTCAGTTCTTTTCTGTATTATGCTTAGATCAGTAGATGTAGGTATATGCAAGGCTAATTCATCCCATTTTTCTTTTAATCCAGCATAATATTCAGTAGCAGATTTAACCCCCTGTTTAGATTGTGTTATTTCGTTCTTAATTTTAAATATATGGGCATAGTTCTTTTCATGCCCATACATTTTTTTGGCACTTTCCCATAGTTGAAAGGCAGAATCACTAAAGATAAATAACTCAACAAGTTTAGACTCCATTGAGTTCAAAAGCCATGTCCTAATCATGTTATCATTAATCTGCCATTCTTCATATTTGGGATATGTTTCTAAACCAGGGGATTTAATCTTACCACTGATGTAGCCCAGCTTTCCTTTCCCAGCAAGAGCCATGGTCACCGCGCGCGCCCACGTCACATAGTTCTTCCCATTCAGTTGTACGTTCGTGAGCCGTTGCGAGGTGTTTGTATCCAATATTGTGTGGGTATGTACGTTCGTGGCCGCGGTCTGATTTTCTGCCGAGGCCATGAATTTTTGTTTTTTTTTGTCTTACCGGCTTGGTCTGGTAAGATGTGTGGTTCAAGACCTCATATGCTCTGATACCATGAACAAATTTGAATAAGAGAATGTTTATTGAAAATGATTGTGTTTCTTGTATTTCTCAGATGCTTACAGTACATACTTATAGATTTACAAAGTAATTAGCCGTTGCTTACTTTCCTATAAGAATTTGCTGGTGAAGGTAATCCAGCCTTTCTTTCTATATTTACCGTAGCTGTATTTAGAAATATTCAAATGGTCAGATTTTCTATGAATCTGCTAAAGATTTATTGGTGCTTTATCTTCAATATTACTCAACACTTAACAAGAGATTATATACATGTGCTTAAATTTGCTGTGTTCTTTTCAAAAAAATTGGTATTTAGATCATCAAATCCAACCTCAACGCTAATCAAGTCAGTGAGGTCTTACCAGCTACCAAACCAATTAATGACCCCAGTAAGAATTACACCAGTGACAGAGCAATAGAGAAGAAAGAGAAGAAGAATATACTTGTCAATTTGATTTTTAAAATAACTAAATAATATGTTAAATAATTGAAAAAGAGATAGAAGAAATAATGTTTAGTTTTGATAGAGATATTGGATATTATGGTATTTTGAATATGAAATAGATATATAACTTCTCCACCTTGACACAATGTACCTTCGTAATATTGAAGGATAGTGGTACTAGTCTGTAAAATGGATAGCACGCCAATATTTAGCTAATGAGTTATTCAATTGAAAAGTTGTTATCATTGCGATTAACATGATCCGCCATTTAATGTTTCGGGTCAAATTTCAAACAAAAGTCTGAGCTACAGCCATAATTTGGAAGCAAATAGGGAAGGGAGTTGTGGAACTTGTACTTGAAAAAAAATCTAAATAATAATTAATCACATAAAATTATCATTCAATTTAAAGGTCTATACACATTTAATTAAATGGTCTATAAGTGTACACGGGTCAGGTTAATGAACTTGTTAAAATTTGAATGCAACCTAACTATACCGGTTTTCTTTTTATTTTTTTATTTTTAGGTCTACCATTATGTAAAACCATTAAACCCATCTAAAATTTAACATGTGGGATTTGCGAATTATACGAGTTAATGAGTTGTAATTTTAATTGAACTCTTTATGATAAACTTTTTATTATTTTATTTTATATATACTTTTATGAATTAATATGTTACAACTATAGAAAAAAAATACATGTTAAATAAAATAACACAAAGATAATTGACACATAATGAATAAGAAATAAATAATTATTTTATTTATTCGGCTAAGGTTTTTATGTAAATAACTAAATATTGAAGGTCAAATCACTTAACTATTTAATACCTATAAGAAATTTTTTTATCTGAATTTTAAATCTGAGACCTCTCGCACGAAAGACATTATATTTTCCACTTAACCAAATAATGTTAATTCTTGATTCGGCTAAGATTGTAATTTTATCTAACATATTTAGTTTTCTGAAAATGATTGATGGAAGAAGAAAATTTGATTACGCTTTCAAATAGTTTGAAATAAATGAAACACACTGTACATAAATAATTGTTGCATGATTAATGGCATAGGGATTTTCTTATTTAGAAATTAAAAATTTAATTCTTCAAGAAAAAATAATTATTTTTTTTTCTAAGAATTAATAAAATTGTATCAATGGTATGGTTCCACCATGTGCAAGTTTCTCAAAAGTCAAACCATACTAATAATGCTATTTCAGTATTTTTCATACTTTATTTACAAGAAAAGAAGAAGAAAATTACAATAAAAATATCACTTAAAATATTATTATTTTGACCGCATATTTGTTCGAAAATGGATACTTGATCACTGATTTGTCTGAAAACTACTAGAATCACACTATTAATGTTGTTGCATCAAGAACTGCACCAAAATAATTAATTTATATATTTTTTTTCAAAGATTTGATTTTTAATTTATAAATAAATGAAATCAAAAATAGGTAAATGATGTAATCTTCCAGAGTTCTCGAATTTGTTTATATGGAACGAGACATCTTTCCGAGAATCGTGCGGGTTCACGATTCGAGGTTCCGAATTTAGGCTTGTTTATCTTTTTTTCTTTTTCTTTTTTGCAAGAAAATATTTGAAATTTGCCGAGTCGAAGAGAAAATATTAATTTTTGCCAAGAGCATCTCCAATCCAACAATTAATTAGAAATTTAAAACAGCTGTAAACTATTTTTTAGAAATTAAAGTGACATTAATTAATTGCTGAATATTTCCATCAATGAAATTACTTTTAATTTCTTTCACTCTCCACATCAGCGATATCTTCTTTTTTTCCACTGAGAGAAAGAGTGTTATGGGTAGAGAAATGAAGAGTCTGAATCAATAAATTTTCTACGCTGTCAATAAGAAAACAATTTCTTTTAAATTTTTTTTGATAATTTACAAACTACCGAACATCCTAGCAATTAATATACAATTAGCCACATCAGATTACAAATTAGAAAGCAAACTGTGTTGTAGGTGCTCTAAAATTTTACTTGCTATCGGCTGATGCTATCACAAACAGAAGTTATAACAAGTAATAAACGGAATCAAAGTTTGAAAAAGTCATATATATATTTTTGTGATATAGATACTTATGATCATGAAAACTAGCTTTTTAGTTAGTGACAAAAGCACATATAATTATTGTCAGATGGCTTGGCTCCAATCCATTAGCTGTCACTATCTGATATGGAAAATATCTACAACTATAAATCCAATCTCCGATATACTTATAATCCAACATAAACCACAACCACATATACTTTACATATGCCATCCTTGACCAGGGCAAATTTTATTAGGTGATTACTGATAAGTTTGACAATATCAGAGCGTGTTATAAAGGATTGAGTTAGAACAACAATCATGACACTTAATTGTAAAGTAAATATACTGAGTTTGTGGATGCTCAAGCATTTTCATTCTTCCAAAATTGGTATTTTGGTAATATTGCTCGCATAAGGGCTCTTTATTAATTACATAAGAGACTCTGTTATATAACATTTTATAATTTTAAAGGGTCTTTGTGCATATTAATCCGAAACCAGGCAGGAAGAAGTCCTTTCCATCTCGTTAGGGTCATTTTCGATTGGGAGATGTCTAACGGAAGTTACGGAATATTTAATTGTTAATTCGATCCAGTCTTCAAGGGGCCTTTAATACACCATATCAGTGTAGATCTAGTTTGCACGAATTTTAAAGCGAATCGGACGGTCCAGATATATTAACTCAAAAGATTCTTTTTTGGGTTAATGCAGAGAATACGAATTCCACGGAGATGGGAGCAATTTTGTTATTTTTAGTACTGTGAATAAAAAACAAATTATGGAAACATGATGGATTATTTTTTTTTAGAATAATTATTTTGGTACCCGCAGTTGAGTATCCGCATTGTACCCGCAGTTGATTCCTTTCCCAATTAACTTCCATAACGGTATAACTAACTTTGTCAATCATTGAACTACCTTGAAAAACGTGTAAAAGATGAGTCCATTTTTTTTCTTTAAATACTTGATATCTTAAGTATAAATACTTTATGAATTATATATGAATATTTGATATCTTAGGTATGAATACTTTCTATTTTGTATGAATATTTTTCATATTTGAATATTTGATACTTTGAAAAACGTGTAAAAGTATGTCATCATGGATCTCATTTGAAAGAGAAAATTGTGTAGAACACGTTCGTGGTTTTAAATTTGTAAAATTCTTCATAGATCGTCCCAAAAATTGATTAGATTGAACGGAGAAAAAAAAACTACCTTGAAAAACGTGTAAAAGATGAGCAGGTATTGTGTCCAGTTTTTTTTTTAAATACTTGATATCTTAGGTATGAATACTTGATGAATTATATATGAATACTTGATAATTTAGGTATAAATACTTTCCATTTTGTATGTGAATTAATTTAAACCATGAATGTAGCACTGGTGGTGTGATCCACGTGACTTTTTGGTTGTGGTTCCCAATGCAGTCTGACATTTACTGCCCCCGAAAAGTAATGGTCTCCAGTTTTGGAAAAGTAATGGTCTCCAATGCAGTCTGACACGTGACTTTTTGGTTGTGGATTTTTCATATATGTAGTTCATTGTATAGATATAAATACTTCACAATGTTACTATTAATACTTGTAAAACAAAATTACAGTTTTGGAACGGTTGTGTGGTTCCCTAATGCGGGTACGACGCGAGAATTTTTTAAAAAAGGTGCGGGTACGGTTATTTAAAAAAATTCATATATCATATATGTAGTTCATTGTATAGATATAAATACTTGTCTTGTATAGGTATAAATACTTCACAATGTTACTATTAATACTTGTAAAATAAAATTACTGTTTTGACAGTTTAGGTCCCCAAAAACAGTTATGACAGTTTAGGTGCGGGTACAATGCGGATACTCAACTGCAGGTACTCATATCAGGTTCCTTTTTTTATCCCATATATTAGACTCAACTAATAACTCGATCCATCAATAGTTCGGTTGTTATCCAAAATTGTAGTGTGTCATGACAATAAAATATTCGATAGATACTAATTGATTCGGTCATAGTAAAAGTTGTGAATTTAATGGATAAATTATTTTACGTTTGAGATAGAAATTGATGGACCAAATCAATGGTTTTGTCCTACTGAAGACATATCAATGGAACTGAATTAATGGTTCAGATGTATTCATAGATTATCTGTTCCGTATCCATATATGTTTAAGGCAAATATAGTTTTGGATTTTGACATTTGTGTACTATGTATTCGTATTTGTTTTTGTTAATTAAAAGACAGAATATAAATTTGATATTAGCATTATCTGCTCTGAATTCACTTCGTTTTCAAGCCTACCTGTGTAAAATGAGGAGGGTCCAAATGTCTTTATTTTTTTGTACCTTCATCGTATCTCTATTTTTAAAAACTTTAATAACTCAAAATTTAAAATTTAAAAGTCAAAATAAAATCATTGGATTTGATCTACATCATTTTATCTATACACGTGTAAAAAATTATGACATTTTAACTTTGTATTGGTTGTAATCAAGAGCTTGTAAAAATATACTAATGTGGAAAATTTCTTGATGTTGATTTTTCAATATATTAATTCAAAAAAAAAACAAAATTAAAATATAATAATTTTTTATGATCACATTAGAAAATAACATACATCACATATTTACATCAAACAGTTTTATTTTATAATTTAAATTTTGAATTATTAACGTTTTAAAACTAAAAGTACGATTAAGTCACAAAAATAAAAATATTTAAACTCTCCTCATGTAAAATATAACTTGCCAAGACAGCACTAAGTCCATCACCACGAAAACATCTATTTTGTGTGCAATTAGAGCATCTACAACGGTGATTTCTTTTAAATTGCTAATCCGATGTGTTAATTGCTAATATAATTGTTGGGATGTACCACAGTTTTTAAATTAACAAGTTTGCTTCAAAAACAACTCTAATTAAATAAGCAACTCTAAGTAAATTTCTGGATATAGTGATTTAGAAATTATGAATCTCTTTAATTGCTAAACCCAGTGATGTGACCCAAATTAATTGTTAAACGTTTGCTTGAATGAATTTGCTCTTATAGCTGGTCTAACGTCGGGAGTATCGGATCCAACCAATTTAGACATTTTCTAACTCCGCACAAGGGATACATATAACGACCGCGCAATAAAAATTGAAAATTATTTGGTCCTAGCTAAAAGCCTATAAAATTGAATATAAATTAATTTTCAAACTACATCAAATTCAAATAATTTGAGTGATACATATATGTAAACGAACTTTTTTTTTTTCTGAAAACTTGATAGAAACTGCTAAGATAAATGTACACGAATTTTTCATTTTTATTTTTATAAACTTTGACTTCAGTTCTCATGCTTATCACATAAATTTATCATCGATGTAACTTTTCACCTTAAAGTGGATGATAACGCTGTTAAAGTTGATTATAAATTAAGTATGTATATTGTTTGACTTAGTTGACATCGGTTCAAGGTCCTCATTTGTTATTGAATTTTCTAGTTTTTTAATAATTCACTATTAAATTTTTTTATTTAGCGCTCGGCCAAGTTCTATATTAAAATAGTAAATTATGAAGTTCTCCCTATATATCAGCTGTCTATAGGATATAGTTTGTATTTTTATAGCACCCCTTGATCTGGGAAGAGAATCTGCTGCTATCTTTCACATGTGAACAGTACTCAGAAATATCTGTTTTTCCAAATTCAGCTGTCGAATTATTTCGAGATACGTGCACAGAAAAATCAGCTGTTTCGAGATGCATGCACATAAAAAGTTGGACGGCTGAATTTTGAAAAACAGAGATTTTAGAATTACTGTACTTAAACTTTGGATCGCAGCAGTTCCCAATCCATTGATCTGATCCAATCCGAATAGCGGCCGTTAGGTTTGGATCCAAAGCACGCAATACCCATTACCCATTACCCAAAGCCCAAAATCCGTGGAATCCGTAGTGCCAGCCTGTCATGTGCCTTAAATTTAAGAAAGAGAACCTGTTGCTATCCTTTATATGTGAACAGTACTCTGAAATTTATGCTTTTTTAAATCCAATTGTCAAATTGTTTCGAAATACGTGCACAGAAAAACTAACTGTTTCGAGATACATGCACATAAAAAATTGGACGGCCGAATTTGAATAAGCAGAGATTTTAGAATTACTGTATCCAAACTTTAGATCGCAACATATCCCAATCCTAAATTTAAAAATATCTTGGGACTTCATTTTAATAATCCTAGTGTGAACGCATCTGCCATTTAAACGTGCAGGATTTGTCAACTTTATAACGAATATTTTTTTCAGTTTTTTTTTAAGGCATGAAATTTTATAGTAACCCTCAATTTATATCTATTTTGATTTTATGCTCCCCTTTGTTTCTCGTTTAACTAAAAAGGTCGGTATCTTTTTAGAATATATTTTAAAATACAAGGGTATATGAACAACTCCAAATGAATTAACAAAAGTGGTGCCCCATGGCCGGTGAATTCGGATCCAGTGAAGTAACCCAATCTTTGAATTTTGAATCGAGATCGTCCGATTCGAATTCGTGAAAATCCATTTCTCAAGTGAGTACACACATTCCGATGACGAATTCAAATTCCGAGATGATCTTGAGCGACGAATTTGAATCGGACGGTCTCGATCCAAAACCCAAAGATTGTGTTATTTTAGGGGATCCGGACCCATGACTGGTAGGGACAAGTATCCTCTCCATTACTGTAAAAGATTCCCTTCACTTTATGGTTTAAGATTAACTCTCAGCTGCTTTGAGATTCGGGCTAATGGAGGGGGCAATATTATTGGGCTTTGAGATCCGTGCCAAGTTAAAAAGAACGGTTCAGATCAAGTAATTGTAAAAGATTCTCTATTACGGTACTTTAGAATTTTTGAAAATCGTTGTTTTTCAATGGTCTAAAATTGTCTGAAAATAACAATTTTGTATACATCTTAATAAATAGTAAGAGAATTCCAAAAAAAATATAAATTTGGTCTCCAAGCACATTTTAATATAAGATCATGTTGACCGGTTCGAATCAACTGTTTAGATTTTTAAATCGCAAATAAAATAGTGTAATTGAATTCCTCCTCTTTAATAATTGTCATTACGATACTTTCAATTTTTAAAATAATATATCGGTAAAAGAAATTAATTCCCATGTCAGACTTTTAATATTTAAATCTTATTTATTTCTTTGAAAAAATAATACAAAGAGGCACCATATGTTGCACTAATTGGCCCTGCTCTTCCAAATATTATTTTTCCCAAAGACTTTAAAGTGACACCATTTTTTTTTTCTAATATTCTCAATTTCAATTTCAGTTTCAGCAACAACAAAAAATGGTAAACTCGTATAGTGCTTTATGGGAAAACGTGACATAATTTGGGGATTATATCTGCTCTCCGTTTTATTATTGTTTGTAACGTGTCGGACAAATCCTTTCCGTTTGTGGCATCCCACAGTTCCCACTAGGGGCAACTAACCAAAAAGCATCACAAAAAAACAAGAACATGGTGCTCCTGTGCTTGATTGTGAATCTTCTAGACGGAATCAATTTAGGTCCGATGCTCATCGGACTCAGAGTGAGTTTGATGGGTTCGATGACTGTCCGATCTGCTTTAAGATTTGCGCCAGCAACTTTCGCTCTGCTTCAAAATTCGTGTGCACGAACTTAAGTTGATCGGACGGTCCTAAACCAATAGGACCCAAATTTAAGCTGTTCTCCTTCTAGACAGCTTCATAATGGACGCATCGCATCACCCATAATGTAATCATGGTGGGTCCGGATTTCAGCGACTGATGTGGTGTTTCTATGTCCGCCACAGGATTGGATTGCACTTTTGCACTTCCTTCTTTGCTGAGAAATGTGTGTACTATTTTGGAGTTGTGGGCCCCCATCCTTTATTTGCTGGTAAGACATTTAGCAATCAATCGTTCTCTCTAATAAAGAAAAAAAAACACAGCATCATATGCGTGTAGAATGTATACATAATTATTGTTCAACCTGGAATATAATCATGCAGAGTACAAATTATTTGGTTTATTGATTATATAAAATAGTAGATCCGGAAGCAATTTGTTGACCTTTTTTGTAGTTATCTCCAACATCAAATTAGTAGAGTGTAGCAGAGAGATCGGTCTCTTTAGAGAATCCGCAAGCAATATAGTAACCTAACTATGATTAAGTAGGCCCATTTAGAGAATCAGCCCGCTATCATACTTTCTATCTCTCTCTCTATAAAATTAACGGGCCTAACTGCCTAAACGTAACAGCCACGTGTCACGCGCAGGACGTTTGACAGCCATGTGTCAGGGGAGGGAGATGCCACGTCACTATAGAAGAGATGGCGTCATTTATATATTTCAATAAAAAACAAAGTAAATATGGAAATACTGAGCTGCCGTGACGCTTCAAATGTTTACCATGTTTGACAAACAATTGTGAATTGGTGAACAAAAAAGTTCACACTTGCGCGAAGCCGCAAAGACTACATGTTTGGCGGTTAATGGCAATATTCAGATTGACCCTGAAATTATAAAATCTTTCAAAGTCTTCACGGAAATTACTTATTTACAATTGAGTCCTCGATTTTTTTTTTCCCCAAATTGCACAAATTTAGGGAACCAATTGAACAAATTTATGGCACTATTGTCATTACTGTTGTCATCAATATGATTAATTTTACAATTAACCATGTCAAATATCCTGATTGGATCCAAGTACTTGGAATTGGATCGCGTAGATTGTGAGATGGAGAGAGTTCATATTACGAGTAAATTTGATAGAATTAACAACAACTAATGATGTCATATCCCACGAAAACTGCATGATTATTGGGATCCAACTCTACTGTTTTTCTCTAAGAAAAGTAGAATTTTGCTTTTCCGATTCCAACCATTCAAATTCGTTGAAATTTGTGCATAAAATTTTTTTTTATCGAGATACGCCAATAAAATTTTTTTATAATTAAAATCTGAAAAAAACAGAACTCTATTTTTTCTCAGAGAAAAGCAGCAGAGATTATTGATATGATAACAATTGGAGTCTGTTCTCACAGCTAAACCAACCTTTTGACTTTCAATTTTTGTAGCACCAGAATAGTCAGCCAAATTCTGGTCAGCTATCCATGACCAGCACTTCTCCGCTTGGTCCAAAATGCTCGCCGCTTAAAATCACATTACATTGATTATCAACACTTTAAATCCAAACTACCAGTAGAGTCAACATCCGGCCACCAAACCATGATGCATTGCTGCGCCTTACTCAAAGTCAGGCAACCTAGATTTATCAGTTCACACATATAAAATAATCACTTTTGTGCCTACAAATTATTATTTTAGGTTATGTTTGGATGACACAAAAATAGAGGCTATTTTAGAATAATAGCTATTCGGAATAGTAATATGTATCTAAACAACATTTTTGCTATTCGGAATAAGCTAGAATAGTTGCTATTTTTTATTTCTTGTAAATATTGAAATAACTACTATTCGGAAGTGTGAAGAGAGAGAAGAAATTGTCTTCTTTTCGGATTTCTGCCAACACAGTCCCGAAATGACAAATTTGACACCACTTTTACTATCTCCACGTCGTGACAATTCGCTTGAGATCCCACTTGCCTATCTTTTCTCTTAATTAGTACCTTGTTAACACTATTCTTTATTGGTTACAGCTATTTAGTATTCCACATGTACAATCCAAACAACATTTGTACTAATCCGAATAGCACCATTTTCACACTAATATGAAAATCACTATTTTTTCTCTATTCTCATTTATTATTCTCAAATTTTACTGTTCTAGCTATTCTAGCTCCTATCCAAACTTACCCTTATTGGTTAGTACTTTCTATCTAGTTATCAAACAATTATAAATATTAAATCGGTTATTAATTATGGTCAAATTTAATCATATGACTGAAAATTATTTAATTTGTTTTACTAATAAATATTCATAAATGTGTGTGTATACCTAATTCAGTGTACATAATTAATTACTTTGTTATTGTCATCTATAATTTTTTAAGGATCCGACTAATTGTCCCCAAGCTTCTATCCTCAGTTTTTTCCCAAAAAAACTGTCATTTGACTTACGCGAATACTGTAAAACTCTATAACCAATACTGTAACTTCAACAACAAATCATGTATAATAAGTAGTTTAAAAATCTAACAATCCAAGTTAGTTGAAAGTGGTCCCCAAGTTAGTTGCAAACAGTTAGCAACTTTCAAAAATACTGTACTTCCGACTGTACTTGAAAAACTGACGGCTTCTAGAATGTTTCAAAAACAAACCACTTCTCAAACTTGTAGTTATTTACAAATAACACCTAAAATTGTGCAAAATTAATTTTTTTGCATGAAAATTAAATTTTTTTTCGAAATTAAAATTTTATTTTTATTTTTTTCGTATTTTTTTTTATAAAAATAAGACTTACATACTGTAAAATTAGCAGATGCAAACTATAAAACTAACATATGGGAACTACAAAGACATCAATACTGTAAAATTAGCAGAATTAACTTATAAAAGTAACATATGTTAACAGCAAATGACTTCAATACTGTAAAACTCGCAGATGTAAACTACGAAACTAACAGAAACAAACTATAAAACTTCAATACTGTAAAATTGACACCTGAAACTGTAAAACTAACATACACAAACTATAAAACTTCAATACTCTAAAATTCACAACCAAATACATCTGCTCAACAACCAAATACATATGTTCAACAATGTAATTACTTCATAACCCTTTAGTGAACGTTATTTGGATGAGTAAGAAGCTTCATCGCTAAAACCACACATTCTTTCAAAATTTCATCCTGTAAAAAAACAAAATAAACAATGTTATAAATTTGATATAAGTTTTTTCACAAACTTCAATAACGTAAAACTCACAGATGTAAACTATAAAAACTAACATGCAAACTATAAGACTTTAATACTGTAAAATTAACACTTGAAACTATAAAACTAACATATACAAACTATAAAACTTCAATACTGTAAAACTCGTAGGTGTAATCTGTACAACTAATATGCAAATTATAAGACTTCAATAATGTAAAATTAACACCTGAAACTATAAAACTAAAATATACAAACTATAAAACTTTAATACTGTAAAACTTGCAGATGTAAACTATAAAATTAGCATGCAAGCTATAAGACTTCAATACTATAAAATTAACACATGAAACTATAAAACTAACATGTACAAACTATAAAACTTTAATACTGTAAAATTCGTAGATGTAAACTGTAAAACTAACGGAAGGAAACTATAAAAATTACCTGTGTGAAAGTTAGAGGCATCTCGGTGATCAGGTTGTAGACAAAGCTCAAAATAAAAATTGCACAGTCCATTGATCCCTCTTCCTGCTTTGGGCACACCTTTTCAATAATACCAACATCTTTCCAAGCAGGTTTAGCTAAAAGAAAAAAATGATATCAACAAATTAATAAAAACTTCAAGTCATAATACTGTAAATCATTAGCAAAATTCTGAAAAAATAGTTGAACAACTATTGCATGAAACCTGTAAAATAACTGATATATCCTATAAAACTATTGCATGAAACCTGAAAAACTATTCAATGAAACCTGTAAAATAACTGATACATCATATAAAACTTGTGCATGAAACCTGTAAAATAACAGATACATCATATACAATTATTGCATGAAACTTGTAAAATAACTGATATATACTGAAAAACTATTGAATGAAACATGTAAAATAACTGATACATCCTATAAAACTATTGCATAAAACATGTAAAATAACTGACATATCACATAAAACTATTGAATGAAACCTGTAAAATAACTGATACATCCTATAAAACTATTGCATAAAACATGTAAAATAACTGACATATCACATAAAATTGTTAAGTAGATCATGTAATAGTTTGATGCATTTTAAATCCTAATCATGTAAATCATTGGCAAAATCCTGTAAAATAATGTGTAGAAGACTTTAAATCAGCAAAATTTACATGTCAAATAATGTAAATAAAAATAGATATTCAGATAATACGAGATATGTGAAAACAATTGCATATATCATGTAAAACTGTTAAACAGATCCTGTAAAATAAAGAAAAGAAAAACAATGCATAGATCCTGTAAACTATTGCATATATCATGTAAAACTATTAGATAGATCATGTAAAACTATAACACTACGATATAGATATTGTAAAACTAGTTAATCAACACTGTAAACCCTGACAGATGAAGTGAAAAAATCAAATGACGATAAAATTGAGCCATTTAAGTAAGAAATTTCAAAATTATTACACTAAAGTCTTTCAATGCACTGTAAATAAGTACTAAAAAGAAAAATAAGAACGAAAACCTTGCAAATTTCACCTTCCAGTGTCATCAGACGCCTCACCACTTGTTTGATGAGAACTTTCGGTGAAACACTTTTTGCCTGAAAATGGATGTAAAACTATTAATAGAATCATGTAAAATGCAATATGAAATACTGTAAAACCGTTTTTCGTACTCCTCAGACTTCTCGTTCAGTAGTACTTTGGTTACATTAACCCTCTAACATGGAAGCAAGATAAATTTAAGTTACATTGAAAAGCCTGGTTTACCGATTGAAATTTACAACAATTAGAAAAGGTCTACCTTCTCAACGTACTATTCTCTTGTGACTAAAGTGAGTAGTACTTTGGTTCCATACAGGTGAAAATGAAAAAAGAGAAATATTTGATGATTTTGTATATGATTTGAAAATAAAACAATTGGTTTAAGATGCTCTATGAGAATACAACTCCACAGGACAAACAATATGAAATTTCTCTTTTGGATATGATTCTAAATTTCTACATCACTTGTGCTTATATCCAATTAAAACGAGAAGAGCCTTTAAGAATACATTTTAAGTTCAATGCAGGTACTGTGTCAGTCCCACATAGATCAGCATGTACCAGACCTATGTTCACCTAAGTATTCACCTTTGTCAAGTAACAAGAAATTAATACAAGTGCCTTCCAAAATAAAAAACTTTGGAAATACAAACCGTCATCTTCACTATCAGATGGTGTTTCCGCCATGAACTCTAAATCTTGCTACTGCTTTTATTTTCTATCTTTAATTTCTTTGTATAACCTTTTTAACTTAAACTGTTGATATGGAAAGAAATACCAAATTGTAAATATGACTGTACTGTTGCCAAAAAAACTATTACCAAACAAAATTTCTAGACAATCACAGTACGTCACAGAATTACTGCTAGTAATTCTCTTCACTTCATTCTTCATATTATTCAAATCCGATTTGTGTGCTCTCAATTTCACAAGCAATCCTGCGAATTGAGAACCTGAGCAAATGCCCAGAACAAAGACGACAACGTGCAATAAGCCTGTATTTTAAAACACATCATACCAGTACAGTATAAGCAACAAAATTGCCACAATGCTCTAAGAAGAATTTTGTCGAACACCTGGCAAGCATGGTCGAAACAAATGCTCTAAACGATTTCTTCTTGCGATTTCTGCCTCTCCAAATCGCGCTGACTGAATTTCACCAGACTGAAGTGGTATAGGTTAATTGACTACTTCAGATTGAATTTCGCCAGATCTAGGAGTTAATCAGATGCATACCAGTTCTCGTAGTGGCAATCAACTATGTCTTGACTACTTCAGTTTGAATTTCGCCATATCTGAAGCGGTATAGGTTACTTGATTTCAAGCGTTCTAGTATGGAGGAGGTACGCGCCAAATGAGGAGTTGAAGCTGTAGCGGTAACCTCTCCAAAGTCTCCAAAGTCTGCACCATGTGATTTGATGATGACACGTTGCACTCATCTGACGAGATTAGGACCAAATCGGACTCCACACAAGACAAATCAGTATCGACTGTGGAAATCTGCTCGAAGCAGGCTAGATTAGGCGAGTTCCTTCTTCATGATTTCCTCACAATTTTAGAAATAGAGATCGATTCAATTCAAGAGGGAGGAGGCATCCCTACCATGGTCATCGAGCACAGTGCAAGCTCGCTGAATCTGTTTAAGAATTGACCCTGATAGTATCTCATCGCCTTCTAGGATTCTGACTCGCTGATGTCGCTGAAGGAGTCGGGTAAGCAGGAGATGGTCTGAGCACGAGAGAGAGAATTCGCTCCCGGTCCTCTCATGCGCGATCTGAAGCAGGGTGAGCGGATGGCGCAAGCTTGTCTGAGCAACGGAGATGCAGTGCGAGGATCTTATCGGAGACACGCCTAAACCTTCGATGAACCTTGGATTATCGGAGACACGACTGAAGCTTCCTGAATCGGAAGAAATCACGTACTGAAAAAGATCGCCATGAAAGGGCGAAGAAAAATGGAATATCGCCACAAAATCGTGTAAGATGGAAAGAGAAGATTGGGATTCAAAAAAAGGTAATATTCGCGGAAGGACGGTTTTAAAAGGCATGGCCGTTAATTAGTGGGGACCAGCGGTCGTTAAATACCGTTAATTAGTGAGGATCGACAGTTTAAATCTCTTCGGATAAGTTTGGGTAAAAAGCGGGGATGAAGAGCTGGGTATCATAACCTTTTCTCTTTTTTTAATATACATTATTTGTTAATACTTATTTCAATTTAAAAATTTAAATTTTAATCAATATATATTTTTTATTTCTGGAGTGAAGTCTGAAAAATAGTCCTAGTAACTTGTAATTATATATAAAATTATTTATTAAGTTCTGGACTAGAAAAATAAAAAATTTATGTGATAAACATAAATTATAACTTTTCATGATCCAAAACAATCACATGATATTGTAAATTTATCACATTAGTTTTGAAACTAAGAAATGGAAAATTATTAATTAATAATAAAAATTTAAGTCAATGATAAAATAAAAATTATCACTAGTACCACTGAAGTTATCATTTGACACCTTGTAAATTATTATTTTTCGTACAAATGATAAATTTATTTCATGTTTTTGTAATTCTGATTTTTTCTTTGTTGAAAAATATCACTTAATATTGTGTGAGTTATTTTTCCTCTTGTACGAATAATGACTGTGTAAAAAAAAATTATGTTTTCAATTTCATCAAAAGTTTTGTCTAAAATATTTGCAGTTTTGGTTCAAACTTCTATGTAGATTGTTTGAAATTTTGGCTTCGACTTTATACAAAATTTCGATTAAAATTTTGTTTAAATTTAATGGTTTTAGGAAAAAAAAAGTTCTCACCTGAGTGCATGCATGTACAAAGAATGAGGGTCAATTGACTCTTATTTTTTTTTTTTATATAATTATGTATATTTTTCTATATAATTTAGGGTAAAATATCAAAAGTATTATAAAATTGATTCTCATTCTCAACATGAAAATTTTATATTATTGACTCCAATTAACAATTATAGTTTCGAAATATAGATTTCGAACAAGATAATGTAGAATTTAGGTTAACATGGAGCAAGTTCTCAAATCTATTTTCTTTTTCTTTTTTCAGATTTCTCTGCAAAAGATGCAAGCACTTTGATCTCACCAAAAAGAGAAGGGAAAAAAAGACCAAAACTTGAAGCACTAAATATAACCTGTATATTAAAATAACAGGGAAATAACATTCCTAAATCCAAAATTTTAAAACTTGAATTTAGGATGCTTGTCAAAAGAAGTAACTTGATAACTTTTCTTATATCGGTCTGATATTATCAGCCCATTAACAGGCCTACTGACGGGCTTACTTGTAGTATCTATAAAATATCTATGAATAATTTGAGCCCATACACAGCCCATATATGCCCATATAATTTGGTTCACTTTAATTTTATTAGACTTTCAGTTAATGACCTTTGGAGGCTTGAATTGTGATCTCTCAAGCAAGTGTTAGCGACTTCAAGTTCATACTTAAATTAATTATATATGTTTAAGCACCAAATTGGACTTACAGGAAATTCATATCTATAATTAAACACTCGCAACTTGACATTAATAGTCCAATTATATATTAATGAATGCAAATATTTAATTACAATATTCAATCGAATATTAAGATATATAATCTCAATTAAGTTCAACATATATATCCGGCTTAAACTTACATTATCCATACTTCTTATATGTGGCCACGCTAAACCCACACATACAATATCCTCAAAATAATTCTTATATGTAGTGTTTAGACTTAAACCATTTATTAAGTTTGATTCATTGTCAGATAATATTTTCACATACAAATATACTTAATAGTCCGTAATTTCTAACAAAATCATCAAATCTGTCATTACCCCCATACGATAATGCAATAGTCTTCATCGATATCCGGTCATTGTCGTGTAACCATAGACCACAATATCCTCAAAATAACCCTTATATGTAGTGTTTAGACTTAAACCATTTATTAAGTCTGATTCATTGTCAGATAATATTTTACATACAAATATACTTAATAGTCCGTAATTTCTAACAAAATCATCAAATCTGTCATTACCCCATACGATAATGCAATAGTCTTCATCGATATCCGGTCATTGTCGTGTAACCATAGACCACAATATCCTCAAAATAATTCTTATATGTAGTGTTTAGACTTAAACCATTTATTAAGTTTGATTCATTGTCAGATAATATTTTCACATACAAATATACTTAATAGTCCGTAATTTCTAACAAAATCATCAAATCTGTCATTACCCCCATACGATAATGCAATAGTCTTCATCGATATCCGGTCATTGTCGTGTAACCATAGACCACAATATCCTCAAAATAACCCTTATATGTAGTGTTTAGACTTAAACCATTTATTAAGTCTGATTCATTGTCAGATAATATTTTACATACAAATATACTTAATAGTCCGTAATTTCTAACAAAATCATCAAATCTGTCATTACCCCATACGATAATGCAATAGTCTTCATCGATATCCGGTCATTGTCGTGTAACCATAGACCACAATATCCTCAAAATAATTCTTATATGTAGTGTTTAGACTTAAACCATTTATTAAGTTTGATTCATTGTCAGATAATATTTTCACATACAAATATACTTAATAGTCCGTAATTTCTAACAAAATCATCAAATCTGTCATTACCCCATACGATAATGCAATAGTCTTCATCGATATCCGGTCATTGTCGTGTAACCATAGACCACAATATCCTCAAAATAATTCTTATATGTAGTGTTTAGACTTAAACCATTTATTAAGTTTGATTCATTGTCAGATAATATTTTCACATACAAATATACTTAATAGTCCGTAATTTCTAACAAAATCATCAAATCTGTCATTACCCCCATACGATAATGCAATAGCCTTTCATCGATATCCGGTCATTGTCATGTAACCATAGACCACAATATCCGGTCACATCTCATCCATTTCCATATATGCACAAGGATTTCATAACTAAAGTCTAGCTAGAATCTATATTTTGTAAAGCTCAACATATTTTCATGAACATCGATTTGTTGGTGACTTTCGATCGTAATCCAAAATGGAAATTATTACAAATAGTAAACCATTCAAAATTATAGACCAACAATATCACACATAATCCAGTTATAATTTGATTGGATTTATGTACATAATTTACCGATTCAAAATATGCAGACAATTAGTCATTCAACATGAAAAATAAATAATTTTGATTCTTAATTTTAAAGTTTCAAACAATTTCAGTAACTCCACACTCTGATATCGTTGGACAACAAGATGAACTCGCAAGCAATATGCTACTTCGAAAAATCTCATCTCGTCTTATCTTTTATAAATACGTCTGATAATAAAAATTTCTAATAATTCTCAATTAGATTAGAAATGTTGCAAATCTTCCTTTCATTTTTTTTCTAGCTTTTTCTCCACTTAATTGTCTTATTTTTCTTTCTCTCTCTTTCTTTCCTTTTTTTTGTTCATTTCTTTTTCTGTTCTCATAATCTCATCCGAAAATAGAGAGAGGAACAGCCGCAATTTTTATTAATATCCAATATTAAATAAAAATTAATACAAATACTCACAATTTTTCAGAAATTTTAAAATACCCAGGCTGTTGAATATTTCGGCGACTGAATTCTTTTGTGGGCCGCCAAGAAACTCAGCAGCCGAATAACATAATTTTTTTTATTTCTAAGGTTTCTGTCAGAAACTGTTTTTTACTATTTATGGTTTTTTATTTAATTAGAAATTTTTATGATTTTTTTATTTTTTCTATTAAAATATTAGAAATATTTTTATATTTCTTTAAAAATAGATGGAATACTATATAATTTAATTTACTAGAAATATTGTAACAAATAACTCCGGTCAACATTTTTCAGTCGGGATTTTTTGCAGTTGTAAGAAAAATTAAAATATTTCTTTGTGTGTTACTAGAAAATACAAAAAATATTTCAAAAGTCAATTCTAGATAATACAAAAAATATTGTGGTCCTTCTATTTTAAAAAAAATAAGAATTTTCTCTGACTTTTGTCTTCTTATCAATTTTTTTTCAAAATGGATACAATATCTTAGAATTTAAATGTACTAGAATGACCATAATATTTTCTTTATTTACTCGGAAGTGACTTTTGAACCCGAATCAATAACTAAGATCTAAATTTTTTTTATTTTTTTTCCAATAACACACAAAGAAATATTTTAATTTTTCTTATGGCCGCAAATTTTGCAAATTAAACCTTCTACTTCACCCTTCTTTTATAACCTTCTATTTGTTATACACTTTAGTCATTCTGACAAGCTTTATTTACTAATTCTAGAAATTTTGCAAATTAAACCTTCTACTTCACCCTTCTTTTATAACCAAGTGCCGGGTGGTTTAAGATAGCGTACTGGTACATAGAAGAGACTGGTACCGACTAGTACTAGTGCTCAAAACAATCAAATCATAAGGAAAAAGAGTTGCACTACATTGGTACAGTGTTAGTGGGAATTCAGATCTTCTCCGGTACCGTAATAGAGAATCTTTTACAATTACTTAATCTGAACCGTTCTTTTTAACTTGGCACGAATCTCAAAGCCCAATAATATTGCCCCCTCCGTCAGCCCGAATCCCAAAACGGTTGGGAGTTAATCTCAAACCGTAAAGTGAAGTTTTTACAGTAATGGAGAGGATACTTGTCCGTGTTAGTGGAGGGTCGGTACCGGGTTTAGGTTCAAACCGGCATCCACGTCACAATCGTTATAGGTACAACCATAAGAAATTAAGAGCATCTCCAACCCAACAATCCGTAAAAAATTAAAAACAGCTGTAAAGCACTATTTAAAAATTAAGTTCCTTTTAATTTCTTAACCTCTCTATTCCAGAAATTGGGTCAGAGCCAATAGGAAAGAGAATAAAGGAGTCAGAGCCAATAGGAAAGAGAGAGAGTATTAGCATGTCCAAAAGAAATCGTTTGCTTTATAAGCAAATTTGCTTTTTTAAAAATTGACCTACAACCCAACAATTACATTAGCAATTGACACATCAGATTAGCAATTTAAAAACAATTACCATTGTAGATGCATGGTAAATATGGACTTTTCTATATCTTCAACAATTGTATTTTTTCGGTTCTAAATAGTCCGTTTAACATTTTTTTTTTAATTCCCAACCAGAGCAAGCTTGAACTTACTTAATTTCAGTTTTAACCAAAAAGGTCTAATATGAGGTTGAAAGATAAATAAATAGTATACCAAGTGGTGAGTCACATGAAGCAAGAGAGGCTTTAACACAAAGAGCTAGCAAGATCTCAATTGCAACATGCTTAATGGAGGAGGAATTTCTCCTTGGTTTTCTTGCGAAGAGAAACAAAGGTTTTTGGGAGAGACATTTTAGGCAGGTAAAACATCAAGAAGATTTTAATTAGTGGGTTGTGTGCTCAGGGGCAGGTAAAACAAATATTTTGAGTTTTATTGGAGATTTATCGGTTCCGACCGACTTTGCTCCTTCTGAAATTTTTTTTTTCCTCTTTGGACGTTTGATTTGTAATTCGGATTAAATTTAGGGTTAAAATTGAAATAAATTTGTTGAATTTTGATTGGTAATTAGATTTATAAGTCAGAGCATCAGAAATTATAAGTCAAAATATTGGAAAGTATAAGTAAAAATATTGTTTTTTATCGAGTACCAAATTGATTAATGAATTTAAATCTGATTAGATATTTAAATCCGATTTGATATTTTCTTGCCCTCTAACGAAAATTCTGGATCCGCCCTTGTGTGCGCTACGTTGGAACAAAGAGACTTTGACACGTAGAGAGGGAAAAGAAAATCAGCCGAAATAAAAAGAAAATAGATAAGATAAGATGAGAGAAAATGCCGGTCCCACCTATTAATTTAATGCATTTAATTCTTAGTTACTTAATTTTATAACTATAGTATAAATTATTTTGACCAATAAATTTGAATGTATTAATTTATAACTTGCACAAATTGTAGATTTTCAACTTTTTTCAAAATTTCAGATTAATATTATATATGTTTTATTTCATTTAAAGATTTTCAGAACTGTAATAATTTCAGATTATTTATCACGTCATTAATATGTTCATAAAAAATACTTGCTTATAAAAATGTCATGCATTTTCTTGAAAAATTCACTCCGACATTTTATATGTCTGTCTTAAATATTAAATTCCTATATATATTTTGCAAAATGTAACATTCTTCACCCTTAAAAATTTCGTCCTCCAAATTATAATTGAGAAAATTAGATTATTATTTTTTTCTTATTCTAAATTGTGCAATTATAAAATTATTGATTCGAATTTCCAATTTCTGGTTCAAAAATCAAACTTTGATTGTATCTTTTAATACTGCAAATAAAACAACCTTATATTAGTGTATTAGTACCTTCCTTATTGATAATTTCTTTCAAATGTATTTATAAGTAAGTTGAGGGTTATTATTGTAAATTGATCACTAGTATACTTACCAGTAAAATCTAGTTACTGGTATATCATTTTGATTTGTGTTAAGAGTAATTATGAAGAAACTATTTTTTCTGGGTATAATCTCCATTATTTGGTAATTTAAGTATGTCATAAGGTCTTTTGAGAAAAATTCTATGTGTAGGTTTGCTGTACAATTAAATGTACCGATTCAAAATATAATTTCTGAGCCTCATAGAAGATAAGAAAACTAATTTTAACCTCTGTATTTAACTTTTTAATTAGTCCATTAATCTGGAAAATAATTGAGTACAAGTGGGTTGAATTTGAGCTCAACTTGAAAGTAATTAAATGAACTTAAGAGTTATTGATTTGTTGCTTTGAAATAGATATACTTTAAACTGAACTATTATACAAATAGGATAAGGTTGAGATTGAGATAAATTGAGAAGGTTGAAGAAATAATGAAACTTAATGGTAATTCTTGGTCCAATTAAATTGACAAGTACGTATAGTGCAAATTTTATTTCAATTAAGAAATCACACACACATAAATGGCAGTTAGGCACTAGGATACAAAATTTCTTAGTTAATTATCGAATAGAAATTAATTTAGTTATATTATATTGGTATATGTGTAGATTCTGTTGAGCGAGATTTTGCAAGACCTTGAGAGACTTCCGGACCTTAGTGATATATACGTTTTGCGTATTCTGTGTGCTCAGGTGCGAGGTTACTGGACTTGTTTGATATTTCATTTTTAAGAATTAAATTGTTATTCGTTTATCATGTTGAATGATTGATTGTCTGCATATATACGTTTTGTATGATTTTTCTATTCTGAATTATGGTTGAGTCACCACAAGTTTATGGTTATGGAAATATGTTGAGCTTCTGCAAAGTCTAGAGTCATGACTAGACTTTGGTTACAGAATCCTTATGCACATATCGTGAACGACCCTCGCTAATCCCAGTACCGGTTGGGAGGGGGGATCTGATTCTGATTCTGACGGTGACTATAGGTGACTTAAAGAAACGTCTAATTGATGTCATATTCAGTCTGAGACCGGAATGACAGTTTTGTTTAATGCGTTGAGAATTACGAATTCTGAGTTTATTGCATACGAAATATTATCTGACTATGAACCGGACCTTAATGAACGGTATAAGCCTAAAAACATCAGATGAGGGTCAGTGGAGGGTACTGAGTACCAGCAGGTGTGGGTTTAGCTTAGCCACCTGTGTGACAAGTTGGTGGATCATCTGTTGTGTTATTAGACCTGATAATCTGAGTTTAAGCCAAATGTCTATGTTGAGCTTTATTTGGAATTCTATGAGTTGAGATTCGTTTGAATATTGTGATTGAGCATCTGCATTCATTATATTTAAAAATTTAACTATTAATGTCAAGTTGCGAGGATTTAATTCTGGATATGGATTTGAGTGCAAGTCCAGTAGCCTGATTGTGGCAAATTCGCACTGAGAGATAATATTATTGTTATTTCTCACCCGCTTCCCTTTTGGGTTTTTACAGGGTTCGATATGGCTGATCTTGGAGAGGCACGCGAGTAGTAGGCTTTTATGTATATATAATTATGATACCATAGTAGCTTTCTTTTGTTTATCGACTATAGAGAAATTGTATATTATTTTGTTGTACAGTTCTCTAAGTCGTACCCTATGGTTAGTATTATTTTGAGATACATCTTGTATATTTTAGTTTTACCAGACATTTTGGAACTTTTACTATTGACATTTTGGAACTTTTACTATTGAGATGATATATAATGGTACTTTTATTGTTTATGTTTTGAGTTAAATCATAAATGCCTTGTAAATATACATGAAACTGTATATTTACGGCAGGTGCTGTCACTGTTAGAGATTTTGGGGTGTGACAGTTGCTTTGGTGGTATCAGCGACAAGAGTGGCACACTCGTACCATCCTTCGTCCTTTCAACCTACGTACGTCGCAAACAAAAATAACAAACAGAAACAACACAGAGTCAGCTACAAAACTCAGTAACCAGTTATTTAATGACGCACTTCTCTATAATTGGCTTATTTAAACTACCATTCAAACAGACTGGATTAATCTACACAATTTCACATCAAATTATGCCTACATATTTAACGATGATAGCACCTGAGTCTAGGTTATCAGTATAACAAGTCACACAGTATTCACACATTTAGAATGTCTGCCACATACAATTTCCACATTCACAGTACACACAATCTCATTAGTTTATAATCAAATTCGAATCTCAGACCCGCTATCCCGTTAAAATATGCCTCATAATCTAATACTCAATTCAAATAAACAAAAACATCCAATTCAACTACACAAAACGAAATCACAGATTATAGAAAAGTCCAGTTATCCGATAGCGATCAATGCAGAAAATCCAAATCAATTTCCAACGACTGTTCAAAATCAACGCGACGTAGTCAGAATTCCAATCGAACATGACATCAAATATCGTTATATTTATCGAAACATATCTTATCATTTTCTCAAATTTTCTCTCTTTCATTTCGCTAAGTTTGATCATGAGTAACAATGATCCCATGTATATCAAGAGATTTTCACGGTGGTAAAAAAAAAAATTAGAGGTGGTTTTCACGCAACGAGCCGCGTGGCAAGAGAGGCCACGTTGGCTGTTTTATTTTATAAAGTTTGCATTTTTGCTATTTAAACCTTATAATTTTGTAATATTATAATAAAGTCCAATATAAATTTCAAAATCAATATAAAAATTTACCGGGTGTTACAATGTGGCCCATTATATTACTTCATATATATTTCCTTCTCCTTTCTTGTATTGGACGCGACAAAGATGTATAATTTTTCTGGGGTTTAGCTCGTACTATTTTGACTTGAACAATCAATTTTACCAACGCCTATAAAGTATCAATAAATTAATCCTCGTTGCTACATACTTGCATTACTTAGCACGAGTCTCTCCATCTTTACCTCTTTCACGGATTCAACTGAAGATTGGTGGAGCAAGTGAAATGGACGGAATCAAGGCGGAGATTATCGGAGAGGTGTTTGATGGGAAGAAGGCGGAGGCGATGGTGAAGGATCTGAGAGCGAGCTTTAAGGCGGGAAAGACAAAGCCGTACGAATGGAGGGTGTCTCAACTGGAGGGGATAGTTCGGATGATCATGGAGAGGGAGACGGAAATAATGGAGGCGCTTCAGTCGGACCTCGCCAAACCCAACATGGAGGCTTACCTTCACGAGGTCTCTCTTTTTGCTCTGTTTGATTTCTTATTTTATGAGTAACTTGTGTATATATGTTTTTATACTAAATCTGATCCGTATGGTACTTTTGATCAAATTTGGATCAATTTGAAAATTATTTGTCATTAATTATCAAACAATTTAAACTTTTAACTGTTTAGTTTTGAGGGTTTTTTCTTTATTGATAAGAAAACAAAAATTCATATTTGACAAAAATTTGCAAATTTGATTCTTTTTATTTGAACACTTGCAGTGTGGAGGGGTTTAGTTGCTTTGACAAAAAATTAGACATGTTTAAGTAAGAAGTGTAATTGTTGTTGATTATTATTTTTTCTTCAGATCTCTTTGTCAAAGTCGGCATGTCTGTTTGCCTTGAAGCAATTGAAGGGCTGGATGGAGCCGGAGAAGGTAGTTGCTCAAAAGATCATAAATCTTTTTATAGTGTTTGTTTTTTACTATTTATTGTGTACTGTTAATGTCTACAACAACTAATTAGTTCATGACATTGTTTTTTGTTATATTTTTTAAAGGTGAAGGATTCATTCACAACTTTTCCATCAAGTGCAAAAATAGTTCCAGAGCCACTTGGTGTAGTTTTGATTATCTCTGCATGGAACTATCCCTTCTGTATGTTTTTCAGTTTCAACTAAATTTGAATAATAATAATAATATTTATGAAACTGTAATTAATGAATTCACGTCATTTGACAGAGTGACAATTTTTTTTTTTTCAATTAACTTAGCCGAAATGACCATCTTTCGATGAAAGGCAAAATGCGTGCATAGTGTGCACCAAATATGAAAAATATTCTTAGTAGATTACAAGCCTGGCCTAAAGGGGCCATAGGCTTTCTAAGCCTTAAAATGAAAAACAAAAAAAAAAAAAAAACTTATTTGTTTGACGGCGTTTTCATTTTAACAATTTCCTTTTCTGCTTTCATCTCTAGCATTGTTGATTGATCCGGCAATAGGAGCTATTGCAGCTGGAAATGCTGTTGTTGTCAAACCATCAGAAATAGCCCCTGCCACATCAGCATTTTTTGCTGAACATTTACCAGAATATGTGGATAACTCTTGCATAAAAGTTGTTGAAGGGTCCATAGCTGAAACGAATGCATTACTAGAACAGAAGTGGGACAAGATATTTTATACAGGTTTTTCTATTTTTCAACTATATTTCTTCTATTGAAGCTGCTAGACAGCGTTTACATTTTTATATTTTCTCATCTATATATGTCGTACTGTATATATAGGTCAGCTGCTTCTACAATGCCTAGCTAATATATTAATTCTTTTAATTATTGTAACTACATATTCTAAATTTTGTCGGGATGGCAAAAAAATGCATTAAGGTTATATATAAACTTATAATTGAAAACTATTAATGTTATCAACTAATTATAATACTTTAATTTTACTTGTGTCTTGCTGAGCTTTAAGAACACATTAATTATCAAGGTTCTTTGTGGTCTCTGCTGTTGGTGTGATAAAACCTCCATGATCCTTATATCAATGTGTAAACTAAATTGGTCTCCATCTTCTTTTTCTTTCTTGTTCTCTTTGCCTTTGTATGTTTGAGGAAATGGGAGAGTTGGCAGAATAGTGATGGCAGCAGCAGCAAAGCATCTAACCCCAGTGGCTTTGGAGTTGGGTGGTAAATCTCCTGTCATTGTTGATTCCAATGTAAACCTGAAGGTATTAAACAATGAATGGTTGATTTGATAAATTTAGTTAATAGATTAATCTGGTTAAATCTAAATCTAACTGTAGTTGGTAATGTTTCATCTTGTTCATATTCAAAATGAAGGGGAAAAAGAAACTTTGGTTGGCAGTTAGGTTTATAGTTATGTATGACACTTTGTCATATGTGTTTATCTGCATTTGAATTATGAATGTAACTTTTTTTTTTCTGTGTGATTGACTGATTTCACCTTTTCATAAGACTGCGGTGAAAAGAATTGCTGTTGGGAAGTGGGGATGCAACAACGGACAGGCATGCATTGCTCCTGATTATATCATAACAACTAAAATTTTCGCTCCCACATTGGTACATTACTCCCGCTCCCTCTTTTGTCCCTCGGTCTCTCTAGCTTTAAACACATGCACACACAAGAAACAATTATTATATCCCTTATGTGTATTATCATGTATGTAGGTGGATGCTTTGAAAACGACTTTGCACAGATTTTACGGGAAGGACCCTCTCAAATCAGCTGATCTATCTCGAATTGTGAATTTTAATCATTTCAAACGGTTAACAAACCTATTAGACGATGAAAATGTTTCTGACAAGATATTGTATGGTGGAATGCGAGATGAGGAGCAGCTGTAATTATTACTTTCCTAGAAATTTAATTTCGACTATATACTCAAATAGCACCTTTATCCACTAAAAGAAAGAAAAAGAGAACACTAGTTGAATCTTTGGTCCCCTGTTTTTCAACTCTAATCAATTGGTTTATTTTCATTTACCTTTCGTCAGGAAAATAGCTCCAACGCTTTTGTTAGATGTCCCGCAAGATTGCCTAGTAATGAAAGAGGAGATATTTGGCCCTCTGCTTCCCATCATGACTGTTAGTTACTTACTATCTGAAACTAATGTATCTTAGGACGAGTCCGAATCTGCCGCGATTCCGAGAGGGATCGCAGGATCCTAAAATTCTGAGATCAACGGTTCAAACTTTTCCGTGCGCGGATCTCGGAAACGTTCTCGGAAAGTAAATTTTCATGCACGCATCTCGAGAAAGACCAACAGTTGAGATCGGATCGCAGGTCCTGTGATTCCCCGAGAATCACAGCAGATTTATTTTCATCTTAGGACTGATAACAAATACTTGTGTTGCATTTTCTGATAACTTCCACTAAATGTAACATTTTGTTAGGTGGAGAAGCTAGAGGACAGCTTTGCTTTCATCAACTCTATGCCGAAGCCCCTGGCAGCATACCTTTTCACAAATAACAAGAAACTAGAAAATGAGTTCATAAAAAATGTATCAGCAGGAGGAATTCTCATCAATGACATAGCCTTACATGTAAGCCTCCTTTAGATTTTGTTAATTTTTCTTTCTGTTTTGTGCATTCTTGCATCCCTTCCAGTTGCTATAGCAAGTCCTTGAAGAACTCATTCAAACCAATGCACCGTAATTAAAAAGTAAATACATAATTAATAACGAATTTACATTAATTATTAATTAATTAACTAAACAGTTCTATTGCTCTGGCCAGATTATTACATAATTCGCTATCCAAAATAAATGTTTCTCAAGTTTTTAATTCTTCTAATTTTGGTTTGCAGCATTCAAATCCACACTTGCCATTTGGTGGAGTCGGGGAAAGCGGAATGGGCGCCTACCATGGCAAGTTCTCCTTTGATGAGTTTAGTCACAAGAAAGGGATTCTTTCGCGTGGTTTTGCTGCCGACTTCCGCGCGAGGTATCCTCCCTACACGCCCCAAAAGCAATGGATCCTGAGGAATTTGATAGATGGAAGTTTGTGGGCTCTTTTTCTTGCTCTTCTCGGATTCCCCAGAGATTAGTTAGTTGCTTAGTTGCGAAGAGGCACGAGGTATTGCACTGCTCAGGTTGTGTTTTGTTGAGATCAAGACAGTTGCGTTGTATGGCCTTTGTGTATGTGTGTATTTTTATAATTTGTTAATTAAATGCTTGCATTAGATGACTCGTGTGGAAATTCCTCTTGTTAAAAAGTATTATCTAACTTAATACTAGACCGAGGTTGTATATAAATGTACCAAGTTCATTTTCATTTACTTGTGGGAGTAATATGATGAGTTCCGGTCCGGATTCTCTTTTTCATTTCACCGCCTTTTTTTCCCCTAACCTTCACGTTTCTTTTCTTTTCCATTCCTATTTTTATAAACACCTTCATTTTACTCTTGTTTTTATCTTCTTAATTTTGAATTTTGTTAATTAGTAATGTATCTTGAAGTTCATATGACTCGATTATCTGACAATTATTCGTTTTGTATCCATATTCGAATTTATATTCGTGGATTATCTGCTTTGTATCACTATTCGTTTAAGGTGGATTTGGTTTTAAATTTTGACATCCATTTACTATCCGTATCAGTATTATTCGCTCTGTTTACACTCCAGGCATGGCATCATATATGAGGAAAACAAATAATCAAATGAATCTCCGCAAGTGCGAGTTATGCGTGCTTCGAAATAGAAAGTTCAGCACTTTTTTTTTCAATTATCACAGGTGTCATTTCAGGTTACGATTTGAAGTGCTGATGTAGAAGTACGGGTGGAGCTAGACTTTGAAATAATGAGAATCATGTAAAATTTCATGCTTAGTATAAAGATCAATTTTATAAGAGTAAAGATGTAGTCCCCCACTCCAGTCCCCTAAACGTCCCCCCATTCTAACTAATTTTTTCAATCATTGAACCACCTTGAAAAACGTGTAAAACGTGTAAAAGTTGAGTCCAGTTTTTTTCTTTAAATACTTGATATCATAAGTATGAATACTTGATGAATTATATATGAATATTTGATAAATTAGGTATGAATACTTTCCATATTTGAGTCCAGTTTTTTGGATTTAAATACTTGATATCTTAAGTATGAATACTTGATGAATTATATATAAATATTTGATATGTTAGGTATGAATACTTTCCATTTTGTATGAATACTTTTCATATTTGAATATTTGATACCTTGAAAAACGTGTAAAAATATGTCATCATGGATCTCATTTGAAAGAGAAAAAAAATAGAAAACGTTCGTGTTTTTAGATTTGCAAAATTCCTCATAGATCGTCCCAAAAATTGGTTAGAATGAATGGAGAAAAAAAAAACTACCTTGAAAAACGTGTAAAAGATGAGTAGTATTGTGTCCAGTTTTTAGAGTAAATACTTGATATCTTAGGTATGAATACTTGATGAATTATATATGAATACTTGATATCTTAGGTATTCATACTTTCCATTTTGTATGTGAATTAATTTAATCAATGAATGGGGGACTGGCGGTGTGATTCACGTGACTTTTTGGTTGTGGTCCCCAATGCAGTCTGACAGTTACTGTCCCCGAAAAGTAATGGTCCACAGTCCGTATGTGAATTAATACTTGATATCTTAGGTATGAATACTTGATGAATTATATATGAATACTTCATATCTTAGGTATTCATACTTTCCATTTTGGGACTGAATTAATGTATGTTGAATGGGGGACTGACAGTTGTACTTTGACAGTTAGGGGGACGTTTAGGGGACTGAATGGGGAGACCGTTAGTCGATCATGGATCCGCTATCGTGTGAAAGCAACATTGAAATGAATCAAATGATGTTGCCTCCATTTTTTTTTTCTGAATTCTAAGCTGGCCTTTCGTGTAATGAAGATTTTATATGCTTCACATTGCACGAACTAGATGCAATTTGGACCGTCCAATCTCAGTCGGACTGCTAAGTTAGATTATTAAAACAGTTAATTGCATGAGCATTTTCATTAATTAAATTTTGAAAGGAAAATTAATGAAGATTATTTAGAGATGTGGAGCTCATGTCACTGACAAGTGGACCCAAGATCTGCATTCGTTTTTCCGAAATTTTTATTAATAGAAAATAAAATAAAAAAATATCGACATTGAAGAACGTTTTTGCTGGAATTCGAGATGTAGCAAAAACGTGATGGTCCATAACGTCCAGGGCACTATAGCTGGACGTTATGGTCGATAACGTCCAGTTAATCTGATGGCTAATGATATCTAATTAACAAAAAACATTGTAGCTGGACGTTATGGTCCATAACGTCTAGCTACAGTGTTTTTTTCTTTTCTTTTTTTTTTGCTTGCTTCAGTTTGCAATTTTTTTGAAAAAAACCCACTATAGCTGAACGTTATGGACCATAACGTCTAGTTACAGTGTTTTTTGTTAATTAGAGATCATTAGCGATCAGATTAACTAAATGTCATGGTTTATAACGTCGAGCTCCAGTGCCCTGAACGTTATGGACCATCACGTTTTTGCTACATCTCGAATTCCAGCGAAAACGTTCTCGATAAAATTTTTATTTTATTTTCTATTAATAAAAATTTCGGTTCGTTTTTCTTTTCGTCCTTTTTTATTTTAAGATAATTCGGACTATCAGAAGAAGGCGACAAGAGGCGTTAGTTGGTTGCTGAGGTCAGACACTCACCTTCAGTTACTCGATCCTGCTATTTTGGGATTTATATTATCATCGTATATCCATATCCTCCGAAAGATCAAACCATCTACCAATAAAAGTTGGAAAGTTTGTTTTGATATGACCAAAATCAATGGAAATGTTTCCCAATTGAGCTCTCGCTACCCTCCTCAACTGCTACGCATCCATATCATCTTCGATCTTTCTCGGTTATTTAGCGATTCAAGAGGTGCTACGCTGAAATCGAAGCTGCGCGAATGGAGACACTGGTGAACGGTTTGAGGAGGAGCTTTCAGGCGGGAAAGACGAGGCCGTACAAATGGAGAGTGGCTCAACTGGAGGGGATACTACGGATGATGAATGAGAGAGAGAAGGAAATAATGGAGGCGCTCTGGACCGACCTGGCCAAGCCTAAGACGGAGGCGTACCTCCACGAGGTTAGTGAAGGAAAAACATTAACACCGCATGATTTGGTTACGTGTGGTTATACCTGACCAAATGCGACATGACATCATAACTTGTCACATTTAATTTTTTTTTTCAGATTTTAAATTAGTTCATAACAATAAATAATAACATACTAAAAATAGGAACTATTGCAAAATAAAATAAAGAAACAATGTTGAAAAGTTTGAAATGTTCAAAATTGAGATGTTACAATACCAATGTAATAATAATTTCATCGATTATGTATTTTTACCTCATGTCAATTAATATTTCCTAGCTCCTTCCAACTAATTTTATTGATTGTTGATTGCTAGATTATAATTGTTGATTTAGTTTGCTTGATTGTTGATTGCTTGCTTATAATTGTTGATTTGGTTTGCTTAATTTGTATTGCTTGCTTATAATTGTTGATTTGGGTTGCTTGATTGTTATAGAGTAAGTATTGATCAATTATTGGGTAACGGTTCATGTTTGCAAGGCATGCATAATTAGCATAGTATATGGGTATTGACCAAATATAAAGGGATTGCATTGGAATTGATATAAATGGATTGCACTAGAATTAGTAGTTGTTAATAACAGCCTCGTTAATTTGTTAATCAAACTAGTTGGCATGATGACAAACTATAGACATGGACTTAGTCACATTGTGATCACGTGGCGTGGCCGGATTAGTTTGCGTGACGTGTTGTGACATGGTATTTTCAATTGAAGGGAGACACGTCACGCAAATGGACATATCAGGGGACACGCGAGTCATGTCACGTGACCTACACTCATAGCATGACGTACCCGTGACGAGTCATTTCCTTCACTACATGGTGTCCTTATTCTCTGTTTTGGTGTATTTGACGAGAACTCAAATTTTAATTATGCCATAAGTTATCTCATTTGGAATATGTCGGAAAAAAAAAACAAATATAGCTATAGTACGTTTTGTTTTATAACCAGTAGCAGCCAGTGAGAAACTGAAAATAGTACATGTACTTGTAGCACAAGACGGTAGCTACTAAGTACGACTGTGTGCATCAAAAGGATGATCATGAAATATATTCATTTCGTATATGATAAAGTTTGGTAACGAGCTGTAACTATTTTTCTGAATGAAAGAGCACAAGAACGAAGAAAAGGAGGAGAAAAGGAACTGGACCGCTTGTTGGTACAGTGCGAGAAGGGAAAATTTAATAAATTTCTGGAATTGATAATAGATTAGCTGAAAGACAAACCAATCAATTATATGAAGAGAAAAAAGAAGAAAAAATAACTATAGTATTAACCTGTACCAGGCATACCATTCTCAAATTAAATGTTACCAAAAATAAAGAATAAATTAACCAATCTATTCGTCATCAGGGACAGCAGTTTCATGTATGATTATTTGCTTCCACTCAGTAGCCATAAATATACCAGATCATACCACCATGAGTCCAGTATTAGTTAGAAACAAAAGCTGTTGAAAGTTCCTGAACCATCTCACAATAGCCCAAGCCCCAAAGTGGTAAGAGTACCAGCAATGGTTCTGTCCAAGCTAGAACCGAAGCAGTGTACAGATTTATACCAGAATAAGACAAGTGACAGCCAGACAGCAAGCAGGGGTATAAAAATGGAGTGCTCTATGAGTTAGGGAAGGTGATATTACAAGCATATGATGAAGAATGGTAATTCTGAAATAATTAATCATGCAGATTTCTTTGTCCAAGGCAGCATGTATGTTTGCGTTGAAAGAACTAAAGAACTGGATGCAGCCAGAGAAGGTAATAACAAAGAACTAATATTTAATATTTCAGTACCGTATTGGCTTAGGTCTTGATTTAATGCTTTATTTGGCCTGGACTTGCACCACTATTGGTAAGAGCACATTAACTGTCAAGCTATCAGCAGGTTTCATGTGAATTTCTTTAAAAATGGCTTTGAGGTTCTAGGGTGCTTTTTTAAAACTATATTGTTCTATATGAAGATATATTTTATGCTTAAATTAAATCATATTTGTCAAAAAGAATGCATAAAATAATAAAGCTTCAAGTACCACAGTACCTTCAAGTATTGTATCCGTCAGTCTCTGTTCTCAAAGAATTAAGGTGCGTTCTAATGATCCTGTTTAAAAGTATTTCTGTTAATTTTGAAAACTATTTGTTCTCGTTAGGTTCCATCTCTTATCGCAACTTTTTCCTCAACTGCACAAATAATTCCTGAACCACTTGGGGTCGTTTTGGTCATTTCTGCATGGAACTATCCATTTGGTAATTCCTTCAGTTGTTTCTTTATACACGTTTGTAATTTTTGTTCTTCATATTATTTTAAGTTCCAGTATAACATATTTCCTTACTTCATCGTAGCTTTGATAACTGATCCCTTAATTGGGGCTGTTTCTGCTGGTAATGCTGTGGTGCTCAAACCATCAGAAGTCGCACCATCCATGGCAGCATTTTTTGCCAAGTTTTTACCACAGTACGTCGACAGCTCTTTTATAAAAGTTGTAGAAGGGGCTGTACCTGAGACAACTGCTCTTTTGGACCAGAAGTGGGATAAGATATTTTATACAGGTTATTCTCCTGTCCCTGAAATCTACATTATATTTAATTATATTTAATGTATAGTTTTGCTTACATATGTTTAGTTAGTGCCTTATTATACAAATTCTTGCTAATTAGCATCTTCTTAAGCTGTGATCCGGAGATTATTTTGCTCCAGTTAAATTATTGCTGCCTTGTTGTCCTTATATTCTTCATTGTTCCTTCTGAAATATTGATCTCATTAATTTCAACCACCACAACTTTTACAGAGAGACATAATCAGGGTATCTTTATTTTTCAATATTTCAGGAAGTGGGAAGGTCGGTAGAATAGTGATGGCAGCAGCAGCTAAGCACCTAACTCCAGTGGCATTGGAGCTTGGCGGTAAATGTCCAGTTGTTTTCGATTCTGATGTAAACTTAAAGGTGATCAATTATATCTGTTATTGATTTCCAACTGTTGTGATTTCTCCAATTTGTCTCTGATAGCTACTCGAACCTTTTGTCATTAGTTTGTTCTGTTCATTTCGGTCATGTATTAAATTGATGCTGTCTAATTCTAATTTGCAATTTGAAGGTCGCAGTGAAAAGAATGACTGTTGGGAAGTGGGGATGCAACAATGGACAAGCTTGCATTGCTCCTGATTATATCATAACTACTACATCGTTTGCCCCAAAATTGGTACAATTTATTCTCTCTTTCACTCTCTCAATATATTCCCAATTTTTAAACGAAGGAATAACTAAGTAGCTAAGGAGTTTGAGCAAGGATGATAGACTACTACCATAATGAGCAATTTTAAATTATCAGGCTTGTTTTATCAAATATGAATTGCATTGATGCACTATAAAGTATAAACTACTACCATAATGGTCAGGTCAGGTCAGGTACATTAATCACACACCACCTGGCCTTGGCACCGATCGAGATTGCAATTTCACAATTCAAAAATCTTCATCACCGAATCATCTTTTAGTCTTTTTAACAAAATTATTAAGGCTCTAAATTCTATCCCGTTGTTTTGATTCCAGCGAGGTCTCAGTTCCTAATTCTAACATTCTTTTGTTTGGTGGTCAATTTGGTAGGTGGATGCTTTAAAATCTACTTTGGAAGAATTTTATGGGGACGACCCTCTCGAATCAGCAGATTTATCTCGAATTGTGAGCTTTAGTCATTTCAAGCGTTTAACAGAGTTGCTAGATGAGGAAAATATTCCTGAAAAGATTGTTTATGGAGGGGAGAGAGATGAAAAGCATCTGTAAACATTTTTACTCAGTTTCACTTTCCAGATTATGAAATTCATTTAACTGCTTTTGTATTTTTTTTTTTTATTAATTTAAGTGTTAGTTAGAGCATAAAGAAAACAGCAGAGACACTGCCAAAACCATATTTAAGTAAAATAAATAAATGATTAAGAAAAATGTTTAGCACTACATAAAACCAAAAAGGATACCATTTTAGGAAAAAAACAAAAAGTGCATACTAGTAGCAGATTGGAGATATTCTTTTTCAAGTGGAAAACATTTCTTCTATCTATTTTGATCTCAAGTCCAGGGTCTTTGAATTACCTCTTTTCAGGAAAATAGCTCCTACTGTTCTGTTGGATGTCCCACATGATTCTCTTATAATGAAGGATGAGATTTTTGGACCTTTGCTTCCAATCATTACGGTTAGTTTATATTGATTTGATCTGTCCACAATGATATTTGTGGACGCAAATTATTAGCATGCCTTTAAACTTTTTATCTAGATATGGATGTGAAATAAAGGATGTCAGCTCCACACAATAGGAATAATTTTATCTGGGTTGTTCATGATTTTTACTGGGCTGGTGTGAACTTAAGAACCCAAATGATCGATGCACTAACATGTACATTACATATTCCCTACAAAAAATTAATGGCAGGTGGAGAAGTTGGAGGATAGCTTTGAACTGATCAACTCAAGGCCTAAGCCTCTAGCGGCATATCTGTTTTCGAAAAACAAAAAACTCGAAGAGGAGTTCATACAAAAGGTGTCAGCTGGTGGAATTCTAATTAATGATGCAGCTTTACATGTAAGGCTGTTTTTTTTTTAAAACCATTTTGTTGCGTACCGCGTATTCTGCCGGTATCATTTTTCTTAATCTATTAGCCTGTTTAGAAACTTTGGGCTTGTTTTAAGGATCAGCTGGATATCAGGCCTTATTAAGAATTGTTGGTTGATTCAATATGCTCACAAACTTTTTGAAATAATGGAGCAAGAACTTCACTGTTTAATACCTAAAAATAATAGTAGCACCAACTTGAAAAAAAAAGAAAGGCATGAAGTGCCTTGGATAATTATGACCAGTTCAATATCAAAAGTTCAAAAAGTGTATTAAAAATTAAAACTTGATATACGCAGGTTACAAACCCGCACTTGCCATTTGGTGGAGTCGGAGATAGTGGAACTGGTGCTTATCATGGCAAATTTTCGTTCGACACGTTTAGCCACAAGAAAGCAGTTCTCTCGCGCGGTTATGCAACAGAAATGAGGATAAGGGCCCGGTACCCCCCATACACATACCATAAACAGATCCTCTTAAGGCGCGTCATTGATGGCAGTTTCATAGCGCTTTTTCTAGGCCTCTTCGGGCTCCACAGAGATTAGGTTCTGTGGGACCCAATTTCTGTATCATGTCTTCTTTAAGGAGCACGAACTAATGGGAAGAATTGCTTGTGCAATTGTGAATTGTAATAAAGAGTGGTTTCAGTTAAATTTGCATTCTTTTTTCGTTTGAAAATTTGTTGCAGGGGAGTTGAAGTTGTGGTTGCAATTAATGACACAAATACTCTCTTCCTCTAATAAGACTCTTTAATTGTTGACACTTTTCTCAATTTTATCTGGTACAGATAAAACAAAAGAATGGACTCAATTGCTTGTAATTGATGGCAGAATTACTCTCATGGTAGTAAGGAAATGTATAAGCAATCTTTGTGCAAATAGCACCACCTACCAAAATCAAGGCCAACATTTTGTAAGAGTTGAAGTACAACTAAACTTGGCTTACGCAGGTGCTCCAACTAAAAGTTAAACAAAATGTATATATTTGTCAGTTGCACAAATTGCCATTGCTTAGATCAATTTGTTTATCTCACTTCTTGTCCATTGGATATGCTTGGTAAATAAAAATAAATAAATAAATAAAATCATTAAATTTGTGCACAACCTTTGGATTGTATTTTCATTTGCTAGAAACCGGTTGATAGGATTAGCCAGGATAGCTCTAATTCTATTTGGGTGATATCTCAAAAATAGGAAAGACAGGGAAGATGCACCAGTAGTGGATCCTATCATATTGCCTCAACCATTCAAGTATAATACCAAAGAGTACACTTTAGTATGATAGCTACATGAATAGAGGGGAAATAGTTTATGTATGAGCAAAACCACTCAAAAGTTTAATTAATTTTATACAATATTAGGTTGTAATTGTTGGTGTTATTCCTCATGTACAAGGGTTTTATACTTTTATAGCAAAAGTACATCAAAGGTTTCTCTCTAGCTAGTTGCGTGGCATAGTATTGAAGAAGAGACCTCTTTTTTTAATTAGGGTGGGGTGGGGGGATATAATCATATAAGTCTATATAAAAGAAAGATCATCACACCAATGATTATCTAACAAATCGACAAACAAAATTAATTCTTTGTAACTTTCTGGTAAATTACCAGAGATAACTTGATATAGGAAGTAGGCAGAGTCGTCCGTATCAGCTAAATTAAAATACTCACCTCTTCTTATTTTGCCACATGAGTGCTCTTTGTTAGATACTGATAGGGGTGCAAACGGATCGGATACTGGTAAAATCATATATGTTTTCGTTTTTATTTATGGATACAGAGACGGATTGGATATTAAACAGATACAAATACAGATATAATATAGATACCTAATTTTTAATATTGTAATAAAATTAATATGTTATTTAATAAATATTTTTATTAGAAAATGAAATAACATAAAATATATATATTTTGGACATTCAATCATTATGGTAAATATGTTATATTTTTCTCTTGTTAAATTTGTTATGTCAATACAAAATATATATATGATTACAAAACTTAATCACTAACATAACTATACTTTTAATCATATATGACTATAACGTATATGGATAATTATATTATCCGTATTCGAATCCGCACAAATGGATACCCGAAAAACTAAAATATATGTCCATATTTGTATCTGCTTTTGAAACTGAATCTGTATCTACATAAATCATATTTGTATCAGTATCCGGTGGCAAAGCCACTTGAAAGAAATGGGGGGAGGGGGGTCAATTGACCTCTATTTTTTTTTTCAAATTTTTTGTACCTGTGCATATTTTCATATATAGTTTAGAGTGTAAAATTGACCTTAATTGGCAACAAGAAAATTTAGTATTTCAAAACTCGTCCTTAAACTTATTTGGTACAACGATTTAGTATTTCAAAAGTAATTAAATACTCAAATTTATTATATCATCTCCTATATTTTTTAGCTCCAAGTCAAAAGTTGCAATTGGAAAAAAAATATATCATCTCCTATATTATATCATTACCCTCTTTCCGCCAAAAAAAAATATTCAAAATTTGTGAGTGGATCATAAATGTTGCTTTGACAATTGAACAACAACATAATTTTATGACTATTTAGTTTCAAAATTTCTGGAAATTTTTAATCAAATATAATCCCATTCTAGAACCATTATTTCACGAATACAAAACTATCAATTAACTTAACTACATACATAATCGGTTTGAAACTATGAAATAACAGCATAATAAAAAAAAAAACATGAGAAGGATAACACCATTCAAACGATAGCTACATAATTGGAAGAAAAAGAACTAGCCTTTCCTCTGTTTTACCACACAGGGTGTTTAAGTTTGTTTTGTTCTGAAATATAATGCTGTGATTTGGGTACGATTTAGAGCGTTGCGGAGGGATCAAGTTACAACAAATTTGAGTTACAACAACTATTTTTTTTCATTTTGAAAATCCAAATCGTCAATTCAAACCGTTCAACATGATCTCCACAATAAAATGTGCTTGGAGATCAAATTTTACATTTTTTTTTAATTTTTTTACTATTTATTAAGTATTTTACAACAAATAGTCATATTCAGACCATTGAATTTTGTACCCATCTTAATAAATAGTAAAAAAAATTAAAAAAAATGTAAAATTTGATCTACAAGCACATTTTATTTAGATAATTATGTTGAACAGTTTGGATCGACGATTTGGACTTTGAAAATAAAAAAAAATGATTGTTGTAACTTTGTTGTAACTTGATCTCTCCTCTAGAGCGTTTATGTATTTTTTTTCTTTATGTTATCAGGCATGTACTTTGAGAAATCATGTAGAACTTGTTACTGGTAATTAATCAATGCCTGAGGGCTTTTCATAAAAAAAGAAAAGAACTAGCCTTTCCTGGTCCCCGTCAGCTCGCAGGAAGAAATATGCACCTCAAAATAATTAATTAATTAAAAGTTAAAAAAGGAAGGGGGTGTATGCGTGTATGCGTAAAGCAGCTCTAATTTCAACCATTTTAATAAAAGAATAGGTTGTTTTGAAAAAAGCGTGAGATGTTCCTCAATCATTTGGCAGCCTTCGACACGCCACACTAAAATAAGGCTGTAGACTTGGCCTGATTCACGCGTATAGCGCAACTCTATGCTAAAATATTATGTAATTGTTTAACAACAATAATGATTCAATGAATCAATAATGCGTCATAGTTTCATATCCGCTACAGAGCTAATTTCGTAAAGATGGTTACAGTAGATCAGATACAGTATCAGAATCTCCAGAGAATCCTTTCCCGTTGAACCAGATGCACGCACCTCAGAAAAAATTAAAAATTAACTGATTCTTGAATTTTTTTTTTATAAACTATAATTTAAAAAAATATTTTTACAAAACCAGCATGATTATTTTTTTATTTACAAAAATCATAAGAACCGAAATGTCATTTCGGTCCGTTATTTTTTTTGGGACCGGACCGAAATGTCATTTGGATTTTCTATGAAAACTTGTGAAACCAGTACCACAGAAAATTCAAAAGGGGATCGGACCGGAATACCATTTTGGTCCGGAATAAAAAAAATAGTGGACCAAAATGACATTTCGGTTCTTGGTGCGGATCCTTTCCGTCGATACAAAATTGGCTAGCATATTTCTACACTTGATCTGTATGGAGATAAGCTTGATTTTTTGAGAAGTCCTCAAATTATAATACAGGCTCATTACAGTTAAATCTTACTATAATTGGTTAAGGTTTTGATGGTTTTAATAGTAATGCATTTTAAAATTTATGATAATTTGATATGATATAAAATTTATCAAATGAAGCATTACAAGAGAGTGCCAACTAGCGGCCATAGAAGATCATGAAAAATATGATTCCAATTTCCAAACAGAAATGGTCTCCAAAATCGTCCACTTGTGATTTGTGAATCCTTCAACATTTTATAAGAGCATCCGACTCGGATGAGGTTGAGTGGTTGACCTTTCAATATATCAATTGTTTTCAAAATTTAAAGAACTTCATAAATAAATCATGTAACGCAACTCCCCCCTAAAAAGAAGGACAAGTATCCTCTCCATTACTCTAAAAGATTCCCTTCACTTTACGATTTAAGATTAACTCTCAGCTGCTTTGAGATTCAGGCTAGCACACGGCAGTATTAGGACTTTGAGATTCGTGCCAAGTTAAAAAGAACGGTTCAGATCTAGTAATTGTAAAAGATTCCCTATTACGGTACCGGGGAGGACGTGAATTCTAAAAAGAAGCGTTTCCACGCACCTAAGAGCATCTACATCCCTGAAACTATCAGAGTTTCTAATCTGATGTGGCAGTTTCTAAACCAGTTTCAGGGATGTAGACCAGTTTCTTATTTAGCAACTGTGCTCAAGAATTTCTTAATAAGAAATCGTTTATAAACTGTGAGTTGGCAAAATGATTGGCCGGTGTTCGCTTAATTTTTTTCTTTATTTTATTTTATTGCTGATGTGTCATTTTAGAAACTCTTAAATTAGTTTCAGGGATGTGAACCCTTAAAAACTCCATAGCCTATAATTTCTGAAAATTAGTTAGTAGTTACTTAGAAACTCTAAGAGTTTTAGGGATGTAGATGCTCTTACATTACAAAACTCGATTATTTTATTGGGTCGATCGAAAAATGACATCCGTATCATCAGATTCATTGACCCACTTTTTTTATTTTTTGGAAAAAATTAAAAAAATATACTGATTATTTTTTTCAATAAATAAATGGAAGCGAACTATTACGAGTTGAACTAAGGTGTTCTTAAGTTCATTAAATTTTTTTGTGAACTCAACTCTAAAATCTATCAGATTGGTTTCAAATTAATAATATGAACCGTTGAAACTCATATACTTTACGAGTGGTGCGTCTATGTATAAAAAATTAAAAAATTTAAATTAATTTTATATAGAGTCAAATGGTAACTAATTGTATCTTGTTTCAGGTAATTTAATTTTTTAATTTCTAAAAATAAAAAATTGTCAAATGGAGACAAAATGATTTTGGTAATTTATGGATACCGATTCATTTAGTATTTGACTTTACTTATTAGTAATTTAGTACATTTATCTTTGCCTTGTGAAATAAATACAAAATTTTAAATTTTTTTTCCAATAAAAGACTAATTGGCATATACTAATGTTTGCAATTGTAATTATCTATAATTCTATATTATTTATTTTCAGCATCTCCTCAAATTATGACACTTATTATTTATAAATCTTATGAAAATGACATGCTTACATAAGCCACAAATTTTATTGGAAGCGTCAACATAGCACGACAAATTGTGCCCATTAAAGAAATCTATTGATATATATATCCTCTACCACGTTATTAAAAAAAAAAAAAATGTATTGATCAGGCAAAACTGGCCCCAAATGCACCACCAGGTTTATTTTTATTTTTTCTGGATATTTGCTCCATCATCATGTCTTTGTTTCACATGGTGTTCAAACGGTTCGGTTTATTTAATTTTCAACTGAACTTAAAAATTTCAGTTTAAATGGATCGGTACCATAATACATCAGATTTTTTAAATGGAAAAAATACTTCAGATTATTTGTAATTGAGTTGTGGTCCTCTCCTCTCTCTCTCTTCTCCCTGGCTGATCGTTTCTCTACTATGCTAAGGTGTTCTTTATACTTTTTTTAATTCTAATTTTGTGTGGATTATTGGAGGGTTTGCTTTGAATTTGACAGTTTTTAAAGTTTGATCGATCAAAGAAGGAGAGATCAACGGAACCGAAAAAAAAATATGATTTGACAAATTTAGTTCAGTTTCAACGGAACCGACCGTTTGAACACCCCGTACACTGATAGGTGTATTTTATATACACCGTCGATCTAGTTTTTATCATAAAATAACACCAAATATCTTGTATTTTGGATATAAAGCGAATATAATACACCAAGAATCAAGTTACTGCGTTCGCTCGATGTTTCAATGCAGGAAACAGTGCAGAATGATGAAAAACTGTCCAATGCGGACGCATTATCCACCAGTGCGGACGCACTGGGTACTTAGCCGATTTTCCAGCAGCGCAGACCTCACAGACGAAAAGTCCGAGCGTAATGCGGCCGCATTCACCCTCAGTGCGGACGCATTCACTACTTAGCCGATTTTTGCGACTTTCAGAATTCGCCAGAAAACAGAAGTTCAAGATCAATGCGGACGCACTCACAGCCAGTGCGGACGCACTCAGTACTTGGACTATTTTTGAAATCTTCGGATTCTTTGGAAAACAGAAAAACAACATGCCAATGCGGACGCACTAAGATCCAATGCGGACGCACTCATGAAATTTTGCAGAAAATCCAGAAAAGGAAACTTGGAACCAAAGGAGATTTGGAGTCGGTGCGACCCAGTGCACCCGCACTCAACTCCAGTGCGGACGCACTGGACTCGCAGACAGCCAGAAATTCGCATTTTCAGGGGGTTTTCTATTTTTGGCCAACAAGGAACACATTTTAGAAGGCCAATAATAGGCATGGCAGTCTGAGAAGTGCCCCCACTAACTCCACTTCTATCCTCTAAATTGGGCAAGGCCTTTGGCTATAAAAGAGGAAGAATTTCATCTCTCTAAGATCGATTATATTATATCCATATTTCCACAAATTGAGAGAGAGAGATCCTGCAGAAATTCTCGAAGGCTTTTCAAGGAAGGAGAAGAAGAAGATTCAAGCAAGGAGTTGGCAAGATCGAGGTTTTAGATCTAAGAAAGGGTGTAATCATTTCTTTATCTTATTTCTTATTGTTTTTGCCAATCTTTGTTATGGATCTCTCCAAGAGAGAGTAGTTCTCTTTCTAGGGGTTTAGGTCAATGCATGAACTTGTTTAATTCTAGATTATTCGGATATTTGTTTTTATTATGATTGTGTTATCGGATTTGATTGTTAATTTCTGTGATTTATTCTTTATGAATTTCATTAGTACTCGTTCCTTTGAGTTCACCTGGTTAGGATTTATTGAATTGAAGTAGTTTTGAAATCCCGTTGATCGGGTCTTTCCGCTTTAAATTTATTAAATTCCGGCATTGGTCATGAGGAGACTACTAATTGAAACCATAAAGACACACCTTAGGGTTGGGTTAGAAGCGACCGTACTTTGATATCCAATCCGGAACTATAGAAATTAAAGTTAGGATTTTGGCGAAGGACCGAAAGGAGAAGGCAAATCCTAAATTAGGACACCTTAGAACAATTATCGATATATGCTTTGTAGCATGAGATTAAATATCCCTCTAGGTTAGTGACAGCCCTAGAATTCGAGGCACATTAATCCATAAAGCGCAAAGTATTTATATTAATATTTGTTCCAAAGGCTAACATAGGTTAGAAACCTCATCAAATCAAACATGAATTTAAACAAACCGAATAAATAGAATTAGCAAGGAATTGTAGACCGAATACCCCTAGATCTCCTTAAACTTGAAAACAAACCAATCTTTCTTTCCTTTATTTTATTTACATTTATTGTTTGAAACTCCTCTTTTTCGGGTATTGAACCCAACTTAGGATTTTAAGAACAAACCCCCCCACTTTACTTTTATTGTTTAATTTTAGAAGTAGTTTTCTTTATTAAAAATTAGTGTTTCCCTCTCTCCCTGCGGATCGACACCTAAATACTACAATCGATAGGTTGTGCGCTTGCAACTAACCTATTTATTGAGTACGAAGGTTTTATAAATATTAAAGGCAAAAGAGTACAAAATCATTATATCTAAAATACTCAACAAGCTTTTTGGCGCCGTTGCCGGGGAGAATAGGATAGATACTAGTTTTTATTTTAGGAAAGTACTTTTAATTCTTAGTTTCCTTATTTACTTTTCAGAAAAATTAAAAATCCAAAAATATTTACTTTCCTTATTTAATTTTCTGCAATTTACTATTCTCTATTTCTATTCTCTCTCTTTCACATCTCATCTTTACTCTTCTCTTATAGATTTGAGCACTGGCACCGGTCACAAGGAGCCAAACCGCGAAGATCAAAGCCGGCGAACTCTCTCTTCCTCAACCAATGGCGGGTCTAGATCCACCATACGGCATGCCACGCAACTTCGTTGAGGAAGAACTTCCGGAAGGTCTTATCAACCAAGCCTTTCGTGATCTCGATAACAATCCACCACCTCCTCCTCCACACAACAACCCACCGCCTCAACATCCACACGACAACAACAATGTTCCACCGACTCTCAACAACAATCCTTTGTTTGGTATCAATCCAAACAACGGAAATGGCCGAAACCATCAACAAGGCCACCGCTTCGGTTTTATACCTCAAGGCCAAGATCCACGCGAAATCAAGCCATCTCTCATCCACTTGCTTGGCCAAAGTCAGTTCGGAGGAGCCCTAAACGAAGATCCGCACGCCCACTTGGCGGTTTTCGAAGAATCCTGCGGCACCTTCGCTCGAGAAGGAGAAGAGCTAGACAACCTCAAGCTCAAATGCTTCCACCTATCCCTCCGTGACAATGCAAGGACATGGCTAAGGACCGTGAATCGTGACAACATAAGAAGATGGGACGACATGGAGAAGTTATTCTTAGGAAAATACTTTCCTCCATCCAAAACCCAGCACTTCCGAACGAAGATCACAACCTTCAAGCAAGCCGAGGGAGAATCTTTGACCGAGGCATGGGATAGATGGGCGGAGCTTCAACGCTTGTGCCCTAACCATGGTCTCGACATGTGGTTGCTCTTCCAATTCTTCTTTGCAGGTTGCACAATCGCCACAAAGACTCACTTGAATTCCGCCGCAGGAGGTAATATGTCCAAGATGGATCCCCAACAAGCCATGCTAATGATCGAGGACATGGCAATCAACCAAAGGGAATGGACGGCCGAGAGAAGTGGACGAACCCAAACCACACCGGGACTCCTAAAAACCGACGAAGTTACCGCCTTGAAAGCCCAAATAGATGCCTTGCAACATCAAATGGCACAAATGCAAAATGCCAAATCTGTGACAAAGAAGGCTTCATGCGGCATTTGTGGAGAGGCGACTCATATCACCGCCGATTGCCAAGTCCTCATAGAAGGAGAGGAAGTCGAGCAAGTCAATGCAATGTTCTACAATCAAGGTGATAAGAGGAACGACCCGATCTACAATAAGGTTAGGCCAAATGATAACTCAAATACATACAACCCTAACACAAGGTGGAACCATCCCAATTTCAAGTGGAAGACCGAGAATGACAACTCCAACCAATACCAAGGTAATTCCAATCAATATCAAAACCGGACGAACCAAAACTCGTATCAAGGACCTTCTCAAAACAGTAAATTAGAAAAAATGATAGAAGGACTTGTTCTCTCTCAAAACGAGTTCATGAACCAACAAAGGAACACCAACACCGAAATTTCGGATTCCTTGAGAAACTTCAACAATAGGTTCGAGTTCTTAGAGACTAAGACAAAGATGCTAGAAAACCAAATAGCACAACAAGCATCTTCGTCATTTCGTCAACAAGGCGCTCTACCGGGTAAAACCGATATCAATCCAAGGGAGCAAGCAAAAGCCATAACCTTGAGAAGCGGCACGGAATACGAAGGACCAAAGATGCCCAGCGGAGATGAGTCTCAACAACCACCGAATGAGGCACAACCACCTCAAACTCCTCTCAGCGCAGACACAACCGTTCCTAATGTGGACGCACCGGCATCGGAAAAACCTCAAGAACCGGGTAAATCAAACCCGGCCAAGGTAAAACCAAATGAAACTCCTAAGTATATTCCACCACATAGGTTTATACCATTCCCTCAAAGGTTAGTTAAGAGCAAGCTTGACCAGCAATATGCCAAATTCATAGAACACCTCAAGAAATTGAATATTACCATCCCTTTTACCGAAGCAATTACTCACATGCCCACTTATGCGAAATTTTTGAAAGAAATTTTATCCAATAAAAGAACAATTGAGGAAGTGGGCACGGTATCCCTTAATGAGGAGTGTAGCGCTCTCTTCCTAAACAAGCTACCTCCAAAATTAAAGGATCCCGGAAGCTTCGTTATCCCATGCATGATTGGTGATACCGAATTCAAGAGGTGCCTATGTGATTTAGGCGCAAGTGTGAGCCTCATGCCAAAAACCGTTTATCAAAGGCTCAATCTTGTTGATTTGAAAGATACAAGGATGTCATTACAACTAGCCGATAAGACGGTAAGGTATCCCGAAGGAATTGCGGAGGATGTTATTGTAATGATTGGTAAGTACTTTGTCCCGGTGGACTTTGTAGTGGTCGAAATGGAGGAGGATACTCATACCCCTCTTCTATTGGGGCGTGATTTCCTTACCACAGCTGGTGCAAACATTGATGTCAAGGAAGGAAAGATATCTTTTGACATTGGGGGCGAAAAGGTAAATTTTCATATGTTTAATGCCATCAAATTTCCTTCTAATGATAATGATTTTATATGTAGAGTGGAAGTTTTAGATTCCATTATAGCTGCTCATAGGGAGAAGGAGATGGTCAATGAACAACTAGACCAAATTCTGGAAGAAACCGGCTCAGAAAACAACACAATTGGTGAAAATGACCCTCAGTGCGTCCGCACTACCGCTCAGTGCGTCCGCACTCAGCATGGTGAAACCGAAGTTTCAGTCAACCGAGCGCAATGCGTCCGCACTGAAGTCTCAGTGCGGATGCCCCACTCGCACTCACCTGTTGAGCCACAGTTTGGAGCCAATGAGGAAAATGTCCGAGAGGAATGCGTCCGCACTGACCACCAGTGCGTCCGCATTCAGCACAATTCCAACCAGGATGTATTGCAGATTTCAGAAAATTTACCCCAGTGCGTCCGCATGGACCACCAGTGCGTCCGCACTCATGCCGAAGTAGCTCAAATCGAAGGAATTTCGCCCAACTCTGCACCACCGAAAGTCGAACTCAAACCTCTGCCACCTACCCTTCGCTATGAATACCTGGGAGAGGGCGAGACATATCCGGTGATTGTCAACTCCGAGCTCAACAAAGAACAAACCGAGAAGCTTTTACACGAGCTAAGGCTTCATCGGAAAGCGATCGGCTACACAATCGATGACCTAACCGGAATTAGCCCATCCCTTTGCATGCACAGAATCCTAATGGAGGACGACCACAAGCCCACAATTGAAGCTCAACGAAGACTCAATCCGAATCTAAAAGAAGTGGTGAAAAAGGAGATCCTCAAGCTACTTGATGCCGGCATCATCTATCCGATCTCCGACTCCAAATGGGTAAGTCCGGTCCATGTAGTACCAAAGAAGGGAGGCACAACCGTGGTGAAGGGCGAAGGCGACAAAATGATATCCACAAGAGTGATCACCGGATGGAGGATGTGCATCGATTACCGCAAACTTAACAATGCAACAAGGAAGGATCACTTCCCTCTACCATTTGTGGATCAAATGCTAGAAAGGCTAGCTAATCACTCCCATTTTTGCTACCTAGATGGGTATAGCGGATTCTTTCAAATCCCTATTCACCCCGATGACCAAGAAAAAACAACCTTTACTTGCCCTTATGGTACGTTCGCGTATCGTAGGATGCCGTTTGGTTTATGCAATGCCCCAGCTACATTTCAAAGAGCCATGATGGCTATTTTTTCAGATTTATTAGAAAATTCCGTGGAAGTTTTCATGGATGACTTTTCAGTTTTTGGTACCTCTTTTGATGATTGCTTATCTAATTTGATCAAAGTTTTAGAACGTTGTGAGCAGGTCAATTTGGTGCTAAACTGGGAGAAATGCCATTTCATGGTACAAACGGGGGTTGTTCTAGGGCACGTGGTGTCTTCCAAAGGCCTAGAAGTCGACCAAGCAAAGGTGGAGGTGATCGAAAAATTGCCATATCCAACATGTGTGAAGGATGTGAGGAGTTTCTTGGGCCATGCGGGATTCTATCGGCGTTTCATCAAAGATTTTTCAAAAATCTGCAAACCACTTACTAATTTAACAATGAAAGATGTAGAATTTATATTTGATGAACCGTGTATTGTTGCTTTTGATAGGATCAAGAAGGCACTAATCTCAGCCCCAATTCTCCGACCTCCTAATTGGGATGTGCCCTTTGAAATCATGTGTGATGCGAGCGACTTCGCCGTTGGAGCCGTTTTAGGACAAAGGATCGACAGCAAGCCACATGTGATCTATTACGCAAGCAAAGTCCTAGATGAGGCGCAAATGAACTACACAACCACCGAAAAGGAGTTCTTGGCCGTTATATTTTCCATCAACAAATTCCGATCCTACTTGGTTGGATCCAAGGTGATTGTGTACACCGATCACGCGGCAATTCGATACCTCCTTAACAAGAAGGATGCCAAACCACGCCTAATCCGGTGGATCCTCCTACTCCAAGAGTTTGATCTCGAAATCAAGGACAAGAAAGGCATTGAAAATTCAGTGGCGGACCATCTATCACGCATTACCAACGAATCGAAGGATGATGACATGCCCATAGACGATTCGTTCATAGACGAACAACTATACGCAGTCAACTACCAAGAGGCGCCGTGGTATGCGGATTTCGTCAACTACCTTGCATGCGGTATCATACGCCCAGATTTAACCTTCCAACAACGAAAGAAATTCCTGTGGGATGTCAAACAATATTTTTGGGATGAGCCGTTGCTATTCAAACTGGGGGTAGATGGAATTCATAGGCGATGTGTACCTCACGAAGAAACCGAACAAATTCTCAATTGTTGCCACTCATCTCCCTATGGAGGACACGCTTCAAGCCACAAAACCGCCGCCAAAGTTCTTCAAGCCGGGTTCTTTTGGCCCACGCTTTTTGAAGATGCGAAGGACTATGTGCTTAGGTGCGACAAATGCCAAAGAACCGGGAACATATCAAGGAGACATGAAATGCCTCTCAACGGAATTCTAGAGGTAGAGTTATTTGATGTTTGGGGGGTCGACTTCATGGGACCTTTTCCGAGTTCTTGCAACAACAAGTACATCCTTGTAGCGGTCGATTATGTGTCAAAATGGGTAGAAGCCGTAGCAAGCCCAACCGCCGACTCCGCCGTAGTAAGAAAGCTTTTTCTAAGAACTATTTTTCCTAGGTTTGGAGTACCTCGGGTGGTGATTAGCGATGGCGGCTCTCATTTCATAAACCGTCAATTCGATAGTCTCCTATTCAAATATGGAGTCAAGCACAAGGTAGCCACACCATACCACCCTCAAACAAGCGGGCAAGTTGAGGTATCTAATCGCGAGATAAAAAGCATCCTACAAAAGGTGGTGAACACATCACGAAAAGATTGGTCACTCAAACTCGATGAAGCTCTGTGGGCGTATCGGACCGCTTTCAAAACACCCATAGGTATGACTCCTTTCAAGCTAGTGTATGGAAAGCCATGCCATTTGCCGGTTGAACTCGAACACAAGGCATATTGGGCAATAAGGGCCCTAAATTTCGACATGAGGGCTGCCGGTGAAAAGAGGGTTCTTGACCTACATGAACTAGAAGAATTGCACCTTAATTCCTATGAAAATGCTAAGCTTTACAAAGAGAAGACAAAGAAATGGCACGACAAGCATATCATCAAGCGCAATTTTCAAGAAGGAGACACGGTTTTATTGTACAACTCACGCCTCCGGCTATTTCCCGGGAAGTTAAGATCACGATGGAAGGGCCCATTCGAAATAACAAAGGTATTTAACCATGGCGCAATCGAGATTTGGAGCAAAGATACCGGGGCATTCAAAGTGAACGGACACCGCCTCAAACATTTCAACCATGCATCTCCTATAGGCGACAAGGAGATCATAGGCCTAAAAGATCCACACACTCAATAGTGAGCCCAAATCATGTCGAGCTCACGACGTCAAAATTTCATCAGTGCGTCCGCACTAAACATCAGTGCGTCCGCACCGACAGAAACCACAGGTCTGCAGTCTCAACAAGACCAGTGCGTCCGCACTGAGGATCAGTGCGTCCGCACCCGAGAATGCCGAAGAAATCAGGTGTCAAGAAACCAAGGTTTGAGAAAGGACAGGGTAGTCGCCAACCACCTCCTTATCCTCCCGCCTTGCCACTCAACGAAGGTCAAGAATTGCGGCGTAACATTTTACAGTCCCGCCGGACCCTCGAGCCATCCCGATGGATCTGCCGAGCGACACTCGAAACGCTCGGACTCCTTGAGTCGGTGCAAATGCTCACCGAGCGGCTTGGTTTGTGGGAGTTTCTATGTGACGAGGTCGACACCTATGAAGGCCTCACGATCGAATTCCTCTCCTCATACGAGTTCGACCGAGGTTCACGCACGATGACATTCAACCTTGGAGGCTTCTCACATATGTTGCACACCACCGAACTCATGGTCGCACTCGATCTATCCACCGAACATGTCAGCGAGATGCGCACCATTCTCGACTTCTACCATGACATGAGCGAGGCCCAATTCCGCATCCTAACATGCCACGACGGTCTCCTCGGCCAGCAGAGGGTTAAGAATGTTCTCCACCCAGCCCTCCGATATCTCCAGCGGGTACTTTCTCACACTCTCTTTGCCCGTGGGGAGAGCGCATCGGTCTTCAACCTCGGCGACATGGTGTATGTTTGCAGCATGCTTCGGCGCAATAATGGCGAGATGGAGTACATGCCGCACATTGGATACAACTTGGCCAAACACATGCACAATGTGTCGCACAACATGCGCTCGGGCGGAATGATTCGAATTGGCGGTATCATCACAAAGATTGCCCGACACTTGCAAATTCCGACCGTTGGTGCGGTGGTGCCCGGTTACACGCTAGTAGACCTCGATGGTCTATTTCGGGCGAGGCTCATCCGTTGGGACGACATTGAAGAGGCTTGGATCAATTTGGGCCCAAAGGACAACATTCGACACCGGTTGCCTCTACAAACTCAAATCGATCCCTTAGATACCGACACTTGGAAAATTGTCGATGAACCGCTCGAGCCACCGCTACCACCGCCGCCACAACCACAACAACCTCCACCACAAGCCGCACCCGAAGCCGCACAAGCACAAGGTATGCCATCCAACCAACAAATCTGGGATTTTATGCAGACCATGAACACCTCCATCAACAACTTGAGCATCAATATTGGAGGGCGTTTGGATAGCATGGACGGCCGCATGAATGCCTTTGACCGCCGCTTTGATGAGGTAGAGGCCGAGGCCGCCCGAGCGACCTACTATTCCCGCCGGGGATGCATGCACGCAAACCCGCACTTTGAGGATGATCCACCTACACCTCCGTACCAAAGACGGGCCGCTCAAAGGAGAGAGTACGAGATGGCACAAGAGCGTGAAACGGCGAGACAAGAGCAAGAGGCGGCCAGTCAAGAACAAGAGGCCGACAACAATGAAGATGAGGAGGATGACGTCGACGAAATGGTTTTCGACGAGGATTGATTCCGCGCAATACATCACCACATTACGCCAGTAAAGTAGTTCATGTTTCTTCTCTCTTTTTAGTTTATTTTTAGCACTGAGGACACTGCTTTATTTAAGCTTGGGGGATGGGAAGAAATTGTATCCGCATGCATATTTATTATTCAGTTTTTCGAAACTTTTTAGGATTTATAACCTTGCTTTTTACTTGACCATGAATAGGATTTGTGATTTTGAACTTAATTGCTTGCGATTACGAATTTGTCAAGATGTTTTACGAGGTTATGAAAAATAGAGTCTTGCATAATTGGACTTTATTGTCTAAAAATGCATAAAGTATAAAATCATGTTTAAAATTTGTGTTAAAAGTTGGCAAAAATTTTGATAAACTTGAGTGATTGACAAAACTTAAAAGTATTCTTGCACGATTTTTCAAATTTTCGGTAAAATCCTTAAAATAAATTTGAAATGACAACATAATTTGGCGAAAAACTTTGTGGAAATAAAGGTGTATGAAAATGAGAAATTAGAAATTCAAATTTATTAGAGAAGCCATTTAGATTTGGAAATTTTAAATTAGGAAAAATTGGGATATCCGTGAGTATGAAAGAATACTTAGGATGTGTGTATTCATGATATGTGCATAAATGTTGAGAAAGTAGGTAAAATTAACAAAATTTTGGAAAATAAAAATGAGATTCCAATGACCTATGTTATGGCTTCATGACGTACTTATGGTTATGAGTCCTTAGCACTCTTGCTCCGCTAGTCTCCCGATAAAATTGACATTCATGTTAGTGGAAGGGTTAGACTAAGAGCATGCAAAGCACCCTTGAATTAGAACGGTTGGGTACAGTTAACTACTTGTAACTATCCGGTGCTTAAATAAGGATGGGGAAAATAGTGCTAATTCAAAGTGAGAAAATCAAAAGCAACAAAACAAAAGGAATATGCACGTATCAACACACAAAGTCCGTAATTATTTTTTACCCAAGTTTGATTTAAGCTTGGGGGTATTTTTCTACATTTTAAATGGCATATCTTTTAAATTGGGTATACGAAGTTCACAAATTCAAAGCCTTTAAGGAAATAAAAGTTAGAGTAATCGAATTGTGGGTTGATTCATAATTATTCGAGGGTTGAACTTGGGATTTGGGAAATATGCATGAAGGTTTTTAAATTTTGGCAAGATCATACAAGTTTTTCATTTTGAGAAATATATACTTGATATAGGGTTAAATTGTAGATCGAATTGTAGTCCCAGTTTAGATGTTGCTTGGGGACAAGCAAGGTTCAAGCTTGGGGGTATTTGATAGGTGTATTTTATATACACCGTCGATCTAGTTTTTATCATAAAATAACACCAAATATCTTGTATTTTGGATATAAAGCGAATATAATACACCAAGAATCAAGTTACTGCGTTCGCTCGATGTTTCAATGCAGGAAACAGTGCAGAATGATGAAAAACTGTCCAATGCGGACGCATTATCCACCAGTGCGGACGCACTGGGTACTTAGCCGATTTTCCAGCAGCGCAGACCTCACAGACGAAAAGTCCGAGCGTAATGCGGCCGCATTCACCCTCAGTGCGGACGCATTCACTACTTAGCCGATTTTTGCGACTTTCAGAATTCGCCAGAAAACAGAAGTTCAAGATCAATGCGGACGCACTCACAGCCAGTGCGGACGCACTCAGTACTTGGACTATTTTTGAAATCTTCGGATTCTTTGGAAAACAGAAAAACAACATGCCAATGCGGACGCACTAAGATCCAATGCGGACGCACTCATGAAATTTTGCAGAAAATCCAGAAAAGGAAACTTGGAACCAAAGGAGATTTGGAGTCGGTGCGACCCAGTGCACCCGCACTCAACTCCAGTGCGGACGCACTGGACTCGCAGACAGCCAGAAATTCGCATTTTCAGGGGGTTTTCTATTTTTGGCCAACAAGGAACACATTTTAGAAGGCCAATAATAGGCATGGCAGTCTGAGAAGTGCCCCCACTAACTCCACTTCTATCCTCTAAATTGGGCAAGGCCTTTGGCTATAAAAGAGGAAGAATTTCATCTCTCTAAGATCGATTATATTATATCCATATTTCCACAAATTGAGAGAGAGAGATCCTGCAGAAATTCTCGAAGGCTTTTCAAGGAAGGAGAAGAAGAAGATTCAAGCAAGGAGTTGGCAAGATCGAGGTTTTAGATCTAAGAAAGGGTGTAATCATTTCTTTATCTTATTTCTTATTGTTTTTGCCAATCTTTGTTATGGATCTCTCCAAGAGAGAGTAGTTCTCTTTCTAGGGGTTTAGGTCAATGCATGAACTTGTTTAATTCTAGATTATTCGGATATTTGTTTTTATTATGATTGTGTTATCGGATTTGATTGTTAATTTCTGTGATTTATTCTTTATGAATTTCATTAGTACTCGTTCCTTTGAGTTCACCTGGTTAGGATTTATTGAATTGAAGTAGTTTTGAAATCCCGTTGATCGGGTCTTTCCGCTTTAAATTTATTAAATTCCGGCATTGGTCATGAGGAGACTACTAATTGAAACCATAAAGACACACCTTAGGGTTGGGTTAGAAGCGACCGTACTTTGATATCCAATCCGGAACTATAGAAATTAAAGTTAGGATTTTGGCGAAGGACCGAAAGGAGAAGGCAAATCCTAAATTAGGACACCTTAGAACAATTATCGATATATGCTTTGTAGCATGAGATTAAATATCCCTCTAGGTTAGTGACAGCCCTAGAATTCGAGGCACATTAATCCATAAAGCGCAAAGTATTTATATTAATATTTGTTCCAAAGGCTAACATAGGTTAGAAACCTCATCAAATCAAACATGAATTTAAACAAACCGAATAAATAGAATTAGCAAGGAATTGTAGACCGAATACCCCTAGATCTCCTTAAACTTGAAAACAAACCAATCTTTCTTTCCTTTATTTTATTTACATTTATTGTTTGAAACTCCTCTTTTTCGGGTATTGAACCCAACTTAGGATTTTAAGAACAAACCCCCCCACTTTACTTTTATTGTTTAATTTTAGAAGTAGTTTTCTTTATTAAAAATTAGTGTTTCCCTCTCTCCCTGCGGATCGACACCTAAATACTACAATCGATAGGTTGTGCGCTTGCAACTAACCTATTTATTGAGTACGAAGGTTTTATAAATATTAAAGGCAAAAGAGTACAAAATCATTATATCTAAAATACTCAACATACACCACCTGTTACAAAGTTTGCTAAAATATATTCCTATCAAATCATAGAATCTTCCGATTCTTGAGTTAATTTAGAAAATTAATGGTGCTTCACAATATAATAGACATTCTTTTTAATATGGAACGCAATTGACAATCAAATTCAGCGAAATTGACATAAGATTATCTATTTTTTTTTTTACTGGAGACTTTTATTAACTCTATGAATGTATATCTTTTTTAAATATTTATTGTGGCAATTGAACACATGTTATTTCACAAGTATCTGTGTTAGACCAGCGGGTGGATGGAAAGTATCTACAAACACATCTACACAACGATAAGTCGGTTGAAAAAGGTTAAGTTTCTTATATATATATATAGTTGTTGGTTTCTTAATAAAAAATGGCAAGTTTATTGAAAAATATTATTGTTAATATATGAAAATCCTTATAACAAATAATGTAGAAACTCTATGTACTTTTTTTTTCATGTAAATAAATCAAAATTTCAATCTTAAATGATGAGTAAAACAACTAGTTCAAATCTATTTCGCGAGCAATTTAGATTTTTTTTTTTAATGTACATACACAGAACAGAGTCAGACTTTCAAACTATAAGGGTTAAAAATAAATGGGAGTTAATCGTACATAAAAAAAAAATCATACTACGAATGAGATCAATTTTACAATACTCATAGTATTTTACTCTGAATTATATAAAGAAAATGAATTGGACAAATTAATTAAGATTTTTACATAACTATGCAAGCCACATGGTTACCTTCCTCAAATTAATAGTTAATTTTAACATTTTATACCAGATTTTAATTAAGATTTTCTGTAATTAAGACAATATTACTAGTATCATCCAACCATATTTAGCCAATAATGAGCTTCATTTAAAGTCAATTGTATTAAATATTTGGGCAAATTTGCAAAATAATATTAATATCTTCCTTGTAATGGGCGTCGCGTCACACCCCACAATTATAAAATTAAGTTTTACACATTTCACAATAAGATTTATTTTTTTTACCTCGGATATTTTCAAAGATTCTATTTTTGTATTTCCAAGAAGATATTAATTTTGTGCTTATCCATTTTTTCTGTACCGCAAGTTTCAACAACGACCAAACATTCCTTAACCGCTTCGCTAGGTCTTCTTCAACACGTGTCAATATCACAAGCGTGCACGTCGGCGACCCAGTCGTGCTGCCCTTTGGTAATTGGAAACCTGACTTGGACCGTAGCGACAAATTAATAGTTCCGATTGGTTCGGTGGAGTCAAAATTTCATGATTCGGGTATTGTTTGGATATAATTCGGAAATAATTCGGTACAACAATGAAGCAAAAAAAAAATTTATAATTATTTTTGCGCTTTTCTCGCGAATAATTCGTGATTCGCGTTTTATTCGCAAATAAAACGTATTATACTTTTTTTTTACGTTTTATTCGGAATTTGATTCGAAAACGTTAAAAAAACGAATAAAACACAAATTATTCGCGAATTAATCGCGTATATTATTCCTATACTTGAATCTCAGTACGGAGAGAGATGCGAGGAAGCTGCAGAATGCTGACGCAAGCATTCCACGTCAGCGCTTTTGTCAATATTTTTTTACTTTTTATTATTTATACCATGGTTATTTTATTTTTTGAATTACCAAGATTTTTTCCGTCCTATAAAAACTTTTACATTGGGTTTTGTTTAACTAATAAATATCTAGATATCTCTGCTCAACAAGATAATGCAATTAATTATTAAGTAAAAAAGAATTTTGAGAGTATAAAGTTTTCCCTTTTCTAACTTGCAATTGATAAACGTAGAGGCCTTTACAGACCAATGAGAATCGTATAGGGTAAAATTGCTTAAAAATAATCTGATTAAATTATAAATTAATTTTGTGTAGTATCAGACGGTCAAAATTATAAGTTTATAAATTAATTTTAATGTATTTATTTTTTTGAACTTTTTTTTTACCACTTGACTCTATACAAAATTAATTTGAAATTTAAAAATTTTCACATGTAGAAAGGTAAATGGGTTTCAACAGATAATATCTAGGAAATTACTTGAGTTGCTTGCTCATTTCATTTGGATCAAGAAAAGATAATTTCTAGAAAAGGTCGGAAGTAAAATGAGTTTTTTCACGGTTGACCACATAAAAAAATCACAACATATAATATACATTTTATTTGTAATTTGACACTAAAAATATTTGTGGGTTAAATTTTAAAACCTTAACTAGGAACAAATTTTACTTTAAAGAAAAAATTGGTGGCCCTTTCAGTACTTATTTTATCCATGTCTTTCATCACTTAGAAATTAAACGTTACGTGCCAATTCTATCTTATGTCAACCGTAAATTTAAATATAAATTTATGGAAAAAATTTATGAGGTATAAATTTTAGTAGATTTCAATTTGAGTAAATTTATACTTTAAGAATTTTTTTTTCAGAATGTGGTGGTGTTTTTATATAAAATTAACGACCTTCTTTACGTTATTAATTTGTCAACAAAAATTAAATAGGTTCACAAAAGGATCAATTGAATTTATGTGGGACAGGTTAGAGCTGATTCTTTTATCTTGAAAAAGGCAGCCAGCTAACTCTTGATTCTTTTAATATATTTATTGCCATATATCTCATCATATATAATTAACTTTCACAAATTTCAAAAAAAAAAAAAAATTTCCCTGTTGATTATATTTATATTATTATAATAATTAAGGCAGAACATTGATGGCGAGTTGGCAACAATGTCAACCATCTCCCCTCAACAATTAAATACACTGAACAAACGTTTTAATTTATAAGAGAATCCAAGATTTTAAAACAGAGTTGAAAAAAATACTTCGTCGCTCGCCGCGTCTCGGAAGAGCCTTCCACGTCATAATGGTCCCACCAAGTGGGGCCCAAGCCAGACCAATAGAAAAGCATATCTAATAAACAATGCATTTTTGTAAAGTTTCAAATACAGTGAACCATGGAATCTCCGGTTGAATCGCCCTCAGTCGACCCCACCCCCTTAGAAGCCCTCCAAAGTAGCTGACGCAGACCCTGACATAATCGGACAAGTATCCTCTCCATTACTGTAAAAGATTCTTTTCTCTTTACGGTTTGAGATTAACTCTCAGCCGCTTTGAGATTCGGGATGACGGAGGGGCAGTATTATTGGGCTTTGAAATTCGTGCCAAGTTAAAAAGAACGGTCCAGATCAAGTAATTGTAAAAGATTCCCTACTACGGTACCGGGGAAAGATCTGAATTCGTCAACTTGATGCGAAACTGTATCACCATATGGTTCCGGAGCGCGATAGAATCCACACACAGCTGGAAATAGCAGTTGTGGAGCCGCTGTTCAGTGTTACAAAAGAAATTAGGATGGTTTGCTCCGAGAGCAGACAAAGTTTCATCCCAAAAAGACTACGGTCAGGCTCACGTGTAACTCCATTAACCTTGTCAAACAGAGGACACGTGTCCCTTGCACGGCCTATAAAAACACCGTCCGCCCCTTCCATAATTCATTCTGGTCTTCTGCTTTTGAGAAAACTCGAAAGCGATCAATTTTGCTGTTTGCCCCAATCTTGTTTCATTCCGTGCTTTTTAGTAGGAATTTTCACCTAGCTGAGAAAATGAACGGCGGAGATTTGAACTTGCCTCCTGGCTTCCGCTTCCATCCGACGGACGAAGAGCTCGTGATGCACTACCTGTGCCGCCGCTGTGCTGGCCAGCCTATTAATGTCCCGATCATTGCTGAAATCGATCTTTACAAATACAACCCCTGGGAACTCCCTGGTTAGTACTTAGCAGTTTCCGCGGAGCTCAGTCTCTTTTAATTGAATCGTTGGTGCATGATTCGCTCATCTTGATTTTTACTGATTTACTTTCCAGGCATGGCGATGTACGGGGAGAAGGAGTGGTATTTTTTCTCGCCACGAGACAGGAAGTATCCCAACGGGTGTAGGCCGAACCGGGCTGCCGGTTCGGGTTACTGGAAGGCGACTGGGGCTGATAAACCGGTCGGTTCGCCAAAACCAGTTGCCATAAAGAAGGCGCTTGTGTTTTACTCCGGAAAACCGCCCAAGGGTGTGAAAACCAACTGGATTATGCACGAGTACCGGCTTGCTGACGTGGATCGATCGGCTCGCAAGAAGAACAACAGCCTTAGGGTTCGTAATTTTCACACTTATAAGAAAAATCCGATATATATTTTGTGTAAAAATAAATCGAACCGCGATTCTCGCTGGTGCGAGGTAATGTTATTAATGGTTATACCTGGTTCACAATAATATGAGCACCTTCTACCACTTGGTGCACAACGTGACAACGTCGGTGGATTTTACTTTAGAAAGCATGCTCCAGGTGTACACAATAATTATTTTTATGTTTGTCAGTGGGGTCCGTTGGCGGCAACTAGGTGAATTTGTCTTTTTTATTCCTACGTCTGAAAAGAACAAGAATTGAATAAATACAATCTGCTCTCTGGGCCCCGCACTTCGTACTTATCGCCTCACTAGAAGCGATAACGGCATGACGGCATCGGATCTATAGTTAGGTTCAATGAACTCCAACCCCGTTCCAACACCGTTCGATCCGTATTAAATATATGCTCACGGAAATTGAAGCAGCTGTGTACGGATTTTTAAAACGGAACACCAATCTTAATACAGATTAGACAGCGATAGACATCGGACCTACTCTGAATTCCACAGAAACCTAAGATAGCGGCGCCACATCTTTTAGCTAATACAAACAAAAACTTGTGTTGTCGCTATATACTTTAATCAGATCCGTCGATCAAATATCTAATGTCTTGATATAATTTCATCACTTTACAGCTCGATGACTGGGTTCTCTGTCGTATCTACCACAAGAAAGGCGTGATCGAGAAGCAACCCGCTGAGGAGGAGGAGCGCAAACCGGTCGGATCGAAGCGTCCGAGAGCGAATTTCAGCCCGAACCGGAATGTGAATCCTAACCTGATGCAAACCGCACTCAAGAAAGAGGAGGTCCAATCCGAACTGGGCGAGATCTGGCACGTGACGCACGCGCCTCCGCAAATGACCCCGCCTCTTACCGACAACATGCTCTATTTCGACACATCTGAGTCGGTGCCGCTGAACCCATATACCAATGGAGACTCCAGTTGCTCAGAGCACGTGCTCTCCCCCGAATTCACGTGTGAGGAGGAGGTCGAGAGCCAGTCGCGCAATTACTGGGGAGACTGGGAGAATGCCTTTGGAATGGGATTTAATAACGAATTTGCAATTAACGGGTTCGGACCAGTTTCTCCTACTGGGTTTTGCCGAGACCCTGTTTTCCAGCCAGACATGTTCACTTACATTCAGAAGCCCTTCTGATTTCGGAATCAAGGTGCTTTTAGTAATTGGTGCTAACATAATTCAGTAAAATGGTGATTGCTAACAAAAGTCCAGGACCGTTCTTAGCCGTTGGATCTGGCTGGGATGATTGAGGAATTGGGGATTAACTGAGAAGTGAGGGATTAATATGAGGTGTCATATGTATGTATGTTGGGGGTAGTTTATTTCGTCACTAACCAGCGGGCCCGTGTGTTTGAAAGAGGTGAAAAGAGGGATTAATAAATGTTCGACTCCTCTCCATTTCTCAACTGAATTGGAGAAAATTTCGAACGCAATTCCGCTTCAATACCGGTGCAACAAAAGAAGCATTCAGGAAGGAATTCAAAAATAACGGCGTGTGCCATATAATTAGCGCATGCATTCCGGGAAGTTCGAATTTGATGTCAGAATGGGGGCGCACGAAGCCAAGGAAGAGATAGGTGCGGGGACATCTCCAGTTCTTTAGAGTTGGAGAAGGAGGTGAACATTTAAGAGCAAACGATAGGTCGTAATCACGTGCTGAGGTGTACTCTGATAGAGGTTTCTTTTGCATGTATGTATTTTAATCGTTTTTGTTTCCTTTTTAGTGCTTCAATTTTTTCAGGAGTCATTTTCTCGGGTCGGAGGGATGACTGGAGAATCAATTTTGTTGTGCTTCTCTTTTCTCCTTTTTAATGGATATATGTCTCTTTATTGGCAATCTTTCGCTTTCTCTGAAGAGAAGAAGCGACAATGTGCATTGTACTTGGGTTAATTAACAAACTGATAAACGCTAGAAAACTAGAAATGCAAACGTCTTTGATGCTCTCATATCCTTAGTGGGGCCACACATTTGTTAGCGACCTTTTTATTAGAAAATTAGCAACTGCACGCTTTTAATAAACTTTTAGTTTTGGGTTATATGCATGCAACTTGTGATGAAACTAGAATAACTTCTTCACTGTACAACTTTGTCTTATGTAGTTATGTTTGAGACACTTGCTCCGTATTTTCAGCTCATCTAAACAGCTAATTAATTAAGATTTTGCAACATGCATATTTTTAATGAATTCAAAGTGTAGGAGACGACTTGAACTTTTGCCGAATTAAATCAGATTAACGGCAAAATATGGATGACGATATATATGTGCCTAACATTAACACTTGAGAGTAGGTCCGATTGGCATCGGACCTACTCTGGTTCGACGGGTTTAATCACCATTGATTTTCTTTAAGATTCGTGCGGAATGCTTTAAACTTTGTGCGTATCTATTTTAATTTTCGTGCGCACAAATCTTAAATTATATCGGACGGTCATAATGCTCGTTGAACCTAAAAGTAGGTTCGTCGGACCTACTCCGTTCTCTAACATTAATGGGTTAATATTTGCTTGCCTACTGTAAATGACGAGTAATTTTAGAGGTTTTGACCTCACTTCATGCTCAGAAAAGAGCTACGATAAGAGCTTGGACCTCACTGAGTCACTTCATTATTTTTCTTGTATTTGCTTCAGATTTGTGATTTACAATACTGAATCACAAGTCTGATTGAAACATTTTTCACGTTTTCACTTAACGTTGTGTTTCAAACTTTCAATGTAAGTGTTGAGATTGTTATGAAATAAGCATGCACATTCAACACTGGTAGAAGGCGTATCAGAGGAAAGAACAGTTTGCTGCCATTTACTGCGCTCTTATTGAGATGTAGTCTGGTCTAATTTTTCATTTTTTTGTTCATTTTACCTTTTCTTTGATAGACCTTGAGGTGTTATAAATAACTTTTCTTAATTTGAATATATTTGTTGGTGAGAACAAACTCCACCAACCTTCAATAAAAAAGAGCCTCGAGATTGTTGGTCGTGAATTCTGTAATCGACATATTGATATAAAATTATAAATATATATTCTTTCTGTTAACACTTACTATACAATTCGACTTTATTATAGCGTATAACACCTTGTTTGGATGGAGAGTAGAGGAAGGAAGGGGAGGTGAAGAATAAAAGGGAATAGAATGGAATAGAAAGGAAGATTAACATATTTAACTTCTTTGTGTTTGGATGATTAATGAGAAAAAATAAATTTAACTTTCCTTTCCGTCTTATTTCTTGTGGTTGATTAAAATTTAGAAGGTTAATGAGAAATTCGGTGGTTGTTGTAGGTTTGTGATAAAAAACTTGTATGAGAATTATATATGTAAGATATAGAATTGGACATTTGTGTTTTTTGTTCTAAAAATATTTGCAACAAAATTTATTTCCATCCGTTACACCCCAAATCGGGAGGGAAACCGATTCTATTGATTATAATGATACAAGGTTAAACCTTTCACCTCCTGTACCCTTCACCTCCGATATAATTTTGTCAACCAAACACGATTCGACGGAAAGTTTTCTTTTCTTTCCATTCCCTCCCTTCCTCTACTCTCCATCCAAACAATCATACACAATCAAATATGACCGAGATAAGAGACTATCCAATTATACCAAGTTAACAGACTTGAGACTTAATGCCACAGTTCTCATATACTACGATACATCAGAGCTCTCTCTAAATATGAATGAAATGCAAGTTATGGAACATTTTCTTTTTTTCTGAATAATAAGTTATGGAACATTTGAGATGCATGTATACAAATTCCTACACTCCATTCGGCCTCATTGTCTGTAACCTTTTCCCTCTCTATGTTTATAATATTTTCTTTGCTATTTCTCTCTTTCTTGAGATATACCCTTTATCCTATCCAAACAAGGCACTGTAAATGTTACAATCCTCGGTTAATATACCTTGGCAAAGACCATCCAATCCGAAGCCTGCGCCTTCACTATCTGCACTGTTTCGAATAAATAAGAAAAGAATAAAAGAAGAAAAATTATCAAAGTGACAAGATTATATATTCACCTATGTACATAAATGAGAAAATGGGATCATAGAAGAGAAGGTCCAGACTAGGGAAGCCTGTTACAAGCTGTTTTGATCCATCCCATCTGGCCATTCTCATTATCATAGACAACCATCAAATCTTGCAGGGTTATATCTAGGAGATACAAAAGGTGTTAAGAATTATTATATTAGGAGAAAAGAAATGAAGCTTAATGGACAGAAAGAGATAACAGCTCAACGTGATTATAATCAATTTCATAATGAATAATATTACAAAGAAAAACTTTATACCTCCAATAATACTAAAATCCTTCAGCCCAACCTCTGATCCATTGAGAATCCCCAAGCAAGCATTTCCATATTTCTGAAAAGAAATGAAAGGGAAAAGAGAATTGCCAAAAGTAAAACTTGATCAGTAATGCTTTATACTATTCATCACAAATTTTTCGTCAGTAACATAGTTTCAATCTACTTATCTTATAAGAGCAAGAACCTGTCAGCTAATCCAAAGTTAACTCAGGCAATTTAAATCTTACTGTGACAACTAGATAGTTCTCAGGAGGTATCTCCAGGTTAGGCTTTTTGCCATTTACAAAGCTAAGAACCACAGATTTGAAGTACTTCTTGGCATCCGAAATAGACTTGAATGGCTTTTGACCTTTCCAACACAGAGGCAATGATGGGTCATCAGATGCCTCTTTTAATGGTGTGTTGCCTATGTCACTCTTCACCTGTACATTATCAGACATGCAGATTCAAATTTTACCATTCAATTCTCTCATTTAACACAAGCCTATTTTTAGATAACAAATTTACACCAAAAGGAGTACCTTACCACAAATATAAGAAGAGAAACTATGATAAAATATATTAAAAATAAAAAATCAGAACTCGCAACATAAAAAGGCTTCCATTGCTTAATTGAGAGTGTTAAAGGCCAAGAAATAGGTTCTTTTCTACAGTAAAATGAGAGGCTCGTTACAGATTTGTGATGAAATATGACTACTGTTGCAATTTTGAAAAAGCAAAAAAGAAACAATTAGTTAAAATTGAGATATTTTTAGTACCGCAGAAACTAGAGCTTGGTAAGGTTGTGAGGTGAAGTAGGTGTAGGAGCTACCACTGTCAAAAACCACATCCATATGCTTTATGCCAAGAGATTTTCCCCCAAAGTACAAATTTGCGGGTCCTGGTGAGTAATACCTGTAACATTAATTCAAGATTAAGAGAAATTAATTACAATAAAAAAAAGATACATGGTACATTTGGACTTTTGGAGTTAGATCAGTACACCATTCCTCATGGTTCTTTTGCTAAATGGAACAAAAAATGAAATTTCTAGCATGCCAAAGGTTGTCAACTTTAAAACCATACTATTGTTTTCATGTACCAGTATGGCACCAGTGAAGTTGAAAAACAAAAGCATCAACAATAGAAATTTTGTCAACCCATACTACACGAGAACCCAGTCTGCTGAACTCTCACATACATTTTGAAAAAGAAAAAAAAAATTATGCCAATTATACACTGGTCTAAATTATCTTAAAATTTGATTTGATAGGCAAAAATACACAAGCATCCATACAAAAATAAAGTAAAGTAATTAGTTAAAAATAAAGCAATTAGGTATAGTATTTGCTAATAAACTATTTTTTGTGATACATATGTAAAAACATACAGAAAAATAAAATAAAAAATAAGCCTATACAATTAAGAACTTCCAAAAACAAAAACACTGCATTGTTTAATATATTAGAAAATATCTCCACAGAAGTTGCCTCGGTTTCTAACACATTAATAAACTGATATACTGACAACGTAATTCTATATAAAAACTTTTATTTAAAGATAAAGATTCAACTGTGCAATATATAAACAGAATAATAAATACATATGATCTAACTTTCTTAATACATTGTTACAAAATATATGAATTATATATGATCTTTTATGCTTGATTTTGTCGTTGCATCAACTTTAGATGGTGCTAAAGACTTTCGGAAAACACTCATAAGGACCTTTTTTATATAGATAACACATGACTGCTTTTTCAAGTTTAAAAATTTATATACTCACTTATGGGTGCGAGACATTGGAGCCCAGGAGACCTTGGAATAAGGCACTAGATCATCTCCAAAGAAGAGAAAGCCACCACCGTTCCTACCAAGGCAGTGGCCAACCACGTTGCGGGTCACACCTTGATCCTTTAATTGTGACATGATACTCACCTTACCGCCTCCCAGTCCCAAAACCCCATCTGTCAATGCTGGTGCATTTGGATTTAAAAGCTGTTGGTCGTACCCACAACTGAATAAAGAAAATTAGAATCAAGTTCATGTTGACTTCTCTCTTAGATAGCATGTTTGCTGGGATATAAAAAATCTACTTGGTTTCATGTCTGCATAGTTTACTGTAGTCGGATGCACCGGATAACATTTTTAACATGCTCACATCCTTCACTAAATGCTTGCAGACACAGTGAACCCATTAAACCAAAATGACAAAAGAATCTTTCCATTGAGGAAACAAAATTCTCTTTTGTAATGTTTCTCAAACTTTTGAGCCTCAACCTACCTCTACTGATCTAAATTGCATACAACCTAGTCTCTCAGAATTGAACTAGAAGTGAGCTCACTAGGAAGAGGGGCATAACTAGGTCCATTTAACAGAACATCTATGTTTATCATCTAGCCTAACTGTTGGAAGTCATATACAAATAGCAACAGGAATTCTGGCTGCCAGCAGCAAAATGCGCAAACTGTTGTATGATGGCATAGCATGCAATAAAAAAAATACAAACCCAAAGGCGAGAGTAGGTCTAACAGTGGACGAGTTGGCGAGACGAAGGCTAAAAGCATCGGATACAAGTACACCAAGAGAGGAACCCTGATCGGCGTACTGCACCTCATAGTCACATTGTGATGTTTCACACTCGCTCAACGCAGAACATATAGGGTCGCTGCATGGGACCAGCTTTTGCTTTGTCGGCCGGTACAATGGGTGTGGCACCTGTTGTTAGGTTCATAAATGTTAGATTAAAGATTGAGGAAAAATAATTTCCATGACCTGTTTAGGATCCCAAATTATCTTCTGCAAATGGGATTATAATTGTGATATTAGACAACATCAACATTATTAATAAGGGTTGCTACTAATGCTTGATCTCAGCCATTCATTTTGACTTGAACATCCAAATTTAGGGGACACTTTAGATTGTTCCGAATGTTCTTTCCCATACAATGGATGAGGAGACAAAGATAGTTACTGTACTGCATATAATGAACCTTTTCCCAATTAACAGTGAAATGATACTCAGTTTCTCTCAAATGTCACTGGTACATATCTAAGATATGATAAATGCACCAAATTAACAGGATCAGTTATTTGAGAGTCCTACTTACCTTCAGAGACGGTCTATTATTCAAATAAGACATGATAATCATTTTCAAAATTCTGAAATTTCATCTCTTACTATTTTACTGCATAGATCCTAATGAAGATTCAGGTTGCTCTTTGAACACCAATACATTCAATTTGCAGCCTAAATATTATTTCGAAGAGTAATATAGTACTTGACCAATTTATGGTAAGAATTAGAAATCAGTAACAGTTAGATTGAGAAAGAGATAAAAACTTCAAAGACATAATTTCCATTTGATGTCATACTCAAACCATGTTGGTGCTTATACAAACCAGGTAGTACTAGCATAATCCAATCATATAAGCAAGAATATATCTTCCCTTCTACAGGAAAATCAATCAATTTCTATAGCTGAGTCTACTATTCAAAAAAGGAAAGGAAAACAGAGAGGAAAAAGATGTTAGTTTAGGGAACTTATGTAATGAGGACAAAACTGTAATTAATTTCAGGCACAGCATTTTGTAACTAATTTCAGGTCTTAAAAATACCTTAGAGCAACTGACACAAGGAGCATCACACTGTAGCCAAGTAAGGTCACTGCCCGTGTCCACATCTAGATAGTACGGCTTCGCTGGGTTCCCAATATTCATTGTCACATAATACATCCTGTATAGATTCAATGTTTGCGTTAGGTTCTCGATTAGTTGGATAAATTTCATATTTCATTAGCATTCTCATATAGCTCACAAGCATGCCGCTACAAAGATAAATCCTTACAGACAGATAAAAGGGTGCTTTGATGCATAATAAGAGGTGCTTATGCAACACATTTGGCAAAGAAGGTCCCAGTTGAAATTCGAGACAACAAAGGGTTCTTTTTATAAATTGAAAAAGGCACATTTGAAAGGCGATTTTTTTTAATCTTTTTTAGTAAAAAAATAGCGACTATGATAGCTGAGTTGGATTGATAAATTGAATACTGAAACTAACTTGATTAACAAAATACTATTTTCATGATTCAAGACGTTTCTCCACTTTACCCGAACCTCAATGATTAATTCAATAAAAACCTCAATGTACTGCGGTTTTATATACCAGATGTGCATTCCGCTAACAAGATATATACTTCTCTTAAAAAAGGTTTTGAGAAAATGAGACTTGATTTGTTATCTCAGATTACAGCATAATTAAGGATGATTAAATTAAGCTGAGTGGTTAAGGGAATAGCATCAGAAAGACTAGCTGGATTTTGGCTCACCCGTTAGGATAAACGTCACCGGAAAGGGGAAAAACGGCGGAGGAACCGCCACGTGACGACGCCTCAGCCTTGGATTGGGATTTGGACTTCTTGTACAGCGAGGATGCGGCCGCGTCGGAAACGGACGGCGCAGCGCCGATTAGAATAAGCAATCCGAGAAGTAGATGGAGTATTTGCTGAGGCTTCGCCATTATAATATGTAAAGAGAGAGAGAGAGGAAGATAAAAGACAGAAATGGGGATTAATTCAACTTGACTGTTTGAGTAAGGTGGGTGCCTTTTATAGAGAAGAGAAAATACTAGGAAGTTCCTCTTTTTTGTGGAGTCGTTTGTGTTTTCTTTTGGTAACTTATTGCAGGAGCCAGGAGGTTCAATTTGGAAAGAGGTATGTTTGTGGTCAAACCCCCTGTTTTCTTTATTATTTTAAGTGCTATGACATAGCCGATAAGCCGAGTAAGTAACCATATAGTAACGGTAAAATCCAAAATCTTTTGGAAGATTTGGATTTATAACGTTACTGTACAGTAATATACCAGGAGTCCAAGACCAAATGCTGTGGTACTGCTGCCCCCGATGTGGGACCCACCAGAAGTTGTAATTGTAATCAACGGGAACAGCTTGGGTCCGATGGGTTTAGGGACCGTCCGATCCATCTTAAGATTCGTGCGCACTAATTTTAAAGCAGATCGGATGGTCATCAAACCCATCGAACTCACTTTGAGTCCGATGGGCATCGGACCCAAGCTGCTCCCGTAATCAACTGCTTTCCTCTTGAACCCAGGGAGGAGAGTACATCTTGTGGGCCACGCTTGCAGAGAGATTGCGTTTCCCTCGGGATTACTTCCGGTCTTTCAAGTGAAACCGCGTAACGACACCTTCAAAAAAAAAAAAAAAAAAAAACCGGGTAACGACGTTAATAAAAGTGTGGGTCCCACTTCAGTTTGATCTTTTGTCTGTTTATTTTAGTTCATTTTCCCCAAGAAAAAAAAGGTAACTTTCCGAGTCCCTTTCCGAACGGCTCCCTATTTTGGAAGAATTGAGATCCTCTCCGCTACCGTAATAGAGAATCTTTTAGAATTACTGAATCTGGACCGTTCTTTTTAACTTGCACAAATCTCATAACCCAATAATACTGCCTCTGCGCTAGCCCGAATCTCAAAGCAGCTGGGAAATCTTTTACAATATTGGAGAGGATACTTGTCCATATTGGAAGAATTCAGATCCAGTGCACTCGCTGACTGAGTATAATGAGATCCGAGCGGCCAGTTTTAATTTGGCACGAATCTCAAAATAGACCTTTTCTGTATAAATAAGCACCGAATTCTAATTGCTTGGCTGGGAGCGCATTCTACTGTGTGCGGTACATGAGAGGATACAGATTAATTTTGAAAAGTCTTTGAGTGGTGTAAAGACTTTGACAATGCAGTTTTGGTTTCATATTATGAACAATGTTTTTAAATTTTATAGTCTGTGTGTTGTGTTGAATGAAATTAAAATTGTATTGTTAAAATCTTTATCTTTTATGTTTGGAGTAAAGATTTTAACATAATAGTTTTCATTTCATGTAGCACACAAATTATATGTAGTGTTATTTTGATTTTATAATTTGTATTAGTCTGTGTATTGTATGAAGTCAAAATTATTCTGTTAAAATCTTTATTCATCTATTTGTGCATCTACTGTTGGCCTTATAAAATTACAACACTAAATCACAGTTGTTTTGATAATCTAACCAAAGCCTAAAGGGCTTGAAATCAAAAGGAAAAAAGATAATCTGGCAAAAAACTATTAAAAAGTGAATAATCTATGTAAGAAGTGTAATATTAAAAATAGTAGGAGATAACATCTACAAGATTAATTCAAACCAACGCAAATTAAAATTCTACAAGATTTCTATAATATTATAATTAAAATTGTATTTAATTTGCAAGGTGAATTGCAAGATGTAAAAAAAAAAATATTAAAATTGAAGGGGTCTAACAAGTTCTTAATTCGAACAGCGTTGTATATTTCGATTCTTCATCAATTATTTAAAAAACCGCACGTCAAAAATATGATATCATGTTCTTAATTCACGTGCCTTTTCATGACTGTGATTTTTTAAGAATTAAGAGTGAGTCTATGCTACTATGCATAGCACGGATTGGTCCGTACTAGAGATTAATATTTTCGTTTTCAAAATTCTAATGGTCGATTCGAACCATTCAACATGATTTTCATATGAGAATATACTTGTGGGCTAAATTTTCTATTTTTTAGAATTTTTTTACTATTTTTTTAGATAGGTAGAAAATCACTGTTTTTGGATGGTCCAGAATTTTCAGATCAAGTGATTTTCTACCTATCTTACAATATAGTAAAAAAATTCGAAAAAAATATAAAATTTAGTCTGCAAGTACATATTCATGTGGGTATCACATTGAACGGTTCAGATTGACCATTAGAATTTTCAAAATGAAAATATAACTCTGTAGTACGGACTAATTCATTCTATGCATAGTACCATAGACTCACTCAACATGTAAATATAATACAGTACAAAAATATATGTTCCGGAGTCTCATTTTCAAAATTTGACCTTGAAATTTTAGAAATTATTCCGGGGTAATTTCATAAACCATCTTCGTTTTGCAATAAACTGTGAGTTAAGTTTTGTCTGTCTATTTTTTATCCTACAAGCAATTATTTTTTATCCTACACATGAACTTCAAGCATAAGTCAGCTAATGTATTACAACAAATTATTAATTTAAAATTTTTCTATGAGCACTAAATGCTATTAGTTTACAACTAGGTAAGGCATAAAGACCCCTTTATTCCAAGCCTTTGCTTCCTTCTTGATTGATTCTAAACTTTGTCATTAGCATAAAATTGTGCATAAAGGCAATGAGACATTAAAGGGAGTATAATAATATACTTTGTTGTGGATCGCTGCTAACTTTGTTTACTTTGCAGGGTTGGTTATTAATATTCTTTACTAAACCAATAAGGTTTATAAGTTACTTTAATACATTACCTTTTAACTTTTTTTTACCGCTTAACTTTATACATTAATTATTGAGCGGACCAAATGAGATCAATCTGACCTTAATCAATGAGCGTACCAAATTAAAAAGAATCCAATATAATTTCCAACTAAAGCTAGAAGAAAAATCATTAACAAATAATTGGCAAACAATATGTTGATTTAAAAATAATTAATTTTAACATTTTTTTTTATTTTCTACCGATTGAACTAAACAAAAGCCAGACGCTATCAACAGTAGCGTCTGCGCAAAGATAAAAATTTGGACACTTTGAAATAAAACATGCATTTGAACAAATTCCCGGTACTAGACTTGTGCTCACCAAGAAAGTGTGGTGAGCTTAACTTTAAAAAATTATTGAATTAGCTTCAAACGATGAATCTTAACCGTTGAAACTAGTCTACTTCATGAGTAATGATGATGTACATGCAAAATTTTCAAATTTTCAAATTCATTAAGTATAAAGTCAAGAGGTAAAAAAAATGAACTTTTTATATGTTATTTTAAGCATTCATTTTTCATCATTTTTTTTTATTGATTGACTTGTAGAAATTTTTAAAATTTTACATGTACACGCAGCACTTACGAAGTAGATTGATTTCAACGGTTTGAATTTGTCATTTGAAACCAATCCAATAATTTTTTTAAGTTGTGCTCATCAAACTCTCTTGATGAGCACAAAATAAACTAGCTTTGCCCTAAGACAAATATATCATATAAGGGGTGAATCCCTATATATTGAATGTGGTCAATTGATCTCTATTCTTTTTCAAAATTTCGATGGTTATACAAAAAAAAAATGTAGTTTAGAGTAAAATGTTATGAGTGTTATAATATGAGTAGAACTTGGGTGTTTTTAAATTCACCTAGTCCCTTTGTCAACTTAGTTCTAAAACATATCATATTGGCTTCAAATAACAAATCCAAACGATTGAAACCGATCTACCTTACGAGTGATGCGTCTATATGCAAAAAAAAAAAAAAATTCAAATTAATTTTATAAAGTCAAGCGGTCATAAAATATTCAAAAAATAAATACACTAAAAGTAATTTATAAACCTTCTAATTTTGACCACTTGACTTTATACTAAATTAATTTAAAATTTTAAAATTTTCACATGTAAACGCCTCACTCGTAAGATAGATCAGTTTCAATAGTTTGAATTTGTCATTTGAAGTCAATCAGATAAATTTTAGAGCTAAGTTCATATAGAGACTTAGTAAACTTAAGAACACCCTAGTTCTACTCTCGTAAAATTGACCCCTTGAAAATTTTATATGATTGACCTCCCAACATATTTTTAACCCTCGTAACTTAAAAGTCTGATTTCATCTCTAATCATACAAGTGACTACCAAAGCTGACATATACCAGATATATGACTGAGAAAACATAAGCTTAGTGATTCAAGGTTGATTACGATAGTGGCGATGGTGATCAAGTAAATATACAGCATAAAAGCCTGAGAGATTTGAATTTTATCTGAGATTTTGCAAGAAGAATCTGCTATATGTCTTTCATACTGACATTATAGTGCAACCCCTCTTTTAACAACACAAAAGAAAGGCAGCACAGTCAGCACCGCCACTCCACTGGCAGCGCTGGTACAACTCGACACATTAAACACTACTTTCAATTTAGTTACACGCACCCAACTCTCTAAGCACCTGTACAAAATGTATAGTACTCAACACTCTTTTCAACCATCAGAGTATGAGAAGCCAATACTCACTCAACCCTTTAACCATGTCTAAAAATGTTTTAGAATTTTTTTTAAGTAAATTTTGCTAGAATGTACTCCCTGAAGTTCTATTTGACCACACGATCTCTATCTCAAGAGTTCTCGAGCTATCCTTGCCACCATCATGACTAAGGCTGAACAGACCACTATATATCCCTTCGGTCAAAACTTTATCGATTTGGATAGTTACTCTCCCTAGTGTAGGCTGCAAGTCAGTGAAAATAGCCATGTCAGAGTAATGATACATAGCCAAAATCATCAAAAGAAATAACGAGAGATGTTGATGAGAAAAAATTAATGCCAGCATCACCAAAACTTCCTTCAGGTCAATGTCTGTATACCTTATTAAAGGAAGGTTTGCAAATTAATTGGACCAAGAAGGGAACGATGCAAGAAAGAAAATAAAGACTAGGAATATTATTGCATGGTGAAAAAATAAACCTTTCCAAAAGTACTCTTGCTCTTGCAAATAATGTAAAGTTTCTGCCCTTTGGGGGGTATGTCAAATGCCCAAGTGAAGGCCTCCTTCCATTCAGGGTTTGAACAGTGATTCACCACCTACATATAAGAATATATAATACTAATCAATCCATTCATCTTTAAGATATTAGTTCTGCAATTATACCAAAATATTTTTAAATCCTTAAAAATTATGTCCTGCATTTTTCATATTAATGTCTAAAAACTGGAAGTTATGCTCTAAGCCTCTACTTAAAAAACAACACTGAAGCATACACGAAACAAGCCAAGTACATCACAGATCACAGCATTGTGTCCCAAGTCTGTATTTCTTTACCAACATGGTCAAATTAATGAAGAACTTATCAGGGACTGTAAGGTATTTTTTTCCAAGATTTAATACCTCTTATCAGTCTCAAGTCTGGTATTATTCACAAACACCCAAATAATGTTGCATATGATTTGGGAAAAGAAAAAAGATAATCCTTTGGGAGGACCTACCCGTGTCTCCTTCGGGGGGCCATTTCCAATCTTCAGGCAACAAAACGCATTTGTGCTCGCCATAGTCTGTTTCAAATTATTGCCCCTTTTGACAGTCACAGTAAGACACCCCGGCAAGCAATGCAATAGACTATCAACTCTCTCATGAAAACATGGGGGACAATTCTTGATCATCAATTGGAGATCCGGTATCGCCTCAGCAGCAATTAATGCTTGTGCTTTGGCTATGTCTTCACCAGTCTGAGGCCAAGAATCCTTTAAGAGGCAGAGAGTGTCAAGCACAGCTTCTTGGGCTGGTTCAGATCCAGACTTCAGCGCAACAACCAGGTGGGGAATGCAAAGCGTGGCCGCCTCTGACATGCGCAGCTTCTTGAAGTTGGCAAAGATTGTATAGATTGTCCGGAGCACCTCTTCATTGATTGTTGATGTCGAGAGAAATTCTTTCTCTAGTGCAGCTGGAGAAATATGAAGTTGTGAACAAGTTGATAGTTGATAATCTCAAATTAGATGGATTATCCCCGTGACAGTTATTAGGGACCATAATATAGTATATGATACAAACAAACTTTATGTCACTTGTTCCATTATTATCCCCTTTCTCTCATTTGACCTTATAAATGTGTATATTTATAATGTTGACATGATGAAGTAAAAAACATTATTCAAAAAGAAAGAGCATCTCTTTCCATGGAAAAATATAATAGAACGTTTCACAACTTGCAATTTCATTTTGCTTAAAAATTGATTTCCAAGAGGTAATTTTTTTACAAGAATAATAAATTTAGAATTTCAACAGTGTGAGCTCACTAACCTGAAAAAAGGGTTAAGCACTTGAGCTATTCCCTAACATTCAGTAAGACTAGTTCTCTTTTAGTATATTTTTTATTTAAAACTGACTTCTTGGCACCCAATGTAATCAGAAAAAAAATAAGGGCACAAAAATAATCATTACCATTGAAAATATCATCTTTCTCAAGGGCATATGCAAAAATAAACCCACAAAAATAGCCAGACACTTACCAGTAAGAGACCTGATGAGCTCATTTGAAACATACTCCTGAAGCGTATGGTTTGCAAATAGATACTTGATCAGCGATGCGGCCTGAGCTGCCACCTCAGCACTTGGGTGCAACAACAGCTCCTGCACAACTAGAACCCCACCTGAATCAGCCACCGCACGCCGATTTGTTCTGCTATTCATCACCAGGTTCTGCAACGCACAGATTGCCACAGTTGTCATGTCCTCGTTCGGTTGGTCCTCCAGCACGCTTACCAAAGCACGACATGCAGAGACCGAGTCCCTTGATCTGGCTAGGGCATCATGCTGGAAAAGGTCACCTAGGGAAAGGGTTACCAGGAGCTTTGCTGGTTGACATCTGGTAAGTGGGTCAAGCAGATACTGGGCAAGTGGCCCAATGACAGACTTTGCAACCCTCTTTTCACGCACTTTGACATTGTTAAATAATGCCTCTAGCAACCTAGCGGCAGCTTCTTCACACTGGTGCGACTTTAACAACTCCAAAAGTGCTTCTACAGCTCCAGCCTGAGCTATTGACACAGCACTGCTGGTGCTATTCTTCTGTTGAACTAACAAAGCATTGAGAGCCACAGTAACCGTAGTTTCTACACTAGAAGTTAACAGTCTAACGAGGACCAACATGGAAATTTTCACATAGTGGTCAGTACTGGACCTTAAAACATTAGACAGTACCAAAGCAGCCGACTCCCACAGCTCCAGGCTAGGCAATGGATCATCTTGCACGATAACTTTTGAAAGTTCAAAAATGCCCCCGGCATCAGCGACAGCCTTAGGCCAGGTCACGGAGATGCTCTCAAGAGCTCTGATCGCTGTTTGCTGTAGGCTTATTATACCAATCCCTGCCAACCGCACGAGTGGGACCACAGCATTTAGTGTGGTGATATCGATCTTGAAATGCTCCTGTTCTAGGAGGTGCATGAGAACTTCTGTGCCAAGCTGTTGTATGGCTGGAGACGGTGACTCGAGGAAAATGAGTAGAGGCTCAATCACTTGACTTGGGGTCAACTTCAAATTTTTTAAACTCTGCGGTTTTTCAAGAATATTTATGAGAGCTTGTAAGGCACTGTGTTGACCCCACACAGTGAAATCAGGCCGCTGCAAGACCAGAAAAAGGGGCTCCACCATTCGTGCTGCGGCTGAGCTTCTTGCAATGCCACTATTGTTGGTCAAGATGCGAAATAACTCGACCATCAATGAACTGACGGTAGCTGGTGCTTCAAGAATCATGTCAAGTGAACTATCTATCACCCCAGAATTAATCATCTCTATCTTACAATTAGGCCGGTCTTTTCCCAATTTAATAAGCGCACTTAAACTGGACTCTGCTAGCTCAAAATTCTCTGGTGATACATATCGTACCAGAGTATCAACCAAATCGTTTGAAGCAACCACGTTTGCATTGTCTTCGTTTTCTAATAACAGATTGAGAGCACTGACGGCAGGGCCCATGGCTGAACCGGACCCCAACATGACAAGTTGTGTCAAAGGCCGTATGCACTCCAAAGAAGTGGGACGGTCCCGTACAAAAGGGTTCTGAAACAAGATGCAGCAGAGTTGGGCAGCATCATTTTTAAGCTCAAGTGAGGAGCTGAATGAGAGGATCTTACAGAGGCTGTCAAGTGGGTCCCCTTCTACCTCAGTCAAAGCTGAAGCCTTTGGGAGGTTTCCGGTTGTTAGTTTGATAAGGGCCGACAGGGAAGCTTGTTGCTCCCTTTCATTTCCTGCATTCAGCATGTCAACCAAAGGTTGGATTGCTTGTCTTGCAATCTCAGTGTCTCTCAAACTCTCAGATTGAAACAATTCCTTCAGAGCTCTTGCGGCAACAAGCCGAGAATTTCTTGACCCAAACCTTAAAACAGCTAGCAACTGGTTCAATGTGCTTAGAGAAGATTCATGGTGGAGTAATTCGGAGTTTGTATATAAAATTGCTAGTAAGTTGGTTATAGCAGTCTCAGTTTTATCTTGCGGGCTTAGAGAGAGGTACTTGGTTAAGGCATCGATGGCACCTGACTCTGCAATGGTTATTTTGTTCATGTCACTAGCCTCTGCCAGACGTGTCAGAAGCTCAAGCGCGATTAATGGTGCACCAGGTCTATCTGCCATTGGTCTCAGAAGGTCAACCAGGAAATGCATTGACTTCCGTGCGATTGCACCTGTCACCACTTCCTCCAGTTCGAATATTCTTTTCATTATGGCATAACTTGGATCAGCTGGTAACATAAATTCTTCACACAAGGCAGTTAAGTTGGACTCTGTGTACCCAATTAGAGTTATCAGGCTGGGAATTGCACCGGAATTCGCAACTGAGAGTTGGGTTTCTTTGTCTCCAGTTTGGACAAGACTGGAGAGTACTTGGGCTGAGAAGAATCGGTCAGCTAATTCTTCAGATTTGAGTACAGAGACGAGAGAAGGTACCATTCGTGTGAATGATGAGGATTGAATGACAGTTTGATCCTTAAATAATACTGACAAGAGAAGTGCACTTTTCCATAAACCGTCAAATTCTCCATATTCTGCCTGTAGAAAATAATCATAACTTATGTCAAGTAATAAAAGAAATATTTTGTGTGAAAAGGGATTTTTGTAGATCAAGGCAAGAGGCAAACCTGTACAATTATGTGTGGACAAAATTATGCAAATCTCGGATTTTAGGTACATGGCTTTGTTGTCTTTTCCTTTTTCTACATTATTTTTATCTGATTGGTTTCACTTGAGTTTTATTTTAATTAAATAATCCATTTGAGCTTGCAAAGAGTCAACACAAATAATGACATGAAATAACTGAAGCACAAGTACCTGATGATCGGTGGTGTAGTTTGAAAGTTGATCAGAGATAACCTCTATACCACCAGCCTCCATGACAGTAATCCTACACTCTGCACAAGCTGAACAAAGATACAGCAACAACCAGTTGGCAACAGTGCCTCCCAAAACCCTAGCTGGGTCAGGTCCCACATATTCTTCATCCCTTTCTGGATAACTCCTTGGATTCCACAACTCAATTTGTAATGAACTAGCACTAAAATCACGCCTCATCATATCTACCAATGAACCAACAAGCTTTTCTGATAGTTCTGATGAGTAGAGCACTCTTACTGACTCATCTCTTCTCTCTCTGATAGCACATGTCAGAAGCCCAGATCCACCTATCCTTACCTCTAAACTTGGTGAGTTGACTACTCTCTTAGCAAGAGATAGCACGCAGCCTTGGACTTGACCCAAGTACTGACCAACCAAACTAGCTTGCTCCTGACAAACCCTTGAAAGAATCTCAATTGCCTTATCTTGTGTATTTGGGGAACCCAAATCCAAACATTTCACTAAAGTCAACAGCCCTTCAGGCATGTCAGCAATAGCAGCCCACACAGGTTTCCCAAAATTGACACTCTCCTTGGCTCTAACCATGATAGAAAGGACAGCTAGGGCATCCAAGCAGGTGGCAGTCCCCATGTCCACCTCAATGAGCCAATCTACCAATAAATGCACCACAAACTGGCATTGGCTGTAATCGGTAAACACATTGCAAAGAGGGAAGTGATTTAGTAGCTGGTACAGACACCTGGCTGCACTTTTCTTTCCTTCTGAGCTTCCTTCTTTGAGCACGCTTTTTAAAGCAGGAACAATATCCTGGTCAAGTGTCTCTTGTGCTATATTGGGGTCAGATAGGAGGTTAGCCAATGCAGTTATTGCTGTTTCTGCTGACTCCATAGATGCAGCTTTGGCCATTCTGATAAGAGGTATCACATCGCCTTTCTCAAGGTAGGGATTTCTCGAACCAGCATTAGTCACCCAAGAAAAAGCCCCCAGTGCTCTTGCTGATTGAGTTGCTGTGCCACGGGCACTGCTTGTCAGAAGTTTCATGCATGGGTTCACAACCTCATCTGTTGCCAGGCTATCGCAAATATCAGGCCTACTGCTGAAAAGATCTGCTAAGACCGAAGCAGCATGCTCTTGCATTTCTTCATCAGATGAATTTAATACTTGTATTAGTGACCTTAATCCTTTATTTGCTGTGGACCCATCATGCACCAAATCATTGTGGGAAGCCATCATAAGCACATGACCTAAAACTGTTATCGCCTGACATTTTGACCCGACCAACTCACTTGAAAGAAGAACCAACAACTGGTTTATTATGGTGGGGTCTGCTTGCCGGATTAATTTTTTGAGTGCTTTAGCTGATGCTTCTTGCCCCTTGGACCCACCACTTTTTAAAAGCCACAACAATGACGAAATTGCCCCTGCACTTTCTACACATGCACGGATGTCGTCAGAGTGACAGCACAAATTCCAGAGCACATGCGCAGCATCTTCCCTTGCTTTGTTGGACCCAGTCTCCAGTAGCTGCACCAATGGGGGTATTCCTCCAGCAGCTGTTATGGCCCACTTGCTCTCATCTATTTCATCTGTCAGAATTGCCAGAAGTGAAACTGCATATTCCTGCTGCTGTTCACTTGAGAGACCAAGTAAAGAAATTAGCAATTGTACACCTTCTCTGTTTCCTAAAGCCTCCCACAGCATGACACGATCGCAACATAGCCCCGTCAAACAGGGGATTAAATGCTCTTGGATTTCAACAGAGGCAATGGTTATCAAGCCAATTAAAACCCTCTTGGCAACTGCATTGCTGATTCTATTGCAGAGATAGCTATTATTAAATAGACTTGCCAATGCTTCCAGTACCCGGTCTTGAACCAGCTTCTTATCCCCAGGTTTCAGCAATGCTATCAAATTAGTTTCAATTTCAACAGGATCAAACACCTTCTCCTCCTCATCTTCAACAAAAACCATCAAGGCATAGGCAAGTGCACCCAATACATCGGGAAGCGGCACCGGTAAATTACAAGTCTTTGATACTTCGACTAGGTAAAATATCATAGAAGTCATGCCACCACATATATTCGACAAGGCGCAGACTGAATGACTTTGCAAGGAGCGGCAAGACTCACTGCCTTGCATGCACTCTTTGGAAGGGGCGATAATGGATCCAATCAAAACAGGTAGCCCGCCCGCATCTACCACCGCCTTCTTAGCGACAGTAGATTTCGAAGAGAGAACTTCCAAAGCATCAGCAGCACTTGCGCGAGCTGAGATATCATTCTCTTGCCCCAAGAGACGAATTAGGGCTCTGACCGCACCGGCATCAATTACCTTTGGTACGCTATCCCCAAATGCTGATACCAGTCTAGCCAATAAGGAGGCAGAGTTTGACTGAGCAGTTGGGTTTCCAGATGAAAGAAGATTTGTAATTATCTCAACCCCACCAGCCTCTAGTGTAGCCAGCCAATACCTATCCTTGTCCCGGCAGAGATTTCTCAATGCACCAGTCAAATAGCCCTCAACTTCCCTCTCCTGCCTGGTTTTACTGCTGAGCTGGGCCCACAGAGTGGGGACCACCCCTTCAGTCACAAATATCTTCATGCCAATGTGGTCATCTGACAAGCTTCCAGATGAGACCTCAAAAATGGCCTCCGCAGCCACCTTTCGCCCCTCTACTGAGTCGGACTTCAACATTGCAAGTAGTGGAGGTACGCAGCCACCAAGAAGTACTCTTACTCGCATGTCCTCTTCCTTGCAGATTGCACTCAGCAAAGATGCAACATTAAATTTGGCAGGTGGGGGCCCATTTCGCAAAATGGATATGATAAGAGGCATGGCTTGTGCGTGGGTCCCAATGAGAATGCGTGCCTCTTTTTTCTCCCTCGCAAGGGAAAGTAGGTTGGAGGTGAGCTGTTCTCTCCCAAGTGGGGACGACATGCTGATGTGGAGCTGCTCAAGGGTGCGGGCCACGGTGGACACGGTGCTTGCTGGGTCATCCAAATCAGCGAGCCCATTGGTTTCCCTGATTTGGCAATTAATAAGATTTTAATAAATGACAGAGAAATATATGACAATAATCAAATTCACAGTTGTCACTGAGCAATGCTGAACTGCTCCCAGCATCGTTTCCTATTTCACATAAAAGGAACATCTTGATCTATAAATACCCAGATTTTGCACCTCTTTTCAGCCCAATGAAACTTTCTTTCATCTGCTTAGAATTTCTGCCCATGCTTTGGTCAATTTCTATAGCAGTTGCTATTAATCCTATAGAAAGAGTTTCTCTCAATATATAATAGGAGCTGGAAGCCTGGAATACAGAACCTGAAGATCACTAGAAGCATCTTGCTCTATTTGTCCAATCAATATAATTTAAATTAATATCTAAACCCAAACCTGGGAACAAGACACAAAGAATATAGTTACTAAAATTAATAAATCTACCTTGATTGACCCGATGAAGAAGAAGGCATGGGCGAATTGGGTTCACGACCATCGGAGGAGGAATATTGTGCCATATTTATAATTTTTGTCTATTATCATCACCCTTAAATGCAAATCTTCAGGAGAACCTAAGGAAAAGCATTGAAAGACAAAATTAAAAGATTTCTAATGAAAGTTGGTTTCCTCACAAATTTAGAAGTCAGCATTCTTTTATTCTATGTAAGCCGCAATATCACATACATTTGCACAAAAGAACACACTGACTTGGTCGCACAAAAGTCAGTTTCCTCGCCAAGTTAAAAGCTAGCAACTTGGCATTTTTTCATGTTTTTATTTTTATTAAGAAAAAAACTACAATCAGGGGCGGATCCCCATGAAATTGATGGCAGTCAGGTGACCCCACTGAGTTTAAATGAACCCTTTAAAACAGCACGTGTTTGTAAAGTCATACGACATTAAAATTTTCTAAATTGGCTACTAGCCAAAAGTCTTGGCTTCATCACTAGCCGCAACTACATGCATGCACACAAAATAACACCCTGACATGGGCACAGATACCAGGCTCAAAGAAGTACAGTCCACAGCTATGAGGGTCCCACCAAGTCATGCAGTATGGTCTCGTATGCTTTTATTATTACTTTAAATTTCTTCCCGCGTAAAAGGTCCGCAAATATAAACCCATTTTTCCCGCGCAATACAGAATTTAAACCAAACATCTCCAACAACCACTTTGCATAGTTCATACGAACCAATTTGAGAAATTATAGTTTTCCCACGCCAGACAGATTAAACTGATTACCAGTTTATTAGTATTCTGCCTTTTCTCGATAAAAATGGACTTTCCTTCACGTTCATTCTTTTGGGTCTCATAAACTTGAAATTGGTTGTATCAATAAACATACTATCATATGTTTCCCTAAAATAATAGTTCAAATGCAATAATATCGTTTTATACTTGCTATTTATCTTTTCTCTTACCAGAATCCAAACCGCTACCAAAAGTTTCCTTTTGATATCGTTTCAAACAACCTAGGAAAGACATAGAAGAAAGTACAAATTAGCAAATAATCATAATTTTGACTGCTGAGAGCCTGAGAGTTTATATAACGAGACCTCATACCTATTCTTTTACTAAATTTTTGGTAATCTTAGAATATCCAGTTATTATGATTAAACTTTTATAAGAAGAGAATTTTAAAGATTCAGTTTTGTAGACCACGAAGTTCTACAAATTCAAACTAATAAGTCGCATAGCTAAAAATTAACAGTTGAAATTCAGTAAAAAGGAGAGATAGAGAGAGAATCTTTACAGCTCTGAGGTCTATCAAAAGCAAAACCTGAAACTGGACCTCCCTTCTTCCAAAGGAAGCTCAGAAAAGAGGAATCCCCTTTTACAAGAGGATCAAAGAGGAAAACAAAAACACTTTGGATCTCTTGGATAAACAACCGAAAATTACCTTAGATCTCAGAAACGTCTACTATCCTCTGCACAGCCACTGATTAAACCCCAGTAAACAGTTACATTTGGCACGGAGATGATGAATTTGCATAAAAAAAAAAGGAGTAATAGTGTACCTCGGTGAGAATTAGCGTCGCATAACTTTCATGCGTTTTTGAGCGTTACTAAACGGTAGCTGTCCCTAACAAAGCTTCTTAACTTGTCCTCTTCCCAAATTAAAGTCTCTTACACACCTACGTTTCTCTGTACACAACTGTCCCTCTCTTCTCTCTATAGTGAGATCCGAAAATGGCGTCGATCCACAACGGAACCAGAGAGACAGAGACTGCTGTCAAAAGGTTCAGTCACTGAGTCACTGTCCTTAATGCATTGGCAGAAAAAGCCATTTTTATCCGTCATTTCGTATTTGTTTTCTCTTATGCCAGGTGATACGAATTCAGATCTTCCCCGGTACTGTAATAGGGAATCTTTTACAATTACTTGATCTGGACCGTTCTTTTTAACTTGGCACGAGTCTCAAAGCCCACTAATACTGCCCCCTCTGTTAGCCCGAATCCCAAAGCAGTTGGGAGTTAATCTCAAACCGTAAAGTGAATGGAATCTTTTACAGTAATGGAGAGGATATTTGTCCAGGCGATACGGTGTACGGGTCCCTTGGGTAATGGAAGATCCCAATATTTAGAAACTGGAGACGTACAAACTGCAGGAATTTCATAATACAAGACAAGCGAAATATATAACGATAATTAATTAAGATGTTGTACTAAAAACGGATCGGCAATTGACCCACTTGTCAGTGATAATGGTTCTCTAAGAATCATGTTCGCGGAACAATCAACCATCTCAAAAAGGACGGGACTCGTTCCATGGTTTTTTAAATGCATCTGGTTCAAAAGTCATATGAAACATTAAAAAATATTTGAGGGTTTTACTTGTACGTGATATAAGTCTAGTGTATGATGCGCGTTATGATCCAGGTGTATTTGATTCTTTGTAAGCAAAATATAATCCTGTAGTTGACTGTTCAAACGGAAACGTGCAGATTTGGCTATTTGAAATAGGAGAACAGCTTGGGTCCGATGGATTTAGGACCGTCCGATTCACAAGATTCGTGCACACGAATTTTAAAGTATATGCAAAAGTTGCGGCGCGAATTTTAAAGCAGATTGGACGGTGATCGAATTCATTGAACTCACTTTGAGTCCATCGGACCCAAATTGGTTCCTTGAAATAGGGATACGACTCTGGTGTTATTCTAATGGAAAAAGCAGGGTCATGCTTTTCCGATTCCAATCATCAAATTCATTGAAAGTTGTGCATGAAAAAAGTTTATTTATCGAGATACGCGAATGAAAAATTTTGAATGGTTAGATCGGAAAAGCAGGATCCTGCTTTTCTATTAAAATAACAGCAGAGTTCATTACGGTCAGTTCCCATAAAAAAAATAAAAGTAAAAGAGCCCTGTATGGCTGTATTTTTTTTTTTTTTAGGAATATACTTTATATTTTTTATTAGAAAACCATGCTCTTTACAATGTTATAGTGAGAGAGCAGGGTATAAGAATAAGACCCTGTATTCATTCCTTTTTTTCTTATTTTGTTTAAAACAGAAAGTAATTAAAATGAATTTTAAATGTATAGAATCTTATAGTAACAAATCTTGAAGACATTGTCTGTGGTCCAATTTTGGATTCGCAATGAATTTACTTGATTCACAAATATAACGCTGTATATTTTATAAAGAACAGTGTCCATTAAAGAGAAGTTGGTTTCAATTTTATTTTCCTTGATTTGTCTTTCTAACAAGTTTTAAGAAAATAATTTAATTGTGTTTTTTGTAAATCTTTCTATGAAATTACAATGGTGTCTAAAGAGTAGTTTTATTAAACAATTTTTATAAAGCGATCCCATTATGTCTTTGAAAAATATATTGGTCATAAAATTTGAAAAGGATTGAATTAATAATTGTTTTCTCATCCGATAAGTTAATCCCCATGAAATTTTCCTTAAAAAATATGAAACAGTAAACAATTCTCCTGAAATGGTGCTCTCTCTGGAGGAACACAATTGATATACAGGGGCGGAGTCAGACTTTCGAACTATGAGGGTAAAATATAAAGTTTCCTTCAAAAAATGAAGGTCAATTATACAGTACCATGATATTTTACTCTAAATTATATGTAAATATAAAAAAGTTCAAAAAAAAAATAGAGGTCAATTGACCCGTATCTCTTATGTAAATCCGTCTCTGTTGATATACATGGTAAATATGTATGGTATGTGTTGTAATTGTAATAAATATATATAATTTAGGTATATACAACAAGTTAATAACTCTATATGTTCGAGGGATATATGATTCTTTTTTAAAGGTTATAATGGTCAAAAATACATTAATCGTATTTGAAACTGGAATAAACAAACAAGTTGACTATCTGTATGCATTTATGTATTTTTAGTAACTTTATTTATTCGAATGATTTATTTGAATATTTGCGAAGCTAGAATTTGTCGGCGTTATTAAAGTTGTTAATCGTCAAAATCAAAGTTGTTGTGAAAAACCTTTCTTTTAAAATCAGCATTAAAGCTACTCTGTTTGCGTGAATAAAAAAAAGACAGAATTCAATCTCTCTTTCCAGAATTGTACAAATAGATAAAGACAAGATTTATGGTTATGGTTGCTCTTCTTAATTCTGACGTTATTGTTGCAAAATATTTATGGGATTCAACGTGTATTTTGTGTTTATTTTTCTCTGCTTAATATTATTATGTAGATGTCTGATCCGTTAACAGTTATAATAAAAATTTGAAATTTCGGATTGAATATCAATTTTTCAATTAAATAGTCTGCATTTTATATTTTATGCATCATTTTGATGTTTTTTTTACATGTATAAGTCTAAATTTATTTAGACACGTACTCGTCACACTTATTTGATTGTACAATCAAATACTCGATTTTCAGATTGGTCTTTTTTTCATTTTTTAAATATCATTTAAAAAAAATTAGATTGGTTGATAATTGATTGGTTACGTCTTCATTTCTTTCATTTTTATATCACTTGAGAGATGTTATTTGTCATTTAATGATCTCATTTGTATGTAAAAATGATACTGTTATATTCAAATATGTATCATTCCAAATTAATATATATAATAATACACCATATTTGTTGTCATCATTATTTATTTATTTAAATAAGTTGAATCTTATTGGTCTAAAAACACACTAATAATAAATATTAGCAAGTTGTAACATGTTTTGAAGCTTTCAAAAGGGAGGGAGTGTATATAAAAATAAAATTTACCAGAAGGTCTTGAGCGAGTAATCTCCAACGGCTGTGATTAAAATATGAAATTTAGATTAAATATCAGCCCTCCAATCAAATAGTCTGTCTTCTTTTGATTCTATACATCTTTTTAATGTTTTTTTACATGTAGAAGTCCAAATTTATTTAAACATGTACTTACCACATGAAAATTGTATCATCTTTCTAATTATTTCTGATTTCAATTCATTGTTTAAGATTGATTGATCATGTCTTTATTTATTTCCATTATTTTTATATAATTTAATGAATGTCATTTAATATGTCATTTTGTATGAGATTTTTGTATGAAAATATGTCACAAAGACAAAAAAAAAATGTATGTCATTTAAGGAATGTTATTTATGTGTAGATGTTATTTCATATGTCATTTAAGAATGTTATTTGTTATTTAGTCTAAATCTTATTTTATGAAAATATGTCATTTTGTATGAGACTTTTTTTATTCTCTTATGATATTGTCCCTGTTGCAACGCACGGTCACGATACTAGTAAGTATGAACCTTATTAATTAAACATTTTTAATTTTATTATTTGTTTTTAATTATAGCAATTGAATATTTGTTTTTTCTTTGACAGTTACAAGGTGTATAATGCAACTACTACTATGATATCTTTAATTTGCACTAAGTTGGCGTTATTTATCATTATTTATCATTGGACTTTATATTACTAATTGATTTTTTATTTATAACTTGAATTTATAACCAATATATTTTAATATCTTGTTGAATAAGTATTCTTTTCATTGGTCTTTTTTTATATTACTATGAGAATTTTTTTTTTTATGATATGTTAACGCAGGATACTAGTATGCTGTAATAAAGCATATAAATACTGATACATGAGTCAAGAGGATTATAATTACTCATAAACAGGATACATGAGGTAAAGATATTGACATAACTAATTTCATTTCATATAACACATCAATTATATACTCTCTTTTTTGTCCTTATTGTCATGTGCAGCATGAATTGAAACTATCTTTGTGAATATCTTTCTGAGAGCATCTACATTCCAACAACTCAAATGAGTTTCTAAATAACAGTTAATCACTTTTTAGAAATTAAGGTCTCTAAAGTTTCTAACTCTCACATTCCTAAAATTAATTTTAGAGTTTCTATTAAGCCACGTCAGCAACAAATTAAAAAAGATAAATAATTTGAGCCAATCATTTGGCCAACATGGAGTTTATAAACAGTTTCTTAATAAGAAACTTTACTGCATAGTTTCTAAATAAGAAACCCACCCTCCCCCCATTTCTGAAACTGAATTAGAAACTTCTACATCAGATTAGAAACTCTAATAATACTAGAGATATAGATGCTCTCATACATATCTAGTAACAGGCGGACAAGCAGATAACTCAGAAAATGATGTCAAAGGAAACATAACTAAAAGATTGTCATAAAATTTACTGATAAAAATATTAAGTTTTTGTATTTCTTCCACTGAAATGGCTCATACTTTGATATCAATTAGTTTTAACACAACTGATAAGCTAGAAATTATATTATGGATAGGTCGACATTTATTGTAAAGTTGACATGTGTATTTGAAAATTTTCAGTAGTCACAGACATTTAATTAAGGTAAAGGGAAATGTTTTGTCTCGTCAAAGGTATTGTTCAATTGTTGCCCTAGGCTCCAATGCTGTACAAATTTTTAAAATGTATGAATATTTCATATGAATTTGATGTGTAGAATTCGCACGTATGAATGGAATTATAAGAATACATGGCACGCTAAATTGATTAAATGATGGACAAGCTCAAGGCAAGAATGTGTTAGAACGATTGTTAACAAGTCTCTTTTAATTAAATGTTTATTTTCAGTGGCCTAAATAGTTTTCAATGATATATTTGAGTATTTGCTTTCTTTAAACAAACGCCAGTCAAGCGTATAATGCACTAAAATTAGTTAATCATTGTATAAATAATATTAAATTTGTACAAAATTCACACTTACTAAAATAGATTTAAGTATGATCATTGTAACTATTGTGAGTTGAGCTCTATATAGATTTGAATTTTTGAAGTTAGCACTTGTCTAAATAGATCAAAACATAATTGACATTTGTCAGATGAAACCTTGCATGATTTTTTCTATTAGATACAAATGCTAATCCAAATTGAAATTTACACAGAGCCCACACTTACAAACTTTGCGCATCAAAGTCAAACCAAAATGATAAAATGTCTTGAACAAATGTTTAAGTGTTATGGCAAACCTCAGACTAACCACATCTCAATTGCTCCTTCAGCATCTATGATCCTCCGTATATGCTCAAATTTCAAAAGGGAATGCGATCATATTTGGCATTAATAGGGAAGATTGCAAAGAGGTTGGTTAGCTAAACAGCCTAGACCTAATCTATACCATCTTATTTCCTTTCAAAGATGACGACATATTGTCCAGAAAAACACAAGAAACGAAAAGATTATAAATAAACTAGCAACCTCTACAATTGCATTAGAAGAACGAGGCCAAACAAATTAATCACTACAACTACGACTTACAAATAAAAATATTTTTAAAAAAATTAACTAGAATCCTCAGCCTACATTTGAATTATTCCCAGAGGGTCTCAACAAGGAATTCAGGGGATGGTTAGGATGGTTAGGTGCCACGCCACCTGCTGTACCAGAATTAAACACAACATTTTGTGCAGGCCCTGCATTGAGATTTGGATGAATTGCAGATAAAGGCAAGCGGGGACCGAAAGAAAGCATCTGTTGTTGCCTCTGCATTAACTGTTGCAACTGTGCATGGGTCCCTTGTTGCATGCCCGGCATGTTTGGCTGCATGTTAAGGGAGGCACTCATAGCAGGTGGATGTCTAGAATTTGGGCTCAATGGGGTGGTGCCAGTAGGTGCTGACATGGATGCAGGTATAGGCCCAGTTAATGGCGGCCCGACACGGCCTGATGTCACCATACGTACCCGCTCCGCATAGATGCGCTGTCTTAATTTATCCACTTGTTCGCATTCCTTCAAAAGAAGGGTCTCGATCTCCGCAAATTGTTTCAGCTTCAATTCCAATCTTTTTAACTGCAAATATAAACAATATACTGAATTACTCAGCGGAACTACCACAAAAGATTCTTAGCCTTTGATGAACATGAAAATAAACAATGTTCCCTTGCGATGACCACTAGCTCAACAGGTCAGCCAACCCCCTGTCGCATGCAGTCTGAACTCTTGGACACTAAACAACAACAAAGGAGTAATAAAATTGTATTGGAAAAAGAAAGAGGAAGGCCGAACTATATCACTGATTTTCCTGTATACTGTAGGAAAGTCAAATGTTGTTGCTATATTACAGTACAATAACTAAGTGGGCATTTTGTGAATTGTTACCAATTTAAAAAAATAATAATAATACAACGAGCATAATGAAGTCAGAATTCGAATTCATATTGAATTAGGATAAATCTATCAATAGACCTGGTGGTTGATAATTGTGGCAGAGAGTCTTTGGATTTCACGCTCCTCTTGGTCAGCAAACAATTTTGCTTTCACAGCAGCTGCCGATAGGCCACAACTTGCTGCATATTTCACACCTTCAGGGGAAAGCGGGGAGGGAGGATCATCTGTACTCCAATCTGAAATTCACAAATTATGAGCTTTCTAATAACTATATATACTTACAGGAACAATTTATGCACACTTGATAGAATATACAACCTTAAAATGAGTAGTTGGAACAACTTCATACATGTTAGGTTATTTTGAATCTAGGGGTATAGATTCTGGTACTGGTACAATGACATTATTATAAAGGTTGTTTCATGAGTAATGAACAGGTGGTCAACTTTTACCTTTTGCTTTCAGAAACAAAAAAAGGGTTATTTTGAATGTCAGCGGCGAGAAAAACTTCTAAAAGTTTAGTATCTAAACTATTTCATATGTATTAAAACCTAGGTGGTGCAGAACAATAATATTAATAATAAAATTACCAGTTGAATTGTGCATGTTGGCGTGGGCTCCATGGTTACCAGCTTCAGTATGAGAGCCATCTGAATTTGACCTTTATCAGAATTTAAAAATCAAATCATTTTTTGCCATATCACAATTGATAATAATAATAAATAAAATCTTATATATGGAATTAGCTGCAAAGAGCAGGGGTGCAGCCTATATATGACACCCATCCTAGCTCAAAAAAAAAATTCAATTTGTTTGTTTCTGTATGATGTTTTCTTTTTTTGAGGGGTAGGTGGCAAAATTACGGTCATATCCGAAAGTAATGTAAATCATGCATCACTTCAAAAATTACAATACTTTTTGCTCGCTCTAAAGTATTTTCTGTCTGCACCCCTGGCGAAGGGAGTACTACAAAGCCTAATCATGTATATTGCTCATGGCTCTATTAAATAAATATCACTAAAGTATATGTAGCTGGTTTAAGGTATGGAGTGCAGCATTATACCTTGAATCTTCCTTAGTCAATACACAGAGAGCTGCATTTGCACAAGCAGCAGCAACTCTAGGCCCAACCGCAGAGGCCAGAAATGCAACCTTGTAAAAACAAATACATACAAAAAAGTCTCATCAATATGGATCTGTTTCAGTTGCTAGTACTCTGGGTTGCTTGTACTGATTTGTTTCTCATGAACACTATTTCTTTTAGATTACGGAAACGAAATAAAAAGTAAGCAGCCAAAAGTTACTCACAAGGGACATAACAGGATTAGGTGCATCAGCAAAAGGAAACTTATGCGCGGCTTGAGCATCATGTTGTGAAACACCTACATAAGATGTATAAATCACTTAGTTGAGCACCTCTCTTACAGCTAATCAAACTTAATTTCGCGATCCTAAATGAGAGTTACAGTATTATCAGCTGTTGTTTTGCAAATGAATGTCATTTGATTGGCTTTCTTATGCTTAATTAAATTTTCTTATTTCTTTAAGTCTCTTTCCTTTCTTCTGGAGAGGAAAAGCAGTTCTTTTCCAATGAATAGGTGGGTACATTTAGCTACAGCCTATGCTTGATTCCTTATGCTGAATTTCTGGTACCCTTTCAGTCAGATTTTGATTGATTCCTTAATACAAAAGTAAGAAAACATTACGGCAAAAAAAAAATATAAAAATTAGAAGTACAGAGAAGCTATATGATCACATCATGGTATATACCAAATCGGTACTAAACTACTAATATAATGACATAGGTAAGTTCTGGCTGAAATTTCACAAATGCAGCCAAAACCAAAATCACTCTCCTCAAAACAAATAAAAGTACCTGAAGTCTCTCCATTGGGAATGTAACTTGAGCTTGGAGCCTCTCTTTCCATCCTGTCAGATTGGGGCATTTCAGGAACATCCATATTTTCAAGCAAACCATCTTCGACTGGCAATCTGATAAAGTGCTGAATGCACTGAGCCTTTGATTTTGTGCCAACATGCCCCGCTATCTCATTCCAGCGGTCATTGTATTTCTCTATGCCCTCAAGTAACAGGAGTGTCTCCTGGTCAGTCCAGCTATCGCTTTCACTTTCTAATGGTTCTCTTTTGGAGTCAGTTTTTGTAAAATCAAGGCTTGAGTGGGCAGTGATGTATTTGGCATCATGGAAGCAATTCAAGCATAGAGCAGTATCAGCCTGATAAATAATAAATATTTTTTTTTAAAACTAAAAGAAAAAAGAAGAAGGCCAATCTTGATAAAAGAATTAAAGGCAAGCAAGAAAAAACCATTTGCCCCTGTGAGGCAAATCCTGGTCTCGAGATAGGGTTAGGGTCCTAGAAGCAAACGACACAGACAAGAAAAAGAAAAAAAAAGGAAGAGGGTATTTCCAATAGAAACCCTTAATTCTTTAATTCATACTTGCTTTGATAATAACAAATAAAAGGGATTGTTAAGGAACTTCTTTAGATAATTAAATAGTGAGATCAGAGCAAAAATAAATAGAAAATCTAAACAAATAAAAAAAAAGAATATATTCTTACTCAATTACATGATACAACCATATGATCCATTATCCAGTTGGTCAACCGTATACTTAGCAATCTATCTCAGACACTTGCATTTTTATACAACCTAAGTCAAAATAGATCTGAAAAGAGCCAGCTTGATTTGGACTTGGTTTGGTCCCATACTTGACAAACGCAACTCAACTTCACTTAGAAACCCAACATAAACATGATTTGCACCGTCTTGACTTTAGCCAACTTATGAACCATAGCAACCCAGTACCAATTTCCCAATATCAAGTTAAGTTTGTAGGAATAAACCAGACAATCGAAAAGAACAGAAAATTACCTCCTTTTGGGACCGATAGTGCAACCCAGGCAGAGGAACTGAACAATAGCTGCATGAATTCTCTGATAGCTTCTCTCTTATCTTTCCATCCAGATCTGCCAACCCACTATCTAAAGCCAACAAACCTGAACTAGAACCCGATGAGGTCGACAGCAAAGCTAACTCCTCAGCCTTCAGGCTACACTTAGGCCTATCAAACAAGATTAAACTATCTATCGACTTCAGAGGTGCTGTCACCAGCTGGAGTTCTCCAGTAGCAGGGTCCTCCTTTAAGAGAGAGGCAGCCATGCGTAAACCACGGTGGACTGAGCCTATTGCCAGGTAGTTTATTATCCCCCAATTGTCAAGGAAGCGCACAATGCGGCTTAGGTCATATAGCTCTGTATTGCTTGAAACAAGAGGCTGGCACTCACCAAATGCAAGTCGCCTGGTAGGGTTGTCTAAGTACTTTGAGATTATTTTATTTCGAAGAGAGACATACTTCTCCGGCGTGTGGGATGGGGACTTGCCAGAGAAGAAATGTGGCACCACCTGACGCTCTAGTCTGTGCACTGTTGTTGGTGAAAACCACTCTGTAAAATTGCATTGGCAAAATTAGTTATATATCGAGGAAAAGAAACAGTAACAATATGAGGCCCCATTAAAGAATCACTCTTCCAACTTAATATTTATTGGAAAAATCAATTTCTATCTTTATGAGCACAGCTAAAACAATTCGAAAAGTAAATGATAGAATTGTCAAGCAAACATATTTGAGAGCAACATAAAGGCAATTTACCAGAATGTGCCGGTACAACCAAAACACGATCTCCCTCAAATTTCCGTACCACACCTTTCCCTTCCATCAGCTGAGGTGGCGTGCACACATAAACTGGGGGCTTATCTCCATCAACCAAATTCTCAGTAGCCACAGCTGACACTGACTGAAGCTGGCCATGCGACACATTCTCCATGAACACCGCATTTCCACCCGAACCAATCCCTAATGCTGAAGCGAGACACCTCCTTTCTGCTGCTACAATAGAAAGTACCGAGTGGTGCGGCCTACTAACAGTGCGCTTGAATGCTACCGGGAAGTCACAGATTTTCTGAGCCCCACCCGAGACCACCTCGGATTCACGGAGGTCGAGTAAAGGATCGCCGCCTCCCGCACCGCCTCCAACCCCAGCGGCGCCCGCGGCGGAGGGAGAGGCGGCACCGCCGGAGTCAGAGTCGGAGTCGGAGTCCTGCTTGCCGGTGTCGCGCTTGCGCTTCTTCTTGCGCCACTTGGGGCGAGGATCTACAAAAACCCTAACCCTAGCTGAGGAGAAAGGAGAGAAAATTGTAGAGTACAAATATATGAAAAGAGAGGGAAACAAAGAAAGTACCTGAGGAGGGGGAGGCCGGAGGGATACTGCGGCGAGGCATCGGAGATGGAGCGGAGATTCGGGGCACGTGACACTCACGTGACTCGAGGGGTTTGGGAAAAGCTGCACTGGCAGTGGCGCTGTGGCATGTCGTGTTGGGCTACAAGACGAGTCGGGTAAACCTCGTTCGAGTCCTTTGCTAAAATTCAGTGTTTTATTTGGTGTGTCGGGTTATTTTAGACTGCTATATTAGAAGATTATAAACCCGCTGCACGTGGGAAAGCTGGGGATGCGCGGTGAATTATGGCGCCTGGCTGGCGTGCTAGGCCTAGGAGGATCGAGCTAAATGGAAAAGGGGAGACGGGACGGTGATTAGCATTTACAAATGAGATATTTTACCTTTTTATTTGCCATCAAGAGATCTTAAAATATCAAAGTTTTAACGCGCGACATGCACAGTTGGCAAGAATACTGCACAGTTTATTTTTGTTAAGTTAAAAAGGAAAGTTTTTTTTTCTCAACTTAAAAAGGCAAGTCACTGAAGATTTTAACGTTTTTGCTGTAATGCCCACATACCATAAGGCCGTCTGTATATTCGTAATTCGATCTAATGAATTTATATGTGAATTTTAAAAAATATTATCAGCCTGAATTTACCTTTATGAATATGTATACGAATCTTAAACATGCACCCAACTCAAATCCTTGGTAAACTTAACTTTAATATATATTGAATTGGATTCAAATAACTAATTTAAACTGTTGAAACCGATCTACTTCACGAGTTATACGTTTACCTGAAAATTTTATAAAATTTTTAATTAATTTTGTATAAAGTTAAGCGGCTAAAAAAGATGAAAAACAAACGCCTTAAAATTAACTTATAAATCTTCTCTTATCGCTTGACATTATATTAAATTAATCCGAAAATTTATAAATTTGTCATGTAAACACACCGCTCGTAAAGTAGATCGGATTCAATGGTTTGAATCTATCATCTGGAGTCATTTTAATAGATTTTTTTATTTTTTAAAGAAACGTTAGGTTTTAGATTTAATATCGTCAGATAATTAGTGAGCTTAAAAACATCCTAGTTCTCATCCGTTAATTATTAAAACAATATAATTTGATTTCAACTCGATGGCAAGTTAAAATGACTTTTTTTTTGTGAAATAAAGTGACTACCACCAATTTTGATACCAAACTTGTAAAGTTTACAAGCCACAAACTAGTGCTGATTAGTTGACAATTTTCAGTGTTTTAAAATTCGGTTATATTCGATGAATATACAGCTGTATATTCCTATTCAGTGTCCGGCCGAATAGAAAATAGCTATTCAGACCGAATATTGAATTCATGCTTTAAAAAAAATTAAAAAACATTCAAAACCTATTAAAAGAGTTCCGGACCTGAATCCATAACCCATTAAATGAGTTCCAGACCCGTCAGGTAGGTGTTCTCTTCAAGCGTCCCACTCAGAAGTCTTTAATAACCTCTCTACATGTTGTCTTATTGTATTTAAGTACTATGAGATTAAATATTTAATAAAAAAATCTTAATAAGAATCCCCATATTCTGCTGCATACCGTATATGTTGTATGCGGTGGCCTTCTGAATATTGCACGAGAACCGAATATTAAAACACTTGACAATTTTAGATAGTAGATAAACGAATTATTACTGATATGACAATCGACATATTCATAACACATCAGAAATAATGACAATTGTATATATATGCCAAGTAATAATTCGTCGTTATCTACTAACGCCTTCCGAAATAATGACAATTGTCATATCAGTAATAATTCGTCGTTATCTACTAACAATTTTAGGGTAAGGTGGCAAAGATAATTTCAATAGTTTAAACAACCGTGTTTTTTCTTTAACAATTAGTCAGTATTGCCTATTAATTAATTAAATATTATCAGTACTTGACTAATTTTTATAGAATCGGAAACACCCAAAAATTGAACATAATTGAATTGAGAAAGAGTTGGTCACTAAAACATTTTCGTTCGTACATAGTAAATTAAAAACGGAGTCAGGTGCTTTGTCGCATATCATGCATTTGTTAAGATTTAAGAACGAATGGAGATTCGCCCTCAACTGAGAATAAGTTCAAATGAAATTTAAATCCTGGTAATTGGTTCAACGATTAACGGTCCAAATCTAAAGTACAACCAAGTAGCGCAACTTGAGGATCCGAATTCAACCCCACACCACCTCTGCCTGTCCATTTTCCCATGTTGTAATATTTATAATATAAATAGGTTATCTTTCTTCTTAAAAGAAAGAAACAAACAAAAATTAAAATTAAAATAGAATAATTTTTGTGTTTTGCAAGCCAAAGCATTATATTAGTTCTTTTCTCTTTGATTTTTTCTTTTATTAAATGTCTATTCACAGAATCTCCTTATTAAGCAAATTGACAACAAGAACGTGAGTATTCATGCAGATTATATATTTTCAATTTAATTAAAACTTTAGTTTAAAATAAATTATCGACTTTCATTAAGTTGGTTCAATAATTCAAGCTTTGTTCGCATTCCCAACTTTCTTATTCTCTGCATTACTCCCACTTGGGCCCAAAAACTATTCCAAGTTTGGACGAGAATAGGCAAGGAGACATGGATCATTTGCCCAGAAAACAGTAGAAATGGACATATCATTAAGCTAACTCGATTAATATGAAAAAAAAAATACAAGAACATTACAAATTAAAGTACTCAATAATAGAGAGATAGTCAATTCAAAACACAGCTCTATGACTTTTCAACATGGATAGTTAAGAGAAACATCTACTAAGCAGTTCCTGAAAATTTAGTCAAAACGGAGTTCGTCTGGCATGTTGCAAACAGCTCGGATGGTTTGACTGGTCACATCAAGTAGCTGCAAGTACTCGTCGGCTCCATCAAGCAAGCACTGTAAAATAACCAATTAAAAATAAACACTTCAACTATGACAAGTGTTAACTGAAATCGACATATTCAACTTACAAACCTTATCTGCTTCGCCTAACTTTCTGCATATTTTTGCCTTCTGTTCATCAGTAACATCCTCAGCATTTACGACAACATCTAGAACCTGGAATTACACCTCTATTTAGCAAGCAAAACCAAACAAAGAAAGCTAAACCATAAAACAAGAACTGTTTCTACACCAAGACTTGCCATATAACAGGTAGGCTTCTTTTACAAATTACACCTAACATGAAATTTCAATTGCAAACAACACCTGAAGTACCCATATTTTTGCAAGTAACTACAATCATCTTATGCATTACTTGAAAATTAGACCCAACCACTAAAACCAATGTGAAGTTGAGCAACAAAGACAAATATCCCTCTCCCTTACATACTGATCACTTGATATTAACCATGCAACTTGAAGCCGGACGCTGATACTGGCTAGATTTAATTTAGTATTGCCAGTCTTACTGGAACATACTATGCCCTGACGTAACTGGTCGGTATCATTCGAAAACATCCTTTTCCTCTGGTGTAATTCACAAAAAGAACCAAAATGTTGTTATTTCAAAGACAACCCCATTAATTCCCTCGAAAGCAGGTTATGTTGCCAGCCATGAACCCATGACCAGTACTAGCAGCGGTAACTGAAAGCAGGTCATTGCATAAGAAAGGAGTTGCATTGTAGAGTAGGTTTGGCAGTATGAAGAAAGGGTAAAAGAGAGGAATTGCCTGGCTAAGAAGTTGTGAGACTGGATATCCCTCTGCAATAATATTATCCACCTCCTTATTTGCGCTGTCGAAATCTCCAGACTTGCAAGATTCAAAAAGTGCCTGGACTACTTCAGGAGGTATTACCTAATTTTTAAAATGTTTAACAATAACCTCAGGTTAGGTTGAGCACTGTAAATCTTATTGTTCTATAATTGGCTTAAGGAGTATTGAACTAAGGTTGTGTAAAGGTCACCGCAAATTAAATAAACAACTTCCTGGAAAATAAATTATATCCTTACTAGAATTGAAAACACGATAACAGAAGTAGAGTAAAAGATGAATACCCCAGAAACACTAATTAAATTGCTTGCAGAAATAGATGAGCCAAAGAGCCGAGCTGCACTCTGCATTCATAGGTAGAGTTTTGTATAGTAATATTTATTAGTTGTAAACTTGTAATCATGATGTATCTATTTGTTTTACCTGTAGATAAGTAATGGCACGTCGAAGATCTCCTTGGGAGATGGAGCTCAGTGTCGATAGTGCCTGATGTCAGACATGAGAAATGCAAAAAATTGCCGACATAGCATCAGAATAATCTTAAGGATCTTAATGAAAAGTACAGGATAACTCCAGATCTTGATGGTACCAAACCTAACCTTTGCCACCCAAAAGACATTTTGATGATGCATATCTAATAAAAAAGATTAAAACTAACTAGGGTGCAAACGGATCTACGGATCGGATAGTGGTAAAACCATACCCGTATCCGTATTTATTTTTTGGATATGGATACAGATCGGATATTAAACGGATACGAATACGGATCAGATATAAACGGATACAAATATGGATACGGATATAATTCAGATACCTAATTCATACATTGTAACATAATTAACATATTTTCCATTATTATTTTTCTCACTAGAAAAAAAAGTACATAAAATACGAATATAATTCGGACAAAAAAATATTTTTTTTCTAATGTTAAATATATTATGTCATTACAAATATATATTTTACATACGAAATATAAACACTCGTACAGTCATATATTCAAATATAAACAACTAGTACATTAAGTAAAAATATTTTTTGAGGTGTGAACTATAAATACAAAATAAATATCTCATTTATTTACCCATGATATAATAAATGTTTTACTGTAAGACGCCAAGCATAATTATGTTTTTATGATTTATAAGATTTTGGCTGGCTCTACAGTTCGTCAGATCTGACGTTGGTTTAGAAATTGAAATTTGATTTAAAAAAAGTTTAATTGAATAACTTTTCAGATTCTTAATAGTTTTAGCAAAAAAAAAAAGAAACTTTCTATATTTGAAAATTTTAATACACGGTTTCCACTTATTTAATACGTGTTTTCCAAGTAATTGATAGAAGTCGGGTGGGTTTCCTGAAAAAACCAGTAAATTAACGGATATCCGTTCAATTAAAGTTTACGGATACGGATAATCTGTATCCGCTTCCGAAATCAAAACCGTATCCGTATCCGTATCCGTATCCGCATCCGTATCCGTATCCACAAACTATCCATATCTGGATATCCAAATCCACAAAAATCCGGATACGGATCCGGATCCAGACGGATAATATCCGATCCGTTTGCACCCCTAAAACTAACCCAGATATATACAAAAGTTTTTCCTAGGCCAGGCAAGGTTCTCAAGCATGGCCCTTTGACAAGCTATTGCTCATACAAAACAGATGAAGTGTACAAGAAAAAACATGAAACTAGAGTTCCACCACTGCCCATGGAAAGTTCTCATTCTGACAAGTGACAACCATCCCTTCAAACTTACATTCTACCTAAAACATTTTATAGAACTATCATTTTCAAATTGAGCTGCAATATTATTTTTTAATATTCCGATAGCAGGCATATGTTTTATGGAGCGAGCTCAAGAACCTACTTCAATAAAGAATTAAAGATAGATACTGACTGCTTTTTCAGAAATTTCTCTTCATAAGCCAAAAAAAAAAACAAATGCTCCAAAGGAAGCAAGAAAACAACAGAACTAGTCGTAACAAACAAGAAATAAACAAGAGGTATTAGCAATTTATCCTATATAAAGTTAACAGTGCTAGTTGCTTGTGTTGAATACATGGCTCTAACAGTGATTTCACCAATTGGATGTTTTTGGGTGGAAATGCTTTTTGAGTGTATAACATGAGAAAAGCAAAGAAAAAAAAAAAAAAACCTCGCTGTCTAGGTTAAGGCCTTCCTCATTACAAATATGAGTTATGCGGTTGCTCATGATCTCTGAAGGTAGAGGCTTAAATCTGAACTTTGCGCACCTGGAGGCTAGCGGCTCTATGATCCTATACACAAAACATATACATACATATGCTCAATAGATTTAAACCAAATACACTTACAAAAGAACTTTCAGGTAGTATTTGACCTGCTGATATAGTTGCATATGAAGAAGAACCTTGTCACTTTAGAATAAGTCTCCATTGTTCGCCTCAGAGCATTCTGACAGATTAACAAATATAATTATCAACTGGGCGGACAATAAAACGGTTTTAACACAAATAACAGTTAATATGTTCTATTTAACTTGCCATCAATGAAACATCAATCAAAAATTAGATTCACATCCTTAGGGGTGTCAATACAGAATGACAAGTAATCTTAGACAGTTTTGCATGAGTGATATCTCTACAGATTACCAAACGTAATTCAGAAAGGAAGGTAGCTATTTACAAAGTCTAGGATTTACTATTCTGTGGTCCAAACAAGATAAGTGAAAATAAATGATAGCATGGAAATAAAGCATGTTTTACAAACAAGATCCTTTTGAAGACTTTAAGGGATGTTTTACATTGTTAATGACAGCATGAAATAAATGAAAATGCACCTGAGCATCTTCAGTCATTGAATCAGCTTCATCTAGTATTATTATCTTGTAAGGCGGGCAAGGGTAACTGCTTGAAGTACAATTAAAAGAAACCAACAGGATTAAGTTCACACAGCCATGAAACAAATAGGATTTAGAATAAAGAGGTATACATCTACCCTTGATAAGATTTGGAGCCAACAGCAACAGCCGCAAAATCCTTGATTTTTGTTCGCACCACATTAATTCCACGATCATCACTTGCATTAAGTTCTAGAACTCTTGACTTGTATAGCTCTGGCCTAATACATTAAAAAAAAATAGTATTAATTTTTGCAATTAGCAGCACATGCACCAGTTATCTTTCAGAAAAAAATGAAGAAAAAAGAAAAGAAAACATCTGATCATGTTTGTATATCAATATCTGCAATTTATTTGGTCCATTATTTTCTAAGTTTTCCTTCTCTTTTGATGAATGTAATAATATTTTAAGTTTAATATAGCAGAACTGATGATTTTACAATTGTCCCTCAATAAAAAAAATCAAAAAGATTGCACAGTAACAATATGGTATCTACGATGCAACTGTAGCGGTCAAGAGATATAGACAACATTTTTTCAAGATTACATCAAAATTTTGTGAATCGGAATAAATAAAAATATACCCAAAGAGCTGATGAGCAATGGCAAGACCTGTAGTAGTTTTACCAGTACCAGGAGGTCCGTAAAAGAGCATGTGAGGCAACTGAACAATAAACAAAATCAATCATAAATAAGCACTCCATGTTATTATTGGACAACAGAAGTTAAATTGCCCCATAAGAATCAATTACAAGAGAGAAACAACAACTCGTATACCACTTCGCTACCTCTTCAAAAGAGAAGCAGCTGCTACTTCATTCCTCATTTTTTTTATTTCCAAAATACCTTCGTTAATTGCAGTTCAACCCTATTCGGCCACTAAAACTGACCTTCATTTCCTTCTTCCATTTCCATTTCCTGCTTGATTAAACGTGTTTTACTCAAAGAAAGAGCCCCCATTGCTTACATGAAACGAAGCACAAAAAATTGTGGTTTACTTTTATTATTTCTCTCACATCTCTCTACCAGACACCCCCGACATTTAGCAATTACGGTTTCTTTCAGTTTGTTTCCGCATTACTCAATAAACTGAACTCTCAAGGAGAGAAACTGGGAAGAAACAACAAAATAGGGTTTTCTGAACTTACATCAGCTGTCTGGAGAGTGTTAGTTAGAACACGCACCACCTCATCCTGGTGCGCCACATCCTTCACTTGCCTCGGCCGACTGAAATCGAGAAGCAATTAGAAAAGAGAGATAGCTAACACACAAATTGAGTTTAGAGAGGGGAGGGGGTTACTATTTCTCCACCCATGGCTGAGAGCTAGGTACAAGAGGCGCCATTTCTTCCCTCGCTCGATTTTCCCTCCTTTCTCGCTTTGTTCAGACTTCAGACAACTTACTAGTGAAACAAAGAAATGGAGATTGTGGGTTTCGGTTTTATTGTATGACTTTAAAACACGTACCTCTGAGTAGGGTATTTGCGGGCGGGTCCGGATCCCCCAAAATAACCCAATTTTTGGGTTTTGGATCGCGACCGTCCGATTCGAATTCGTCGTCAGGATTGTGATTTGAATCTGTTGTTTGGGATGTGTGAGCTCCACTCTGGGATGGATTGTCGCGGATTCGAATCGAACGGTCCCGATTTAAAATCCAAAAATTGAGTTCACTGGATTTGAATTCTTTGCGGGTGGGTCAGGATCCCTAAAGTAACTCAATTTTTGGATTTTGGATCGGGACAGTCCGATTCGAATCCGTCACTCAGGATCGCCTCGGGATTTGAATCTGTCGCTCGGAATGTGTGCGCTCCACTTCAGAATAGATTGTCGCGGATTCAAATCGGACAATCCCGATCTAAAACCCAAAAATTGAGTTACTTCACTGGATCTGAATTCCTCGAGAAAATTGGGTTTTATAATGGAGAATTATCCGCGTTTTATAGGTCATGAGAAAATCAAGGTTTTTTCTTCGAATCTATTAAACAAGTGTTATCCCATCAATATATTTTTCTAAACTTTAACAAATATTACATGAGTTTTGACTAACAAGAGGTATAAACCGATATGTTTCACAGTAATATATTTACATGTAAAATTAATTTTACGAAATCAACTAGTATAAAGTAATTTTACATGCATACACATTACTCATGAAATATGTTGATTTCAACAGTTTGAATTTTGTCGTTTGAAATCTATACAATAGTATTTTGAGGCGATAACACCACATGTCGCTATACTATCGATAACATACTAGCCAAACTCAATATCGCGCATTATGTAAAACTATATATTTATCGGTGACAAAAAAATATTAATAAAATTAAATAAAAATATACAAGAACTGTTGTTCATACTGAAAAATACAAGAAATTGCATAGGTATACAATAATACAGGAACTGCTGTTCATACTGAAAAATACAAGAAATTGCATAGGTTGCACTTATCGTACAAGTGATTTTATTAACATGTAAATAAGTAGACTGTTAAATGGATAACGAGGAGATGGAATAGAGATGTTATTCAATTTTAAGCTGGCCATTTATTCATCCGCCTAGTCTGAGATTTGTTGGGGTCAGGTTGATATTTATTAGTCACCTTACTCGTTGCCCTAAGCTGGTCATTTGATCCTCAAATGCTCTCTATTTTTCTCTAATTTTTTAAAGAAGGCTGGATGAATAAATGTACACTGTGATTTTGATGTAGTTATTACTTGAATGTGCATTGAATAATAGTCCCAGAGACAAACAATTGTCAGTTGTAAACTTGTAATCTTAAAAACTAAGAAAGTATACATCTACAAAATAAGCAAGTACCAACATAAAAGAGAAATGTGTCAAAAATTAAATGAGACATGGTTGCAACATTTTATATGATTGTCAGCCCTGACTATTGAGTATAATACATTGAATGGATGCAGCGCGTGATTGAATCTGAAACTAACGGGATTGGGAACATCATCCAATGTCAATGTCATACAGGAAACCTGATGTTAGCACGTGTTTAAATTTACCAATCGCCCAACATAAATTGCTAAGCTTCGCTGGGTTTATAGTGGCTCGTAACTATTGTTGATTCAATGGAGTCAAAGCAGGCATCCTCCTGCTTGCTTCCTCCAAATAAAAAGAACAGTAATCAATAAACCCCCAAGTCAAAAACAAACACGGCTTCCAAAGCAACGAGTTAAGAACCACCTCACACGAAAATGACTCCGCAGAAACAGCTATTACAAATAAATAGGCAACCACAACAAAAATTAACAAAAACAAAAACAAAAAAATTCGAAGTTTTCTACGCCATCTGACAAAAATAGTTCCTAAAAGTTCCCTACCTTCCCACATTGCCCTGAACTCTGTTGGAAGTTCTTGTACTCTCTGTTTTTATCTCCCTCTCTCTTTATTATATTATATTAGTTAATTCAGCGGGGCAGGGAGGGACGTCAATGGTGTTGCCAGCCTGGATCTGGCCCCAGCCAATGAGACGCCAGTGCTTCTCGACACGTCGACTGAGTGCAACCTTCTCACCCTTGCTGGTACAAACTGGGGTCATCAATGAAAGTTTTGCTAGGTCATTTTTGACAGCAACAACCCTGCCGCCCGTAGACATGGAACCGATGTTGAGCATAAGGCTTTCTCCCTTAATCAGCTTCGATACCTTCTCTTGCTTCTCCGAGCCCTTTGTTCTCACACCCAGCAGCCTCCTCAGAAGGAAGAAATTGACCTAATTGAATTTGAGAAGTATTATTATATCAGGGACCATTCAATGAGGTACTGTGAAAAGCCTCTGAACCCCACTGGTTTGATAGCATGAAAGCTAACAAAGTGCAACTTTTGTATTGATTAGAGAGAAGCATATAGTAATTAACCAACATGTTCTTTCCCTTTTCTTTGCAACTCCTTTCTCTTTTGATGACTGGTTCATTTTTGTTCTCTGTTGGTAAGTCATTCCTTTTAGAAAGGAAGTTAAAGAGGCAAGCAACAAAACAACCTTTCATGAGACTACATGCAAATTGGCTTTGCATTCTATCAAGAACAAATAAAAATAAGGTGCTTTACTGTTTTGTCGGGAAAGACACCAAGTAGCTACATCTGAAAAGAGAGATTATATACCTCAAGCTCAAAAAAAATGTCAGGGAGAGAGCCGACTGAGCCAAGGACCTGGCCCACAAGCTTGTCACCACGGGTCAATGATGGGTCCATGGTAGTCCCTACACCAATAAGCCCACCAGGCACAGCGAACTGGAGTTCGTTCTGCTCAGCATACAAGGAGACAACCCTAGAATAAATCGGGGTGCATTTACTGTTGCCACTTGCATCCTTGGTCACAATTCCAGGCCGCACTTCAATAAATTGGTTTACCTTCAGTACTCCCTGTGAAAAAAAATTATATTAGTCAGTTCGCCATGATCATCAGAATTATGCGAATCAAAACTGGTATCTACTGAAAATTCTCCTGTGCCCTCTAAAATCACAAAATATCTGGTACGACTGCAAATGAAACCATGGAAAAGATAAACTATACCCCTCCTTTCCCGTCACTTCAAGGGTAAATAGCCAAACTTCCAAACCTTCCTAATTTATGTAGAGAAAAAACAATGGAAAGGTAGGGTGGAACATCTTCAAAGAAATAATGGCGGACAAAAAGGAGCAACAGACTAGAATGGATTATTCAATGGCTTTAGGGGATTACACGTGATACTTCCTTTGATTCAGTTAGGACCTATATTCTCATTTCTAAATATGAGATTAAATATCATATCTTTTTTTTAATTTAGGGTTTTTCAAGGGTATAAACTAAACTTTGCTGATATTTAGGAATAACCTTGAGATTAAAAACGCCACACTCAGAAAGCCACAACCTCAATAAATTTTGACTTAGAGCAGACAACATACCCTCAGAATGCTTCCACCAGCAACACCACCTTTTATCTCATCAACCTCTGAACCAGGTTTGTTCACATCAAAGGAGCGAATGATAATCATGTTTGGAGGTGAAACAAAGTCCCTCTCAGGGACAGGAATCTTCTTAACAATGTATTCACAAACAACATCTATGTTGTACTTAAGCTGTGCTGATATAGGTACTACGGGCGCCCCATCTGCAACAGTGCGCTGTTCAAGAGCAGTTCAATGGTGTTATAGGATACCCTCTTGCAAAAAAAGCAATCATAATAAGATTACAACCACACTGGGCAATTGTTATGGAAAACTATGTAAATGTAGTACCAGGATATACATTGGATTAGTTACTAGCCGACTTCTCGTAACAAATTCCTGACATTTATATTTATTTGTTTGTGCTTCAATTTGTTAGTTATTAGTTTGTGTACTCATCTATTTGTTTCTCTTTTGGGGAAGGAAAGTGGATCTTTAAATGGAGACTTAAAGGAGTCTTAGCTGGGTAGCCTGCCAGGCGAAGAGCCGTTTGAATAAGCAAGTTTGTACCTGAATAAACTTCTGAATGGACTCGTGCTGGTTGATGGCAGCATTTTCTTGAATAAGATCAATCTTGTTTTGGAGGATGATGAGGTGTTTAAGCTTCATAATTTCAACTGCAGCAAGATGCTCAGAAGTCTGCGGCTGGGGACAACTCTCATTTGCTGCTATCAGAAGCAACGCTCCATCCATGATTGCTGCTCCATTAAGCATTGTAGCCATGAGAATGTCGTGTCCCTGTACAATGAGAGAATAGTAATAAGCTTGTCTGTCGATTTGCATGAATAATATATATAAAAGTTCTGGGCTTCTGGGCTGCACAACAAGTGACACTATAACATAAACATCTAATGGAACCTAACCCAAGACGCAGATATTATTATCTAGTCTGAATAATGTGGAATTGAGATAAGAGAAATATATAATTACTGGGCAGTCAACAAAGGAGACATGTCTGAGGAGCTTCATCCTGGTGTTTTCAAATCCAGGTACGTCACACAGAGGATTATCTTCTTTACCACTTCCATATGCCCTGCGCAGGGAAGTGAATAATAAATAAAAAGACGACAATCACAATGGCTTAAACCTTCAGGAGAGTAATGTCGAAGATTGCTAATGGCTCATTCAGTCTGCTAACTATAATAGCAATACATGAGGCAAGCATTAAAAACCCTCAGAAGAGTAGGGCTATTTGCAATTGCTTCCAACACCAAAGAGAGAGATTTGAAACTTGTAAGAACCTAGAACATTTCAAATGAGAGTATATGAGATTCACTTGTAGCAACAAATGTCACCTACTTGTAGCACTGAGGTCGAGGGCACTTCTCATCGTCACATTTATATATCTTTGCATTTGCATAACCCAGCTTTATGGTGATGTTACGTTGGAGCTCACTTTTGAATCGAACAGTCTATATATGTAAATAAAATCAAGACAGCATAAGAGATATGTTGGCAGATACAAAAGCAGTAAAAAATGCATGAGAAAAAGTTGCATACTATCCTCCACATAGCAAGTATGGAAAGTATGAAAACCCTGGCAGAGAGAGGGTAACAATTGATCCCACTTTTATGTCCCTTCTTTTTTACTATTTAGTTGAGCTTGTACATGAATATATGAAATGTGATGGGTATTTTGCAGAAAAATTATAATACAGCAAGATTAAGATAGAAAAAGCAATAACTACGTCTACTTCTAAATACCAACTTCACTACCATGGCAGTGAGCATATACTAGCTCACTTGATGCATTACTAAGTAGTAGTATAAATAGTGGTGTCAATTTTCTTTTTAGAAGTAGTTAGCACCTGAACACCCGAAATAGCTTTCACAACTGTGGATTTTCCATGAGCCACATGCCCAATAGTGCCTGTTATAGAAGTACATTATCATGATATATCATAGTAAATGAACTTATCTAACCAGAGTATTAAATAAATAGAACTGCTGCACATAATCTAAAAGGATACAAAAATTTGTAATGTGGTCGATTCAAAACCTTTAATGAGAGGACATAAGTTCCTTAAAACTAGCAGAAACACATGGACTACTTGGGCTAATCCAAATAGGAGACCTCATATAACCAACAATACTATCAGAACAAAACTGGATGCGCTTGAAACAAATAATGTGTAGCAAAGCTCCCATTAAATTTTGGAAACGAACCTATATTGATAGTGGCTTGACGAGAAATAACCTCAGGCGACAAAGGATGAAGCTTTGTCACGTCAAGCTTGCTTAAATCTTGTTCCATCAAACCTTTGCGCGACATTTTGCTAGAATAGTACTGCTCGCTTACTCCTGGATCAAAGAACAATGGTAAAGCTCATCGTAAATTGCACATCAAAGAGTAATTGAACCGTAAATGCATTAAATCCAAGTGAAAATATGCAGAGTCAAATCTTCAGTTCCCAAATACTACTTTTCAGAACAATCAATCAAAATTTGCACATTATCTTAGAAGATCAGTGCTGATGTGAAACAAAAATAGGAAAAGTATACTATGGGGTGTTCAAATTTTCATCAAAAGGTCATTACACGTAGACAACACGAGAAGCAAGAAGATTAAGCTTTGTGATCGTGCAAGTAGTAAGTATATAAATATCAAAATCAAACTAAAGATAGCTCATTCAGATTTCAGCAGTAATCGGTCAAAAATAAAAATTCAATGCTCATCGTGCCCACTTTGTTGTACCTCACGAAATTCAATTAAAACAACTTCAACTACCTAATAACAAGCCGAATTGAAGAAATTGCTACGACGAATCAACCATGAGAGAAAATTACAAATCAACTTACCCAAATGGAAGAGTTAATGGCACGAGAAAGATAGCGATTGAGATGGAGAAAGTGCGAACCTGAGAAGAGGTGCTTTGGGTGTGACCGCCGGTGATTGGTTAATAGTGGATACCGGTTTCGGAGATCTGCTCGCACCGGTGAAGTTGAAGGCGGCTAGGGCTAAACAGAGAGAAGGAATCTGACACGAGGGTTTTATGAGCGGGGGGCTTATTTTGTTTTCTGATAAGATGAGGGTGTTTAATTGTAAATAGCGTAGCACACGGTGGTCTTTAACTTTTGCTTTGTGGACCGCTTGTTTAATGTGCACCAAAAGTTCGGAATCAATTCTGCTGTTATTCTAATGGAAGGATTCTGTTTTTTTCATTTTAACTATTTAATATTTTCTATTTGCGTATCTCAATAAATAAATTTTTTTATGCACGAATCTCAATTAATTTAATGATTGGGATCGGAAAAGCAGGACTCTATTTTTCCATTGAAATAACAGCAGAGTTGTATCCATATCGCACTGGCTTGCACTCGCAGTATCGCCCTAGGGGTGAAAATGGTATGATAATATCCTAATTTGATCAGTATTTAAAAAATTAGATATCGATTCGTGTGGATATGAATACTAATATGATTTTATATTTTAATTATTTGTATTTAAATAGTAGATATATATCATATATTTTAATATATTATAAAAAGAATTATGTTATTTACTATTATTATAATTAGATAAATATTATAAATTTCAGTATATTTTTTATATTATTTTAATAAATATCTGATCTAATCTGTATCTAGCTAATATTTAATTCGTATCGGTATTAAAAAAATTAAAAAGAAACATGAATATGATTTTAATGCGCTCCGTATCCGCTCCGTTTTCACCTCTAACTCGCAGGCTTAAAAATAAAAAAAATAATAACCGCAAACTTGACAGCAAAGAAATTAAATAATTGACTAAAATGAAGATGATAAATGTGGCATAAATTTAACATATGTCATTTTTGCATTATGTAGTTCAATATATCCGAAATTTTGTTAGTTACCACCTCAATTTAAAAGTATGATAGTAATTATGAAAAATCCAAAACTTATCATGTGGTATAAATTTAATATATGTCAATTTTGCATATGTAGTTTATATATCCTAAATTTTTTTAATTACCACTTCAATATTTCAAAATTATGATAGTAATTATGAAAAATCTAAAACTTATCATGTGCACACTGTGAAGGTGCGCATGAGTTATTTGCTTAATTTTATACTTTGTTTGGAAGTGCACATGACTTGGACTTTTGAATTTTTAAGAAATTGATAATAATATTAAAATTTTAAAATATTGAGGTGATAACTAAAAAAATTTCGGTTCATATAGCAAGTAGTATGTAAAAAAATTTCGGTTCATATATATCGATCGTGATTCGCATCTGATTCGCTCGCTCGTTATTGGATCGAGTTGTTAACGAGTTAGTTTGCCACTAGCTCGGTTCAGAATTAACGAGTTCAAGCTGGGGCCTAGCTCGCGAGCTAGCTCGGCTAGGCATCAATTTGTGAATTTGTACGAATTTGTGTGCATTTTATACTATCTAGCTCGGTCTAGCTCGGTTCAGCTAGATCCAAAAAGTTTGTAAAATTTATTTTCTTTTTAAAACAAGATCCAGTCAGACCCAGCGAGCCAGTTCGTCAATTAGCTCGCGAGCTAGCTCGGACTGGCTTGTCACGATTTCAAGCTGAGATTTTAGCTCGGATGCCCTATGTTCAGCTCGCTCAGCTGTAGCTCGGTCCAGAATTAACAAGCTGAGCTAGAGTCTAGCTCGAACCGAGCTAGCTCGTTGCCACCCCTATGTGAAATCAAAGATTGGGGCCCAGATGCCTTTCAGACAAATTAATTGCATGATTGCATAGCTAGAATGAGTAGCCGAGTTCGTATCCTCTGAATTAAGTGAAACTTAAATTTTTTAGTTTACATTCGGACCGTCCGATTAGAATCCGAATTAGTGCTAAAGTAGATTGAACGGTCCGGATCTAAACTCAAATTTAAGTTAATTCAGGTGATATGAATTCCCGATCGATAGCTCCCAACACGTTTGACCTGCTGGTAAGGTGCAAAATGGTCTTTCAAATGAGATCCTTTTGCTGTTTTTGCTCTTCCATCTTTCTGCCAAAAAAATAGCAAATGTGAATTATGCAACCAATAAAGCTTCTTCTCGGGCCGAAATTTTTATTTATAACATTTTAAAAAAATAAATTAACCAAATAACCATCGTTTCTGGTCAATTTTAAATCTACACGGCCGCAGAACACCGGAGCGGACCCATTTGGGGGCCGCCGCAGAATGTCGGAGCGGACCCCCATATGGGGCCGCACTATGCCGGAGCGGCCCCTGTTCTTTATATTCTCAAAATGACAGCGAAATTTCATTCCACACTCTCACACCTTCTCTCTCCTGAGTTAGCTCTCTGATCTGTAAGTTTTTTCTCTTCTTTTAAATTTTTTATTTTTATTTCAGCAGATTAATAATTTAATTAGAATAATTAATTTAGCAATAATTAAATTAGAATAATTTAATTAGAATAATTAATTTAGTTAATTTTTAATTGTAGGTTTCTTCTGTATTGAATTGAAAAAATGGCTCTTATGGTATCCATCTACGCTGGGGGGATGTTTTAACAGGTCCTAATGGAGTTTACTATAGTATTGGACCTGTTACTGTAATCCCGGTATTGCCGGGTACTGATTATTTGGGACTTAAATCAAATATATGTCAGAATTTGGGGTTGGATCAGGGTCAGTATGACCTTAAAATTGATGCCAAAATTAGTATGACGACTAGTTCGGCACAAACCTGGTTTCAACTATTTCCAATTCAAAATTAGGGAGTCTTGCAGGTATTGTACAACCAAACCATGAGTTTTTCTGGGGGTGCATACAAGATAATTGACCTATATGTAGAGGTTACCAGAGCCCGGCGTTCGAACCCAGTTATGAGGTTAATCCAGGGTCGTAGTCGGGGTAACTCATCCGGCTCTAGTCCGTCCCATGTCCAAATTGACCAACCGTCCAGTAGTCGGGCCCCAGTTCAGAGGGACCGACCCTCCCGTCGGGCCCCATCCCAGACTGACCAGCCTTCATCTAGTCGGACCGCTCATTGGGGTCAAACTTGTGATCCGGATGAATCCGATGAAGAAGTGGATCCGGAAATACTAGAGGCAGAGGAAAATTGGGGTCATGTTGATCCTGAGGGTATGAGCGATTATTCTGACCAGGAAGATACCGGGCCTGTGCTCGGACTACCAAGGACTTTCAAGATGGATCGCGGGTTTCGGATAATGGATCGCGGGTTTTAGCACCCGATTCATGCTTTCAACGACACATCAGGGTTTATGGAAGCCAATTCGGGTTTGTTTGGAAGTAGGGCAGAGTATGAGAATGAATTGTCCGAGGGACAAACATATGACTCAAAAGAGGCAATGAAGAGCGCAATTGTCAGGTTTCACATCCTTTGCAACAAAGAGGTAAAACCTACGCACAGTGACCGCACAAGAATGAGGTTTAAGTGCAAGGACAGTTACTGTGGGTGGTACATACTCGCAAGGGCCACCGGTTATGGAACACAATAGCGTATCTCCAAGTGCCCAAACACAACATTCATGTCACGCGGATGCGACAAGAACAGATCACGCTCAGTTGTCAGCTACTATGGTTGCCGAGTGTATATCCGCTCACATGAGGAACGATGTCGACTTGAGTATTCAGGCTGTCCGAATTGCTGTTGCTGAAAGGTACAACGGTCAGATACCGGCGTACAACAAACTATGGCGTGGCCGTGAGTTGGCAATAGCCCGTCAATTTGGCAGTTGGGAGGGGTCATACTCTCTTGTAGTTCCATTGTTGGAGGCAATCAAAAGAAGCAACCCAGGTACTACATTGTTCCTTCATTTTTGGCGTCATTTCATTATTAATCAAAAATTGAACTTATTTTTTTTCCTTTATTGACAGAAACATTGTTTGAGGTGACCTCATATCCCACTGGTAAACCTGGACCATGGAGGTATTTTCATAGGACGGCTTGGGCATTTGGACCGTGCATAGCTGCTTTTCAACATATCAGACCGGTCATCACCGTTGATGCATGTTTCCTGTGAGGCCGGTATAAAGGTAACTAATTTGATTGTTTTCACTTTATTTATTTTAGTTGATTTCGGCTCTTACAAAATTAATTTGATTGTTTTACCACAGGCAAGCTGTTGATTGCAACCGGGTACGATGCTGAAAACCAGCTCCTCCCGTTGGCTTTTTCACTGGTAAAATCAGAGAGTTATGACGATTGTGCGTGGTTCATGAAATGGTTGCGCCGTAATGTAATCCGCTCCAGATTCATGTGTGTCATCACTGATAGGGGAAAGGGTATCAACAAGGTGTTCAGACAAGATGATATGGGGTGGAACGAGGAGGATGAGGATCAATGTGTTCACCGTCTTTGTGCTACTCACATAGCCGAGAACATGAAGAAGAACGGTTGCAGTGATAAGGCAATCCGTTTTTTTAGAATATGTGTGGCTAAGAGGAAAATGAGGAGGTACGAGCAAGGAATGCAAGCAATGGGGCAGGCATGTGACATTGCCCTCAATTGGCTGGACGGGGTGGGTAAATATTTGGATCAAGATGAGAACGAGTGCCCTAAACCATGGAAGATATTCCAAGCACTGGACGGTGGTTACCGTTGGGGCATCATGACTACAAACAGGTCCGAGTCGCTTAATAATGTCTTCAGGTCCTCTCGTAAGCTACCGGTTGCAGCAATAATTGAAGACACATTTTACAAATGTATGACATGATTTGCGCAAAGGAGGGCCAAAGCGGAATGGGAAGTCAGTCAAGGACGACAATTCTCGGGTCGTGTGCATCAAGTACTTTTATTTGTAGTTCTTTCTTCATAATTTTTAATGAACTTTGTTAAAAAAAAATCTGACTTCTTCATTATTTTTTAATTTTCCGTAGCTGATCAACAAACGGTTCTAGAGGTCCGATAAAATGAAGACGCTGGGGGGCTTTGGAAACAACAACAAGTTCGAGGTAACCTCCACACAGGAGAGAGTTCATGCTTTTATACCTGACGATTCTGGTCGGTTTACCAAGGCCAATTACAAATACACGGTGATAATCGGGGATGATCACACAGTAACTTGCACGTGCCAGAAGCCCCAATTGGAGAGAATACCGTGCTCTCATGTTTTGTCCGTGTGTCGTCTCCGACGCATCGACCCTGGCATCTTTGTAAGTCACTACTATCACATCCATACACTGATCAACACATGGAGCGCTCAATGGCATGTCTATGGAAATCAGTCGGAATGGCCTCAACACGATGGCCCGGTCCTTGTTCCAGAGAAAAAAAATATTGATGTGGGCAGAAGACAGCACGACAGAATTTCGATGTGGATGGACGTTCTACATAATAGGAGAAGAGGACACCAAGCCGGCCGAGATACACAAGAAAGACAAAACAGAGCTGCTCGAGCTGCACGAGATTGAGAGTTAATGTTGCTTTTTTAATTGTACTCGTAAAAATGTTGTTTATTTTCGGTTAATTAGACGTATTTGTAATTTCCGATAACATTAGCATTGTTCTATTGTATGCTTATTTATATGACTCCTTGTTTTATTGTAATGTTTCTTTTGATCAAACAAACGACGAACAACAATTTCAGATTAAACGACATTTCAAACATAAGTAATTACACACAACTTCCAGTACAAACTTTATATTTTTGATAAAAATTTCTAAAACAAAATCATAATCAACTTCAGAATCAGATAAAAAAAAAACAGGGGCCGCTCCGGCATAGTGCGGACCCGGGTCCGCTCTGGCATAGTGCGGCCCCATATGGGGGTCCGCTCTGGCATTCTGCGGCGGCCCCCAAATGGGTCCGCTCCGGTGTTCTGCGGCCGTGTTAGATTTAGAATTGAGCAGAAACGATGGTTATTTGGTTAATTTATTTTTTTTAAATGTTATAAATAAAAATTTCGGCTTCTCGGGAGGCGGAGCAACCCGATGCAGCTCAATTCAAGATGCCGGTGGATTCATACCACAAGGCAACCGAGGTCTAGCTTTTCTCCTTTGCTAAGCCCACATGCGTTCCTTCCACCTCTTATGGTTTTCCTTGTTCTGTTGCTTTGTCTCTTCCTTTGCAGCCCCGTCTCTAGGAGGTCAATTTGGGTCCCATGTCCATCAGACTCAAAGTGAGTTCGATGACCGTCCGATCTGCTTTAAAATTCGAGCCTGCAACTTTCGCGTCTGCTTTAAAATTCGTGTGCATGAATCTTAAAGCAGATTGGACGGTCCCAAAACCCATCGGACCCAAATTTGAGTCGATGGGCATCGGACCCAAATTGCTCTCTCGCCTCTAGTGTCTGTTACGAGCAGCAACAACACATGTTGGAAATGCTGGTATCGCCTCAGTGGCAGGCGTTGTTTTCGCTCGTCGTTGTCACGAGCAACAACAACGGATGTTGGAAACACAAAATGCAATTCATGTACACTGAACTAAACTATTTTTTTTTATTTGAGTAAAGGTTAGAGGTCAAGCCACTAAACTATTTAATATTTATAAAAAGTTGTGATACCTCACATATTTAGTCTATTTTAGGCCTGTTTTAGTACCAGATTCGTGCCCTAATTCACCAGAATCATGTGCATTTCATCGATATATCTTTAGAATTTGGTACTGCTGAGTGGTTGTTTGTTTTCTGCAGGCTTGGAGCAAAACACACGAAGAAACGACGATTTGGGATGATCTGGTACGGCCCTTACCAGGTTTGGTACGGGTCTTACCGGACTTAGCCGATTTCAGCTCATCACGCCTGGTACGGCCAGGCCGTACCACTTTGGTACGGGCCGTACCTAAAGGCGGCCTGACAGATTCAAATTTTGGCAGAGGCTATTTAAAGCGGGGAACTCTCCAATTTCGGGATTCATTCCATTCCAGATCTAATTGAGAGCACAGTAAGAGAGAGAAAGAGAGCTAAGGAGCTAGGAGCAAGAAGGAAGGAAGAGGAAAGAGGCGAAACTCGACGGATCAAGCTTCCTCCTCTCGATCCCTTCGATCCATGGCTTTCTCTATCCCTTTTATTGTATTTTTAGATCAGATCATGTGCTGTGAGTAGTTATTTCAGTTTCTAGGGTTTAGAGATGGATTCTTGATTTGCTTTGACTTTCTTTGACTTGTATCTTGTATGAACTCTTTTGATTGATTGATTGTGATTTTCTTTGCCATCTCTTGCTTTGATTGCTGTGATTGTGTATGATGAACATCTAGGTCTAGATCAAACCTATCAAGGTCATGTGATCATCTCAATCTCTCAACCAAATCAATTGTTTAGGGTAGACTTGTTCGAATTGAAGCCGAGAGGTTGAATTCTCCTCTAATCGACAGATTAGAGGGTGCCTTAGGTCTCCAATCAACCAGCTAGGGTAGATCTGTACCAACACATGAGAATTGAGGTGTAGAAATCCCTAAAAGGCAATCAATTGCATTCCAACCTAAATCTTGATCCAACACACGACGGTTGAGGCTTAGGAACCTTAGGTATGGTCAATTGAACCTTTCTAAAGAGTTTAGCACAAGGTACCAGCAAGGAATGCATCAACTCGAACTGGTAAGCTCTGTTCTGGAAAGCCAGTACGGGTCTTACCAGAGTGGTGCGGCCTTGCCTTACCAAGTGGAGTACGGCCTAGCCGTACCAACTTGGTACGGGCCGTACCACTAGAGGCAGATCACAGATGAAATCTGAAACCCTGGAAACGCCTTTTATCCATAATCAAAACACAATTTACATTTCTTCTAGCATTTTATTACATTGTTTGAATTGCTTGAATTGACCTTTTTAGGAACTTAAATACCAAACCAAAACCTTCTCACTTCTAGTTTTTAATTGAGTTTGGTAGATTCTAACCTAGTAATTGCCCGTCCCTGTGGATCGATACCCGATTATACTACTCGATAGGGGTTGTGCACTTGCAACCCTTACTCGTGAAGTGTAAACGCGGTTTTAAAAGGTACGCCCTCAAGCGTACCGAAACTTGCGTTGCGCTTCTGCGCGAACAAGTTGTTACTTTCATATTTTAAACTTGTGACCTCTTGTACGAATAGCATTGTCTTTACCACTAAACCAAAGACTAATTCTCAACTAAACCGGGCGACCTCTTATGTACACTGTGAATTCTAGTTCTCTTTTCCTAGCAAACCAGGTGAACAATTTACATTTTGCAACCAACAACCATTTCTCAAAATAAAATGTATTAAAAGATTTCCTTTTCCAACAATATTGTTCTGTGCAAAGATATAACAACTTTCATATTTTTTTTAATTCCCTGACAGATGCTGCCAGTGTTTTGCAAATTTCATATTGTTGTTAATGTACATTTATTAAGCAAAAATAAATAATTTACATTTGTCAATTCATTTTTTTTATTGCTTTGTTGTGTAATTATAATACACAACAAATAGCTGAGTACTTGTGCGGTCCCCTGGCTGGGGCCGCATAATACATGTGCGGTCTCGAGTATTTGGGGCGCACCGATGTTCTGCGGCCGTGGTAGATTCAAATATATTTAGATTTTGTGGTTTTTTTGTTTTTGAACAAATGGTGTATTTAAAAATTTCGGTTTTTACGTGGAGATAATATTGAGCGGTATTGTGACTTTAAAAATAAATATTTGGATCTATAGTATTGAGTATTGACCGATATGTGCTATATATGCATAGTACCGTAGTCTCACTCATAACAAAGTGTGTATAACCTAATTTATTAAAACGCACACAAACCATCATTAGTACTCTCCCAGACCCAGTGCATAAGTTTGAGCTTTTAACCCGGGAAAACATACCAATTAAGTAATTCTCTTATTACCAAACAATGCCAATTAATTCGATCTAATAAACTTAATTGTTGGACAGATTATGCAAAAGACCACCATCAATTAATTAGACAAAGCAAGCCTAATATTCTTGGAAAAAAATAAATGGCAACATGGTAGTTTAAAGAAAAAAAATATCGAGTAGAACTAGCTAGGGTGTCTCTAAATTGCTCTATGTATCATTACATTGTTTAAGAAGTTGTCATCATGAGCCCAGCAAAGGCACCTCGAGCATAGATCTCTCTCGCATCTCCTGTTGTTTCACTGAAATGAAAGTCTGTGTCTTGGGGACATCGAGCTGCCGGGTAAAAGATAATGACGCCATTGATTTTTTTTTTGAGGAAAAATATGGGTCTTGCCCGTATTTGATTAATAATTGTGGTTACAAAAGAGTTTGTAGCTGCATGTCGAAAATAAACACAATGTGCTCAAGTGCATTTGAGCAAAAAGTTGAAAAATAAAGAAAATAAAAGGAAATGAAATCTAAGAAAGCATATAAATAAAACTGAAAATAAAGCTAAGAATTAGGTTTTATTGCTTCATCAATCTTCTCCCGATGTTTCAACGTGGCGGCATAACAGTTGCGCCACTTCTTCTAGCAATTCTTCATGTGCCTTATGTGAATCTCTGAAGATCCTCGCACACCTTTCCCTCCAGATAACGAACATCGCGACCACTAGCGTTCCCCTTTCCTTTTTGTTGTTTGATGATTGCATCAGTGCTTCTATTGGTTGAGATCTCATGTGGGTTGTGATGTCCATGAGTCTGTACATCTCTTTAGCAAAAGTACACCGTGCCACCATATGATGCGTCGATTCCTCGTCCCTACGACACATCACACACATGTTTGCGATCGACCAACCTCTTTTCCTGAGATTGTATAGTCAGCAACTTGTTGTTTGCCAGGAGCCATCCAAAGACCTTTATCCTTGGTGGAACTCGTAGCCTCCACAAACGGTGTACATGAGTCGAGATTTGTGGCTTGGTTTTAATGGCTCGGTAGGCACTTTTCACCGTGAATATTCCAGTGTCTGTCCTATTCCATCTGATGTCATCTTGGGTTTGATCCATGTGTGTTACCACCCCTGTGAGATATCCTGTGAGTGTTAGGAGTTCCTCTTGTGCTGTTATTGTGATGACTTGTTGAAAAAGTTCCCTGATCGAACGTTGCATGGTTTCCTTCAAAGTAATTGTAGTATCTAAGGCATGCGAGAACAACGAGGGTAAGTGGTGTTTCAAAATCCCATGTCCCCAGTTGTGGTTCCACAATGATATTTCGTCACCTTGGCCATAGATGTGTGTGACCGCCGTCTCCCAGAAGGCATGACCACCTCGCAATGCACCTGTGAATAGTGGGGATACCGGTACCAGGTTGTCGCTGAGTTTTGTTCCTTGGAAGATTGGTTTCCACATTCTGTGCTCCGGTTTTTGCCAGTACCAAGACCACTTCATGAGTAGTGCCTTGTTGAATGATACCAGATCTATTACTCCAAGACCACCGTATTGTTTGGGTTTGCATACCATTTCCCAGTTTGCCAAACTCATCTTGGTTGTATGTTCACTCACTCCGTGCCATAGGAATTTTTTCCTAATTTTGTCAATCTTTTTTATCACCCACTTTGGTAATTTGAGGACCATCATGAAGTATGTCGGTAGTGCTGAGAGAACCGCATTTAGCAAGACCAATCTACCTGCGATAGATAAGTGTTTGGCCCCCCATCCTGACAATCTATGGTTCAACTTATGTATCAATGGTAAGAAGGCTGTTTTTGGAAGCGCCTTGTTAGATAGGGGCAATCCAAGGTATGTGAAAGGGAAAGAGCCTTGTCTGCAACCGAGAACCGCCAAAAGGGGGGCTATGTCTTGCGGTTGGGGGTCAGATATCAATAATTCTAATTTTTGTGGGTTCGTCTCAAGGCCTGAAATTTTTTGGAATACCGTGAAGGCTATTTGCAAGGCCTGGAGCTGTTGCACCTCCGGTTTGATGAAAAAGAGTGCGTCGTCCGCATAGAGAAGGCATGGTTTCATGGCCGGAAACGGTAGTCTGATAGCCCCTGCAGCCGTGAGTTTCATGAAGTATCTTGCTAGGAAGTCCATAGTGATAATGAAGAGTAGTGGGGGTATCGGATCGCCCTGTTGAACTCCTCTTTTTAGGTTGATCTTTTTACCGATTAGGCCATTGACGATGACTTGTGATGTTCCCAGCAATACTGACCTTTGGACCCATGTTATCCATGATTCTGGGAAGCCTATGTTTCTCTAATTTGACACAATTTAATGACGCCATTGATGAGTGCTTATCTCTAATTTAACACAATTTGCACAAATTACTTTTACTTTTAATCTGGCATAGCTTTAAGGTATAGTTAAATTGATTGGGAACTTGAAAGTCTGACAAGTATCTGTTTGATGTGCTAACCGGTCAATATTTTATATGCCACTTTTACTAGATTTCCTTTTTTAATAAAATGTTGTGTGCTATAATAATTGATAGTACAGTACAAACAATGATTAACTAACCATGTGTCAGATTTTTAGAGGCCTGCAATTAACAATCTAGCTAGCTAGCTAATGAAGAATCATTTGCTTCAATGTAAATGGGCGATTCATGGTTCTTTCATATAAAATCTCAATTAGTGTGGTTTAAACTAAATTAAAAGGGTGATTATTGCTATTTTTCATTTGGTTTGGATATCTCGGCTATTGGCTTTCTTTTGTTTCATAATTTATTGTTATACATTCGTTTTCAATTTTGTGAGTTGCTCTTTTCCTTGCGTAAATTGCTAGCTTTTTGTTTTGTGATTATGCTGTCATCCCAATAATAGCAATTATCTTGTCTATGTTAAAGGTTTGTATAATTTAAGGCAAATAGCTTGATAAGAAAGCTAGAAACTCATTCGATGAGCTAATTTCGATGGGATGCTTTAATAAAAAAAGTTGTCAGTTATTTTACTATGGGATGATGAAGTAAATATGAACGCGTGATTTGTTGAAATATCTTGCCTTGAAAATGTTCTATATTAGTTTATCAAAACAAAAAAAAATGTTCTATATTAATAGAATTTGTGGTACAAATCAAATGTAGCTGAGCTCAATTGATAAAATCCAAACAAAAATAACATATTATGAAAACCTTTTGTTTCAGAGAAACAACAGGAGATGCGAGAGAGATCTATGATGGGGGCTCGTGCTGATGGTCTTAGCTCACACGAAGAGAGAGCTCAGATAGGTACAATTTTATTGAATCCATGAGAAGAGAGGAGAGGAAAAGAGAGAAGGTGAAATGAAACGATCAAGGAAGATGAAGCCTTTCCAGTTTTAGCTCTTGTTCAATAAAAGGACACTCCATTTTAATAAAAGGTTATATTGGTCAATAAAATTCTTAAAATAATTAATAAAATATAAAATAAAAAAGGGGATAAAAGAAAAGAAAGTTAAGTTTATATGGGGATATTAGCTATTATGATATATTTATGGAAAAATTGGCTATTTGGAAAGTTTGAATGGGCACATAGGAAATTTTCTCTAATAAAAATGTCGGCCGTAGTTCTACTGAAAATTTTATTGTTAGCATGAGAAAAAAACGAAATTAAATCGTTACCACTGCCTTGGGGCCCTTATCAATACTACCACCCTCGCTAACCCAGTTCGCGCACCAATAGGCTGGTGCGCGAACTGGGTTGGCGCACCAGGTGGTGCGCGGACCTGGTTAGCGCACCAGCCTGTTCTGCCTATTAAGGCACCAACTTACATGGTGTATTAATGTCTATCTTACGTGGTATAGTTCTGATGCTAGTTGTTAAGGCACCAACTCAGTATTATTTTTATGTTGTGTATTTTAGATCGTTATTTCGATTAGTTTTATGTTGCGTATTTAGATATTATTTTCATATTACTTCTTATGCTGCGTATTTTAGATCTCATATCCCGCAATACATAATACATTAAAACATAAGAACACACCATAGATAAAACATAACACACAACGATACATATTCCGCAGTCATAGTATTTTAAAACATAACACACAATACATAAAATATTACCGAAAGCCTTAACCTTAATACAAAACCGAAAGTTTGTACCATAATACATAACCGAAAACCCTAACCTTAATACATAAACAGAAAGCCCTAACCATGACATTATTGGGTATGGTTCCTAGCATCCCTTCTCCTTCTCGCATTCCTTTCGAGGGTAGCTCTGTTGGTCTCGTGACCCCTTCTCCTTCCTTCCAGTATGTCCATCCACATTGGGACCCTGTTGTGTCTTCTCCGACCCAACTTCACTAACCGGTGCTCTGGCGTTAAGATATCCCCTTCGTGCGGCGGCCAATCACCTTGATTGTCATACACGTGGAATTCTCCACTCCATGTGTCGATAAGCGTTTGAATGTTGTAATAGTAATTTACGAAGACATTTGGATCGTAGTTCCTACATTTTTCACACATTTGGAAGTTTCATCATCCAAGATTATTAATGAAATTTTAACAGTTGTTCGTACCTTATTTTACACATTGCCATCACATGAACACATGGTATTCCGGTGAGCTGAGGCTTTTGGCAAGAGCATTCCACCTCATGGTCGTTCTTCACAACGACCTTGTACCTACAGTCTCGGGACGTGTACACCCATTTGCCTGCCTCTATGTCAAATGGGATTTTCTCGCCATGTGATGTCACCATGAATTCCCCGGATTTATTGAATGCAACCGCGGTCATTTTGTTAGTCTTCGTGATGTGCTTGTTCAGCTTCAAGTGCGTACGAGTGGAGAAAAGTTGACCCTCTTGTTGGCATTCTACGGCCTTCTCTCTTCTTTGAACGAACCATGTGACACACTTGTAAAACGTCTCCTCAATAATTGCAGCAACCGGTAACCTACGAGAATTACAATTTACAGTTAAAATAAAGATAACCTAAAATATTTCATTAATAGTAAACTATGAAAATTGTGAATAACAAACCTGGGAGAAGTTTTGAAGACGTTGTTCAGCGATTCAGAACCATTGCTGGTCATTATTTCCCAACGACTCCCGTCGTCCATAGCTTGATAAACCTTCCATGGCTTAGCTGGTTCTTCCTCGTCATTTTCATTATACTTACCACACGTATCCAAGTATGTCAGCCGCTCAGGATTTCGCCTTCCGATTGCATCAAGGCCATCTTGTAATCTTCTTCGCTTCTTCTTTTTAACCATCATCTTGAAGAATTTAGAAGCAACCTTATCCTGAGTGTGTTTTCCAAAATTCTCAAACACGTGTTGAGAACAGAACATGTGGGCACACTGCCCGTTCTCCTCTGACCAACCCAAATCATCTTGAATGAACACTTTCTTTATGCCCTTGTGCCGGTCAGAGACCACACACATGAACCTACAACTACCAATTACATTATCCCGCACCCACTTCATAAAACCACCCCCAATTCTCAAACTCTTTGCTCTCTACCAATCCAAATGCTAGTGGGATTAACTGGTTCTCCGCATCTATCCGGTGACAATCAACAACTTGCCCTTGTATCTACCTGACAAGAAACAAGCATCGATACTGATGACGGGTCTGAGGTGACCTACTGCTTCTATACACGGACCCCATGCCCATGCCAACCTCATGAAATACCGGTACCCTGCCTTTTCTGAAGGCTTCGAAACAACTTGATACACAGTTTCCGGATTTGCCCTTTTTATTGCCTCCAACAAAGGGACAATAAGCCCGTAAGACCCCTCCCAACTACCAAATGCCCGGGCAATCGCTAACTCTCTACCACGCCACAATTTGTTGTATTTTGGGACGATGCCCTCAAACCTTTCAGCAACCAGGTCCCTGATAGCTCTGATAGTAATATCAGTATTTTTTTCCAAAGAAAGTTTTATGCAGTTGGCGACCATAGAGGACGTCAACTGCGCATAATCTGACCTGGATGCATCTGCGTGGCATGTGTGCGGTACCTCATTCTTCGTGATGGCCCAAGTATTACCAAAGCCTGTGTCCCTCGCAACCAACCTCCACTTGCAATTGTTGCTCTGGCACTTAAACCTCAACCTTGTTCTGTCGCTGTGTGTCTGTATGATCTCGGTATTTTTCACTATGTGCCAGTGGTAGATTTTTTCTTTCATTTGATCCTTGTCGTTGTACATCATCCCCTCAGAAACCATTGTTCTTTCTCCAACCTAATTGAAAATTCAAAAAATTTAAATTATTATATTTTAAAAAAAATAAAAAATTCATATAAGTTAAAAAACGAACCTCTGAACCCGCAAAAAAAATGTGGTCAGCCTCTTCAAACCCCGAAGTGTCATGAAAAGCTAGAAACGGGTGTCTCTCTCCACGACCCGATATCGGCCACTTTCGCATACCCAGCACGGGACGGGTGTCTTCCTCGTCACTGTGATCTACTGTCTGCCCACCGTCGTCACTAGCATCCCAATTTTCCTCTGCCTCCCGTTCTTCGGGATCCTCGTCTGTATTGTCAGTATAATAACGTGGTTCTAGATTTTCAGATCGGTTCCGGCTAGAGCTGGAGGATGGAACCCGAGATCGGCTAGGACCAGCCCCCGTGGATGGGGACCGACTAGGACCCGCTAAATTTAGGGCCCGAGTAGGACCCGTCACTGACTGATCCATGCCCCGACTAGGCCCATGTGTACGGTTCTGTCTAGGGTTCTGTCTGGGGTTGGCAACCACATATAACTCTAGGAACTTGAAAGGTGTTGTCAAATTCAATGTCATTTGGGTATACAACCCCCAACTGCTATCGTCTAGTACAGGGAGTTGTTGGAACCATGTTTGGTTGCCTTGGCCAATATTAATTCTGGCGGAAATTACTAGTTCGTAATAATTCGGGTCAATACCAAGTTCCTGGTACACTTCCCTAGTTATGCCGGTGAAATCTAAATCCGAGCCGATATTGAATATTTTTTGGGGTTGAGTACTGTAATAAGCACCATTCTGACCTTGTAATACTTCACCACCAAAATAACAAGCAATTCCAATCATAATTACCTGAATTACAGAACAAACCCAACATTTAATAAATTTACAAAAATTAAAAAAGTAATTAAATAATTAAAAAAATATAAAGGACTAGAGTGAAAAAAACTTACTCTTTGGTCTTTGCGAGAATGTTCTTTGCTTGCTGCGAGTTGGTGCCTTAATAGGCAGAACAGGCTGGTGCGCTAACCAGGTCCGCGCACCACCTGGTGCGCCAACCCAGTCCGCGCACCAGTCTATTTAGTGCGCGAACTGGGTTAGCGAGGGTGGTAGTATTGATAAGGACCCCAAGACAGTGGTAACGATTTAATTCCGATTTTTTCTCATGCTAACAATAAAAATTTCGGGTAGTTCTACTCTCAAATATTAATTTCAGCACAATACAACTTTTGGGATCAGAGCCTAGTCTCGCAGCCCTAGCCGACTCATATCCCCTCAAATCCGCCGCGCGCTCTCCGCAGGGGCGAAGCTACCAGAATTTTTTTTTTTTTTTGGACCGGGCTTTTCGTTTGGGCTTATCTACCTCTGAATAATTAAATTGCCTACTGCCCCTAGCCCAGAGTCCAGAGGGAGATCAATCAAAAGAAAAGACCTAAGGAGAGTCTGAGACGCGAAGGAGAAAGGAGAGAGGATCACCGCTGCGCAAAGGAGAAGGATTGCCGCCACTTTGCCGCCTGTGTCCGCTGATCGCCACATGTACCCGCCTGTGCCCGCTAGCCCTAGCCGCTGATCACGCCTGTGTACTCTCGAAAAGGTTTTCATTATTATTTGTTTGTTACTGAAGTCAATTTCCTATTTGATTTATAGTAAGGTTTCGTTGTTAATTTATTTTTCAATCAAAATCTGGAAGTCTGAATCATGGTCATTGATATCTGATTTTTCTTGATATCAGAGCAGAGATCCGTTTCGTCGTCTCAGTTTTTATTTTATCCATCTCAATTCTCAATTACTCTAGTTCTTGCTTCGTTTTTTATTTTCAATTTTTAAGTCATTTAGTAGCATAAGTTGCTCCTTGTCTTTCACCACTGGTATCGATATCAAAAGCAAGTTTTTCACTGGTGTATCGTTTTGAATTGTCAAGAGAATGGAAGAAAAGGACTTTGATGAAGAAGATTAATTTTCAAGAAAGAAAATAACAAAATTAAAAAGCAACAATTATAAATTTTAATGGATTTATAGCCATGTAGCTGTAACTAAATTTGTTAACTTCAATTGATATTTCTCACCTTTTCCTTTTCTAGACTCATATGACAGAATATGGTTTATATATTGTAAGCAGTTATTTAAAGGTTTATATGAAATTATATTTTATTAGTTTCATATGGAACAAAATATGTTAGTTGGTATAACAAATGATACTGCTTCGATGTCAGTATCAGACCAACATTTTTGCTTTTGATGGCTTCTTCGTTATTGGTCTGAGAATTATTGTAGCAATCACAAAAAAAGGTAGTTTGAAGAATTTACTGTCATATCAAATTGTACAAAGGCTCTTAGTCATTTGTTAATTCTAATATGCTATTGCAATAGTCTAATCCATTTTGGTGTGAGCATCGACCAAATGTTACAGTAAAAAAATGTTGTGCTTTTATTCATTAATTTATCTATTGCAGTTTTGAATCTCCCTGGAGAGGCATGCAAATGTTACAATAATACATTTCTAGATTGCTGATTCATACCCTTGTATCCTTGTTTAAACTAGATTTTGCTACATGCCACAAATATTCGCCTACCCCTGACAAAATTCCTAGCTTCGCCACTGGCTCTCCGACTTCACTTTTGACCCTGCCCGATACTTTCCACCATGGCCGAAGAAGCCGTTCTTGGATTTCTACAAACGAAGGAGATCTCCGACTCGCACGAGTTCGCCACCTCCATTGGCGTCGGTCACACCGAGCTCGAGAACGTAATCAAGAGCCTCAAGGGATTCGAAATTGTCGATGCACAGGTAAATTGCAATTTAACCTTACTCAATTGAAACTCCGATTGTTGATTCCTTTGACTTAATCACCACTGACTCTGTAGAACTTGGATGTCACTGTATCACTTCTTTCCTGACATGCATTGGCAGGGGCCATAATTGTACCTGCCTCGACCTGGAATTGGTTACTGGAAATGTTTACATGTGTAATAATGCTCAAACATTTGTATTATTTTATATTTTGAAAATGAACATGTTTACTAACTTTTACAGAGTTCCATATCATATCTGACAGTCTACTAACTCAATAGAGAGTTAAGATTATTCGTTAGTTATGGTGGACTTTAAAAGGAATGCAGGTATCCTTTCCACCTGACTGCATAACCTGATTCAAGACATTGACATCTCCATTTTTTAGTGAGGGTAGGGTTTTTGAGTTGCCGAGAAACAGAATTATAAGCTGCGTTCTTATTTTTGGTGCTATGTAATTGGGACTAGGAAATTACACGTGAAAGCTGGGTACTTACTGAAGAAGGCAAAACTTACATGAAAAATGGATCTCCAGAGGCGCTATTCTTCGCAGCCATACCACCTGAGGGCATCTCTAGGAATAATCTAAAGGTGGTAATCCCCTTGTTATTGCTTCATAAAACTTTGTGAAAGCACATAATTGCTGGCTGATTTTCTTCTCTTTTTTAGTTTAGGAGAAATTGGGTTCTGAAGTTTTTGACATTGGGAGCAAGGCGGCAGCCAAAAATAAGTGGATTGCTTTTGAGAAGGATCTTGTCAAGAGAAAGGTAGAATCTTCTCCTATCCCTCATAAAAATCAATTGGTCTTCCTTTGGCGTTCTACTCATCACGTATTCATCTATATATTTTATTTTTTTTATTTGTTCAGGTTGAGAGTGTACAAGATGAGGTACAGAACCTGCTTGGGCGAATTAACAGTGGAGAGGTACTTGCTGACTTGAGACATAAAATAATATTCTGTCATTGTTTGATAATGTAAGAGCTGTATGACAATTTTCACCATTATTATAGGTAGCTGGGGATCAAGCTATTAACGATCTCAAGAGAAGAAAGCTCATTGTTAAACAGTAAGTTTATTGACCAAATTTGACATATTATTTTTGTTTTTTTAACATAAGCAATTTATCATTTTGTTTACAGTTGTATTTTTTTTTTTCCTGACACAGAACTTGGAAAGGCTATTCACTAAAGAAAGGTCCTAAATATGTATCAAAGAGGAAAAAGGCTGCAACTGATTTGACTAGAGAACATATTGTGAGGTATTTTTGCAAGTTGCAGCATTATAAATTTGGAAAACTGTTTGAGGTGTACTTCTTTATTTCATCGATGCACTAGATCTCAAGTTTTATCTTACAATGTTGTGTTACTGATAGTATGCTTTGCTACAAACTTATGGCTGCGTCATTCAAAAACATTTTGTACTATTTAATGAAAAAGCGCCCCCCTTGCTTTTTAATGATTTCTTTGATAAATTTTGTTCGCTTTGCAGTGGTGACTGGAAGAATCTAGAGTTCAAAGAGTATAACCTCAATGCTGAGGCACCACCAATTCAAGCCGGTTATATGCATTCTTTACTGGAGGTAGCGTTAGTCTCATCTCATCCATCTCTTGTTTTTGTTGCTTGGATCTTATTTCTGTCTTGTTGAGCACAAAGTTAACTTGAAAAAGAAAAGAAGAAGCCCTATATTAATTTTTCAAAGTGATATTGACAAAACACGAGACCTCTAATTAAATTGAAATCATATGTCCTACTAATCTCTCCTGTTTACTAATATTGGATGGCAAAAACGTTAGGCATTCATTAATTGTTGATGTAAAATAACTAGTTCTTGGTCATTTTTACTATGAACTTCTAGGCAACCCTTTCTTTTTCTGTTTTAACCCATCAACTGTTCTGTGTGTATATACTCCATCTGTAATACAGAACCCTTGCTTAAATTCTATTGACTGCCTAATACCTCTGAATCTTCTTATTTCAGGTCCGCGAGGAAATTCAGAATATCTTCTTGCAAATGGGGTAAGAAATGAGCACTTCAATTATGGAATTTATATGCTAAACTGGATTTTGTCTCATAACTCCTCATTTATTTGAATGGTGCAGATTTGAGGAAATGCCAACAAATAACTTTGTTGAAAGCAGGTACTTAATTTATATAGATAGATGGTTTGTAGCTCTTCCTTAGCATGTGGTACTTTTGAATAATCTTCCTGATTTTACTGCTTCAAAGCTAATATTTAAATAACAGGAATGAATCAAGTATGACGCTCTAATAATGTTAACTAAATATGTTACCTAGTTGTTCATCAAATTTCATGTCAATATTAAGGCTAAATAATTGAAGAATGTATTAACCAAATTCTTGATGAGTTATTTAGTTAATACATCAAATTTCATGTCAATATTTAGTTAATACATTGTTGAAGAGGTTTTGAATATCTAATCAAAGAATGCTTATTTCTCATGACTGGTTATATCTGTTATTTGTAGCTTCTGGAATTTTGATGCTTTATTCCAACCGCAACAACACCCTGCCCGTGACTCGCATGACACCTTCTTCTTGGAGAGTATGCACTTTCATAAATATTTCAGCTTTGTGTATTATTCATGCAAAACCTATAAAAAATGTTTACACTTTTCTCGTGGCAGCTCCTGGAAGCACTAAAGATTTGCCTGAAGATTATCTCGCGAGAGTGAAGTTGGTGCATGAATCTGGCGGCTATGGATCCAAAGGGTTTAATAGTCCCCCCCCCCCCCCCCCCCCCTTTTTTTGTTTTTAACAGCGACATTTTTTTAAATATTTATGTCTGACTTGAACTTGTTATCTAGGTATGGCTATGATTGGAAAAGAGAAGAAGCAGAGAAAAACCTTCTACGTACTCACACTACAGCTGTTTCTACAAGAATGCTGTACGCACTCGCTCAACAGGTATAGCATTGCTAACTAATAAATTATCTTGGGTTATTGGTCTTTTAAATTTTTATTGTGATTGCTAACCAGATAGTATTTTGGCAGGATACCTTCACTCCCAAGAGGTACTATTCCATAGACCGTGTTTTCAGAAATGAGGCAGTGGATAGGACGCATCTTGCAGAGTTCCACCAAATAGAGGGTATTTCTTCGTGCTATCTTGTTATTTGGTTATACAGAATTGTATGACGAAAAGCTAGACCGAAATATCTCCTGTAGTTTACTTGCTTAGTTTCCAATTTCAGGTCTAATTTGTGACCGTGGGTTGACTCTTGGTGATTTGATTGGGGTGTTGGAAGACTTCTTCTCAAGGCTTGGTATATCATATTTCTTATCTGATTCTTTCCAACCTATGTTGCATGGATACGGGTATCGTATCAGATACGATACGGATACGGCGATACGGCAATTTTTAAAAATTAAGGATACGATACGCCTATTATATATATTATTAAAACACTTGTATATATTAAATATAATTTTGGAGTCCAAGTATATACATTAAATATCAAAAATTCTGGATACAATACAATAGCCTAATTAAGTACACATTAAATATAATAGCTACTAAATTCTAACAACAAATGTGAAGTAGTGTAGTGGTCAAGAGGCATGTCCTTTACTCCAAAGGACCTGGGTTCGATCCCCCCCTAGCGTAAGAAAAATTGATTTTTGAAAAAGCTGGTCCACGCGCGGTGTATGGGCTGGAGTGTTGCTCGCTGGTCCACGCGCGGTGCATGCTGGATTCAACGCTGCAGAACGTACCAGAGCCGTATCCAGACGAGTCAGAGCCGTATCAGAGACCGTATCGGGTGGTATAGGATACGCCACGTAAGTCGATACGCCAGCTGGCTTATCGGATACGTATCGGACGCGTATCGGTATCCGATACGCACCCGATACGGGTACGAAGCCTAACATGGAGTATCCGAGTAACATAGTTTCCAACCTATATTTCTTATCCATGTGTGTCCATTGACTGTAACCTGCCTGATTTTACTGGTAAATATTGTAATACATCAGATGGTATATCAGATGCTTATCGTGCATGTATTGTGCATGAATCCATATCTGATGCATATCCAAGTATGTTAGTCATATCTGGGCAGCACAGCTCTTAACATGTGCTCGAGATTAGCTCTTCATGTGCTCGAGATTAAGAATATTTTTTCCTCTTGAAACATTGTAGATTTGTTGTAGTGCAGTAATACTTCATCCATATCTTTATATATTTATTTAATTTTCACAATTTATCATCAATATTTAGGCATGTCGAAGCTGCGCTTCAAGCCTGCCTACAATCCATATACTGAACCTAGCATGGAAATATTCAGGTTCCAACTCTACTATATTGTTCTTGGGAAAGCTTGATATTTTTTGTTGATTCTTTATTCTTAATTAATCTTTTATTTGTTTCTAGTTATCACGATGGACTCCAGAAGTGGGTAGAAATCGGAAATTCAGGCATGTTCAGACCTGAGATGCTTCTTCCCATGGGCCTTCCTGAAGATGTCAATGTTATCGCATGGGGTCTATCTCTTGAAAGGTATTCTTCCAATTAACCCCATATCATGGGGTTGACTACCTATCCCTCATTTTTTACTCTTTTTAGGGCTTGTAATGTTTTAACATTTGAATTTGTACATATAGTGGGATCATTGGACTTGTGATAGTGCACAGTAATAAAGATCTCATGGGCATTTTTTTGAGTAAATGTAATTTATAAAGTAGGCTGCCTCGTGGAAATGGTAGAAACTATATTACTTTATATATTACTTGCTGACATGGTTCTTCCTTTTGATCCAGGCCTACAATGATTTTGTATGGGATAAGTAATATCAGAGATCTCTTTGGGCCCAAGGTACATTGTTTGTCGTTCCTTTTTGAGTAATTTAAGGGTTATATCTTGGTTTGATTTGCTACTAGAGTCATCTGCAAGAGCAGAGATGATACTAATTGAATTGTATATTGCAGGTTGATTTCAACCTCATAAAGAACAATCCAATCTGCCGACTGGGTCTCTAGAGAATTACACCCGAGGTGCTTACCTCTCTCGTCCTCCAATATTTGGATCCAAACTTAATTTTATTTTAGTTTTCGGAGTGGTTTCATGTTTTGAAGGTCCTAAATTCATCTGTTACCAGTTTTGTTTAGTTGAAGAAAATTGTATCATGTGTGAAAGGACTCTTTTTATAGTTTGTGATTGAACTTCACTATTTAAACATCTGATTTAGATTGTAAGAAAAGAGATCTTGGTCAAGTCGTAATGCTCAAGTTTGGATTGCAAGACAAAAGTTGCGAGTGAATAATGCTGAAAGAAAGTTACAAACCTTTACGGTCATAAAAATCTGCACATCCCTGGGAGCTCCTTAGTGTGTATATCTGGCAAGGAAAACAGGATAATTTCTATAAAACAGGCAATCTATTATCTCGTGTATAATTCATGAATATGATGTCTTTCGAATCCAATGCACCATGGTATAAAGTAAATGGTACACAAATGTGGCAATATTTCTGAATGAGTCTTTAACATTAGGTTTACTTTTACGAGTACGACATCAGTGTGGAAAACATGGTAAAACGGGAAATAAATCTGCTGTGATCCTTTGGAAATTGGAATTGCAGGTAGAGTGGGAAAAATGGCACGGCGGAGCCGGCTTCGTCACGGTTACGGCACGGAACGGTATGGCATGTGTGACTGTTATGTGTCAGACTCGCGTGTTGTGTGCCGTGCTCATCTTTTGAAAATTTGGCCTGGCACGATACGTCACGCGAAGTCATGGTACAACACGGTATATGATTACGCGAGTCACGTGTAATTAGAATAGTTAGATCTTGATCAAATGGTGAATCTTAAATAAAGTAATCTAAATTATGAAAAAGAATAGTTAAACGTAACCAAATGTGACTAGTTACATTTGAACACGACATGTTTGGATACGATGTAACTCGCGTGCTGTGACCACATTTGATATTTTAATCACGGCACGGCACGTTTTTACCACTCTAATTGCAGGGACTGTTATGCCAAATCTAATCTTGTAATTGTTTTGAGATTCTTGCATAAAAACTTCTATTGAAATTTGTGCATTCGAAAAACTAAAAAGTTGGATTTGGAATCACAGTCCCTGCAATTCCAAAGGATCACAGCAGATTTATTTCCGGTAAAACGTAAAATAAGAATCTTAACTTGTAGCATACCTTTGTGGTCAAGGTATCGGGCAATGATAGTTTGTATCATACCAGGGTGAAGGGAATTAGCTGTCACAAGAGATCCAATTTGGGATTTGATCTCGAATTAGAATAATATTAAAAATTACGTTTTCATTTGATAAAAAAAAATTACGGGTTACATCTATCATGGTGGAACCTGACCTGAATTAGAATAATGTTTGTCTAGAGATGATTAAATGTCAGATAAGCAAGCATTCATCAATGCACAATCAGATATCATATGGCAAATTGTGTTGGCATTTGATCCGTTATAACTTCCTTAGAGTTTCAAAATACCGTTCCATAAAAGATAGATAAGCTTATTTGACCTGTGAGTTTTTTTTTTAAGGTACCGGTTTTTCCAGTGCTAATTCACCACGAGTTGTAGCCTTGTACTGTTTATATCAGTTAAAAAAAGTATACACGCCCGGTGGGACTCGAACCCACAATCGCCTGATTAGAAGTCAGACGCCTTATCCATTAGGCCACGGGCGCTTGTTGCTATATTCCTGTATTTATATTATATATATAAAGTTTCTTAATATCTCGCCGGTTCGGATATATTATAGCTTGGATCCGGCCCGAATTGAAACGAAAAACGACAAACAAAGAAAGCATATAAGACGACGGTCCACAGTTTCATACGGATCACACCGCTCAAATCGAGTTTTACAATCGGCGGTGTGCTCTGCATCTCGTCCCCAATACCAGTGGAGAAGAAGAAAGAGACGCCAATGGAAGGGAAAAGGACGGAGAATAGGCTGAATAGGAGGCATGGATCGACGGGATTCTTCGTGGTGCTGGATTATCTCTTCCTGACGATATTCTTCATTTTTCTCTGTTATTTCCTTGTATTCCAGATCTGGCCTTCTGCGGTCTCCAGCATTGTTCCAATCGCCAGCCTTTGATTCCTCGCCAGATCCTTTTTTTTTTTTTTTCTTAATGTGTAATGTGTATCAACATTGTCAAGTAAAATTGCCAGCCTTCAAATTTTAGACAATTTTTAATTTTTGCCCGAATGTACTCGTTAGCAGAAATTTATCTGGTGATTTTCTTGCAATTCGAATTTCGAATTTTTCATTTGTTCTGTCATTCTTGTTCTAACTTTTTCGAATGATCTGATTATGCGGTTGATACTTGACAGTGTATATTGGAGAAAATGGCATTTTGTTCTTTGTATTCTTCTGGTACAAAGAACAAAAGGCCTCATTTTTGCTTGAAATTCCGCCTAGAACTTGAAAATGTACCAATGCCGCTCATTTCTGCTTACGGGCTATTTCCAACAAAAAAAAATATTACTCGTTTGTGACTTCTGGTATTATCTGACGGAGAGACTTTTTTACAAAAAAATAAAAAATACAGAAACATTCTGATTAGAACAAAGATTTGGTTGAAATCAAAACGTACTGTTAAGGGTTAAAATAACCTTCAATGCAGTTAATTTAGTTTTCTTCAAAAGCAACAGTAACCCTTAAATAAGCTCACACATAACCAATACATTATCCCAAACAAAAACATTTAAAGAGAAAGTAAAAAGGTAGTTAATTATAATTTGTACATTCTTGCTTACCATCTTCTTTAAAATTTGCAAAAAAAAAAAAAGGTGGGGGGGGGAGCCTTATTTCTCACAAACAATTATTTCAGTGGTCCACAGCCTCGGCAAATTATCTCGAGAAATCATGAGCCAGATACCTCATTAAATCTTTGACACTAACAGCATGACATATAAATATATAATACATACATTTTTCTGCTTGACAAAACAAAAATTACTAGAGCAAAACAAAATTCATGTACTCCCAATTAACTGCAAATCCTAGTTTTTGATGTTATGAACCTTTTAGGATAATAGCTGAACAGCAGCAATTGCAGGAATCTTTTCACGGAGCTTTTGAGTTAGTGCCACTCGCACTGTCATCACACTGGCAGCGGGTCCGGTAAGTCGAACCTTAACAATAGGCTCCTCTATTTCTACTAGTTCAAGATCACCACCACCAGTTCCAGTCAGGTAAGGCCTCATCTCATCAAGCACCTAGATTTAGGTCATAAAAAAAAATTAATATACTTGCCAATTGTCTTCATTCATGAATTGGCAAAATCAGATTGAGTCTTCTAGTATAAGAACTTGTATGGTGTAGTGCACAAAAGGTCACGAGTTATGGGGACAGAGACCAGAGGCAAAGTCCCTTATCGCAGCTAAAATTATAAGCTCCCCTACACTATTTCTGCCCCCCACCCCACACTGCCCGTCCCGCGCGCAAATCCCATAGATTTTACGTATCTTTTTACATGATTTTGGAGCCAAATGAGCTGTCAATTATGCAAGCAAGAAAAATAAAGACAATTTCCACAGGTTAACCCATTTTAGCCTCGATAAACAATCATATATAATTAATGCTCAGTCAAGTTTCAATTGCCCTCTATAAAAATTAAAAAGCCAAGCCTAAAATACTCTTCAATTGTGCGCCAAATCACCCAGCTAAAACAAAAATGAAATCTTCCCGTTAAATTCTTTTACTCCTTATGGGAATGGACTTCAAAACCATACTAGCAAGCATTAACAATTTGACGCACCTTTTCAATATTCTCAGCATTCAACTCCAAACCAGTTTCCTGATCTGAAACAGGCTCGACAGCTACAATCTCTGGAATTTTCTCCATCAGCCGCCGTTCGATGCCCATCTTAACTGTTGTGACTGAGCTTGGACACGACCCGCATGCCCCTTGCAATTTCAACCATACAATGTTGCCGTCTATTTCGTGCAATGCGACATTGCCTCCATCAGCCATGAGGTAAGGTCGGACTTCGTCTAATACTGATTCAACATTCTCAGCTGTAAGAGGAAGTTCTACTACAGGATCCGGAGATGCAACTGCTTTTATTGCTGGAGAAGATAAGACAATAAGGAGAATTACATCTAATCAGTGATTTTGATTTTAAAAATCTTGCAAAGTTTCAATGATCTTTGGCTGGATGCTTTATTGAAGCTGCATAACAGACTAGAGCTTGATTGGTGTTTTACAAAACTGAAATTTTCCTAATATGTGACACTGTAAATGCTGAAAGGGGAAAAGATAAAAAGGTCATGCACATATTCTTTCTCTACCAGATAAGAACTTAACCACATGCGTTCAAGCCTTTATAGCTCAGACAAATTGGTAATGGTAAACTAAACTAGTAACTAAAATAGGAAAATCTTACCTTGGCGCCTCTTGTATCTCAAAAGAGGACTAAAAACGGGACGAGATAGCCCCTTGGTCAAAGAAACCCTACATGGAGAAGCTCCGATCCTTCTATTGCCTCTGAAGTTCGAAACCTGAAGTCAATAAAGCCAAGTGGATCCCATTAGGTCACACAATCAAGAAGACTGTAACAGAAACATGCGATGGGAAGGAAAACACAAGAACCTTCAAACAGAATGAATAAGAGGAGGAAGAGGAAGGTTCTGGAGCGGCTGTGCGAGAGGGAAGAGAAGGATTCCACACCACTGTCTGCATCTCTCTTGCTCTTAGGTCGCAGTTCAAGCTTTAATCCTCGCAAATTCGAGTGTTGCTCCTGGTTTTCTGGAAATTTCTTGGGTTCTTGGGTAATCAAAGACGCGAATTTCCTTTTCCTTAACGCCTTTTGTTTTCTCCACCAGAAAAAGGGACACTTTGATTGTTTGGACTAGTCGAAACTCGAAACCGATGAGTGGTCAAGTTTGAACCGGCACCTGTATCATTACCTCCGGTCCGGTCCGGTCCGGGCGAATGTCTGACAACTGATATTATTTTTTAACTAAAAGGCCCGTCGGCATGACAGAGAGACAGACTGATATTCTTCATCGCTCATCCCGTGTGTCACTGGGATCTGGGGCAGTCCGATGAGCGTCGGACCAAATTAGGTCTGGTATTCAGTAGAATCTGTTCGATCGCATTTAGATTCGTGCGAAAAACTTCAAGACTTGTGCTGATGAAGTTCCAACTAATTGGTCCGTATTCGCTGCCGGGATTGGAATGACAGAGCAATCTTCACTGTCTGATTCGGATCGAACAATCAGGATGTAACGTGATTTTTAAAAAGGATATTTTTGAAATTCGTGCACGATTTTTTAATGAGCGGTCCAGATCGCGTATTATAATCTTATGAAAATTTTACGAATTGCTATACCTTTCAAAATTTTCAAATAAAGTACTCCTCTAAAGTAATTAACAAATGTCATTGTGTTATCCTGTCTTCTCTATCCTTATCTTCTATTTATTCTCATCAAATTTGACACATTATTATCTTTCATTAAACTTTAACGAGTACATAAAAGATTTTAAAGAATATGTAATTCAAACAACAATTTTTTTATAGACATGCAGTGAATTTTTCAGTTAGATACATGTTTTTTTAAATATTTATACTAATCTGCATCATGATGAAATTATTTACACAATTATATAGTACGTTATTAGAAAGATAAACTCTTAAATTTATATTTTACTTATTTGACAGTGTTTCATTTAAACTTTCTTATAATCATTAAAAAAAAATAAGAGTCAAAACTTTACATAAAAAATATAAATACTTTTGAGATGTAAATAAGAAGTACAAAATATGAGATACAAAAATAATTTATCTCCATATCTTAACACAAAAATTATATATTGTCAAGATATTTTCTTCTTTGTTTGATTATAATATAAGACATTACTTAGATGAAAATGACAATTATCTCCGGTAGTGATGGTGTTCAATTAGTAGATGGAAATGAGATATATATTATTGTTTGATTCTTGCATTCAAGACATGTTTGTTTTTGTAAATTGGAATCGCAACACATCAAATTAATGCAGATGTCTCATCAGTAATCAAAATATTTTAATTCCTCAAAATATAATTATTATAATGAGCCTTTTTTTTTTAAAATAACAAACATATGCTCTTATTTATAAAACTCGGTCCTAACTGGTTTCTATTTATAAATTTATTGTCTTTTGCAATTTTATCAATATGAGTTGGGCAGAGATACTGATGAATGTTTTTGTGATCAGGCTAATAAAATTTATAATCCGGTTTTCTATCGAGTCAGATTACAAGCGCATAATCCTATCGAGTAGTATATCAAGTGTCGATCCGCAGGAAATAAGATTTAAGGTTTTGAACAATTAAATCACCTTTCAAAAGGCTAGACAAAATCTGGAAATTGAGAGTTGTTGGTTTTGATCTTTGTATTTAGTGAAATTAAAAGTAAATAAAATAAATAAGATAGTGATGTGAATTCCTAGGATTTTGGCTTACCATTGTTACTCAATCCGTTTTGGTTTCAATTCTATTTGATGTTGGTTTTCAGATGTTGAATGAGGATTTCTAATCCAATTTAGTGACTGCCGCTTTTGCATGACACAACCACCTTACCTATAAGAGATCCGGCTAAGGCTTGTCTTAATTTGTGCAAGGAGTTATGCGATTAAACCAAAATATTTTAGACTTCAATTACTGGGTACGTCACCTTACTATCTCGGTTCTATTGGGTGTCCCCATGGTAAGCCAAGACAATGCGACATTCGTCTGCGAATGCCAAGACTCCCAAGTTTACTTTTATTGGTCCAACTAATGGTATCTCCGGCTAACGTCTCCTCCACCAGTCTAGTATTTTTATTCTCCCTATCCTAACTCGGTTAGCCTAATGAGACTATCTCTCCATGTATGGCCATCACATGGCGGTCTAGACTAACAAGACAAAGTCAAGTAAAAATGAACATAAAGCACAAAAGCAATCGAACAACAAAAAACTAAACAATGATCAAATAAAATATATATCAAAACATCATGAGTAACAAGGTTTAATGTCAACCCTAAGAATCTAAACTTAGCCGCGGAACGACATGTTTACAATAAAAAGATAAGAGAAAGATACAACCATACACGAAGTACCCTCTTACTTAGTCTCTACACACTCCACTCTTCTCACTTAGTAAATAAGTCTAAAAGAAACCAAAATTAAAGAGATATATTTTCTGTTTTGTTCAGGTGTCTTTTATAGGAGTGTAGGGGGGTGTCTAGAGATGATTGGAGGTCAAGTAATCTGATCTGGATACAACTGTCACGAAATCTAACAAAATGTTGCCTCCAATACAGACCGTACTGGCTGGTACAAACGATATTACCCCTGTGCAGAAGTTGGGCGCTCCAGGAGTGAATGCGTATTCCTTCCATGCTGGTCCGTATTGGGTCTCTGGTCCGTACTGGCTAGTACAGTCCGTACCAGAGACTTAGTTTCAGTGTTGCGCTATTCCGATCTACCCGATTCTTGCTCCATATGATGTAAAATAGCCCAAAATATGGTTCTTGCATTAAAACATAAAGTAGAGCAACAATAACCTATTTCACGCAATAATTAAATATAAATATGAGAAAATAAGACAAAACCTAAGCCAAAACCCTACATAAATTATGGTCGTTTTGACCCTGATCAGATACTAGTGGCAACTAGTATAATCGTGTAAATAATTTCATCATGGTGCAGATTAGTATAAATACTTTAAAAAAACATGTATTCGATATATATATTATCTAACTGAAAAATTTGTTGCATGTCTACAAAAAAATTGTTGTTTGAATTACATATTCTTTAAAAAAAATTATGAACTCATTAAAGTTTCATTTAAAGATAAGCAAATGTAAAACTTGATGAGAGTAAATAGGAGTTTTGGATAGAGAGGGGGAGAGAGGGGAAATGAAGGCGCCACAAGGCATTTTGTTAATTATGTTAGAGAAGGGCATTTTGTTTGAAAACTTTGAAAGGTCGAGCAATTTGTAAAATTTCCCAAAGAACAACTAACTATAGCAGTGCAAATGTGCAATTTTGTACAAACAGAATGTAGAGACGGCAAAAATAGAGAACAAATTTTTTTATAAACAAGTTAAATAATTAATTATAATTGTAATAATCTTCTGTAATTTTTTAAAACTTGTATTTTCGCGACCTTCCAAATTATGTAAAAAAATATTACCAACGAACAGATAAAAAATATGATAACCTCTCTTATATGTTCTTCATCTCATGCTAATTAACCATATACAGGCATACAGCGACAGTCGCTAAACTAAAGTAGGCGTGCGCTATTTTCGAAATTAAGATCAATAAAAACTAAGTATTTTTTAGTGTGAGTTAATTAGTGATTAGCATGACACATTTATTAATTATCTTAGGAGCTACGTCATTAATCAAGCATATAAGTTATAATATTCCGCAGAGTACTTAATTTTAGTTCAGTTGTATCTGACGAGCTTTTCTGCAATAGTTGCAGTTATGACAACCAATGATAGCATGCCAAAGAGAAAATGGATGCAGAAATATACCAATGATTTAATAATATCCATTATAGCTGTACTAATTGGTGCTAATCAGCCCCTTTACTAAGCAAACATTTCCAGGAAACTATAACCATGTTTTAAAAGATCCAGTTACATTGCCATTACAAGAAAGGAAATATACATTACTAAGTTTATAAGGTCATATCCAAAATAGATGCACCTTCAAAGTAGATCAATGTGTAGTTGTATACCCAAAAACAAATGAAGGATAATTATGGGTTAGTTTTGTCAGGTAGCAGCTCAGCTGTGACCACAGCCTCTGTTTCATTTTCACCTAGGTCATCCAAAGAGGTCATAGAAACAGTCCGCGACAAGGTACCGACCGTGAGCGTCTCTTCGAACTCATCCACAGTGAAATCCAAAGAACAAACTGAGAGCGAGCGTGCATATTGCGTTTTTTGCCGTACTCTTTTGCACCATTTGTGCAGTGACTCCCTCACATTTTCTGACACCAACGATTTCTTGAACTTCGATCCCATCTATGTAGCAAAAACATACTTTATGGAATCAAGAAATCCTTTTCTATATAGAATTTTCGTCATTTGAACTAATCAAGTACCACTGTACCAGTTGCAATGAATTTTGGAAATTTATACAGAAATTCAGGATGGCAAACAATTTCAGTAAATCTTGAAGCAAGTAAATAAAAATGTCTTTCTTTCCAAATTAAAATAATATTTAACTATACTGGGTCGGGAACAAAATACAACTATACCTGAGTTATAATAACGTTGAGGGGTAGTGTGCTGTAGCTGCACCAAAATTGAACCAATATCCTGTAACAGTCTCAGAATGTTATACTAACTTTCAAATTATTTTACAAAATAAAGCCGTGGTATAAATTATCTCCTTGAAACGAACAAAAATAATGTAGAGGGAAAAAAGGAACCACTAACCCACAAATTATGCGAACAATAACCATGAATTGATTCTTCATCAGACAAGAGTGTGCACCTAGCTGCCACTGCAAATGGCATTGATGCTGAGAAAACTAGGAACAGATATCTAAAAGGTTGATCTACAAATAAAATTCTCAGACCAAAAGCTTCCCTTTATTGAGATCTTTTGGTACCTGTGTGTACCAGTACCTACATCTTATACTAAGTTCTATATCTGTCTGCTACTCGGTACATCTGACCAAAAAGATAGCAAATAATAAAACTAAAGCAAGAATGGAAAGCTTCTGGAGGACTGGTGTTGTCTCTGTTCGGTATCACACTTATGGCTCCTGACCAGGATGGTACCAACCAAAATCAATATATGGCATGATAAATCCACAGCTTACCATAGACCATATAAATGTTGCCATCTCAAATGCATTCTGTTAAAAAAACAGGAATTGCAGAAAACATATAAGATACAGAATCAAAATTTTATATGACTAAAAGTTCAACAAAAAAAAAAAGATCTCAGAATCACCTGAAATGATATGAATTGTATAAGCCACAATAATATTTCGGGTTTTTTAAACCAAAAAAGATCATCTCTTGGTTTCAAGTGGGTCCCAACGGGACCGACCGCCTCAACAACTTCTAGGGCAAGTTGTGCGACTACATGTTGAAGCTCTGTTCCAACTAGCATGACCAACTTTTCAAAAAAATTGGGAGAAAAAAAGTAATCAGAAATGTAATTAATCATGGAAATGTTAATTAATCAAAATTTCTCAATATTAATTCAGTAGATGCTTACTATAACAGGGAGAAATGACAACCAAAAGTAGATATTAAGGCCTGTAAATAGATTAAAGTAAGGCATTTAGTAATCTATCTGCGAAAGAGTTGACGAAACAGAATTTGTTTTTGTGGTATGTAGTGCTACCATGAATGTTTACAAAGATGCATACAATGGCAAATGCCCACAGAGGCCAGCTGAAAAATATGAATTTTCATTGTTAGCAAAAACAAAAGAAAATTATGCAAAATAAAAAGGTTTTCAGTTAATTTAGGTCAAAATAAAGAGCTCTGGCTTTTACCTTATGCCGATAGTTCCACTGTAATCATCTTCCATGCTACGTACAATATATTTATGGAAGTCATATGTATGCGGCAACTTATGATACTAGAAATCAAGGTAACAAAAAATAAAGTACCCTAGTAAGAACTACATCTTATAGAATAGATTATTAAATATTGGTGAATGACAAAATGTAAATGCGTACAGTAATGAAGCCTAGCCGCAAAGCCATGTAGTCTGACCTTGCAATCGAACCCTTAAATTGACGTATGAAGCAGAGCTGCATCACATTATTTTAATTTTCAAAATATGGAAAAACTGTATACTGAAAATTTCTCTCAAGTATTTTTTTTAGTTTACATACCATCCAGATTAGAATTTTGTTTTTGCTCCAAGGATGAGAAGCATGGTGAAAAACAAAAGTTGATTGCCTTCTCATCATCCTGCTTCTCCTGGCTACAATTTAAAAAGGAAAACAGAAAATATAAAATAAAATATTGTAACCTTACAGTTGCTTCTCCAAGTCTCCTGCGATTTGAAAATACCTTGCAAATCTTCATTAGTGAGAGGGTATGCCTGGTGCTCCCATTTCCTCCAGCTATATATCTACGCATAGATAAAAAAAATACACACCAACTCAACAAACAAAAACAAATAAACAAACCAAAAACACAACGAAAGATCACAGTAGTTAGTTAATTACCTTAATCATAGATAGGACAACTGTAACAAAGCTATATAGAACATGTGTTATTCCAAGAACAAATAGAAACCGGTGTAACTGCTCAAGACCCTCAAGAGACACAAATGGCTCATGACCCTATGAGCAACACAAAATAATAAACAATTAAAGATAGCAGTACCATAGATTGTGGAAGGTAGTATAAACTATACCGCATGTTTTAATACACTAGTTGGTAATGCAACTGTAACTGACCTCACTACAGGTATGTGTTGAACTTCCAAAGATGGATTTTGCAAGTTGGGTCTGATTTACAAGCACGTCACCTCCCTCAAGCTCATCAAAGTCATTCTCTGAACAGATGTAGAACTGGCTTGTGAAGACAGATGATGGCACACATATTTCAGAGATCCATCTAGACGTCTGGCTCAGAATAAGGGATATCAACCCCAGTAGCATGAGTTCTGTTTTCACCTCGTTGAGGCATTTCATCAAACGCCTTGAAATCAGTTGTTGAAATGATGTAGTAGTTCAAATTTGGACCAATTTTAGAAATATCGACTGAGATCCTAAGACTAAAACCAAATGACCAAATGTTCTCAATATTTTGGATTTTACAATAATGAACCTGTATATGTCCATTTTCTCTCTCTGGAATTGGAGCAAGAAGGGATCCGGTACCAACTGACCGGTACATAATCATACCTGATCTGGAATTCTGGATGCAACATTATCCAGCCATGTTATTCTTCTTGTTTAGTATTTAACAAAACCTCAATCTAGAAAACCAGAAAGATCACTCTGACAATAATGAGAAGAAAAAAAAAAGAACAGCAATCACCTTCTCTAACTTTCTCCAGAGCAGCAAGCATTGCTTTCCTCTTAGTCTTCTTCAGCCACTGCAAATGCAAACCAACACAACCTTTATTCTACAATACAATTCAAGCAATGACTTCAATAAACTAACCAACCGCCAAAATACATACTTTGCCGAACCGGTAGATCGACCGCTCTACAATGAAGCAGACAGCGACCATTCCAGTCATGACGGTGGCCACCGACCATGTCGGCGTCTCGGCCAGAGACCTTGGTTCCCCCTCCCCCATTTGTGCTCTCTAGTCTCTTCTCTCCTTTCTCTTCTCCTCCTGTTCTTCTAATTTGACTTGGTCACTATTTCATTGTCTAAGTACGGAGGAGAGTGAAGAAGAACAGCACAAGGCATCTGGAGGCAAGATCGCAGCGGGATATACGAGCGAACAAGAGAGCTTTTTTTTTTTTTTTTCTGATTTATTTTTCCCATGTTGTGATTTTTAAATACTTTCTATTGATTTGGATCGAGCAATCGAGGCGGTACATTGCACAACAGTCAACAGTGAGGGACAGCGGGATTTAAATTTGTCTGAAGAAATGCAAGAATAACGGCGTGGATCGGACGTAGCTACAAATCGGACGGCCAGAGATGTTTCAGTGAGTTGCGGCTTTGTATGGGATGAGGGCACGTGGTGCGTTTTTTTTTTTTCCTTTCCACGAGCGAAACTGTGGAGGTTTCAAATTTAAATTTTAGAGAGAATAAGATATGAGAAGGTTTTCAATTTCAAAGATTATTAATTAGTGTTGATTTTTTAAATTTTGACTTCATTTGATAATAAAATCGTCAAAATATAATTTGTTTTTTTAGCTTCTGATGCATCCGAAATAATTGTAAAATTCATATATTATTCAATCAACTAATTTTGTTATTTAGAAGTAAAAAAATAATTTTATTTTATTGACACCAAATTGTCGCCAAAACCATTAGCATTGAACCTCTACTCATAACATACATACTTATCAAAACTTTTGTTATTAAAAATTAATCTATCAAAACTTTATTTTTAAAAAATCTCTCACATTTCTCCATTAATAGTTGTTAGAATATAGATATTAATTTTATGATAGGATTATTTATGGCTTACATGATTAGAAATAGAAACTTTTAAAATTGTATCTTGTTTATTTGAGAAAGTACTTAACTCGAATTTTATTGTAATTATTTAAAAGAAAAGAAAAATTAATATTGTCAAAGGCAAAGCACATGGTAGTGTCGGGCAATCATGAGACAAGTGAACGATAGATGAAGATATAGCGGGGTTGTAATTAAATACCCATGTTGATTTCTTTCTATTTTAAAATAAGCCAGAATATTTATAGGAAAAAGAAAGTTGTACAAGTATTTGATTGGGAATTTGATGATTTATAAAGAAAACATTAAGAGGAGAGTTCAAATGCTTTCATTTTTTGTGTCTTCACTGTGCCTTCATTTTTAAAAACTTTAATAACTCAAAATTTAAAACTTAAAAGTCAAAATAAAACCGTTAGATATGATCTACATCATTTTATCTATGTGCTCATAAAAAATTATCACATTTTGATTTTGTTTTTATGTGAATCAATAAGTTGAAAAATCAACGTCTAGAAATTATCTACATTAGTACGTTTTTTACAAGCTCTTGATGACAACCAAAACAAAATTGAAATGTCATAATTTTTTACACGTGTATAGATAAAATGATGTAGATCATATCCAACGGTTTTATTTTAACTTTTAAGTTTTAAATTTTGAGTTATTAACGTTTTTAAAAATGGAGGCATGGTGGAGGCATGAAAAATTGAGGCATTTGAACTCTCCTCATGAATTATCCTAAAAATAAATTTATTGGAAATATTTACGGTACTCACAAGCGTTTGCTAATATTTTAAATTAATTCGTGCATTCAATATTTATTATGCATGCAAAATATTGCAAAAGCTACCCTAAATTTTTTTTTTTGTTTAAAATATGATTGATTGCTCTAATAATAATTTATGCAAGTTTTATATATTAATTGAAACATATTGTTTTATTTTTTATGATTTGTGCAAAAGCTACGTACGATTATTAGTGCATTTATTCATGCTAAATAAAAAAAATACAACAAATGTAGGGTAAATTTCGCTGGAGGTTACTAAACTTTGTCCTTTGTCACGAATTAGTCACTCAACTTTGATTTGTCTCTCCGTAACTATTGAACTTTTAATTTGTTCCAATCAAATCACCCTATAACTTTTCTATCCAAAATATTAACGTAATATTCTCATTATCTCCAAAATATAACGGAATATGCTCATTTCATCCAAAATTTTAACGGAATATGCTCATTCCGTACAAAATACTAACATAAAAAGTTATATTCTGTTAATATTTTGGATGGAAAAATTATAAGGTGACTTGATTGGGACAAATTAGAATTTTAGTGGCTATGGAGGAACAAATAAAGTTGAGTGACCAATTTGTGACAAAGGACAAAATTTAGCGATCTCCAGCAAAATTTACCCACAATTGTATGAATATCTTTTAAAAAAATTCATTTGCATTTGTGTGTCTATTCATATTTTAATCAATAGGCCATATTTATGATCGTAAAATCATAAAAAGTTACAGACGAACTCTTTAACTTTTTTTTTTTTTTTGCATGCACATAATTTTTCCGTGGAAAATCAAACAATTACAACAAATTCGTAATTTACTTTAATGCTTTAATCAATTTAAATCTAATTTAGGATCAGAATATCTACCAAATATGACTAGATAAACTCTGACTTATGTCTTTGAAATGTTCATCAATTTATTTGTGTCAAACCAAACAAATACAATAATTTTGTTTTTCCATAAAATTCTACAAATTGCAGTCACAATGTGTTTGTGTTTACCTATTCATATTTATTTATTTATTTAGACCTCATTTAGAGTTGCTTTTAAAGCAAACGTGCTAATTTAAAAATTGTGGTACATCCCAGCAATTATATTAGCAATTAACACATCATATTAGCAATTTAAAAGAAATCACCGTTGTAGATGCTCTAAAGAGTTACTTTTAAAGCAAACTTGCTAATTTTAAACTGTGATCATCCCAGCAATTAACACATCAAATTAGCAATTTAAAAGAAATTACCGTTGTAGATGCTCTAGGATTCTAAAATTACCACAACGTATGTATCAATGCTAACCATATCCGGCCCTGGTGTAGGGTACCCAGGACGATGGCCTCGGGCCTCAAGATCTAAGGGGCCCAAAAAAAATTAGTTTGTATATATTAAAAAAAAATTGTATATATTAAAAATAAATAATATATTAGAGTTCAAATTTGTATATATAAATGATTCAAATTTTTCTATTTAAATAAGTATGATCTATTGACATATTAATAAAAAAAATTGTATATATAAATAGTCCAAACTTTTCTTCCGTCCCGGGTCCCAAAATCTTCAGGGTTCGACCCTGATGCTAACTTATGTCTTTTGATACATACATATATTTACTCATCCTAAATCAAACATATACAATACATATTATGTATGTCTGTGCTAATTCAAAAAAAAAAAATACAAATCAACTTTTGCGCAAACAAATTTGCAGGACTATATTTAGAGCGAGTTGCTTGCGTCAATTTATATTTCAAATTATTTTGAGACCACATTTGAGACCATAAAATCATGAAAATTGACAGTTGTCCATTTGTACTATTTCTAAAAGTTTCTAAAAGTTTGTCTTAGATTTTGCATAAACATATTAACTAGAATGCATTTACGATAGATTACGTGCATTTAATATTTATTCATATTTTTAACCAACTTGAATCTCATTTTAAATCTTAAAATTACAAAAACTGACAGATAATACCGAACTTTATTACGCCCGTGCTTAGATATATGAGGAGGGATCAAGTTACAACAATTTTGAGTTACAACAAAGTTACAACAACGATTTTCTACATTTTCAAATTTCAAATCGTCGATCCAAACCGTTCAACATGATCTCCACAATAAAATGTGCTTCCAGATCAAATTTTACATTTTTTTGAATTTTTTTACTATTTATTAAGATAGGTACAAAATTCAATGGTCTGAATTTGACTAGTTTTTGTAAAATACTTAATAAATAATAAAAAATTCAAAAAATGTAAAATTTGATCTGGAAGCATATTTTATTGTGGAGATTATGTTGAATGGTTTGGATCGATGATTTGGAATTTGAAAATGTAGAAATCACTGTTGTAACTCAAATTGTTGTAACTTGATCCCTCCTCTAGATATATTATGTGCTAAACTAAAAAAATAGATCAATGTATTGCCAACATTTTTATTAATATTCATAATTAAATACAAATTATTAATTATACCCAGCTTAGTTGGGTATTTTTAAAAATGCCCAAACCAGCAAAAAATTGGCCGGCCGGGATTAAAATTAGAACTAGCTATTTTTTTGCCAATTGGGATTAAAACTAGAACCAGCAAAAAAATGACTGGTTGAGAATATATATTTTTTTTGTTTCAGACCCTATAAATACTCATTTTTCTCTTTCATTCCTCTCACAACTCACTTAAAATCAAAGAAGAGAAAGAGAGGAAGAGAAAGAGAGAAAGAGAAGTGTTTACCATTTACCCAAAAAAATTTCAGCAACCTATACATTTAAATTAATAAATCGCCTTCTCTTTCTCTCTCTTCCTCTCTTTCTCTTGAGTGATTTTGAGTGAGTTGTGAGAGGGAGGAGAGAGAAAGAGAAGTATTTATAGGATCTGAAAGAGAAAAAAAATTTCCAACCGGCTAAAAAATAACTGGTTCTAATTTTAGTCCCGACGGCCATTTTTTGACTGCTTTGGACATTTTTAAAAATACCTAGCTAAGCTGGATATAATTAATAATTTATATTTAATTTTGGATACTAATAAAAATGCCGGAATGTATTGCATACATATCTACTCTGATTTATGAAAATATCGAATAACGTGCGTCTACTATATTCATATCATTACTTGTTATTGTCATTTTATACATATTAAGAGGCTGAAAAATGAACACACTAAAATTAATCAAGCATAGTTAACTAAAATTAATTCATTTAATTGAAGAGTTCATCTTGAAACGAATTATAAAATCAAACACAACCCTCATGAAATAAAACGAAATCAACTATCCAAATCATATATTCTAAAATATAAATGCAAAATAAAAATTGTAACATTTAGTTATAACAAAAATTATAGCACCAAAGTCCCCATTTCAAACATTTTGTTCACAAGTTAAAACTCATTTCAAAGTCTCGACATGCTATTTATCTATGCTCTGGGTGAGGTCGTCTAAAATTTAAGTACAGAAAATTTGGAAAATTAGCAAGCCATTAATATAAAATAGGCATACAAAAAGTACACATCGACCAACATTTTATGTGCTACAAAACTGAGCATAGTATAAGTTCTAACTCAACCAACTATTAGTGCAGCTATAAAACTAGAGAAATTGTATTTAGAATTCAAAAAGAAAAAGGATCAATCTCGAACTTGCAGCGCACCAAACGTTCCTTACTAACTGTTTCCTAAACTAACATGATATTTACGCCAAATCCTCTAAATTACCAAAAGTCCAGAAATAAAGAAACACAGAATTAAGTAAATTAGAAAACACAGACTGGCGTGTCATTTCCAGAACCTTATCAGAATATACTTCTCAGGCATCCATTCCTTGCATGTCGATTCTCTTCTGATATGGTGCCAACTTAATCACACTTGATATTTCGGTAGATTCTTCGAACAAATAGAGCCGATCCTAGATAACCCACGGCACCTGATGTTTTGAACAGAAAGTAAAATTAAAGTGTTGCCACGAGAAAAAATGCACTGATTAGTGTCACTAGAAGTCGGGCATCTTGCCAATCTGACCTTGAAAAAAATGCACTGATCGAGTTTGAATATTATACTTTGATCTAAAACTACACAAAATACTGCTTTGCATTCTATCTGTATGGCTTATTTTACAAACTAACATGATAGAGAGGGAGGGGCAGGGGGAGAGCACTCACCACAGAGGATGCCCAGGCCCAGACAGAACATTAGAGTATACCCAAAGTAGAAACTGGTCTGGAAGAATCCAGACATTTTGGTCTTCACATGGTAGTAGTAGATGGAATAGATGTACACATAAAGCGCCGTTGAGGCAGCTGAGAAGAATGATGTCCACTGCCAGTGATAGTTCTCGGCATTCAGCAGAAAGTATGTCCCCACAATTGTCACACAAATCGTGACAATTAACAGGATCAGGAACACCAGCAGCATGAAGCCATACACATAGTACACCTGAGCATGAAACATGAAAAGGTTAAGTTGTGAAATACATAACTTGCTTATGCGAATCTTCAATTTTTAACTTTTGATCTAGCAAGTTGCTAAACAAGAATATCTGCTTCAAAGACCCCATCAAAACTTATCATGCATCATGTCATACAGATTTATTGCTCTTTCTTTAAAAAATTTACCTTTTAACTATTTTTTGTTATGCTATTCATGTTGTAGGCTATAAAAGTCTAGGGATCAAATTTGGGTCTTGAAAAAAGGAAAAAAAAAAAAAATTATAAAATGAGTACAGTACAAGTTAGGGTCAAACTTGGCATGAACATTACTGGACACAGTAGTAGTTCATGGTACATTTTGAAATTACTGGACAAAAGCCCCTTCAGAAATTTTAAAATTAAGCATTATTTTATTCATAAGTACATTAGTTCATCGTGATTAATGTTATGTAAGAATCCCACAACGACATTGTCCAACTATTCTACTGGCTTGTATTCTATAGAACAAACATCAGTGCATAGAAACCAGACCAGAAAACAAAAATGCAAAAAAAAATAATGAAAATGAACTACATAAACATATAGATCTACCTTGTAATTCCAAAAGGAGGTGAAAACAAAGTACATCTCAATGAAGATGCTCCCAAATGGAAGCAAGCCTCCCATGATCGCAACCACCAGAGGGGTGAGGTACCATTTCTTCTCGGGTATCGGGCGGGGTATTGTCTTTACCCGGCAGGGGTTGTTAGGAGACCCACTCCAATTCCTACCCACAACTGTACCCAACAGGGCGAGCGGGAAGGAGATGAATGCCCAGAGAACAAACATAACCACCATTGTGCCAAAAGGTATTGCAGCCAGAGACCGATAGAAGATGGCGATTGTGTTTAGTGCTAGGCCAATACTAAAGCACATGAATGGAAAGAGCGAAGCAGTAAGGATCATTGCTTGGATCCAGTTCTTGCCTAAAATTGCATCAAGAAAGGATTTGGAGTAATCATTTGTATAAAGTAGTTATAAGGTAGTAGACTAGTCACGCTACAAACATTATTTTTGTGAAAATTTGCGAGGAAAGCTAGGAAAAAGCTTAAAAATTTCAAACAATTATAAAGAAATGCATAGCTGTGCATTATATGGCGTTCAGCAACATTTAATATGGTAGAACCCCTAAAGATAATGGTATTGATAATGTGAAGTCATAAATTTTCACAAAAATACACAAAAGCACAACAACAAATGGAATGCAATATGAAAAGAGTCAGTTGAAAAGGGCACACTAACCTCCATTTCTTGAGTAGAGTCCGCCACTGACATATCCTGAGATGAAAGAGGTAAGCGCATAGCACAATATAAACGTCGTAGTAATAGTCCCTCGCCTGGAGATATTAAAGTGATTAGATGAAAATAGTAGCTTCGCACCAAATGAAATACTAGCTTCCGTGAAAACTAAGTCATACATTAATATTATAAATCAACAGCATCTACCTGGAAAGTAACACAGGTGAGTACTACTTTCAAAGGAATCTACAAATATATTCATCGCAAACCTCAATTTCAAGCTTATATTGATACATTAACCCAGTGCAGAACTACAATGCTGTTTTGTTTATATCGCATAAGCTATTGATAGAACTAAGAACGAAATAGGGTTACAAAATCTATTTTTGACCCAACAAAATCTTAAATAGCTTCTTTTAAATCCACTGCACGTAGAAGTTAAGATAAAACTAACAACAATAGATACTTACCCAATGTACAACATTCCTACAATAGCCAACACGATTACTAGCAGAACAAGAGTGGCAAGCTGTGCACCGATACCCACAAAAGCTGAAATAAGCACCAAATTACGAGGTGTCCTGAAGACATCTCCATGAACCAGCTTCCATCCGGATTCCTCATTAACATCTCTCTCCTTTCAAATATCCAAAAAAAAATAAAAAATCAACAATCAAAATGTATGGCGTGGTTTGAAAATGCATATTGAAAGGAAGCAATGAAGTTATTTACCAGACTTTCGATATCATCATCCTCACGAGCATATTTTGCATAATCATTTCTCAGAGTACGCATCAGTATCATAGAAACCAACCCCGTGAGGAAAATAACCATCATGAATGAATTGAAGATAGAGAACCAGTGAATCTGTAATCCAATTAATCAGATGTGGTCATACTAGGAAGTGAGGCTTGCCAAAGTAGGATCACTAAAATTTGTTGAAATAGATTAATCAATTTTCAATATGGATAAGAAATTTTCATTCAGTCGTATCTCAGTTCTTATTTGAATTACAATAAAACATGAAAAATGCAATTACCTGATGCTCAAAGAAAGGATAATCTAGGTAAACATCAAAACGGTGTGCAAATGTTATATTTGTTTCTACCCATTTCACAGAGTAGGTCATGTCTACTGTTTTACCAGCTTCCAAAAGTTTCGGGCTCTGTTGAGTGAGGTTAACAAGAATAATCTGAAACATAAAAACAATAATAAAAAGAAAAAAAAATCCTTAGATTACAGGTCAAAGAATGTTATCTTGTGAATTGAAAGGCAAACAACATAAGGTACAAACCCTGTCGCCGTTATATCTAACACTTATGTCCTTGTGTGTGAAAATGTAGTGCTTGTTCTCATTGTTCTTGTCAGTTTCTCCAACAAAACCTGTTAATGAAATAGTTCACCGAATATTATAGTCCAACTTCAAACAAAAGAAAACAGTTGCAAATTTTTTTAACAATTAAAATTGTGTCAGAAGTTGACCCAATTTTTAGACAATGGAATCATTATCACCAGTAAAACTTTTGGATCTCAACTTGAGCTATACTTCCATTACGTCGAGACATGAGATTTGGGTGTTCAAAAATGAGGGAGTTGTGGCAGGGGTCGGGTATAATTTGACTAAAACATCAACATATGCCCAATAAAGAGAAAATTACAGTTATACTCAGCATACCGGATGAGAACTGGTCAGCTTTTAGAGTGCCAGAAAATATGGAAAGCAGAGGGTCCTGAGATATTTTCATAGGAAATTCTAGAACTGACCGCTTACATATACACAAAAACCAGATCTTGTCAAGTCTTTACAGAGGGCTTTGTACGGAGGACTATTAAGCATACATGATAAATGATTTAATATCTACACTCCATTGAACTTAACAACATATATAAACTAAACAAACACTGATATAATTACATACCCCACAACGGCAGATCATCTATTGCAGCAAAGGGAAGCAAATTCAAAAGAGTGAAGGAGAAAAAAAAACAAAAACAAAAGAATCAGTTAGAAATGGCAAAGACATAACTTGCCCCAGAAAAGCATCAAGTAACACATTAAAAACTGACCTATGAAGAACTCAGACCAATATGTGTTTTCAATGGCATCAGTGAACTGCTGCACCTTAGAAGCATCAAGTTCGAGTGTACAAATGGTGCTCCTGTCCACATTCCCTGTCAATACAGAGTTCAATTTTAGTTGGTCTGGTGATGTGTACCCAGTTTTCTCTCTGCAACTATAGAGAACTAAGGGATGCTACCTAATACCATCCTGGGTCAGGTACCAGGTGACCGCGATACCACAACAATGCAATTAGCAGGACCTGGTGATATATCAGTAATTTCCAGTTCAACCTTTCAGTCTAACAGGTCTTATTGGCTTTGTTGCGGTGTTAATTGAGGTTTTAAGTAGGGTACATATCTTACACCAAGATTAAATTTCAGAATCAGGTACCAATTACCATTTACCAAGGCATCAATCATAATCCAAACTATACCAGATCCTAGCCAGTATGTACCAGTTAATTACTGTACACAAGGTACATATAGACAAGAAATAGATAAAACTGTAAGCTACATTACTTAAGAACTTGATCTCAATTTGGCTATCAATCAGCTCATTCCCGCCCAAAACCTCTCCAAGACCACCCCATCTGTGCGGAGGGTTCTCTGACAGCTTACAGAAGGGAAGGCTGTAGTAATTGTATGTTTCCTGGGGATTGTTATATGGCCCCACCTTGTTTACCCAAAGAGTCACTGCCTCATCAGCTCGATACTGTATATAGCATCACAAAGGTGCAACCAGTTAATATGTCAATTATGTACAGAAAATGATGCACGTAAGAAGTTCAACAGAGAAAACATAATTGGAGGCAAAAGCAGTCAAAGGTGACCACACTCCGAGATCACTGGTGCATAAATTCAAATCCAGATCTGATATTAACAAAACGAAGATGTGTGCTTTTCACTACTAGGTTGAGGGCATAGATCTAAAGCGAACAGTCGGATAAGAGATCAACGGCTAAGGTGTACCTTGTGATCGGACTCGGAGGCGGAGGCGGAGGAGAAGGTGGCGGCGACAAGGAGAAGGAATCCGACGATGGATCGCATCTGGCTCGTCGGATCGAATCGGACCGGATCTGACAAGGATTCGACCCGAACGAGATAGCACTGGACAAAAGAGGTCAGTAAGGAAAGATGCAAAAGGAGTTTATGAAACATGAAGCCGCTCTATCGAATATCGAGACTCAAGAGAAATATTGGTTACGCTCGGTGCAATAACATCATCGGAGCTCAACTTACAGACTCAATGGAAGTAATGATACGGGTTCAGACGACAATTCCCTAAGTGAAAAGCAGGCCGTATCTATTAGGCCCAATAAGTTCCCTGCTTTGAGCCTTTAATAATGGACACATCTATTGTTGATCCAAAAACAATTTTTAGTACAGTCTGGAACTTGTAACCTACTCTAAACAAAGCGGGCCACTATAACCCACTTTTATGTCATTCAGAAGAGTAGAACTAAGGTGTTCCTAAGCTCACCAAACTTCTTTTGAGCTTAACTCAAAAATTTATCGGATTGACTTCAAACAACACATCCAAAATGTTGAAACCGATCTACTTCACGAGTGATGCATTTACATGTCAAATTTATAATTATTCGAACTAGTTTAGTATACAGTCAAGCGGTCAAAAAATGATGAAAAATGAACTCATTAAAATTAATTCATACTAAATTAATTCAAAAATTTTAAATTTTGACATGTAAACGCATCACTCATGAAGTAGATCGGTTTCAACGGTTTGAATGCGTCGTTTGAAGTCAATCCGATAGATTTTTGAGTTAAGTTTACAAAAGGGCTTGATGAGCTTAAGAACACCTTAGTCTTACCAGTATCTTACCGTGTAGAATGAGGAATCTACACTGTTTTTTTAATCGTTACAAATTTTAAATAACCTGATAAAAATTTTAGACTTTCATACATTTATGGTTGGCCTGAAAAAATTATCGTTCGGCTGAGATTGCGTACAGTGAGAGAATACGCTTCTGTCATAAAAAAGATAGTGTCCGGTAGTCGAAAAGAACAACCAACGATTATAGGTCCTAGTCATAAATTTGAAATTTAGAACAATGAGAAGATCTAAAATATTTGAAAATAATTTGAAAATAATTCTAAAATTACGATACTTGTGTTTGCTATTTTTTCCCTCTTTTTTTGTGATGGCATCGAGAGCACACAGGGGATCTAAATCTTTTTTTGTGATTGCTATTAGTTCTGTGTTTGATTTTATCAATGAACGCAGGTAACTTTCATTGATTATTTTTTTTTTAATTACAAAATAGTTTGTTATCTGAACACATATAATATATAAAATATCTAAAGTTTTAAGAAAAAAATTGTGAATAATGTGGGAATGAATCAGAAATTATTAGTAATTCGTATATTTCGTTAAGTTTTGGGATAATTTAGGAAATAATATGTAAATTCGTTTAATTCGTCTATTTATTTGGTTAGATTTTTCAACTTCAATTGTTAAAATATTTTTGGTTTAGATGAGATATATATATCACAAATTTGAATCATATTTTGTCTGAAAAAACTTGATAAAAATTGCACAGTTAAAATTATAAATCGATTCATATAACATAAAAGACAAGTCCATGAATCACAGATATATACACAATATACAAAATAAAATATATATTCACAATTTTAATTTTCAGTCATGACGAACTATGAGGTCGATGGTAAAAGAAAAGTTCAAATATATATCGTATCACTTGTCTATTTAATACCTTTTTAAATATCTACTGAAACTTAGTTTTCGAAAGTTACAGCGTGTCTTGACAACCTAAAATCTATAAAGTACTGGACATGGAGAACAGTTCGGGTCCGATGAGTTTAGGGACCGTCCGATTCACTTTAAGATTCGTGCGCATGAATTTTAAAGCAAACTCGAAAGTTACGGGCACGAATCTTAAAGCAAATCGGACGGTCATCGGACTCAAATTAGTTCCATTATTGATTTGGTCCTAGTAGCTTTTAGAAATTATAACGTGCCTTGGCAATGTAAAATTCAAAAAGTACTAAAATAAAATCATTGATTCGGGTTCAAGTAGAAATTGTGAATTTAATATATAAATTAAGTTACATTTGAGTAAGATAACTGTCTTATTCCTGATTAATTAATTATTTTTATTTCTAAAAATAAAAACAATTGCAAGTCCTATACAACGAAAAAAAATTCAAACTTTCTTAGAGAAAACATTGAAAATAACCGAGACAGAAAATAACCTTTTTTTTTCAAAGTGGAAAGAAAGAAAGTACAATAATAAGATCTCACATTACATAAATAAACTACAAATTCAAATGTTTTCAGGAAAAAAAAGAAAAAGAAAACAGAAACAAACAAATCAATCAATATCCAATTACATCTTCTTGGATTGCTTGTCAAATAATTCTTTGCTCACGTTGAAAAAAAGAAAAAAGTTCATTTATTAAGGATCACAAAAATAGACATGGCATGGGCTTAATTTTTGTCCCTTGTGTTTGTCAAGTACTATGACCAGTAATTTAAGTTACATTTGTCCACCAAAATACCAAACTTTCGGCAAAACTAATAAAAAAATGAAAAAAAAATTACTGATCAAGTGAGTGAAGTCTATCAAGCAACAGTTATGCTGAATTAGAAATTAATTCTACAGTTTTTATTGAAAATGGGAAATCATTTTAGACCGATTATGATTGATTGTGACAACTCAATCAACTTTTTGCATGCATACTGTGACAACTCATATTTTAGACCGGAAGCATATTATTGAAATACTAGAAGAAACGCATTAGCCGTATTATATATATATATATATATAGCTGGGCTATGATGAGTTGTGAAGTAATCATTTTTACTTCACGCTCATATTTTCGTTGTGAAAATTCAAACAACCAATCCGAACCGCTCAACATGTTCTCTATATTAAAATGTGCTTGGAGACTAAAATTTACATTTTTTGGAATTTTTTTACTATTTATTAAGTCACATTGAAAATCGCTGATCCGGTGGTCCAGAAAATTTTACTGTTTTTTACTGTTCAGAGTGGATCAGCGATTTCAAAGTGGCTTCATAAATAATAAAAATATTCCAAAAAATATAAAATTTAGTCTCCAAGCACATTTCAATATTTAGAAAAAGTTGAACGGTTCGGATCGGTTGTTTGGATTTTCAAAATGAAAATATGGCATGAAGTAAAACGACGTTTTACTTCACAACTCACCATAGCGTATCTCTCTCTCTCTCTCTCTCTCTCTATATATATATATATATATATTTGTTTTGGTATAAATATAAAAATTCTTCAATTTTTATTACAAATTAACTTGACACAATATTAGTAAAAAAACAAAGATTAATTATGTTACGCTTAAATGACTTAAGATAATATGATATTAAATAAAAAGTTCTAATAATAGAGCTTGAACTCAATTTGAGTTTGAATTAGTTTGAGGTCAATAGTTCGATTGATTTTCAGCTTAATTTTAACTCGACTTATAATCAAATTAATTTTGAGCTAAAATAAACTTGCTCACAATTTGATTTGTTCGGAACTCTACCTGCATTGGGAATATAAACCGACATTTTTATTAATATCATAAAGTTAATTACAAATTAATAAATATACCCAGAATTTCTGAGTTTTTCGAAAAATACCCAAACCGGCAGATTCTGGCCGGTTTCCTCCTCTCCAGAAACCGGCCAAAATCTGACCGGTTTCTTCCTCTTTTTTTTTTCTAGAGACACTATTAAGAGCAAGATAATGAAATCTAACACTAAAAATTTGAATTTTTTGTTTAAATTATTTGTTAGATTACTTCTTCTGATTTATAATTAGCATATTTATACTAAAATACACTATATTACTTGAAATTATGTTGAATTACACTATATTACATTAAATTACACTAAATTATGTTCAGTTAGCTAAATTATGTTCAGTTACGCTAAATTACACTAATTTCGCTAATGATAATGAAATACGGTAAATTACGCTAAACTACGCAAAATTAGGCTAATTTTGTGCCATCTTTCATAAATCATAAAAAATAGTAAAAAATTCCAAAAATAGTAAAAATTGGTATTCTACAAGTTCATTATATAATTAATTTACTGAGCTACTTAGATTAAATAATAGAAATGAAAATCTTAATCGGAAACTTCAACTCAAGTTTTGAGGCTCTTCCCTTTGTTTTTTGGCAATTCTGAATTTTTACATCTAGCATCACAAGCACTAACGCATGCGTATTTTCGCAAGTTTTCTGAAAAGTGGTCATTTGCTGAAATCGGACACTCGAGCGCCATTTTATGGCCGTTTGCGTCGTTTTTCGCCTTCTCAGTAAAGATATCATCCATATTCATATATAATTTACCTTATTTTAGCGTAATTTAACATAATTTAGCGTAATTTAATGTAATATAGTGTAATTCAACATAATTTCAAGTAATTTAGCGTATTTTAGTATAAATATGCTAATTATACATCAAAAAAGTAATCCAACAGAAAAATTAAACAAAAAATTCGAATTTTCAGTGTTAGATTTCATTATCTTGCTATTCATAGTCTCTTAAAAAAATAGTTTCTAATTATAAATCATTATGAAGATAAAAGAGAAACAAAAAATAGTTTCTAATTATACATCACTATGAAGACACACAGTAATTTACTGGAATTTATCGTATTTTATAGTAATTTAACATAATTTAGCGTAATTTAATGTAATATAGTGTAATTCAACATAATTTCAAGTAATATAGTGTATTTTAGTATAAATATGCTAATTATAAATCAAAATAAGTAATCTAACAAATAATTTAAACAAAAAATTCGAATTTTTAGTGTTAGATTTCATTATCTTGCTCTTCATAGTGTCTCTAAAAAGAAAGGAAGAAACCGGCCAAAATCTGGCCGGTTTCAGCATTTTTCCAGAAACCCAGGGATTATGGATATATTTATTAATTTGTAATTAACTTTGGATATTAATAAAAATGTTGGAATATAAATCTATATCAGATTTGAGTCAGCGTGTTAGTCACGTTACATCATATTTTTTTTCTTCGTTAATTACAGCACGTGAATGATCACTGTACAGAGAAAAAATTATCTATCAAAAGATGAGCTTTTTGAGAAAATAGTTTGTTTGGAGGGTGCACATGCAACATTCAAGGAGCTTTCATTTGTATTCTTACTGTCCAAGTCATGACGTCAGTGAATCACATGGAAGGTAGAACTAGAAGATAACACTTTACCCCTAAAAAAGTTAATAATAAATGGGGCTATGAAAAGGACCACAATAGAAGCTTCTATAGATAATATAGCCCTTCATTACATCATGAGACCACCAAACATGTAACTTGTTTTAAGATTTTGCATCCACGAAGTTGACACCAAAGAATCTTTTATGCTATATTTGTTTGTGTCATTGTGTGATTGCGCTAGTGTCTCTTTCATCTCTTCATTTTTAAACTAAAAGATGGAAAAATAATAATAAGAAGGAGAAAAACACATCTTATAACAAACAATATATTACATATTTACTATATTTTAAAGATATTTTTGTCAACATAAAACAATAATAAACTTGTCTATAAAAGATTACATAATCGACTTCATGTGTATTTTAATATGCATGTGAAACGAATAAATGATCTTAATATATATATATATATATATATATATATAGTACGGCTAACGCGCTTCCTCTAGTATATCAACAATATGCTTCCGGTCTTCAAAATCTATCGAATGGGTTTCAAACGACAAATCCAAACCGTTCAAACCAATGTTCTTAATGAGATCTTCGTTTCCATATAAAAAATTTTAATTTTTGAATTTATTTACCATCAAGTCAAGCGGTCAAAATATGAAGGATTTTGTGCGCATTTTAATGCACTATTTTGCTCATTTCTTTGACCACTTGACTTGATAGTAAATAAATTCAAAAATTAAATTTTTTTTATATGAAAGCGAAGCTCTCGGTAAGGAGATTGGTTTGAACGGTTTGGATTTGTCATTTGAAGCCCATTCGATAGATTTTGGAGGCCGGAAGCATATTGTTGATATATTAGAGGAAGCGTGTTAGCCGTACTATATATATATATATATATATATATATAGAGTTGGGCTACGGTACTTTGCAAAGTAAAACGAGTATTTTACTTCACGTCTATATCTTCAATTTGAAACTTCAAAACGTCGATCCGAACTGTTCAAGTTGATCTCCGTATTAAATTGTGTTTGGAGACCAAATTTTACATTTTTTGGAAATTGTTTACTATTTTTTAGAATTTTTGAAAATCGCTGTTTTTCAAAAAATCCTGGACCATCAAAAACAACAATTTTCAAAAATTCTAAAAAAATAGTAAAAAATTTCCAAAAAATGTAAAATTTGGTCTCCAAGCACAATTTAATATGGAGATCAATTTGAATGGTTCGGATCGATATTTTAAACTTTGAAATCGCAAAATACGAGTGTGAAGTAAAACACTCGCTTTACTTCGCGAAGCACCGTAGCCCAACTCTATATATATTAATGGCAATAATACTCCATATAAAATAACATGTGAATTGAGTATTTAGTTAATTGGTTAACACTGCTTCATCATTCCAATTAATTGATACTTCATAAGGTTTAATTAGCAAGTCTCCGCGAAGTTTCCACTTACGCTCTTTGATGTCTCGTTATTTGACCTATAATTCCGACCAATTTCTGCACCAAACCTGTGTTTAAATCTATTAAATCAGTTGTATTTCATTGAATATCTTTAGAATGTGGTACTGTTGCAAGTTTATTCTTATTTTGCAGGATTCGGACGAAATCGAGGAGAAATCTGGAATTCTGAAGTCTCTACACGGCCTGTGTCACATTCTACACGGCCCGTGTCAACCTCGACTCGACCACAGACACGACCAGGACACCAACTTAAAACAGTCATAACTTTTGACTCGTAACTCCGTTTTGAGTGTATGACCACTTTTCGGAAAGCTTGCGAGAAGATCTACAATTTGAGCTAAGTACACAGGTTACACGGGCCGGACATATTTGACACGGCCCGTGTCAAGCAATTCCGGAAACAGATCTAGAAATCTGGAAAGAAGGCTATTGAAGGAAGGTCGACCAATTAAGCATATAATGGGGATTTCTCTCCAGAGAAGGTCATTCTGGAACAGGAGAGCAAGTTCTAGGGTTCATCTTTGGCGGCTAGGCTTGGAGGCGATTTTGAGAAGCGAAATACGCGAGTTTTCGATTGATCTTCTTTGCACTTTGGGTTTTGTCATGATCAACTCTATCTTTATTTGTATTTGCTGTTTTAGAACCATGAGTGAGTAATTTACTTTGTTTCTAGGGTTTTGATGTAATCGAATGTTTTGTCTTGCATGCTAGTTATTGAATCTTTGTATTGAAGTTTGTGTTTGATTGATTGAGTAGTATTTTAATTGCTTAGATTGAAGTGTTTGACTTATATTGGTTTGCTACTAGATGAATGCGCACATCTAGAAGGCATCATAGCCCTTTAACGTCTCTCAACCAAACTAAGTACATGAGGTAGGATTTGTGATCCGGAAGGTGAAACCAAGTAGTAACCGGGAGGCGAAAATTACTCTCTATCGGCGGATAGGAGTTACCTTTAGTATACCAATCAAGCAACTAGGTAGTAGGGACCAACACACGGAAGTTGAGGTCTAGAACCCGACGAGGGCATATATTGCAGTTTCCGTACCAAGTTGATGAACCAACAAACGGCAGTTGAGGTCCAGAAACATTAGGTCCGGTCAGTAGAACCCTACACAAAGGAACGATACAAAGAAACAATAGCTGCTGCATTAACCCGAGACTGACACGGACCGTGTAGCGAAATGACACGGCCCGTGTAAACTGATACGGCCCGTGTAGGAAATGACACGGCCCGGACAGGATAGTCAGAGGGCAAAACTGAGATGAAGTCTTAACCCTGGGAACGCTTTTTATTATTGATTAAAACCAGTTTAATCTTCTTTCTTGCACTTTATTATTACCTTGAATCTGTAGGAAACATAAACAACCAAAATCAACCCTTCCAACTTCTAGTTTTTAATTAACCTAGGTAGAGTCCGGATAACACTTGAACCGTCCCTGTGATCGATACCCGACGATATACTACGCGGTAGGATTGTATACTTGCAGTCTGAACCAGAAGTGTATTTTAAGGTTAAAAAGTACAGCTTGCTGTACTGAAACTTTGTACTATACCTTTTTGGTGGTAACAAGTTTTTGGCGCCGTTGCCGGGGACGGCATCATTTATTTTCTGGATTTTTGCTTATTTTAATTAATCTAGATTTTAATCTGTATCTTTTCTTTTATTTTATTTATTTTATTTTATTTTATTTTATTTTTTTTTCTTCTCTCTCTCTCTCAGGAACACACTGGCTTTCAACTCAAGGGCGATTACCATCTGAGGAGCTCAAGACACCATGGATCTAATGTACAACATGGCAACAAATCAACAGTGGTTTGGCCGCGACAGTTCTCGATCTGGAGGAGGCGGCCGATCCAAAGCTGGTCAGATCGCAGCTCTATATGCGAAAGCTGCCGAGCTAGAGGAGGCCATAGAGAGGTATTCAATCAAAATGAGCGTGAAGGCAGCCAGTAGCCGTCAACCACAGCCATGTGTCATGTGTGGGGACATGAGGCACTCTTACGAGTATTGCCCACTGGCGGAATGGGATGAGGAACCCGAGCAGGTCAACTATCTCAGCAACAACAATCGCAATTTCTACAACAATGCACCATTTAATAACTCAAACAATCGCGCATTTCAATCCGATCCACCCGAGCCGTACATTGATCCCGCTGTGAGCGACTTCATGCACGAGCAAGGAAAGATGAATCAGATGATGCTCGAGCAGATGCAAGCGATGAATGCACAAATGGCCGGTTTAGCTGCTCACAACAAGATGTTGAAGGAACAATTGAGTCACCGGGCCACCTCTAGTCAACCACCTCAATACCAGGAACCTGCCATGCCAGCTGCCAACCACACGGACCGTGCAAATTTCACACGGACCGTGCACGCCCCTGAAGAAACTGAGCATCCTGACCGTGCAGAGCCCACACGTCCAGCCAAGATCAACAAGACTACTGAGAACACAGACCATGCAGAATCTACACGGACCGTGCAGAAAGGGGCTGACAACCTAGAGGAACTGACACACGGCCTGGATGGATCCAACACGGCCAGTATAGGAGAGTCCAAGGAGCTGGAGACTAGGCTACACGGGCCGGACAAAACCGACACGGACCGTGTCAAGGCCCCAACAGAGCAACCAACACTTGAGCTCAAGCCTCTACCAGCTAATCTCAGGTATGAGTTCCTGGACCCAGATAAATCTTGTCTTGTGATCATAAGTGCAGATCTTAAACCTGATCGGACTGCTACGCTCTTGGAGAAATTGAAAGCTCACAAAGGCGCGATCGGGTGCTCGATCAAGGACTCGAAAGAAATCTTGTGGATTCTTCTGATGCAAGAGTTTGATCACGTGATCCGTGTACCTCAGAAGTGGGTGCTCCCCCCAGTGCCACCCGATCCACCTCCCACCAACCAGTGAGGCGCCCCCGCCTCATCCCTCGCTCACCATCTAGTAAGTTTCCATATTTTCTTCTATTTACTTTTTCCTTGTGTAAATTCAAGCATTGAGGACAATGCTTCATTCAAGCTTGGGGGGGTGGAATAGAAGAAAACTGTATCTGCATTTAGACATGTTTATTTTCAAAAATTTTGCATTTTTAGGTGATAAATTTGTGTGATTGCTAGGATTAGGGACTTGTTTGAAAACTTTTGTTTGTGATTTGGATTACCTTGAGAATTGGAAATAACCCCATAATTGATCAAAGAACTGCTTAAGATGGGATGTTTTGAGAACTTGAGAAGATGAAATCTTGAATTGTATTGAAAAAGCCTTTTGAAACTGAACTGTGCCTTTTAAATTAGAGAATTGGGATTTTAAATAAAGAAAGATTGGGATATCCATTGGTATGAATGAATACCATTGGATGTGTGTATTCATGGTGTAGGCGAAAAATAAAAAAGTGATGAAATAAATGAAAAGATGGAGAACATAAGAGTACTGGCAATAAGTCCTGTTGGGCGCCTTTGAGCTCGTCTCCCAAATTTAGAAAAAAAGAGTACTGGCACAATCCGGCGGGATGCCTTTGAGCTCGAAAACTTTCAAAAAATCTTGCATATATCAACACATGAAATCCGCGACTTTCTAACCTAAGCTTGTCCCAAGCTTGGGGGGGTTAAAAAGGGAAAAATCACCACAAATGAGGGCATAGATTCGGTGAAAGAATGAAATATTGATCAATTCGGGTAATTAGCTTTGCAAATATTAAAACATTTCAGAATTTGAAGTTTGATTAGTCAATTTGTGTGGTGAATCAAAATTGATCAAGGAAAATCCAAATTATACCAAAAGGATTCTCGAGGTTTTTGATTAAAGCAACTCATGTAAATTTTCACATTTAGGAACTTAACTTGCATTTAGGTAAGATTAGAGTCCAACCCGGTACCTAAGTATGGATCTTTGCTTGAGGACAAGCAAGATTTAAGCTTGGGGGAATTTGATGTCTCGTTATTTGACCTATAATTCCGACCAATTTCTGCACCAAACCTGTGTTTAAATCTATTAAATCAGTTGTATTTCATTGAATATCTTTAGAATGTGGTACTGTTGCAAGTTTATTCTTATTTTGCAGGATTCGGACGAAATCGAGGAGAAATCTGGAATTCTGAAGTCTCTACACGGCCTGTGTCACATTCTAAACGGCCCGTGTCAACCTCGACTCGACCACAGACACGACCAGGACACCAACTTAAAACAGTCATAACTTTTGACTCGTAACTCCGTTTTGAGTGTATGACCACTTTTCGGAAAGCTTGCGAGAAGATCTACAATTTGCGCTAAGTACACAGGTTACACGGGCCGGACATATTTGACACGGCCTGTGTCAAGCAATTCCGGAAACAGATCTAGAAATCTGGAAAGAAGGCTATTGAAGGAAGGTCGACCAATTAAGCATATAATGGGGATTTCTCTCCAGAGAAGGTCATTCTGGAACAGGAGAGCAAGTTCTAGGGTTCATCTTTGGCGGCTAGGCTTGGAGGCGATTTTGAGAAGCGAAATACGCGAGTTTTCGATTGATCTTCTTTGCACTTTGGGTTTTGTCATGATCAACTCTATCTTTATTTGTATTTGCTGTTTTAGAACCATGAGTGAGTAATTTACTTTGTTTCTAGGGTTTTGATGTAATCGAATGTTTTGTCTTGCATGCTAGTTATTGAATCTTTGTATTGAAGTTTGTGTTTGATTGATTGAGTAGTATTTTAATTGCTTAGATTGAAGTGTTTGACTTATATTGGTTTGCTACTAGATGAATGCGCACATCTAGAAGGCATCATAGCCCTTTAACGTCTCTCAACCAAACTAAGTACATGAGGTAGGATTTGTGATCCGGAAGGTGAAACCAAGTAGTAACCGGGAGGCGAAAATTACTCTCTATCGGCGGATAGGAGTTACCTTTAGTATACCAATCAAGCAACTAGGTAGTAGGGACCAACACACGGAAGTTGAGGTCTAGAACCCGACGAGGGCATATATTGCAGTTTCCGTACCAAGTTGATGAACCAACAAACGGCAGTTGAGGTCCAGAAACATTAGGTCCGGTCAGTAGAACCCTACACAAAGGAACGATACAAAGAAACAATAGCTGCTGCATTAACCCGAGACTGACACGGACCGTGTAGCGAAATGACACGGCCCGTGTAAACTGATACGGCCCGTGTAGGAAATGACACGGCCCGGACAGGATAGTCAGAGGGCAAAACTGAGATGAAGTCTTAACCCTGGGAACGCTTTTTATTATTGATTAAAACCAGTTTAATCTTCTTTCTTGCACTTTATTATTACCTTGAATCTGTAGGAAACATAAACAACCAAAATCAACCCTTCCAACTTCTAGTTTTTAATTAACCTAGGTAGAGTCCGGATAACACTTGAACCGTCCCTGTGATCGATACCCGACGATATACTACGCGGTAGGATTGTATACTTGCAGTCTGAACCAGAAGTGTATTTTAAGGTTAAAAAGTACAGCTTGCTGTACTGAAACTTTGTACTATACCTTTTTGGTGGTAACACTCTTTTTTTGTGACACCGAATTACATTCTACATTTTCAAAGTTTTAAAAATTCAAACAGTTGATCCAAACCGTTCAACATGATGGACATATTAAAATGTGTTTGCAGATCAAATTTTACATTTTTTTTTGAATTTTTTTACTATTTATTAAGTATTTTACAAAATTGGTGTTTTTAGACCATTGAATTTTTGTACCCATCTTAATAAATAGTAAAAAAAATTTAAAAAAAATGTAAAATTTGATCTACAAGCACATTTTAATATATTCATTATGTTGAACGGTTTGGATCGGCTGTTTGAAGTTTAAAAATATAAAATGTAATTCAATGTCATAAAAAATAGTATAAGTGGATCCCACCTCATGAGATATATTAATGCAAAAGAAGAAGAGAAAAATAGTTTAACAGGATCTCAATCCAACCTACCCTGTAACTGACTACTGCATGGTGAGTGCATGCATGGTTTCTGGTTACCAACCGCCTCCCTGTACTTCGTTTTTATTTTATCATTTATATTAAATTAGTATATAACTCCGCTCATCAGTAGACTAGCGTTTTAAATTTTGAATTGGCTTCTTTTAAACTAAATAATATGAATAATTATTTCAATCCCCCACTCCAGTACCTGCATTTTACCCGCAACAACAATAGAGGAAGGTTGGGCTACGGTCCCCACTAATTAGAAAAATGTTGTACTATGTGGTTCCCATTTCCCAATCTCCACACTCGTCTCCACGTCAACCTTTACAGGTATAAATACTTGAAACATAAAATATTAGTACTGAGTCCGGCTGGTATGACATCGGTGTCATATGACACTAACTCCAAAATTGATTGAATAGACTTTAAATGACTAATCCAAACCGTTCAAACCGATTTACTTTATGAGTGATGCGTTTACATGCAAATTTTTTATATTTTCGAGTTATTTTAGTATCAAATCAAGCGGTAACAAATGTTAAAAAAATGAATGTATTAAAATTAACTTAAAAACTCACACATTTGACCACTTGACTTGATACTAAATAAATTCGAAAAATTATAAATTTTGCATGTAAACGCACAGCTAATGAAGTAGATCGGTTTGAACGGTTTGGATTCACCGTTTGAAGTCGATTTGATAGGTTTTGGAGTTGGTATTATATAGACTGAAATGACACTGATGTTATAGTAGCCAGACTCATTAATACTTGCAAAATAAGATATAAATACCTGCATGCGTAACTTGATATGATCACCCCCTTTTCCAGTTCCCTAATCGTTCTCGCGTCACTTTTCTCTAATGAAGTAGTAGGGACCTCGTATCCCCCATCAACATTCTCCAATTGTCTCCGCGTCAACTTTTCTCTAACAAAAATAATTGACCTTATAAGTATAAATACTTACAATACTTGATATTAATACTTTCAAATATAATACAGTGTCATATGTAAAAAAATACTTGCAAGTATAGATATAATCGTTCCCGCGTCAACCTTGAGTTTATAGCATCTTTGCCGTTTGATCAGAATCGAAGCCAATCCAGCTCACGTCTATAACACACGGGGCCTTTCAATATTCATGCGGATCTCAATTGGACGGTCCAGATCTATTAACGCACGTTCCGTTAATGCAAAGCATACGAATTCCCGTGTTACAACCGCTTTTCTTTCTTTCTTTGTTTTATTTTTTGGAAATGCATCATGCGCCTATCTGCACAGCTATATGTGGCCATGTAGGTAACAATTTTCTTGAGCACTTCAAATAATTACGATGTTCCCTCCCATACACACGCGCGCACTTGCACAAATCAATTTAAATGATTAGTCGTTGTACGGCTAATTAATTGAATTTTTATGGAGAATTTGTCATTAAAATTAGCACACTACCAAGCTAAAAAAAAATAGTACACGTACATATATTCATAATTCAATAAAAAAAAATTACGTACTTAAAAAATGAATATATGTTTTTTTTTTTGTTTTATCTAAATACGGATATATAATAGATATTATTGGACCCACAAATTCAAGATTTTTTTCGCCATCATAAAGATGAAATATTTACCTACTCTACATCATATTTAACGACATACCTATAACTTTATTGAGGAGAGATCTATTTACACTTTTTTTTGTGACATCAGAATACACTCTATATTTTCAAAGTCCAAACAGTCGATCCAAATTGTTCAACATGATGGATATATTAAAATGTGTTTGCAGATCAAATTTTACATTTTTTTGAATTTGTTTACTATTAATTAAGATGGGTACAACAATTCAATGGTCTGAAAATAGCGATTTTGTAAAATACTTAATAAATAGTAAAAAAATTCAAAAAAATGTAAATTTTTATCTGCAAGCACATTTTAACATATCCATCATGTTGAACGGTTTGGATCGACTGTTTGGACTTTGAAAACTTTAAAAATATGGAGTGTAATCCGGTGTCACCAAAAAATGGTGTAAGTGGATCCCTCCTCAACTTTATTTTATATTTGTCAACCTTATTTAAATAATAAATTTATTTATTAGATTAAACTTTTTAATCAAATTTAAAGGACCAATTATTATTAAACTACATCAAATTTTATATATATATCCACAACATGAATAAATGAATAAGAATACATCTGTAGTTATATTTTTACATTAATTTTCCGGTTGGTTGTGAATATACTTGCATCATGTTTTGTAGGTGTTGACAAAAGCTGTTGTTGCCGCTGTAATCATTGTGTTGATCACTCAAAAGAGAACAATGTTTCTTTAAAATTTATAAACTCGGAAATGCTATCGGTTCGGACTGCAAGCGCACAATCCTATCGAGTAGTATATTCGAGGTCGATCTACAGGGAATATTGGTTCAATGCTTTGAGCGATCGAATCACAATCTTTCGAAAGGCTAGACGAAATCTGAAAATTGAGAGATGTTGTTTTGATCAATGTAAATTAGGAAGCAATTAAAAGTAATTAAAATAAAGATAGAGATGAGAATTCCTAGGATTTCGGCACACCATTGCCACTCAATCCGTCTTGACAATATATTCCTGTTGCGTCTGATTTCCTGTTGTTATTTAATGAAAGACACCACATAGGTCACTGCGATTTATGTTACGCAAGAATGACAGATCTTTCACCGAGATTCTACATAAGACACTGCGATTTACCTTACGCAAATGTTTGATCTCTCAAATACCCCAAATTACTACACAGATCACTGCGATTTACTTTACGCAAATGATGGAATTTGGTACGCGTTTTGTTGGTCTGATTTATGGTTTCCCCGCTAAGGTTTTCTTCACATAAACCTAATAAATCTCAACGAGGCTAATTCATACAAATAGTTTCTCTTGCCATTAAAGCACTGTCACTACCCTAACGGACTCAAACTAGATCATTGAAATTAGATGAAGAGATAGTAAATCACAAAAGCATTTTGTTTCAACAATAAGAAATCATAATCAACAGAAATATATATATCAAAACATCAAGAGTAACAAGGTTTACTGCCTAGCCCTAAGAAAATGAACTTAGCCGCGGAACGGCATGGTTACAAGCACTCCTCTCTTCTCACTTTAATCAAATATAACCTTAATTACAAAGATAACTAATTCTTCTGCCCAAGAGCCTTATATAGGAGTGTAGGGACGTGTAGAGGTTGAGTAGGGGCTAAGAAACTGATCTGAAAACAGCTGTCGGCAGTTATTCCCCAAGAGACGCCTTCGGATACGGACCGTATTGGGTGATACGGTCCGTATTAGGACCTTGACGGTTAGGGTTTAATGCTTCCAGCGCTATCTTCTGGTCAATGCTAGGCCTGGTCCGTATTAGGCAATACGGGCCGTAACAGGGACTTAGTCGATGAGCGTTGCTGATCCGATTGACCCGATTCTAGCTCCATTTGGTGTAAAATAGTCCCAAAACCTGTTTTCTGCGATAAAACATGAAGAAGGGTGACAGTAGCCTTTTTCTCTAATTAATTAAACATAAGTGTGAGAAAATATGCAAAACCTAAGTCAAAACCCTACGTAAATCATCATTACAAGACGCAGGAGCGAATTCAGAATTTTCATTCACGAGAGACAAAAAAATATCGAATCGTGTTTAAATAGCTAATTGGATTTAAATCCATTAACTAATTGGATACTCGATAAAAAATAATACTTTAACTTATACTTTCCAATGTTTTGAATTGTAATTTCTAATGCTCTAACTTATAATTTTAAGTACCAATCAAAATTCAACAAATTTATTTCAATTTTAACCCTAAATTTAACCCGAATTACAAATCAAACATCCAAAGAGAGAAAAAAAAATTCAGGAGAACAAAGTCGGGACCAATAAATCTCCACTAAAACTCAAAATCCAAAAGGGGGCAGCTGCTCCCCTTGAAACCATGTGGATCCGCCCCCGTTGGTCGCTCACTCTCTAATCTAACAAGATGATTGCTTAAGGTTTATTCTGCCTTGTAGTGTGAATTGTGTGAGTATCAAATCCTTAAATTATTCATTTTAGCTCATTAATAATAAAATTATTATCTTTTGAGTTCTACATATTAAAAGATCCACATCTAACGCACAAAGATAATTTGAACCGTAGCGATCACTTTTAATTAAATATAAAATTAACAACATGCATTACAAAATTTTTATATATCGGAAATTGCTAATATGTTATGCATGGCATAGAGAGCCTCCGTGCTACGGCTCAATGTTTGAGTTTTCAAATTCTAACGGTCGATCCGAACTGCTCAACATGATCTCCATATAAATATGTACTTGCAAACTAAATTTTACATTTTTTAGAATTTTTTTACTATTTTTTTAGATACGTAGAAAATCACTTGATTTGAAAATTTTGTACCATTCAGATCAAGTGTTTTTCTACCTATCTAAAAAAATAGTAAAAAAATTCTAAAAAAATGTAAAATTTGATTTGCAAGTACATATTCATATGAAGATCATGTTGAACTGTTCGGATCGACCATTAAGATTTTAAAAACTCAAATATTAAGCCGTAGCACAGATGCCCTCTATACTATGCATAGCACCTTAGCCAACTCCTTTATATATCAATCAATATTTAATTAATGTACAATAATTCAAATCCTGTCCGACAAAACCGAATAGTTTTTTTTTTTAAGGTTAGATGGGTTGATGTCACTAACAATTGTATTAGTTAAGACAAAATATCAACTAAGGTAATATGCTAGACATTTCTAGCAATCATAAACTATTTTTTTTAAGGTTAGTGGTTTTAAATATCTACTAACAATTTCACTGATAAAAAACGAATTACAACGAGTCAAATGATTCTTATTTATAAATCTAAACTCTTCTCGTGAATTTATCTAAATTACTCTAATCATCTAATCCTACTTATAATCTACAATCTCAATCACCATATTAGCTCATTCTCCATCTCTCTCCATAACCAGATCCGCTTTCATCCGATAGCTGCCGCATTCTGATTGAGATGAAGGTATAAACTCTACACTCTGAGCTCCGACGATACCGCGCTCGCTGTTCCGCACTCTCCTCTCTCCCTCAATCTCCGGCTTGCTCACATTTTTTTTTTTGCTGTTTTGACAAATGTACTTACATAATTTGTCATGCAGAATGAATTTATTTCGAAACTTCGCAAGGGCTTAATTAGGAAACTGCGCAAGTATATCAATCAAACTAGAAAAGGCCTAAAATTAGGGTTGGTTTTGCCCAAAAAATGTGACAGATCGCAGCTAGCTAGGCATCTATCTGCTCGTTTGGTCGGTTTTAGTGCTCCACAATCTACTCTCCATTTTTCTCGAATCCAGAAACATAAATAAAAGGACCCTTTTTATGTCACATTTGATATTCTTTTGTTTAAGCCATTCATTTTAAGGCAAATTCTTCTATGGATGTAAGGACCTATTTGTAAAATGAGTATATTTTTATTTTCAAAGTTCAAACAGTCCATCCGACCGTTCAACATTATTTCCATATTAAAATGTACTTAGAGGTCAAATTTTACATTTTTTTGAATTTTTTACTATTTATTAAGATGGGTACAAAATTCAATGGTCTGAATTTGACTAGTTTTGTAAAATAAATTTGATTGTCAATAATATACCATTTTTTTGCACCTAAAGACCAATTAAAGATGCATATATTTTTTGTCTGCACCAAAATGAATATTCAGCGATCAGGTAGTGTATTGGGTACAACTACGGTGAGTTTAGAAGAAATATTTGCTTATCTAGGGGTGTTCAAATGGATCGGTTTATTCGGTTTTACACTGAACCGGTAAATTTTGGTTTAATTGGATCGCTTGCTCGGTTTAAATGGCTCGGTTCGGTTTAGTTTTTGAAGAAGTTCGGTTTAAATAGTTCGGTTCGGTTTTGGGATCGCCAAATTGGTTTGAACCGAACCAACCGGTTTAATAAAGAATGGATCGGTTTATTTTGTGTGGTTTATAATGGATCAATTTAAATCAAAAACTAGCTTGTGTGGTTATCGAAAATGTTATCCAAATCGGTTTGAACCGAACCAACCGGTTTTGAAATGTTTATTTGTAACTTGAATTGTTTGTATTAGGTTCAACCGAACAAACCGAAGTTTAAATCGGTTTGGAATTTTAATTCGGTCAGTTTGATCGGTTGGATTTTCAAAATTCGGTTCAAACCGCGGTTCGGCAAAAGAAGTTCGGTTTGACCCGAACCGACCGGTTGAACACCCCTAAGCTTATCTGCTTATGTCAATTAGCCTAATTAACAAAGCAAATAAAACTAGTAGACATCAGTCTTAGTTGACCCTTGGAAGTAGGTTTTCGGCCTTCTAGAAGCACTAGGCCCACACCTTTTGTTTTCTCATCTTTGCTCATTCATGTATATTCTCCATAACAATGTTTTCTGAAAGTTGATGAGTCAAGCATGCAAGTAATAATTAATGGTGATACTGATAACTGATATGTATGTTCCATACTTCCATATAAAACCTTAATACTCAACAATGATATAAAATTGTGAGCAACTTTAGTAAAATTATGACAGAGCAAAACAAGGCATTTCATTAAAATAGTCCTTTTACATTAATTAATTTCAAATAAGAGCTGCAACTTTCCTATTATACACACTGGTCCCCTCCCTATATATATTAGATATTTAAATGTAGCTTTTATATATAGAGCACCATTGAACCAGTCACGTAATTAATGTTGCCAAAAACTTCTAAAATGAGAGGTGAAGTTGACAATGACAATTGTTGTAATATTATTTACATATGTAAGTTTTTTAAGTATATATGTTATGTCACACTTATTGTCTGACATCTGATTTTGCTTTTCTCATCTAAATATATGAATAGATTTGCAAGTTTCTTTACTATGTCACGGCACATCTTAGTCTGATACTCTGATAAGTTTTTCTCTCTTTATTATCTTAATTGGAGAGCTCATGTATTCCTACTTCCTTTCCTTATTTAAAAAAAAAAAGGTTTTGATTTTTGAAAGATGTAAGAAAATTTTAAAGTAATACAATTAACTATATTGTGTATTTGTGTTCCTATATAAAAATAAGTAAATATCTAATTGTTTTGTTTTCTATTGTTTATTTTTGGAGAAGGGTGGTTTTGCAAGTACATATTCATATGAGAATTATGATGTACTGTTCGGATCGACTGTTAAAATTTTGAAAATAAAAATATTAATCTGTCAATTAGTAATATGCATAGTATCATAGACTCACTCTGAATTTTTTTTTACAAAGTACAGATGGCGAACTAACACAAGGCCCTGTTCGGCGGCCTGCTAAGGAATAGGAATGAGAATAAGAATAAAAAATTTTGAACTATCTTTTACTGTTCACCGTGGGAAAAAAAAAATTCACTCAAGTGTCAATTTTTTTTTCCCACGGCAACAGTGCCGTTACCGAACGGATCCTAAAAGTGTTGGTAGGAGAGGTACAAATTGGAGTGGCATAACATAAAGGTGGTATTATGAGATTAAGAGGAACATTTGTAGAAGGCCTAAAGACGCAGGTAGTTGTCATGGGGTGAGGTCATTGGACTACCAACCCGCCAACTACCACCACCCAATGCAAAACTTTATTCTATTTTTTATTTTATTTCTTCTTCTTTTCTCTTCTGAGAGCATCCCTGGGTCCGGATCCCCTAAAGTAACTCAATTTTTGGTTTTGAATCGAGACCGTCCGATTCGAATTTGTTAATCGGGATCATTTCAGAATTCGAATTTGTCGTCGTGATGTGTGCCCTCACTTCGAGAGCATCCCTGGCCAAGCCCAAGTTCGTGGAGAATTCAGATCCAGTGAAGTAACCCAATTTTTGGATTTTAGATTGAGACCGTCCGATTCGAATCCGCGAAAATCCATTCCAGAAGTGAGCGCACACATCCGGATGACGAATTCGAATCCCAAAATGATCCCGAGTGACGAATTCAAATCGGACTGTCTCGATCCAAAATTCAAAGTTTGAGTTACTTTAAAGGATCCAGACCCGTTAGTGGAGACCTGTATTTCAGATTGGGCATGAACCCCACACATCTCTTTGTAGAATTTTTTTCTATAGAAAATAATAATAAAAAAGAGAAATATAAAGAATATATGTGATTTTCTATATCATACTAGTTCTACCGATTAAAAAAAATTCAATATGAGAATTGGTACTGATCCCACCGATTCTATGATCATCATGAATTGTACTGTGTGACTGTGTCAAAGTGGATTCTTCTGATTCTTGTAATTTTGTTAATATATTTTAATAGAAAAAAATATAACTGAGTTAGAATTGATAAAATTAGTACATATTTTCTATCAATAAAAACAATAGGTGCTCTCTTTTTTTTTCTACAGAAAAAAATTCTGTCCCATGGTGCCATTGTTTTCACCATGCCATGAAATTCATGGTTGAGAAGAGTATTTTTTTTTAAATTTTATGTTTTGTGTTACCTCACCATTTGAGCTTGAATTTGGACCATCGGATCATAATTCAGATTAATCTAATCTAAACCAGTAATATATGTACCTTTTCAAAATTCGTGCTATTATATATTGAACGGACCGGATTTAAAATCAGCATTTGAGGTACCTTAGGTGATGTCAATTCGATAAGCCCTCCATGAAGTGATTTTTTTCATTTTTCCTTTGTATCTTTAATTTTTTTTATTATTAGCCTCTTATATAAAATAAAATTATTTAACATTTATTCATCCAGCTTCTCAATCTCAATTTTCTAACTTCGCTCTGTGTTTATGAACTACAGTGTAGTATAATTTTTTTTCTGCGTAAAAATATAGATACGCAAAAGGTTTTCTTAATTTATTAGATAATATTCTAAACAAGAAATATTTTATTTTGTTCATTATAATAACTGATAAATACAAAATTATATATTAATATATCATAATTTTTTGACACCTATATATCAGATCCGTACATATTTATTTAACACTTTCAAAACTAATTGATAATAACCAGGAGTAGAATATAAATATCAACATAACCAAAATCTTCATAACAAAAAAAAGGGGAAGATGACGGAGTATGTTAAATAATTTTTAATTTTTAAAATGAAGAAACTTGATAAAAATAAAATAATAATGTGTCTTTTTAGAGAGCCAATCCAAATGCGTTGTATAGCACTATATTTTTTTAAAATCATGGGTTGGAATTAAGTTACCCAACACACTTTCAAAACTTTGTGTATATTACATAGAATTTCTCTACTTTGTGAGTTTTAAATCCATGACTTCTTACTTGGAAGTCATGTGCCTGTATCATTTCAGGTTAATTGAGGGTACAATTAGAAAATTCACACTGTTTTTTAAACTCGGGCACGAATCACGAATCACAGATTAAATCTGTATCGTTATTTTCTAAGTGCACTCTCAAGTACCTGAGAGGATACAGATCTTTAATCATGACATTCAATAAATAAAAAACAAATTACTTGTTTAAAGTAATTTAGATTCCAAGTTTAATTTTTCCGACCAACTATAACTAAAAGCTCAAGGTTTGAGAGTTTAGATTCTCTGTGTATCAGGAACATAGTCTAACTTTTAAATTATGAGAATCAAATATAAATCAAAATTAATTATATAAAATTTTTATACTGCGAATGAAAATTAATTTTACAATACTCATAATATTTTACTTTAAACTATACCATAAAAATATATCCAATCATCTGATTTTAAAAATAAACGAGATCAATTAATCTCCATCGAGTCCAAGTGCATCCACCCCTGCTCTGCATCATCTCACCGTCTGAGTTTAAATTCGGACTATTCGATCAAAACTGATATTAATTCGGTCCAAAAATATAATGTGAACTTTGTATGCCCGGTGATAAACGAATTCAGATCCGAAGTAACTCAATGTTTGGATTTTAGATCGGGACCGTCCGATTCGAATCCGAGATCAACCATTCCGAAATGGAGCGCACACATCTCGACGACATATTCAAATTCCGAGACCATTTCGAGCGATAGATTTGAATCGAACGGTCTCGATCCAAAACCAAAAAATTGAGTTACTTTAGGGGATCCGGACCCGTGATAAACTAATAGGTGTGTTTGGTAGAACGGCTGAATGCGAATAAAGTGGATAAACACATAAGCGGGAATATCAGTAGTTCACACTACTACAGAAAAACAGATTGCACACGGACATTAATGGAAGAGCTACACGGATTTTCTGCTGTGTTTAAAGCCAGGGTGTATGAATAGGTCAGACTACACACGGATATTTAACCGTGTGAGATTATAACAATTTCTACACGGATTACTTTGTAAACCGCCGTGTACAAAGACCTGGGGTGTCGCTCTACAAGTTACCGAGCTACACGGATATACCCTAATTAACCGTGTACGATTCCTCTTTCTACACGGCTTTGTATTAAAAGTCCGTGTAGCTCTCTTAGCTATTATACACGGACTTTTGGTAAATATCCGTGTACAAATAATTGAAGATTTTTTGTATTTCGCCTCCAGCAAGGCTATCATACACGGATTTTTCTAAAATATCCGTGTATGATTAGTATTGCACACGGTTCTTTATAAAATGTCCGTGTAGCTCTATGCTATTGTACACGGACAACTGTTAAATAACCGTGTGCAATAGCTAATTTTTGATTTTGTTTTTTCTATCGTACACGCACAATTGTGAAATATCCGTGTACAAATACCTTTTTTTTTTTTTTGTATATTTTGTTTTTGGGCTAGCCTCCAGCTCTGCTAGCCAATTTTTTGCAACAGAAATACAAATATTCATTCGAAACAGATTAATTAGCAAGAAATTACTAAATTTATACATAATTCATATAGCAATAAATTCATTCGAAACATATTTTTATTACAAATCTATGCAAATCCATATCGAGGATTACAAAATTCCATAGAAAACCACCTTGCCCACATGCACCGCACATCGTCGATCTGATCCTTGGTGTAATGCGCTTGCTTTGTCACATTCTACAAAATTATAATTTGATAATAGTTAGTATTTCAGAAAAGGTAGATATCAATTGCTTATTATATAGGAAATTAATATGAAGTACATACCGCTTTTGGGAAATCGAATTGTATTCTTTCGACAAAGTCAAACATGAATATCATCGTGTAATAAGCGCATTCCCATCCCTCCTCCTGTTGCGGGCTCTGAAATTTACATTTAGCGGCATTTGTTAGAATGACAATAATTTTTTTAACAAGATATGAAATTTCTAACTCATAAAGTGTGCTCACCACCATCCACTTCCAATTCAACTTAGATTTCTTGCACGTGCCCGTGCTATCTGATCCTCCCTCTTTAATATATTTCGCAAAAGCCCTTACAAAATTGAGTGAATGTAATTAGCAATTTTATAATTTGATATGATTGAAAGAAATTCAAAACTTGTGAATTATTATTGCTTACTTATTCACAAAAGGGAAGATAACTTTGCACTTGTCAAGCGCGATCCTTCCTCTGGGCTTACAAGAATCAACAATTATGCCCACATTTAGGTACGGCACAATGAGAATCGAACACCAATGTTTGCTGTGGGATCGAGGAGAAGAATTATAGTACTTTAGCATATAAAAGTGACACAAGTGTTTGCTATGATTGATGGTGTGATTTCATTTTTTTATGTTTAACTTTTATTTCCTTTATACAATTCTTTAATTTAAAATATAAACAACACATAAATTAAGATTAGAACTAACCTCTCGTGGTATGGCATGAGAATGAATTTCTTCTCCTCCGCCTTAGCACGATGCATCGCAGAACATATGTACTCGATAGCCATATACGGATATTATGTCACTGCCGTAGAACTCACTTTCTCCGGGTCCAGAAACATGCACAAGTTCTTCTTTTCAACCATCTCATCACAGTTTCGGACTAGCTTCCTGAAAACTCATCATATTGTAATTAGAATATATATTTAAGTTCTATACAATAATGAAAATAATTTTTGATCACTAACATAAGGAAAATGGTGATGTGTGACACATCGAGCCATTTGTCGGATGACGAGTGGTGGAAGAGGTCCTTGAAGTCTTTGAACGACAGCAGGAGATCCCTGCCTTCGTGTAGAAACATCCCAGTGGGACAGGGATGATGATAGCCTCCATGCCTTCGGGCGCCGTCATCAAGTAGTCGTGGAGAAGGCGCAAATCACTGGGCAAACGGCTGTATTCTTCTTCGGTGACCATAGGACGGGGCGGTGATTGTGGCGCGTCATCCCCGACATCGCAAGCCACCTCCTGACGTACCGGTGACATCGCCGTACCGGTGACATCATCTCCTCGTGTCTGTATCAAATTATAAATGGATTATTCTAGTATTTCAAAAAGAATGAGTTGAATGTAACAAATAAATGGATTTTTTTATGGATTACCTGATCCAAAATAATCTGACTCTTGGGCCATTGGACAAATGACATCCGTGCCTCATCAAGCACAAGCATGTCGTCGGTAGGGACAGGAAGGGGTACGCGCTGCCATCCATCCACGACTAACTCAATATGCACGCATGCATGGTCGGGCCTTAGCTGACCAAAGTGTACATTTTTCGCTCCTGGATGTACAACACCCTTAGCAACGGTCAGAGGAACACTATCAGGCCACAGGACGAGGTCGCATGCTCTGGGGTCCTGCAATTATCAGAAAGTTGTTTATTTTGATGGTGCGATATTGTCTAACAAGGTTACAAACAGGTTTTAATTACCTTTATATTATGAACAAGTATTGATTACCTTGAGATTATTCAAATCGTCTAAGGCCCACGTGCCGGATGCTTGACTACTTCGCCGAATTCCCGGCGAAGTGGGAGGTGGTTGCTCGGATGGCTGCGTAGTTGCTGATCTAATTTGTGTCAACATTGCTTCCATCTCAGCAAACCTTGCGTCGTACTCTTTGCTCACCTCCGCGCGTATCTGCGCAACTATCTCGTCTTTGTTTACCTTGGCACGAGATTTTCTTCGAGGTTTTTGTCCCTCCACTCGGAACACCTCCTTCCAGCCCCTGTAGACCCCTACACCCCTTACTCGACCCGGGTGTTCTGGATTCTCGAGCGCTGCGGACAAGGAATCATTTTGTCGTTCGACACTCCGGGCACCCGAGTTGACCTCCTCCTCCACTTCCAACTGTTCAAGTAGAAGAATTAGTTAAAGCAAAAGAACAATTGATGTACTTTCGGAGTTATAATTTTCGGATGAATGTCACAAAGTAAGTATAAAGGACTCTTACCATTCTTTGAACCACGGGTTGCAAATCCTTTGGGAGTACTATCCTCCCGTCAGCGGTTACCTCGGCTCTACCCATGACCCAATCTTTGCCCCTAGGATTTTGGATCCTAACCACGGGTGAGTCAGAATCCTTGTTTTGCTCCAGGACTTTCCTCCATTCTGCCGACTTACCCTCGTAACCAGCTGACCCTAGATGGTGTGGATACTTGTTAAAGGCAACGGTCCTCCTGCCTTTATTACTTTTTGCCTTCACAGAAACAAGACAATAACGATCAGTTAGTTTTAGAAAGATAAGTACATATCGAGAAAGAATAAGCACAAAAGAGGCACGAGTTAGATACCTGGAACTCTTTGGTAGACTTCAAAGCTTGAAACGCATCCCAGTCCTCTTGTTTTAGCCATTTGTAGTAGCCGATCGGAGTTCTCCCTTTCTCCATGAACTCCGTCTTCAACGTGCTCTTGAATTGCTTCCAACCATTGTTCATAATCTTCAAAGTCTTATCCTTTGGAACATCATTCTCGATGTTCCACTGAGCCTGATTAACACCAAAATTTCGTGTATTTAAGTATAGATCATACATAAGTGAAAATAAAGCAAAGAGTTGTTAGGCACTTTACCTTCACCATGTTCCACCACTCGTCCTTCACCGTATCCTCAAAATGATCCCATCTCTCAACAATGGTACTCGCTTTTTGCCTCACCAAACTCGTACACCAATTTGAGTATTTCTGCCGTTTTTCTCCCTGCGCACGCCCGTCTTCTGTGAACCAGATTTCTTGATGGGTGTGCTCGGACATGCTCGTGCACATTGTCGGCCCTCTTCTCCTTCTTTCTGATGAGGCAGTAGCTTGCTGCTCCTCTTCTGCCATCATATCGACGTACTCATCCTCATCCGACATGGTTCTGCATGAAATTAAAGATCAAATCATAAGTGACCAATAATTGATATTCTTGTACAAAAATTGATATTCTTGTACCAATAATTGAAATTAAAGATCAAATCATAAGTGACCAAATCATGAAATTAAAGATCAAATCATAAAATTGATATTTTGTACAAAAATCCTATAATCATAAAATTGTTAAATTTGTTTCCGTTTCTCAAATATATTTATTTATTTATAAATGGCTGATTTGGTATTTGATTGAAACAACTACATTAATTAGAGACTCAATCGATCAAATTCATATTAAATTTCAAATTAGTGAGTTTTTTTTTAAATAATTATTAATATTAAAAAAAACTTATCTATAATATTTTAATCTAAATAATTGAAAACACATCTAATAGATGCTATTTTTTTTTTAAAATTTCAATAATAGTTTTCAAATATACACACCGTAAGAATTAAATGAAATGTACTATGAAATATAATTATATCAAAAGAGGGGATGAGGTGGTAAAAAACAATGTGTCGGTCAAATAGAAATAAGAATATATAGCATGCATTGGTTGTTTCATTAACTTATAGTCTAATAAGAATATATAGCATGCACAATTTTTGACATATAACCTAGATTAATCAATTAACCTAAAATACCCTAAAATACCCTATATCAAATTAACCTAGATTATTCAATACTAACTCGGTATAGTACCATAAAGATATCCGGTAACAAAATTAGCCAACCATGGCTAACGGGTTCAAACCCAATAAGAAAAATAACGAGAGAGAGAGAGACGCTAACCACGGGTGAGAGAGACCGCGGGTTAGAGAGAGAGAGACCACGGGTGAGAGAGACCGAGGTGGCGAGGCGGTGAGGCGGTGAAGATCGAGCTCGGAGAAGGCTTTCGAAATTCTCTGTGAGGGTTTTTGAACTGAACCGCTTAATATTCTCTGTGAGGGTTTTCGGACTTGTGAAAATTTTGGCAGAGAAGGATTTCGAAATAATAGTGTTTTCCTCATTATACACGGACATCTAGCTAATAGTCCGTGTACAAAGAGCTTTCTACGCAGACATAACTCTAAAGTCCGTGTGCAAATATCCTTTCTACACGGACATCTAGCTAATAGTCCGTTTAGCTCTCTTCCATTTCTACACGGACTATTAGCTAAATGTCCGTGTATAAATAGATCCGACAGGCGGGTCCCAGGTTCAGTAAAATTTCAGGAGGTGAATATTTATAAAGTAATAATAAATTAAGTAAAATTTCATATTTCTAATATTTCTAAAGTAATAATAAATTAAGTAAAATTTCAGATTTCTAATATTTCTAAAGTAATAATAAATTAAGTAAAATTTCAGATTTCTAATATTTAAAAACTTATACCGATATTTGTACCAAGCAACTAATATTAAAATCTAATAATGAAATTTTATTTATTTTATTTTATTATTAAATGTTTTAACTAATATTTTCAAAAACTAATATTAATACTACATTATGCTACATTATACTACATTTTCAAAAACATAATCCTTCATTGTTTCAAAAACTAATACTAATATTTGATAATACTAATACTACATTATGCTTTTTTCCTTATTTCCCTCTTTTTTTCCTTTTTTATCTGATATATTACAAGCTAAGGTTGCAATATTAAAAGCTACACGGTCTTAAACAAAATAAATATTATACATTATGCTTTTTTTTCCTTTTTCTTCTTTTTTCCACTATTTGAACAGTACCCTCGGCCCATAATCCTTCATTGTGGTCGGACCGCATGTAGTCAGCTTCGTCTACCCCTTCAAGTGTTGCTACCTCAGTTTGCACATCGGTACAAAATGGAGGTACTTCGTCGAACTGGTCGTACTCTTCTTCATCGACGACATTTTCCACCCCGACAATCCTTCTTTTTCCGGATAGGACGACGCTCAACCTAGCATCACTCGGGTCAGTGGTGATACCTCGCATATTTAGTCTATTTTAGGCCTGTTTTAGTACCAGATTTGTGCCCTAATTCACCAGAATCATGTGCATTTCATCGATATATCTTTAGAATTTGGTACTGCTGAGTGTTTGTTTGTTTTCTGCAGGCTTGGAGCAAAACACACGAAGAAACGACGATTTGGGATGATCTGGTACGGCCCTTACCAAGTTTGGTACGGGTCTTACCGGACTTAGCCATTTTTCAGCTCATCACGCCTGGTACGGCCTGGCCGTACCAATTTGGTACGGGCCGTACCTAAAGGCGGCCTGACAGATTCAAATTTTGGCAGAGGCTATTTAAAGCGGGGAACTCTCCAATTTCGACATCCATTCCATTTCAGATCTATTTGAGAGCACAGTAAGAGAGAGAAAGAGAGCTAAGGAGCTAGGAGCAAGAAGGAAGGAAGAGGAAAGAGGCGAAACTCGACGGATCAAGCTTCCTCCTCTCGATCCCTTCGATCCATGGCTATCTCTATCCCTTTTATTGTATTTTTAGATCAGATCATGTGCTGCGAGTAGTTATTTCAGTTTCTAGGGTTTAGAGATGGATTCTTGATTTTCTTTGACTTTCTTTGACTTGTATCTTGTATGAACTCTTTTGATTGATTGATTGTGATTTTCTTTGCCATCTCTTGCTTTGATTGCTGTGATTGTGTATGATGAACCTCTAGGTCTAGATCAAACCTATCAAGGTCATGTGATCATCTCAATCTCTCAACCAAATCAATTGTTTAGGGTAGACTTGTTCGAATTGAAGCCGAGAGGTTGAATTCTCCTCTAATCGACAGATTAGAGGGTGCCTTAGGTCTCCAATCAACCAGCTAGGGTAGATCTGTACCAACACATGAGAATTGAGGTGTAGAAATCCCTAAAAGGCAATCAATTGCATTCCAACCTAGATCTTGATCCAACAAACGACAGTTGAGGCTTAGGAACCTTAGGTATGGTCAATTGAACCTTTCCAAAGAGTTTAGCACAAGGTACCAGCAAGGAAATGCATCAACTCGAACTGGTAAGCTCTGTTCTGGGAAGCCAGTACGGGTCTTACCAGAGTGGTACGGCCTTGCCTTACCAAGTTAAGTACGGCCTAGCCGTATCGACTTGGTACGGGCCGTACCACTAGAGGCAGATCATAGATGAAGTCTGAAACCCTGGAAACGCCTTTTATCCATAATCAAAACACAATTTACATTTCTTCTAGCATTTTATTACATCTTTCTGAATTGTTTGAATTGTTTGAATTGACCTTTTTAGGAAATTAAATACCAAACCAAATCTTTCTCACTTCTAGTTTTTAATCGAGTTAGGTAGATTCTAACCTAGTAATTGTCCGTCCCTGTGGATCGATACCCGATTATACTACTCGATAGGGGTTGTGCACTTGCAACCCTTACTCGTGAAGTGTAAACGCGGTTTTAAAAGGTACGCCCTCAAGCGTACCGAAACTTGCGTTGCGCTTCTGCGCGAACAAGTTTTTGGCGCCGTTGCCGGGGACGGTAACCAATTGCCTAGTTAGATTTTACCTTACTTAGTTAATCTAGATTTTATCTTGTATCTTTCTTGCTTTTTCTTATTCAAAATCACTAAAAAAACTGGCTTTTGAACCCCCCCCTGCAGGCCAATACAGGTTGAAATATCATCTGAGAAGCAAGGGCCCACTGTTCGATCAAACTCCTCCAGACTCAGCCGAGACTGCTCAGCCACCCTCTGGTACGGCCCGTACCAATTCAGGCACGGCCAGGCCGCACCAATCTGGTCCGACCAGTACCAATTCAGGCACGGACAGGCCGCACCAATCTGGTCCGACCCGCACCGATTCAGGCACGGCCAGGCCGCACCAATCTGTATCTTTTCTTTTCTTTTCTTTTCTTTTTCTTTTCTCCTTTTCAGGAACATTCTGGCTTGAGGTTAGCGATCACCATCTGAGGAGCTCAAGATGTACATGGCGACAGACCGACATTGGTATGGCCGCGACAATTTTCAAGCTGGAGGAGGCGGCAGATCCAAAGCTAATCAGATCGCAGCTCTACATGCCAAAGCTGCCGAGCTAGAGGAAGCCATAGAGAGGTATTCAATCAAGATGAGCGTGAGGGCAGCCAGAAACCAGCAACCACAGCCATGTGCCATGTGTGGGGACAGGAGACACTCTTACGAGTATTGCCCACTGGCTGATTGGGATGAGGAACAGGAGCAGGATGGCTATTGCTACGACACAGCACCGTTTGATAACTCGATCAATTGCGTATTCCAACCCGATCCACCCGATCCGTACATTGATCCCGCTGAGATCGAATTCATACACGAGCAAGGGAAGATAAACCAGATGATGTGGGAACAGATGCAAAACATGTCCACACAAATGGCCGCTCAAAACAAGTTAGGGTAGATCTGTACCAGCTAGGGTAGATCTGTACCAACACACGAGAGTTGAGGTGTAGAAATCCCTAAAAGGTAATCAATTGCATTCCAACCTAGATCTTGATCCAACAAACGACAGTTGAGGCTTAGGAACCTTAGGTATGGTCAATTGAACCTTTCTAAAGAGTTTAGCACAAGGTACCAGCAAGGAAATGCATCAACTCGAACTGGTAAGCTCTGTTCTGGGAAGCCAGTACGGGTCTTACCAGAGTGGTACGGCCTTGCCTTACCAAGTGAGGTACGGCCTAGCCGTACCAACTTGGTACGGGCCGTACCACTAGAGGCAGATCACAGATGAAGTCTGAAACCCTGGAAACGCCTTTTATCCATAATCAAAACAAAGTTTACATTTCTTCTAGCACTTTATTACACCTGTTTGCATTGTTTGATTTGTTTGAATTGATCTTTTAGGAACTTAAATACCAAACCAAATCTTTCTCACTTCTAGTTTTTAATCGAGTTAGGTAGATTCTAACATAGTAATTGTCCGTCCCTGTGGATCGATACCCGATTATACTACTCGATAGGGGTTGTGCACTTGCAACCCTTACTCGTGAAGTGTAAACGCGGTTTTAAAAGGTACGCCCTCAAGCGTACCGAAACTTGCGTTGCGCTTCTGCGCGAACAAGTGACATAAAAGACTTGGGTGGCTTGCTTGGCGAGTATAAACGGATCATCAACATGCCCAACCCTGTTTAAATCAACGAGTGTGAACCCGTCGTTGTCAACTTTAACACCTCGGTCTTCGACCCATTGACACCGAAATACGGGAATGCTCAGGCGAGGACTGTAAATGAGCTCCCAAATTTCTTGAATAACGCCATAATATGACTTTGATGCTATTACAACCCGGCCATCTCCGGATCTACTGAATTCTTGAGAGGTCGCCACCAACGTCACCCCACTGTTTTGCATCGTGCTCTTATCACTCTGTGATTTAGTGTAAAATGTATATCCATTAATCTCGTATCCTTGGAATGTTCTAACAACAATTTGGGGTCCTTTGCCAAGCAGTTTAACAATTTCAGGTACGGGGTGTGACTGCACTCTTTCTTTCAGCCATCCTATAAAAGAACGATTATGCTCGTTAGAAAGCCACTTTTGACTCCTCGTGTAGTTTTGTTGTTGAAGGATTGTCATGTGCTCATCTATATAGGGAGCAACATCTGTCATGTGTTGTAGTACAATAAAATGTGCCTTTTGTAGTTCATTTAGATCAGCAACTACGGCTCTCAACCCAATTGTCCCGACTCCTTGGAGCCTTCCCTCGTATTGAGATTTTGGAACGCCAATAGGATCCACACCGGTCAAGTAGTTGGTGCAAAAATCAATCACCTCCTCCGTAGAATATCCTTCTATAATGCTGCCTTCGGGTCGATGTCGGTTCCTTACGTATTTTTTCAAGATGCCCATGTATCTCTCGAATGGATACATATACCGAAGAAACACGGGACCACAAATCTTAATTTCTCTCACAAGATGAACAACAAGGTGAACCATGACATCGAAAAAAGATGGCGGAAAATACATCTCAAGTTGGCAAAGAGTCACGACGACCTCCTTTTGCAAAGAGTCCAATTTTAGAGGGTCTATCACTTTGGAATTTATTGCATTGAAGAAAGAACAAAACTTCGTAATGGTTTGACGAACATGCTTTGGTAAAATTCCCCGTATTGCAACGGGAATTATGTGTGTCAATAAAACATGACAGTCGTGAGATTTCAGACCGACCAGTTTCAAGTCCTTCATCGACACCAACTTCTTAATATTCGAAGAATATCCTGATGGGACTTTTATACCATTGAGGCATTCACAAAAACTTGTTTTCTCTTTCTTTGACATTGTGCACAGTGCGGGGGTAGGTATGTGCGCTTCCCTTTCTCCTGCGGTGCGAGCTCGTGTCGTATTCCCATCTCTACCATGTCTTTTCTCACTTTAATACCATCCTTAGTCTTCCCCGGAATGTTCAATAATAAACCAATTAAACTGTCACAGACATTTTTTTCGACATGCATGACATCTAGGCAATGCCTCACATCTAAATATTTCCAGTACGGTAGCTCCCAAAATATGGACCTTTTTTTTCAAATATTCTTCGGTTGTGCTTTGGCGCATTTTCCGAAAACAACATCAATGTTTTTTACCCGTTCGAAGACACTCTCCCCGTCTAATGGATGACGAGCCACTCCAAGCTCAATTTTCCCGTTGAATGCCATCTTCTTCTTACGATATGGGTGATTATTAGGAAGAAACCTACGATGCCCCATGAATACATTCTTTTGACAATTTTTCAACCTCAGCACCTGCGTGTCATCTTCACAGATCGGGCACGCTTTTGCTCCTTTACAAGTGTAACCCGACAAATTCCCGTACGCGGGGAAATCATTTACGGTGCAAAACACCATGGCCCGCAAGTTAAAGGTCTCTTTCATATACGCATCCCACACCGGGACGCCATCACGCCACAATTTTTGGAGGTCCTCGATTAATGGTGTGAGATATACATCTATGTCATTTCCGGGTTGTCTGGGTCCTTGGATTAGTAATGACATCATTATATATCTGCGTTTCATGCACAACCAAGGAGGAAGATTGTAGATGCATAAAAGAACTGGCCAAGTACTGTGCCGACTGCTCATACTTCCAAACGGACTCATTCCATCTGAGCTCACCACAATCCTAAGGTTCCTCGTTTCAGAACCAAATTCTTTATAATGTCTGTCAATGTTTCTCCATTGAGGAGAATCAGCCGGGTGCCTTAGTTTACCGTCATTTTTGCGCTCTTCTTTGTGCCAGCGCAATAATTTTGCATCTTTGGGATTCGCAAACAACCGTTTGAATCTCGGTATTATCGGCAAATACCACAACACCTTAGCCGGAGGTCGGCCATTTGTGTCATCGTTACAATCATCAGTGTCCTGGTCCTTACGACGTTTATATCGTGAAACACCGCATTTAGGACAGACATGCATGGCCTCGTACTCGTTACGATACAATACACAGTCATTCGGACATGCATGTATTCTTTCGATCTTCAATCCCATTGGACATATCAACTTCTTTGCCTGATATATTGTACCGGGTAACTCGTTGTTATCTGGGAGCATTTCTCCTAAAAGCTGTAATAAGGACGTGAAACTCTTATCGCTCCAACCATTGTCTGCTTTTAAGTTTAATAATTTCAACACAGCTGACAGTTTTGTAAAATTAGTACACCCGGGATACAACGGCTTCTTGGATTCATTAGACAGATTTTGAAATTTATCATAATTTTTATCACTAATTTCATCTTCCACATCACGTAACATATCCTCCAAATTTTCAGTAAACTCGTGTTCTACATTTTCATCAAAATTCCTCTCCATCTCATCATCGTCATTTTCGGGTTCGACGTTATCAGAATATTCGGCACTCTCATAATCCTCGTTCCAATCAAACTCAAAATTATCAGAAATTCCAACATTCTCATCATTCAATTCACGATTACAATCTTTATTGGCACTACTACTTTCCCCAAATTTCTCACCATGCATGAACCAACATGTATATCTCTTCTTAAATCCCCGACAAATCAAATGAGCTCTAATTTCTTCGATGTCCAAAAATCTTAATAAATTTTTACAATCTTTACAAGGACATAAAATGTCTTTTTCTTTTTTCTTCACTCTATAACTCTCAGCAAATTTTATAAAATCATCAACGCGAACCAAATATTCTTCACTGTCACGTCGCATTTCATACATCCAGCTTCGATCCATCTGTAAATTAAATTAAAAAAATGATTTGATCAATTAATCATGCATGGTCAACATTCTCCTTCGTGTACAAAATTTTGGGCTTACAAAGGGCCGGTTTACAATCCTAACCCACTCTTTGAATATTATGTCTCATATGTGAACACATATTAGCGAGATTTAATTAGCATTTGAGAAAAATTCGGCAGCATTTCCCCTTAACTCCCCAAGTATGCGTACGAACCACATGCATACTCGTAGGAGCAATAAGGGAAAATACTGTCGAACTTTCCTCAAATACTAATTAAATCCCGCTAATATGTGTTCACATCCTAAATGAGACATAATATTCAAAGAGCAGTCCCAAAACAGGGACTATCCAAAATTAATCCCTATTGGATTAATTTTGAACGGGCATGGACCTAAAAGCATCTAAAGGTCGGTTATTGGACCACAATACACTAATTAATTACATCTAAAATTAAGAAATCAAGCATGCATGAAATGACCTAAATAAGCCTAAATAACAGAAAATTAGAGGAAGAAAATGATTTAAATACATATTACTAACCTTAGAAAGATGGAGAGGAGAAAATACAAACTTAATTCAAAGATCTCAGATCTCAGCTGCTGGCCTCAATCAATTCGCAGAAATCTGATAGGAAAAAGCTCAGTTCAGAGAGATGTATTAACTAAAAGACTTGATCAAAACGGCGCTGGAAGGGGAAGACATTAAAACCCTACACTATTATACACGGCTATTTAGTTATAAAGCCGTGTAGCTCTCCAACTAAACATACACGGCTCTTTTGTTATTAATCCGTGTACAATTATACTATTTATACACGGATATATTATTAAAAAACCGTGTGTAATATTCCTACACGGCTTTGTATTAAAAGTCCGTGTAGCTCTCTCAATTATTTGCACACGGACCTCTTTACACACGGATTTTTGGTTTCTAATAAACCGTGTAGCTCTCTCTAATAATTCTACACTGATTATTAACTAATTATCCGTGTAGAAAACGTGCAGATCTTTTGAACAAGTAAAAAATCATATTTTGTACACTGTTTTTAATATAATTGCCAAATCCGTGTACAATGTGCAGTGTACAAAGCCAGTTTTTGTAGTAGTGTCAGAAATTTACCAGCATATTTTGAAGCAACTTGTTGCATTTTGTGAATTTTTTTAAGTAAAAATTAAGAGTTCAAGTTATCTAACTATTTAATATTCACAATAAATTTTTTATTCATATTTCAAATTTGAGATTTTCTACACAAAAAACATTGTCTTTACTAAAAACTAGTCATCTTTTATGATTTTTGAATTTGACCGTCTTTATATTCTTTTTTGTTTCATATCTCTTACGCACATGAAATTAAAGAAACTATAGGTGGTCTTGTGCTCCCCTGAATTCTCAGAACGCATCATTTAAATAAATGTGTAGTTAAGTAAAACAAACTGACTGAATTAAAACAAAACTTTTGAGAAAAAATCTTTAAAATGTGTCTTTAGGATAAGAATCATTCTCCTTAAAATGGCGCAATTTTTTTTAAGGCGCATATGAATTTTTTTGAAAACTTCAATAAGCCTGTTCATACTGAAATTCTATATTCATTTAGAATTCTACTATAAAGAAAATCCGCACGCTTCATTTAGTTGAAATGGAGAAGTCCATTTAATGCACAAGCGTACACCTAAACTGGAGAGTAGCTAGGGAGATGAACAAATATCTGATGCCAACTAATCCAGAGCAAGATTGGCAGTCATGCATTTTTTCACATGAGCTGCCACATCCCACATGCATCAGTGGTGTAGTGCTACAAGAGAACTGGATTCTTACTTAAAGACTCCAATGGCCAGGGGCCCAGAGGGTTTTGTTTTGTCATGTGGGAGTTGTGTTATCTATATTCTATAATCTATAATCTATAATCTCTGTGTGAGTGTTGAGTGTTGAGTGTGAGTGTGGGAGTGGTGGGGGTTGGTGGACTAATGACTAGTTTAATCATCAATGCCACACTTTTCCAGGTAAGGAAGGTTATGGGCCTTATGGCCGTTAGATAGTTCTTATGTGGCCCAATATTGTATCTTTCTGTGTGTGGTCTACGTATGCCTATTCAATTATGTTGCAATTTTTTAAGCTTAGTCAACTTCGTTACAAATGCAAAAGTTGCAAAATATAGTTTTGCTTATTATTTTATATGGTATAAATTTAATGTGACTTTCAGTGAATTATTTAAAATAAACCATAGATTGGCATCAGAGTTGGCCTAAAGTACCCCACCATAGTATACTGTATACCGGTGTACCCCCTTCTCTTTTGTTTGTTTATTACCTACCCTTCTACCTACCAAAAGAAACACCTCACATGTTCCCCACTTCCCCCCTCTACATGCCAAACGCTTCCAATTCTACTAGATGAAATGATGATTGTAGATTTTCTGTAGCCGTTCATGACCAGATAGTACCTGTGGCATGTTGCTGACAGTTACCCCCGGAATTACTAAACATGGATCAAGTTATTGTTTGTCACATAATAATTACTTTAAAATAAATAAATCCACATCTACTGAGGGTGGGAATTCGGTTTATTGATGAAAAATGAAAGTTTCAACTAGAATACTGAAGATTAATTCATTTATGAGCTATAATTAAAATTTTATAAAATTCTAGGATTTTGGTAAGTATTTTGTAGAATATTTATTAATTTTCTCAATAATATCAAGTTATAATTATTAACATATAAGTACTATAAAAATGTAAGATCAAGTTAATTATTTATTTTTCTAGTATTATACATTTTGTTCATATTTGATCCTCACAAAATGTAAGAATGTATACATTATTGACCCCCATAATTATAATCTATGATTTTGACGTGATTGTTGTTTTAATATTAAATATTGACATAATATGTGACCTCATTCAAAAATAATGTAACTTAGTCCCTAACTCAAGAAAATATTTTTATAATGTAGCTTTAACAAAATATATGATAAATAAAATGTTCAAATGAAATCAGATAATAATTGGGTAATTTAATTACTTAACTAAGAACCATAGAGAGAGGGCTCCTACGTTCTAAGAGCATCTACATTCTTAGTACTATTAGAGTTTCTAATATGATGTGGCAGTTTCTAATTCAGTTTTAGAGATGTGGGAGAGTTTCTTATTTAGAAACTATGCAGGAAAATTTCTTATTAAGAAACTGTTTATAAACTCCATGCTGATCAAATGATTGGCTCAAATTATTTATACTTTTTAATTTGTTGTTGACGTGGCTTAATAGAAACTCTAAAATTAATTTTAGAAATGTGAGAGTTAAAAACTTTAGAGACCTTAATTAATTTCTAAAAAGAAGTTAACAGTTATTTAGAAACTCATTCGAGTTGCTGGGATGTAGATGCTCTAAGTGGTTTGGTGTGTCCGTTATAACGGTCACTCGCTACAGTATATAGCATTAAATAGTCCGTCACAGAGGGACTTGAACGAACCTAACTTACCCATGAACTTTAAGGCTTTTAATTAACCACCACCATCCTGAACCTGAGATCCCTTGTTGTCATTCACACACCCATTATCACCTTTAGTTGGTTCTCTTCTTTTGGCCTTATTCTCTTACTATTCTTAATTCGCGCATAACAAAATTAGATTTTATTCGTTTTTAACTTTCTAGCTAGAGACTGCAATATATGTATAATTTGCAGAAGAACAAGAAAAAAAAAGTGTAAATTTATATATAAAAGGATCTGATCATTAATTGCAAGCAGTTGGTTGAAGTTTGATGGTTGAATTGATTACCCAATTCGGCTCCACCAAACTTTATCAACTAATTAATTAATTTAAGAGATTAAAATTATATATGTACGATATGATGTATATCTTCATATCATGTGACATGTATCATGTGTCTGTGTCTACTACATACGTATTAGATGACAAAAGTAGATCACATGCATGCTCTCTCAGTTGGTTTCTGATAGCAATGGGTTTAATTATGATTTGATTACAAGGAGAACTGTGGGTTTAGTGCATGCATTAACATGAGTTCTGTCTCTCTACGGAGAAGTCGCATATTCAATTTTCAAGAATAATATTTAAAAAATGTTCTATAGAGAAGTCGTATATTAAATTTTCGAGAATAACATTTAAAAAATGTTGAAGATACACAGAACCCTTTAATAAAAAAAAAAGATTAGAAAAGTTGTTTTGTTAATTAACTTGGTCATGCAATGCATGGTACAATTAATGGTTCCACACAACAAATTCAATTGGATTTCAATAGAAAAGACTATTTATGAATCTTGTGGAAATGATACTTTTATAATATATGACACTTTTATTTATTTATTTATTTTAAAGCGGATAGTAAGATGGTAGAAACTCTGAACAAAATTTTTGTCGCTTTTAACAAATTATTAGGGCTTAAAAGTAAGTTTTAACTAAGAGATCTAGTGAACTTTTTTTTTTTAATATTTGTGACTCTGAAGATAATTAATAGTTAATATTTAGAAGTGCAAGATGACCAAATTATCTATTACTTACCTAGAAATTCCATTAAATTGGAAGAAGTTGAGTTATATATAGAGATTGAAATTTGTTAATTAGTAAAATAGAGAAGAAATTAGAATGTTGAAAAGGGAAGTTTATTTATGCGTGGTAGACTTATCTAACTCAATTTGGTTTTATGTGCTTTTATATTTTGAAAATGCCATCCAAGGTTAGAAAAATAATTGAACAGTTGTGTAGGAAATTTTTGTGATATGAGGATACATAGTATATATTTTCAGGAAAAAAATATTTCTAAGTGCCTTGGGAACTGACTTGTACTAGTAAAAAAAACAAGAAAGTTTAGGTATTAAGAATTTGGGGTAGATATAATTATTACATACATACTTGGCAAGCTATGACTTGTGCAAAAAAAGGAAAATATTAATCAAGAATATATAACCTCATTAAAAGAGGATGGATGGATAAAACTACATGTGTTTTTTTGTCCTAATTATGAAACTATTGATCCTCTTTCCATATATATATACTGGCTAGCAAATTATAATAATTTTAGATTTACTTATAACACAATTGAGGATATATATGTGACAAATAGATAGTTGTGTTCCTTTTAAAGATAAAGGTGTAACTGAATTAGTTTAGAATGCATTTTTGTGAAAGTGTCACAAGTGTCAGAAGTTTAGCACAATAATGGAGCCTACTCAAGCGGCATTTTATTTTATTTAAATTCTAGGCCTATGATAATTTTCTTTTTGTGGTAACTTATCAGTGCAAGTAGAGGGAGAACAAAAGGAGATATTGCATTTGTTACTTTCATCTTAAATATTGTATTAAGTTAGAACATTTTTTTTAGTTTGTTGAAATGATATATATATGACTGACTATTTTGTGTTGATGTATCTTTTATATATCTTATGTGATATTGCTCCTGTTTAATTAGTGCTGGTTGCTAGTTAACACATTTGAGAATTATTAATTGTTGTAGCTAGCTAGTTTATTCATTGGCACCGAATTGTAATATCATTTTGAAGTATTAGTTTCTAATGAAACTGATGATATCCACTATTTTTTTTATGAATATTATATTGTGGAAACTTGAAAAACTTGAATGAAGACCTTATTTTTAATTTACAATGACATGCATTTCTTTTAAAAATAAAGCCTAAAAATGGAACATGCAGATAAAAAGCTAACTACACTCAACAGCTAGCATTTACCATTTGGGAAAAAACAAAAATATATCCCCCAAAATAATTTGCAAACGCTAAATCATATTTAGTTACTAAACAAAATTTCAACAAACTCAACATATATGCTATTGCCCCTCTTCCAGTGGTGCAATAAATCTAAAAACCTGTGTATTTTGAGTTCTTTGGCAGCTACAAGCCTCAGTACTGATCATCTGAAATCCTAGATTATTGTAGCACAAACACAGATTGTTAGAATACCCAATATAATTACCACTTGATACGCTTGCTTCTTCCAATTCCCTTGAAGGAGATACACTTCTCTTTGGAGATTGATACGGTAAACTTATAGAGAGGTTAAGGTCTATGTCTAGTCCATGAGAGTTGTGTTTCTCTTCTCCTAAACTGTGCAAGCTGCTAGGACCTTCGGAAGATCCCGTGGGTCCCATCGCCGGTGACACAGACACTTCTATTTGATGGGTCTTCTGGGATTCACTGAAATGTGACGCTGACGTAGCATTGATCGGCCGGTGAGTTTGCGGATCGATGCCTCGACTCATGAGCTTCCTCTTGATATGTGTGTTCCAGTAGTTCTTTATCTCGTTATCTGTCCGTCCCGGTAACCGACCGGCTATCAAAGACCACCTATTTTAAAAAAAAAAGATAAGGAAAGGTTCCATTTTAAGAAATGTCTTTTGTACGAGAATACACGGAATAAGAATGAAAAAAAGGGGCAATAATTGGTGCTTACTTGTTCCCTAAAAGACTATGTAGCTGTATTATAAGCTCATCTTCTTCTTCGGTGAAATTACCGCGCTTGAGATCCGGTCGGAGGTAATTTATCCACCGGAGGCGGCAACTCTTGCCACAACGAAGCAATCCTGCACAAGACAACCAAATTCACTTAAAATGAGTGCAAATTAAAACAAGGAAAAATGAATGTTATATATACAATATATATAGACTTGTGGAGTTGTGGTTCTACAAATTATTATGGGACATATATATATATATATATATATATATATATATATATATCACTCTTTTATTTTATTATCTACATTATAAAAGCATCTTTGAGCGTACGGAGAAGCTAATAGAATTACATTTTTCTCTCTTCATGTGACTAACTTATTCTTTTGCATTTTTATGCCCATCATTAAACAATAAAGAATAAACCATGGGGTTAGAACAGTACCGAATATATACTGGTATCTCTAAAAACTGAAATCCAACTAGGAATTAGTGCGTTAGCAACTTAGCATGAACATATTCTCACAACGTGACAGCATGGATATATGTATTCATAACAAGAAACTAAATTAGTGTGAATGATAGAGAGAGAGAGAGAGTGTGTACCAGCAGCTTTAGGAAGAGATCTCCAACAGCCTTCACCATGGGCTTTGATATAAGCTATAAGACGCTGATCCTCTTCTTTTGTCCATGCTCCTTTGTTTGTATGAGCTTTCTCACAGCAAGGCGATCTTCCCATGGCGAAATACAGATGACTACAAGAAGTTGAGGGGATTCAAATTATTTCCTAATTTCTGTTTATTTTGTTTGGAGGAAAATGATCTCTAGTGCGTATGGTTCTTCTACTCCATGCAAAGTTTGGAATCTAAGGAGCAAAAGGAGAAACAAGGAGGAAAGCAAAGGGCAAAGAAGCAGAAGGCGAGGTGGGGTGGATTTATACGAGCGGATGGGAAGAGATTTTGTTGGTTGCTTTCTTATGGCAGCCCAACTTGTACACAGATTAATAATCAATTGGACCATCAGAATTTGAGAAAATGGTTAAATTATTGGTTTGCGCATTTAATTTACCGAGGTAAATGTTTAAGAAAAATGAGATGCAGTACAAAATTAAGATGAAAAGGGTAAAAATTGAGCTTAAAAGTCATACTAAATTTTTTATTAAGCCTACATCAGTACATCATCAGTACATTAGTAAATAGACGGCTATAAAAAGATAGGTGTTTACTCTTCAATCAACATAGAGGCTCAATACAGAAGATTTTATTACACATCCATTACTAGAATAATTAATTAACATTTATAAATTTACACTTTTATAATAAAATCATCAGCATATCATCATATTAAATTACAAAAAAGTTACTTGCAAATGCTAAAATTCTCAAAAATAAAATAAATCCTCTCACTTGGTTAAAATTTCAACATTGAACACTACTTCAAAACTATAAAGATAGACATATATAATATATCCAAAGTCACGTAAAATAATTGTAATCATACTTCTTAATCTCTAGAAAGAATTCATGACTTAATTTTTTTTTATTATAGAACTACCTATTCGAAATCCAAATAAAAATTCTCAAAACCCTTCATATTCATCACTCTTGGTAAAAAGCCTGGTGTAGAATTTGGTGGTGGGAAACATTTTTAATTTAAGAGGAAGCCTGAGAGGTGGGGTCCATTGGACCAGTGCATTTAGGCCCAGTTGACCGAGTTGGTGAGAAGGGATTGAGTTGAGTGGGTACAGACCCAGGGAGCTGGATTTGGTAGGTAGGTATACTTTTATGGGAGTGTGTCCCTTGTTTTGTTCCGTCCCGTTTCCCAATGTGTTCTATCAACTTTTCCATGATAAATAAATAAAAACAACTATTATTCTCTGCTTGTATCTTACAGGTACTGTAATTTCTCTCTCAATCAAATTTTTTTCTGTCTCAATCTGCCCTCTTAGACTGCAATTCATATCAATTCCTCTCTCAATCAAAAAATTTTGAATTTAGATTCCGACACTCTGATCTGCTTTGGCACGAATCTTAAAGGAGTTTAGATATATTCATGTCTTGACTTAATTAGGAAAATATATTCGTAAAAAAATAATATTTTAAAATCCATCTACGATTGGAATATATATTACATTAATTTAGATATTATTTTGAATGTCACCAAAATCACTCGTTTAAAAGTAATTTTCAACCATCTGATTGATTAATTAGGTTGTCTTTTAACTTATCTTATATATTATATTTTTGTGCAAACTTCGATGTCTAATATTGTTTTTTTTTTTTTCAGTTTGAGAAGTGTTAAGAAATTTTCTAGGAAACAACTCTATTTTTTATTTAATATATATTGTATCTGAAATATGAATTTTGAGCTTCAATATTATTGATTAATATGTTGGTATCTAATTAACCATTTAACTATTTTTTCACATTTAAATAAATAGTATTAACATTTATTTAATTAACATTTATTTTTTCACATTGAAATGTGAGTGCAACTTCTATTGTTTTATACTTCTTCACCCAAAAATAGCTCTTAATTAATCAGGGTTACTTTTTTTTCTTTCATAAAGAATTTATTTAATTAACACCCCACACACTGACGGATCCGACTCTGCTGCTTTTCTCTAAGAAAAGCAGGATCCTGCTTTTCCGATCCCAACCATTCAAAATTTTTCATTCGCGAATCTCGATAAATAAACTTTTTCATGCACAAATCGCAACGAATTTGAATGGTTGAGATCGGAAAAGCAGAACCCCTGCCTTTCTTAGAGAAAGACAGCAGAGTCGGATCTCACACTGACACACACACTCCGCCTACGTACCTTTTAATGAATTTATAAAACATAACTAGGTATATATTTTCTGTATCTGATTGTGGGAGATAGTAAGAGAAGGAATTTCAGTACATTTGCCTCTTGATGTGGAGCAAGTTGGCCTTGTTTATTAATTTCATTTTATTCTTTGGTTGATTATTGAAAATTATCCGGACTAGGAGACTACTTTGAGACCAAGGGAGATGACAAAGTGCATGTGTTAATAATTATTAAATATTGCGAGTAGCTTATCATAGTACTACAAAAAAAAAAAAAAAAAAATTCAAGATTGAACTTAATTTGCGTAAAATAAGGGTTGACTGTTTAACTTGTTTAAAAAAGGGGTAAAATTTTTAACAGTATAATTTTGATTTTATACAACACAAACTATAAAATTAAAATTAAAGCAGACTATATATGATTCTTGCGCTGTATGAAGACACTCGCAAAAAAAAAAAAGTAATTTGGATCCAATTCTAGTAATGAATATTTTTGGGGTCAATTTATATATTTTTTTCTAAAATATAATAACGATTTTGATTATTATTTGTGATCAGTCATAAATATGATCTATGACAAGATAAGGAAGAAGTAACTAATTCGGTGTTAATTTAGGAAATCAATTACATTTGAAATCAAATTAGTTAATTTAAAGTGCGGAATTGATGCAATTAGGGGTGGTAAAAAAGCTCGTGGCTCGTGGCTCGATCGTGACTCGCTCGCTTGTTACTGGACCGAGCTGTTAACGAGCCAGCTTGTCACTAGCTAGCTCGGTCCAGAATTAACGAGTTCAAGCTGGGACCTAGCTAGCTCGACTAGGCATCAATTTGTATGCATTTTATATTGTCTAGCTCGGTCCAGTTCGGTTCAGCTCGATTCAAAAAATTTGTAAAATATATTTTATTCTTAAAACAATATCTAGCCAGACCCAGCTAGCCAGCTCGTCAGCTCGCGAGCTAGCTCGGACTAGCTTGTTACGATTTCAAGTTGAGATTTTAGTTCGGATGCTCTAGGTCCAGCTCGCTCGGCTGTAACTCGATACAGAATTAACAAGCTGAGCTAGGACCTAGTTCGAATTACTGCCCCTGGATGCAATGTATTGGCAAAAGCCTGAAATTGCTGCCGCTTCATGGGAGTTGGGATGTCAACATAAAACAAATTTTCTTCCTTCAAATTTGGAGTACACTGATTGAGTAATCAAAGTATGAAACACTGTATCATACTATCATGGCAAGAATTTAAGGCGAAATACTACGGAAACCCAAAGTGTCCCTAAAGATGTCGAGCATTCTATTAATTTGACCAACAGTGTGCTACTGTGCTGTAACAATAATATATACCTTTATAAATTAAAAAATATATTTTTTTTATAAATAATACAAAATAAATTGCATCAAATTATAATTAGTTCCTTTTAATAGCTTCATAATTTAAATAAATGGCACCTCAAGTACCATTTTTTTTTTTCAATTTTTATCTGTCCTCTTTGAAATTTTATTTCAGATTTTTTTTTTTTAACTTCCAAATTGTTCAATCAAACTGTACTTCTATAAGATTTTTCATATTGATCCCTAAATTGTCTTATTTGGTCTCAAAATTCGGGAAATTTTCAAAACTCACTCATCTGTTTCTTCCCTTTTTATTTATGTCAGCATTCCAAAATTTTCTCATGGTGGAATTATTCTGTAGGCCTCTAATTACTGTATGATATGATAGCGATATGTTTTGTAATTAAAACATAAATCATATAAAAATGTTGAGAGAAACTTCTTGGTAAATCTCAATATTTCATGCTGTCATGCTAGGCACATTTTGGCGATGATTTAATTAATCAACAGGTTTCTTTTTTTTCATAATTAAACCAACATTTAATAGAAGCGCATGAATATCAGAATCCAATATTTACTACGGGTATCATTAATTATGCCTTTATTTTCTTGATTAAAAGCGCATAGATAGAGATATTAGAATTAAAATTGTAAGTTTGTAACTATCGTAAAAAGATGTGATTTTCCACCGACATTTTTATTAATATCCAAAGTTTAATACAAATTAATAAATATACCCAGAATCCGGCCCAATATCGATATATACCCAAACTGGCCATTTTCTGGCCGGCTATGTACCCTCCCTAAGCCGGCCAGAAAATGGCCGGCTATGTACCTTTTTTTTTTTTTTTTAAAACCCCAAAAACTCTATAAAAGAGTACCCCCTCCCCCTTCAGATCTTCACACAAACCGAGGCAGCGCGAAGTAACTGTTGAGGTAATTATTATTATTTTTTTTTATTATTATTATTATTTTTTTTATTTTTTTATTATTTTATTATTATTATGTTTTATTTTATATATTAGTTAATTGTTTACTATTTAGTTAATTGTTTACTATTTACTTAATTGTTTACTATTTACTTAATTGTTTACTATTTAATTAATTGTTTACTATTTACTTAATTGTTTACCATTTACTTAATTGTTTACCATTTACTTAATTGTTTACCATTTACTTAATTGTTTACTATTTACTTAATTGCTTACCATTTACTTAATTGCTTACCATTTACTTAATTTCTACTGTTGAGGTAATAATTTTTTTTTTATTTTATTATTATTTTTTTTATTTTTTTTAATTTTTAATTTATTATTATTTTATTATTATTATGTTTTATTTTATAGATTAGTTAATTGTTTACTATTTAGTTAATTGTTTACTATTTAGTTAATTGTTTATTATTTACTTAATTGTTTACTATTTAGTTAATTGTTTACTATTTAGTTAATTGTTTACCATTTACTTAATTGTTTACCATTTACTTAATTGCTTACCATTTACTTAATTGCTTACCATTTACTTAATTGCTTACCATTCTAATATTCTAATATTTACTTAATTGCTTATCATTTACTTAATTGCTTACTATTTACTTAATTGCTTACCATTTACTTAATTGTTTACTATTTAGTTAATTGCTTACTATTTACTTAATTGCTTACTATTTACTTAATTGCTTACTATTTACTTAATTGTTTACTATTTAGTTAATTGTTTACTATTTACTTAATTGCTTACTATTTACTTAATTGTTTACTATTTACTTAATTGTTTACCAGTCAATTGTTTATTATTTAGTTACTTGACAATTATTTACCATTTAGTAACATGAGGAGAGGCGGTTGGGGTGCAAGGGGAGCCATCTGCCCAACAGAGGAGGTCCACTACTAGACGCACAACAAGGGCATCTACAAGCCAAGCAGGGCCATCTGGAGCCCAGGCCGGCCCATCTACAAGCCAAGCAGCGCCATCTGGAGCCCAGGCCGGTCCATCTAGTGAGAAACCAGAGCCATCTGTTAGACCACCTCGTAAGGTATCTTTCGCAAGTGGTTTACTTCGGGGATTACCTTTTAGACGTAGCAATAATAGGTGATTTGTATGCATGTTGTAAAAAATGTGTGGACTCTATTTGCAATTTGTGTGTATTTTATTATTTTATACGAACCTTAGAAATGAAATATTTGACTTTAATAGAAATCACCTAAAACAAAAATAATGCGGTTAAAAAAAAAAAAAAAGGTACATAGCCGGCCATTTTCTGGCCGGCTTAGGGAGGGTACATAGCCGGCCAGAAAATGGCCGGCTTGGGTATATATCGATATTGGGCCGGATTCTGGGTATATTTATTAATTTGTATTAAACTTTGGATATTAATAAAAATGTCTGGATTTTCCATTTAGAGGAGGATAAGATATGGTGCATCTTTGCACTGCCACTCTCAGTTAATGCAACATTTAGAGCCTTTACCAACAAAATGTACCTGGTCCGGTTCCTATGTGGCAATTACATACACATCCATTCGTGCAGCTACCTACGTACTTGCTGTACAATAGTAGTCATAGTGACAAATCAATAGTTTGGGTTCGGTTTGGCGAAGTCAAAAATTCGTGCTTCGGGTATAATTCGGGAATGATTCAGTACAACAAAGAAACAAAAAAAAATAAAAAATAAAACCCCAAAAAAACCGTAAAAAAAAATTTCGCGTTTTTATAGCGAATAATTCGTCAACTTGCGTTTTATACGCGTTTTATTCGCAAATAAAACGTATTATACGTTTTTCTGTGTTTTATTCGGAGTTCGGTTTGGTAACGTCGAAAAAATAAATTATACGCAAATCTTATCACTATGATCATAGTAGTAACTACTAACTAATTTGATTTTTTTTTTCTCCCCACCAAACAACGTGACTATTTCAAATCATATATTCTAAGAACAAATATGGCTTCTTCTCTTTTTCAATTTCAATATATTCAAATTTCTGGTCTTGCTATATTGAATTTGGCATTAATGGCGACAACAACTTGTACATTTTTTCGTCTAATAGAAACATCAGAACCTTATAATTTTCTATAAATTTCAACATATTTCAACCCGAAATTTTGATTAATATCCAAAAAAAATTCAAAATTTCAAATCTGCACCTAAATTCAACTTATTTCCAGACCTGTCCAAACCGGAGTATTATTTTCCAGATCCAGTTCCAAATCCGGAAAATAATTTTCTGGATCCAAAGGATCTCTTTCCGGAAAATAATTCTCCGATTTGAGCAGATCTAAAAATAAGTTGAATTGGATGCTTATTTTGAAATTTTGAATTTTTTTTAATATCAATAAAAATTTTGGAATTTCGACAAACAACCTTTCAAAATTCATCTAGAATCTCAAAATACTGGACTTCGTCTATATGACTTCCACATATTTTGACAACTATTTATGTGGTTCACTACCAAGTCTTAAAAAAAAAAAATTTTGTGCTTCTATGATTTTTATTTTATTTTATTTTCTGGTAGCGACCGTCTGTGAGTGCCAATTAAACCTCAAAAATTGGCCATGTTTTAGAAACATTTTTTTTTAAAGCTTGGTAGCATGTTCTAGAAACATAATTAATGCTAAACTACATTATTGGTGCAAAACTAAGACCGAGGCTACGGTACTATGTATAATGCAAAACTACATTATTGGTACTACGAATTATTTTTTTATTTTCAAAGTTTAAATAGTTGATGTGAAGTGCTTTGAAATAATTTCTATATAAAATTGCACTTGTAAGTCATATTTTACACATTCAAGATTTTTAAAATTTTGTAGATAGATAGAAAATTACCTGATAAAGATTCTAGAATTTTCAAAAATAGTGATTTTTTTATCTGTCTAATAAGTAGGGGCGGACCCAGGTAGTCCCGGACTCCCGGGGGGCAGCTACCTCCTCCTGGATTTTGAGTTTTAGTGGAAATCTATCGGTCCTGACCGACTTTGCTCCTCTCTGGATGTTTGATTTGTAATTCGGATTAAATTTAGGGTTAAAATTGAAATAAAATTGTTGAATTTTGATTGATAATTAGAATTATAAGTTAGAGTATCATAAATTATAATTCAAAGTATTGGAAAGTATAAGTTAAAATATTATTTTTTATCGAGTACCCAATTAGTTAATGGATAAATCCGATTAGCTATTTAAACCCGATTCGATGTTTTTTTGCCCCTCCTGATGAAAATTCTGGATCCACTCCTGTTAATAAGATAGTAAAAAGATCTTTAAAAATGAAAAATTTAATCTCCAAATATATTTTTATATAACGATCATGTTCAACCGTTCAAACCGACTATTTAAACTTTAAAATAAAAAATATATCCGTAATACCGATCATAGTGACAAATCAATAGTTCGGGTTCGGTTCGGCGAGGTCAAAAATTCGTGATTCAGATATAATTCAGAAATGATTTGGTACAACAAGGAAGCAAAAAAAAAAAACCCCCGAAAAAAAAAGTAAAAAAGAAATTTTAAAAAAAAATCGCGTTTTATCGCGAATAATTCGTCAACTTTATACGCGTTTTGTTCGCGAATAAAACGTATTATATATTTTTTGCGTTTTATTCAAAGTTCGGTTTGATAAGATTGAAAAAACAAATTATACGCGAATTATATATGTGAATGTTGTCAGTATGATACCGATCAATGTGCGCTATACACATTACACCGTGCCCTCCGTTGCAAAATTAATGACTTGACAAAGATCAAGGTGGTACCTGGTACCTGGTACCTGGTACCTGGTAGCCTGGTAGCCTCGTAGGTATATATGATGTTAGTTCATTAAATGCCTCCATCTGCCCTCCAACGTAGGGTGTACTCTCCCCCGTTTTAATACACTTTTAGTTCATATCATCTGTTATTTCAATCAATTGCAAACTACTGCAATGTGGTTTTCGGAGCAATTAAGAACCCTTTTTTTTGTCTTCATTGTTAATTAATACACTAGCGGATGAAAGTATAGCAATGGAATTAATTCATTGATCGACCTCATTCTTTATAAGTGTAATACATGAGCTATTAAAGTTATATTTAATTTATTTTTTAAAGACAAATTACTCAATAAGCTCATGATTGATTTCTATATTATTTATTCAATATTGATAGGAAATGATAAAATTAAGCTACAAATCATTAAATCAAAGATATCTCTCTCTTTCTCTTTCGGTTTTAAATGTTAATTTATGGAAGAATCTACAGGGAGACAATTTTCCAATCTCAAGTGAAATTTGACCAATTTAAAAAAAAAAATACTTATGTTTAGATAAATATTCAACCTTATAATTTAGCCAGCTTATTAATTTTAGATGATGTAAATTTAGAGAATCACAGAGGCAGTATGTCTTGTAGTTTTTTTGAAAATTTTCTCAGAAATTACGAAATCATGAGAGAGAATTAAATTCTCGACATTTAAATAACCAATAATTCTAGATTTTTTTTTTCTAGCTAACTGTACTACCTTTCCTTTCTCATGTGTGTCTTATAGTTATAACTTATAAATAGGTTCTTTCTGACTAAATCAAGAATACAGTGAACATTCCCTGTGACCTTCAATTGAATCGTTAATAGCATCAGAATTAACTGCGCTAAGAGCATCTCCATCAGCAAACATTTAGCAATTAATTTGGGTCACGTCACTGAGTTTAACAATTAAAGGAATTCATAATTTCTAAATCACTTCATTCTAGAAATTTAATTAGAGTTAATTTTAAAGCAAACTTGCTAATTTAAAAACTGTAGTATATCCCAGCAATTATATTAGCAATTAACACATCAGATTAGCAATTTAAAAGAAATCACTATTGTAGATGCTCTAAACATTTAATAATATGTCTACACTTAGCATAGATTGAGTGTAACTTGAAGATCACGTTTATACATGCAATTTGTGGACAAATGTACTGTTTAGGAATAATTGTTATTGTTCATCACCATGACTAATTAATTAATATGCGATGGGCATAACAACCCTCTATTGTTTATAGTATGATATTTGAAATATATTCATGATTTTTGGATTTTTAATTTTTAGAAAGTCAGTACACATTATTAAAAAGAAAACATGTTTGATATTTTATTTTTATATTTGGTTTTGTATGTATGCTTTATTTTGTTTTTATAGCAGATATATACTTCCATAAAAAATTTAAATTGATAAACTATATTTATTTATACATGACAAATAGCAAACATTTTGAAGTAAGAATTATTATTAATTTAAAATTGATATAAAATTACAAAGTATTATAATTTATAAATATATTTAAACAAAGATAAATTTATCAAGAGTATTCTGGTCATTTTTTACTTAAAATTGAGTAACAAATAGTAAATTAATTGTTAAGGAGGATCGTTGTTATTGATTGCATAGTAGGGGTTAATTATGACAAACCAACAAATTGAGGGCCTCCCATAACAATATTCCTTTTAAAAAAAGGACTATTTCATGTTCAACATGTATGATGTTCAAACAATTGAAAGACTAAGACATTTGCATTATAATCAAACTGTTTTTGTTTCTTTATTTTTATTTTTTTACATAATGGGCTAAAAAATCTTCAAATAACTCTAGGGCCTTGCATTGAATTTTAAATTTCTTTTACATAATTGGCTTATGTTGCTATCTATTTCTCGAGTCATACGTTTACATGTCAAATTTATAATTTTTTTAAATTATTTATGTTCACATAAAAAAAATTACATTTTAATATTTAAGTTTTTATTTATTTATTAAAGTTTGAAATATAGACGTTATAAATAAGTATATATAATAAAAATATTTGAATCCTCCTGTAAAATAGAATTGAAGAACACACTTTAGAAAATTTCCAAGAAAAAACAGAAATTATAACATAAACAAGGTCAAATTTTATGCAATAAAAAGGTAATCCTTTTTAAGGTAAATCCATACGGATCCAACGGGACTTGTATAATTTTATCTTAAGAAGTTTTCTTGGGGTATGACCAATTTTTTATTTTTATAAAATAAAAAATCAAATTATTATAAACAAGATGGATTGGTTTTTTTCGATCTCATAGATATAATCGAACTAATAATTTAGTTCTATTGGGATATCTATTGGAATCGGATTAATAGTTCGATCTCAGTAATTTTTTAAAGTTACAGCATGCCTTAGTCATAGAAAATTTGAAAAATATTGGGACTATACCGTTGATTCCGTTTCTAGTGGAAACTATGAATTTAGAGTTATTAATTTACATATTGAATCAAATGATTTTAATCAATCCAATTGATTATTTACACCGTATCATGTGAGGATAAGCAGGATTCTGCTTTCCCGATCTCAACCATCAAATTTATTGAGATTCGTGCATGAAAAAAATTTATTTATCGAAATACACGAATGGAAAATTTTGAATGATTAGGATCGGAAAAATAGAATCTTGCTTTTCTATTGGAATAACAGCAGAGTTCATTCCTACCATGTGATCTTTGGTGTGAAAATTATTGATATGTTCTATCCATTTATTGCGAAAAACTGATAAACTAGATTTTTTTTTTTTAATTTGTAAAAAAAAAAAAAAAAAAAAGATTGTGGTGCGAGTGTGCGACAAGGAAAAATTTATATCTGCAATCTTTATATCCAAACATGAAATTTTGATGTGAAGACATGAAAGCTTTGTAGTGATTGAAGCACACAAATTGTCGCACCTTCAAAGCTAAAAAAAGCACCAAAAAAGGACAAGAAATATATCATAATGTTAACCCACCCACCACTACAAACAGAGGCATCCACTTCATTTATATTCATGAGGTTTATTTAGGCAGTTGAATGCTTCTAGAAGGTTTGCCAAGAAAATATCCAGTCTCAGAACCGAAATTTTTATTTATAACATTTTCACAAAATAAATTAATAAAATAACCATCGTTTTTGGTCAATTCTAAATCTAACACGGCCGCAGAATGCCGGAGCGGACCCATATGGGGGAGGCCGCAGAATGCCGGAGCGGACCCCCATATGGGTCCGCAGAATGCCGGAGCGGACCCGGGTCCGCACTATGCCGGAGCGGACCCTGTTCTTTATATCCCGAAAATGACAGAGAAATTTCATTCCACACTCTCACACCTTCTCTCTCCTGAGTTAGCTCTCTGATCTGTAAGTTTTTTCTCTCTTCTTTTAAATTTTAATTTTTATTTCAGTAGATTAATAATTTAATTAGAATAATTAATTTAGCAATAATTAAATTAGCAATAATTTAATTAGAATAATTAATTTAGAATAATTAATTTAGAATAATTAATTTAGAATAATTAATTTAGTTAATTTTTAATTGTAGGTTTTTTCTGTATTGAATTGGAAAAATGGCTCTTATGGTATCCATCTACACTGGTGGGGATGTTTTAACAGGTCCTAACGGGGTTTACTATAGTATTGGATCTGTTACTGTGATCCCGGTATTGCCGGGTACTGATTATTTGGGACTTAAATCAAGTATAAGTCAGAATTTGGGGTTGGATCAGGGTCAGTATGACCTCAAAATTGATGCCAAAATTAGCATGCCGACTAGTTCGGCACAAACCTGGTTCCAACTATTTCCAGTTCAGAATGAGGGAGTCTGGCAAGTATTGTACAACCAAACCATGAGTTTTTCTGGGGGTGCATACAAGATAATTGACCTATATGTGGAGGTTACCAGAGCCCGGCGTTCGAACCCAGTTATGAGGTTAATCCAGGGTCGTAGTCGGGGTAACTCATCCGGCTCTAGTTCGTCCCCTGTCCAAATTGACCAACCGTCCAGTAGTCGGGCCCCAGTTCAGAGGGACCGACCCTCCCGTCGGGCCCCAATTCAGAGGGACCAGCCTTCATCTAGTCGGACCGCTCATTGGGGTCAAACTTGTGATCCGGATGAATCCGATGAAGAAGTGGATCCGGAAATACTAGAGGCAGAGGAAAATTGGGGTCCTGTTGATCCTGAGGGTATGAGCGATTATTCTGACCAGGAAGATACCGGGCATGTGCTCGGACTATCAAAGAAATTCAAGATGGATCGCGGGTTTCGGATAATGGATCACGGGTTTCAACACCCGATTAATGCTTTCAACGACACATCAGGGTTTATGGAAGCCAATTCGGGTTTGTTTGGAAGTAGGGCAGAGTATGAGAATGAATTGTCCGAGGGACAAACATATGACTCAAAAGAGGAAATGAAGAGCGCAATTGCCAGGTTTCACATCCTTTGCAACAAAGAGGTAAAACCTACGCACAGTGACCGCACAAGAATGAGGTTCAAGTGCAAGGACAGTTACTGTGGGTGGTACATACTCGCAAGGGCCACCGGTTATGGAACACAATGGCGTGTCTCCAAGTGCCCAACACAACATTCATGCCACGCGGATGCGACAAGAACAGATCACGCCCAGTTGTCAGCTGCTATGGTTGCCGAGTGTATATCCGCTCACATGAGGAACGATGTCGACTTGAGTATTCAGGCTGTCCGAATTGCTGTTGCTGAAAGGTACAACGGTCAGATACCGGCGTACAACAAACTATGGCGTGGCCGTGAGTTGGCAATAGCCCGTCAATTTGGCAGTTGGGAGGGGTCATACGCTCTTGTAGTTCCATTGTTGGAGGCAATCAAAAGAAGCAACCCAGGTACTACATTGTTCCTTCAATTTTTATGTCATTTCATTCTCAATCAAAAATTGAACTTATTTTTTTAAATTTTTTGACAGAAACATTGTTTGAGGTGACCTCATATCCCACTGGTGAACCTGGACCATGGGGGTATTTTCATAGGGCGGCTTGGGCATTTGGACCGTGCATAGCTGCTTTTCAACATATCAGACCGGTCATCACAGTTGATGCATGTTTCCTGTCAGGCCGGTATAAAGGTAACTATTGGTTGTTTTCACTTTATTTATTTTAGTTGATTTCGGCTCTTACAAAAATGGGTTTTAACCATAGGCAAGCTGTTGATTGCAACCGGGTACGATGCTGAAAATCAGCTCCTCCCGTTGGCTTTTTCACTGGTAGAATCAGAGAGTTATGACGATTGTGCATGGTTCATGAAATGGTTGCGCCGTAATGTAATCCGCTCCAGATTCATGTGTGTCATCACTGATAGGGGAAAGGGTATCAAAAAGGTGTTCAGACAAGATGATATGGGGTGGAACGAGGAGGATGAGGATCAATGTGTTCACCGTCTTTGTGCTACTCACATAGCCGAGAACATGAAGACGAACGGTTGCAGTGATAAGGCAATCCGTTTTTTTAGAATATGTGTGGCTAAGAGGAAAATGAGGAGGTACGAGCAAGGAATGCAAGCAATGGGGCAGGCATGTGACATTGCCCTCAATTGGCTGGACGGGGTGGGTAAATATTTGGATCAAGATGAGAACGAGTGCCCCAAACCATGGAAGATATTCCAAGCACTGGACGGTGGTTACCGTTGGGGCATCATGACTACAAACGGGTCCGAATCGCTTAATAAGGTCTTCAAGTCCTCTCGTAGGCTACCGGTTGCAGCAATAATTGAAGACACATTTTACAAATGTATGACATGGTTTGCGCAAAGGAGGGCCAAAGCAGAATGGGAAGTCAGTCAAGGTCAACAATTCTCGTGTCGTGTGCATCAGGTACTTTTATTTGTAGTTCTTTCTTCATAATTTTTAATTTAATGAACTTTGTTAAAAAAATCTGACTTCTTCATTATTTTTTAATTTTTCGTAGCCGATCAACAAACGATTCGAGAGGTCCGATAAAATGAAGACGCTGGGGGGCTTTGGAAACAACAACGAGTTCGAGGTAACCTCCACACAGGAGAGAGTTCACGCTTTCATACCTGACGATTCTGGTCGGTTTACCAAGGCCAATTACAAATACACGGTGATAATCGGGGATGATCACACGGTAACTTGCACGTGCCAGAAGCCTCAATTGGAGAGAATACCGTGCTCTCATGTTCTGTCCGTGTGTCGTCTCCGAGGCATCGACCCTGGTGTATTTGTAAGTCACTACTATCACATCCATACACTTATCAACACATGGAGCGCACAATGGCATGTCTATGGAAATCAGTGGGAATGGCCTCAACACGATGGCCCGGTCCTTGTTCCAGAGAAAAAAAATATTGCTGTGGGCAGAAGACAGCACGACAGAATTCCGATGTGGATGGACGTTCTACATAATAGGAGAAGAGGACACCAAGCCGGCCGAGATACACAAGAAAGACAAAACAGAGCTGCTCGAGCTGCACGAGATTGAGAGTTAATGTTGCTTTTTTAATTGTACTCGTAGAAATGTTGTTTATTTTCGGTTAATTAGACGTATTTGTAATTTCCGATAACATTAGCATTATTCTATTGTATGCTTCTTTATATGGCTTTCTATTGTAATGTTTCTTTTGATCAAACAAACGACGAACAACAATTTCAGATTAAACGACATTTCAAACAATTTCAGATAAAACGACAGTATGAACTTTACATTTTTGATAAAAATTTCCAAAACAAAATCATAATCAACTTCAGAATCAGATTAAAAAAAAAAAACAGGGGCCGCTCCGGCATAGTGCGGACCCGGGTCCGCTCCGGCATTCTGCGGACCCATATTGGAGTCCGCTCCGGCATTCTGCGGCCGTGTTAGATTTAGAATTGACCATAAACAATGGTTATTTTATTAATTTATTTTGTGAAAATGTTATAAATAAAAATTTCGGGTCTCAGAATGCTGTTATTTTCAACAGTGCGTGCAAATTTGAACTAATTTTCAACCTTTTCTTCTCTTTCTTTTCTTTTCTTTTCTTTTATCAAACTCTGACTGTACTGAATTCCGTGCCAGTGAATTAAAAATAATATATCAGCTGAACTATTTGAATTTCGAATTTTGATTTCAAATTTAAAAAATATTAATATAAATCAGAGATTCTATCAGACATTATTATTAGGAGCCAGAATCCTAAATAAAGTGCACTTCATTTTTCTTTTTCTTTTATATTTCTTCTATTTTTGTTAAATAGAAAAAAAGAAAAAGGTAACAAAATACTATTTTTTATTTATTTATTTCCTGTTACCACTTACCAGTCACAAAGTTAAATGAGCCGTAAAATGGCGTAAAAAAGTGGCATATCATATTCATATGCTGCTGCTGCTACTACTAGACTAGACTAGGTGGTCCAAGCCCACTAACTCAGTAACACACACTAATTGTTCTAGAAGCCCTTCTACCTACTTCAATATATATATATATATGATATATCTTCTCCCAAACTACAAAAGTGCTCTTAGTACGGTCCTTTCCTCCTTGGCCCAAGGAAAAAGACCATTTTGGCAGACCAACTAAGGGTTTTGGTTCTGATGCGACAAATGTTACTATTACTCCTCATAGAGTTATGTACTATCAACACAGACCATATATGCTTCAATTAAAGATACTCTCATTCATTTACTAACACATTCAGTTATGACTTATGAAAGGCCAACTTCATGAAACACCAAACCAGCATATATGCTTGTAATGCTTGTAATGCAATGTGTGTTTTACTAACACATTCAGTTATGCCTATTGCACCCAACTACATTACAAGCATATATGCTTTTTTACTACAAGAACAATTAGAAGATAATTTATTTATTTTTCAAAACCGACTTATTATTGTTTGGGTGCATATATTCTGACTAACATGTAATTCCACTTTCCTTGTAATAAAATGAGTATTAGTTTGATTTTTTTTTTTGCATTAGTAGTGAACTCCATTTGTTATCTAACCAGATAATTTGTTGCTTTTGAGTCATGGAACTCAGCCAGTCTCTCTTAAATTGTTATCTCGTCTCTTAGAACTAAAAAAAAAACAACCCACAAACAAATCAACGTTAATTGCATCTCCTCTAAAAAACAAATTACTCAAAAAAGTAGTTTTCTTTTACAATAAATATGGAATCTCTTCAGGATTCCCTTTAGTGTATGGCTGAGGGTATAATAGTAGATGTCCGAGATCAAGTGACTATTATTTCTCTCTCCTCCCCCATTTTGATTTTAAGATAAATTTGAATCAGATGAAGAGGAATTTAACAAATTTATGGAGTGACGGAGGGATCGTATTATTCGAGCCTTTTTTTTCATGCTTTTCCGCTCTCGTCTATGTGTGAGAAGAATAACTCTCAGCCAAACCAAAATTCATTTTGAGATTCTTGTCAGATTAAAACGGAGAATGCAAATCTCATTCTACACGGTAGGATACCGCAATGGATCTGAACCCCTCCCCTCGTCTATACCAAACCACTCCTCAAACGGCACCAACCAATCCCATTAATTTGGCTAGGGTGGTCCGTAATTAATAATACAATGAGCTGCACCAACCCCCTCCCGTGATTTTTATTTTTACCCAAAAAAAAATATATTTTAATATAAATAACCAGGTTTTTAAAATATTTTTATTTCTACCCAAACCGCTAGGATTCCTAGCGGCTTGAATTCTTTATTCGGACCGCTAGGATTCCTAGCGGTCTGAATTCTTAATTCAAACCAAAACCGACCCGTGATCCCTTCCTCTCTTTCCCTGTCGCCTCTCCGCCCGAACAAAGGAAAAACCAAAAATCGGCTCCGCCAGAAAAAAGGAAAAAAGAAAGAAGGCCGCCTCCGCCCCTCCGCCCCTCCGCCCCTTCGCCTCGCCGCCCCTCCGCCTCGCCGCCCCTCCTAGGCCGTCGATCCGCCCCTCCGCCTCGCCGCCCCTCCGCCTCGCCGCCCCTCCTAGGCCGTCGATCCGCCCCTCTGCCTCTTCACCCGACCCGACCCGTTAAGGACAGGTACTGCACCATTCCTTGTTTCCTTACCCCGGTACCGACCGGTACTGGGACCCGGTACTGACTTTGAAATGACAGGGACCTTATCGTGATATTTGTTGAATTGTTTGAGGGATTTTGTATAAAAATTAGGCCATTGTGTAAATTAAAAAGAATAAGGGACTAAAATGCAAATTGGTGATTTTTGAATAATTGGGCTTCAGCCGAATTGTATATTGGCCATGACTTGGTAAATTAATTTAGAATTTTAATTAAGTAGTTAAGTAATTAGATGTTTTAAATTTAGTAATTAGAAATTATAAAGTAAGTAGAAATTTTAATTAGAGAAAATGACTTACAATTAAAATATGTTGTTAATTAATAAAAGACAATTAATTAACAACATATTAATATTTTCGAATCATTACGATTGCAAAAGTTTAGTTAATAGGATAATTAGATAATCACGTATTATTTTGTAGTTTTAAATTAATCAACTTCTGCAAATTATTAAGATAAATTCGTATGACTTTAGAAATAGTATAATTAAAGTCCTAACATTTATTAAGTTAAGTACTTGAGATTTAAATTACGTGTAGCTAAATTAATTAAGAAACACCTTTATATTACACGTAAATAATTAGGGATCAAATAATAACAATTTAAATTACGTAGAGTATATTTTAAGTAGATAAGCAATTTATCTTCAAATTAAAATATAACAAATGATTTAAGTAAGTAAATTAATAATTAGATTCGAACCCTAGTTAATTAATTAATTAAGTATGATAACCAGAATGTTGAACTGGCAGGGACCATATTACAAAATAATTTGATGGAAATTGCTTGATATATAGCTTTATATATTCTTTATTTTGGTTGAACTAATTAGGGAATGAATTTTTTTTAACGTAGGATGGCTAGGGGACGGCCTAGGAGACCACCCGCAGCCGACCCGGTTGATGAGCCCATTCCCACTGACAGCCAGCATCATTTCAGTCCTTTATTATGGATGCCTCACGATGAGCACCGAGTCTCAGAGGCATCTAAAGAGGTACTTGATTACTTTTTTTTTTTAAGTTTGTATTTTGTTGAATTTTTGTATTTTTAGGTTTTCATGTTGTTTACTTTTTTGAACGCAGAGTGAGGCAATTATAAATGCCAGGGGTCGGTATCAGGACATGCAGTACTACTCAGTCATGGAGGCGTATCTGCAAAATTTGGGGGTGCAGCATTTGGTCGATATTCTACAGTCGGAGACTAAGTCCATTAACGCGTCCCTCATTTCAGGACTAGTGGAGCGATGGCGCCCCGAGACGCACACGTTCCACTTACCTTTTGGAGAGATGACAGTGACTCTCCAGGACGTTAGTGCTCTATGGGGTTTGCCTATCCAGGGCGTGCCCGTTGGTGGCATATCTGACCCCACAGATCCAGATGACAGGACGATTAATTACATGCTCGCTGAGTTGTTGGGAGCGGAGCCAGATATACGCAGCAACGGGGGGAAGTCCAAGTACTGTCTGGACAAGACGAAGCTGCGAGCTATGTTTGTGAGAGGTCTAGGCAGCGATTCCACTCAGATCGAGATTCAGAGGTACTCATACAAACTATTTGTATTAAATTTATTTTGTACTCTGTTTCATGCAGAAAAATGAGTTGCTCTATAATTTTGATATTACAGATACACACGGGGATTCGTGATGGACCTATTTGGTTCTGTCATGTTTGCTGATTCTAGTGGTGATACCATCCCGATGATGTATCTAGAGCTGCTGCGAGACCTTCAGCCGTCGAGCGGCAGGTACAACTTGGGTGGGGCTGTCCTAGCACATCTCTACTCCAACTTGTGCCACGGTTGCAAGGTCAGTATGCTATTTATGTCTTATTTTAATTACCTACCTTGTCATGCACTTGTTGTATTATTTTAATTATTTAACTTGTCACTGACGGCTGGTATTCTTCAAAAATATAGCGAAAAACTAAGCAAATCTACGGGCCAATGCTTCTTCTGCAGCATTGGTCGTGGTCACGGCTACCGGTGGGGGTACCTGAGCCGAACGAGGATCCATGGGGAGAGCCCGAAAATGGAAATCGATGGGCATTCGGCATGAAATGGTACGGACATCACTTGTACAAGGACAACCCTCACGGAAAGACAGCAGGAATCAGGACGGTCCGATCTCAGATTCAGAGTCTGGGTGAGACGCAGGTGCGCTGGACTCCGTACCATGAGCTATACACTGAGGGGAGGCTGCCGCAGATTGTAGCGGATGATCAGGAGATGTGGCTCTACAGGGGACCGCTGGTGTGCTTCTGGATAGTGGAGCACCACTATCCAGACCGGGTGCTCCGTCAGTTTCATTTTCCTCCACTCATCCCCGCAGATCCAGACGTCCCGAGATATGTGATCATGAGGCTACACGGGTAAGTTATGTTCTTTTTAGCATTTTTGTACTTAACATTAGTTCTTGTCTTTAAATTGCAACTGACATATGAATTACAGGATAACACACGGTAATCACTGGGATAGAGATTGGAGTGAGCATCACTCGGAGTACTACAGCAAGGCGGGCGATATGAGTGCCAACTTATGGCAAATGCCGGAGATTGATACGATGCAGTTCCAGGGAGATCCCCTATTGAGATATCAGGCTTGGTACCTGCGGGTCGGCATGGCTTCGGTGTATATAGAGGGAGATTACGGCGAGTTTCTTCGCTCACAGATATTCGAAGACGATGGTTATACCCCTACTGGCCGGAAAGGTGCTCGCCAGGTAATGCATCTAAAACAACACATTTTTATGCGTTATGAACATTTTATCATAACCTTTATTTTTTGTAACGTTTTTTTTATAGCTGCTGTTAGCGCTTAAAGGTGCCGCGCGTTCAATCGTTTGTCTTGGAAAACGTGGCTACAGAGCGTTCGGGCACGCGATGTTGAACTTGGTTGCCCCATGCATTGCGGACCACGGCCAGGAGGCAAAGCTGGTCACCATGTTACGAGACGCCGGAGAGAATATTGATTGGCGCGCAGTACAGCCGGACGAGCCTGACGCGCCACCTGTTATGACCAGTGAGATGCCACCGGAGCCATCAGAGCAGCCAGAGTGGGATTATCATCGTTGGGTACTACACATGGCCGGTTGGCACGCCTACCGTGACGAGTACGGCCGTCCAGTTCTTCCCCCGGTGTGTGATTCTTTATTTTATTTATTCTTTTACTGTAAGTAAAGATAGTTAAAATTTACTAAATTTTTGGTATCCTTGCAGGGTCCTGCATACATGCCGACACAGCCTGATCATCATGAGTCTCCAGAGATCCAGTCTGTGCAGGATGACAGGATGAGTTTTAGCCTTGCAGACTTTACTCCAGCTGATCAGTGGGATACAGCCGCCTCCCCGCCACCGCGTCAGCCGTATTCAGAGATGGCTCACGATTGGGAGGCCTCTGGTAGCCAGACTCAGGCTGATTATGAGTCCCAGTTTGTGGCATCCATATTCCATACTCCCATGCCACCGCCAGCTACCGACGGGGCCTCAGATCCATGGGATACAGCACTTACGATGAGCAGGCAGGACAGCCTCGAGGATCATATTACACCAGCTCGCGCCGCGCAGGCAGGACAGCCTCAGTGGGAGGATTGGCATGAGCGCGTGTTCAGTAGAGAGAACAGGGGTAGACCACCTCACCGATTCTCCCCTTCGCAGTACGATGGATAGAGGGTATATTTTATTATGTTTTAGTTTAGTTGTGCTATGTTATGTTTTATTATGGTAGTTTATTTTAGTTTAGTTTGGTAGTTTTAGTGTAGTGTAGTTTCGTTATGTTTTATTATGTTCTATTTTTTTAGTGTAGTGTAGTGTAGTTTATTATGTTCCATTTTATTTTTTATTATGTTCTATTATGTTTTATTATGTTCTATTTTTTTTAGTGTAGTTTATTTATGTTTCGTTATGTTTCGTACAACAAAAAGAAATAACATCCATTGACGATCATAAAACATAGTATTTCAAACTTAATATAAATAACATCCAGAAATAACATCCAAAATATAAAATACAAACTTAATATCTGCTTGAAACGATCATACAACATACTATTTCGTCTTACCGGTCTTGAACGTACATGGAACAAAATCATCGTCCGAGGTTGACGATGACGGCTCGGTAACAACAGACGACGTGCTAGCCTTAGTCTTAGCCTTACTCTTCGTCTTAGGCGTCTGTACATCATCTTTTTTTTTCCAATCCATAGCCGTAGGGGTTTTCTACAAAATCATCATCAGATATGTCATTTCGTTTAAAATCATCAGCAGATCCTTGCACACATTTCCTAGACCAAATTGGACAGTCCTTTCTCTTCCTTCCGCAGCCCCAATTGCATTTCTTTTCCTCGCTCTTTCCTCGATTGTTACTGTCCATCCTCCTCGTCTGCAATTTATTTGGAAAATAATAATAAAAAAAACTGCAACATAATAAAATACATACAAATAAAGTTCATACAAACCTCAAAGGAAAGCCCCTGAGCCAAAGTTCATACAAATAAAGTTCATACAAATAAAGTTCACAAAATAAAGTTAATTCCTACGACTCCTTCTAAAAGGAAGGCCCCTGAGCCAACCAGATCCCCATGATGATGTGCTCCTTCTATCTTGTTGCACTATTTCGTCTTGCCGGTTAGCTGTACCGGACGGTCCTGCTTGCGCTTCGTTAGCTGTACCAGATGTGCTCGTCCTTCCTAATTGAGATGTGCTCCTTCTAGCTAGTTGCACTCCTTCTTCTCGCTGGTGTGCTGTATCGGATGGCCTTGCGCCAGATGTGCTCCTCCTACCTGCTTGAGTTGTGCTCCTTCTTCGCTGGGTAGTACCTGAAGGCCCTTGCATTCCAAAGAACTCCCCTCCTGCCCGTACTTCTCCCATTGCCTCCCTAAACATCATATTTGCATTTTCACGGTCTGCTGTACGGCTTCTGGCTGTGCTTCGCCGCGGCCCTTGCGATCCACTCGCCTCTGCCATAACTCGCTCATTCTCTGCTACATTTGCTGCGTTATGAGCCTCTGCAGCCCAAATATGTTAGTTAGTAAGCTATTCAACATTAGAACTAAAAATAATTAGGATTGACTGTGACATACCTCGCCTCTGCCTGTCAGAAGTGGAACGGCGAGGACGGTGCCCCCGTCGCCTACCTTGCATTTCATCCATGGTCATATCTTGACGGATGTGTTTTCTCCTACCACGCCGTAACCAATCTCTGTTTGGCTCAATTTTAGGGGTAGTGGTTGTAGGCCAATCTTCAGGATTGCCATAAGGAACAAACAATGCATTCCAAGTACTCAGAAGGTAGTCCACCCTATACCAGTGGGCAACAAATAGGTTGGGTGACCAGTTTCTATGACGACAAACCGCTAACACATGAGCGCACGGAATTCCAGTTAATTGGATACCTCTGCATGTACATTCCACTTTTCTCTCTGGCCCGAATGTCACGATATACTGGAACCTTCTATGAATAATTGACATAGTTCCATCCTGCGTTTGGACCACTGGAACATATTCATTTGGGCCCGTGACTTGGTAATTACCTTCGCCGTGCGAGTATGGGATGACATCCATTTTTGTAGCTTTCTCCCACCGTTTGGCGAGCTTAACATGTACCCGTCTGGAAAAAGGCTGTTCTGCATTGCTTTGCTCCGTCGCTGCCTCTCGTCGTTGAACAAACCACCTATTGCACTTGGCGAATGTCTCCTCTACAAGTGCAGCCACGGGCAACATTCGGCTATCCTTGAAGACAGCGTTGAGGCACTCAGAGCCATTTGTTGTCATGATACCAAATCGGTGACCTCCATCACATGTCTGGAAAATTTTTTCAAAATTTGACGGCTCCATGACATCATCAGGACGTACTTTGCCCACTCTCCTCAGAAAAGCATTGCACGTCGGATTTTGCTGGAATAGAACAAAGCAAAATTAGACAAAATGCATCTAAAAGAAACAAAAATGATATAAATTAGACAATATTAGACATACCGAGCAAAAATCTTCGAACATCTCTTTCAGCCTTCTTGGCTTCTTCTTCCTGGCTCCTTGTTTGAACCTAGTTCCGTACCATTTGTCCTTCCCACACGCCTGGACCAGGTTATCTGCAACATGTTGGATACAATACCTGTGCACAAAATTATCCCTATCCCATCCATATTCAGGTTTCAATGCAGCTTTGATACCCTTGTGTTGGTCCGATATAACACATACGAATCTATTAACACCAATCACACTAATCCTAAGCCATTGTAAGAAAAAACCCCAGTTCTCTTCATTCTCCGTATGTACAATTGCAAATGCTAGAGGCAGCAATTGGTTATCGGCATCGTAGGCGCAAGCCATCAAAAGTCTGCCCTCATACCGCCCAGAAAGGAAGGCTGCATCTATACTGATCACCGGTCTTAAGTAATCAAATGCGGTAATGCATGGTCCGTAAGCCCATGCCACGGCCCTGAATGTCTGAACACCTTCTTTGACCAGTCCTGTATTTTTATCGATGCTCGGACTTGTCAGAAATTGGTATTTTGAGCCGGGATTCGTGTAACATATCCCGATAAGCAATAGTTTCATAAAATTGTACGACTCTTCCCAACTCCCAAATTGCCGGGCTACTGCAATCTCACGACCTCTCCAAAGTTTGTTGTATTTCGGGGTTCTACTGCCAAACCTAACCCTCACGCAGTGTGCCACACTCCGGATGCTCATAGTGGGGTCTTCCTTAATGCTGCTCTCGATGATATCTGCGATAATTGATGCCGTGATTTGTGCATGGTCCGACCTGGTGTACTCAGATTCGCATGTGTGAGGTATGTCTTGCTCAGTTATCATCCATGTATCTCCGGCATTTGTTGCTCTTGCCTTCAGTTTCAAACGACAACCCGGAGTGCTGCATCTAATTTCTAGTCGGGATGTGTCACTTCTCCTCGTATATGTCTCTTTGTTCTTGTCAACATGGTACTCTCTGATCTTTTTCGTCAGTTGCTTTTTACTTACGAAGTATTGGCCTTTTGCGAGCTCACTCCTATACTCAACCCGACGACCATAGTAAGAAACATCTGCTTCTCGGAAAGCAGATGTGTCATTGAAGTTTACAAAAGGGTGAGTCTCAGAACGGCCACCTAACGGCATATTCTCTCTATTCTGCCTCACAGTGGGCTGTGGGTATTCTTCTTCATCTTCTTCATCTTCTTCATCTCCTTCATCATTAATGTCACAGTCTCCTTCCCCCAATTCATCCCCAGTTTGCAGATTCTCCTCCGGTACCTCGTTTATAAATTCAAATTCCGACTCATTTGGATCTTCCTGTACTGGTGGCGGTCTGGGGTGAGGATTTGGTTCAGGCCCAGGTGAGGATGAAGGACCTGCATACATGGATATAGGTGGGATAAAAGGTGGAGATTGTACTCGTGGTGGGACAAAAGGTGGAGATTGGGGTGAATTATTGTATATTTCTGGTTCCGGTTCTGGTCCAGGCATTACGATAAAAGGAGTGTGTGGTTCATTATCTTCTTGATAATGTTGGGCAGCCGAATTTTGGCCTGAACTTCCGGCCCCTGACTCTTCGCGAATTCTGCGTGCAAAAACTTCCAATAATGATTCGCCAGACCTCAAAACCTGCGCTATTAGACCTCTCAATGTCCCGTTATCTCCCAATGTGATTTTGACATACTTTCCTGCGTGGACCATTCGGGCCTGAATTTGTAATTGGCAACGATTCCTATTGTAGCCGCTCGCTTCATAAATAAGCGATTGTAACTGCTCAAATGAGAAATTTTCATCAACCCAATACGTATTTGCTGCAGGTTTGGAGTAACGTACTCCATACTGGTCAGTTATGAACTTTCCTCCAAAATGTATTGATATTGCAATAGACATGGCCAATAAACTACATTCATAAATGACAAATATTTGGTCAGTTTACTGATTTCAACTGTGAACAGTTGTGAATAGTCGTATATGAACATTAATTAACAGTAAATACGTATGTGAACAGTAGTGTACAGTAAATGCGTATGTGAACAGTAAATACGTATGTGAACAGTAGTGTACAGTAAATACGTATGTGAACAGTAGTGTACAGTAGTGTACAGTAAATACGTATTGTACAGTAAATACGTATGTGAACAGTAGTGAACAGTAAATACGTATGTGAACAGTAGTGTACAGTAAATACGTATGTGAACAGTAGTGTACAGTAAATACGTATGTGAACAGTAGTGTACAATAAATACGTATGTGAACAGTATTGTACAGTAAATACGTATGTGAACAGTAAAACGTATGTGAACAGTTGTGTACAGTAAATACGTATGTGAACAGTAAATACGTATGTAATTAACAGTAAATACGTATGTAAAAAAAATTACCTGACGACTGCTCCGTCTCCTCCTCCTTCCTTCAGCTCCTCTTCCTTCAGAGGTCCCTCCCTCCCTCTTCTCTCTTCAGCCTTCTCTTTTTTTTTTTGCTTCTTCTACGCAGCTCTCCCCCCTGTTATATAAGTTTTCAAAAAAAAAAAAAGGATTCAGACCGCTAGGAATCCTAGCGGTTTGGGTAGAAATAAAAATATTTTAAAAACCTGGTTATTTATATTAAAATATATTTTTTTTTGGGTAAAAATAAAAATCACGGAACCCACTCCCACATTATTGTTCTTTATTTTTCTCTTGTTGCAGTGTGCAAATTAACCTATTTTGTTGTTGTTGCTAACCGCCGCTCCAACTCAAAATTGCAAATCACTGAACTAGATTTTAGGACCAGGGACCACAGTTCTGGCCAGAATAATGCCAAACAAAAATGCATCTTGAGTAGACTGTGCTACCTAGAAATGTAGTTGGGTGCAATAGGCATGAAGTACTACAATGAATCTACATGAATCAACTGGAATTTCATGTGTGGGAGATCATAAGTTTGAAACATAAATGAAGGAAACCTATGAACATTAGACAGTCCAATGATAGTACCAGGTAATTATAATTATGTGACTGCTGAACCAGCCCTAAATATGTTACTGTTTGATTTTCAATGGCCATTGCCCAAGTGGTTGATGCACAAATTTCCATGATATATGCCCCAACTTTCCCGAAATTTTTATTAATAGGAAATTAAATAAGAAAATATTGATAATGATGAAGGTGTTCGTGGAAATTCGGAATGTAGGAAAAACTTCATAGTTCATAACGTCCAGGGGACGTTATGGACCATCACGGCCCGATTAACGAAAACGGCTTACCTCTAATTAACGGAATTAAAAAGGGACGTTGTGAAATATCACGGCCTGCTGTCCGTTATGGTATACAACGGCCTGTCAGTGAAAAAAAAAAAACTCTGGCCGTTGTTGTCTATCACGGCCAGGTCCCCATAACCCACGCGCCCCCCGTCCCTTTCTTTCATCTTCTGTCTCTAACCCTACCACCGACAGTTAAGAAAAAAAAAACCGTGATCCGCTCAATCCGCTCAATCCGCTCCGCCTGTGCTCCCTACCCACCGACAGAAACGCCACGAAACATATCTCAAGTCGAAGTATCTTTATTTTTAAAGAATTCGATAGATCTGTGATGTCTAACAAATAAAAAGAATTATCTCCCAAATTAAGAGTATTAATCGATATCCGTTTTATAAATATTTACGAAGGGTACTTGAAACATAAAAAATTTAGTTCCTTTTTATCGAGGATGAGAATAAAAAATTCAGAACTAAGATAATAAAAAAACAATAATTGTTAATTTAAAAATAATATCTTCATATATAACTTACATAAATTGAAGCTATAATTCACGATGCAAGAACCTCACAAAGTGATGGGAAGCTTTGTAACGTAAAAACAGATACGTTCCTCCTGTTCCTGCACCGTGAAATCTAGCTTCAGTCTATGACAATAAATGACATAGAAAAATTCGAAACTAAACTGTTGATGCGGGAGCAGAGAGAACTATATCTAATATATATTTTACGATGCAAAACTCCATAACACTTTCTATAATAAATGGCATAGCAGAAATTAATTACTTTGTTAGGCTATATAATTGAAGATTTACCTTTTACATAGAGGATTTCTTTTTTTAAGAGAAGATGTGTTGGATAAGAAATCTGTGTAAGGTTTTTTTTAGAGGGGAAGATTTTGGACAGACCAAGGGAGGCGGGAGGTTTATTTATAGATCAAAATAATTGTACAGACCAATGGACAAAATTTCACTTTTTTTTTCCGCTGGAGTTTGTCCGTTATAGAGAATCACGTCCAGAATAATTTTGATGGGTCCATCTCTTGTTTCTGCCGACAGTCCGTGATAGACCAAAACGTCTCTAATTTTTTTTCCGCCTGGTCGTGATGGACAAACATGTCCTGCAATTTTCTTTTTTTTTTTGCGCCTCTCTGGCCGTGATGGACAAAGACGTCTCGTATTTGCTTTTACGCTATGTTAATTTGATTTCGTTAATCGGGCTGTGATGGTCCATTACGTCTCTGGACGTTATGGACTATGAAGTTTTTCCTACATACCGAATTTCCACGAAAAGCTTCTTCATGTCGATATTTTTTTAATTAATTTCCTATTAATAAAAATTTCGGCCAACTTTCACCATCGTATTCATATACTATTAACCTATGTTACTCGGATACTTCAGATTGGGTGTCGTACTCGTATCGGACACGTATCCGATATCGATACTCGTCTGATACAGCACTGATACGTATCGGATACACCAGCTGGCGTATCTGCTTACGTGGCGTATCCCTACTTAACCGATACGGTGTTCAAAGCCACAGATACTGATATCTCAGCGAGATACGGGCGGGATACGTCTGGATACTTTGAACTTCGGATAACCATACACCACACATGAACCATGCCCACGATGCACCAGCGCTATCGATGTGAACCGTGCATGGACCATGCCAAAAACACAATTTTTGTGGCACTAGTGGAGAATCCTAGAATCTTTTGGACCAACGTCACAACCTTTACCACTATACTACTTCACATTTGATGTTAGAAGCCAGTAACTTTTGTATTTAATATATAACTAGAATTTTTGATATTTGATTTATATAATACAAGTATTGAATTAATAATATAATATAATAGACGTATTGTATCCTTAATTTTTAAGAATTACCGTATCACCGTATCCGTATTGTATCTGATACGATATCCGTATTGTATCTGATACGATATCCGTATTCGTGCAACATAGCTATTAACTAAAATGCCGCATATTAGGTACATTTTGGGGCCGCCTACTAACGAGGAAAAATAATCAAACAATATAGACGCCTTCTCGATGGTTTGGAAGGTAGAACTTTGAGCTATTTGATCTTAAACTTGCATCATGAAAGAAATGGTTAGGTGTAACAAAAACTGAAAACTTCTATAACTGGAGTATCACCTAACCCCATTTATTGAATTGTTTCCCAAAAACATTAAATTCAAAGACAGCAACAGGTGCTGCTATTACTCTCACTGAAAGCTTCTCGAAAAAAAGCTCACACTCCATAATACATAAAAGTACGGGTAGCTTCCGAAATTTCAGTATTAGATTTCAATTAATGATACTGTAGCTAATGTGAATAAGTTTTATTTTTTGAAACCCTCGCAGAAGTTGCGAAGTCGTGAAAAGAGTTCGAACACCCGATCTCTCGATCTTTGGTAACCAATCTTAGAATTTTTTTTTTGCTACCGCCACATCTCAACTAATGAGAATAAGTTAAATCCCCAATATGGACACATTATATCATCCCACTTTAGATGAGAACGGAAATAACCTCGTTACTTTCTCGACAATTTTTTTTATTCATGCTTCGATAAGGTTCTAGATCTTGTGTCAACATAAATTTCTACCTACTCAAAAACATTCCAGGACTAAAAATTGCCATTATTGACATAATACAATATGACGTTTTAGCTAAATTACAAAGGAACAAAAAACACGATGTCAGTGCCTACCCACTAAAAAGGGAATTCGCATCCTCTGAGATATCTCAAATTTTGACTATTTTATTGGAAAATCTCAACCACTCAAATACGTTTTGCACGAAACTCAAAGCACAAATAATATTGGCCCCCCTGCCCTATCCCCGAATAGGCACCGAACACGTCGGTCACGCAAAAATTGATATATCTCAAAGGATACGCACTCCAAAAATGGATATCCAAATGACCTTTAAAATCTTATTTTAAAGTTAGCATATTCAAATCTTATAGTCCCATATACTTTTAACTTATTAACTATACAGTGTTTTGTTGATTACAAAAATCCACAAAATCCCCCTTAGTTGTACAATCAGAATCCTAAGTCAAACGAAGGGCCATGCAAACTGTCCGTTTTACCCTTCAGTTCTACTGAATTAGCATTGGAATTCATAACAGGTGGAGGCTGTGTTGCTGCAGTGCCGGTCTTTGCCTTCTGCCTTAGTAATTCAGTTGCCTGTGCCTCCACCAAATCAAGATCAATAGAATTGTAGAAATCGTCATCATTATCATCCAATATCTCAATCAGCTTTTCATTTGGCACAGGAATTGGTTCATCATTTTGTTGGAAGTTCAGCTTCCGCTTTCTAGTTTCGAGTTTATTTGCAAACTCTTCTTGTAGGGTGCTGGCATTACTTGTCAATCTGTTGACAATACCAGACCTCCTTGAGTCAGATTGACGGGTCAGGGAATTACGATCGATCGAGTGCAGGTGGGTACTCTGTGGTGCTTGGTGTGGCCAAGGTGTGTGGGTTTCTGTTGAACCACTAGTGCTTGGTCTCGAGGAAGAGTTGTGAGGGGTGGAGAGTTGTCTTGGCAATGTTTCCATAGGAGACTGAGTTAGGAGCGAACGCCTGTATCAAAGTTCGATATTAGAAACACAAGTCAAAGATTAAAACTAAACATATTAGCCTTACAATGCATCCATCACAAGGACCTATAATGAATTAATGATGTCTCAGGCATCTTGCTCGTGTACAGTCTCAGATTAGATAATTTATCAGTTAGAAGCAGTAGTACCAGTACAGCACCAACTTACCAATGCAGCAATGAACACCTATTGAGTGGATATTGGCTGGATTCAGATTTCATCAGTTAATCTTTTCTCTTGTCCCTAGCTGGCTACTACAATGATTGGATTGGGTCTAAGGGTACTAGTATGACATTTAACAATTTACCTGTAAAAAGCCAACATGTCACCACTAGGTTTGGCTTCGGTGCTTCTCTCAGAGGGGTTTGTCGTATCATCAATGAAGCTATCTTCATATTTATCCTCGTCTTCACTGCTCCCCTCATCATCTGATACAGTTGCATCTTTTGAAACCCTGCAAACAAATCATACCAAACCAACAAGCAAAAAATCCAAATTAGTCAACATACGCGCATATGATTCAAAGAATTTTCAATTACAGCTTTGTAAGAAAGCCTATTCATTGCAATAAATAAAAAAAGATGTTAAACAAATAGTAAAAATCAGATATAGACACTTACTCTGCTTCGTCCTCTATAAATGCTCTATGCTTCTCCTTTTTACCTAATGCCCAATGTAACCACACGAGTTTTTATTCTTGGAAAAATCGAATTATAATAACAGAACTAGTAAGGTGGTTTCAAATTGGGGATCTGCAGCAGCTGATTCATCCCAGTAAAAGATTATTAGTATCAGTAAGGAACAAAACTAATCTTGTACAGATAGAACCAGCACAAGAATCATAGCTATAGATCCAGCACTTTCAAATACCACTGCATTTTGGTGAAATATGAAAACGCATCTGCCATTAGTTTGTCATAAAGATTATTCCAAAGTTCAGAACTATCATTACAATGTGGTTAACTACAAAATCACAAAAATAAAAATAACCTTAATATGAAAATCCAAGATACATATGGAGGCAGAATCAAAGAAATCTAAATTAGATTAGATTTAAATCGTGTGATATATATTTTCATTATAAATTAGTCTTGACATTTCATCATTCCAATCCCTTTATTAAAATACAGCAGTAAAGGTATTAAAGACTAACCAAACCCTGAGCCTTTTTCTGAATCTTTGAAACTATAGGTCCTTTTTACAAATAATGAAAAAGTAGATGCACTTACAAAAATTTCTTAATAGTATACAGGTTCTCGTGCAAATTTCTGAAGTGCAAGCATCCAAATTGAAGCAATGAATAAAGAAAGTAAGATAAAATGGTACCAGATCAATACATGTAAATACCAAAAAAATGCAGTACTATTGAAACTTTTACTACCTTTGTCAGCTTGTTTTTTGTTCAAAATAGCCCCATCAGCAAGTCCATTTTCCTTTCCCAGAGTACCCTCACAGCTCTCATCCAAATCAGCACACACACGTCTTTTGACTACTTCCCCTGCTTTCCGCAACCTCCTATACTTTGGAGGTCGCTTGACTGAGCTGGATGCCCCACTTTCTGACATGACCCGCCAATCCTCACTTGAGCTTTCTCTAGTATGATTTACCAAAGGAGTACACAGTTTCCCATTCATCTCAACTTCAATATCTTTCAACTGTGATGCCATTACTCTAGGGGAGTCAGTATTTAAAGGAAAAGGGGTAGATTTGACCATAGGAGACTCTGGTACAATTCCCTCCTCCATGTAATGTGTCAGTCTTGGGCTCAGATGCATTTCTCCTTCATTGTCTCCCAACTTGCCACTCAGCGAATCCAGGTCTGCCGTCTCAGTCATTGGTACATCTTTTGGTAAAGTTGGCTGATTGTTGAGAAATGAGCATATGTTGAATGGGAAAGAAGGTATGGTCAAGACTGAAACATGACCACTTGGATCAACTGTCATGAAATTTTCCCCACCAAAGAGGAAATAGTGGCCTTGAGGCTTGGTATTTGTTATGATTTCTGGGATACTCTGTCCAGGTCCCTTCATCTCCATAAATTTTACAGGAGACTGTGGTTCTAGATTATCAGGCTCAATGGGGAATTCTGAAAAGAAATTAAAAGAAATACAAGAGTTACAGGAATATCTCTATCAGAGACAAAACTAACTGCTTTCTCCTCATAGGTTATACTATACTATGTGACTATAAAGTCCACACTTAATAGAGATATCTTACTCACAAAACTTGTCAACATTCTAAACTTGACCCTATACCTAGAGTTTTCAACTTAGGTATTGTGCAAAAAGAAAAGATAATAAATACACATGCACATTGTTCTTACCCCTGAAAACAGGTACACTCTCAGAACAGGAGCTTGGGCTTTCAGCCTGGAAACCAAATAAAAGTTCAATCATCCATCATTTAAAAGAAAAAAACAAGTTCAGCATATAACTTTTTATACAAAGGATATTTTTTAGAAGAGATTCTTCCTGGGGAGTATTTCCTGTGCTTGACTGTAACACTGGCATAATAAGATCAAAAGGAAAGCATACATTCAAAATAACAAAACAATTTCTGTGTCGGCTGAATCACTGGCATAATAAGATCAAAAGGAGAACATACATTCAAGATAGGCTCAGATTTAAATAGAGGCATGCCTTGTAGCTGTTGCATGGCATCTATAAGCATATTTGTAGTTCTGATCGAATGATGGACCTTGTAAACGACTGAAGGAAGTGTTTGACAGCCTGGGAAGGCAATCAATGAAGGCTTCCAAGTGTTTTCTCTTGAATCATTGAAGTACTTTTCAATCAACTCTCTCTCTTGATTTGATATTTTGTTCAATACAGAGAACCTAGTTGCTTTCTCATCTTTTGTTCTTTTCCCACCTTGAGGGATGTATTTTTCAATGAATAGTTTAACAAGCCGAACCTCTGGTTTGTACACATGTGGAATCTGTGCATTTATAGAGTAAAAGTCAGATCTCCAGAAATCGGGTACAAAAATTGGTTTTAATGTATTACTAACTTTCTCTTCGAAAGTAGTTACAAATTGGATACTGATACAAATTCCCTCAATTTAAGAATGAGAAAAAAAAAAGATATATCAAGGGAGTGGCCTACTTATATCAAGAGATTCATTGAGGACAAAATTGACAATGTAACCCAGAGAATGCCATTTCTATCTTATTAATATAAGGCTGATGATTGCTTACGTGTATCTAACACAAAACCTTATTTTCACGTCAGGCAAATCTCAGGTGTCATCTGGAAGCACATAAGATTAATTTAATTAATTAGAATAATTTATGAAAAATTATAAGCTATATACATACCATTCTTGGACTTGAATGAAAGTCAAAACTTTTGCTTGCGTTTCTCATATGCTTTTTTATTGCCTTACTCTTTTCCAGCTTTCTTCTATAAGCTTTTATCTCTGATCCATCACAGGCTAGAATAAGTGCCCATAGTCATGGAAATAATAAAAGAACTTTTAGTGAAATATATGTTGATTTAGTTGCAAAGATGGTTGTGTATATTGTAAATGCTCTCTGCAAGTGCAAAACCCTGTCCACTTGAGCTTTCTCTCTTTATATTTTGTTTCCCTGTTTCTTGTTATTGCATGGATACCGGCCGAGATTAGTACAAAAAATAAGTTGCATAAAAAGGATATCAACTCGTCCATTATGCTTTCTTCCAGTTCTTCCCATGCGTTGAGTCATCCTTAAAGGGGATATATTTGCATCAAAGCATATAACAAGATCAACCTCCATAATATCTAGCCCTTCTTCTCCTATTGATGTGGCTACTATCACATTATAGCCACCGCTTCTAAACTTCTATTATACATTAAATTAAGCATTTTATATGAAATGAACCAACATTACATCAAGCCCAGAAGTTCCAAATTTTAAGTGGGTTGGAATCACCTGTAAAACTGCTTGTTGAGTTTTCTGTGACTGCCCTTTTGAACCTTTGCCTGCACCAGGTTCACATTCAATAAGTAATTTCTCTCTAAAATGATTAATGATCCATATTTCATACTAATGGTGATCAACTAATATTTTATTCCCCAGAGATGTTGCATTCATATGATCGTCTGAAAATAATGCTTCGTCCAGTTTTATATTTTCTTCACTTCTGTGTAGAAAAATGATATAAACAAACCTGAGCTCTGACCAATGAACTCAGTTGCCTTAACAAGCTCACCAATCTTTGCTAGTGAATCCATTATATCTCTGAAACAGTAGAACATAATCACATTCAACTAATGTAAAATGCTTTTGGAAGAAAATAAGAAACTGAAAAATACTTTTTGGCAGAATTTTATCTGTACCCCCAATATCAAAGATAGAGTCTTTCATCAATGGGATAAGCCCTTGCAAAATCACCAAATATCAAAGATACCCATATTTAATCTTCCATCAATAAGATGTTTATTTTTCCATTATTTCAACATTACCGTAATAAAAAAATATGTTTCTCTCAGCTAGAGTTTGGGGCTTGGATGATATAGCAAGTATATTTTGGAAAGACAAATTACAGAAGTATCCAAGTATATAGAAAAAATGTATGGTGGTTTAGTTGGGTAAAATAGTCTTGCAAAATTTATCTGGAGATATTGGCAGAGTTTAAGTAATTTTAATATGGGTTAAATCTACCTAGTTTATAAACCAAGTAACATTAAGAGTATTCATGATATATGATTAACTTTACAGAGGCATATGTGATATTTTGGTTGTTTCATTCAGAAAAAATGATGCTTGTAGAGCTTTATATGATATCTTGACATTTCCAGGGGTGCATATGAGAAACAGTCTTTTCTTTTTCAAGCCATTAGAATGAAATTGCTTTTCAAGAATTTGAGGCTAGAATCAGAAGGTAATATTCTTTTGTGCACAGAATATTGAAATGTTATTTATACTCAGCAACAAATGCTTCACGTTTAATCATATTTTTTCAAGAAATATTTAGCATGAAAGTTAGTCGAGTTGATTAATTAGAAAAGTAACAGAAACTGAAAAAGAACCCAACGTCTTCGACATATAAAGAAATGTTTTTCTTACCTGACGCTTCCCCTAAAATTGGAAAAGATTATAACCCTTGAATCTTTTGGATCTTTCAGTTCTGCAATGGAAAATACAAAAAAGAAGAGAGAAGAATGACAGAAGCCCATGTTGTTGTCAAATCTTAGCAAAATGACAATATCAAGATTGAAAATTAACAACCAGAAGTACTTAAAGAAAAAGTCATTGAAAGACTGCAGTTCTTAATAGTGACTAACAAGAAGGTAAATACAAGTGAGAAATGAGGGAAGAAAGAGTTACTGAAGTGGTCAGTGAGAATCTCCATCATTTTTATCAACTTGGGGAATGGCGCGCCATGGGAGAGGTTTTGTTGCATCAAGAGCTTGATCTTCGCCATTATTTCTGACTTTGACATCCGTGCCGCAAATGACCTTCGCAAATCAAAATCCTATATAATATTCTTAATTTTCTCTTGATCTATGTTTACTAGGGGGTTCTGTAGTTCTTGTTGTCTATGCTACCTTTTGTTTCCCTTCAAACATTAGGAACTGCTGGTCAAAACTCAGCTAGTGCTGATTACATGACCATTGATCCCAAGCAAGAGCATTTACTGCTTAGATGCTAGTAGCCAAAGGAGTTTCTCTGCTAAGGAACAATGAATGCATGTACCAGCTGAATTTGCAAAGAAAATAGAAATACCTTTCTTTGAGCTTCTCAACAAGCATTTCATATGCTGGCCTGATACCATGGCCTGACAGAAGCTTTCTTAAGTGGTAAAGTGTGATAAGGGTGTAAAATGCAGAGTCGATCTCTTGATGTTTTTCCTGGGGTACATTGGGTGGAGGTGCTTCCTTGAACTTTTGTTTCATTGTCACCATTTCACATGGGCTAAACTGTAATTAACCACAGCAATGTTATATTTACATGGTGAACTGGGAAAAGAAAAGAAAAGAATCACTTCATAAATTATATCAATGTTTGTATAATACTTTGAAGTTACGAATAATAACCCGCATATATTTGCATCCATCGCCCAACAAGTTTGAGATATTCAACATATCAACCAACAGTTAAATTAATGCGATGGAAAAGACATTCTTTTGTATTTTGAACTTTGTGCCTGCCTGTAAGTTCTTTTTCCCAAGGGACCAACATAGAATGAAACAAGAGAATTTAGACATCAGTTTTTTAAGTCTGTAAGAGTTGTTTAAGACAGTTTGGCCAAGTTAACACAAATATTTTGGGAATCAGTTTACTATTTAACTTAATCATTGTGAACTGTTCTGTGGCTCCCAATAAGAATAAAATAATTTGTATTGTTCAGTGAAAATACCCTAAAGCAGAAGAATAGGAAACATACAGTTGAAATGTCCCTACGATTAAGAAGTCCTAAAGTACCAAGAAAAGTTGCATATGGTCGTATTACATCCAACAATAGGTTATTTATTGCGGTTGCATCTTCTCCTAGTGGCACCTGTTACACCTTGATGATTAGTCAGAATCATACAATTCGTAATTCTTATACTTCACAATTCATAAAGGTAAAAATAAAGGCGACACCTGTATAAGTTCAAGTTCCCTATTGTGCACATAACGCTTGACATCTGGGTCATCTTCATCACGATATTCTAAGGTAGAGATCGACAAATTGTTTATCACATCTTGTATTTGAGGCACTTTTGCTGGCACAGAGAATAAAAGAAGAAACAAAAGCCATAGCTAATTTTAGGGCTTATTTAAAGGTACATTTCAACTCAGACCAAATAATTTACCGTACTCGTAAATAAAGTATACCTCGCTTGTGCATTTAACACCAAGGTTAACACTTATGCAAATAACACCCAACTGCTAAAACTAAGGTAAAAGCAAGCAAAATCAACTACATTGCCTGTAAATATCTCAATATAAACTCACCAACTTGATATTACTATCCACTTGGCTTGATTTAGTTCAATTTAGACCTCTTAGTGCTTAGGAAAAAAGGGCTTTTTTAATCACAGTTAAATGAACAACCAATTGCAAGGCAATATTAACAAAAAACACAAGAGACAATAGTTATTAATTTGCAACTGTGAGAAATCTGGGAGTTTATTTACAAAATATATTTATGAGAGTCAAAATGTTGACAAGGAAAATGGGCAATCTTACACCCAGGAGTGGCAGTCAGTGCAAGTATCCTCAGTGACACAGGAACCGACATCAACTACACAAAAAAGTTACGGTTATATTTAAATAGTTACAGATTATCATAATGAACTCTCAGTACTTGAGAGATAAGATGTAAAGGTACCTGACGAACAGCAACACAGCTGGCAAAGTTGCCATGAGCTCGGTGGGCTTCGTCAATTACCAAGCAAACAATTTGTTTCACCAAGCATATGCCTGATAATGAACACATGTTTAAATAACTTAAAACACTGTCATGCCCCAGACAGTAAGGTGACTATCAAGGCAATTCTTCACATACCAGGTAAATTAGACACCACCACGATGGAAATAGAAAGAATAGACTATTATTTAGCCGGTCAGTTCATATTTTACTACTATTACCAAGTTGGACAGTAATTCATGGTTATGGTTCGAGTGTATCAGCTCTTATGGTGTTATAATTTTCGATGATTGTTTTGTTACCTATCTCCATGTGTAAGCAAATGAACTTGAACAAGACTTTAATCCAGGAATTTGTTAAAACATAATCAAGTAGTTTACAATTCATATCTTATTATATTTACCATTCTCGATATCTTTCTGAAGCACTTGAGAGAAATATTAAAAAACATTAGTAAATACTCTTATCTACAATATCTCATCTTATTAAATTTACCATTTTCGATGTCTTTCTGGAGCACTTGAGGGGTCAAAAAGAAAACTCGTTTCGACTTCCAATACTCCGCTCGCTTAGCTGGTTGGACGCCACCTGTCATATATATAGTCCATTCCTGCAATCAGTTAACCCTTATTTATCTCACCAATATATAAATAATAAAACAACAGAAGCAATGTAATAATCATATGTTCAAGCATTCATATCATGCATTACCCTTATTTTGTCAGACAATCCAACCACTTGAAACTTGTTAGTGAAGTAGTTATGTGCTTACTTGAGAGTTCAACATCAAGCACAAGAAATATGATATTGGCCTATATGTACTGGCTGTAAGGTTCTGTACCAATATATAAATTAAACAAGAAGCATCAATAGCAATACCTGTGGTATGCCCACAATATTGTGGCAGGCTTCAATCTGTTGCTCAACAAGAGGACGAGAAGGTGCTGCAAAAATGATCTTACCTAATTCGTAATTAAAAGGGATGTTGGTTATTAAAAATTCATGAGTTTGCTTATATTCAACAAGAAAATTAATATCAAATTTTACTTTACCTTCTGGAAACCATCTAAAATAGTTGAGCATAACTACAGCAGCAATAAGTGTCTTTCCGAGCCCAGTTGGCAAGGCAACAAGAGTATTTGTAAATAGAGCTATCTTAGAAATTAAGAATTGGTATTCCCTCGTAGTCACATTAGCTGCAGAATAAAGAACAATGAACAGACAAGTTTTAATCTCTGTAAACTGTAGTCTTAAAGACTGGATTCTTGTAATTGTACCAGAGAGGTGCTAATGAACTTGAGGGCAAATGCTTGGTACTGAACTGACTGGGTTCAGGACCAGTTATAACTAGCTGTAGCAGGAACATGAATGAATGTTATGGTCATTGTTGCTTTGAACATGTCTTAGTTCCTTATTGTGAAAGAACTGCATTCATGGTCCTGCATGTAATAAAGATTAATTTCAGTTTAGGGAACACATTGCGCTCCATCAGTAAAATAAAGTTCACCAATCATAAATTACTTAATTGTTTAGGGGCCAAAGTTGGATTTGACCAATAATAGGGACAAATAAGAAAGAGAAGCAGAAATTACTGGGATAGATCCATGTCTTAGCAGCTTCTGGGTCAATTGCAACAGAAGGAATCTGATCTTCAACCCCTGTATTCTCCTCTCTTTGCACATCAGATACACCCACACTTGTCTCACAAATCCTCGATTTAACAAAACCCTCATTTACCATTGTCCTCTTTGTGAACGAATCCACAAATCTCTCGAGGGTCGATTGCCTCACCTTCCCACCCATTTTGCTACTGCTAGGTTTTGAACATGTGTTGCTCGTTGAAGCAGCATGCTGTTGCCGATTGGAGGTGGATGCGGCTACCGCTTCACATGCAGAATCAATCTCTCTTGCCGCCGCCTCCCAATCAAACTGTCAGGAAGTGAAAAAAATATCGTTAATGCCTGATTAGTGCTGCAAGGGTTTTGCTGCGAGGAAGGGAGAAGTGTTAGTAGAAATGGGAAATGGGATTGAAAAAAATGGAGGCTCACGTCGTCATCGTCCAGAGGGTTATAGTGGGAGGCCATCGGTCGAACAGATTGTGTACTTCTCGCTTGAACGGGTGCTTCCCGAGAGTATATCGAGAGGCGAAGCAGCGTCACATTTTGGCGGGAAAAGGGGAGTGTGAGATCGAAATTCTAGCACGGTGCTAGGGCTGTCTATGATCGGATTCGGATTTAGAGTAATGATGCTCCATATCTCTTAAACGATGACAAGGATTCGGATACGCCTTTATTTTCATTGGACTCATTTGGTAAAATTATTGTTAGTCCAAGTTTTCTCGGTCTAAGGCCCATGGTCGGTAAATCAAGATTGAATTCATATCCTATGAGGTAACATAAATTTTAGGTTTGGATCTGGACCATCTGATTTGCTTTAACACGAATGTTAAAGAAGTCTCGTGCATTCATGATCATATCCAAACTCAAATATTATGTACCTTCGAGGATTTGGATTCATGGTCAGTAAATCAAGATTTGGTCTTGATTTTAGAGGTCTGCTAATGAGTTGGACAGTTCAAATAAATTGACGACTTAATTTTTACTTGGATAAAACCCAAACTCAGCCTAAGAACATAGCCGGATTCAGGCAGCTCGAATCGAAATTCTTTGGATACGTTTGGATGAGGTAAAGAATAGTACTAATTCAAATTAGCAACTATTCTGAACTACTATTCTAATATTTGAATGTGCTTGAATTAGCAAAAGGAGACTATTATTTGTTTGTCTTTTCTTTGGATCATTCAATAATTTTTTTGAATAATTTGATTTTGATTATTTTCGTGTTGTGCTGGAAAATACATATCTTTTTGACTCGTTATTGAGTCTAAGAAATTTAAGAAAAAAGTTACTCCTTCAAATAATAAAATACCCATCGGGTCCTTGAAAATGCAATCTATCATGACCCTTAGAATTAAAGGTGTTTGAAATATTATTTTACTTTTTATTTTGACTATTTTTTTTATTGATACATGTGTATAGCCATCTGTACCATTACAATTTTTTGAATTTTTTTTAAGTTTATCCCTTTGGTTTTTGAAATTTATTATTTCGAAATCTTAATTTGTCGTTAGACTTTGTACTCAGTGTATCGTAAAGTCATAATTTTGAATTCTATTTTTTGAATTTTCACTTTTAAAAAACATTCCCCTTCAAATGATTTTTACACTCGTTCATTGAAAGTGTTTTCTCAAATTTCATTATTTTAGCCTCATATGATCAATTAAAAATCAGGCTTTTATCTTCGTGCTGATCCAACAAAGTAGGAATTCACAATTTCAAATGGTATTATTTTTTCTTTCAAAAAAAGAAAATACTATTTTTATTATCTAGTTGATGAAAAAAAGGTATTCCATGATGTTTTATTTTAATAATACTAAGAATGAGTTCTACATTTTACCAATAATAAATATATTCTTTGCATTTTTATAATATATAAATTTACTTTTATATTACATTGTTTAACATATATATTGGAAAATTTTCTACACAAAACATGATTATTTATAATAATACTTGTATCTTATAAATATACAAGTATTTAAAAATTGGTTGATCCATCGGTCACGGATCGATAAACCGGTGTTTTACCGGATCGGATATAGGTCTGGTTACATTGATCAGATGCGGATATAAGAACATCTACAACGGTGATTTTTTTAAATTGCTAATCTGATGTGTTAATTGCTAATATAATTGCTGGGATGTACCACAGTTCTTAAATTAGCAAGTTTGCTTCAAAAACAATTCTAATTAAATAAACAACTCTAATTAAATTTCTGTGATAAACTCAGTGACGTGACTCAAATTAATTGCTAAATATTTGCTGGAATGGAGATTCTCATATCTGATTCTTTGTGACATTTTTTAGCTGTGGGGCTGACGTGTCAAAGTGTTGACTGTGTCCTCGTATTGAGTTGACCGTTTCCTACGCGTGTCTATTGACTAAATTGTACACAGCTTCCCCCAACCTACTTCCGCACAGTTTTCTGATTTACCCAAGCAAAAGAGAAAAACACACTCCGGCCTCTTCCTCGCGACCGCCTCGTCACCCGCGACATTTTTTACGACGGGGAACTCAGCCGGCCGCCGGATCTCTAGCCGAAGATCGGCGATGTCTACTCCATCCCCCTCAACTCCGACCCCCGCCCCCGCCGGCGCCACCTCAAACGCTGTTCCGCGCGGCGTGTTCGATCCCTGCAGCTTAGCTACTGTCGCTCCGCCGTCTCCGCCTAAGCTCTCACTGGAGCAACTGAAACAATGCTCCGAGGCGCTCTCCTTCTTCAAAAAGAAGGTGAAGAATACGGCGACGATTACACAGGAGTTCAGTCGGCTTCAGGTAATCTCTTGGTTTTATTGGTTTTGTATAGATCTTGCTTGGCTAAATCTTTACCCAGAATCACTGTTGATCGGCCCTGGTTGAACAAATTCTTAGTCTGAACATTGATAGGAACAGCCTCTGTTGAGTCTGAATTTGTATTTCTAGAATAAGGATAAGGTTCATTCTGATTGAAGCTAGGAATTATTTGGAAGGTTACAATTCACATCCCAGCACTCACGCGAATCTTGTATTTAGAAAAAGGAGAGGGGAACGGGAAGGTTACAATTCACATTCCACCATTGAAAATTTGAAATTGGTGCTGACCAAAATATGCTTCAAAGATTGTTTGTAAAAGTGGTCCATATCAAAGCATCTCCTTTACTTTGTCTCTTTTAGCAGGCTATGAGGACACCAAGGAATGACACGATGAGACGGTGCATTGTGGCTCTCGGCGATGCCAACATAAACAAAAACCGATATATAGATGTCTTGCCATGTATTTCCATCTAACACCTATACTTCGTTAGTAACATAATTGTCTTCTCTTTTTCGTACTTACTATTTCCTATCATTTCAGATGACGATACACGGGTCATTCTGAATGCTTCAAGTGGCAGCAAGGATCAAGGAAATGGCTATATCAATGCTAGCTTTGTTACAGTAAGACAACTTCCATTATTAGTACTTTCTCTTTAATGAGGTTTAGTTTTAGAATTAGCTGATCATTGTTTTGTTGAATACAATTGTTGAATTCATATCCAATTGAATATTTTTCAACCGACCTCCTCCCATAAAAAATGTGAATACACACAAAAAAGGGAAAAGACAAGGAAAAGGAAATTTAAAGAAATCAATTGCACAAGACCAGAAGAGAACAGCTGCTTGAGTACGTAGAATCTCTCTTGTAATTGTCTTCCAGTTTATGTTAAAATTATCTGTAACTTTAGGTGGGGCCCACAGAGAAAGTTTCTCGATTTATTGCTACCCAGGGTCCACTTCCCGAGACATTTGATGATTTCTGGCAGATGATATATCAGTACCGTTGCTCCGTTATTGTTATGCTCACTCATTTTGATAATGCCAGGGTAACTTGCTTTCCATACAATTTGTGCACAATAAAGTTCTTATTTTTAACATTCACAATAACAGTATAAAGCTGTAGTGTCATCCCGTTAAATTTGCCTCACTGAGCAACAGTTGCTGCACCACCCTATACATACTACTGGTACTGGACCTGAACATCACGTCCATTATGGGGAACCTGACGGTTTGCCTCTGGTATGGTGCTAATTGTATGATACGATGAAAGGTTTAGATGAAGTAACTATTGGAACAGATTGGTGTGTAGTGCACACCAATTAGTGAAATTGACTTGCACAAGTATCGTAACATTCCAATGATCCAATTCTTGCCCGGTACAACAATTGACAGGCACCCAGCATGCACTTTACTGACTAGTGAAGACTTTCCAATTAGAAGTTTATAATAATCTGAAATATTATAAAAAAAGCCACTCTCTGATATATCTGAAGTTTGATAACACTACTTATATGCAATGGAAGATGGCAGGAAAGTGTGCTGATTATTTCAAATCAGAGAAGGGGCAAGGGCAGTTTGGGAATATTAATGTTACAACAAAATCTACTGTTGTCACCAGCTGTTCATTGGTTCTTCGTTGCTTAGAATTGCAGCGCAATGATGTACGTATTATAATGCCTCATAATTTATTGTTTTTAGCATCTGATTATGCAATTCAACTAAAAAAATAATTAACAATGAAAAAGCCTGTCCAATTTGACTATTTTGTTTTTATCTAGCCAGTTTATAACATGCTTATCTAACTTTTGGGGCAGGCAATGGAGCCTCCTGTACCAGTTCTCCACATTGAGTACCCAGAGTGGCCTGATCATGGCGTACCAAGTTACACTGTTTCTGTGAGAGAAATCTTGAGACGACTGTACCATGTACCAACCGATGTAGGCCCCATTGTTGTACACTGCAGGTGTGTTCTCAATTAATTTCTTTCTCTATTGTCTTTTTCCTTGAGGGAAATAATTTCTTTATTGTTTTCTTCCTCGAGGAAGTTGGATGGAGGCCCTTCAGGTGCCTTATATTCCTGATTTGGCCCCTATATGTTTAGATTTGGTTTGTTTGCAAACTACACTCTAAAGAAGTTTTTCCAAAGATTATTTGTGGTTGGATTAAGCAAAAATATCTTGAAATTTTCTTCAAACATTTCATATATCTTTGTCAGTTTGTTTTATAAACACAAACATGAAATCAATATCTCTTTTTAATCTGCTTAGCTCATAATGAATTTCATGATTGGTTTTTGTGTACTTGGTTCACCAACATCGGGCTTATTTGATTGCTGAGCAAGTTTGTTGCCATTTAGGCGAATATATTCGCCACCAGACCAATATAGCAGTTGGTCGTTATTTGAAGCTATGTTAAAATCTTAATTGTTAAGAAATTTTGGGTCTTGGAGCTTCAAATAATTAAGTCTTTGAACAGTATTTTGGACCTTCAAATCTTTGGGTATTTTGATCCTTTTTTAATACAATCGTCGGTCGGGCTATATGCCCCCAACCTTATAAAAAAAAACAATTCAAAAAGAATATTAGCAGCTTTTCTGAATCTCTTAAGCTGTTCAACTTTTAACTATGGAAAGTCTGTGTGGGTGTCTGATATTTGTATTGATTGGTATCATCAGTGCAGGCATCGGAAGGACTGGTACGTACTGTGCAATCCATAATACTATTCAAAGGATCTTGCTTGGTGACACATCCTCATTGGACCTCGTCAAAACCATCGCTGATTTTAGATCTCAGAGACTCGGGATGGTACAAACACCGGTATGCATTGTTCCATTAGCTCACCATTGATATACAACAAGGGAATTTATGGGGTACAGTTGAACCAGTACATAAAGCAAAATATTTATTACTTGATTGGATAATGGAGTTAAATGTTTAATAATAAAATATTGTAGTAGTTAACTGGTGTTATCATAGTACATGCAGTAAATATAATGCAGTAGCTCAATGGTATTATAATAGTACATGCATTAGGTTATGGACAAGTTATTTTCTTCTTTATCTTTCATTTTCAAAATTTTAATATTATATTTTTGACCTTCTTTCTCTAGGATCAATTTTTGTTCTGCTATCAAGCAATAATTGATGAGTTGGAAGAGTTGTCAATGAGGTCCAATCAATGAGATAAGAGAAGGTTAGATTTTTATCATGTTTAATACTGTCCAGGCAGGTTAGGGTAAAGTCTCTATTTGATACAGGTGTTGTTGTCTTGAAACGTTCCATGGTAAGTATGATTTTGCCATTCCCCAAGAAAAGGAAAAGAAAATTTAGGAAGACATTAACAATTAAAGACAGCCATTACCTCTGCTCTTATCAGATGGGGTTATCAATGTCAGTTAAGATTTATATCTAACTAAAGAGATTATACGTTTTTTATACAGGAAAATACAAGAGAGCAAAGAATAGTTGGTATATGGATGCTTTTCTTATTTCTGGTTGTTTTGGGTAACAGATGCTTTGGTTGTAGATTCATCCCTTATGCTAGTCTAATCATTCTTTTGTCACATTTGTATTTTTTATTAGAGAAATATCATCTTGGTTTGTGTTGGTATATGGATGTTTTTCACGTTTGTATTTTTGAAGGATTGTATTATCTTGTCAGCCAGGTTGTCCCAATATTGCCTTTTTTGTTCCACCCTAAATAGCTGTTTTTTTTTTATCACCTCGGTATTTATTTAAAAACAAAAGCTGATTCGTACATGACTGGACCCAAAATCCAAATTTGATCCACCCAACACGATAAATGACATGTTGTGGTTTGAAAAAGAAAAACACTCAATCGTTGCTTCAAAATAAAATCGATGAAGACAATAACACAAAACAATGAAGAGTTGCTTCAAATAAAATTGATGAAGACAATAACACAAAACAATGAAGAGTCTCAGACCTGATTGATTCAATACCTAGCAACCTGGCTCGTATCAATCCAATTGTCAAATATAGTAACAGTTCTTACAAGTTTATCAAATCGTACATTACATAATGTAGCATTTTGAAATTTCAGTATATAACACTGAACCTGTACAAATTCTTTTATAAACTGTTATTTGCAATCTATAATATCAGGATGTAGCCTGTTGAACGCCGCAACAGTAATTTTGCAAAAGATTTGACATTGCTTTTTACCTCCAAAATTTAAAAAACTTTGACAAAATATTTCCACATATAATAATAATAACCTTGCCTTGTACATGCAGCATCTAAAGCTCATAGGCTAAAATTTCATTCTGACGTACTTATTATATTTAATTCAATTTTTTGGCAGTCAGAGAATTGACAAAGCACAGGAAGTATTTACTAGATAATAAGTTCATCAAACATGTGTTATTTATATCTGTGATAGTTAAACAGTATATAATTATGAAGAGCATACAAGAACTCAGGGCCTTTAAATTTTTGTTTTGAACACTCCCCTCCCCCCCAAAAAAAAAAAGTAAATATCCATATCGTCAACTATTTTAGTTAATTAATAATTTTGCATATGATGGAAGATAATTACTATTCAATAACTTTTCTACTTGATGTCAGCTAGGATATATTTTAAATGTCAACTTTGATAATATATGTGAGTATCAATTTGGTGTATCTTAAGCAGTGTTGTAAAAAACAACCGTTTAGGCTGATTAATCGGTTGATTAGTCGTTGGCGGCAACCAAATAATTACGGAATTTCCCGACTAATTGGCCGATTATTTTCGATTACGGCCGATTATTTCTAATTATTTCTGATTAATTGCTTGACGGTACCCTGTCCGTTCGATGAGCGCATACCGTTATTCACAACACTGATTTTAAGTGCCAATCTAATGCACACTTGAGTAAATAAGAGTTTTAAAGTAAGAGTTTAATTTGAGCGTTAAATTTTATAGTTATTGTCAATGTCAACTAGCTAAGATAATTTTGATAATATATGTTAGTGTAAATTTTGTGTATTTTACTTAAGTACCAATTTGATGCCCCTTCCAATAAGTAAGAGTTGAATATGAACACGACCACTGTATTATCAATCTAGATTTTTGAAAAGATCAATGGGCAAAATATATCAATATAAAAGTTTGAAAAGATCAATGAGGAAAATATAAAAGTTTTAAATTCTTCTGTCAATACGTAACTTCATATCACAAAAAATCGTCTAGTTTTAAAATATATACCTTCTTTTTCCAATGTATGAATTTACATCAAGTGGCAAGCAACTATTGAATCTCCCGATATTTTTATTAAAACCCCAAAAAAAAAACAAATTATCAAATCTGCTCCCACTTCAAAATTATAATTATTTCTACCCTAACCGCCCGTAAACTGGGCGGTCCACTTTTCCCACCAGACCGCCCAGCAACTGGGCGGTTCACTTTTCAACTTGACCGCCCACAGGCTGGGCGGTCCACTATTACAATCTGATCGCCCAGGGGCTGGGCGGTCCACTATTAATTTTTTTTTATATTAAATTGTTGTAATGATTTGTTTGAATGTTTTATATTAAATTGTTGTAATGATTTTTGAATGTTTTATATTAAATTGTTGTAATGATTTGTTTGAATGTTTTATATTAAATTGTATGATATATATTTATTATTTGTTGACGATTATTTTTATATGTTATGTAATTGTGTAGTTTTAATATAATTGATTAGTTTTATATTAAGTTTGTTAATGTTTAAATGTTTCTAAATGGTAATCTAAATAGTAAGTATAAACAATAAAAGTAGGTAATCTAAATGGTAAGTCTAAACATGAAACATAACAGTCCAAACATGAAATATAATAATCCAAACTAAAATACTAGAAACCTATCAAACTAAAAAAAATATAAAAACCCTAACGGCGATGACGAGGGCGAGGTCCGGAGAGGTCCAACCTCTCAGGTGCACGGTGCTCTCTCTGCGACGGCGGACGCCTCTGGTGAACCTCATCCACCTGCATGTCATCGTGTACGTCCTCACGCGCCCATGGGTCCGCCCCCCGGTGTAATGCATGCTCCCCATGGATCCCCGCATGTGTACGCAACACCCACGGATCGGCCTCCCAAGTAGGAGGATACGTGGCCGGAGGCGGTGTGCCAAATATAGCAGCGGCAAAGCCATCTGCAGTCTGTGCCCCACTCCCACTGGCCTCGCCGTCGTGCTGTCTGGGCTCCATATACTGCGGTCTGTGGGAGCTAGCTGGCTCCCATCCGCCCTCATCTCCATCGGTGGGAGCTAGGTCATCCAATGAGAAAACGACATCGTCCGCGGCGGCAGCTCCATCCTGCATGTAAACAATGTTAAATTAGGGACATAGAAGTAACGAGTAAATCTGGTAAATAATGAACTTTTGCTACCTCGGTATGCTGCACTGGAACTCCATACTCGTTGTAGTATGCGCTCCACGCGTTGTTGTTCAATACCCATTGGTGGAACGCCCAAGCTGGGTCATCATCTGCATAAATGAAGATAAATTAATAAGAATGATCTTTTAGAGATAAAACTTAATAATGATCATTTGTATGACATATTATTACCTGCAGGAGGTGGCGGCATCTCCGCAGCGTAGATAGGGGCGACAGGCTGCTCCGGATCTGGTGGTGGGGCCTTTATCTCGCGCCAATAGATGTCCTCCCCGGCATCGTGCACATACCAATGAGGCGCCCGTCCTAGCCAGAGTCCTCAACGATCGGTGCACTGTGTTGGAGCATTTGACATCCTATCGCTCTCCAACTTCTTCTCGCCATGCACACCAAGCTGTGTGTCACTCCTCTAATACCCGTCAAAATCTGCACACAATGTATTTTCATTATTATTATTAGAAGATGAATAAATAACTACAATTTTTTAAGCATGTCATTTTCATTTAAACATACCGAACGAGCATGGATCGGGCCGAAAGGCAAGTAAGTCCTAGATCCCTCACCCGTGAGTCTCCGTCGAAGAGCATCACCGTAGTCCCCCTGTAGATAAACCGTCGGCATGCCCCATCTCTGGTACCAGACGATATATCGCAATCTCCAAGGCCCGACCGGCATAGGGGCATCTCCTGCTGGAGGCGGGGTCCATAAGTGCAACTGGGGAGATGCAGCACGCTGGTAATGCTCCCAGAAACGCGTGCTCCAGTCGACTTTGGGCTTGTTGTGTTTGGTGCTGCAATATAAATTAATTAGTAACGTGTATGGCTGAATAAGTAATAAAATAGACAAAGGATAAGGCAGTGGGTAGTTACCTGTGCAGCTGGGTGGTCTGCTGCTCGCCCAACTCTGGAAAATCAGGGACAAAGGCATCTAAGCCAAACTGACGGGGCACTCGGTCAGGATAGTGATACTCAACTATCTAGAAGCATACGCACGGCCCCCGATAAAACGAGAGGTGTCTCTGCTCTAATGTCAGCGGGCACAGAAGGCCCCGATCGTAGAACACACGATAGGGGTACCAGGTGACGCTCGCCTCGTGAAGCATCTGGAGCTGGCCTCGGACATACGAAATCCCCACGGTCCTCCCTCTGCCCGTGTCCTCGTACGTGAGGGGAGTACTCCATATGGCATCGTACCCCGGACGTCTCTCGGGGTCATCTCCCATCCATAGCCCCTCTTGAGCTGGAGGAACAGGCCGACACACCGGTAGATGTGACCAAGACCACTGCTGGAGTAGAAGAAGTGGTCCGGCAATCTGCCTGTTCGTCGCCTAAATTTTGGACATGCGATGCATTTCTGGTAAATATGGAACCATAATATATGTAATAAAAAAATTAAAATATTTGTACAAACTTACCAGACAAGCATGACACAAGCCCCGGTATAAGTGAGCGAGCACGGCTCCACCCCAATTCCACCTCGACGGCCGCTGAATGTCCCTCAGCAGAGAGAGGAACATAATCGGGACTGCGTCACTGCTGGAATCGACAAACATGACGCTGCCACATAAATCCAAGAAAAACGCCCTCACGTACCTGCAATATAAATTAGAAACATAAATAACTACATTTTTTGTTCAATCCATAACATATTTTAATTTGCAACTGTTTGTGATTACCTCAGAACAGCCTGCTCGTCACGTGTCTGAGGGGTGATCCTACGCCGGTGGAAGTGACTGCGGAGCGCCGCAAGACTGATGCAGTACTGTGAATACCGGTACTCCTCCTCCTCCTCTCCTTTCTTCTTCTTCTTCTTATTTTGCAAGTCCGACGGAGCGGCCCCCAGCAGCTCCGGTATCATGTGCATCAGGTCTGGATGGTCTGAGACACCACCGATGGGGTCGCCGTCTATCCGTAAACCCCACAAGGCGCTGACATCACCTAGTGTGACTGTCATCTCCCCAACCGGAAGGTGAAATGTATGCGTCTCCGGTCGCCATCTCTCCACTAGACCGCAAACGAGGGCCTGATCAATATCACAGTGAGGCATGGTGGCCAACTGATACAACCCCAGATGAAGGATGCACTGCTCCATCAACGGGTGACGGACGTATGGTATCTCGGGGGTGCGATGCCTCACTGTCATCATCGTCGTGTCCTGCATGTTACAATTATTTCAATATAAACGTCTAATTAAATAATGATATTTAAATTAGGAATACAACACCAACGTACCTCCATAGATGCAAGTGAGACACGGTGCCTGACATGTGGGATCCACAGAAGAGGACTAAACGTGTCAGGATGGTGAGGGGGATAATCTCCAAAGGGAGCATCTGCACCGGACGACTCTGCACCGGATGCCTCTGCACTGGATGCCGGTGCACCGGATGCCTCTGCACCGGATGCCTCTGCACTGGATGCCGGTGCACCGGATGCCGCTGCACCGGATGCCTCAGCATCGTGATCATGTGAACTCTCCCCCGTCTCCAGAGGGGCATCCCATGCACGTCCCCGTCTAGTTCTGACCATACTACATTTCAATAAACAGAAGATGTTATCTTACAAATCCTGATTTATAAACCCTGACTTATAAACTCTAATTATGTCAACCCTAAACCCTAATTTAGGAATTCAACCCTAATCTAACAATTCAACCCTAAACCCTAATTTGATCCATAAACCCTAATTTAACCCCTAAATCCTAATTTAACCCCTAAACCCTAAATTAACAATTCAACCCTAATTTAACAATTCAACATAATTTAAACAATTCAACCCTAAATCCTAATTTAACAATTCAACCCTAATTTAAACAATTCAATCATAAACCCTAATTTAACAATTCAACCCTAATTTAACAATTAAATCGCGACAGGAAAATCAACAACCCGCACACGATAATTAACAATTCAACCCTAATTTATAAACTTCAGTTTTGTCAACCCTAAATCCCTAAACTACAAACTCTAATACCGGAAACCCTAATTTTGAACAATTCAATCGTTTCGGGAAAATCAACAACCCGGACACGATAATTAACAATTCAATTCTACCAATCGTTCCAATGCCAATACAAGATACAAAATATAAATTAAAAACATTATTTAGAAACTTACCCGAAAATAATCGGACTGTTGCCGAGATGGCCGAAATTAGGGTTCGGGTGAGAGAGAGAGAGAGAGGAAGAGAGAGAGAGAGGAAGAGGGAGAGAATGGCAGAATAGAGAGAGAGAGAATGGCAGAATAGAGAGAGAGAGAGGAAACCCTAGAGAGAGAGGAAGAGAGGGAGAGAGAGAGAGAGAGATAGAGCACTAGAGAGAGGAAGAGGGGTGTGGTTTCGGGCGGCGACGCGGGAGGGGCTGGGCTGGGGTGGGGTGTGGTTTCGGGCGGCGACGCGGGCGGTGGGAGGGGCTGGGCTGGAGGCAGAGAGAAGAGAGAGAGAGCCGCTGGAGGGGGCGGACCGCTTTTAAAAAAAAAAATTCATAGTGGACCGCCCATCCTATGGGCGGTCAGGTTTTACGAGTGGACCGCCCAGTGGCTGGGCGGTCTGGTGGGAAAAGTGGACCGCCCAGTCCACGAGCGGTTAGGGTAGAAATAATTATAACTTTGGAGTGGGAGCAGATTTGATAATTTTTTTTTTGGGGGGTTTAATAAAAATATCGGTTGAATCTCTCTCCATCCATAATTAAAAAAATAATAAATAAATGAAATAGGAGTTGACACCAGAGATAAGTTCAAATTCATTAATCGTTGAAAACTTATTTTAATATTTGACTTTTTGGTTCATCAAATGCATATAGAGATATTTTGAACTGAATTCTAGTATAATCAATTTAGTACTCTCAATTCCAGTATTCTCAAAATTCCTGCACCTCCATTTAGGAAACTTATGTACTATGGTCCTCACTAATTATTATTCTAAAATCTCTGCAACATTTTTTCTTGTCTCCACTTTCTCAGTCCCCGCACTCGTCCCCGCGTCAAATTTTTTGCATATAGACGTATCACTCACTAGATAGATAGATTTCAACGGTTCGGATTTGTCATTTGAAGCCAATCCGATATATTTTAGGGTTGATTTCATAAAGGACCCAGTAAATTTAAGAACACCCTAGTTCTAATCATAATAAAATATATCCTTGATAAAAGACATTTAAAAAAATAACAAAAATAATAATAATGATATTTGTTATTTTGAAAAGAAATGAATATAGTTTTTGGTTCTTTTATAATATCTAAAATCTCGAGGTCTTATGTGTAAAATTTCATAGAATAAAATAAATTCTAGCGTGACATACACTTTTGTAACTTTACATGTCATCATGTACGGACGTGAGAGCCTAACCAACAGTCATTCCCTATTATATTCTCTCTCATTCAATGCAAAGAAAATAATATAAAAAATTGATCCCGTTTAAATTTTTTTTTTTAAAGCAAGTTACTGGTATTTTTAATAAAAAAAATGATCCGTTCAACGGATCCAAATCTGATGCGATACTTGTGCATGAACAATAACTCTGCTATTTTTTTTTTCCAAATTCAACTATTGAACAGTTTTGAAATGCGTGCACAAAACAGTTCTCGAAAAAAATTGTTTTGAGATTCGTTCTCGAAAAAAATTGAACGGTTAGATTCGGAAAAGAAGAGATAGCAGAGTTACTCGTTATAACTTCGGTCGAAGTTATAACGTTAGCACATGAGCCAATCTCTCTCTCTCTCTATATATATATATATATATATATATATATATATATATATAACTATGAACAAACGTTTTGATATTATCCAACCTCTATATATATAGAGAGAGAGGGTTGGGTTATGGTGCATTGCAATGTATATGTCCTCTTGTACATTGGACAATAAATTGTTGATTTGATTTCCAAATAATCGATCTAAATAGTTCAATTTGAGATCCATATTAAAATGTGCTTGGAGACCAAATTTTATATATTTTTGTAAATTGTTTATTATTTTTTAGAATTTTTGAAAATCGTTGTTTTTGTATGGTTTAGAAATTTCTGAAAAACAACGATTTCCAAAAAATATAAAATTTTGTCTCCAAGCACATTTTAATATCGAGAAGATGTTGAGTCATTTAGATTGACTGTTTGAACTTCAAATCCAACCGTTTACAGTCCAATGTATAAGAGAGCTTATACATTGTAATGCACCATAGCCCATCTCTCTCTCTCTCTCTCTCTCTCTCTCTTTATATATATATAGTTGGGCTATGGTGAGTTGCGAAATAAGAGCCTTGTTTACTTCACGTTCATACTTTTTACTTTTAAAATGTCAAAAAGTCGATCCAAACTGCTCAACATGATCTACATATTGAAATGTGCTAGGAGACCAAATTTTACAATTTTTGGAAATTTATTACTACTTGTTTAGAAATTTTTAAATCATTGTTTTTTTATGGTCCATAATCCATTCAAAAACAACGATATTCTACCCATCTAAAAAAATAGTAAAAAAAATCTTAAAAAGTGTAAAATTTGATCTCCAAGCACATTTCAATATGGAGATAATGGTGAGCAGTTTAGATCGACTATTTAGACTTTAAAAACAGAAATATAAATGTGAAGTAAAACAAGAATCTTATTTAGCAACTCACCATAGCCCAACTGTATCTATATATATACATAAAAGAAAAAAATTTATAAAGGACGAGCCCATTCATGACGAGCCTTATTTTGTTTCGAACACCTATGATCAATATTTTTAAATACAATTTTCATACAGTATGCGGTGACTCCATATATATTTAAATGTGATTTTCATACGGTATGTATATAGTAGCTAATGGAGAAGGCTACTGCATATGCGGATTTTCATACGGACTTATATATATACATATTTTAAAATGAGAATTCATATATATATATATATATATAGAGAGAGAGAGAGAGAGAGAGAGAGTGGCTAAGGTCAAAGTAGTATGACCAAGGCCTTTGGTGCTACCAATTAGTTTTTGTGATTTTAAAGTTCAAATAGTCGATCCAAACCGTTAGATGTTCAATCTATATTAAAATCTGCTTGGAGACCAAATTTTACATTTTGTGGAATTTTTTTTACTATTTTTTAAGCCACTTTGAAAATTGCTGATCACATGGTCCAGAATTTGGTTGCACTGTTTTTACTGTTCATCCGGATCTGCAATTTTCAAAGTGGCTTAAAAAATAGTAAAAAAATTCCAAAAAATGTAAAATTTGGTCTCCAAGCAGATTTTAATATAGATTGAACATCTAACGGTTTGGATCGACTATTTGAACTTTAAAATTGCAAAAACTAATTGGTAGCACCAAAGCCTTGGTCATACCACTTTGACCTTAGCCACTCTCTCTCTCTCTATATATATATATATATATATATATATATATATATATATATATATATATATAAACAAATATGCAGAAATATGCAGTATCATACAAACAAGTATGTGGTATCATAAAAAAAAAGTATGCTGCAATATACGGCCGAATATGCAGTAATAATATGCGGCTGCATATACAAAAATATATATATGGACTGCATAAAGATTTCTATGCAGATTCCAACCGCAAACTTATATGTAGTCACATATGCAGCCGCATAAACTGCAACTCACTCTAAGGCTATGTGCTGGTGTCACAATAAACAAGGACTGCTTTCAAAAGAGTGAAAATAATTTTATCAAAGTATGTAACAAAAATAACTTTCTAATGAGTATAAATTTGGAGCAAAATCAAAATAAGTATTAATCTTTCATTTTAAAATTTGAATATAAATATAATTTGAAGTGTGATAATTAAAAAAAAAATATCTAGGGGTAAGGAGATTATTCTGGTAGACCTTGCCATTAGCACACGTAACTTCTTGTGTAATATTAATTTTTTTTTTATAATTTTAATAGGAGTGACTGAAAATTAAAATATACAATATGTAGTGAATAAGATTTGAATTTAAGCTCTTTCAACCACAAAATAGAGAACCACTAGACTATAACTAAAAATTTGTTATTTATTGAGGGAGGGGAGCTGGAATATATAAAAAGTAAAAAAAGTTCTATTAAATTTCATTATGCATAATTAAAATTTTAAAATCATAGTTGTCGGAATTAACCTTTAATTTAATGGAATAAATAGTTTCTTCAGATGGTTGTAGATTCAAAATTCGAATAAAAAATTATTTGTAGATATTAAAATTGGGTGACTTGATTCATAAGTCATAACTATACTAAAAAAATTAAGTATTAGTTTTCCTCTAATTTAATACATATAAAGATTCAGAAAATAATTTCGTAGATTTACTTCTCTTCCTGTTGAACAAATACGTAACAAAATAAAAATGAAATGGTACCAAAATATTAGAAAAAAAACAAACAGTGAACAAAGAATTTTCATAGAATTTTTTTATTCATATTAAACAAAAAAAATACAAAGAAAAGTTATATCTGAGATGAGCATGATATTATGTCAAGCGGTATGTCAACAACTATTGAACTTTTTTTTTTCCAAAAATTAAATATGATTTTATGCAAATTTATAAAATCTAAATCTTATAAAATTTAAAATTTATAAAAAATTTATAATTTTTAGCCTACACTGAAATACCCGACATTTTTATTAATATCCAAAGTTAATTACAAATTAATTATTATACCCACGATTCCCGACTTTTGCCAAAAATGTCCAAACCGGCCATAAAATGGCTGGTTTTCTCTTTTTTTTTTTAGACACTACGAAGAGCAAGATAATGAAATCTAACACTGAAAATTCAAATTTTTTGTTAGATTACTTCTTTTGATTTATAATTAGCATATTTATACTAAAATACTCTAGATTACTTGAAATTATGTAGAATTACACTATATTACAATAAATTATGTTGAATTACACTAAATTCAACTAAATTACAATAACTTCGCTAATTATAATGAAATACGGTAAATTACGCTAAACTATGCAAAATTACTCTAAAGGAGGCCGATTTTGTGCCATCTTTCATAAATAAATAAAATAGTAAAAAAATTCCAAAAATAGGAAAAAATAGTATTTTACAAGTTCATTATATAACTAATTTACTGAGCTACTTAGATTGAATAATAGAAATGAAAATCTTAATCGAAAACTTCAACTCAAGTTTTGAGGCTCTTCCCTTAGTTTTTTGGCAATTCTGAATTTTTAAATCTAGTATTACTAGCACGAACGCATGCGTATTTTCGCAAGCTTTCCGAAAAGTGGTCATTTGCTGAAATCGGACACTCGAGCTTCGTTTTATGGTAGTTTGAAGTTTCGTCGTCGTTTTTCGTCTTTTCAGTGAAAATATCGTCTCTATTCATATGTAACTTAACTTAATTTGCCGTATTTTAGCGTAATGTAATGTAATTTAGCGTAATTTAACGTAATATAGTGTAATTCAACATAATTTCAAGTAATTTAGCGTATTTAGTATAAATATGTTAATTATACATCAAAAGAATTCGAATTTTCAGTGTTAGATTTCATTATCTTGCTCTTCGTAGTTTCTAAAAAAAAAAAAAAAAAAGAAAACCGGCCATTTTATGGCCGGTTTGGACATTTTTGACAAAAGTCGGGAATCGTGGGTATAATAATTAATTTGTAATTAACTTTGGATATTAATAAAAATGTCGGCTGAAATACTGCGTTTCTTTTGGCTGACTTTCAAGATTCTCCGAATCAAATCATTTCTTAATTGCCACGCATTTTTCACCCAAAATATAAAATACAATAAAAATAGAAAATTCAGACTGTGTGAAAAGAAACTCAGGTCAATCATAGTTATTTTTATGTGTTATCGATTCAAGTAAAATGCTAATTAATGTAATCCCCTCGGAATACAACTATTTAAAGAATAAAATTCTTAATCTATGGTTCCAGTCTTGACCATTATATAAATTTATTATAAAAAAAATTACATGGTCATACCTCACAAGCATATGCTAGTTATATTCCAATTGAGTTTAAAAAAAAAAATTGAACTATTCTCAAAATCCATTATAGTATTATGTTATTAGCAAATCCAGGAATATCTAGTTCGAAGTGCCAATTTATTTACAAGGTCTAAAATCATAATCAAGATATATATATATATATATATGTATGTATCTATATGTATATGTATATATGTATATATATATATATATATCCATGTATATATATATATGTATGTATGTATGTATGTATGTATGTATGTATATATAGAGATTGGCTAATGTAATAACGTTAGAACTTCGGCCGAAGTTCTAATGGGTCGTTTTTGCAATTTCAAAATCCAAATAACCCATCCGAACCGTTCAACATGTTCTCTATATTGAAATGTGCTTGGAGACCAAATTTTACATTTTTTGGAATTTGTTTGCTATTTATTAAGCCACTTTGAAAGTTTCTGATCCAACGGTGAACAGTAAAAAACAACCAAATTTTCTGGACCACCGGATCAGAATTTTCAAAGTGGCTTAATAAATAGCAAACAAATTCCAAAAAATGTAAAATTTGGTCTCCAAGCACATTTCAATATAGAGAACATGTTGAACGGTTCGGATGGGTTGTTTGGATTTTGAAATTGCAAAAACGACCCGTTAGAACTTCGGGCCGAAGTTCTAACGTTATTACATTAGCCAATCTCTGTATATATATATATATATATATATGTATGTATGTATGTATGTATAGAGTATGGCTAATTTGCTGCTGGCAGCATTTCGGCCAAGTGCTGCCAGCAGCAAATCTGCCATTTTGATGTTCAAATAACCGATCCGAACCGTTCAACATGTTCTAAATATTGAAATGTGCTTGGAGACCAAATTTTACATTTTTTGGAATTTTTTTACTATTTATTAAGCCACTTTGAAAATTCCAGATCATATGGTCCACACTGTTTTTACTGTTCACCCGGATCTGGAATTTTCAAAGTGGCTTAATAAATAGTAAAAAATTTCCAAAAAATGTAAAATTTGGTCTCCAAGCACATTTCAATATTTAGAACATGTTGAACAGTTCAGATCGGTTATTTGAACATCAGAATGGCAGATTTGCTGCTGGCAGCACTTGGCCGAAATGCTGCCAGCAGCAAATTAGCCATACTCTATATATATATATATGTATGTGTGTATATATATATATATATATATATATGTATATATATATATGTATGTATATATATATATGTATGTATGTATGTATATATATATATGTATGTATGTATGTATGTATATATATATATGTATGTATGTATGTATGTATATATATATATGTATGTATGTATGTAAATATATATATGGGGAGGGCTCAAATGCCCCATTGCTTCATGCCCCAATCGTGCCCCAACATCTATATCTTCAAATGCAAAGTTCAAACAGATGATCCGAACCGCTCAACATGATATCCATGTTAAAATATGATTGGAGACCAAATTTTATATTTTTTGGAATTTTTTTACTATTTTTTAAGATAGGTACAAAATCATTGTTTTTAGATGGTCCAGAATTTTCTGATTTTGTACCTATCTTAAAAAATAGTTAAATAAGCAACTCTGATTAAATTTCTGGGATGGAGTGACTTAGAAATTATGAATCCCTTTAATTGTTAAACTTAGTGACGTGGCTCAAATTAATTGCTAAACGTTTGCTAGAATAGAGATGCTCTTGCAACTAAAATTTGGGGTCCATGTCTGAACAAGCAAGTTGCATTGACGCCAGCTATAGGCTCAGAAGGAATCCTTATATTTTGGAGAGTTCATATCACGTAAGGCACCTCACTGTTTGAGTTTGAATCTGATCCGTTTATTATATATTAGCACAAATTTTAAGGGACCTCTGCATTATAGATTTGGGTCGGATTGATCTGGATTTTAATCGGACAGTCTGAATTCAAACTCAAACAGTGAGGTAATGCAGAGGATCCGGACTCATACACTTGCTACCCATTTCTCATTTATCTCAAAAAAAAAGAAAAGAAAAGAACAGGAGAATGCATAATAAGTTATAAGCATTATTTATATCTGTGAACTGTGATAGTTAAACAGTATATAATTATGAAGAGCATACAAGAACTCAGGGCCTTTAAATTTTTGTTTTGAACACTCCCCTCCCCCCAAAAAAGAAATAAAAGTAAATATCCATATATATCGTCAACTATTTTAGTTAATTAATAATTTTGCATATGATGGAAGATAATTACTATTCAATAACTTTTCTACTTCATGTCAGTTAGGATATATTTTAAATGTCAACTTTGATAATATATGTGAGTATCAATTTGGTGTATTTTAAGCAGTGTTGTAAAAAACGACCGTTTAGGTCGATTAATCGGTTGATTAGTCGTTGGCGACAACCAAACCGTTACGGAATTTCCCGACTAATCGGCCGATTATTTATAATTATTCCTGATTAATAGCTTGGCGGTACCATGTCTGTCCAACGAGCGCATACCGTTATTTACAACACTGATTTTAAGTGCCAATCTAATGCCCACTTGAGTAAATAAGAGTTTTAAAGTAAAAGTTTAATTTTAGCATTAACTTTTATAGTTATTGTCAATGTTAACCAGGGTTTAAATAGTTAGCTATAGCTCCGCAATAGCTGCGCTATAATTTTTTCGGATCTCAAAAGCTATAACGCTATTAAACCGCTTTTCTATTATATTATTCTAAATAGCTAACTATGGTTGCGCTATAGCTTTTTCGGACCTTAAAACTATAGCGCTATAATCGCTATTTAGTACTTTGATGTTAACTAGCTAAGATAATTTTGATAATATATGTTAGTGTAAATTTTGTGTATTTTACTTAAGTACCAATTTGATGCCCCTTCCAATAAGTAAGAGTTGAATATGAACACGACCACAAGTATTATCAATCTAGATTTTTGAAAAGATCAATGGGCAAAATATATCAATATAAAAGTTTGAAAAGATCAATGAGGAAAATATAAAAGTTTTAAATTCTTCTGTCATTACGTAACTTCATTTCGGGACGAATTACAAAAAATAGTCCTAGTTTTAAAATAGAGGAGGGTTCAAATGCCTACACCATGCCTTCATATTTTAAAACTTTAATAACTCAAAATTTAAAACTTAAAAATCAAAATAAAATCGTTGGATATGATCTACATCATTTTATCTATGTGCTCATAAAAAATTATCACATTTCGATTTTGTTTTTATGTGAATCAATAAGTTGAAAAATCAACGTCTAGAAATTATCCACATTAGTATGTTTTTTACAAGCTCTCGATGACAACCAAAACAAAATTGAAATGTCATAATTTTTTACACGTGTATAGATAAAATGATGTAGACCATATCCAACGGTTTAATTTTACTTTTAAGTTTAAATTTTGACTTATTAAAGTTTTAAAATTTGAAGGCATGGTGGAGGCATTTGAACCCTCCTCTTTAAAATATATAACTTCTTTTTCCAGTGTATGAATTTACATCAAGTGGCAAGCAACTATTGAATTTCTCTCCATCCATAATTATAAAAGTAATAAATAAATGAAATAGGAGTTGACACCAGATTGAGTTGACACCAGAGATAAGTTCAAATTCATTAATCGTTGAAAACTTATTTTAATATTTGACTTTTTGGTTCATCAAATGCATATAGAGATATTTTGAACTGAATTCTAGTATAATCATTTTAGTACTCTCAATTCCAGTATTCTTAAAACTCCCGCACCTCCATTTAAAAAAGAGGGATGCTTCTGTGGACATAAGGACCTATTTGTAAAATAAGCATATTTTTATTTTCAAAGTTCAAACAGTCGATCTGACCGTTCAACATTTTCTCCATATTACAATGTACTTGGAGGTCAAATTTTACATTTTTTTGAATTTTTTTACTATTTATTAATTCAAAAAAATGTAAAATTTGACCTCCAAGTACATTGTAATATGGAGAAAATGTTGAACGGTCGGATCAACTGTTTGAACTTTGAAAATGAAAATATCCTCATTTTATAAATAGGTCCTTATGCCCATAGAAGAATTTGCCTTTAAAAAATTATGTACTATGATCCTCACTAATTATTATTCTAAAATCTCTGCAATACTCTTTCTTGTTCCACTAATTATATGGTCTCTACTTTCTCAGTCCCCGCACTCGTCCCCGCGTCAATTTTTTTGCATATAGACGCATCACTCACTAGATAGATAGATTTCAACGGTTCGGATTCGTTATTTGAAGCCAATTCGATATATTTTAGGGTTGATTTCATAAAGGGACCCAGTAAACTTATGAACACCCTAGTTCTACTCATAATAAAATATATCCTTGATAAAAGACATTTCAAAAAAAAAATAACGAAAATAATAATAATGATATTTGTTATTTTGAAAAGAAATAAATATAGTTTTTGGTTCTTTTATAATATCTAGAATCTCGAGGCCTTATGTGTAAATTCATAGAATAAAATAAATTCTAGCGTAACATACACTTTTGTAACTTTACATGTCATCATGTACGGACGTGAGAGCCTAACCAACAGTCATCCCCTATTATATTCTCTCTCATTCAATGCAAAGAAAATAATATAAAAAATTGAACCCGTTTAAATTTTTTTTTTTAAAGCAAGTTACTGGTATTTTTAATAAAAAAAACGATCCGTTCAACGGATTCAAATCTGCTGGCTATCTTTGTGCATGAAGACTAACTCTGTTATTCTTTGTTTTCGAATTCAACTATTGAACAGTTTCGAAATGCGTGTACAAAACAGTTATAAAAAATTATTTTTTTCGAGATTCATTCTAAAAAAAATTGAACGGTTAGATTTAAAAAATAAGAAATAGCAGTTCACGAAAAGAGAATATTTACGTGCCTAATTTTTTGTTTTCTTTCGTTTCAGGTAGTTAAAATTACAAGGATATTATCATATTAGTTGGCAAATCAATTGTGGAACCATGTTATTAAATTATTTAATGAACATGTCCAAGGAATATATATGGAATAATCTCCCGTTTATCCTCCCAAGCACCAATGTGGGGGTCCCACTCCGCTGCTTTTCTTAGAGAGAAAAGCAGCAACCTCCTTTTCCGATCCGAACCATTCAAATTCGTTGAGATTTGTGTATGAAAAAATTATTTTATCGAGATACGTGAATGCAAATTTTTGAATGGTTCGGATCGGAAAAAGAGGTTGCTGCTTCTCTCTAAGAAAAGCAGCGGAGTCGGATCCCCAATGTGGTGCGCACATGTACGGACAATGGAAGATTGATGTTTTTTTTTAATATATTTTTTATTCTAAGCCGGTAGGCATATTTCATGCATTAACCAAACAATATGATATTACGTAAAGAGTAACAGAAATAAACAATAAAAACCAATTAACTCCAAACACCTAATGACATATTGACATAGTTATATATATAGAGTATGGCTAATTTGCTGCTGGCAGCATTTCGGCCAGCTGCTGCCGAAATAACTTTCTAATGACAGTAAATCTGGAGCAAAATCAAAATAAGTATTAATCTTTCATTTTAAAATTTGAATATAAATTTAATTTGAAGTGTGATAATTTTAATAGAGAACCAAATTTTTTTTTTTTATAATTTTAATAGGAGTGGCTGAAAATTAAAATATACAATATGTAGTGAATAAGATTTGAATTTAAGATCTTTCAACCACAAAATAGAGAACCACTGGACTACAATTAAAAATTTGTTATTTATTGAGGGAGGGGGCTGGAATATATAAAAAGTAAAAAAAATCTATTAAATTTCATTATGCATAATTAAAATTTTAAAATCATAGTTGTCGGAATTAACCTTTAATTTAATGGAATAAATAGTTTCTTCATATGGTTGTAGATTCAAAATTCGAATAAAAAATTATTTGTAGATATTAAAATTGGGTGACTTGATTCATAACTATACTAAAAAAATTAAGTATTAGTTTTCCTCTAATTTAATACATATAAAATTCAGAAAATAATTTCGTAGATTTACTTCTCTTCCTGTTGAACAAATACGTAACAAAATAAAAATGAAAATGATCACAAAATATTAGAAAAAAAACAAACAGTGAACAAAGAATTTTCATAGATTTTTTTATTCACATTAAACAAAAAAAAAAACAAAGAAAGTTATATATATCTGAAATGAGCATGATATTATGTCAAGTGGTATGTCAACAATTATTGAACTTTTTTTTTTCCAAAAATTAAATATGATTTTATGCAAATTTATAAAATATAAATCTTATAAAATTTTAAATTTATATATAATGAGGAGGGTTCCAATACCTCACGCTCTTCATACCTCATCAAACCTCATATTTTATTCTTCATTTTCAAAGTTCAAACTGTTGATCCGAACCGCTCAACATGATATCCATACTAAAATATGTTTGGAGATGAAATTTTATAATTTTTGAAAATTTTTAAGATAGATACAAAATCACTGTTTTTGGACCGTTCAAAAAACAGTGATTTTCTACCCATCTTAAAAAATAGTTAAAAAATTTCAAAAATTATAAAATTTCATTCCTAACCATATTTTAGTATGGATATCATGTTGAACGGTTCGGATTGACAATTTAGAGTTTGAAAATAAAAATATAAAATATGAGGTATGAAAGACACGAGGCATTGGAACCCTCCTCATATATAATTTATAATTTTTAGCCTACACTGAAATACTGCGTTTCTTTTGGCTGACTTTCAAGATTCTCCGAATCAAATCATTTCTTAATTGCCACGCATTTTTCACCCAAAATATAAAATACAATAAAAATAGAAAAATTCAAACTGTGTGAAAAGAATCTCAGGTCAATCATAGTTATTTTTATGTGTTATCGATTCAAGTAAAATGCTAATTAATGTAATCCCCTCGGAATACAACTATTTAAAGAATAAAATCCTTAATCTATGGTTCCAGTCTTGACCATTATATAAATTTATTATAAAAAAAATTACATGGTCATACCTCACAAGCATATGCTAGTTATATTCCAATTGTTACAAAATAAAAAATTGAACTCACTTCAACACGTCTTCGTTCGTGATCGCTGAAAGCTCCTTTCCCATCAATAGGTACTCCCAAGGCGTCGACCACACGGCCTAACATGGCCCTTCCTGCAGGAACATCCACAATAGATCCAGTGCGCTTGACAAGATCTCCTTCTTTGATAGCCGTATTGTCGGAGCAAAACCGCGAGGGAGAGAGGAGAACGAGGGAGAGAGGAGAGTGCAAAACCGCGAGCGCGGTATTGTCGGAGCTTAGAGCGTAGAGTTTATATCTTCATCTCAATCGGAGCGCGGCAGCTATCGATGAAAGCGGACCCGGTCATAGAGAGAGATGGAGAATGAGTTAATATGGTGATTGAGATTGTAGATTATAAGTAGAATTAGATGATTAGAGTAATTTAGATGAATTTATGAGAATAAAAGAGTTTAAATCTAGGAATAATGATCATTTGACTTGTTGTAATTCGTTTTTTATCAGTGAAATTGTTAATAAATATTTAAAACCACTAACTTTAAAAATATTGTTTAGGATGGTTAGAAATGTCTAGCATATTACCTTAGTCGATATTTTTGTCTTAATTAATACAATTGTCAGTGACATCAACCCATCTAACCTTAAAAAAAAAAATATTCGGTTTTGTTGGATGGGATTTGAATTGTTGTACATTAATTAAATAATGATTGATATATAAAATAATTTTGTAATGCATGTTGTTAATTTTATATTAATTAAAAGTGATCGCTACGGTTCAAATTATCTTTGTGCGTTAGATATAGATCTTTAATATGTAGAACTCAAAAGATAATACTTTTATTATTAATGAGCTAAAATGAATAATTTAAGGATTTGATACTCACACAATTCACAACTACAAGGCAGAATAAACCTTAAGCAATCATCTTGTAGATTAGATAGTGAGCGACCAACAGGGGCGGATCCACATGGTTTCAAGGGGAGCAGCTGTCCCCTTTTGGATTTTGAGTTTTAGTGGAGATTTATCGGTCCCGATTTTGTTCTCCTGAATTTTTTTTTTCTCTCTTTGGATGTTTGATTTGTAATTCGGGTTAAATTTAGGGTTAAAATTGAAATAAATTTGTTGAATTTTGATTGGTAATTAAAATTATTAGTTAGAGCATCAGAAATTACAATTCAAAACATTGGAAAGTATAAGTTAAAGTATTGTTTTTTATCGAGTATCCAATTAGTTAATGAATTTAAATCCAATTAGCTATTTAAACACGATTCGATATTTTTTTGTCTCTCGTGAATGAAAATTCTGAATCCGCCCCTGCGTCTTGTAGACTCCACAGAATAATTATAGCGGCAACAACAGCTTTTGTCAACACCTACAAAACAAGATGCAAGTATATTCACAACCAACCGGAAAATTAATGTAAAAATATAACTACAGATGTATTCTTATTCATTTATTCATGTTGTGGATATATATATAAAATTTGATGTAGTTTAATAATAATTGGTCCTTTAAATTTGATTAAAAAGTTTAATCTAATAAATAAATTTATTATTTAAATAAGGTTGACAAATATAAAATAAAGTTGAGGAGGGATCCACTTACACCATTTTTTGGTGACACCGGATTACACTCTATATTTTTAAAGTTTTCAAAGTCCAAACAGTCGATCCAAACCGTTCAACATGATGGATATATTAAAATGTGTTTGCAGATAAAAATTTACATTTTTTTGAATTTTTTTTACTATTTATTAAGTATTTTACAAAATCGCTGTTTTCAGACAATTGAATTGTTGTACCCATCTTAATAAATAGTAAACAAATTCAAAAAATGTAAAATTTGATCTGCAAACACATTTTAATATATCCATCATGTTGAACAATTTGGATCGACTGTTTGGACTTTAAAAATATAGCGTGTATTCTGGTGTCACAAAAAAAGAGTGTAAATGAATCCCTCCTCAATAAAGTTATAGGTATGTCGTTAAATATGATGTGAGTAGGTAAACTTTCATCTTTATGATGGCGAAAAAAATCTTGAATTTGTGGGTCCCATAATATCTATTATATATCCGTATTTAGATAAAACAAAAAAACAACATATATTCATTTTTTAAGTACGTAATTTTTTTTTATTGAATTATGAATATATGTACGTGTACTATTTTTTTTTAAAATGAATATACGTTGTTTTAAAAAAAAAACAACATATATTCATTTTTTAAGTACGTAATTTTTTTTTATTGAATTATGAATATATGTACGTGTACTATTTTTTTTTAGCTTGGTAGTGTACTAATTTTAATGACAAATTCTCCATAAAAATTCAATTAATTAGCCGTACAAGGACTAACCATTTAAATTGATTTGTGCAAGTGCGCGTGTGTGTATGGGAGGGAACATCGTGATTATTTGAAGTGCTCAAGAAAATTGTTACCTACATGGCTACATATAGCCGTGATTTTTATTAATACCCTCTCAAAAATAAAAAAATATCAAATCTGTTCTCGATTTTTTTTTTAAAACGCTCTGACCGTCTCTTCACTGGGTGGTCCACTGTTCATACCAAACCGCCCCATGTTTGGACGGTCACCAATGCATATCAAACCGCCCCACTATGGGGCGGTTTAGTTTTTTTTTTTAGAGTCAATATGAATAGCAAGATGCTGAAATCTAACGCTAAAAATTCGAATTTTTTTTGAAATATTTGTTAGATTACTTCTTTTAAGCATATTTATACTAAAATACGCTAAATTACTTGAAATTATGTTCAATTACGTTGACTTACACTAAATTACTTTAAATTACGTTAAACTCTTATTTTGGACAATTTATAAAACCCTAAACCCTAAAAATTACCGTACATTAAATGATTTACAATTTTCACATAACATATTTATAAAAATTAGTGATATTTAAAAAAAACCCTAAATCCTAATTTCTAAACCCTAGTTTCCGACATTTTTATTAATAAATATACCCACGTTAGCTGGGTTTTTTGTTAGATTACTTCTTTTAATGTATAATTAGCTTATTTATACTAAAATAAGCTAAATTACTTGAAATTATGTTAAATTACGCTGAATAACACTAAATTACGTTAAATTAAGCTAAATTACATTAAATTATGCTAAAATACGGTAAATTACATATGAATAGGGACGATATCTTCACTGAAAAGGTGGAAAACGACGACGAAACTTCAAAAGGCCATAAAACGGCGCTTGAGTGTCCGATTTTAGCAAATGACAACTTTTCAGAAAGCTTGCGAAAATACGCATGCATTAATAATGGCCATGCCATTTTTCAAATTTCAGAATTGCCAAAAAACAAATGGAAGAGCCTCAAAACTTGAGTTAAAATTTCCGATTAAGATTTTCATTTCTATTATTTAATCTAAGTAGCTTAGTAAATTAGTTACATAATAAACTTGTAGAATACCAATTTTTACTATTTTCGGAATTTTTTTACTATTTTTTATGATTCATGAAAGAGGGCAAAAAATCGGTCTACTTTAGCGTAATTTTGCGTAGTTTAGCGTAATTTATCGTATTTCAGCATAATTAGCGAAGTTATTGTAATTTAGTGTAATTCAACGTAATTTAACATAATTTCAAGTAATTTAACGTATTTTAGTATAAATATGCTTAAAAGAAGTAATCTAACAAATATTTAAAAAAAATTCGAATTTTTAGCGTTAGAATTCAGCATCTTGCTATTCATATTGTCTCTAAAAAAAAAAAAACCAAACCGCCCCACAGTGGGGCGGTCTGGTATGCATAGGTGACCACCCAAACGTGGGGCGATTTGGTATGAACAGTAGACAACCTAGTGAAGGGGCGGTCAGGGTGTTTTTAAAAAATATATATATATCGAGGACAAATTTGATATTTTTTATTTTTGGGAGGGTATTAATAAAAATCACGGTACATATAGCTGTGCAAATAGGCGCATGATGCATTTCCACAAAATAAAACAAAGAAAGAAAGAAAAGCGGTCGTAATACAGGAATTCGTATCCTTTGGATTAATGGAACGCGGGTTAATAGATCTGGACCGTCCGATTGAGATCCGCATAAATATTGAAGAATCCCGTGCGTTATAGACATGGGCCAGATTGACTCCGATTCTGATCAGACGGCTGAGATGCAATAAACTCGAGATTCTTTTTTGAGTTAATGCAGAAAATACAAACTCGTAATGCAGACAGTATTATAATTTGAAATTTTGCAAGAGTACATGGAAACAATTCCTCAAATTTTCTTAATATATTTATGAGCATGCAGGGAATTACACAAAAATAACATCTGACTGATTATTTTGTTTTGTTTGTCAATTTTATTTTATTTTCTTTATATTATTAGGAAGCAGATATGAGTACCCACACTCCAGTACCTGCATTGTATCCGCACCTTAACTGCTATATTTCTGACGATCTGTGAGAAATTTTGCGAATCTAAAACCATAAACATCTTCTACGTAATTTTCTCTTTCAAATGAAATCCATGATGACGTACTTTCGGGCTCGTCGTCACGCAAGTATTTATACCTATATTTGCAAGTATTTTTTACATATGACACTGGATTACATCTGAAAGTATTAATATCAAGTATTGTAAGTATTTATACCTATAAGGTCAATTATTTTTGTTAGAGAAAAGTTGACGCGGAAACTATTAGAGAATGTTGATGGGGGGATACGAGGTCCCTACTACTTCATTAGAGAAAAGTGACGCGGGAACGATTAGGGAACTGGAAAAGGGGATGATCATATCAAGTTACGCATGCAAGTATTTATATCTTATTTTGCAAGTATTAATGAGTCTGGCTACTATAACATCAGTGTCATTTCAGCCTATATAACACCAACTCCAAAACATATCAAATCGACTTCAAATGGTGAATCCAAACCGTTCAAACCGATCTACTTTATTAGTTGTGCGTTTACATGCAAAATTTATAATTTTTCGAATTTATTTAGTATCAAGTCAAGTGGTCAAATGTGTGAGTTTTTAAGTTAATTTTAATATATTCATTTTTCAACATTTGTTACCGCTTGATTTGATACTAAAATAACTCGAAAATATAAAAAAATTGCATGTAAACGCATCACTCATAAAGTAAATCGGTTTGAACGGTTTGGATTAGTCATTTAAAGTCTATTCAATCAATTTTGGAGTTAGTGTCATATGACACCGATGTCATACTAGCCGGACTCTGTATTAATATTTTATGTTCCAAGTATTTATACCTATGAAGGTTGACGTGGAGACGAGTGTGGAGATTGGGAAATGGGAACCATATCATTAGTGGGACCATAGACAACCTTTCTCTAATTAGTGGGGACCGTAGCCCAACCTTCCTCTATTGTTGTTGCGGGTACAATGCAGGTGCTGGAGTGGAGGATTGAAATAATTATTCATATTTATTATAGTTTAAAAGAAGCCAATTCAAAATTTAAAACGCTAGTCTACTGATGAGCGGAGTTATATACTAATTTAATATAAATGATAAAATAAAAACGAAGTACAGGGAGGCGGTTGGTAACCAGAAACCATGCATGCACTCACCATGCAGTAGTCAGTAAGAGGGTAGGTTGGATTGAGATCCTGTTAAGCTATTTTTCTCTTCTTCTTTTGCATTAATATATCCATGAGGTGAACTTATACTATTTTTTATGACATTTAATTACATTTAATATTTTTAAACTCCAAATAGTCGAATCCAAACCGTTCAACATGATGAATATATTAAAATGTGCTTGTAGATCAAATTTTACATTTTTTTGAATTTTTTTACTATTTATTAAGTGGGTACAAAAATTCAATGGTCTGAAAACAATAATTTTGTAAAATACTTAATAAATAGTAAAAAAATTCAAAAAAAAATGTAAAATTTGATCTGCAAACACATTTTAATATGTTCATCATGTTGAACAGTTTGAATCAACTGTTTGGATTTTGAAAACTTTGAAAATGTAGAATGTAATTCGGTGTCACAAAAGAGTGTAAGTGGAAACTTCACGGAGACTTGCTAATTAAACCTTATGAAGTATCAATTAATTGGAATGATGAAGCAGTGTTAACCAATTAATTAAATACTCAATTCACATGTTATTTTATATGGAGTATTATTGCCATTAATATATGAGGAGGGTTCAAATGTCTCCATTTTTTGTGCCTCCACCATGCCTCCATTTTTAAAAACTTTAATAACTCAAAATTTAAAACTTAAAAGTCAAAATAAAACCGTTGGATATGATCTACATCATTCTATCTATGTGCTCATAAAAAATTATCACATTTCGATTTTGTTTTTATGTGAATCAATAAGTTTAGAAATCAACGTCTAGAAATTATCCCCATTAGTACGTTTTTTACGAGCTCTTGATGACAACCAAAACAAAATTGAAATGTCATAATTTTTTACACGTGTATAGATAAAATGATGTAGATCATATCCAACGGTTTTATTTTGACTTTTAAGTTTTAAATATTGAGTTATTAAAGTTTTTTAAAATGGAGGCATTTGAACCCTCCTCTTAATATATATATAGTTGGGATACGGTGTTTCGTGAAGGAAAGCGAGTGTTTTACTTCACACTTGTATTTTGCGATTTCAAAGTTTAAAATATCGATCCGAACCATTCAAATTGATCTCCATATTAAATTGTGCTTGGAGACCAAGTTTTACATTTTTTGGAAAAATTTTACTATTTTTTTAGAATTTTTGAAAATTGTTGTTTTTGATGGTCCAGGATTTTTTGAAAAACAACGATTTTCAAAAGTTCTAAAAAAATAGTAAACAATTTCCAAAAACTGTAAAATTTGGTCTCCAAACACAATTTAATATGGAGATCAACTTGAATAGTTCGGATCGACGTTTTGAAGTTTCAAATTGAAGATATAGACGTGAAGTAAAATACTCGTTTTACTTCGCAAAGTACCGTAGCCCAACTCTATATATATATAGTACGGCTAACACGCTTCCTCTAATATATCAACAATATGCTTCCGGCCTCCAAAATCTATCGAGTGGGCTTCAAATGACAAATCCAAACCGTTCAAACCAATCTCCTTACCGAGAGCTTCGCTTTCATATAAAAAAATTTAATTTTTGAATTTATTTACTATCAAGTCAAGTGGTCAAAGAAATGAGCAAAATAGTGCATTAAAATGCGCACAAAATCCTTCATATTTTGACCGCTTGACTTGATGGTAAATAAATTCAAAAATTAAAATTTTTTATATGGATACGAAGATCTCATTAAGAACATTGGTTTGAACGGTTTGAATTTGTCGTTTGAAACCCATTCGATAGATTTTGAAGACCGGAAGCATATTGTTGATATACTAGAGGAAGCGCGTTAGCCGTACTATATATATATATATATATATATATATATATATATATATATATATATATATTAAGATCATTTATTCGTTTCACATGCATATTAAAATACACATGAAGTCGATTATGTAATCTTTTATAGACAAGTTTATTATTGTTTTATGTTGACAAAAATATCTTTAAAATATAGTAAATATGTAATATATTGTTTGTTATAAGATGTGTTTTTCTCCTTCTTATTATTATTTTTCCATCTTTTAGTTTAAAAATGAAGAGATGAAAGAGACACTAGCGCAATCACACAATGACACAAACAAATATAGCATAAAAGATTCTTTGGTGTCAACTTCGTGGATGCAAAATCTTAAAACAAGTTACATGTTTGGTGGTCTCATGATGTAATGAAGGGCTATATTATCTATAGAAGCTTCTATTGTGGTCCTTTTCATAGCCCCATTTATTATTAAATTTTTTAGGGGTAAAGTGTTATCTTCTAGTTCTACCTTCCATGTGATTCACTGACGTCATGACTTGGACAGTAAGAATACAAATGAAAGCTCCTTGAATGTTGCATGTGCACCCTCCAAACAAACTATTTTCTCAGAAAGCTCATCTTTTGATAGATAATTTTTTCTCTGTACAGTGATCATTCACGTGCTGTAATTAACGAAGAAAAAAAATATAATGTAACGTGACTAACACGCTGACTCAAATCTGATATAGATTTATATTCCAACATTTTTATTAATATCCAAAGTTAATTACAAATTAATAAATATATCCAGAATCCCTGGGTTTTTGGAAAAATACCCAAACTGGCCAGATTTTGGCCGGTTTTCTCCTTTAATTTTTTTAGAGACACTATGAAGAGCAAGATAATGAAATCTAACACTGAAAATTTAATTTTTTTGTTTAAATTATTTGTTAGATTACTTATTTTGATTTATAATTAGCATATTTATACTAAAATACACTATATTACTTGAAATTATGTTGAATTACACTATATTACATTAAATTACGCTAAATTATGTTAAATTACGCTATAATACGGTAAATTCCGATAAATTACTGTGTGTCTTCATAGTGATGTATAATTAGAAACTATTTTTTGTTTCTCTTTTATCTTCATAGTGATTTATAATTAGAAACTATTTTTTTTAAGAGACACTATGAAGAGCAAGATAATGAAATCTAACAGAAAATTCGAATTTTTTGTTTAAATTATTTGTTAGATTACTTCTTTTGATATATAATTAGCATATTTATACTAAAATACGCTAAATTACTTGAAATTATGTTGACTTACACTATATTACATTAAATTATGCTAAATTATGTTAAATTACGCTAAAATACGGTAAATTACATATGAATATGGATGATATCTTTACTGAGAAGGCGAAAAACGACGACGAAACTTCAAACGGCCATAAAATGGCGCTCGAGTGTCCGATTTCAGCAAATGACCACTTTTTGAAAAGTTTGCAAAAATACGCATGCGTCAGTGCCTACGATGCTAGATGTCAAAATTCAGAATTGTCAAAATTCAGAATTGCCAAAAAACAAAGGGAAGAGCCTAAAACTTGAGTTGAAGTTTCCGATTAAGATTTTCATTTCTATTATTCAATCTAAGTAGCTCAGTAAATTAGTTATATAATGAACTTGTAGAATACCAATTTTTACTAATTTTGGAATTTTTTTACTATTTTTTATGATTTATGAAAGATGACACAAAATCGGCCTAATTTTGCGTAATTTTGCGTAATTTTGCGTAGTTTAGAGTAATTTACCGTATTTTATTATCATTAGTGAAATTAGTGTAATTTAGCGTAATTTAATGTAATATAGTGTAATTCAACAAAATTTCAAGTAATATATTGTATTTTAGTATAAATATGTTAATTATAAATCAAAAGAAGTAATCTAACAAATAATTTAAACAAAAAATTCAAATTTTCATTGTTAGATTTCATTATCTTGCTCTTCATAGTGTCTCTAAAAAAAAAAAAAGGAAGAAATCGGCCAGATTGTGGCTGGTTTCTGGAGAGGAGGAAACCAACCAGAATCTGACCGGTTTGGGCATTTTTCGAAAAACCCAGAAATTCTAGGTATATTTATTAATTTGTAATTCACTTTATGATATTAATAAAAATGTCGGTTTATATTCCCAATGCAGGTAGAGTTCCGAACAAATCAAATTCTGAGCAAGTTTATTTTAGCTCAAAATTAATTTGATTATAAGTCGAGTTAAAATTGAGCTGAAAATCAATCGAACTATTGACCTCAAACTAATTCAAACTCAAATTGAGTTCAAGCTCTACTATTAGAACTTTTTATTTAATATCATATTATCTTAAGTCATTTAAGCGTAATATAATTAATCTTTTTTTTTTTACGTTATGTTTGTTTAATTACTAATATTGTGTCAAGTTTGTAATAAAAATTGAAGAATTTTTATATTTATACCAAAACAAATATATATATATATATATATATATATATATATATATATATATATATGTATATGTATATATAGGACAGTGCTACAGTGCTACGCATAGCATAGAGCCCTCCGTGCTACGGCTCACTTTTTGAGTTTTCAAAATCCTAACGGTCAATTCGAACTGTTCAACATGATCTCCATATGAATATGTACTTGCAAACCAAATTTTACATTTTTTAGAATTTTTTTACTATTTATTAAGCCACTTTGAAAAAACACTAATTTGTACACAACAGTAAAATCTGCTGGACCATTGGATCAGCGATTTTCAAAGTGGCTTAATAAATAGTAAAAAAATTCTAAAAAATGTAAAATTTGGTTTGCAAGTACATATTCATATGGAGATCATGTTGAACGGTTCGGATCGACCGTTAGGATTTTGAAAACTCAAAAAGTGAGCCGTAGAACGGAGAGGCCCTTATATACGCGTAGCATATTAGCCAGATTCATATATATATATATATATATATATATATATATATATATATATATATATATATATATATAGTAATGCTACGGTGCTTTGCAAATTAAACAACTCCTTTTACTTCGGATTTGTAGCCATTGGATCTGTTTTAATAGTCGTGCAGATCTTCATATCTCATTTGATTTTTTCGGAACTGGACAGCTCCAGTTCGGAGCAAAATCAAACAGAACAGCCCCTTTCCGAGCCCTCTCTTCTCTTCTCCTCTCCGCTCCTCTCCTCTCCCAGCTAAATTATACATCTAATGGATACACTTTATGGTTGTATATGGGCAACTTTATCAAAGGTTCACACTTTACAGAGATGTTAAAAATACACGAAGAAATAACCAAAATTAATCAAAGGAGGAGTAAGTTCCAGTAACAACACAAACGGGTCGGGTGATTTCACAGTCGGGTCCGGTGGAGAGGCGCAGGTGGGAGTAGCGGCGGGAAGGAGAGATAAAAAGGAGGAGGAGGTAAGAGTACAGGATAGACGCCGTCCACAGAAACGCCATGCGCCAGAACTGCGCGGAGAGGAGAGGAGAAGAGATCGGACTGGGTTTCGAAATCTGATTTTGCTCCGAACTGGAGCTGTCCAGTTCCGAAAAAATCAAATGAGATATGATGATCTGCACGACTATTGAAACAGATCCAATGGCCACAAATCCGAAGTAAAATGGGCTGTTTAATTTGCAAAGCACCGTAGCCTTACTCTCTCTCTCTCTCTCTCTCTATATATATATATAGAGATAGGCTATGGTGAGTTGCGAAGTAAAACGTCGTTTTACTTCACGCCATATTTTCATTTTGGAAATTCAAACACCCGATCTGAACCGTTCAACTTTTTCTAAATATTGAAATGTGCTTGGAGACTAAATTTTACATTTTTTGGAATTTTTTTACTATTTATTAAGCCATTTTGAAATCGCTGATCCACTGTGAACAGTAAAAAACAGTAAAATTTTCTGGACCACCGGATCAGGGATTTTCAAAGTGGCTTAATAAATAGTAAAAAAATTCCAAAAAATGTAAAATTTAGTCTCCAAGCACATTTCAATATTTAGAACATGTTGAGCTGTTCGGATCGGGTGTTTGGATATTCAAAATGAAAATATGAGCGTGAAGTAAAAATGACATCTTACTTCACAACTCACCATAGCCCAGCTCTATATATATATATATATATATATATATATATATATATATATATATATGGCTAATATGCTACGCGTAGCATAGAGGGCCTCCGTGCTACGGCTCAATTTTTGAGTTTTTAAAATCCTAACGGTCGATCCGAACCGTTCAACATGATCTCCATATGAATATGTACTTGCAAACCAAATTTTACATTTTTTAGAATTTTTATATATATATTTCATATTTATTTGGACTATGCCCAAGTAAAGTCAACCCAATTTTCTGTTTGAGTATTGCTAGCGTGCTATTGATACTATAAGATGTTTCGTGTTATTATATCGAAAACATGTTATATAAACGACAAATCAAATACTGTTGAAGCTGATCTATTTCACAAGTTATGCATTTACATACAAATTTTATAAATTTTTGAATTCATTTAGTATAAAGTCAAGCCATAAAAAAAATGAAAATTTCTAAGTTAATTTAAATGCATTCATTTTTCATCAATTTTTAATAGTATGACCTTATAGTAAATAAATTCGAAATTTTATGAATTTTGTATGTAAACACATTTCTCATAAAGTAGATTGATTTTAACGGTTTAGATTTATCATTTGAAGTTTATATATTCAAAACAATAGTATGACATGTCGATGTATTATTGATAGAACAAATTCCTTTTATTTAGGAAAGGCTCATCATGATTCTCCGTTTAATTTTAAATTTCCGTTGAATAAACAGCCTTAGGCGTGATTCTCGTTCATATTCGTTCAATTTTTTAAATAAACTATGAAAAGTCAAGCCCTCAAAATTTATTAAAGAAAAAGTCTTATAAGATCCCTGCGCTGTAATCCTTAAAAGATAACAAATAATAAAATTGAAAACAAAATAAAACAAATAAAATATGTACATGCATGGATTATGAAAGAAATTTTAAAAAAGAGAGCTGAAGCGCCCCTGTGACAATTAAAACTGGAAATGACTTTTCTTCATTCAATAAAAGCATTATTTTATTTCAACACTTAGACATCTACAATGGTGATTTCTTTTAAATTGCTAATCTGATGTGTTAATTGCTAATATAATTACTGGAATGTACCACAGTTTTTAAATTAACAAGTTTACTTTAAAAACAATTCTAATTAAATAAGCAACTCTGATTAAATTTCTGGGATGGAGTGACTTAGAAATTATGAATCCCTTTAATTGTTAAACTCTGGCTCAAATTAATTGCTAAGCGTTTGCTAGAATAGAGATGCTCTTGCAACTAAAATTTGGGGTCCATGTCTGAACAAGCAAGTTGCATTGACGCCAGCTATAGGCTCAGAAGGAATCCTTATATTTTGGAGTTTGAATCTGATCCGTTTATTATATATTAGATTTTAACGGACCTCTGCATTATAGATTTGGGTCGGATTGATCTGGATTTTAATCGGACAGTCTGAATTCAAACTCAAACAGTGAGGCAATGCAGAGGATTCGGACTCATACACTTGCTACTCATTTCCTATTTGAGAAAGATATAACCTTTTACTTGATGCTAGCATGTAATTTTACTATAATTGCAGATTCTCTTGACAGATACAATTGGCCAGAATATCTTTTATTAGCGAGGATAAAATTGATTAATAGTATCGTACCTTTGCAGACAGGCCTGCTAATGAGCGGGCTTCGGTTCATACTTAACCCGGATCAGAAGTTATATGATAATTGTCCAGTTCATAACTAGCTAGAACTTGTGGAGCTTATGTCCATGCTCAGTTCGTTCAATTGTGTTCATTACAAAACCCAGTTCGTTACTGACCCTGTTCGGACAAAATTGTATGGACAACCAACGACCTTTCTTTGGATAACTAGCGGGCTTTATATGGACAATTAATCTAGACAGGAAAGACAATATGAAGATGATTGACTGTGATAACCAATGGTCTTTGTCTTTGCCTGACAAAACTTTATTTATATAACTAGTTTTTTTTCCTGAAAATATAATATAATGGCATACGATTTATAAATAAAGTTTCTACGAAGGCGAAGAAGCGGCCGGACAGAGGTGCGGTGGTGCGGCGGAGGAGAGGCGACGCCGGCGCGTGAGAGAAAGAGGGGCGGACTGAGAGTGGTGGCGATCGAATTGAGTGTTCAAACGGGAAGGTGAGAGAGGGTTCAGAGGGGAAGAGATCGATCGGTCTGTTCAAGCAGGAAGCAATCGATTAGATCGATTGGACAAATCCGAGCTGTTCAACGGTCCGTCCAGGGCTCATCCAAACTCGGCTTGTTTTCATAAATTTAAACTGATCTAAACCGACTTTCGGGCCGTTTTCATATATAAATTCGTCCATTATTTGTTCAGTTTCTGTCCGACCCGTTTGTCCATGGACAAAGCTGCTCAATTAGAAGCCCTATTTGCAGATACTCCCGTTAGCAATAATGAATAATGATTTTGAGAATCAACATTTAGTTTAGAGACAAAGACAATACTTTTTATACGAGAGATTGCAGGTTGGAAACTCAGAAACTCAAATAGAGAAATTCTCTGTGAATATTAAATAGTTGAGTTATTTGATCTCAAATCTTTACTTAAAAAAATAACAATTTTTATGATCATTCTCTCGACAATAGTTATTTATCCTCGTTGATAAAAGAGATTTTCAAATTAATTTCCTATTCAAATGTCCTATCTCAGAACATATCACAGCATGAGGCATCCATCACTTGATCTGACCACTCACTGGTTAATTAACTTCTGAGGAAACTCCGCTCTACCTCGGTATCTCTGCAGGGTGATTCAAAAGAGTCCGAATCTGCTGCAATTTTGAGATGAATTGCAGGGGTCTAAAATTTTGAGATCAACGGTTAAACTTTTTCATGCGTGGATCTCGGAAACATTCTTGAAAAAGTAAATTTTCATGCACGCATCTCGAGAAAGACCAACAATTGAGATGGGATCGTAGGGTCCTGTGATTCCTCGAGAATCACAGCAGATTTATTTTCGATTCAAAAGGTGAACAGAAGGGGTGATTTTGAGAGTCGACTTCAGTCCGGCTGTTCCGCTCAGCCCCTCCCCCTCCACCCCTACTCGTTTTCTCGGTCCACCTCGAGTCGTTATATTCGAGCGGATGACTCCGTCCAACGGATTTGTTCGCTGCTCGTCGCTTCGCCTGTCCGCCTCGATTCTCCGGGTTCGACTGAGGGTGTTGTGAATTCGTTCTACCCCGTAGTATCTACTATATCTATATATGAATAAGGTACGTGTTTTTCTGGTTGTTGCCGATGATGATAATGCAAAGAGTTGTCTTCTTTCTCCTCTCTTTCTTCTTCTTTCCTTTATTGCGGGACTTCTAAGTGGTGATTGTCCTAGACCGGTTTGATTCAATGTCTCTCGGCTGTGCATTCCTTTGGACGGCGTTGATTTTGGAAAGAAGAAGACGTTTCGTCCTCAAGGAAGGGTTCGATAATGCAACTCGAAAAATTACTGCTGTGTCTACATTCCTAGAGAAGAAGTTCGAAAGGCCCACCTACTTACTAATCGGGAGCGAATAGATCTGTTTGCATTCTCTAGCTTCGTGCATATGGTATTTTCTGACATAGCAAATAAGATGATTTTCCAAGTAGCTCAATGTTTAGGTTTCAATACTTCGATTTAAACAAAGGAAACCAATATAATAGCTATCTTGTAAATCTTTAGATCAATACAATCGCCTAAAGTTTTTCAACCAAAAAAAATTCTAACCATCAATTTTTTTCAGAAATGAGAATTATTTCTTAAAATTGCCGGGATTTGAAGACTTTGTCAAGAGTATTTGGAGACCACCTTGCTACCAATATAGAACTTTGGGGAACCAACACAAGGAGAGAGGTAGAGAGGTAAAGCTATGTTAAAAAAAGGAATTAGTGATATTACGACTCTTGAGGAAGTATAAGAACTTATACTTGCACATAAAGTACATAATTCATAAATTATAAAAATTATAATAATTGATCTCATTATTTAAAAAAATTATAATTTATTAATTTATTAAAATGATATAAAATGATATGTAAATTTATTTAATCATAAAATACTAATTAGTAAACTATATAAAATGTTTGATATATCGATTATGTCACAATTATAAAAATTATATAGTTATACGTATGAATAAGAAATTATCATATATAATTTTATATTTATCAATTATTCTATAGGTAACGGATATGAAACTCTTGTCTATCTCGTTATCCGATAAATTTACGGAATTTAGTACCTTTACTCATGCATTAATTAAGTTAAAAACAAATATTATCCATATACTCCATATTGAACGGAAGAGTATCCTCTCCCATGTGTAAAAGATTCATTTCACTTTACGGTTTGAGATTTACTCTAGCCGTTTTGAGATTCGGACTAGCACAGAGGCAGTATTATTTGAGCTTTGAGATTCGTGCAAAGTTAAAAGAACGGTCCGGATCCACTCATTCTAAAAAAGATACCGGGAAGGATGTGAATTCATATTGAACATGATGTGAATTCATATTAAGATGGTTTGAAAATTGCTGTTTTTATTAAAATTCTGCACCATTGGAAAACAGCGATTTTCAAACCATCTTAATAAATAGTTAAAAAATTCCAAAAAATGTAAAATTTGGTCTCCAAGTACATTTTAATATAGATTGAACATCTAACGGTTTGGAAATGTCGTTTGAAGTCAATTTGATAGGTTTTAGAGTCGCGCTCACGGAAGGGTTTGGTGAGCTTAGGAGCACCCTAGTTCTACTCGTGTTTATATATCACAACAATTACAAGTATATAACAAATTATAGAAATTTAATCTTATGTCGCTAGTCAAGAGAAAAGGGCATATAGTTAAATTTGGTTCATTTATTTTATTAGTTCTCGATGCATATCAAACTAGAGGAGGGTTCAAATGCCTCCATTTTTCATGCCTCCATCATGCCTCCATTTTTAAAAACTTTAATAACTCAAAATTTAAAACTTAAAAGTCAAAAATAATTTTGATCATATCCAACGGTTTTATTTTGATTTTTTAAGTTTTAAATTTTGAGTTATTAAAGTTTTTAAAAATGGAGGCATGGTGGAGGCATGAAAAATGGAGGCATTTGAACCCCCTCATCAAACTAAATTTGAAATATTGTAAAATTGTGTGTGTGCGTAGTGTAAGAGAATAATAATATAATGTACTTTGCAATACACATTGGTCCATATATGAATTTATATTTTCAGTTTTAAAGTTCAAACAGTCGAACCGTCTAATATGATCTTTATATAAAAAATGTACTCAGAGATTAAATTTTAGATTTTTTTAGATTTTTTTTTTACTATCTTTAGATAAGTAGAAAATCACCTGATCTAAAAATTCTAAACCATCTGTAAGTACATTTTCATATAAAAATTATGTTAAGCGGTTCGGATCGACTGCCTAGACTTTGAAAACAGAGATATTAATTAATAGTACGGATCCATCAATCTGCGGATTGCAAAGTACCATTGACTCACTCATAATTTATTATAATTATATTTAGATTTTTTTTTATTTAAAAGTTTAAAATAGTTATTTAAGATTTAGTTTTGACGCTTATTAGAGTGAGTCTGGAGTCATTAACTGGAGATGAAAAATAAATATAATTAAAAGTTACCAAATTCATAATGTTTATCTAATTAGAATAGTGAAATATAATTTTTTCATAATATATATTAAATTATATGATATATTGACTATTCAGATACAAATTAATAATTAAAATTTAAAACCATATCTATATCGGCAGGGATATTCGAATATCAGATACCCATATTTAACTTTCAAATACAAATCGAATACGGATCAAATATTATCTGTTCCGTTTTTACCCCTAAGAATAATGCATGAATAATGCATGCCAAACTTGTCCTAAAACTATTTGCTATAAAAAAATTTGTTAGACTTAAATTCTTGTATGTTGCTGTCTGCTCTGCTTATCTTTTTTGATTGGTTTATTTTGAAACATTAAAAAATAAAGGTCTCTTTCTTTTTTTTTTCCCTCCCTTCTAGATGTCCATTCCTTCTCTCTTATAGGCCATTAAATACCTCAGAGGTTTGAAAAGAAATTGGGGAAAAGGTCGAAAATGAAAAAAAAAAATTTGGAAGCAAATTTGTCATCCAGTATGTTAGCATTTCAAATATCAAAACATCGATATATTTTCACGACGGGTCATTATTTTCTTAAAGATTTATCTTCAATTCTGCTTTTCTGGCTTTTTTTGCTTTGATACAGTTCTCTCGATTTTGAGGAGAAGTGACAGAGAGAAGAGAGATTGCAAGAGAGCAACAGAGAGTACAATGGGATCTGTTCATTCACGTGGGGTTGCAATAGAGGAATCAGATCAAGAAAGAGATAACAGCAACAATGGGAAGAGGCAAGACCAGAAAAGAGTAACAGCAACCATTGAGAAAGAATCAAGCAAAGAGAAATCATTCGAAAAAGGCAATAAATCATGGTATTTGGATAAAAAAGAGGTAGAATCATCATCCTTGAAGAGAAACAAATTGAAAGATGTTAAACAAGCCAATATCTCAAAGGACATCAACTCAAAGGCAAGTCTTTTTTTTGTTTCTTTTATAATTTTTGGATTGATGCAATCAAACAATAATGTGGTATATATAGTTATATACCATGCACTAGTGTTAGACCTCACTGGTCTAGCACCGTTATGTTGCGCTTACCAGAAAATACAAAAATAGTACTTGTACAGAATATATATTGTTGAAAAAATCATCTTAACATGATCCAATTTGGAGTGTAAACAATGAGAAGAACATTCTTGAATTAGTTCCAATAAAATCATAAACATCAAATTTTAGTAGGAAGATGATTTCCAAATTTAATTTTATCTGAAGAAATGAATAGATTTTGACATGCCTAAAAGGGGCCTTTAAGTCTTGTTGATTTCATCAAACTAAGAAATAAAGCAGAAACAAAGAACAGTCCAATAAAGTAATATTGATTTGGTTTAATTTGTGGTTCAGTTATATTATTATGAAACTCACATCAACAATTTAACATGTTTGCCCTTTACTTAGGCTGATGGAGCTTCATTTCTTGGGAACGTGAGAAATACCGTGTTCTTTGGCCCGGGTAGCAGTAGTTCTGCACCAAAACCGGTATCAAGAGATGACAAGATCTCGATATTGTGCTTTGAGGTAGCTAACACCGTTTTCAAAGGATCCAAATTGATGGAGTCTCTCTCAGATGGAAATGTGAAGCATTGCAAAGAGGTAGTGCTCCAATCAGAAGGCATACAAAGATTGGTTTCTAGCGATATGCAGGAGCTGCTAAACCTGGCTGCTGCTGATAAGAGGTTCTTAAATAGATTTTAGATCTTCATAAACATGATTATTTTTATTTCATAGTTATTAAGAGGGTCGAATTAAGGATACTTTTTTTAACAAACGGCACTTTCAACTTAAAACTGACGCATAAAAACTGAGAATTTGTGGCTCTGATTATTGTAGGTGTGTGCAGATAAAACTTAATATATCTTCCAAAATTTTCTTAGAGAGATTTGAAAAGTTCCTTACCTTTTCAATAAATGTAAAAGAGCCTCTAAGTTGGAGATTAGAAAAAAAAAAGGTTTCTATTAGTTGCTTTTGGCACCATCAAACTACCATGCATACAATGATGACAGGAACAAATTTTGGATTGCTCTTTCTTCAAGAGTTTTGAAATATTTTAAATCTAAACAAATGTTAATTTAAATCTAGATTCATTATTGTTAAAAAAGATAATTATTATTTTAATAATGTTTAATTCATTATTGTTTTTACTTAATTAGTAATGCATGGTTGGCCATGCTAGAGAATTAAAATAAAGGACCAACCAATAAAAATTAGCCATTTAACCGGATTTAAAATTGGTGCTTGTAAGCCTAGCAACAGAGATTTAGGTTGAATTCTTCTGGCCATTTCTTTAGATTTCTCCAACGATACAGGTTTTTTTTTTTTTTTTTTTTTTGCAATTATTGACCATATAGGGGCCTTTTTGCAATCTGTGAAATAGGTCTTTTTGAAAATTCATTTATTTGCTACTCTCCATAAAATGATGTCATTATGAAAATGATTTGTGAGGAGAACTATAAGATGAGATAAATAATTTAAAGCACAACAAGTCAACCTTCTGACTTTTTATATGTGCATTCTTCCTTTGATATCCTTTATTATAATATCTACCATTCTATGTTTCTTTACCTTTTGTCAATTATATATATTTATTTTACATTTCATGAACAAATTTCCCCAGCGGAGTCGCCAACCAAAAAGAATAATGAGCCAAAAAAGTTATATTATTGACTAATGACTTGGGCTTATATAGCCTTACAACGCAATCTTACAATTAATACTCTAGATTCACTCTAGATTCACCCTAGATTCACCCTAGATTATCTCATAATGACACGAGCCTAACCCTAATTAGGCCCATAAACAACAATAAATCTCAACACTCCCCCTCAAGATGAGCGAAAGATATCCACTAAGCCCATCTTGTCACATCCTCTCGCTAAGTCCAACGAATTGAGTCCTTTCGTCAGACAATCTGCTGCTTGGTCTTTGGTTGCAACATGACCTAACTCCAGGAGTCCACTGGTCAACTTCTCCTTAATGAAGAACCTATCGATCTCGATATGCTTGGTTCTATCATACTGCACTGGGTTGTTGGCGATACTGATGGCTGACCTGTTATCGCACCACAACTTCATTTGGGCCCCTTGGTCCATCTTGAGCTCTACCAGCAAGGCTCTCAACCACAACATCTCTGCCACCCCTAAGGCCATGGCCCTGTACTCTGCCTCGGCTGTGGATCGCGCAACCACTGTCTGCTTCTTGCTCTTCCAGGAAACCAGATTGCCCCCTACAAACATGCAATATCCAGACGTGGACTTCCTGTCATCAGCACAACTAGCCCAGTCTGAATCACAATAGCCCTCAATGTTCAAATGCCCATTCTTCCTGAAAATCAACCCTTTCCCTGGTGCACTCTTCAGGTACCTCAGAATCTGGTACACAGCATCCATGTGACCCTCTCTAGGGTCATGCATATAACGGCTCACCACACTCACAGCAAAGGATATGTCGGGACGAGTGTGGCTCAGATAGATCAAGCGGCCCACCAATCTCTGGTACCTCTCTTTATCAACTGGCTCTCCTGCCTCAGCACCCAGCTTGGACTTCTGGTTAATGGGAGTAGTCGTAGGCTTGCACCCCAGCATACCTGTCTCTGTAAGCAAATCTAGCATATACTTCCTTTGAGATAACACAATCCCCTCTGCACCACGAGCTACCTCAATCCCAAGGAAGTATCTCAGCTGCCCCAAGTCCTTTACCTCAAACTCCTTGCCCAATCTGGCCTTTAGCTGAGCAATCTCACTCTCATCATCACCAGCAATAATCATGTCGTCCACATACACTGCAAGCATCGTAATGTGAACTCCATGTCGCCTAAAGAACACTGTATGGTCTGCATTGGTCTGCCGATACCCCATGCCTACCATAGCCCTCCTAAACCTGTCAAACCAGGCTCGAGGAGACTGCTTCAACCCATAAAGAGATTTCTGGAGCCTGCACACCTTACCAACTGTTTGTTTCGTGCCAAATCCCGGTGGGACCTCCATGTACACCTCTTCCACCAAATCACCATGAAGGAAGGCATTCTTCACATCAAGCTAATGCAACTTCCACCCTTCATTCGCTGCCAAGGAGATAAGTGTCCGCACTGTGCTCATCTTCGCCACAGGTGCAAAGGTCTCATCATAGTCAATGCCATAAGTCTGACTGTACCCCTTTGCTACCAATCGGGCCTTGTAGCGCTCAACCAGACCTTCCGGGCCTTGCTTCACAGTGAATACCCACTTGCACCCAACCGCCTTCTTGCCTGGTGGTAGTGACACAAGTTTTCAGGTTTTGTTCTTAGCAAGAGCCTCAAGTTCCTCTAACATGGCAGCTTTCCACTTTGGATCATCCTTAGCAACCTGCCAACACTTAGGAATAGAGACAATGTCCAAAGATGCAATGAATGCTCCATGTGCAGGTGATATGTGAGAGTAAGAGACAAACTGGGCAATGTCATGTGGAAAACCGTATCGGTCAGGTGGAACCCCCGCATTGGTGCGAGAAGTTCTCCTTACCGATAGGGGAGTGGGAGGAGTAGAAAGAGGAATCATATCACCTGTGTACTCTGGATCTGAGGTGGATGGTGTAGGTGTCTCAGGAGTCAGGGTAGGCAGGGACAAGGAACTTGGCACAAGTGGCGCTGTAGGCACTACCCCCTCATTCTGCTTTCATCTCCTCGTATACACTCTCAGCTCCCCTTGAGCTTGAGTTCCACCATTTCTGGGATCATTCCCTTCCTGTTTCGGCACCACGGCCGACTCCTCATCAATCGGACAAGAGACATCCCCCACACTTACCATCCTCCTCTCACTACCACTGCTAGTCTCCCCCTCTCGCCTCATACCTCCTGTATCGAGCGAGTCCCCAAAGGGTGAAGTGACCTGGGAAGAGTAGTACGGCTCAAGCTCTCGAAATGTGACATCCATACTAACGAACAACCTCCTCTCCACAGGACTCTAGCAAACATACCCCTTTTGGGTAGCCGAATACCCAACAAACACACACTTCACAGCCCTTGGATCTAGTTTGCCCACATTTGGTCTGTTGTCCTGCACGAAGCACACACAGCCAAATGTTTTGAGAGGGAGAATATCTCCATTCTTACTTCTCAGCATCTCAATCGGAGACTTCCATTCCAATACCCGCGAGGGCATTCTATTGATCAAGTAAGCCGCTGTCAGAACTGCTTACCCCCACAAGTATTTGGGAACCTTCATCGACATCATCATACTCCGGGTCACCTCAAGGAGGTGCCTGTTCTTCCTTTCGGCCACCCCATTCTGCTCTGGTGTGTATGGACAAGTGGTTTGATGCTGTATTCCCTGAGATGATAAATACTCTCCAAACGCCCTGTTGATGTACTCTGTCCCATTGTCAGACCTCAATACCTTCACAACTGCACCGTATTGAGTCTGGACTCTTTTGTGAAAATCTTTGAAGCAAGCAAACACATCACTCTTGTTTTTTATCAAATAAAGCCAAGTCACACGAGAAAAACAATCAATGAAAGAAACAAAATATCTAACTCCATTCAAGGTAGTTGTGGGACAAGGCCCCCATACATCAGAATGTACCAACTCAAAAGGAAAAGAACTCCTACTACCAGAGCTAGAATAAGAGCTTCTGGTGTGTTTTCCTAACTCACATGCATCACATACCAACTTTTCTTTATTAGCCTTTTCAAACAAAGGCGGATACAACCTACTCAAAACAGAAAATGACGGGTGACCCAACCGCCTATGGTGAAGCAGCAGTAGATCCTCCACACTCCTCCCGACTCCTCCAGCACCCTCTACAATGGACGAAAGAGCCGAGTCCAAACTCTCCCTATCCAAGTACCATAGACCGCTATGCCATGTGCCAGTCCCAAGCATCCTGCCCGTCCCCTTCTCCTGGAAGACCACCTTAGGAATATCAAAAGAGACGACACATTTTAGTTGGAGAATAATAGCACTTATAGATAAGAGATTCACTGGAAAAGAAGGAGCATGCAAAATATTGGACAAAGTCAGAGAGTTGGTACATCGCACAGTACCCTTACCCACCACGGGCTGGGCCGTACCATCTGCTGTCTGAATACTCTCAGGGACTGCCAGGTGAATATAGGAAGAAAACTCCCCAGCAGCACCCGTCACATGTCTAGAAGCACCTGAATCAACGATTCATGGTAATCTAGTGGTGGATATAGAGGCAAGGGCGTGTGAGTCACAAGTACCTGAGGCATAATGAGCATAAGAAGCAATGTTACCCCTGGATAAGGACGAGGTGGATGCATCATCGGCCACATTCTTTCCATCTGCCGCTCTTTGCTTCCTCTTCAGTGCCTCCAAAAACTCATGATCCTCATCAGTGAAGACCACACCTGCCTCCTCATCTTCTCCTGCTACCATCAGGTTTGCCCGATAGCCTCCTCTTCCACCTCCTCTGCGACTCCGACCACGACCGCGATCTCCAGACTGGCCGCGTCTCACCTTTGGTGGCTTAGTGCAAGCTGACTTCAGGTGGCCTACCTCTCCACAATTGTAGCACTCCCGGGTCTCACCTCTAGACCTGGTGTTTCCCGAGTTGGAGACAGCTAGGGCCGACTTCACCCCTGGAAGTCCCCCTGCCCCAGCCTGTAGCGCGATTCGGGTCTCCTCCTGTATCATGGCCGAGACTGCCTCATCAAGTGAAGGGATCTTCGGCTGTGCTAGTAACATCGCACTCCTCTGCTCGAAGGCTGGGGCCAAACCCCTAAGAAACCCCATAGTCTTGTCCCGCATCTCAGCGTCGGTCCTCCTGCAAGCAGGGTCAGGGCAACACAATGTCCTATCGCAATGGTCATGCTCCAGCCACAAGCGCTCCAGCTCTATAACATACTCCTGTACAGACCTCTCCCCCTGTACACAAGCAATGATATCTCCTTTGATCTGGTAGACTCTTAGATTGTTCCCCACTCCATCATACGTCTTCCTCAGTTTTTCCTAGACAAGGCTCACATTCTCAATGCCATCCACATTGGCTGCAATCAGTGGTGTCATCGAGCTCAGGAGCCAGATGTATACCAGCATATGAGTGGACCTCCACTCATCCCATGCCGGAGTCTCCTCAGCCGGCTCAGTAATCGCTCCAGTCAAGTACCCCTCCAGTTTCCTCCCTACTAGAGTGTACCTTACCCGACGCGACCAGCTCAAATACGACGCTGGACCATCGAGTTTCACATCAATCGGTGGTAGCTCCACCCTCAGTGCTGGTCTTGGCGCACTCTCACTAGCAGCCACCTTGAATGCCCTCATCAGCATAGTGATCTCATCCCCACTCAGCTTCCCCAAAGCTTCTTTCATGGGATTCTTGGCCTCCTTGCCTGAATCCATTGATCAGACTCAATCTACCCACACAGTAATAAAAAAAACTCTTTCTTCTTCCTCAAGACCCGATCTTGTACCCTCAAGATCTAGATCCTCATCACCTCTAACCTCTTTCCCTTTCTTTTAGCCCGATCTTGATCTTAACTCATCAAGATTCGAGCTCAAACAACCCGATCAACCAATCTAAACTCGTTTCTCGGATATCGTGAGGTATAGGCCCCCCACACCGGCCAAATCAATCAATAATCACCAAAAGAAAAGACCGGCCTCTAAAGAGAAAAACAAGGAGAGAGAGGCCGACTAAATCAAGAGAAGAGAGAGAAAAGGCTTATCGGTCTTGAAGGGAGAAATGGCTGATCGGCTTGGAGAAGTGGCTGATCGACGGAGCCACTGGAGGTGGCTAGGCGGAGCTAGGCGACACCGTAGCTAGGCGGAGGCAGTGACCGGGTCTGCTAGGCGGAGGCGGAGGCGGCCCGGGGCGGAGACAACCTGGAGCGGTCCAGATCTGGCCACCCACGACCTGGCGGAGGCACCAGCAGCCAGGCGGAGGCAGCAGCGACCTGGCGGCGGTGCTGGCGAGCTGGCGAGCTGGCGGCTAGGTCGCTGGTGAAGTGGCGCTACAGTAGCGGAGTGCTACAGTAGCGGATCCGCTACTGTAGCAGGGTGCTACAGTAACTTGGGCTTATATAGCCTTACAACGCAATCTTACAATTAATACTCTAGATTCACCCTAGATTCACCCTAGATTATCTCATAATGACACGGGCCTAACCCTAATTAGGCCCATAAACAACAATAAATCTCAACAAAGATAAAACTTAATATATTTCCAAAATTTTCTTAGAGAGATTTGAAAAGTTCCTTACCTTTTCAATAAATGTAAAAGAGCCTCTAAGTTGGAGATTAGAAAAAAAAAAGGTTTCTATTAGTTGCTTTTGGCACCATCAAACTACCATGCACACAATGATGACAGGAACAAATTTTGGATTGCTCTTTCTTCAAGAGTTTTGAAATATTTTAAATCTAAACAAATGTTAATTTAAATCTAGATTCATTATTGTTAAAAAAGATAATTATTATTTTAATAATGTTTAATTCATTATTGTTTTTACTTAATTAGTAATGCATGGTTGGCCATGCTAGAGAATTAAAATAAAGGACCAACCAATAAAAATTAGCCATTTAACCGGATTTAAAATTGGTGCTTGTAAGCCTAGCAACAGAGATTTAGGTTGAATTCTTCTGGCCATTTCTTTAGATTTCTCCAACGATACAGGTTTTTTTTCTTTTTGCAATTATTGACCATATAGGGGCCTTTTTGCAATCTGTGAAATAGGTCTTTTTGAAAATTCATTTATTTGCTACTCTCCATAAAATGATGTCATTATGAAAATGATTTGTGAGGAGAACTATAAGATGAGATAAATAATTTAAAGCACAACAAGTCAACCTTCTGACTTTTTATATGTGCATTCTTCCTTTGATATCCTTTATTATAATATCTACCATTCTATGTTTCTTTACCTTTTGTCAATTATATATATTTATTTTACATTTCATGAACAAATTTCCCAGGTCATAACTTAAAAAATATCCCCTTGTTCTAAACTTTTTTCTTTCTTTTTTATTTCACAGAAAAGAATTGCAAGTATTCTCTAGAGAGGTCATAAGGTTTGGAAATAGATGCAAGGATCCTCAGTTTCACAATTTGGAACGCTATTTTGACAGGTAGAAGAAATAAAAGATGTAGGTAATATATATTTTCTAGACAAATAATTATCTAACAATGTACTTTGCTTGCTATATGTTACACAGATTTGAATCAGAAAAGCCTCCAAGTTGTTTAAAGGAAATTGCAACTGGAGCAATGCAACATCTACTCGGCCTTTGTCAGCGCACTTCTGTGAGTATCATCCTCTACTTTCTGTATAATTAGCCACAGCTGCACAGGCAAAGCATTGCTATTGGGCATGACCTGTACAAGATCCAGTGAATGTGGTACGAACAAAATTGATCCAGCAAATGTGGTATGAACAAAATTAGTCTGGCACCAACTTAGATACCAATGCAGATGATTCTATTTTTTGCTTTGTTTTACTTTCTCTTATTTTTAACTCACTTTTTTGTTCCTCTCTTGATTACTTGTCTAGAACCTCTACCTGGAGTTGTATGTGCTAAAGAAATTTGAACAAGATTATGAGAAGAAATGCTGTGAAGAGCAGAATTTTATTTTCTCTCAGAAAGGTAGACGTTATATATGTTTAATGAAATAATGTTATTTGTAAGTACTGTTCTCCCCTTGCTCCTTTTTATGCAATTTCTGATAAAAAAAAGTACTTTGAATTTTCAGGAGATAGAGCTAAAGATCTTAAACAACAGATAGAAAATCAGAAGAGTTGCATAAAAGTCCTAAGGAAAGAAACACTTTGGTCAAAGAAGCTAAAAGAGGTATATAACTAGTACTAATTAGTTTGTGCAAGTACCAGACATGACTATTACTGCACAATACACAAATGTCCTTTTTCCCTTTGACATAGTCCAAGTCCAGTCTACAACTTTCTCATCTAAAGTCTCATTTGAGCATGACATATTCTGGTAATGATACCCGAGTGTTGTTAACCAGTATCATAACAGCTCAGGTACCCAAAGTTGCAGCTTAGAATTCAAGACATGGATTATTGATGCTAACTCACCAAGTCATTCCTGAAAGTTATTAGCAGTAATTTTGGGTACTAGATTTAGGAAAAATGAACATTATTAAGAATTTGAGTATATTTTTAATTTCAGGTATTAGTGAAGCTAGTAGATATGGTCCAGTTCATACATTTCGAGATCAACAGAGCCTTTGATATTGAAGGTACTTGTCTCTCTGTTTTTTTTTTTTTAAGACTCCCAATTTTAAATATCTGTAAAGAATCCACCAAACGAATTTCAACCTTTAACCTCTCATAGAGAGAGAGTATTGTCTTAATTACTAGATCAAAGTCCGGTTGTTTTATATCTTTCAATTTTATATAATTGAATATAAAACTTTTCCATTTTAGAATGTTTGGAACTTTCTCTTTCTACTAGTTGGTCATTAAGGATTCCCAGTTTTTGCAACTTTTAGGTGGAAAGGATTGCATGGAGAAGGCAATCAATAGTTCAGAAACACTAAGTTCATCAGGGCTTGCTTTGCATTATGCACAAATTATAACAAAAATTGATAACATGGTATGCTCCATTGATTTATTTTATTTTGTTTATTGTTATTTAACGTTCTTTCTTTGATTTCGAAACATCAAGTCCATGAAGTTATAACCAAAATTGTATTGTGCTCAGATGATTCTGCAAAATTCGGTGCCTCAAGAGTTGAGGGAAGCATTGTATATGTCATTACCTGACAACGTAAAAGCTTCTCTAAAACCTTGCCTGTTATCACTTCAACCGAGCCAGGTCGGTTCTTCATTTCTCTGACTTCATGAAAATTAGTAAAAGAGATTAGAGTCTTAAGGCTAATTTACTTTTCAATTTTAAAAAAAGTATATATACACACAAATAAGAAAAGAAGAAAGAATACGGGAAAGAAAAAATGGCTTCCGGTCAATACTTTTGAAAGTCGACAACGCATAACATTACAATTAAAATTCAATCTTAGATGCTGAGGAAATTAATGAATTGATCATATGGTGGTTGTTATTGTAACAAGCAATCAAACTCAGAAAAAAGCTGGACCATTTACCAGAAAAAATTTCAGGCTAGGCCCAAAACGAAAAGCAACTCTATAAAATCTTAGCACAGCCTAGCTAGGCCATGACCAACCCATATCCAGTCTTAATAAACGCCTTCAGTGCATTGTCTTAGAGACTTGAACAGATAATGGATTCTGTACCAGTACTACTGTACTAAACCTAACAAATAAACGCTTTCAACCCAACAAATATTCCCTCACAATAATATGCTCATATGAATACTTAAAATAATTCATATATATAGCTGTTTCTTCAATTATGCTTCAAATTGCAATCCACCTCCAGAGTAGTTCAGATGTATGTGATTTGCATCTTTATTTCATTTAGTTTAAGTATCGAATCCTTCAATTTTTTTATCATTTCTCTGAGCAGTTTACGATGAAGGAAACAAGAAGGGAATTGGATAAGATCTTAAAATGGCTAATGCCAATGGCCAATAATACAATTAAAGCGCAGTACCAGTTTGGCTGGGTCGGTGAAATGGCAAATATACGGTAAGCCAATGAAAAATATGCTCTTTTTTTGGAATGTTTATGATAAAATAGAATTCAAAGCTGATAAATGATAATTTTATTGATGTTCATGTTTTTTCCAGAACTGAGGTTAATGACAAGGTTGTCTTAGAACCCAATTTGTTAAGGTTGCAAACACTTGATCATGCCAAGAAGGAAAAGGCGGAAGAGATTATACTGGATCTTTTAGTGTGGCTTCACCGGCTGGTTGCCAAAAATATAAACGGCTCTGGTGCAAACCAGATTGACCCGGAAAATAATAGAAGATTTTCAATTCCTACCAGTACCAGAAAGCGCTCAAAGAATAGCAAAGATACTTCATGATTGAGATTTATACAAAGAAAATAATGATTATTTTTCTTTTTTTGTTGCGTAATTTTATGAACAAAATAGAAGCGTTGATTTAATTTCTAAGAGGAAGATATAGATGTAACTACAAAATTAATATTGCACATATAACTCTCCCTATAATTTTTTTGGAAATGCCCGGTGCTGTCGAAAACATCAAAGCACCAAAAGGGCAAATCTGTATATTTTTAATACGCAGAAAGAATGAACCTTTACAAAACATTGCACAACCGTTAGGTAATTTTCATGATACAATTATTAACAACTCTATAATTTTATTATGATCACAATGCCAATAATGACCCCAGAAAACATTTTTGGGCATCCCGGTTTTAAATGATGAAAAAGTTCAAGTTAACAAAAAAGAAAAAATAGATTTTACCACGCTAGTGATTATAAGTTATTTTGTTAAGCTACACAGAGAAATTTACATTTCTTTTATAGAGAATTCTTGTCCGATGATTATAAGTTATTTTGTTAAGAATTATGACAGTGAGTAGTTGCTGAGAATACTTCATATTTTGTTGAACTCCTTTTTTTTTTTTGGTATGATTGTAAGGTTGTTTATAGAGTAAGTATCTATTAGTGGATTTCTTTTTTGAAGGTTGGCGAAAAGCCGCCAAGAAAATATTAGTAATAGAAAGTTTATGTACAAAATTCCAAACACAGTTACACAGAACACCTCCACACAAATATTTATATTTACATAACTAATTAGTCTAAGACTCTAGACTATGTAGTTCGCGGAGATTAAAACTCTGCTCCCGATTCACCAACAATGAAACAACTTCTGGTCCATAGTCCAGAATCTGGATTGCCGAGTAACTTTAAGAATTTTAATTTTAATTTTGTGGTATTAGCCCTTTATAATAGCAGCTACTTTTGTAAATTTGCTAACATGAGATTTAAAATCCAGGAGCATCATGTTTATGTAGAGGCTGTGACAGCTCTATGCGAAGACCGAATTGTTTGGAGGGAAGATGGGGTGCCTTTGACACCTTGTTTGGATGGAGAGTAGAGGAAGGAAGGGAGGTGAAGAATAAAAGGGAATGGAATGGAATAGAAAGGAAGATTAACGTATTTAACTTCTTTGTGTTTGGATGATTAATGAGGAAAAATAAATTTAACTTTCCTTTCTGTCTTATTTCTTGTTTGGTTGATTAAAATTTAGAAGGTTAATGAGAAATTCAGTGGTTGTTGTGGGTTTGTGATAAAAAACTTGTACGAGAATTATATAGGTAAGATATAGGATTGAACATTTGTGTTTTTTGTTTTAAAATATTTGCAACAAAATTTATTTCCATCCGTTACACCCCAAATCGGAAGGGAAACCGATTCTATTGATTATAATGATACAAGGTTAAATCATTCACCTCCTGTACCCTTCACCTCCGACATAATTTTGTCAACCAAACACAATTCGACGGAAAGTTTTCTTTTCTTTCCGTTCCATCCCTTCCTCTACTCTCCATCCAAACAAGGTGTGAGTCGTAGTAGGTCAAATCCAGATAAATTTAATGCGGTAAAGAAAAGATAAACCTCGTATAACTTAAATTTGTACATAATTTACTCTTTTCGACCATCAAATTTCATGGGCATATATAGATTCTCAATTTTCGTGTGAGCATAAGGACGAGCCTAACACGATCACTCTTCGGATTTCGGATGATACTTCGCAATCCTCTTTTTTGTATATATATTGTATACAGTTAAAATTTTGATGGGCATAGATGCTGTCTTTCGTTATCTTCTTGGAACTACTATATTTTGGATGCAAGTACCGACTCCCACAATTATTAGGACAGCACAGGAATTCTTATCACCTAAGGTAACAAAATATTTCTGTTTGGATCTGGACCTTCCAATCAGAATCTGCATGACTATTAAAGCGGCCCTGTGCGTTCCATCTTGAGCCGGATTGGCCCAGATTCCTATCGGATGTCCGTGGTCCAAACAGAAATATTCTGTTACCTCAGCATCAGCACAGAGTACCTAATATCCTGTGATTAGAAACTAATAATTAGGGGCGGATCCAGAGTATTCCAAGGGGGGGCAGCTACCCCCCTAGATTTTGAGTTTTAGTGGAGATTTGTCGGTTCCGATCGACTTTGCCCTCCCTGGAATTTTATTTGCCCCCCTCTAGATGTTTAATTTGTAATTCAAGTTAAATTTAGGGTTAAAATTGAAATAAATCTGTTGAATTTTTATTGGTAATTAGAATTATAAGTTAGAGCATCAGAAATTACAAGTCAAAGATTGGAAAGTATAAGTTAAAGTATTATTTTTTATCGAGTACCCAATTGATTAATGGATTTAAATCTGATTTGGTATTTAAACTCGATTCGATATTTTTTTTGCCCCCTGACGAAAATTCTGAATCCGCTCCTGCTAATAATAAACATTTCAAATTGAAAACAGCCGTATTATTAAAAAGTACATCAGAACAAGGACACAAAGCAAAGATCAAGTATGCTAAATAAATGTTCAACAAGCATTCATCTACCAGCAGTAATTAGTGTGTTGTTACGTATACGTCATACTCCACGGTGGCGTCGCCAGTCGTAAAGTCAAGCGTGTGAGTCTTAGCAATGGCATAGCCACGCGCAAGTCGAAACTGCCCCGTGCCACCAACTACTGACATCTCTCTTGTTGCGTGCATCGGTGTATTTCGCCCCAATACCGTTATCACACTGCCGTTGTACGCACCATCCGTGAAAACCAAGTTCATTGCCTAAATAAGTGAAGGACAAATACACATATTACTATGATCTGGTACAAAATTTGCCTGAACCTATTACTTATGTAATTTATGGCTATGGCAAATTAATTTGGTACAGGACCATGGATTGCCATAATTAATTAACTCTTCTCTTGTTAAATAAATTTCCTGGTTTAATTTGACAGGGATTGACAAGGGCTTGTATACCTGCATGAAGCCGATTTCGCCAAGACAGGATGCGGCGTACAAACCCTGTGCCCGGCCCACTTCCTTTGAGGAAGGATCTGGGCCCTCTGTCAGCTTATCATCCATCATGTTCATCATGCCGAATGATGTCATGTAGCCACTAGCCGGCTGAGTTATCGTTACGGCTGTTGGGTTCTTACCACTTACAATGTCATGGAAGAAGAAATGGATGTGTGTCATGCCGGCCTCGACCTTCCCATTGTCCGGGGAAAGGGTCTCTAATTGAGCCTTGGTAGAGGTGACATAAATGAGGGAGAAGAGAAAGAAGGAGAGCATGATGAAAGCATTTGGTGCTAACTTGGAAGCCATTTTTGTGTATTAGTGCCTCAGTGGTGAATGGGTTACGAAGTGGTGAATGGATATAAAGAGGGGCACTGTTTGTGGGTAGGTATTCTAGATAAATCGTACCTTTTTGTGTGGAATGTGAATCATCATTCATCAACCTATTTGGCAAAAGAAAAAAAAAAATGATCAACCATGGCCATGTTAAAAGTAAAAGCGCATATTGATGATATAATTTTTTAATTAAATGTTCTTACTTTTTAGTAACAGGGACTTTTACAATTAGTATATCATTTTGATGTCTTCACGTATTTATCACTGAGATTTAAGATAGTTCCGGTTTCAAATTCCACACCATTGTCCTTGTGGGAGGTGCAAGTTCAAATCTGAATAAATTTTTTTTTTTGTAGATATTAAATAGTTGAGTGATTTGATCTCAAACCTTTACTCAAAAAATTCCACACCATACACAGAGGCGGAGGTGGTAGGGAGAGGGGGGGGGGGGGGGTCAAGTGACTCCCATTTTTTTTAATTTTTAGTTTTATGTAGTGTTCTGACAACGGTCCGGGACGGTCCAAACCCGTCCGGTCCACGGGTCTCCCGGTCCATGGGTCCGGCGGGTTGGACGGGTCCACGGTCCCGGTCCGGACGGGTCCGGTTTTCAGAGGCCAACCCCGGCCCTTGGTTGAACCACGGGTCCGGCGGTCCCACGGTCCGGGACGGTCCGGTCCACGGGTCCGACGGGTAGCGGTCCGGTCCGGCGGTTTTTTTTTTCTGTTTTTTTTGCTGTTTTTTTTCTGTTTTATTTGCTGTTTTTTTTTCTGTTTTTTTTCTGTTTTTTTTCTGTTTTTTTTGCTGTTTTTTTGTTCCAATTCAATAGTTTGTTTTGAACCAAACAATTTATATTACAAAAATTTGGTTTTGATATTACAGAAATTCATTAAATCAATTGCTTTAGGAAAAAAACGAATTAATTGATCTTAAAAACCAAATTATTCTAAAACAATAGATTTAAAAACAAAAGTTACCCTCCTCCTTTATTCCGGGCTTGGGACCGGCTATGTAAAATAACATAGGCGGAGTTCTAACTTTTTTTTTTGTTAGTAATTTTTTTAATAATAAATAATTTAGAGAAATAATAATAAAGATTGAAAAGAGTTTAGAAAATTATACCGACACTACCTATCTATAAGTTGTGGTGCATATACCATTAATCGCTCTCCTGCTCACCGTCTGAATCCTCGTTTAGCTCGTCGGTTGGAGGAGTTTCGACATCGGATGCTTCTTCTGCTCCAGCATGTTGATTGCGTTCTTCCGCATCAATCCAATCTTTCAAGCACACAAGTCGCTCGAAAACATGTGCACCCAACTTACTTCGTTTGTCGGTGAGGATTCGGTTCGCCGAACTAAAACATGATTCGGAAGGGACGGTTGACACGGGCACGGCAAATACGTCGCGGGCCATCATCGCCAGTGTCGGATAGGCACTTGCATTATTCTTCCACCACTGTAGGACGTCAACTGAATCATGTTCGGTCCTCGCCAAACAATAGCTTATTAATTCGTTGGTGCTACTGTGGGACAATTGCGGGTCTTCATCATCCTGCAAATCCATTAGCAATCCACTACTGCTGCTGGATCTGTCATTATTAAAAAATAGTGGTCAAATAACATTTAATTTATAAATAATAGAGATTAAAAGCATATGTATATTTATATTCATACCTAGAACCGCGACGGGTCGTAGACGGTCGATCGACATTTCTTCTTGCATTGTATATGTTGAACATATCATCCAATGCCTTGGTCACGCGTGTCTCCTCTTGTGATGTGTTTAGTTTAAGATTGTGATTGTACCTTTGAAGCATTTTTACCGTTAACCTCTTCTTGAACGCCGGATGGAGGCAATTTGCAATAATGGTCAGGAGGGGTACTTCTTCCCAATATTTCAGGAACTTGTCTTTCATGGCAAGTACGATCGGTTCGAGGGCTTCATCCATGTTTGGTACTTGTTGTTCAAACTGACTATATACCTTGGAAATATAGTAGAGATGATGAAGCAACTCATGTGCCGTAGGTGTGTACGAGCATGATAGTTTTACGGTTGCAGTGAAAAATACTCCAAGAAATATTTTTAGGTTTGATATTTGTTGCCAGTCGGTCTCGGTAAGTATCAATTCATCGTTATCGGTTGAGTTCCTCAAGGACTCGTTTATAGCCTCCTTGTACGGAAGGCATCGGGCGAGCATCCTATAGGTAGAGTTCCAACGGGTATCTACATCCCAAGGTACTCTCAAGTGACCCAGTCCCAACCTTTGACACAATTCGGCAAAACGTTGTTTTCGTACCCCGTTTGAGAAAATAAAGGCAACGGCTTGCTTAAATTTAATAATTAATTCTTGTACCGCATCTGTTTTTAAGCCCGCCTTTACAGTAAGGTTTAGTACATGACAAGCACATTTTTGGTGAAACATTTCACCATTCATGATCGGGATTAGTGACCGGGTGAAATAATCAATGGATTTGATGTTGTTGCTGGCATTATCGAAAGAAATAGAAAAAATCTTGTTCTCCAAATCCCTTTTTAAGTTGTACTCGTGCAAAACATCAATAATTGATTGGTAAATGATTTGTGCGGTATGCGGAGACTCTAACACCCGAAGCTTAATACCCTTTTTTGTAATGCCCAAGTTTCATCAATATAATGCGCGGTAATACATGAGTACCCAAGACCATGTTTACCGGCCGTCCAAATATCGCTTGTAATTGAGATCTTATAGTTTGCAACCGCAAATATGGCTAGTAGGTCATTTTTATACCCGAAATACTGGCTTTTCAACTCTTTTACCATTTTTCTATGGTGGAACCTCTTGTATAATGGTTCACCACACCCATGAATAATTAACCGGGCAAAACTCACACAATTACCCATACTAATTGGTTGTTCTTTATGGGCAATGTACCGGGCAAATTCCTTAAGCATCCGCTTTTCATCATATTTATGGTGTGTTCTAGTACCGTCCGGGTTCATAAGAGTTTGGACCAACCCGGTGTAGGATTTTCTTGCGGTTCCTCACCGCTTTTCATGTGGCCTTCGGCGTGTTTTTTATATGCGTACATGCCATTGGACTTAACATAAATAAAAGTTTTTCTGCATGTTCTAACCTTACATCTTGCGGAAACAAGGACACCATCGGCATCTTTGGTCATCTCATAAAATCTCCACCAACTAGCCGAGTAATTGGGTGCTTGCTTCCTCTTCCTCTTTGCTATGATCGGTTCTGCATCAGTTGGTGGTGACGGCGGGACGCTTGTGGAAGGAGACGCTGTTTGTGACGGCGGGACGCTTGTGATCTCAGGATGCGGTGCTAGCGGTGGTAGAGAAGGAGTATAATGAGAGGGTGCCCCGGTCCACTGACTCGATGCGTTGGAAGAAGAAGTTCCCGGTCCACTATAGCAGAGGTTAGGATTTTGCGGAGGATAAAACTGTGGAGGGGGATTTTGCGGATAATAATTTTGAGGATTAGGATAATACGGTTGAGGATTTTGCGGATAAGGTGGAGGAGGATTTTGGGGATAATAATTAAGGTTTTGAGTTTGATACGGTGGTATCGGTTGATTTGGATTAGGAGGTGGCGGTCCAAATAGATCTTCGCCAAAAGACTCAATTACTTGCTCAACCGATTCACGGGAGGAGAAGAGGTCATTTTCTACATAAAATTAGAACAAAAATTAGAACCAAATTAAATCTACATTAAATATACATTAAATCTACATCTAAGTTAAATCTAAATTAAAGAAAAAAATAATAATCTAATTAGAACCGAATTCAAAATAACCTAACATATATAACAAATAAAACCTATTAAATCTAAATTAAATATACATTAAATTAAATCTAAAATTCTAAATCTAAATTAAAGTTAAAAAAAAAACAAGATACAGAGGGATTCAAAATTCCGAAATTCCCTCTGTCTCTGACTCTCTGCCTCTCTGGTCTCTGCCGATAACCTATTGACCAACACATTAAATTATATGCAACTATGCAAGCCTCTCTGCCTCTCTGCCTAACACATTAAATTATATGCAAGCCGCTGCATATAACCTATTGACCAAAAACCGCTGCATATTCTCATTTACCAAAACCGCTGCAGCTAATCTATTGACCAAAAACCGCTGCAGCTGCTGGCTGCCTGGCTCCCTCTCTGTCACAGAGGGATCCGAAATTCCGAACCCCAAAAAAAAAAAAAAAAAATCTAACTCTAATAGTCTAATTTGAACAAAAAAAATATAACTCTAATTTTAAAAAATCAATTTTAAGAAAATATAACTCTAATTCAAATTTAAATCTAAATTAAATCTAAATTATCTAACATATTCAAATCCAACATATTCAAAGTTTCAAACCCAATATAACCTACTCAAAACCGAATTAATATAACCTATTCATATATAATAACCTATTTAAAATTTAAAACCGAAATTAAATAATAAATCAAATCTATTGAAAACCAATTTATAATTAAAAACCTATTTATTCAAAACCTATTAGAAACCTATTTAGAATTCAAAAACGAAAATAACATATTCAAAATAAATCTAACATATTCAAAATAAATCTAACATATTTAAAAATAAAATATAACATATTCAAAAAAAAAATCTAACCTATTCAAAAAATTAAATCTAACCTATTAAATTTAGATCCGAAATTAAAAACAATCAAATATAACCTATTTGAAAAATCTAACATACTAAAAAATTCCAACCTATTTATAAATAAACCTAACATATTTAAAAAATTAATCTAACCTATTCAAAAATAAATCTAACCTATTCTAAAAATACATAGAACTTATTTAAATCTAATTTACTTACAAATAAAAACCGAATTAAAAATAAAAACCGAATTAAAAATAAAAACCGAATTAAAAATAAAAACCGAATTAAAAATTAAATCTAACCTATTTAACCTATTTTGAAAATAAATCTAAGCTTTTTATAAATAAATCTATGAAAGGATAAAAAATTGGAATCTATGAAAGGATAAAAAATACATAGAACTTATTTAAATCTAACATATTCTAAAAATACATAGAACTTATTTAAATCTAACTTACTTACAAATAAAAACCGAATTAAAAATTAAATCTAACCTATTTAACCTATTTTGAAAATAAATCTAAGCTATTTATAAATAAATCTATGAAAGGATAAAAAATTGAAATCTATGAAAGAATAAAAAATACATAGAACTTATTTAAATCTAACCTATTCTAAAAATACATAGAACTTATTTAAATCTAACATATTTTAACATACTTACTTAGTTACTTACTTACTTAAAAATAAAAAACAAATTAAAAATTAAATCTAACCTATTTAAGCTATTTTGGAAATAAATCTAAGCTATTTATAAATAAATCTAACCTATTTCAAAAATAAATCTAACCTATTCAAAAGTAAATCTAATATCTTTTGAAATAAATCAAACCAATTCTACAAAATTAACAATAAATCTAACATATTTAAGCTACTTTAAAAATTAGTCTAACCTATTTATAATAAAACTAACAATAAATCTAACATATTTAAGCAACTTTAAAAATTAATCTAACCTATTTATAATAAAACTAACAAAAAATCTAACATGTTTAAGCTATTTAAAAATTAATCTAACCTATTTATCATAAAATTAACAATAAATCTAACTTATTTAATCTATTTTCAAAATTAATCTAACCTTTGCGAGATGAAAACTTGCGCCTTTGCGAGATGAAAACTTGCGCCTTTGCGGGATGAAATAATCTTGCTCAACCGTATCTCGCGCCTTTGCGGAATAAAATAAATTTCCAACTATATTTTTTTTTTCTAATAATTAAATTAATTTCGGAAAAATAAAAAATAATGAGAGAGAGTATGAGTGAGAGAGAGACAGAGAGTATGTGAGTGAAAATCAAAAAATTAGTGAGTGAGGGAGAGTGAGTGAGTGAGAGAGGTTTGGCCAATGGGGTGTAAACTTATAAAATAAATTCGGAATCTAGTGTGGGGCAGTGGGGGCCTGGCGCCTGGGGCTGGGGAAATTCGGTCCACTTTGCTACAGTAATTTGCACCGTTGGATTCAAAATTTTCCAAATTGCTACATTAATATGTCAAATCGGACGGTCCGGGCGGGTCCAGCAGGTCCAGACGCGGGTCCGGATCCGGGTTCGGCGGGTAAAGTAGAGGGTTGGACGGGTCCGGGTCCGGGTAATGCGGGTTAGGCGGATCCGGATCCGGGTAGGGCGGGTTAGGCGGGTCTAGGTCCGGGTTAGGCGGGTCTAGGTCCGGGTTAGACGGGTTGGGGTCCGGTCCGGGACGGGTTTAGTCCGGTCCGGGACGGTTCGGTCCAGCGGGTCAAAGCTAGGGGGTCCTGTCCGGTCCAGTGGATAGAAAACCAAACCGACCCGTCCCAGGACCGGACCGTCTCTAACCCCGGTCCGGGACGGGTCTTGTGCACGGGACGGGCCGGTCCAGGTCCGGTCCACGGGTCCGACGGTCCGGTCCTGGACCGGCCGGGTTTTTTCAAAACTCTAGTTTTATGTATGACTTGTTCTATAATTTAGAGTAAAATGTTAAGAAACTGTAAAATGGACCTCCATTTTCCATACAAAAATTATGGACCCCCATTCTCCAAACAAAAATTCTATACGATTGACTCCCATTGTTCGAAAATCTAGCTCCGCCTCTGACCATACATCTCCGTGAATCAAAATCAGTTCACTGAATTGGAGTGGAGGGTGTAGAGGCGAATTGTGACTTTTAATCTACGAGGATCATATTGAGGTTAATCACATAATTTTTTTATGTGAATATGAAGATAAATTTTACAGTACTCATAGCATTTTACTCTAAACAATCATATATAAAGATTCGTGTATCAAGATTCGGTACTCATAGTAGTCTGATAGGCATCAAACCAAATTTATATTGATATTTGGTCTGAGCCATATGTATCAAGATTCGTATGTACTTGATCCGCACAAATCTTAAAGTTGTTAGTATAAATGTTGTTGCAAATTGGACGGCTCTAATTTCACATCATACCAAAATTATACGTGCGAATCTTGATGCATATCATACGGTTATAATTTAGGAACGAGATCCGGTGCTTGTCAAACCCCTGCTCTTCCCCTGCTTGCCTCTCTATCTCTCTCCTCGTCCTCTCTCTCCTACGTGACTCTCTCTCTCTTCTCTTTTTTTAGAGAGATACAGAGAGAAAGAGACGAGCAGGGAGTAACCGTGTAGAATCTTTTTTTTTTTTTTTATAGGATGCACATCCTATAATTTAGAGGTACTGCGTTACATGACCAGTAGAAATTGAAGAAGCAAGGTTTTAGTTCCACCAATTAGGCGTAACCGTGTGCCAGTGATTGTTGGGTTGTTGGGTTTGTGTGGGGCCTACTAAGATTTTGTCGTTGCATGAGTCGTTGTTAGTTATGGTTTAGGTGGGGTTAGCTAACCCCATGTATCATGTATCGATGTGAATATATAATTTTGAAGCATTAAAGACCGAATTGATGGTTTGTGGTGCATGCTTTTGCTAAGCATCTGACAAAAGAGAAAAACTAAAAGTTAGTGGTCAAGTTTAACTATTTTTTTTGTTTCCTACTTTTCGGGGAAGAAATTAATGCTTCAAAGTTCAAAGTGTTTTGTTTCTTAGCGTGACAATTACTCTTCTCAAGATTAATACTTCTTTTTTCCAATGCTTTTCAGTTCGCTTCTACTTTTACGAAGCATGCCACCACTTAAAGAGGAAACTTGGAGTGTCGGTTCCATAGATTTCATCAGATTTTCTCTCTCTCTCTCTCTCTCTTTTAAATAATTTTTTTTAAAGGTTAGATGTCAAATTAACTATGAATATCTATAAGAAACCTCTCATTCTAATTTTAAACTTCCAACTTCTTGTTGTCAAATTAACTATTTGAATTTTGGGTTGGTTCGGCCTAATCTTAAATGGGCCTGGTGGGTTGGCCCATAACATGTCTTCCGATTAAACAAGGCGAACAATTTCACCTTGGCAGACAACGCTTGCTAGTTGCTACCATGTCTGCTATGCGGTTTTACCAAAATTACAATTTTAAGTCTATCTGAGTTTACTAATGAATCTGAAGCATAATATCTTAAGTCTGATTTTGTCCGGATTATATCTGAAATAATTCGTTCACTAATGCTTCTCCTATTGTATGTGAAATGAATCTTAGCATGAAATAAATGTATATTCATTTCATATTTATTTTATGAATAAATTCGGCCGATGCCTTTTTAGTATTATGTTCTTTTTAGTGGGTAATTAGATGTTGTTTATCCAATTATGGACGCAATGGTAACAGAACTAATGGATGATAAAATGCTAGTATTAAAATTCCATTCCAATGTTGGTCCAAATAAGTTAAGTGGTGATCCAAAATATTTGTTCATGGTAGCAACCATCTCTTAGTGGGCTAAATAGAACAGCATCAATAGAGGCCCTTTTTGTGGTATTATTGGAGTTTGTACCCCCGGCCCATTAATCAGTTTGGCAGAAAGAAGATACATAAAATGTGGGCTTACAAGTAATGGAAAGCTAAGCTAAAGAGTAGAAGCCTAATAATGGATAAAAGGCAGATAATCAACCTGCTATTGGAAATCACATAAATGAAAAATTTGTGTTTTTGGGAAATTTTGAAGGTCACTGGCTCACTGCTATAGTGGATGAATGGTAAGTACATAAAATATACGGAATGCACTTAAAGCTGTACCTGTTTGGTGCAATATTTGTCCAACATTCATCAATAATTTTGAATAAATATGCACGTAGCTATTGTGCTTTGACTTGTAATTTCTGATACTCTGACTAATAATTTTAATTACCAATCAAAATTTAACAGATTTATTTCAATTTTAACTCTAAATTTAACCCGAATTACAAATTAAACGTCTAGAGGAGAGGCAAAATAAATTTCAGGAGGGGCAAAGTCGGTCGGAACCGATAAATCTCTACTAAAACTCAAAATCCAAGGGGGCAACTGCCCCTGGAACACTCTGGATCCGCCCCTGTATTGTGTGATCCCATTATTGGCACCATTCTTTGCGTGATAGTCATCAATTAAGCATGCCAACATAATTCTACGTTAGAGGCATTAAAAAAAATAGATTATTAATATTAATTTCATCGGACAATTATAATTCATAAAAAAAAATGCAGTTAGAGGCATTAAAGTCATTTTGATTTATCACATGTACAATTAATTGATGAAAATAGAGTAGGCGTTACGGACCTCTTAAACTCACTGAATTAATTTATAATAGTCTTTTTACCATTAGACGGTTGAAGTATCCTTATGGGTATATATCAACACATGACAGTATAAATATTGTCAATTAATAATGTAAGTATAAATATTATCAATTAATATGCTAATTAAACATTTATTAATAGCTAATACTTTTGCATACTGACCCCATAAATTTATTAATTGTGAGAAATTTTGTATAAAAATAATTATAATCTTTCAATGTATAAAAGTCTTTGTTCAAAATGTTCATGTCATCTTAGCGAACAAGTCCAATTAATTTTAAATATTTTTTACATTATAGAAAAATACACGAAATGTTCATGTCAAGAAAAGTCTTTGTTCATGTCATCTTAGGACTATATATATATATGTCTATAATCTTTTAATATTTTTTACATTAAATACAAAAAATACACGAAGATTATAAAATCAATTAATGAAAATAAATTATCTTTCTCTAATATCAATATGAAATTTTGTTACGAATGAATTAAAGTTAATTCGGAAAACAATAAATACAATCCGAATCAAAACATTTATATACAAATACAATACATACTATACATTTGATTGAACCGAAAGGTGGTATATATTCGCAATACCTATATATATGCTAGTCTAATATAATGCGCGCGTCAACTAAATGATTTAATTAAGAGAAGAGCACTTGACGATTAATAATTAAAGATTGTGGAGAATTAATTTAACGTGTCGCTGTCTAAGTGTTTGACTCGTCACTGACACCCCGCACGCATCTCATGCAAACTATCTCATGCACGTTATTAATTAATTAATTAATTCCATTTTAACAGATTCAATTCGGTCAATTCAAGCACGCGTCGCCTCAGCCACCACGCTACCATCACGACTCCAGCTCTCCCATTTTGGCGCTTTCCTAGCTACCTAGAAACACAACATGAGATACATACATACATATCAAATACATGCACCAAGAGTAGGAAAAATGGCACGCGGAGCTGGCTCTATCACGGAACAGTACGGTTATGGCACGGAACAGTATGGCACACGTGTCAGTTACGTGCCGTGACTCGCTTGTTTCGTGCCGTGACCATTCGCGTATCGTGTTCATCTTTTGAAACTTTGATACGGCACGACACGACACGTGAAAGATTTAGTCACGACACGACACGTAATCACGCGAGTCACGTATAATTAAGACTATTAGATATTGATTTAATGGTGAATCTTGAATAAACTAACCAAAATTATGATTAAATGGTCACGCGAGTCACGACACGTTTAGGCACGGCGTGACCATTCGCGTGTCGTGACCATCCCTTAACATTTTGGTCACGGCACAACACGGTACGTGAAAAATTAACTTGGTCACGGCACGGCACGGTACGAGACCAAAATCACGGCGTGTTAGTCACGGCACGGCACGTTTTTTCCACTCTAAAAAAATGCATAGCACGGATTGGTCCGTACTACGGATTAATATTTTCGTTTTCAAAATTGTAACGGTCGATTTCAAATCGTTCAATATGATTTCTATATGAGAATATACCTGTTGGCTAAATTTTTCTTTTTTAGAATTTTTTTACTATTTTTTAGATAGGTAGAAAATCACTGTTTTTGGATGGTCCAGAATTTTCAGATCAAGTGATTTTCTACATATTTTAAAATATAGTAAACAAATTTGAAAAAATATAAAATTTAGTCTACAAGTACATATTCATGTGAAGATCACGTTGAACGGTTCGGATCAACCATTAGAATTTTCAAAATGAAAATATGATTCCGTAGTACGGACTAATCTGTGCTATGCATAGTACCATAGACTCACTCTTTAATATAAGTTAAAAGTTGTTATGTGAATATATATGCCTCAAATATGCGATTCAATTCACTAAAAAAATGCATTCATTTAGGGTTGCGTTATGCGGGCTCTGCGGATTACATTGACAAATAAATATCATATATATATATATATATAAACATATAACTTAGTATTATGAATAATTTATAAAAATAAAACATTACACAAAAAAAAAACATAAATGAAGTTCACAATAAAAATAACAATACTTAAACAACAATATTTTATATAATCAAACAGAACGTATTTTCAATCTAACAATAAAACATCAATCTTTAGACAATACCATTACTACAATAAGAACAGAGTGAGTCTATGGTACTATGCATAGTACAATTTGGTCGGTGATACGGATTAATATTTTCGTTTTCAAAATTCTAATAGTCAATCCGAACCGTTCAACATAATTTTCATATGAATATGTACTTGCAGACCTGATTTTATATTTTTAAAGATAGGTAGAAAATCACTGTGTTTGGATGGTCCAGAATTTTCAGATCATCTGATTTTCTACCTATCTTAAAAAATAGTAAAAAAAATTCTAAAAAATATTAAATTCGGTCCACAAGTACATATTTATATGGGGATCATGTTGAACGGTTCGGATCGACAGTTAGGATTTTGAAAATGAAAATATTGATCCGTATTACGAACCAACTTGTGATATGCATAGTACCATAGACTCACTCATAAGAATAACCAAATTATTATAAACAAAATAAACTATAAATAATTTTTTTTTTCAAAATTATGCCGATTCAAAACATAATTTAGGACCCTTCAAACAATTATAGAAAAATACAAATTCAATTATATAATACGGTCGGATCGGATCAGATTAACTTATATATTTTTAAAATCTATAATAAAAACTAATTTTTCTTGTTAAAAAAAAATCTAATTTGTGTCTAATCAAATAAATTTAAATCCTTCATTTTTTTTTACTACAAGTTGGTTCTACAATATATATTTCTTACAAGATAAAATCTTTAAATACACACAAAAATAAACGAGCAAAGAAAAAAAGAAAAAAGACCCACAAAAATACACACACAAAAAAAACGAGCAAAGAAAAAAGACCCACTTTGATGAACTGAAAAAGACAACTTGCTCTTTAGCTCGCCAATTTTAATATTGATAGGATATTAATTAATTAGGTAAATATTGACATGTGTTGGATATAATAGCAAAAGGTAAAAGGTAAAATTGACAAGAGAAAATGGGGGCGACAAGCTTAGGCATGCCACACTTCTCCTCCACGTAATTACATTAAGACCACTATAAAAGTAGACAATTTTTTTTTTTTTTTATTTTGATGAGAAAAAGTAGACAAAGTTGCATAAGCGTAAACGACTCTGTTCTGACAATTATATATAAGAGCATATAAACCATTATTTGTGGCACATGGAATTGACTATTAATTGCGATTTATCACCAATAATCATGTTGCTATGTTGTTTCCAATTGTTATAGAAACTTTTTGTTATTTTATTATTATTTTTTTTTTGAAAGAAACAGGAGTTAAGTTTCTATTTTATTAACCGCTATTGGTTACATGATTTTAAAGGGTTTTGAGTGGTAACCCTTCTATGTATTTAAAATGAAAAATAAAGTAGAAGCAAAATAAAAACCGAAAACAGAAGTGAAAATTAAAAACAAAAACAAAAGTTGAAAAGAAAGAACAAAGAAAAAAGAAAAAATTCAGTCTTGTTGCGATAGCCTTCTTCTGCCATTCAATAAGCACCACTGGTCACGAATCTCTTGCACCAGTTCATTCGATAAGCACCACTGGTCACGAATCTTTTGTTATTTTATTATAAATACAGTTGTTCTTAGACGTGTCAAATAATAATTTGATATTAACGACAAAAATAATTGACTGATTTATATTTACAAAAATCACAAGAAGATATGATTACAAAAGCTATGCTTTTGGGACCACTCAGTTTACTAATCACTGCAAATCATGAATTGAAAGAATTGAAGAACTATATATATATATATATATATATATATATATATATATATATATATATATATATATATATAGAGAGAGAGAGAGAGAATGGCTAATATACAAATGTTTGTTCCTGGGCTCGGGAACAAACGATTTGGTTCTCCGATTTTCAAAGTCCAAATAGTCGATCCAAACCGTTAGATATTCAATCTATATTAAAATGTGCTTGGAGACCAAATTTTACATTTTTTGGAATTTTTTTTACTATTTATTAAGCTGGTTTGAAAACCGTTGTTTTTATTAAATTTCTGCAGCATTGAAAAACAGCGGCTTTCAAACCAGCTTAATAAATAGTAAAAAAATTAAAAAAAAATTAAAATTTGGTCTCCAAGCACATTTTAATATAGATTGAATATCTAACGGTTTGGATCGACTGTTTGGACTTTGAAAATCGGAGAACCAAATCGTTTGTTCCTGAGCCCAGGAACAAACGTTTGTATATTAGCCATTCTCTCTCTCTCTCTCTCTCTATATATATATATATATATATATATATATATAAATATGCTAAGCTGGTTAAATTTACTTTAATTCTAATTTTTTTGTCAGAATACCACTCTTTTAGGGACAGAAAGGTTATTAAGTGCACTTCAACTTTCAAAGATCATGCTTTTTGTATTTAAGCTGTAAATCTAAACTAAATTTCTTACAAGTTGCATATAATTAAGATCTTTATATCATATAATAATATATATGCTCCATCATTCTTTAGAGACCTCTAAAGTGATATTGTGACTCATAAATCAAAAGTTTCTATCATCTACTTTTTTTTTGAAAAAATAAATTAAATGATTGCATTTTGTTAGTATCATATAATAATATATAAGAGAGTTGGACTTATGTACTTCATGAAATAAAGATCATGTTTTCCTTCATTCATATCTTTGTAAGTCTGAATAGTCAATATGAACCGTTCAACATAATATACATATTAAAATGTATGAGAAAAACCACATTTTACATTTTTTTTTAATATTTTACTATTTTTTATAGGTAGAAATTAAATTCATTGATTCAAAAAAAATTGGAACATAAAAAACAATGATATTCTACCTACCTAAGAAATAGTAAAAAAATTAAAAAAATTAAAAAATTTGGTCTCCCAGCACATAATTATTACTTATTATTTGGATTGATGTTTGATCTGTGCCTCACCACCAAACTATACAATGATTTAATTAACAAAATAAAAGACGGACTAAGATGAAAATTTTTGTTGTATCATATTTAGTGTAAGTTAAACTAGAGATAGAAAATGAGAAAGAGACAATATGTGCTAGGGCTGCACAAAAAATTCGTAGTTCGTAATTCGATTCGAGTTTGATTCGAAAAAGTTCGTAAAAAGTTCGATTTGAAATTGAGTTCGTTCGAAATTAATTCAAACCAAACTTAGTTCGAAATTAATTCAAACCAAACTCAAACTGGACCTAATTCGTTCGAAATAGGTTCGCAAACCAAACTTAATTCGAAATTAACTCAAACGTGAACCGTTGATTTCCGTTGATTTCCTACACATATTATGTGTGATGCAGAATTGTTCTTAAAAGCATTGCTATATGTTTATTGTGAAGCAGTTACCTTCACTTATTGGTAAAGAACTGATTAATTATTTGATCTCATTTTTTATAAGGGGATAAATTGAAAAAAAATAATATTATGCGATATATTCAAAAATTGTTTGGGACTGAAGACTTAGTTATTTGTTGTTGTATTCAAGAATTGTGTTTGCCTTGTATTCAATTAAAAAAGAAAAGTTTACCTAAAATAACATAAAAAGTAACTATTATTATATATCTGATAGTGTAATGAGTGTTAAATTTTCTTTTTTGAATAAAATTGTTAAATTTTCTTTATTTACATATATAGCCAAATAACCAATAAATTAATTACATAGCAGTAGAATAATTTTAGCATATCCATAACATATAAGTTGGTGCAATTAGGAATAGAAAACAATACTTGTACACTACTAGTTGAATTCGGTTAGAAAAAGGTAAAATTAAAAATCAAGCATTGGAATATATGATTGGCCAACCAAAAAGCTCTAAAAAAAAATCCAAATTGGCAACATTTAATTGGCTCTTAGCTTTTTGAAATTCCTTTTTGACTTTATTGACCAATTATTAAATACACACCTGGCGCACAGATATGTGACATGGATAAACCAAAAAGACATTCCTAAAGCATTATTCTCACTAAAGTATTAATTTGCTATTCATCTTTTCTTTTTGCTACACCTGTCCTGGACCCCAACTAAGCACTTTCATTATTTCATATCCTCTCAAAATGTTATCTAAATTGAGTGAGGCTACGGTGCTATGCATAGCACGGATTGGGTCCGTGCTACGGCTTAAAATTTGACTTTTCAAAATTCTAACGGTCGATCCGAACTATTCAACATGATTATAAAATGAATATGTACTTGCAAACCAAATTTTACATTTTTTCGAATTTTTTTACTGTTTTTTTAGATAGGCTGTTTTTGGATGGTCCAGAATGTTCAGATCAAGTGATTTTCGAAAAAATAGTAAAAAAATTTGAAAAAATATAAAATTTGGTTTGCAAGTACATATTCATTTTATAATCATGTTGAACGGTTCGGATCGACCGTTAGAATTTTAAAAAATCAAATTTTGAGCCGTAGCACGGACCCAAACGGTGCTATGCATAGCACCGTAGCCTCACTCATCTAAATTTATCTATTTATTTATTTGCAAATTTTGTATAACCTAATGAGGTTTCTTGCGTCAGATCCAACGTGGGAACCATGTTCTCGAGCCCTACATAACTCAAAAGTGTTATCTTTTGGGTTTTTGACAAGTTATCTGTGCTTTAAAATTCGAGCTGGTTCCCAAATTATGGGTGCAGTGTGCCGAGGTGGATCATTTTTTTTTTTTTCCTTTAAGGAACCGAGGTGGATCAATGGATGACACGTTGTTGCACTAATATTTCTTTTGTTTTTTTTTTTCATTTTTCTGGATTCAGTTTCCATTTCGGAAAATATATCTGATGTGATGTCACTGGTGAGCTATTTGTCCTGCATTATTTTAGACCGACATTTTTATTAATATCCAAAGTTAATTACAAATTAATAAGTTTATCCATGATTTCCGACTTTTTCCAAAAATGTCCAAACCAGCCATAAAATGACCGGTTTCCTCTCTCTCAGAAACCGGCCATTTTATGACCGGTTTTCTCTTTTCTCTTTTTTTAGAGACACTACGAAGAGCAAGATAATGAAATCTAACACTGAAAATTTGAATTTTTTGTTTAAATTATTTGTTAGATTACTTCTTTTGATTTATAATTAGCATATTTATACTAAAATACACTAAATTACTTGAAATTATGTTGAATTACACTATATTACATTAAATTACGCTAAATTATGTTAAATTACGCTAAAATACGGTAGATTACTGTGTATCTTCATAGTGATGTATAATTAGAAACTATTTTTTGTTTTTCTTTTATCTTCATAGTGATTTATAATTAGAAACTATTTTTTTTAAGAGACACTATGAAGAGCAAGATAATGAATTTAACACTGAAAATTTGAATTTTTTGTTTAAATTATTTGTTAGATTACTTCTTTTGATTTATAATTAGCATATAATTAGCATATTTATACTAAAATACGCTAAATTACTTGAAATTATGTTGAATTACACTATATTACGTTAAATTATGCTAAATTACATTACATACGCTAAAATATGGTAAATTACGCTAAATTACATATGAATAGGACGATATCTTCACTGAAAAGGCGAAAAACGACGACAAAACTTCAAACGGTGCTCGAGTGTCAGATTTTAGCAAATGACCACTTTTCGAAAAGCTTGCGAAAATACGCATGCATCCGTACCGGCAATGCCGGATTTCAAAATTCAGAATTGCCAAAAACATAGGGAAGAGCCTCGAAACTTGAGTTGAAGTTTCCGATTAAGATTTTCATTTCTATTATTCAATCTAAGTAGCTCAGTAAATTATTTATATAATGAACTTGTAGAATACTAATTTTTACTATTTTGGGAATTTTTTTACTATTTTTTATGATTTTTGAAAGATGGCACAAAATCAGTGTAATTTTGCGTAATTTATCGTATTTCATTATAATTAGCGAAATTAGTGTAATTTAGCGTAATTCAACATAATTTAACATAATTTAGCTTAATTTAATGTAATATAGTGTAATTCAACATAATTTCAAGTAATCTAGTGTATTTTAGTATAAATATGCTAATTATAAATCAAAAGAATTAATCTAACAAATAATTTACACAAAAAATTCAAATTTTCAGTGTTAGATTTCATTATCTTGCTCTTCATAGTGTCTCTAAATAAAAAAATAAATAAATAAAAGAAAAGAGAAAACCGGACATTTTTGAAAAAAGTCGGGAATGGGTAAACTTATTAATTTGTAATTAACTTTGGATATTAATAAAAATATCGGTATTTAGAAGTATCACTTCACAACAATTATTTTATTTTGACGATATTAATGATGATTTAAAAATAAAAATTAAAAGTAAAAAGTAAGTTTATATATAAATATGTTATTACACATAAATAGTATAATAATTAAATTTTATGTAATATAAGTATTATTTGTTGACCCAGTCAGGATCAGTACTTTTTAACTGTTCAAATTTCAAATCATTTAATTTATAGTAAAGTATATATATCAAATTTCATCAAACTTTATGTACATAGTTTGCAGATGATATAAAATTAAATGTAAAGTATATATATCAAATTTCATCAAACTTTATATACATAGTTTGCGGATGATATAAATTATTCATATTGGGTATGTTTGGATGAGACAAAGAATAGTGCTAACCTGAGTTAGCGATTATTCCGAATTATTATTACTTTATGTTTGGATTAATCCGAATTTATTTGTCTTTTATGAGTTAGCATGCTATTTTACTAAAACCCAACTAAAAGTTGGATTAGTTCAGTATCTCAAATTTGAGTTAGCTCACTATTCTTACTAACTCAAGCCTTCATTCTAACACATGTAATGTAGAATTTTAAATTTAAGTTTTATCTTATAAAATTGTTAAGATTGTCAAAATAAAATATTAGTTCATTTCTTAATTAAACAAATATGAGCAACTTTCGTATAATTACGTACACGACTGAGGCATAAAAAACATGTACTGGTGGTGGTTATTGTGACATTTTTCGTCAATACATCAGCTAAATAACATGTCAACTTCACTTAATTTTTTTTTTTTTTGCAAAAAGTTGAAGGTCGAATTTTCATCTTTAAAGCAAATTAAATTTGTGCATATGTATTGAACTATTTTTTTTATTCAAAATCCGTAGGTATTTTCAGTGTTTTAAATTCGGTTATATTCGGTGAATATACGGCCGTATAATCCTATTCAGTGTCCAGCCGAATAGAAAATAGTTATTCGGACCCAGAGTGTTCCAGGGGGGGCAGCTGCCCCCTGGATTTTGAGTTTTAGTGGAGATTTATCGGTTCCGAACGACTTTGCCCCCTCCTGAAATTTTTTTTGCCCCCCTCTGGACGTTTAATTTGTAATTCGAGTTAAATTTAGAGTTAAAATTGGAATAAATCTGTTGAATTTTGATTGGTAATTAGAATTATAAGTCAAAGTATCAGAAATTATAAGTCAAAGTATTGAAAAGTATAGGTTAAAATATTGTTTTTTATCGAGTACCCAGTTGGTTAATGAATTTAAACCCGATTCGATATTTTTTTGCCCCCCTTGACGAAAATCTTGGATCCGCCCCTGCCGAACCATACAAAATCTTTGAAACAAGTAAAAGTGGATTACATTTTAATTTGTATAATTAAAATTTTAAATTTATATGGGTGGCTAAGCATCTCTATGATTGGTTATAGATGCGCTGCTATTTATTATCAATGTGTTATTATTGCCAGAATAATTCGATAATTAAAATTTTCTTATCGGAAATTCGAATTTATTATTATCTTGTCCCAATTGCACACATTTTGATCAAAAGTATCTCGCTATGATCGATGCTCTTCATCTGCGCAATCAAAATCAAGGAAAATTCTCACATCTGATGAATTATTCGATCGTCTTTTCCAAATTGTTTCAAACGTGCAAGTTCCATTTTGGAATTTTTGCAATTGAAGGAAAAATTCCAGTATACCAGAGAATGCTATTGCTAGCTAGCTAGCTAGGGATGACATAACATGTACAGATGCGCCATCACCAGAAAAGATTAAACAGATGGTGCTAGCACCTAGCCACCTTGCTAGCAGTGTTGCTTTTAAACGAAAGATTATCAGATAACCAGCTGGCTACAATTGACAGTTGACAACCTTCTTTAATTTATTTCCTGCTCTGGTTTGGTGTGTAACAGTGTAGGAGCCTAGCTAGCAAGGAAGCAAAAGATGTACAATTGATGTGATTGGCTTATCTATCTTAACTCTTTTTATCTTTTTTAAAAAGTTTGTAGATGTAGCTTTTTTTAAAGATAAAGTTGTAAATTACAACAGAGTGAATATATATTTTTTTTAGTAAGAACAGAAGTCTAGTTCCTATTTTTATTAACCGCAATTGATTACAGAGTCTGAACAGGGTTTTGAGAGGTAACCCGGCAATGGATGTACATATGGATGGAAAATAAGAAAAAAATAAAATACAAAGAAAGAAAATTTTGAGAAAAGAAAAGAAATGAAGATTAAAACATCAATTAAACAAGTTGCTCTTTTTCGTTATGTCGCTATTTTTCTATTTGTGAAGTTCCACTGAGTACTAACTTTTTCGGCCAATTCTTTAACAGTTTTCGTACTCTCTTGAAATATTCTTGTACAACGCTCCCTCCACAGCACAAATAAAGCAATCAACAAACAGAGTGAATATATAATTAAGAATTTAAGAATTATGCTCGTTTCAAATGAAACATCAACTAGTATATCAAGTGACAAAAAACATGGCACCACATATGCATGTTGAATATTTTAGATATAGAGATTTTGTACTCTTTTTGCCTTTAAATTTATAAAACCTTCGTACTCAATGAATAGGTTAGTTGCAAGCGCACAACCTATCGATTGTAGTATTAAGGTGTCGATCCGCAAGGAGATAGGGAAATACTAATTTTTAATAAAGAAAACTACTTCTAAACTGAATAATAAAAGTAAAAAGGGGGGTTTTGTGTAATTTCGTTTTTAAAGGAAAATTAAAGTAAACTAAAAGTTCGTAACAAAAAGCAATAAAAGGTCGGGTGAAAAATCAAGTTTGAGAAGTCTAGGGGTATTCGGTCCACAATCCCTTTCTAATTCTATCTACTCGGTTTGTTTAAATTCATGTTTGATTATGACGAGGTTTCTAACCTAAGTTAGCCTTTGGAACAAATATTAATACGAATACTTTGGGTGGACGGATTAATGTGCCTCGAATTCTAGGGCTGTCACTAACCTAGAGGGATATTTAATCACGTGCTTCAAATGTATATATCGATATTTGTTCTAAGGTGTCCTAATCAAGTTTTGACTTCACCGCTAAGTCCTTCACCAAACCTTAACCTTAATTTCTGTTTTTCCAGATTTGAATACAAAAGTACGGTCGCTTATAATTCAAATCCTAAGGTATTTGCAATCACAATTTATACTATCCTATATGATCCTAATCTACTTTTAATCAAGAAGACTTAAGCGGGACGCTACAAGTCAAACACAACAAGTTGCACTATCCTATATGATCCTAATCTACTTTGGGTCTAAATGATCAAAGCGGGACGCTACAATTCAAGTACAAATCATGGAACATCACAAATAATAAATCACAGAAATTAACATCAAATCAAACAATCATAATAAAAACTAAAATCCGAGTAAAATAGAATTAAACAAGTTCATGCTACATGACCTAAACCCCTAGAAAGAGAACTACTCTCTCTTGGAGAGATCCATAACAAAGATTGGCAAAAACAATAAGAAATAAGATAAAGAAATGATTACACCCTTTCTTAGATCTAAAACCTCGATCTTGCCGACTCCTTGCTTGAATCTTCTCCTTCCTCTTCCTTGAAAAGCTTCGAGAATTTCTGCAGGATCTCTCTCTCTCAATATGTGGAAAATGGATATAATAATGGATGATTTCTCATGTGGTCTCCTTAGCCTTATATAACGTTTTCTGAACTTGGAGATCAAGTCGTTTTATTTTCGGCGCCCACTAAGCCTACTAACTTCTATATTTCTAATTCTGTGATTCTGAACTTGGAGACCAAGTTATTCTAATTTTGGCACCCACTAAGCCCACTAACTTTCCATATTTAGCAGTTTTTCAGGCTGATGCGGTCATTGATGCGGCTGTACAGAATTATACATTCCGAATTTGGATATTTTTTCCTTCATGAAAGTTGTAGATCTCTTTGTCCTGGTTCTGTCAAGCTTTGAATCACCCAAATCGGAGTTCGTATGACAAAGATATGGCCAAAATACGAACTATGTGTCGCTGAGTGCGGATCGAGTGCGGCCCGAGTGCGTCCGCACTGCGCTCGGATTTTCTGTTTTCTGTGTCAGTGCGTCCGCACTCTGGGTCAGTGCGTCCGCACTGGGCTCGGTTTCTCCTGTTTTGCTCTGAAATTCAAACGGGCATAACTTATGATCCGTAACTCCGTTTTCAGTGTTCTACCACTTTTCGGAAAGCTTGCGAGAAGATCTACAATTTGCTCCATTTCCTGTAACTTAAATAGACTTTGGCAGTAACTTGATTCTTGGATATATTTCATTCTATTCTCTACTAAAATATAAGATATTTGGTGCTATTATGTGATAAAAACTAGATCGAATGTGTATATAATTTAGACCTATCAATGCACTCATGTATAAAAGTGTTCCCATTAACTTTGTTCTAAGCTGTGACTTGACAGGACTCTAATCATCATAAATTAGGAAAACTTGTTTAAAGATACTAAGTACTTAGAGATATTTGAGTATAAAAATGTTGTTGGGAGTATGAAGGGGTGAAGATTTTGACAGAGTAATGTTTAATTCATTCAGTACACATATAATATAGTCAAAACAACGTTGCATATGACTCGTGCGTTGTATAAATAAAAAATTGCTATGTCAAAATTTACACCTAGTATGAAGACAGATGATAAACAAAATTAAAGAAATTGTCATCAGTTTTCTTTGAAGGCATTTATAAGATATCAGAATTTTCTACCTTCTATATATGTATTCTAGATTATAAAGAATTTTAATAACTGAAAGGCAAGGATTAAGAGGATATCAAGAATGATGTCTATGTACCATATATAAATATAAAGATTTACTTTAAATATTCATAAAAATTATTTGAGCGAATTCTATACATATGACTTTTCATAGAAAAAATTATCTTAATCACTAAAACAAAAGCTAGTTGGAATGCTTCATTTTTCATTCATTCAATTTTAAATTGAAATCCAATTGATGGTTTAAGTCTTTCAATGCTGTTGGAAAGCCATCATTGTACACTTTACAGATATGTACTCCTCTGTTTCCTCAAGTCAGGATATATATCAATGATCATTTTGTTTTCAACTAGATGCATCCTGTTCAATTATAGTAAAGCAAAGTTCAGGCCAGCTATCCTTTTCTCTTCAAAGTAAAATTATGTTATTAACAAATGCAATGTCAATTTAAGAAGAAAAAAAAGGACCAGATTCAAGTCAATGATGATCCATTATTGAGCTTTATAATCTGGATCAATGCGAATCTTTTATGATATGTCTATTTTTAAATCAAACAGATTGGATTGTTAATTACATAACTTATTTTTAATAAAAAAAACTATAAAAGAAGAGTTGACACAAGTTTTTTTTTTTTAAAGTCAGTTAGCAAACCGCTTACCGACTATTCCATTAAAATAAAAAAAAGTTATGTACACAGTTATTTACACCACCACTGCTCCGAAAAAAGAAAAAAGTTTGATGGAACAAGAAAAAAGTTTTCAATAAGTAATCAACTAGTAATAGAACTTGACCAAACAAAATTAGAGGATGTAATATAATCTTTTAATTCTAATTCTACCATTAAATAATTAGAATGTTAGACTAATAATTGTCTAGCTTAACTATATAGTATAATAATTCTTCAAATACTACTAAAAATATAGATCTAGCTAGTTCCTAAAATCTTTAGGAGCTCCAGCCTCCTAGTCCCACAATGTTGAATTTGAATAAATTATAACCCTATCAATGCTAAATTTTGAAATTAAAAAAATTAACTTGTAATATCTTTTTGTTTTTTGGAATCAATCTTTGTTATATACAGTCATAAATATCAACATCATATATGTGGGAGGTCGTGAATTTGAAACTCAAATAGAGATCCTTTATATATGATATTAAAATCTATAAGACTTAGACCTTTGTTTTTCTTTCTTTTTTTTTTGTTTTGTTTTGATAATAGTGGACTACTCCACCGACTTCATAAAACAATACCATACATTGTTTTGGCAAGTGCTGGTACCAGTGGTACCAACATTGTCTTAGAACAAAAATCCACCTAATACAAAGTACTATTGCTTATTAAACCAGCAACTACAGTATACCAAAGCATATAAATACAACAAAAGACAAAATCAGTATGAAACAATTAAAAGAAACTACACCCTAGACTCATTGGAAAGTTGTTGCCCCCAAGTATCAAATTTCACAGTCCTCCCTTAGGTCGGACCCATAGCATAGGGATGTGCTCCTGCACTGTCCCATCCATGACCTCCTCCTCTGCAATTAATCATGTTTTAAAGTTAAAATTGTATTTTTTTTCTCCTTCTATTTGAAGCACAAATGTGAATTTTTTTTGTGTTAACATTCCCTTCCAAGAACCATTGCAATCTAGCTCTCTGCTGCCAACAAGACTCCTTTCTCAAAATCTGTTTAAACTGAATTTGACATGCAGTCCACCTCTCCATTTCAGAACTACCTAAATGTCGTTGTTCGTTACTAACCTCAAAGTCATCTATCTCTTCAATTAATCTAGCCTTAATTTTTTTCTTTCTTTAAAAAAGAACTTTTGGTTTATAGGCATCAAAATCAAATTCATCAATCATCACTCCAAATTCCTTGACCTATTTAGAATCTAGACTCCAGAGCATTTCCATTGCTTATAGTTTGGCATTTAGCATGTCTTACAATTTTGGGTTGTTTGTAATTCGGCCGCCCCTATTATTAGTCGTAGGGAATGTGCCCTTTTTCTTTATCCTTTCCAAGTCCTACGCAGAGCATGACTGATTGAAAAACACTATAAAGATGCTCTATTATTGATGTCCAATAGCAATACCGTGCATGCATCTTTGAAGGTTCTAACTTCTTTCTCAACCTTTCCTTTCATCTATCTCTTTATATACATTTGTTTTATACTTCTTTTATATATACTCTTTTTTTTTTTTTTTTCAAGAGGTGAGGAACCAGGTGCATTAGTATTGTAATATAGTACCTTTTTAGGAAGAGAGAGTATTATAAAATGAAAAATTGGGATCTTGCCTACGGATCTTGACAACAACAATAATAAATAAAGAACTTAGCAGCTTCTACAAAGATTTAACAAAAAACAATAATAAATAAAGGATTGATTTGTAAATAATTTTCTCTTTTCTTTCTTATATTTCTTTCTATGTTTTTCTTCTTTATAAAAACTTTGTATAATTGACACTCTAGTGTCCTTTATTAATATAATCTAGAGGCTAATAGAATCTAGAGGTATGACCTCTACATTTCTTCTTTGAAAAAATAAATAATAAAGGATTGAGGATGATATATTAATTTAATAATTTTGATATTAATTTTTTACAAAGTTAAAAAAATTGAAATTTCTCAAAATATTGAAATCATGATGATGTTATAGAATGTTTGTACTAAGTTTGATGTGATATTTGAAATTTCATTAAAGAATATGTAATTGAATATTTGTAATTTTTAGGTTTGTTTTAATGAACGGTAAGACTTACATCAAATTAATTAATTTGTTATGTATAATGCATATCATATTTAAAATATCGAATTTTAAAAACAAGATTTATTGTCAAAAAAACTCCTGATTTTGAAATTTATATCTCCTTTTTTTTCTCACCGTAACCCCCATGGATTTCAAACATATAACATCTCATACAGAATAAATTGTCTTAACCACTTGATCAGATCGTAATTCTTTAATTGAGAATAATTATAATAAAGTTACTTTTGTAATTTACAATAATTAAAAACTCTCGTTTCATCTAATCTACATCCCAACTCTACCCTTAACAATAACTATGTTTCTCAAATTAAGAAAAAAAAACTATGTTTCTTAGCACTACTACAAAAAACACGTTGACTATCGCTCATTTACCATCTAGTGTCCTTCTGCACGGATGATGTATGTAATCAGGGGCAGCGCTGTAATTAATTTGAATTTTTTACCAGTTGTTCGGTCTAACCAACCGATGGCGTTGAACCCCCCTCCTTTGCCATCGAGTATATTTTAAGTACAATTAGTATTGAGTGACTCTTCGACATTGGTTTGGCTCAACGGACGATGGCATTGAGGGATGACTTCTACCATCTGTTGTTTACATGAGACGTTAGCGTTAGTACAAAGTAATAACAACTCGTTATCATATTGAACCGATGGCATATATTCTCAAGGGCAACGCTGTAAATAATTGGAACCTCAGTTTTAGTATACACTATCTGATGGTGGTGATGTTATATATATATTCCAGTAAACCCTAGGTCGATTATCCCCAAACACTAGCTCACTGCGAAAATCAACTTCCCAAAATCGACGGACTAAGAAGCTAGCATTTCCTCTCCCGGCGTCATTTGTATGCTAGATCACTATTCTCTCCTTTATTTTATGTTTATTTTAATCATTATTTTGAATGGTTTCTTAAATTAGAGAATAATTTAAACTAGGGATTAGTTATTTAATGTTATTTTTTTTATTTTGTATAGGCAAAATGAGTAGCCAAAATAGCCATTACTCATCAGATCCTTATTGCAATAGATGTCTTAAGCCGACTATTGTGATGCTTTCGATGACCAGAAAGAATCTGAGAAGGAAATTTTATACATGTCCAGAATGCAATCAATGGATGTGTTGGTGTGACAACACTGCCAATTTAAGTAATTGTTGAATATGGTGTGTTGTAATTGTAAATAAGGAGATGAATTTTATGGATGTTTATTTGAGTAGAGAACTTATTTTATGTTGTTTGCACAACTCGGTAACTTTTATGTGGATTAATTACACAATTAGATAAATTAGGGAATGTTGCTTGTATGTACAATTCGATCGGTGTTATCAAACTCCACGTATTGAATTAGTAAAGGTAAACTTCAATAGAATTGACAATACAAAGTAATTTCTAAGAAATATCAACGTAGGGCAAAGTTTGCTGAATTCATATCCTCTTCATTAACTCAAAAGGGAATCTTTTGAGTTAATGCATCTCAGCCATTCGATCTATTTTAAGATTCGTGCAGACTACATCCACACTCATATTCCCTTTTGAGTTAATGTAGAGGATACGCATTTAAGTTTGCTATACTATTGGCATTTATCCGCATAACGCCATCGGTGGAACTACTGAGCAGATTGTGTAATCACTATGGAGTCGATGGCATTCTAGTTAAGGTTTCAATATATATATCCAACAACACAAAAGTGTTATAGCACTCTCAAAATAGTCATCTCTAACTAGCTTTCTTCGCCGCGACTCCGTCTCTAATCACTTATCGGCCGCCACCTCAATACAATATTGAGCACTCAATCTTCGTCATTGAAGGTTCCTGCATCTGACTTTCTGTCTATATCTTTCTAAGGTTTTCTAGTTAGAGTTTAGGGTTAGGGGGTTTTTAGGGATAGTATGGTTCTAGGGTTTAGGGTTTAGTTTTATATCTTTAGTTTTTCTAAGTGTTTTTTTCATCATTTGTAGTTTTGGAGCTTCTTTACTCTTTGATTTGTCATTTAATTTCAGCAATGTCCTCCCAATCATGCCCGCACTCTTCGGAACCCACAGCGAAGAGGGAAAGGGACCCCAAGAGCTACGAGGATGGTACAAAAACACTGAGAAGGATCACTCCACAATGAATTCATATTACCACCGACAGTGATGTTGGTTTGGATGTAAGGGTAAAATTCTCTAATTTGACATTTTATTGATTTTTAAATCTTCAATAACATGAAATATGCAAGAATGACCTTGCCATTTACATCCAATCACATAGATTTCATTTTTTTTAAAAGATTTGCATCCAGTCAAGACCCGTTAGGAGGAATGCAAGATGAGCCAGGGATTGGATATTAGCTAGAGTAAAGCCAAATGCAGCTACAAAAAGGATTACAGCAGCAACATATGTTCTTTCAGATGCCATGTACTGCGAGATGCCTACCCAAGAAGCTAGCACCTTGAACTGCAGTCAGGTAAGACACCTGACTTAATAACTTAATGTTTTTTAATAAGCTGTTATATACATGATAGGGACCTGTTGATGTGATTAATGAGATGGAAAATAAGATGACTAATGAATTGGTGCTACCGAGACGGCCAATACCTATGGTGGTGTTTGGTTGTGGACTAAAGTTAAGGCGGCCTAAGTTGTTATTCCATGTTAGGCCGGCCTAAATTATTCGTGTTTGGTTGAGGTCTAAAGTTAAACCATGGCTTAAGTTATTCCTTGTTTGGTTAGAGTTGGTGGAGGACTAAAATTTTGGAAGCCTAAGTTAGTTAATTATTAATCATAGGATACTAATTATATAATATTAATATATTAATAATAACTATAATGTATTATAATATTATTATAATAATTATTTAATATATTAACAATATAAGATATTAATTATATAATTATATATTAATAATAATTATTTACTATATTAACAATATAAGATAATAATTATATAATTATATATTAATAATAAGATACTAATTATATATATTAATATATAAAAAATAACTATAATATTATAATAATAATTATAATAATTATTTAATATATTAAAAATATAACATATTAATTATATAATTATATATTAATAATAATATTGATAAAAAGATACTAATTATATAATATTAATATATTAATAATAAATATAATATATTATAATATTATTATAATAATTATTTAATATAATAAAAATATAAGATATTAATTATATAATTATATATTAATAATTATTATTAGTAATAAGATACTAATTATATAATATTAATATATTAATAGTAACAATAATATATATAATATTATTATAATAATTATTTAATATATTAAAAATATAACATATTAATTATATAATTATATATTAATAATAATTATTGATAAAAAGATACTAATTATATAATATTAATATATTAATAATAAATATAATATATTATAATATTATTATAATAATTATTTAATATAATAAAATATAAGATATTAATTATATAATTATATATTAATAATAATTATTGATTAAAAGATACTAATTATATAATATTAATATATTCATAATAACTATAATATATTATAATATTATTATAATAATCATTTAATATAATAAAATATAAGATATTAATTATATAATTATATATTAATAATTATTATTAGTAATAAGTTACTAATTATATAATATTAATATATTAATAGTAACTATAATATATATAATATTATTATAATAATTATTTAATATATTAACAATATAACATATTAATTATATAATTATATATTAATAATAATTATTTATAAAAAGATACTAATTATATAATATTATTATAATTATTATTTAATATATTAACAATATAAGATATTAATTATATAATTATATACTAATAATAATTATAAGTATATAATATACTAATTATATACTAAAAAATATTATTATAATCATTCGAGTTAGGCCACGACGTGGACTAAAATTAAACCACCATGCGAGGTGGTTTAGTTTAGGCCGGCCTAAAGATCGGCTTATGCCATGTTAGGCCGGCTCAATTAAGTCACGTTTGGTGGAATAAAGAGGCCTAAACCCCTTATTCCACCCTTTAGGCCACAACCAAACATGACCTATAGGAATACGGGGTCAGGTCCGGCTTGTAGATCTGGAGGCATTGGACGAATTGGGCTTGGAATTTCAACACTGCACGACAAATATCTTGTGACGCAACTATCTGAAGGAGGAGGCTTCCGCTGCTATATCTGGCCAAGAGTGTTTCATGATGAGGGCTTTTATGTAATAGTGGGTTTCACAAATCTCCGTGATCTTATGACTTATAACGAAATCGACGTCTCTATTATCCAAGTCTGGATAATGTGAGTATTTATTATTATAAACATGTATATTATTTTTATAATTAACTCCTTTATTTTATTCTGACACTGGCTATTTTCAGGTATTGCATGAAGCTAGTTCCAGAATTAGATGCCCAAAACAATGTTGACATTAGTTTCCTAGACCCCAGTCCGCTTAGCGCCAATATGCTGGTGAACAATCCCTTTCGTACTTGACCGATACCTTGCTAATGTTTCAGGATAAAAGTCTTGTATTCGTACCATGCCACGAAGCTGGATAAGCTGCTAATTCTACTCATGTTTATTGTCTATTTTTAACAAGTTTGTATTGATTTATTATTTTATTACTTATATTGTAGAGCACGTTGGAGGCTTCTCGTTATTATCCCAAGATAGAATGTTGCCTACTTGCTGGACTTGGTGCCAAATAATGACCGGGAGTTATATATTGTTCCTCTATTAGAACAGTAAGCAAAATGCATATAATTTAAAATACAAAATAACCTGGCCTACTTCTAGGTACCATATACTAGCCTTTAATAATTATAGGGCTTATAAGTCATGTCACACCCCAAACCAGGATTTCCGGATTAGGATGTGATTAATCCCCGCCTCGTGTCTAATACTCAATAAACACGCAAGGCTAAACAACATAATAATCAAACAGCAGCGGAAGCAATATAATACAAACAAGCAATAGTCATAAATATCAAATAAACATACATATACACACATCCATACAATCCACCTCGGGATAAAATAAACATAACTAGTCAAAAGGGATACATGATCTATCGAGTCCAATATATATAACAAAACATTGGACTCGTAAGATCCTAAACAAAAGCCCCTAATCTACCTCAAGTGATGTGACCGTCGGGGACAGCTCCTGACGCCTCCTGCTGCGGACCGTCAGACTCTGTACCTGCCCACATCCATAAAAAGGAGGGGATGAGCGAATGATCGCCCAGTATGTGACCCAGTATTATCCCTTCAGGGATCCTCTCAAGTCAAAGCACATTTTAATTTGAAATCTACGTAAAGTCGGAAATTTACTTTTAATGCATATGTTGCGAGAATTAAACCTATCATAGTACTACAAAAGAAAAATATACATATAATAGATGACATGATGTGATTATCCTATTATGCCAAAAATGCCAAAGTTTCCCAAAATAAAATATGAGGATCAATATTATACTCAACCGAAGTCCAGTACAATAGGTACTGTGTGTACAAATTGATGTAGTAATAGTACAGATAATTTTGTCACCCCGTGCCGTGCCAAGTTCAATCAAATTGAATTTGTATCTCAAAAGTGACATAACACAAGGACTGCGATCAGCGGGGCAAAGATACCCGATGCCTAATGACATCGAGCTTTGCCCACAGCAGAAGGGCACGCTAGCCGATGGTTATATCGAAATTCGTGTAACATCCAAGGACTGCGATCAGAGGAGCAAAGGTACCCGATGCCTAATGACATCGAGCTTTGCCCACAGCAGAAGGGCACGCTAGCCGATGGTTACACTTAATTCCATGTGTTTTCCTTCTCTAAGACGATTCATCACCAAACATATAAAATAGGAGAAAACTACAAGCAATGCGTAAGAATAAGTCAATTCGTCTCCTCATGAGCAGAGACGAAACTCCACCATCCGGCCAGATCAATGGGACATCATAACAACAAAATAATAAAATCTGCCACAGCATCCTCGGCAGCCGTCCTAGGCAAGTAGCTCCTAATGTAGGGGGGATAACTCCCGAATCGTCTCCGGACTCGAGATCGGTCCGCACAAAATGTAAAATGATCGAAAATGATATAATACCAATCTCATGCATATAATAATAATAATCCTAATAAGACCTCTAAGGGATCAAGTGATCCCTCAGCCCAATGACCCACGAACCGCCTCGCATCCCATACTACGAGAACGGAAAGCGATCATTCGGTCTTCTATCTCACGCTCACCAATGCACATGCTTAACTACAATAATATGTTGTCCTCTACGAGAAGAGGACAACTAGTATCCTAATATATTATTAATTAAATTACACTACTCCTAAGAAAGCATTAAATTTTCAATTTAGAAGGGGTTGTGCAATTCCTAAATTACAGTTTAGAAAGGATTAAACATGCTCTAATGCAACTACAAAATTTAAGTGCGAATGTCAGGTCAAGTGGTCGACTGGTGAGAGTACGCCACGAAAGAAAAATACAGATATCCCACACCTGTATGGCAGTAGTGGTTGTACGCAAGCGCTAGCAGTCTCCGCAATCTGCTCGATCCTCACCTGCTTTGGTATAGCCGTCAGCGGAATCGGACCACGGGTCGGAATCAACGTAGGTCTGCTGACCTGTAATTTAGACGTAACTTAATTAAATTCTAGACTAAATATTCGCAACCCATTACCCAGTTTAATTAATTTCACTAAGTGTTCGTGTTTAATTAATTAACTAACTAAGATTCGAATCTAATTATTACTCTAACGTACTTAAATCATTTGTTATATTTTGATTTGAAACTAAACCGTTAGTTAAATCCTATAACATTAATCGGTTCCACTAATTTTAATTATACGCTAAAACACGTAGATTATTTATTACTTTATATATTGCGATAATTAATTGCATTTTAAAACGTGTAGTGTAAAAGTATGCTTACTAATTAATTACCCTAATAATCATGTGAATTTATTTCTAAGTATGTGTAAAACAAAAATACATTGTTAAAATCAATTGTTCTATAACTTTTAGATTTAGACATTTAGTTTACTAATTCGTACGCGCTAATTTATTTAAATATACACTATATCACGTTGCTTATTTAATTATCCTACTTAATCCAATTTGTAACTATCTTAACGATGCATAAAATAATATCATGTCGATAATTAATTATTCCTTATTAACTAACAACATATATATATATATATATATATTTAGGTTCTGTAATTAAAACTTAAGTTATTATTTTGAATTAACTATGGTGTGGGGTGTTTTAATTTTATTCGTATACTACTTTGAAGTTTAACAATAACTAGTAATAATTTATGATGTGTCACTTGTTTATTTTGAATGAAGAATTATTTGCTTATACGATCAGACTACACAGTATACTTGTGTTTATATGTCATTAGAACATACATTAACGTATCAAAATACTAGATAAGTATATAAGATAATTTATATTATAATTATGATAAATTAGTTATACTAATTATATCTGTTTATTAATTATACATTAACGTTACAATTGTTATTTACAATTTATTTTATTTGGAGTTTTTGAGTTGACCAATTATCTAATTATTTAAGAACACTTGACCACATTCATTTTTATTTCCAATAATTATTCATAGAAGAGAAATATCAATTAAACCTCAAAGAATCTTTTCTTGAATGCAAATTGTTGTTCCAAACTATTACTTACGTTTTCAACATTTTAAAACTAATATTTCTATGAAATTCCCATTAGAAAAGGCTTATCATACAAATTTTTACATTCTGTCGCAAAGAGGTCCTTATTCAGGGACTGTTTTCTAAACCAGTTTTATTTTCTGTCACAATTTGGTCCCTGAATCCTGTCAGATCCGAATTTTTGCACCATAGACCCTGTTATTTACCAGAATTTACCCACAGTTGTGCAGAATACTGAAATTTACAGATTAGACCCTGGAATGTTGCAGAATAGCACAGAAAATGCAGAAAAATGGGAAACTTACAAACAACCCCTGAATTTTATCCTAATTCGGCCAGAACAGTACACCAGTACCCCGCTGGACTGGTACCAGTTTCAGATTGGAATTTAAATGGTGTTTTGAACACTTACCCGAGAGAGAGATAAGCACAACAAAGGTCGAAGCTCGGCAGGTACCAAGCAGCGGCTCGTCTCACGGCCGCCAAAATCAGCAGCACCACCGAGAGAGGCACTGCACCAGCACCGAATCATTTACAAGCACACGGAAAGCCCTAACGGGTTTGAATTTGGTGAAAACCGAAATTAGAGAGAGAGGGAGAAAACTTTCTCAACATAGTGAATGAAAGAGAGAAGGAAAATGAAGAGTAATAGAGAGAACCCGGGAGAGAGAGCAAGACACCACAGCATAGAGAGGGCTTCTCCAGCAGTTCATCCAAAAGAGAGACGAAGAGAAGAGGGGTGCGGTTTCGGGGTCAGCAAGAGAGAAGAGGTTCCGGTTCGTCTGTCAGCGGGAGAGATCAGCGGGGAAGAAGAAGAGAGGGGATCGGCTAGGGTTTTCTTTTGGGGGGGGCAGTTCAGTAGCAGTGAGACCGAGAGAGAAAGAGCAAAAGAAAGAGAGAGAGAGTGTAAGGGAGAATGAAAGAGAGGAGAAGAGAGAGTCAGAGGAGGGGGGTGAATCACGCAACAAAGAAGAAAGGAGGGGTGAGTCGGCTCTGTCGCCAGAGGAGAGAAAAACAAAATAAATGGTGAGGTGTTTCGGCTGCCGTCTGGACTCAGTGAAGAAAACAAAAAGGAAGTTTAAATGGAAGGGACTGCTTTGAGATTCGCGCAGAACGGAGTTGAACGGTTCAGTTTATTCCCAAATTAAAAAGGAGTTCGTATTTAATGGTATCCTATGAATCAATTACATCAAATCGAACAATTTAATAAAACTGGCGTTTAAGACTTGATACGAAAATTTAGATTGTTCTTTGATTAATCTTACAAATTTACTCGTCATTTCATTGACTATTAAAATTATAATGGTTATTAATATTTTGTATTTCTTCCTTAAAATTTTATATTTGTACAAATAAATTCTAAAATTTATAGAATTCACTAATTAGTTAAATAAATAATTTTATATAAGTTAATTTATTCATTTAATTTATTAACCTTTATTTTCCTTGATTAATCAATTAAGATTTTAATTTGTTGCAAATTTTAATTATCAACTAATTAACTACATTTGAATTTATGGATTATAACATTCTCCCCCCCTAATAAAAAGTTCGTCCCGAACGATCAAAACTAGTCAGTCGATGCGAATAGCTCCCATGTCGCCTCACGCGGGGTATGATGCTCCCACTGCACTAGTACTCGACGAATAGTGCGTCGTCGCAACTCGATCTCCTACACGTCTAAGATGCGAATCGGACGTGCCTCGTATGTCAACTCCGGCTCGACCTGTAGTGGCTCATAATCTAGCACATGTGCCTCACTCCGTACGTAGCGTCGAAGCTGAGATACGTGAAAGACATCGTGTACACCAGCGAGGGATGGAGGTAACGCAAGTCGGTATGCGGTGCGACCGACTCGCTCGAGAATCATAAACGGGCCGATGTATCTAGGTGCTAACTTGCCCTTGACTCCGAACCTCATAATCCCCTTGCGGGGCGAAACTCGTAGAAGCGCGTGCTCGCCAACCTCCATGCTGAAGTCTCGACGCTTTGGGTCCGCGTACTTTCGTTGGCGATCTTGCGCCGTCTTAAGCCGGTCTTGGATAATCCGCATCTTATCCGTACACTCCTCGATCAGCTGGGGTACGGTAGGGCAGAACAAGCTGGTAGACCCCCAACATACGGGTGTACGGACCGGATGCCCGTATAACGCCTCGAATGACGACATGCCAATACTCATGTGGTAGCTACTGTTGTACGAGAACTCTGCCATGTGCAGATGATCCGTCCAGTCGCCCTGCATCGTAAGAGCGCAAGATCGTAACATATCCTCTAATGTCTGTATCGTACGCTCTGACTGACCGTCCGTCTGTGGGTGATGGGCGGTGCTGAATACTACCTCGGTCCCGAGAGCCTCGTGAAAACTCTCCCAAAAGCGCGAGGTGAAGCGGGGGTCACGATCAGATATGATCGTAGTCGGGACTCCATGAAACTTGTGCTGATGTCTCATATAAAGTAGGGCCATCTCCTCTCCCGTCAATCCGTATCGATAGGCGATGAAGTGCGCCACCTTGCATAAGTCACGTCGGATAAATAGTTGTTGGAGCCCGATTAGTTAGTGTTTACGTCTTTTCTTACGCATGTTCATGAGAGGATTTGTGATCCAACATGTTCTTCGTGACTCTGTTTTGTTCCTTGATCATGTCTTCGACGGGTTTCGTAATATGTAGTTGAGTGCTTCAATATAAGCTCCACTCTCGACTCTCCAAGTCAATGTGGGGACGTAAAGCCTTCAAGTACGTTGATTTTAAGTTATGCATATGAGTTACAAAGTTTCGAAAGCAGAGATGTAAGAATGTCGGAAGGGTAAGAATTTCCAACGAAATGAAGCTCTTAGGAAATGAAAAGAACCTAAATCAGGTTGAATCAATTAACTTAATTAATTTATGTACAATCAGGAATGAATTCGTCAAGTTTAGATTATTCGAATAATTCGAGCTAAGTTTGATTTAGGAACTCTTAAAAAGGGTATATATATATAGAGTTTAGGAGGCATGATTCCATTTTAGAAGTCACGTAATCTAGTCATACAATGAGTCTTATTGGATTGATGGCAAGAAGGGGCTAGACATAATCAGAATGATATGATTTAAATTTTAGATGACGAATTAGAACTGTTGAAATGGGTCTACTCAACTTCAAACCAATAATAATCTCCCTTGAACTCTCTTTAACGGGAAGTCTTTCGGAATCTTGAGAAGGGTTTTGGGTTAAAATTAAGTGGTATGTCCTTTTCAATGGTTTAAACGAGGATTAGATTACAAAGAATAATTTTTTTTTCGAGCTAGAGGTTGCGTTTGGGATTAATAGGCACACAAAATATAGGTAAGTAATTCCTTAATATTGGAGGGGAAGTGAACCAGATTCAATCACATAACTTATCCAATTTAGGTCGGTCAACGGAGATCAATTCTAAATGATTTAATTCGGAGCAAATTTAAGAAACGGCAGGGACGCGAGTTACGTTGGATAGTTCGAATAGAACTGTCTTAGAGATGGTTGAAACACAATCTACTTTGAGTTTAATCAGAATCCAATTTAATATTTTTCAATAATTAACTTGATAGTAGCGGATCACATTGAATTAGGCTGTATTGACTAGTTGAACGACAACTTGATAAAATTGATAATTAGTCAAGGAGTCAAGTACGAGAATTAATTTCTCGAATTTGGATAGCAAATGTACGCTTTAAGTTCAAATGGAATGATAATCACTTCTTAGCACACAAGAAATTGTTTAATTTAATTTAATTTGGTCTTGTCTAGCTCAACCATACATACTTAGGGTACTTGTAGATCCAAGTCTAATTAATTTCATTCGAAGTAATTTAACTCGAAGTTCGACCGGAAAATTTCCAACGGAGTCAAGCTGACATAATTGAGATGTATAGAATTTTAAACGGTCAAATTATTGACACGTTTTCTAGAGTTGGTAACAAATGGAGTGCTCGAATCACCAAGTTAAAATCAAGAATAGCCACATTCTTACAATTCAAATAGGGTTGGAATAACATGGAATAAGTCTCGTTACGGGATGATATTGAATAATTATCAAATCATGACGGAAATAACACATCTTAAGGATTCATGGTTATATAAGGATTCGTGCACTAGCATTGAATTTCAAATTTTGGATTTTGAATGATGATCAAGAATGACTGAATTAGCGAGAGAGATTTAGTTAACGGTCAGCCCAACATTCAACTAAAATATAGGAATCAACTCCTAGGGAATGATCGTGGTTTGAGTCAAATTGGATTTAGTTAAATGAAATGTCATATCGATGGTTTAGGACATTATCACTATATTTCAAATTATTTTTTGATAGTTGGAGTTAAACCCGTACAGACGGTAGTTCGAATCAAACGACGTTTTTCTCCAGACATTCCTCTCAGAGAGAAATCAATTGGAACTTGTGCGATCGTCACTGCAGAGAAGAAGGCTGAAGTATCGAGGTTTTAAGACAAACCCATTTTGTTTGCGTTTGGACAGCTAACGAGAAAGTACACGCAGATCTTCTATAGATAGTCGCAGTGGAGGAGATGAGCTACTACCGGTCCCTCGGGTGGAAATAACAAGTCGAAGGAGACTGTCGCACAACTGCGTCGAGTCCATACTACTCTCGATGTGGTGGCGTATGAGACGAGGTTGGTGATGATGACGGAGAGGGTGGAGGCTGTCTGCCCGTAGCGCCCTGCGGTGAATCTCCTCAATTACGTTCCGTTACTCTACAGGGTGAGAGCGTGGCACTCCAAGAAGTGATATTGTGGCCTCGCACTATAGATGGATGTAAATGAACCCTAGGTTGTCGTGATGAAGCGCTACTCGTATATTAGGTCTCACAATATGCTTGATTTTCACAATTTAAAACATTAGTGCATTTACTATGTTGGCATTCTCGAGGTGACATCGGGTCTCCACATCATAGTCCTTTGCTAGTTCGAGTCTCCTCTATCCTTCTACACGAATACCTGCTTCAAGTTCTTAAGGTCGATAATCGAGGTGACGAACTGCCTCCTGAGTGTTTCAGGACTTATATCGCGTAGCCGTCCACTCGAGCTTAGTCACGTGTATAATAATTTGGATTGAAGGCAACGTAAATTGTGAAGATAATCCTGTGATCGTAAATATTTCTTGTAAATCCACCTCATACAGGTGGAGCAAGATGACTAATACGATTTCAGTTTAGTAAAGAAGATAGAACATAAGATAGGATGACGCTCGATTGTCGATGTCTACGTGAGATTCCATTTAAAGTATCGATCAAGTGCTTTGACTCGTATATATATTAATATTTATCAATTTATGACTTTGCTCCCTTATTTGTTTATTGAATGGTTTTGGTTTATCGTACGAAGGATTACGATAAACCTGGCTCTGATACCACCCAAAGGATGTCACACCCCAAACCAGGATTTCCGGATTAGGATGTGATTAATCCCCGCCTCGTGTCTAATACTCAATAAACACGCAAGGCTAAACAACATAATAATCAAACAGCAGCGGAAGCAATATAATACAAACAAGCAATAGTCATAAATATCAAATAAACATACATATACACACATCCATACAATCCACCTCGGGATAAAATAAACATAACTAGTCAAAAGGGATACATGATCTATCGAGTCCAATATATATAACAAAACATTGGACTCGTAAGATCCTAAACAAAAGCCCCTAATCTACCTCAAGTGATGTGACCGTCGGGGACAGCTCCTGACGCCTCCTGCTGCGGACCGTCAGACTCTGTACCTGCCCACATCCATAAAAAGGAGGGGATGAGCGAATGATCGCCCAGTATGTGACCCAGTATTATCCCTTCAGGGATCCTCTCAAGTCAAAGCACATTTTAATTTGAAATCTACGTAAAGTCGGAAATTTACTTTTAATGCATATGTTGCGAGAATTAAACCTATCATAGTACTACAAAAGAAAAATATACATATAATAGATGACATGATGTGATTATCCTATTATGCCAAAAATGCCAAAGTTTCCCAAAATAAAATATGAGGATCAATATTATACTCAACCGAAGTCCAGTACAATAGGTACTGTGTGTACAAATTGATGTAGTAATAGTACAGATAATTTTGTCACCCCGTGCCGTGCCAAGTTCAATCAAATTGAATTTGTATCTCAAAAGTGACATAACACAAGGACTGCGATCAGCGGGGCAAAGATACCCGATGCCTAATGACATCGAGCTTTGCCCACAGCAGAAGGGCACGCTAGCCGATGGTTATATCGAAATTCGTGTAACATCCAAGGACTGCGATCAGAGGAGCAAAGGTACCCGATGCCTAATGACATCGAGCTTTGCCCACAGCAGAAGGGCACGCTAGCCGATGGTTACACTTAATTCCATGTGTTTTCCTTCTCTAAGACGATTCATCACCAAACATATAAAATAGGAGAAAACTACAAGCAATGCGTAAGAATAAGTCAATTCGTCTCCTCATGAGCAGAGACGAAACTCCACCATCCGGCCAGATCAATGGGACATCATAACAACAAAATAATAAAATCTGCCACAGCATCCTCGGCAGCCGTCCTAGGCAAGTAGCTCCTAATGTAGGGGGGATAACTCCCGAATCGTCTCCGGACTCGAGATCGGTCCGCACAAAATGTAAAATGATCGAAAATGATATAATACCAATCTCATGCATATAATAATAATAATCCTAATAAGACCTCTAAGGGATCAAGTGATCCCTCAGCCCAATGACCCACGAACCGCCTCGCATCCCATACTACGAGAACGGAAAGCGATCATTCGGTCTTCTATCTCACGCTCACCAATGCACATGCTTAACTACAATAATATGTTGTCCTCTACGAGAAGAGGACAACTAGTATCCTAATATATTATTAATTAAATTACACTACTCCTAAGAAAGCATTAAATTTTCAATTTAGAAGGGGTTGTGCAATTCCTAAATTACAGTTTAGAAAGGATTAAACATGCTCTAATGCAACTACAAAATTTAAGTGCGAATGTCAGGTCAAGTGGTCGACTGGTGAGAGTACGCCACGAAAGAAAAATACAGATATCCCACACCTGTATGGCAGTAGTGGTTGTACGCAAGCGCTAGCAGTCTCCGCAATCTGCTCGATCCTCACCTGCTTTGGTATAGCCGTCAGCGGAATCGGACCACGGGTCGGAATCAACGTAGGTCTGCTGACCTGTAATTTAGACGTAACTTAATTAAATTCTAGACTAAATATTCGCAACCCATTACCCAGTTTAATTAATTTCACTAAGTGTTCGTGTTTAATTAATTAACTAACTAAGATTCGAATCTAATTATTACTCTAACGTACTTAAATCATTTGTTATATTTTGATTTGAAACTAAACCGTTAGTTAAATCCTATAACATTAATCGGTTCCACTAATTTTAATTATACGCTAAAACACGTAGATTATTTATTACTTTATATATTGCGATAATTAATTGCATTTTAAAACGTGTAGTGTAAAAGTATGCTTACTAATTAATTACCCTAATAATCATGTGAATTTATTTCTAAGTATGTGTAAAACAAAAATACATTGTTAAAATCAATTGTTCTATAACTTTTAGATTTAGACATTTAGTTTACTAATTCGTACGCGCTAATTTATTTAAATATACACTATATCACGTTGCTTATTTAATTATCCTACTTAATCCAATTTGTAACTATCTTAACGATGCATAAAATAATATCATGTCGATAATTAATTATTCCTTATTAACTAACAACATATATATATATATATATATATATTTAGGTTCTGTAATTAAAACTTAAGTTATTATTTTGAATTAACTATGGTGTGGGGTGTTTTAATTTTATTCGTATACTACTTTGAAGTTTAACAATAACTAGTAATAATTTATGATGTGTCACTTGTTTATTTTGAATGAAGAATTATTTGCTTATACGATCAGACTACACAGTATACTTGTGTTTATATGTCATTAGAACATACATTAACGTATCAAAATACTAGATAAGTATATAAGATAATTTATATTATAATTATGATAAATTAGTTATACTAATTATATCTGTTTATTAATTATACATTAACGTTACAATTGTTATTTACAATTTATTTTATTTGGAGTTTTTGAGTTGACCAATTATCTAATTATTTAAGAACACTTGACCACATTCATTTTTATTTCCAATAATTATTCATAGAAGAGAAATATCAATTAAACCTCAAAGAATCTTTTCTTGAATGCAAATTGTTGTTCCAAACTATTACTTACGTTTTCAACATTTTAAAACTAATATTTCTATGAAATTCCCATTAGAAAAGGCTTATCATACAAATTTTTACATTCTGTCGCAAAGAGGTCCTTATTCAGGGACTGTTTTCTAAACCAGTTTTATTTTCTGTCACAATTTGGTCCCTGAATCCTGTCAGATCCGAATTTTTGCACCATAGACCCTGTTATTTACCAGAATTTACCCACAGTTGTGCAGAATACTGAAATTTACAGATTAGACCCTGGAATGTTGCAGAATAGCACAGAAAATGCAGAAAAATGGGAAACTTACAAACAACCCCTGAATTTTATCCTAATTCGGCCAGAACAGTACACCAGTACCCCGCTGGACTGGTACCAGTTTCAGATTGGAATTTAAATGGTGTTTTGAACACTTACCCGAGAGAGAGATAAGCACAACAAAGGTCGAAGCTCGGCAGGTACCAAGCAGCGGCTCGTCTCACGGCCGCCAAAATCAGCAGCACCACCGAGAGAGGCACTGCACCAGCACCGAATCATTTACAAGCACACGGAAAGCCCTAACGGGTTTGAATTTGGTGAAAACCGAAATTAGAGAGAGAGGGAGAAAACTTTCTCAACATAGTGAATGAAAGAGAGAAGGAAAATGAAGAGTAATAGAGAGAACCCGGGAGAGAGAGCAAGACACCACAGCATAGAGAGGGCTTCTCCAGCAGTTCATCCAAAAGAGAGACGAAGAGAAGAGGGGTGCGGTTTCGGGGTCAGCAAGAGAGAAGAGGTTCCGGTTCGTCTGTCAGCGGGAGAGATCAGCGGGGAAGAAGAAGAGAGGGGATCGGCTAGGGTTTTCTTTTGGGGGGGGCAGTTCAGTAGCAGTGAGACCGAGAGAGAAAGAGCAAAAGAAAGAGAGAGAGAGTGTAAGGGAGAATGAAAGAGAGGAGAAGAGAGAGTCAGAGGAGGGGGGTGAATCACGCAACAAAGAAGAAAGGAGGGGTGAGTCGGCTCTGTCGCCAGAGGAGAGAAAAACAAAATAAATGGTGAGGTGTTTCGGCTGCCGTCTGGACTCAGTGAAGAAAACAAAAAGGAAGTTTAAATGGAAGGGACTGCTTTGAGATTCGCGCAGAACGGAGTTGAACGGTTCAGTTTATTCCCAAATTAAAAAGGAGTTCGTATTTAATGGTATCCTATGAATCAATTACATCAAATCGAACAATTTAATAAAACTGGCGTTTAAGACTTGATACGAAAATTTAGATTGTTCTTTGATTAATCTTACAAATTTACTCGTCATTTCATTGACTATTAAAATTATAATGGTTATTAATATTTTGTATTTCTTCCTTAAAATTTTATATTTGTACAAATAAATTCTAAAATTTATAGAATTCACTAATTAGTTAAATAAATAATTTTATATAAGTTAATTTATTCATTTAATTTATTAACCTTTATTTTCCTTGATTAATCAATTAAGATTTTAATTTGTTGCAAATTTTAATTATCAACTAATTAACTACATTTGAATTTATGGATTATAACAAGTCATACATACACCGGGGAGGTCAGCACATGCCGGGGAGAAGAGCACTAGAGGTCAGAATGTTTCAGGTAAGAAATATTTTAATCGAGTATTTCATTGCAACTTATTTCAAGTTCCAATTGCATTACTAACTAGATTTTGTTTTAAATAATACACATTTGACCATAGCCCCACGTAAAGCAATTCATGGGAGTCCGGGTTTTATGTAATGAAGAACATGGAGATGCTCTGATCACTCAAAAGAGAGCAATGTTTCTTTTAAAATTTATAAACTCGGAAATGCTATCGGTTCGGACTGCAAGCGCACAATCCTATCGAGTAGTATATTCAAGGTCGATCCACAGCGAATATTGGTTCAATGCTTTGAGCGATCGAATCGCAATCTTTCGAAAGGTTAGACGAAATCTGAAAATTGAGAGATGTTGTTTTGATCAATGTAAATTAGGAAGCAATTAAAAGTAATTAAAATAAAGATAGAAATGAGAATTCCTAGGGTTTCGGCACACCATTGCCACTCAATCCGCCTTGACAATATATTCCTATTGCGTCTGATTTCCTGTTGTTGTTTAATGAAAGACACCACATAGGTCACTGCGATTTATGTTACGCGAGAATGACAGATCTTTCACCGAGATTCTACATAGGACACTGCGATTTACCTTACGCAAATGTCTGATCTCTCAAATACCCCAAATTACTACACATATCACTACGATTTACTTTACGCAAGTGATGGAATTTGGTACGCATTTTGTTGGTCTGATTTATGGTTTCCCCGCTAAGGTTTTCTTCACATAAACCTAATAAATCTCAACGAGGCTAATTCATACAAATAGTTTCTCTTACCATTAAAGTACTGTCACTACCCTAACGGACTCAAACTAGATCATTGAAATTAGATGAAGAGATAGTAAATCACAAAAGCATTTTGTTTCAACAATAAGAAATCATAATCAACAGAAATATATATATCAAAATATCAAGAGTAACAAGGTTTACTGCCTAGCCCTAAGAAAAGGAACTTAACCGCGGAACGGCATTGTTACAAGCACTCCTCTCTTCTCACTTTAATCAAATCTAACCCTAATTACAAAGATAAGTTATTCTTCTGCCCAAGGGCCTTATATAGGAGTGGAGGGACGTCTGGAGATTGAGTAGGGGCTAAGAAACTGATCTGGAAACAGCTGTCGGCAGTTATTCCCCAAGAGACGCCTTCGGATACGGACCGTATTGGGCAATACGGTCCGTATTAGGACCTTGACGGTTAGGGTTTAATGCTTTCAGCGCTATCTTCTGGTCTGTGCTAGGCCTGGTCCGTATTAGGCAATACGGGCCGTAACAAAGACTTAGTCGATGAGCGTCGCTGATCCGATTGACCCGATTCTAGCTCTATTTGGTGTAAAATAGTCCCAAAACTTGTTTTCTGTAATAAAATATAAAGAAGGGTGACAGTAGCCTTTTTCTCTAATTAATTAAACATAAGTGTGAGAAAATATGCAAAACCTAAGCCAAAACCCTACGTAAATTATCGTTATTTTGACTCTGATCATGCTCATAAAGAATTATGCATGTTTTTTCCAAAGGTTTGTCAATCACTTGTTTCTATCATGCTTTCAGATTAAGTTCTTATATATGTTATTCATATGTTTTGATTTATTCATGCAGTGTCGTCTGTCCAGAATGTCGTACAAAGAAAACGCATTACATGACGTCCGTATCCAATGGTGTAAGTTCTTCTTGGAATTAGTTTAATTATTGTGCAAGTACTTGGCGGGGGGAGGATTTGGTGCTGATGTATTGTTGTCTATAGTGTAAAACAGTTCTTGTTTTCTGGTTTTTGCGGTCAGACACTTTGGTGTTGGTTTTAATAATGTGGTTTAAACCAGTTGTTAGTTTTATGGTACAATGAAATATTGCTCTATATATTGTTGTATGTGTGATATTGTTAGCTTGTTGGTTTATAATTGTTATCTACTTTATATATTGTTTGTTGCATTGATTAATATATATGTTGGATAACTTGTATATGTATATGTTGTTGATACCTATATTAATTGTTGGTTAAAATATGGATATAGAATGCATGCATGTTTATTGTTGCTTTGCTGGGTTTTAAAAATGGCTAGCAAATATATGATGGAGGCTAGCCCCTAATACAAGAACTAATAATAAAATATAATAATTATATATACATCACAATCGGCTCAAAAATTAATGACCGATGGCAAACTAGGACCTGCCAACGCCAACTCAAACAAAACAGATAGTGTAAGAGTGACTTTTACAATCGGCTATTAAAATCCAACAGACATCGTTAATTACATTTGTCGGTTGCAAAAAGAAAGAGATAACGTTGGATACTAACACTGTCTGTTTGATCGTGCGCTGCCGATGACATATCGATTAATGCCATATGTTTTGAGCCGATGGCATATGTGTATACCTTTCCTATCATGACGATAGCCATCGGTGCGGAATCCTATTACGGATTGTGATTTCACCGGCAAAGTATTTTTTTATAGTAGCGTAGTTGTTTTGTCAGAGTGAGTATCCTCTAAGGTAGCTGACTGTGTAGAATACTCACCGCTGAACCAAAATCAATTCAGTACTTATTTAGAATATAGAGAGCTTCGTTTGGAGATTCGTGCCAAATTAAAACGGACGACTCAAAACCAATTTGACACGATCAGCTATGGCACTGGATCTGAATTCGTTTTGTCATGATGATTGTAAAATGTATTAATCGGGTGTGTATTGGTTTTTTAATTTTTTTTAAATATATCGACAGCCATCAGGATTTCTGGTGCCATGGTCTTCATGCATTGACCAACAGTACTGTCCTTTATTTAAAAAATAAAAAATAAACTCCGTAGGGGACCAATAGTACTGTTAAGCAGCGTATTTGTTACCTTTAATGCTCTCTCCGTTATATGTGCGAACACAGTGACAAATTAATTATTCGGTTTCGGTTAGATTGAGTCAAAAATTCTTAATTCGGGAATAATTTGGATAATATTTGGAAATGATTTAGAATTACTCAGACAGCAGATCTCAGTCTCACAAGAGAGAGAAAATAAAAATAAAAATAAAATTGGAAAAAATTCATAAAATTTGTGAATTATTTACGAATAATTTAGTTAAAGTTCGGTCAATCGAATTATTCGGCGTTCAGTTTGTCATCGCAAAAAAATGAATTATTCGTGAATAATTCGCGAATTTGTGACTGTGTGCGAGAGGATATTGTTCTATATTTATTTTTGCTGAGTATTATTATTGGAGCTTATCGTTATGCAAAACTGAGGTTGAGTTGATAACGAAAAGATATGAGAATTTAAAATTTGCATTGTATTAGTGGTGGATATGTGTAATTAATGCGTATTTATTTTTAAGTTTATAGTCATTGTAAAAATGTTGATTTTGTTGTCGTTGTTATTATTTGTTTTTTTTATGCATATTTATTTTTATGAAAGAACTTACATTGTCGATAATAAAATTTAAATTTAAAATCGATAAGTTCATTATGTTTGATGTATATTACGTATGTAAAAATATTGAAATTAAATGCAATTTTTACTATTTCTTAATTAATAAAAGTTTTAGACAATCTGAATTTAATTGACAAACTCAAAGAATTATCAAATAATGCTGATCATATTACTTTTGAAGATTATTTTGAATTTTCTTTTGTTTATTTTGAAGAATTTGCCATATACCCCTTGGTCCTTGCCCTCTCTCTCTCTCTGTTTTTTTTTTGAAGAAAATGCCATATACCCCTTGGATTGTCCAATATATATTCTTATAATTTAGTATGGTGATGAACTATTAATTAATGCTTCAAATTGATTCATTATAAGCTAATCATACAAATTTTCAGAAAAATTGCAAGAGATGGTGATCTGATTTCTCCCTCTTAAAATTATTACTACTATAAAATTGCATATTGAGGTTTTTTTTTTATTTTGATAAAAACTAAATATGTATATGAAAGTTGGTGTTTCTTTATAAGAAGTAAGATTTAAAATATAAGATATTAAGACTTTTGAAGGCATCATGAATATACTTTCTTATTTTAGTTTATGAAGTATTAAGACTTTTGAAATTGAAGGAGAAACTACTTCTTTAATTAGTATAAAATTTAAATTCTCTTAGTATTAAAACTTCAATTGATTGACGTGGTCATGAGGAAGAGTTAATACGCACTATATTTTTCTTAACTATGGTATTTCTCATTGTGTTTTTTTGATAAGTTGTAGTTATGTATTAAAACGAATAATGTACTATTTTTTCTTCATTCATAAAATTTTTTCTAGTAAAATTTTAATTAGACATATTCTTATGTAATGAATATTCAAGAAAAGTGTTATGAAAATAAATTGTGGATGTCCATTCATTTTGTAACTCTCGACAATTTTTTTTTTAAAACTATTAGTGGCTATCAAGAGGTTTACAACAGTACAAAGAAGAAAGTAAAAAACAGCCCCTAAGTTCAAATCACCTCAATTTATTTCTCCTCTACTATTGAAATTTATTTCCTCATTTATTATAGAATTAATTTAGATAAGTTTTCATTTACAATTTGTGACCTATAAATAATACTTTGTAATCTTGTATATATGAGAAATATATTAATAAAGAGATTGTTATTTTTTTATAGGTTCTTTTTATCCTGTTTTTTTTTTTTTTGTCTTTATATTACAACTCTTGATTAACTCGGAGAAATTGATTAAAAATTTAGTTCGGATCCTCTAAGATAATTCAAAGTTTGAATTTGGGTTTGGACCGTTGCAACATAATTTGCAGTAATATTAAAGGACTCAGTGAATTCTACTTCAATCTTAGATTAATTCGAATTATGATTGAACGGTCCGGATTCAAACTCAAATTTTAGATAAATTTAGGGAATTCAGACTTCCTTATTTTAGGGATCGGACTCTGCTGTTTTTTTAGAGAAAAATAGAGTTCTGTTTTCTTAATCTTAAACATTCAAAAAATTTCATTTCCGTATAAAAAAAATTTCATACACAAATCTCAATAATTTCGAATAATTGCGATCGGAAAAGCAGGACCCTACAGCAGCAGAGTCCATTCTTATTTTAGAGAGTTCAATAATGACTAGTGAAATATCACATCCCCACCCACTTAACCTCTTCGTCCTTTCTTTATTTCTTTATAATTTCATCATGCAACAGTTCAAAATTAATTTCAAACTCCTTACGAGGTGACATCTGTATCTATCTATCTATCTATCTATATATATATAGAGTAGAACTAGGGGTGCTCCTAAGCTCACCAAGCCCTTCGTGAGCTCGACTCCAAAACCTATCAAATTGACTTCAAACGATATTTTCAAACCGTTAGATGTTCAATCTATATTAAAATGTGCTTGGAGACCAAATTTTACATTTTTTTTAATTTTTTTACTATTTATTAAGATGGTTTGAAAATCGCTGTTTTTATTAAAATTCTGCACCATTGGAAAACAGCGATTTTCAAACCATCTTAATAAATAGTAAAAAAAATTTCAAAAAATGTAAAATTTGGTCTCCAAGCACATTTTAATATAGATTGAACATCTAACGGTTTGAAAATGTCGTTTGAAGTCAATTTGATAGGTTTTAGAATCGCGCTCACGGAAGGAGTTGGTGAGCTTAGGAGCACCCTAGTTCTACTCATATATATATATATATATATATATATATATATATATATATATATAAGCCAAGGCAGCAGTCAACCCACCAATAATTTCATGCTAGAGGTCCCTTTCCTCCTCATCAAAATAGTATTCTAATACTCTATTGTACGACACGTGTCATAATTATGTTCGTCCTTTATTACCATTATTTTCTTATACAATTCCTGACAATTTAATTGTTTTCTATTCTACGACATGTGTCATAATTATGTTCGTCCTTTACTATTATTTTCTTATACAATTCCTGACAATTTAATTAGTAAACAATGAAACAAACAAAACTTTCTTCCGATTTTTTATTAATCGAAAATAAAAATAAAAAATATCGCGATAGGATGTCGTTTCAGTTGGAAATTCAAATATAGATAAAACGGGATAATTTATCCCGTCTCAAGGGACTTGACAATTTATTTTATTCCACTAATTGAAATTCGTAACCCCGTTAATCTAATTAACTAAGGAAAAAAAAATTGTGGAACGGGTTATTCTATCATGTCCCACATTTTTCACTCTGTTAACTTATTAACTAAGAAGAGAAGAAATAACAACAACAAAAATTGTGGGACGGGATAGATTATCCCATCCCACAAATTTTTATTTTTTTCCTCTGCTTAACCTATTAACTTAAGAAGAAATTAGCGGATTACAGATTTAAATTAGTGAGACGGGATAAATTGTCCCATCCTGTGGAACGGAATTATTAATTCCGGTTTACCTAGATATCAAAATTTCACCAAATCAATCCCCTTTCGCGATATTTTATATATTTATTTTTGATTAATAAAAAAATCGGAAACTTTATTTCCGTAAATTACATACATCGATTGTATATTGAAATTTATAATAGGTTGAAAATGACAGTTGTTGATATTATCTTTCCAATGTTGTTTATTAATTTGATGAAATTTAGGAGGATGCACGAGTTCCCTCGCTTTCATGGGGAACCACCAAAAGCCGTTGAATTTTTTATGTTTATCCAGCGGTATCTAATGGAATAGTTTAATTTTACATAATTCTAAATTCTAATATACCACTGACCACTGTCAAAGCAAAAGATCAAGCCAGAAAAATTGATTAATGGAAAAAGCAAAAAAAAGATGGTCACTTTGGAAATTTACTTTTTGGAGATGGTGTTGTATCTTTCACTAGAGGTGCTGTCTTGATGTGACTTTGTTGGAAAACACCGCATATAAGAGATACAGGAGCCTGTTCGGCCAACTGTTCGGCCAACTCCTGCTGCTGTACAGTAAACTTTTATTGGAAAACACCGAATATAAGAGAAACAGGAGTCTGTTCGGTCAACTCTGTTGTTGTACAGTAAATTTTTTTTCACACGTATAGTAAAATTTAGTTCAAAAGTTTTATGATTCTACGCCCAGGTCCATTTCTGAGTTGACGCTGAACAGGCCCTAAGAGACTGCTATATTTATTGGTAACTCTATGCTATGCATGGTTCTCTTACTATTACTAATTTTAGAATGCCTAATTTTCTTGTACCTCAACAATAGAAATATATGTTTCACTTCACACCGCTCAATTTGAATACATTTTTAGTCTTTATCTAGAGTGGGAAAAATGACACGGCAGAGCCGGCTTTGACACGGAACGACACGGTTACAGCACGGCACGCATGTCAGTTACGTACCGTGACTCGCGTGTCTCGTGCTGTGACCATTCGCGTGCCGTGTTCATCTTTTGAAGATTTAGTCACGGCACGACACGACACGTAGTCACGCGAGTCACGTGTAATTAGGATCATTAGATATTGATTTAATGGTAAATCTTGAATAAACTAATCTAAATTATGATTAAATGGTCACGACACGTTTAGGCACGGCGTGACTCACGTGGCGTGACCATTCGCGTGCCGTGACCACCCATTAACATTTTAGTCACGGCACGTAAAAAATTAACTTGGTCACGACAAGGCACGGCACGAGACCAAAGTCACGACGTGTTAATTACGGCATGGCACGTTTTTCCTACTCTATCTTTACCCCTTAATTTGCACAATACATAAGCTCTTAAAATATGAGGTATGCTAATAATAATAAATTAATTAATTAATTAATAGGAGTGCTAATTTTTGCTTCACACTTGATACACAGATCCATAATTCGGATAACATAGCACATGCACATTAACAAATTCATTTGGCTATCAAATTCAATTTGTGATTAAAAAAAAGAAAGCCACAAGAAGTCTGACAAAACAAAAGTCAAGTTTCGTTGAAAACTTACCCTTTCCGGTGGGAGAACGGAGTAGGTCCAATGCTCATTGGACATACTTTTAGGTTCAACGAGCATGATAATCATACGATCTAATTTAAGATGTGTGAGCACGAAAATTGAAACAAACACGTACAAAGTTTAAAGTGTTCTGCACGAATCTTAAAGCAAATTGACGGTGATTAAAACCATCGAACCAGAATAGGTCCGATGCCGTACAAAGTTTAAATCATTCTGCACGAATCTTAAAACAAATCAACAGTAATTAAACCCATACTCTCAAGTGTTCCGGTGGTGCTGCATATTGTATATATGGCATGGATATAAATTCAAGTCAACGATGGTTATAATTACTATTGTAACATGTGTTGAACAACAAAAGGTAAATCAAACCCTATGGCGTTCAAGCAAATAAGAAAGATCAAACCGACAAATCATTGTTAATTTGCGATCAATATCACTAACGATGTAACCAAAGCAGATTGACATTTAAACTGAAAAGAATACAACATGGACCCCAAAGAGCCTCACAAAGAATAGTAAATAAGATAGGGGCTCCAATAGAAAATTGCACTAGAGGTTTTTTAGAGGGGTCGGTCAGGTCCAGAAAAATTAGTGGGAACCATGTTCACCGCTTTAAACGCCACAGATCACATCGGAAAACACGTGGCAAATTTTGAGTGCAAGTGGAGAAAGGGTCCCAAGCACAGGGGCTCGGAGTGCTTTTAGAACGTGGCGGCTTGGGAAGCATCTGCTTGCCATTGGTTCCTTTCGGCGGTCTCTTTGTGTCCTACCATTAGAGGATCTCACATACTCGAGTCCGTGATCCAATTTCTATTGAACTTATTTTTAAAGAGTGAGTCTATGGTACTATGCATAGCACGGATTATTCCGTACTACTATGGAGTCATATTTTTGTTTTAAAATTTTTAATAATCGATCCGAATCGTTCAACGTGATTTCTACATGAATATTTACTTGCAGACTAAATTTTATATTTTTTTTAATTTTTTTACTATGTTTTAAGATAGGTAGAAAATCACTTGATTTGAAAGTTCTAGACCATCCAAAAATAGTGATTTTCTACCTATCTAAAAAATAGTAAAAAAAATTCTAAAAAATAAAATATTTAGCCCACAAGTATATTCTCATATGAAAATCATGTTGAACGGTTCGGATCGACCATTAGAATTTTAAAAACGAAAATATTGATCCGTAGTACGGACCAATCCGTGCCCACAAGTTATTTGTCGACTTTTTTATTATTTTATTCTGTACTAGAGAATAAAGTTTGTTGAAAGAAAATATAAAATTATTTTCTAACAAATATGCAACTCACAGCATCAAATTGATAAAAATCTTATATCTATATGTCTCACAATATAAACGAACTAGCTATGAATTGATTTTTTTTTTAATTTTGTCTATTGAGTTTTAATTTTTATATGCATTATTACTTTTAATTTCTCTATTTCAAAATAGAATTGCACTACACTTAAATTACACTTCTACATTAAAGTACTAATAAAAGGAAATGATGGAATTATAATTTGTCAAGGTTCATATTGAATGAAATGCAATAATTTATGCAATATTTAACAAAAGGAATCTTGTTCTTTGGGGAAGATTATAAATTTCTTTTTTCAGTACTTATTAATCAAGTACATACTGAATGACATATTTGTTTCTAACATTTTTGTAATGTATCTTTCGGTCAGATTTTGTTCTATGTACCTTTTTTTAATTATTTTAGTCCTTTCATTATCATGTTCCTTTAAGGCTTTAAGGAAAGTTCTGATGTTTCCTTTTTCACTTTTCCTTTTTTAAACCTTATAAAAAAAAATACCAATGTCGATTAAATATAATATTTTATTAAAATGAGGAAAAATGGCCAATTTTATTGAAAACAAAAAAATATTCAATAAATTGTAATATGACATAGACATCTCAAATTACAATAATTATACAAATAAAAAAAATGTTCTTTTTGCAAGTTCCACAAAATATCTATGTCAAACAATAATGTCTAAATTATTGATCTTGGTCCAATTCATAATATATAAAAAGGGTAGAATTTTTTTTTTCGATTTTGTTATATCACATGTATTTTTGTTCATTTGATTGTCTCTTGTTGATTATACAATCTAACAGTTTGTTTGTTTTGTTGGATTATAAAAAATGAAATATAATGCTTCCATGATATCTTTAATTATTGTGTAGAATCTATCTAATTTAATGCATGCATTGATTATTTTATTGTGTATCCTATATCGAATTTTTTTGCAAATTTGTGTACGGGTTGTATTTAATATATCGAGACGAAGTCTTAAAAAATAATTCTAATTATTGCTCAAGTGAAAACATGTTTTAGTGAAAACATGTCTTAAAAAATAATTCTAATTTTCATGCCTTCCCAAATTATTAGATTCCAATAATTATGGTATATATGTTTTCTTTTTGAAGGTATCCACTATATGATTTTATTCTGCCCAAATTCGTCAAAGCAAGGGCTTAAAATAGAAAACAATTTTGGTTGCATTCCCTTGCAATATTAATATTTTCTACTTTGGTTTAGAGAGAGAGAGACTAGAGAAATTTGGACTTGGTATTGGTTCGCATAATTTGTATTCCCTTGATAGCTAAGTAAGCCAGTTCTGAACAAGTTATTTGGTAGAATATGTTGAGGAACATCATTGCAATGCCATATTCTATATGAAGTCACATCCTTCCCGGTACCGTAATAGGGAATCTTTTACAATTATTGGATCTGGACTGTTCTTTTTAACTTGGCACAAATCTCAAAGCCCAATAATACTACCCCTTCTCTAGCCTGAATCTCAAAGCGGCTGAGAGTTAATCTCAAACCGTAAAGTGAAGGGAATCTTTTACAGTAATGGAGAGGATAATTGTTCTATTCTATATAATGTTCTCCTAGTTTTTTTTTTTTTTGAAATCAAATGTTCTCCTAAGTTAAATGCACATTTAAAATGACTTGGTGCATGTTTTGACTTGAATAAAGAGGTAATTATAACAAAGGGGAGAATTTTAAGAACTATGAATAACATAGACCGAAAAAGTAATTTTTGTTTGGAAAGTCGCAAGTTTGAAATTTACTGTCGTTACCTAGGTAAATTGTGTATTTAGAGATAAAAGAAGACTTATTTTGATATTTAAATATAGCATAAATGTTCATGAAATATTCCAAATAACTTTTTTTTTACAAATTTTATGAAATATTCCAAATTATTCATTAAATGTATGAAATGTATAAATAATACAGAAAAAGTTGCTAAGCATTTCTTACAAATTAAAATTTTGCATTTTGCATTTTTAACTTTTAAATTTTGGTTTTTTAAAAAATTTTTACTAGTAGTTCCTTTTGTAGGTAGTTTGATTATCCTCTCTGACTCTGATACTGTGGAAAGGAAAAACTTCCAGTTCAAGCAGTGGCAGAACTCAAGCCAAGTCAAAGGTGGCTAACCCACCCCTATGAATTGAAATTTTTCACTTTTATTCTTTAAAGTTTTAGTATTTACAAAAATTATTACAATTAGCCCCTCTCATAAAATGAAATTACATCACACATATTCATCTAGCCACCCCTAGTTCCGCCTCTGAGTTCGAGAACAAGGAGGACCCTACTCTTGATTTAGAGGGGTCGAATCTGAAAGAGCACTTTCAAATGCAGGAGGAAATTGGAACTATTGACGAGGTAGGTGGCCTCATCCTCTTCTTCTCAGTGCTCCTAGTTTTGATTTCTTTTACTAAATCTTGTAATATGCTCTTAGTTGATCTCCTAGCAAACATTTAGCCGTGCTATTATCGTTGTTTCCAGGCTTTTTTGATGCCTGATGTTCCTTTGTTGACTGGTATAATGGTACAGTATGCATCATTTAACATATTGTATAAACTGATATTAATTAGTTTTATAATAAAACTGGTGTGTTAAACCAACTTTTGTCAAAAAATAAAAAGTAGTCCCTCTTTTAAAATAAAACAAGATAATAGTTATTCATCCAATATTCTAATCTCAATTTTCTGATTTTTCTCCTGAATATATATATATATATATATATATATATATATATATAGAGAGAGAGAGAGAGAGAGAATGGCTAATATACAAACGTTTGTTCCTGGGCTCAGGAACAAACGATTTGGTTCTCTGATTTTCAAAGTCCAAACAGTCGATCCAAACCGTTAGATATTCAATCTATATTAAAATGTGCTTGGAGACCAAATTTTACATTTTTTGGAATTTTTTTACTATTTATTAAGCTGGTTTGAAAGCAGCTGTTTTTCAATGCTGCAGAAATTTAATAAAAACAGCGGTTTTCAAACCAGCTTAATAAATAGTAAAAAAATTCCAAAAAAATGTAAAATTTGGTCTCCAAACACATTTTAATATAGATTGAATATCTAACGGTTTGGATCGACTGTTTGGACTTTGAAAATTAGAGAACCAAATCGTTTGTTCCTGAGCCCAGGAACAAACGTTTGTATATTAGCCATTCTCTCTCTCTCTCTCTCTCTCTCTCTATATATATATATATATATATATATATATATATATATATGAGGAGGGTTCCAATGCCTCCATTTTTCATGCCTCCACCATGCCTCCATTTTTAAAACTTTAATAACTCAAAATTTAAAACTTAAAAGTCAAAATAAAACCGTTGGATATGATCTATATCATTTTATCTATGTGCTCATAAAAAAATATCACATTTTGATTTTGTTTTTATGTGAATCAATAAGTTGAAAAATCAACGTCTAGAAATTATCCACATTAGTATGTTTTTTACAAGCTCTTGATGACAACCAAAACAAAATTGAAATGTCATAATTTTTTATACGTGTATAGATATAATGATGTAGATCATATCCAACGGTTTTATTTTGACTTTTAAATTTTAAATTTTGAGTTATTAAAGTTTTAAAAATGGAGGCATGGTGGAGGCATGAAAAAATGGAGGCATTGGAACCCTCCTCTGTATATATATAACTCATATAATAATTGTATAGATAATTCTTAAACATCTGCACCAAAAATGTATATTATGGCATTCTACTATTAGCCACCAAAATATAGTACCACTAGCCACTAAGATATTATATATGGGCACCATAACCACCGAGCTAGGCATTAATTGTAGTTGCCACTAAATCATGAAGACATTATGGTTAGTCAATAATTAAGTTTATATCAATTAATGTTAACATATCAAATATGACATAATTCAACAAATATCCTCATCAGTACATGCTTATCTGCAGTACAAAATCCTTCTCATTATTGAAGATCAATTAATTCATCAAAAAGGAACAAAGACTTGGATTGAACGCAACATTTTGTCGTTGGATTATGCAAGCCTATACTATATATTAATTATATAGTACAGGCGCTGCGAGAGCTATATAGAGACTTTGATTCTTTTTAGTTACTTGCACACAACGAAAATATCAATAGACCATTTCAATACTCGACAATGTAACATTTGCCATGTCAGACCTCATGCAGGAAATTTTTTATCGGTAGTAATTAATAGAAAATAAGAGAGACTAACAGTAAGAGTACAGTAATATTTATATTGGTAGTAAGATCGGTAGCAATTCTACTGATCTTAACTTTTTTTTTTAATCTGATGTATTGATGGGGAGAATTTTTATATTTTATTTCTAGTAAATATGAAAAGTTTTTCAAAAAATAGATGAAATGTTTTTGATATATTTAAATTTTAAGGTACTTTATCTATTTTTGTAAAAAAAAATATTTTACTAGAAAAAATTATAAGGAAAAAAAGCTGATATAGATCGGTAAAATTCCTATCGATCTTACTACCAATATAAATAGTACTGTACTCTCACTGTTTGTCATTTTACTGTTTGTCTCTCTTCTTTTCTATTAATTACTGCCGATAAAAAATTTCCCGCATTTTGTTTTAATGGCACAAGGCTGGCTCTAGGTTTGGACGAAATGTAGAACTGAACTCTTTGTAATTGCTTTGGTTTTCACTTTCATGCTTTCTTGCCTCCTTTTAGGAATATACATATTTGTGTAATTGTGTTGTGTCGTGGTCAATTAAGTTACGTGTTTGTAATCAAGTTAAGTTTTCATGTGTTGTATTGTGATCAAAATTAAGAAGAATAATCACGACATATTAACGTAATTGGCCATATTTGATCACGTTAGCCATGTTTTGTGTTTCATCATGTTTACTATTTTTTTATTTTAATATGTTAAAGGATGAAAAGTTAGGAAAAAATATGTCAAAAATGTGGAAAACAAATTATAAAATAAAGAATCAATGTTTTTTTTTTTTTTGAAATCCTTGACAGGGACTGCCAAATGGATAAAGAATTAATGTTGTTGATGTATAAATAAATAAAATATTATTGAGAATTTGAATTGTTGTTTGAGATAAATAATTTTATGTTATTATAATAATGTGTAGTTACGTACCATACTGTACTGCACTCAATTATATGACTCCCTTTTTTCCTCAATTTCGTTTCGATTTTCTTTCTGCAACATAAATAAATGTAAATCTGTGACATAAAAATATAAAATCCGAAAAAATTTGAAATATCGCACGGTGTCTGCAACCGCTTCCCTTGTACCGGTAGCGGCTCAGTGTCTTTTTTATTTTTGAACCATAAATTTATTTAGCTCAGTCGGTTTGAGCTCACGGTGTTCTTTTTCTATTTTTGTTATCCACACCAAGCTATAATGTGAATTCCTTTTAGTTTTGAGAACGGAGTAGGTCCAATGCCCATCAGCAGGGGTGGATCCAGTGTATTCCGGGGGGGGGGGGGGGGGGGGAGCTGCCCCCCCATGAATTTTGAGTTTTAGTGGAAATTTATTGGTTCCAATCGACTTTGCCTTTCCCCTGGAACTTTTTTTGCCTCCCTCTGAACGTTTAGTTTGTAATTCAAGTTAAATTTAGGGTTAAAATTGAAATAAATATGTTGAATTTTGATTAGTAATTAGAATTATAAGTCAGAGCATCAGAAATTACAAGTCAAAACATTGAAAAGTATAAGTTAGAGCATTGTTTTTTGTCGAGTATCCAACTGGTTAATGGATTTAAACCCGATAAGGTATTTAACCCCGATTCGATATTTTTTTGCCCCCCTGACGAAAATCCTGGATCCGCTCCTGCCCATCAGACCTACTTTTAGTTTCAACGAGCATGATAACCATCCGATCTAATTTAAGATTTGTGTGCACGAAAATTGAAACAGACATGCACGGAATTTAAAACGTTCCGCACGAATTTTAAAGTCAATCGACGGTGATTAAACCCATCGAACCAGAGTCGGGCTACTCTCAAGTGTTTAGTTTTACCTCACAATAAAATTCTATTTGGTGGTATATGATGGACATTTGGCATTACCGCATTACCAACTTTTTAAGTCTTGTTATTATGTTTTATATAAGAACTAACATTGCATAATTAATAATTAAGTGACATAATTAATTTCTTTAGTACTATCACTGCGTGCCACATCCTCTATTTTGCAATAATGTTTTCAATGATGAAGTTTTAATTGATGGACCAAACCTAATTATACTTCCTTCCATCACAAGCGAAGTATATATTAAAAACTTATAATTGAATAGATTGATATATAATTTTAATGGTTTAATGGATTAATTTTTTGTGTTAATAAAAATTTTTGTCTTTCAATTTTATATTAAATGAACTCCACATCTACAATTTTTGTGCACCTCTTTTGTTTACAATGAAGGAGAATAAAAATAAACTTTTAGCGGTTCATATTTGTAATAAAAACCAGCTTCTACAAAAATATTGTGAAAAAGCTTAGATATGGTGTTATGGTTATGGGACGCAAAAAAGTTTCGGCATAGAAATCATTATCGCTATCTTTGTACACCGACAATTTTATTAATATCCAAAGTTTAATAGAAATTAATATTTATGTCCAGAATTATGAGGTTCCGCCAAAAATGTCCAAAACGGCTATTTTATGGCCGGTTTACTCTCCCCATAAGTTGGCCATAAATGACCAGCTTACTCTTTTTTTATTTTTATTTATTTTTATTTTTTTTAGAGACACTATGAAGAGCAAGATAATGAAATCTAACACTGAAAATTTGATTTTTTTTTGCTTAATTATTTGATAGATTATTTCTTTTGATATATAATTAGCATATTTATACTAAAATACGTTGAATTATGTTGAATTACACTATATTAAGTTGAAATTACACTAAATTCACTGAAAAAACGAAAAACGACGACGAAACTTCAAATGATTATAAAACGGCGATCAAGTGTCCGATTTCAGTAAATGACCACCAACAGAGATGGATTGGACGGTGTTCAAAGAAACTCATGAGCTGTGGGAATTCTTTAAGAAGAATGGAGATTTTCAGTGTTAGTATGTTAGTAGGGAGTGTAATACTGTTGCTGACTTGCTGGCAAGGAAGGGAAAAGAGGAGGGAATTGATTACATGGGGTTTACTTAACCGCTGTTTTCATATAGGGGGTGGGAGGTAAACTTAATTTCTAGGTAGAGGATTTCTGGCTTTGTTTCTGACCTTAGATTTTGAAGGTCTGGAAATGTAATGTCTTTGGCCTACGGGCACTGTAACATGCAATAAAAAAAAAAAAAAAAAGCTGGACTGTCTTAAAAAAGTATGTAATATCAGGACGAGAACGGAGTAGGTCCGATGCCCATCGGACCTACTTTTAGGTTCAACGAGCATGATCACCGTCCGATCTAACTTAAGATTTGTGCGCACGAAAATTGAAACATAAATGCACGAAGTGTAAAGCGTTCCGCACGAATCTTAAAGCCCATCGACGGTGATTAAATCCATCGAACCAAAGTAGGTCCGATGCCTATCGGACTTACTCTCAAGTGTATCAGGACATGTTCACACATATCCAGAGATTGAACAATGTTCCCTTCCATTTATTCGATACAGGAGATATCTAATTTGTAAATTTTTCAAGTTCCTTTCTAGTTGAATAAGCACAACGAAAATGAAAAAAATATACAAGGTGATTTCAATATTTGACGGTGTAACATTTGTATTTATAAAATCTGGAACATTTAATATAAATTGTAAAAGGATACCTCTAGTTCTGAAGAGAATCTAGAGCTAACTCTTTATTAACTGTTTTGGTTTCCTCTCCCCTATCTATTCCTTCCCCTTTTTCTGCGATCATTTATATGACTTCCTTTTTATTCAAATTTTCAATCTACGAAAAGGAAGAAAAGGAAGCTTCGTGAAGGTGCATGCATTTGTCATTGGTGGATTTATCAGTTCAAGGTAACTCCTTCAATGGAGGTTTAGACTGTCAGGTTGATACAAGTTTAATTTGTAACCACTAGGTTTTGAGGTGGAGCCACACTTCTAAATTACGAGGTCAAACACATAATAGAATTAATTATATAAAATTTTCATATTAAAAATGAAGATTATTATATTAAAAATAAAGATCACTATACAGTATTTGGAAAATTTTACTCTAAATTATATAGAAAATCATATATAAATAAAAAAAATAAAAAATACGGGTCAATTGACCCCATTCATATAAGCTTTATTCGTCTTTGAGTAGGTTGATCAGACTGAATTGGGAAATTTACATTACACAACTGAAAAATTAAGTATAATGTAATATTATTTTATAAGAAGAATTAAAAGTATTTGATATCTATTAAATGTCATAATTATAAAAATTAATGTACAAATTACGAAGTTTTCATTTTTTTCAAGGAGAGCTTTTCCCCTATCTATTACATTACCATCCACCTCTGTTCATCATACTGCTTCCTTGAATTTATTTAATTTTTCAATTTAGTGACAATGTCCTTTAACAAGGGCTTAAGACAGTATTATATTGCCTTGTTTGCTAACATAATTGTAGTGCTATTACTTTTTTTAAGCAGTAGGTACATTTTTATTACTATTAAAAATATTTCAAATAGATAATCAGTCTTTAGTCTAGTGGTAAAGACAGTGCTCTCCATATGAAAGGTTACATATTCGAAATTCAGAACAAATAATTATTTGTGGATATTAAATAGTTAGGTGATTTGACCTCCAACTTTTACTAATAAAAAATATTACAAATACAAATAATGTCTAAACTTCTCAAACATAAAAAAATACATATTTGTTAATTAGGTTTAAAATTAAATTAAAATTCTTTTCTAAAAAATAAATTAAAATGAAAAGTGTAATTTTGTACAAATTGATGAAGCACGAAGAGAATTTATCAATGAGGAGCTGAATGCACATTTATTTTTCATCCGTTAGCTATGATATTTTTTTAAATTATACAAAGTAACATCACATATCCTTATTATTGTTGTCGAGGTGAAAATTCAGAACATTTGAATAATAAAGAAATTAATCAATATAAATTAAATTAAAATTGCATTATTCATATTGTGATGTCATGTCACTGTTTTTTTTTTTTTTATGGTAAATGGAGAGGAACATTGTTCAATATCCAGACTCGTTTGTGACCATGTATTGTTTAAGCCAGTCCAACTTTTGAGCCCTAAATTTCCGCAAGGAATAGGTGAACATCCCTTCACTAAATAAATATATGTACTAAATTAACAAACTCCATACATGTCTAATCTTCTAGGATAATTTCAGTTTCCATTATTTTAATTTTTTTTCAAGAGTGCAAATCTCTAATGATAATTTCTCATAGAGATCAAAATATTATGAATTAAAATCTCAATATTTTACTGAAAAACGGTTTGATTAAAAAATTTAAACACAATAGCATATACTATGAATAACATGACATTACAACACTTTGCTATATTATTTTTAATCCTCTCATTTGTATTAAATGCAAATGCCCTATCTCTCTCATTAAAATAAAATGAGATGATTGATTGCTGTTGTGTTTTTAATAGGCTAACTATTCCCATCCGAGTAATCTCAAAGTATTGATAAAACAAAATAATGCGAATTAGATGTTCCAAACTAATTTGTTAACAAAAAGATAGAGATATTTTGAGGTGAGGGTATGGACACTCATGAGTGGATATTTTAATTTTTAATTTTTAATCTCAACGAGATATGTTAGAGGAGAGAGGAGTATGGACACTCGTGAGTGGATATTTTTAGTGTATTGCAAACGGGTCGGTCCGGTTTGGATCCGGCCGGGCCACGGTTCGCACGGTCCACGATTTTCACGGGTCAACGGGTCTACATGGTCCGAGTCCGGCGGGTCCGACTTGAAATGGTTGGTCCAAATCCGTGTTAGGACCATGGTCCAGTTGACCACTATCTGGCCTGGTCCGATTCCGGTTCGGTCCGTACAGGTTGAGGTACGGTTTAGAACGGTTTAGCACATTTTTGACCACGGGTTAGGCACGATGTAATTAGAATGGTTCAGCACGGTTTTGACCACGGGTTAGCACGGTTTTGACCACGGTTTTGCACGGTTTTTCACGGTTTTGCACGGGTTTGCACGGTTTAGTACGGTTTTGACCACGGGTTATCACAGGTTTAGTCCGGTTTATCACGGTTTAGGCACAGTCCGGTCCGGATTTAGTCCGGTTATGATCTGGTCCGGTCCACAGGTTTAGAACCACCCGAGTTAGTTAGGGTCTAGTGGAAAAAACACACCAAAAACAGTGCTAAGACCCTCTTTATCCTCGGTCCGAGTTTTGACCACTGTCCGAGTTGGTACGTGTTGGTTCCACCAAAATTAATCAGATAGATTTTGAAGTTGAATTTTAAAAAATAATAATATTTTATTTAATAATTTGAATTTATCTATTGAGATTAATATGATAAATTTTGAAGTTGAGTTTTTCTGAAAATAAAAATCTAAAATCTGATAAGGTTGAGCCGTTGAGACTTGAGAACACCCTGATTTAGTGATTTTACTCCATAATTAAAATATCCACTTATCAGTATATCCACCCACTCCCCGTTTGACTTTAGTCCAAGCAATCGAGCATTCAATTAATGCATATTGGAACAGAGACAAAATTCTCAGTTAAAGTCCTGCTCTGTCCGCTTGCCACGCATCCCAATTTCCCTACGGCCGTTTCACAATGAGGTGGAAGGCACCAACCTGACCCAATCCCTCTCTCCATAAATACACTTCCCTCCTATGCTCCCTCTTTCATTCTTTCTCTGTCCATTCACTGCTTAATTTGCTTGCTTGCTTGCTATCTATCTCTCTCAAGTCTCAACCTTCCCAAAATCTTTTTCTTTATTAATTTGCTTCTCCCAGGTTTTCTGCAACAATGCCTCCCAATGCAGAAGATATTAATGCCTCCACAAAGCTTAGTAATAGTATGTTTTCCATTCCAAGTTCTATTTACACTTCCAAGATGGATTCTTTCATCTCTTCCTCTTGCCAACCTCTTACACTTCAGGTAATTAATTGACTTGCTAACTTCTTATATTGGATGCTGTTTCATCCTCACAAACTTGCAAACAAAGGAGCAAATAAAAATAAAAAATAATAATAAGTTTATACAGAACTCTTTTGATAATAAGAAGTTATATTTTTAATGTTAGCTAGACAGACAACATAACAAATTTTATTAAGAAGCTACGTATATACAATGTAATTGTATTAAGCTACTTCTTTTCTTGTTTCAACTTTTAACACAAGTTTGCACAAAAACTGTAGTTCATCGACATAACTTACCGAGTGAAACCGGATCCATCGACAACTGCTGCCTCTGCATCAAAATCCAGCTTGAAGCGCATCTTCAACTCTGACAACTCATCTCCACCTGCCACACCGCCGGACCGCATGATCCTTGGTGGGGTCACTGGTGTGGCTTCCCCCGGAGAAATCCTCGCTGTGATGGGTCCATCTGGAAGTGGAAAATCCACTCTGCTATCGATATTGGCCGGTCGGTCTCACCATTCCACTGGATCGCTCCTCCTAAATAACAGTCCATTTACCAAACAAACCCTAAGAAAAACCGGGTTTGTCACCCAAGATGACATACTCTACCCGCACTTAACCGTCCGTGAAACCCTCCAATTTTGCGCACTTCTACGTCTCCCAGCTGCCGCTCCAAAGGCCGCAAAATTAGCAGCTGCTGAGGCAGTCATGTCAGAATTGGGTCTATTAACATGTGCCGATACGATAATAGGAAACACATTCATACGAGGTGTGTCCGGAGGAGAAAGGAAACGTGTAAGCATAGCGCACGAATTATTGATCAACCCTAGCTTGTTGATACTTGATGAGCCAACATCTGGTTTGGACTCAACTTCCGCTGCTCGATTGGTTGGTACCTTGACCGAGCTGGCCAGAAAAAACCGGACAGTGGTCATGTCAGTTCACCAGCCGTCGAGCCGGGTCTACCAGATGTTCAACTCGGTGTTGCTTCTAGCAGATGGCCAGGGGTTGTATTTCGGGCCCGGTAGGGATGCTATGGGATACTTTGGTTCGATTGGATTTCAGCCATGGTTTAGCGTCAACCCGGCAGATTTCATGCTCGATCTCGCCAATGGTATGTGTTTGATGCCTTGCTATATTTGATACTTCCTCTTTTGGTATTCCGTTAAATTAGTTAATTTGCATTTCAGCCATCGTGTATATTTATTTGCATAAAAACCTGAACCATTTTCCTAACGTTTGTTTTTTAAAAGGCATTAATTTTTCATGTCACTGTCTTCTTAGATTTATGACTCTACGCCTGTCGTCATATATATGCCACAGTTGTTGCATATATTCTTTTGAAATTTGGCATCAAAATAGAACAGTGCAATATTCTAGTATGTGTAACTTCAGAAAAATAAACCTCTGTTGTTTCTTTTTCTTCAAAATAATTGTCAACCTCTTCATATTTATTGCAACATTCTGACAATGTTTAGCAGATTATCTCACAATATATACACATAGATTAGGAGAGCTCTGGAGCAACTATCAAATATGTATATATTATATATAAGTTGAATATATTTAAGAAGCAGCTTATAAAAAAAAAAAAAGAAGCAAAAGTAAGAGAATATATAAAAGAAGGCATCGGCGTAGTTATATGATATTGATATGATTTTTTGTGCATCGAAGCTGATCAGTCACCGGAATTATATTTCAGGTCTCAGCAAACGACAGAGTTATTAGTGGGGTTACATATATATATGCAAAATAGGATAAGATATATAGTGGGGTTACATATATATATGCTGCAGTGACGTGGGATGGATTTGGCTCCACTAGAGAGAGAGAGGGAGAGAGAGAGAAAGGTGCTGATATTCTCCAATTTGCATCTATGGATATAAACATAAGATATAGACATGCCATAGGTGGGAGAAACAGAGGGTATTGTAAGACTTAAGGAGTGGAGGAAATGAGTACATGCCGTTTCTCTTCTCTTTTTAGCCTTTATTGTCTCTGCACTTTCTATGTTGGAAGCATTTTGTGGATCAATGGTCACCCAAAGCACCAAGGGATAAAAACAATTTGAGTGGTGGGGTTTGTTATTAGGTTATTATTTGGTTATTAGTTAGACCCAATTGCCCCAATAAGGTCATTGATGCTCTTGAAGCTAGCTAGCCTGGCGCTAACAAAATTAGAATCCTAAAAACTGAAAACAATTACATACCTTTCTTTCCTTTTTAAGTTAATAGTATACTAGCTATTGACGTAAAATAGCGTTTATTTAAAGAAATTATTCCTTTTTTTTTTTCTTTTTCCTTGTCTCCGGAGCAGTAAGAGCGGGGCCGGTCCGATGTCCAGTCAGAACTGTTCAACTCGCATTAAGATTTGTGCGCACTTGATATGCACGGACTTTAAAGTTGTATGTGCTCATCTTGATGCGGATCGAACAGCTCCAATCGGGACACGAATTTAATCCGATGCCCATAAAATAAGCATATTTGTGTCCTTATGCACCAATTAGTTCCGTTGATTAGATTGGCCCACTATATGGTGTTGAAGTTGTATGTGCCCATAAACAACTATTTAATTCCCCATGTCAATGTCAATTTTGTTAAATTTCCCCACGTCTATATATATTTAGACATAGTTACTTATTCCACCATTCTTCTAGCACAGAGTATCATGCTTTCGGTACTAAAATACTCTCCACTTTCTTAATGTGCTTTAAATAATCAATGTGTTAATTTGTTTTCGCTTGAGTAGTAAATTTCTTTTGAAAATGATATTAAGCACTACTTGGGGGGGTTTGACCTTTTGATTGATTTTATGTACCATGTTTAGTTACCATGTTTTGATTGATTTTAACCAGTATTGTAAAAAACGTCCGTTTAGGCTGATTAATCTGCCAATTAGTCGTTAGCGGTGATCAAACCGTCACGGATTTTCCCGATTAATCAGCCGATTATTTCCGATTATGACCAATTATTCCCGATTAATTGTTTGGCGGTACCCTGTCCGTCCGACGACCGTATACTGTTATTTACAACGCCTGATTTTAACTACCACATTATATTTTATAAAAAAATGAAATAGAAGGCACAATGTTCAATAATAAATCAATTATTTTCATACAGATTATTTTTCCGAATGTAAGCTGGGTGGTCAACAGCCGGACTGTTCTAACTTTTTGCACAGTAGCATCAGCAAATACTAAGTAACATACAAAGATAAGTACATTACCAAATTAAGTAGGATACCTAACCAATCAAAGACAATGCTAAGTAAGAACCAAAACATGTGTCATGTGATTTTCTAAGCTTTCATTAATGATGGCATTGATAGGACCCAGTTACCAGGTATCTTTCCTCCAACCAATTAAAGTTGCACCAAAGTATAAATTGCAATCCTTAAAGCAAATTACTTTTTTTGAAAAAACAGCAACGGCCAGTTTCTGCCACATTCTTTTTTGGTACAGGTGTCCTCCTTTTTCTGAGAGAATATTGTGTTCTTACCTCTACTTCTGTAGATGAATGTGACTTGTCCTTTATAATCATACAATAAGGCTATAGGAAGTTGACACATCACATGGTATGTATGTTTGTGCATGTGTCTCTCAAGTACTTTTGCATATGTGATGTCTAGTATAGGCAGACTTTGCAAAACCAATGATATATAAACTTTTGTTATCTTGAATAACTTTTGGTCCCCATTTTGTTCTTTTCACTCATTTCTCTATATTTTTTTCTGGGGTTTGTAGGGTTTGCACAAGAAGATTACAATGGAGAAAGCAACAAAAATGTCAAGGAGAAATTAACTCTATCGTACAAACAAGTGTTAGCCCCCCGGTTTAGGTCCAGTGTTAGTGCTGCTACTCTTGCTGGTTCTGCCCAAATTGGTAAGTCATAGTTCAAAATTTAACATATAAAGATAACCCTGCAGTATTGCAATAATGAGAAAAAAATTATGGGTTCCTTCACATTTGAAGAATTGTGTGACATCCCGTAATTTTATCTCATTATGAAAGCATTTTCACAACTGAATACAAATTTTCCACCATTTTTTTGCTACCATGAGAAATGGTACCAATTTTGTTCTTTTCTTAAAGAAGATAAAAGTATTAAATGATCTCATTTCTATTACAGGTAAATTGAGACATGCCCAAACCGCGACCACGACAATAAGTTGGTTCTCACAGTTCAAAATCCTGCTCCAGCGCAGCTTGAAGGAGCGCCGCCACGAGACATTCAATTCCCTTCGTGTATTCCAAGTCATCTCAGCTGCATTCCTTCCTGGTCTAATGTGGTACCACTCAAGATTGCATAATGTTCAAGATCGTCTCGGCCTTCTCTTTTTCATTTCCATTTTCTGGGGTGTGTTTGCCTCCTTCAATGCTGTGTTCACCTTCCCAACAGAGCATGCCATGCTGGTGAAAGAACGTAAGTCGGGAATGTACTCTCTCTCCTCGTACTATTTTTCGCGCATGGCCGGTGATTTACCCATGGAGTTGATTTTACCAACTGTATTTCTTCTGGTGTTGTATTGGATGACGGGTCTCAGAACCGACCTGGTATCATTTGGGTTAACTTTGTTGGTGCTTCTCGGGTACTGTCTGGTTTCACAAGGGCTTGGGTTGTTTGTTGGTGCAGCAATAATGGATGCAAAAAAGGCATCGACTCTGGTCACTGTCATAATGCTCGCGTTTCTACTAACCGGCGGGTTTTATGTAACGCATGTCCCCGGCTGGATGAATTGGGTGAAGTACAGTTCCTTCACCTATTATTGCTTTAGGCTTCTAATTTTTGTGCAATACAGGGGACACGAGATCCTCACAAGAGAGTTTGATCAACGCGAGGCGAGTCTAGAGTTGTGCATTGGTGCACTAGTTGGGATGTTTGTTGGTTACAGGTTATTAGCTTATCTAGCTCTTACAAAAAGGATTAAGGCATAAATAAGGGTTCAGAACTAGGAGTAAAATTTTAGAATTTTGGTGAGTAGGGGTTGGGGGGGGTCTAACAAACTGTATGATGTGGTGTTAATTTCTTGTCAGTGCAGGGGGGTTTAACTTAAATGTGGTTAATTTGTAGCTTCTTTTTTTTCCCTTTTTTCTTAAGGTAAGCCAAGTTGTGCTACCAAGAGGATTTCACTGTACAAGAATTTGTTCAGGAAACAGTGATTTCTCAATGAATATAGATGCATGCATTCTATGCAAGTGTAATTGTTGGACATATAAAGGCCTTTTTTTCTATTTAATTTAATTTTAAAATCTACGGTCTTGATTTATGGTTTTGTGTTTTTCTGTGCTTTGTTACGAGTGCAAAACTGGGCTTGATGATCTTTGGGCTAAATCAGATAATGTTCCCTACTCCAGCCAGTACAAGATACTAAATAAGCCCACAATCTATTTGTGCATTGAGATAATATTGAGAGAGCTGTTTTGGTTTCACGCAGTGCACGATCAATAGAGATAAAATGAAAAAGTATACAACTGATGAACTGAAAATAGTTTTGTCAATATGTTTATCAGTACTGACCCGGTAGCGTTTATCGGTACCGGGTAATCAAGAAAAGCACAATCAAGTACAACATAGCATGATAGCGTTTAAAGTTTAAGCAAACCAAACTCATAACAACTGGCAAAAGACCAGTAAATTTATCTTCAACTTTAGTCGTACCAGTATGCTTACCTCCTGTACCAAGTTTAAAAAAACAGCTGTTCAAGATCAATAGAGCATGGCGTGGTGAAGTATTCTCTTCATAAGTTCATATCTTCTCCTTGAATACACTGCCCATAAATCAGACCCCAGTTCCCCTAAAACACATCAAATAACTAATTAGGTCTCTAATAATTTCTATATACTAACATCTTAAAAAGATGACAAATAAAATGTCGACAGAAGCAGGTAATGTCAAGAATCTCCAATTTAGCCCCGGTCGTATGATAAAGGAAATCATATTACCTAAGGTACCCCACCGTTTGATTTTTAATTCGGTCTGTTCATTATATATTGAGGTGAATTTGGGTTCGATGCCCATTGGACTCAAAGTGAGTTCGATGGGTTCGATGACCGTTCAATCTGTTTTAAGATTAGAGCCCGCAATTTTCGCGTCTGCTTTAAAATTCATGTGCACGAATCTTAAAGCAGATCAGACGGTTCCGAAATCTATTGGACCCAAATTTGAATCCAATGGGCATCGGACCCAACCTGCTCTCTTATATATTAGCACGAATTAGGTGTCGTGCATTACAAGTTTGGGCCGGATTGGCTCGGAATACGATTAGACAGTCCGGATTCAAACTTAAACGGTGAGGTAATGCAGAGGATCCTGACTCGATGTAAAAGAAGTTAAGTTTTCCACCAGAATTGTTCAGAAACTGGCTACGCATATCATTACACAGCAGGGACCTCATGGGATCTCCCATTTCCAGAGACCATGAATTTAATTAAGCATCCCAACATTACCAACTTTTGAACTAGCTAGGAAGAATAGATCAGTAGGTAAAATTAATTTAGTGGTCAACTCAAAGCCTCAAAGGTACATGGAATTAATTAAAGGCCGGAAGGCCCGGAACACAACAGCAAACCTTTTTTTCTTCCAAAGGTTGATTGAGAAACTAAACATGCTTTTAATGATGGGTTGCTTCAAGTCATCTTCGAAATAAATTTCAAGTGCAATCATGTGTACTGGTACTGCTCAGAATGGTCGGTGTTGTACTGTGTAAACGACAGGAGAAAAATTAAATGAACATTCGACAAGTCAATATAGTAAGATGCCAAATTGTACGATTAATTATTCATTATTTATAGTTGCAAGAAAGATATAATGAGAAATAGTAATAAGAATGCTATTGGCCGTTTTTTTTATTTAATACCCAAAAGAAAAACAAATTAGCAAATATGTTCTCCCCTCCAAATTTTTATTAAAACTATCCGGACTGCCTCTTCATTGGGCGGTCCACTGTTCATAGCAAACCGCCCCACTGTGGGGCGATTTGAGATGAACAGTAATTTTTTTTTTGTTAGAGTTTAGGGTTTAGGGTTTTAGAAATTGTCCAAAATAAGAGTTTAGGATTTAGAGTTTAGCGTAATTTAACGTAATTTAGTGTAATTCAACGTAATTTAACATAATTTCAAGTAATTTAGCATATTTTAGTATAAATATGCTAATTATACATCAGAAGAAGTAATCTAACAAATATTTAAAAAAATCTGAATTTTTAGCGTTAGAATTCAGCATCTTGATATTCATATTGTCTCTAAAAAAAAAAAAATTACTGTTCATACCAAACCGTCCCACAGTGGGGCGGTTTGCTATGAACAGTGGACCGCCCAGTGAAGAAGTGGTCCGGATAGTTTTAATAGAAATTTGGAGGAGAGGACAGATTTGCTATTTTTTTTTTAAGTATTAATAAAAAAAGGCGGTGCTATTGGTGACAGGTTATTGCTTTATTTTCTTGTATCACGCGTTAATATCATTTATTAGAATTTCAAGGTCATTCAAAATGTCAATTATAAATTCCTGCTAATTTAAAATGCACACTCTCCAGGACATAGAAAATACCTACAAAAAATAATGAAAACAAACCTTTAATTTTTCTGATAGTAACCTACTCTGTACTCAGAATAGCTAGCCAAAAAGTTTAGTAAGGTCATAAATAAATTTATTCCGAAGGCACTGCATCTATATACCAAAATATGTGTAATTCTAGTGTACATCTAACTTTAATGGTATATTTATTTGATATTTAAATGTATTATTCAAATTCAAAAAAATAATTATAGGAATATTATTCATTATTTAAATAGGGTGTGTATTGAACTTGGACCAATTATGCCCAAGGGCTTTTCCTCAAAAAAAAAAAAAACATGGACCAATTTGAAAGTCGTTTAACCTTCCATCAAACAAATGAAATTTTTCAACGAGTTTTAATAACTTTTGATGGATGACCAATAAAACTCCAAATTGGGTAAACTTTGATTTATGCTTAATTTAAATGGTGCAGAAAGTGCCTACATTTTTTATTTTTAAATTTGAATAATACTTTCTAAAACTAAACAGATGCTTAATTTAAATGTATTGCAAATTGTTTCTCTCCGTTATAGAAAACCCTGCATATCTATTTGTATATAAAGACATGTTGCGCTTTCAGTAATTTATGTGAAAACACATTATGAGCGAGAATACGACTCTGCTGTTATTTCAATGGAAAAGCAAGGTCATGCTTTTCCGATTCCAACCATCAAATTTATTGAGATTCGTGCATGAAAAAAATTCTTTATCGAGATACACGAATGAAAAATTTTGAATGGTTGAGATCGGAAAAGCAAAACCATGTTTTTCTATTTGAATAACAGCAGAGTTCATTCCTATGAGCGAGGGTACCGGTATAGTGCCTCTAGGTCTCATGTCACGCTCCTAAAACTAAAAGAAATTTCCTTGCGTATGCATGCATGCATGCTTAATTAATTCCTTAGCCAAACAAGACTATTAATGATGTGTCTATAGCTTCAAATATGCTCCATTGTAATAACTAATTACTACTAGCGTAATGAATATTAAAAAAAACGGTAGTATTAGTGTATAAGTGAGGTTACGGTACTATGAATCAATATCTCAACTTTTATAGTCCAAACAATTTATTTGAACTGTTCGACATGATATCCATATTGGTCTGTACTATATATACTTTTATATATGAAAATTATGTTGAAATCAACCGTTTGAACTTTAAAAACAAAATTATTAATTTGTAGTACAGATCAATTGCACTATGCATAGTATCATAGCCTTACTTGTAGGGCCTGTTCAGCGGACACATGGGCAAGAGAATGGACACATGAACAGAAAAATTTTGAACTAATTTTTACTGTTCATGTGGGAAAAAAAATTCAATCTGAGTAAACTTTTTGTTCTCACAAGAACAGTAAAAATGGGAGTGCAGCCGAACAGGCCCGTAGTGTATTTTATATTAACATACAAGGAAATAGAGTCTTTTTGGCTTTTATCTTTGATAATATCTTTACTAGAAATATTTTTTTTGGTTTTTTGTTTTCCTTTTATTGCACGGCGGGATTTTTTTTAAAAACAGTAAATAAAATAATCAAAGTTAAAGAAACAACATGATTGCTTCGTTTGTTATAAAAACAGCAAAAACCGAATCCGGGATTCGGTTAAGCTATTTTTTTTCGCTTCACCGAATACGCTATTCGGTTAAAGCATATTTTCACAAAACAGCTCCCGAAAACTGTGTAAACTCTGTGTAACACCCATCATTAACCGAATTCCCAATTCGGTTAAGATTTTTTTTTTTTTATTATAAACCGAATAGGGGATTCGGTTTACATTATTTTTTTATTTTTTATTCTACACCGAATAAGGGATTCGGTTAGATAATTTTTGTATTTTTTATTATTAACCGAAATTATAATATTAAAATGCATGATGTAAACATGAAAGTTCTGTAATGAAAATTTGTTTTGAAGTAAGATGTTTGAATGGTAATTTTCATTTATTATTTTATTATTTTATTAAATGATAATTTTTCACCGATAACCCTAGAAATTTATTCACCGATAACCCTAAAGTTATTTTTATTACAAAGAATTATATTATAAAAACTTATATTTTTATTACAAAGAATTTTATTATAATTCTTTGTAATATAATTCTTTGTAATAAAAATAACTTTAGGGTTGTCGGTGAATAAATTTCTACAAATCAGAAACGTCGTGTGGTATTAATATACAATCAATAATGAAAATTTCATTTATTATTTTATTAAATGGTAATTTTTCACCGATAACCCTAGAAATTTATTCACCGATAACCCTAAAGTTATTTTTATCACAAAGAATTATATTACAAAGAATTATAATAAAATTCTTTGTAATAAAAATATAAGTTTTTATAATATAATTCTTTGTAATAAAAATAACTTTAGGGTTATCGGTGAATAAATTTCTAGAGTTATCGGTGAAAAATTACCATTTAATAAAATAATAAATGAAAATTACCATTCAAACATCTTTACTTCAAAACAAATTTTCATTACAGAACTTTCATGTTTACATCATGCATTTTAATATTATAATTTCGGTTAATAATAAAAAATAAAAAAATAATCTAACCGAATACCCTATTCGGTTTAGAATAAAAAATAATCTAACCGAATCCCCTATTTGGTTAAGCCAAAAAAATGGCTTCACCGATCTTCTGTGGCAACCCATTGTATCCCCTGTTAAAACCATCAGCTTAACCGAATAGCGTATTCGGTGAAGAAAAAAATAACTTAACCGAATTCAGAATTCGGTTTTTGTTGTTTTTATAACAAACGAAGCAATCATGTGGTTTCTTTAACTTTTATTATTTTAATTACTGTTTTAAAAAAAAAAAATCCTGCACGGCGTGTTGACAATCAATTATATTTTTTTGCAGAAACATTCTCTGACAAATCCAATGTTGAATTTTTTTTTTTCTTTGGTCAGTTGCTACTTAGTTCCGGAGGGAACTCTGTTTTTCTCTGTTTCTGGTTTGACAGAATTCGTACAAAAGTTGTTTCACCTTAACCACCATCACTACACCCAATTCTCTTTCTTCTGACCAATTCAAAACTTTATGTGGCAATTTACTGTGGCATCCATGCAGGTGATGTACTGATGGGTGACAACCACAGTGATAAATGAATTATTCGGATTTGGTTCGACGAAATTAAAAATTTGTGATTCGGGAATAATTCGGGTATAATTTCAAAATGATTTGGAATTATTCAGACCAGAGATCTTTGTCCTACAAGGAAGCAAAAAAGAAATGTTTTGGGAAAAATTCGCGAATAATTTGTAAAATTCAGAAAAAGTTCGTAAAATTCACGAATTATTCGGAAATAATTTGGTCAAATTTCGGTCAACCGAAGTTCAGTTCATCATCACAAAAAAAATTGAAATATTCGCGAATAATTCGCGAATCTTGTGACTATGGTGATGACTATGTTACTTGAGAACAGTGTTGTAGCGTTCGTCGGACTGACATGGTACTCCCAAACAATTAATTGAGAATAATCGTTCATAATCGGGAATAATCAGCCAATTAGTCAGGAAAATACGTGACGGTTTGGTCCGCCAATGACTAATCAACCGGTTAATCGGCCTAACCGGACGGTTTTGGAAGGCTAGAAGCAGAGTGATAATAAGTTGGTGATTCGCGAATTATTCAACTAGTTTTAATATTTATAATTTGGATATGGTTTAATTTATAAATAGTTTATTCTTTTATAATGAAAATAATATATCTAAATAATTCATCTTTCATGGTAACAAAATCTTCTAAGAAATATTTGCTTCGCTTTCTCCTTTTGGTCTCTCACTTTCATGAGTGATTAAGTGAGAATTCAGATTGTCTTTTATCACGAGGATCATATTCCTTGATTGTCTTAGTTGGTAATTTCTCTTATTTTAATTCATCAATTATATGAGTATTATTTAAGTCCTACATATTCAATTTTCACATCTTATATAATTAATTACTATTTTAAATAGTCCAAGCCATAGTGAATGTTTACTTGAGTATAAAATTCGTCAAAACACATTATACGATTCATACACTACCACAAAAACATTAACCATACATTGTATATTATACACGTCTTTTTTTTTTTTCAAATTTTCAATTAAATTTGTGTCCAAAGCATGAAAATGTGTTTTCGAAAATTTGTTCCAACATTTGTACATGGTTTTTAATAAAGAATTGTGCATAAAATGTGCTCCAACATTCATCCACGGTTCTATTAAAGAACCGTGTACAATTGGATCCAATTGTACACGTTTTTTTTATTAAAAACCATGTATGAATGTTGTAGTACATTTTCAGACGCGCATATATGAATGCTCCAATAATTGTACACAATCTAATTGTCTGATCCGTGTGTGATGACAGAAATACAAAAATATTTCCACGTCATTGATCCGTGCTTTCATGTCATAATACATCTATATCTATTTTTTTGCTAAGGCATTTCTCTAATTTCTAAAGCATCTCTTCCTTGTATATGTATTTCTTTGAGACATCTCTTCTAAACAGGCGAGGCTAGAGCGAGTGGAAAGGCAAGGGTGGCGATATGTTCATCGAAAAGGCGATCGGAGACAAAGAAACTTCAACCGGGCATAACTTTTCGCTCGAGTGTCTGATTTCAGCATTCTTTACCAATTCGGAAAGCTCGCGAGGAGGAGATATCGATGGTGCCTACAAGCTTGGCACGGCATGGGGAAGCCGGCATAATCAGAATTTCAAAAAAAAAACGAAGGGAATAGTCTCAAAACTTGAGTTGAAGTTTCTGATTAATTTTTTTCTTTCTAATTTTTTATTTTGTACTCCTTTACCATACATTTTCTTAGATCTAGTGTTTTTTGTTGTATAAATTCTCAGATTTAGTTTTTTAGTTGTATTTTTATTTTTTAGTTAGAATGTTGTTCATATAACAATTTGTCTAATGTGATTGCAAATGTTATTTATATTGGTAAATATAATGTTTTAAGTATGTGTTGTGTTTAAATTCATAGGGTTTTTAAAATTTAATTTATTGTTTTTGGTATATTGGTAAATATAGTGTTTAATTTGAATCAGATTTAGGATGTATTTTGGTGAAAAAAATCGGTGAAAATTTTGGAATAATATACACGGTTCTAGAACCGTGTACACTCTATTATACACGACACCCGCGGGCACGGTTGCAAAACCGTGTATACTCATTGTTTTTGTAATAGTAATAATTATTTTGTATATAAATTCAATGTTGAATTAATAATCTAATTTGTTGAATAATAATCCGACAACATTTATAATTATTTTATATATATTGTTGAATTATTTTTCACGTTTTTGAAAGGGACAAAGATATTATGAAGGACAATATTTTTTTCATTGAAAAAAGTTAGTTGGGATAATTGGTGCCATAAAGAGTGGATTGTGCGCACCCATACCGAATGCTTGGCATTAAAAATCCATAACCATTTTCACAAGCAAAACAATTTTTTGCACCTCATCTTCTACTGCTTTTCTGAATTGCACTGATTTGTTAATTTTCTTCAAAGTTGCCAAATGCCACGATATTTTTATTAATACCCCCAGCAAAAAAAAAATATCAAATCCACCCTCGATCCAAAATGATTACTAAAAATACCCTAACCGCCCCCCGTGGGACGGTCCACTGTTCATAAGCAGACCGCCTCCCAGTGGGGCGGTTCGCTAACTTTTTTTTTTACTGTTCATACCGAACCGCCCCACGGTGGGGCGATTTGTTATGAACAATTTTTTTTTTAGAGACAATATGAATATCAAGATGTTAAATTCTAACACTAAAAATTCGGATTTTTTTTTAAATATTTGTTAGATTACTTCTTTTGATAAATAATTAGCATATTTATACTAAAATACGCTAAATTAGTTAAAATTATGTTAAATTACGTTGAATTACACTAATTACACTAAATTACATTAAATTACGCTAAACTTTTATTTTGGACAATTTCTAAACCCTAAACCCTAAAAAATACCGTACATTAAATGATTTACAATTTTCACATAACATATTTATAAAAATTAGTGATATTTAAAAGAAACCCTAAATCCTAAACCCTAGTTTCCAACATTTTTATTAATAAATATACCCATGTTAGCTGGTTTTTTTGTTAGATTACTTCTTCTGATATATAATTAGCATATTTATACTAAAATACGCTAAATTACTTCAAATTATGTTAAATTACGTTGAATTACACTATAATACATTAAATTACGCTAAACTACATTACATTACGCTAAAATACGGTAAATTACGCTAAATTACATATGAATAGGGACGATATCTTCACTGAAAAGGCGAAAAACGACGACGAAACATCAAACGGCCATAAAACGGCGCTCGATTGTCCGATTTCAGCAAATGACCACTTTTCGGAAAGCTTGCGAAAAGACGCATGCGTCCGTGCTGGCTATGCCGGATTCAAAATACAGAATTGCCAAAAAACAAAGGAAAGAGCCTCAAAACTTGAGTTGAAGTTTCCGATTAAGATTTTCATTTCTATTATTCAATCTAAGTAGCTCAGTAAATTACTTACATAATGAACTTGTAGAATACCAATTTTTACATAATGAACTTGTAGAATACCAATTTAACATAATTTAATATAATTTCAAGTAATTTAGCGTATTTTAATAGTAATCTAACAAATATTTAAAAAAAATCCGAATTTTTAGCGTTAGAATTCAGCATCTTGATATTCATATTGTCTCTCTAAAATAAAATAAAAATATAGTGGACAGCCCTGCCGTGGCGCGGTCAGCTATAAATAGTGGACCGTGATCACTCAAAAGAGAGCAATGTTTCTTTTAATATTTAAAAACTCAGAAATGCTATCGGTTCGGACTGCAAGCACACAATCCTATCGAGTAGTATATTCGAGGTCGATCCACAGGGAATATTGGTTCAATGCTTTGAGCGATCGAATCACAATCTTTCGAAAGGCTAGACGAAATCTGAAAATTGAGAGATGTTGTTTTGATCAATGTAAATTAGGAAGCTATTAAAAGTAATTAAAATAAAGATAGAGATGAGAATTCCTAGGGTTTTGGCACACCATTGCCACTCGTCCGTCTTGACAATATATTACTGTTGCGTCTGATTTCCTGTTGTTGTTTAATGAAAGACACCACATAGGTCACTGCAATTTATGTTACGCAAGAATGACAGATCTTTCACCGAGATTCTATATAGGACACTGCGATTTACCTTACGCAAATGTCTGATCTCTCAAATACCCCAAATTACTACACAGATCACTGCGATTTACTTTACGCAAGTGATGGAATTTGGTACGCGTTTTGTTGGTCTGGTTTATGGTTTCTCCGCTAAGGTTTTCTTCACATAAACCTAATAGATCTCAACGAGGCTAATTCATACAAATAGTTTCTCTTACCATTAAAGTACTGTCACTACCCTAATGGACTCAAACTAGATCATTGAAATTAGATGAAAAGATAGTAAATCACAAAAACATTTTGTTTCAACAACAAGAAATCATAATCAACAGAAATATATATATATATCAAAACATCAAGAGTAACAAGGTTTACTGCCTAGCCCTAAGAAAATGAACTTAGCCGCGTAACGGCATTGTTACAAGCACTCCTCTCTTCTCACTTTAATCAAATCTAACCCTCATTACAAAGATACTATTCTTTCTGTCCAGGGGCCTTATATAGGAGTGGAGGGACGTCTGGAGATTGAGTAGGGGCTAAGGAACTGATCTGGAAACAGCTGTCGGCAGTTATTCCCCAAGAGACGCCTTCGGATACGGACCGTATTGGGCAATACGGTCCGTATTAGGACCTTGACGGTTAGGGTTTAATGCTCCCAGCGCTGTCTTCTGGTCTGTGCTAGGCCTGGTCCGTATTAGGCAATACGGACCGTAACAGAGACTTAGTCGATGAGCGTCGCTGATCCTATTGACCCGATTCTAGCTCCATTTGGTGTAAAATAGTCCCAAAACCTGTTTTCTGCAATAAAACATAAATAAGGGTGACAGTAGCCTTTTTCTCTAATTAATTAAACATAAGTGTGAGAAAATATGCAAAACCTAAGCCAAAACCCTACGTAAATCATCATTATTTTGACTCTGATCACGCCTCCCAACTTGAATTGTTGCTTGTCCTCAAGCAACGACATCCCAGCTGGTCAAAGGTCCGTTCTAGGTTAAATCATACAATCTCAAGGTCTTGTTAAAAATTAAATTAGGGCTTAGGTTTGGTACAATTGGCATGACAATAAAAATTTAGAACTTAAAAATATTCATGACCTCTTCTTTGAACAATTTATTCACCCCATGATTGACCTCATTATGCTTACCCTAGAAAAATTATCATCAAACAATTTATTTCACAAATATCCTTAAATTTGAGAGTATTAATTTTCCCTTCGATTATAAATGGATCCCTTCCAATCAATAGAAATTCTAATGATATAAATTTTGATTTTCCTTCCCAATTGACTGGAGCAAAGTATGACAACTAAGTGTGTTGGTACTTGTGACTATTTTTTGAAAAAATTAAATATATACAAGAATTAAAATTTGGGAGGTTTTCTCGAGCCTATTGGTAACCAGTCTTGCGTAGGCACCCGTACTCTTTTTATCCTCCATCTTTTATTCTATTTTTTTTTCTGTTTTTTTTTCTATTTTTTTGGATTTTTCTCATTTCTGATTTTTTTTGTATTTTTCTATTTTTTTCTGAAAAATAAAATATTTTTGTGTCACAAGTACCATGATTACACACAATTCCAAGTATTCATTCATACAAGAAATTATTGCATAGTTTCGCTAGGGGTCTATCTATAATAAATGGGTATTCTAAAATACTATCAAGCTTAAAAGACTTTGCAAAAATAAATTACTCAACAATAAAAAATTCTAGGGTTTGCGATTTTTGGTCAACACTCATGGTTAGCAATTGATTATTCACTTTGAGATCACTAATTATTTTTAAAATTCTGAATTTTTGGTATCATGGCCAATTGTCTAAACCTTAGTCTAATTCAATTTTAAAACAATTCCTATGTGATTAACCTACTCCTAAGGAAAAATAAAAATACAAGCTAGCTAAATAGCTCAATCTAATCATTCTAGGATTTTTGGTAAAACCTCTAACCCTAGTCAAAAATTGAGTAAAACTACTAGCACCTAAGAATTTAAAATACGAAATTTTTTAAAAATACATGGTCAATTTACTTCATACCCTCCGAATAAAATTGAGCATTGTCCCCAATGCTCGAGAGATAAAAATAAAGGAAGTAAAAAGGTAAAAAAGACCAGAGAAAGATACAACTCACTGCACCTCAATCCTGAGGTGGTGGAGGTGTGGGCGCTGGATCTCCTTGTAGAATGATGGGTCGAAAAGTCTGTAGAGCAGTGGCTGGTACTGGAGTCCGGAGTCGAGGGTGAACTGGTAGTACTGTTGATTGAGGTAGCGCGCTTACTAGATCTCGCGCCTACCCCCGTCAACATTTCTCCGTATCTCCTCCACACTGTTGCGGGCTTGATCGACCTTTTGCTTAATCCGCTGGTTGCTCTCTCGCGAGCGTGTGGCGAGATCTTAGAAATTCAGGTTCATCCATTGCATAGCTTGGGTGAACTGATCATATTCACTTATAGGGGCATCGGATGGTGCAAAGAGGAAGGCAGCGGCGGCTCCAAGGAGAGGCAGTGATGAGTGCGGTGGCGATGGTGATCGGCAGCAAGGAGGTGGGCTCGGTCTTGGCAAGGAAGGAAGAGGGAGGAAGATGAGAGATAGAGGGAGAGAGAAGGAGTTTTAGGAGTTCAAACCAAAGGGTTTAACGGTTATGAGATGTGATTCTCATGGGTTTTCAAATGTCTCTTCGTTAATGGATTTACATCTCCCGGATTAGCCTTTATTCGGACCGTATTGGGTGATACGGTCCGTATCTAATCCGTTATGCATAATACCGATAACTGCCTTCAGTCTTAACTTCTTTGAATATAGACTGTATTGGAAAATACGGGCCGTATTCACCACTTCTCTCTTCTTACTCTCCTTCTTTCATCCCGTATCCACTAATATGGTCTGTATTGATTGATACGGACCGTACCAGGGGGTATTTTCCTGTCTTCTGTGGTGTCTTTGATCGAGTCCTTCCTCTGATATGTTCACCTGATCATAGGAAAAAGATGGGTATGAGTTGTTTCTCTTGTTAAGGTCCTAAATAAACTAGAAATAAATATTATGAAAAATATAAAAATGGCCTTGGGTTGCCTCCCAAGAAGCGCTTGTTTAAATTCATTAGCTCGACCCCTTGCTTCATTGAGATTCCGAATGAACCATGAACTGTTTTATCTTCACCTTCCGACCATGGACCGCATCGTAGTTCTCCCAAGAAATTTTTGGTGCGATAATGTTGAGAACTGTTGGAAGAGGCCTTGATTCTATGATTGGAACTTTGGTTTCTTCCCGTTTGATAGAAATTGAAGTCAACAGAGGATCGAAAAACTTGTTTTCATGCGGTTGTGTGTGCCAACTCTTTTCTAATTCATGCATTTCCTCCATTGTCTCATCTTCAAGTAGGATGCGGTACATGGGGATGGTCGGGCTAAGCCCTTTGATGTCATCTATTTTGTCGCCAATAGCCTTTCGGTGCATCTTGAGTATGTTGACGAGCTTGTTGGATTGAACATTATCAAGCCGAGAACTGACAATCACCGGGTAGGTTTGGTTGGGTCCTAGGAATTCGTAACGGAGGTTGGATGGAAGAGGCTTGAGCTCGAGTTGTGGATGAGAGGTTGTCTTCTCCCTTTTCTTCACTTTACTACTGACCGTGCTAGGCGACACGGACTGCAGAATTTTAGATTTAGGAGATTCTTCCTCTTCTTTTGTTATGACAGTGGCACAACTCGCGCAAGTTTCAGCGTAGGCTTCATCAGGTTCAGCGGTGATGTATTGCTCGAGTTGCCTTTCGTCATCTTCCCCTCTAAAAAGGTTGTCCAATTCCTCCATACCCATGGATTCTCCCAATTCATCATATGGATATTCTTCCTCTTCAAATTCATCTATGATACTCAAACTGAAGACACGATCAATGTCAGCGTCATCTTCTCCTTTAAAAAGGTTGTCCAGTTCCTCCATACCCATGGATTCTCCCAATTTATCATATGAATACTCTTCCTCTTCAAATTCATCCATGATACCCAAATTGAAGACACGATCAATGTCAGAAGGGTATTTCAAAGCTCTATTTATGTTGTAGACCGCCTTGTCTTTTCTGACATTAAGTGAAATTTTCCCGTTCTTAATATCAATCATTGCTCCGCATGTAGCGAGGAATGGCCTTCCAAGGATGATTGGAATGTGTTCATCTTCTTCCATGTCAACCACAACAAAATCTCCAGGTATCCAAAAGTCTCCAACTTTGATCGGTACATCCAGCAACACTCCTTCAGGATATCTATTTGATCGATCAGCCAGTTGCAGTACAATTTGTGTCGGTGAAAGTTCTCCACATTCTAATTTGTCAAACACCGCCTTTGGCATTAGACTCACACTTGCTCCCAGATCACATAAAGCCCTCGTAAAATTCGTCGTGCCAATTGTGCATGGTATCGAGAAGCTTCCCGGATCTTTCAACTTTTCTGGTAATTTGCTTTGCACGAGCGCACTACATTCCCGATTGAGCGGAATTGTTGAGAATTCTTGGAGTTTGTTGCGATTTGAAAGGATCTCCTTCAGGAACTTAGCATATGAGGGTATGCTTGCAATTGCCTCAGTGAAGTGGATAGTGACTTGTAGTTGCTTGAGCGTCTCCATGAATCTCGCGAATTGTGGCTCCATCTTATGCTTGGCTGGCCTTGGAGGGAATGACAGAGGTGGCTTGTAGGGTGGTGGTGAAATGTATTCAGGTTCGGTCTGTCGCTCGTCTCCACCTACGGTGTCATTTTGCTCCTCAATAAAGTCTGCCTGCAATTCGAATACGGGCGACTCTGGTTGTTGCGGCTCATATTCTTTGGAATGTGATGGCTCTGCATATATCTCATCGGAAGTTAGATCGGGCATAGGAGGTCCCTTGTAAGCTGTGCCGCTCCTTAGTGTGATGTTCTTGCAACTCTCTTTAGGATTTTCTTCCGGTTGGCCCGGAAATTTGCCTTTTCCGCTTGTGATGCTTGAGAGTTCTTTTGCCATCTAAGAGATGTGACCCTCCAAGTCCTTGACGTGGCTTACTAAGGTTTTGACCGTTTGCGTGACTGCGGCGTTTGTCTCGTCTTGCTTCTCTAGGAATCTCTCCATTAGTGATGTGATATTAGGTTGTTGTGGTTGGTTGCACTGCCTCGGTTGGTAGTTCAGTTGAGATGCAACAGGTCTTTGATTGTTTGCATATGAGAGATTTGGATGGTTTCGGTTATTCGGATGGTATGAATTGTAGGCGGGCTGAGATCGAAAGCTGTTGTCGATGGCGTTTACTTGCTATGTTTCTTCCTCAGTTTTCGTTACATTCATACATTCGGTCATCTCATGCGCTCCTCCACAATAGCCACATGTTGTTGCGGCATTGACTACTGCTACCGTTCGCTGCTTGGTCTGCTTGTTGAGTGCTAGTTGCAAAGCATCGATCTTTGCGCTCAACATGGAGATTTCATCTACTCGATGCATGCCAGGTGTTGGGGTTGGCTTCTTTCGCTCAGGGATCCAGTAGTGTTGGTTGATTGCAATCTCTTCAATTATGTTGTAAGCCTCATCAGGTTCCTTGTTCATGATTGCTCCCCCTGCGGAAGCATCAATAAACAATCTATCGGTAGGGTTTAGACCACTATAAAAAGTTTGAACAATCAACCATCTTTCTAGACCATGGTGTGGACAACACCTTAACATATCCTTATATCTATCCCATGCTTCACACAATGATTCACCATCCCTTTGTTCAAAATTAGTAATTATTTTTCTAAGTCTTGAAGTTTTGTATGGTGGAAAATATTTTGTAATAAACACATAAAACAATTGGTCCCAAGTTTGAATGGAATTGGCCGGTAAGGAAAACAACCATGCTCTTGCTTTATCTTTAAATGAGAATTGAAATAGCCTTAGCCTGATTGCTTCATCGGTAACTCCGTTGATCTTTATCGTCTCGCATATCCCTAGGAAGATTGACAAATGAAGATGTGGATCTTCATTTGGAAATCCTCCAAATTGCTGTTGCGAAACCATATTTATGAGAGCAGGTTTGATCTCAAAATTACGATTTGTAACAGTTGGCGGGTTTATACTAGAATTAGGATCATTCGCGCGCGGTATGAAATAGTCTCGTAGAAGTTTGGGTCTTACTGCATCTGAACTTCATTATCACCATTGTTTTGTCTTCTATTGATCGGTTCGTTCGGTGGGATATTCATGTTGATCGAATCTGAGTCTTCTTCGCTTTCAGAATTACTCGATGAAGAACTATAATTGGTTCTTATCGGTGATGTGGAAGCGAATTGTCCTCTCCTACTAGCAATCCTCTCGGATCTTCGTACGGATGATTCGGCCAGCGTGTAGCGTCCTAAAAAGAAAAAAAATCTGGAAATTAAACTAAAAACTGAAAATAAAAATAAAAACGAAATTGAAAATAAAAGAAAAATAAAAATGCAGAAAATTAAAAGAAATCTAGGCGTTTCTAATTAATTGGATTCAATGGTCAAAGCAAGGACGTCTCGCGAGGCCTTGCACAATGAACCGTTATTCCCCGGTAACGGCGCCAAAAAGCTTGATCACTCAAAAGAGAGCAATGTTTCTTTTAATATTTATAAACTCGGAAATGCTATCGGTTCGGACTGCAAGTGCACAATCCTATCGAGTAGTATATTGGAGGTCGATCCACAGGGAATATTGGTTCAATCCTTTGAGCGATCGAATCACAATCTTTCGAAAGGCTAGACAAAATCTGAAAATTGAGAGATGTTGTTTTGATCAATGTAAATTAGGAAGCTATTAAAAGTAATTAAAATAAAGATAGAGATGAGAATTCCTAGGGTTTCGGCACACCATTGCCACTCGTCCGTAACAATATATTACTGTTGCGTCTGATTTCCTGTTGTTTAATGAAAGACACCACATAGGTCACTGCGATTTATGTTACGCAAGAATGACAGATCTTTCACCGAGATTCTACATAGGACACTGCGATTTACCTTACGCAAATGTCTGATCTCTCAAATACCCCAAATTACTACACAGATCACTGCGATTTACTTTACGCAAGTGATGGAATTTGGTACGCATTTTGTTGGTCTGGTTTATGGTTTCCCCGCTAAGGTTTTCTTCACATAAACCTAATAAATCTCAACGAGGCTAATTCATACAAATAGTTTCTCTTACCATTAAAGTACTGTCACTACCCTAACGGACTCAAACTAGATCATTGAAGTTAGATGAAGAGATAGTAAATCACAAAAGCATTTTGTTTCAACAACAAGAAATCATAATCAACAGAAATATATATATCAAAACATCAAGAGTAACAAGGTTTACTGCCTAGCCCTAAGAAAAGGAACTTAGCTGCGGAACGGCATTGTTACAAGCACTCCTCTCTTCTCACTTTAATCAAATCTGACCCTAATTACAAAGATAACTTCTTCTTCTGCCCAGGGGCCTTATATAGGAGTGGAGGGACGTCTAGAGGTTGAGTAGGGGCTAAGAAACTAATCTGGAAACAGCTGTCGACAGTTATTCTCCAAAGGACGCCTTCATTACGGTCCGTATCAGGTGATAAGGTCCAAATTGAGATTTTCATTACGGTCCGTATCAGGTGATACGGTCCGAATTGAGACTTTCATTGCTGATCGTATCAGTTGATACGGTCCGAATTGGGCTGGGTCCGTATTAGGCAATACAGACCGTAACAGAGACTTAGTCGATGAGCGTCGCTTATCCGATTGATCTGATTCTTGCTCCATTTGATGTAAAATAGTCCCAAAACCTATTTTCTGTAATAAAACATAAAGAAGGGTGACAGTAGCCTTTTTCTCTAATTAATTAAATATAAGTGTGAGAAAATATGCAAAACCTAAGCCAAAACCCTACGTAAATCATCGTTATTTTGACTCTGATCACTACCCTAACGGACTCAAACTAGATCATTGAAATTAGATGAAGAGATAGTAAATCACAAAAGCATTTTGTTTCAACAACAATAAATCATAATCAACAGAAATATATATATCAAAACATCAAGAGTAACAAGGTTTACTGCCTAGCCCTATGAAAAGAAACTTAGCCGCGGAACGGCATTGTTACAAGCACTCATCTCTTCTCACTTTAATCAAATCTAACCCTCATTACAAAGATACTATTCTTTCTGCCCAGGGGCCTTATATAGGAGTGGAGGGACGTCTGGAGATTGAGTAGGGGCTAAGGAACTGATCTGGAAACAACTGTCGGTAGTTATGCCCCAAGAGACGCCTTCGGATACGAACCGTATTGGGCAATACGGTCCGTATTAGGACCTTGACGGTTAGGGTTTAATGCTACCAGCGCTGTCTTCTGGTCTGTGCTAGGCCGGGTCCGTATTAGGCAATACAGACCGTAACAGAGACTTAGTCGATGAGCGTCGCTAATCTGATTGACCCGATTCTAGCTCCATTTGGTGTAAAATAGTCCCAAAACCTGTTTTCTGCAATAAAACATAAAGAAGGGTGACAGTAGCATTTTTCTCTAATTAATTAAACATAAGTGTGAGAAAATATGCAAAAATCTAAGGCAAAAATCTAAGCCAAAACCCTACGTAAATCATCATTATTTTGACTCTGATCAGACCGCCCCCCAGTGGGGCGATTAGGGCATTTTTAGTAATAATTTTGGATCGAGGACAGATTTGATATTTTCTTTTTTGCTGGGGGTATTAATAAAAATATCAGCCAAATGCCGAAGTATTTATTTATACCATAACAAAAAAATAAATAAACCAAAACACTCTTGTTTTTGAGGAAATTTGAAATTTATCCAGACCGCTCGGCATTCTGCGGCCTCAAAGACTGGGGTCCACACAATGCCGCTACGGCTTTAGTCAGCGGGGCGCTCAATGCCCCTGCGGCTCTCATTTTGTTTTGTTTTAGCACAGAATTGGTTTTAGCACAAATTCCAAAAAGAAAATAGACGTTTTTTTTTGTTTTAGCACAAATTCCAAAGCACTTGCAAAAAAAAAAAATGGGGCCGCAGAGGCATTGTGCGGCCCCCTAACTGGGATATCGGCATTGTGCGGACCCCAGTGTTTGGGGCCGCAGAATGCCAGAGCGACCTGGGTAGAAATTGAATTCTCCAACCAAATCCAAAATAATAGCACTAATCCTTTGTTCAAGGGTTATGATACAGCCAGAATGTTTCGGTGTCAAACAATATGTACCAGTACTGGAACGTTCCAGTACCAGAATCCAAATAGGTTTGGTTTTGTATTCCAGTTTAGCCAAGAACAAGAATGTTTTGGTTTTTTTTTTTGGGATTATGTTATAAATAAAAATTTCGGTGCCAAATGACCCACTGTTAATGCCGATCGATACAATTATTTGTTCGTCTTGATCATAATTTTTTGATAAAACTAGAGATCAAATTATTTAACTGTTTAACAATCATAATAATCTCTTATCCGGAATTGGGACATGCATCTTTTCACACATAAAATATCGTATTTGTCACTGGATCAAAAGTTAATTTTTGATTATACTACTATTAAGCTAATACGGAACAACATTGAAATCCAATGTAGTAATTCAGTAACTAATTAGATAAGATGATCTTCTGTCCCAAAAAGTGCCACAAGAAATCTGATGCATACAATTCACAAATGCAATCCATAGTGTGGCAATATACATATAATAACATGTGCAAAGCAAACGACGAAAACATGCACTTTGCTTTGGCACTTGTAAATATGGTGGGCCCGGAGAAAAGTCAGGCAACGACTTGGAGACAGTTCCATCAGGTCCCACCACTTGGAAGTTGGAATTGCCACGTCAGAGTGCTGTTTCGGCATAGGACGAAACTATATTGTTTCTTCCGGAGCATGGAGAAACCAGTAGTGGGGATACCCCCGATTTCATATTGAAACCAAAAGAACACCTGTAAAGATATCCAAAATAGAAAACTAAAACAAGCACTGAGGGATTACATCTTCTTATACTATATCATATGGAAAATATTATAACAGCTACTTAGCCAACAAAAGAGACAAAAGCTAATAGAAACAATTAACACCAAAAAGACATAAAACATAAACTAAAGCTTGAAATCACTCCAAGTCACTCCAGTCAATGGAGAGATTGAGCATTTTCATCTTCATTGTCTTGGGCGTTTTCAGACATTAGATCCGAGGGGCCTTCCACCCCAGCAGGCGCCTGAGTGGCAGCAGCATCCTCTGGTAGGTCCCCTCTATGGCTGGAGAACGGAGTAGGTCCGATGCCCATCGAACTTACTTTTAGGTTCAACGAGCATCATGACCGTCCGATCTATTTTAAGATTTGTGCGCATGAAAATTGAAACATATACGCACGAAGTTTAAAGCATTATGCACGAATCTTAAAGCAAATTGATGGTGATTAAACCCATCGAACCAGAGTAGGTCCGATGCCCATCGGACCTACTCTCAAGTGCTATGGCTGACATTGCTTTCTAGAAATAGACTTACCTAGCACAAGTGGATTAGAAAGCACCAGCACCCTCTGCTAGGTTTCCCTAAAAAAAAAACAAGTGGATTGAAGATAACAGCTAACGAAACTACTCTAAATTTATTTAGAGAAATTTATATTGAGCTCCATATTCTGCATCACTTAAGCTTTCACAATATTTGTACTTAATATATAAATTGTTCATACTTTAATTTATTCACAATTTTTTATATTTAATATGCAAAGTATTTTTCTTTTCTTAATGATTGTAAATCGAATTAGTAAGAACACAACTTTTATATTTTCAGTAAAGTAAGTCATAAAATTTTTAACACTTTTTTTTTTTAAAAAAAGTGGAAATATTTTCACTGATTTCCATTAGAAATTAGAAAAACTAAGTATAAGTCTCTAAAACAGAAACTTATAACTCAGTCATTAATTCAACTGTTTTATGTACTTACAAAACATTAGCATATCAGTTCTAGAAGTTATACAAAAATACAGTTTAACCAAAAAGTATAATCCAAAACTATAGAAAAACACGATTAACTATTAGTAGTCAAGCAAGTTCCAGTCCACATTATCATCATTATCCAACGTCTGGTGACGTCTTTGAACCGGGACCAAGACGCCATTGGTCCCGGTCCGCCTCCACCTCCGCCATTGACACCAGAACCTCCACTGCGGTGGTCAGGTCCATATTGACCTCCTCCTCCTGGAGTTGATCTGATATTTCCTTAACATCAGAGGGAAGAATGAGACTCAAGTGGGAATAAGAATTATGATCTCGAGACATATACCAGAAAGTTGTTAGCTAGGGAGATAATGTGTGTTTCTAATGTCTTAGCTGATGCAGGGTTAGTCCCTTGAAAACATATCTTATTGTGTTCAAGTCAGACAGTCCAAATGATTGCCCAAATGAGTTATACTAATAATTTATCTTTAAAGGAAATAACATAATCTAAAAGCCATAATCACTAATAATAGAACATGGAAAATTGAAACCATTAAATGTAGAAATTTAATTCCACATTTGCCTTAAAAAATTTAACACTTTAAACATAAATATCATTGAGAAAAAAATATACGTCTATAGATAATGTGCATTTAATTATTGATCACTTCTCTTCTATTTAACAGTATTATAACATAAATGTGATATAGTGCATTATACAATTTAAGCACCAGAGAACATATATATAATAAGATCAGCAAATGAAAAATGAGCCATTGGTTTCATCGATCTAACTAATTAATAATGAGACGACCGTAAATTCTCTAAAAATGTATGTGCATTTGTTACGGCATTGGTTTCCAAAAAATGTCTAAACTTAAAAAAAATGACAATATTAAACTTAATTGGTCAATTTTGTCAAATAAAGAGTCACATTTTTTTTTTACCCAGATGAAGTAACGTATAAGGAAAGGAGATGCATCAAGTAATAATGTCGTACTACAAGAAGTCAATCGGTTTGATTAATTTCTTTCTCTTTACCGAGCAAGCAGTAACATAAATAAATTGGTCATTTAATGCTTGATCATGTTAGGTAATTATGTAACATGCATGACACGGAGATAATTAATCAATCACCTCTAGTTAGTTCAACTAATGACATGTAATGATTAGCATTAAGAAAGGGGGAATGTATAAGGTATTACTCAACTATCAGCTCATGATTCATGAATGAATGAGGCGTAATTTTCACATTTGTTCTTTCCTTTTTTTTCTTTGTTTACTTGTACCAGTTGCTTACCACTTGATTTGGTTTTGCATATTGAATTAATTATAATTAATTGTTGCTTGAATTGCCATGTCAAACTGTTTTACATTCCGATTGACTGCGTTGGAAACGTTGAATCTTTAATGTGCATGTTAATTAGTGCAATGGAAAATAGCAACAAACAGTAATTTAATCAGATATAGATATATATATATATATATATATATATACCTCATTTAAGGTGAATAGATCTAGCAGCGGTGTCTTGAGGTAAATATAGGGGTGTCAACGAAGCATTTTCATATCCTTATCTGTTATGTGAATGGAAAAATTTTATCCTTATCGTACTCGATAAGTTAAAGAAAAAAAAAACTTATTCATATTTGTCTTATTGAATATAGTACAGATCGGATAAATAAATAAAATGGTGGCAATGAATATATATATATATATATATATAGAGAGAGAGAGAGAGAGACAGAGAGACAGAGAGACAGAGAGACAGACAGACATGATCAGAGTCAAAATAACGATGATTTACGTAGGGTTTTGGCTTAGGTTTTGCATATTTTCTCACGCTTATATTTAATTTATTAGAAAAAGGCTACTGTCACCCTTCTTTATGTTTTATTGCAGAAAACAGGTTTTGGGACTATTTTACACCAAATGGAGCTAGAATCGGGTCAATCGGATCAGCGACGCTCATCGACTAAGTCTCTGTTACGGTTCGTATTGCTTAATACGGACCAGGCCTAGCACAGACCAGAAGATAGCGCTGGAAGCATTAAACCCTAACCGTCAAGGTCCTAATACGGACCGTATTGCCCAATACGGTCCGTAACCGAAGGCGCCTCTTGGGGAATAACTGCCGACAGCTGTTTCCAGATCAGTTTCTTAGCCCCTACTCAACCTCCAGACGTTCCTCCACTCCTATATAAGGCCCCTGGGCAGAAGGAATAGTCATCTTTGTAATTAGGGTTAGATTTGATTAAAGTGAGAAGAGATGAGTGCTTGTAACAATGCCGTTCCGCGGCTAAGTTCATTTTCTTAGGGCTAGGCAGTAAACCTTGTTACTCTTGATGTTTTGATATATATATTTCTGTTGATTATGATTTCTTGTTGTTAAAACAAAATACTTTTGTGATTTACTATCTCTTCATCTAATTTCAATGATTTAGTTTGAATCCGTTAGGGTAGTGACAGTACTTTAATGGCAAGAGAAACTATTTGTATGAATTAGCCTCGTTGAGATTTATTAGGTTTATGTGAAAAAATCTTAGCGGGGAAACCATAAACCAGACCAACAAAACGCGTACCAAATTCCATCACTTGCGTAAGGAAAATCGCAGTGATCTGTGTAGTAATTTGGGGTATCTAAGATATCAGACATTTGCGTAAGGAAAATCGCAGTGTCCTATGTAGAATCTCGGTGAAAGATCTGTCATTCTTGCATAACATAAATCGTAGTGACCTATGTGGTGTCTTTCATTAAACAACAACAGAAAATCACACACCACAGGAATATATTGTCAAAGCGGATTGAGCGGCAATGGTGTGTCGAAACCCTAGGAATTCTCATCTCTATCTTTATTTTAATTACTTTTAATTGCTTCCTAATTTACATTGATCAAAACAACATCTCTCAATTTTCAGATTTTGTCTAGCCTTTCGAAAGATTGTGATTCGATCGCTCAAAGTATTGAACCAATATTCCCTGTGGATCGACCTCGAATATACTACTCGATAGGATTGTGCGCTTGCAGTCCGAACCGATAGCATTTCCGAGTTTATAAATATTAAAAGAAACATTGCTCTCTTTTGAGTGATCAAGACACACATATAGGTTGGCTACTCTATTCATATAAGCATATGAGGGCACATGTTTATAAGTTATTTTTGCGTTTCAAAGTCTAAATAGTTGATCTGAAACGCTCAACATGTTCTCCATATTAAAATGTACTTGGAGACCAAATTTTACATTAACTGTTAACAGTTTTGAAAATTTCTAAAATAAAAAGTAAAAAATTTCAAAAAAATGTAAAATTGGGTCTCCAAGCACATGATGAGTGCTTCAGATTGACTATTTGAATTTTAAAAACGTAAAAAAAATGACTTATAAGCATATGCCCTCATATACTTATATAAGTAGAGCAGTTAGCCCCCCCTCTCTCTCTCTCTCTCTCTCTCACTCTATATATATATATATAGAGTGATGCTACGATGCTTTGATAAGTAAATATGGTGTTTTACTTTCTACTCATATCTCCATTTTTAAAGTTCAAATAGTCGATTCGAACTTCTCAACACGATCTTCATATTGAAATGTGCTTGGAGATCAAATTTTACATGTTTTGAAAACTTTTTACTATTTTTTAGAATTTCTAAAAATCAGTGTTTTTCTAAAAAAATTATTCTTTTTTTATTTAATGAAAAACTGTGATTTTCAAAAATTCTAAAAAGATAGTAAATTTTTTCCAAAAAATGTAAAATTTGGTCTCCAAGCACATTTCAATATGAAGATCGTGTTGAGAAGTTCGAATCGACTATTTGAACTTTAAAATGAAGATATGAGTAGGAAGTAAAACACCCTCTTTACTTCCTAAAGCATGATAGCCTACATACATATATATATATATATATATATATATATAGAGAGAGAGAGAGAGAGAGAGATAGAGAGAGAGAGTTGGACTACGGTGCTTCATGAAGTAAAGCGAGTGTTTTACTTCACACTCATATTTTACGATTTCAAAGTTCAAAACATCGATCCGAACTATTTAAGTTGATCTCCATATTAAATTGTGCATGGAGACCAAATTATATTTTTTTGGAAAAATTTTACTATTTCTTTCGAATTTTTGAAAATCGCTATTTTTTATGGTGCGGATTTTCTGAAAAAACAGCGATTTTCAAAAATTCTAAAAAAATAGTAATTTTTTTCCAAAAATGTAAAATTTTGTCTCCAAGCACATTTTATTATGGAGATCATGTTGAACGGTTTGGATCGAATTTTTGGATTTCAAAAATAAAGATATGAGCGTGAAGTAAAATATGTCATTTACTCCGTGAAGTACAATAGCCCAACTCTATATATATATAGTCCGGCAAATATGCTTTTAGTAACATTTCAGCCCATATGCTTACGGGTCAAATTTCAAAATTTTACATTCAATATGTCGAATTAAGTAGCTCAGTAAATTGGTTATATATTGAACTTGTAAAATACTAATTTTTACTATTTTTAGAATTTTATTTACTAATTTTTATGATTTTTGAAAGATGGTCTTCTTTGACATACCAACAATGCATCAATATGCACACAAATCTCCATTTTTTGACCGCTTAACTTGATACTAAATGAATTCAAAAAAATTATATGTAAATGAGCTCTTTAGTTTGAAAGGTTTGAATTTTTCGTTTCAAGATCATCATATAGATTTTGAATTGAAAGCATATGGACTGAATTACTACTAAAAGCATATTGGCCGAACTCTCTCTCTATATATATAATTTTATAATTTTATTTTTAATTATTGCCGTATAAGTTTACTCGTATTCTTATCTGTTATGTTAACAGAAAAAAATTATCATTATCCTTAATCAATAAGCTAAATGAAAAAAAAAAATTACCTGTATACATCTTATCGAATACGGCACGGATCGGATAAACGGGTAAAAGAATATCATTGACATTTCTGGGTAAAGATATTGATGAGTTATTTTGTTTTCATAAAGCACGTGCATGACTAATAGAAATAAGATGAAAAAAATATATGACTAATATATTGCATGAAGCCAAAACAGCTCTTTTAATATCTTTACATTAAAAAAAAAACATTTTTTGCAGTTAGGATAAGTGGATAACCATGCTCAAACATTAATGAAAAGCCCGGAAATTATACAAAGTAAACCTACAAAGAGAATATAAATATGAAATACAAAGGATTTATTTAATTATTTCACAATTTTATGGCGTTTGAAGTATTTTAGGAATGTCTTAAATCTGTAAGTATTCTTTAACGATATGGAATGTCTTAAACCTACTCAAAATTAAATACTAATTTAAATCTCTAACCTAATTTTCATTTACTATCCGGACAATATGCCAGCTAATTGTAATTATCATACAACAATTAATACTTTAATAAAACCCTCTACAACAAATCTGTCCTTTTATTTCTTTATTTAGTACTTCTGGTACAGCACAACATTAAATAACATTCTTTGTATGATTGATCTGGGAAGAATGCCTCTGTTTTGTACTATCAGATTTTGAAATTATTTATATAAGGGTGGAAAAGAAAATTGCCTCTGTTTTTGTCTGGTGTTTTGTTTAGCATGAGAGTCGTCGCTAACGTGGCCAGTACATCAGAAGGTAATTATAATCAAGTGATACCTACCTAATATCTATGTGCCTCTTTGCAGTGTAGGCTGATGTTGCTCATGTGGGTGAGAATCTGCTCCGATTCTAAGGGATCGCAGGACCCTACGATTCTAATCTCAACCATTCAAATGATGAAATCCAGAAATCTTTAGAAAAGTCATTTTTTATACACGAATCTCGAAACATGTGAACGGTTGAGATTAGAATCGCAGGGACCCTGCGATTCTCTGGGATCGCAGCAGTTTTATTTCCTGCTCATGTATAGCCTCTTGTAGTATGGATACAACTCTGCTTTTATTTTAATAGAAAAGTAGGGTTCTGCTTTTTTGATTCCAACTATCAAATTCATTTAGATTCGTGCATAAAAAAAGTCTCTTTATTGAGAGACTCGAATGAAAAATTTTGAATAGTTGGAATTGGGAAAGTAAAATCCTGCCTTTCTATTGGAATAACAGCAGAGTTCATTCCCTTGCAGTATATGCTTCTGTACAATGGTTCCTCTGTTTCAAATCTCTCGGGTTCAGGCTTCTTATTTCCAATACTTCAGTAACTACAAAATGGGTTTAAATACATCCTATTAAACGTTTTTTAATAATAATTTTTTCAAAGAGAAGTTATACTAAAAAAGTAAAAAAAAGAGTAATTTTAATGTACATATATATAGATAGTCTAGCAAATAAATTTAATGTAATTTTAATCTGTTTGATGATGTTTTAAGAATCATGGAATTCAGATCGTTGAAAATTTAAGTACCTGATGTATGATGAAACATACGTTAAATCTCGTTATCTTTTTTTAGACATGATATGTGAATAATATAGAAGTAGAACTAGGGTGTTCTTAAGCTCACTAAGGTCCTCCGTGAGCTTTTTACTTCAAATAATGAATCTAAACTTTTGAAATTAATTTAATTCACAAGTGCTGCGTTTATATATCAAATTTCTAATTTTTTTACTTATAAAATCAAGCTGTCAAAAAAAAAGGTATACAAGTCAATTTTAATACGTTCATTTTTCATTATTTTTTTACCGCTCGACTTTATACTAAACTAATTCGAAAATTATAAATTTGACATGTAAACGCACCACTCGTGTAGCAGATTGGTTTCAACAGTTTGGATTATTCGTCTGAAGTCAATCTGATAGGTTTTGAAATTAAGCTCACAAATAGCTTGATGAGCTTAAGAACACTATTTTTTTTACTCATAATATAGATCATACCTATAATGTTAGATTTTAAAGTTAAATTTTACTTTTAAAAAATATCAAAATTGTCAATATAAAAAATTATATCAAGTAATCTCCTCATTAGAAAATTCATTATGACCTGTCTTGGGAACCAATTTGGGTCCGATGCGACTCAAAGTGAGTTCGATGGGTTCGATGACCGTCTGATCTGCTTCAAAATTCGCGCCCGCAACTTTCTCGTCTGCTTTAAAATCCGTGCGCATGAATTTTAAAGTGGATCGGACGGTCCCTAAACCCATCAGACCCAAATTTGAGTCTAATAGGCATCGGACCCAAGCTGTTCTCCCTGTCTTGATCCTTTTTGTATGTGTTAGGTAATCTCAAATTGAGCCTTCTTAAACGTGTCGGATATTATTTTATTACTGAGAATTTAATACATCTTTCTTTAGCTTCCTTAGCTTCTTATCTTGTCATATTTTAATCTTACATGTCTCTTGAATTATGACATATTGCCACGTTAACCTTCTTAAGGAGTCTCTCCTTCATCCTTCGACCACCTTCTTAGCATGGATTAAAAAAAATTCTATAACCCTGTTTGAACAGCCATATCAATTTAAAGAAGAAGAATTACTGGACAATAATTTATTTTGATAATTTTGACAATTATAAAAAAAAAAAAAACCCAACATTATAGGATTATCTAAATATGCGTATACCATGCTTCTAAACAAAGGAGATTTTATACATATTTTATCATTCATAAGCTGATTTGAGATTTTACTACTGAAATTGAATCTCCTTAATGTTAAACAATATTCAAATTATATTAATTTTTATTGACTCTCTAAGAATTTGAATGTTATATCTATATATTTACTTTCTAATTGCCAACAATATTAAATTGGTTCAAAACTATTTTCAACATTCTCAAGAGATTCCTCCGTTTTGAATATTATTTATAAAATCTAAATTAATTGTGTGGCTTCAGTTTTCTCTTCTTTGGATCTCAGATATATATCATAAGCTAAAGTTTGCATAGAGTTTTCAAATATCATTTTCTATTAAAGGACATGGAAAATATTGTGACTTTTAAACATATGCAGATCTAATAAGGAAGATTATGGGTCAAATCCTGCATTCTCCCATCTCATCGCATGCGTATATGTAATATACGAGGAGGGTTCAAATGTCGCATTGTTTTTATGCTCTAATCGTATTTCATATCTTTATCTTTAATTTTAAAATTTAAACAGATAATCTGTACTGCTCAACACGATATCTACATTAAAATGTGCTTTGAGATCAAATTTTATATTTTTTTTGAAAATTTACTATTTTTTTAAGATTGGTACAAACTTATTGTTTTTTGATGGTCCAATTTTTTTTTAAAACAATGATTTTGTACCTATCTTAAAAATTTTCAATGATCTAGAAAATTTTCAATGTTTATTAAAATCAGCGATTTTAAAACGGGCTGAATAAATAGTAAAAAAATCCAAAAAAATGTAAAATTTGGTCTCCAAGCACACTTTAATATAGAGATCACATCTAATTGTTTGGATCGACCATTTGGACTTTGAAAATTAGAAAATCAATTGATGGCACCATGGCTCTGGAAGAAACGTTTTGATATTAGCCATTCTCTATATGATATATATATATGGTGTAACGCACCAATTTGAAAAAAATTCTTATATGACCCATAAATATTGGAAAATTGTCATCACCCTCATATATTGCATCATATATTTTCATAAAAATATGAATTTTTTTATCATTATCACATAGATAATCATTGCTTTTATATGATTATTGTAGTAATATCACATTTTGTGGAAAACTTGATCTCATTCAAAAACTTTTTTGGCTTTGTCCCTACAATAATATAGTGTTTATAAAAATTGTTTGGAGTTCTTTACTGGGATATTACTTTTACTTTTTGCACTGGTAACATAATTAAGCTGTCTTTTTGTAACTATTATAATGACCCAATTTGGAGGGGGTTTTAGTAGGAGTGCAGGAATAAATAGATATGGATGCATAGAGGGACAGAGATATGTGTTGGTAATATTTTGATTTATGGAGATATTTTTGTGGGCAAAAATGGCAGTGGAATGTGGAGGTATGTGGCTAGCTGGTGGCTGAAAAAGATGAAAATATTTTTTAATACGTTTGCATGATAAAAAAAAAATTTTGAAAGGGAAGTAATATAGAAAAACATAATAACCGCACAAAATCAATTGTTAAGCTCAATGTCCAATATGGAGTTCAAATACCTGAGATTCAAACAAGAAAAGCAACTCAGAAAGAATTCCATAAAGTTCGTGAGGAACACTGGGGGCACCTGGCTAAGCTGTTCAATCCTAAAGTCTTCACACCTCACCCAGGTGGGAGGCATTTGTTTGACCCAAAAAAAATTGGGATTTAGAAATAAATAAAATGATTAAGAAGAAAATAACAATATAAAAATAATTGACTTCAATTGAAACAATTTGAGCCGTCAAAAGAAAATATAAATAGTTGACTTTTTGGTTTTGTATTAAACTAAAATAGTTGACTTCAATTGAAGTGAATGGTTTCTGCCGAAAAATGAAATGCATGAATTAATTGAGCTGCTGCTGTGTTAATGAGTTCGGCTGCTGATATTCAGAATTCGGACCGCTGATATTCCTAGCGGTCCGAATTTTTAATTCGGACCGCTAGGATTTGGGTAGAAATAAAAATCTTTTAAAAACCTGGTTATTTATATTAAAATATATTTTTTTTGGGTAAAAATAAAAATCACGGATCATATCTCAAGTTCTGAAATATGGAAATAAAGCAGCCGAAATTCTGAGATCGGGTACTGTTTACTTTGAAATCTCTGCGATCCAAAATCCAGCCATTGAATTTTTTTCAAAAATGCATCTCGCTGGTTTTTTCTTGCACGCATCTCAAAATAGTTCAATGGCTGAATTTAGATTGGAGGAATTTCAAAATGAACAGTACCGACCTCGGATTTCAGCTGATTCGAATCTCTGAAATATTAGAGTAAGCAGTCACGTGATTGCGTGAAGACTACAGAAGACAGAGCACAATAACAACAAAAATTGTTCATTGGAAATTGGGCGTTGATATCGTGTATGTATTTTTATTTTCATAGAACATGGACCACTTCTCAGAACATTGTATTTTTTTTAAATATGTTAAGTCGATCTCTCTAATTATTAGTGTCCTTCTCCACCGACATTTTTATTAATATGCAAAGTTAATTACAAATTAATAAATATACCCAGAACTGCTCGGTATTTCGAAAAATACCCATACCGGCTAGAATCTGACAGTTTCTTTCCTTTTTTTTTAGAGACGCTATGAAGAGCAAGATAATGACATCTAACACTGAAAATTTGAATTTTTTGTTTAAATTATATAGATTACTTCTTTTGATGTATAATTAGCATATTTATACTAAAATACGCTAAATTACTTGAAATTATGTTGAATTACACTATATTACATTAAATTACGCTAAATTATGTTAAACTATGTTGAATTACACTAAATTACATTAAATTATGCTAAATTACACTAATTTCGCTAATTATAATGAAATACGGTAAATTACGCTAAACTATACAAAATTACGCTAAATTAGGCCAATTTTGTGCCATCTTTCATAAATCATAAAAAATAGTAAAAAAATTCCAAAAATTCCAAAAATAGTAAAAATTGGTATTCTACAAATTCATTATATAACTAATTTACTGAACAACTTAGATTGAATAATAGAAATGAAAATCTTAATCGGAAACTTCAACTCAAGTTTTGAGGCTCTTTCCTTTGTTTTTTGGCAATTCTGAATTTTGAAATCTGGCATCGCAGGCACTGACGCATGCATATTTTGACAAGCTTTCCGAAAAGTAGTCTTTTGCTGAAATCGGACACTCGAGCACCGTTTTATAGCCGTTTGAAGTTTCGTCGTCGTTTTTCGCCTTCTCATTAAAGATATCATCCATATTCATATGTAATTTACCGTAATTTACCATATTTTAGGGTAATTTAACATAATTTAGCGTAATTTAACATAATTTAGCGTAATTCAACATAATTTCAAGTAATTTAGCGTATTTTAGTATAAATATGCTAATTATACATCAAAAGAAGTAATCTAACAAATAATTTAAACAAAAAATTCGAATTTTCAATATTAGATTTCATTATCTTGCTCTTCATAGTGTCTAAAAAAAAAGAGAAGAAACCGACCAGATTCTGACCGGTAAGATCATTTTTCGAAATACCCAGCGGTTCTGAATATATTTGTTAATTTGTAATTAACTTTGGATATTAATAAAAATGTCGGCCATCTCCATATACAACATTTTTTTTTAATAAATATGTTCTATATGTAACCAAATAACTATTTTTAACGGAATTTTTTTTTAATATAATATTGTATAAAATAATGGAATGATTGTGTTTTTCTAAAGTCATATTAATTAGTTCTAAGAAAATATTTATATTATAAATATTTAACTACATCCTTTTAATATTTCTTTGTTCTGTTTAACACTCGTATAGTTACATATTCAAGAAATGTTGAATGATGGTATGGAATTAGAGTATGGTTAAAATACACTACTAGTTTTTTCAATTATATTTGATATTTTTTTCTCAGTTTTCAAAGTTTGAACAGCTGATCTGAACTGCTCAACATGATTAACTGTTAATGCATAGAAGTATAGAAGATTTTTTTTTATGAATGCAATGAAGAGAAAAGAAAGAGCAATTAAAACTATTTATTTGATTTCCGATTGAGAGCTAGAGAAATTAGGAGTTGCATCAATTGATGTACTGGCTGGATTCTATATTATATATTTCATTTTTCTCAAGCATAAGATTGTGCCAAATAAAATTATTTCTTTCCCACCTCGCCTAATAATATATGCTATATAAATTAAATGTAAATTATGTACAAATTATTTTTATAAAATATTGTGAACTCTATAAAAATTTGTATATTATTAAATATTTTTTAATATGTTGCACAATCAAAAAATTAATGATATAATTTTAATTATTTCAAAAATAACACCAATTTTACTAAATGAAAGTTTAGCTAATTCGAATATACAAACCAACCAAATTAATTTGTAATATCCAACACTGATAAGTTTATATAGCATATTAATTATATTGCAATTAAAGTCAATAACATGCATGTAGGATCTTGATTGTTTTACCATAAATTGAATTAAAATGGCAAACCTAGCTAGTCTTGTACAAATACCAAAAAAAAAAAAAACGCTTGTTGAAAAGAGAAAAATTGAACCTTGTACCTAATTACCAAACATTTGCATGCAGCAACTATTGTGAAAAAATTAAGAAAATAGAACGATATTCACCTTCCAACTTTCCTTGCTTATTAGCTATACCGACTTATTAATTCACTCAGATTAAAAATAACTCAACAATTTTTTTACTGGTAAAAAGTAAAAAAAAAACTTTGAATCAGAAATAAGCGCCCTTTGGAGTTAGAAACAAAGATATGTCAATCAGAAAATGAGGCCACATCCACATGATAATGATATGTTCAACATTATTTTTTATTAAAACAGGCCCCATAAAGCTACAAGCTAACTTCTTAATTACCACTTTGCACAAAGGTACCTCTTTTTCTTTCTAATACTTCCCAAATATGATTGTAAAGCTCTAAAGCTTCAACTTTTCACTGCCCCATGCCTATTTCCCTTGCTTAATTTAGATAGCAAGAAACAGCCAAAAACCTATCCAATATATAGATTAACAACTTATGAACATCAATATGCCTCCAAGAATTAATTGTAGATGTAATAACTAATAACTATAAGCATCACACATGAACATATAAGTTGGCCATGTTGGAGCATCTCATCTTTTCTTGATTTCTTCTTCTTCCTTTTATTACCATATAGGCATATAAAACTTACAAAATATAAAATTCTGAATGGACAGCGAAGGGTTGATGATTTTTAAAGTAGCAACAAAAATCTGACTTCAATTTCAATCACCTCTTCTCTGATCTGTTTCGGCGACTGATAACCCTATAAGTACTGACCCGGCGTCCCGTTTGAGGCAATGACACGACCGCATCAACAACAGAGATTGCTGTCTTACATCCATATAGATCAAGCAGACCAAACCGACCGGTGATTGCTGGTACAGATAAGGGTCTGACTGCCTTCGACCGTCGTTGAACATGGGTGGCTGCTGTACCAACTGGTATGTACTCAAACCCTTCCTTAGCACACTCCGACAATGCCGTGACGAATGGATCAGATACCATGGGTTTGGATCCTGCATCCAAACCAGACCGAGGGATAGTAAGTACCGTACCTGTGTGACGAGACGGGGGGAGCGGGAGGGGGAGAGCAAGGGCCTCGAAACCGTTAGGATTTTTGGGTATGCCTGGTTGGTGCTCCCATGAGAAAGGGATGGATGAAGATGATCTTGATGATGACGATGATGATGGTGATGATGACAACGATGACGAACGAGATGATGTAGTTGTGCTGGAGGTAACCGATGTGTGGCGAATGCGGCTGCGCATTGGCAGGTGCACGGTAGTTGTTTCAAGAGGTGGAGGTGGGAGAGGAAGAGGTGTAGGTAGAGACGGTTCTTTCATTTTGGAGAGGCTGTGGCTGTGCTAGCAAGGGGCGTGGTTTGAGAGAAATGTAACTGGTATGGGAATAATATAAAGCCAGGCCTAACTAGGAGCTGAGATCGGGGCATGATATAGTATATATATATACATACAATGTATATCTCTGTTGGCAAGTAGCTAGGAGAAAAGTTAGTGGAGATCGTGGGGTTATTAAATCTATTTTTCATTGAGTGCTTAATTTTCTTTTGTTTTCCAACCCTTCTTTGTCACCCAACCATCTCTGAATGGCTTCAATCGCTGCAATAATTTATTTAAATTAAGAGTGAGGATGGCTTCAATCTCTGCAATAATTTATTTATATTAATAGTGAGGCTCCAGTAATGCGCATTTTAGAGATCAACCGTGCTATATAAATCCATATCTTTATTTTTAGAGAGAATTTCATGTATACCCCTTAAAAACTTCAAAATTACTTAGAGCATCTACATCCCTAAAACTCTTAGAGTTTCTAAGTAACTACTAACTAATTTTCAGAAATTATAGGCTATGGAGTTTCTAAGGGTTCACATCCCTGAAACTAATTTAAGAGTTTCTAAAATGACACATCAGCAATAAAATAAAATAAAGAAAAAAATTAAGCGAACACCGGCCAATCATTTTGCCAACTCACAGTTTATAAACGATTTCTTATTAAGAAATTCTTGAGCACAGTTGCTAAATAAGAAACTGGTCTACATCCCTGAAACTGGTTTAGAAACTGCCACATCAGATTAGAAACTCTGATAGTTTCAGGGATGTAGATGCTCTTAGTTGCCCCTCTAAACTTCAAAAAATCACAAATTTACACATTTTATTGTTTTTTTATATTAAAACTCATTTCAAAATTAATAAAATACCCATTTTGTCTTTTATTAAAAGCATAAAAAATTTGTAGTCTGTTTAAGGAAAATGTCGGTCTTATATTTTATCAGTTTTCGAGAGCAAATGGTTTATTTTTTTACTTCTAACATATACACGGTGACATTTAGGTATAGGAACGGGTTGCGTCTGACGTCCATCAGACTCAAATTCGAGTATGATGGGTTCCTCTACCGTCTGATCTCACTTTAAGATTTGTGCATGCCGCTTCAATATATGTGCATGTTTGCTTCAAGATTTGTGCTGATCTAGAGCGCACGGATATTAAAGCGGATCGGACAGTAGAGGAACCTATCAAACTCAAATTTGAGTCCGATGGGTGTTTTATGCTTTTAATAAAGGGCAAAATGGGTATTTTATAAATTTTAAATGAGTTTTAATATAAAAAACAATAAAATAAGTAAATTTGTGAGTTTTTAAAATTTAGAAAGGAAATACGTAATTTCATAGTTTAGACGGAGGGATACATAATTTTTAAGTTTTTGAGAAGTATACATGAAATTTCCCCTTATTTTTAAAATTCAAATAGCTTATTCCAACCATTAAACATGATCTCCATATAAAAATGTACTTTGAAATCAAATTGTACAATTGTTAGAATATTTTACTAATTTTTTAGATAAATAGATTGAAGATTAACCATCAATCCGAAAGTATTGATTTTTATATATCTAAAAATATAGTAAAAAGCTTTTAAATAATATAAAATTTGATCTCTAAGTACAATTTTATATTGAGCTCACCCGTTCTATGAATTTATATTAATTACAGATAGCGCCATTCTATTAACAGATATATTATTCAAGTTAATATGTAACTATTTATTATTAACATATATCTAGTTGTTCTAAGTAGGTGAGAAAATTGCTTATAACTCGTGACTGCTCGTAATTTGCTTGTTCAAAATTTGTTAATAACTTGCTCATTATCAATTTGTTCATTATCAACTCGTTCGTTAACTTAATGAACCAAGCATGAGCAAACCCCAACTCGCTCATTAAGAACTGAGTTACATGAAATCATGTCAAATCCAGTCCCAAGTAGTTTCATTAATTATGTAGAAAGCTGTATACTATATTGCAACATTAAGACACGATGTTTGAGTTGATGAATAAAAACAAATTCAAAACAGTATGCAAATATTTTGTTTTATGTGGGTACCTATAAGACACTGTTGAAATTAATTAACTGGTAATTTGTGATGCATGAGTTTGGTTGTACAACTCAGCATGTCAGTATGTTAATATTTTTTATTGGAGAAATTAGCTATGACTTGTCAGTTTGTCTAGTTCTGAAACAAAAAACTCGAAATTCAAAATTGCCTACAGGCTTGATTTCTTAACGAGTCGCTTAACGAGCATGAGTTAATTCGAGCATTTAACGAGTTAAACATGAGCACAGTTGTCAACTCGGTATTGTCTTCTCAGCTCAAGCTAACTCGCTCATTAAATTAATGAACCGAGCACGAGCATTCCCTAACTCAGCCCTCTTAAGTAGCTGGGATGATAATTTAGATTTGTTAGTTGTCATATTTATCAAAATACATCCAACTTTTTGTGCATAGATCTAATAAATATTGAAATTAGTATGATTTCTACGAACATGTACTTAGTAATTATTAACACATAAATGTTTTTAAAAAAAACTAAATTAACCTGTTTAGTATAAGCTATGAAGTTACAAATGTAGACATTGTGTTATTGGCGAAAATGTTAACAACAGTGTGATTGTGTGATCATTGTATGATTTTATAGATATCACATTTTTTTACTTAGCATTGTAAAGAAGAGACCATACATGCTTACATCAATCAGAATTCATCTCTTTTTTTAATGTATTTATGTTGCACGGATACCCGTACACGGGTATCGTATCGGATACGATACGGATACGGCGATACGGTAATTTTCAAAAATCAATGATACGATATGTTTATTATATATAATATTTTTTATTAATTTAATTATATTTATATGAATCAAATGGAGCAAAACAATACTATAGCGAAATATATATTAAATATAATAAGTACTCTATTATAACAACAACATTACAATGGTATAGTGGTAGAAGGCTATGGTTGTTATGCCTCAAATTCCAAGTTCGAATCACGGTAGCAGCTAAAAAAATTGATTTTGGCACGGTGCGGAGCGTGTGTTTGGCGTGGTGCACGGTGGACCATGCGGTGCGGGGTGTATCCAAGTGTATCCCAGCAAATCAAAGCGTATCGATGACGTATCCACTGAGTAAGGATACACCACGTGAGCGGATATGTATCGGCGCCGTATCGAGCGCGTATACTTTATAACGTTTCTTGATTTACCTGGGCTTTTTGGTATTGGTATCCGATACGTGTTCGATACCGATACGGCGCCTAAACATTCGTATCCGTGCAACATACTGTATTACTATGATATTGACACGTATAATGTTCCTGTAACCATGGCAGCATCTGCCATGATCTTTCAAAATAAAAATAAAAATAAACTTGGTTAAGATATACTTATTTCTATGAACTTAGTAAGAGCTAGGTACTTGTGTTTGTTGGGGATTTGGAGGTTTTAAATAATAAGATTTAGGAGTACAAGTGGTTTCACTTTTCGGAGTTCATTTGTCGTTTGCCAAGTGTTCAAGACGATAAGTCCATTATATGAAATTATGAATTTATATTACAATTTTTTTTCTTTTCTTTTGCCAAAGGTGTCCGTATACTTATTCATGAGTGACTTATTACAAAAATAACAATAATAAAAAAAATTGGATTCTCAATCCTTATATTTGTGCATAGTGCATAGTAATTAGTTTTCTTCTAACACATTAATATATTTAAGTAATCACGAATTTTAAATCACGTTTAATTAATTTTTAATTAATTTCAAACTTATTACTTTGAACTTTGTGGGAGACCGCAAACGGCAAAGACAAGTACAAGAAATGATTTAGATCTCCAGCAAAGCACCGGAAAAAGTTACTTTAGCCATGCTTTTTCCCTGATAAATATTTACCGTTGAATAGCAACAAGGTCGTGAACAAACAGCAGGGGAACTAAAGTCTGACCCAACGACCGTTAGTCTCTGTCTGTTGGGCCCCACGACGACCCCATTTGGGAGAACCAATCATAAGTTTCTAAACACGCTAATTGGACGATTGTGTCGTACGTCAGGGCGTCAGGCTACAGGAAAAACATCACCTTTTATTTCCTTGTGTGAACTTATACGATGCTTTTATTTCCTTGTGTGAACTTATACGATGCGGGTGGATTTTCTGTCCATATGGCGTTGGACAATCTCATCCAAAATAGAATCTGAACCGTTAGATCCACGTCGGAATTCGTTCGCACGTAGTCATCGAAGATCGGACAGTTTCCGTACAGATTTGGATGAAATTCGTCCGAAGCCCTTTGGATGAAACCAATTCCATACGATGCACGCCTATGGTTAAGCAATCACTAATCACTATTAAGGAAAGCTTTCCATATTTTTAATTTATTTATTGCTTTCTTTCCGCTGCGCTTTTTTTATACTAAAAATTGATTTGTTGTACGTTTGTGGTGCCGACGTTTTTACTAATATCCAAAGTTTAATAGAAATAAATTAATATATCCAGATCCACGGAAAAGTTATAAAAATATTTGTACCGGCTATTTTCTAGCTGGTACTCAATTTAATTCAGTACTGGATAGAAAATGGCCGGTACCCTTTTTTTTTTTTTGCAACAGTACTGGCCATTTTCTGGTATGTACTTAAATTTTATTATTTTTTTTATGATGGGCATAGCATAGTTGGCTAGAAGAAAAAGTCGTAGGAAACTCGGATTGAAGTTTGCACTTGGTTTGGCTAAGATCAAACAAATGCATTTGGTTGGATGCGTGTGTTACATCGGTTGCATGTATCGGTGCATCATCGATGTTTTTGCAATGAAACATCGATGTTCTATTAGCCGGGTAGTGCTAAAAAAATATCGGTGTGTCGCTAATGTTTTATTAGACTTAGAATTAGCAATTAAGCAGGGTAGTGCTAAAAAAACATTTGTGCGTTGCTAATGTTTTTGCAATGAAACATCATTGCACTCTGCAGTCGTTAGGCCGTGCATAAAGCATTGGTACTTAATTTTAGAATACTGGTTATTGTCAAATTAAATTCACTAGCCGCATGCGAACAATAAACTTTAGTGTCACCCGACACTGTAAACAAAAACATCGGTACTTCAATCCCGAGTTTCCTACGACTTTTTCTTCTAGCCAACTATGCTATGCCCATCCTTAAATAAATTTTTTTTTAAAAATAAGTACCAGCCAGAAAATGGCCTGTACTGTTGCAAAAAAAAAAATTGGGTATCGACCATTTTCTGGCCGGTACTAAATTACATTGAGTACCAGTTAGAAAATAACCAGTACGGGTATTTTTATAACTTTTCAGCGGATCTAGGTATATTAATTAATTTCTATTAAACTTTGGATATTAGTAAAAATGTCGGTTTGTGGTGCACGGCTAGTTGAGCTTCCAATTCATTATTAGGCCCATACATATGCCTCGCAAAATTCAGGCATATAAAATTATTATCAATCGTAATTAATTAATTAAATAGTTTCATTAGGTATAATCATAATCTTTTAAGTTTGGTCAAAGTATGTTCATTTTTGCTAGCGAGAGTTATTTGATTTTGACGCAAGCATAGGATCCGATAGACGCCTAGCCGTTCGATTAATAAATTATATTAAATTAAGAGCATCTATATTTATGGTATTATGAGAGTTTCTAATCTGATGTGACAGTTTCTAATTCAATTTTAAAAATGTAAAAGAGTTTCTTATTAAGAAACTATGCAGGAAAGTTTCTTAAATAAGAAACTGTTTATAAACTCCACCATAGTTAAATGATTGGCTCAAATTATTTCTCATTTCTAATTTATTGCTGATGTGGCTTAATAGAAACTCTAAAATTAATTTCGGAGATGTGAGAGTTAGAAACTTTAGAGACCTTAATTTTTAAAAAATAGCTAACAGTTATTTAGAAACTAATTTGAGTTGCTGGAATGTAGATGCTCCAATGAACGGTCAGAGTTCATTAAATCAATATTGTGAATACAAGTTAAAAGGTTAAAGTTCTCAACTCATCTTCAATAAATTGTATTATATTTTAAACATACAATTTTTCACACGCTAAATAACCGACATTTTTATTAATATCCAAAGTTTAATACAAATTATTAATTATACCCGGAACTCAACTCAATATCGATATATACCCAAGCCGGCCATTTTCTGGCCGGCTATGTTCCTTCCCTAAGCCGGCCAGAAAATGGCCGGCCATGTACCTTTTTTTTTTTTTTTTTTTTTTTTTTTTTTTTTTTTTAAGAGAGAGAGACTATGAAGATCAAAATATTGAAATCTAACTCTGAAATACGATAATTTTTTGTTTAAATTATTTGTTATATTACTTCTTTGATGTATAATTAGCATATTTATACTAAAATACGATAGATTAATTGAAATTATGTTGAATAACACTAAATTATGTTAAATTACGTTAAATTACATTAAATTACGTTAAAATACGGTAAATTACGCTAAAATACGATATGAATAAGGACGATATCTTCACTGAAAAGGAGAAAAACAACGATGAAACTTCAAACGGTCATAAAACGGCGCTCGAGTGTCCGATTTCAGCAAATGAGCACTTTTCGGAAAGCTTGCGAAAATGCGCATGCGTCTGTGCCCGCTACGCCGGATTCCGAAATTCAGAATCGCCAAAAAACAAAGAGAAGAGCCTCAAAACTTGAGTTGAAGTTTCCGATTAAGATTTTCATTTCTATCATTCAATCCAAGTAGCTCAGTAAATTAGTTACATAATGAACTTGCAGATTACCAATTTTTACTATTTTTGGAATTTTTTTACTATTTTTTATGATTCATGAAAGATGAGCAAAATCAGTCTACTATAGCGTAATTTTGTGTAGTTTAGTGTTTTTTTACTGTATTTCAGCATAATTAGCGAAGTTATTGTAATTTAACGTAATTTAGTATAATTGAACATAATTTATTATAATATAGTGTAATTCAACATAATTTCAAGTATTCTAGCGTATTTTAGTATAAATATGCTAATTATACATCAAAAGAAGTAGAGGAGGGATCAAGTTACAACAACTATTTTTTTCATTTTCAAAGTCCAAATCGTCGATCGAAACCGTTCAACATGATTATCTAAATAAAATGTGCTTGCAGATCAAATTTTACATTTTTTTGAATTTTTTTACTATTTATTAAGATGGGTACAAAATTCAATAGTCTGAATATGACTATTTTTTGTAAAATACTTAATAAATAGTAAACAAATTCAAAAAAATGTAAAATTTGATCTGCAAGCACAGTTTATTGTGGAAATCATGTTGAACGGTTTGGATCGACGATTTGGACTTTGAAAATAAAAAAATAATTGTTGTAATTTGATCCTTCCTCAAAGAAGTAATATAACAAATAATTTAAACAAAAAATTATCGTATTTCAGAGTTAGATTTCAATATTTTGATCTTCATAGTCTCTCTCTCTTAAAAAAAAAAAAAAAAAAAAAAAAAAAAAAAAAAAAGGTACATGGCCGGCCATTTTCTGGCCGGCTTAGGGAAGGAACATAGCCGGCCAGAAAATGGCCGGCTTGGGTATATATCGATATTGAGTTGAGTTCCGGGTATAATTAATAATTTGTATTAAACTTTGGATATTAATAAAAATGTCGGGCTAAATAATGTCTCAGCCAACTGTATTTAAAATTACATAATTCAAACAATATTTACCTTATTTCGAATACTATTGAATCAAAACTATTTTTAAAACTTTCAAATTAATATTTTGCAATCATTATTATAACATACTAACTCAACTCTCCTACTATTTTTTTAATATTCAAATGTACCATGCATATTTTTATTTCTTCGACAATAAAAAAGTACCTTGAGGCTATTAGTAATAATTACTTGAATTAAATATTAATTTATACTAAGGTGTTTGTATTCAATTAGCTTAAAGACTAAATAGTTTGATTCATATATAAGTAGAAGTGCTTTAATGTTTTAAGGTCCGATCAGGAACTTAGATTTTTTTTTTATTAAAGAAAGTCAAAGGTGGTCTTAATCCTCGTTAAGGGTGTCTAAAATAATTAATCAATTAAAAAAAGTAAAGGAAGCTTACAAAGGGGTTAAAAGAGATGTGGCCGCACTTTATAATATATATATGTAACTTTAAATTCTGAGCTTGGTTTATGTGACATTTCAGTTCCTAATCTTAAGAAATTTCTGAGCATCATTCATGCGTAAATTATCATTTTGAAGAACTTTTTTTAAAGAAGCAAAAAAAAAAATCTTTATTAGATTTAACTTTTTACATTTTCATTTTTCTAGTGATGACAAAGACAATATTCTCTGTGTAAGAGTTTGCAGGTTTGAAATCTGAATGAGAAATTTCTTGCAAATATTAAACTAATTGAGTGACTTGACCTTCAAAGAACATTTTCATTTTTCATTTTTCTTTGATAGACCTTATGGTGTTGTAAATAACTTTCTTCACTTCAATATATATGTTGATGAAAAAAAAATCTCCCAATTTTTTTAAAAAAAGTAGATAATATATTTTTATGGTCATGTTTGTTTGCAGAGTAAGAAGTGGAGTAAACTCTTTACTCCACACATAAATTATCAAACGATGAGTAAAATACTAATAGTAAGATGACTTAATCTGTAGTAAGTTATTCTACTAATTTGTAGTAAAGTACTTGTAGAGCACACTATTATAAGTAGAGGTTCATTGTTTGATATCTTATTCCTTCAGACAAATTAATTTAAGTCATGACTTAAACTATCAAATAAAATATGAAATATGAAAATAAAATAAAGTAACTTAATTCTTTTTTTTTTTAATTTAAGTAGTGACCTAATATAATCTATATCGGCGAATAGGCACAAATCCGATTCCTGGATTAGAGAAGTATAATATAACGTGAATTAGTGCAAATGAGCTGAGTTTGAGCGAGTTAACTCGAGTTGGGATGGTAATAACGAGTTGTAGAGTCAACTCGAACTCAACTCGTTATCAACTCGAGTTGGCTCACAACTCGTTTAACCAATTAATTATATACTACTAGTAAAAGAATTTATCAGTATCCAACAATTTTTCATACAACAATAGTACATAAGCACCAACAATTTTTCATACAACAACTTAGTACATAAGCACCAGCAATTTTTCATACAGCAGCTTAACAAAAACAATTTCTGAAATTTATTGTAACCAATGCTATGTAACTTGAGTTATAAATGAGCGAGTTGGGATAAGCTCAAACTCAGCTCATTTATTAAACGAGTCAGCCAACTCGAATTGAAACTGACTTGAGTTGTAAATGAGCGAGTTAAAACGAGCTGTAAATGAGCGAGTGAACTGTGAACTGTGATTTTTGACGATGAACTTGATTTAATAAAAGAGAATGATTTTGCTTGGGCGAAAAAAAATTATTGGGAGGTCATCAATTAATAAAATCACAGCATTTCAATAGACAAGTTAAAAAGGCGTGAATTATGTATATATATTCAAATTTGTATGAAATTTAATAAAATAATAAATGGTTTATATAAAATTGATGAGCGAGGCAATGACACTATGCATAGCGTACACCAGTCTGTACTATTATAGACTAAAGTCAAAACTTACACTAAGCTGGAATTGTCGTGGGAGTGGAGGCCCCGCGACAATACATACTATGCATAGGTACCTCCATGCCACTAGAGCTCAAATTGCTTTCATATCCGAGACGAAGTGCAACACCACACAAGCTACAAGTCGCATTGCTCAACTCCCCCTTCCAAATTTTGAAATCATCCCCTCTACCGGCAAGAGCGGTGGACTTTGGCTACTGTGGTCCGATGATATTAGGATTACTATGTTAGAAAGCTCTTTTTATTTTTTCTTTGCTAGGATTGAAAATGATAGTGGGTCATTCATTTTGGGTTTTATTTACGGTGACCCGCACCATGTTGTATCCGAATATATATGGGATCGTATTTTGTTTTATTCTCGGTCTCATTTACCCTTATGTTTACTTGGTGATTTCAACTCAATCTTGATGTCATGTGAAAAGAGCGGGGGACGAAGTAGACAGACAAGGCATATGAAAGGTTTTCAGAAAATGGTGCAATAGGCCGCCCTTTTGGATCTTGGCTATCGAGGCCCAGCTTTTACTTGGTCTAACAATCAATACAGGGGCACCCTAATTAAGCAACGGCTTGACTGTGTCCTTGCTACAGCGCCTTGGACTGCTCTTTTCCCAACAGCAGCAGTATATCATCTACCAAAATTTAACAGTGACCACCATCACATTCTGCTTCGAACAACTCCCCCTCCCCCGCCATGTCAAGGCAGATTTCGAATTGAGAATTGGTGGTTTCATCACCCTGAGTTTGAGGATGTTTGCAAGCGAGTTCTGGAGCAACCTGCGAATGACTGGAAAACATCTGTCACAAAGGTCCGACGTCAGGTTCAACAATGGGTTCGAAAACAACCAAGACCCGACAGACAAATCTCAGAAATTGAACAACAGATGCTAAGTGTGCAATCGGCCGTACCCTCGGAAGCAGTTTTCCGTGAAGAAAAGGAGTTGCACCAGAAATATAACAGTTGCCTACATCAAATCAACACCTATTGGTACCAAAGAACGAGACTAAGATGGGAACAAGAAGGTGATCTCAACACCGCTTTCTTTCATGCCACGGTCAACTCAAGAAGGCGTAAGAATACAATTCACATGCTTCAATTACAAGATGACTCATGGACAATAGATCCCAAGTGTATTCGAGCTGCATTTATTGCCCACTTTAAGAGCATTTATTGTGAACCAGATCATTCTCCTCACTGCTGGCTGGATGAGGTGACGCAAGGCTTGACCGACACCTTACCGGTTCTAAGTCAGGAGCATGGGCTCGGCATGAAAGTGATGCCAACGGAGGAGGAAATATCCGCGGCTGTTTTTAGTTTGGGACCAGACCGGGCAGCAGGTCCGGATGAGATTAACGCAAGATTTGTGCAGAAATTCTGGAGCTCCTTGAAGCCGACTATTGAGTATGAAGTTAACCATTTTTTTGCGACATCTGAGCTTTCTCTGGAGATCTCAAGGTCCAATATGGTTCTGATTCCGAAAACGGATAGACCGACAAAGGTAACAGACTATAGACCTATTAGCATTTGCAATGTCATCTACAAGATTATTTCTAAGATACTTGCAAATAGACTAAAACCCGTAATGCAACACCTGGTTCATCCCAATCAAGTAGCCTTTACCCCGGGTCGTCAGATTTCGGATCAAATCATCCTCATGAGAGAAATTCTCCACTCCTTCTCGCAAAACAGTTTCCGTCAGTCGGCTTTTTGTTTAAAGTCGGATCTATCAAAGGCTTTTGACAGAATGAGTTGGACTTTCATTGAGAGGGCTCTGGCTGCACATGCTATTCCGGGACCGTTTATCAAATGGATCATGGCATGTGTCCGTTCATCTTGCTTTACTATTCTTTTTCAAGGATCTGGTGGTGGTTTTATAACCCCGTTGCGGGGGCTTCGTCAAGGTTGTGCGTTGTCCCCCTACATCTTTATTCTTTGCATGAATGTCCTAACCTCGATGTTTCAGAACGAACTTCAACACGACAGAATAAGGGGACTCAGATTGGCTCGACAAGCACCGCCGATGACAAATTTGATGTATGCCGATGATCTATTAATAATGGGCTCGGCCTCCATGCAAGAGGCTAACCGAATCAATAAGGTGCTCCAAAAATTCTGCAATCTCTCGGGCCAGCGTATATCACCGGAGAAATCAAAATTATGGTTTTCTAAAGCAGCAACATTGGCTCAAATAAGATCAACCGTGAGAATTTTTGGAGCAAAATTTGCAGAAGAAAGTGAAACTTATTTGGGAAGCCCAGTAAATGTGTCACGATCGAGTGCATTTTATGAATTACTTCAAAAGATGGACAAACGGTTGCATGCATGGAAATCCAAACTCCTCTCGCCTGCTGGTAAGCTGGTTCTTATTAAATCGGTGCTAGAATCACTACCTATCTATCAGATGAGTAGCACGGTGCTTCACAAAACAATTTTGGATAAGATACAATCAAAGTGTGTGCATTTTTTTTGGGGAAAAACTGATGCTAGGCCGATATGTTTAATGAGATGGGATAAGTTGACACTAATTCTCAAATGTGCTTGGAAGTTGATAATGGGGAATAAGGCAATCTGGGTGCAAGTCATGCATGCTAAGTATTTCCCTGCATCCACTTTTTGGCACACGCAACGAGAAGCAACATGCACGAGGTTATGGCGAGCGATGCTACAACATCGTGCAGTGTTAGCACATAACTCGAGATGGTGCTTAGGAGATGGTTTTACCTGCCCGGCGTATGCACAACCCTGGTCAGTGATTGGAGACAGCTCCCGCAACCAACAAGACAACAGTTACATCAAAAGGTAGCATCACTCTTTGATAGCAATACCTTGTGTTGGAATACTCAAAAACTGATAGACTTTGCAGGAGAACAAATGGCGAGTGACATTACTAGGGAACTAGGGGGTGTGATCCTTATGCCGGGAATCCCTGACAAGTTAATGTTTACATGGGCAACAAGTGGCGAGTTCTCTGTTAAACGAGCATATCATATGCTAGAATCATTACATGCTTTTGAACGGCAGGTTACGACGGACTTGGAACATCAGGTTTGGAAAAAAATTTGGAAAATCAAAGGAGTGGTACCAAGAGTGCGTTTGTTTCTTTGGAAAGTTCTCAGTGGTGCTTTGCCAACGGCAGGCAAGCTGGCAACTAGAATAAGCACCATCGCCCCGTACTGTAAACTGTGTCATTTTCTGATAGAGGATGCGGCACATGTGATCTTTCACTGCCCTCGTGCAAGAGCAACTTGGTTTCAATCACCATTGGGACTACGAACATCGGATTTACCTCAACACCAATTGCTAGCTACAATGTCTCATATTTGGAGTAATCTCACAGAGGAACAAACTGTATTATCCATGAACCTGGCTTGGAATATCTGGAAAGCCAGATGCAAACATGTATTTGAGGAGGTCTCTCCAATACCGGCAAGCACAATTTGCGCAAGTGTGGCAGCTTTGGATCAGCTCCTTCCCCTTCCTGGTGCAATTACAAATCAAAACGTAAATAGGGTAGTAAGGAACCGAAACCAATCATCGAATGATGAAGGATACTGTGCATGGTCTGATGGATCTTTCCATAGCTCGGGTAAGGGAGGAGCAGCATTTCTATTGTTGCGCGATCGGCAGCTGGTGGTGTATGAGGTGCGAGCATATCAAGCGGCGACATCCCCACTGCACATGGAGGTCATGGCTGTGCTAATGGCAATGGAACAGGCGGTTATTCAAAAAATTGGAATTTGCCGCTTCCTAACGGATTCAAAATTGTTGGTGGATACCTTCAATTCTAGTTCGAATCAGCATGCTATACAGGCGATTGACTGGAGGTGCTATGCGGAACTAAACAGGATTGCCTCCATCTTAAGAGCACATCCCAACTACTGCTGCAGGCACATACCAAGAGAAGAGAACACACAGGCCCATCTGTTAGCAAATCGGGCACGAGTGGATCAGTTCAACTATATTGGTCACACTCTTCCTTCCTTCTCTAATTGTTGCAGCTTATGATAGGAGTTTTAGGCATCAGGAATGTGTATATATAATAAGCTAGGCAATGCTGATGCCACTGTTGTAATCTCCTTCTGTTAATGAATGCGCCTACGGGCTTTAACCAAAAAAAAAACTTACACTATGTATCTATATTTTTATTTTTAAAGTATAAATAATTTATCTGAACCGTTCCACGTGATATTCATATGACAATATATCCTGAGACCAAATTTTATATTTAAAAAAAATTATATTATTTTTTAATAAGTAAAATATCACAACTTTCGTCTGGTCCAAATTCTTTAGATCATGTAATTTTCTACCTATATAAAAAAATAGTAAAAGAATTCTGAAAATGTAAAATTGACATCAAGTACACTTTTATATAGAGAACATATTGAGCTGATTGAATATTTGAATTTTAAAAATAAAAATATAGATTCATAGTGCAGACCGACATGCGTTATGCGGTATCGTAGCCTCTATCCTAAAATTCGGAAGCGCATCTGCTGAAATCCGAAACCGGTAACAGGTAATCCTGAAATCCCTGCAATCCGAATCCAGCCGTCGAATCCCTAAAATTCATCCTTAAAATTCTTCTAAAAAAATTCATCCTTAAGTTTGAACATGATATATTATTAGGCGGGCCGGGCCAAAATGTCCTTGGGCATTATTAGCAGCTAGCAGGCCTCTAAATGTCAGGCATGCGTAGTGGGCCTGTTGGATCATGGTCAAAGTCAACGATCAATCCTATTTTTGTAGAAATTGAAGATTTTAAAATTACTAAATATAAAATACTGACTCGTCACCTCTCTCTCGCGCGCGCAAAAACTGTCCCGACTGTCGCGCGGCACCACACCAACCCCACCCTCTCTCACTGCTCTCCATTTGCCCTCCACTCAATGGCACCACTACCCCGTGCTCTCCGCCATGAATCCCTTCTCTCTCCTCCCCTTCCATCGGCCCCCTCTCCCCATCCCTCAGCCACTCCTCCACCGCCCCTCCGCCGCCGCCTCCTCCCTTCCCTGGTACGTCCCTCGCTTCATCCTCGACCCCGGTGGCCCCACCGTCCTCCTATGGCACCGCATCTTCCTCTTCAACTGCATGGCCGCTCTCTTCATCGACCCCTTTTACTTCTACCTCATGTATGTCGCCGGCGCGGCCTGCGTCAGGATCGACTACGGCATAGGCTTGATCATCACCATCTGTCGCACCTTTGCCGACCTATTCTATGTTGCCCATCTCATCCTCAAGTTCCACATTGCATTCGTAGCGCCGAGCTCCCGTGTGTTTGGCCGTGGGGACCTTGTGACTGACTACAAGCAGATTCGAAACAGATATTTAAAATCCAAGGATTTCATTTTGGATCTCATTGCCTGTCTTCCCATTCCGCAGGTAACAGTTCTGTGTTTACATTGAATAAACTGAATTTTAAATTAATGGGTAGGGGAGGGGGAGGGGGGGGGGGGGGGGGGGGGGGGGGGGGGGGTTATTAGAAATGTAATTTTATTGAAATGATGCAGGACAAAAAAATCATAACTAATTAGATAACATTTAGTTAGATTACCAAATTTTACTATTAAGTTAGAAAATTGTTCTTTTTCATAAGATTTAATTTTCCTTTTATCAGGAGTCAATTATGGTATTGAGTCTATTTTCGTATCTTGAGTTCCTTTGTAATGGCATGGCCTAACTGCCTAAATTAATGGAAAAATTGTGTGTTTTGAGTTTGTGTGGGAAATCCTCCCTTTATCTTCTCGTTACCCCATACCTCCTTTGTATCCTCATTATGGAAAAAAAAAGGATAATCTCATATGTTTCTCATACATCACTTAATTGATTGCATGAAGCTGCATCATTTCTCATGAGGGCTTTGTTAGGGAACTGTGTTTTGGTTTGTTTTTTATTTTTTTTTCATTTGAACTTTATTTTTAATATCATTGGCACTTCATGGACTATGTTAGTTCCAGGATCAGATTGTAAATAATAGAAATTTTAGGGAGTAATGTAGAATAGGTCACATTTTAGGGCCTGGAATTGCCGATGAATTTTCCAAAGTGTCCTGACATATCTTGGATGACACAAAAGGAAAAACAAACCAGAAATTTTGGCGATTCAATTGCAAAGTTGCATTTGTCATTCTTATATATATCTGGATTATATTTACCAATGGAATGTGCAAAACCTCATCTAATAGTTTCTTTTAATTTCTTTTCTTTGTATTTTTATAAAAAATGCAAGTTACTTAATCAGAATAGCAATAAGATCATAATAGATTCCAGTACAGTCCTGAGCTGGAACATAACATATGTTAAATGTGTCTGTGTTTTTGTTGCCAGAATATCATTCTACTGTACAGTATGCTTATGCAAGCTAGTGCCTTTTAAGCAAATAAAAGGTAGTTCAATGAAGAGAGAGAGGAAGGAGGGGGGGGGGGGGGGGAGGGGCCGAGGGGATATGCATAATCTGGTGATAATTCCTAACACAAAATTTTTAATATATTCGGGAATGATTTTGTCTCCGAAAAAGAAAAGTTAGCATGGTTTTGGTATAAACTTGATATGCTGTGATAGTCTCTAACATACATTTTCACAAATATGCTGTGATAATTTTTTATGTAATTTTTTATGTAATTTGTTAATTATATCTTATGACAACTTCTAGCGTTGTCTGTTTGGTACATTTCTTGTGGTAATATAGGACATATTTTGGGACCCTTTATGGTTATTTCTAACATCATATCATTCTGGCATATCTTATGATATTTTCAGATAGTTATCTGGTGTGTGATACCAGGTTTGAGTGACAACAGAGCTAGTCATACAAACAATCTTCTTTCTTTAATTGTCTTGATGCAATATGTGCCGAGGTTATATCTCATATTCCCATTGAACAAAAAGATTGTCAAGGCCAATGGAGTTGTAACCAAGACGGCAGTAATGGGGGCCGCATACAATCTACTCCTATATATGCTGGCAAGCCATGTGAGCAGTCTCTCTCTCTCTCTACCCCCCTATTGTGAAAAGAGTAGCCTATACGCTACCAGAAGAAACTTAGAAAATTCAAAGTTTACACAGCCTGTACTTCTTGTTAAGTTTACTGTTAATCAAGATGAGTTTCATTTTAAGATAGTTCGCAAGTTATATCACAAGCTTATACCATTTTGGTGGAAACGTCATTTGGTTAATTTTCATAAAATACTTGTCTTAGTCAGATTTGGTGAAAACTCGTTTCATGGTGTTCCTCTCATCAGAACTTTGGAAGGAACTTTCCTTTGGCTTTACAAATTATTATTTATTTGTTATCCCCCAAATTTGAGGGAGGATGTCTGAGTGGTAAACCACTCTTTTGCTGTAGATATTCTTGACATCTCCATTGGTACATAATGGAGATCTAACATTTTACCCTTTTGCGTATCTACCCTTTTAGATTAAAATATCAGGAGATTGATTTTCATAATTCAGTGTCCTTACTCAAAATTTACACTCTTTTATCTGATTGGTAGTGCCTGTTTTTGTAATATATTTACTATTTTTTTATTGCACCCTTTTTGTGTTGAAGACTATGTGAAAATAAACTCAAACTTCTGTATATGCGCAGCGCCCCCCCCCCCCCCCCCCCCCTCAAAAAAAAAAAAAAAAACAATGTGTCCAAGAAAGCTCCCTAATTATATAGAACCAAATCAAAATGAAAATTGGCTGGGCTATCACCTAGCTATCGGTTCTGGCAACTTATATGTTATTATGAGAGCAATAAAATTCAATTGCCAGCCACCTGTGAGCCTGAAAATGCCTTCATTAGCAGAGCAATGACTAGTTTTTACAGTCTTTTAGGTTTTTTTATGCATTGAAAAGCGTACGTTTTGTAAACAGGTGCTCGGGGCTTTATGGTATCTCCTCTCAATCGAGCGACAATACACATGTTGGCGTTCGGTGTGCAATAAAGAAAGACAAAAAAGCCCCCGCTGCTACCAAAAATTTCTAGACTGTTCAATGATAAATGATGCTGATAGGAAAGAGTGGATACTTGCTACTGATGCTGTCAAAAACTGTAGCATTGACAGTCCTGAATTTAATTTTGGCATTTTCGCTGATGTTCTCACAAATGAAATAGTGGGCGCGAATTTTTTTGAGAAGTATCTCTACTGCCTATGGTGGGGCCTCAAAAATCTCAGGTAGGTCAATGATGCCTCTCTTAACACACCTATCTTGTACTGTACAAGTAATTCCAGCTGAGGTATGATGAGCTTCTTTTAATTTTCTTCTGTTTCCTATTTTTGTTAATTCTCTGTATACATGATGTATCTGCAGTTCATATGGGCAAAATTTACAGACGAGCACATATATGTTGGAGACCTTATTCGCCATCTGTATATGCATTGTGGGTCTGGTTCTCTTTTCTCATCTCATTGGAAATATGCAGGTTCATTATTTATCTCTTTATCCCTCTTTGTATGATAATAAGCTTCACAGATTGGTGATCTTTGCATTCTTTTTCTCTATAAATATCCTAGTAGACATATTTGCAATCACTAACGGCGAGGTTAGAAGAATGGAGGGTTAAGCAGTGGGATGTAGAGCAATGGATGAGGCATCGGCAGCTTCCAGAAGAAATCCAGGACCGTGTTAGGAGCTTTTTCCGATACAAATGGCTTGCCACCCGAGGTGTCGATGAGGAATCAGTCTTGCAATCTTTGCCGTTGGATCTCCGCCGTGAGATCCAACGTCACCTTTGCCTCGCACTTGTGCGCCGTGTGAGTGTCACTCTCTGCATGTTCAACATACCAATACTTTCAGTAGGCAGTATCTGCATTTAGTCGGCTTAAAAAAATAAGTCAGGTTCCAAACTACCAATACTGTTGCATACAACATAAAGCTGATTATATTAGATTCACCAAGAACCTAAGATTGCTTTTTCCGAACTCAGTACCTAATCAGCGAGGCTCAATGCACCTATCATGATTATGGGGATACAAATTAGTTCAATTATATGCTTCTCCTGAGTGATTCCCACTGTGGATATTGGGTCTGGAAGTTTGGTTCCGACTTCACTACTGTATGATAGTATGGTTGGTGGTATCTACCAATAACTTGGCTTAGCATTATTTTACCAGAGACTTGGCGAAAAACTTTTCTGCAAGTATGGCGCTCCAGCCATACTGCATTTGTATTTCTGTTATTTACCAGGCTAACACCAATGGTGTAACCATTTTATTCAGGTGCCATTCTTCTCCCAAATGGACGACCAACTGCTAGACGCAATCTGCGAGCGGCTGGTCTCCTCTCTCAGCACAAAAGACACATATATTGTCAGAGAGGGGGACCCGGTGAATGAGATGCTCTTCATTATAAGAGGCCAACTTGACAGCTCAACGACAAATGGAGGTCGATCGGGCTTCTTCAACACCATCACTCTTCGACCTGGTGATTTTTGTGGTGAAGAGCTGCTGACGTGGGCCCTGATGCCAAACCCAAGCCTCAACTTCCCTTCATCAACTCGCACTGTGCGTGCTATCACTGAGGTCGAGGCATTCGCACTTCGTGCTGAGGATTTGAAGTATGTCGCTAATCAATTTAAGCGGCTGCACAGCAAGAAACTACAGCACGCTTTCAGGTTTGTAATTAGTTACTGATGGTCAGCATGCTTACCCAATAACTTATGAGGCTGTTAGGTCTCGTAAATTCTGGACCTGTACCCGACCCATTTAACTATCCGGTAGGTTCAGGTCGGATCGGATCGGAAAATGACATTCCTACTAACAACCAAGGTGAGTGTTGTAGGAACTTAGGACAGTAATTAGTTTGATACTGGTCTAAAATTCCTGTCGCAAATTATAATTGTAAATAAGCACCTGGAACTTTGAACTTGGTCCTATGAGCATTTTCATAAATCTATCCTCTCTAGAACAAAATAAAATATTATGAGTATCAATTTTAATTAGATTTCGGATTTATGTGACAATATAAAGAAACTTCTAAAGCATGATAGTAAGATGTGTGATTTTTACAAGTTAGAATCCTTAAATCAAGACCTAACAAATTTCAACTCAACTTATCACCTTGTTTAAAATATTAAAGCCAATTATTTCATGCATCCTGTATCTGATATTGTTACACTAAACTAGAGATGTCGTACTATATCACAGGTTCTACTCGCATCAATGGAGAACATGGGGTTCATGCTTTATACAAGCGGCTTGGAGGAGGTACAAGAGAAAGAAGCTAGCCAAGGAACTCTCCAAGCAAGAGAGGTACTATTATTCAGAAGAACAGGAAATGATGGGAGTAGAAGGCGAAGAAGAATATATGTACCTTGACCAAGACATAGAAGAACATGACTCGGCACCTCTGCTTTCTCGGATTGTTGAGGGCGGTGATGAGTTCTCGAGTGAAGGAGACACCGGGCATGCAACCCAACATCTCGGCGCAACCATACTTGCTTCGAAATTTATGAAAAAACGAGGAAACCAGAGAATGGTGCGTAGGGATGATGCAGCCACGAGTTTGAAGAAGTTGATGAAACCCGATGAGCCTGATTTCTCCATGACCAATGATTGATTGAGTTTAAGATTCTTTTATTTGTTTTGTTATTTTTTTTTTCTGGGTTGAAGGGGTAGCGGGGTTTAAATGTTGATTAAAGAAAATTAATTTGAGGATTCTCTAACATGTGCAGTAACTTTTTGTAATACTCTTTAATTAGATTCCTTTAAAATGTGGCGATGTGTATATACCATACTAGCAAACACAGTGAACTTATGTTTACCAGTCTAACAAATGGCATTCGTGATTGATACCTTCACAGTTACTTATAAATCGAATAGATTGAACTGTGGGTTTAGTGTAATGGCAGGAACCTTCAACTCTCTTCGAAAAAATACCGGATAAAATTTTATAAAACAAAAAAGCAGTTTATTATCATAATGAGTTTTTTTAAAAGAATTAGCCTGAAAATTTGAAGACCTTCAATGCAAAGTTCTATATAAAAACTATGATATTGATTTTTTTGTTGGCCATTTCAGGTTCTCTCGTACCAAAAATAATAATAATAAGGATCAGATCGCCGAATGTAATCATATTGTTTTTTAAACGATATGCTAAGCAGCGCAGCATTAAAAGGTTCATATGAACATTTGATAATACAAAAAAAAAAGATCGACTAAAAGAGCTTATTTGAACCGTCTGATATAAAACAGGCGGCCAGATCTTTCTATTTTCTGAGGTCCGCCCAATGCGCGATTACACGAACACGAAGCGAAAACAAATCGTTCCATTCGGATTAAATTTCTATGGTGCAACACAAAGTATTACACAGAAGGACATTAATGAATTATTTATTCTATGGTGCAATGTGGGTCCAACATAATGTGACGTGACTAATACGTCGTGAGTTGATCATGTTACGTCAAAATACATAATTATATTTTTTTACTTAATGTGATTAAAATGATAAAAGACAGATATATTACGTATGATCACACCGTGACTTTCCATGATGTGACTCGCGTCTAATTATTTTTTTCAAATTTTCAAATTAGTTTCTTAAAAAAAAAAAAAAATAAGAAAATATTGCAGATAAATTAAAATAAAAAATAGTGTTGAAAATTTTAGTCATGTAACGTACATATGATGTAACGCGACGTATCATTTTCGATTGAAATGAGACATGTGACGCAACACAAAATCACGTTGCATAACTGACACATGTAACATGATATTCTGTGACGAAACCAATCACGACATAACTAATCTCCTTCACTACATTTCTCTCACCTTTCAACTCTTATAACATTTTATTATTTTTCTTCGTATAATTAGCCTCTCGTACTAACTCAAATTAAATTATTATAACAAATTTTAATTTATTTTCAATTAAGGATTATAAAGTCAAAACTATTCCGACTCTCTTTTATCATATTTTTTTTTTTTTAATTTCGTATACATCAAGTTAGACGTGAGATTCAGTGCTCATATTCAACTATGTCCTTGATACAAAAATTCTCTTTACTATTTATATTTTATTTTTTATATTTAAATAAGAAGAATATCTAACTTTTCTTTAAAAATGAACGGTAGAGATTAATAAATATATTAGCTCATAGAATATATTTAGTTTTAAAATTTGGACAGATATGTCAAATATGATTTCTAATTAAGAAGAAACCGATGATCATAATTTTCAGTTGAAAGTTGAGAATAATATTGACTTCTATAATTCTTTAACAAAAATAAACTAATATTTTCTAATAATTTAATTAGAGTTAAATAATCACAAAAAAATAAACCGACGACTCAATGGGACGAGAAAATTTTTATTCATAGAAAATATTATAAAATAAAAAAGAGAAAGCAAAAAAGTATCTTAATTTTTTTTTATGCATAGCATAATTGGTAGAATTTTTAACCTCGCTCGCGGAATCAAATCCAAATAATTCATTTGTCACTGTGCTTTTAAACCCTTGACATTGATTGAAAGCAACATGATACACAAAGGTCTACACGGATTTCAAAAGCGAACGAGTTTTTCCGTCTCGCTGATTTAATTCAAGAGGCGTTAGCGATAATAAAAGGCAGGCCGACCACTTTTAATTAGAAAAATTGTTTTTATGCCACTCCAAAATATGAAAATTAGAAAATTGCCAAGTTATTTGTCACTCTAAAATCATTAAATTTATGAAATTACCACAATTATACATCTAATATACATATTTGATTAAAATTATTCTGAAAATATTGTATAAAAAACGTATTTTGATATTTCCAAAATTACCCCTTACTCCTTCCCCCTTCCAAATTCACCCATGGATTACGAACCAGAAGAGCTCAAGTTCCTCTCTTTAGTGGTATATTCCGTGAATCCGGCAAGCTGATCCACTCATGGCGATCTCTCTTCGCTTGCATCGCTGTCTCTCTCGTTCTCCCTTTGTCGCTTCTCTTCCTACTCCATGTCCAGATCTCCTACTACCTATTCAGCTCGATTGACTCCAACGATTCGGCGCTCGATCGAGCTGCGCCCGATTTGGCTGCCGAGCATCGGATTTTGCAAAGACTCGCATCTGATTGGATGAAACTGATGATTTTCAAAGGTGTTTACTTGGTGGCGCTACATGCAAAAACTCGCATCTGATTTGAAATTACAGGAAAGACTACATTTGTGAAGAGGCATCTCACTAGGGAATTTGAGAAGAAATATGAACGTGAGTATTTGAATTTCAATGTTCCTTTCGTTTCTTTCATTTCTTTTCCGTTTCAAGTAGATATTCAAATTTTGATCCTGGTTTATAATTCTTACAGCTACGATTGGATTTTCACACAAATTGTGGGAAGATTCGGTTCTATTGCTGGGATACTGCTGACAATCATCATGTTTGAAGCCTCCAAGTAATCAGCTGAGTGCCAAGGAAATATAGAACATTACCAACTTCAAGCCATGTCAGAGCCAAAAGGCAGCAGCATTTCAGACCAAAGGAGTTGCTCTCTGTACCAAATTCGGAAGGCTGAGTGTAATTTTGGAAGGGGAAGGGGTAAGGGGTAATTTTGGAAATATCAAAATACGTTTTTTTATACAATATTTTCCAGAATAATTTAATCAAATATGTATATTAGATGTATAATTGTGGCAATTTCATAAATTTAATGATTTTAGAGTGGCAAATAACTAATTTCATGTTTTGGGGTGGCAATTTTCTAATTTTCATATTTTGGAGTGGCATAAAAAAATTTCCCCCTTTTAATTTGATAATTTAAGATTTGTAAGTGAGAAAAACGGACTACAAAATGGATCCGGTCTCTCTTTAAGGAGCACATTTTTATACATGCTCCTTAAGGAGCGGTTTATTTTTTAAGTATTTTTGGTACTCTCTCGAGTCAAACATCAAAATCCACATGCAAAAAAAAGGAACTCCATCTCTCTCCGGCCTAAATTAGCTATTTTAAGTAGAAAACTTGTGAATCTAACTTGACAGAAAGCTTCATATTGAAATACTCTTTATATATTTTGAGATTTATTTTGATAAGCTTCCGTTAGAGTGCAATTATTTAGTGTTTTATTTTGTATTCTCAAAACGGAAACTATTTCTCAAGTAGTTAAAATTATCAATCTAACAGATGAGAATTAATTAAACAATTTTGTTTTTGAGTTAGAGTGCAACGATTAAAAAAAAAGAGCTTAATGTGTTGATCTTTTTTTTTTCTTTTCTTATGGAGCTGTGGGTGCTGATTGAAGAACAATTAATGGAAACCAAATCACCTGCCTCCTGTGGGTAGAAAATTACTGCCCCTAAAGTTACTGACATGTGAGTCCGGAGTGGGTTTTAATATTTAAATATTGAATATAGTTTTGCCTCAAAATTCACTCCAGACTCACGTGTCAGTGATTTTAGGGGCAGGAATTTAATTCCTGTTCACAGGGAGGCAGGAAATTCGGTTCCCAATTAATGTTCTTTTTGGTTTCTTTTGAAGTCTAGACCATTAAATTCTTCAATTTTAGAGTATGTCTTTTGTCTTAAGTGTGTGATCTTTGTTTCAATTTTAATTTCTTCCACCTAAAATTAATCAACAACTTGGTCTTATTTTGTTCTTTCGACAATTGTTGTGCAAATGCCACGACGAAAACACAGAATTTTGAAAAGATTGCAAATGCGTCCCCACCCATACCAACCAAGGGGTTAAATAAAAAAAAAAAAAAACATGTTTGAAAAGGGGAAAAACAAAGTTTATTCGCCATTACTGAAACCGACGCAGAGACAGCCAACGGGTGGCCACATTTTGTCTTAGCGTGGATACATAGAGCGTGTTTTAAGCATTTGACCTTAATTAAATAAGATGTTCCATTTACAAACTTAAATAATATGAATATCACTACGGGGAATTTTAAACAATGTCCCTGCAAAACCTAAAATTATACATAGGGACGATGCCTATTTGAAAATAGGCAAATTCTTCTATGCACCTAAGGACCTATATGTAAAATGAGCATATTTTCATTTTCAAAGTTCAAGCAGTCGATCCGACCGTTCAACATTATCTCCAAGTACAAAATTCAATGGTTTGAATTTGACTAGTTTTGTAAAATACTTAATAAATAGTAAAAAAGTTGAAAAAAATGTAAAATTTGACCTCCAAGTACATTTTAATATGGAGATAATGTTGAACGGTCGGATCGACTGTTTGAACTTTGAAAATGAAAATATGCTCATTTTACAAATAGGTCCTTAGGTGCATACCCTCTTGAAAATATTCATGTCAGATCAATTTTTTTTTCACTTCAATTATGGATAGTGCTTCTTTTGCGAAAATTTTCAAAAAAAAAAAATATATATATATGGATAGTGCTTAAAAAACAGAAGAATATTAAAAAACAATACCATTACCACCATGCATGAATGGTGTGATTTCAAGCGATATATTACTACAATAAGTTACAAATATGTCCTCAATTTTTTTTTAATAAAAAATACCCCAACAGTCAGAATTTCTAATGGTTAAGGTATTTTAAAAAAAAAAGATTGAGGCATATTTGTAACTTTTTAATTAATGGAGGATAATTAAAAAATCGGTGATATTTTAAAAATGACATGCTCTATGTACATCAAGTATTTTGATTGTGTATGTCTTATTGTTGCTTATGGTACATTTTTCAAATCAAGTTATTTATATTTTTGCATATTGTTTCTATTCTCTGTAATAAATTTTAGAACAAATATTGCTTGTAAGATATAAGTTTGGTTGTGGATGGGTTTATGTCAACAACATTTTAAATCATGAAATTCAATATAAGATATTATTCAATTTTCCTGTTTTTACTTGCAGATCAGCAGAGAGCATTTTTTACTATGTTTGATGCTCTTAGTTGGACATTATGGAAATTAAGAAATGAATTATGTTTTCAAAACTCTTCGAAGAAATCTTTTAGAATTATTATCCCATAATTATGTCTTTGGTTACATACTGAACAAGAAACATGAAGAATAAAATCAAGGATTTGATGCTTGGGTGGCTGCCAGAGGAGATTGAGGAATTCGTATCCTCTACATTAACGAAACATGAGTTAATAGATCTGGACCGTCATATTGAGATCTGCACTAATATTAAAGAGCCCCGTGCGTCATAGATAAAATGTGGACCGGATTGGCTTCAATTCTTACCAGACGGCCATGTAAGATTAAACAAATGTATGTTATCCTTGTGTCTATGCAAAATTTGGGTTGAGATACATTGATTAAATATATAATCGTTTTTATTAAACAATGAAATTGCAGCATATATTATATTTTTTGCAATTGTATGTTGCGCGCTAGGTGTATATATTATATTTCAACAGTCAAATTTGTAACTTAGAACTATTTTTGAATATGCAGCTATGCGGCTATGCGGACACATATGCTGTCCATGCAACCGTCCATGCAGATTTTTGCTAGTTGCTCCAAAATCCAAAAAAGATCCAGAAATGAATTGCATTTTTGTGAATGCTTGATGAACCCATGACATATGGAAGTGTGGTAAAAAGCACAAACAAATAAACTAGAATACCTTTGTGTTATAAATTAGTTTTATTTTATGTATATTATTTTAACAACTCATAGTAAAACTGCATATGTACTTGTGCATTAAAATCCGCATATGCGGTATGCAGTGAATTTTCACATGTATAAACAAGACCACATTTAAAAACACTGATTATTACAGTAACCTTGCCTATAAATTTCAACCAATAAATTTACTTGGAATGTATAATTATCCGCAAAGTTCATTTATTTGGTTGCATGGCAATTAGTCAATTACCTTATCTGACTACCAAGCGCAATATATTTTTTTTTTCCGTTCAAACAAAAAAGGATCATGAAATAGAAAATTAGAAACGATGCCACACTGTATTGCGTGATAACGAGATAATCCAGGGTCCATCAATTTTCAAGATAAAAAGATGAATTTCCATACACGTCCCTATCAAATGCAAGATAGTTTGGTTGGGTTGAGAATATGTTATTTTTGAAGTTAGGTTATTCAGAATAACCTATTATGGAGTCTGGCTAGTATAACATTGGTCTCATTTCGGCCTATATAACACCAACTCCAAAATCTATCGTATCGACTTCAAACGGTTAATCCAACCGTTCAAACCCTTCTACTTTATGAGTTGTGCATTTACATGCAAAAAAAAAATATTTTCTAGTTATTTTAGTACCAAATCAAACGGTCAAAAATCTTGAAAAATGAATGCATTAAAATTAACTTAAAAACTCACACATTTGACCGCTTGATTTGATACTAAAAAAATTCAAAAAATTATAAAATTTTGCATGTAAACACACAACTCATAAAGTAGAAGAGTTTGAACGGTTGAATTAACCGTTTGAAGTCGATACGATAGATTTTAGAGTTGGTGTTATATAGGCCGAAATGACACTAATGTTATACTAGCCGGACTCCCTATTATGTGTTTGGTTAAGTTTGAATAGCTAAAATAAGAAATTCAACTTGTTTGTCTTATTAGAATAGTCTATTTTTACAAAAAAAAATGAAATTTGTAGTTTGTAGTTTGTAAATAATATCTATGAACATATTCTACACAAATACAATATAGTTTTGTTTGCGGTCATTTTCTGCGAACCAAAAGTGTTACTTTGCATTTATTGTCCGCAGACTTTTTTATTTTGAATTTTTGCACAAATTTTATCTCTTTTTTCTTACTTTTTTTTTATATTTGGTTAAAGCCCGTAGGCATGTTTTACGAGAAAATCAGTAAATCAGTTCCAGTCTTATAATTACATAATTCCTGACAATACTCCAAAGTTACCTAGCTAATCTACTGGTAAATAAAGTAGAGCTGTCTACTGGGAAGAGGAGAGGATAAGTGTATCCACAATCTGACATTTGTTAAGAACAAGCCAGATTAGCAAGTTGGTGTGCTCTTTGATTCTCCTCTCTAGGGATATAATCGCAGCTGTGTTGTGGCTAGGCTGTCAGTATCATGGCAATCTGCACCAGTTGCGAATATGCTCTCTAATCTGCCGCTTGGAACTGCTGCTGCTCTTTTTTCTTACTTGTTCACTTTATTTTATGAAGAAAAAAATAGTGTGTCCAGTCTCTCTGCAGAAATATACAAGTTGAGTCTGGCTAGTATAATATCAGTGTCATTTCAGTCTATATAACACCAACTCCAAAACCTATCAAATCGACTTCAAACGGTGAATTCAAACCGTTCAAACGGATCTATTTCATTAGTTGTGCGTTTACATACAAAATTTATAATTTTTCGAATTTATTTAGTATCAAGTCAAGCGGTTAAATGTGTGAGTTTTTAAATTAATTTTAATACATTAATTTTTCAACATTTTTTACCGCAATTAATTTTAATACATTCATTTTTCAACATTTTTTACCGCTTAATTTGATACTAAAATAACTCAAAAATATAAAAAAAATTGCATGTAAACGCATCACTTATAAAGTAAATCGGTTTGAACAGTTTGGATTAGTTGTTTAAAATCTATTCAATCCATTTTAGAGTTAGTGTCACATGACACCGATGTCATACTAGCCACACTCGTACAAGTTTGCTTCTCGCTAGAAAATTCTAATCTAAAAATGAAGGAACGTAGTTTAATTTTGTTTGCATATTGATGTAATATTGCAGCTTATGTAGTTGCTACTGTTATATATATACTCACTTTCAGGTACCGACTTTTAGTAATACCGGCTTTTAATAAAAGTCGGTGGATTTTTTCTACTGTTATTCAAAAAAAAAAAAATGAAGGAACGTCTAGATTAACGGATCCTTATTTCAAAGAAGAAAATAGAAGTAAAAGAAATCATTCCTTGGCAACAATAGCAGTAGCAATGGTACTAATGATGATAGCACTAATGATGATCATGATGCATTATAGATAAATAGCAGTAGCAATGGTACCGCCGCTTCCAGTATCGGTACCGGTACCGGTCACTACTACAGAAAAACAGATTACACACGGACATTAATGGAAGAGCTACACGGATTTCCTGTTGTGTTTAAAGCCAGGGTGTATGAATAGGTCAGGAACTACACACGGATATTTGACCGTGTGTGATTATGATGATTTCTACACGGATATTCCCTAATTAACCGTGTACAAAGACCTAGCGAGCTACACGGATATCAACTAAATAACCGTGTATGATTCCTCTTTCTACACGGCTTTGTATTAAAAGTCCGTGTAGCTCTCTTAGCTATTATACACGGACTTTTGGTAAATATCCGTGTACAAATAGTTTTAGATATTTTGTATTACGCCTCCAGCAAGGCTATCATACACGGATTTTTAACAAAAAAACCGTGTATGATTAGTATTGCACACGGACAACTGTTAAATAGCCGTGTGCAATAGCTAATTTTTTTTTTGTTTTTTCTATCGTACACGCACAATTGTGAAATATCCGTGTATAAATACATTTTTTTTTTTTTGTATATTTTGTTTTTGGGCTAGCCTCCAGCTTTGCTAGCCAATTTTTTCAACAGAAATACAAATATTCATTCGAAACAGATTAATTGGCAAGAAATTCATATACTAAATTTATACAAAATTCATATAGCAATAAATTCATTCGAAACATATTTTTATTACAAATTAATCTATGCAAATCCATATCGAGGATTACAAAATTCCATGGCAAACCACCTTGCCCACATGCACCGCACATCGTCGATCTGATTCCAAGTGTAATGATCTTGATTTGTCACATTCTACAAAATTATAATTTGATAATAGTTAGTATTTCAGAAAAGGTAGATATCAATTGCTTATTATATAGGAAATTCATATGAAGTACATACCGCTTTTGGGAATTGGAATTGTATTCTTTCGACAAAGTCAAACATGAATATCATCGTGTAATAAGCGCATTCCTAACCCTCCTTCTGTTGCGGGCACTGAAATTTACATTTAGCGGCATTTGTTAGAATGACAATAATTTTTTTAACAAGATATGAAATTTCTAACTCATAAAGTGTGCTCACCAACATGTACTTCCAATTCAACTTGCTTTTCTTGCCCGGGCCCGTGCTATCTGATCCTCCCTCTTTAATATATTTCACAAAAGCCCTTACAAAAGTGAGTGAATGTAATTAGCAATTTTATAATTTGAATTGGAAGTAAGAAATGCAAACCTATAGAATTATTATTGCTTACTTATTCACAAAAGGCAAGATAACTTTGCACTTGGCAGCCGCGGTCCTTCCTTTTGGCTTACAAGAATCAATAATTATGCCCACAGTTAGGTACGGCACAATGAGAATCGTGCACCAATGTTTGCTGTGGGATCGAGGAGAAGAATTATAGTACTTTAGCATATAAAAGTCACACGAATATTTGCTATGATTGATGGTGTGATTTCATTTTTTTATGTTTAACTTTTAATTCCTTTATACAATTCTTTAATTAAAATATAAACAACACATAAGTTAAGATTAGAACTAACCCCTCGTGGTATGGCATGAGAATGAATTTCTTCTCCTCCGCCTTAGCACGATGCATCGCAGAACACATGTACTCGATTGACATATCCGGATAATATGTCACTGCCGTACCACTCACTTTCTCGGGGTCCAGAAACATGCACAAGTTCTTCCTTTCAACCATCTCATCACAGTTTCGGACTAGCTTCCTGAAAACTCATCATATTGTAATTAGAATATATATTTGAGTTCTATACAATAATGAAAATATTTTAATATCACTAACATGAGAAAAATGGTGATGTGTGAAACATCGAGCCATTTGTCGGATGACGAGTGGTGGAAGAGGTCCTTGAAATCTTTGAACGTTATCAGGAGATCCCTGCCTTCGTGTAGAAACATACCAGGTGGGACAGGGATGATGATAGCCTCCATGCCTTCGGGCGCCGTCATCAAGTAGTCATGGAGAAGGCGCAAATCATTGGGCAAACGGCTGTATTCTTCTTCGGTGACCATAGGACGTGAAGGTGATTGTGGCGCGTCAGGCGCGACGACGCAAGCCACCTCCTGACGTACCGGTGACATCGCCGTACCGGTAACATCATCTCCTCGTGTCTGTATCAAGTTATAGATGTATTATTCTAGTATTTCAAAAAGAATGAGTTGAATGTAACAAAATAAATGGATTTTTTTATGGATTACCTGATCCAAAACAATCTGACTCTTGGGCCATTGGACAAATGACATCCGTGCGTCATCAAGCACAAGCGCTTCTTCGGTAGGGACAGGAAGGGGTACGCGCTGCCATCCATCTACGACTAACTCAACCTGCACGCATGCATGGTCGGGTCTTAGCTGAGTAGAGTGTACACTTTTGGCGAGTGGATGTACAACGCCCTTAGCAACGATCAGAGAAACACTACCATTCCGCAGGACGAGGTCGCATGCTCTGGGGTCCTGCAAATTTATAGGAAAGTTGTTTATTTTAATGATGCGATATTGTCTAACAAGGTTGCAAACAGGTTTTAAATACCTTTAGATTATGAACAAATATTGATTACCTTGACATTATCCAAATCGTCTAAGGCGCCCCACGTGCCGGATGCTTGACTACTTCGCCGAATTCCCGGTGAAATGGGAGGTGGTTGCTCGGATGGCTGCGTAGTTGCTGATCTAATTTGTGTCAACATTGCTTCCATCTCAGCAAACCTTGCGTCGTACTCTTTGCTCACCTCCGCGCGTATCTGCGCAACTATCTCGTCTTTGTTTACCTTGGCACGCGATTTTCTTCGAGGTTTTTGTCCCTCCACTCGGAACACCTCCTTCCAGCCCCTGTAGACCCCTACACCCCTTACTCGACCCGGGTGTTCTGGATTCTCGAGCGCTGCGGACAAGGAATCATTTTGTCGTTCGACACTCCGGGCACCCGAGTTGACCTCCTCCTCCACTTCCAACTGTTCAAGTAGAAGAATTAGTTAAAGCAAAAGAACAATTGATGTACTTTCGGAGTTATAATTTTCGGATGAATGTCACAAAGTAAGTATAAAGGACTCTTACCATTCTTTGAGCCACGGGTTGCAAATCCTTTGGGAGTACTATCCTCCCGTCAGCGGTTATCTCAGCTCTACCCATGACCCAATCTTTGCCCCTAGGATTTTGGATCCTAACCACGGGTGAGTCAGAATCCTTGTTCGCGTCCAGGACTTTCCTCCATTCTGCCGACTTACCCTCGTAACCACCTGACCCTAGATGGTGTGGATACTTGTTAAAGGCAACGGTCATCCTGCCTTTATTACTTTTTGCCTTCACAGAAACAAGACAATAACGATCAGTTAGTTTTAGAAAGATAAGTACATATCGAGAAAGAATAAGCATAAATTTGGCACGAGTTAGATACCTTGAACTCTTCGGTAGACTTCAAAGCTTGAAACGCATCCCAGTCCTCTTGTTTTAGCCATTTGTAGTAGCCGACCGGATTTCTCCCTTTCTCCATGAACTCCGTCTTCAACGTGCTCTTGTATTGCTTCCAACCATTGTTCATAATCTTCAAAGTCTTATCCTTTGGAACATCATTCTCGATGTTCCACTGAGCCTGATTGACACAAAAATTTAGTGTATTTAAGTATAGATCATACATAAGTGAAAATTCAAGAGAAGAGTTGTTAGGCACTTTACCTTCACCGCGTTCCACCACTCGTTCTTCACCTTATCCTCAAAATGATCCCATCTCTCAACAAGGATACTCACATTTTGCCTCACGAAGCTCGTACACCAATTTGAATATTTCTGCCGTTTTTCTCCCTGCGCACGCCCGTCTTCTGTGAACCAGATTTCTTGATGGGTCTGCTCGGACGTGCTCGTGCACATTGTCGGCCCTCTCCTCCTTCTTTCTGATGAGGCAGTAGCTTGCTGCTCCTCTTCTTCTGCCATCATATCGACGTACTCATCCTCATTCGACATGGTTCTGCATGAAATTAAAGATCAAATCACAAGTGACCAATAATTGAAGAGATAAATTAAAGAGATAAATTAACAAAATAGAGATAAATGAACTACATATTTTGTCTACTACATTCGACATGGTCTATTACATATTTTGTCTTTTGTAGGGATAAATGAACAAAATAGAGATAACCTAAAATACCCTAACATGCAAGTACCATAATTATTTGAATAACCTAAAATTAACAAGTACCCTAAATTAACCTAAAATACCCTAAAATTAACAAGTACCATAAAATAACCTAAAATACCCTAAAATACCCTATATACAAATTATGAAAAACCACAATGTATTCAATAACCTAAAATTAAAGGCCGGCCATTTATTTAAACTCAAATTTCCCAATTTCTTCTCAATAGCGCAATTTCAACAGAGAACAAGCACAGGGGTTGCTGGTACACCATACCAGTAGCCAAAATTGGTACACAAACCAGCAGAACAAAGGAAAGAGGCCGGTACCAGTGGGCGTCATTGTGCTGTACCAGCTGGTACAGCAACACAACAGTATCAGATAGTCAAAAAGGGGCAGCACGATAACAACAGCCAAGCCGCAAATAGCAATACCTTTATTAAATTGGCTAACGGGTTCAAACCCAATAAGAAAAAGAACGAGATAGAGAGACGCTAACCTAGGTGAGAGAGACCACGGGTTAGAGAGAGAGAGACCACGGGTGAGAGAGACCGAGGTGGTGAGGCGGCGAGGCGGCGAGGCGGCGAGGCGGTGAGGCGGTGAGGCGCGCGGTGAGCGGTGAAGATCGAGCTCGTGTCTTTGGGAGGTTTTTGGCAGAGAAGGGTTTTCGGACTTATGAAAATTTTGGCAGAGAAGGATTTCGAAATAACCAATGTTTCTTCATTATACACGGCTGTTAAGTTAATGTCCGTGTGCAAATCACCTTTCTACACGGTTGTACATAAAAATCCGTGTGCAAATCACCTTTCTACACGGACATCTAGCTAATAGTCCGTGTAGCTCTCTTCCATTTCTACACGGACTATTAGCTAAAAGTCCGTGTATAAATCGTTCCGACAGGCGGGTCCCAGGTTCAGTAAAATGCTTTGAACATAAACAAATATTTATTTTAACTATTAACTAATATCTATTTTAACTAATATTAAATGTTTGATAAAGTTGAACATAATATTTTAAACATAATATTTTCATTAAACATAATCCTTCCTTAAATATTTTAACTAATATTAAATATTTTAACTAATATTAAATATTTTAACTAATATTAAATATTTTAACTAATATTTTAAATATTTTAACTAATATTAAATATTTTAACTAATATTAAATATTTTAACTAATATTAAATATTTTAACTAATATTTAGTGAAAACTAATATTTTAACTAATATTTATTTTATTTTATTATTAAATGTTTTAACTAATATTTTCAAAAACTAATACTAATATTTGATAATATTACAAGCATTAAACATAATCCTTCATTATAAGCATTAAACTAATATTTGATAATATTTGATAATACTATTACTACATTATGCTTTTTTCTTTATTTCCCTCTTTTTTTCCTTTTTTATTTGATATATTACAAGCTAAAGTTGCAATATTAAAAGCTACACGGTCTTAAACAAAATAAATATTACACATTATGCTTTTTTTTTCCTTTTTCTCCTTTTTTCTACTATTTGAACAGTACCCTCGGCCCATAATCCTTCATTGTGGTCGGACCGCATGTAGTCAGCTTCGTCTACCCCTTCAAGTGTTGCTACCTCAGTTTGCACATCAGTACAAAATGGAGGTACTTCGTCGAACTGGTCGTACTCTTCTTCATCGACGACATTTTCTACCCCGACAATCCTTCTTTTTCCGGATAGGATGACGCTCAACCTGGCATCACTCGGGTCAGTGGCATAAAAGACTTGGGTGGCTTGCTTGGCGAGTATAAACGGATCATCAACATGCCCAATCCTGTTTAAATCAACGAGTGTGAACCCGTCGTTATCAACTTTAACACCTCGGTCTTCGACCCATTGACACCGAAACACGGGAATGCTCAGGCGAGGACTGTAAATGAGCTCCCAAATTTCTTGAATAACGCCATAATATGACTTTGATGCTATTACAGCCCGGCCATCTCCGGATCTACTGAATTCTTGAGAGGTCGCCACCAACGTCACCCCACTGTTTTGCATCGTGCTCTTATCACTCTGGGATTTAGTATAAAATGTATATTCGTTAATCTCGTATCCTTGGAATGTTCTAACAACAATTTGGGGTCCTTTGCCAAGCAGTTTAACAATTTCAGGTACGGGGTGTGACTGCACTCTTTCTTTCAGCCATCCTATAAAAGAACGATTATGCTCGTTAGTAAGCCACTTCTGACTCCTCGTGTAGTTTTGTTGTTGAAGGATTGTCATGTGCTCATCTATATAGGGAGCAACATCTGTCATGTGTTGTAGTACAATAAAATGTGCCTTTTGTAGTTCATTTAGATCAGCAACTACGGCTCTCAACCCAATTGTCCCGACTCCTTGGAGCCTTCCCTCGTATCGAGATTTTGGAACGCCAATAGGATCCACACCGGTCAAGTAGTTGGTGCAAAAATCAATCACCTCCTCCGTAGAATATCCTTCTATAATGCTGCCTTCGGGTCGATGTCGGTTCCTTACGTATTTTTTCAAGATGCCCATGTATCTCTCGAATGGATACATATACCGAAGGAACACGGGACCACAAATCTTAATTTCTCTCACAAGATGAACAACAAGGTGAACCATGACATCGAAAAAAGATGGCGGAAAATACATCTCAAGTTGGCAAAGAGTAACGACGACCTCCTTTTGCAAAGAGTCCAATTTTAGAGGGTCTATCACTTTGGAATTTATTGCATTGAAGAAAGAACAAAGCTTCGTAATGGTTTGACGAACGTGCTTTGGTAAAATTCCCCGAATTGCAACCGGAATTATATGTGTCAGTAAAACATGACAGTCGTGAGATTTCAGACCGACCAGTTTCAAGTCCTTGATCGACACCAACTTCTTAATATTCGAAGAATATCCTGATGGGACTTTTATACCATTGAGGCATTCACAGAAGCTTTTTTTCTCTTTCTTTGACATTGTGCACAGTGCGGGGGGTAGGTATGTGCGCTTCCCTTTCTTCTGCGGTGCGAGCTCGGGTCGTATTCCCATCTCTACCATGTCTTTTCTCACTTTAATACCATCTTTCGTCTTCCCCGGAATGTTCAATAATAAACCAATTAAACTGTCACAGATATTTTTTTCGACATGCATGACATCTAGGCAATGCCTCACTTCTAAATATTTCTAGTACGGTAGCTCCCAAAATATGGACCTCTTTTTCCAAATATTCTTCGGTAGTGCTTTGGCGCACTTTCCAAAAACAACATCAATGTTTTTTACCCATTCGAAGACACTCTCCCCGTCTAATGGATGACGAGCCACTCCAAGCTCAATTTTCCCGTTGAATGCCATCTTCTTCTTACGATACGGGTGATTATTAGGAAGAAACCTACGATGCCCCATGAATACATTCTTTTGACAATTTTTCAACCTCAGCACCTGCGTGTCATCTTCACAGATCGGGCACGCTTTTGCTCCTTTACAAGTGTAACCCGACAAATTCCCGTACGCGGGGAAATCATTTACGGTGCAAAACACCATGGCCCGCAAGTTAAAGGTCTCTTTCATATACGCATCCCACACCGGGACGCCATCACGCCACAATTTTTGGAGGTCCTCGATTAATGGTGCGAGATATACATCTATGTCATTTCCGGGTTGTCTGGGTCCTTGGATTAGTAATGACATCATTATATATCTGCGTTTCATGCACAACCAAGGAGGAAGATTGTAGATGCATAAAAGAACAGGCCAAGTACTGTGCCGACTGCTCATACTTCCAAACGGACTCATTCCATCTGAGCTCACCACAATCCTAAGGTTCCTCGTTTCAGAACCAAATTCTTTGAAATGTCTGTCAATGTTTCTCCATTGAGGAGAATCAGCCGGGTGCCTTAGTTTACCGTCATTTTTGCGCTCTTCTTCGTGCCAACGCAATAATTTTGCATCTTTGGGATTCGCAAACAACCGTTTGAATCTCGGTATTATCGGCAAATACCACAACACCTTAGCCGGAGGTCGGCCACTTGTGTCCTCGTTACAATCATCAGTGTCCTGGTCCTTACGACGTTTATATCGTGAAACACCGCATTTAGGACAGACATGCATGGCCTCGTACTCGTTACGATACAATACACAGTCATTCGGACATGCATGTATTCTTTCGATCTTCAACCCCATTGGACATATCAACTTCTTTGCCTGATATGTTGTACCGGGTAACTCGTTGTTATCTGGGAGCATTTCTCCTAAAAGCTGTAATAAGGACGTGAAACTCTTATCGCTCCAACCATTGTCTGCTTTTAAGTTTAATAATTTCAACACAGCTGACAGTTTTGTAAATTTGGTACACCCGGGATACAACGGCTTCTTGGATTCATTAGACAAATTTTGAAATTTATCATAATTTTTATCACTAATTTCATCTTCCACATCACGTAACATATCCTCCAAATTTTCAGTAAACTCGTGTTCTACATTTTCATCAAAATTCCTCTCCATCTCATCATCGTCATTTTCGGGTTCGACGTTAATATCAGAATATTCGGCACTCTCATAATCCTCGTTCCAATCAAGTTCAAAATTATCAGAAATTCCAACATTCTCATCATTCAATTCACGATTACAATCTTTATTGGCACTACTACTTTCCCCAAATTTCTCACCATGCATGAACCAACATGTATATCTCTCAGCAAATTTTATAAACTCATCAACGCGAACCAAATATTCTTTACTGTCACGTCGCATTTCATACATCCAGCTTCGATCCATCTGTAAATTAAATTAAAAAAATGATTTGATCAATTAATCATGCATGGTCAACATTCTCCTTCGTGTACAAAATTTTGGGCTTACAAAGGGCCGGTTTACAATCCTAACCCACTCTTTGAATATTATGTCTCATATGTGAACACATATTAGCGAGATTTAATTAGTATTTGAGAAAAATTCGGCAGCATTTCCCCTTAACTCCCCAAGTATGCGTACGAACCACATACTCGTAGGAGCAATAAGGGAAAATACTGTCGAACTTTCCTCAAATACTAATTAAATCCCGCTAATATGTGTTCACATCCTAAATGAGACATAATATTCAAAGAGCAGTCCCAAAACGGGGACTATCCAAAATTAATCCCTATTGGATTAATTTTGAACGGGCATGGACCTAAAAGCATCTAAAGGTCGGTTATTGGACCACAATACACTAATTAATTACATCTAAAATTAAGAATTCAAGCATGCATGAAATGACCTAATTAAATAAGCCTAAATAACAGAAAATTAGAGGAAGAAAATGATTTAAATACATATTACTAACCTTAGAAAGATGGAGAGGAGAAAATACAAACTTTATTCAAAGATCTCAGATCTCAGCTGCTGGCCTCGATCAATTCGCAGAAATAAAAAGCTCAGTTCGAGATGTATTAACTAAAAGACTTGATCAAAACGGCGCTCTGGAAGGGAAGAGATAAAAACCCTACACTATTATACACGGCTATTTAGTTATAAATCCGTGTAGCTCTCCAACTATTTCTACACGGCTATTTAGTTATAAATCCGTGTACAATTATAAGAATTCTACACGGCTATATTATCAAAAAGTCGTGTGTAATGTGAAGAAAATATTAGTTTCATGCAAGAGCAAATTTCAAAAATTTAACTCAAAGAAACCAACATAGATCTACTTATTTGACTAACGATGAACCGTATTTAACATTTTAACTTGTTTAATCTTTATACCTCAAATCTTGGTCTCTAAACCAAGAAGTAGGGACTTGAGATGTAGGGTTGTTGCCTTCTTGTCGAGCCTTCACTTCTCCAAGTCGGCCTCGAAATGGCACCCGCTTCGAACGCACGAAGCCTCTACGAGTATCCACCCGAGATTAAACGAAACTCTTGTTTTTCCCTTGCTAGAGGTAATCAACCAAGAATCTAACTTAACCTTAGCTTCTACCTCTTCAATCAACTATTAATTTTAGTGTAGAAGTTGTGCTCAACACATGAGCAAAAATGGTGGAGACAAAATTGCAAAAACTCTTCTCTTTTTCACCTTGTCTTGCAAAAACGTTTTTCCTTTTTCTTACAAGAGAAGGAAGAAGAGAGAGATTAGAATAAGGTGGCTAGGGTTTGGAAAAAGGTGGGGTATTTATAGTGTGAAGTTAGGGTATATTTTAATCATCTCAACCACAATGGATGGCTAGATTTAAACATGACAAAAGTAACTTTTACTTTTGCCATCCAATGGAGCTCTCCATTAGATGCACTTTTATCCCACTTTATTCCAAACCATTTCATCAAATGGACTTCTCCATTTAATGTTAAATTGGGCTTGGGCCAATTTCTATTTATGCCATTTTCGTTTTTGCCATTTATGCCAACTTTTGGCCCACCCGACAATTGTTACGATTAATTGTATTTGCTCAATTTTGTTGAGAAATAAATTTGTATACCATGTCCAACATGTAATAAATTTATTCTAAGATCAAGTTAGTCATCTCTATGATACTTTTATTTGTTTCGTTTTTCTCTCTTGGGTGTGACCTCGTAGGATCTATATCGTGTTGACAATAGAATCAAAACTTCTTTTAATTCTATAAATTATAAGCGGCACCTAGCAATATGCATTATAATTACTCAACAGATAAAGATGATATGAACCAATCAACATCACGATCCTAAAGCAATATTTAATTGCTTGTGTCAATTCACGTGCCACATGATATCGAGAATAAATCCAAGGCAGGAGAGTGTCATCCTTGCAAATTTATTCTTTTCTTGATTCCAAGTAATTCAGTAAATAATGATCAAACTCATTGATCATAATTGCATGCATACTTTATTACTCCATCAAGGGGCCCGAAGATATCATCACTCACATATGAAATATGAGGGACACTGGTATTCTTGATAAATATATTTTCCTCCGCACAAGACACACATATTGAGATATTATCTGTATAGATGCCAGTTACGGTCAGCGTTGGATAACACCTACAAATACATGTATCTCATGTAGGAAAAATAATCATCTCATACCAAAGAATTCAAGACACAAATGAAACATTAATGACACTAACACAATCCATGTTATGTTTCATTCTTGGGTCATGTCCAATCCCCTGATCTCCATCAGGTATTTATGTGATTAAATTGGTAGCTCCTTACCATATGATCCGTAGAACATGATCATCATTTAATCCACATACTAATCTCGTACCGGTAAATAGTGTTCCTTCTTAATTACCAAGATTAGGGACATTTAGAGTATTCGTTATATTATTATTATAGAGTTCTACATTTCAAGTCCTCAACTCGAAAAATCCATAATGTAATTAAATACTCAAGGAACAAAATGATTCTTTCATTTCATGAACAAACATAGAATACATCCATAAATGGTTGGCTTCTAGATCATAACACTAACAATCTCCCACTTGAACTAGAGCCAATCCCATATACATCTATATGCATAAAAGCCCTAAACAAGTGTAGTCTCTAATACAACTCCATGTACTAAATCTCAAAGCCAGTCACTAACAAATCTAATCCCCATAGATGCAGTGTGCAGCGTATGTTTGGCCTGAGACATAGACTTTGTCAGCGGGTCAGCTGTGTTACTGGCCGAATCTACTCTACAAACCTTGACGTCACCTCGGTCGATGATCTCTCGAATCAGGTGATATCTCCGCAGAACATGCTTGGATTTCTGGTGTGACCTTGGTTCCTTGGCTTGTGCAATGGCTCCATTGTTGTCACAATAGAGCTCCAGAGCACCCATGGAACTGGGGACCACCTCAAGTTCATTCAAGAACTTCCTAATTCAACAACCCTCTTTAGCTGCTTCTGAAGCGGCTATGTACTCTGCCTCGGTGGTTGAGTCCGCTGTTGTTTCTTGCTTGGAACTTTTCCAGCTTACAGCGCCACCATTGAGGATGAACACAAATCCTGACTGTGATCTCATGTCATCATGGTCGGTCTGGAAACTAGCATCGGTGTAACCCCTTACAACGAGCTCAGATTCCCCACCATAGACAAGGAACATATCCTTAGACCTCTTTAGCTCTCTCAATTATTTGCACACCCACTTCTTTACCCACAGATTTGTGGTTTCTAATAAACCGTGTAGCTCTCTCTAATAATTCTACACTGATTATTAACTAATTATCCGTGTAGAAATCGTGCAGATCTTTTGGACTCATATTTGGTACACTGTTTTTAATATAATTGCCAAATCCGTGTACAATGTGCAGTGTACAAAGCCAGTTTTTGTAGTAGTGGGTACCCGCTGCCATGCCAGTACCGCCCTCTCCGCCCCGGGTTCATGACGAAGCTCAAAACCATACATTGAGGAGTAACAAAGAGGTATTCCGAGCAGAGAACTAAAGCGAGGAAATGCGACAAACCAGGAGATGAAGAACATGATCCGATATTGCAAGCTCAGTTGCTCCTAGCTCTCAATGATGAGACTATGGCTTCAGCACCTCTACTGCAGGAAATGGTGGATCAGGCCGATATTTACTGCAGCATTATTGGTTGCGGAACGTTATATGGGTTGCAGGTGCATGGACACTTTGGAGAGAAATGAACAAGAGGTTGTTCTCAAGTGAGAGGAAAGCGGTTCATCCACTCATAAATGAAACCGCTTTGGAGATCCAGACTTGGAGTAGGTTTTTCTTAGTAGAGTCTTTCAGAGTCTTTCTTTTGTTTCTTTTGCAGTGAGAATTTATACAACATCCACCTATTTGTATAGTTAGGTATCGGTGGATATAGTATTAATTCTAAAATTTTGTAACTAAATTTTTTTTATCAATATAATTTTATTGGCATTTTGCCTTTAACCATAAAAAAAAATATAACGATAAGATTTAATTCTTGACAACGACTTATATTAATAATTTTAATAAAAAAAATTCAAGTCATGTTAAATATTTTTCAAAAAATAGAAAAAATAATTAGAGATGTGTCGTTTTACTTATAGATTGATATTAATGATTTAAATATCATTTGATGTTTTATTAAATGTCATTAAATATAGACGTTCCCAGGCGCGCAAAATCTTTTCTCAAAAAAGAAGAAAGAAACAAGGCAAAGTAAAGTAAAAAGAAAAACAGAAAAACATTTCTTTAACTTTTTTTCTTAATAACATAAAAATGAATTGAATTAACATCCTTGACATTATTGTTCCCACACCCAGTCTATATTTTAGGAATTTGACCCATGCTTAGAAACCAAAGCATCTCTATCTCATATATCATGTTCTAAGATCAGGTGGCGGAGGTATGTTCAAGCTAGAAATCAGAGTAAATTGATCATCATTTATTTTTAAAAAAATTATCATTTTTTATATAGTTTAGAGTAAAATGTTATGGATGTTATAAAATTGATTCTATTTGCAGTATGAAAATTTTATATGATTAACTCTTATTTATATTTGATCCTCATAGCTTGAAAATCTAGCTCCGCCTTTGTTCAAGACAATTACCGCCACTTCCATTTTAGGGTATGTTTGGAGCAATGTGCCAAACAATATTTTTGCTATTTGAAATAACTAGAATAGCTACTATTTTCTATTCCTTGTAAATATTAGAATAGCCTATTCAAAAATGTGAAGAGAGATAAAAAAAATGCTTCCTTCTCGGATTTCTACCAACACAATCCCGAAATGATAAAATTGACACCACTTCTATTATCTCCACGTCGTGACAATTCGTTTGAGACCCCACTTGTCTATCTTTTATCTTAATTAGCACATTGTCAACACTATTTTTTTATCAGTTACAGCCACTACTAGAATATGAGTTTTTTGCAAGGGCAGCACTTGGTTTTAGTAAGGGTAGGAAAGCCCATGCAAAAGAAACGGCATTTCTGGATTCATAAAGCTTGTTGCAAGGGTATCCCATGCAAATTGTATCGCATGCAAATGTTTGATGTGCACGCATGCAAATGTTTTCTAGATGCCCTTGCAAATACATTTTGAAGGTCAGATAATATATTTAATTGGAGGCCCATGCAACAACTCAACCACAAGCCCTTGCAAATACTTAACCGAAGGTCAGATATTATATTTAATTGGAGGTCCTTGCAACAACTCAACCCCATGCCCTTGCAAATACATTATGAAGGTCCGATATTATATTTAATTAGAGGCCCATGCAATAACTCAACCCCATGCCCTTGCAAATACTTAACCGAATGTCAGATATTATATTTAATTGGAGGTCCTTGCAACAACTCAACCCCATGCCCTTGCAAATACATTATGAAGGTCCGATATTATATTTAATTGGAGGCCCATGCAACAACTCAACTCCATGCCCTTGCAAATACTTAACTACATGTTAGATATTATATTTAGTTGGAGGTCCTTGCAACAACTCAACCCTATGCCCTTGCAAATACTCTGGACTGTCGAATCTAAACAATTGCATGGGCTTACGCTTGCAATTGTTTAGTTCCTGGAGACAGTAGCATTTCTGTTTATTTTATATCTCCTTAGAATGACAATTTAGAAAAAAATACATAAGCTGCTGCCTCTGAATATCCACCTTGAGGCCACATAAATTCACATCCCACTTTTTTAAAAGGTAAACACAGCAAGTAAAATAGTTTTCATATCCAACTTTGTTCATTAAATATGTTACAAGTATCAAAGGGACATTGACAATTCAATCTTTGGCATGTCAATTCTGTGGGTCCTCCCCCCCCCCCCCCCCCATTGGCTCCCTCACCATCAAGTCCCTTCGATGACCCCTCCTACAAGGCAAATAAAAACCAGAATATTAACAGTGCTACTTAGTTGTTTTCATAAATACGGTGCAAGTGAGATATGGAACTTACATTTGGCGGTGGAAGAGGCGCTCCAGTTGCTCGGAAGAGCGCCGCAAGACATGTTTTGTTGTATTCGTCGTTCTTCTTATGAATTGCCAATTCTTCTTTGTGCCGCTTTTCTTGTGCAGCTATCTCGGCGGCAAAAGCTCTTCGTTCATCTGCTAACTTGGAGGCTATTAACACTGCCACCTGTGACCTTGTGAATCTTTCATTCTCGTCCGTTGCCGATGTGGCAGTGCTTTTGGCAGGATCCGACATGGTTTCATCCTCTGCAGCCAATGCTTGGTTGACTTTAGATATCCTCGATCGGTTCCAAAGCTGAACAACCGGCCACGCCTATCCTCTCCATCTACAGCAAGCTCCCAAAGGGACTCTTCTGACATCACCCCCCCGTAATTACGCTTGAGGTCCTCAAAACACTTCTGCATTGGTTAATAACCAAAAAACATGAATTACAAACAACTGATTTCCCTCTAACATAAATTAATTGAGATTTTATGTGACAGTTTAGTACCAACAGCCCCAAGTGTGCACAAATATCATATACACTGTTCTGGATTTAAAGGTACTTGTTATTCTAACAAATTTCATGTTATCACTTGTAAGTTTCATTTGTGGTTCATAAAAAGAAAGTTACCTGGTTATAAACAACATGTATAAACACATTTGTGGTTCATAAACACATTTGAAATTTCATATACATTGACATTTGTAAAATAACAAAGGGCTACAAATAACAAGTATTTAGTGCAGTGACCTGGTTATAAACAACATGTATAAACACATCTGAAATTTGAAAGTTACCATCTTGGCCTCTGCCTTCTCGTTTACATACACCTTTCCAGCGTCCGAATCCTTAAGGTGCATTCGATCGAAAACCTCCTTTAGTCCCACGGACGATCCCTTCTCGGATGCCTGCAGATGAAATTAATGAGAATGGAACCAGCCACATGGTGAAATATAACAAAAGGGTAATTTATGCAATACCAGTTTTTGTGCTACACAAAATGATGAAATGGAACCAGCCACATGGTGGATGATCTTCCCTCCCTTCTTTTTGTTATTCCGGTTGGTGGTTGAGATTTTGTCGAACTTCTCCTTCGACCAAATGAGGCACAACCCCTTCCAATACCCCGGATTCTTGCACCACTGTGGAGGGAAGTCTTTCCACACTTCCTTGTCTTTTCCATATTGGTTCGTGTACTTTTTCCTCAAATGAGTCATCTCACTATAATATGCTTCTGATGCTATTCTCTCAAAGACATCCAAACATCGTTGCACATCTCCTCCCTCCCCCCAGGAATATCTCTGCAAGAATTTTTGTAAGATCTCCAACCGCGCCTTGATAGGAAACATATTGTACGTCCTATACGGTCCCGACATGTTCTCTAAGGTTAGGATCCTCACTGTGCTGACAACTTTTGTGCAAATAGGAGTGGATGTGAACTCTACATCACCGACAATTATCAATTCCGGTCGCTTGTCAGGCCTTGCTGGTTTACGAGGCTTGGCCATACCTCGGCCCCGCCTCACTTTAGACTTCGCCACCCTTTTTCTCTTGCCCATTGTCTTGCCTTCAGCCTCCCGAGCGCTCTCTTCGTCAAGTTCTCTATTGTTGGCTTCCTTCGCTTCATCACAGTTCCGAAGTGGGCGGCGTCTTAGTGTTCGCTTACCGCCATCATCATCCTTGATGGCTGGATGTGCAGACTCATCCTCTGAATTGGTATTGATCTCAGATGTCTCTGCCTTGGTCTCTTGAGTGGCAGAAGTCTGCGAGGAATCAGATGGGTCGGAATCACCAGCTTCTGGTTGGAGTGATGATGTTGTTGCAGATGGCGGTGACTCAAAATGCATAGTCTCATTGTCAGATTCACTGTGTACTTCTGCGGTTGGCATCGACCTGGTGGGTTCTGACTTAGAGGGTCGTGTGTTGGGGGGCTCGCTTGGCTTGGGATGTGACTGACTTGGCCTGCTTCGCTGCAAAACCCCGGGATTGGGGCCCCAAAATATTTTCATTCTGGGGGCCTCTACCTCTTGCTGGACAAGTGGAGCATCCAGCTCTGGCTCCGGTTCCCGGGGTTCAACAAATGGCTCAGAGCCGTGAAATTGCACATCTGCTGCTGTGACAGAGTGCTCAAGCGGTTGCAACACATCTGCGGTTGCGACAGAGGGCTCAAGCGGTTGCGATTCTGCATTTGCGATGGAGGGCTCAGGGAATTGCACATCTGCTGTTGCGACGCTTGACACATCTGAAACATAAATGAACAAGCATTGGTGAAAGAACAATCAAGCATATATCTCAGGTTTTTGAAGTGATTTTATTTACTTTGATTAAAAAAAGAGAAATTTTCTGGTGTACCCATGCACAGTTGCAAAATTTTCTGGGTACATGTGCTTCTTTTAAGAAAGAAAAAATTTCACTGTAAATAGGGGGGCAGAAAATTTAGAAATTGCCGTGTGGAAAAGTGGATTCCAAGTTAAATATGCCTACAGGTAATAAACTAGGCATTATAAATTTTGAAGCTCTATAGAAGAGTTTGAGGATATATTAAAAATACATTGATTAATCAAGAGAACTTCAAGAACTAAAAATCAAATAATTTGTGCCTCTTTTAAGAAAGAAAAACAACATGGGTAGAAGAGACCATGTTGTATTTCTAAGATTAGGGCAAGAAAAATCTATTTTCAATAGAAAGTTTCTCAACGTAATTTTAAATATCAGATAAATATTGGCATGGCATTAAAAATACTTATTTTCAAGTTTCTCAATATTAATCTATAAGTATAGAAATTACTAAGACAACAATGGAAGCACAAATTGTGCAATATTACTTAAAAATAGGCACAAAATTAAATTAATTATGTTTACCTAGGCAGGACAACGATCATTTTAATATTAGTATTTGAAGCTCAGCATATGCACATTTATACAACATTAAATAGCATAGGGGGACAGATAAACACTGCACAAGAGTACACAAGCTAGCAATCCTTTCCTTACATTAATTATATACCTTTTAATGGGCATCATACATGCATGGGTACAGTGAAATTGACAAATTTTCTGGTGTACCCATGCAAACTTGCAAAATTTTCTGGGTACAGTGAAATTGACAAATTTTCTGGTCTACTATTTAGTTATTTTAAAACTGAAATTGACAAATATTCTGTTCACAAAGCCGTTATATTTTCACAGTTTACTGTAAGGTTGCTACAGTTAAGAGTGGAGGAGGAGGGAGGAGGAGGAGGCTATATTTGTCAAGTTCAGTGTTAAAATAACTAGAAAATAGATTAAATAAAGCTAGGCTCTAGAAATATTCAATCTAACATTATAAGTTTTAAACTCAGTTATTTGTCAATTTCAGTTTTTTTCAAGGGGAGGAAAATAACAAGTGTTTTAGCCAGAAACTCAGTTATTTGTCAATTTCAGTTTTATGGGAAATAATTTGCTATTTTGTAAGTTTGTATGGGTAGACCAAATTTCCCTTGATTAAACACAGTATCGATACCTTTATCAGATGGCTCATCTTGCAGCAATGTGCTCAACGGGTTGAGCCTTGATGAGCGACGGAGTGGCCGCACCATGCTCGAGCTGTTACGTTTGGCTCGACCTCTGACAGACTTTTTTGGCGGTGGATTAGGTGGTGGATTGGGCGAAGGCACAGTTGCCGCTACCTTGCTGGTGTTAGGCGGTGGCGGTTTTGATCCGGATGCATCTGACGGCAGAGGTGGCGGGGCTATTGGCGATGGATTAGGCGGTGGCACGGTTGGATTAGGCATATGTGGGGGTGCATCTGACGGCGGATGTGGGGGTGGGGGTTCAACAGGTTCTGGATTAGACGGTGCCACAGTTGCATCTATCTCAGGGGCTTCCGGTAGCGATGGCAGCTTGGGTTCTGTTCTGTATGACGGTGGAGGTGGCCGGGGGGGATAGAAAAATCAGTCGCGGCTTTTTCTGAATTATTTGGCTCTTAGTATACCTTGGAGGTTGTCGGCGACCAACTCCCTCGGACTGCGAGCCGGCATCTTTGTCAGCATTGTCAGCCATGGAACCTATTGTTACAGAACCAACCTTTAATTGTCAGATTTTGACAATATAATTGAACTTCACTCAATCCAATCATTTTTTTTGAATGGTTTTCCCGGCATGTTGGTTTCTGGTTTTACTTCTGGTTTTAACAAAGAAAGTTGGCTAGTACTAATTAACAATATAATATGGTTTTAACAAAGAAAGTTGGCTAGTACTAATTAACAATATAATTAACTTTCTTTGTCAGCATTGTCTAGTTCTCCCGGCATTAACCTAAATCAAATAGATTTCTGACAGCATTAACCTAAATATAATTAACCTAGATCTGCCATTGTCACATAGATTTCTGATAGCATTAACCTAAATCAAACGAAAAGGGGAAAGCTCTGCGGGTCTCATACATTTCAAACAATTAACCTAAATGTGAAGAAAAGGGGAAAGCTTTTCCATTGTCACATCAGTTTGTGAAGCATTAACCTAAATCAAAAGGACTTACCGATTGACGGCGGAGTCCGATATCCAATAGATCGGGGATCTCGAAGCCCTAGTAGAGAGGAGATCGGCGTCGGTGACTCCGGTAGGCGATGGCGACTGAGATCGGATCGGGTGATGCTGGGCGTACAGGGAGGGCGACGGTCGGAGTTCTCAGCTTATGGGGGAGAGAGCGAGAGTTTGACAGAGGGATTTCAAAAAATACGCTAAGTGTAAAGGAGAAGGGTTGCGTCTCTTGAAATTCACATCCTCGATCGGTACCGTTGATACCTCGCATATTTAGTCTATTTTAGGCCTGTTTTAGTACCAGATTCGTGCCCTAATTCACCAGAATCATGTGCATTTCATCGATATATCTTTAGAATTTGGTACTGCTGAGTGTTTGTTTGTTTTCTGCAGGCTTGGAGCAAAACACACGAAGAAACGACGATTTGGGATGATCTGGTACGGCCCTTACCAGGTTTGGTACGGGTCTCACCGGACTTAGCCGATTTCAGCTCATCACGCCTGGTACGGCCAGGCCGTACCTAAAGGCGGCCTGACAGATTCAAATCTTGGCAGAGGCTATTTAAGGCGGGGAGCTCTCCAATTTCGAGAGCTTTTCATTCCAGAGACATTTGAGAGCACAGTAAGAAAGAGAAAGAGAGCTGAGGAGCTAGGAGCAAGAAGGAAGGAAGAGGAAAGAGGCGAGACTCGACGGATCAAGCTTCCTCCACTCGATCCCTTCAATCCATGGCTTTCTTTACCTCTCTTATTGTATTTTTAGATCAGATCATGTGCTGTGAGTAGTTACTTTAGTTTCTAGGGTTTTGAGATGGATTCTTGATTTGCTTTGACTTTCTTTGACTTGTATCTTGTATGAACTCTTTTGATTGATTGATTGTGATTTCTTTGCTATCTCTTGCTTTGTTTGCTGTGATTGTGTATGATGAACCTCTAGGTCTAGATCAAACCTATCAAGGTCATGTGATCATCTCAATCTCTCAACCAAATCAAGTGCTTAGGGTAGACTTGTTCGAATTGAAGCCGAGAGGTTGAGTTCCCCTCTAATTGACAGATTAGAGGGTACCTTAGGTCTCCAATCAACCAGCTAGGGTAGATCTGTACCAACATATGAAAATTGAGGTGTAGAAATCCCTAAAAGGCAATCAATTGCATTCCAACCTAGATCTTGATCCAATACACGAGAGTTGAGGCTTAGGAACCTTAGGCGTGGTCAATTGAACCTTTCTAAAGAGTTTAGCACAAGGTACCAGCAAGAAATGCATCAACTCGAACTGGTAAGCTCTGTTCTGGCAAGCTAGTACGGGTCTTACCAGAGTGGTGCGGCCTTGCCTTACCAAGTGGAGTACGGTCTAGCCGTACCAACTTGGTACGGGCCGTACCACTAGAGGCAGATCACAGATGAAGTCTGAAACCCTGGAAACGCCTTTTATCCATAATCAAAACACAGTTTACATTTCTTCTAGCATTTTATTACATCTGTTTGCATTGTTCGATTTGTTTGAATTGATCTTTTAGGAACTTAAACACCAAACCCAATCTTTCTCACTTCTAGTTTTTAATTGAGTTCGGTCGATTCTAACCCAGCAATTGCCCGTCCCTGTGGATCGATACCCGATTATACTACTCGATAGGGGTTGTGCACTTGCAACCCTTACTCGTGAAGTGTAAGCGCGGTTTTAAAAGGTACGCCCTCAAGCGTACCGAAACTTGCGTTGCGCTTTCGCGCGAACAAGTTTTTGGCGCCGTTGCCGGGGATGGTAACCAATTGCCTAGTTAGATTTTACCTTACTTAGTTAATCTAAATTTTATCCTGTATCTTTCTTGCTTTTCTTTTATTTTCTTTTCTCATTTTCAGGAACATTCTGGCTTGAGTTTAGCGATCACCATCTGAGGAGCTCAAGATGTACATGGCGACAGACTGACATTGGTATGGCCGCGACAATTTTCAAGCTGGAGGAGGCGGCCGATCCAAAGCTAATCAGATCGCAGCTCAATATGCCGAAGCTGCCAAGCTAGAGGAGGCCATTGAGAGGTATTCAATCAAAATGAGCGTGAGGGCAGCCAGAAACCAGCAACCACAGCCATGTGCCATGTGTGGGGACAGGAGACACTCTTACGAGTATTGCCCACTGGCTGATTGGGATGAGGAACCGGAGCAGGATGGCTATTGCTACGGCACTGCATCGTTTGATAACTCGAGCAATTACGTTTTTCAATCCGATCCACCCGAGCCGTACATTGATCCCGCTGAGATCGACTTCATGCATGAGCAAGGGAAGATGAACCAGATGATGTGGGAACAGTTGCAGAGCATGTCCACACAGATGGCCGCTCAAAATAAGTTGTTGGAGCAGTTGAGCCACATGGTCGCCTCACGCCAACCTCAACCTGGAAAGCTGCCACCTCAGCCAGAATGCGAAGGACCAGCTCAGCCAACAAACCAGACCGCACTGCACACGGGCCGCATCAAGGACACGCGCCCCGCATCACCACCTGAAGAACATGTGAACGCGGGCTGCGTAACTGACACGCGGGCCGCGTTGAAGGAGGCTGACATCCTGGAAGAACTTGACGCGACCCGCATCATTGAGACACGACCCGCGTCACCCACGGAAGAACATGTGGCCCCAGGTCGCATCGAGCCAAGTCGACCTGCATCTCCACCTGAAGAGCATGTGGATGCGACCCGCACGCCACCTGATGCGACCCGCATACCGTGGTCTGAGGACCTGGAAACCGAGGGACGCGAGTCAGATTGGTCAGCACGCGATGCCATTTCACTTGATGCGACCCGCACGACACCTGATGCGACCCGCGTCAAGACCCAGAAAGAGCGGCTGACTCCTGAGCTCAAGCCTCCAGCAGCTCACCTCAGGTATGAGTTTCTAGACCCAGATAGATGTTGTCCTGTGATCATAAGTGCAGATCTTGAACCCGATCGGACTGCTACGCTCTTGGAGAAATTGGAAGCTCACAAAAGCGCGATCGGGTGCTTGATCAAGGACTTGAAAGAAATCTTGCGGATTCTTCTGATGCAAGAGTGTGATCGCATGGTCCGTGTACCTCAGAAGTGGGTGCTCCCACCAGTGCCACCTGATCCACCTCCCACCAACCAGTGAGACGCCCCCACTTCATCCCTCGCTCACCATCTAGTAAGTTTCCATATTTTCTTCTATTTACTTTTGCCTTGTGTAGATTCAAGCATTGAGGACAATGATGCTTCATTCAAGCTTGGGGGGATGGAATAGAAGAAAATTGTATCTGCATTTAGACATGTTTATTTTTCAAAAATTTTGCATTTAGGTGATAAATTTGTGTGATTGCTAGGATTAGGGACTTGTTTGAAAACTTTTGTTTATGAGTTGGATGACCTTGGAAAATTAGAACTAACCTCATAATTGACCAAACAAAACTGATTAGGAACAAATGGTTTGAGATTTGTAAAATTGGAAACTTGAATGTCGAGATAGCATTTAGAAACCGAATTGTGCCTTTCAAATATGGAAATAGGGATTTCAAATAAAGAAAGGTTGGGATATCCGTTGGTGTGAATGAACACTAGTGGATGTGTGTATTCATGGTATGTGCGAAAAAAAAAAGAAAAAAAATAATAATAATAATGAAAAGAAATGAAAAGACGGAGAAAATAAGAGTACTGGCAATAAGTCTTGAATGGACGCCTTTGAGCTCGTCTCCCAAATTAGAAATGAAAGAATAAAATTTTTGCACATATCAACACACGAAGTCCGCAACTTTCTGACCTAAGCTTGATTCAAGCTTGGGGGTGCCAAAAAGGGAAAATCTCTACAAACGAAGGCATAGTTTAGTGAAAGAATGATAAATCGATAAATTCGAGTAATCAACTTTGTAAGACTTGAAACATTTAGAGTTTGAGGTTTTATTAATCAATTTGTGAGGTGAATCACAATTGACCAAGGGAAGTCCGAATCATAGCAAAAAGATTCTTGCGTTCTTTTATTGTAGCAATCATGTAAGTTTTCACATTTAGACTTGTATCCGCATTTAGATTTAGTTGTCCAGCACTTTTACCCGAGTTTGAAACTTTTTGCTTGAGGACAAGCAAAGGTTCAGCTTGGGGGAATTTGATACCTCGCATATTTAGTCTATTTTAGGCCTGTTTTAGTACCAGATTCGTGCCTTAATTCACCAGAATCATGTGCATTTCATCGATATATCTTTAGAATTTGGTACTGCTGAGTGTTTGTTTGTTTTCTGCAGGCTTGGAGCAAAACACACGAAGAAACGACGATTTGGGATGATCTGGTACGGCCCTTACCAGGTTTGGTACGGGTCTCACCGGACTTAGCCGATTTCAGCTCATCACGCCTGGTACGGCCAGGCCGTACCTAAAGGCGGCCTGACAGATTCAAATCTTGGCAGAGGCTATTTAAGGCGGGGAGCTCTCCAATTTCGAGAGCTTTTCATTCCAGAGACATTTGAGAGCACAGTAAGAAAGAGAAAGAGAGCTGAGGAGCTAGGAGCAAGAAGGAAGGAAGAGGAAAGAGGCGAGACTCGACGGATCAAGCTTCCTCCACTCGATCCCTTCAATCCATGGCTTTCTTTACCTCTCTTATTGTATTTTTAGATCAGATCATGTGCTGTGAGTAGTTACTTTAGTTTCTAGGGTTTTGAGATGGATTCTTGATTTGCTTTGACTTTCTTTGACTTGTATCTTGTATGAACTCTTTTGATTGATTGATTGTGATTTCTTTGCTATCTCTTGCTTTGTTTGCTGTGATTGTGTATGATGAACCTCTAGGTCTAGATCAAACCTATCAAGGTCATGTGATCATCTCAATCTCTCAACCAAATCAAGTGCTTAGGGTAGACTTGTTCGAATTGAAGCCGAGAGGTTGAGTTCCCCTCTAATTGACAGATTAGAGGGTACCTTAGGTCTCCAATCAACCAGCTAGGGTAGATCTGTACCAACATATGAAAATTGAGGTGTAGAAATCCCTAAAAGGCAATCAATTGCATTCCAACCTAGATCTTGATCCAATACACGAGAGTTGAGGCTTAGGAACCTTAGGCGTGGTCAATTGAACCTTTCTAAAGAGTTTAGCACAAGGTACCAGCAAGAAATGCATCAACTCGAACTGGTAAGCTCTGTTCTGGCAAGCTAGTACGGGTCTTACCAGAGTGGTGCGGCCTTGCCTTACCAAGTGGAGTACGGTCTAGCCGTACCAACTTGGTACGGGCCGTACCACTAGAGGCAGATCACAGATGAAGTCTGAAACCCTGAAAACGCCTTTTATCCATAATCAAAACACAGTTTACATTTCTTCTAGCATTTTATTACATCTGTTTGCATTGTTCGATTTGTTTGAATTGATCTTATAGGAACTTAAATACCAAACCCAATATTTCTCACTTCTACTTTTTAATTGAGTTCGGTCGATTCTAACCCAGCAATTGCCCGTCCCTGTGGATCGATACCCGATTATACTACTCGATAGGGGTTGTGCACTTGCAACCCTTACTCGTGAAGTGTAAGCGCGATTTTAAAAGGTACGCCCTCAAGCGTACCGAAACTTGCGTTGCGCTTTCGCGCGAACAACCGTAATAGGGAATATATTACAATTACTTGATCTTGTCTGTTCTATTTAATTTGGTACGAATCTCAAAGCCAAATCACACTGCCACCCCCGTCCGCCCGAATCCTAAAGCGTCTGGGAGTTCATCCGGAACGTAAAGTGAAGGGAATATTTTACATTACCGGGGAGGATATTTACCCGCATTTACTTGGGAGACCTACCAGACATCTTCTGCCTCAGGTAACGTAGTATGTGTGGTTAGATCGGAGCGGTTTGATCATACTCAAGCGCGGATATTGAAGCAGCATATGCATCGTGCAGGGTCAGATTAAATAGCAATAAAGGTGCTACTTCAGAGTATAGATACTCAGTGCCAGCACCAAAATTAATGGGTAGATCAGGCCCATCTATCAACAATCAGACGGTTGGCTTCTGCATTTGTTATTATTTAGATACTGGTTGTATACAGAAACAATTATGAAAAAATCCAAAAAAAAATTATAATTTTTTTTAAACTCTAATCTCGCAACTAATTCTTAATGACGTAAATTTTATGGCCTTTCATCATTTTTTGCCCCTAGAAATCAATGAAATATATTTGGACCGTTCATTTTAATTTGATAATCCAACGGTCGATCAATGATGAAACGACTCAAAATTTATTTTGAAATGATCAAGAGTTGACATTAAACATAACAAGCCAAAAATCCAATAAGTTTGGTTATGTCTTGGTTTCGATCCACCGCAAACTATTTGTAGCCATTTGATGCTTCAATATTTGGTCAATTAGATGGAGGGGTAAATATAAACTTTACGTGATGAAAATTTTCCCCAAGGCTATAAATGTAATGTGATTCAGTTTCAACGGTTCCGATCGACCCCGACATGGTTTATTTCGTTACATCTTCATTGCCTCGCCTAACAAGAGTTTGTGGTTCATATTCAAACATGCATGATGTGATCTATATATACAACATATATAAACAAAATGCAATATAATTTAATGTCTGCACAAATTATTTAATATAGCAATAAACTACAATATTACCATTTACCCACATGAATTATTAATATTATTTCATCATTTTTTATTCCATATTTTTATTTATAATCTTTACATCTCACTAATTACATAAAATACTAACCATGTAATACAAATATCATTCAAGGAATTACAAAAATATATATTTATATTACATCTACAAATTCAACTAAAACAAACAAACAAAAATTTTAAATTCGTAAAATAAAATAGAACATGCATAATATTTCATTTCCAAATTACTAACAAAATATATGACTTTGTTAGGCAATTCATATAATCATATCACTGCCATCTTATTTATCTCATTCAATTGAAGGAAATAGATCTCCTGTTATTATCCAGGAATAACATGAATATGTTATTCTCATCCCAAACTTTCACATTTTTCGATGCTGCTGATCTCAAGGGATTCTTATTTTAATTGCAAATCTTAACCATTTTCACCGGCTGGGATCTGTATAACAGGTTCCTCAAATTGAACAAGAATAACAGCAGGTTTATTTTCTTCTACATGAACTTTGGGCGAAGATTCAAACAGATCAAGTTCAGCTATTGGCAGCGCACGACCTGTGTACTTGTAGCTGGACCGCTGATTAGGCGAAGCCATAACCGCTCTGTTTCTAATTGAACTTGGGCGCTCAGGCGAAATTTCATTTTCCCCCCACTTCTGTTTCACCATTTTGGGCGCCCGCCCATTCTCCTCTCTGAGATATCTGAGATTTTGAGATCCCAAATTTAACAATCTCAGCCATTCAAACAAAATCTGCAAGAATCTCAAAACTCAACTAAATCAGTTAGATCAGGACACGAGGGTCAAGCAAATAATGAGGTATCTCAGAAGTTAAGTACTACATTCACATCTAGAGTTGAAAGCAACTTTATCAAATTGGTTTTACAGAGAGAAAAACAAAACGGCCGCCACTATCTTCCTCTCTTACCACAACATTTTCGCCTGACTCTCTTTTGTGCCCCCATTATCTCTGTGCAATACTCGGAGAAACCCATTAGGTACATCATCTCCTTACTCAATACCTTCCTCTTTCCTCTTGATTTGAGAATGTCGGAATTGAAGTAAGCCATAAAAGAATTCAGTGCTAATTTGGGCATATTTATTTGAAATTAGGTACCCACTTGTCATATCTCCGTGGGATCCTGCTAGTACAGTAACTAGGTAACTGATTTTTCCCTTTTAGCCATTTGTTGCAAATTCTAAAGTTTGATGCTGTACATTAGACAAAAAATGTAAACCTATTAGAAATTAATTGAGATAACATAGGTTTGTGTATTTCGATCTACAACCCATTTTATTTCTAACTAGGTAACCATTTGTTGCAAATGTATACCCATTTTTTTGAAATTGGGTACCCACTTCCACATTTACCCATTTGTTGCTTTAACTAGGTACATCTCATATCGCTTCAAATATTTTCCTCTTTTACTTCTTTTTTTGTTAAATGATAACTTTTTTGCATTTGTAGAAGGGATAAAACATAGTGATAAGGGTGTTATGCATTTTGAGCATGCCTTATATATATATTTATTTGTTGCTATTTGAGATAAAAACCAACTTTAGCATTTAAATATTTAGCTGATATATAGTAATGAATGTACACCAACTACATATTAATGTGGCAGTCTATATATTTTGCCATGCAATTAAAAGTTATTTGTAATTTAGATCAGAACTCTAGTAACAAATTTTAGACCTGAAGCTAAAAGGTATTATTACTATATATTTGTTGTAAGGGTTAAGGGTTGCTATCTTTTTATACTAATTATAATACTTATAAGGGTTAAGAGTTGTAAGACCGAAGACCTAAAAGTGGTTTAATAAAAAATTCCTCCTTTAGTTGTTCCCTTGTTATATAACATCATATTTGTTCCCTTGTTAGCAAAAGACAAATGGCTCCCTGCAACAAGTATCGAGACACAAGAGCAAAAGCAACCAAATACACCAAGAGGAAGCGTAGTACAGATCCAACAATAGTTGTTGGTGACAGTTTGATTGCTACACCCGAAGGTGAAATTACACCAACTGAACCTCCAAAAAAAAAGGGGCGAGGCCCGGGAAAGATAAGGCCAGTGAAGGATGCTCCTGAAGAACGACCGGAGGTATGGCGAGTTGGCGAACGCAAGTTCAGTTGCGCAACCAACCCAAAGTTGATAACAGCGACAATCACTAGGCTAGCCCTTAGCCTCATGCCTGCACCCTTAAGATCTTTTCATGCGTTCGATGACCAATCAAAGAAAAACCTGGAGAGGGAGTTTCTGGTAACATTTATTCAATTTCAGTTTTAATTATCGGAATTCATCGTCTCTGTTGTGGTTTTTAACCCAATCTTAGATTGAACGTATCTCCTTCCGATACTCACCAAATTGGTAGCTTACTTTACTACTACTTTAGAAAGAGCTTTAGTAAAATCATCAAGTTAGAATCTAGTGGCTGAACTGGGATCAACTACAATATTGCATCATGTGGTCCAATGTATTTTCACATTCACATAATTCCCCCAAAGTGGTTTAATTGTAATATACGGGAAAGGAAGAGGTTAGCAAGAAAACTGTGTTTTAAAGAAAGGGTTAAACAGTCATTTTTTTTTTATTAAACTATATTTTTTAGTGAATAAGTTACTAATGGGGATATTCCTAACATAATTAAGTTTAGATGGGGATATAGCTAATTAGAAATGTTGATTGGGAAATATCAAATTAATGAAGTTATGAAGGGCATATATCTAAATTTCTCTTTACGCCATCAGTAGTAGTATTTAACAAGTTAGAAATAAAAAGTACTCTTTAAAATATTCCTTCTTTTTTAGTATACAATTTTTTTTTCATTAGTTTAACATTTGATGGATCTATAACCATGAGCAATAGGATCTATAAGCCCTCAGCCTTTGTCAGCAAGCTCATCATGTTGATAATTTGCTAAATGGATCAAGTATAGGGGTCAAACTGCAAAAGTTCTAGGGGCAGTTATATAATTTATACAACACATTGCATACTACCCAGAACCAATCTTGAATCAACTCAATTCACTCAATAGAACAACAAAAAACCAGCCACAAAGTAGCACCTCAGCTCAATTTGAAAAGTGACATAATTTGACTGTCCTAAACAGTGCCAAATTAAGGTACTGCAATTAATACCCTTTAGCAAATCTTCGAGATTCATGTTTTACCAGAACCTATATGTGCAAATGGTAGGGTTTCTTATCAAATATATATATATGGTATAGTTATAGTTGGATGTTAACTCCAAAATTTTCTTGGATGTATGAGAGATATAGATATGCAAAGGATGAAGATCCTGACCGTTGTCGTACAGTACTCGATGCCATAGCAGGCAAAAGGTACTGTGAGGAGCTGGTTAAAGCAAGGCATAATCGCATAAAATTATATGGTTGGGACATTATGGCATGGAAGGCCAATGTGCCGCATTGGTGTTTGGCCCCGGTACATTGGCAAGGTCTTTGCGATATCTTCTTCTCAGATGAGTGGCAACTAGTCAGTAAACAAAACCAAGTAAACCGCACTGCCTCTGGAAATTCTGTATCCCACTACGCTGGATCAGCTAGTGCTCACCAACATTTTACGAAACTGGTAAACTTCCGAATACTTATGTTCCAATATTATCACTATTTCCAAATTCAGCATATATCTAACCTTTAATTGTCATTCTTGCTTTTCATCTGGAGACAACTTTGAACAAGGGGAAAAAGCCAACCATGGAGGACCTTTACATCCATATGCACTGTGCAAGAGAAAATGGCGTATCACCAGTGGTGGCCTAAATAAATGCTGCCGATGAGAGTGTGACCGGAATTAATGAACAAATCGATGGTAATGGAGGCGTGAATCCAACAGCTGACAAGACAAGTAGGCAGGTTCAAGAGTATGATATCAACTCCTTGCAATTTACAACCGCGAGAAAAGAGCAAGTTTATGTAAGTTGAATTTTACTAGTTGACATTTTTTTTTAAAGTAGTGTTGTTACCACTAAGTACCAATATAAATGTAAATGTACCAAACCCACAGTTATCAAATCAACTGTTACTAAAGTAGGTCACTGCAGTATGCTTATGAAATAATGCCATCTCAATTTCAACTTTATTACATTTCCCACAGAATCTAAGTGATGTTACCAGTTACATCACTTAGATTTGAACTTTATTACATCTAATGGCTGGCAGTGCTGCCTCTCCCCTTTTTCCTTATTCCTCATCTTTTTCATATTCTCATCTTTTGCATATGCATCCAACAGAGGAAGGTTAAGGCAATGAGGGCTGATGAGGCTTATGCTGAATTGGACGACAACACTTTATTTCTGACAGCCATTGGCAGACCAAACCGTGGCCGCATCTTAGGATTTGGAAGCATGCTTGAAAAAAAGGTGCAATCATCAACCACCCGAGAAAGGCAGAGCCATGTAGCATCCTCTGTATCTGGGTTGACAAATAGTGGTATGCAGGAGACCTTCTCTAGGGCAGAAGTAGATGCGATCGTGCAAGACCGTGACCGCCGTATCGCCGAGGAGCGCGAAGAGAGGATGAGAGATCAAGCACAAAATCAATTACTATTCTCCCAATTATTCACAATGCATGGCCTACAAAAGCCTCCTTCACATGTAAGTCTGAGCAAATTCGGGATTATTTTAGGGTTTTAAAATTAAAGGGTTGTTGTGTTCACATATACCCACAGTGTACACACCTGAGATGAATGCTTTCCTGACAACCTATACTAACATTTGTGTCTTGTCATTTTTAACTTAGGCACTAGCTAGCACTCATGAACTACCACAAGATGGTATACTAGGGAATACGGGCTATTCACAGGTAACATTTTAAGCTAAAAATTAAAGGGTTGTTGTGTTCACATATACCCACAGTGTACACACCTGAGATGAATGCTTTCCTGACAACAACCTATACTAACATTTGTGCCTTGTCATTTTCAACTTAGGCACCAGCTAGCACTCATGAACTACCACAAGATTGCATACTAGGGAATACGGGTTATTCACAGGTAACATTTTAAGCTAAAAATCTAAGTGATCAGCACTGTGACAAGTCTGACAGGAAATAGATGTTCGACACTAATATATGCAACATTACTGTGGTAACAAGAACATGTTCTAACATTACAATTTGGTATACATAGGATGTTGATGGTTCTTCACATCTAAATCAGGATGGGTCTTTCCAAGCACTGCTGAGTTCTCACAATGGACAAGAAATTGCAGGGAATGATGCCGCAATGACTGATTGGTGGGCCAATCAACCTTCAGGTTGAACCAGGGAGGACTAGGTGGTTGTCAATATTTAGGTAATATTGTGGGTATATTTTGTTAATTTATGGGGTTGTTTATTTTGTGAATGCTTGATAGGTGGGTACATTTTGGTATATTTAGAAGTTCAGTCTTTTATTGGGTATGCTCTAGATGACAAAATATGTAAATCTTTGTTGGTCAATGCTTATTAGTACAATGTAAGATGATTATCCTTTGTTGGTCAATGCTTATTAGTTGCTTTATACTTATTTTTCAATGAGTTTTATGTAAACCTTTATGAATGGAAATCTGGGAATTGTAAAACAGCACTGGGCTGGTACCAGATTGGTACCAGCAGGGAGGATTTATAATTGGAGCATGCTGATTTGCAGTCATTTCCTATTATTATATCCATTGGTACTTCCACGCAAATAGTATGAACTGCAGTGCATGAAAAAAATGTAAATCATATCCTTGCAAATTGTCAGGTGGGACCCACTTTCCCTTGCCTGGCTAATAGTCAGGTGGGACCCACGTTCCCTTGCCTTGCTAATAGTCTGGTAGGACCCCCGTTCCCTTGCCTTGCTAATAGTCAGGCGGGACCTGCGTTCCCTTGCCTGGCTAATAGTCAGGCGGGACCCAGTTGTGTTAGCCTTGCAAATAGGCGGGTGGGGCCCACGTGTGGTAGCCTTGCTAATAGTCAGGTCGGACCCACGTTACCTGGCCTTGCAAATAGTCCAGGTGGGACCCACGTTCCCTCCCTTGCAAATAATCAGATGGGTCCCACGCTGTCTACCCTTGCAAACACTACAAACGGGGCCAACTCTGAAAGTATTTGCATGCGCGGTTGTTGCAAGCGTAAGCGCATGCAACAAGTTAGAAAAAAGTATTAGCATGCGCGTCCTTGCCAATACTTAGTATTAGTGTCGAAGGCTATAGCAAGGATACATTTGCAAGCGTAAGCGCATGCTAATTCCCTTTTTGGGCTTGCTGCAAGGGTAAGCCCATGCAGTAAGCCATTTTCCTGCCCTTGCAAAAAACTCATATTCTAGTAGTGAGCTATTTACTATTTCAAATGTACAAACACATTAAGTCTAAACGAACTCTGAATTGATGAAATAGAGTCTACAAAATAGACACTAAAGAAACTCAAAATTTTACAACCTAATTCATCCAACTACAATAATATTATTTCTTAGAACCCAACTCAAATGCATCCAAATTTTAAACCCTACTAATACTACTTCTTAGAACGAGCTGATTTTGCCGGATCTGGATCAGTCACAGCAAACGAAGTGGTAGCCTTACCAGTATAAGTACACGGAACAAACTCATCGTTCGATGTTGGAGGCTTTGGATCAATCTTCTTCTTTTTCAAACCATAGCCGTAGGGGTTTTCCACAAAGTTATCGTCTGAAATTTCATAACTAAGAAATTTCGGCTGTATGAATGATTGACATGTCTTTTTATCAGGGCATACTGGACACTTGTACTTTTTTTCCTCATTTTTACCTCGATCACTAATTGACCCTCCTCTCGCTATGCCACGATATGACGACTTATCTCGGTTGTTATTGTTCATCATTTTGGCCCCTTCAAATATCGACTTTTTCGCCTCAAAAATCATCTTCTCTTACTGTCTGTCCCTTCTTCCCTTTTTCTTTTGTGAGTTGAGTGAGTTGTGAGGGAGAGACAGAGAAATATGAGTATTTTATAGGGTGTAAAACAGCAAAAAAAAAATTAAGAGTACCGGCCATTTAATAGCCGGTAATTAGATAAATATGGTACCGGTAAGAAAATAGTCGGTATTTAAATAAATAGAGTACCGGCCATTTTCTGACCGGTATGAGTATTTTTATAAATACTCAGAGGATCTGAATATATTAATTAATTTCTATTAAACTTTAGATATTAATAAAAATGTCGGTGCTAGGACTAGTGGTTTGCTCCCGGGTACCTCGGGTAGGGCAGGGCAGAACCCGTCCCGGGCAGCGGGCAGGACGGGTACGGGTACAGCGGGTACCCGGGTACAACGGGCACGGGTAGGCGGGTTTTTTTTTGAAAAACTCCGCCCTGCCCGTCTCAAACCCGTGCCTGTCCCGGGTAGACGGGTACAACGGGCACGGGTAGAGGGGTATTTTTTTTTCTGTTTTCTGTTTTTTTTTCTGTTTTGTTTTCTTATTTTTCTTACCGTGTCGTACGAATATTATTACGTGTTTATTACGTGTTTACCATGTCGTACGAATATTATTACGTGTCGTACGAAATATTATTTCTTTACACGAGTAATTTTATTTTATTTTCAAACTCTCATTCTAATTATATAGTTTCATAATTTATTTATATCTCGAAATTTGTAGTTTACATTTTAAATTGATAATATATTTTGTAAACGTTCAATTTAAATTGATAATATAAATCTAAATCTAAATTCAAATCTAAATCTAAATATCAAATATTGTATATATATATATACATAAAATTATCAAGTCACATCTTTAGAATTCCTAAATAAATAAAATTTGTAACTTATATATAAAAATTATTTGTTCGAAAATTTGTATATTTATTCGGCTAAGTACAAGTCTAATTATTTATTTCTTTACACGAGTAATTTTATACTAAAATACGCTAGATTACTTGAAATTATGTTGAATTACACTATATTACAATAAATTATGTTCAATTATACTAAATTACGTTAAATTACAATAACTTCGCTAATTATGCTGAAATACGGTAAAAAAAACACTAAACTACACAAAATTACGCTATAGTAGACTGATTTTTCTCATCTTTCATGAATCATAAAAAATAGTAAAAAAATTCCAAAAATAGTAAAAATTGGTAATCTGCAAGTTCATTATGTAACTAATTTACTGAGCTACTTGGATTGAATGATAGAAATGAAAATCTTAATCGGAAACTTCAACTCAAGTTTTGAGGCTCTTCCCTTTGTTTTTTGGCGATTCTGAATTTCGCAATCCGGCGTAGCTAGCACAGACTCATGCGCATTTTCTCAAGCTTTCCGAAAAGTAGTCGTTTGCTGAAATCGGACACTCGAGCGCCGTTTTATGACCGTTTGAAGTTTCATCATCGTTTTTCACCTTTTCACTGAAAAATATCCTCCCTATTCATTTGTAATTTAGCGTAATTTACTGTATTTTAGCGTAATGTAATGTAATTTAGCGTAATTTAACATAATATAGTGTTATTCAACATAATTTCAATTAATCTAGCGTATTTTAGTATAAATATGCTAATTATATATCAAAACGCAAAAGAAGTAATATAACTTTGGATATTAATAAACTTTGGATATTAATATTCAACATAATTAATAATTTGTATTAAACTTTGGATATTAATAAAAATATCGGCATTCTAATTATATAGTTTCATAATTTATTTATATCTCGAAATTTGTAGTTTACATTTTAAATTGATAATATATTTTATAAACGTTCATTTTAAATTCATAATATATTTTCTAAACGTTCATTTATTTTTAATAGGTTAAATAAAATATAAATCAAAAATATCTTAAATCAATTACTTTAAAACAATAATCAAGGATACGATACGTCTATTATATTATATTATTAGTTCAACACTTGTATTATATAAATTAAATATCAATTCAAAACAAAACAAAAAATATATATATCAAAAGTTTTGGATATAGATTAAGTATAAAAGCTACTTGTTTATAACATCAAATTTGAAGTAGTGTAGTGGTTAAGGCCTTTGGAGTCCATAGCAGTGATCCCGGGTTCGATTCCCGCTGGGCGCTAGAAAAAACGAATTTTTTGGCGCGGTCCACACTCCACAGGATGGCGCGGTGTATGGTGGACTATTCGCTATCCAGGTCCCAAGATAGCGGGTAAACGGGCACGGGTTACCGGGTGCGGGTACACCCGGGGCGGGTGCGGGTACACGGGTAGCGGGCACGGGTACGGCGGGTACGGGTACACCCGGGTTTGTTTTCAAAAATAGCCGCCCTGCCCGTTTGAGACCCGTACCCGTGTACCCGTTTACCCGGGTATACCCGGGCACGGGTACGGGTACCCCGGGCACCGGGCACGGGCGGACCGGGTTCAGGCAGCCCGTTAGGGTCACTGTCAAACCACTAGCTAGGACCAACGGTTAAAAAGTAATGCATGGACCAACGGTTCAATCAAGATCGACGCAACACCAATTTCTAAACAGATATGAATCTGAAGTACATTCAACGAATTATTTAAGCAAAAGATGACGAACTCCAGGGTCAGCTGATCAGTAATTTTCTCAAGTCCCCGTTATCTCATGGTCTCGGACTAATAATTGGGATTAACGAGTGCTGGAACGGAACTAGAAAATCTTGACAGAGGAAGCTAAAAATTAAAATACACAAATTGTGATTTCTGAAAATTGAATCCAAACTCTCCACTATCACAACATAAGCTCTTACCATTAGACTACAAGTGAACATGTAGTGATTTATGAGAGGGGCTGGACTTGAAACTTGAAATTTAATTAAATTTTAGTATATATAACTAAAATTTTAAAATTATAAGGGTAACTTAGCTACCTTTTGAATGGCTTTAGATCCGTCTCTGAATGAGGGTTCCTTTTATACTACGGTCATATTGAATTCATATCACCTAAGGTAACATAATATTTTTGTTTAGATCTGGATCATTCAATCAGGATCCGCACGAATATTAATGGAGCTCCATGCATTCTAAGTTTCTAACACAGCCAAATTGGTTCTGATCGGACGGTTCCGATCTAAACAGAATTATTCTGTTACCTCAGAGGATATGGACTCCGATCATATTGGGGTAATGATTTTAACATAGCAGTTTTGGCTTCATGCAGTGCACGAATCATATGCAAAGTTTGTTTTGATTATGTAGTACATGCACTGCATGAAGTGAAAACTGCTTTGTTAAAATATTTACCCGTCATATTGTGCGAACTCAAATTCAAGAGAGTCCGGATATTCTGAACTCAAATTTTGAATCTAAATTCGGATCAATGCGGAGTTCTTTAATATTTGTGTTAAAGCATATCGGATGGTCCGGATCTAAACAAAGAATTTGAGTTAACTCAAGTGGAGAACAGTTTGGGTCCGATGAGTTTAGGGACCGTCCGATTCACTTTACGATTCGTGCACACGAATTTTAAAGCAGACTCTAAGTTGAGGGCGCGAATCTTAAAACAGATCGGACGATCATCGAACCTATCGAACTCACTTTGAGTCCGATGGACATCGGAGCCAAATTGGTTCCACTCAAGTGACATGAATTCAATTCAAAGCGGAGGATCCGGAGCTCCATCCCATTATTTCACTGCGCAATTATGTAAGATCAGGGACCCAAGCAGTAATGCGGACCCAAACCCACTAAAGAGCATGATTTGTGGGTTGGAAATTTGGAACAGGTCCGGGTCTACATTTCTTAGCTTGTAAGATAAGATCCACTCGAAGCATCTCTAACTTAATCCAAAATTTTCGGTTAACGAGATTTCTACACCAAGTACAAAATTTACTAAAATGTCTTTGTTGTTTAGAAAGAAAGGACATATTGTTAACAAATTATATATTGATTATGATCAAGAGTAATATTTACTGTTTAGAAGTTTTAAATTAATTTAATCATCTATCAAACAAATTACAGATCAATACCTCCGTTTTATAGACTTTGATTGGGATCAAATGATTTTCAAATTAGAGCAATATGTTAGACAGATTATTGAAATTAAAAACACAACATATCTCCAACTTTGTTTATTTTTATTTTTATTACTATTTTATCTGTTGTTATAATTGTAATGAATTAAGTGGTCAACCATATTTTTCTTTTTTAAAGTAATCATGTACGAAGTCAATTTGGGTCCGATGCCCATCGGACTCAAAGTGAGTTTGATGGGTTCGATGACCGTTCGATCTGCTTTAAGATTCGCGCCAACAACTTTCGCATCTGCTTTAAAATTTGTGCGCACGAATCTTAAATCAGATCGGATGGTTCTGAAATCCATCGGACCCAAATTTGAGTCCGATGGGCATCGGACCCAACCTGCTCTCATCATGTACACGTGCTTGAGAAAGGAAAGGCCTGTGAAATCCCCCAAAAAAAAAAAATAGTTCTAGTTAACCTAGTAAACCTCGTCAATAAATGAGATGGAAAAATTAGAACTACCAATCAATATACCTTGACCGAATTAACTCTAAAATTAATGCCCTGAATAATGCGTTATTCTTAACTGAAAGCATCGTCAACACATCCCCTCAATAATTTTGATAATGGAAAACGACCCCGAGCCTGCGTAACATAGTTCTCATGCGGCGCTATTAATGCAGCAATAATACCTCTAGCGGGTCGCTTTTCAACAGGGTTCATTAATTATTATTCTTGAAGCAACTCACGGAAGTTCACTTAAGTTATTTTCTACAGAAGATCCCTCTGTGCTGTCCGAGTATTTAAAATGGTAGGTTGAGTAGACAAGGGGGTAAAAGCCCAAAACATGTTAAGAAAGAAAGCAAAGTAATCAAAGCAAAATAGAAAGCGTCAAAAGTGGGGTTATGATTATTGTTATGGAATGGAAGGAGAAGCCACAAGGCCTAATACCACCGCCATCGCCAGAAATCACTTTTCCAGAATGAACGGGTGGAACCGGTACTGGTACCCGCATCATTACCTTGGCCGGAGGCTGACCCGTACCGGTGTGTTTCTCGCATTCCTCATTTTTTCGCCATTAATACTTCCTTTGTTTTGTATATGCTTCCCATTTGTGTGCCTCGTCGCTGTCTTGTTGCATCTGGTGCTGATCAAATGGCGGTTTCAGTTGGGGGTAAGGGATCGGGATCGGGATAAGGCCGGGTCGATCGTGCGATGCAAGGAGGCGGTGGGGTCCACAGAGGCAAGAGCAGGGTTATTGGAGAGGTACTTGGAGGATCAATTGGGGCTGGTAGTTGATGCATGTTTTGGATGACTGAACTTCGAACTTTCTAGAAACAAATTCTACGGAGTGTGAGATCTAAGGTGAAAAATGGGGAGGCGATGGTCGTCATGTAAGGGCCCGAGAGAGATCCAATGAGGAGATGAGCCTGGAGAGATGGTTGGGGCTACTGCTTGGGGGATGTTTTGCATTTCGACGGATGTGCGATTTGAGATTGTTAATTAATTTAATGTTTTAATTTGTGGGTACTTGATTTGGAACGTGGAAGTTCCTCTGTGGTTGAGAGAACTCTCAATGAATGGAATTGCTTTTATTAATTTATTACTTTTTTAATGCTTGTGAAAATCGTGGGAACAAGTCATGCAGATATTTTGGAACAAATTGTAGAAACAGAACAGGTTCCATTGAGGGCTTTTATGTATTTATTGGTATAATAAATATTCTGATTAATGCTATCTTTTGCTGTGATGTCAAAATATTCATCTTTATTAAAACGACAATTGCTTCACATAACTACTTAAGGAATGTAATATTAAATTTAATTGAAATAACTAGATAATTTAAATTGTTGAAATCCATCTACTTTATAAATGATGTATCTATTTTATTAAGTACAAAGTCAAGCGATAAAAAAAATGAACATTTTGTAAGTTAATTTATAAGATGTTTTATATATTCAGTTTTCATCATTTTTTTAACCGCTTGATCTTATATTAAATGAATTCGAAACTTTCAAAATTTTGTATGTACATGCATCCCTCGTGAAGTAGATGGATTTCAACGGTTTAGATTCGTCATTTGAACCTAATCAAATAAACTTTTAAAGTTGCGCTCTCCAACCCCTGCATTACGAGAGCAGCTTGGGTTCGATGCCCATCGGACCCAAAGTGAGTTCGATGGGCTCGATGACCGTCCGATCTGCTTTAAGATTCGTGCGCACGTAAATTAAAGCAGACGCGAAAGTTCTGGAATGAATCTTAAAGCAGATCGGACGGTCATCGAGCCCATCGAACTCACTTTGAGTCCGATAGGCATCGGACCCAAGCTGCTCTCCTGCATTACACCCTAGCGGCTAGCTTTGCTCAAATAACCATGTCACTTTACCATATCAAATTCTCAAGTTATTTTTGTTGTGAATGAATTTCCATCTAATATGGCATCCAGAGGATAAGAAAATTATACACAAAAAAAAAAAAAAATCAACATGAGTGATATCTGAAAACATCAAATTATCACATCAATATATAACATCTATTTAGATGTATATTTTTAATTTCGATTTCACATCTGCAACTTTTCACCCTAGTTTCTGTAGTTTCAACGCAAGCACTTTTACAACAAAAATAATAATAAATTATGACAGTCTTATGCATCCACAAAAAAAAAATCAAATACCAAAAACACAATTGTATTGCGAACTGTCAATAATTTTGTTCACTTCAGTAATGTTGACTTTTATATTATATACTAATCACCAGTTAGCAGCATGTTCCATATTCCATTTGTTGACTTTTGTATTGTAAGTTTTTTTTTTCTTCTTTTTATTTTTTGATTTATTTTTTTGAAGTTGTACTATAAATAAAAATTTCGGCTCATAACGTACAACCGTCCTTCGTTTTTCACTTAAAAATAATAATTATTTATTTTATAATAAATTAAATTTTCACAATAACTATTTATATAAAAAATTATTTCAATCAAATAAATTCTGTAAATAAATGAATATTTTATGAAGTACCTAAATTTTATCACAACACAATCAACCACATGAATTAATATTCTTACATAAAGTAGGAGGTATATGATAAGTGGAATTATATTTTTTTTATAAGAGTTTTATCCAGAAATTTTGGTCAAAATACCTGCTTTATACTAAGATTGAGGATTAATTATGCCATTAGTTTCCGTTTATTTGCTTAATTTATACCTGCACAACAATTTAATTAGCTCCTCTCTGCATAGCCGAAGTCCTTACTTCGGCTCTGACTTCGGGCAACAGTAGAACCACGCCAAATATTACGAACGCGTATCTCTGCATTAACTCAAAAAGAAATCTTAATGAATCTGAACCGTCTGATTTTAAACGGAGCCAATTTAGCTTCTGACTATAACTTAGAAAGATTTTCAATATTCGTGCGGATCTAATTCGCACTAATCTTAAAAGAGATCGGATGATTAAAATTCATTAACTCAAAAGATTTCCTTTTGAGTTAATGCAGAGGATATGAATTCAAATATTACAGCCCCTTTGTCTAGGTCGAAGTACCCAGCTTCGACCTAGCTAGCCTTCGACCGAACTTCAATGCAGACAATAAACGCATTGCTCTGTCCGGACGCGCAGAAGTTCTCGATGTGTCGAAGTATGAACCGAAATACGGAACACGGCTGCTCAGAAAGATGGTGAATTTCTTAGCAGTTATTCTCTAACTAGGCGCCCAAACTGGTTCAAAACCTCCAGAGACGTGTCCTGCATGTATCAAGACAATAGTAGGGCCATATAATGATGTAATTACAATATCGGGTTCTCACCTCATTTTCAGGAAATGATATGAGATTCACCATGGGAAACTTTCTCATTTAGATTGCATGTCTCTTAAAAGCTACTTTAACATTTCTTAGGGTGAAATACATGTAACTTAATTAATACTTGATTTTTATTCTAATTTTTTTTTTTTTCTGAATTTCCTTCATTGTGATTGCATTGGAAACCATGATCATAACAATATGTGATTTGGTTTCTCTTGAGTTTTTTTACCTCAAGTTAGGTGTTAGCCACATCTAGTTTGGTTAGGGTTTTATAGATTCTCATTGCTTGTGTGAAAATTCAGGAGAAAGACCGAGAGATGAAGTCTGCCTATCTTTAGGGACACGTACCATTATTTGAAATTACAACCATAAAAAAAAAAGTGATGACTAGTCTAGGATTAGGCTAATTATAAATGTAACTGCGTCTAGACGAGCAAGCTTGAGAAAGATCCTTGTCTATATATATAAATTCGCATCCCCTGAGATATCTCATATTTTGCGTGACTTATTGAAAAATCTCAACTGTTCAAATGTGTTTTGCACGAATCTCAAAACTCAAATAATACTCGCCCCCTGCGCTATCCCCGAATAGGCACCGGACACGTCGGTCACGCAAAATGTGAGATATCTCAGAGGATACGCACTCTGTCTATTTAGGGTGTTACACCGCGAATTCGATCGGATCCCCCTATCTACCTTAGGTGCAATTTAAAAATCTGGACCGTGGTTTTAACTTGGCACAAATCTCAAAGCAAACTCTCTATAGTTTTTATAAGCACTAAACTGAGTTTGGTCTGATTGGTCTGAACCGTTTGTTTTTTTAAATTGCACCTCAAGTACCGAGGGAGATACATACTCTTAGAGCCTGTTCGGGCGCCCCACTGTTGCTGTGGGAAAAACAAATTTACTCTCAAGAGTGAATTTTTTTTTCCCACGTGAACAGTAATTTTCAGTTCAAATTTTTTTTAAACCTACACCCATACCCATTCCCTAGGGGGCACCGAACAGGCCCTTAGGGCCTGTTCGGTGGCTCAATTACCATGGGTTTTTTCTGAGAAAAGTAGATATATAGGTATTCTTCCTATTAGCTGTTCAATGTTGAAGTTTTATTTTCTATTTTGCAATTCCTATGGATTTATATTCCTTGTCCGCTTCAAATTTTATAGGGGCAAAAACAATTGACTGGGAGCTCTGTTTCTTTTTTTTCCCAAATGGCACAACTCTTGCAATAAGAGGAATATGTTACATCTTTTGTTCATTAATTAAACTAAGTGTCTGCTTAATAATTAAACTACATGATTTATGATTTTATAAGAGATATAGTTAACTTGCTTATTAATTAATTAAAAGAGGAATTATACTTATCAATGCTTATTAAATTAATTAAACTAAACTTAACTTGCACATGAGATTATCAACGACATGACCCAATTATATAATTAAATTGTGATTAAGCTAAAATAGTTTAAAATACATAGATACAAAATTGAAACACAAGGCTAATAATAACTTCAAATTGCATTTCAACAGTACAATAATAATTGATTAATTACGAAATTAAAAAACATTAAACAAAATAAAATTTAAAATGTACAAAAAAATTTAATTGAACAAAACACAAGACTAATTTTTAAGTAACTTTGGTTTAATTGTAGTATTACATCTTCTATAAAAAAGAAAAATACAAACTAACATCCTAACATATTTTCCATACATTTGCCGAACACATGTATTCTAAAATTTTCTATATATTAAATAACTTTGGTTTTGACAAATCCAAATTCTCATACATGTTGCCGAACAGGCCTTACGCTACAAAAGGGGCTAATTACTAAAATAAAATTAGAAACCCTCAAATACCAACAATTGTCCAGCCGAAGTACAATTAGTTGGATAAGAACTGAGAATTATAGTGAAGTCCCAAATTCTAGAAACATCTAGTCCATATTGCACCGTAGTTAAATTGCATATAGGTTACAAACTCCACTCAAAATCTGAAATTGTCTAGCTTATATATTTTACAGTTGCAATCTCTTACTCAAATTTAATTCTTGAAGTTCGACACTTCTATTTCATTTTAGAGTAGATTAGAATACATTAATAAAAGAGAAATTTAGATATATACCCATCATAACTTTATTAATTAGATATTTGTCCATCATAACTTTAAAATTAGTTATTTCCCCATCTTAACTCACTTAATTTATAGATATCCCCATTTCTTAATTCAATTAATTAAAAGCACAAATCAATATTAATAAGTAAATAAAATGACAGTTCTACCCCTTTCCTTCTCCCTCTTCTCTTGCACCTCCCTCTCGTATCCAATTTTCTTCCTCTACCTCACATATCGTACAGCTTGAAGAAGAACAGAAGAAAAGAAAATGGAACATAAATTAGAACTAAGAAGTAATGTCTGGAGAAGAAACAATTAGTATCAGAATTTTAATTCAAATAATCAAGCAAGCAAAATTACTTGTAACATATATGATTGGATATCCATTTTCTCCCCCGTTTAGCATTTTCCTAATGCATGCTTCTCAATATATTCTCTGATTTCTAAATAAAAAAGTTCCCCAATTTCATGCTCGATGAAACTGTACGATATGATGGGCATATATCTAAGCTTGAACTAGTCATCAATTAAACACTAATTCGAAATAATTAGAACAATTGAGATGGAATTGATGAGAATAAGAATGGGAGAGATGAGAAAAGAGATCAATTTGTAAGTTTGTCTCAATCTCTGATTTATCAATATATTCGAGAATAAATTTATGTCTATTTTATTTTCTTCAATTCTTATTCAAGTAGTACAATATGTGGTGTAGGGAAAAAAAAACTGAACACAGAAATTAGGTACAGGGGAAGAGGGAGAAGGAAAGGTAGAACTGTCATTTTATTATCTTATTAATATTGATTTGTGTTTTAATTGATTGAATTAAGAAATGGAGATATTTATAAATTAAGTGAATTAAAATGGGAAATAATTAACTTTAAAGTTTTGATTGATAAATATCTAATTGATGAAATTATGATGGGTATATATCAAAATTTCTCTTAATAAAAGACTTTAAAATTTAGCCCTTGTTTGCTGAGCATAGAATAATTGAATCCATTCCTCCGAGGTAACATAATATTTCGGTTTGGATCACGTCCGTTCGATCGGAATCCAGACCATTTCGATCTGAATTGAAACGCATGGAGTTGCTCTAAAAATCATGCGGATTCTGATTGGACGGTCCAGATCCAAACAGAAATATTCTGTTACCTCAGGTGATACGAATTCAGATTAAACTGCTTCTGTCTTTTTGCAGTTGTTAATATATCAAATCCATTATATTCAGTATGTTGTTTATAAAGGGCACGTGTCCAGTGTTTTGAAATGGAGATGATTACGATTCCGTCCAGTGCAAATATTATACCTTTCCTACCCATTTCCCCCACCCCGCTCCACCACTCTCTACCATCCCGTCCTGAAATTTCAAAAATACGGTCCGGCCGATTCCAACGCCAGCCAGATCAGATCACACAGGGAAAAAGCACACTCAACGCACACACGCAGCAAAAAGGAGAACTAAGAACCGAGGGAGCGACGCAGAGATCTATCCAACAATGGAGTCCGTACTGTGAGATCGATCGAGAAGGTAGGAGGAAGGGAGCAATCAATGGCGACGGAGAGGGAGAAGGAGAGGGAGGCGGAGCTGGAGAGCGCCATGTACACCAACTGCCTCCTTCTGGGGTTGGATCCGACTGTGCTTGAGACCGCCTCCAATGGCGGAGGTGTGAGAGGAGGTGCAAGCCCTAGAGTCGGGTTTTTCAAGCACTCAAACCCTAAGCTTGGTGAGCAGCTACTCTACTTCCTTCTCTCTGCACTTCGCGGCCCCATCCAATCCGCCAAGGTTTTAATCTGATTATTATTCTTCTCGTGAATTATTTCATTTTTCTTCTTCCTTCGAAATTTGAAGAGAATTGGCTTGATTGGATCTGAGATGAAGGCAGAGTACATAATTCAAGTCGAATTACCAATTTGCTTCTTCCTGTCCAAACAACACCCAATAGAACAGCTTGCCTTTTCACAAATCATTGAACTATGGGTTCCACAAACAGTTATAAAGAAGTTGTTGGGTTCCTGGCTGGTGTCTCTGAGCAGGGATATTTGATATAAACCAATATGCCATTTCCAGTGACAAAGTTTTTTAGAGAACCTCCGAATAGTGATTCTATGATAAAAAAAACAGATAAAAAGAAAAAGAAATGAAGATTTTCATTTACAAGCACACATTATCGAAGCCGAAGTTAATTTAGCAAACTGAATAATGATACTTGATGTCTGGTTTGCCTTGCTTTGTTGTTAATCATTTCACTGGGCAGGATTTTGACAAGGCCTGGCCTATATATGATTCAGCACAATCAAGAGAGTTTCGGAAGGTGAGAAAATTATTCGATTCCATTCAATTCTTCTCTTCATACTGTCTTATTGTATCTCTATATTGTTAACTTTTTTATTTTCTATTTTTTGGCCGGCAACAAGATTGTGCAAGGCATTATAAGCGAGCTAGAGATGCAAGGTGCATTGCCAAGGAGCAGTTCTCGGGTTTCATCTCTAGCCACTTGCTGCGGGCCCAGGTTAGAATCTACATTTTCTTTTAAGGGTCTTTTTTGCAAATCAGACTTATATTTTATTGTGTTGCTGTAAGGCCCAACAGCTTGCAAATTTGCAACCAGCCCTGTAGATTTGAGGTACTTGAAAATAACAACCGACCAATAAAATGCTGTAATGCAAAACCTTTTAACACTTATGAGTGCTATTTTTTTATTTTTGAACCGTGAATAATTAAAACACAGACAAGTGGTTATGATGCTGGGTTCCAATTCATAGGGACTAGTAACAAAGAGATTATAATATGGATGTTGGTTCGGCCTGTTATGTTATTTTTGCTTAATTTAATAGGCCATAGATATTTGCATGACATGACAATGTTCTGCATTTATCACATGAGAAGTGCTGGCTGTTATGTGTTAGGCATAAAAAGTATTGCGAGAATTTTACCATATTAGTAAATCAGAAAATAAGCAACTTACATCAATCCCGCATTTTTAAGGCACTGGCAATAATTAGTTTATTAGATGTACCTTCTTTTATTCTATGTTATGCTTTATGCAGATTTGTTGAGCTTCTGTGGCAACTGTCAGTGCACACCTTAAGGGAGGTTTATAAACGAATGTTTGCTTCTGATGCGACATCTGACCCATTGCCTTCTGCACTAACAGATTATTCTTATCTAAATGCTGCTGCATTGCTCCCTATCTCAAAGGTATCGATGCAAAATTCTGGCTGGTTGAATAACATGTTGTCCCAAAAATGCAATTACCATGGCCTAATAAAGTTCCAGTTTATGGGGTTTGCGGCAGAAACTGTTATTATCCTTAGACAAGCCTTTGGTTCATGCATAAGTATCAGACAGATAATAAACAAGCCAAATAAAAGGGAAAGAGAATCACATGTTTTTTACTTGTATTCCAAATGTATTATTATTAATTTTTTAATGGTAAAACAGGCAAGGATAGCACTGGAGAGAAGGAAATTCCTAGAGAATGCGAGCATAGCAGTTCATAGACAAAATACTTGGTCAAATTTGGCCAATGAAATGACCGCAGAATTTCGCAGCCTTTGTGCCGAAGAGGTTGGTATCACAATGATATAAATACATTGCTACAGCTATTCTTCTTTTGTTTGGGAAATAATAACTAATTCTACTGTGTTTTATTTTTGTTAATGCCATCAGGCATATTTGCAACAAGAACTAGAGAAGTTACAAGAGTTAAGAAATAAAGCTAAGGCTGAGGGCGAGTCATGGGATGACCGTGCCTCTAGCTCATCAGGTCAAACCTCACACCTCGTTTCTAAGGCGACTCGGTTGTGGGAATCTCTTCTAGCTCGGAGAAGTAAGTTCCTTCCTCAGATTGTATGTCTATTCATCTTAATCTTTACTGTATCGTGGGGGTACATATATGCCACTACCACAATATTTACTGATAATAAACTAACAAAATGAAGGAATGGGCTAAAATTACAAGAAACATATTTGACTACCATAACTGACAAATGCTTGTTAAAAAAAAAGGTAAACAATACAGATATGTTTTAAATCATTCAGGTGGTTGTGTATCAAGTCTGGTGCAATTTAGAAATGACTACTCATGCTTTGAATGATTTAAAAGTTTAGCAGTTCAGTTTTGTCGGCCTTTTATCAGTGGCTAAATGAAAAAGAACATGTTTCTAAATTTATTTTCAGATTTTGATTAATTTATGTTGATTGTCAAAATAAAGTGGTTGTCTGTGTATCCCTTCCCTGAAAAAGGAAGGAAAAAGTATAGTCCTTTATGTTCATTAGTTTCTGTTATACATTGCTGCCAAGTGTTGCGGACATAATCTATTCGTTGGTATGTGATTCTTGATTTTCATCAAATGTATGTATTTTAAATTATTTTTTCGCACTTTCTGTAGGTCAACATGAAGTTTTAGCTTCTGGGCCAATCGAGGATGCAATTGCTCACCGTGAACACAGGTACCTAAATTCTATAAATGAGCCAACCTTGTTAACTTGCAATGTACTAGAATTGTCCTAGAGTTATTGTTTATTTCCAATTACTGTAGGTACCGAATATCAGGAACATCACTACTTGCAGCCATGCAACGAGGCTCACAAGATGTGCTTTCGGCACCAGTTGGGGAGTTGTCACCACAAGCAGCTTCACCACAGATAAATGGGATTAACGATGATGCTTCTTCGTCTACATCAGATGATAGAACCGGCCTTGTCCACCCGACTGTTGATGTGACCGAGATACTTCGCCGGTGGACACATGCTTTGCAAAGAATCCACAAGCAATCTCTCTATTTGGTGAGTCAGTGGGTCTGTACACTTTCTTTTGCTCTAGTAAAAGCACGGATTTCAGCGTTTTGGTATCTGGTATTGGAACTGACTTATGTTGGGACTCATGCTAGCTTGTTCTCTCCCCTACATAAGCCTTGATTAATCCATGATAATTACCATATATAAGACTTCGATATGGTATAATTAAAGCCAAGTATAACGACCATTTGGGAAAAATTCAAAATTCAAAACTGTCTGCCTGCCCATGCTTCTTGTCAGGGCTGACACTAGAAGCATCAACCTTTTGGACAGAATTAGCATCAACCTTTGGGTTGAATGTATTGAACTTTTAAGGCAGTTAACAAGTGACATAATTTTCAATTTCGGTAATACTTGCTGCAAATGTTTCCTCTTTTGGACAGAATTAGCATCAACCTTTGGGTTGATTTTTTCTTTTACTGTATACAACATAGAAATTTGTTTTGTAATAAGTAAATTTTTGAAAAAGCCCATGAGCTCTGTTCAGTTTCTGCAAAAAATTATATATTTAGACATGAAAAAAAAGGTTCTTTACTGAGTAGACGATATGTTCTAAAACATGCACTGAGATCTAATATTGTTGGTACAAATTGTGCTTAGCTTATATGTTTGACCAATGGTATTATATGGTGGTTTGTGTGATAGGTCAAAGCTAATGGAGGAGAGGGCCCAGATTTGCTCCGTGATGCATCTGATGGTGATAGCAGCGGCCATGCTGAGTCCCTTGCTTCTACCTTAGCAGAGCATAGACAGCATCTAGTTAGCATACAGGTACAGATGTACTGACTCATTATTAGCTTATCTAGGTTGATTTCATGTTCTATTTGTAAAACAGCACATATAGGCTAATTTCTACAAAACATTAAAATGTTATGCACAGCTTTTTAGAAAGCAGAAAATATCGTACATAACCCTCCTGTTCCAATAATAAGGAAGAAAAAAGGTGATGATTTAATTACTTTTGATAAAGGAAGCTAAACTATTTATAGTGTTTCACAAGGTCATATGTTATACTATGTTTTTTTAAGATATTGATGGTATTGTATTGTTTGCTGTGGGCATACATGAAAATATTGCCTCAAGTTCAAGTTATGTCTGTTTTTCTTATTTGTAATTTCCAGTGATTAAAATTATTCCATAATCTCAACCAGTGCGATAACTGGGCCCAGCAGTATGCTACCAGAATTTGTATTAGTTAAGCCAGACTCAAAATTTGTGACATTTTATGCTCAATTTTGTGCTGGTATGCTATAACTGCTGAATCAGACTCAAATAAGTTGTAATGCGGCTAAGCTTCTAGAAAGAAGAAAATTTAGACAATATTGAAGCCTGGGTTGTAGTGCTCATCAATTTATTCTTTAAAATAATATATACTGGTTCTCTCATACTCTTTTATTGTTACTATTTTTTTTCTAGGGACTTATAAATCAGTTAAAAGAAGCAATTCCAACTTTGCAAAAATCAATAACAGACCTCACTGGAGAGGTCAATGCCATCACAGGAAGTACAACTGATGAACTAAATTCTTCAGGCTCAAGATTTTCCGTGCAAACTCAAAGTACTGAAAATGGTGCTGATGAGCTTGCTGATGTGGCATCTAAACTTTCTACTCTTCAAATTGAGAAAGCACCAAGTCCAGCACCTAAGCTACCCTACCTGTTCAGCATGACTCCAAATCCACCAGGAAAAAACACACAAACACCAAAGAGGAATGCTATGACCAGCCAAATGGTTACCCAGACAGTCAGCAATGAGTCTGTATCGAAGAGGGAAGCAGCACTAACAACACAAGCTTCTTTGACACAAGGTTAGAGTAGGTTATTCTAAATTTTCTTTTTCCGTGCCTTCTTTCCTTTAATTTGCTGAAGAGCTTTTACATTGTTCAAGAAATTGAGTAATATGCCAGACATTGCATGAGTGGACCTTTAATAAAAGAGAAATTTAGATATAGCCCATCATAACTTCTAGAATTTAGATATTTCCCCATCAAAAATTTAAAATTAGTTATTTCCCCATCTAAATTCACTTAATTATCAATATCCCCATTTCTTAATTTAATCACTTAAAAATAAAGATTAATATTAATAAAATATTAGAAGGACAGTTTTACCCTTCTTCTTTATCATAGTATATATTAATGTAGGAGAACATTCCTTTTGGAGCCAGCGAGGGAGACCGCCGGTTCCTCGGTCTCATTTTCCTCTTCCCGCCCCTACTGTCTTTCTCTTTCTCTTCTTCTTTCTTTCTCTTTCTCTTTCTCAAGTACGGACGCGCCGCTGATGCTGGCATCTTGCACTGGAGTAGGACTTGAGACCAATCGAGAGAGACTGTACCGATCCATGAAGTCTTTGCTTCATGGGTTCACTGTGGCCCATTACACAACTCGTGTTAATATGTGCTTTATAACTCGTGTTAATATGTGCTTTATATGTGTATATGTTTTCATATCACAATTCACCCAAGCATTTTTGACGATGCGTTGTTTTTTTGGTTTGGATCGAAAAACATGCTAAAATAGACCAGAATAGAATTTTGATATAGAAGAATCGATAAAAAAATATTAGCAAATTGAAATATTATTTTAGAGATTATAGCGAAATAAACACTTCAATTTATTCTATCAGGTAGAGGCTTCCTTTCTTTCTTTGGGCTAATGTAGGTAGGTAGGTGGTAAAGCTAATTTTTTGAAATGTTATATAATTGCTGTATAGTGAATATACTGTATATTTTTCGAAGGCAAGTTTGTTTAGGGGCAGTCCCCGTCCACCCCATCAATCCATCATGAATGAAAGCCTTCATGGGTGGGATATAACTAATTTTGAATTAAGAAATGCTTCTGTTAAATAAAGAAGGTATGCAATGTAATATACTGTGATAAAGAAGAAGGGTAAACTTGTCCTTCTAATATTTTATTAATATTAATCTTTATTTTTAAGTGATTAAATTAAGAAATGGGGATATTGATAAATTAAGTGACGGGGAGATATCTAAATTAATAAGTTATGATGGGTATATATCTAAATTTCTCTTAATAAAATACCATGGATCTTACAGATGATATATTTGGTTAGCTACTTTAGTGACATTGCATGAGTGGATTCCTAATAATGATAATTATTTTGTATTTGTAAATAGTTTTATATATATATATGAGTGAGGCTATGGTGCTATGCATAGCACGGATGGCTAGTGTACTACGGCTCAATATGGTACTTTTTAAAATCCTAACAGTCGATCCGAACCGTTCAATGTGATATCCATATGAATATGTACTTGCAAACTAAATTTTATATTTTTTTGAATTTTTTTTACTATTTTTTTGGATAGGTAGAAAAATCAGTGTTTTCTGAAAATTCTGGACCATCAAAATTCTACCTATCTAAAAAAATAGTAAAAAAATTCGAAAAAATATAAAATTTAGTTTGCAAGTACATATTCATATGGTTATCACATTGAACGGTTCGGATCGACCGTTAGGATTTTAAAAAGTACCATATTGAGCCGTAGTACACTAGCCATCCGTGCTATGCATAGCACCATAGCCTCACTCTATATATATATATATACAAAGTTAGCTGGCTTAGACCACTAACCTTCAAAAAAAGATAATTATTTTGTAAGAATAACTCTTTTCATTATCAACCCTTTGAGAACCTAATTTGTAGAACTGATGTACTAATTTTCATAAAACTCTTTTTCTGAAACCTTTTCTCTTTCACTTGACAGATAATGATGGTTATAACTCATATGATATCAGGCGGTCAGTTCGTGAAGCTGCATTATCAAAACCAATTACTAACTCTGAACCACACAAGAGCATTTCCAACGATGCGTCAGATTTCTTCATGCCCCTCACATCCCGTTCCACAAAAGAGAGATCAGTTGATAGCACCACACCGCCAAACCTCAGAAAACATAGGTTGGTTTACCCGTCCCCAAAAGGGCATACTCAGAAGGCATCAGTGCCAGACAGGACAAGGGGTTTTGTTGCGCATGACCACCAAAGGTCATCTTTTCTCTCACTAGATGATTCGTTGGATCAAGTTTTCTCGCCGCCTCTGCTAATGGAATCAAATCTCTTCCCAGATACATATGAGGACTTGCTTGGTATGTTTGTTTTGCAGTCCCACATTTTGGCACCAGTAATGTGGACTCTGTTAGGATCAAGTATTACATGAACTCCAACACTGCATCATTACTCCTGTACCAACCGATCTAATTGATACATTCTCTACTAGTGTAATTGAAATAATCAGCCTAGGTCTAGGTACAGTAAACATGCAATGTACAAGGCATTAGAAGTTAAACTTCTGCTTTTCCCCTTGCAGCTCCGTTATCAGAAACAGATGCAGCTCTAATGGAGCATTGAATTCTACAAGTTAGGCTTTCCTTTATGGCTGTGACAGTTTAAAGGCCAGCACTATCTCATGCAAATATCGTGGCTACCAAATCTGGTACCAAGGAGGGGCCTTGAGTTGTAGTGGATGCACCAATTTCCAGACTCCACATGATTCCTTTGGCTGAACCCATGCTAACATTTTGATGCCGTGCTTAGCAGAGTTGTTTTCCTGTATGTAGTTCATAATATTATTTTCCTTGTGTATCTTGTTGTAATGATTTATTAATGATTCAATCCACTCGGCCAAGCGTTTCATTTATTTAAGGCTTTTTTGTCAGATTTTGCTTTTGTGTATTGTTTGTTAGAGATGGTGCCTGCATTTCTTCGTGCAATTGGTGTTCACTGGATTGACGCATGAAGGATTTTCCTTTTTCTTTTTTCCTTCTGTGTTTTTAAGAACAGTTACGACTAAATTCAAATTCTTCCTCTTTTGGGCTTTTGATAGTTATGGCCTTCAGAGGAGAAGTAGCACGCCCAGTTGATTTCTTTTGAGGTTTGATATCCGAACTCAACTTGTTATAGGTTATTGCAGGGAAAAATGAGACAGATCAAAAGGCATTCACAGAACCAAAGGTAATTATGGTCGGGTAGTGTGTTGATTATGATGTATGCGTACTATTATTCTCTTTTATCTTTTCTAGTCTCCGTTGGCACTAACGCATGCTAATTAGAATTCGTATCCTCTGCATTAACTCAAAACAGAATCTTCCGAGTTAATGCATCTGGACCGTCCAATCTGCTTTAAGATCTGTGTGAGTTAGATCCGTACTAATATTAAAGGGCTCCTACGTGATCGGATTGACTCTGTTTAAAATTTGACGGCCGAGATGCATTAATTCAAAAGATGCTCTTTTGAGTTAAATGCAGACGATGCGGACTCTGCTAATTACGATTATAATATTCTGAATTTTGATTCGAACAATGGTGAAATGTTATAAACATAGGTATATTAATGAACAAATTTAAAAAAATGTAAAAATCATATACATATTATAAATGACTATACTAAAGCATAAACTATCTACAAACTTCTGTGTTAATCGTGAATCTTGTGCCAATTTGTTTGTGTAGGGTTGGACATTTTGCAAGACGGCATATTTTTGTGTACAGTAAATTCTATACAAACTCATTTTTTTCATGCATGGACTTTATGTAAATTTGATTTAAAACAAGATTATAGTCATAGGAGAACATATTATAAAGTATAAAATTTTTATAAATTTGTAGTTTCTAGCTTTGTACAAACTGCGCTTTTGTTAGTCATAATTTAGCTCCTTAAGAGAAGAATGAGGGCTTTATTCTTCATATATTCTCCAACCAATTACCTTTGGTATTCAATATTAATGCAAATAACTAAAAAATCACAATAACCATAGAAATTGAACAAGCCAAAGCAGCTGTGTTACATTAATCTTAAGCTATAGTGTTGACTCGTTTTACAGAAGCCGCATATCAACTACCTACAGGCTAAAACAAATTGATTGATCAAATCAAATGTACCAAGAACTCTACTTCTCCTAAACATAAACCCAAGAAATGATTTCCTGGTAGTTTCTGAATAGCTGTCAATGCCATACTAATTACATGTGTTGTTAACTGTTAACTAGTATACCCAAAAAAGACCAGATTTATGAAATCGATCAAACTATCCGTCAGGTTGTGGACACATGCAATCAGGCATAGGGAAGTTGTATAAAGAATCATTCGGCTTTCTAAGCGCATATCCTTTCGCATCACTGTTGCGAAGCATATCCTGCATCTGACGCTTGAACCTATCCCATCTGTAAAATTAATAGACAACTGTTACATAATGTGCCATGACACAAAAGCAAAAGCACATAGATGATCCACATTCACCAAGACAAATTCATCAACCTAAACAGAAAGGTATCAAGAACCCTGGAAACATCAATCATTATTAATATTATCACGGGGTTTATTACTTTACTGGTAACTGGGGCTAGAATATTTTGGGCTGGAACAGAAAGTCTGTAAACTCAACTTGTCAACTGGGATCTGAGTCTTAATTCATTGTGAATTATGACTTTATAAAAGAACTCATGAAAGGGTTTATAACTCGTGAATAATAATAGTAATAATAACCTGATGTGGGGGTTGTCAAGATACAAAACCATTTTGCGCTTGTCAGGCTTGATGGTCTTTGCATGGCCATCATACATGTATCTCCTGTGCCCCATTAGGAAATGCGGGAAATTACCCCCTTGAGTTGTTACAAATACTTCACCATGCGCGCATATCGTGTAATCTAATGCTGCCAGCCGAGAAGAATGCCCCTTCAGAAAAGTACAGTGAAGAGAGTCAAAAGAGAAAAACAGTGAAGAACACATAATGGCAGTGTGACAGTTATCAGAGTTACCTTGAAAGGTGCGAGTTCATCTGCTGAGGCAAGGGTTTCTTTAGTTTCTAAAAGAGGAAATAACTGTCGAAGAGGAGCCATGTACTTCTTCGCATTATAAATCATACCTGATGCTACATATAACAAAGTTTTGTTGCCAAATCCCATCCCCCTAAGCATCATGCCAACCTGCACGGGCCAGAAGTAAAATAACAAGATAAAATAATAACAGCAGACATTTAATTACAAATGATAAAACAGCATGAGAGAGAGAGAGAGAGAGAGACCTCCAAAGGTGTGAGAGGGCATCTACCATCTCTTCGGTTAGCCTCAGGGCTTATTACTCGGCCATGCCGATGAAATTTACCTCTCCAGCCCCTCTCTCTCACCCTCTCCATTTCAGCCTCCTCTTCTATTCCTCCATCATACTTGCAACATGAAAATGCCACCATGTCCTACTAGTACAAACTAATGTTAGATTGAAATATTTTTTGAAAAGGACATTTTCTTGAGAAATAACAGTTTTAGCCTTATAATACACGGGGAACAGGAAAATTAAAGCTCACTTTCTTGTTTGTTATGAAAATGACTAAAATACCCCTGATACACTTCGTAAATATTTGGAGGAATAATTAAGGTTTTAGTTTTCATAAATTTAGAATTTTGTCAATTAGTTCAAAATAAAAGTTTTTGCAGAAATTACAACCAGTCCATCCCCTTGTTGAAAATTCGAGGAACAATTTCCTCACTATTAAATCGTAGTTCCCCAACCAATTACCTTTTATATGTATTGGTTTACCTTTCCCCTAGGTTTCATTCCAAAGAGACAGAGCTAAGAAGTATAAAGCTAGGATCTCAGATATAGACCTCTTCAAAACGAAGATGCACAGAGACATATTTCCCGTCACTCAAAGAATGGCTTTTCATCACCATTCGGTCAACCATTTTCTGTGCCAGGAGTCGTATAGGTTCTGAGAATCTCAACGCTTCAAAATTTGCTAGGCATCTCAGTCTCTGCATTTTCGGCGGGACCGTCTGTGCCAACCTGTTAGAAAATGGTGCTATCCTGACAGCCCTGCACCGGACATAAATTAATTTGTACATGAGGAATGCCAACAGCCCAAAACTTATTTTCTTACTATATATTATACTTTCTTCATGTATTATTTGTCTGTTTGCTTTGAGATCTGTGTGTGTGCATTTGGGTGTGGGAGAGGACGGTTGCAGCCAGAATTTTGAGTTTGAATTCAATGACTGTAATTATCAGTTTTTTTATTGGAAATTTGTTCATAAGTTAAAATTTCAGCTAATGGGCGTCAGTTGCAGACCACAATGGAATGTATCTTAATAAAGAAATACCAATTTTCCCTTTCTGTGTGATTAATCATCAATAAACCATATTTAGCTTTCAATTTGGAAGGTAAATGGTACCAAGCTATGGTCTGCGTCCAAAAGGAAAACGAGCAACATTGCCTAGCTAGACTATTTCTAAGGTTATAAGTCGAATTTTACCTCAATCAATTATCAATTGACCCCCCCTCCCCCCAACATTTTTTCAACTAAGCTGCAATCAGAGCCAATTTTGACTTAAAAATCTGTCTTTGATGCCACCATGCCTCCGTTTGTTTAAATTCTAGATTAACCAACATAACAGAGATTATGCTAAAGATAGTCAAACCAGTATCAAAACCAAGCTATCAGGTATATACCAATACCAATAGTGGAAATCAGTATAAGCCTTGAATAGTTCAAATCATTCTATACTTTTACCTCTCAACAACAAATCTACGATGAACAAAATAAAATACATACCCCAATTCAAGCAATTTGGGAAGAACCTTCTGTAGATAATATGACTTAGATGAGAAGGCCTTGGTTCTCATATTTGTTATGCTACTTATATTATGGTCAAATTTCTCCAATAGATCTTCTGGAAGCTCTTTAACCACGCGAACATGATTTTTCAGCGATTCGATAAAATAATCCTCATCAAATATGTCCCCAAACTTGCTGAAAGAAAGATGGTGTGTTACTATTATAAGTAAATCAATATGAAGTTTACAACTCCCAAGTATAAATTAAACAACACTGTATATTAACATCCCTTGACACCTGCATGAATTCATGCATATATAGGCAGACTTATTCACAACAAATGGGGTTCAAGTATGAATTTTCTTAACAAAAAGCATATATAACATTAGAAAATACTATATATGCATGTATAATTTGACAAAAATGGGGTCAATCTTTGACACCTATAATTACAATCCACTATTTTTTTATGTGATCATGTATAATTAATTAAACAAAACAGCTGCATGCACAAGCAATTCCACATGCATGAAACCATAATATCACGTAATACCATCACCTACTGCAGAAGACCAGAAAAGTATTTTATGTTTTTTTTTTTGACAAAAAAAGTAAATATAAGACTTCAAAGTAACTAAATAATATGATATTTTTTTATCAAAAGGGGGGAAAATGTATGGTCTAAATTTTTTGACGAATTAAGAAGTACCTGGAATCACGCCAAACACTGTTTAGATGGAGCATTGGTATGACTAGAGTTGCATTCAACAAGCCAGCAACCGCAACTGCGTCACATATCTGAAATCAAAGATCAACAAGTAATTTTACCAAATAATAAGAAACATTTAAATGTATGGTGAATTTCTTCAGGGTCACTAAACTTTGCCTCAGATCATATACGAGGACATAACATTTTCCGACATGAACACTGAAACCAGCACTCTGGATTTTTAACAAAAATAATGACGGGATGACTTGATCAGAACAAATTACAAGTTACAGTGGCTCGTGAGGACAAATTAAAGATCAGTGACCAATTTGTGACATGAGGCAAAGTTTACTGACCTCCAAAGAATTTCACCCTCAAACCAGAACAAAAAATAAATGAACTTGCCGAAAGACGTTGTTGGTTAAGACCACCATTTGCTTCAATTATGAGATAACCATTTGATGGCAGTAGACCTGTGAAGGGTATACCTAAATAAGCTAGCAAAAAGTCTCTTTCAGGAATATAATCCAGTTGCAAGATATCCTAATTTCAAATTCTGAAATTAAAAACCTGTGTTGGTTAACCTCTTGTTGGTACAGGGCTTCCATGTCTGTCCAGATTTTTGATGCCATGCTGTCTTCAACTGCCAAAATAGAAGGTATTAATTACTTCTTGAGGTGCTATCTAAGAGGACAAACTTTTCACAAAGTCATGCAAGTCATACAATTTAGGAGCCTTCACCTACTCACAGCAGAATCTTAATTGGCAAATCAATTCAAAGGGTAACAACCAAAGACTCAAAAAAGTCTACAGCTGTTTTCTCAATTTGATCTACAAAGATAACAAAAATAACTGAAAGGGAACTTTTTTGAGAAGTGAACGGGGGAATATGGAAGTTATTATAAGAACACATTTCACAATCAAAATTAACTAACAAGTCATACAATTTAGGAGCCTTCACCTACTCACAAGTCACGACAGAATTTTAATTGGCATAATCATAAAAAAGGATAACAAGTAAAGACTAAAAAATGTTTACAAATGTTTTTTGAAATAAAAGAAATTGTATTTGATCGACCAACTATTTTGAGAAGTGAAGGGGAAAAACATGAAAGTTATTATATGATCAGCATTCATTGCGATCAAGATGAATTAAGACAACCTATTTTATAAAGCACGAGATAAAAATTCTCAAAAAAATCACAAGTGATCAAAGAAAAGAAAAAGTTATGAGCAAGTGTGAATTAGAAAACAAAAAAGGTAAAAAAAAAAAAAAAAACCAAACTTTTCTACCACAAAGGAAAAACAATGATGACCAAAAGTTCAGTATTGAAAAAAATAATTGAACTTTTGAATCTTACAGCATTTGTATGATTGGAATCAGCCTCCATCATAGGCCAGAGCTTTTCAAACACCTGAGAACTCTTATAAACTGATCCAGGTGCTGGTACATGTCTCCGGCGAAACGCCGCGGTGACACCTACTACCACGGCTGGAGAAGCCCCGTCAAGGCCCCACTTTCCGGCTAAGACCAGAATTGCAGAGAGATAGAGGAGGGGCACGGCGAGGAGGACCCCACGACGCCGAAGCACCGCCTTCACCACCGCCTGAACTAGATGGGGCGCGGTGGCGGGAGGAGCTCCGCGCTTGCGACGGGTCACGTGCATAGCATGCGCCTCCTCCGCTTAGCTGTCATGTGTAGAGAGATAGAGAATTAGAGAGACGAGGAGGAATTGGCCGTTGAGGGGTTAATATTTAGAAAATTTAGTAAAGTTTGCAAGAGACGCACGAGAGAGATGGCCTTGGCCTGGCGATGGAGGGATCAAATTTTTTGAATAAGAAATGCTGATTTTAAATGGAACATTTTCTGAATTCGGATCCCCTTAAGTACTCAAATCTTTATTTTGGATCCGGCCCGTCCGATCTGCTCCGGCACGGATATTAATGAGCATGCATTCCACATCAAACGGTTTGGATCTAAACTCAAATTTTGTATTACTTTAGGGGATCCTGTCGCACATTTTCTTGGATACCTGAAAAACTTCCCTAAGAAATACCCAACGAATTTTGTGGAGTTTTGGTAAATATGTTTGGCAGCCCTTGGAAATGTGTTTTTTTGTTATTTGCTTCTAGAAAGTTTTTGTGGACTTTTATTTCTTCAAACTTTGGTTAACATCTTATAAAACTATTTTTTTATATAAATGGATTGTTTCAGAGACAAGAAGATAACAGTACAAGCATGCAAGATGCAAGGTAAATTTGTAGATAATTCTTGTACCATAAAAATGTACAAGTTTTTTTTTTTAATATACAAATGAGATGTTATACAAAATTTTCTACAACGCATGATAAAATACAATAGAAAGATATTACAATGAGTCTTTCATAAAAAAATTATTACAGTTGAGTTTCCGTATACATGTGCGATTTGATTATTAAAATGAGACTTTTATAAAATAAATTATTACAATGAGTATTCGTTGTAATCGTCATGCTGAGGAAATTTTCTATAAGATGATATTAGTGTATGTTAGTAAACATTTATTTCGTGTCATATAAATCAGAATATTAAAACATCAATTATGTTAAAAGAAATAAATAGGTGAATAATTTAATTTTTTTGAAGTGTCATGTACTGTTTTGTATTGTTTATTTAGAACATCAATTACATTACTATCAAGAAGGGCTATAACCTAATACATAAATACAAAAGTAATGCTTTTGTCTGAGGTTTTCTGCGCTTCTAATTTGTACAAAATACACGGGGAATTTTGAAAATTTGCAAACATCAAAATGACAAATATCTATTAGGCCAATTTTTTTTTTTTGTTTTTTTTTTAATGTGAGTCTACTAGGCCAATTGTAGATATAGAGAAGTGGTGGGGATCACATGAAGGACACATGTCATGTATTATGGGGAAGGATGCTGACATGCAAGTGCCATATACATGCTTTCCAATAAATTCCAATAAATACAGTGGAGATTGGAGAATAGAAAGATGAAGTGATAAAGAGATGACAAATTCATTTATTCTGTGGATATTACTTTGAGAGAGAGAGTAGTTGGCAAGTATGGATTTGCTTTCCTTTCATTTATGTTATTACCACTCCCATTTTTTTAATGCAGTGCACATGTCAGACCGATTCTTTTATTAATCGAAAATAAATAAATAAAATATCTCCAAAAGAGATCTATTTGGTTGAAATTTTGATATTTAGGTAAACTGGGATTGATTATCCCGTTCCATGGGACGGGACAATTTATCCCGCCCACTAATTCAAATTCGTAACTCGCTAATTTTTTCTTAGTAAATAGATTAAGCAGAGAAAAAAAATAAAAATTTGTGGGATGGGATAATCTATCCCGTCCCACAACTTTTTTTTTTTTGTTTCTTCTCTTCTTAGTTAATAAGTTACATAGGAAGAAAATGTGGGACGGGATAGATTAACCCGTCCTATAAAAAAAAATTCTTCTTAGAAAATTAGATTAGTGGGGTTACGAATTTGAATTAGTGGGACGGGATAAATTGTCACATGAGATAAATGATCCCGTTTTATCTATATTTTGATTTCCAACATAAACGACACCCTTTCGTGATATTTTTTTTTTTATTTTCGATTAATAAAAAAATCGGCGTGTCAGAGGGAGACCGCTGGAAATCTTTACAAATCCATCCTTTTCTAAAAAAAAAATAATGAAATATGCCCAAACTAATCACTTGTGTTTAGTATTGTACCGTGTTGCAATCTCATAGTGTGATGATAGTCAAATAATAATTTATAATTTTTTATTATAAAATTTGAACAAATAAAAAGATTTTCAAAATATCAAGACATGAAATTTAGAAAAATTAGAAAAATTCCTGCTGTGCTGCTCCTTTTTAGGAAAAGCCCTAAGCTTTCTATCATTTCTATTTTTCTGGAATCCGTAGGCAAATTTTAATTTTTTATTTGTAGAAATTTAAAAAATAAAATATAAAAAACTAGATGGGTTATTGTTTTTTTCTTTTTATCTCATATATGTGAGACCGAATCAATAATTCGGTTTCATTGGAGTATCTAATGAGATCCAATCAATGATATTGGTTAAGTATAAATCCAAAAGGTATTGAGATCCAATAATTTAAAACCTGTGAATTCAGTATATAAATCAATTTACATTTTAGTTATAAATCAGTACCAACTATTGAAACAGTTTATTGATTTTTCACACTGTGTAGCTGTTAGCGAGAAAATCAGTAGAATCGAACCATTCGTTTGGTTCCATCCATTTATTCCAAAAAATCATCTTGTTACTAATAATTTAATTTTGTAATTCCAAAAAAAAAAAAAATGGGCTAATTTCATTGCTGTAGTCCATCCATTAGCGACGAAGCAATGTACCATAAACAGTACAATCTCCTGCCGAAGGGAATGATAGCCATCTCCTACCCAATGTTTTAAAATGTGGTTTCTATGCGGTATGCGGAAGGCCACTGCATACCGCATATACGGTATACTGCTGCATATACAGATTTTTATGCAGATTTATATATGTGGCTTTTAAAATGAGAATTAATATATATATATGTAAACAAGTTTGCGGTAATATGCGGTATACAGTAATATACGGTATGCAGTAATATGCGGTAATATACGGTAATATGCGGTAATATTCAGTATCATACAAACAAGTATACGGTAATATGCGGTAATATGTGACCGAATATGCAGAACCGCATATTGATTTTCTATGCGGTTACCAACCGCAAACGCATATGCGGCCGCATGAACCGCATTTTGTTACACTGCTCGTAGCCAACATCTCATGCATTTTATTTTCTAACAAACAAATACATTTGCATGATATTTCAAGATAAATCACGACCATGCAATCATAATGTTTTTTAAGGAGTTAGTTATGCCCATTTAAAAGAAAAAAATAAAATTATGAGCATCATGAAAATAGCGTTGCAACTTGTGAAATTTTGAAATGTGCAATACAATAATGTATTGAATCCTTGAAAATTATTTGAGAATACTTTAAATAGATTAGCTATTAGATCTATGCTAATAATTATTTTGATTTGTTCTCTTCTTCGTTTGAATTCAACAAGACAAACAAACTTTAATATAAATCAACAAACTTGAAAGAGTGAGTCTATGGTACAATGCATATATAGTACAGATTAGTCCGTACTACGGAGTCATATTTTCATTTTGAAAATTCTAATGGTCGATCCGAACCGTTCAACGTGATGTCCACATGAATATGTACTTGCAGAATAAAATTTATATTTTTTCAAATTTTTTTACTATATTTTAAGATAGGTAGAAAATCACTTGATCTGAAAATTCTGGATCATCCAAAAATAGTGATTTTCTACCTATCTAAAAAATAGTAAAAATGTTCTAAAACATAAAAAATTTAGCCTATAAGTATATTCTCATATGAAAATCATGTTGAATGGTTCGAATTGACCGTTAAGATTTTGAAAATAAAAATATTGATCTGTAGTACGGACCAATCCATGCTATGCATAATACCATAGACTCACTCAACTTGAAATCAATATCTTTGCAAGCATGAAGCATCATTAGGAGATACGAATAAATATCATTTTCTGTTGATGATGCGGTTACCTATAAAAGCAAAATATTATCAAGGTAAGGCATCATTGCAATGGGAAGCAATCTCCTTGATATATGCTTCTCAACAGTTGATTTTATCATGATTGGCATTGCTTTTCAGATCCAGCGACACGGATTCATTCCTCAATTATTCAAAAATTTCGAAATCGAATTATATGCAACTGTTTGTGAAACGAGTAAGAAAATAAAGGATCTCGAGTAAATCTATCAAACATGGCACAAAGAAAACATCATGGATTGCCGCAGCACACCCCGCACAAGAAAGCTCGTACGGCGTACCCGCACATGGCACATGGGGGTCAGCATTTTCAGCACCTACCAATCAAATTTAGACACGTGGCGGAATGATGAAGTGGAGAGCATCTCGTCCGTGGGTTTGATCAATTGGAGAATGGAGTTCATCCGAGCGCTTGATTTAAACCCCGGTTTGTTTGGATCTAAATCGGTCCAATATTTGTTCGGAACTGTCCGATTTACTTTATTATTTGTGTGGACTTGATCTGCACGAATATTAAATCTACACACACAAATATTCTGAGCGGATATCAGACCAATTTGAGTCTGATATCCATCGGACGCGCTCTGCCTCAGTGTGTATGTGTGATCAATTGGATAATGGAGTTCATTCGAGCGTTGATTTAAACATGGTTTGTGTGGGAAGTATGGCGTGTCTGATGGGTATTGATCTAAATCAATCCAATATTTGTTCGGAACTGTCCGATTTACTTCATTATTTGTGTGGACTTGATCTGCACGAATATTAAATCTACACGTACAAATATTCTGAGTGGACATTAGACTGATTTGAGTCTGATATTCATTGGACGCGCTCCGTCTCAGTGTGTATGTGTGATCAATTGGATAATGGAGTTCATTCAAGCGTTGATTTAAACACGGTTTGTGTGGGAATCGGGGCGCGTCTGATGGGTATTAGCTCTAAATCGGTCCAATGTTTGTTCGAAACTGTCCGATTTACTTCATTATTTGTGTGGACTTGATCTGCACGAATATTAAATCTACACGCACAAATATTCTGAGCCGACATCAGACTGATTTGAGTCTGATATCCATTGGATGCGCTCCGCCTCAGTGTGTATGTGTGATCAATTGGATAATGGAGTTCATTCGAGCGTTGATTTAAACCCGGTTTGTGTGGGAAGCAGGGCGCGTCTGATGGGTATTGGATCTAAATCGATCTGATATCTGTTCGAAACTGTCCGATTTACTTCATTATTTGTGTGGACTTGATCTGCACGAATATTAAATCTACACGCACAAATATTCTGAGCCGACATCAGACCGATTTGAGTCTGATATCCATTGGATGCGCTCCGCCTCAGTGTGTATGTGTGATCAATTGGATAATGGAGTTCATTCGAGCGTTGATTTAAACCCGGTTTGTGTGGGAAGCAGGGCGCGTCTGATGGGTATTGGATATAAATCGATCTGATATCTGTTTGGAACTGTCCAATTTACTTCATTATTTGTGGGACTTGATCCGCACGAATATTTGAGTCTATATTCATCGAACGCGCTCCGCCTCAGTGTATATGATTGTGGTTTTTTTTTTTTCATTTTTCCTCTCCTCTCGCCTCTATATTCTGCAGCTTCGTAAGATCTTAGAATATTTTTATGTTAGCATCCTCCTCTTCATTACAATTTTTTCTTAAAAAATATTCTCTGATTTCAAAGTTTTCCTTCAGTTCTTTGTGTTACAAAAAAAAAAAAAATCTTCAAACCAAAATATTTGCTCATCATTTTTTTTTTTACTTTTGGCCATAGGATCTAAAATAACTTTAATGAGAATAATATATGCAATAAAATCTATTCATATAGAGAAAAAAAAAGTACGCCCTAGATGGTCATGAGATCATTGGCGAAACAACATTCAACTAGAGATATCATGTATTTGAAATCTGGATATAGGTTTATGTATAATTGGGTTGTTGTTTATTTCTGGACAACTCACAGTTTAAATTGGTTAATCCACGGCAGTCTGTAACCTGCTAGTTGTATTAGTAACTTTTTTTATCTATCTTTGATAAAAATTCTAACGTGCATAACATTAACCGTTTGAATTAGAGGAAATCAATTTTGATGAAGAATCTTTCGTGCTTCAATGTCTTCTGTTATACATAATCTTACGAAACTAATTGAAATTTGTTAACTCTACCTGCAAGGGCAGAACTCGACTTTGAATATAGGAGGAGCTAACCAAATAAATATCATATGTATTTTTTTTTAATAAAAATTAAATTCTATATATATAACACATGCCATCTTACATTCAAGCCCTTTACATTTTTTTATATTATCATAGAGGGGACTAATACACATAAAATGAACATTTTATTTCAATTTCTATAGACTTCTTAAAAAAATTCAAAATGTTAGGGGTGGCTTAGCCACCCCTTGATAGGTTTACCTTCCGCCATTGTCTACCTGTTGGATTAATTTGCTCTATATAACATGAAAATAAATCTGCTGCGATCTGAAATTTAGAAACAGTAACTCTGAAATTTTTGCTTTTCTAAATCCATCCGTTCAACTTTTTTTGTGCACCCATCTCAAAACAGTTAATTTTCTGTGCACGCATCTCGAAACAATTCGACAGCTAAATTCAAAACACAAAGATTTCATGATACTATTAACATGTAAAAAATCGCAGCAGATTCGGATCCATATAACATACCATCGATATAATTACGTGTAAAATTAATAAAAGGCATCGTATCTATACCAAAAGATATAATCATATAAGCATATAACAACAATTGATATTCACATCAAGATAGCGCAAGGGGTGCCACGGATTTGTATGGCGGACAAGTTTTAGCTAGTGGGAAACCGGAGTTGTTACTTTCACGATGTAACGGCTAGTCGGCTAGTACTAACTAATCGTCTTTCATAAGACACCTTAATTATCAGAAATGAGATTAAGGTGTCTTAGGGAGAAATATGTATTTTTTAATTCAAATTTGAATTGATTGTCGAATATGATCAGAAATGTATTTTTTTTGTTTGTTCAATATTTGTTCAGTAATTTCATGTTTTTTTTTTTAACTTTTGACTGTATCATTTTTTCTTTTATCAATAAAATATAAAATTAGAAACTTGATACTAATCTAAATTTAAAAAATATATTACTTAAACCATATGGGGTCTGGTGTTCTATAGCTTATGCTGTGGCCCCTCTGTAGCGAGTCGTATATCTACGAGATCCATGCAGAGGAAGATCTAGAAAAGTTAGGGGGAGGGGTTAAGATTTAAAATGAATAATACATGGTCGAGATTTGAATCTAAATCTTTACAATAACATATAATTAGAATTCTAATCACTAAACTACAAGTCCGAAATTTTGCCTACATGCTTTGAATAAAAAAAAAAAAAATCCAATTTTGCCTACAGGCTTTGAATAAAAAAAAAGTCCGGAATTTTTATTCATATCCTCAATTAAAAAAAATACACAAATACTCGATTTTTGTTTTTACAAAAAAATGTCCCTAACCGTTGAGTTTCTCACTGTATCTTATTGATCTTCGACAAGTGCTACAGAATAGTCAAACTTTATTTGCTTCTCCAGAATATTAAAATGCTGAATTTCTAATTTGTTTCAATCAAATTACTTTTTAATTATCACATTGTTTTTTGCCTAGTCCAAATAATAAACTTCGATGTTCACGTTAGCAAAAGAATATATATATCTATATCAGCAAAACCATCAACAAAAATAGTGTTTCAAAAATGGAACTTTAGTGATTGTAGGAATTAAAAAATGCACATCCACTAGTTCATATACCTAGCTGTCTAATTAAGATAGTGTTCTACTGAATGCTATTATGCTACCCACAGAAATGGTTATACTGTACATACAGCGTATGGGCCAGTTCTGATCTGTAAAATACTAATTCTGTCTCCGTCTGTCAGGTGTCAGGAACCCTGTACTGCTGTGCAAATACAGGAATAGTTTGGATCTGGATTACACTCGCCAAATAGGGATTTAAAAAAAAACAAAAAAAAAAAAAACAGGGTATAGTCGTCTACAAAACTAGAATTACACTTACTTTTTACCTCAAAAAGAAAATTAGAAAAACAATTATGATGAGAGACATTTAGTTAGGCAATAGGCACATTCTTCTTTTAGAAATAAACAAAAGACACCAAAATTAAGCACACTAAATCAGGTGATATGTCAATTAACCCAAGAAAATACTAAATTGTTGACGTTATCTATCTGCTAGTAATATTGAGAGCAGGGGCGGATTTAAAGTAAAATGCTATGAATACTGTAAGAATTGACTTACATTTGCAACATGAATTTTTTTTTATCAACCTTCATAGTTTAAAAGTCTGGCTTCTGCCCCGATTGATAGTAAATTCGTATAAATTTGGCAAGCAAAGTGAGGTCCCAACTTGGTGAGAATTTGAAATACTAATTCAAATACCAAGCGCTGAAGAAAATTTGTTCTTTAAATACTTGTTTTGTCCTTAATCTTTCTCTTATATTGTCTTAAGTAAGAAACATATCTTTCTCTTATATTGCCTTAATTAAGAAGCATAAATAATAAAAATAGTGAGAAAAAAATCCACTTTATGATCACAAAAGAAGTTAAGAATTAGCACTGGCCACTAAAGTTTATGGGAATAAAATATTTAGTGGCTGGTGCTAATTTTAAGCTAGATTTCATAATCACCTAAAAATTAATTTATTTCCTCAATTTTTTTATTAGTTATGTTTCTTAATTAAGTTAATGAAGTCAATATAAAAGACAGAGTAAAGACAAAACATAGCACGATATTGCTGAAGTCAAAGTGACCTTAAATAGGCAAATAGCACATCCCAATTCGAAAGGTAAAAAGTTTGAGTCCCGCATCTTTTAGAATTTTTTTTATAAACCACAAGTAAAAAAAAACATTTTATGAAACCAATATGATTATTTTTCTTTTTTACAAAAATCATAAGAACTGAAATGTCATTTCGGTCCGAACTTTTTTTTTTTCGGACCGAAATGGCAATATAGTCCGAAGTGGTTTTACAGGTTTTTACCAGCGGCCACAGAAAATTCGAAAATCTCTCTGGACTGAAATGTCATTTCAGTCCCACTAATTTTTTTTTAAACTCGAAACAGCCTCTTGTCTCTTCTCTTCTTTCTCCTTTCTAAGCAAATATGTTTTTTTTTCTGACCTTTCTAAACAATTTATAAGCAAACCCTTCTAAACCCAAAAAAAAAAAAAAAATAGTTTGGACCGAAATGACATTTCGGTCCAGGCTAAAAAAATATTAGACCGAAATGACATCTCAGTCCATGGGTGTTACACCGAAGGCTACATTTATTTTTCTGAAAAAGCTGTGAAACCACCTCGGGCTGAATTGCCATTTCGGTCCGGAAAAAAAAAAGTTCAGACCGAAATGGCATTTCAGTTCTTATGACTTTTAAAAATAAAAGTACTCATGTTGGTTTCATAAAATTCTTATTTTTAATTATAATTTATAAAAAAAATTCATCTTTTACATTAACTCAAAAGAGAATTTAATAAGTTTAATGCATCTCAATGTTCTGATCAGGATCGGATCCAATTCGATGCACGCCTATAACGCACGGAGCTCTTTAATATTAGTACTGATCTCAATCGGACGGTCCAGATCTATTAACGCATACATTGTTTTGGCATATACCTGGTATGGGCATGCCAGACTTGCTATAAAGTTGCCCCATCCGTTAATGCAAAAGATACGAATTAAAAAAGTTTGGAAGCTTTTACTAAAAGGAACAGCAAAATGATCGCAGTGCCAGCTGGATGACGAGACAGTTCACAACTCGATCAGAATCAGTCAATCAGATTCAGAGGTACTAAATTCGAAGTCGAAATTCGACATTGTTTGCATTGAAAAATGAACCGTCTCGCTTGTTATTGTCTTGGGCTCCTCAACGAAACAAAAGTACCTTGGCCCAGATTGTGGCCCAATAACTCATTACTAGACATGAATAGAATTCACACACTTTTTTCTGAGAAATAACTGTACAGCTTTATACGACAATAACCTTCAAATATTTGCGAAGCAGAAGGGGCCTCTTGGCAAGGTGTGGGGAAGACGAGGGCTGATTTGTAACTGAAGTAATTAGAGCAGGGAATGAAACATGAAACTAGGTGTTAGCAGATATCACAGAAATCGTTGGATACTGCCTTTCTTTTCTTGTATCCTGTTTGCAAATGGGGCAAAAGGAGCTGCATTGTCAGCCATGGGTTTCTGTATTGCTTGTGAAATCCTAAATCAGGGGTAGAAAGACATTGTTAGGTGATGTAATGCAAAGTTATGGACCTATGGTTGGGTAAATCTGTGTCTTATTTTCTCCATTTTCATCTTTTTGTGCTTTTGGTAATTAATTACATATACCGATGCATCGAGAAAGCAGTTAGATTTTAGGCTTATAATTTGAGAATATATTGGCACCGTATAACTTGGAAAAGCACTGCCACTTTTAACAGTATAGGCACAAAAAGATGGAGAGGGAGAAAATATTTTTCAGATAGAGAGATAGACAGAGGAAAACAAAACATACTGTGGTTGCATGCGTGGTAGCAGTCGAAGCTTTTCTCCTCTGGTGAAATCTTCCAGACATATGACACAAGTAGTATCAGTCCTGTTGGGGTCCACCACTGGGCTATAGACATCACACGGCATGGCATTGACCAAATTACTATGCATTCGGGCAGGGTGCCGAACATATGTAGGCAGCTCTGGGTTAGGCCGCGCGCTCTGTGGAGAGCAGCACACATCGATCTCAGGGACATCATTACCTCAGGCATGTCAATGAGCAATTAACCCTCCTACCGCAAAGAGAGCAAGGTACAACGAAGAAATTTTTTTACTGTAACCATCAATGTAAAGGCATCTACACTGTCGTCATATCCAGTACATCATTACCTCTAGGAGTGTTTCGCCAGATTCATGAGGGATAAATATGGCCGGTATCTTGATGTCTTTGTCGTCTCCTTCCACTGTTTCAATTTGGAAGTCAATTATAATTTGTTCATAACGAGTATATATAACTGTACAGGCCAATATCTAGAATTGGCAGCAGATGCATTGAGCCTTGCAAAAGACTCAAAAGGCAAACTTGCTACTGGTATTTTCAGGTATTCAAATTGGCCTAACAAGCGTTGTGAAAATTACACTTACAAGCAAATAGCTAGCATTTTCTGATTTGTACAAACAGTGTAAAGTACAAGTACTGAGTAGTAGAGTGAAAGATTAGTACTTGAGAAAAACAGTTCGCTGTACCTGTAATTTTATTCACTGAGTGTTTCTTTTTTAATTTATTATTTTTGTTGTAGGAAAAATGCACTCTGATCTAATGAGGATATGAAATCCAGCTATATATTAATGAAAATCACCAGTTACTACTTGAATAGTATTTTGTTTATTTTGGTATTGTTTTGGTTAGTCTATATATTTGGGGTTATATTTGGACCTGTGAATAAGATTAGACAATAAAAATTATAATTCCTGGAATCAATCAATAACAGCATAGTAGCAAACTAGTCAGATTTGTGGTTTCTATAATACCAGCCAACTATGCAATTTATGGTTTCTATTACATATTGAGTCATTGACCCCCATGGATTCTTATTTTAATTATAGGAACTATCCTCATCTAAAATCAGATGAAAACGGAGAGAATTGAAATAACAAATAACAAATAATGACATATATACCGAATAAAGGTTGAGCATCATCAAAAGATAAAGCTGGATTTCTTCCATTCACTACTCCCACATAAAAAGAAATTGTTATCAATACAAATGAGATATATCCTTGCAATTTGAGAATTCATGGTCCCCTTTCAAAAAAGGAATATCAAAGGATTTCTCTCAAGTTTTCTCTTTGTTGGCCTAGAAAGGATCCAAAGAAATTCAGAGAGGAAGAAATAGCAAATATAAAAACTTACTAGTATCGTGCCCGTGCGTTGCAACGGAGACATATTATAAATGAACAAAAAAAATCTCATACAAAATGATATATTTTCATAAAAAAATTTAGACTAAATGACACATAACATTTCTTAAATGACATCTTAAATGACAATCTACACATAAATGATATTCCTTAAGTGACATATTAAATAATATATTAAATGACATGTATTTTTTTTTATCTTTTTGACATATTTTCATAATAAAATCTCAAACAAAATACATATTAAATGACAGATAATATTTTTTTAAATGATATGAAGGCATAACCAATCAATTATCAATCAATTCAAAAATTCTTTAAATGATATTTAAAAAATAGATAGAAATCATGACCAATCAGAAAGATGATACAATTTGTATGTAGAGAGTGCGTGTCTAAATAAATTTAGACTTCTACACATAAAAAACATAAAAATGATGCACATAATCGGAATATTTGATCGGAAGACTTATTGTCAATATAAAATTTTATCTTTTAATCGTAGTTGTTGGCAAATCAGAACATATACGTGCTTAATATAAGAATGGAGATATTGGTGCAGTGAAATTATAGAAAAGACTTGAAATAGAAAGCAAAAGTGAGAGAGTATTCCAAATAAAGCATACATTCCAAGTTCTACTTGGAGACTTCGAAGCGGATACAAATATAGAACCAGATTTTTTTTTTTTTTATTTCTTCCCTTCCTATAATGATATGTACAAGGAGTCAAATAATTGTCCCCCAAACAAATTTTTAAGGTGTCCCTCGAGTATTTAATGTCTAACGTTCATTTTTTGCACTCGTATCCAAGATTTTAAATCTCTGTTTATAATTTTTTACACTGCTACTAGAAATCTTTTAAACCTCTATCCACAAGCATTTATCCTAAATCTGAATAGTAACTCCTAACTATTTTTCTCTCCAAGTCAAAAAATAAAATATTCATTTCACCCACTCTTATTTTTTCCTCTGATCATTCTCGTCCATTTTTCCGACGATATGTGATAAATTTCGAGAATCTAAAAATAAAACATTCAAGTCGTTGTTTTTTTTTTTTTAATGTAAAGCCCATGAGCACTTTAAATTCTCAAGCTTTTAAACCTCAGTCTACAACCTTTTAAATTTGACATGAAAATTATTTAAATGTTTGACACAACTACTTTAAATGGTTGTAGACAGAGGTTTAAAGGCTTGACACAAGTACTTTAAAGGGTTGTAGACAGAGATTTAAGGGCTTGTGAAGCAAAGGAAAAAAAACTGAAAGTTAAGGATTGTACACAGAAATTTAAATGCTTAATACAAGTACTTTAAACAGTGGTAGACATAGGTTTAAAGGCCTGACACAAGTACTTTAAAAGGTTGTAGACGGAGGTTTAAAAGCTTGATTGCAGTATTTTAAATGCTTGAGTGTACTACTTTAAACGCATGATACTATGTAATCGACATTAGAGGTATAAACGCTTGAACGTAGTAGTTTAAATGGTAGACATTAGAGGTTTAAATGGTTGTAGACTGAGATTTAAAAGCTTAAGAATTTAAAGTGTTAATGGCTTTACTTCAAAAAAAAGATTTGAAAATAACTAAAAAATATCTCTTCATGAATCTCATTTGAAAGAGAAAATCGAGTAGAAAACGTTCGTATTTTTAGATTCACAAAATTTATCACCGGTCGTCGGAAAAATAAACGAGAATGATTAGAGGAAAAAAAATAGGTGAAAGGTATATTTCCTTTTTTGACTTAAAGACAAAAGTAGTTAGAAGTTAAAACTATCCAGATTTAAAATTTAAATGCTTGCAGATAGAGGTTTAAAAGCTTGTGAGTAACTTTTTAAAAAGTTATAAGCATAACTTTAAAAGCTTAGATATGAATGTTGGAAATTGAAGTTAGACAAATTTAAAATTTTTTGTCAGTTAAACTAGTTGAGAAATGCGCTCGAGTATGATGACTTGGGAGGACAGAACATTTCCCTATGTACAAATATACTAGGAGACTTAGGAAGTTAAAAGCCGGTACAAATATACACGTTCTTCCCTAATTTGTCTTTACCTCTTTACATATAATAACTGGATCTAATTATAGAAGGTGAATGAGTTAGACCAAGAATAGGCTGCAATTGCTTTATTTCCGGACCGTAGCACAGAGACACCATAACACTAAAACGGTGTGATCGGAGGAAGAAATTATAAACATAAATAAATGCATACGAAAACGGTGTGCCCATAACATGAACTCATCATGACATCTTCACTATTACCTCCTCTTTTTTTCTTGATATTAAATGAGGAAAAATTTCAACTTATCTTCACAAAAAAAAATTCTCAACATTAATCCGAAATTCATATAAAATTTTAATTCATAAAAAATACGTACAAATTTAAATTTATATAAAACATACTCTTTCTAATGCATCACAACTCATGCTAGCAAATTGTATGATCCTAGCATATAGATGATCTTTGGATGAAATTTTTTCCTGACAATTATTAACAACCCTAAAAAATTATATGCTCCCTGGGAGAATACAAAACGATAAGAAGAAAAATTATATGCTCCCTGAGAAAATTATATTCTCCCACTAGATTGTGCTAGCTCAACAAGAAGAGAGTCAACAAAAACTTCGAATGATTTCCTTTTTTTTTTTTTGTGGTTTCTTAGCACCGCAATACAGCACCTAACGATCAATATATACAGCCTCCAAAAAACCTGGAATAAACATGTACATAATTCCCCTTCAACAGGAGCACACAACACTGTCAATTCAATTCAAAACCCAGTATGATTCCCAACCCTCAAAACAAAAACAGTAAAAGTAAACAACTAAAAGAATAAATTACAAAACAGATGCATTAATTAGCCTTCAGACGGTGGTGTTGCTGAATTACCAGAGGTATAATTACTGGAGGAGCCTCTTTGCAAGATACGAGAAAGCGTGGCTCGGTTTATGAAACTAAAATAGTTCGAGAAGGGGATGAAATGTGTGAGAGAAGGGTTGGCTGGTGTCACGGCAGGCAAAGGAGGCAGCTGCAGCGACAGCAAAGGGGTTGACTCTGTGGCTGGTGGATCCTTGCTGCTTATTCTCGCATCATGTTTGCACACAGGGCAGAAAGTTCGCCATTTCATCAGCCATGAGTCGATGCAAGGGATGTGAAATTCTGGACAGAGTTAGAGAGCTCCATTGTCAGGCAATATAGTTAGGAATATATATAAATAGCTGGTGATGGGTACTGGTAATGCCTTATTTTTCTCATCAGTTTGTTCCATTGGTGCTTCCTTGAATACTGATGGATTAAATAGGTGGATCAAGGTTGAGGGTTACAGTTACCAAATAAAACCAAGCAATATAATGAACTGGTGTCCAATCCTCCTCAGATTTTCTAGGAGGTTCAAGCTAAGCCATTGTATCAGTTCATTAATTGGATAAAAAAAAATTAATAATAATTTGAAAAGGTCAGCAGTCTGATAATGCCACATATGAAGCTACATGAGATTGTACTGTGTTAACCAATAGAAAAGTTCAACTGGACCAATAAAAGAAATTATGAACCTAGGAGAACCTACTGCAGTAATCCATTCAGCTGATCAGACCCAAAAAAAGAAGAAAATGATTGGCTGTTTGATTGAACCATATGTACAAAGGGCAATATTAGAAATCCCTCCAAAAATTTTGGTAGAGCCCTGAATATGGGGTTGCATAATGACAGGCATGCTTAACAAAATGATAGAAAGCTATAGTTGAATGAAATAAGTTACAAAATGAAACACAACAGTATTTCATCACAGAGAGGGAGGAGAAAGACTTACTGTGCTTACATGGCAGCACCCGAAGCTTGTCTCCTGTGACATAATCTTCTAGACATATGACACAGGTGGAGTTGGTCCCGTTCCTTTCCATCACTGGGTCATACACGGCACATGGCATTGCCTTGACCAGATGGCTACTCATACCATCCTGCTGGGCTGTATCACCACCACTGGGCCGGTAAAATCTAGGGAGCTCTAGCGGCTCATGCCGCCGTCGCCTCACAAAACAGCACATCCCTGCCAGAGAGCAGACTGCAAGAAGCGAGATGAAGAAAATGGTTGTGGCCGACCATGCATATATGCGGTATGATGTGGTAATAATAATGTCTATGTCAGTGTCCCCAGCGTACTTCATGAGTGTTTCGCCAGATTCTAATGAGATGAATATGGCACTTATGTTGATTCCATTGTCGTCTCCTGCCACTGTTTCATTTTTAAACATTTCGTAGTCAAGATTTGTTTGTACTTTATAGCTTAGTAAAAGTGTAAAACTGTATAACCTTTCAAATTGGTAGCAGATTAGGTTGGGGCCTAAGTACACATTCCAGCAAAAACCCCAGCAATATCCTCCTGATCCTGGTACTGGATCAGGTCCTTGTAATTGTTTAAGGGTGTTGGAAAGGAGCACTCCATAGTAAATGCAAACAACAACCAACATTTCTGATATGGTGTACAAGTAATCAAAACCCGACATTGTTTGAGATGGGGTGCAAATAACACCCAATCATTAGATCAGTGTAAGGGCAAAGTGACAATTTTGCTTACTATGAACTCCCTTGTCCTTCATTAAAAAAAGCCATATGGCTTTCCAAGCAAAAATTGATCAAGTTTTAGCTGTCTTGACTTTATTTAAATTTTACCAGATTGCAAACTTTCAAAAGCAAACCAGAAAATGTTGGTTTTTAGTTAGAAGTAGTTGCAAAAGCTGTCAAAAGATACACTTGGTCGCAGAAACCATAAAAAATCTGGTTTGATTTGCAAACCTGAGTTTAAAATGTGTCCACTAAAATCCAACTTAGTAAAGCGACAAAACTGTACTTGTGATCAGGTGCTTGTGATACTCGTCATCATACACAATGGCCAAATCAAACCCGGCATCTTGAGCCCTTCTGACTTTCTCATCAAATGTGCATCCCCCCCTCATAATTAGTACAAATTTTGATCTTGAACTGTTCACCAACCTAGTAGTTAGCGGTGCACAAGAGTCAAGTGGCTCGGCCAAGTATAGTAAACCCCGCACCCCTGGTTCCTCTATTTCAAGACCTGAAGAAATAAAATAGCAAGAAGATGTATCGAATGAGTTCTAATTAGGTTTATAAAAGAGAGACCCAACATTTCACATTATTTGCAACGACGCCAATGATTCCTTGACATGTCTAAAATGCCATATCTAATATTGGACTTCATTTTCCAAATATCATAAAATTTCTTGTGGTATGCAAGCATTTATTTGATATGCAATGTGTAAGGGGTAATTTTTGCAATATTATATGAGTTCTTTGCGAAGTAACAATAAGTCAGAAATAAGTAATGCTATTTTCTTAAGCCGATTCTCAATAGAAGCCATGTTAAACTGAGTGTTTAAATATTGTTTTCTTCGGTTGATTGATTTCTGTGCCAAAGAATTTATTGGTTGAGAAAGATTTTAATATTTTCCGTTTTGTAGATTTAATATTATTGCAAGAAATTGAGCCCTATGTTTTAGACAGTTCAAAGGCTGTGTAATTTGATATATCATGTACTCTGGTTTATATTAAATAATAAAATTGGATTGTTCCTAACCAGCAAAGCTCCTTTAAAAAAATTGTTATCAGTCCCTGCTAAATGACTTTTCTTAGCTTGGGATCTCCTATTTTTTTTCTTTTCTTTTATGGTGCTTATTTGGGATATGCAAATGACCTGGGATGAGAATACTATAGCTTTCTAAAACCAACAGATACAGTACCAGTGTTGCGCAGAAACAATCAAGTTTGGAAACAGTAACTATCAGCAACCAAATCTCAATCCACAGTTTATGTTGCAAATTAAACAAATTGAGCTGAAAATGACTAGTTTTCTTTCGAGGAAGTCGTGCTTCATACCATACTCCTCTATTTAGAAAAGGAAACCTTATCCTCAATCAGATCAGAATCACATAAAATTGGGGGAAATTGCAATAAACAAACAAATTATTACCAAAAGCAGCTTCAGTATCATCAAAAGACATGGTTAGATTTCTCCCAATTAGGACGACATCTCCATTTGCTATTCCCACCAAAAAACAAATTATTACCGCCACTAACGAGGCATATCTCCTTCCAATTAAACAATTCATCGTAGCCATTTCTAAATGATTTTCGAAGCTCTTTCTGGCACTTTTGCCTGTACTAGTGGGCAGAGAAGGATCAGAAATTGTAGAGAGACACCCGCTTCCATACGAGAGAGAGAGGGGGAGAGAGAGAGAGAACACGGAAACAAAATATTAGATAGGCGCGGTCCACCTATTGGTGGATTGAGGAGGAAGACCAGGTGAGAAAATTCTATCATTTTCCACCTAGACAGAATTAGCGGTCCAGAAGGACCGATTTTTTTTTCTAGCATTTAAAAATAAAAATAAAAACATGACTTAGTGAAATGTCGAAAAATAGCACGAAATTGATTCCTGGAAAAACTTTTCTTTATGTGGATTTGTTACTTAGGTCATGTTTGATTGTGACCTAAACTATAGAATAAATGATTTAGGTCTCAGTTAAACTACTAAATATAATTTAATTGAATCGGACTAAGATAGAATAAGTTGAACTTTAGGCTGACCTAAAGTACAAAAAGTTAAGCCACCTATCAAGGTGGTTTAACATTTAGTCCCTCATGTGACCTAACTTATTTTTTATTTTATTTTTTTCGCACGATCTTGCATTTGTGTATGCTTAAAATCTTGATTGATCTAAGTTGTGGTATTTTTTTTTTCTATTCTCACTTGTTTCTATTTAGCTTTGATTGATAAAAATAGTTATCAATGGACCAACATGATTACCCGAGAAGATTAGTTCTTCTTAAAGCAAAACACTTAATTTTCACATTTAGCACTAGACAAATTAAAAACAAAATTAAAAACATATATTTGAATCTAGCATAGACAAATTAAAAATGGACTAGCATGAACTCTTTTTTACATTTAAAAATTTAAAAAGCACGATCAATGGACCAGCTTGATTAAATTTAGCATAGACAAATTAAAAAAAATTAAACCTAGCATGAACTCTTGTAAAATATTGTTATTATGCAATTGCATTTGAATTTTGTTTGAAATTATGTAATTATGTTATTTCTCATTCTTTCTATTAATTTTTTTTTTCTATTGTGTTTGAAATTATACGATTCTGTAATTTTTTTTGTAGAAATTATACGGCTCTTGTATTTTGTGTAATTTCTCATTAGTCTCATTCTTGGCAAAAATCATGTGACTTATAATTTTGTATTACTATATTTCAACTATAATTAAGCTAGTACTATAAATACTTGTTTGAACTGGTACCAACTTTTTGTATTATGTTTGCAGTAATAAAAATTGAAATTATTTTAGTTTTCTTTGTTATGTTTTTACAGTACAATAAAATTAAGTAAGGTAAGTAAACAAAAAAAAAAGTTAATGGACAAGATAAGCAAAAAAAAATTGCAAGATCTACACAATTTTTTCGTTAAGCCTACTTCATTAGTGGATACTAAAAAAAAATTTAAATCATACTTTAAGCCACCAAAATCTAACCAAACAATAAATAGTTTAAAACATGACATAACTTTAGGCCTCAACCAAATATAAATAACTTAGACTGGCCTAAATGAGAATAACCAACTTAGGCCTCCTAAACTTTAGGCCTTAACCAAACACCACCTTATTGTTTTAAAATTCAAAAAATTATGTATTATTAATCGTTATTGAATAATTACGTAATATTATTTGTCGTTGTTAGTCATTCAAAATATACTGAAATATCGAATATCAATATAAATAAAAAGGATAATACATATAAACTTGAATACGATAATGCGAAGTAATTTTGTACTTTGTTGTTTTTTTATGTAAAAATAAATAAAATAGAAATAGAAATGTCAAGTAATATACTAGATTAATATGGAGTGTTATGAAAAGATATGCTAAACATCGCACATAAGTAATATGCTAAATCAAAATAAAAAAAGAAATAAGTTGTTTTTTAGATTGCATGTTAATTTGTTAAGAAGTAATTTATTTTGATCAAAATAAATTAATTTGCAAGCCGAATAAATTCAACAAAAAATACAAATAAAAATTCAAACTTTAAACATACATGATTTTTAGTAGATAACTCTGAAAAATATACATATAGTCCGTAATTGCTATTGACTAGACACACAACTAAACATAACTACACGTACACTAAATAATATATAATTTATGTAAGTATTTATTCCCAATAGCAATTAAGATTTTAAACTAGATTCATTTTTTTACACAATTTTTTCTACAACACTGTTTAATTATTTTACAATTTTTTGCTTATCTTTTGATTCCTTAAATAAATTTTAAATTTTTAAAAAAATAGTTAATCGTGACTAGACATATTATATTTGGTCACGACGTGACTAATGTGTTGTGACTATTATTCGTAATTATGATCACAAACACAACATGACGCGTGAAATTTTGATTTAATAATTAATAACGACATATAATTCAAATCACAACATAAGTAGCCATAAGATAGCTCGACACTATGGTCATAGAGGAGGGTTCAAATGCCTCCATTTTTCATGCCTCCATCATGCCTCTATTTTTTAAAACTTTAATAACTCAAAATTTAAAACTTAAAAATCAAAATAAAACCGTTGGATATGATCTAAATCGTTTTATCTATGCACGTGTAACAAATTATGACATTTCAATTTTGTTTTGGTTGTCATCAAGAGCTTGTAAAAAACGCAATAATGTGGATAATTTCTAGACGTTGATTTTTCAACTTATTGATTCACATAAAAACAAAATCAAAATGTGATAATTTTTTATGAGCACATTGATAAAATGATGTAGATCATATCCAATGGTTTTATTTTGACTTTTAAGTTTTAAATTTTGAGTTATTAAAGTTTTTAAAAGCGGAGGCATAGTGGAGGCATGAAAAATGGAGGCATTTGAACCCTCTTCATGGTCATATTTAGTTGTAGAGTAAAGTTAATGAGAATTAAATTAATTGCTTATACGTATTTTAAATCTCATTTAGTATTTTAAGTCAACTAAAATTTAATCCGTCTGAAAGAGTAAGAATGTAAGATGTTGTTGAAATAAAATTCAGCATATGATAGTAGATCTTACGAGCAGAATAAGTATGGAATAAGCTAATCTATTTGAAGATGTAAATAACTTATTCTGAATTAACTCATCTCTCACATAATCTCACTCTTTATATTTTACTTCTCATTTAACTACTTAACAACTTAATTATAAAATAATTAATATAATCAGTATGTTTATTTAACGAAAGTGCATTATAGCCAACATTATTGCTATTTGAACTCTGCAACTGCGAGAGACGAGCTCTTACTAGGGCTGCTCATGAGCTGAGTTGAGTCCGAGTTGCTAATCCAATTCTGAGTCAGAAATTTTAATTTGGAATCAACTCGCGAGCAACTCGAGTCGAAGCGAGTCGACTCGCGACTCATAATATAGTACTTAGTGAGACAATCTAATTGAATTATAACAAAAAAAGATTACATAGTTTACCAAAATAATACACAATTAAAGACAGTACATAATGAGACAATGACCAATACATAATTAAAAATTACGAAAATACCAAAATAGTACATAATTAAAAATTACCAAACAGATAAATTCTAACAAAACAATACAGAGTCTAATAAATTAACAAAACAAAAGAAATAGTGCATAATTTATCAAATTACCAAATATTGTGAGAAACAGGTATAAGGTTTAGAGACGCAAAAATTAGGAATATATGGATTAGGGTTTGGTGTGAGTCCAACCGAGTTGATTCCGAACCGAGTTGGAGGTAACTTGGATTCGACTCATAAATCAACCGAGTCAGTTTCAACTCGAGTTATTAGCGAGTTGAATCCGAATTGATTCCGAATTGAGTTTCGAGTCATGAGTTTTTTATGCACCTCTAGCTCTTACTAACTGTCCTTTCAATGGATTTACAAATTTAAAGTGAGGTAAATTCTCTTAAACGAATTAATGTAACTATCAGGTATTATCAAGACTTGTTTTTAGGGCTGTCAAAAAAGCATCGTGACTCGTCTCTAGCTCGCTCGCTAACAGCTCACTCGGTAGTGGACCGAGCTGTTAACGAGCCAGCTCGGTTCAGGCTCGGGCCAAAATAAACGAGCTGAGCCAGGGGTCAGCTCGGACCGGGCCAGCTCGGCTCGTTAAGCTACAGTGGATTTAGGGTTTAGCCTCGTATAATTTTAAGTCCAGTCTCATTTTCAAAGGCGCAATTATGCAAAATTGATGTATTTTCGGTTTGGGAAGAAATAATATGGGCTTCAGTTGCTTGAAGATGTGCCTGCTGGACGATTTCTTAAATTTTTTGAATGAGCTTTCTTATTTTTATTTTTGAATTTGTATAATAACAATCCAATAAAGCCTAAAGAGCCAGCTCGTCAGCTCGCGAGCTAGCTCGGGCTGGCTTGTCACAAGCTGAGCCAAGACTTTTGGCTCGGGACCCCTAGGTCCGGCTCGCTCGGTTCAGGCTCGGGCCAGAATTAACGAGCTGAGCCAAGGCCCAGCTCGGCCCGAGCCAGCTCGTTTACAGCCCTACTTGTTTTGTATTACATGGCACTTTAACAGCTGATAATTATTTCTTAGCAATTCAAGCGGACAATAGTTTACTATGATTGATTTAATCTATAATGATCCTGTAACAGCTCCTTTGGAAAATAGTATATATATCTCTCCGTCCCAAAATAACCAACTAAAAATCTCTTCTTTTAGGTTGGAATTGTCGAAGAAGAAGAGACAGATGGCCGGGGCGAGCCGCCATTCGAATCCAATTTCGCTCGTTCTACTGTGTTCAACTCTCATCTCTTTGGTTACTTCACACGAATTCCTTACGGATGGGACGGTGATCGAACTGGACGAATCCAGTTTTGACTCTGCTATTGCTACCTTCGATCGAATCCTTGTAGATTTCTACGCGCCTTGGTGCGGTCATTGCAAGCGCCTCTCTCCCGAGGTATGGTAGAAATAATAAATCTCCTGGCGGTTTCATTTTCTGTCATATGCTTTCATGCTTCATGGCGGGTTCAATTTTTGATGTGAACTTGGTTTATCTTATATGTACTGTTTTGAATATTTTGATGCATGAGAGTTATATTTTTATGAGAACATTAACATGTATGCTAACTTTGATGCAGTTAGATTCGGCTGCTCCAGCGTTAGCTGCTCTGAAAGAACCAGTTGTCATAGCCAAGCTAAATGCAGACAAGTACAGAAAACTTGCATCAAAATATGAAATTGAGTATGCATTTTTCATGCTTTTCTCTCGCTCATTTTCTTTAAGAAAATACTATATGCAAGGTACTAACTGCTTATTAAAGACTTTCCTTAAGCTGGGACAAGCTCAGCTTGAACAAATTGCATTGTCAGTTGATTCACACCAAATTAAGTTTTGCAGTCTTGAATGGCCAGTACTTATTGATCTGCTCCCTGGTTCTGGCTAACTGTTACTGGCAAATTATTACTGTATAATATGCTCTGTCCAGACCGACTTAGCAATTTGACCGAATTCAAATGCTACTGATGCAGAAATTTCATTGTAAACCTGGTGCAGTGGATTTCCGATGTTGAAGCTTTTTCTCCATGGTGTACCTGTTGATTACACTGGACCCAGGAAAGCTGAGTTGCTCACAAATCACATAAAAAAAATTGCTTCGCCAAATGTCACTCATTTAGAATCTGATGCCTCAATAAAAGACTTCGTAAAAGGGGCTGGATCAGATTTGCCTCTCTTTATCGGGTTTGGGTTGGAGGAAATTGCTCTGGCGAAACTAGGCGGACAATACAAGAAGACAGCATGGTTTGGTGTTGCAAAGGATTTCTCAGAAGAAACAATGGTTCAGTACGATTTTGACAAGTTCCCAGCATTGGTTTCACTTTATCCCAAATATAATGAGCGAAACGTGTTTTACGGGCCTTTTAAAGGTACGCGATGCCATTTCAGAATTTATCATATATTGTGTTTTTACTGGCAATTAACAGTCACCTAACTAGTTTACTACAACCAAGCCTGTAATCCTGGGTACATATGGTTACTGAAACCACGAACAGACCTGGCCAGTATTATACTTATTCATTAAAGAATAACTTATCCCCTTGTTATGAAATTCAGAGGCTTTTTTGGAAGATTTCATCAAGCAAAATCTCCTTCCTCTCACTGTACCTATTCGATATGAGACACTCAAGCTGTTGAGAGATGACAAGAGGAAGATCATTTTAGTAATTGTGGAGGACGAAACGGAGGGTAAATCTGTAAATTTGGTCAAAATCCTGAGGTCAGCAGCAACTGCAAATCGTGATTTTGTTTTTGGTTTCATTGGGGTGAAGCAGTGGGCCGACTTCGCTGAAACATTCAATGCTGCTAAAGGGTCAGATTTACCAAAGATGCTTGTGTGGGATGGGAATGAAGAGTATTATTTAGTAAGTCTCTGATCAATCTCTCCATTGTTCAGTTTGTACCATTGCTGTACTATTTATCACAGTAACTATTGAACTAACAAAAAAATACTCATTTTTTAAGGTGGAAGGATTGGAATGCTTAGAAGAGGAAGACCAAGCATCCCAAGTTAGCCGATTTCTCGAGGGGTATAGAGAAGGGAAAACAATTAAGATGATGGCTAAAGGCCCCACAGATTCTATGAAGTTGGTTATCGGCGTTGCATTGGTGTTGGTTATAGTTGTCATAGTTTCAGTGGTAGTTGCTATCATTTACTTGGCTGGAGAAACTGGAGATGGCACTCAGATCAAACATGCTCGGCCCGAGAACGAATCAGGGTATAAGCCCATTTCAGATAGCAGTGAAGGAACTGAGGAAGGTTATCAAGGAGGAGATAAAGAGGATTGATAGCAGCCTGCATGGCTGCAATACTACTTGCTCTTGGTCTCTTAGGGAATGAATAGCCTTTTCTTTTCTCGTTTACTTTCAGTTCTCTCTCTCTGTTTTTTTTTCTTTGGTTTATTTTTATAGGTAAGAGCTTTATTTTTTTTCTAAAAAACAAAATTGTGGAATTTTGTTCCACGGTTCACTTTCTGGATAGACGATGGGTGTAATGTCTTTAAAATCTGTATTTAATGGAAAATAGCCTGTTTGATGTTGTGTTGAGTAACCTAAGCATTTGAGCACCTACCAAAATATATATATTTATGAATATTTATTTATTTATTTTATCCAGTTAGTCACTTTTGATGTAGAGAGCGAAACAACGAGCTGATAGCCTAGTAATTAGTTCTTTACGTGGGTAGATTTATATTATCATAATTTATGAGCATAATCCCAATCATAGAACAAAGCAAAATTTCCAAATCCAATCCACACTAGTAATTTACTGCTGAAGCTTTTCATTGCTATGAACATAACAGTAACACAAAGTAAATCAATTCTGAGGCCAAATTCAAGACTGAGAACTAAGAAAGAAAGCTACCAGAGGCTCTTAATTTATTCCTTAATTGTTACATGAATGTTGACAGTCGTGATTAACATCTCCTAATACCCACTCATGTCTCATCTCCATGTCGGTACAAGTTAAACTTCAACACAAAAGATGTTACAATAAATGCTAAACGAGACTATAATCAGACCTCTATACATGAGAAGAATTCTGATATCAATAATAAATGGGAACTCTTCTTCACCTCATGCTTTCATTTAAGCATTTCTGCCCAAAAAGATGCACAACAGAGGGACAACAACGTTAAAACTGAAACCTAATATATCATCTGCTGCTGGAAGAAAGTGCTTTCTGAAGTTGCAGAACTTGTTGTTGCTCTTCTATTGGCAACGAGCTCAACTGCTCAGGAGTCAAACTAAGTACCTGCTGCAATAGAGCTGATTGCGCCTCAGGTGTCAACTGGAATATCATGAAAATTAGAAATTAATATCAAAATTCCTCCATGACTCTATGTACATTTTGATTGAAATTAATGGAAAATTGTATATTTAAAAGAAAAAAAATCTCTTTGGTACAAAAGTATTTAGCGAGTCAGTCCAAGAATAATCCTGATTTAAAATTATCATGTACAGTTTGGTTAGAATACATATCTTTGCTGGTTTAGAATTAACAAGGTTTCATTTCCCCTTTATTCATTCAAATTGGATCAAACACTGGTGCATCCAAACAAAAATCAAACCAAAGACAAACGAAACCTACAGAGGGAAATCTAAGCAGAAAACAAAATGAACATAAAAAACAAACCTGTTGAGTCAGCTTTCCTGTCTGCATAGCAGTAGAATTGGACATCTGACTAGCTGCTTGAGGCAATGGAGTGTTGACAGCTGAGACACCATTTGCATTCTTCGTGGCATCCAATCTCCTGATTTTTGAAGGACGGGTCAGGTCTGACCATGGCTTCATTTCGCTTTGTACCGTCTCAGCTCTAGCAGTGAGCTGTTGCCCAGTAGGCGGGACCATCTGTTGTGTCAACATTCAGACCATTTTAAGTTTTTTATAATATTCAAATCTTTCATAAAAAATAATAACATACATATGAACATAATTGGTCAACATCAAGGATTACCATTGTTCAGTACTGGTATGGTAATGCCTGGTTATCATGTAATGAGAATCAGATCATTCACCAGCTAATGTGGCAATCATTGATTACAACCTTGTCTGAACCTAACATAAATGTACCTGAGATGCAGGTTGCGCCATCTGTTTTTGTGGCATGGATATGCTTGGTGCAGGTGGTGCTGGTTGATGGGCCACGTTAGCAAGTCCAAATGGTGGCCTCGAGTTCTGTTGCAAGACGGTGGACTGGAGTTGCGGCACCAAACCACCTGATGCAGCTAAATTAGCATGTGTCTGTACCGGCTGGAGCATGGAAGGCCCTCCAAGTGTTGTAATCGGTACTTGCTGGTGCGGTACAGGTACTTGTACCACAGGTATAGGATTTGGCGTGACTAAAATAGGGTTTCCTGGTGGGGGTCTAGGTTGCATCGAGACTGCTGACACTGGCTGTTGATGCATCTGACTTGCGAGGTGAGATGGATGTCGTTGGCTACTTGCCATCTGCATCTGAAATTAAGAAAAATTAAGTATTAAAAATACATTATGCACAGCTTATTATACTTGTTACTATTTATAAATGGAAATTAGGGTTACCATCTGCGGTGTCACCAATCCGAGCATTATCTCAGCCTGTTCATAATAAAAGAAGCAAAATTTTAAATGATCCTCGTATTTGACAAAATATTGGGATTCTGTCTCAGCGCTATACACACTTTAATTATATATTACCACCTATTTTGAATAATCAAAGCTAATTAGACTTAGTTTTGACACAGTACTGGTTCCTAATGCACCATGTAATGCTGGCTAGGTTTGTTTCACTTGATGTTGCTGGATTCTTTCAAATCATTCAAACAAAAAAGAAAAACAAATAAATAAGATGTAAACGGGTCCGCAACCAAGCAAGGGCTTTACATTTTCGATTGAATCACAAAAAGAAATACGAACCTGAAATAGTGCTCTCGATAAATTTGGATTCCGTTGAAGGAACTGTCTTACCATCTGGTTGTTTTGAGCAGCTAATAGCTATTTAGTAAAAAATAAAGTAAAATGAGTACCCAAAGTCTAACATTTATTGTCCTTACAAAAATTAATAAGCATGCACAACCCTATAAATGGCACTATTAAATTTTTGCTAACCTTATATTCCGATAAAATCCCCAAAAGCTGGTGCCTAGACATCCGAGCAAGATAATTTGTTATTTGGTCAGGTCCCTGTTGGTTCGCCAACCCACTCTGTGTTCCTCCAACAGCACCCGCCAGGGCAGACATTGCAGATAAGGCGGCAGATAGGCCAAGCGGTTGACTGGCTGCCAGATCGACTGAAATTGGAGGGCACAGTACGATATATATCAGACACAGACAGAGAAGTCGATAAGATTCTATATAAAAATCAATATATGGTTTTAGGTTCAGTCAGTTTTTGTACCAAAATCAGCCGCCTCAACAATTTAGGGTTAAAACAAAATATTTTCTTTTAGGTCCCACACTTTATCATAATGTTGTATAAAGAACTTTTTTTTTTCCTTTGGGTCCACTAACTTTAAGGTTAGGGTATTAGTGAATTGAAGCACTGTACTTCATTTTAAGTACAATAAATTTTAGGTTCCAGAGAACATTTCCTTACCTGGTATGGCCCCAGAGGGATGCTGAGCTGTCCCTATATTTGGTCCCACCCCGGGTCCACCTCGACCCTGCAAGTAAATGCCATATGCTTGTTTATGAAGAGAATTAAAAGTTATAACAGTAAAAGGAATCCACAATAACATATCAACAAGGTATAATATGGAAAAAGAGCTGCATGAATCATACAATCTACATTAGTATCAATTTAGCTATACTTTGGAATTACCAACTATGGGTGGCCCAAGTCAATGCACACTTCAAATATTTCTACAAGTTGCACCCACAAACACTATCAGATTTTTCTACCTGATCTCTGTTTCTGTCTGCATTTTTTCCGTTTTCAGCAAAATCAACACGTAACTGACGGCCATTAATCTCATACCCTTGAAGGTTACGGCGAGCGCTTAGTGCAGTCTCCTCGTCTTTATATTCACAGAAGCCATATCCTTTTGGCTTGCCACTCTCTTTATCAAGTACCAATCTGCACCAAAAATTTTGTTTCTTTGTAAGGGGCAATTTCATAGTCTTTTGCTTAATGCTCTTGAACTTTTAGAACTTGCTCGCAAGATTTTCATTTAATTTTATGTCACTAGTCCAGTTAAAATTGTGACTGCAGACAGAAGCAAGAGTACAGAAAAAAGATACTGCATAGATAGACAGCGAAATAAAAGCACAGAAGATACTGCATAGATAAACAGTGAAATAAAAAGCACAGAAGATGGGGAATTTCTTCATTTTTGTAGAACCTGAAGGTAATCAACAGATTTTACACAAAATTAAAGTACCTGATGTAAGATTTATTAATAATTTAGATCAACTAAACAGCAAGCATTACAGATGTAAAAAATATTAATTGCAATCATACAGACACATAACATGAAAAAAGAAGAAAAAAAAAAGTTGCTAATTTAATTGAATAAGATTGATTGTTGCAAACATTTGGGTGTTCAACTTGCAGTTTGGTGCAACAAGCTATTAGAGCTTGTTTTTTTTTTAGGGTTACTGGTAAAAATTCCACTAAGAAATATATTGATACTAAAAAAATATGTACATTGTCGTTACATCGACCAATTGGTCTCTGTAACTAAGATTACAAGCACAATTACATCTTTTTAAATAGTAAAAAGCACCACTAAATATCAGAGCTTGTGTTGATAACAGTTTAAGTCTTAGTTATTGAACTGTAATATGTAGGGGCTTAAAGTTCCCCATGTTAGTATAATATGTTAATCTCCTTTTGTCTTTTTTAATTTCCACAATTGAAATGTTAGAAGTATGGAAATTGAAACCTATGTCGGCTTATGATTCAGAACCATTCATTAAAGTACAGACTATACAAACTAGACACAGAACACCAAATATTTTGATAGGTGTAACATTAAGGTTCGGAATCCACATACCAGTAAAAACCTGACCAGTACATGTTGGGTGGAAGGAACAAAAAAAAAATTGCAAAAGTTAGGGCGGTTTCACATTTTTGCATATGCTGCTCTGGATTTGCAAAGGATCGTAGAGCAAAGAAAAAAAAGCAAAATAAAAGACATGTAACAGATTAAACGCACAGATATTCCATTGGACAAGCATAATCACTAATAAAATTTACTCAATTACAATATGCGCACATCTCATCTGTCGTCAAGCAAAGAAAAGGGAAAAACAAGAATAAACAATGTAAATTTCGTATGATTGTAACTTCGAATTCTGTATTATTGTTTTCGATTTCTCTTTATTGACCTGAAAGACACAACCGGGCCAACCTCCTCGCAAATCTGGATTAGCTGCTCCTCCGTCGCGTCGTATGGTATGTTCCCAACTGCCACGCGCAATACAACGAATAATTAGGTTTGATTGCGGCGAAACCAAATTAAAAATTGACGAGCAAGCAAAATAAATCAACATTCTCACCAAATACGCATCGATTTTGATTCTGAGGAGCGGTCGAAGTCATAGCTGCTTTCTCTAGTTGCGATTCGAGAGGAGAGAAGAAGAGAAGGGACGAGTGTCGAGAGGAGAGAAGAGAGGGATGAAGTGTGTAATTTTTAGGGAAGGGCTTGGGATATAACCTATTTACGAAGGGGGATGCTATATTCAGAACAGAAATTTAATTTTAACGAATTCAGATAATCAGATTCAGTGCAAGACCGACTTAGTAGAATAAGATCTGAGTCCTCGGTTTTAATATAGCACGAATCTCAAGACGGGCCTCTTTATAAATAGGCAGCGTATTAGTTTCGGTCCGGTACCTGGACTTCCTTTTTAAGGCCTCCGTTTCCAGGCTCGATTATTAGTTAATCAAATAGTTAACGGAACACGTCAAATTTGAAAGCAAATTCTTGACGGAATTGCAACGGAACCCGGCCCTTTAAATAGGAAATAAATGAAAGAACCTCGTGCTGGTAAAATTTTTAACAGAGCATTTTTGGCTTCATGGAGTGCACAGACTATATAATTAAAACAGTGCTGCATATGGTTCGTGCTCGGCTTTAAGCTAAAAATGCTCTGTTAAATCGTTACCCCTCTTGCCGATCAATAGATGGTCAAATAATTAACGGAACACGTGAAATTTGAAAGCAAATTCTTGACGGAAGTGCAACGGAACCCGGCCCTTTAAATAGGAAATAAATGAAAGAACCTCGTGCTGGTAAAAATATTAACAGAGAAGTTTTGGCTTCATGGAGTGCACAGACTATATAATTAAAACAGTGCTGCATATGGTTCGTGCTCTGCTTGAAGCTAAAATTGCTCTGTTAAATCTTTACCCCTCTTGCCGATCAATAAATGGTCACAGCCCGATATAGTTACAGAAAAGAAAACAACGGATTCATCCAATCATCCTTGGCCAGATAAAACAGGAAAGGGAAATAGGCCGTGCTAATTTTGGATATATTCTCAAAACGATGTCTTAGATTTAATTTTATGCTATGAATAAAAAAAAATCGGAACATAGTGTATCAACAGTGACTAGTATCGTACCCGTGCATTGCAACGGGATATTATAAGATTAAACATTAATATTGAACAAAGAGAAAAATAATAAATAACAGTAAAATAAACAATAACAAATGATTGTTTTGATTCAACAACCTTTTGTGCTTGTCAGTGCATACAATTTTTTTTTTCAAAATTATCTATAACACAAATGAAAAATATATATACTAAATTTTAAATTGAATCGGAACTAATAATTGTTAGTAAAAAAAATGTTCTTATTTATTAATTAATAATGTCATAGGAAGGTGGTTTTTCTTACTATTTACACCAAGAAAACAAAGACAAAATCGTTTGATCTACCACAAACAGATCAAATATAACATGGAAAAAAATTCTTGAAGTATCATTGTCAGTGTGACCATCTTCGACGTAGTCCAACATTTCTGAAAATGAACAAACAAAATATGAAAAGTAGAGCTCTATGATTCATAATATGTGACAATTACATTTATAAAAACTGGCCCAAAGGCTATTTTTTTTTCTAACACTAAATAATAAAAAAAAAAAATTCCTACGTTGAAATTTCATAAAGCAAAAGTACTGTTCATATGTCTTATTTTTTTTTTCATCTCCAGCTTATTTTTTGTGGTAAATTCTTTTTCTCCACTGAGTCCATCTTCTTATATAGTAACTGTGACATATAGCTCAACAATATTAACTTGTAGTTTGCTATTAGCGACATCTTCATTGACATGAGTTTTAAAAAATAACAATTAAGACACCTTATGTTGTCATAGAGCAACTGACAAGCGATAAAAACGTGTAGCGGGAAATATAATATGAGAATTTAAATTGTTTTTGGAAACAACGAGATGAAGAGACTGAATTTAAGAGTTTTACACTATTAAAAAAACAAAAATATTCTTTATATTGAAATTCTTACTTAAACGGTGAACATAATCCATAAAAAAAAAAGACATGTGAGATTAGCACACCATCTAAAAGGGGTTTCAATGAGATGAATTGAAATAAAAAAAAATAAGTTGAATTTAATTATCGATCCAATGAGTTTCTCGGTAACCCTAGCTTCACCAAGAGAACACCAAGGTTTTTTTTATTAACCACAAGTAGATATTGATAATTTCCTGAGTGAGATCACGGAGGCAATAACACCAGAGTGATATCAATGTTTTCATTTATTTGATATCAATATTTTCTATGATATCAATATTTCGGAGAAAATTATGATATCAATATCGGATCAATATAATAATGGTCCGATCAAATATTTTTGTATTTGTGAAATTATTTAGGAATTTTGATATAAAAAAATTCTCTGATATAATATTAGATATATCAATGAAAATTCCTTAATCGTGAAATGAGACAGGTAATATTTTTGATATTGGATCAATATAAATAAAAATTCCTTAATCATGATACCGATCAATTATATTTGAAATCATGATATCAGAGAATCAAAAGAGAATAAATAAAAAGGAGATATCTTCATTTAAGGAAAAAAAAAATATCGATTTCCATTATGCTCAATCGAAGAAGGAGAATAAGGAATCATATTTCTATTGTCTACATAATTGGATGTAGGGGAAATAAGGAAATATATTTCCCATAGATAAATATCATTAAAATCTGAATCGCCTCAAATTTAATTGTAACATATAGTGTGTCGAGTCTTCTTTTAACTAAATTTAAACTTCTACACATAAAAGAAATGCATTTAATCAAAAGATGACATATTATGTGATTGGAGGGCTGATATTAAATACGAAATTTCATCTTTCAATCATAGCCGTTGGCGGATCAGGACATCAACGTACTTAATACAAGAATGGAGATACATGTACAACACAGAAAATAGCTTAATGCATTTTAAGGAAAAAATAAAAGAAAATGTACAGCACAGAAAATGAGACCATGTTAGACCGAATTAGCATGTAACCCAGCAAGCAATAATGTTGAATCAATTGAAACTCAGATAAGTCAGAAACTTACAAAGAAATTACATTAAATTTAATTGAAAAATCAATCTTCAATCAGAAACTTTACCCTTTGCTGTATAATTAGATAAGATTAATTTTATCAATTAATTTTATAATTGTATGTAGTTTATTTTTATTTTAGAGATTTAACCTTTCAAATTCCAATGTTTATAAATGACTTATTTGAGTTTCCAATTCAAGATCTAAGATGCTATTTTTGTCATTGGATCAAAAACCGATTCTTAATTGCTTGTAGTTTTAATTATGTGACTGAATTCAATTATTGAAAATTTAAGTAGTTGTACAAAAAGGCAATTGGCAATACTATTTGAGTTTGTATCCAGACCATTCAATCAGAATTTGAGTCAATTTAATCCGAGGTGAAATGTATTTCTTTAATATTAGTGCCAAAGCAAGCTGGACCGTTCGAATCCAGGAAACTAATCTGCTGAAATTCTTACTGGTGAACAGTGTTCCTGAAATCTCTGCTTTCTTGAATCCAGCCGTCAAGCTGTTTTTAGATGCGTGCACAAAAAAATCAACTGTTTCGAGATACGTGCATAGAAAAAGTTGGACGGCTGGATTAGAAATTTCAAAGATTTCAGAAACACTGTTCACGAACGATGGATTTCAGCAGATTTCAATTCTCGAATCCAAACTCAAATATTCCATTATCTTAGGTGATAAGAATTCCATGGTAGGAAGATGAACAAAAATTCAGCAATTTTGAAAGAGCTAAAAGTAAAAAAAAAATATTATATTTATCCATCATAATTTTAAGATTTAAATATTTACCCATTAAAATTTTAAATTAATCATTTCGCCATCACTTATTTTTTGTAATATTACATTTCTTAATTTAATCAATTAAAAATACATATTATTATTAATAAAAATATAAAATAACACTTATATCTTCTCCTTCAAATTGCCTCCCTTCTTGCTTAGGGCTTGAAAATGTTTTAATTTCGATGAGCATTGATCCGATGTTCGGTCGAGACTGTTCGATTTGCATTAAAATTCACATGGTCAACCATAAGATTTGTGCTTATCAATATTTGCACACGAATCTTGAGTGCTAATTAATATATTTTTCTTGGAATGAATAATTATAACTAGATTTTTTGACATAAAAAAAATAAGTGGATTTTTCTCCTAAACGTGCAATCAATAAATGAATACAACAATAGTTAGTGGGTGGTGCTAATTTTAATCTTCCTTTCGTAATCACCTAATTAATGTTTTTCTTTATTAGTTGATTTTCTTAATTAAGTCAATATAAAAGAGAAAGAACAAAATAGATATGTAAAAAGAATGTTTTCGTGTACGATATTGCAATTAGTGTGTTTATAATAACACACCCCATATATATATTGGCTAATTAAGTAGTTATGAGTGTATAATTCTTACTCATTTTACAACAAAAAGTTCCCATTTTTTTATTAGTAATAGATTGATAGCAAAATTAGTGATACATTTATTAGTAATAATAATAGTAGAGGAGGGTTCAAATGCCTCCATTTTTTGTGCCTTCGCCTTGCCTCAATTTTTAAAAAATTTAATAACTCAAAATTTAAAACTTAAAAGTCAAATAAAACCATTAGATGTGATCTATGTTATTTTCTCTATATGCTCATAAAAAATTATCACATTTAAAATTTTTTTTTTATGTGAATCAATAAGTTGAAAAATCAACGTATAAAAATTATCAAAATTAGTACGTTTTTTGCAAGCTCGTGATGACAACTAAAAAAAAATTGAAATGTCATAATTTTTTACACGTGCATAGATAAAATGATGTAGATCATATTCAACGGTTTTATTTTAACTTTTAAGTTTTAAATTTTTAGTTATTAAAGTTTTTAAAAATGGAGGCATGGTGGAGGCACAAAAAATAGAGACATTTGAACCCTCCTCATAATAGTAACACCACTATTTCATAGATAAATCATTCAAGTAGGAAGGAATTCAGATCCTCCCCGGTACCGTAATAGGAAATCTTTTACAATTACTGGACCTGGAACGTTCTTTTTAACTTGGCACGAATTTCAAAGCCCAATAATATTGCCCCTTGCGCTAGCTTGAATCTCAAAGAAGATGAGAATTAATCTCAAACCGTAAAGTGAAAGAAATATTTTACAGTATTGAAGAGGATACTTGTCCAAGTAGGAAGTTGCCTTCAAGTTTGTGGCAATATAGAAAATTATTTTATGCCAAATATCGTTTATAATAATTAGTTATTTTAATTAGGCCAATTTATATTTTCTTGTGGAAATCCATATACTTTAAACTTCAAATCTATTTTATTATTTATTTTTCTTTTGGAAAAGATCCAGATCAATGTGGTTCACATAAATGACCAGCCTGAAATTAAAAATAAAAGAAGGGCTTGTGTACATAAAAAACCAATTAGGTACATATCTAATAACTTTTTTTTATATATAATATAAAGTAGAACTAGGGTGTTATTAAGCTTACCAAGTCTCTTTGTAGCTTAATTTAAAAAATCTATTGAATTGGCTAAGATGGTTTATAAGTTAATTTTAATGTGTTCATTTTTCATCATTTTTTTACTGCTTGACTTTATACTAAATTAGTTTGAAAATTTATAAATTTGACATGTAAACTCATCACTCGTGAAATAGATCGGTTTCAACGGTTTGGATGCGTCTTTTGAAACCAATCTGATGGGTTTTTGAGTTAAGCTCACAAAGAGACTTGGTGAGCTTAAGAATACCCTAGTTCTACTCCTTTATATATATATAGAGAGAGACTATGGTGAGTTGTGAAGTAAACGTTTTACTTCACGTCATATTTTCATTTTGAAAATTCAAACAACCGATCCGAACCGCTCAACATATTCTAAATATTGAAATGTGCTTGGAAACTAAATTTTACATTTTTTGGAATTTTTTACCATTTATTAAGCTACTTTGAAAATCGCTGATCCACTGTGAACAGTAAAAATTTTTGGACCACCGGATCAGCGATTTTCAAAGTGGCTTAATAAATAGTAAAAAAATTCCAAAAAAATGTAAAATTTAGTCTCCAAGCACATTTCAATATTTAGAACATGTTGAGCGGTTCGGATCAATTGTTTGGATTTTTAAAATGAAAATATGAGCGTGAAGTAAAAATGACCTCTTACTTCACAACTCACCATAGCCCAGCTCTCTCTCTCTCTCTATATATATAGTGGTTGGCTATTCTACTTATATAAGCATATGATGGCATATGCTTATAAGTCATTTTTTTGTTTTTAAAGTTCAAATAGTCGATCTGAAGCGCTCAACGTGTTCTCCGTATTAAAATGTGCTTGGAGACCAAATTTTACATTTTTTGAAAAAAATTTACTATTTTTTTAGAATTTTTCAAAATCACTATTTTTGAGGATTTTTTATTATTTTTCTGAATTTTTATAGTATATTGAAACACTGCTTTAAAAAATTCTAAAAAAATAGTAAATTTTTTTCAAAAAATGTAAAATTTGGTATCCAAGCACATTTTAATATAGAGAACATGTTGATCGCTTCAGATTGACTATTTAAACTTTAGAAACACAAAAATGACTTATAAGCATATGTCATCATATGCTTATATAAGTAGAATAGCCAACCTCTTTAATTCGGGCTACTTTTTTAATTTGCAAAACCCAAACAACCGATCCGAACCGTTCAACATGTTCTAAATATTGAAATGTGCTTGGAGACCAAATTTTACATTTTTTGGAATTTGTTTACTATTTATTAAGCCACTTTGGAAATCACTGATCCGGTGGTCCACAGTAAAAACAGTAAAAATTTCTGGACCACCGGATCAGCGATTTCCAAAGTGGCTTAATAAATAGTAAACAAATTCAAAGAAATGTAAAATTTGGTCTCCAAGCACATTTCAATATTTAGAACATGTTGAACGGTTCGGATCGGTTGTTTGGGTTTTGCAAATTGAAAAAGTAACCCGAATTAAAGAGGGTGCTTTAATTTGCAAAGCACCGTAGCCTTACTCTATATATATATATATATATATATATATATATATATATATATATATAGGGTTTGAATGCATCAACAATAATTAAATAATAATCTTGATGATAGTTGAAAAAACAACTTGCAATTTCAAATTGAATCTATATTATATTTGAGAGTAGTATTAGGATGTTTTTAAGCACGTCAATTTTTTTTTATGAGCTTAATTTCAATAAATTAGTTTCCAATGACAAATTATGCATTTACATACAAAAAGATATACAATTAAATTGGTAGAACCCAAAAATTCATCCAAACTAAAGAAATTATTTGAACTTACAAACCCCTCCACAAATTTCAACAATTCCATAAAAAATTCGTCTTCTACCCTTCTTGAAATTTATTATTCCTTGGAAAATGACTTCCACGAACTCTTCATCTGCATGGAAGAAATAAAAAAAATCAATGCAATCAAATTGGTAAAACAAAAAAATATCACTCTTTAACTCATTTAATTAATGACATTTTTTGTTAAATAAATTCATTTCTTAATTTCTCAATAGAACCCAAAGGGAGCCCAAGCCCATTTATTTTTATTTCCCTTCTAATTTACGGATCCAACAAAAATTGATTTGCAAACCTTTCTTTCTTGTACCTTGAACTCTATTAGTCTATTGTAAGACATGAATTTTTTTTTTTTAAATAATCTAGAAATACACTTACACCATCTAGCTGAGAACACCAGTGCAGCTGTGGTAGATTTAACACTATTTTCTCTAAATTTTAAATTGTTTTAATTAGTTTTAAAATTTTAACTATCTACAAATCATGTTTTTGTTAATTTATTACTAATTAATGTTTTGTTAATTTATTACTACAAATCTCAATATATCTCATAATGACCAGGCATGATATAGAAGTCGCATTGATGTCATATAGCATTTTGCACACAGAATCTAATCTAGTACCATCTTTTCGCAGCGCACTCCAATGAACAGGAATCTAACCCAGCAAAACCAGAGTCCGAATCTGCTGCGATTCCGAGGTGGATCGCAGGATCCTAAAATTCCGAGATCAACGGTTCAAATTTTTCTGAGCACGGATCTCGGAAACGTTCTTAAAAAGTAAATTTTCATGCACGCATCTCGAAAAATACCAACAGGACCCTGCGATCCACCTCGGAATCGCAGCAGATTTATTTTCGCAAAACCAGGGTACCTTTATATGCAAATAAAGCTGCTGTAATTCTGATCCCAACTGTTGGTTTTTCTTGAGATGCGTGTATGAAAATTTATTTTTGCGATAATGTTTTCAAGATCCGTGCACGAAAAAATTTGAATGGTTGATCTCGAAATTTCAGGATCCTATAATTCTTCTTGGAATTACAGCAGATTTGGATTCAACTTTATATGCAAATCATCACCAATGCATGGTATATATGGGTGTAAACGGAGCAGATAATGCTAATACCATATCTGTATTTGTCTTTTAATGAGTGGATACGAATACGGATACGGATAGTAAACGAATGTCAAAATTCAAAATAAAATCCACCTTAGATAGATACGAATACAGAGCGGATAATCTACGGATACGGATTCGGATACGGATGCGAAGCGAATATTTATCGATAATTAAGTCATAAACATTAAAATACCAATACTATTAACAAAATTAAGAAAAACAAGTCAGAAGACAAAAAAAAGAAGTATGGTTCGTCTGGAGCTTTAAGTTATTAATTCCACATTAAATAGATAAAGAAGTATGGGACGCTTATACATAAAGCCTCGCTCCGAAGAAATGAAGAACTGCGGATCTCGGGTTCTGGGTTACGGATAATTCAGATATCCGCTCTGTTTAGGCGGAAGAGAATTTATCCGTTTTCGAATCCACCAGTTTTCTCTGTATATAAAAATTATCCGGATCCGTATCCGCCTCTTATCCGATCCGTTTAATTCGGATATGGATAGCAACTGGATTCGGACCGGATAATCCGGATCCATTTACACCCCTAATGGCATAGTTATAATTTGAAATAATTCAAGTATTTTGGCGAGTTATAAATTTGTTAGTTTGATAAAAATATGTATATAATTTCCAAAATTTTTTTTTGACACAAATATAATTTCCAATAGTTTGTCTTAAAATGAATAAGATTATAAGTATAACTATATAAAAATGGTTAAGTTTATATGTTTCTTAGTCATGCATCATGTTCATCGGTTCGGTTCGGTTGAAACTAGGCAAACCAAAGTAATAATTCGGTTTCTAAAAATAGAACTGAACCAAACCGAATCAAAGTTTTATTTCGGTTTGTTCGGTTCAAACCAAAATATATTAATTTTTTTATTTAAAGCAATTGATTTATAATAAACCGAAGTATATTAAGAAATAAACCGGGATATTAAGAAATAAACTGAAGTATTTAAAACAATTAATTAAGAAATAAACAGGGGTATTAAGAAATAAACCGGGACGGTCCGGACCAAATTCATAATATATAAAAGTTCGGTCTATTCGGTTATTTCGGTTTTGAAAATTTTCAAACCGAACTGAACCGAAATTATAATTCGGTTTTAAAAAGCAAATCGAACCGAACCATTAAACCGAACAAACCGAACCGATTAATTCAAAACCGATTAAACCGGACCCAATGAACACCCCTACATGCATGTCATGTATTTATGTTCTCATATGCTCGATTATATATATTTTTTTCTTCTCATTTATGTTCTAAGCTCTGCAGCCATGTCCAACGTATCAAAATTCTGAAAGAAAACATAATTCAGAAAATGATTTGGAAATAATTCATAAAATTCATCAATAATGTGCAAATAATTTGGAAATCTATTTGGTTCATATATCTATATGTTTGGAAGAATTATGAAAATCAATAATTTGTGAATCTTATTACGTACACAGTACAGTACGCAGGTTGATAAAAAGAACGTGACAGCAAATTTCTATTAATTGATTGTACATCTGTACCATATATACCACTCCAGTACTTACCATGGTCGGAAAATTTTGGTATAATACTTCATTAAAACTTCACTATTTAGAAGTATCCATAACTACTTGGTAAGTTGGTAACAGTAGTTTTGGAATATGAATGCAGGCCTACGGACAAACTTCGGCCGAAAAAAAGAATCCAGTTGTCAAATTTAACAGATTTCATAGGTTCAGAACTTCCAACCCATTAGAAGCTTTTGTGGAGCAAAGCAATTGCTTGGGCTGTGGATTTCAGTAGCACAATTTGAGCTCACGCAGCGTTTAGGTTAAAAGAAAAATATCAGTGCGTTGCTTTGCGTACATTACAAGGTCCACATCTATTAGATAGGAGTAGAACTAGGGTGCTCTCGAGTTCACCAAGCCTTTGGTGAACTCAAGTCCAAAACTCATCGGATCGGCTTCAAACGACGAATCCGACCGTTGAAATCCGTCTACCTTACGAGTGATGCGTCTACATGTAAAAATTTTAAATTTTGAAATTAATTTTGCATAGAGTCAAGTGGTCAAAAAACGTCAAAAAATGAATGCATTAAAATTAATTTATTAACCTTCTAATTTTGACCACTTGACTCTATGCAAAATTAATTTCAAGCATTTACTGTTTGGTTCTAAAATTATGAAAACTTTATTATGTTAATGTTGCATTTGCAAAACAGTAAATGTTTACAAATGCTAAACAATAAATGTTTTATTATACCGAGAGTTGTACATATATTTTTGCAAAAATATAGTACACAAGATTTTAGAACCGAACAGTAAACGAGTTGAGCTCATGGTCTAAAATAGTAAAGGATTTTACAAATGTTTTTTTTTAATGCTTGGCATGAGTTGAGCTCGCGAGTTATGAGCCGAGCTGAAGGCTCAAACTCATTAAATTGAGCCGAATTTTTTTCTTCAAGACCGAACCGAGCCTGAGTTGAGCCTGTTTAGTTATATGACGAGCTGAGCTGAGTTTTGAGCCGAACTTGACTCATTAGCAGCCATACTTTATCAGAATAAATAAAATTGTTCTAAGTAAATTGAAAAATATGTTAACAGTTATGCAATCTTCTGTTTGGTATTGGTACATACAACTAACAGTCGTTAATCCTTTCAAAAATGTTTGCTTACATTTTCTTTTCATTTTCTAATTTACAATTGTAATATCTGGATTGCACGAGCTATCTCCAATTCATCTGCGCACCGTTTCAGATTTGTTTGCTACATATTTTTTTATATTTTCTTATATGAAATGCTACATTTTAACCTCACCAATTGAAGGTGTTTCGTTAATTAATTCAAGGCATTAATCCCACAATTCTCAGAATTTTTTTTACGAAATGCTACTTGCACTTTTGTGAAATAGAATAAACAAAAACTGAGGAGTGATAGCGCACAATTTTGCAGCTTAGAGTTTATCAGTGAAATTGATTTATAGGAATACTGAGTCCGGCTACTATACCACTAGTGTCATTCCAAACTAAATAACACCACATCTTAAACCATTGGATCTACTTTAATATCCGTACAAGACAATAGTGTCATTCCAGCGCTATCTTGTACACGAATATTAAAGTAGATCCAATGGTTTAAGATGCGGTGTTATTTAGTTTGGAATGACACTAGTGGTATAATAGCCGGACTCAAGAATACTGTAGCTCATAATCTCAGCAAAAAAATTCTTTAAATTTTTTCCTTTATTTGTAAATAATGTCTATCCAATTTCATCTCTCTTTCTTACACAGGTTATCTATAGGAATACTAACAGTTATTAATCCTTGCAAAAATGTTTGGTTTTATTTTCAAAATTACATACAACTAACGGTTATTAATCCTTGCAAAATGTTTGGTGTTATTTTCTGATTTACAGATGTAATTGTTACACAGGTTTCAACTGTTTCTTATCTGAATTGCACGAGCTATCTCCACTTCATCTGCACACTATTTTAGGTCTGTGTACTACATTTTCTTTTTCTTTTTTCTTAATATTTACCTTCCCTGTATTAGATTTGTATATCACACTTATTTACATATTTAATTTTTTGTTCATCAAGCTTTGCTAATTTGTATATGCAACATAAAAAACCAAAATACTGTTAATTTTCATATGCAAAATGCATCATCTGTCTTGCACAACTTGTCTACTGCAATATCAACTTTAGGAAACATGAAAAATCATAGTTTTAAAAAAAAATCAATAATTTCTAAGTACCATCTTTTAGACACAGATCATGCATAGGTCATCAAACAAGCATTCTTTAAACATTGTATCGGCACAACTTTCCTTTGCAAAATATGTTACATCAAAAATACATTCCCATTCCAATTTCACATGCCTTGCACAAACCATCTATTAAAAATGTTGTAAGTCTTAACTGACAAAAAATCCAATTGTGTTGATTTGCATGACACGACAACAGTTTTGCATCATTTCTCGCATATTCACTTTTTCATCTCAATAACAAACTGAACCGGCTTCAATAAAAGACAAAATAACACTCTTTCTTTTTATGCAGTGGAGACATTGGCAAAGCAAAAACTAAGGAAGAATAATGGAATCGCACCTGTACAAGAACATTTACATATTTTGTTAGTTATAAATCATATTTTGTGTTGGTATGCCCAACAAAAAAACACTTGCTCTCATTTTGTATAGACACAATATTGTGTTTGAAAGATTTGTGAAAAAAGGGATAACATGCTTTCATAAAATGGTAATTTCTCTTCCAAACATAGATAATAGGCCCGTACTAAATGCTCTCCACTGTACAGTTTTTGTTATGTCTGAGTGTTTTTGTTATGCCTGAATATAACTACAATGCCTTTCTATGAAGTTGTTGTAATATACTTCTCAAAACTCTCTAGTTTCATATATAACTTTTATATATAAACTTTTTGTGTGCTATTCTCCACTTCTCAAAAAAAATTGCCGAAGCAACACAGAGGCCTCTGCCTAGTATAATGCACTTACATACAAAAAGAAATCAATCCAAATTGCATATAATATCAAGCAAATGATAACATGCAATTTTATTATGTAATTCCATGACAAATTATCCGTACTTACAAAACCCCTCACAAAACTTATACAATTTGGAAATAAATTATTATGAAAGGACTCTATCTAATAGAAACAAAGTCATGCATCAAAAGAATGTACAAAATAAATTATATTCTACCTTTTTTTTACATGGAAAATGAACTTCCACGAGCTTGTCATCTGCATAGAAGAAAGTACAAAATAAAAAATCAATACAATCAAATTGGTAAAACCTAAAAAAATCCCACTCTTTAACTCATTTAATTAATTAATAAGTTTTAGATTAGAATTTCAGTAGCAATTACCTGAAGGTCGTGGAAGTTTACACTCCTTGTATGAGCGGAATCTATTCGCACAAAAGTCACACTCCTACGGCCGCGAATGCATTCTGTCATTATGATCTTTCAATTGTTTTGGGTAGCAAATTCTTTGCTACACGTAAAACAATGACGTCGTAAATACGACAATTGAGTGTTGTTGAAGTCCGTCTTGGCTCGTTTTCCGCACTGAACCAGTTCACTTTTCTATTTTTCAAATAAAAAAATAGTTATAAATATTGCCAATTAATTTCAACGATAGGCAAGCAAATTCAATAAATATTTTCATAGCCGAGCCCATATAGAAAAGGGGGGGCCTATCCACATTGTAAATTTCAATCCCAATCTAAAGGCCCAAATAAATTTAGAATTTATTTCCCCCTCCCTAATTATTTTCGGCGATGTTTGCAAAGTGATCCCTCTGACAAGGGGACTTTAAAATAGTTATAATTTTGCTCATTCAACTAATAACTTTACAAACCAAGCCCTTAAAACCAACTATTCATACCGGTACCAGATTTTTTTTTCTGGGCTGTTTCGAAATGAGTAACAGTTGGGATGGCCTGATAGAGGACCGTTTTGTCAAGATAATTAACTCCAGTTCTTGCATTCGAATCTGATTGGCCGGAGTTTTTTTCAAGATAATTAACTCTACGAATTTGATTGGCCGGAGTTTTTTCCTCTGTACGAATCTGTTATTAGATTGTCGAGATAATTAACTCCCTATTATATTGTAAATATATTGGTTTCCTCCAATATATTTTTATCATTATTTGTTTAGTTACACTATATGCTATTGAATTGTAATTCATAAATATATAACTCTTTCAAAATATTTAAGTTCATATAAATACAATGACATATCATACGATTTTTATTTACATGTCATTACAAAAGTGTGTTTGTATTTTTTTTTTCTATTTTTATAATCGGAAACCAATATTTTTTGTCGTTAGTCAATGTCATGCATAACTGTTTTGTGTTTGTCTTGATAAATGTCATGTGTCTGAGTGCCAAAGAGTCTAATGTGGAATCATATGAGATTTATGTTTTGGTGTTGTTGATATATAAAAACTAATTATTTTTCTATATAAAATATTATTCTCGGTGTGAGATCCTCAAATTCAAAATCTAATGTGGAATGATTTGAAAACTTCAATTCTTATCTTATGCAATAAAAAAGAAATAGATATATAAGAGAATATCTAATAAAAAGTGAAAAAAAAATGTTTGACTCACCTTTTTAAAGTTTATAGAACTCAAGTATTTAAAACCATGAATGTTAAATTTATTCTAACAATCTTTTATTACAGAGGACTAAGATATAATATGTTAGGATATAATAAATAATGGAATGTTAGTTTTAGCCAAAATTTTAATTTTCATATAAATTTATTTTGTCAAGTATGAATGAGACATAAATTTAAACTTGTAGATAAGATTGACATTTATGAACATTTGATAGGACGATATGTCTTTAGAAATTGCTGCTCTAAATTTTTAAGCTTTACAAATCCAGAAAAGTACATCCTAAATTTCGTTAACTCAGAGTCACAATCTCTCTAACCAGTTGTTTTTTTTAGTCATGTTCCTAAAACAAATTCTTGTAGTTAATTAAGTTTGTTATTGAATTGCTTTCAACTTAAAATTTGGAAAGCTAAAACCTAAGGCTACGTTTGGATGCACTCTAGAATAGCTAGAATAGTTACTGTTTAGAACAGTAAATAAGAACAGCTACTGTTTAAGAACAGTGCTAACTTAAGCTATTCGGAATAGTGAAAAAGTTGTTTGGATTGCATATTAGGAATAGAGTTTGGAGGGAATGAATAGAATAATAATTTATGTGTTAGATTAAATCTTTTTATTAATACGTAATATAAAAATCTTTTTATCCAATACTAATATAATATTAATTTAATTATTAAATAAAATATTAGATTAAATATAATATAATTATTAGATTAAATATAAAACAATATATCATTAATTTAAATATTAAATGTCATATAATATTATTTTAAATATTAGATTAGTATTAAATAAAATATTAGATTAAATATAATATAATATTAGATTAAATATAATATAATATAATATTAATTTAATTATTAAATGTAATAAAATATTATTTTAAATATTATATTGGTATTAAATAAAATATTAGAGTAAATATAATATAATATTATATTAAATATAATACAATATAATATTAATTTAAATGTTCAATGTAATATAATATTATTTTAAATATTAGATTAGTATTAAATAAAATATTATATTAAATATTGTATAATATTAGTTTAAATATAATACAATACAATATTAATTTAATTATTAAATGTAATATAATATTATTTTAAATATTAGATTAGTATTAAATAAAATATTATATTATATTATTATATTAAATATAATATAATATTAGTTTAAATATAATACAATATAATATTAATTTAATTATTAAATGTAATATAATATTATTTGAAATATTAATTAGTATTAAATAAAATATTAGATTAAATATAATATAATATTAATTAAATATACTACTATGTAATATTAATTTAAATGTTAAATGTAATATAATATTATTTTAAATATTAGATTAGTATTAAATAAAATATTATATTAAATATAATATAATATTAGTTTAAATATAATACAATATAATATTAATTTAATTATTAAATGTAATATAATATTATTTTAAATATTAGATTAGTATTAAATAAAATATAATATTAGTTTAAATATAATACAATATAATATTAATTTAATTATTAAATGTAATATAATATTATTTGAAATATTAGATTAGTATTAAATAAAATATTAGATTAAATATAATATAATACAATATAATATTAATTTAAATGTTAAATGTAATATAATATTATTTTAAATATTAGATTAGTATTAAATTTACTATTAGATTAAATATAATACAATATAATATTAATTTAAATGTTAAATGTAATATAATATTATTTTAAATATTAGATTAGTATTAAATAAACTATTAGATTAAATATAACACAATATAATATTAATTTAAATGTTAAATGTAATATAATATTATTTTAAATGTTAGATTAGTATTAATATTGAAAGCTCCAATCGCTATTCCAATTTTTTGTTAGAATAGGGGAACAAAGCTATTCTTCTTGTTCCGAATAGCAAGTAGTACGTTTGGTTGCTCAAGCTATTCGAATAGCAATGCTATTCTAAGAATAGCACTATTCTTAGTGCATCCAAACATACCATAAGAGAATTGCTTTCAACTTAAATTTTTTTTTTTAATGTAAATGAGATTCAGAAATGTAGAATATTTAGCAAGTACAAAAGGTGATGTTTAATTTGTTTGGCATTTTTAGTTTCCCTTTTCTGATGCATCTACAATGTTCTTTCCTAAAACGCAACAAGTAGAGAACTAGTTTGTAACATTTCTATGCAGATTGCAGAGTTTAGTCTTTTTGGGTCAGGGATGGGTACATAAATTTAAAATAATTTTTGCTTTTGTATTAAGAGCATCTACAATCTAGCAACTCATATGAGTTTCTAAATAACTGTTAATTACTTTTTTAAAAAGTAAGTTTTCTAAAGTTTATAACTGTATAATATTATAGCGAATTCTATGAGTGACAGCTGGCAGCATCTCCATCAAAGTCATCTGCACTAGGGCTGTAAATGAGCCGAGTTTGAGCGAGTTACCTCCAACTCGTGCTCAGCTCATTAAATAAATGAGCGAGTCAACTCGAGTTGGGATGATAATAACGAGTTGTAGAGCAAACTCAAACTCAGCTCATTATCAACTCAAGTTGGCTCACAACTCGTTTAACCAGTTAATTATATACTACTAGTAAAAGAATTTATCAGTATCTAGCAATTTTTCATACAACAATAGTACATAAGCACCAACAATTTTTCATACAGCAATTCGGTTTAGTTATTTAGAAAGGTCTGGGTTTCTAAAATTTATTGTGACCAATGCTATGTAACTCAAGTTATAAATGAGCGAGTTGGGGTAAGCTCAAACTCAGCTCATTTATTAAACGAGTCAGCCAAGTAGAGTTGAAACTGACTCGAGTTGTAAATGAGCGAGTTAAAGCGAGCTGTAAATGAGCGAGTTATGAGTTTGAGAAATTTTGCCCAGTCCTAATCTGCACCCATGCACATCTCTGTCAAAGAAATTTCGAGAAAGGTATTGGAGACTTGTACTTAAAAAATTTGCTGTTATTTCATTTTTTATTGTTTGGTTATAGAGTCTGGGAACTTGTTAACTTACCAATTGCTGAACATTTGCTTAATATCACATGATGATGGCTTTAATTTAGAAAAAAAGTATTAATTCCCGCAACTCAATCCCCGTAATATTCCCGGGAGGGAGCTTCTGGATAAGCTTTTTAACGAGTTTTAACTGTCCACTCCAACTACCTTTATAAACTTTCCGATATATCTCTTCACCATTTACAAAAACAAAAAAATTTCAATCTGATGTGTGGCTCTCTCCAATCCCCCCTCTCTCTCTCCACAACCCCAGATCCATAAAATTCTCCGTGACTCTCTCCTCTGAAGATCCAAACCCTAGCTGATGCGGCACTGCGACAGCTTCCTTGGATCGCTTTCTCGAAGCGACGGCCGCGACGGCCTCGACGGCAGCGACGGCCGCGACGGCCTCGACGGCAGCGACGGCCGCGACGGCAGCGACGGCCGCGACGGCCTCGACGGCAGCGACGGACGCGACGGCCTCGACGGCAGCGACGGACGCGACGGCCTCGACGGCAGCGACGGCCGCGACGGCCTCGACGGCAGCGACGGCCGCGACGGCAGCGACGGCCTCGACGGCCTCGACGGCAGCGACGGCCTCGACGGCAGCGACGGCAGCGACGGCAGCGACGGCCGCGACGGCTGCGACGGTGACACGCGACGGCGAAGGAAAATAAAGTTACCTGTCGACGGTAGTGACGGCGACGAAGTACTGGACCACTTGGACGACGAAGAAGACAGCAGTGGTGTCACGCTACAGGTTTTGATTTCAGACCTCAATTTTCTTGAATATCGAAGTAGTTTTGATTTTAGACCACGGCTTCGATTTTTCTTCAATTTCAACCCTCAAAATCATACAATCGTGATATTTCATCTAAAACTTTGGTCCAGTTATGATTGATTGATTTTCTTAGATTTTATTTGTCATTGATTCGATTTTTTTGAAGGATCTAGGGTTTTCAATTATTTAATTAATTTTTCGTCAAATTTAGATTCTGATTTTCCACTATTTTGATTTTTGACACCATGCAATTGTCAATTTGCTGATTTTGTTTTTTTCTTCAAATCGACGATCTGTATACTTTCTTGATTTCTCTGGCGATTACCACTGTCTCGACCAAATCGCACTTCTCTCGATCAATATTTGAAAATTTTAGTTTACAACATCTATTTACATGATCTATCTAATAGATTTACATGATCTATACAATATTTTACATGATTTATCTCCTAGGTTTACAGAATTTATCAATCAGGTTTAAAGGTTCTGTAGAGTATTTTTTGGGATCTGTTTAACTGTTTTACAATATTTTACAGGATCTACGATCTGTATTTCTTTTCTTTATTTTATAGGACTTTTTAACAGTTTTACAGAATGTACTCTAGTTTTATTTAAAAAGTTGCAGTTAATTTACAGGTTTTATGCAATAGTTTTATACGATGTATCAGTTAATTTACAGGATTATGACTTTAAGTGTGTCTGAAATTTGTTGATATCTTTTTTTCTTTCAGCAAACCCAGCTTGGAAAGATATTGGCACTATTCATGAGAAGTGCCCTCAGCAAGGAGAACATTCAATGGATTGTGCAATATTTGTGTTGTGCTATGTCTACAACTTGATAACCGATAACCCTATGAATTTCACACAGGTAATTTTATTAACTTTAACATTTTATAGTATATATGCATTATTTCACAAGATTCAAGCAATAGTTTTATAGGTTATGTAAGTTATGTAGGATATATGTCACAATTTACAGTATCGTTATACAAGTTTATAACAGGATGTAATTTATAGGATACATTTAGCAGTTTCACAGGACATGTGCAACAGTTTACAGGATTCACTTTTGTTAATCATAGTTAGAGGATTTGTTTAACAGTTGTACTCATAAACAACATTAGACAGTGCATTTATCTAGTAAGTTTACAATATTGATGCAGTTTATTACATGAAGTATTAGTCAGGTGTAAATGTTATGTATTAGACAGTTTTTACTATGATTCACTAGGATTACAGTATATGTGTAATTTTACATGATACATATAACAATTTTACAGGGTACATATAACAATTATTAATATTTATATATGGATCTATATCATGTAAAATAAGCCTTCAATACTGTCAAATTAGCAGATGCAAATTATGTATTAGACAGTTTTTACTGTGATTCACTTTGGTTACAGTATTCTTATACTGTGATTCACTTTTAGTTTACAGCTTATGTGCAATTTTACATGATAAATTTCACATGATACAAATTATGTGTAATTTTACTGTGATTTAGTTTACAGATATGTGCAATTCTACATGATACATATAACAATTTTACAGGATACATAGGACAATTTTACAGGGTACATAATCTAGACAGTTTTTACTGTGATTCACTTTGGTTACAGTATTCTTTTACTGTGATTCACTTTATTTTACAGCATATGCGCAATTTTACAAGATACATATAACAATTTTACATGATACATAGGATAATTTTACAGAGTACATATAACAATTATTAATATTTATATATGGATCTATATCATGTAAAATAAGCCTTCAATACTGTCAAATTAGCAGATGCAAATTATGTATTAGACAGTTTTTACTGTGATTCACTTTGGTTACAGTATTCTTTTACTGTGATTCACTTTTAGTTTACAGCTTATGTGCAATTTTATATGATAAATTTCACAGGATACATCAACAATTTTGCAGGATACATATAACAATTTTACAGTATGTTGCTTTGATTGTTTGCATCTGCTAATGGTTCATAACTCCAATTTTTAACCTTGCTTATTTTTTTTTTGCAGGATGATATATCGAAAGAACGTGTGGTTCTAGCAATGAAACTTCTCACTCATCCGAATAATGTGCACGAGAGGGTTATGAAGTGAAGAAGCCATGTTTGTATTGATGTATTAGCCATATTTTTTATTGAATTTTTCTTTGTGCTTGTGAACAATTATCAGTGGTAATAATTATGGGTGGTAACAGTTATGGGTGGTGACATCTTACAGTTGTTGGTTAAACTTTATGGTTTTGAACAGTTTATTTTGTGATTAATGAAATTTTATAACTTGTATATGTTATTTGGATACCATTTTACAGTATTGAAGTTTTGCTGTTAACATATGTCAGTTTTATAGTTTGCATCTGCTAATTTTACAGTATGTAAGTCTTATTTTACATGATATAGATCGATATACAAATATTAATAATTGAAGAAAAAAATTACGTAAATAAGAAAAATACGAAAAAAATAAAAAAAAATTTAAAATTTTAATATCGAAAAAAAAATTAATTTTGATGCAAGAAAATTAATTTTGCACAATTTTAGGTGTTATTTGTAAATAACTACAAGTTTGAGAAGTGGCTTGTTTTTAAAACCTTCTAGAAGCCGTCAGTTTTTCAAGTACAGTTGGAAGTACAGTATTTTTGCAAGTTGCTAACTGTTTGCAACTAACTTGGGGACCACTTCCAACTAACTTGGATTGTTAGACTTTTAAACTTCTTATTATACATGATTTGTTATTGAAGTTCCAGTATTGGTTATAGAGTTTTACAGTATTCGCGCAAGTCAAATGACAGTTTTTTGGGGAAAAACTGGGGATAGAAGCTTGGGGACAATTAGTCGGATCCTTTTTCGCAGCGGGCTTTAGCAAACCTTCACGTTTATTTCCGACTATAAACCCATTTGAAGCTTTTGAGGAGCAAAGCAATTGCTTGCGCTGTGGATTTTAACAACACAATTTTGACTAAGGTTAAAGAAAAATATATTTTAGAATGTACTGCGTTGCTCTGCGTGAAATAGAAGATGCATTGTTAAAATCTGCACCCTTCAATTGCGTACTTTTCACGACAGTCGGTAGCTTTTAGAAAATAAGGTTACATTTGTGCTGGGATGTCACGCCCCAGTGGCCGTCCTGTCAACCTACATCGCAACATAAAAAAACAGAAACAATACGAAATCAGCTACAAAGTCGAGTAACCAGTTATTTAACGATGCAACTTCTCTATAATTGGCTTAATAACATTAAACAACCATTTCAATAGGATTGTATTAATCCACACAATTAAATATTAAATTATGTATCCATATTTAACAGGCGATATCAATTGGGTCTAGGTTTTCAATAACAACAGTTCCATTTCAGTTGGAATCCCTGAAACAAGCGATTCCCAGTATTCTAGTCCATTAAAAACAATTTCAATCTCCAGACCCCATATTCCGGTTAAAGAGGAGGGTTAAAATGCACCCTCCCTTTTGTGCTCCTAACGTGCTGATCAGAGTCAAAATAACGATGATTTACGTAGGGTTTTGGCTTAGGTTTTGCATATTTTCTCACACTTATGTTTAATTAATTAGAGAAAAAGGCTACTGTCACCCTTCTTTATGTTTTATTGCAGAAAACAGGTTTTGAGACTATTTTACACCAAATAGAGCTAGAATCAGGTCAATCGGATCAGCGACGCTCATCGACTAAGTCTTTGTTACGGTCCGTATTGCCTAATACGGACCAGGCCTAGCACAGACCAGAAAATAGCGCTGGAAGCATTAAACCCTAACCGTCAAGATCCCAATACGGACCGTATTGCCCAATACGGTCCGTATCAGAAGGCGTCTCTTGGGGAATAACTGCCGACAGCTATTTCCAGATCAGTTTCTTAGCCCCTACTCAATCTCCAGACGTCCCTCCACTCCTATATAAGGCCCCTGGGCAGAAGAAATAGTTATCTTTGTAATTAGGGTTAGATTTGATTAAAGTGAGAAGAGAGGAGTGCTTGTAACAACGCCGTTCCGCGGCTAAGTTCCTTTTCTTAGGGCTAGGCAGTAAACCTTGTTACTCTTGATGTTTTGATATATATATTTCTGTTGATTATGATTTCTTGTTGTTGAAACAAAATACTTTTGTGATTTACTATCTCTTCATCTAATTTCAATGATCTAGTTTGAGTCTGTTAGGGTAGTGACAGTGCTTTAATGGTAAGAGAAACTATTTGTATGAATTAGCCTCGTTGAGATTTATTAGGTTTATGTGAAGAAAACCTTAGCGGGGAAACCATAAACCAAACCAACAAAACGCGTACCAAATTCTATCACTTGCGTAAAGTAAATCGCAGTGATCTGTGTAGTAATTTGGGGTATTTGAGAGATCAGACATTTGCGTAAGGTAAATCGCAGTGTCCTATGTAGAATCTCGGTGAAAGATCTGTCATTCTTGCGTAACATAAATCGCAGTGACCTCTGTGGTGTCTTTCATTAAACAACAACATGAAATCAGACGCAACAGGAATATATTGTCAAGGCGGATTGAGTGGCAATGGTGTGCCAAAACCCTAGGAATTCTCATCTCTATCTTTATTTTAATTATTTTTAATTGCTTCCTAATTTACATTGATCAAAACAACATCTCTCAATTTTCAGATTTCGTCTAGCCTTTCGAAAGATTGTGATTCGATCGCTCAAAGCATTGAACCAATATTCCCTGTGGATCGACCTCGAATATACTACTCGATAGGATTGTGCGCTTGCAGTCCGAAACCGATAGCATTTCCGAGTTTATAAATATTAAAAGAAACATTGCTCTCTTTTGAGTGATCACGTGCACCCTCCCCTCATATCTTCATTTTCAAAGTTCAAATAGTCGATCCGAACCTTCCAACGTGTTCTTCATATTAAAATGTGCTTGGAGACCAAATTTTACATTTTTTGGAAATTTTTTACTATTTTTTCAGAATTTTTGATTAAACTAAACAATAATAAAAAATTCAGCAAAATGATGATTTTAAAAAATTCTGAAAAAATAGTAAAAAATTTCAAAAAAATGTAAAATTTGGTCTCCAAGCACATTTTAATATGAAAAACACGTTGAAAGGTTCGGATCGACTATTTGAACTTTGAAAATAAAGATATGAGGATAGGGTGCACGTTAGGAGCACAAAAAGAGGGTGCATTTTAACCCTCCTCCCGGTTAAATATACCATCATAATCCGATTACCCAAATCAGTACCCAATCAACCATACAAATCGAAAACACAGATTATAGAGGAGTCTGATTACCTGATAGTGATCAATTCAGAAAGCCATTCGAGTTGCAACGACTATTCAGAATCAATGCGACATAGTCAGAATTCTAATCGGATATGCAATTAAATGATATCGATATCAGAATTTTTTTTTTCAAAATATTTCTTCTCATTTTTTTTTCTTTTCTCTCTTTTTCTTCGGTTTTACACTTTGATTTTCAGTCATTATTTTTTTTATTCTAATCAATTAAAGAGAGACAATGACCCTTTAGAAAGAGGAATTTAACGGTGGTAAAAATTCAAGATGTCAAAATATACATAGGCCGCGTGGCCTTAGTGCCACGTTGGCATCTTATTATTTTCTTTTAAGTTTTGCACTTTTATAATTAAAACCTTTCAATTTATAATATTATAATTAAGTCTAAAATAACGAAAGAATATATATTACTGGGGTGTTACAAATTTCTCTTCTTAAAATAATTTTGTTCTCAAAATTCAAACAAATGATAATAAATTAAACAGAACTGAACAAACATATTTAATTCAAATTTATCAAACAAATTAATCGAATATGATAATAAACTTGAATCAATTTAATTTACACAATATTTATTTAGTTATATTTAATTTAAACAATTATATAAAATTATATCAGAAATAAATCAGATGATAATCAAACGGTACCACAAATGACAGATATTACAAAATCGATAATCAGTCAAATTTTCAAATAGACGAGACAGTCAAAATTTTAGAAATCAATCTTTCAAAATGTATATTCAGATAAGTCAGGAAATTTGTCAGACTTATTCAAAATGGATCGGAACACAGATATAATACCAATAACAATTTATAAAAATCAATTATTCATAAAGTCAAATTTCAATTTGGATCAGACAGATGTAAGTCAAGATACTTGTTAAACTATTTTCAGATAGATCACGATTCAATTCAATTCAATTATAACATAATACTGATACAATTGAAGCTTGGACTCAAACACAGTCCGAGGAACGAATGCTCTGATACCATTCTGTCACGCCCCGACGGCTGGGCCGGGCATGCGACGCGACAGAACGACATCCTCGCATCCATCTGCCATCCTGTCAACCTACGTCGCAACATAAAAAAACAAAAACAATACGGAGTCAGCTACAAAGCTGAATAAACAGTTATTTAACGATGTAGCTTCTCTATAATTGGCTAATAAACAACCATATCAATAGAATTGGATTAATCCACACAATTAAATATTAAATTATGTTTGCATATTTAACAGGCGATATCAATTGGGTCTATGTTTTCAATAACAACAGTTCCATTCCAGTTGGAATCCCTGAAACAGGCGATTCCCAGTATTCCAGTCCATTAAAAACAATTTCAATCTCCAGACCCCATATTCCGGTTAAATATACCATCATAATCCGATTACCCAAATTAGTACCCAATCAACCATACAATCGAAAACGCAGATTATGTTGTCCCTAAGACACCACTAATCTCAAAAACTAAAAATAATTAGAAATAAAAGTAAAGTATAAGAGTTTAAAGAAATGTGACACAAGAGATGATAACGGAGTTCGGCTTAAAATGCCTACGTCTCCGGGCGTCGTAATCGCTTCTCAGTGAGCGTTTCTATTACCCAAAAGAGAAATGTTACAACTTGTGAACCGGTGAGCCCTTACAACCAACGAGAAGTCACACGACCAACTAGAATCGAGAACGAAGTCTCTAAGTTCAAAAACTCAAGATGAACACTCAAAAGCTCACTCTAACCTAATCTAACTCAAGATTAGTGAAGTGAATTTGAGGTTGTTTGAGAGATATTGAAGTTTTTGTTCACACAATAATGGAGGAACTCAAGCTCATAGAAAAATTACTTTTTGAAAATTAGGGCCGGCTAAAAGTTGTTTTGAGGAGAACCCTAAGGTTCTATTTATAATGTCAGCTTTCAAATGAGCTAACTGTGATAAAACGTCCCAACGTTTTACAAAACGTTGAAAACGTATAGTTCAAAAATTTAAATTTCTGTGAACTTTCATAAAATGTTGCCAATGTTTGATAAACGTTCCAAGACGTTTTCATCTGGAAATTTATCGATCAAAACTGCTATTTTGAAGTCTGAGAATTTATTTAAAACGTTTCAACGTTTTGACAAACGTTTCCAACATTTTATATATTTTTCAGCTTTTGATCGATTAGTTTCTAAGTACTTTTCAGACAATTAAAATGTCTAAACATTTTATCAAACGTCCCAACGTTTGTCCCTGTAAAACAACATCAAAACTACTTTATCAAGTTTATAATTTTACAAATTTAAATTCTTGATAAATGTCTTGATGAATTCTTCGGTTCAAATACTTTAAATTGCAATTCCAATTGTCTTGAACCTGCATGCTTTCTAAAATAGAGAAAATCATAAAATTCAATAATTGTATGTTTTGCAAATTAGTCAAATAAACTAAAAAGAGAATTGCTTGAAACAATAGATTATAAAGAAGTCTGATTACCTGATAGCGATCAATTCAGAAATCCATTCAACTTGCAAAGACTATTCAGAATCAATGCAACGTAGTTAGAATTCTAATCGGATATGCAATTAAATGATATCGATATAAGATTTTTTTTGTTTCAAAATATTTGTTCTCATTTTCTTTTTCTTTTCTCTCTTTTTCTTCGGTTTTACACTTTGATTTTCAGTCATTATATTTTTTATTCTAATTAATTAAAGAGAGACAATGACCCTTTATAAAGAGAAATTTTAACGGTGGTAAAAATTCAAGATGTCAAAATATACATAGGCCGCGTTCCCTTAGTGCCACGTTGGCATCTTATTATTTTTTTTTAAGTTTTGCAATTTATAATTTAAAAAAACCTTTCAATTTATAATATTATAATTAAGTCTAAAATAACGAAAGAATATATATTACTAGAGTGTTACATGGGAAGAAATTATCAATTTCATAATCTGATTTTTTTTTCATGTTGCAATAAAAAGACATTATTGTCTATTAAATTTGTAATCAATTTTTGATACTAATTTAACTGAGATTAAATCATTTCTGGAGATATATCAAAGACTATGAGGTATTGAGGGATAAGTATTTAATTTGGATATTTGAACGAAGAAATATCTAAAAATATAAATGACCAAAATATTTTTGAATTGTGTCTAGAATATTAATTTGGATATTTCAACAGATCCCCTCCTAGTTTCAGAGAAAAAAATATTAATAATCCTATTTTCTATTTTAAACAATGATGTCAAGAATATAAATTACCGTATTAGAAAAATAAACCTATGTTAAAATTACTTATCTAATATTATACATGTCTTTAATAAGATAAAAATGCAAGGACGAGTATACAACTTTTTTGTCACTACGTGGAGTAAAATATTAACAGCGCAGTTTTAACTTCATACAAAATACAAGTTTGTTCATGCTCATTGCGTTGCTCGCTTCTTTCTATTTATTGACCAGATTTCCGTCAATTTAAGTAAACAGTTGAGATCTGTCCACGTAGAATCTCTTAAGATCCACCAATCTGGACCGTCCACCGCTCTATCCGCATCATCACCATGTCAAAGTCCACGGATCCAACGTTCCAGATCTCTCTTTCTGTAAAATACTACAACAAAATCCCAACTCAACAAATTTTCAAAAATTTAGTGCATAGACTAGTTCTATGACAATGACCGCATCACTAGCGCCTGTGCGAAGCCAGGGAACCCTAGTTTCTAACGATATGGGACCCACGATTCAGTGAGATTGTTGTTCCAGCACCGAGGAATAGGCCCGGTTCAATGTGTAATTTCTCACAATTTTTCCATTTTCCATTTTTTCCTCAAGATACATCTCTTCTTCATTCTTTCTCCTCTCTCTCTCTCTTTCTGAACTATTTTTCTCCGATTACCCTCGATCTATATCTCTTCTAATTTTAGGAGTTTGATTTCAAAATACTAACTAAATTAGAGTACTCGCACACAGTCAATATGCATCGTGGGATTTCGTTATGATCGAAGTAAGGAGACGAAAACCCTAGTTCGCTGCTTTTGAGTACTCAACTATGGCGACTTCTTCTTCCTCCGCGATCAATTCGCAACAATCACCTGGTCTAAAGACGTACTTCAAAACGCCAGAAGGAAGGTACAAGTTACAATACGAGAAAACACACCCTGCTGCCGTGCTTCATTATTCCCATGGCAAATCCGTTTCTCAGGTAATTTTTGTAAGAATCCAATTGTCTTTTTGATTCAAAGTTATTTTCAAAGGAAAATTTCTAGAAATAATATAGTTCTGAGATCCAACTTTCAGTCCGGTAGCATCCCAATTGGCAAAACCCATGTTTGCGTGATAAGTTACAGATAATTTGGGTTTTTTGGCACTACTCTCCCAGTGTTAAACATTGGATCTTAGGTTTAAAGTTTGAAGTGTTGGTGCGAGATTCTTCCTTGTACACTAGAGAATTCTAAGTCCTGAAATATTCTGAATCCAGTGGAAAGGTTATGCTTCTATCAACCGACCAGTCCACATGTTAAACCAAAATTTACAACAGATTTAACTTACTCTGGAAAATTCCAGTTTTTACATTATCTCTGTAAATTATTGTAAATCAGAGGCGCAAGGTTATGCTGCTATTACCAGACCAGTCCACATGTTAGGCCAAAATGTACAACATATTTAACCTGCTCTGGAAAGTTCCATTTTTTCACATCATCTTTTCTTCCAGTTGACTGTAGCCTACCTAAAGGAGAAACCTGCAAGTCAAAATTCAGCAGTTCCATCTGTACCAAGCTCAAGTAGTAGTGTAAGATCAGCAGCAGCTAGACTTCTTGGTGCGGGAAATGGGTCCCGTGCATTGAGCTTTGTTGGTGGTAATGGTGTCAGCCGTGCCGGGCCTGGCAGTAGCAGACTCAGTGGGACTCTTGGAACGTCTACTAGTTCCTCGAGTGGGCCCCAGTCAGCAAATAATTATGATGGCAAAGGGGCTTATATTGTTTTTAATACTGCCGATACACTATTCATTAGCGATCTCAATTCACAAGAGAAGGTTATGTATCATTTTTTTTTTTTTTCTGTTTTAACTTCTTGTCATGGATGGTTGCGTAACTAATGTTTCTTTTGGCAATTTGGTGAAATATGTACTTGATGGTTGAAGTCTATTTCTCATTTTTTCTCCATAATTACTTACTTTCAGTTTCACTGGGACCTAGCATTAGTTTGGTAAAGTTGGTTTAGTGAATAATATTTTTTTGTTCTGTTGTTATTGCAATTGCCAGAGTTCTAACTGAGCAGAGAACAGGACAAACTAATTCTGATGGTCTTTTTGCTCATTATACTGTTTTAGAAGTAGTATTTGTAGGGAGTTCGATTAGAATGAAGTGCAGCAGTTAGTCTTACCGTTTGTACTTTTCAGTAGGATACCAATTTATGTGGTGGGGATGAGGGGTAGTATATTGTTCCCTATATTGAACTCCCTCACTAGCTATTTGAAGTTAATGATAACTACTGTTCTAGATAAAGGAAAATACGTCTTTCCTATCAGAGTAATAGTTCAAGTTATGCATAAAACTTGGACTTGGCAATTCTTCCTGGAACCATGAGTTTTTTGTGTATTCATCTTTCACTGATTTTGTTTGATATGAATTCAGGACCCGATAAAATCTATCCACTTCAACAACTCAAACCCGGTTTGCCATGCGTTTGAACCAGATGCTAAAGATGGACATGATTTGCTTATCGGGCTTCAATCAGGAGATGGTAATCTGAATCATCCTTAATATCTATGCAGAACAACAATATGCCTTAACATACTACTATACTGTCATTGATTCAGTTTTTGTAGTTGTATGTTATATGCCAATTTGAAAAATTGATTGTCAGCTTTTTGGTGTCAATATAAATAAATATTTTTTTTTGGGAAATTGTAGTTTATATAGTATCATTGAGGCAACAGCTGCAAGATCCTGGAAGGAAGCTTATTGGGGCACAGCATTACAACAAGGATGGGTCAATAAATAACAGGCATGCATTTATTGTGCACTTTTGGATTATACAAAATTTCTTTTTTAGGTTTTGTATTACTAATTTTGCATGAAATTGTTTATGCAGCCGATGCACGTGTCTAGCGTGGGTACCACAAACTGAAGGCACTTTTGTTGTTGCTCATGCTGATGGAAACCTATATGTTTATGAAAAGGTGAGTTTATTATTATTGACTTAAGTTACCAAGTAGTTCCTATAATTGCTTTTCTTAATTATTCTTATTTGTGTTAGAGTAAGGATGGAAATACAGATATCACATTTCCAGCTATAAAGGATGTGACTCAGTTCAGTGTTGCTCATGCCAAGTCGAGTAAGGTATAGTACTCCTTTAATTTGCCAGAAAACAGAACTTAAATTCATTACAGAATTAGTAAAACTTTTGTTTTCTTTTTGTTGAATATTCGTGCAGAGCAATCCGACAGCTAGATGGCATATCTGCCAGGGTTCCATAAATGGTATTTCTTTTTCAGCTGATGGAGCTTACCTCGCAACTGTAGGCCGTGATGGTATTATCACTTATTTCATCTGGATTTATTTGTTTGTTTAATTAAATATCTTAAATTTAAACTGGTCATGCATGTGTAGGCTATTTGAGAGTATTTGACTTTTCGAAGGAGCAACTGTTGTTTGGTGGCAAAAGTTACTATGGTGCACTATTATGTTGCACCTGGAGGTAATCAAATATACTTTAAACAAATTATTTGCTTTGGAAATGTGCTTTTATCTTTTAAGATTAAACCTAATTGAGGAGTGCCTTGTATATGCCAGTTCTGATGGTAGGTATTTATTGACGGGAGGTGAAGATGACTTGGTGCAAGTATGGAGCGTGGAAGACCGAAAAATTGTTGCCTGGGGTGAGGGTCATAATTCATGGGTAAGTTTATAACTATTGTTTGCACAACTGATTTGTGTAAGCTTACTAAAGGTTAAAGTAAAAACTTTAGTCAATCTATATATTCCTAAGCAATGAATTTTTTTAGCCGATCCTCTGGGTCCATTTTTTAATTTAGAAAATTGGTTTTTAATTCAGGTCAGTGGAGTTGCTTTTGATTCATATTGGTCAGCACCGAATTCAGACGGCAATGGTGAAAACACTGTTTATCGATTTGGTTCTGTTGGCCAGGTAAAGATTAGTAGTATAAAAAAAGAACGGCAAAGCAATTAAAATTGAAAAAACTTTCCTCACTTACCGTAATGTACATCTATGTGCTGCATAAGGACTTTCATATTTGACACATTTTAGGATACACGACTCCTTCTATGGGACTTAGCCATGGATGAAATTGCTGTGCCACTGCGCCCCGTGGCAGGAGGGTCCCCAACCTTCAGTAGCGGGTCCCCATCGGCACATTGGGACAACATAACCCCAAATGGAACCCTTTCACCTGCTCCAAGCATGCGTAATGTCCCCAAACTCTCACCTGTTGTAGCACACCGAGTCCATGTTGAGCCCCTCTCAGGCCTGGTCTTCACAAATGAATCAGTTTTGACAATCTGCCGGGAAGGCCATATCAAAATTTGGGTCAGACCGAGCCATGCTGAGTCAAACCCAGGCCAATCAAATTCATCAGGTGAGGTTGTCATAGGAAATGCCACAGCTTCTAAGGAGAGGCCTGCTATTCCTTCCATGAAAGTTGGTACCAGTTCTGGTCTTAACACGAGCACCAGCACTAGTTTGAGTTTCAAGCAGCAATCATCAGTTCTTTTCTCATGATTTAAAAATCTTGTGGTTATGCTTTTTTCCTCTGCTCCTCCCCTCTTTGTTTTACTTTTTATAGCTGATCAAGAAGTGTTTTCTTGTTTCATCCATTTCATCCAAAAAAAAAAAGAAGTGTTTCTTGTCTTCCTTTTTCTTCCCTTCGTGGGTAGTGGAAATGATGGTGGGTTAAAGTTAATCCCATGCTGTAAGGATAGTTCTGATTAATTTATACAGCATCAGCATGTTTTCTTACCATGTGGCCATTTGTGTGGCAAGATAAAATAAATTGGAATATGATGTTGTACAGATATATACATATGTATTCCGAGAAATACAAGAATGATGTGATTTTTCATTGATTTCTAAATATTATTGGAATGTACGAAATTTGTTTGGCAGATGACAGCATTTTTTTTGTATGTGCTACCCCCTTAATAGTACAAAATTCTAATTCTATTTTTTTTTTATCTACTTTCAAGTAGTAGCTAAGTAATCTGTTTTAGTGATTTAAAGTTAAACTTTAATTTGTTGCAAAAATAAAAATGTTTCTTACTTGTGAGATGGGAGATATTATATCTTGATCAAACTGTTATCATCTGCTAACGAATTTTGTCCAAGAACGCTGTATGCATTAAGATCATTCTCTTAAGAATCAAAGCATAAAAGCATGCACTAAACCAAGTCAACAATGATCATTTTCGAAAGTTAACCAAGAATGTGCCCGAAGAGAAACAATTGTAGTTTTATATAGTTTCGGTTTTTTTTTTAACTATTTGGAAATCAGAAACTTGATTTTAGAAACCCGGAAGCAATTAAATCCTAATCGAGGCCTGAATTTATACAAGCATGAGGGCTCCACTGTGATAAAGGCTGGTGCATGTGCACACTAACTTTGGTACAATTTAGCCCCACTAGCCTATCATAGACTCATAGTATTAAGTGGACAAGTATCCTCTCCAATATCATAAAAAATTTCCTTCACTTTACGGTTTGAGATTAACTCTTAGCCACTTTGAGATTCAGGCTAGCGCGGAGCAGTATTATTGGGCTTTGAGATTCGTTTCAAGTTAAAAAGAACAGTTTCAGATCCAGTAATTGTAAAAGATTCCCTATTACGGTACCGGAGAGAATCAGAATTCGTATTAAGTACTATCAACTGACACAATTATTGCAGTTGGGAATTTATTGTTTTCGTACCTTTTGTATCAACTGACACAATTATTGCAGTTGGAAATTTATTGTTTTCTTACCTTTTGTATCTAAATTTGAGGGTAAACGTCAAAGTTGAACAAATAAGATGTACTACAAAAACGGCAATCTAAACATAGAAAGATCAATACCGTGCTTTGGCATGTACTTGAACCAGCATCTGCTTCATACCAGTTAAACATAGAAAGCTCCCAGCCTCCCATCAATTTATTTAGTATATCAAAAGATTCGAGGGGGAAATGAATCTTGGGAGCAATCATCTCCAAATAAATTACAAGTACAGCGATGGATGTAAAATATATAATAAATTAATAAGACATAATTGTCTGTCACCATTCATAACATATTGAAGGTCCAAATAAATAACAATTTCTGGCTACGCTTATTTTCATTAGACCGCAAATCACATTTACATAGTCAAGTCTGAGACAAGAAGGTTGAGGATGACCAACTGAAACAACTTCTCAGTACCTATTGTTTTCATTTTGTGAAAGAAACATAAAAAATTCTGCGAACATTAATTATTTTTCCAGCTTAAATCAAACCAAATCGGTCACTAGTTAAGATGTGCTATCCGATGGGGCTCCTGAATCAGCACTCTCTTTACTCCCGCTCCTGCTTTTGAACCAATCGATCATTTCATTGAACACGAGCTCAACACTCTCGTCAGGCTCACCAACCAGCTGGTGCCACATGTCAGGATACATGCGAAGTGTCTTATCCTTGCTTGAAGTGCGCTTGTATAGATCCTCCGCACAAGCAGGTTCGCAAACCCTATCGTCGTCTCCATGCGCAATCAGCAATGGGATGGTAATCTCCTCAAACTGGTTCTGCAATTCCCGGCATACACGCAACAGCTCATACGCTGTGGCAGCCCTTGCGTTGCCCACAATGCGGTTGGGATTTGCCAGAACCAACTTCTTCTTCCACTCCACCTTGTTCACAATGTTATAAGTAATATTAAATTCTTGTATGATCTTATGGGCGGTTAAATTCAACATACCACAACAAGAGTCGAATAAGTTTAAATCTAATAAAGCCTCTATTCCATAACATAAAACACCAATTTTACCCTTGGCTCAAGTTTTTTGAGCAATTTGGTAGGTTTCAGCTCAAATTGACCCAAACATTTCAATTAAGTTTCCTCTTAAGTAGTACCGTACAGCATTGTTTAGTCAATTAGTCTATATATACATGAAGTGCTAAATGGTATCTACCTTGAAAGAGAGATCCGGTATATTCCCCCGAGTCACCCCCACACGCCATGTTGGGATCAAAGTCTTAGCAATTCCAAGCAATTGCACAAGGGGCCATGGCGGCGTGAACTTGGGGCTCACTCCACACATGGCACCATTAAGCACCGCTCCATCCCAGTCCCTGTGCAGCCGCGCAAACTCCGGATCCCTCGATCGGAGATGGAGCAGCAGCGCAATCGCACCACCAAGAGACTCTGCATAGAGAAAGCAAGGCAGCGATGGTGGATACTTTGCACGAAATTCATCAAAAAATGTAACACAATCGTCGACCACTGGGTTAATGTCGGGGATGTACAGCCGGAGCCCACCAGAGAAACCGTGGCCACGGTGATCCAGAGCCCCGACCGCGAACCCGGCCTTAGCAAAGTGTACAGCGGTGAGCAGGACGGTCCAGTTGGAGTCACCAGTGTATCCATGAACGACGGCGATGGTGCCGAGGAGTTGGGAGGTGGGGACGTTGGTGGGGACCCAGGTCTGAGTGAAGATGCGGATGCCCTCGGGATTGGTGAAGGAGGAAGTGGAGTGTGCGATGGAGTGGTGCGCGTAGAACTCGTCGGAGCTGAGTTTACCGAAGGGGCTGTGCTCGTCGGCCTCAGCGATTGGATGAACCATTGCTGATGTGGTCTCGGTTTTGACGGGAACTGATTAGAGGAGAAGTGAGGGAGAAGAAGGTTGGAGACTTGGAGGTTTTGATTTGTTTGGATTAAATGAATTTAATATATAAATTGGTTGGGAGTTGAGACTTGACAGGACAAGTATCCTCTCCATTACTGTAAATTGATTTGATGAACTCTCAACCGCTTTGAGATTCGGGCTAGCGCTGGGCAGTATTATTGGGCTTTGACATTCGTGCCAAGTTAAAAAGAACGGTCCAGATCCAGTAATTGTAAGTTTTAATTAGATCCGAATCGTCAGTTTTAATCGCTCGATTGAGATTTATTAAGAGCTAATTATACTCAGGTAGGTAACTGGGAGAACCCGTATCTATCCAAATACGCACCGAATTTCAATTGCTCGTCTGAGATTTATTCAAGCTAATTGTACTCGTCTGAAAAACAACCGCTATATTGATGTAAAAAAAAAATCAAAGATTTCAACATGGTCCATTCAATTAATGTTGTCAGATAAATTATTCAACCGTTGAATCAACCAGTTTACATATTATGAGATATAAATATATTTTATGGAATAATTATATTTTTTAATATAATATATGTGAAAATTCCACGTGTACATATTCAATAAGATCATGTAAGACCGAATTTAACATCCAAATAAAAAAATATTCAACAGGTTACTCTTTTTAAGGGAAAGAAAATAACAAATTAATATTTTTTATTTTTATTTGATAATTATCAGGAGATTATTTTATAATAATAATAAATTAAGCATTTTGCTTCGACAATAATATACATGAATTAGAATGAATAATAAAATAATAATAGTTGTTATTTTTAAATAATTCAATATACACAAATAATGTATTTTTATAATATACATAATTCATTATTTTAAACATTTAAATATTTAAGGTCTTTTGCTACAAATTGTATAGGACAAAATAAATCCACCCTAAATATTTTTGAACACTTTTTGTTCACGTGTGCCATGAATTCATTCCAAGAGAGTTCAAATTCCTTGTACTCATTGAATTCATATCTATGTTGCATGATACGAATTCCGGATACAATACGGGTACTATATATATATATTTTATTTTAATTATTTTATTAATTTAACACTTTTATTATATAATTAAATATCAAAATCAACTTAAGTATATGTTAAATATAAACGTTAGTAGTTTGAAACAACAAAAGTGTTATAGTGCAGTGGAAAAGTGATGCGTCGCTGATTCAGTGGTCCCAAGTTCGATTCGTAGTTGGTGCAAGAAGAAAATTTTGCCATGAGCGGTGCACATGATCGCGTCCATGCGTGGGGTGCACCACAACACCATGGTGTTTCGGCCGTATTAGGCCATTTCAATCCGTATCGGAGCCGTATCAGACCGTTTCAATCCGTATCGGAGCTGTATCAGATGGTTAGAGATACGCCACATTATCCGATACGTCTGCTGGCGTATCTAGTATGTATCGGGTCCATATCGTACCCATATCCGTATCCGATACGCACCTGATACGGGTACATATCCCAGTTTGAAGTATCCGAGTAACATAGATTCATATCCTTTCCATTACTACATAAGAGAATCTTTTACAATTTTACAATTAGTGGATCCAAACTGCTCTTTTTAACTTGGCACAAATCTCAAAGCCCAATAACATTGCCTCCTGTGCTAGCCTGATTTCCAAAGCGGCTGAGATTTAATCTCGTACCGTAAAGTGAGAGAAATCTTCTAAGATACCTGGAAGGATACGGATCCATACTCATTCAGCAGCTAAGGAACTAAAAGTCTATAATTGTGTGTATATGTCACAATTTTTTTTTTTTTTTGAGAACTTGACAGAAGCTGTCAAGGATATTTGCATTAAGTAAAAAGTTTAATAATACAGCATAAGTAATAAATAACACACGCAGCCCATAATTTATAATCTCCTAAGGCCCATGAGAAGCCGTGTACAGTGCCATGCACGTAGCTTCAGGATGGCGCCAAGGCTCAGCAATTTTGTTCCCACAGCTTCATTTGTTGTATTGCTTTGACAGCCACGTATTTAGCCTCAGTTCTTTCCTTTCGAAAAATGATTGCATTCCGCTGCTTCCAGATGTACCATGTGACACAAAGAAATCGAGAACTCCATACCTGTGTTGATAAACTTCCCCTCTGCCTTGCCCTGAGCCAAGAGGCGTCCCATATTTGGTGAATGGATTCAGCTATCTGAAAGAGGGGGTAATCAAGGATCATAGCAGTGTGGTACCATACTGCCACTGCGAATGGGCAGAGGAATAACATGTGAAGTATCGATTTAGTCGGGCAATTTTGACACGTTGAGCAATGTCTCTCTACCATCATACCACGTCTGCGTAATACGTCTCGGACAGGAAGCTTCCCTTGTAACATAAAGTAAGCGAACAGCTTGACGGATGGTGGAATCTTGCATGCCCAGACGTGACTAAAACGCCATTTAATTCGTCCACCCTCAGTTAGGATCCGATATGCTGAGCTGGCGGTGTATATGCCAGAGTTTTCCCACCGCCAGATGATCGTGTCTGGAGCCTCGGTGAACACTATCTCATCCGGAAATGTTGTCTCCGGAGCTAGGCTAAACCTGCCCGGCCAAGCTTCCCGTAGTGATATGTTAGAGTTTGATGGATCGGGGTTGAGAGGAAATGTGTAGGCCCCCGTCCAAGAATCCAACCAGAAGGAAATGGTATGACCATCTCCAATTTTCCAAGCAGTACTCCATAGGAAAAACTTTTTGATGGAATTAAGTTGTCGCCAAAAGAAGGAACCAGAGGCAAACCACAGTTTGGGGCCTACACGGCCTTGACCTTTTCTTTTTAATTTGGTGACCACCAAAGTCCATAGACTATCCGGATCATGATATAGCTTCCACCACCATCTCAACAGTAGTGCTATGTTGGCTCTGTTGAGGTTTGATAGGCCGAGCCCCCCCCCATTTTTTTGGCATACACGTAATCTCCCAATTTGTAAGCGACATCCCGTTTTTATTATCCACCAACTTGCCCCACAAAAAAAACCGTCTTGCTTTGTCAATGCGCCTAATGACCCATTGTGGTAGGCGAAAGCACATCATGAAATATATTGGCACGGTGGATAGGACCGACTAGACGAGTTGCTGTCTCCCACCTCGTGAGATAAACTTTCCTCTCCACCCCCCTAATTTTTTCTCAATCCGTTCCACTAACGGCATAAACATTTCTCTTGTTGGTTTTTTGATGGTCAACGGCAAGCCTAAGTAGGTCACTGGAAAGTATGACCGGGGGCACCTTAGGAGGGCTTGAATCCATTGCAAGTTCGTATCAGGGATATTTAATGGTATGAAAGAGCTCTTTTCATAATTTACCTTTAGGCCAGAAACAGATGTGAACAGTCGGATGATGAGCTTGAGCGAGGCTAGTGCGGTCAAGTTGGCCGAGGCAATTACCGCGGTGTCATCTGCATACTGGAACGCCAGCAATGAGTCCTTTACCTTGCCGGTAATGCCTCCTTCAAGGCAATTGTTGGTTGCTAAGATCATTTGATGGAAGACGTCAGCCGCGATGTTGAAACATAGGCAATAGGGGGTCGCCTTGACGCAGGCCCCGTTTGTGAGAGAAGGAAGCTGTGGGTTCACCGTTTATGATAATCCTTGAGGTTGATGTTTGGAGGAGAGTATGTATCCATAGAATCCATTTGGGTGGAAATCCCCGTGCCTGCAAGACCTTAAAGAGAAACTCCCATTCGATCGAGTCGAACGCCTTCGCAAAATCTATCTTGATGAAAACCGCAGGCTTTTTTGAATATGAGATGTGTTGCAAGATTTCTCTTGTTGCGGTAAAATTCTCGGTAATTTGCCGGCCATGTATGAAAGCGGTTTGGTTAGGAGATATCAATTCCGGTAATTTGTGCCGTAGCCGATTGGATAACACTTTGGATATGAGCTTCGGTATGACATTTATTACTCTTATCGGTCGAAAATCGTTGACCATCCGAGGGGAATCTCATTTGGGCACAAGGATGATGTTTGCTTGGTTTGCCGCTGTGAGATCGATCTGATGGTTGTAGAAACCATGTATTATCATCATGATGCTATCCTTTAAATCGGGCCAATAGATTTGCAGAAATTCATTCGGTATCCCGTCCGGTCCGGAGGCTTTATTTTTTGCCAATTGCTTGATCGTACATTCCACCTCATGTAATGAGAACGGGTTTTGTAGTGAGTTTAGGTCATGGTTTGGAGTGTATAATTTATGTGGGTCAAATGGCAGAACTGTAGTGGTGCAGCCCAATATGGAAGATAGCCTTTCCATAAATATGCATTTGATTTGCATCGAGTCAGAGATGGAATTGCCCTCATGTTCAATGGATAGTATCCTGTTGTGGCATAGCCTTGAAGAGGCAAGGAGGTGGAAAAACCTTGTATTTTTATCTCCTTGTTTGAGCCAGTTGCATCGGGCCCGCTGACGCCACCTTTCCTCAAGGTTGTTCGATAGGTCGTATGCTTTCGATCTGGTGTTGCATCGTAACTGAAACTCATCCTGTGATAGAATACGGCCTTCCTCCACCTTTATGCCATAGTGTGAGTGCTCTGTGCAAGAGCTTTGTTTTCTGCTGAAAGTCTAGTAGAGAAAGGGGAGTATGCCGAGCTACTTCACTCCAAAGTATTTGTACCATGTATCGAGGTATGTCATATCTGAACCAAAAGGATTCAAACCGGGGGCATCCCGGAACCGTAGGCAATTTTTTGCATGTCATGAGAAGAGGCGCATGATCGGAGACTACCATCTCTAGAGCTTGGAGATCTATGAGCGGATATGAGAGTTGCCAATCCGGGGATGTGAAAATTCTATCAAGTTTGGAAAAAGTGGGTGCCGGCCTCTTGCTCGACCATGTGTAGGTGCGGTTCTTAAGTGGTAAGTCAACCAATGCCGCCTCCGTGATGAAATCATTGAAGAGGTCCATTAAAGGAAAATCTCGCAAGGATCCGGATCGATCGGTTAACCATCTTACCAAGTTGAAGTCCCCTCCTATTACCCACGGCCAATGGACTAACCCGGCTAAGTATCGGAGCTCTTCAACGAAGGCCGGTTTGTCTATGTCCGTGCTTGGGCCGTATACAAAAGTATAGAGACCCATTGTCCCAGAACTTTGGTTAAGCAGCAACACTGAAACCGAGTGTCTGGAGGACCAACTGCGAATTAACTTGAATTGTTTTTTCCAGGCTAGAATGACACCCCCACATGTGTGAATAGAAAGATTGTAAGCAACATCGGTGTGAAAGTAAGAAGGCAAAAAGCGCAGCACATAATTCAAGGTCATTTCATTAATTTTAGTCTCCTGTAACATGCAAATATCACATCGAGAGGATCGAATCAGCCCCCTAACCACACTACATTTTTCATAAGCTCCCAAGCCCCGAACATTCCATGATAGGATTTTTAATTTCTTGTAATTCATAATTAAACTTGTAAGACAACATATAACAGTCACTGGGAGAGTGGAGGTTCAATCCTCATCTAGGTCCAGCTCATCTTCTGAGTCTGGATCGAAGCCGCCCTGTTCCTCTAAGTCGGAGTCTTCCGGATCATGTGCATCGGAATCGGGTTGGGTATCATCTGTGGGCGTGTTGGTCACCAGGTGCCTTTCATAATTATCAGCATGAAGGGCTTGGACCACCTAAGCGTGTGCAACTCCACAAGCCTCGGCTATCTTGCTGCAGTGGGATTCACTGACCTGACGGTGGTACCGGCCAGTCAGATCTAGATTCATTTGTGTTTGGTCGGGAGACGAGAGGCCCTGAATCACCTACTGGCCAGTTAAGACAGCTCGTTTTGTTGCACCCTGAGGGCCGACGGCCTTACCTTCTGATTCGTGGGATTTTCTTTTTTGTGGGGCAGCCATTTTGAGGTGTTCGGCCTCATTTAGAAGAAACTGGGCCGGGCTTATGTTAGAGGGGCTGCTACTTGAGCTGGATCCGACCCCTGGTTGTTTGGCTGGCTACTGGATTGTCTGCGGCAAGGCCTGAGCATGTGAATGGGTGTCTCGAACTACCATAGGCTGTTTCTGACTCGCTACTCTGCTTGCTAGGGACAGCAGGGGACCAGCCGATCGGCCTCTCCCCCTTCCAGCACGTTCTACGAAACATGTGTGACGCGAAGTACATATAGGTTTGGGGAGTAGGCCTCTGGGTTGTATCCTAGTGGTATGTGTCGTAGCGACAGGGTGAGGCGACGAGATTCTTTGTGCGTTTCTGGTTGCGGTGCGACCGACCCGGTTGCTAGTTCCCCCTCTCCCATGACCCGCTTCATCAAATAACGGGAATGTATTGCCCGATTCCAACTCAGCGGCAGGAGTAGGTTGTTCTTTTTGACTTTGTGGGATGTGAAGGACAGTACGAGGTACTGTTGAGGCAGCAGTCTCTTGGGCAGGGGGTTTTGTCGTCTGCTGTGCGCATGGTAGTTGGTCCGTTCTAGGAGGATTCACTCTCTGGGTAGGGATAGGGCTAGTACAGGTAGTTTCAATGTGGGAGTGGGGTGTCACTTCCTGTGTTGCACGGTTTGTTGCAGTGTTCTCATGACCCGCCGTAGGATTAGGAGCAGGTCCCGGATTTTCTGTGGAATCTAGTAACTCTCTGAGGGAAGATAGCGGTATGTCGGCCATCTTTTCTTGGCCGTACAGTAGCTGGCGGAGGTCCGGTGGTATGGCATCGATTGGCAATCCCTGGCATAGTTCCCGTATGACTCTCCTGGAACAACAAATTGGTTCGTCGTCCCCCACCGGCTGGCCTCCCCCTAGCCCGGCTTCGATCATAGAATTCTCTTCTTCGTGGTTAATTTGCCTCTGCGGCTTTGAGAAGTGCTTGGGCTGGGTAGGGAAATCAGATGCGGTGTAGATAGCCCCGGTGTGCCATTTGATCGGTGTGATGGGAACGTCCCGTTCTAGACCTCCTGCTACCACTGTCACACACTCCGGAATTCTTCTTAAATCATCTACTGCCACCGCGACTCGCCAGACCGAGTAGTCAGAGGCATGTTCGGGCTCAACAGTTCCGAGATACACTCCAAACTGTGATACTGCTTTGATGACCTGTTGCTCTTCCCATAGATGCAATGGAAAGTCTTGAAGGTCTAACAACACCTTAAATTGGGGTACGGACACCCGAGTATTCTCCAGAGGTGACCATTGTTGGAAGTCGAAACCCTGGTCCCAAAGATCCGTCGGCAAAGCGTTGATGAAGGTTTCAACTGCCAAACCCCGGGGCAGGTGGATGAGGTGTCTCTCGCGTGAGAGCGTTGCTACTCGGATCTCTTGTTCTCATACCAGTCCTGTATCAACCGCAATGCGGACCAGCTGATGTGGTTCCAGAAGTAGGGCTTGTTTTTCACCAGATACGAGTACCGCTCCTGAAAATATGGCTTCTGGCGGTCCAGGAAACATATTACTTTCTTGGGTCTGTCCTCTGGGAAGCTTTGCAGTTGGTGTGGAGATGGCCCTTGTAGTAGCTCATCAAAGTGAGGTTCAGTTCTTGGCACTTTAGTCTGCTTAGTCGGTTGTCTGGGGATGGTCATTGCAGGGTTGAAGGGGGGGGTTTGCGCAGTGTCTGGCGATATGGCCGTCAGCCCAACACTTCCCACATTTGCGCAGGTTGCGGCACTGGGCTGCAGAGTGACCAATCCGGCAGCAGTTGAAGCATCTTCGCCTCCACTCGGGGTAGGAGGAGAGGGGCGGGAATCGGAGCATGGTGGGGCTGTGTGGGGAGTGGAAGTAGTGCGTGCCAGGAGGTGTTGGTGGGGTGGTGGGCCAGGGTGAGGATGGGGAGGCTGGTTTTGGTAGGTCCTGGGAGCTCCGGGAGGAGTCGGAGCCATCGGAGGCTATTGGTGAGGTCGCTGCCACAACCTGAGCGTAGGTTTTGCGGTTGTAGTACGGAACGTAAGCCTGTACAGCATCTATGCGGTTGTCAGCTGGGGTGCGCCAGGTGTCCGGGAAGCGGCGCCGGCGTCGCACGAGTTGCCATCCATCTCCGTCTGTAGCTGCAGTGGTTGCTCGAACGGTGGGTGAAGTCGCCATTTTCCCCTCTCTGGAGAATAAGTTACGGACCCTCCTCCCAAAAAAAATGTTGGTCTCCTTCATATGTCACAAAATTAAACTACATAAAAAAGTGATTTTAAGATCCACTTCCACAAATTGAGAGGAGTGTTATTTAAGATCGTATTTTGCTGGAACTAAAAGTTTGATTATAGACCATTTAAAAATAGTGATTTTGTCACAAAAAAGTTCCAAAAATATAAAATTTGGTATCAAACACATTTTAAGTTTACATGTGCTGCTAACTAGAACTAGAAGCCTACATAAAATATGAATTTTTTTAAATAGATAAAATATCTTATAATTTAAATATGTTACAAAAACTCGATCTATTTTTATAAAGCTTTTTTATATTTTAACAGAGAAAAAAGAAAAAGAAACACCAGGTTTGAATCGGTAAGAATTCTACCGATCCAAATTAATTCAAACTTTAAATCAAATTCCTACTGATTTTTTTACTCATAAAAATTTACAGATACTCTCTGTTCCTCTTTCTTTTTTCTTAATATTTATTACAAATAAAAAATTCTCTATGGATGGAGTCCCCCTCACTACTTTGTAACCTCTCTACAGAATTAAAAAAAAAGAAGAAGAAAGGTAGAGAATTAAAAAAAAAAAAAAAAGAGGAAAGGGTGTCTGTGGAGTTGGGACTTGTTTAGTTGGAATCATTTAATCATCAATTTGTTGCTCGCGAATTAAGGATTTTTTGAGGCGCTTTAATGTGCATCTCATATTCTCATTGGAAGCCATTTGTTATCTTAGGGTTGAAAACGGAGCGAATAAGGAGCGGATACTGGTAAAACTATATTCATATTTCCTTTTAATTTTTTGGATATGAATATGGATCGGATATTAGCCGGATACGGATCATATCGGATATTTATTATAATAATATTAGAAAATATCAAAGTTGATAATATTTATCTAATTTTAATGGTGAATAACAATATTTTTTTCATAATATATATTAAATATATGATATATATATATCTACTATTCGGATAAGGATAATTGTAACGTAAAACCATATCAGTATCTATATCCATACGGATATTCGGATATCAGATATTCATATCTAATTTTTCGAATACGGATCGGATATTATCCATACTGTTTTCACCCCTAGAACTTATCTTACATTAGAATAAATAAAAATGTTGATTTTGACCCATACGGAAACACTGAATAATTTAGTGTTGGTGTTATGAAATGAGAATTGAACGATTGGCTGTTATAGATTACACTTATCTTTAATATTATGAATAAAAAGCCAACAGTCTCACAGCATCACCACCAAAAAAAAAGAAAACCTAAAATTCTGCTTTGCTACACAAAACATTCCATATAAGGCGCTACAAGAAATCAACTGATCTGTTGACAGGTACAGTTCATGTGGTACTATAGCCCAACACAATTAGCATGAGCTCAACAAACAAACTTCTAAAATAAAAAGACATAGGCTTATTTTTATAAAATATCAAGGAATACTGAGTCCGGCTAGTATAACATTGGTGTCATTTCGGCCTATATAATACCAACTCCAAAATCTATCGTATCGACTTCAAACGGTTAATCCAACCGTTCAAACCCTTCTACTTTATGAGTTGTGCGTTTACATGCAAAATTTTATAATTTTTTGAATTTTTTTAGTATCAAATCAAGCGGTCAAATGTGTGAGATTTTAAGTTAATTTTAATGCATTCATTTTTCAAGATTTTTGACCGCTTGATTTGGTACTAAAATAACTAGAATTTTTTTTTTTTTTGCATGTAAACGCACAACTCATAAAGTAGAAGGGTTTGAACGGTTGGATTAACCGTTTGAAGTCGATACGATAGATTTTGGAGTTGGTGTTATATAGGCCGAAATGACACCAATGTTATACTAGCCGGACTCCATATAAATTTATTATTTTTCGAATTTAGTTTTATATGAATTAATAAGTTAAAAATCAACGTCCATAATTTATTCATATCTAAAGACGGAGGCAGATTTTCAAATTATGAAAGTCAATGAGTTATTTTCACAAAATATATTGAGTCAATTTACGTTAATCATAGCATTTTTCTGTATTCTTCTCTAAAATAAATAGTAAAATCAGAATGGTAACCTTCTATCAATTCTGAACCAAAATAAAAAAATAAAAATAATAAATAAAGGAAAAAAGGGAGTGCTTTAGCCGTTAAGAATGGGAGAGCAGCCTGGGTCCGATGCCCATCGGACTCAAAGTGAGTTCGATGGGCTCGATGACCGTCCGATCTGCTTTAAGATCACGCCAGAACTTTCGCATCTACTTTAATTTACGTGTGTACAAATTTTGAAACAGATCGGACAGTCATAGAGCCCATCGAACTCACTTTGGGTCCGATGGGCATCGGACCCAAGCTGCTCTCTAAGAATGGTACCTTCTCCAATTGTGCGGTGTTTTTTTTATCAGATTTGGACTTTAAAACTCATATTAGAGGGTCTAGATGTAACATTATGCAAAATATAATTACGAAATTAATAATTAAAGATATTATACGAAATGCTTGAATGTGTTTTTCAATAAATATGTAAATTTAATTACCAAGTAGTATTTTTCTAAACATATAAACAAAGTAATTAAGTTAATTTAATGTGAATGTATGACAAACAAATCATTTAACTATATTTAACTGAAATGATAAATTGAGAGTTTTGAAATATACAAAGTTTCATAAAATATGAAATAGGAAATTTAGGATATTCTAATAAAATAATTTTAATGTTAATTGAAGTTTTAAAACATTCAGAAAATTTATATAATCCGAAATTGAAAATTGAATAAATTACAATGTACAAGAATTTAATTAATTGGAATAATATATAGCAATTAAAATATTATAAAAATAATAATAATTACATGTGGGTTTGATTAAAAAAATATAAAGTTAATTAATGGTATACAAGCTCGCTTGAGAATAGGTCAGATGGGCATCGGACCTACTCTGGTTCGATGTGTTTAATCACCGTCGATTTGCTTTACGATTCGCACAGAATGCTTTAAAATTCGTGCGTGTTTGTTTTAATGTTCGTGCGCACAAATCTTAAATTAGATCGGACGGTCATCATGCTCGTTGAACCTAAGAGTAGGTCCGATGGGCATCGGACCTACTCCGTTCTCATACAAGCTGGGTATAGTTATCATTTCCGTTACTTAATGTTTTATTTGATTTCTATAATCATTTCATTCTCCTTTTATTTTTCTTTGTTTCCATTCCACCGCTTGGACCTTTTATTTTTCCTCCGAGAACCTTCGTTCTGCTTTTCATTTCCAATCAGTCTCTTCCTTCAATTTCTCATGTTGGCTAGGGTTGGGTTTTCTTTGACTAAGCTTATATATGATTGGAACCGTTGGTAGGTTCTTGCTCTCTCTCAAGTGCATCTTGCACGGTTTATTGGTATCTATTCATGTCTTGTTATCTCCTACTCGATTTAGTGTTTTTGGGAATTGATTAAATGGATTTTAGTGTATAAGCTAAGCTTGAGATGATTTAACTAAAAATTTGTATGATTGCATATGCTAATTGATTTGCTTGAGGCCTCTCTTTTACCCTTGTGTTTTCTTTAATTGGATTTGAACTTGAAATATTGTGATGGTGCTTACCTTTGTAACAAGGATCCGACTAATTGTCCTCAAGCTTCAATCCCCAGTTTTTCCCCAAAAAAACTGTCATTTGACTTGCGCGAATACTGTAAAACTCTGCAACCAATACTGTAACTTCAACGACAGATCATATATAATAAGATGTTTAAAAGTCCGAAAATCCAAGTTAGTTGGAAGTGGTCCCCAAGTTAGTTACAAACAGTTAGCAACTTGCAAAGCCACTGTACTTCCGGCTGTACTTGAAAAACTGACGGCTTCTAGAAGGTTTCAAAAACAAACCTAAAATTGTGCAAAATTAATTTTTTTGCATCAAAATTAATTTTTTTTTCGATATTAAATTTAAATTTTTTTTTTTCGTATTTCTCTTTTTTTCTTCAATTATTAATATTTGTATATCGATCTATATCATGTAAAATAAGGCTTACATACTGTAAAATTAGCAGATGTATACTATAAAACTGACATATGTTAATAGTAAAATATAAAACTGACATATATTAATCACAAAATAAACTGACATACTGTAAAATAAGGCTTATATACTGTAAAATTAGCAGATGCAAACTATAAAACTGACATATGTTAATACAAAATATAAAAATGACATATATTAATCACAAAATAAACTGACATACTGTAAAATTAGCAGATGCAAACTATAAAACTGACATATATTAATCACAAAATAAACTGTTCAAAACCATAAACTATAACAATCAACTATAAGATGTCACCACCCAAAACTGTTACCACCCATAATTGTTACCACTGATACATCAATACAAACATGGCTTCTTCACTTCTTAACATACTGTAACATCATACTGTTCACAAGCACAGAGAAAAATTCAAGAAAAAAACATGGCTAATACATCAATACAAACATGGCTTCTTCACTTTATAACCCTCTGGTGCACATTATTCAGATGAGTGAGAAGTTTCATCGCTAGAACCACACGCTCTTTTGATATATCATCCTGCAAAAAAAAATAAAAATAAGCAAGATTAAATATTGGAGTTATGAACCATTAGCAGATGCAAACAATCAAAGCAACATACTGCAAAATTGTTATATGTATCCTGCAAAATTGTTGATGTATCATGTGAAATTTATCATGTAAAATTGCACATAAGTTGTAATCTAAAATTGTTATATGTACCCTGTAAAATGGTCCTATATATCCTGTAAAATTGTTAGATGTATCCTGTAAAATAAGCACATATGCTGTAACCAAAGTGAATCACAGTAAAAGAATACTGTAACCAAAGTGAATCACAGTAAAAACTGTCTAAATTATGTAACCTGTAAAATTGTCCTATGTATCATGTAAAATTGTGATATGTATCATGTACAATTGCACATCTGCTGTAAACTAAAAATGTCCTAATTCTGTAAATTATTAACAAAATTCTAAAAAAAATAGTTGAACAACTATTGCATGAAACATGTAAAATAACTGATATATCATATAAAATTATTGCATGAAACCTGAAAAACTATTGAATGAAACCTGTAAAATAACTGATACATCATATAAAACTATTGCATGAAACCTATAAAATAACTGATACATCCTATACAATTATTGCATGAAACCTGTAAAATAATTGATATATCCTATAAAACTATTGCATGAAACCTGAAAAACTATTAAATAAAACCTGTAAAATAACTGATACATCCTATAAAACTTTTGCATAATCCCTGTAAAATAACTAATATATCCTATAAAACTATTAAGTAGATCGTGTAATAGTTTAATGCATTTCAAATCCTAATCCTGTAAATCATTGGCAAAATTCTGTAAAACAATGTATAGAAGACTTTAAATCAGCAAAATTTACATGTCGAATAATGTAAATAAAAACAGACATTCAGATAATACGAGATATCTAAAAACAATTGTATATATCCTGTAAACTATTGCATCTATCCTGTAAAACTGTTAAACAGATACTGTAAAATAAAGAAAAGAAAATAATGCATAGATCATATAAACTATTGAATATATCATGTAAAAATGTTAAATAGATCCTGTAAAATACTCTACAGAACCTTTAAACCTGATCGATAGATCATATAAAATACTGTATAGATCATGTAAACCTATTAGATAAATTCTGAAAATTTAAATCAGAAAAATAAAAAATTTACAAAACCAGACCAGGTCGACAGCTGATCGTTAGATCATATCAGATCAGACTTTAAATTTTACCAGATCGGATCAAGTCCGCCAGAAGCAGCGGATCGGTAGCGATATAGCACTACTACAAACAGAAAAATAAGAAATTTCAATTGAGCCATTTAAGTAATTTCTTAAGTAATTTTTTGAGCCATTTAAGTAAGAAATTTACAAAAACAGAAAAATTGAGCCATTTAAGTAAGAAATTTCAAAATTATTACACTAAAGTCTTTCAATGCACTGTAAATAAGTACTAAAAAGAAAAATAAGAACGAAAACCTTGCAAATTTCACCTTCCAGTGTCATCAGACGCCTCACCACTTGTTTGATGAGAACTTTAGGTGAAACACTTTTTGCCTGAAAATGGATGTAAAACTATTAATAGAATCATGTAAAATGCAATATGAAATACTATAAAACCGTTCTTCGTACTCCTCAGACTTCTCGTTCAATAGTACTTTGGTTACATTAATCCTCTAACATGGAAGCAAGATAAATTTAAGTTACATTGAAAAGCCTGGTTTACCGATTGAAATTTACAACAATTAGAAAAGATCTACCTTCTCAACGTACTATTCTCTTGTGACTAAAGTGAGTAGTACTTTGGTTCCATACAGGTGAAAATGAAAAAAGAGAAATATTTTGATGATTTTGTATATGTTTTGAAAATAAAACAATTGGTTTAAGATACTCTATGAGAATACAACTCCACAGAACAAACAATATGAAATTTCCCTTTTGGATATGATTCTAAATTTCTACATCACTTGTGCTTATATCCAATTAAAACGAGAAGAGCCTTTAAGAATACATTTTAAGTTCAATGTAGGTACTGTGTCAGTCCCACATAGATCAGCATGTACCAGACCTATGTTCACCTAAGTATTCACCTTTGTCAAGTAACAAGAAATTAATACAAGTGTCTTCCAAATAAAAAACTTTGGAAATACAAACCGTCATCTTCACTATCAGATGGTGTTTTTGCAATGAACTCTAAATCTTGCTACTGCTTTTATTTTTCTATCTTTAATTTCTTTGTATAACCTTTTTAACTTCAGCTGTTGATATGGAAAGAAACACCAAATTGTAGATATGACTGTACCGTTGCCAAAAAAACTATTACCAAACAAAATTTCTAGACAATCACAGTACGTCACAGAATTACTGCTTGTAATTCTCTTCACCTCATTCTTCATATTATTCAAATCCGATTTGTGTGCTCTCAATTTCACAAGCAATCCTGCGAATTGAGAACCTGAGCAAATGCCCAGAACAAAGACTACAACGTGCAATAAGCCTGTATTTTAAAACACATCATACCAGTACAGTATAAGCAACAAAATTGCCACAATGCTCTAAGAAGAATTTTGTCGAACACCTGGCAAGCATGGTCGAAACAATGCTCTAAGCAATTTCTTCTTGCGATTTCTGCCTCTCCAAATCGCGCTGACTGAATTTCACCAGATCTGAAGTGGTATAGGTTAATTGACTACTTCAGATTGAATTTCGCCAGATCTAGGAGTTAATCAGATGCATACCAGTTGTCGTAGTGGCAGTCGACTTTGTCTTGACTACTTCAGTTTGAATTTCGCCATATCTGAAGCGGTATATGTTACTTGATTTCAAGCGTTCTAGTATGGAGGAGTTGAAGCTGTAGCGGTAACCTCTCCAAAGTCTCCAAAGTCTGCACCATGTGATTTGATGATGACACGTTGCACTCATCTGACGAGATTAGGACCAAATCGGACTCCACACAAGACAAATCAGTATCGACTGTGGAAATCTGCTCGGAGCAGGCTAGATTAGGCGAGTTCCTTCCTCATGATTTCCTCACGATTTTAGAAATAGAGATCGATTCAAGCTTGTCTGAGCAATCTGAAGCAGGGCGAGTTCCTTCCTCATCGACTGTGGAAATCTGCTCATGATTTCCTCACGAGAGAGAGAATTCGCTCCCGGTTCTCTCATGCGCGATCTGAAGCAGGGTGAGCGGATGGCGCAAGCTTGTCTGAGCAAAGGAGATGCGGTGCGAGGATCTTATCGGAGACATGCCTAAACCTTCGATGAACCTTGGATTATCGGAGACACGACTGAAGCTTCCTGAATCGGAAGGAATCACGTACTGAAAAAGATCGCCATGAAAGGGTGAATAAAAATGGAATATCGCCACAAAATCGTGTAAGATGGAAAGAGAAGATTGGGATTCAAAAAAAGGTAATATTTGCGGAAGGACAGTTTTAAAAGGCGTGGTCGTTAATTAGTGGGGACCAGCGGTCGTTAAATACCGTTAATTAGTGAGGACCGACAGTTTAAATCTCTTCGGATAAGTTTGGGTAAAAAGTGGGGATGAAGAGTTGGGTATCATAACCTTTTCTCTTGTAACAAGGTTACCTGTCTGGTTTAATTCTCAGATTTTTGGTTTAGAGTTCCAACCTAAATCGTACCAATAGATATCGAGCTCAAACCGGCTTGTACTTGTGTATTGTTACCATTTTTCTTGTGGTTTGACATTTCTTGTTATTTGCTAGGATTGACTGATTAACGTTGAGGGTTTAGAGTGCTGGTACCCGTCAGTACCGGTCTCACTGTATTATTATGTTACCATGGGCTTAATTGTAAACAAAATAGGATAAGGAAAGCATAATTTGTAAAATACCTATGAATTGATAAAACCAAATTGTCAGAGGGGTCTTAGTGCAAAGTTACATATATAATAAAGTGTTGGCTGAAGACTTTATATATGAGAATTATAATCAAGTTTTGAGTTGGCCAAGTAACTATTTAAAGTAGAAAAATAGCACCAGGACTTTGAATTCTGAACTGAAAATTCGAATTCGAACTGAAAAAGAAAGAATTAAATGAAACTGAGCTTGCTTTGTGCTGGACCGAAAATAGATAATAAAAAGGATTAACAAAATGATTAAATAATTGGTCAAAAGATGTCATTATTTGAATTGAATAAGGTTGGGGGCTTAAAAAAAGTGTCTAATTGAATGTATAAGAATTTAACTGATATTTGAGTACCGTATCACATCGAAAATTAATATAAGTATTTATTAGAATGTGTATATGATGGACCAAAATAGTACTACTACTTTTAAAAAATTTATACTCTAATTTCTACTTACGTTCATATTACAAGCACATAATCCTACACGCCTACCGTGTAGTATAATTGGAGTGTCGATCCACATGAATAGTGTATTGGATTTCTAATAATTTTCACTAGTCTAGGTACTCGAGGGGTTTTGAAATAGGTTTAAATAGTTTAAGGTAGGGTTCAATACCCTCAAGGTTTATGCGGTGGCGCTAATTGTGCTAAGATTTGAGTTAAACAATTAAATAGATATTCTTTAGAAATAAGATGTTCTTCTTCTTAATTATGCAAAGTATAAATTTTGACACTAGATCTAAGTCCGGATCGGGGGTGTGACACTTGATCTAAGTCGGAGTGTCCCACATATCAGTCGGAATTCGGACGACCTTTTCGGCTTTTTATGAAATGAGTTTTCAGAAAGGAGGAAGTACTGTAATTCCTCATGTATTCCACGAAAAAAAGTCTTTATATGACTTCCATGGATTTCAAATTTTATGAGAATGAACTAAAGTTGTTTGGCTAATGGCATAATTTATCATCAGTACAATCTGCTGTGTACCATCTGTTTTAAGGTTGTAATTCTCTTTTGGCATACTTTGAAGTTAGTACGGATATAGATACAAGTTTCGTATAATTGGAATGATACGGACAATGCAATGAATTCGTCTGTCTGCTACAGTCCCCGTCTATACTGGGCCCCACACCGATCAACTACTCTACAAAGCCTCGTAAAAAAAAAAAAAAAAACTACTCTACAAACTTTCTAGGGAAAACAATTATTAAGAGAAACAAAACGACCAGTTTACAGGATGAACCGTGAGTATCATTCATTTATCTACCTACTCAAAACTGGTATCTTCAAATAGTTAAAATACACAATATACAAGACAAACTCAAAAATCAATAAACGAAGATAAAAAAAACCATTGCCAAAATAAAGGAAAGATAAAAAAAATATATATCGAAGAAAATAAAAAGGCCTCAAGAAAAAAAGAAAAGAAAAGAAAATCATTATGCTTTGACAGGCTTCTCCTTGCATAACACATGCCACTCCTGCAAAACCGCAGCCTGTAGGGCCCGGTGCTCAGCTTCTTCGGCTGTGAGTTTAAACAAAGTAGAGGGGCCCTTAGGTTTCCCATCCTCACCAATCTCTTCCTCTTTCTTCTTCTCCTCTTCCTCTTCTTTCTCCTTCTCTTCCTCTTCCTCAGGCTTCGGTTTCGGCTTGGCTGCCTTGAGAAGCGCAATTCTCTCCATTGATATTCTCAGCCTCTCGGCAGCTGCAGCCTTGACCTCATCCTCTGGCACATACTCAACCCCACCGTCAGTTATGTCATCAAGCCAGCCCTGAAATTTGGGATGTCATTAGAACCGCCATCTTCACATAGCTTTTTATATTTTCTCCATAATTAATTAAGGGAAAAACTGAAAACACAATTTGTTTTATGTTTAAGAGCTACTTCAACTGTGCATCTTGGCAAATTTATTGAAAATCAGTTCCATCAGAGAAATTCTTAATACATCTATTTATAGATAGTCATCTAAATAAAATTCAATATGAGGTAGTTAATTTATAGGTGGGCTGAGCAAGTGGGTGAGACCTGTACCACCACAAAATTTGGAAAGAATCAGCGAAGTTTTTTCTCAGCTGGATAGGCAGGTACAGTCAGCTTGGGTTATCCATGAACATCTTCACAAAATTTACCAAAAATCATTTCCATCTATAACTTCTCGTATTCTAACAGATACAAGAGAATTACTTAATTTATGATGAGGTTATCAACATATTAATTAACAGATGCAGTGCATGTTTTCACAACTGCGGGGGGCAGGTACGGGTGGGACCCACATAACATACCAAATATCCAGGTTAGGTGGGGTTAACTACCATACCTGCAAGTCAGAGCCAATTTGGGTCGTGATAGAGGCATCAGATGCGCGCACCACAAACTTGCATATCATGGTCGTGGTCTCATCGCCAAGGTCAACATTTCGGCTCACCTCACTGGCACCAAAGATCATCAGTCCCACAAACCCGCCAAACCAAGTCTTAGCAGCATAACACAACTGCAATTACAAGGAGAACAATCATCAAAACTCCCAATACATAATATTGGTATCCTGTATGGTAATCTACAATCAATTTTAATTCTTTGGAAGAAAAATTTTATCCTGCAAAACTTTTCATACCAACAGATAGCCCTATCTCGTGATGCACCATTTAAATGCAATTACCTTTTCATCTAATATGAATTACCTTACTTTTTTATTGCAGCATGCCTCACTTGGGACATACCTTTCTGTATTGGAAGCAATGTTCACTTTCCTGTCATCACTTGTCAGGCTCTTTTTTGGAGATTAATTTGGTTACTAACAGTTATTTGTAAATGAAAGAAGCAAGGTAATTATGCTGGGAAATTGTGTCTTGCTAAGTTGCCCTAGGTGAACTTCTGGTCCCTTTCTTTTTGTGGACACCAGTGGTGGTCAAGTTCATAATTTTGTTATAACAGTATAATTGATCTGACATATTCTGATTGGCTGATTGCATACTTAATAGACCTGCATGCATATGGCAATGAACTAACCTAATAAAGTAGTTTGACTTACATACTGCAATAGTTCAGCATTTCATAGAATCACAATTATGCCTACAGATTATGATTAACCATCCTTGTATGATGGTCAACCTATGAGTTTTAATAATTCAACATACACGTTATTAGGTTCACTCAATCCACAAAATTTGAGGGGAAACAGAAATTAAGTAAGAATAGACACATCCATTTGAGATAAACACGAGGAAAAATGCAGCAAAGGCAAAGAAAATGGGCCTTCAGCCTCTAGGCAAAAAATAATCAGGTGATATGGACAAAAAAAATGGAAGTACTAAAAAAAAAATAATACTTACTTGGAACCCAGCAACAGTCCTGATGAAATGTGAGCACACCTGATGGAATGGCTTAGTCGAGAGAGATTTCAACCCGCTAAGGAAAGGCGAAGTATCATACTGTTGTGCAGCCGTGGCCTTGAACCCACTACCCTCATATATATATGTACCTGTATACTCCAGTATGGCTGGGAGGCTAGGCCAGAGGCGGAAGTACTCTACGGGAGAGCAGTTGTATGGCATGAGCAGCTCCGTCAGGGGTATTTTGTACGGCTGGCACCGAAGGATTATAGGCTCGCCAAGCTCCGGTCTCATGGCCCGCTTCTGTTTGACAATCTGGGCATCTTCCTCCGCATAGTCTCCTTCGTAGTCTGTGCGGGTCCCATAGTATGGATAGTAAAGCACCTGGACCCACAGAGCGCATCTCTCGAAGTGGGATACTCCGACTGTCACACTGCTAAGGATAGGGTCCTGAATTTTTTTTTATGAGAAAATGAGCATAAAAATTTTGATGTTTCCACACCTGAACCTTTCTTTGAAAATTTACTAACTAGGTAATAACAGATAAACTTAAGCTGGTTTGGAGAAATCTTATCCCCCCCTGTAAAATATTACCAATTTTATTCCAAAACTATAAGTTTTCTTTTCTAAGCTCCCTGGAACAAAAACCAAGCCTGTTAGTATATAGAAATCCACAAAGTTGGTGCAAGGATTGCTTAAGGATATACAATGAGTATTGCATAAGTCCAGCTGACAAGCAACCTGGTTAACCAAGGAGTCAAATCCCAACAAAACTCCAACAACAACAACAACAACAACCGAGCCTTTAGTCCCAAACAAGTTGGGGTAGGCCAGAAACAAGTAGGAGTCAAAACCCAACAAAACTCCACCGGAGAAAAAAAAAAAACAGTGGAAGTGGCTATCAATACCCACTAGGCCACTAAAACCATGAATACTACGCCTAACACAGTTGGCTAAGGCATCACCCTCCGTGCAGGGTCACAGATTCAAAACCCAGTGCCTAACACTAGGGATTTGAGAGCTTTGACTCGCATCTCATGCTCAATAAAAAGACTCGCTACTACCTTGACTGTTATTACATTACAAGAAACCAAAGATAATCGATCTGAGCTGTAAAAGTACCTGAGAGACAAGATTTCGCAAGTGCCTGACAGTGCGGGAGAATCCATCCATGTAATACAAAGATCCTGATAACCCAACTTTGATGTCAACCCGATTGAGCTCCAGCTCAGTCAAATTTAGTAACTGAAAATTGAGACATGCTTGAATCAACACTATTATATGCCCTAGCTTTGAATGTAGTCTTGGAGCATTTTTTTTTTTTTTTTGGAAGAGAGATTTCTCTTGCTTGTTATTACTTGGTTTAACTTGCACTATTTGGAGACTGGTTTCTATTTTTTTTCTTCTGAGGGTCTTGCAGATAGAATAGAAAATCATAAATAAGGATTTCTGGGTCTTTGGAATTACAAAGACTGCATTGCTATCCTTCGTCACCTCTTTCTCACATGTTCTTCTCTCAAAACCTCTAGTTACTGAGACCTACTACCATCGGTTATGTTCGGGTCCAACTAATACAGTCACAGATATATGGTCCAACTTAATCTTTAGCTGCAATGAAAACAAACTTAAGAAAAAGAAATATAATAGAAACCTTTAAATGAAGGGTGATCCTTCCATCTGTGGGGTCTGACAGATGGTATCCTTCAATAAAGCAGGGGTCACTGCTGCCAGTCAGGACTTGTGCTTTTGGAGCCACTTTGTGATTACTCGACGATATACCTTTTGTCAAAAGAAGGGACAGTATGCTTGGGTTTGGTCTCCATAGCTCATGAATGGCCTTGTGCACTAACCCTTCCAGTTTCCTGTCTTGGGCAGCCGATGCCTCTGAGAATTGCACTGTTAGTTTGTGGTGGCTAAAAGGATAGTCTCCTGTGGCTTCGCCTACACCTGCCCATCTGGAATTTTCAACCAGAACAAAAGAATAAATCAAAATTACAAATTCAACAGCTTACTCTGGTCACTACAGCGAGTCCAGCATAAATTGCAAGATTATGCATTGGCCCAATAAAGAGGCCCAAAAAAAAAAAATCTAAATGGCTTTTGATTCTTCAATTTTGCTTGCTTGATTTGGTTAATTCACTAATGGAGTATTGGCTAATAACGGTCTTGATCTGAGATACACAATGGATTAAATCTCCAGAAAAATAATTTCTGTGATTTTCAGAATATAAAAAAATGGACTTCCAACAAATTGTTTTATAGACAGTCAAAACTGCCAATTAAATAAAACTACCAAATCACAGAAATAACAGCCTAATTTTCAAATATTGCAGGATTACATATTCCTGATATTCAAAAAGCCTCTCTACTTAAAATGAGATAAGAGATTAAAAACAAGTAATAGAATCAAATGGACACACCTGCTCTCTGTCTTGTTAGTCACATACTTTATTGTCTGCATAATATACCGGGACTGATGCTTTGTGACTGAGTCAGCAACAGTACTAGCTCTAAACTCTTCAAGCTCCTTAATCAAAAGCTGGCCTGCACGTGCATTCCTTGAGCCCAAGCGTTGAGCACATATGAGCGCAGCTTGGACATCCTGGAGCCGGTTCGAACCAGAAGATGCAGCAGAGTCTGTGTTGAACAAAACCTTATGTATGTTGGATATTATAATGTTTAATGGGTCCTCCGGGTCATCAGCCAATAGAGGGTCCAGACCTTCAAGGTCTAGATGCTCAGAAATTGCCCAGATGAGTCGTGCACATATCCTTGGGGTATGTATCTGAAAAGGTGAAGAAACTACTCACTTGTAATAGATAGATAATGCTACTCTAAAAAGGATTTTAAGTACTGACATACCATTAAGGTACCAATGCTAAAATAAATAACAACCTCATGAAGTAAATCACAAAAAAAGGTCGAGAAAACACAAATAACCTCACGAAGATCCTTGATAAGTTGCAGTTGTAAATTTCTCAACCGTGTCTCATTCAAAATCTGGTCTTGCGATGCACCCGCCTTTATAGTCTTCACACCACCCCTTGTATCGTATATGTGGCAAAGCCTCACAAGTAACTTGAGGTAACAATCTATTGCATAGGTTCTTCCATCACAGTCCCACAGCACACAAGGCCGGCACACCTCTACCACATCTAAGGCTGGCTCGGTCCAGCTCAAGGCACCATACCCTGTACCGTAAGCTAATGCGCCAATCACCCTGCTCTCTGTGCCTGATATGAACAAATTGTCAAGTGCAAGTTAAGCGAAATGAGGCTGAGTTATCAAAATAAACAGCACCAACAAGTGATCAAGTTCAGATCAACAAATAGGAGTTGCCTTAGATATAATTTATTGCCAAAATAAGCAACTACACTTAAACCCTTACAAATTGACTGAATATAGTAGACACAATCTGACATATGTAAACCTTCAATTCTTTTCCTAATTTTTTCTCTGGTTTTAGTATGGTAGTTTGAACTTCCAAGTTCTGTAAAACCAAGATCAGCAAGTATTGTGTCAGGTCCTAGCCAACATATGCCGGTACAGCACCGTAGCTGACCTGATAGCAGGGTCCAAGGCCACCACAGCTCTACTAGTACCTGAGTGCTTTTCCTCTGGTAGAGGAAGAGAGAGCTGAAAGCAACTCTCAACCAATGAGGCAACAAGCTCCTCCCTGAAAAGGCTCTTGCTTGTAATGCTATTAAGATCATCCTTGACTCTTGTATCCTCAAATAGCGAGGTCACATCGGTTCCAGGCAAGGGTTTCTGACCTCTACGAACACTCTCCTTTGCAAAAAGATCCACACAAAGTGCCGTACGGCAGATGCATGCAAGTGCGTGCATGCGATCAGACTCGGCACGCAAGTTTCTCACCATTAGGAGTAGTCTTTTGAACAGAGATACCTGGCCCCACACAGGTTAAGCAGTTCATTTAGATAAAGCTGAAAAATACATAGAATGCAAAATATCTACTATAGCAGAGCCAAACTATTTTGACCCTGCAAGGCAGCCAAAACACTACCTTTACACCTTTCCTCTTGATTATATAACAAAATGTTCAAACCAACTCTCATTTTGGCCTCATTACTGGAGCCAGAGGATGGACGGTTACTTAGGGAAACTTTGGGGACAAATGGTGAAGAAAGCTATCTTAAATTTTCTCTGATATAGTTCGTGGGGAATTCTTATTTTGCATGTTATAAAATGTAGATATTTTGGCATTGTTTATACACACAAAATTATCCAAGAGAAACATTTGTTCAGGAGGAATAGTTAAGGCATATTCAGGCAAAATTTGGAAAGAGTTTAAAGAATTTAAGGCAATTTCAGCATTTTTCAAGGTAGATGTTAGGTTTTGCTTCACTGGATAAACCTATTAGGACAAAAAAGCTACAACATACCTGCATGCTAAGATCAAGCAAGTGGAGATTTGCCACAACTGCTCTGACAATCGTCTCTCTGCCAGAAGAAAATTCTTGCCTGTCCCACAGTGTCAAAATAGCAATAATTGCTGCCGAAGCCCACTCTGGTTTCCCTCCAGGCACGTCTGCCAGAGACAACATGTTAATCCCAACCTCAAAAATCAAGGGTGGATCCAATGAGCTGAGAAAGGGTAACAAATGTGACACAATGTCAGAAACTCCCACAGGTTTCTCTGCGCTTGACACTCCTGCAGATGCAGACGTGGCAGGTTTATTATCACCTGGCCTGGCAATCTCACGAAGGGTCTCAACAGCACCTGATGCAACACACTTGGCCGCATAAACAAGCGGGAACACAGTTGTGCGAAAGGCCTCAACAGGAAGAACACGGGACCTGGAAATTAAGGCACTGCGCTTTGACCATACAAACTCAACGGCTGTTACAACCCATTGGGACCGAATTGCAATAGAGTGGTCCCCATCAACCAGCTTGTCTCCCGCCAAACGACTCATTCTCTTTGTTTCTAGCTCCTGAAATTGAGGCAACATTCTTATTGACGGATTGAGCAATTTGTAACACTCCCTGTTAACACAGACTAACAAAATACTACACACAAAATTGTATGTGAATGTACTGGAGCAAGAAGGCACCATGATTTCTCAGCCAAATGTTCACGAAAATATATACGTAGCACGTGCTATATCACTAATTTACATACTAGCAAAGCTTCAAAACCAGCTTGATCTGCTTTAACTTCATTTTTCCCTGTGCCTAAACAGAAGGATACATTGTAATGCTGTACATGGATGTTAACAAAAACCAATAATGATAACTAGCTGTAACAATAGTCCCTAGAAAGTAAGGGTAAAAGTCAAGGACTCCAGTCTAAGATTTTCAGTACCATTTCAGGCAGTGATGGTACCACAATAATGTTCTGGAAATATTGTCAATTGGCATCAGCTGACCAATTTATTTAACCTTGTTAGTTGTTCTTGTGAGTGTACCAAATTCAAACATAATTAATAGCAACCTGAGGTCTCGATTGAAGCTTTGCCATTGACATATGGAAAAAATTAAATAGATGGAGTGACCGTCATTGCTGGCTAACCTGTAAGAGCCGCCCAAGCGACTCGAAAGCAGACTTGGAAACCGGATCTGACCTGTCGAGGGTCAGTGTTGCAATCTTCTCCCACCATGACGAAACCCTCGTCAGAAGTGGCGGTGAGGAATGGCACAGCAGCACTAGATCGTCCCTTGCCAAAACTGAGGCAAGTGAATCCGCAGCCGCTAGTCTCAAGCTCGCAGATGGCGAACCAAGAGCAGCTGACAACTGTGCATGTGAATCTGACAGCAATCTTGGCAATAGATGTGAAGGCACGGAAGGCAACAGCGACAATGAGGCAGCTGCTACATCGGGATCCGGGAAGGAGAGATCTGAACGGAGGCCAGTGAGGGTTTGGTCCCAGAGGTCGGGAGGGAGGGGTAGAGAACGGAGGAGGTCGAAGGTGAGCTTCTTGCAGACGGCAGAGGAGGGGGAGGTGACGATCTCCTCAACGACAGTGCGTGCGACAGCAGAGACGTCTCGACCGGCGGCGGACTGCTGGAGAGATGAGAGTAGAGCGGTAGACTGGCGGAGAGCGTCGTTGGAGCGGAGGTCGTTCTGGATAGACTGGATGAGGAGGTCCATTCTTTCCGACGATGGAGCGTCGGACTCCGACAGGAGGTTGGCGATGGCGGGAAGCATTTTGTGTCGTCAGATCTGGATCCGAGAGGAGTCGGAGTCGAGTCGGACTCCAGTCCTGGGGGGTTTTTGACGAAGAAACGCCTCGTCTCTCTCTTTTCTTTTTGGGAAATAGATTCGGAATCCAATTTCCTGTGTTAATAGAAACTTTGTGTTTAGATCCGGACTGTCCGATCTGCTGTGGCACGAATATTAAAGGTCCCCGTGCATTCTATCTCGGATCGGATTGGTCCGGATTATAATCGGACGGCTCGGATCTAAACACAATTATTCTGTTACATCAGAGGATGAGGACTCGTAGATTCGTAGGTTCGTAGCCAAGTTTTGTGATTCCCATCTTCCCGTTAAGATCTGTGCGGGTACGGTTCTGAGGACTCTCAGTGCAAATGAACGGTTTGGATCAGGCATGCGGAAGGTCTGCTGCTTATTGGTTATGTATTCGTAGGTAGTCAGATTTTCTCCATCCGGTATAAACGGAAGAAAACCAGTTACCAGTATAAGAGTGCCTTCTGAACTTCTGATCCATCGAGCTAGTGTACGGACGGAGCTGATTTATAGAAAAGTTTTTGGTGCAAATCTCAATCGATTATTCTGAAGAATACTCTTAACCGAAGTAAAATCAATTTGGTGCGTTTGTATGGATGAAAAATAATCACTGATTTAGGTTAGCACTATTTCGAATTGTTATTCTGTGTTTGAATTGGTACATATTGTTTTTATTTGTCATTTTTTTATTAGTTCATTATTTTACTAAACCGACTAAAAATTAAATTAGAAACTATTTTTATTTTAAATTAGCTGCTATTCCCACTAATTCATCTTTTCATTCAAATTCAATTTCACAATAGGCACATAAACATGTACAATGAATTCAAATTTTTGTTGTCAAAGTTTAAATGGTTGATCTGTACTATTTAACGTGAATTTTCATATGAAAATATATTTGAAAATCAAATTTTACATTTTTTAATATTTTTAGATAGGTAGAAAATCACTAATTTACATATTTCGGAAAATCCAAAAGTAGTAATTTTCTATCTATCTAAAAAAATTAAAAAATACTATAAAATATAAAATTTGATTTCTAAATATATTTTTATATGAAAAGATTATGTTAAACAATTCGAATCAACTATCAAACTTTAGAAATAAAAATATAAATTCATAACACACCCCGATATATACATTGCACAATAGCATAGCTTCGCTCGATAAATAAAACATGCTAGAGTGATGTGACAGCGGACAACTATGGAGTGTGCAAGCTGATGGACCAAAAAATGACTTCGGTGGCTCATCTTACAGGATAGTCTACTTGTGCGGATCCATATCCTCCCAGTACCTGACTCAACACAATTGAAACAGACGGTCCAGATTTATTCTCAGCTAGTGCTTGCTCAGGATGACGTAGGGGCATTATTATTTATGCTTTGAGATTCGTGCCAAGTTAAAAAGAACATTTTTGAGTCGTCCGGTTCAATTGTACTCAATCTGGTAACCTAAGGGGATGTGAATTCCAACTTATGCTTGGGAGAATTTCAACCGTGGTGTAGTCAAATGAAAATGCATCATCTCACTGGATCAGTCAGCCCAATGCTGCTTGTTCAAAAATGTCTAATTTGCTTTATAATTCGTGCGTATTGTTTTAATATTCGTGTGAATCAGATGAGCTCGAATTATAAAACTAATCAGATCGTTTCGAACGTAAATCAGATGAATTTGCACTACTAGAATTTTGGTTTCTTGCATGGATGAAATTTCGGTTGTTGCATGAGCTTACTCATGGTACAAGCCCAAAAAAGGCTTGTTGCATGGGTTATCCATGTAACAACTACCCATGGTACAAGCCTCGATGCAAATACTCAATTTCAGACTTGTTGCATGGGCCATCCATGCAATAACTTTTGCAAATCTTATTCCATGAGCTTTCTCATGGAACAAGTAACCATGCAACAAGTCTGAGAATTGGCGCCTGCAGGAAGTATTTGCAAGGATATATAGCGTGGGCCCCATCTGAGTATTTGCAAGGATGAAGAGCGTGGGCCCCACCCTAGTATTTGCAAGGATAGACAACTGAGTATTTGCAAGGATAGAGAGCGTGGGTCCCACACGGGTTATTGCAAGGCAAGTGAAGGGAGTAATTGCATGGATAGAGAAGGTGGGCCCCCCTGTTTATTTGCATGGGTATGAAGGTGGGCCCCACCAGGTTATTTGCATGGATGATACTGGTGGGCCCCACCAGATTATTTGCAAGGATATCATTTGGACCTATTGCATGCACTGTATTACCCCATATTTGTAATGATTTTCCGATGTAAATAATTGACGTTGCATCAACATATTATCGTGCCGAATTTCTATAATCCTCCCGGTACCAATTCGGTACCAACCCAGTGGCAAGCCAGAAATCTGTTTCATTTCCCATTGAAACATAATAAAAACAATACAATAAAACATGTGGCAAGCAAGAAATCTTTTTCATTTCCCATTGAAACATAATATGATCAATTCAACAAAACATGGAGAGTAACATTTTAATTATCCTGAACCAACATTTAAATTCAAGCAAGCATTGTAACATAAGACCAAAAAGAGCAAGACCCAATTGTTTTTGTATAAACAAAATATAAGCACAGCCTATCACCAAAAAATTTACAAAAAGAGCCTACTATTTGTAGCTGCCACATACATTTTTTCTGTGATGGAAGTTGACAAAATCCCACACTAGAAGGGCTGATTGACCAGGTTGTTCTGGTTTTCTCCCCCGAACCATTGGTTGATTGCATCTTCACATGTTTCCACCTCTTGTCCAGATTGCCCATTGAGGAGTGCTTGGAAAGTGCCTCTCCCATCTGATTGTATAAAGTCAGCACCTAGACCCTACATATACCACATTAGCATAGAATAGAAGTTAGTATTATTTGCATTGTACCAACACCAGGTACCTGCACAGCACTAAGATGAACAGCAGAGGTAGCAGCACATCAATAATAGGAATAAAAAGTTAGTATAGATAGTGGTTCAGCACAGCCACTGAAAAAAAACAGCCGGGCTGCCTTATAGAGGAAGGATAATCCTTGGATTAGAGATCACCAAATACAAGCTAATTTAGGTCAGCTATTTTTGTTCTTAAGTAGGGTACGTAAAAATCCAGAAATAAAAGACTTTCATAATACAACATATGTTACCCAAAAAAATAAGGTTCCAACTATAGATATGATACCTGAGAGATGGCCATCGTCAATCGTGAAGCTCCTTCCTGAGTTTGAGGTATAGTTGTGGTACCTTGACCCTAAGCATTAAACATTGGAGAATTATGTTAGAATATTAACATCATCTAGTATTTTAGTTAACAATTTAACATGCCAATTAGTGATTTTCCCCATTACACCAACATGTAGAGGTTCATGACTGTAACCTTGAGCGTAAGTTAAGCATGAATCAATTTGATTGATAAATTCAGCAATCAGAAACCCACAGTAAATCAAGTGACACATGAATCTTGATTGGTAGGCTATGTATAATTTCAGGTATGTATCATTTCAAGTGATGTATCATTTGAAAATAAGGTATGTATCATTTCAAGTGACACAGCAATCAGGTATGTATCATTTCAAGTGACAAATGAATCTTGATTGGTAGGCAATGTATAATCAAGTGACACATAAATATAAAAAATCAGAAATTAACAGTAAATGATATATTTTCATACAATACATCAACACATGAATTTTGATTGGTAGTCTATGTATAATTTCAGCAATATACCCGCAATTACTTTATAACCATGATGTTATAAAGATTGTAAAAATTCCCGAATCATGTGTTGATATTGAAAATAATACCATTTTGTACCTGTAAGTTAGGCCTTTGCACCCCCATCATTGCAAATAGTTTTGTGAACATGATGTTATTTTCCGCTTGTATTCTTTTCATCTCTTCTCGCTCCTCATTAAGACGTTGATCTCGTTCTTGCACTAAGATTGTGTTCATTTCTTCGTGAGTGTAAGTTTTCTGCGACCCATGTTGTGTCACCCCAGAAACAGAAGATGCTGCATGGGTTGCCCTGGCTCGTGTGGTTGTTGTTGGCAGCTTAGGATCTAGCACGCTTCCGAAACCTCGTATCCTGCCACGGATTGATCCCCCAACAGCAGTAATATACAAAGCGCTGTCGTCCTTGTCAACATTTGCCGCATCGGCCCTCCATTTAGTAACATCTTCCTATAAGTTGCAACAGGTGAGTAAAATGAATTGCAACATCTTCCTATAAGTTGCAACATCTTCCTATAAGTTGCAACATCTTCCTATAAGTTGCAACAGGTGAGTAACATTTGCCGCATCGGCCCTCCATTCGTTACCTACCCATCACCCCAAGATTGCAAAGGATGTACTTGACCGAATCAAATACGGAAAATATGAGATGGCACAAGGAGGGTAAGCGTGACAAACCCGGGATTATGGTGCACCCGGCCGATGGTAAGGCTTGGAAGCATTTCGCGGCCAAGTATCCGGATTTCGCGAAGGAGGTGAGAAATGTAATTTTAGGTATTACGACGGATGGATTCATGCCTTTCAACTCGAGTGCATCTCCATATTCATGTTGGCCGGTGTTTGTCTTTTCATATAACCTACCACCGGGGATGTTAATGAAAGAAGACTCGATGTTCCTCACGCTAGTCATCCCCGGACCAAAGCATCCGGGTCGGGACATTGACATCCTTCTTGAACCTTTAATTGACGAGTTGAATAAATTGTGGTCGATTGGAGAAATGACATGGGATGAATCTAGAAAGGAGAATTTCGAGATGCATGCATCACTTATTTGGACTGTGAGTGATTATCCCGCTTATGAGATGCTATGTGGGTGGGGTACACATGGACGTTTTGGGTGTTATTATTGTCAAGGTGCAACAAAGGCCTTTCGACTAGTGCATGGTGGGAAAGCAAGTTGGTTTGATTGTCATAGATGTTTCTTGCCTTCGGGTCACCCATTTCGTCGAGATAGGAAAAATTTCATAAAGGGAAGAGCCGAATATGGTGGGCCACCGCGCCACAAAACGGGCGAGGAGATGCTCGAGGAAGTGAGCCAACTAGATGAGATCGAATGGGTAGAACTAAGAAATTAAACCAAATTCGCGGTTATGCCGATACCCACCATTGGCAAAAGAAGAGTATATTTTGGAGGTTACCATATTGGAAAGACAATCTTTTGCCTCACAATATTGACATTATGCATTTGGAGAAGAATTTCGCGGATAATTTGATTTACACGCTCTTAAGCATAGGTGGCAAAACCAAAGATAATGAAAAGTCAAGGAAAGATTTGGCTCTCCTTTGCGATCGTGACAATCAACACCTAACCCCGGACCCTCGACACCCAGGAAAGATGCGTAAACCAAAGGCTCCCTTCGCACTTACTCTAGAACAAAAGCGGAAGGTTTTGACATGGCTCAAGGAGATAGTGAAGTTTCCCAATGGGTACGCATCGAATTGGTCAAGGTGTGTTAACCTCACAACAAACACCCTAATTGGGTTAAAGAGCCATGATTTGCATGTGTTCATGGAGCGCCTACTTCCCGTGGCATTTCGAGACTTTGTCCCGGATGAAGTGTGGGATGCTCTATGCGAGATTTCAAGCTTCTTTAGAGAGATATGTGCCAATGAGCTTTTACCATCCCGTATCGACCAATTAGAAAAGGATATTGTCGTCACACTTTGCAAAATGGAAAAAAAATTTCCGCCAAGTTTCTTCGATTCAATGGAGCATCTTGTGGTGCATGTAGCACACGAGGCAAGAATGGGTGGTCCGGTAGGGTCCCGATGGATGTACCCATGTGAAAGGTTTGCTATCTTTCCCCGAATTTTTTAAATACATAATGAAACACTTCGCTTACAAGTTGGTTGTTATATCGTTTACAAGTTGGTGGTTCTTTGAAATTATAGGCGTAACAAAGAACAAAGGATGAGAGTGACGAACAAGGCACGTGTCGAGGGTTCAATTGTCGAGGCTACAATTGTTAAAGAGGTATCTACCTTTTGCTCACATTATTTTGAAGAAAAACCTCGAAATGGCAAACAACGAGTTACAAGGAGTAACCCTTCGCAAGGAGGACTATTGATATTTGATAACCCGGGTCGGCCCCTTGGAAAGGAAAATCGAATTGTTCTTGATGATAAGGACTATAAAGCAGCACACTACTATGTCCTTCACAACTGTCCCGAGATTCGTGACAAGTATGAAAGGTACAATCTTAATTACCTAGCTATATGTTTTAATTTGGAAAACAACCAATGGCCAAAGCCGGTGTCATAACCTCTTTAAAATCATGTAGTATACTGCCCATGGGACATTTACAGACATATTTAAATTTTTTCAGTTGATTTATCATTTTTTTTTGTTTGAGTTTGGCTTAGAGTTGACTAGTGCTGATTGTTTCAATAATTCTGGACAGCTGACCTTTATAAAATTATTGTCACCAATTGGCTTAACCATATTTTTAGTTCTCTATGTAGAAATGATGGTCACCTCATGTACTCTGTGCCAAAAAAATTTAAAAAAATAGTAAGGCCTGTAGATATGTGTAACTGAGGGATTTGTGAGGGGCAGTTCACATGCCAGCTCACATTCTTTGACCCAGTTTTTCGTGTTCACCAGCTGGGATTTAAAAATCAATTTAAAATCACCAAAATTCATATAAATGGAAAATTTTGTATATCGATGCTTGGCATGTAATGCTTTATATATTGGCACAATATTGGGAAATTTCAAATACTTTCATGCTGGTCAAAACTATCGAAATCTTATTTTTATATATGCTGGAATTTGTAGAGAGTTCGATACATGCATGCTCAACAGTGGTACAAGACCGCAAGATTTGGACAAAATTCATCAAGAGAGTTATGGAGATTGGTTACGAACAAAGGTACTCTCTGATGATGATTGTGATAAATATATCCGAAAGGCAGGACTCAAGCCATCTAAAATTGCAAGCTCCTACGAAGTGTACGACATCAACGAGTATCGATTTCACACCGAAAAGTATGGGCAAAACAAGGCAACAAAGAGTAGCGGTGTTTGCATCAACGGAGAGTTTGATGAAAATGGCGAGCAACACGACTTCTATGGAATTCTCCAAGAGGTAATTGAGCTAAATTATGATGGAGGCAACAAGGTTGCTCTCTTTAGGTGTATTTGGTTTGACATAACAAACGGGGTAAAAAAGGACAAAAAACATGGAATAGTAGAGGTGAAACACACATCTCGGCTAAAAAGTTTTGAGCCGTATGTATTGGCATGTCAAGCAATTCAAGTAGTCTACATTCCTTATGCATCGGATACTCGTGAAAGACGTCCATGGTGGGTGGCAATGAAAACAAGCCCGAAAGGGAAGTTTCGTGTCGAGGAGGAATCCGATGAAAACCCCGAATTTTACCAAGAGATAAGGACGGACAATCCGGTATTGGAACCAAATGAAGAGGGCTTTAATTGGGAGAATATGGTAATTCGAGAAAATGAGTTCGAACTAGTAGACGAAACGATGGAGACTTCACCAACAGTAGCACATGGACCACAAACAGTGGCTGATAACCCCATGGAGGAAGGTGATGAAGGTTATGACACGGAGCAAGAGTATGACATGCATGAAGTTGAGGAAGCACTTGGATGGTCTAACCTCAACGATGAATCCGATGAAGATGGTTATTAATTGGTAAATCTTTTGTGTAATGTTTTGTCTTTTAATTTGGTGAATTGTTTTGTATATTAATTTGGTGAATTATTTTGTATCTCAATGATTTTGTAAGGTTTATTCTTAAGACCAAAATTTAAAGATTCTACAATTTAGTTTTGTGTATCTCATTTAGTTTTTATTATACTGCTATAATTCATATTGCTTGCTGTGATATACAAAATATATTCAATTTGAAAGGAGAGATCAAATATATACAGGAAAGGTTCTGTCCAGGAACTTATAACATTTAACATGGGTAGTCGCATGCAATTAATATTTCTCGACAATCTAGATTAATTGCATGGATAGTGTATGACTTCTTCCATGGACCTTTAGAATAAAATAATAAAAAACGAATCATCAAAACCTGTTACATGGATAAGCCCATGGAAGAGTTTCGTCTCAATTCTGTAGACTTATTGCATGGATAGTGTAGGACTTCTTACATGGACCTTTAGAATAAAATAATAAACAAAGAATCATCAAAACATGTTACATGGATAAGCCCATGCAACTGTTGGGTCTCAGTTCTGCAGACTTGTTACATGGATACTTATTTCGGTTTTTGCATGGACCTTCATTAAAATATACTATCAGGCGTCGCTGGCGGGTCATGGGTCGTCAAATATTAGTTGCATGGGTCGGTAAGAGACAATTGCATGGATGAACATCAAATCTTTTGCATGCGTTACTTTTTGCATGGGACACCCATGCAACAGATATTGTTGTGTCAGAAATGCCAATTTTTTTCCATGAGACATTCACATCCATGTAACAACTAAGTTTCATCCATGCAAGAAACCAAAATTCTAGTAGTGTTGAGTCCAATGACTATCAGACACTCTTTGCTTCCCTTTGTATCTATTCACGTGAAGCAAGCAACTTGCGACGGGTTTCGTATCCTTTGTAGCACCGTATAATGAGTTTCACAATTTTACGGTCCATATTTACTCTAAATCGACCAAACTCAATCCAGTGTTAGAAGTCCCCTTTAAAATTTGTATCAGATTAAAAGAACAATCTGGATCATCTCAATTATACATAAGAGTGTATTTCTGTAGTAATAGAGAGGATACGAATTCCTCGCGAGGGCCATTAGTGAAGTATTGCTCCAAGCTTCCAACCTTTTCAATTCCTCATCGTGCCAAAAATTTGAGCACCGGATCTATGCACCACAGATCAGAAACCCTCTGTACAATAGCAAGTTAGCAACATCTTACGTGACCATAGAAAAAAAGAAAATTAAACAGCAGTGTGCAACGCAACGAACTAAAAGTACCTAATTAAGGTACCTCAAATCTTGCGTTTAGATCTTGACTGTCCAATCTGCAACGGCGCGAATATTAAAGCGGATCGTTGCATTCCACCTCTGACGGATCGGCCCAGATTCTGGTCGGACGTTCTGAATCTAAACTCAAAATTTGAGTTACTTCAGGAACCCTGACTCATGCGATTGCAGCAACGTATATCCTGTGCTCATGTTACAGTAAGAGCTCTGAAACCTCTGTCTCGTTCTGAATTCACATTCTCTAAGATGTTTGGATGACACAAGATAGAGCTAACCTTGGATTAGCTCAACTATTCTCACACCTTGGTGATCAAAACACAAATTAGCAAATTGGGTTAGCTCAATAATAACTCTCTTCTACAAACCCATAAAAATAGTGGTTAGCAAGAATAGAGCTAGTGTGTTAGTGATATTAATAAAATATTTGATTCCTCTCAATTAGAGTTAGTTTAAATATTAAATTAGTATTAAATAAATATAATATTAGATTAGATTTGTATTAAATAAAATATTAGTTTAAATATTAAATGTAATATAAAATTAATTTAAAATATAGTATTAAATAAATATAATATCAAATTAGATTAATATTAAATAAAATGTTAAATTAAATATCATATTGTAGTCATGAAATATTAAATGGAATATAATATTAGTTTAAATATTATATTAATATTAAATAAATATAATATTAGATTAGATTAGTATTAAATAAAATATTAGATTAAATATAATATAATATTATTTTAAATATTAAATATAATATAATATTAGTTTATATATTAAATGTAATATAATATTAGTTTAAATATTAATTGTTATATAATTATTAGTTTAAATATTAGATTAGTATTAAATATAATATTAGATTAAATTAGTATTAAATAAAATATTAGTTTAAATATTAAATGTAATATAATATCAATTTAAATATTAAATTAGTATTAAATAAGTATAATATTAAATTAGATTAATATTAAATAAAATGTTAGATTAAAGATAATATAATATTAATTTAAAAATTGAATGTAATATAATATTAGTGTAAATGTTAATTGTTGAATGTAATATAATATTAGTTTAAATTTTAAATGTAATATATTACTTCAAATATTTGATTAACTATAATATAATATTAGTTTAAATATTAAATATAATATAATATAAATTTAAATATTAAATGTAATATAATATTATTTAAATATTAAATGTAATATAATATTATTTAAATATTAAATGTAATATAATATTATTTTAAATATTAGATTAGTATTAAATAAAATATTAGATTAAATATAATATAATATTAGATTAAATATTAAATGTAATATAATATTAGTTTAATGTTAAATGTAATATAATATTAGTTTAAATATTAGATTAGTATTATATAATTATAATATTAGATTATATTGTATTAGTTTAAATGTAATATAATACTAGTTTAAATATTAAATGTAATATAATATTAGTTTTTTTTTTTTTTAGGGGAAGCCCGTAGGCATATATAATATTAGTTGAAATATTAAATTAGTTTAATTATTATTTTATTCATTTCTTTCATCGCTATTCCAATTATACAATCCAAACGATATTTTTACGAACCCGAATAGTCCAAAGTTAGCACTATTCTCAAACCACTCGGGTTAGCACTATTTTCAACCACTAACTCAAAAATTACTATTCTTGTACTAATCATTGCACGATCCAAACATACCCTTAAATTTTTTAGTGTTTTTTTGGAGAAATCTCAACCTTCAAATATGTTCTGCACGAATCTCAAAGCACAAATAATACTGGCCCTGCACTTAGGGGTGTTCAACCGGTCGGTTCGGGTCAAACCGAACTTTTTTTGCCGAACCTCGGTTTGAATCGAAGTTTGAAAATCCAACCGAACCGACCGAATTAAAATTCCAAACCGATCTAAAATCGAACCGATTAAACCGATTTAAACTTCGGTTTGTTCGGTTGAACCGAATATAACCATTTCAAGTTACAAATAAACATTTCAAAACTCGTTGGTTTGGTTCAAACCGATTTGGATAACATTTTTGATAACCACACAAGCTGGTTTTTGATAAACCGATTTACCGATCTATTATAAACCACACAAAATAAACCGATCCATTATAAACCAATCCATTTTTTATTAAACCGGTTGGTTCGGTTCAAACCGATTTAGAGATTCTAAAACCGAACCGAACCATTTAAACCGAACAACCGATCCAATTAAACCGAAATTTATGGATTCAGTTTAAAACCGAATAAACTGATGTATTTGAACACCCCTACCTGCACTTTCCCCGAATAGGCATCATACACGGCGGTCCCGCAAAAGTTGAGATGTCTCAGAATAGAAGATACGCAGTTACGCACTCGTCTCGTTCTGTCGGATCCCCATCATACAGAATTCAAATCCTCCCTGGTACCGTAATAGGGAATCTTTTACAATTACTTGATCTGAACCGTTCTTTTTAACTTGGCACGAATCTCAAAGCCCAATAATACCGCCCCTCCGTCAGCTCAAAGTGTAGGGAATCTTTTACAATAATGGAGAGGATACTTGTCCCATCATACATTCACTGATTGACACCACGGTGCTTTAAAATTTCATATCAAATTATCAATATACACGATCTTCTCGAAAGAAACATCTACCTTAGCTACACAGCTGAGCAGAGCATCGCCTTTCCCATGGCGGCCGCGGTGGACTACTGGGGTCGCCCCGCCTCCCCCTCCTCCACTGGTGGCTGGACCTCCGCTCTCTTTATCATAGGTAAAAATGTAAGATCAATATTTTATGTGACGGTAATTTACCATTGTGGTGTTAATTTTTTCTTTTGCCTTTGAAGGTGTGGAGATGGCAGAGCGGTTTGCCTATTACGGGATAACTTCGAATCTGATAACCTACCTCACGGGGCCATTGGGAGAATCAACTGCAGCTGGCGCCGCAAATGAGAACACCTGGTCAGGTGCTGCCTCGTCATTGGCATTAGTCGGCGCTTTTCTCGCCGATTCGTGGCTTGGCCGGTACCGGACTGTGCTGTACTCCTCTGTCCTTGCTTTCTTTGTAAGGTCTTTTCGTGTCATTTTCTTTTTTTGTATTTACAATAATAAAGCTAAATTCTTCCCTTTGATAATTTTTTTTTTGCTCCTCTTTTTGCCCTTCCTTTGGAAATGTATAGTGTATAGCATACATTCTAACTTCTAAGTAATCCTATTTTAGTATGCAATTCACCGCAAATTTTGTCTGTAACAACTTCAAGGATTCTGTTTGCTTTCTTGAAATCGTCCCACTATTTTCTCCAGTTCGCCAATTCTCATGCGATTACCGCAATTTTTGCCAGTTGAGCTTTTTGAAGATATATATTTTCTTTAATTGTCTCCGTTTCTCTGATTTTTTTTTCCAAGTTAGAAACTTAAGGCCACATGATTGGAGCAATGGAAACTATTGTAAGATATAATCGAGTGGATCACATGTCCAAAGAGCAACAGTAACCATTTTAAATTTTAGGACCAATAATTTGAAATGTTTAGTGGACCTAGAAAAGAGTGAGCCTATGGTGCTATGCATAGCAAGGATGGCTAGTGTACTACGGCTCAATATGGTACTTTTTAAAATCCTAACGGTCGATCCAACCGTTCAATGTGATAATCATATGAATATGTACTTGAAAACTAAATTTTATATTTTTTCGAATTTTTTTACTATTTTTTTAGATAGTTAGAAAAATCAGTGTTTTCTGAAAATTCTGGACCATCAAAATTCTACCTATCTAAAAAAATAGTAAAAAAATTCGAAAAAATATAAAATTTAGTTTGCAAGTACATATTCATATGGTTATCACATTGAACGGTTGGATCGACCGTTAGGATTTTAAAAAGTACCATATTGAGCCGTAGTACACTAGTCATCCGTGCTATGCATAGCACCATAGGCTCACTCCCTAGAAAAACATGTACCTGCTTTTCTTTCTGCAATACTGGTTCTATGTAGCCAGAAAGAATCCATACAAGTGAGCCTATGTTACTTACAAAAGTACTAACAAGGTTTTTTTTTTTTTTAAAAGGGTTCATGGAAGTGCTTTTGAGCGGATGTTTCAAACTAACTGTTTCACCTAGACAGATATTAACCTAGAAAATCCTTATTCCGCTTGTTGGCAAATGGCAATAGTTTTTCTTCATTGTTAGAACATTGTTGGCAACAATTATCGGCTTAATGCTTGATGGTGGATTGTATTTTTTCAAGGGGGAATTTCATGTGTACCCTGCAATATTTCATATTTCACATATATTCATGTGAAACCCGAAATTCTTAATTAGACACTCCTGCTAAACCATCAAAATATTATGAACCAGATAGCACTATTTTACTACATCTTTGAAGTTAATATTGTTCACGAAAAATTCTATATTTGAGAACTTTTCATAACTTGATTTGAAAAATATTTCATAAGATTTCATGTTTCTAGTGAAATATGAGATAATTTGAGGTTTCATATGGGTACAGGAGAATTTTTTTCTCGTCAGTTTATAATGATTATGGATTTTTAGAATCTTATGTATGCCTCAAAAATAAAAGAAGGTGACGACTTCAGAATCCCAAGTGCTAGCTCCTTCTATATTATTATTGTTAGTTGTAAGATGATTATTGTACAGATTTCTAAGGTACAACTCCCAGTAATTGAATGCAGATTTTACCTAATCCAATTAGTTAATTTATGATTTGCTACTTGTTGGTGATTAACTTTTTTGAAAGTAATAACAAACGCTCAGTTGAAATTGGTATTTCTTGATACTTGGTTACTTTTTTTTAACTTTATGACCTTTTTTGTCCTTTTTGTACAAAAGGGAAGGGTTGAACTGAACTCCTATAACTAGCTAGTAATAAATTTGAACCCATGATCGCTTAGCTTACACTGCAGGTAATTAGTCCATTTAGCATCATCCTTTTAATATTTTTGTTGGTTTATCTTAGGTCAAAAGGGGAATTACATTCATTCTAAAAAAAAGGTGAAAAGTATTAACATAAATATAATATCAATCTTCATCTCGAAACATTAAAAAAATAAACAGCTAAACAGAAAAAATGAGATAACGAGTTGGTAAAATACCAGCTATAAACTCTTAATTGACCCTAGCAGCCTCTGCTAGAATGTTTCAAAAAAAAAAAACTCTTAATTGACAAAATTGCCTTTGTTTACATTTTGTGACAATGAAAACATTTATAATCTGTTTAGCACGGACTTATCAACAATACTTTCAGGGTCTTGGAATGCTGACTCTCTCTGCCACGCTCCCCTCCCTCAAGCCTCCGGAATGTACCACAATCAACGGTGAAATTGTCTCATGCCCCTCGCCATCGACTTTTCAAGTGGCATTCTTTTTCTTCTCTCTCTATCTCATTGCTCTGGCACATGGGGGCCACAAGCCCTGCACACAGGCCTTTGGTGCCGATCAGTTTGACACCAGAAACCCTGCAGAAAGTGCTTCCAGAAGTTCCTTTTTTAACTACTGGTACTTTGGTGTCTGTACCGGTACCATTACTGCCCAATTAGTACTCAATTATATACAGGACAATTACGGATGGGCGCTAGGTTTTGGGATACCATTTGTGGCAGTGGGGCTATCACTGGTGGCCTTTTTTGTCGGGAGAAAGACTTACCGGTACCTTCCTGTTGCAACAGAAAACCCTTTTGTCAGGATTTTTCAGGTGTGTGGTGAGTCAGCTAAGAAGAAATGGAGGCCGCTCACTTCTAGATTTGATGATGGCAGGGAAACACTTTTGCCTGATAAGAGCAACCAACTTGGGTAATTCTTAGTCTTGCATGGTGATTACTAATTAAGTGATTAGTGAGCTAGTGCATTAACAATTGTAATTTAATAGGGATTAGATCCTCTAGATGAGCTATCGAATTTACTGGCAGTAATGAACCTATTGAAAGATTCAAGATCAATTTGATCTTTTGAGGCTTTGAAGGAAATGTGAAAAACAAAGCAAAGGATGTCACATAGTTTGCAGTCAATTTATAAACTAGTAAGCCCTGCATTGCTAGCATGTTGTTAGCACTAATAAATAATTAGTTGAAGAATAGGGAGAGCATATTATACCAGCATTTAAATTTAGCTAGCATTGAACTGTGTGTGATTTATGCTGCATTTGTGACCTGGATCTAACATTTGTGCTCTAAATTTCTTCTGTGCAAACCAGGTATGTTGAAAACACAACACCACATGAAATTTCTTCTCAATCTAATAGCAAAATGAGTGAAGAAGAGGTTAAATCCCTTGCACGGATCTTCCCTCTCTGGTCAACCTGTGTAGTGTATGCCATGGTCTTTGCGCAACCACCTACTCTTTTCACCAAGCAAGGCAGCACCATGGAACGCCACATAGGACCCAGGTTCCAGATCCCTGCAGCCGCCATCCAGTCCTGCATCAGTATCACCACTATCATATTCCTCCCAATTTATGATTCATTCCTAGTACAGTTCATTCGAAAATTCACAGGCCGGCCCTCTGGGTTAACCATGCTGCAACGAATTGGGACTGGTATGCTTCTCTCAGTGCTGTCTACAGTTCTTGCAGCACTGGTGGAAATGAGGCGATTGATGGTAGCAAGAGATTATGGTTTGGTGGATAGACCCGATATTACCGTACCAATGAGCATCTGGTGGTTGGCCCCACAGAATATTCTTTTTGGGATCTCTGATGCCTTTGCAACTGTTGGGCTGCAAGAGTTTTTCTACGACCAGGTACCAGATTGTCTTAGGAGTTTAGGGATTGCATTGTATTTGTGTATATTTGGTATAGGGAGGTTTTCTAGTGGCTTCCTTATTTCCATTATAGATGGAGTCACTGGAGGGAAAGAAGAGGGGTGGTTTGCAAATAATTTGAACAAGGCACACATTGATTATTTTTTCTGGCTTCTTGCTGGACTCGGTTTTGCTTCTTTTGTGGTGTACTTGTGGTTTGCAAAATCATATGTTTATAAGATAAAGATGAGGTAAGCATTCTTCCGTTCTACATATATTTTTGTTTCATGCATTATGCACTCAATATTTTATTTGCAGAAGTTATCAACAGCTCTTAATTTTCTTGCTCGATTCAATTTCAGCTTCACTGATAAACAAAAAAAGCTTCCCACCCCACCCCACCACGATAAAAATAAAAATCCAAGGCAAACAAATAAGAGATCCAATGCCAATGGTTATTGATATCAAACGGTGTCACCTTTTAATTTTATGCTTAAATTATTTAAGTCATTAGATATGTTTTAGTTATCTCAATTACATGTATATAAAAGATTATGAATTTTAACTTTATTTCGATGACCATAAAAAAAAAAGATTATATTGCCAAATTTGGTGAACCTTCAACCGAACGAGCTAAGCAATTTCTAAAAAATACACACAAAAGCCCAAAACTTATTGGGCCTTGGTAAACCGTTGCCCGTGTAAAAAACCTCTTTTGAAGAAGCAAGCCTATATGCATGCTAATAAAGCGCATCTTTTTTACATACCAAAATACTGGGCTACCATGCATCATTTATCAGAAAAAAAAAAAATTAGAACGGAAAATAAGCATAGAGAGAAGTATGGTTGAGAGAGACTTCAACAAAAGAGTGTAAGTTTGGGAAAGATTTAAGGGTTTCCTCTGGTGGGGCGACACACATGGTTTCTTTTGCGAGCATGGTCGATATTATGGTGTTGGGTTCGACAAAGATACCCATACCAGCAGTTCTCTCTGTCACGCTGCATGGAGAACATGTTTAGAGAAAACATTGTTAGGCAGCAGTAAAATCATAGGACTTAAGAAGTGAAAATTTTCAATGATTGGTAATTGTTGTCTACTCAGAGAGGGAGAGAGAGAGCACATACAGGTCTAGGCAATGATACTCGATACCAGTATAAGAGGAAATCCACAAATTTGTCATAACAGGAACTGCAATCATAATAATCTCTTAGTACTCCAATCTAAAGCTCTAGAAGAATCAAAATTCAAGGTCAATATGACATTAGTGTTAAAAAGAAACATCATTACTTGCATAAGTGGGTACTGGAAGTGATTGTGCCGTGATTATGCAGCTGTAATATCTCACGATCTAAAACAGGCAAAAATAAGAAATTTCCGTTAATTATTTGGAATTGTAACACCAAAAGTTCACAACTACTCTGAAAACAAAATAATAAAAATAAATAAGTACAACCTACCCATCTCCTTGTTGTCAAACTTTGCAATCCAATCTGAAATTAGAGCTTGCAAAGTCTTTCCAGAATTTTGTATGCACCTCTCTGTGATCTTTACAAAAAATGAAAAGAAGAGACTTTATTGTTATGCCATGTATGTGTGTATTATGAAATAATGCATGTACAAGTACTTAAAAAACAATCTGAAGCATTATTGCTGTGTTAAATTACTTAAATATGTACATACTTCTCTCTCAAAAGGATTACTTTCATGCACTGAATCGGGAATCCTGGAGATGGTCCTTTCAGAGATCTACAACATTAAAATAAGTCAAAAAACGTGACTATTTCATTTATGTCAGAATGAGAAAAATGTTTACTTAATGGTTCTCAGGGTGACCACACTGGTTCTAGTTTGTTTTGGAATATCACATTTTTCTTTTTTCATTAAATTTTCCCATCTTGGCAGCTAGTCAAGGATTGTTGTGGCAAGAAAATGGGTGTGGTCAATTTGGTTGCTCCAGAAGTTCAAAGAATAGTAATGCAGATAAGACTTAACAAAGCTGGAGTTGTAAAAAAAAAAGTTGTTAGACGGAATTTATAAAAAAAAAAAACGGATTACTGGCTTGAGTGTTGCCGGTTGGCAGATGAGATTATATTGATTTGAATCCAGACCTTGTGCATGCCAATAAGCTCCACATAATACTCTACTACATCCTGTGCCTGCACAAAGACATAATTAAAAAGCTTAACAGCATGTGAACAAAATTAAATGTCAAAGCTTGCAGTTTGACTTGAAGAAAGCCAGTAACATGAATAAGAAAATGAGATAAGATGCAAAAAATAATACTCACAGTGCTGAGGTACACCAATTGTAGGTCTAGATGGCATCAACCCACCACACTCCTGACATTGCAAGTGGGTCATTCCTGCACTACATCTAAATCCATCCATTTCCGTCCCTACACCATATAAATTTTGGTATGGTTCTTAACAAGATAAATTAAGAGATAAAAGGAGACATGGCTAAGATGAAACCAGTACTGCTAAGACTAAGTACTGAAAACAAAAATCCTTATTATTATGTTTGTCAGCTTAATAATAAAATCAATGACATATTGCAGAATATTTAAACATTTATTCTTTGATAGAGTTATGAATTATCCAAGCTATGTAATCCTTTCAAAGATATAAAAATAGAATCCCACAAGAAATGAGCTTATAAAAACTAAAATTTTGTTACCGCACTGAGGGCAAGGGACATCAGGATTGTCACTCTCATCATTTAAGGCCATAAATGGCCTTTTTCTAGGGTTTTTCTTCTGCCCCAACACCTAATATGCATTAATAAAATAAATAGTAACTAAAAAAAGGGGGTTTGTGATGATATAAAGCACAAATCAATTCAGGAAGAATAGTGCTAATGGAAACAAATAACCTAACAAAAAGGTACCAAAATTCAACAAATGCATTAAAATGCAACTGAACTTGGGGAACAAATACGCACACGTCTAAATTCATCCAAAGGATTACAAAAGTGTTAATCATAAGTACTAGATGATGCAATTAGAATCCAGATTGGAACATGTTTCACTTAAAATTTAGACCGTACTTTACTTTTAAAAGACTCCTATTTGTTGGTTTAATTAGAATTAACAATTTAACTCACAAGAGTTGACTTAACAGAGGCATAAGAATTTAACAGGGCAACTTCTTCATCAGAACGTTTTAATGAAGAAAAGCTTTTAAGTATAGCCTACAACAAAATAAGAAGAACTCTGTCAGCATTCTAAAAACTACATGATAAACCAAAAAGTCGATCTAATAACCCAATCGCTCATAAGAAAAAAATAATGGAAGGGAAACCTACCTTCTCAATGTTTTGCAAATAGTGGTTTTTCCCCACGGAATGCACTATGGCACGGCATTGTGGGCAAGGAAGATTTTGTGCTTTATCACGTGACCCATTTGAAGATTTTCTCAGCCACTCTGAGAAGCACCCATTGCTTTTAAGAAGGAAAAAAAAAGTAAATGACATAGAACCCATTTCTCTTTATGATTAGAAACACAGAGATAAAATGTCCCAAAACAATACCCAATATCTTTTCAAATAGTTTGTGCAAAAAACCAAAAGATTTGATAAATAAGATGGAGCTTGTATACTCCATCAATTATTGGTATTCCATCGAAGTTTATCTTCCTCATAAATTCACCATCAAGCCAAACTCAACTCAATCAAAATAAAAGTTTAAATCATGTCACCTAGTTCAGTACCAATACAAAGTAAAATACGGTGTTATTTGCAAATTTATTAAAACTAAAGTATAAATTGCAACAAAAACCTGAAGAACAAGAAGGAAGCCAGGTAGAGGATATATTACCAGAAATTGTGGAGGCAAGGTGCAACTGTCACAACATCATGCCATATGTTCAAGCATATGCTACATTTGGCATCATCGACATCAACTTCTATCTGGCAATATGACAGAAATTTTAGTTTCTATAATCAATAACCAAATAAAAAAAGACAGATTATAATAACTACCTTTAAGCTCTTTATGTCAGGATTTGGAGAAAATGCCATTTGGAATGTATAACTCAGAAAGCCTGAAAAGTATGTTAGCAAATACTAGTATGGGATGCATGTCCAATGGATCATCAATTTTTTATTATGCAATTAATAAAAAATGCTATTAGAACAATATTAAAAGAAAGTTCTTTTAAGACCCTATAGAGTATATATACCTTCTCTATCGGGACCTGAAACAATTTCTGCCCCATTTTTAATTTCAACTACTTCTGCTCCAGCGGCAACCAGATTTCCATCAACAATTATTCCAGTTGAACTTCAGTAAATTAGAAAAGAAGAAAGTAAGTCTTAAGCATCCAATCAGGAACTAAGTCCAGACACAAGCATGATTGGCGCAGCCAGGGGGGCTTACCCCCCCCTAGATTTTGAAAGTTTATGGAGATCTCTAGGCCCGGACCAACTTTGTGCCCCCCCCCCCCCCCCCGAATTTTATTCGCCCCCCCTGGAATTGATTTGTAATTAGGGTTAAATTTAGGATAAATTTCTTGAATAATGATTGGTAATTAGGATTAGAAGTTAGAGTATTGTTTTTTATCTAGTACCCGAGATTAGCTAATGAGTTTGAATCCGATTAGCTATTTAAACCCGATTCACTATTTTTTTGCCCCCGGAGGAAGATCCACCCCTGGGCACAGCACTGTAGAATACAGTGAGAAGAAAGCCAGTGAACAAGCTAAATAGTAGTAATCCAAGGACGAAACTAAGAGAGCAGTAACCAAATTTCGAAATTTGAACTTTCTTGAAATTTCGAAAAAATTATTTCAATTTTTCCACCATGCCGAGAGTTCATATCACATACATTCATGAACCTAAATTATTTCTTAAGGGGAATATCCAATTTTCAAGGGCCTTCTGGTAAAATAAAGTAAATAACCTATTCCAATGACTTGAAAGCAATATATCATAACCGGACCAATAGGACAGGAATCTTGGGAGGTTAGGAAGACCAAGCAAAGAGTCCAAAAATCAGCAAACCAATCTAATTCTTTCTTTTCTTTTCTTTTTAGTACAAACCAGTAGGTACAGGCCAAAATTAAAGCCCCAATCCTGAAGACCGTAGGAGACTATACCACTACCATTAGACCATAGCATCGCTGACAAGTGACAACCAATCTAATTCCGCAACAACACAACAAACCTCAAGTTTCTAATCTGTGCCAGCGTATCTTGCTCTGAGCTCCGCGTTATAATTTCGCACCATCTCGACTTGTCGGTCGACAAGCTAGCGACTTGCGAGCAAACAAGCCCATCCGTTGAATGTATCTCCACTTCCGGGTAACTAGAATCGCTGGGAACTGAAAACACACACCCTTGAATGATTCAGACCAAAACCCTAGTTTCCAGAATTGACAAGGAATAAGGAGGGAGGTGAAATACCGAGCTTGGCCCAGACGACGTCGCAATGATCGTCGTTGTGCGAGCATTGCCCCGAATCCATTCCCTTCTTCGGTTCTTCCTATGGTGAGAAAGAGAAGATAATCGAGTTCTCTCTTACAAAAGAAGTTGATTTCTTTCAACGGAAGATTTTGAGCGTTGAGAATTTCTTTTTCAATTAGAAATTTGAAGACGTTATTCTCTCTTTCGATTGAGGGAGGGGGTTAAAAAACTCCGGAGCATAATCGGGGGCAGTCTAATGATCATCGGATCAAATACAGTTCAGTGTCAGATCAGAGCCGTCCAATCCATAAAAAGATTCGCACGAAAAGTTTGAGATTCGTACTGATCAAGTACGTAAAATATTGAGATTCCACAATACCCATCATGGCAGTACTTTAGCACCAGTGTTGTAAAAAACGGCCGTTTATGTCTATTAATCGGCCGATTAGTTATTGACGGCGACTAAATTGTTACAGATTATATCCGATTATAACCGATTATATCTGATTATTCTCGATTAATCGCTTGACGGTACCCTGTCCGTCCGACGAGCGCATACCGTTATTTATAACACTGCTTAGCACTGTATATTCTTAACAAAGTTCTTTTTTTTCTCTTTTTCAAAATTCTAACGGTAGATCCGAACCGTTCAACATAGTCTTCACCTGAATATGTGTACATGTAAACTAAATTTTATATTTTTTAGAATTTGTTTACTATTTTTTTAGATGGGTAAAAAATCACTGTTTTTTTAATGGTGAAAAATTTTCAAATCGAGGATTTAAAAAAAAATAGTAAAAAAATGTAAAAAAGATAAAATATTGTTTACAAGTACATATTTATGGCTCATGTTTGGTTGTGGCATAACTAGTTCCATAAGTACTTTATTCTACACTTATGGAGCTAAACAAGAATAGAGTCAGATGAAATAACATGACATAAACAATTACTTATGCCGTCATAAATTAATCCACCTATATATAAGGTTGCATAAAGTTATGACAGTTTGTAAAATCTCTCTCATGACTTAACTTTAAGTCACAACCAAACAAGAATATCTTATGTTGTCATAATTTGAAATAAACAACTTATTCCATCATAACTTTAACCCACGACCAAATATGGACATGGAGATCATGTTGAACGGTTTGAATCGACCATTAGAACTTTCAAACAGAAGATTTGAGTCCATAGCGCGGATCAATATGCACTATGCATAGTACCGTAGCCTCACTCTTTCATCTATCTTGTTCTGTTGCTGGACTTTGATGAACTTGGTAACTTGGCAAGTGCATTTCTGGCTTAACGGTGCATAATTGCTACTAACTATTCACTAGGTGCATAAAACCCCTTGTCAAATTCTAAACATGCATTTAAGCCCTGTGACCTGTATAATACAGGCACTTCGGTTTAATTAATTAAGGCAAATGATCTGTTTTACCAAAATCACCCTTAATTGGCACAGAAAATGGAACTCCATTTAATAAAAATTCAGGGCAGGGAAAATGAGAATTGGTGGCTAGTACAATAACAAGTAATAAATATAGGACATCGCCTTCTCATAAGTTAAAAGGTCTTAAAAAATAAAAAGAAGATAGGGCAATAGAAATGAAGAATCTAAAATTTTCACATCTTAGGTTTATTAGCTTGAAGTAAATTGAGGACATATACGATATAATACATTCTTTTGGGCTAGAGGTGTTTCAGTGGTTATAGCTACAGATATATGGTTCCTGCAATAGTAATTCTTAATGGAGGATTAATGGTAGCTATCATATCTTGAAAATATATTAAACTGACTTAAACAAACGAGTAAAATGAGAGAGCCTTAACTTTAATTGAAAAATATATACATCTTTATTGGCAATTTCAAATTAAAGTTCTCATGGTAGAAAAACATGAATCAAACTGCACTTGGGCGCTCTTCTTTATTTTAGAGACCAACATTATTGCTAAGCAGAGTAACCGTTCTGTACAAATTTTTCCTTACAAGTCCCAACTAAACTAGTTATCTCAAAATTCGAAAATAAAGAACATAAAACCTAAAAAGTAATTGAATCATGTCCCTTGCCATCAACCAGGAGAACATTATTCATGAAGAAAATGAGGCTCTCTTTGAATATGATAAAATATCAAGACAAACTTCACTGATAATGTTATAATGCCGATCTTGCAGTTCCTAAAAAGAAAGGGTAAAAAGAGGAAAAAATTGATGAAATAAATAACGTAAATTATCTTGAAACAACAGAAAGTAAATCAGCAGTATCATCTTACTTCGAATTATACCTTGTCTGAGTTTGGCCAAGGCGACGGATATTTTAGCACCCATTCGAGCATTGTTTTTCACAAGTGCAATATCTATGCACGCCTTGAGGAAATACTAAAGTTATATGAGTAATAACTAGCACTATATGTACACAGGATATAATAAGTTACACCTGCCAGCTATGACTTCTTGTGTTTTGAAATACACTTAGAAATTATATTATTTTCTTTTCGACTTCAAGTCAAATTTTTGGCTGAGTATTCAACCTATCTATTATTCTAATAAAACAAAAAATATATGGATGCATAATAAATAAGTAATTATAAAGGATACTGGCTGCTAATGAGGCCCCACCAGTCAGCTCATTTACTCTTGCAAGCAAAAAAGGAGTGGCTTCATTTCCTATTACATTCTTCTCCCTGATCCAAATAAAATTGCACCAATCCAATATCACATTTAATATTACTTCAATCAGTAAAATTGGTATGAAGAAAAAAAAATTAACAGGTATAAGAGAGCTATACTTGGCTTCTCTAAGGGCTTGTTGTATGGCCTCTTCAATCATATTTCCTGAAGCAGCATATTCTTTAGGAATTGGTACTGCAACAAGAATCCCAGTACCAAGACATAGATTCGAGTTTGCATCTACATGTATAAAACAGGGTCAAAAGATTTATATTTTTTGTGAAATATTTTAATAGCTTACTTTTCCCTTATCACATTAGTCAGACCCCATATCTTTGCATTTTTGCATTGCAGATAGTAGTTATCCTTGAATAATTGTAAGCTGGCAGACAGATAAGGTGTTTTTTTAATGTAAATTGTTAATAATTGTGTCCATATTCTCTAATAAAGTGCTTTAATGTTGGGGGTTCTTTTTTGAAGAAATCATAAAAGCTTTAGAGCCAGTTGCAAAATTTAGAAATGTAGTAATAGCATGATACTTTTACAATTAGTGAAAACAGGGTGTTCTTAAGGTTCAGAATAATATAAACATAGGAGACACCTATAAGCTTAGCACACTCATCAGGAGAATCAACGCGACATGGTACCTGGACAAAACAAAGAGCTGAAACTAAAATTACTGCATTGTCTCAAAGATTATACATAAAAATAAACCAGGCAACAATTTTCTCAAGTTTCAGGCATCTAATTTTCCTTGCTCCGTTTGATTTATGTTAGCTTTCTCTTAGTTCTTGAGATGGCATAATATTAATCAAATCTTTTTATATTTTACAATGTAAAAATTATAAAATAGAAATATAGAAATTAGATGTGACCTGGCAACCACTAGTTTCAGTGAAAAAGGAAGGGAACTCGTTTGATCCATAGACAGCAACCGTGACACCTTGTGTTTCCTTCAAGCATAAAAAATAAAGATATTAGTAATTTTAACCAAGAATTCCAATATTGGTTTAGAAACTATCCATACCAATTCTCAACCTAAAATTGCAATGTATGGTTAGTCTTAGTTTCAAAAGGTTCAATTTCCCAAATTACGCCTCAATTGAGTCACTATTAACCCTAAAAAAGGCAACGATCTACAGCCTCAACTTGACCAATGTAACCACAGTTAACTGAACTGTGCAATTGAACTTAAGTTGGCACTCCATTTAACCATATTAAACCATCAACTGTTGTGCAATTGAGCATAGAAAGAGCAAATAAGAATAGTGATGCCTAGATTGATACCGGTGCATATGCACAAAGAATGGTATCAAAAACCAATTTCAAAAAATCATGTTTACTAAAATAGAGGTGACTGAATGCTGAAGAAACAAGCAGTACCAAATATTCAAGGGTCCTAGGTATATCCAAAATTGACTTAACACCAGATGAGATCACTGTCACAGGAGTTTTTCCAAGCTCCGTCAAATCAGACGAAATGTCCATGGCTGTAAATGAGAAATGTATGAGATTTGTAAAAAATAGGCTCAAACAAACAAAATCAACAACCAAGACAAGTTCATAGGGCAAACACTACTATATTTAGTGCTTAGTACTTACTTTGTTCCCCATGCCTATGCACACCACCGATTCCTCCAGTAACAAATACCGGTATACCAACCTACATTTACAAAGAGGCATAAACTAATAACTAAGAAAGATAATTCCTAATTCAATAAAGTGAACTTATATTTGACAAACCTTATGGGCAAAGACCATTGTTGCAGAAACAGTTGTTGCACCATTACCACCAGCTGAAACCTATTAAAGTTAAACACAACTAATGTCCCTAAATAAAATCATATAATAGGTTAAAATTCTAAAGTAAAAATTAGGGACATCTTGTTAGCAATACTAACTTTTGAAGGTAAAATAACAGCTTATCAGGTTAATATGGCACATTTGTCATTTTAGAAGTTTGGTGCCAGAATAAGTTACAAACATTACACATTCCAGATTAAAATGAAAAGGGTCAAAATTAATTTTTTACTAACAATATGAGGAATATCTCTTCGAGCCGTCTTCTGAACTTTCCTACCAAGGATTGCCAATCTCTTTAACTGCTCATCACTTAAACCTAAAATTCATACCAGATAGAATCATAAAAAGGAAAGTAAATCTCAAAACTAAATTAAAAAACAACTCAACGAACAACCTGGAGAACACAAATAATCAAATAAACCAGGAGGCAATACCAATAAATGGTGCGCCATCTAAAATGGCAATAGTGGCAGGAATAGCACCATTTTCTCTCACAATAGATTCAACCTCTTTTGCAGTTTCATAATTCTGTGGATACGGCATCCCTGAAAGATAAGCAAATCAAATCACACATTTGGAATTTAGTTAGTTCTGGTTCTCTCACTCGTGAATCGGATCATATAGCTTGGAGATGGGATAAAAATGGACTGTTTACTGTCAAATCCATGTATAAGTTTCTCAAATTTAGAGTCCGAATTGTGAAGCCTATGCTCTGGTGGAAACTTCCTGTACCACCTAAAATAAGAGCTTTTATGTGGCTCATGAGTAAAAATAAAATTCGCACTAAAATTAACTTGCAGCATAGAGGATGGGATGGAGATGTCACTTGTCAATTTTGCAAATTCAAAGAAGACAATGCCCATCTGTTTTTTGGGTGCAAAACATATTTGGTTTTGGACGGGGTCTTGTCAAAATGTTTTCAGCAACTGGCATAACATGAATGATGTGATACAATTCTCATTTACTTTACCTAAAATCAAGAGAACTGCATTTTTAATTGTAGTTAGTGCTGTCATTTGGTGCATTTGGAAACACAGAAATGACCTATGCTTTAATAATTCTATTATACATTCTTGTAGAAATACTGTGTTGACAATTGTCTCCTTGATTTCTTATTGAACAGGGCCTTTGAGTGAGGAGCTTAAAGAGAGCACCAAGGAGTGGATCCCTGATGAAATGGATGCTATTCAAGTCCGGAAGATGAACAGCTGTTGGAATGGGTTACAGATGATAAAAAATGAAGATGTGCCGGCTCAGATTTTGTTTTGTTTCTACTGCCCCCTCAGCCCTGATGTGGCTTAGATTACTATGTTTTGAACAGCTAATGTTATGTTTGCAAACTGTTGCTTTTGGTGCCTGCATGCACATTGAACTGAATGTGTTGTTTGACTGGTAAGTTATTTTGTGCAGGAACCCTCCAAGCTGGCCTTGGATTGGGTATAGTGATTCCTACTTTAATATTATTAACTGATAACTCTAGTTATGTAATTATCAAGTTTCATATTAATGAAATGGGCTTAGGCATTTTAAAAAAAAAAAACCACACATTTGATTAGACTACTAGTTATCTTAAATTAAACAAAACAATTTGCTTACCATGAGAGATGATGGTAGATTCTAAAGCAACAACAGCTTTTCCATTTACCAGAGCATGATAGACCTCTGGTGCCACCTTGATATGACCCTTCTCAGTGAACTGATTCATGTCCTAACAAAGTAAAAGAAAAATAAGAATTATATAGGACAAGCACTTGAGCCAAATCAACCTATTTTTGTAGCAATCAACCACGACCCATGTGGAATTCTCAAGTAAATTATTATAAATATGAATGATTTTTTTTTAGTAAAATATAAATAAATAAATAAATATGAATGATAACAAGAAAAAGAAGAAACAAAGGGGTGATGATACTAACACCATCAATGTTTTTATTAACACAACAAATTCAAATATTTTACTTGTATGGACAAATTTGTCCTTATTTTACTCTCTAAATGCCATATCTTTTTTAAGATGTACTTTCTTTATATTAATAATCATTGTTTATTTATTTTATTTCCATAACTAAACATCTAATGCAATCTTCTTATTGGGAATTAATGTTTAATTTTTTTTTCTCAAATTTGAAAAGTATAGCTACAAGAACTAACCAAACAATCATTTCTGGCAGAAAGGATCTAATTATTTTTTTAGTAGCTTTAGTCTTAATCACAATCATTTGTATGTGATTTCTTATTTGGACTAAAATTAATCTTAATCATTTGATATGATATTAATTAATAATTTGTCTTGAATTTTAGAAATAAGACTAAAATAAATTATTAAATTACATAATAACAGAATATATAACCATATTAAAAAAACAATGGATAGTTTTTGAAAAACAATCTAAACATAAATGCTACAAGGTAATATAAAAATTACATCAAATCGACATAAATATGAAATGCTAGAAATAATATCTCAACATAAATTAATTAATAAAAGAATCCATCCCCCGACTTCTCTCAACATTATTTTGAAACAAAAAAAACTCCATTGCAATAATAATCTTATGTTTTTCAATTGGTGTTTTTTTTTAATTTGTCTATGCTTTAATAACATAGTAAGAATATTTTTCAAAAAAAATAACATAGTAAGAATAAATTAATCATGTTCAATTTGTTAAACAAAATTGTAATATAGTAAAATTAAATTTATACTTCTTATACTAAATATATTCAAACAAAATAGGACCAAAATACATATATAACTAAAGATAAAATCATTGATGTACATCCAAAGATACGTGGTTTATTTTTCCTTTTGTAGTTCTTTCAAATAAGATAAAAATTTAACAATGAAGAGTATATAGTAACTAATAAATAGTCTTTGTACTAGAAGATTGCATAATCTCCCGGAAACAAAAATGACAGTGGAAAGCCATATGTATGGAGGGGCAAAATTGTCTACAAAATTTAAAAATTTGAAGTTGTTGTGTCAAAATAAAATATTATTGTGTTAATATCATCACCCGAAACAAAGCAGTAGAACTGGCTTCGATTTGTCGAAAAGTAGATTCGAGTATTAAAACAATGAACCTACCCTCGATGAGAAAAAACGCACGAGAAGAAGAGGGGAAGATGCTGTAAGTCTGTAACACTCTGACCGGAATGAGAAACTTTAATGGAATTGGAATTCTTCCTCGTCGCTTGATCGGAACGAAAGTATCGAAGGGATCGACTCGATTTGGCGGGATTTGAGAGGGGGAAATACCTCCGAGCTTACAGAAAGAATAGCAAAATTTGAAGAAAGAGAATCACAAAGTTCAAGCTCGACAGGTACAAGCAAGTAGAAAAGGGAGATTTCTTAAATTAGGCCCAGTAAGGTTCTTATCTATTATATATATTTTATGGGTCACCCAATTTTATATTCGGCCTGGCCTTTATAAGGGGCCAGCATGCTATTAACGATCTCAATTTGTATTCAGTGAGTAGGGGGTATCATCTTTTACGCTGATAGCTACTACATGCAGAGTGAAAAAAACGTGCCGTACCGTGATGTGATTTTGGTCTCGTGCTGTGACGTGATCAAGTTAATTTTTCACATGCCGTGCCATGCCGTGGCCAAAATATCAAGGGGTGGTCACGGCACGCGAATGGTCACGCCACATGAGTCACGCCGTGTCTAAACGTGTCGTGACCATACGTGCCTCGCATGACTCGCGTGACCATTTAATCATAATTTAGGTTAGTTTATTGAAGATTCACTATTAAATCAATATCTAATGGTTCTAATTACACGTGACTCGCGTGACTACATATCATGCCGTGCCGTGACTAAATATTTCACGTGCTGTGTCGTGCCGTGCTAAAGTTTCAAAAGATGAACACGGCACGGGACACGCGAGTTTGTAAGCATGATCAAACCTGTACCAGCATATGAGAGCAGTGTGCCCCTTTTTGAAACAGACCTGGCAGGTTGGAAGCTCTTCAGAGGCCTGTGGAAGAGAAAATTGCGAGCCTCCTCTGCCCTGAGTACCATTCTTGGAGTAGATTGGGCCTCCACGGCCTTGAGAGCCAGAGTGAGGGCCTTGATTTGGGCCGCCTCTGCCAAGGCCCACTGGATTGGGAAGAAGAGGAGCCGAGTTAGAAGAATGAGAAGAAGCACCTCTTCCACGCCCTGAGGAGTGTCTACCTCTGCCACGTTGAGTTTGAACATGGAGAGCAGATGGATCAGCGGAATGAGACGAGATAGAACGGTGCTGCGAGGTGAGGAGAGATTCATGAGTGAGGAGAAACCCGTGAAGATCTGATAGCTGAAGAGGTTCAGATCGGGTGGTTATCGCAACAACACACGAGTTGAATTCGGATCCCAACCCGTTAAGAATGTACCGCACAAGATCTGAATCAGTCACCGGTTCACCAGAAGCTGTCAGCTGATCAGCAATTTCCCGCATTTTCTCAAAGTACTCATTGCAAGAAAGGCCGCCTCGTACTGTGGTTTTAAGAAGTCGGCGTAATTCCATGATCCGAGCAGTAGATATGGCAGAGTAGACTCGTTGAAGAGCTGACCAGAGAGAAGAGGAGGTTTGACAACTGATGTATTGAGCAAGAACCGAACCAGTCATCGTTGACCTAAGCCAGCCAAGCAAGAGTCGGTCTTGACGGTGCCAGATCTCAAAGGTTGGATTGGTGGAAGTGCGATTATCAGTAGTGATTTGGCGATCAGGAGCCGAGATGGAGCCATCAAGATAGCCAGAGAGGCCATAGCCGTCGACAATAGGTTCAATTTGAGATCGCCAGGTAAGGAAATTCGATCTGTCAAGCTTAGTGGAGACAGGAATGGTGATGTGAACCACCGAATCAGTGGTGGTCTGAGTGGAGAGGGGAGGGGTGGGATTTTGAGGCATGATTTTGGATCAGGCTCTTGATACCATGAAGAATATAGAGAAAAAGAAAGAAGATACAGAATGCATAATAGAGAGAATGAATTGATTATATTCAAGCTTGTCTGTTACATGTGCAGTATCCTTTATATAAAGGTTTTCAATCAGAGACGCAGCTCTTGTTTCAGTTATAACAACCTAAAGAGTCTGTTACAAAGAGTTGACTAAGTCAACTCTGTCTAAGCTCTAATACAATTTGTATTCAGTGAGTAGGGGGTATCATCTTTTACGCTGATAGCTACTACATGCAGAGTGAAAAAAACGTGCCGTACCGTGATGTGATTTTGGTCTCGTGCCGTGACGTGATCAAGTTAATTTTTCACATGCCGTGCCATGCCGTGACCAAAATATCAAGGGGTGGTCACGGCACGCGAATGGTCACGCCACGTGAGTCACGCCGTGCCTAAACGTGTCGTGACCATACGTGCCTCGCGTGACCATTTAATCATAATTTAAGTTAGTTTATTGAAGATTCACTATTAAATCAATATCTAATGGTTCTAATTACACGTGACTCGCGTGACTACATATCGTGTCGTGCCGTGACTAAATCTTTCACGTGTTGTGTCGTGCCGTGCTAAAGTTTCAAAAGATGAACACGGTATGGGACACGCAAGTTACGGCACGTAACTGACACGCGTGCCGTACGTTCCGTGACGGAGCCGGCTCCGCCGTGCCATTTTTCCCACTCTAACTACTTGTCTACATGCATCTTAAATAAGGGCAGGTCGTTACCAAAATTATGCCAAACAAGGTATCTATCATTGAGAATCCAAGACAGGCGATCTCTGGTATGCACTGTGCACAGTACTGGTACAGGTCCTTGTGGCTTCTAATGCCATGCCTGTTAACTATTTTTCAGATTATATACTAGAAGAAAGAGAATAGTGACACAACTAAACTAAATTTCTACTTTGTGTGACAGAATATATTAAATTAGTAACGACCTACCGTTTAGTTTTGAATATTTACATTATATTATATTAGTAGATTATTTAAGTATATTTTATGTTTACATAATTTTTCGATAAATTAATTTTTTCACAAACTTTTTCCTATTTTTTCAATACGACGATTTATTGTATTTTTTTAAAAAAGAAACTGAGTTTTCGATTTGATTCACTCAATTCTTATGCCATGGTTGTCTTACCGAATCTGCTTTTGATTTCAATTTTCATAACCATATTTAAATCTGCTTCCGTTGCTTTGGTCATTATTCTCGAGTCCGTGACTTGAGTACAATAATCACCGTAAACAAGTCGATTTAGATAAAATTTGAACTCGGCTTGTGAATATAACGAGCCCAGTCAAGTCGAAACAGACTTTAGCCAAGTCAGTCACGACTCAAGACTAGTTAGCTTTTGTGTTGTGAGTCGCACATAGATTAAATATTTTTGTCAGCTTGATGTTGTGGTCGTGCATAGATCACATGTTGGCTGTTAGAGCATCTGCATCACAGCAACTCAAATGAGTTTCTAAATAACTGTTAATTTTTTTTTTAAATTAGATTTTCTAAAGTTTCTAACTCTCACATTCATAAATTAATTTTAGAGTTTCTATTAAGCCACATCAACAATAAATTAAAAATGAGAAATAATTTGAGCCAATCATTTGGCTAGGGTGGAGTTTATAAACAGTTTATTAATAAGAAACTTTCATGCATAGTTTCTAAATAAGAAACTCTTCCACATCTTTGAAATTGAATTAGAAACTGCCACATCAGATATAATACCAGAGATGTAGATGCTCTTATCTACCAGTGTGGTTTTTGACTCTGCGACCTGTAATCCTTTCTCCTGTCGCTTCCCTCCAGCAACGTCTGCTCACCCTCTTCCACTCCTCATCTCGTCATCTTCTTACAATAATGTTGAAGTAGTTATAGCAGAGAAGGTGAGTTTAAATGCGGAAAGTTTGAAAGGAGGCTTTCATAGTGAGCATGAAGAGGAATAGTAAAAGAGTCGAGAAAGATCATTATCTTCTTTTTGCTTCTTTTTGCAACGAGCTGAGGAATGAATTGAGCTAGCATGAGCCAAGTTAAGTAAAGTTTGACCTCGAATCATGCCATAATGAACTTGAATCAAGCAAGCAATTTATAAACTTTTTCGAGTCAATCTCAAGCAAGTTATGAGCTATTTTTTTGGTGAAAGGTAACAATTTAAAACCAATAACTATTAAAAAAATCAAGCAAAGAAAGTAAAAGTAGATTAAAAAACATTAGTATGATTTGTTGGGTAGAGCCAAAATACTTGGCTGGATAAAACAAAATTTTAGGATGAATCATAATTTTATAATTATATTGAATTTCAAACATATTTTACATGTATATTTTTTTAAAAATAAATTATGTCAGTAGATACATATTTTTTAAATAGTGAGGCTATGGTACTATACATAGCGTATATTGGTTTGTTCAGTGGTGAAGCTAGAAATTTTGTTAGGGGTAGATAAACATATATAGTTGCAAAAAAAAAATTTAACATAATATAAAATTACATCATCAATTAAAATAAACAAAGAAGTCAAGATTTCAAATAAGTCAAAAGTTTATAACAAATATTCTTTTACATATCAAGAAATATATTAATGCTAGAAAATCAAATCAATGGAGGAAGTATTGTTCTACGGGTCTTCATATTTTGAAATCGTTGCATAATTCATTCATCATCTACCTTATCAAACAACTCTTTCTCAACGTAAGTAACCAAACAATCATTTAAGTATTGATCTCCCATTGAATTCCTTACACGGTTTTTCACATAATTTATTTATGAAAATACCCTTTCAACACTAGCCGTAGTCACCGGCAATATCAATGCTAATTTCACTAATTTGTAAACTAATGGATAAACATTGTGCCTCCTCTTTACCACCATTTTTGAGAAAGTTCAACTATGCTAACTCTAAAAAATCATCATCACTTCGCATATCCATGCGATAATTCTCCAATTGACCATCTAGGATAGCAAGTTCATATTGGTTGAAATCAGAGAGATAGAATCGAGCTAATTGAACCAACCTATATTTATAAAATGATGAAAAAGAGTTATTCAGGTCTAAGCATGACATACAAATAAGTAGCTCGATACTAATTTTTGTGAATTTAATAGCAAATAACAAATCATTATAAGAGCGAAAAGTTAATTCATGTGCAAAGCAAACCATTACATTAACTTCAATTAATACATTCCTGTTTCACTAGATCAGAAAGCACATTCCATTTTTCGTTAGTCTTAAATTACAGTTCAAAGTTCAAACCTATTCAATCTAGTACTTGTAATTTACTAATTTACCACACAAAGACAATAGTAGAAGGGGATTTACCTAACATCAGTAGAGGCAGCTAGGGCTATCTGTAGCGGGCACACGCGGCGCGGCGATCAGCGGTAACAGGCGGTGCACAGGTGGAGGCGGCGATCCTTCTTCTTCGCGCAGGTGTAGGCGGCAGGCGGAGGAGACGGTCTTTCTTTCTTTCTTTTTTCCTTTTCTCGCGTAGTATTGCGCTGCTCTGGGTTCTGCTAGCATAGATTGTAGGCAAGCCCAACAATCTGGGGTAGGCAAATTGGTCCAAAGGTCCGGTCCAAAAAAAAAATTTTCAGAGATAGATAAGTGCCTACCCCTGGTGTACACCAGCTTCGCCCCTAGGTTTGTTATTATATAATTAAAGTCCAAACAATAATCTGAACCACTCAACATGCTTGGATACCGACATTTATATTTTTTTTTAAAGATTACTATTTTTTTAAATAAGTACAAAATTACTTGATCTAAAGATTCTAACCATTTGAAAAAAGTAAATTTTCTACATATTTAAAAAAAATAGTAAAAGAATATAACATGTAAAATTTTGTATCCGAGCATATTTTCATATAGAAATCATATTGAGCAGATCAAATTGATTGTTTGAATTTAAAAAATAAAAAAATACTGTCAGTGTGTTTGGATTGCTAGAGAATAATTGTTGTATGGAATAACAGAGCTATTTTCAATCCAAAGTAATCTAGACAACCAATGTCTAATGAGTTATTTTGAATAGCTGAGAACAACGCTAACCGTTGTTCTTGTAAAAGATGGAATAACGGTTGTTCCTGTGTGTGAAGAGAGAGAAAAAAAATACTTCTTTCTCAGATTTCCGCCAACACAATTCTGATATAACAAAGTTGATATCACTCTGTAATCTCATATAGTGACAATTGATATGAGACCTAACTTGCATATCTTTTATCTTCCATAACACCACATTAATATTATTTTTTCTCAATTACAGCTATTTACTATTTCAAATATACAATTCAAATAACATTATTATTAATCCAAATAACACCGCATTAACATTATTTTCACACTAATATAAAAATTACTAGTTTCTCTTTATTCTCATCCTTTCAAAATTTGTTTTTGGCAGTTGTTTTTGGCAGTTGGTATTTGTTGCTCCGCCCTGATGATTTGGATTTTCACATTATTGACAACCCGTTACCTCTCCCACATGGTGCGCTGGAGTTGCTGTCTCGGCAGTCTTCCCCACAAATTTTTGCAGAGAATTTACAGTGTGAGGCTGTGAGCCAATTGTCTTCCACACAAATAGTCGAATTGACCATTTAATACTGTTTCTTAAAAACTGACTTTTGTAACTTTGTGACTTTATAAATACGCTTTTTTAATTTAATATAAATGTTACTGGCAACTTGCTGGTAACCTTAAAAAAAAAAACCAAGTTAGAACTATGCCAAGTTTCTTCTATTTTTTTTTTTTCACATATCAATATCATTGTATGTAAAAAAATTATTGAGTGTAATTTAGTCTTTATGCTTATTCTTAAAGTAAAATATATTTTTTATTCACTAATTTTACATTCTTAATCCACTAGTGTTGTTGCCAAACACCAATTCCTTAGTGAAGATTAAATTGATAAGCCTCAATCTCTTTAAGTCATGATGCTGAAAATGGGGAGTCCGGATCCCCTAAAGTAACTCAATTTTTGAGTTTAGATGTGTACGGTGCCTATTCGGTGGTAGCGCAGGGAGCCAGTATTATTTGTGGGGTCCAGGTTCTTTAAGATTCGTGTTAGAGCACCTTGGACGGTTTGGATCAAAACTCAAAAATTGGGTTACTGCACTGGATCTGAATTCGAAAATGGGGGGTTAAAAGATCCATATTACATTGTACTTTGTAATATCTTTTATATATGAAAACTGGTGTCATATTTCATGAGCAATTTTCTCGAAGAGATAAACATGTAATACCATCATCTTTCTCGTTTGGGAGACAGGATTATTTATCCCATGTCTAGCCAATAGCCCAATAGGGGTCAAAGTGAAAATAAGTTTTTGAAGGATTTTTATTTAACGACAGTGTCACCTGCACTGGCTGCACATGAGTCCGCATCGTCTGCACATGACAGCACATGTTTGCAACAGTCTATGAGACCAATGCTCTTAGACCAAGTCACCATACTTTCATGTTCACTACAATACAAAGCATCATTATGAGTTGTTTCATCTCGGCTCTGGGCTTACTGTCAAACTAGACACCACATTTTTTTACTTAAAAAATATATCTCTTTTTTAGCCCTACATTTTTTTGTTATTTTTTTTTTCAGTTCTTTATAATATTTTATTTGTTTATTTATTCCTTTGTATTTACCTATGGATCTAACAAGTCAAGGTGATTATCGTTAATGGACAATTAACCTTTAGTTTAACTTTTAATTAAAAATTAAAGGGAAGAGAAAATTAATTTCTTCTCGCCTTTTTTTTCTCTTTACTATTTTTATATGAGAAATTGTACCCCTCCATGACCCATCTGCAATGAGACTTTTAATATGTTTAATTTCTTCTTTGCTACTTTAAGTTTGTTCTATGGACTATTTTGTTTGCATCAGAACACCTTCGTAGAAAGAGTACAGATGAGAACTAAAAGAGGAAAAAAAGAAAGATAATACAAGTGTCGAGGAAGAAATATGGCGTACAAAAGAGTTAAAAGAAATTAATATGTGAAATAAGGAAAATAATTAGAGGCTATCTTGTTGGAGAATCATAAAGGTCAAACAATTACGTCTTATCTAGATATCAAACAATTACATCTCATCTAAGGGTCAAACACTTACACTCCGGGGAAGGATAAACAGTTCTCTACCTTAATCTAAGGACCGTCCTATGCCAAAGAGACCCAAAACATAAATCAGAAGTGCGGAACATAATACATGATTCCATGCCGTTTGTCATGAAATATCCAAAACCTTGGTAGAGCAACAGCCATCTCCGTGAGCACGAAACAAGTATTCAATGATAAGAAGTCATTCTCACATTTTTATCGTATGATCGTGGATCAAGTCTTCCAAGACAGCAAGATATGACCCTTGACAAACACTACTTGACACAAAACCTAAGATCGGAACTTCTGAATCCAATATTGGATACTCTATTGAAAACGCGGAGCTTTATTTAATTCTCTTAATCCTCTCCAAATTTTCTAATAGATTTCTCTTCTTTATTCTTTGATGGTGGAAGAAGAATAAAAAACACACAGAGCTGTATTTTTCTAAAGAGAAAAACGTCTTTCAATTTCTGTGTTTTTCTGTGTTATTTTAATCCTTATATATAGTAACTTATCTGATTATCTGTCAACTTGAAAAATGTATTTTGACAATTGCAATAAAAACAGTGATGTTTCATCACAATCCGTGCATCCGCATTGATATCCGTGCGGCCCACACAATTCTCTTAAATAACAGTTTTCTAAATTGCAAATCTCAGAATCAGTCCATCAATGATTTGATATTTGCCTAAATTATTCTACACATTAATAGACCACATCCTAATAAATATATTGATTGTCTATTATCTTATTTGATCACTTTAATTGACAACCATATATGACAGTAAACAATCCATAATTAGATTACATATATGTTCAATGTTGGCATTAAATCCAACGAGGTTGACAATAAATTCAACATATCTAAAATATTAATTCCAGAAAAATAATACATTATATGGTGCATATATAATCACCTTCAAAATAGGTAACTCGGATATTTTTCTTTTACATCAAAAGTAAATCAAATTTGTTGTATTTTATTGTGATAGCGTCGACTTAAAGTCAATATGCTTCGTGTTTCATCTTACACAATTTGAGGCTCTTTAAACCACAGTTAAACTATTTTTTAGAAGTCAACTCCTTCCTCCAATTACTGCTCATCTCCCCTATCTATTTAAGGTTGCTATCATTTTTTATTTGTGAAATTAAAAAATGGGGGAGACCAAAACTTTTAGATCCTTAATTGGTGAAATTATATTATCATGATGTCATCCTATGTCCATCTATTGATTCAGACACCAAGATACCAATTTTTACTAACACCCCTTGTACCAACACGACAGCCAATACAAAAAATATAATAAAGGATATTATGTCATTTATTTATGACAACAATTATAATCATAAATTAACATCAGCCTTGGATAAAAAAGAGAACATCAGTATATATAATAAGAAGAAAATGAACAACCCAAAATGCTGAAATTATACTGTGGGTTAATAATTATTGATCATCTATCATCCACACAGTGATGGCAGCTTGAAGGAGAAAAAGGAGGAAGGGAGGTGTCCAGTCCGTCTGATATAGTCGGCTCTCTCTGAGGTCCGAGCGGCACCCTCGTTTAGCTTGGCCTCTGCATTTGATCGCTTCTCCTCCGCCATTCGGCGAGTTGCGGCCAATTTGTTCGCCAGCTTCTCTTGTGCTCTTGCCTTCGTTCTTTCGGCCTTCACCTGAAATAAATGTCAAGAACTTAGTCTCATCGTGATATATAGAAGAACTTCCATAAATTGTCAATAGTCATGAATCTCATGATATATTTACATACCTCAGCCCTCTTCATTTCCAGCTCTGCCTTCTTTTTAACATGATTCTCCCATGCCTGTATCTTCACCTCTTCCCGCTTATATCTAAATATCAAACATTCCAAAAATCAAACTTTAAAACTTCAAATCACACTTTGTAAATGTCTATTTACTTTAGTTTGATTTGAAAATTTTGAATTTCAAGTTTTTAACTGAATAAAAACATTATTCCTTTTCTAGCAAAAGCCCAACAGTTCCCGTGTCATACCAAAAATTGATCTAGCATTGATGTTAAACAACGGTATTGATCAAAACCAGCACAGAATCAGAATCGATAGCATTCCTTAAATCTGATCCAATTATACAATTATGAACCGGTTGCGGGGCAGTACGTACCAGCAAATCAGACAAAATATATACTACTATACAATATACACGCTGCCAATCTGCAAATCATAAATCTAATTAATATTTTTAATTAAAAATCAAGTACAAATCATAATAATGTAAATCAAATTACCTTGCCATATACTTGGCTCTTTCAGCCTCGTCCCAAGCCGTCGCACGAGACTCTAGCGAATTCGGGTTTTCCTTCTCTACCGACCCGTTATCTTCCAACCTGTTACCCTCACCACCCTCTCCATTTGCCTTCCCTAAAACTTCTCCATTCCTCATTCCAACCGGACAGTTACCATTCTGTTGACCCTCTTCTCTCCTCTCCGGCGTGGAAGACCTGGAAGAGATCGGGCTCCTAACAACCGGGGTCGAGGCCCGCAACGGGGTCCCCGTTCGAGAAGGTTCCTTGCTTGCTATAGGCGTCATCTCTGTGCCCATATCTCTCAGACAAATTGACCGGGCTGCAACCGGCGATGTCTCGAGGACCGTGCTCTGACAGTCTATCTTTTTTGTCTCTCCCTCATCCATGTTCATACTGTTTGTACCGATCGGGAGTATGAAACCGTAGTCGAAGGCGCCTTCCATGCTGCTACATGAGTTCCTCCCGTTCTGAGACAGGGAGGCAAGTAACCTCCTGTCATCGGCATTCGAGTTGCGGGGTTTTGTTTTACTGTTGTTACGATCGCCGGAAAAGCCGACCAGCCATTTTTGTGCATCGTCCCACTTGGAAGGTGTCGGCTTTGTGCGCGAATTCAAAACTTTGTTTTGGTGGTTGTGGTTGCGAGATTTATGGTTGGCGTAGGATGAGTTTGTGCTAGAGCTATCCTGAGATGAGGCATAGCTGTAGCATGCCCTTTCATCTACAGATCTCATGCTTTCAATTTCTAACTGTGACATCGAAAGCGATTGTGATTAGAAGGGGGTCTATCTGAGAAAATGTTGGAGTAAATGGAGGTCTCAGTTAGTGAAGTCGCAATTTAATGCATTGCATCGACCAAGATCTGCCTTTAATTATGAGGTTTGACCACTTTGACCACAGTTTTTGAAATCAAGTTCTTCAGTGGAGCATGCAAAGCGCCATTAATTGATAGATCCAGTTTCATCAAATTGCCTTGAATTTTAGCGAAAAGCAGAGCAATAAGTCCAGTTTCAGCCTGCACCAATGTACCAGAGAACAGAGCAAATCAAGACTTGTAAAGAAAAACTCAGAAATCATAAATGCATAAAAGCTCGAGATACTCACGAGAAACAATTAAACCAACCTTAATGAGACTCAGAAAATGGTAGAGAACAGAGCTAGTCTCTGGCTAATAGATCAGAGAGAGTAAGAGAGAGAGAGAGAGGAGAAGGTATTCAAAGGAGCGTGCACATGGAGTCAGAAAGGGAATGGATTTATGTATCTCTACTTGATTCGATCTAATTAATAATACAGATGCAGATCTGTAGAGCTCGGTCGGTGTTTTCTGGCAACGAGACAAGCAGCAGGAAAGAAGAGAGAGAGTGAGGTGAAGAGATCCGTTGGAAGGAGAGAGAGAGATACCGAGACCTGGTTTTGTGTATGGAATCGGACCGTCCGATCAAATCTGCGCGAATATTAAAGGCATTCCGCATATTCAATCTCGGATGATCGGACGGTCCGGACCCAAACCCAAAGTTTGAGATACTTTAGGGGGATCCGGATCCGGTTTTTTTGGGTTTTAGTGAGAAGTGGGACCGTTACACGAGTCCGCCAGTCCGGTACATAATACATTTCGTTTAGGGGATAAAAGCACACTAAAGTCTATTTTCTCTAGAGTATCTCATCTAGAATAATTCTTTGTACAATTTTGTCCAATGCTTTCCATTTTCTATTTTCTTTTTTCGTTTAACAAAAATAGTTTATTTCAGTTGTGAAGTAAATCGTTAATTGTACCAGATATGTCTAATACCTTAATTCTCTAAAATGGTTTTGGTTGATGAAAATTGAACACAAACTTTTAAGAACTTCCATCATTTCATGGCTTGCGGCATAAGATCAGAAATTCAACTTATTGCATTCTATAGAGATTCTAGAGAGAAAAATAATACAAGGTGAGGCTGAAAGTAATAAGATATGGTGTTGGTGAAAACGATGGAATAATCCGACCTCGGAAATGGTAAACTTTCTCGGCTCTACGAAAAGTGAACCAAGATAAAAGGCTTGTAAAAGGAGATTCTCTGCTAGTTGAGTTGCAAGTTTGCAACGGTTCATGTTTATTTTTTTAAGCACTTTTTAATTGGGGCCTCTTTTCCTCTTTTCCGCTGCCTCAAAATACGAGAATCCGTCTCCGCTACAATATTTTATTGCAAGAAAGTTGTAATGTATTTTTTTTTACCATTCGACTTCGATCCACTGTCTTTATTTATAAAGAACTTTTTTACGGAGGTCAATTTGCGTCCAATGCTCATCGGACTCAAAGTGAGTTCGATTACCGTCCGATCTGCTTTAAGATTTACGCTCGCAACTTTCACATCTGTTTTAAAATTCGTGCGCATGAAATTTTAAAGTGGATCGGACGGTCCCGAAATCCATCAGACTCAATTTTTTGTCCAATGGGCATCAGACCCAAACTGTTCTTCTTTTTACGTGAAATTGATTTATGTTTTTTAGAAGGACAGACAGAAAAAACTACGAACTTTTTAACTGTAATTTTAGGTGTTACTGTTTTTTTTTAATTATTTTTAATTATAAGTTGACTGTCAAAATTATACATAATAATTTATATTTAAGAATATTTTTTTATAATCAATTCGTGTTTAATTTATACAAGTATTCACGTCATTTTTTATTTTGTGAAAATAAAGATAAATGCTAATTGCCAAATTATTTTTTTTAAGTGGATTATCAATAAAACTTGTGGAGCTGGGTAAAATAAATCGATATATATGAATAATATATATTTTAAAACAAATAATATATATTATAAATAAAATTTCTGGAAAGAAAATCTTATGTTAATATATGAGAGAGAAGAATTTTTTAAAGAAAGTAATTAATGAAGGTTAAAATTATCAATCTATTAAAATATTTAGATAATGAGGAGGGCTCAAATGTCTCTATTTTTTGTACCTCGATACCTCTATTTTTGAAATTTTAATAATTCAAAATTCAAATTTTAAATATTAAAATAAAATTGTTAGATCTGTAGTGAGGTACATCATTTTCTTTATACACATAGAAAATATTATAACATTTCAATTTTGTTTTGATTGTTATCAAGAGGTTGAAAAAATACACTGATGGGAATAATTTCTAAATGTCGATTTTTCAACTTATTGATTCACATAAAAACAAAATAAAAAAATAATAACTTTTTACGTACCTATAGAGAAAATAACATAGATCACATCTAACAGTTTTATATTGACATATAATTTTTATAATTATTGTAATTATTTTGAAAAAATAGAGGCATCTAGCGCGAAATTCATGTGCCTCTCGCGCTCCTACTCCTGAAGCTTGAGCGAGATGCATCAGACGGGCCTCGCTGGATCCGGAGCATAAGGTGCGTCGTGAACCCGTCGATCTTGTTGGGCTAGCGTTTGGAGGGGATGATTGCGACTTCTTCAAAAATCTTCTTGTTTGTGTGGAAATCGACTGAAAGAAAGAACAGAGAGAAAGAAAAAGTGGTGCCAATATTCGGATCGCAGAGGCTTAGAGGGAGCATCGAGAGAAAGAGAACGAAGGAGAAAGAGATGTAACGGTGTCAGAAATGAGAAAGAGAAAACGGAACAGGAAAAAAGACTATTCTATCCCTAAACAACTTAAATTCGGAGACATCTGATTAAAAATTAGATTTTAGTTAAAATTAATTACTGTACTGAAGCCAAAATAATTTTACTGCAATATAGACAAACCCTAAATATTAATATCATGATCCGGACCCCGACAGTTTAAGATGGGCCGTTCAAAACTTCAAATATCAAAAAGTAAAGCAGCCACACGCGTGTCCATTGCAGCAGCGGATCTGTTCTAATTGCAGATAATACAATATAGCTTTAAATTAACGAATTAAAAATCAAAGTCAGAGAAGCAATCACATTTATTAAACAGAAAGCCATGACACACTGATCAAAAGTTCAAAACTAGGTATAGTGCTGCTGATTCTAGTGTATGAACCGTGCTGCTTGAGATCTCACGTGCGTGTCAAGTGCGCAAAATTAAACATAAAGCAGATTCACCGAAGAAAAATGTACAAACCAAAAAAACATGATTCACTTTCTCTACATATCAATCATCCGCTTCAAGATAATTACGGAGGCATGGCCACAGAAAATCCATAACATGTAAGACAAGATTTACAGAGCTTCACGTGGGATCACTAATGGGAGCTTGGGATACCAAATCGGAGGCAGATTCATCGATCCAAGCATGCCATCCATTGTTTGCGCTGCTATCGCTTTCTCAAAGTTAAAGTCTTCATCATCACGAGGAAATCATATTTGATGGCGAAGGCGAACACGGTCGACGTACGAACACGGTCGCCGTATGTGGAGAAATTATTGTTTGCAGATGACACCCCATCAATTATTGTTCGTGCAGTTGATTACTGATTTGCCCAATTCGGCTTTCTCAATTGTGTGAGAATAATTGAGAATAATTGCTAGTGTATAGCGACAAAAATTTGAACTTTATCATACCAAATTGAACATGAATTAAACAAATTAATTATAATTTTTTAATTTCGAACAAACCATAACTATATGTTTTTTTAACCAATTCTAAGGTTGTTTACTGATTAAGTGATTATCTTTTCATGAAGTGAGAGTCAATAAAAGATAAAATCTTATGTATTCCAAATGTTCGTGTTTCAAATGCATTCGCACAATCTATTTTTTTTTATTTTTCTTCTGCAAATTTATATATGCATATAAAGATATTAACAATATTATTTTTACTTCATAGAACATATACAAACAATAAATAAAAAATATATATATATATATATAACTCGTGCCTTATGCAAAACAGTATTGTGCGGATCTTTACCCAAGATCACGATTCGAGCTCTTTTTGGTAATATTAGTTGCTAGCCCATGAGTCAAGACAGGTACTTTCTCATTACGGAGTCGCATGTTACTCTTTTTTTTTAACACAGAGAGAGACAAATCCAACGTGGTGGCCCTAAGAAAAATCGAAACAAAGTGAAATTACATACTTTTTTTTTGGAAGAAAAAATCACGTACTTAACCAGTAGGTGTCAATGGTACCTTTTGAGCCATTTATCCTACTCGTATCGTATTTGATAAAGTAAGTATGGGTAAATTTTTTTTTTTTCATTAGCTTATTGGGTATGTGTATGGATAAGAATTTTTTTTTCGTTAACCAAATGGATAAGAGTATGGGTAATGATTATTTCGTACTCATTACCCTATAGGGTAATTATAAAATCTAAATACATATTCGATTCAATTTCCAGCCCACCTAAATATATATTTGTGTTTTTGAATTTTCTTGTTTTATAAAAAATAATTTAGTTGGAATTGATTGCACATTTATTTTTATTTTATTTATTAGAAAAGCAATTATATACTAAATGAATGAGTTTTTTTATGTTTAATTTGTAAAATATAATAAATCTAATTATTATATTAGTATTATCCGTTATTCACCCGCTACCATTTCGTTACCTGATAATATTAACGAGTAAGGGTAGGGTAGGGTAGGATAAAGTCAATTTTTAATAAATATGGGTAGGGTATGGATAAGATTAATTTTAATAGATATGGATATGAAAATGTCTCCACCCGACCCGTACCGTACCCATTGACACCCCTATTAACCAGGAGGAAAAAAGAGACAATATTATTTTCACTTTTACATTTCTACATTCTATGTTCTAGATTTTTTTTGTGGTTGAAATTATATATATAACTAAGTGTATATAGGACATACATCACATAAATTAAATATGAATATTTAGTTATTACATCACATAATCACCGTAATGTTAATTACAAACTCCAGTATTACAAGTTTAAATAATTGAGTAAAAGGCATCATGAGATCATGACACTAAATATTTGTACATAGATATCTAGCTGTATAGATAGGAAAGGAGGGAGAAGCGGACAACCTGTGTACAGTATATAAACACTTTGTTCTGTAATTGTAAACACTTGAAGAGTGCCGGTTTCAAATACTTGACAATACCAATTTATATGATTGATAATGTAAATTTTAGTTTCTGTGTATAATATATTGGATATAAAACTCTTAACATTAATTATAAATTTTTATTGTATATTTCATTATAAGAGTAGGATTAAAATGCACCATTAGTTTTGTGCTCCAATCATGCTCAACATCGTTGTCTTTGTTTTAAAAGTCTGAACAGTCAGGGGCGGAGGTAGACATTGAAGTAATGGAGGTCAAAAAACATACAAGAGTAAAATGCTACAAGAACTCAAGTTGTACACATTGTACAATAGTCTAATTTTTTCAGGGACGGACGCATGATTTATGCCAGCAGGGGCAGGAATCAGATTCAAATAGCTTATTGGATTCAAACCCATTAGCTTATTGCATACTAAATAAAAAACAATCAACATAATTATGGTACTAATCCTAATTGCCATTAACAAGGCATAATTCCATTAATTCAAAGAATCAAGTAATTTTATCCTAATTTGATTAGTTCAAACAATCAAGTAATTTGTCGCCGCTTGGAGAAATTTGTTTTCAATTTTTGAGGGCGCGAGTCATAGAGCCGTGATTTTTATTTTTACCCAAAAAAAAATATATTTTAATATAAATAACCACGTTTTTAAAAGATTTTTATTTCTACCCAAACCGCTAGGAATATTTGCGGTTTGAATTAACAATTCAAACCGCAAGGAATCCTAGCGGCTTGAATTAATAATTCAAACCGCCAATAATCCTAGCGGCTTGAATTAATAATTCAAACCGCCAATAATCCTAGCGGCTTGAAACCCTATATCCCGCGCGACACGCGACCCCTTCGTCTCTGTCTACTTCGCCCTCTCTCTGTCTGCTTCGCCTCTCCGCCAAATCGCCTCCGCCTCTCCGCCAGATCCAAATAAAAAAGGAAAAAAGAGAAGATCCGGTGGTGCATTCCGGTGCTTCTTCGCCTCCGCCTCTCCGCCTCTTTTCTTGGTGCTGGGACCCGTTAAGGCCAGGTTACCCAACCCGACCCGTTAAGGACAGGTACTGGACCATTCCTTGTTTCCTTACCCCCGGTACCGACCGGTACTGGGACCCTGGTACTGACTTTGAAATGACAGGGACCTTATCGTGATATTTGTAAATTGTTTGAGGGCTTTTGTATAAAAATTAGGCCCTTGTGTAAATTAAAAAGAATAAGGGACTAAAATGCAAATTGGTGATTTTTGAATAATTGGGCTTCGGCCGAATTGTATATTGGCCATGACTTGGTAAATTAATTAGAATTTTAATTAAATAATAACTTAAGTAGTTAGGTTTTTAAAATAATTAGTTAAGTAATTAGATGTTTTAAATTTAGTAATTAGAAATTATAAAGTAAGTAAGTAGAAATTTTAATTAGAGAAAATGACTTCCAATTAAAATATGTTGTTAATTAATAAAGGACAATTAATTAACAACATATTAATATTTTCGAATCATTACGATTGCAAAAGTTTAGTTAATAGGATAATTAGATAATCACGTATTATTTTGTAGTTTTAAATTAATCAACTTGTGCAAATTATTAAGATAAATTCGTATGACTTTAGAAATAGTATAATTAAAGGCCTAACATTTATTAAGTTAAGTACTTGGGATTTAAATTACGTGTAGCTAAATTAATTAAGAAACACCTTTATATTACACGTAAATAGTTAGGGATCAAATAATAACAATTTAAATTACGTAGAGTATATTTTAAGTAGATAAGCAATTTATCTTCAAATTAAAATATAACAATGATTTAAGTAAGTAAATTAATAATTAGATTCGAACCCTAGTTAATTAATTAATTAAGTATGATAACCAGAATGTTGAACTGGCAGGGACCATATTGCAAAATAATTTGATGGAAATTGCTTGATATATAGCTTTATATATTCTTTATTTTGGTTGAACTAATTTGGGCATGAATTTTTTTTAACGTAGGATGGCTAGGGGACGGCCTAGGAGACCACCCGTAGCCGACCCGGTTGATGAGCCCATTCCCACTGACAGCAAGGATCATTTCAGTCCTTTATTATGGATGCCTCACGATGAGCACCGAGTCTCCGAGGCATCTAAAGAGGTACTTGATTACTCTTTTTTTTTAAGTTTGTATTTTGTTGAATTTTTGTATTTTTAGGTTTTCATGTTGTTTACTTTTTTGAACGCAGAGTGAGGCAATTATAAATGTCAGGGGTCGGTATCCTGACATGCAGTACTACTCCGTCATGGAGTCGTATCTGCAAAATTTGGGGGTGCAACATTTGGTCGATATTCTACAGTCGGAGACTAAGTCCATTAACGCGTCCCTCATTGCAGGACTAGTGGAGCGATGGCGCCCCGAGACGCACACGTTCCACTTACCTTTTGGAGAGATGACAGTGACTCTCCAGGACGTTAGTGCTCTATGGGGTCTGCCTATCCAGGGCGTGCCCGTTGATGGCATATCTGACCCCACAGATTCAGATGACATCACGATTAATTACATGCTCGCAGAGTTGTTGGGAGCGGAGCCAGATATACGCAGCAACGGGGGGAAGTCCAAGTACAGTCTGGACAAGACGAAGCTGCGAGCTATGTTTGCGGGAGGTCTAGGTAGTGATTCCACTCAGCTCGAGATTCAGAGGTACTCATACAAACTATTTGTATTACATTTATTTTGTACTCTGTTTCATGCGAAAAAATGAGTTGCTCTATAATTTTGATATTACAGATACACACGGGGATTCGTGATGGACCTATTTGGTTCTGTCATGTTTGCTGATTCAAATGGTAATACCATCCCGATGATGTATCTAGAGCTGCTGCGAGACCTTCAGCCGTCGAGCGGCAGGTACAACTTGGGTGGGGCTGTCCTAGCACATCTATACTCCAACTTGTGCCACGGTTGCAAGGTCAGTATGATATTTATGTCTTATTTTAATTACCTACCTTGTCATGCACTTGTTGTCTTATTTTCATTATTTAACTTGTCCCTGACGGCTAGTATTCTTCAAAATATAGCGGGAAACTAAGCAAATCTACGGGCCAACACTGCTTCTGCAGCATTGGTCGTGGTCACGGCTACCGGTGGGGGTACCTCAGCCGAACGAGGATCCATGGGGAGAGCCCGATAATGGAAATCGACCGGCATTCGGCATGAAATGGTACGGACATCACTTGTACAAGGACAACCCTCACGGAAAGGCAGTAGGTATCAGGTTGGTCCGATCTCAGATTCAGAGTCAGGGTGAGACGCAGGTGAGCTGGACTCCGTAACATGAGCTATACACTGAGGGGAGGCTGCCGCAGATTGTAGCGGATGATCACGAGATGTGGCTCTACAGGGGACCGCTGGTGTGCTTCTGGATAGTGGAGCACCACTATCCAGACCAGGTGCTCCATCAGTTTCATTTTCCTCCACTCATCCCCGCAGATCCAGACGTCCCGAGATCTGTGATCATGAGGCTACACGGGTAAGTTATGTTCTTTTTAGCATTTTTGTACTTAACATTAGTTATTGGCTTTAAATTGCAACTAATATATGAATTACAGGATAAGACACGGTAATCACTGGGATAGAGATTAGAGTGAGCATCACTCGGAGTACTACATCAAGGCGGGCAATATGAGTGCCAACTTATGGCAGATGCCGGAGATTGATGCGATGCAGTTCCAGGGAGATCCCCTATTGAGATATCAGGCTTGGTACCTGCGGATCGGCATGGCTTCGGTGTATATAGAGGGAGATTACGGCGATTTTCTTCGTGCACAGATATTCGAAGACGATGGTTATACCCCTACTGGCCGGAAAAGTGCTCGCCAGGTAATGCATCTAAAACAACACATTTTTATGCGTTATGAACCTTATATCGTAACCTTCCTTTTTTCTAACGTTTTTTTATAGCTGCTGTTAGCGCTTAAAAGTGCCGGGCGTTCAATCGTTTGTCTTGGAAAACGTGGCTATAGAGCGGTCGGGCACGCGATGCTGAACTTGGTTGCCCCATGCATTGCAGACCACGGCCATGAGGCAAAGCTGGTCACCATGCTACGAGACGCCGGAGAGAATATTGATTGGCGCTCAGTACAACCGGACGAGCCTGACGCGCCACCAGTAGTGACCAGTGAGATGCCACCGGAGCCATCAGAGCAGCCAGAGTGGGATTATCATTGTTGGGTACTGCGCATGGCCGGTTGGCACGCCTACCGTGACCAGCACGGGCGTCCAGTTCTTCCCCCGGTATGTGATTTTTTATTTTATTTATTCTTTTATTGTAAGTAAAGATAGTTAAAATTTACTAAATTTTTGGTAAGATTGCAGGGTCCTGCACACATGCCGACACAGCCTGAGCCGCATGAGCATCATGAGTCTCCAGAGATCCAGTCTGTGCAGGATGAGAGGTTGAGTTTTAGCCTTGCAGACCTTGTTCCGGATGATCAGTGGGATACAGCCGCCTCCCCGCCACCGCATTAGCCGTATTCAGAGATGGCTCACGATTGGGAGGCCTCTGGTAGCCGGACTCAGCCTGAGTATGAGTCCCAGTTTGTGGCATCCATATTCCATACTCCCCCGCCACTGTCAGCTACCCACGTGACCTCGGATCTATGGGATACAACACTTACGATGAGCACAGAGGCCGAGCTCGAGGATCATATTACACCAGCTCGCGTCACGCAGGCAGGACAGCCTCAGTGGGATGATTGGCATGAGCGCATATTCAGTAGAGAAAACAGGGGTAGACCACCTCACAGATTCTCCCCTTCGCAGTACGATGGATAGAGGGTTTTTTTGGTAGTTTTAGTTTAGTTGTGCTATGTTATACTTTATTATGTTTTACTTTAGTTTTGTAGTTTATTTTTTGTGTAGTGTAGTTTCGTTATGTTTTATTATGGTATGGTTGGAGGTATGTTATATATTTTTATCATTTTATGGTAGTATTTATTATGTCATACAACAAAAAGAAATAACATCCAAAAATAAAAAATAATACAAAATACAAAAAACACTTGTTAAGTTCGCTAGGTTCAAAATACAAAATACAAAATACAAACCTCAAAGTGAATTACAAATGAACTGAACAACATAATTTCCAAAATATAAAATACAAACTTAATATAAATTTCAAACGAACTGAACAACATACTATTTCGTCTTACCGGTCTTGAACGTACATGGAACAAATTCATCGTCCGAGGTTGATGATGATGGCTCGGTAACAACAGACGACGTGCTAGCCTTAGTCTTAGCCTTAGGAGTCTGTACATCATTTTTTTTCCCAATCCATAGCCGTAGGGGTTTTCTACAAAATCATCATCAGATATGTCATATCGTTTAAAAAATTCATCTATGTGCACACATTTTGGACAGTCCTTTCTAAACCTTCCGCAGCCCAAATTGCATTTCTTTTCCTCGCTCTTTCCTCGATTGTTACTGTCCATCCTCCTCGCCTACAATTTATTTGGAAAATAATAATAAAAAAAACTGCAACATAATAAAATACATACAAATAAAGTTCATACAAACCTCAAAGTAATAAAATACATACAAATCTCAAACTGCAACATAATAAAGTACATACAAATAAAGTTAATTCCTACGACTCCATTTAAAATTTAGTCCCATGAGCCGACCAGATCCCCATGATGATGTGCTCCTTCTAGCTGGTTGCACTGTTTCATCTTGCCGGTTAGCTGTACCGGACGGTCCTGCCTGCGCTTCGTTAGCTGTACCAGATGTGCTCCTCCTTTCAAATTGAGATGTGCTCCTTCTAGCTGGTTGCACTCCTTCTTCTTGCTGGTGTGCTGTACCGGATGGCCTTGCGCCAGATGTGCTCCTCCTACCTGCTTGAGTTGTGCTCCTTCTTCGCTGGGTAGTACCTGAAGGCCCTTGCATTCCAACCGCCTCCCCTCCTGCCAGTACTTCTCCCATTGCCTCCCTAAACATCATATTTGCATTTTCACGGGCTGCTGTATGGCTTCTGGCTGTGCTTCGCCGCGGTCCTTGCGATCCACTTGCCTCTGCCATAACTCGCTCATTATCTGCTACATTTGCTGCGTTATGAGCCTCTGCAGCCCAAATATGTTAGTTAGTAATCTATTCAACATTGGAATGAAATATAATTAGGATTGAATGTTACATACCTCGCCTCTGCCTGTCAGAAGTAGAACGGCGAGGACGGTGCCCCCGTCGCCTACCTTGAATTTCATCCATGGTCATATCTTGACGGATGTGTTTCCTCCTACCACGCCGTATCCAATCTTTGTTTGGCTCAATTTTAGGGGTAGTGGTTGTAGGCCAATGATACCTCGCATATTTAGTCTATTTTAGGCCTGTTTTAGTACCAGATTCGTGCCCTAATTCACCAGAATCATGTGCATTTCATCGATATATCTTTAGAATTTGGTACTGCTGAGTGTTTCTTTGTTTTCTGCAGGCTTGGAGCAAAACACACGAAGAAACGACGATTTGGGATGATCTGGTACGGCCCTTACCAAGTTTGGTACGGGTCTTACCGGACTTAGCCGATTTCAGCTCATCACGCCTGGTACGGCCAGGCCGTACCACTTTGGTACGGGCCGTACCTAAAGGCGGCCTGACAGATTCAAATCTTGGCAGAGGCTATTTAAAGCGGGGAACTCTCCAATTTCGACATTGATTCCATTCCAGATCTAATTGAGAGCACAGTAAGAGAGAGAAAGAGAGCTAAGGAGCTAGGAGCAAGAAGGAAGGAAGAGGAAAGAGGCGAAACTCGACGGATCAAGCTTCATCCTCTCGATCCCTTCGATCCATGACTTTCTCTATCCCTTTTATTGTATTTTTAGATCAGATCATGTGCTGTGAGTAGTTATTTCAGTTTCTAGGGTTTAGAGATGGATTCTTGATTTGCTTTGACTTTCTTTGACTTGTATCTTGTATGAACTCTTTTCATTGATTGATTGTGATTTTCTTTGCCATCTCTTGCTCTGATTGCTGTGATTGTGTATGATGAACCTCTAGGTCTAGATCAAACCTATCAAGGTCATGTGATCATCTCAATCTCTCAACCAAATCAATTGTTTAGGGTAGACTTGTTCGAATTGAAGCCGAGAGGTTGAATTCTCCTCTAATCGACAGATTAGAGGGTGCCTTAGGTCTCCAATCAACCAGCTAGGGTAGATCTGTACCAACACATGAGAATTGAGGTGTAGAAATCCCTAAAAGGCAATCAATTGCATTCCAACCTAAATCTTGATCCAACACACGACGGTTGAGGCTTAGGAACCTTAGGTATGGTCAATTGAACCTTTCTAAAGAGTTTAGCACAAGGTACCAGCAAGAAATGCATCAACTCGAACTGGTAATCTCTGTTCTGGCAAGCCAGTACGGGTCTTACCAGAGTGGTGCGGCCTTGCCTTACCAAGTTAAGTACGGCCTAGCCGTACCAACTTGGTACGGGCCGTACCACTAGAGGCAGATCACAGATGAAATCTGAAACCCTGGAAACGCCTTTTATCCATAATCAAAACACAATTTACATTTCTTCTAGCATTTTATTACATTGTTTGAATTGCTTGAATTGACCTTTTTAGGAACTTAAATACCAAACCAAAACCTTCTCACTTCTAGTTTTTAATTGAGTTCGGTGGATTCTAACCTAACAATTGCCCGTCCCTGTGGATCGATACCCGATTATATTACTCGATAGGGGTTGTGCACTTGCAACCCTTACTCGTGAAGTGTAAGCGCGGTTTTAAAAGGTACGCCCTCAAGCGTACCGAAACTTGCGTTGCGCTTTCGCGCGAACAAGTTTTTGGCGCCGTTGCCGGGGACGGTAACCAATTGCCTAGTTAGATTTTACCTTGCTTAGTTAATCTAGATTTTATCTTGTATCTTTCTTGCTTTTTCTTATTCAAAATCACAAAAAAAAAAAAACTGGCTTTTGAACCCCCCCTGCAGGCCAATACAGGTTGAAATATCATCTGAGAAGCAAGGGCCCACTGTTCGATCAAACTCCTCCAAACTCAGCCGAGACTGCTCAGCCACCCTCTGGTACGGCCCGTACCAATTCAGGCACGGCCAAGCCGCACCAATCTGGTCCGACCCGCACTGATTCAGGCACGGCCAGGCCGCACCAATCTGGTCCGACCCGTACCAAAGCACCTGAATGTACAACATGGATCGAATGTACAACATGGCACAGAACCAACAGTGGTCCGGCCGCGACAATGCCCGACCAAGAGGTGGCGGCAAGTTCGAGGTCGATCAATTCACTGCCATGAACGCCAAGATGGAGGCCATGCAGAGGGCGATGGACAAGCTGAGTGTGAAGGCAGTCGAGCAACAACCGCAGAGTTGTGTCATGTGTGGGGACTGGAGACACTCTTACGAGTATTGCCCACTGGCGGATTGGGATGAGGAACAGGAGCAAGATGGCTATTGCTACGACACAGCACCGTTTGATAACTCGAACAATTGCGTATTCCAACCCGATCCACCCGAGCCGTACATTGATCCCGCTGAGATCGAATTCATACACGAGCAAGGGAAGATAAACTAGATGATGTGGGAACAGATGCAAAACATGTCCACACAATTGGCCGCTCAAAACAAGTTGTTGGAGCAATTGAGCCACATCATCATCTCACGCCAATCTCAACTTGGAAAGCTGCCAGCTCAGCCAGAATGCGAAGGACAAGCTCAGCCAACAAACCAGACCGCACTGCACACGAGCCGCATCAAGGACTCGCGCCCCGCTTCACCACCTGAAGAAGAGAACCCTAGCCTGACTCGACCGGCAGTCCTGACTCGACCGTCAGTCATTGCTGAAGAACATGTGAACCCAGGGCGCATCGAGCCAAGTCGACCCGCATCTCCACCTGAAGAGCATGTGGATGCGACCCGCACGCCACCTGATGCGACCCGCATGCCGTGGTCTGAGGACCTGGAAACCGAAGGACGCGAGTCGGATTGGTCAGCACGCGATGCCATTTCACTTGATGCGACCCGCACGCCACTTGATGCGACCCGCGTCAAGACCCAGACAGAGCGGCTGACTCCTGAGCTCAAGCCTCCAGCAGCTCACCTCAGGTATGAGTTTCTAGACCCAGATAGATGTTGTCCTGTGATCATAAGTGCAAATCTTGAACCCGATCGGACTGCTACGCTCTTGGAGAAATTGGAAGCTCACAAAAGCGCGATCGGGTGCTTGATCAAGGACTTGAAAGAAATCTTGCGGATTCTTCTGATGCAAGAGTGTGATCGCATGGTCCGTGTACCTCAGAAGTGGGTGCTCCCACCAGTGCCACCTGATCCACCTCCCACCAACCAGTGAGACGCCCCCGCTTCATCCCTCGCTCACCATCTAGTAAGTTTCCATATTTACTTTTGCCTTGTGTAGATTCAAGCATTGAGGACAATGCTTCATTCAAGCTTGGGGGGGTGGAATAGAAGAAAATTGTATCTGCATTTAGACATGTTTCTTTTTCAAAAATTTTGCATTTAGGTGATAAATTTGTGTGATTGCTAGGATTAGGGACTTGTTTGAAAACTTTTGTTTGTGAGTTGGATGACCTTGGGAAATTAGAACTAACCTCATAATTGACCAAACAAAACTGATTACGAACAAATGGTTTGAGATTTGTAAAATTGGAAACTTGAATGTCGAGATAGCATTTAGAAACCGAATTGTGCCTTTCAAATGTGCAAATAGGGATTTCAAATAAAGAAAAGTTGGGATATCCGTTGGTGTGAATGAACACTAGTGGATGTGTGTATTCATGGTATGTGCGAAAAAAAAAGAAGAAAAAAAAAAAAAAAGATGAAAAGATGGAGAACATAAGAGTACTGGCAATAAGCCTTGAATGGGCGCCTTTGAGCTCGTCTCCCAATTAGAAATGAAAAAAATAAAAATTTTGCACATATCAACACACGAAGTCCGCAACTTTCTGACCTAAGCTTGATTCAAGCTTGGGGGTGCCAAAAAGGGAAAATCTCTACAAGCGAAGGCATAGTTTAGTGAAAGAATGATAAATCGATAAATTCGAGTAATCAACTTTGCAAGACTTGAAACATTTAGAGTTTGAGGTTTTATTAATCAATTTGTGAGGTGAATCACAATTGACCAAGGGAAGTCCGAATCATAGCAAAAAGATTCTTGCGTTCTTTTATTGTAGCAATCATGTAAGTTTTCACATTTAGACTTGTATCCGCATTTAGATTTAGTTGTCCAGCACTTTTACCCGAGTTTGAAACTTTTTGCTTGAGGACAAGCAAAGGTTCAGCTTGGGGGAATTTGATACCTCGCATATTTAGTCTATTTTAGGCCTGTTTTAGTACCAGATTCGTGCCCTAATTCACCAGAATCATGTGCATTTCATCGATATATCTTTAGAATTTGGTACTGCTGAGTGTTTGTTTGTTTTCTGCAGGCTTGGAGCAAAACACACGAAGAAACGACGATTTGGGATTATCTGGTACGGCCCTTACCAAGTTTGGTACGGGTCTTACCGGACTTAGCCGATTTCAGCTCATCACGCCTGGTACGGCCAGGCCGTACCACTTTGGTACGGGCCGTACCTAAAGGCGGCCTGACAGATTCAAATCTTGGCAGAGGCTATTTAAAGCGGGGAACTCTCCAATTTCGACATTGATTCCATTCCAGATCTAATTGAGAGCACAGTAAGAGAGAGAAAGAGAGCTAAGGAGCTAGGAGCAAGAAGGAAGGAAGAGGAAAGAGGCGAAACTCGACGGATCAAGCTTCATCCTCTCGATCCTTTCGATCCATGGCTTTCTCTATCCCTTTTATTGTATTTTTAGATCAGATCATGTGCTGTGAGTAGTTATTTCAGTTTCTAGGGTTTAGAGATGGATTCTTGATTTGCTTTGACTTTCTTTGACTTGTATCTTGTATGAACTCTTTTCATTGATTGATTGTGATTTTCTTTGCCATCTCTTGCTTTGATTGCTGTGATTGTGTATGATGAACCTCTAGGTCTAGATCAAACCTATCAAGGTCATGTGATCATCTCAATCTCTCAACCAAATCAATTGTTTAGGGTAGACTTGTTCGAATTGAAGCCGAGAGGTTGAATTCTCCTCTAATCGACAGATTAGAGGGTGCCTTAGGTCTCCAATCAACCAGCTAGGGTAGATCTGTACCAACACATGAGAATTGAGGTGTAGAAATCCCTAAAAGGCAATCAATTGCATTCCAACCTAAATCTTGATCCAACACACGACGGTTGAGGCTTAGGAACCTTAGGTATGGTCAATTGAACCTTTCTAAAGAGTTTAGCACAAGGTACCAGCAAGAAATGCATCAACTCGAACTGGTAATCTCTGTTCTGGCAAGCCAGTACGGGTCTTACCAGAGTGGTGCGGCCTTGCCTTACCAAGTTAAGTACGGCCTAGCCGTACCAACTTGGTACGGGCCGTACCACTAGAGGCAGATCACAGATGAAATCTGAAACCCTGGAAACGCCTTTTATCCATAATCAAAACACAATTTACATTTCTTCTAGCATTTTATTACATTGTTTGAATTGCTTGAATTGACCTTTTTAGGAACTTAAATACCAAACCAAAACCTTCTCACTTCTAGTTTTTAATTGAGTTCGGTGGATTCTAACCTAACAATTGCCCGTCCCTGTGGATCGATACCCGATTATATTACTCGATAGGGGTTGTGCACTTGCAACCCTTACTCGTGAAGTGTAAGCGCGGTTTTAAAAGGTACGCTCTCAAGCGTACCGAAACTTGCGTTGCGCTTTCGCGCGAACAGCCAATCTTCAGGATTGCCATAAGGAACAAACATTGCATTCCAAGTACTCAGAAGGTAGTCCACCCTATACCAGTGGGCAACAAATAGGTCGGGTGACCAGTTTCTATGACGACAAACCGCTAACACATGAGCGCACGGAATTCCAGTTAATTGGATACCTCTGTATGTACATTCCACTTTTCTCTCTGGCCCGAATGTCACGATATACTGGAACCTTCTATGAATAATTGACATAGTTCCATCATGCGTTTGGACTACTGGAACATATTCATTTGGGCCCGTGACTTGGTAATTACCTTCGCCGTGCGAGTATGGGATGACATCCATTTTTGTAGCTTTCTCCCACCGTTTGGCGAGCTTAACATGTACCCGTCTGGAAAAAGGCTGTTCTGCATTGCTTTGCTCCGTTGCTGCCTGTCGCCATTGAACAAACCACCTATTGCACTTGGCGAATGTCTCCTCTACAAGTGCAGCCACGAGCAACATCCGGCTATCCTTGAAGACAGCGTTCAGGGACTCGGAGCCGTTTGTTGTCATGATACCAAATCGGTGCCCTCCATCACAGGTCTGGAAATTTTTTTCAAAATTTGACGGCTCCATGACATCATCAGGAAGTACTTTGCCCACTCTCCTCAGAAAAGCATTACACGTTGGATTTTGCTGCAATAGAACAAAGCAAAATTAGACAAAATGCATCTAAAAGAAACAAAAATGATATAAATTAGACAATATTAGACATACCGAGCAAAAATCTTCGAACATCTCTTTCAGCCTTCTTGGCTTCTTCTTCCTGGCTCCTTGTTTGAACCTAGTTCCGTACCATTTGTCCTTCCCACACGCCTGGACCAGGTTATCTGCAACATGTTGGATACAATACCTGTGCACAAAATTATCCCTATCCCATCCGTATTCAGGTTTCAATGCAGCTTTGATACCCTTGTGTTGGTCCGATATAACACATACGAATCTATTAACACGAATCACATTAATCCTAAGCCATTGTAAGAAAAAACCCCAATTCTCTTCATTCTCCGTATGTACAATTGCAAATGCTAGAGGCAGCAATTGGTTATCGGCATCATAGGCGCAAGCCATCAAAAGTCTGCCCTCATACCGCCCAGAAAGGAAGGCTGCATCTATACTGATCACCGGTCTTAAATAATCAAATGCGGTAATGCATGGTCCGTAAGCCCATGCCACGGCCCTGAATTTCTGAACACCTTGTTTGACCAGTCCTGTATTGTTATCGATGCTCGGACTTGTCAGAAATTGGTATTTTGAGCCGGGATTCGTGTAACATATCCCGATAAGCAATAGTTTCATAAAATTGTACGACTCTTCCCAACTCCCAAATTGCCGGGCTACTGCAATCTCACGACCTCTCCAAAGTTTGTTGTACTTCGGGGTTATACTGCCAAACCTAACCCTCACGCAGTGTGCCACACTCCGGAGGCTCATAGTGGGGTCTTCCTTAATGCTGCTCTCGATGATATCTGTGATAATTGATGCCGTGAGTTGTGCATGGTCCGACCTGGTGTACTCAGATTCGCATGTGTGAGGCGTGTCTTGCTCAGTTATCATCCATGTATCTCCAGCATTTGTTGCTCTTGCCTTCAGTTTGAAACGACAACCCGGAGTGCTGCATCTAATTTCCAGCCGGGATGTGTCACTTCTCTTCGTATATGTCTCCTTGTTCTTGTCAACATGGTACTCTCTGATCTTTTTCGTCAGTTGCTTTTTACTTACGAAGTATTGGCCTTTTGCGAGCTCACTCATGTATTCAACCCGACGACCAAGAAACATCTGCTTCTCGAAAAGCAGATGTGTCATTGAAGTTTACAAAAGGGTGAGTCTCAGAACGGCCACTTAACGGCATATTCTCTCTATTTTGCCTCACAGTGGGCTGTGTGTATTCTTCTTCATCTTCTTCATCTTCTTCATCTCCTTCATCATTAATGTCACAGTCTCCTTCTCCCAATTCATCCCCAGTTTGCAGATTCTCCTCCGGTACCTCGTTCATAAATTCAAATTCCGACTTGTTTGGATCTTCCTGTACTGGTGGCGGTCTGGGGTGAGGATTTGGTTCAGGCCCAGGTAAGGATGAAAGACCTTCATACACGGATATAGGTGGGATAAAAGGTGGAGATTGTACTCGTGGTAGGACAAAAGGTGGAGATTGGGGTGAATTATTGTATATTTCTGGTTCCGGTTCTGGTACAGGCATTACGATAAAAGGAGTGTGTGGTTCATTATCTTCTTGATAATGTTGGGCAACCGAATTTTGGCCTGAACTTCCGGCCCCTGACTCTTTGCGAATTCTGCGTGCAAAAACTTCCAATAATGATTCGCCAGACCTCAAAACCTGCGCTATTAGACCTCTCAATGCCCCGTTATCTCCCAATGTGATTTTGACATACTTTCCTGCGTGGACCATTCGGGCCTGAATTTGTAATTGGCAACGATTCCTATTGTAGCCGCTCACTTCATAAATAAGCGATTGCAACTGCTCAAATGAGAAATTTTCATCAACCCAATACATATTTGCTGCAGGTTTGGAGTAACGTACTCCATACTGGTCAGTTATGAACTTTCCTCCAAAATGTATTGAAATTGCAATAGACATGGCCAATAAACTACATTCATAAATGACAAATATTTGGTCAGTTTACTGATTTCAATTGTGAACAGTTGTGAATAGTCATATATGAACAGTAATTAACAGTAAATACGTATGTGAACAGTAATTAACAGTAGTGAACAGTAGTGAACAGTAGTGAACAGTAAATACGTATGTGAACAGTAGTGAATACATATGCGAACAGTAAATACGTATGTGAACAGTAAATACGTATGCGAACAATAGTGAACAGTAAATACGTATGTGAACAGTAGTGAACAGTGAATACGTATGTAAAAAAATACGTATGTAATTAACAGTAAATACGTATGTAATTAACAGTAAATATGTATGTAAAAAAAAAATTACCTGACTTGACAGACTTCTCCGTCTCCTCCTCCTCCTCCTCCTTCCTTCAGAGCTCCTCTCCTCCCTCTCCCTCCCTCTTCCTCTTCCTCCTTCTCTTCTTCTATTTTTTCTCTCTCTTCTACGGAGCCTCTCCTCCGTAGTTATAAGTTTTCAAAAAAAAAAGAGATTCAAGCCGCTAGGAATATTAGCGGTTTGAATTAATAATTCAAACCGCTAGGATTCTTAGCGGTTTGAATTGTTAATTCAAACCGCAAATATTCCTAGCGGTTTGGGTAGAAATAAAATTCTTTTAAAAACGTGGTTATTTATATTAAAATATATTTTTTTTTGGTAAAAATAAAAATCACGAGTCATAGAGCGCGGAGAAGTTTTGTTTTCGATTCCAGTCAGAGAGCTCGGCTTCCATTGGACGATTTTCTTTTTTTAATCAGCGACGATATTTTTTTTTTCAGTCAGAGAGGGACGCGACGCGATTTTGTTATTTCGTTTGGACCAGCGACTTAAATTTCTCATGTGCTTCGTAACCTTCCTTATTTTGTTCAATTAAACAGCCGCTGCTGTGCCAGCAAATTTAATTTCATTTGGGCTTGGCCCATAAATTGCACTGTATTAAGTCCAGAGAGGGGCAAATTATTTCGAGGGAGGGGCAAAAACGAATTGGACCAAAATTTTTCACTAAATTTCAAAATTCAGGGAGGGGGTCTGCCCCTGAATTTTTCTTTGAAAAAGAATGGGGTTAATTTATGGTGTCCATAGCATTTTACCATAAAATATATAACAAAATCATATAGTAATCATTAGTTTTTGAAAAATTATGGGGGTCAATTGATCCCCATTTGTTTCATATCCCTCTACCTTTGTGAACAGTTCTAGTTGTCTTTAATCTTGTACTGATTGTTATTCATATTATACTTGTTGTCATCTTCTACTAGTTGTCTTTCACGTTCTACAAAATATGTTTCATGTTCTAGTAGTTGTTTTTCATCTTCTTCTAGTTGTCTTTCATGTTCTTCCACTTGTAATTCATCTTCTTCTTCTTGTAATTCAAGTTCTTCCACTTGTAATTCATATTCTTCTATCTTTCTTCTTTTACTAGTTCTTTTTCATGTTCTTAAGAATGTATGTTATATTCTAGTAGTTGTATTTCATCTTTTTCAAGTTGTCTTTCAACTTGTATTGATTGTCTTTTATATGTTTTTCTAGTTGTCTTCAATCTTGTATTGATTGTTATTCTTGTTATACTTGTTGTCTTTCAACTTTTACTAGTTGTCTTTCACGTTCTGCTAAATGTGTTTCATGTTCTAGTAGTTGTTTTTCAACTTCTTCTAGTTGTCTTTCATCTTTTACTGGTTGTCTTTCATGTTCTTACACTTGTATATCATGTTCTTCTAGTTGTATTTCATCATCTTTAAGTTGACTTTCATGTTATACTAGTTGTTTTTCATCTTCTTCTAGTTTTCTTTCATCTTCTTCTAGTTGTCTTTCATCTTGTATAGGTTATCTTTCATGTTCTTCTAGTGTCTTTAATGCTCTTATAGTTGTCTTTCATCTTTTACTGGTTGTCTTTCATGTTCTTCCACTCATATTTCATCTTCTTCTAGTTGTATTTCATCTTCTTCTAATTATCTTTCATGTTCTAGTGGTTGAGTTTCATGTTCTACTGCTTGTCTTTCATCTACGAACGTTGTCTTCCATCACGTTCTACTAGTTGTATTTCATCTTGTACTTGTTGTTTTTCATATTGTATTAGTTGTTTTTCACATTGTGAAAGTTGACTTTCATCTTATAGTAGTTGTTTTTCATCTTTTGTTGGTTGTCTTTCATGCACTTGTATTTCATCTTCTTCTAGTTGTATTTCATCTTCTTCTAATTATTTTTCATGTTATACTAGTTGTCTTTCATTTTCTTCTAGTTGTTTTTCATCTTATACTGGTTGTCTTTCACGTTCTACTGGTTGTGTTTCATGTTCTACTACTTGTCTTTCATCTACTAACGTTGTATTTCAACTTCTACTACTGATTGTAATTCATCTTCTTGTAGTTGTATTTCTTCTTCTGTTAGTTGTCCTTCATATTGTACTGTTTGTCATTCATGTTCTACTGATTGTTTATCATCTTTCATGTTCCACTGGTTGTGTTTCATCTTCTTCCAGTTGTCTTTCGTCTTGTACTATTTGCGTTTCATGTTCTACTAGTAGTTTTTCATCTACTACTGGTTGTATTTCATCTTCTTCAAGTTGTATTTTATCTTGTACTAGTTGTTATTCATGTTCTACTAGTTCTATTTCCTGTTCTTCTGATTGTGTTCCATGTTATAGTAGTTTGTTTTAATTTTCTTCAAATTATCTTTCATCTTGTATTGGTTGTTTTTCATATTTTTCTAGTTGTCTTTAATCTTATACTAGTTGTTATTCATGTTATACTTATTGTCATCTTCTACTAGTCTTTCACGTTCTACTAAATGTGTTTCATATTCTAGTAGTTGTTTTTCATCTTCTTCTAATTGTCTTTCATGTTCTTCCAGTTGTAATTAATCTTCTTCTTCTTGTATTCATCTTCTTCTGTCTATCTTCTTCTACTAGTTCTTTTTCATGTTCTTCTGAATGTGTTTTATGTTCTAGTAGTTGTATTTCATCTTCTTCAAGTTGTCTTTCATCTTGTATTGATTGTCTTTCATGTTCTTCTAGTTGTCTTCAATCTTGTACTGCTTGTTATTCTTGTCATACTTGTTGTCTTTCATATTTTACTAGTTGTCTTTCACGTTCTACTAAATGTGTTTCATGTTCTAGTAGTTGTTTTTCATCTTCTTCTAGTTGTCTTTCATCATTTACTGGTTGTCTTTCATGTTCTTCCACTTGTATTTCATATTATTCTATTTGTATTTCATTATCTTCCAGTTGACTTTCATGTTATACTAGTTGTTTTTCATCTTCTTCTAGTTGTCTTTCATCTTGTATAGGTTATCTTTCATGTTGTTCTAGTTGTCTTTCATGTTCTTCCACTCGTATTTTATCTTCTTCTAGTTGTATTTCATCTTCTTCTAATTATCTTTCGTGTTCTACTAGTTGTGTTTCATGTTTTACTTATTGTCTTTCATCTACTAACATTGTATTTCATCTTATTCAAGTTGAATTTCATCTTGTACTGGTTGTTTTCAATATTGTACTGGTTGTTTTTCATCTTGTACAAGTTATCTTCGTGTTCTTCTAGTTATTTTTCGTGTTCTTCTAGTTATCTTTCATCTTATAGTAGTTGTTTTTCATCTTTTACTGGACGTCTTTCATGTTCCTCCACTAGTATTTCATCTTCTTTCAGTTGTATTTCGTATTCTTCTAATTATCTTTATGTCATACATGTTTTTCATCTTCTTCTAGTTGTCTTTCATCTTTTACTGTTGTCTTTCACGTTCTACTGGTTGTGTTTCATATTTTACTTCTTGTCTTTCATCTACTAACATTGTATTTCATCTACTACTGATTGTATTTTATCTTCTTCTAGTTGTATGTCATCTTCTATTAGTTGTCCTTCATATTGTACTGGTTGTCATTCATGTTCTACTGGTTGTGTTTCATCTTCTTCTAGTTGTCTTTTCGTCTTGTACTATTTGTGTTTCGTGTTCTACTAGTTCTCTTTCATGTTCTTCTGATTGTGTTTCATGTTATTGTAGTTGTTTTTCATTTTCTTCAATTTATCATTCATCTTGTATTTTTCTTTTATGGTCTTCTAGTTGTCTTTAATCTTATACTGGTTGTTATTCATGTTATATTTGTTGTCTTTCATCTTCTACTAGTGGTCTTTCACGTTCTACTAAATGTGTTTCATGTTCTAGTAGTTGTTTTTCATCTTCTTCTAGTTGTCCTTAAAATTTTAGTAGTTGTCTTTCATGTTCTTCCACTTATAATTCATCTTTTTTTAATTGTATTTTATATTTTTCTAGTTGTCTTTCATTTTCTACTAGTTCTTTTTCATGTTCTTCTGAATGTGTTTCATGTTCTTCTGAATGTGTTTCATGTTCTAGTAGTTATTTTTCATCTTCTTCAAGTTGTCTTTCATCTTGTACTAGTTGTTATTCAAGTTATACTTATTGTTTTTCATCTTCTACTAGTTGTCTCTCATGTTTTACAAAATGTGTTTCATATTTTAGTAGTTATCTTTCATGTTTTTCTAGTTGTCTTTCATTTTCTTCTAGTTGTCTTTCATCTTTTACTAGTTGTCTTTTACGTTCTCCTAGTTGTATTTCATCTTCTTCTAGTTGTCTTTCATGTTATACTAGTTGTTTTTCATCTTCCTCTAATTGTCTTTCATCTTGTACTGGTTCTCTTTCATGTTTTTCTAATTATCTTTCATCTTTTACTGGTTGTCTTTCATGTTTTTCCACTTGTATTTCATCTTCTTCTAATTGTCTTTCATGTTATACTTGTTGTTTTTCATCTTCTTCTAGTTGTCTTTCATCTTGTACTGGTTATCTTTCATATTCTTCTAGATGTGTTTCACATTTGTCTAACTGTCTTTCAACTTCTTCTAGTTCTCTTTCATCTTCAACTAGTTGTGTTTCATCTTGTTCTAGTTTGTCTTTCATCTTGTACATGTTGTCTTCACGTTCTACGAGTTGTGTTTCATGTTCTACTGCTTGTCTTTCATCTACTAACATTGTATTTCATCTTGTACTGGTTGTTTTCCAAATTATACTGGTTTTTCATCTTGTACATGTTGTCTTTCATGTTCTTCTAGTTATCTTTCATCTTCTTCTAGTAGTTTTTCATATTCTACTAGTTGTTTTTTTTATCTTCTCCTATATGTGTTTCATATTGTACTTGTTGTATTTCTTGTTCTATTGGTTGTACTACTGGTTCGATTTCATCATTTTCTAGTTGTTTTTCATATTCTTAAGGTTGTCTTTCATCTTTTTCTAGTTTAATATTTTATCTTGTGTCATGTACAATATTCTAGAGTACTCAATAACCGACATGGTCTTAAGTATAAATAGGTTAGAGGTTCATATGTATCAGAGTGAGAGACAAGTATGAATGAGTGTGAGAAATATATATTACTCTTTGTACTCTCTCCATCTATAATAGAAGTAAGTTTAATATTTAACAAATTGTTTTTTATGTTTTTCTAGTTGTCTTTAATCTTGTACTGGTTGTTATTCATGTTATTTTTGTTGTCTTTCACCTTCTACGGTTATCTTTCACATTCTACTAAATGTGTTTCATGTTCTTGTAGTTGTTTTTCAAATTTTTCTAGTTGTTTTTCATCTTTTACTAGTTGTTTTTCATATTCTTCCACTTGTATTTCATCTTGTTGTATTTCATCTTTTCTAATTGTATTTCATGTTATACTAGTTGTCTTTAATCTTCTTCTAGTTGTCTTTCATCTTGTACTAGTTCTCTTTTCATCTTCAACTAGTTGTGTTTCATCTTCTTTTAGGTGGTCTTTCATCTTGTACTGGTTGTCTTTCATGTTCTACGGGAAGTGTTTCACGTTCTACGGGAAGTGTTTCATGTTCTTCTACTCGTCATCTTGTTCTAGTGGAAAATCTTGTACTGGTTGTCTTCCAAATTGTACTGGTTTTGTATCTTGTACAGGTTGTCATTCATGTTCTTCTAGTTGTCTTTCATGTTCTTCTAGTAGTTTTTCATATTCTACTGGTTATTTTTTTATCTTCTCCTATATGTGTTTCATATTGTACTGGTTGTATTTCATGTTCTACTGGTGTCTTCCATATACTACTGGTTCGATTTCATCATCTTCTAGTTGTTTTTCGTATTCTTGAGGTTGTCTTTCATCTTCTTCTGGTCGTCTTTCATCTTGTACATATTGTATTCCATCTTCTTCAAGTAGTCTTTAATATTCTACTAGTTGTGTTTCATCTTCTTCTAGTTATTTTTCATCTTGTATTGTTTGTTTTTCATGTTCTACTGGTTGTTTTTAATGTTCTGCTGGTTGGCTTTCATCTACTACTGGTTGTATATCATCTTCATCTAGTTGTATTTCATCTTCTTTTAGTTGTATTTCATCTTCTTTTAGTTGTATTTCATCTTCTATTAGTTGTCCTTCATATTGTACTAGTTGTCATTCTTGTTCTACTGATAGTCTTTCATCTAGAACTGGTTATATTCATCTTCTTCTAGTTTTTTTTCATTCTGTTTGGTTTTCTTTTATCTTCTACAAGTTATTTTTCATCTTGTTTTAATTGTCTTTTATTTTTTTTCTAGTAGTCTTTCATCTTCTTCAAGTTGTGTTTCATTTTCTTCTAGATGTTTTTCGTCTTGTATTGTTTGTATTCATGTTCTACATGTGGCGTTTCATATTCTACTAGTTATTTTTCATCTACTACTGGTTGTTCTTCATCTTCTACTCGTCATCTTTCATGTTCAACTGATTGTGTTTCATGTACTTATAGTTGTCTTTCAGGTTCTACTGGTTGTGTTTCATCTTCTTCTAGTTGTCTTTCGTCTTGAACAATTTGTGTTTCATGTTCTTATGAATGTGTTTCATGTTCTAGTAGTTATTTTTCATCTTCTTCAAGTTGTTTTCATCTTGTATTGATTGTCTTTCATTGTTTTCCTTGTTGTCTTTAATCTTGTACTTGTTGTTATTCATCTTATACTTATTGTCTTTCACCTTCTAATGTTATCTTTCACGTTTTATTAAATGTATTTCATGTTCTTGTAGTTGTTTTTCAAATTTTTCTAGTTGTCTTTCATCTTTTACTAGTTGTCTTTAATGTTCTGTCACTTGTATTTCATCTTGTTGTATTTCATCTTTTCTAATTGTATTTCATGTTATACTAGTTATGTTTTTCATCTTCTTCAAGTTGTTTGATCTTGTACTGGTTATCATTCATGTTCTTCTAGTTGTCTTTCAACTTATTCTAGTTCTCTTTCATCTTCAACTAGTTGTGTTTCATCTTCTTCTAGTTTGTCTTTCATCTTGTATTGGTTGTCTTTCACGTTTTATGGGTTGTGTTTCATTCTACTACTTGCCTTTCATGTACTAACATTGTATTTCATCTTGTTCTAGTTTTATTTCATCTTATACTGGTTGTTTTTCATATTGTACTTGTTGTTTTTCATCTTGTACAAGTTGTCTTTCATGTTCTTCTAGTTGTCTTTCATCTTCTAGTAGTTGTTTTTCATTTTCTTCTAGATGTCATTCATCTTGTACTGGTTGTATTTCATGTTCTTCTAGTTGTCTTTCATTTTCTTCTAATTATTTTTCATCTTCTACTAGTTGTTTTTTAACTTCTCCAAGATGTGTATCATGTTCAACTGTTTGTCTTTCATATACTACTGGTTCAATTTCATCTTCTTCTAGTTATTTTTCATATTCTTCAGGTTGTCTTTTATCTTCTTTTAGTCGTCTTTCATCTTATACAAGTTGTCTTTCATCTTCTTCTAGTATTTAACCTTCTACTAGTTGTGTTTCATCTTCTTTTAGTTATTTTTTGTCTTGTATAAAAATATTGTTTGTCTATCATGTTCTGCTGGTTTTGTTTCAAGTTCTGCTGGTTGTGTTTCATGTTCTGCCGGTTAACTTTCATCTACTACTGGTTGTATTTACTCTACTACTAGTACTCTTTACGTTCTACTAATGTATTTCATGTCCTAGTAGTTGTTTTTCATCTTTTTCTAGTTTTCTTTCATCTTTTACTAGTTGTCTTTCATGTTCATCTACTTGTAATTCATCTTCTTCCACTTGTAATTCATCTTCTACAAGTTCTTTTTCATATTCTTCTGAATGTGTTTCATGTTCTAGTAGTTGTTTTTAATCTTCTTCAAGTTGTCTTGCATCTTGTATTGATTGTCTTTCATATTCATCTAGTTGTCTTGAATCTTGTACTGGTTGTTATTCATGTTATACTTGCTGTCTTTCATTTTCTACTAGTTGTCTTTCACGTTCTACAAAATGTGTTTCATGTTCTAGTAGTTGTTTTTCATCTTCTTCTAGTTGTCTTTCATCTTTTACTGATTATCTTTCATGTTATTCTACTTGTATTTCATGTTCTTCTAGTTGTATTTCATCTTCTTCTAGTTGTCTTTCATGTTATAAATGTTGTTTATCCTATTCTTCTAGTTGTGTTTCATTTTCTACAGGTTATCTTTCATTTTCTTCTAGTTGTTTTTCATCTATTTCTAATTGTCTTTCAATTTCTTCTAGTTCTCTTTCATCTTCTACTAGTTGTGTTTCATCTTCTTCTATTTGTCTTTCATCTTCTTGTAGTTGTTTTTCATCTTCTACTAGTTGTTTTTTATCTTCTTCAAGTTGTCTTGCATCTTGTATTGATTGTCTTTGATGTTACACTAGTTGTCTTTCATCTTCTACAAATTGTCTTTCACGATCAACTAGTTCCTTTTCAGGTTCTTCTGACTGTGTTTCATGTTTTAGTAGTTGTTTTTCATCTTCATCTAGTTTTCATCTTTTACTAGTTGTCTTCATGTTCTACTAGTTCACTTTCATGTTTTTCTGAATGTGTTTCATGTCCTAGTAGTTGTGTTTCATCTTCTTCAAATTGTCCTTCATCTTGTATTGATTGTCTTTCATGTTCTTCTAGTTGTCTTTAATCTAGCACTGGTTGTTATTCATGTTATACTGGTTGTTACTCATGTTATACTTGTTGTATTTCATGTTCTAGTAGTTGTCTTTCATGTTCTAGTAGTTGTTTTTCATCTTCTTCTAGTTGTCTTTCATCTTTTACTAGTCTTTCATGTTTTTCTACTAGTTCTTTTTCATGTTCTTCTGAATGTGTTTCATGTTCTAGTAGTTGTTTTTCATCTTCTTCAAGTTGTCTTTCATCCTATATTGATTGTCTTTCATGTTCTTTTAGCTGTCTTCAATCTTGTACTGGCTGTTATTCATGTTATACTTGTTCTCTTTCATCTTCTACTAGTTGTCTTTCACGTTCTACAAAATATGTTTCATGTTCTAGTAGTTGTTTTTCAACTTCTTCTAGTTGTCTTTCATCTTTTACTAGTTGTCTTTCATGTTCTTCCACTTGTATTTCATGTTCTTCTAGTTTTATTTCATTTTCTTCTAGTTGTCTTTCATGTTATAATAGTTGTTTTTAATCTTCTTCTAGTTGTGTTTCATCTTCTACTGGTTATCTTTCATTTTCTTCTAGTTGTCTTTCAATTTCTTCTAGTTCTCTTTCATCTTCTAGTAGTTGTGTTTCATCTTATTCTATTTGTATTTCTTCTTCTTCTAGTTGTTTTCATCTTCTGCTAGTTGTCTTTCACGTTCTACAAAATGTGTTTCATGTTCAAGTAGTTTTTCATCTTCTTCTAGTTGTCTTTCATCTTTTACTGTTGTTTTTCATGTTCTTCCACTTGTATTTCATGTTCTTCTAGTTGTCTTTCATATTCTTTTAGTTGTCTTCAATCTTGTACTCATTGTTATTCATGTTATACTTGTTGTTTTTCACGTTCTACTAAATATGTTTCATGTTCTAGTAAATGTGTTTCATGTTCATCTAGTTATCATTCATGTTTTTATAGTTGTCTTTTATGTTCTCCTAGTTCTTTTTCATGTTCTTCTGAATATTTTTACATGTTTTAGTAGTCATTTTTCATCTTCTTCAAGTTGCTTTTCATATTGTATTATTTGTCTTTCATGTTTTTCGAGTTGTCTTTAATCTTGTACTGGTTGTTATTCATGTTGTACTTGTTATCTTTCATCTTCTACTAGTTGTCTTTCACGTTGTTCTTTTTCATGTTCTTCTGAATGTGTTTCATGTTCTAGTAGTTGTTTTTCATCTTGTATTGATTGTCTTTCATGTTTTTTGTAGTTGTCTTCAATCTTGTACTGGTTGTTATTAATGTTATACTTGTCTTTCATTTTCTACTGGTTGCCTTTCACGTTCTACAAAATGTGTTTTATGATCTAGTAGTTGTTTTTCATTTTCTTCTAGTTGTCTTTTCTCTTTTACTGGTTGTCTTTCAAGTTCTTCCACTTGTATTTCATGTTCTTCTAGTTGTATTTCATCTTCTTCTAGTAGTCTTTCATATTATAATAGTTGTTTTTCATCATCTTCTAGTTGTGTTTACTGGTTATCTTTCATTTCTTCTAGTTGTCTTTCATATTCTTCTAGTTATCTTTCAATGTCTTCTAATTCTCTTTCATTTTCCACTAGTTATCTTTAATCTTTTTCAAGTCGTCTTCCATCTTCTACTAGTTGTTTTTATCTTTTTCAAGTTGTCTTTCATCTTGTATTGGTTGTCTTTCATTTTACTCTAGTTGTCTTTAATCTTGTACTGGTTGTTATTCAGGTTATACTTGTTGTCTTTCATCTTCGACTAGTTGTTTTTCACGTTCTACTAAATGTGTTTCATGTTCTTAGTAGTTGGTTTTCATTTTATTCTAGTTATCTTTCATCTTTTACTAGTTGTCTGTCATGTTCTTTCCCTTCTAATTCATCTTCTTCAAGTTGTATTTCATCTTGTACTTGTTGTTATTCATGTTCTACTAGTTCTCTTTCATGTTTTTTCGGAATGTGTGTCATGTTCTAGTAGTTGTTTTTCCTCTTCTTCAAATTGTCTTTCATGTTATTCTAGTTGTCTTTAATATTGTACTAGTAGTGTTTCATGTTCTGCTGGTTGGCTTTTGTCTACTACTGGTTGTATTTAATCTTCTACTAGGTCTCTTTCACATTCTACTAAATGTGTTTCATGTTCTAGTAGTTGTTTTTTCATCTTCTTCTAGTTTTCTTTCATCTTTTACTAGTTGTCTTTCATGTTCTTCTACTTGTAATTCATCTTCTTCCTCTTGTAATTCATCTTCTACTATTTTTTTTCATGTTCTTCTGAATGTGTTTCATATTCTTGTAGTTGTTTTTCATCTTCTTCAAGTAGTCTTTCATCTTGTATTGATTGTCTTTCTTGTTCTTCTAGTTGTCTTTAATCTTGTCCTGGTTGTTATTCATGTTATAGTTGTTGTCTTTCATCTTCTACTAGTTGTCTTTCACGTTCTACAAATTGTGTTTCATGTTCTAGTAGTTGTTTTTCATCTTCTTCTAGTTGTCTTTCATCTTTTACTGGTTGTCTTTCTTATTATAACAGTTGTTTTTCATCTTCTTCTAGTTGTGTTTCATTTTCTACAAGTTCTATTTCATCTTGTATTGATTGTCTTTCATGTTACTCTAGTTGTCCTTAATCTTGTATTGATTGTTTTTCATCTTCTTCTAGTTGTCTTTCATTTTCTACTAGTTGTCTTTCACGTTCTACTAAATGTGATTCATGTTCTAGTAGTTGTTGTTCGTCTACCTCTAGTTGTATTTCATCTTCTTCTAGTTGTCTTTCATGTTATACTAGTTGTTTTTCGTCTTCTTCTAGTTCTCTTTCATCTTGTAATTCATCTTTTTCAAGTTGTATTTCATCTTGTACTTGTTGTTATTCATGTTCTATTAGTTCTCTTTCACTATTTCTAAATGTGTTTCATGTTCTAGTAGTTGTTTTTCATCTTCTTCAAATTGTCTTTCATCTTGTGTTGATTGTCTTTCATGTTCATCTAGTTGTATTTAATCTTGTACTGGTTGTTATTTATGTTATACTTGTTGTATTTCATCTTCTAGTAGTTGTCTTTCACGTTCTTCTAAATGTGTTTCATGTTATAGTAATTGTTTTTCATCTTCTACTAGTAGTCTTTCATCTTTTACTTGTTGTCTTTCATGTTCTTCTACTTGTAATTCATCTTCTTCCAGTTGTAATTCATCTTCTACTAGTTCTTTTTCATGTTCTTCTGAATGTGTTTCATGTTCTAGTAGTTGCTTTTCATCTTGTATTGATTGTCTTTCATGTTTTTTTTAGTTGTCTTCAATCTTGTACTGGTTGTTATTAATGTTATACTTGTCTTTCATTTTCTACTGGTTTCCTTTCACGTTCTACAAAATGTGTTTTATGATCTAGTAGTTGTTTTTCATTTTCTTCTAGTTGTCTTTCAAGTTCTTCCACTTGTATTTCATGTTCTTCTAGTTGTATTTCATATTCTTCTAATAGTCTTTCATGTTATAATAGTTGTTTTTCATCATTTTTTAGTTGTGTTTACTGGTTATCTTTCATTTTCTTCTAATTGTCTTTCATCTTCTTCTACTTATCTTTCAATGTCTTATAGTTCTCTTTCATTTTCCACTAGTTGTCCTTAATCTTTTTCAAGTCGTCTTTCATCTTCTACTAGTTGTTGTTTTTATCTTTTTCAAGTTGTCTTTCATCTTGTATTGGTTGTCTTTCATTTTACTCTAGTTGTCTTTAATCTTGTACTGGTTGTTATTCAGGTTGTACTTGTTGTCTTTCATCTTCAACTAGTTGTTTTTCACGTTCTACTAAATATGTTTCATGTTCTTAGTAGTTGGTTTTTATTTTCTTCTAGTTATCTTTCATCTTTTACTAGTTGTCTGTCATGTTCTTTCCCTTCTAATTCATCTTCTTCAAGTTGTATTTCGTCTTGTACTTATTGTTATTCATGTTCTACTAGTTCACTTTCATGTTTTTCGGAATGTGTGTCATGTTCTAATAGTTGTTTTTCATCTTCTTCAAATTATCTTTCATCTTGTATAAATTGTCTTTCATGTTATTCTAGTTATCTTTAATATTGTACTGGTAGTGTTTCATGTTCTGCTGGTTGGCTTTTGTCTACTACTGGTTGTATTTAATCTTCTACTAGGTCTCTTTCACATTCTACTAAATGTGTTTTATGTTCTAGTAGTTGTTTTTGCATCTTCTTCTAGTTTTCTTTCATCTTTTACTAGTTGTCTTTCTTGTTCTTCTAGTTGTCTTTAATCTTGTCCTGGTTGTTATTCGTGTTACACTTGTTGTCTTTCATCTTCTACTAGTTGTCTTTCACGTTCTACAAAATGTGTTTCATGTTCTAGTAGTTGTTTTTCATCTTCTTCTTGTTGTCTTTCATCTTTTACTGGTTGTCTTTCTTGTTCTTCTACTTGTATTTTCTGTTCTTCTAGTTGTATTTCATCTTCTTCTAGTTGTCTTTCTTGTTATAACAGTTGTTTCTCATCTTCTTCTAATTGTGTTTCATTTTCTACAGGTTATCTTTCGTTTTCTTCTAGTTGTCTTTCATCTTTTTCTAGTTCTCTTTCATCTTCTACTGGTTGTGTTTCATCTTCTTCTATTTGTCTTTCATCTTTTTCTAGTTGTTTTCCATCTTCTACTAGTTATTTTTTATCTTCTTCAAGTTCTATTTCATCTTGTATTGATTGTCTTTCATGTTACTCTAGTTGTCCTTAATCTTGTATTGATTGTCTTTCATCTTATTCTAGTTGTCTTTCATTTTTTACTAGTTGTCTTTCACGTTCTACTAAATGTGTTTCATGTTCTAGTAGTTGTTTTTCGTCTTCTTCTAGTTGTATTTCATCTTCTTCTAGTTGTCTTTCATGTTATACTAGTTGTTTTTCGTCTTCTTCTAGTTGTCTTTCATCTTGTAATTCATCTTTTTCAAGTTGTATTTCGTCTTGTACTTGTTGTTATTCATGTTCTACTAGTTCTCTTTCACTATTTCTAAATGTGTTTCATGTTCTAGTAGTTGTTTTTCATCTTCTTCAAATTGTCTTTCATCTTGTGTTGATTGTCTTTCATGTTCTTCTAGTTGTCTTTAATCTTGTACTGGTTGTTATTCATGTTATACTTGTTGTATTTCATGTTCTAGTAGTTGTCTTTCACGTTCTACTAAATGTGTTTCATGTTATAGTAATTGTTTTTCATCTTCTACTAGTTGTCTTTCATGTTCTTATACTTGTAATTCATCTTCTTCCAGTTGTAATTCATCTTCTACTAGTTCTTTTTCATGTTCTTCTGAATGTGTTTCATGTTCTAGTAGTTGTTTTTCATCTTGTATTGATTGTCTTTCATGTTTTTTGTAGTTGTCTTCAATCTTGTACTGGTTGTTATTAATGTTATATTTGTCTTTCATTTTCTACTGGTTGCCTTTCACGTTCTACAAAATGTGTTTTATGATCTAGTAGTTGTTTTTCATTTTCTTCTAGTTGTCTTTTCTCTTTTACTGGTTGTCTTTCAAGTTCTTCCACTTGTATTTCATGTTCTTCTAGTTGTATTTCATCTTCTTCTAGTAGTAGTTTCATGTTATAATAGTTGTTTTTCATCATCTTCTAGTTGTGTTTACTGGTTATCTTTCATTTTCTTCTAGTTGTATTTCATCTTCTTCTAGTTATCTTTCAATGTCTTCTAGTTCTCTTTCATTTTCCACTAGTTGTCTTTAATCTTTTTCAAGTCGTCTTCCATGTTCTACTAGTTGTTGTTTTTATCTTTTTCAAGTTGTCTTTCATCTTGTATTGGTTGTCTTTCATTTTACTCTAGTTGTCTTTAATCTTGTACTGGTTGTTATTCAGGTTATACTTGTTGTCTTTCATCTTCGACTAGTTGTTTTTCACGTTCTACTAAATGTGTTTCATGTTCTTAGTAGTTGGTTTTCATTTTCTTCTAGTTATCTTTCATCTTTTACTAGTTGTCTGTCATGTTCTTTCCCTTCTAATTCATCTTTTTCAAGTTGTATTTCATCTTGTACTTGTTGTTATTCATGTTCTATGAGTTCTCTTTCATGTTTTTCGGAATGTGTGTCATGTTCTAGTAGTTTTTCATCTTGTATTAATTGTCTTTCATGTTATTCTAGTTGTCTTTAATATTGTACTTGTTATAGCCTGTAAATTTAAACCTAATTAATTAGATTTATAATCAAAATTTTGCGACTAATTAAAACTTTAGTTAATTAATTAAATAAAGCGAAGGTTTAATAATTAAATTGATGGTGTAGATTATAAAATCAATTATTAATTCACTTTGCATTTTTAAAACTTTTGGAAATTAAACAAATAAAACTTATTAAACTAAATAAATTATGTTGAAATATAGATTAACTAACGAAACGAATAAATTAACGTACATGAGTATATTGCTTAAACCAAACAGAAAATTTTCGTTTAAACTGTAAAATTAATTTATCAAGTAAGGTTATTGATTAGGATTAGTATTCTTGACAAAAATCAAATTTTGATATGTAACAATATTAATAACCATTATAATTAAGAATTAAGGAAATAGCAAATAAATCATAAAAATAAATTAAGAACCCTATAAAGTAAATCGAGAACAATCGAGAAATTCATAAGGAATTTTAAACTCAAATTTAGTTAAAATTTAAACGGTGGATAAACCTTTCGGTTATTAATCTTTGCTCAATTGCTTTGGAATTATCTCAACCCTTTAAATATGTTCTGTACGAATCTTAAAGGGCCTCCTTATTAACCCCTCCCTTCCCCTCTCAGTCTCTCTTTTGTCACTGCCGCTGGAGCCCCCTTCTTCTCCTCTAAACCCAAACCCGTAACCCTACCCCTCTCATCTCTCCCGCTGACAGAGGAGCCCCACTCCCCTCCGTTTCCTTCCTGGAGAAGGAAAGGCGCACGCCCCCTCTTCTCCTGTCTCGTCACTTTTTCTTTCCCTCCGCTCACACGAGTCAAAGCCGTACACTCGCCTTAACTCCCACCCACGCGCTCACGACGACTTCGCGCACCCGCAAGTACTGCGGCCACGAGGCTGTACTCACGCGCCCTCTCTATCTAGGCTGTGGTGTCTCTCTCTCTTTCGGGTTCTCTCTTTCAATCACTGTGTTGAGACATTTTTCTCCCTCTCTCTTTGATTTCGGTTTTTCCCCAAATTCAAACCCGTTAGGGTTTTCCCTGTGATTTCAGTAAAGAAGCTGTGCGCTTCTTGGCTTGGTGGTGCTCGGGACTAAGAGGAAGGCCGGACCCGGGGTCACCGAGGAGCAATGTTGAAGAAAGACGTAAGCCACGGTGTTCGTACCGACTTTTGCCAACACCCAGTTTTGGAAGCCTTTCCTTTGGTAAATCCCTCCCAGTTTTGCCAACACCCGTAACCCTACCCCCTGAATTTGTACTTAACATTAGTTATTGGCTTTAAATTGCAACTAACATATGAATTACAGGATAAGACACGGTAATCACTGGGATAGAGATTGGAGTGAGCATCACTCAGAGTACTATATCAAGGCGGGCAATATGAGTGCCAACTTATGGCAGATGCCGGAGATTGATGCGATGCAGTTCTAGGGAGATCCCCTATTGAGATATCAGGCTTGGTACATGCGGGTCGGCATGGCTTCGGTGTATATAGAGGGAGATTACAGATATTCGAAGACGATGTTTATACCCCTACTGGCCGGAAAAGTGCTCGCCAGGTAATGCATTTAAAACAACACATTTTTATGCATTATGAACTTTTTATCGTAACATTCCTTTTTTCTAACGTTTTTTTATAACTGTTGTTAGTGCTTAAATGTGCCGAGCGTTCAATCGTTTGTCTTGGAAAACGTGGCTATAGAGCGGTCGGGCACGCGATGTTGAACTTGGTTGCCCCATGCATTGCGGACCACGGCCACGAGGCAAAGCTGGTCACCATGCTACGAGACGCCGGAGAGAATATTGATTGGGGCTCAGTACAACCGGACGAGCCTGACGCGCCACCTGTTATGTGCAGTGAGATGCCACCGGAGCCATCAGAGCAGCCAGAGTGGGATTATCATCGTTGGGTATTGCGCATGGCCGTTTGGCACGCCTACCGTGACCAGCACGGGCGTCCAGTTCTTTCCCCGGTATGTGATTTTTTATTTTATTTATTCTTTTATTGTAAGTAAAGATAGTTAAAATTTACTAAATTTTTGGTAAGATTGCAGGGTCCTGCACACATGCCGACACAGCCTGAGCCGCATGAGCATCATGAGTCTCCAGAGATCCAGTCTGTGCAGGATGAGAGGTTGAGTTTTAGCCTTGCAGACTTTGTTCCGGATAATCAGTGGGATACATCCGCCTCCCCGCCACCGCGTCAGCCGTATTCAGAGATGGCTCAGGATTGGGAGGCCTCTGGTAGCCGGACTCAGCCTGAGTATGAGTCTCAGTTTGTGGCATCCATATTCCATACTCCCCCGCCACCGCCAGCTACCCACGTGGCCTCGAATCCATGGGATACAGCACTTACGATGAGCTTAGAGGCCGACCTCGAGAATAATATTACACCAGCTCGCGCCGCGCAGGCAGGACAACCTCAGTGGGAGGATTGGCATGAGCGCATATTCAGTAGAGAAAACAGGGGTAGACCACCTCACCAATTCTCCCCTTCGCAGTACGATGGATAGAGGGTTTTTTTGGTAGTTTATATTTTATTATGTTTTACTTTAGTTTTGTAGTTTATTTTTTTAGTGTAGTGTAGTTTCGTTATGTTTTATTATGGTATGGTTGAAGGTATATATTATATATTTTTATTATTTTATGGTAGTATTTATTATGTCATACAACAAAAAGAAATAACATCCAAAAATGAAAAATAATACAAAATACAAAAAACACTTGTTAAGTTCGCTAAGTTCAAAATACAAAATACAAAATACAAACCTCAAAGTGAATTACAAACGAACTGAACAACATAATTTCCAAAATATAAAATACAAACTTAATATAAATTTCAAACGAACTGAAAAACATACTATTTCGTCTTACCGGTCTTGGACGTACATGGAACAAATTCATCGTCCGAGGTTGATGATGACGGCTCAGTAACAACAGACGACGTGCTAGCCTTAGTCTTAGCCTTACTCTTAGCCTTAGGCGTCTGTACATCATTTTTTTTCCCAATCCATAGCCGTAGGGGTTTTCTACAAAATCATCATCAGATATGTCTATCGTTTAAAAAATTCATCTATGTGCACACATTTTGGACAGTCCTTTCTAAACCTTCCGCAGCCCAAATTGCATTTCTTTTCCTCGCTCTTTCCTCGATTGTTACTGTCCATCCTCCTCGCCTACAATTTATTTGGAAAATAATAATAAAAAAAACTGCAACATAATAAAATACATACAAATAAAATTCATACACACCTCAAAGTAATAAAATACATACAAACCTCAAAGTGCAACATAATAAAGTACATACAAATAAAGTTAATTCCTACGACTCCATCTAAAATTTAGTCCCATGAGTCGACCAGATCGCCATGATGATGTGCTCCTTCTAGCTGGTTGCACTGTTTCGTCTTGCCGGTTAGCTGTACCGGACGGTCCTACTTGCGCTTCGTTAGCTGTACCAGATGTGCTCCTCCTTTCAAATTGAGATGTGCTCCTTCTAGCTGGTTGCACTCCTTCTTGCTGGTGTGCTGTACCGGATGGCCTTGCGCCAGATGTGCTCCTCCTACCTGCTTGAGTTGTGCTCCTTCTTCCCTGGGTAGTACCTGAAGGCCCTTGCATTCCAACCGCCTCCCCTCCTGCCAGTACTTCTCCCATTGCCTCCCTAAACATCATATTTGCATTTTCACGGGCTGTTGTACGGCTTCTGGCTGTGCTTCGCCGCGGCCCTTGCGATCCACTTGCCTCTGCCATAACTCGCTTATTATCTGCTACATTTGCTGCGTTATGAGTCTCTGCAGCCCAAATATGTTAGTTAGTAAGCTATTCAACATTGGAATGAAATATAATTAGGGTTGAATGTTACATACCTCGCCTCTGCCTGTCAGAAGTGGAACGGCGAGGACGGTACCCCGTTCGCCTACCTTGCATTTCATCCATGGTCATATCTTGACGGATGTGTTTTCTCCTACCACGCCGTATCCAATCTGTGTTTGGCTCAATTGTAGGGGTAGTGGTTGTAGGCCAATCTTCAGGATTGCCATAAGGAACAAACAGTGCATTCCAAGTACTCAGAAGGTAGTCCACCCTATACCAGTGGGCAACAAATAGGTCGGGTTACCAGTTTCTATGACGACAAACCGCTAACACATGAGCGCATGGAATTCCACTGCATGTACATTCCACTTTTCTCTCTGACCCGAATGTCACGATATACTGGAACCTTCTATGAATAATTGACATAGTTCCATCCTACGTTTGGACTACTGGAACATATTCATTTGGGCCCGTGACTTGGTAATTACCTTCGCCGTGCGAGTATGGGATGACATCCATTTTTGTAGCTTTCTCCCACCGTTTGGCGAGCTTAACATGTACCCGTTTGGAAAAAGGCTTTTCTGCATTGCTTTGCTCCGTCGCTGCCTGTCACCGTTGAACAAACCACCTATTGCACTTGGCGAATGTCTCCTCTACAAGTGCAGCCACGGGCAACATTCGGCTATCCTTGAAGACAGTGTTCAGGGACTCAGAGCCGTTTGTTGTCATGATACCAAATCGGTGCCCTCCATAACAGGTCTGGAAATTTTTTTCAAAATTTGACGGCTCCATGACATCATCAGGACGTACTTTGCCCACTCTCCTCAGAAAAAGCATTACACGTCGGATTTTGCTGCAATAGAACAAAGCAAAATTAGACAAAATGCATCTAAAAGAAACAAAAATGATATAAATTAGGCAATATTAGACATACCGAGCAAAAATCTTCGAACATCTCTTTCAACCTTCTAGGCTTCTTCTTCCTGGCTCCTTGTTTGAACCTAGTTCCGTACCATTTGTCCCTCCCACACGCCTGGACCAGGTTATCTGCAACATGTTGGATACAATACCTGTGCACAAAATTATCCCTATCCCATCCGTATTCAGGTTTCAATGCAGCTTTGATACCCTTGTGTTGGTCCGATATAACACATACGAATCTATTAACACGAATCACATTAATCCTAAGCCATTGTAAGAAAAAACTCCAATTCTCTTCATTCTCCGTATGTACAATTGCAAATGCTACAGGCAGCAATTGGTTATCGGCATACCGCCCAGAAAGGAAGGCTGCATCTATACTGATCACCGGTCTTAAGTAATCAAATGCGGTAATGCATGGTCCGTAAGCCCATGCCACGGCCCTGAATTTCTGAACACCTTGTTTGACCAGTCCTGTATTTTTATCGATGCTCGGACTTGTCAGAAATTGGTATTTTGAGTCGGGATTCGTGTAACATATCCTGATAAGCAATAGTTTCATAAAATTGTACGACTCTTCCCAACTCCCAAATTGCCGGGCTATTGCAATCTCACGACCTCTCCAAAGTTTGTTGTACTTCGAGGTATACTGCCAAACCTAACCCTCACGCAGTGTGCCACACTCCGGAGGCTCATAGTGGGGTCTTCCTTAATGCTGCTCTCGATGATATCTGTGATAATTGATGCCGTGAGTTGTGCATGGTCCGACCTGGTGTACTCAGATTCGCATGTGTGAGGCGTGTCTTGCTTAGTTATCATCCATGTATCTCCAGCATTTGTTGCTCTTGCCTTCAGTTTGAAACGACAACCCGGAGTGCTGCATCTAATTTCCAGCCGGGATGTGTCACTTCTCTTCGTATATGTCTCCTTGTTCTTGTAAACATGGTACTCTCTGATCTTTTTCGTCAGTTGCTTTTTACTTACGAAGTATTGGCCTTTTGCGAGCTCACTCATGTATTCAACCCGACGACTATAGTAAGAAACATCTGCTTCTCGAAAAGCAGATGTGTCATTGAAGTTTACAAAAGGGTGAGTCTCAGAACGGCCACTTAACGGCATATTCTCTCTATTTTGCCTCACAATGGGCTGTGTGCATTCTTCTTCATCTTCTTCATCTCCTTCATCATTAATGTCACAGTCTCCTTCCCCCAACTCATCCCCAGTTTGCAGATTCTCCTCCGGTACCTCGTTCATAAATTCAAATTCCGACTTGTTTGGATCTTCCTGTACTGGTGGCGGTCTGGGGTGAGGATTTGGTTCAGGCCCAGGTAAGGATGAAAGACCTTCATACACGGATATAGGTGGGATAAAAGGTGGAGATTGTACTCGTGGTGGGACAAAAGGTGGAGATTGGGGTGAATTATTGTATATTTCTGGTTCCGGTTCCGGTACATGCATTAGGATAAAAGGAGTGTGTGGTTCATAAACTACATTCATAAATGACATGGCCAATAAACTACATTCATAAATGACAAATAATTGGTCAGTTTACTGATTTCAATTGTGAACAGTTGTGAATAGTAGTATATGAACAATATTGAACAGTAAATACGTACATACACAGTACATGAACAGTAAATAAACATTAATGAACAGTAATTAACAGTAAATACGTATGTGAACAGTAAATACGTATGTGAACAGTAAATACGTATGTAATTAACAGTAAACAGTAAATACGTATGTAAAAAAAAAATTACTTGACTTGACAGACTTCTCCGTCTCCTCCTCCTTCCTTCAGACCTCCTCTCCTCTTCCTTTCCTCTTCTTCCTTTCATTTTTTCTCTCTCTTCTACGGAACTCTCCCCCGTAGTTATAGATTTCGAAACTACAGAGATTCAAGCCGCTAGGAATATTTGCGGTTTGAATTAACAATTCAAACCGCTAGGAATATCTGCGGCTTGAATTATTATTTCAAACCGCTAGGAATATTGGCAGTTTGAATTAATAATTCAAGCCGCTAGGATTCTTAGCGGTTTGAATTGTTAATTCAAACCGCAAATATTCCTAGCGGTTTGGGTAGCAATAAAATTCTTTTAAAAACGTGGTTATTTATATTTTACAATTCAAACCGCAAATATTTCTAGCGGTTTGGGTAGCAATAAAATTCTTTTAAAATCGTGGTTATTTATATTAAAATATTTTTTTTTTGGGTAAAAATAAAAATCACGGGTGTCTTTGTGCCGAGTTTAGAATTTAGAATTATACCATGAGTAGAGTATAATGTGGCATAAAATCATGTGTGTCAATACATAGTATATTACTACTCGAACTATGTTCGTAATATTAAAACACTTGGTTCCTGTGTAGCACACTAAAATAATCAAAGTACTAAGATTATTTAAATAGTAAGGACAATAATTTGACAAGTTAAAATTGAATATTAAACACATTAAAACAATACACACCCAATTAAAATAGTTTAACACATTTAGATTAATTAGGATTTTTAAGTTAATTAATAAATTAAGTAGTTAGATTTTTAAAATAAATAGTTAAGTATTTGGATGTTTAAAATTTAGTAACTAGAATTTTATAAATTAAGAAAATAGAATTGTTAAATAAAGAAAACATGTTGTTAATTAATAAAGGACAATTAATTAACAACATATTAATATTTTCGAATCATTCGATTTCAAATTTCGTTAAGTAGGATAATTAGATAATCACGTGTTATTTTACATCTATAAATTTATCGACTTACACAAATTATTAAAAATAATTCGTATGACTTTAGAAATATTATCATTAAATAGTTTACGCTTATAAAACACGTACTTAGGATTTAAAATTTATTGTAGCTTAAATTAGTTAGGAAAAATATGTTATTTTACAAGTAAGTGAATAGGAAATTAATAATAGTAAATTAAACCACGTGAATTATACCTTACGTATTTTATCGTAAAAATATGCAATAACTTAGGTTAAAAGTCACGACTTATTTAGTTGAACAGTTTATCTTCAAATTAAAACATAATAAATATTTAAATTACGATAGATTTTAAACCAACTTTGACCTAATTTTACGCTCAATCGAAATTGAAGAAAATCGATCGAATCAATTGAGCATGATTTAAATGGTAGAGTAAATTAAATTCGAACCCTAGTTATCTAATTAATTAATTACGAACACTTAGTGAAATTAATCAAACGGGGTAATAAGGGTTACTAATAGTTAGTTTAGACTCTAATTAAGTTACGACTAAATTACAGGTCATCCGACCTACGTAGATTCTGACCCGTGGACCGATCCCGTTGATGCTTGTACAGGAGCAGGCGAGGATTACGCGGATCCCGGAGGCTATTAGCGCGTTCTACCTCTACAGCCATCAGGTGTGGGATATCTGAATTATTCTTTTCGTGGACGTACTCTTACCAGTCGATCCATCTGACCTGACATCTGTACTATTTATTTTAAGTAGTTGCATTAAAATTGTAGAGCATTTTTATCCTTTTTGCACTGTAGGTAGAATTGCATAAACCCTGAAAAACCTGAATTTACTGTATTTTGGGAAATAGTAATGTTATATATATTATTAGAATATTAGGTTATTAGCTTGTCTTCTTCTCGTAGAAGACAATATATTATTATTCTTTTACGTGCATACGCATGCATTTGGTGAGGGCTGAGCAGGGCCAAGTGACTTCGTTCCGTCTTGGTGTCACTTGGCATGGGACGGCCCGATAGCCACTAAGCCGAGCATCACTTGATTCTCGGATGGCCTTAGGATTTATATTATATGTATGACTTTGATTATATATCTTTTCGATTCATTTTACCATTTCGTCCGGGCTGCGCGTCCAGAGGCACGGAGACGATTCGGGAGCTATCCCCCCTACATTAGGAGCTACTTTGCCTAGAACGGGATTCCAAGCCGGGTAGTGTTGGGTAGAATCTTGTGCGGGGTTCCAAGACCGGCGAGTCTTGGGTAGAATCTTGGACGGGGTTCCAGCACCGGTTTGGGTAGAATCCATGTGTGGTGTTCCTATTGGCCTGGCCGGGCGGTAGAGTTCTCTCCTGCTCATGAGGGAAGAGATTAACTTTTTACGACTTGCTTGTAGTTTTCTCCTATTGGATATGTTTGGATGAAGAATCGTCTAGAGTAAGAAAAATACACGAATTTTTTGATATAACTATCAGCTAGCGTGCACTTGCCTACGGGTTTAAGTCTTGTGTGGGCAAAGCTCGATGCTATTAGGCATCGGGTACATTTGCCCCTCTGATCGCAGTCCTTGTGTTATGTCGCATTGAGATATAAATTCAATTTGGTGAATTTGACACGGCACGGGGTGACAAAATTTTCCGTATTATTACTATATTAAATTGTACACACGGTACCTATCGTACTGGACTCCGATTGATTATAATACTCACTCTGCTTCTATTTTATTTTGGGGAACTTTAATAATGTGGGCATAATAGGATAATCGCATCATGTCATGTACTATATGTATTTTTCTTTTGTAGTTACTATGATAGATTTTAAATTTTCACAGCATATGCATTAAAGTGAAACGATTATCGAACTTCACGTAGATTTTAAATTTAAAACGTGCTTTGACTTAAGAGGATCCCTGAAGGGATAATACTGGGTCACATACTGGGCGATCATTCGCTCATCCCCTCTTTTTTATGGATGTGGGCAGGTACAGAGTCTGACGGTCCGCAGCAGGAGGCGTCAGGAGCTGTCCCCGACGGCCACATCGCCTGATATAGATTAGGGACTTTTGTTTAGGGTTTTGCGAGTCCGATGTTCTTGATTATACGCATTGGACTCGATAGATTATGTATCCCTTTGACTAGTTGGTGTTTACTTTATCCCGAGGTGGATTGTATGGATATTATGTATGTATGTATGTTTATTTGATATTTATGACTTTTGCTTGATTATTTTATTATTGCTTCCGCTGTGTGATTATTATTTCTGTTTAGCCTTGCGTGTCTTTCCGATTATTAGACACGGGGCGGGGATTAATCACACCCTAATCCAGAAATTCTGATTTGGGGTGTGACAGTACTGGTAGTGTTTCATGTTCTGCTGGTTGGCTTTTGTCTACCACTGGTTGTATTTAATCCTCTACTAGGTCTCTTTCACATTCTACTAAATGTGTTTCATGTTCTAGTAGTTGTTTTTTCATCTTCTTCTAGTTTTCTTTCATCTTTTACTAGTTGTCTTTCATGTTCTTCTACTTGTAATTCATCTTCTTCCGCTTGTAATTCATCTTCTACTATTTTTTTTCATGTTCTTCTGAATGTGTTTCATATTGTTGTTGTTGTTTTTCATCTTCTTCAAGTAGTCTTTCATCTTGGATTGATTGTCTTTATTTATCTTCTAGTTGTATTTAATCTTGTCCTGGTTGTTATTCGTGTTATACTTGTTGTCTTTCATCTTCTACTAGTTGTCTTTCACGTTCTACAAAATGTGTTTCATGTTCTAGTAGTTGTTTTTCATCTTCTTCTAGTTGTCTTTCACCTTTTACTGGTTGTCTTTCATGTTCTTCTACTTGTAATTCATCTTCTTCCAGTTGTATTTCATCTTCTTCTAGTTGTCTTTCTTGTTATAACTGTTGTTTTTCATCTTCTTCTACTTGTGTTTCATTTTCTACAGGTTATCTTTCATTTTCTTCTAGTTGTCTTTCATCATTTTCTAGTTCTCTTTCATCTTCTACTAGTTATTTTTTATCTTTTTCAAGTTCTATTTCATCTTGTATTGATTGTATTTCATGTTACTCTAGTTGTCCTTAATCTTGTATTGATTGTCTTTCATCTTCTTCTAGTTGTCTTTCATTTTCTACTAGTTGTCTTTCACGTTCTACTAAATGTGTTTCATGTTCTAGTAGTTGTTTTTTGTCTTCTTCTAGTTGTCTTTCATGTTATACTAGTTGGTTTTCATCATCTTCTAGTTGTGTTTACTGGTTATCTTTCATTTTCTTCTAGTTGTCTTTCATCTTCTTCTAGTTATCTTTCAATGTCTTCTAGTTCTCTTTCATTTTCCACTAGTTATGTTTAATCTTTTTCAAGTCGTCTTCCATCTTCTACTAGTTGTTGTTTTTATCTTTTTCAAGTTGTCTTTCATCTTGTATTGGTTGTCTTTCATTTTACTCTAGTTGTCTTTAATCTTAACTGGTTGTTATTCAGGTTATACTTGTTGTCTTTCATCTTCGACTAGTTGTTTCTCACGTTCTACTAAATGTGTTTCATGTTCTTTTTCAAGTTGTATTTCATCTTGTACTTGTTGTTATTCATGTTCTACTAGTTTCTCTTTCAATTCTAAATGTGTTTCATGTTCTAGTAGTTGCTTTTCATCTTCTTCAAATTGTCTTTCATCTTGTATAAATTGTCTTTCATGTTATTCTAGTTGTCTTTAATATTGTACTGGTAGTGTTTCATGTTCTGCTGGTTGGCTTTTGTGTACCACTGGTTGTATTTAATCCTCTACTAGGTCTCTTTCACATTCTACTAAATGTGTTTCATGTTCTAGTAGTTGTTTTTTCATCTTCTTCTAGTTTTCTTTCATCTTTTACTAGTTGTCTTTCATGTTCTTCTACTTGTAATTCATCTTCTTCCGCTTGTAATTCATCTTCTACTATTTTTTTTCATGTTCTTCTGAATGTGTTTCATGTTCAAGTAGTTGTTTTTTATCTTGTATTGATTGTCTTTCAAGTTCTTCCACTTGTAGTTGTTTTTCAAGTAGTTGTTTTTCATATTCTTCAAGTTCTTCCACCTGTAGTTGTTTTTCATGTTCAAGTAGTTGTTTTTCATATTCTTCTAGTTGTCTTTCAAGTTCTTCCACTTGTATTTCCTGTTCTTCTAGTTGTATTTCATCTTCTTCTAGTAGTCTTTCATGTTATAATAGTTGTTTTTCATCATCTTCTAGTTGTGCTTACTGGTTATCTTTCATTTTTTTCTAGTTGTCTTTCATCTTCTTCTAGTTATCTTTCAATGTCTTCTAGTTCTCTTTCATTTTCCACTAGTTGTCTTTAATCTTTTTCAAGTCGTCTTCCATCTGTTACTAGTTGTTTTTATCTTTTTCAAGTTGTCTTTCATCTTGTATTGGTTGTCTTTCATTTTACTCTAGTTGTCTTTAATCTTGTACTGGTTGTTATTCAGGCTATACTTGTTGTCTTTCATCTTCGACTGGTTGTTTTTCACGTTCTACTAAATGTGTTTTATGTTCTTAGTAGTTGGTTTTCATTTTCTTCTAGTTATCTTTCATCTTTTACTAGTTGTCTTTCATGTTCTTTTCCTTGTAATTCATCTTCTTCAAGTTGTATTTCATCTTGTACTTGTTGTTATTCATGTTCTACTAGTTCTCTTTCATGTTTTTCGGAATGTGTGTCATGTTCTAGTAGTTGTTTTTCATCATGTTCAAATTGTCTTTCATCTTGTATTAATTGTCTTTCATGTTATTCTAGTTGTCTTTAATATTGTACTGGTAGTGTTTCATGTTCTGCTGGTTGGCTTTTGTCAACTACTGGTTGTATTTAGTCTTCTACTAGGTCTCTTTCACATTCTACTAAATGTGTTTCATGTTCTGGTAGTTGTTTTTTCATCTTCTTCTAGTTTTCTTTCATCTTTTACTAGTTGTCTTTCATGTTCTTCTACTTGTAATTCATCTTCTTCCGCTTGTAATTCATCTTCTACTATTTTTTTTCATGTTCTTCTGAATGTGTTTCATATTCTTATAGTTGTTTTTCATCTTCTTCAAGTAGTCTTTCATCTTGTATTGATTGTCTTTCTTGTTCTTCCAGTTGTCTTTAATCTTGTCCTGGTTGTTATTCGTGTTATACTTGTTGTCTTTCATCTTCTACTAGTTGTCTTTCATGTTCTACAAAATGTGTTTCATGTTCTAGTAGTTGTTTTTCATCTTCTTCTAGTTGTCTTTCACCTTTTACTGGTTGTCTTTCATGTTCTTCTAGTTGTATTTCATCTTCTTCTAGTTGTCTTTCTTGTTATAATAGTTGTTTCTCATCTTCTTCTAGTTGTATTTCATTTTCTACAGTTTCATTTTCTTCTAGTTGTCTTTCATCTTTTTCTAGTTGTGTTTCATCTTCTTCTATTTGTGTTTCATCTTTTTCTAGTTGTTTTCCATCTTCTACTAGTTATTTTTTATCTTCTTCAAGTTCTATTTCATCTTGTATTGATTGTCTTTCATGTTACTCTAGTTGTCCTTAATCTTGTATTGATTGTCTTTCATCTTCTTGTAGTTGTCTTTCATTTTCTACTAGTTGTCTTTCATGTTCTACTAAATGTGTTTCATGTTCTAGTCGTTATTTTTTGTCTTCTTCTAGTTGTATTTCATCTTCTTCTAGTTGTCTTTCATGTTATACTAGTTGTTTTTCATCTTCTTCTAGTTCTCTTTCATCTTGTAGTAGTTATCTTTCATGTTCTTCTAGTTGTATTTCATGGTCTTCTAGTTGTCTTTAATATTTTACTGGTTGTCTTTCATGTTGTTCTACTTGTATTTCATCTTCTTCTAATTGTCTTTCATGTTATGCTAGTTGTTGTTCATCTGCTTGTAGTTGTCTTTAATCTTGTACTGGTTATCTTTCTTGTTCTTTAGTTTGTCTTTCATCGTCTTCTAGTTATCTTCAACTTCTTCTAATTCTATTTCATCTTCTACTAGTTGTGTTTCATTTTCTTCTAGTTTGTCTTTGATCTAGTACTGGTTGTTTTTCACATTCTACTAAATGTGTTTCATGTTCTACTACTTGTCTTTCATCTACTAACACTGTATTTCATCTTGTGCTGGTTATTTTTCATATTGTACTGGTTATTTTTAATCTTGTACGTCTTTCATATTCTTATAGTTGTATTTCATTTTCTAGTAGTTATTTTTCATATTCTTCTATATGTCGTTCATCTTGTACTGGTTGTCTTTCATGTTCATGTAGTTGTTTTTCATCTTTTTCTAGTTGTTGTTCATCTTCTACTAGTTGTTTTTTTATCTTCTCCTATATGTGTTTCATATTGTACTGGTTGTCTTTCATGTTCTACTAGTTGTCTTTCATATACTATTGGTTCGATTTCATCTTCTTCTAGTTGTTTTTCATATTCTTCTAGTTGTCCCCATCTTGTACATGTTGTCTTTCATCATCTTCTAATTGTCTTTAATCTTCTACTAGTTGTGTTTCATATTCTTCTAGTTATTTTTTGGCTTGTATTGTTTGTCTTTCATGTTCAACTGGTTGTGTTTCATGTACTGCTGGTTGGCTTTCATCTACTATTGGTTGTATTTCATTTTCTTCTAACTGTATTTAATCTTATATTAATTGTCCTTCATATTGTACTGATTGTCGCCTCCAATTTCGAAAACACGATTGTCTGCTAGACCTAGCTTCCACCAGTGTTGCTTGTGCTTCAAACTTAAACAAATTTACAACAATCTCAAGTCTACTCCACCATACTCAATCTAGATTAGGATTAGAGTGATTTGTGTGAGATCTCTTGAATATTCAAACTCTAGAGTCTTTAGTGCTCACATGTAGGGTCGAATGACTTTCCGGAGTTTGTAAGGGATCACCGGTTCCACCTTGTACTTCTTTCTCATTGGGTTAAGAAAGACGCGCCATTAAAGAGGTCGTGAAGCTCCGGAGACGTAGGCATATTAAGCCAAACTCCTTAAACATATCTTGTGTCAAGTGTCTTCTATTTGTTGACGTAAGCATCTTAAGCCGAACTCTTCTATTTGTTTTATTCCCTTTCTTACATGATAATACTAAATATAAACACTTGACAGGTCAAGTTTGTTTAAAGATCAAACAATTAGCCCCTCAGCTCTAGCTTTACAAACTATTTTAATCCAGCAGAACTGATCTGATTTAACCCGTTGAATTATCTACCAAGACTAGGGGTGAAAACGGTATGGATAATATCCGATTCGTAATCGATCCGTATTCAAAAAATTAGATGTGGATATCCGATATCCGAATTTCCATGTGGATATGGATACTGATATGTGGTTTTACGTTTCAATTATCCGTATTCGAATAGTAGATATATATCATGTATTTTAATATATACTATGAAAAAAAAATTATTCACCATTAAATTAAAATTAGATAAATATTATGAAATTTGGTTTTTTTTAATATTATTTTTATAAATATCCGATCCGGTCAGTATCCGTATCTGTATCCGTATCCGGCTGATATCCGATCCGTATTCATATCCGAAAAATTAAAAAGCATATGAATATGGTTTTACCACTATCTGCTCCGTATTCGCTCTGTTTTCACCCCTAAGGACTGATATTTTTGAAATTAAAAAAAAAACGGGTGTAGGTTTTGAATTTCCATCGAGCGTGATGTATGCATAATTTTTTTTTTTTGATAAAAGGCCGAAGCCCATTTCATTGCAGAAAAAAGGTTAAGTTACATATAGAGTTTAACAGGGATATCTCACGACCAAAATGATACCCTGAATCCAAACAAACATATACCTCATATAGGCAGAAACAAGAACTAATAACCAAGGTAATGAAAATACTCTAAGACTAATCCACCACCATGAATTATTAACAGAAAACAACCAACATAGCCTAATAACACTAAGCCACCAAACTGGGCTGATGTGAGTGTATCTAAACAACTGCTGGCAGAACACAAGATTATCAGAGCTGCTACACATTTGTAGTTGGGTCCCCGGCATAGATCACCAGTGGAAATTCCTCCATCACCATCGGAAGGTCCCCAATCACCATCTGATCATCGGGATGCCAGCTGCAAATAGGGATCTCATCAGTGTTTGTCGGTAGCCAAATGGCGGTCTCTTCTCTAACTTGCTGTTGTACTTGAGCTGTCCAATAGTGAATTAGAGATAATATTAGAAAGATAAGTTGCCTAGGTGTTTTAATAGAGGTTGTGGTGAAACATAAGTCATTGCGGTGCTTCCAAACAGTCCAACATACGATGCTTACGACTAATAAGAATGCTTTTTTAGAATTTTTAGGCAATTGATAAGAAAAATGTACTACATCTGAAAAGGAATGCCACGAGGTACTAATATTCTGACACGCCCCATCCAAAACCAAATTTGTTTTATCATTAGACATTTCACAAACATATGGTCAATTGTTTCATTATGGTCACAGAACTGACATTTGGGGCTACCGGTCCAACCTTTTTTAAGAAGTTGAGATTTGGTAAGTATTTTTTCTTATGTGTAAGCCACATAAAAATGCGGATTTTCAACGGAATTGGTACAGTCCACCACAGCAGGGGTTGTTGGGGTAAGATGCCTCTATAGTTTAGTATTTTATACAAGGACCTAACAGTAAATTTCCCCGAAGGTTCCCATCTCTAGCTTAAATGGTCAGCATTATGGGTATATGATATTTGGCCAATTATTTCTAATAGAGATAACCAATCGGTATATAATTTTCAGTCAAGTGTCGTCTAAATCGCAATGCTGCCCCTTGAGTATTGATCACTGCCTGTAATTGAATATCTTGGTTAGCACATATAGAAAAAAGTTGTGGGAATCTAGATGCAAGCGGGAAATGGTGGAACCATATGTCAGTCCAAAACAGGACTGAGGATTGGACCCCAGGTGTGTAGGAGATGCTAATTTTCCCCAAATGTTCTAATTTCATAATGGCTGTCCAAAAAGGAGAAGGTGTGATTTTGTGATGACTAACATAATATTTAGCTAGAATGCTTATCTTTCCAATGACTACTGTAATTAGGATCTTTATATTTGAGCCACCATTTCATTAGTAGTGTTATGTTCATTTGTCTCAAATCTAAAATACCGAATCCTCCAAACTCTTTAGCAAAGCATGATATTTGCCAATTAATGAGAGTATATTTCTTTTTAACAATACTAGGACCTTGCTAAAGAAAACGTCATCGAATTTGATCGATTTTTGTAATAACATATGAAGGGACTTTAAAGATAGAAAGTGAGTGATAGGTCCATATACCAATGGCCCTTAAAAAGCCCAGGCCTGGCCCAATAGAGCACCCCCAGATTTAAATACATAAAAGGCCGGCCCAAAATAGAACAAAACCGAAGAGGCCCCTCCCCCTACGAAAACAACCCGGGATTCGAACCCCCTCCCGGGGCCAGCCCGAGGTTAAGAACAACCCGGGATTCGGACCCCCTCCCGGGGCCAGCCCGAGGTTAAGAACAACCCGGGATTCGGACCCACTCCCGGGGCCAGCCCGAGGTTAAGAACAGCCCGGGATTTGGACCCCCTCCCGGGGCCAGCCCGAGGTTAAGAACAGCCCAGGATTCGGACCCCCTCCCGGGGCCAGCCCGAGGTTAAGAACAGCCCGGGATTCGGACCCCCTCCCGGGGCCAGCCCGAGGTTAAGAACAGCCCGGGATCCGGACCCCCTCCCGGGGCCAGCCCGAGGTTAAAAGCACGAGACTCGGACCCTACCCCAGGGGCCAGCTCGGAATCAAATGAAACGAGGCTCAAAGCCTAAACATGCCGAACAGCCAAAGGAGGCCGACGTACGGCCTCGCTGATTCGGCTCGTGACAGATTATGCGGATATTATCGCCTATTATGCGGACGCCTCCAAACAGTCATGAGGGCCCTCATCATTAATGATGACAAGACCTCGCTACAGTAAAGGCGACCCCTATTTAAGGCAGAGAAATCCCCAGAGAAAGGGACCGCTTTTTTTGATCACCACCAGAGGAGGTATTAAAAAGGGTTAGAGCGTTAATACCCCTCCGACACCCCGCGTGTCCACCCTCTCGGCCTGATTCGCTCGAACCGGGACGAGTTACACTTTCGACCATCCAACCTTCGCACGGCCTGCTTCCCAGGAACAGGACGTGCACGCACCTTACTGGACCGAGTCCAAGTACGGCCCGGCCCTCTGGGGAAGGGACGTATCAACCACCGTGGGGCCCGAAGCCCCAACTGAGCAAGATGACTTCCGCAACCAAACAAACGGACGTGGGCAAGACCGCCCCCGAGGAGGCAGCTCGGTGGACGAAACAATCTAACCGACGAACTGAGAACGTGAAGTCCCCGACCGACCTAACCTCGGGCGTTCGACCCAAAGAGCCCTCGAAGAAAACTCCCCGAGATGACCCGACTGTGGGGGCAACGAGCAGAAACCCCCTCGGCAAAATGGGTCAGAAGACTCCTAATCCGAGTATCCCGCTGAACCCCTCCCTGGGCAGGCCACCCGACGGGGTACCGATTAACCCCTCCGGGATAGACTTGGAGTCTCTCGGTATGTCCACACCGATTGCGGGACCGATCAACTCGACCATCGTGACCACCCAGGCCGCTGGGCCGATCGGGTCGACCCCCCAAAACACACAAAACCAGATGGTTTATGCCCAATACCATTCTCCGTACGTCCCCCAGTACGTATACCCACCTCCTTACAACTATCCTCCATACCAGCAGTACGCTCCTCCACACTCACCATATCCAGCCATCCCCTTAGCGCACTACCCCCCATAGGCTGATCCCAACCTGCCATATTATCCCCAAACTCCCACCTCAGCTCCCGGGGTACGAATGATTCATCCCCCACCGCCCGTAGTGCAGTTAATCCGAACTGGGCCCGGATCGAACAATCCAGAGCCCAGTCTGCACAACACAGAAGGCGACTTTGACAACCCGGACCCCGAACTTGAGACCCTTGTAGGTGAGGGGGAAACGAGACAGGCTGGCGGATCAAGGCGGAGGCTATCCTTTGGGGCTGAACGGGAAGAAAGCGAAGGCTCATCCGCGGCGGCCAGCTCCAGAAGGAGTGCTGGTCGAGCGAGAACAGAGCGGACTCGAGAAGGCCCCGGCAAACAGACCGAAGAACGGTCTCGCCGCTCAAGGAGGGACGATCACTCCCGCCACTCGAGGAAAGACGATCAGTCTCATCACTCGCGGGAAGAGCGTCGCCAAACACCCCCTAAGAGGCAGCGAAAGCCACTCACCCCACCAGGGGCTGCAGGAGTAAATATGACAATGGTAAACACAATGATCAAGAAAGGGGTGGAGAAGGAGATAGCTAAGAGGGAAAGAAGGAGAGCAGGGACTCGTTCCGGGTCGACGAATATTTTGGAAGGACCACTAGCCCCGGAACTTTACAAGGCCCCCATGGGTGACTTCAAATACCCTGTCGGCCTCCCGTGCTTCCAAGGAAGCGGCGACGCCCAGGACCCGCAGAACTTTGTATATGGGTTCTACGAAAGGCTTCGACTACACGGGGCATCGGACGCCGTCGCGTGCTGCATTTTCACCACTTGTCTGACGGGGGAGGCGTGGGAATGGTACATGAGACTGAGGCAAGGGTCCATAAAAACCTTTGATCAATTAGCGAGAGCCTTCCTGGCCCGCTACGACATGCTCCGACCTCCGCGGGCGACATGCGACTCCCTCCTGAAGTATGTTCAAGGACACCAGGAGACCACTCGGACCTTTGTGAATAGGTTTGTAAAGGCCTCTAGGGAGGTCCGAAACTACAGCGAGGATATCGCCCTGGCGGCTGTACAGAATAGACTCTGGCAAGGAGGACCGGGCACCCTCCGGTATGATGCCCGAAAAAGAGAGTTTAAGAGTTTACCGGAATTTTTGGCTTTTGCCGAAGGGTATATCCGGGCTGAGGAGGATGCTGTCCAATTCGCCAGGCCGCGGTCCAGATCACCAAAGCTGCAGCAGCGCGACCGGCAGCCCGGCGGCGGTCCGTCCCGAAGGCGAGAGCCGCCAAAAAGAAATATCCTGTCTGCACCGCAAGAAGAACGGCGCGAAGATGGTAGAGAGGGCTATCGACCCCACTATGTGCGATACGCCCCCTTTATCAAGAAGAGGAGCGAGATGTATCATGTCATAAAAGACATGCCCGAGGTCCCGAGGCCGCTGCGCAAGAGTATTTTTGAGAAAAAAGACGAGGCGGTAAAGTGCCTATTCCACCGTTTCAACGGGCACTCCACGGGAGACTGCCTCCAGCTGAAGGACGTGTTGGAAAGACTAGCTAGAGAAGGGAAACTGATCGAGTACATCAAGCCGGAATTCTTCCAAAAGTTTACAAAATAATACAATGGGGAAGTTGAGCACCAGAAGAAAGCCTCCTACCGGAACGATTACAAGGGGCCCAGGGATACGGGATCGAAGCCTGGAGAAGATAAGGGAAAAAGACCGGGGACATCCGGCAGCCGGCCAAGCATGGAGATCAATGTCATCAGCGGAGGGCACGAGGTGCTGGCCCCTGAGAGATATAACCGAAGTACCACCAAACCGTACCCTACCATATTGAACGTGGAACGACCCTTTGAAAAAAAGAGGCCACGGATAGACGAAGCCATATCATTTTCCGAAAAAGACTTCGGCACCATCGCGTGGCCACATGATGATCCCATAGTGCTAAGGCTCAAAATAGAGGAGTTCGGGGTGAAGAGGATCCTTGTAGATACGAGAAGCTCGGCTGACATCTTGTACTTCTCGGCTTTCGAAAAGATGGGAATACAGTTTGAGAAGTCCCAGAAGAAGGTGACACCGCTAGTCGGATTCACTGGCGATTCCCTCCGACCTAAGGGGATCGTCCGGCTGAAAGTAGCCTTCGGGTCCTCGCCTCGCATCACTGAAGTCATGGTGGATTTCCTTGTGGTGGATGCCCCTTCCACATACAATGCGATCATTGGCAGGGGCACCCTAAACAAAATTGGAGCCATAGTGTCCTCCCCCCACCTAAAGATCAAATTCCCTACCAACCATGGGGTGGGAGAGGAATGCGGGCAACAGCAGGTGGCCCAAGAGTGCTATCAAACCTCCCTCAAAGGGCGAGGAGGAGCGGTTCACCAAGTAGACGTAATAGCAGGAGCGAGGTCAGATCCCGCTGGCCCGCGCTTGCAGTCCAGCAAAGAGTTCTTACCCCCGCACACACCCATGGTTTGGACCCCACGGACAGAGGGGAATCAAGCGCATTCGCCGAAGCGGTCGACCTCGGCAATGGCAAGTTTTTGAATATTGGCAAAGCAGCTCAGGGAAGCGCAAGGCAGAAATTGATTGATTTCCTTCGGGAAAACCAGGCAGTGTTTGCATGGACCACTGCATACATGCCTGGGATCCCGGGATCTATAGCGAAACACCGTTTACACATTAAACCGGGCGCGAAGCCTGTGGTACAGGGAAGAAGGAACATGGGAGCCGAGAGGCGTTCGGCAGTAAAGGCAGAGGTAGCCAAGCTACTAGAAGTTGGTTTCATCAGGAATGTAACTTGCCCGGAATGGTTGGCGAACCCCGTGCTTGTGAGAAAAGCGAACGGGGATTGGAGAATGTGTATAGACTACACTGACTTGAACAAGGCGTGCCCTATGGACCCTTTCCCTTTGCCAAAGATCGACCAGCTGGTAGATTCCACTTCCGGACACGCGTTCTTAAGCTTCATGGATGCGTTCTCGGGGTACAACCAAATCAGGATGTGCCTAGAAGATGAAGACAAAACAGCCTTCACGACTCACTCCGGGTTATACTGTTACCGAGTGATGCCTTTTGGGCTGAAGAATGCGGGGGCTACTTTCCAAAGAATGGTGAATAAGGTGTTCCACGAGCAGATAGGTCGGAATGTAGAGGCCTACGTAGATGATCTTCTAGTGAAGAGCATGTCCGACCTGGACCACGTGCAGGACCTGTGCGAGACATTCGCGACGTTCAATCAGGCTGATATGAAACTCAATCCTAAGAAGAGCTTCTTCGGTCTTACAGGAGGAAAGTTCCTCGGATTCATGGTGTCCATGAGAGGTATAGAGATACATCCCTCCAAGTCGCAGGCCATCCTAGATATGAGACCCCCCCGAAACCTCAAGGAACTTCAATCACTTACAGGCCGACTTGCAGCATTGAACCGATTTATCGCCCGATCCGGCGACGTTTTCTTCCCTTTCTTTAAGGCGATGCGCAAATCCGCCAGATTTGAGTGGACCGAGGAATGTGCGATAGCTTTCGAGAAAGTCAAAGAATACCTGACCAGCCCACCTTGTCTCAGCCGACCCATCGACGGAGACACACTGGCCGTATACCTGGCCACGACCAACCACGCGGTCAGCGCCGCATTGGTAAGAGAAGAAGGGAGGGAGCAAAAGCCCATATATTTTGTGTCACACGTGCTCCGAGATGCCGAGACCCGATACACGCAGATAGAAAAAGCGGCCTATGCTCTTATCATCGCGGCAAGAAAACTGAGACCATACTTCCAGTCCCACCCAATCAAAGTATATACAGGTGTACCCCTGAAAAAAGCCTTTGCGAACTTTGACTCCTCGGGCCGCGTGTTGGCCTGGGCATTAGAGTTGACCGAATTTGATGTCGCGTTCCACCCTCAAAGTGCCATCAAATCACAAGTGTTCGCGGACTTTATTGCGGAGTACTCGGGAGCGCCGGAAGAACTGGACGGCAAGTGGACGCTCTACGTTGACGGCGCCTCCTCCCATCAAGGAGCAGGAGCAGGAGTAGCTCTCATGGGCCCCCAGGGAGAAGCACTCAACTATGCACTCCATTTCCAGTTCCCTGTAACCAACAATACCACCGAGTACGAGGCCATGATAGCTGGCCTCAAATTAGCTGTAGGGCTGGGAGCCCGAGAGGTCCATCTACATAGCGACTCTGAGCTCGCGGTCAGGCAAATCAATGATGAGTGTCGTGTGCACGACGACCGGTTACGACGATACCGCGAGCAGTTCCATTCCTTAAAAGGACAATTTGATAAAGTGGTGATCGAGGATGTGTCTAGAAACAAAAACTGTCAGGCAGACGCCCTCTCAAAGCTAGGAGCGGCGGAAAACCTCGACAAAGATCGTCCTGTGATAGTCATGGACATACCTGAATCGAGTATATCGGGTGACGTGAAGGAAGTCCACATTATTAACGAACCTGGGGATGCTTGGTATGCTCCCATGTGGACATACCTCACCTCGGGGATGTTGCCCGAGGACCCGCTGGAGTCCAGGAGATTGAGGAGAATCGCCCCTTTATACTCGGTACATAACCACCAGTTATATAAAAAGGGATATGCCCGCCCATGGCTTAAGTGCATCGGAGAGAAGGATGCTCAGGCAATGCTGGAAGAAGCCCATGAGGGACTTTGTGGTAGCCATCAAGGAGCAAAAACTTTGGCCAAGAGAGTCCTGCGCGCAGGATATTATTGGCCCACAATGCAGCAAGATGCGGCCTATATGGCGCGAAAATGCGAAAGATGCCAGTACCATTGCCGATTATCCAGCGTCTCAGGTTACGACATGATCACAATCTCGGGAGCTTGGCCTTTTGACCTATGGGGGATTGATATCCTAGGCCCTTTCCCCATGGCCGTCCGACAACAAAAATGGATCATCGTGGCTGTGGAATACTTCACGAAATGGGTTGAGGCCAAAGCATTAGCCCACATTACGGTAGAAGCTGCCAAAAACTTCATCTGGCGCAACATCGTGTGCCGCTTCGGCATTCCGCACGCACTCATTTCTGACAATGGCACACAATTTAATGCAGACGTCACCCTGTCTTTCCTCGAAAGGTTAGGCATTCGCAGCAACTTTACCTCGGTGAGTCACCCCGCTAGCAATGGCCTGGCCGAAGTCACCAACAGGACCATTCTGGATGGTCTGAGAAAGAAGGTGGCCTCCAACAGGAAAAATTGGCCCGATAAACTAGATGAAATCCTTTGGGCATACAGAACAACTCCCCGCGAGGCTACCCAGCAAACACCATACTCCCTAGTATATGGCATGGAGGCTGTCACACCTCTCGAACTCATCGCACCTTCCCTCCGGATGACGGCTTATTCCACAGAAAGCAACCCTGAAGCACGAGCGGTGGACCTCGAGCTAGTGCAAGAACTCCGAGACAAGGCCCGCATTCGGACCACTGAATATCAGCGGAGGGTGAAATGCTCCTTCGATAAGCGCATGTCATCCCGTGCGTTTGAGCCAGGCGACCTGGTATTAAAAAAGATAGAAGCTACCAGACAGCATGTTGGTAAGCTTCAACCTAATTGGGAAGGACCTTTCCGGATAATTCGCACCTGCGGCAAGGGAGCTTACGAGCTCGAAGGTCCCGATGGGCGAATGCTCGCCCGGCCCTGGAACGTCGTCCATCTCCGCAAATTTTATATTTTAAAAAAAAAGGGGGGAAAGAGAGGGGGAGAAAGAACAGGTACAGCAGCGGACATGTCGTCTGCAAAAATGTAATTACAATCTTTTGTCTTTTTTGGACCAGCATGGGAATGTCTGTGTAAGGTCAAGGGCGCCGGTGCGGTATTATAAGCACGGCCTGACATTTCGTACTTTTGGATCAACACGGGAATGCCCGTGAGTGGTCAAGGACGCCGGTGCGATATTATAAGCACGGCCCCCGGTGTGCGATGTCTGACTAACAAATTCGAGGCCTGACGACACAAAATTGCCGTCGGAACCACCTCACAAAAAACAACTGATTATCACAAGGGCAAACAAAAGCCTACGGGCAATAAATGCCTCTATAAAAGAATAAAATTATTGCGTTGAGAGGATAACCAAAAGCCTTAGGGGCAACGAACGCCTCCGCAATAAAACAACAGCACTTCTCGTATCAGAAGAATAAAAGCCCACGGGCAACATATGTCATGATCGACAAAATCGGAAATCATTATAACTTCAGACCAAAGGCCCTTGAGCATAAAACAGCCCGAAAGCAACTTTTCCATAAACAGCGAGTGCGCGCTAGTCGTGCAAAGTACAAACGAACACTCTGAAAAGATGACGAGTACATACGACGCGCCCCGCAAGGAAAATTCGTGCTAGCCTCGGGCCAAACAACCTGAAGTGCGAAGCGGCAAAACAATCCTCCAAGGCAATACAGGAAGAGAGTCACAAAAGTGTGAATAAAAGCTCTGCAAAGAGCAACAAGTACACATGACTCTCGAACATGGCAACACAGGCGCGAGTCACAAGAGTGTGAACGAAAACTCTGCAAAGAGTAACGAATACACTTGACTCGCGAAATCAAAAGGGACAGTTATGCAAAAAGCGAACGAAAATCCCAAAAGGATAACGAATGCGCATAACTCTGCTTTGGAAAGATAATAGCGAAAACCCGTAGGGTAACGAAAAAATCTCTCCAAGGATCCCGACGCACAGCGTAAACAAAAGCCCGACGGGGCAACGAACACGCACAAAACCGGATAAAACATTCCGCCATTCCGCAAAGACAACGAGCTTGCCTATACAATAGGTACAAACGAAAGTCGTGCGGAATAAGCAGGAATAATCTACTGGCCTCGCGAGACAACAAGTAGACATGGCAACATATCCGAACAAAAGGTCTCGCAGGAATGATCCACTGGCCTCGCGAGACAACAAGTAGACATGGCAACATGTCTGAACAAAAGGTCTCGCAGGAATGATCCACTGGCCTCGCGAGACAACAAGTAGGCATGGCAACATGTTCGAACAAAAGGTCTCGCAGGAATAATCTACCGGCCTCGCGAGACAAACGAGTCGGCATAATTACATGCCTGGACAAAAGTCTCGCAGGAACGTACACACTAGCTCCGCCAATGCAGAGGACAAGCCCTACGGGACGAGGCGCAATAGTACAACATGCAGCGCAGACAACTCCTAAGCAGACATCTCCGCGGGACGAGCCATAGGAAGAAGGGGACCGAGAAATCGCGGAAGCACGCCTCATAAGGTAAAGAAAATGTTCTATTCTTATTATATTTGCGGTACTAACGCGCATAAGGAAAGTATTCCGAGTCCCCCGAACCAAAGAAAAAGAACAGACAAACACGTCGCTGGATAATGTAAAAGTGACACAGATAAAACGTCACCCGCTATCGCGGTGTAAACAAAGGTAAGGCCGTTCAATGAGAACCCCCTCCCCGGGATCTATACGACCGTAAAAATTATGTTGCAACAATCGCATAACGAAATAATCAGAAAATAGAAACATAAATATGGTCAAGGCAACTGTATCTCGGATGGCTGAGAAACATTCCTCAGCAAACCACCCGAGCAAAAGCATGCAACAAGTTCTGTTAACACCTCCACATCTCGGAGGGTTCCTCACACTAAATACACTCCAATAAAAATAAAAAAAATAAATAATAACAACAAAGAAGGATGTGCTCCGCCCGACCCAATCATCCAGCCGCGACATGCCTACACGTCTTTATCCTGCAATAGGTAAAATTAGGTCGGGTGAGTATTCAGCGTAAAACCCGCGAGGCGATATGCAAAGGAAAGAGTTATACCTGGTTCACTTCGAGGTTTCCTGGAGGGTCATCTCCTGGCTCTTGATTGTAATCCACCTTGTCCAGCGAAGTCTCTCCTTCGGCAGTACCCGAGGCGGTCTCTGGGACCGTGGGACCCTCGCTGCCTTCCGCAGGATCTTGAGGAGACTGCGGCGGCGTATCATCTCTGTCCAGATGATGAGGCCACGGCGCGACCTTACGCCAAGTATGAAAAGGCATTTTGGGCTCGCAGCTCACCAGATTCATGCTCGGAAGAACGAGCCCGCCATCCGGGCGAAGCAGCTGACCGCCAGCCCTATCCCACTCATATCCTATCAGACCTTGGGGGGCCCCGTCTTCATCTGCCACTGGCATATACCCGAGGTCCTCAGGGGCGAAGGGATAAATGCCGGCCAAAATGGATAACTCAGTATAGATTTGCTTCTTAATCATCCCCGTTAGCGACAACATCGCCGCAAGCTTAAAAGGATCGCTAACCAGGAACTCTCGAATCACCTCCTTCTCGTGATCGCGACACTCTGCTTGCGAGTTCTTGATCGCAAGCAAGGCTTGGGATAACTGCTCCCGCGTGAGCGCCAACTCCCGAGCCTGGCCCTGCTTAGTTCGCTTCAAATCCTCCACCTCCGCCTCACTATCAACAAGCTTAACCGCGATCTCCTCGAGCAACTCAGTGCTCCTCTTCGCGCTAATTTCGCTTTCCTCTAACGCGCGGGCCTTTGCGTCCACCTCACTCCTCAGCTTATCGACTTCCTCACCACTACCGACCACCGAGCCCCGAAACTTTTGGTAATCGTCATTCAAAGACTTGTACTTCTCCATCCAGTAATCCCTCTCCACAACGGCCGCTGTTAAGTCCCCCGGCTCTACAGGAGATTGGGCCACTGCTAAATTCTTGGCAGTCATCGCCTCCGTCACACGAGCAAACAGGCAGCCTATCTCGAAAAGACGACCCACCGCATCCAGCATCATACCACCCCCGCGCTTCTGAATAAGTCGACCCAAATAAGGGGGCTCCAAGGCGCGGAAGGCCTCCCTATAATACGCCGCGCACTCCGGAGGCCGCTCCTTGGCACTTTGCATCTTAGCCAAATGAGGGAACAAGGCGAGGCACCCGTCCAGTTGACTTAACGGGAAGGGAGTCTTACATATGGTCCCTACCCCAACATTACCCGGAAGACCAATCCTGCGAGACCCCTCGGACGAGGTAGGCACCGTCTCAGGAGAAGCGGTCGTGCTCGAACTCCCGTCTCCACCTGGCCCCCCAGTTGATGACGGCACTTCTTGAGCTAACACGACCGAAGCCGTACCCGAAGGGGGGACTGCTGCCTCCGACGAGGGGGCAGTGGCAACGTCCCTCGGGAAGGGGGCCAAAGGTGGTCGCGCGGTCCTTTTCTTATTTATAGTTGGCCCTTTCCCTTTCACGTCACGATCAATTTCGTGCGTCGCCCTCCGCTTCCTCGACTCTACACCCCCGGCCCCCTTCTTCACCGCACGCTCCTCAACGCCAGCTGACGGTGGAGCAGGAGCCGCCCTGGTCGTTAGTGACCCGGAGTACAGCCCACCCGCGTGCGAACAGACCAACTCGGGGATCGCCTTCAGCCCGTTGAAGGAGAAATCCATTAGGCCAAAAGCTGCAACAGAAATATGAACTCAAGGGTCATATATATAGAGAAACAGTTAAAGATTCTTTATCAAAGGAATATATATATATATATATGTTCGCAAAGGACTACCTCGCGACAACTGCTATCCAAACCCTTTGGATTTGGTGCAAATCTTGTCAGCGAAGTGTGCTTGATATAATTTCATGTGAGATGTTCATGGTATTGGCCACATAACCCCCGATTACTTTAGATTTACCACTAGTCACACAATCATAGAATATTTGTTCATACCTACAATTACCGCAAGAATTTGCTTTTGAGTTCTTTGAACTCTTATTTCTTTTTATATGAGATCCGTACCCTTATATCCCCAGGGGTCAAAATGTAAAAGGAAGAAGATTTCAACACTTTTAACCTTAAGAATTTGTACTAAACATATCATTCAAGAAAAAAAAATACCTCAAAATGTCATTTTTCATCCATTATGGTGATATCTCAAGTTCTTTAAAAGTATACCCCAAAGTTTCATTCAAAATTTTAAAATTCAACCCAATTTTTACACACAACCTCTTCTCCTAAAACAATTTTGTAAGTTCCTATTTAATTATATAACTCCTAAATTACTTTATTATCATGAATTAACTTATGCAACTACATGCTATTAAATCCTAAATGTTTTTTTAAATGCGCTTAAAATGCTATGAAATGCAGTCCTAGATACAATGCAATCCTCCCCTCACACTTAAAACTTGCATTGTCCTCAATGTAAGGAGAAAAATAAAGAAAAATAAATAAAATAAAATAAAAAGAATGGAACAAACTCCCCTTGGGTTGCCTCCCAAGCAGCACCATTGTTTAATGTCTTTGGCTGGACACAAAACTCATCTTGTCAAGTAGAGTATATTGGTTCTTCTAGTCGTACTTCCTCCACATCTTCTTCTTGAAGTCCCTCATAGTAAGGCTTGAGACGATGACCATTCACCTTAAATGCTTTTTCAGTTTTCAAACTTTGAATTTCTACTGCACCATGAGGAAAAACATTAGTAACTATAAGTGGACCCAACCAACGAGAACGCAACTTACCAGGAAAAAGCTTGAGTCTCGAGTGATACAACAGAACTTTCTGGCCAATTTTAAAGAATTTTCGAGAGATCATTTTGTCATGAAAAGCTTGTCTTCTTGATCAGAGTCAAAATAATGATGATTTACGTAGGGTTTTGGCTTAGGTTTTACATATTTTCTCACACTTATGTTTAATTTATTAGAGAAAATGGCTACTGTCACCCTTCTTTATGTTTTATTGTAGAAAACAGGTTTTGGGACTATTTTACACCAAATGAAGCTAGAATCGGGTCAATCGGATCAGCAACGCTCATCGACTAAGTCCCTGTTTCGGCCCGTATTGGTTAATACGGACCAAGCCTAGCATTGACCAGAAGATAGCGCTGGAAGCATTAAACCCTAACCGTCAAGGTCCTAATACGGACCGTATCACCTGATACGGCCCGTATCCGAAGGCATCTCTTGGGGAATAACTGCCGACAGCTGTTTCCAGATCAGTTTCTTAGCCCATTGTTAGAATACCATCGTGGACATCAATCTTAGTTCGTGTAGTTCTAAGAAATGGTCTTCCTAATAATATAGGTACGGGGTGAGAGGAGGTATCATCATTCATATCAAGCACATAGAAATCTGCAGGAAACACAAGCTCATTTACTTGTACTAGAACATCTTCTAATACCCCATCAGGATAAGCATTTGAGCGGTCAGCTAATTGTATGATAACACTAGTTTCTTTTAATGGACCTAATTTCAATGAAGCATAAACAGAACGTGGCATGACATTTATTGATGCTCCTAGGTCTAACATAGCTCGTTCAATTCTAGTGTTACCTATCTTACAAGGAATGGTAAACATACCTGGATCCTTGCACTTTGGAGGAAGTTTTCTTTGGAACACAGCTGACACATTTTCTCCCATCTTGATCCATTCATCTCCTCTCAACTTTCACTTGTTAGTGCACAGCTCCTTGAGAAATTTTGCATATCTTGGCACTTGCTTGATCGCATCCAGCAAAGGGATGTTGACTTCAACCTTGCGAAAAGTTTCTAGAATCTCTCTTTCTTTATCTTCCTTGTTTGTCTTTGCTAATCTGCTAGGAAAAGGTGGAAGAATAGATTTTGCATGAGTTGAAGGATTAGAATTTACCTTTAATTTTTGCATAGGATTTCCTTCTTTTTCAATTTCCTTCTCAATTTCTTCGTCATTTTTTGTTGTAGAGGTGACCTTCTTAGGTGTCTCAACTTCTTTTCCACTTCTCAATGTCATTGCACTAACATTCTTTAGATTTGCCTCAGGTTGAGATGGCAACTTTCCTCCAGCTTGAGATTCGAGACGATTAACAGTAGTTGCAATTTGACTTATCTGTTTTTCCAAATTTTGAATACTAGACATTGTGTTAGTAGCAAGAGATTTGACAATATCCTCTAAAGACATACCTGAACTAGAAGAAGGTTGTTGCTTAGCCTGAAATTGTTGCTGAAAACCCTGCTGCCTATTTGGAAAGAAATTTTGTTGCTTGTTCCCTCCATAACTGAAATTGGGATGATCTCTCCAACCTGGATTATATGTGCTCGAGAAAGGATCATATGGTCTATGTTGTGCAGGAACATTTCCAGCAGCATTCACTTGCTCCATGTCTCCATCTTGCAGCACCGGACACAAATCTGTTGGGTGGCCATTATTGCAACATATCCCACAAGCCTTTGCTTGTTGTACATTTCCTACAGAAAGTTGTTTAACAAAAGAAGTAAGTTCAGATAGCTGTTGCTCAATAGATGAAACATTTACCTCATTTACTTTGCGGGTTGGTGCATCATTTCTAGTGCCAAACTGTTGAGAATTTGCTGCCATGTTAGCAATTAAAGTTCTTGCTGCCTCAGGTGTCTTGTCAACCAATGCACCGCCACTTGCTGCATCAATCATGCTCCTATCAGTCGGGAAGAGCCCTTCATAGAAATATTGGATTAGAAGTTGGTCGCTGATTTGGTGGTGCGGACAGCTTGCACACAGCTTCTTGAAACGCTCCCAGTACTCATAAAGTGCCTCTCCATGATGTTGCCTTATACCACATATTTCTTTTTTTATATTGGCAGCTCTTGAGGCAGGAAAGTATTTCTCCAGAAATATTCTTTTCATCCCTTCCCATGTAGTGACAGTTCCTGAGGGTATGTAGTAGAGCCAATCTTTAGCCCCATCTTTCAATGAAAATGGAAAGGTTCGCAGCTTGATTTGCTCTTCTGTTATCCCAGGAGGTTTCATGCTTGAACAAACAATGTGAAATTCTTTGAGATGTTTGTGTGGATCCTCACCTGCAAAACCATGAAAGGAAGGCAATAAATGAATTAGTCCAGATTTAAGTTCAAAGGTTGTATTTTCACCTAAAGCAGGAAAGGTAATGCAAAGAGATTGTTGATTCAAATCTGGTGCCGCCAATTCTTTTAGAGTTCTGTTGTTGGCCATGACTTCTCTCTCAATTTCCAAGTCGTTAGAAGAAGATTCTGGACCTAAGAGTTCTTCGGTCAAAGCTTTCCTAGATCTTTTTATCTTGCACAAAGTTTTATTAGTTTCCCAATCAACCTGCAAAATAGCTTGGTCAGAAGAACGAGTTACGGGCATGCAAAATTTAAATAACAAAAGCAACTCACAAAGAAAACAAAAATTAATCAAAAATTACTCCCCGGCAACGGCGCCAAAATTTGATGCGTGCCGAAAGCACCAAAAAATAAATTCCTTACTTCTATTAAGATTTTGTAGAAATTCCAAGTAAGGGTCGAATCCACAGAGAGTAATTAATTAATTTATGTTTAACGTGACTGAAATAAAAATGAGGGGATTTTTTTACTGTAGCAAACAGATGAAAATAAATATGATAAAAGATCAAACAATTTAAAAGATTTCAGTTCTTGGTTCAGTTTCAATCTAAGCTTGAATGCTTAATCAATTGTACCGCAATTTACTCTATTTATGGAATTACTAACCGTAGATAACAACAAGCTCTGTTACCCCAATTTCTCCCTATATATATGTAACCAAGAGATGCTCGTTGGATTACACCTAATTGCTGGACAACCTAGGATAACCTCTCTAGATTTAGTGCAACAATAGCATTATTGGTCGGAGAACAATAGGTTAGTCTAAGCAATAAAATCGGATGCCCTATTTATTTAACTTAGGTTGTGTTATTCTTAATGATGCACAATCACTAATTTACTACTTATGAATCAAGAGCAACAACAATTACGGATTGAAGCCTTAAATTCTAATATCTGATAAATACATGAATGAGATAGCAGGCCAAAACTAAATCAAGCATACAAAAATCATTAACATTAAACTTAGAATAACAAAATCAATTCATAAAGAAAAAGAGTAAGAAGCATACAGAAATCCAGATTATGCTTCTTTGTATGAATATTTGCTCAGGATATGTTGTTGCCATAGCTGTCCAGATTGCATGATTTATTTCCTTTTTCACCGAACTTCTTCATTTGCTCCTGAAATCAAAATATCAATTAGTGAGCTAAACTAGGCACAAATTCTGCACAAAAGAATAAGTATAAGGGAATAAATATGTATATATTTTTGCACTTATCAAAGTTCTAAGGATTGTTGTTCCAGCCTAGTCAATTTATCGGATTCATCCCAAAAATCAGATTCTAATTGTGCACATGTAGTGCCAGGTATGCCTAATAAATTTTTATAAAAATCTGTAATATGGTGCCTAATACTGGTCATATTAGTGACTGGTCTACCATCTATATCTAAGGTCACAATTTTTTGTTTTTTGGATCGATGTGAAGCTATCGTGTGGAAATATTTGGTATTATTATCCCCTTCTTTAAGCCATTGTTGTTTAGAACGATGTATCCAATATTTTTCTTCGTCGAGATATATATTATCTAACTCATGTTTACAATTCAGCCATGCTGCAAGTTCTGTATCAGTAAGAGTCTTAGTTTCTTGGAGTAATTCGAATAATTGTATTTGTTCTAGAAGTTTGTGTTTATCCCTTTTCCTTTTTCCATAGAAATTTTTAGCCCATCCCTTTATCTTTTTCCTAAGAAATTTCAGCTTCGTGTTCCAACTAGATGCTACATCATGCATATTAATTGTAAATTGAGACCACCATTTATGGACCAGATTAATGAAGTCAGGTTGTTCTAACCAAAGTGGGTCAAACCTGAAAATTTTATGAAGTATATCTAAATTGCTATTGATTTTAAAAAGTAATGGACAATGGTCAGAACCATACCTACTCAAATCGGATATTGTACTAGAGAGGTATGCTTGATCCCAATCGACACTTGTGAAAATTCTATCTAATAATGCATAATTTCTGCCATTAGTCCATGTGAACTTTCTAGTGGAGAGTTTATGTTCGATTAAGTTATGCCTATTGATGAAAGAATTAAAATGAGAACTAGTAGCGAGATCAAAATTTGTGCCTGATTTTTCATTTTTATGCCTAATCACATTAAAGTCTCCACACAGTAACCATAAATGAATATTGTTGCCTCTAATATCATCTAGAATATGCCATAATTCTTTTTTCCTAGTTCTGTCCACAGGGCCATATACTATTGTGATTTGCCAAGTTTTGCTATCAGATTTATTTTCTACAAGTATACCTAATGCATATCTATGTATGGAATGAGAAATATAGCTAAATTTAGAACTATCACACCCAAATAATATACCACCTGATCGCCCTACAGATGGAACCCAATGCCAAACATCAAATTTACTAGAAATAGATTTAAGGATTCGAGAAGAAAAAGATTCTTTTTTGGATTCCTGAATAGCTATCATGTCTATATTATTATCATTTATGATATCATGCAACCGTTGTCATTTGGTAAATGAATTGAGGCCTCGCACATTCCAGTTCAAAAAATTCATGGAGAACTAATAGTATCTCTATTTATTTGTATAGTAGCAGAATTGAGAACAGGAAGATCAGATATCATAAGTGAGGGATTATCTACCGTAGTATTCAACAACTTGTGATCTAGAGTGATAAAATGATCAGCAGGGACAGCCTTAGATTGATCCAGTAAATCAATGAGAATATGCTCAAAAGATACTCGATCCATTTTTTGGATTTGTGTTACAATCTCAGTTTGTTCCTTATCATTGGACCCTAACCGAATTCGGTAAATATGAACAGATCATCAACTTGTGCTATAGATAGCCTATGATATGGAAAATTATTAAGCAATGGAATACCTGGAGCACTGCTGCTGCCTGTTTCTTTGTTCCTGGCTCACTTTTTGGCTTTGGTGAGGGTGGATGAGGGGTCAGCTTGAGCCATAAGACGGAGACTCTTCCGGACAGAGACGCCTCTAGACCTGGTGTGGGTCGAAGGAGCTGATGAGATGTGCTCAGTTGTCACAGTTGCGGGAGGAGAGATAATGACTGGGCGTTTAACAGTTTTCTTCCACTTGCGATTATGCTTCACTCCATAAGGGTTGGGCAAATCATGCAGATTTTTACCTTTGCCAGTATCTCTTCTGGTTGAGGGGACTGTAGAATGAGTATCACAGACATGAGGGGTATGGGTCACTGGTGTTAAAGTTTGTGGATAACAAATATCACAGTCAAAAGGATTTTGGGATTTAGTTTTGGTGGATTTTGGGGCTGGCTTGGGTGGAGATGGTTGGGGAGTAGTGGTATGAGAGACATTTTTATGTTTGGAGCCAGAAGGCTTTGAAGGGGGAGGAGCACTGGTAATTTTCTTCTTTTTAGGTTCGGTTTTTGAGCAATCACCGGATGTGCCACCTCGATTGATCATTTGCTGCATTGTTTGGAGGAAATGGTCGTGATCAGAATTAGATTCATCAGTGAATTGTCCATCGCGAGGATCAGAATCATTGCATCCGGAAAGAAGGGGGCCATTGTTACGGTCCTCCTCAGTTGAAGGATCGTCTAAGAGATCTTCATCCATGGTTGTATTAGCCGGAGGAGGAGCTGCTGGAAGTGGTGGAGGAGGTTGAGTTTCTCTCATGGTTGCGGTGCCAACCCCTCTAGTTGGTCGGGCAGTGGGGAATCGTGGTGAACGCGGAAGCCAGGCATTCACACTCTCGGTTTGATCTGTCTCCACTTCAAACTCAAGATCAAAACTAGAAACGTATACAGCAATGTCTCGTACCAGCATCCAGTGTTTCTCAGTGAAGAAAGACGGATCACAAGCGCCAACTCGTATTCTAGCAAATCGATAATCGTACTTGTTACGAGTAGCGGGATCAATCTCCAGTACAACTGCTCCAAACGGATTGAGGAGCCTATCAAATTCTGCCCATTCCCACTAAGCCTGTCAAAACCCCGAATTGGAAGCCACATTGAGGTTAATTTTTTACCTTCGTTCAAACTCAGATCCCAGCCGATGACGGGAAACTGTGTGCCATCAAGCACTAGAACTCCTCGTTTTGCTGTTGCATTTTTCCAAGCCATCGAGGGTGCTTTGATCAAGTATCGAATCTCATCAAAAACCGCAACGCGCCAGTTGTACTTGTCAAAGAGCCTATTCAGTGTGCGTTCGATCTATGCTGGTCCCCAACCAACAATGTCATCCAAAAGAAAACTCTTCTTGAACTCCTTTTCAGCTTCTTCAGTAGTCGGCGATGGGGTGAAAATCTGAACTGGAGCTCGGAACGACACCGCGGTGGATCTGGCAGCGTTTATCGCTTGCATACGCGACTACACATTGCCGGGAGCACGTATCCGCTCCATCGCTGCTGCTGGTATGACAGAATCGGTATTATAGGAGAAAAGGACTGGTATCGACGGATCTGGTATCAGCGGATCTGGTATCGGCAGAATTGGTATCGGCGGAGCTGGAATCGGCAGAACTGAGGCGGTAGAAGGTATCGCAGGAGGTGGTAATGGAGGAAAAGAGGACAGATTAGTAGTATCAGGTGAGTCTAGATTTGCGACTGGAGGCGAAGGTGCTGGAACCTTGCTTGGGGTAAAAGGAAAAATTGATGTCGATCTCCTGCATAGCATGGATTTGTGACCAAATTTATTGCAAACAAAACAAAGCTGTGCATTACGGCACCCGTTTGCTCGATGACCCGCCTCTCCACATCGCAAGCACACTGGTTTGGAAGCTATGGATCTACTGCGAATCTCTTCCACACGCCGTTTGATTAGCGCTGCTTTGGATTCAACAGGGAAACGAGATTGCTGTGTTTTCGGACACCACACTTGGGCTTGCGGCACCATTGTTGTGGACGCCATTGATGGGCCTGGGTTGAGCTTTGAGCTCTTTTTATGCGCAAGAAATTTAAATTTGCGGTCAAGCCGAGCCAAATGTAGTTGGTAGACCGACATTTTAGTCAATCTACTACTTTTTATTGCCTTTTTTTGGTTTGGAATTTGCTTTTTTGATTCACTTTTTCTTTTTTTGTCTTTTTTGAATCGCTTTTTTTTCGCTCTTTTCCTAATCGCTTTTTTTTCGCCTCGCAAATACTCTATGCATAAATATTTCGGCTATCATTGCCCACTGGTGAGCATAAATTAACACCATAATTTTCTTTACAACAAACAAATCCTCAGATTTTAGAGGTTGCCCCGAAGTACTTTATAAATTATAATAAAGAAATAAAACTAACGAGAATCATAAAGGGTTTTGATTGAACTATACGGTCTTGGCGTCTTTCAATCAGAAAATTAATTGCATGAAGTAACAAACGAAAGTCTTCAAATTGAGATTAAGAAATACAAAGCGAAACTGGTTCATGACAGGACATAAATGGTCATTGCTTGAACAAAGTTCATTATCTGCCAAACAACACGTGGATTGTACTTTTTTTCTTCTTTTTTTAAGAAAAATAAGGATCTAGTCCATATTTAATGATAAATTGCGGTTACAAAAGGTTTGTAGATGCAAAATGAAAGTAAATACAAGTCACTCAAACTAGTTTGAGCTAATGTAAAAGAAAATAAAGTAAAGTAAATAAAATAGAAAAGAAACTAAAAACACATGAGAAAAGAAAACAATAAAAGTCTTATTCGGTAGTCAGATTTCTCCCAAGGTATCTCCTGTTGGTTTGTGGAGATGATGCAATAGTTACGCCACTTTCTCTATCAGTTCTCCGGGGGCCTTGTTAGTGTCTTTGAAGATGCGTGCACACATTTATCTCCAAATGACAAACATTGCCACTAGCAAAGTTCTCTTTGCCTTTTTGTTGTTGTACAGGCTAAGTATTGCGTCAATTGGGTGCGTTCTCATGTGTGTTGCGATATCCATCATTCTATACATCTTTGTTGCAAATAGGTATTGTCCCATCATGTGATTCGCTGATTCAGCGTCGCAGCAACACATGACACACCTGTTTGTGATAGGCCATCTTCTTTTCCTTAGGTTGTCAATAGTTAGCAGTCTGTACGTTGTTAGCCAGAAGCCAGCCAAAGACTTTTGTTCTTGGTGGAACTCTTAGCTTCCATAGACGGCTGATGTTGCTCGAAATGTACGGCTGATTTTTTAGGGCTCAGTATGCACTTTTGACTGTGTAGGTTTCTCGAATTTGTCCATTTCCATTTGAAGTCATCTTGTTCTTGGGTCGTGTGTGTTACCACTCTTTGTAAGTAACATGTCAGTGTTTGCAGTTCTTCTTCGCTTTTTCTGTGAGAACTCATTGAAATGGAGGCTAATTGTGCCTTGCATGGCGTCCTTCAGATTTATGGATACATCAACCGCGTGTGTGTAAAGTGCCTGTAATTCGTGTTTTAATATACCATGTCTCCAGTCATGGTTCCATAGTGCTATTTGATCATCTTGTCTATAAATATGTGTGACCGCCGTCTCCCAGAAAGTGTGGCTTTGTTGCAAGGTGGTCTTGAACAGTGGAGACACATGCATGAGATTTTCGCTGAGCCTTGTTCCTTGGAATACCAATTTTTCCACATTCTCTGTTTTGATTTTTCCCAGTACCAGAACCACCTTGTCCATAAACACAAGTCACGTGGGTTGTACTTCATACGAATAGATAAGAGTTTTAGATGGGCATTAGCTGGTGATATATGATTCTCAATCCGATTAAATGCATGAATTATCTAAGACATTTTCATCATAAATTCTGCTAGCGAGATTTTGATATGCCGACATGTGTGAAAGGACTATAGTGTATAACTAATATGTCTTTAATTATACTAGTTAAGTGCCTGTGTTTTGCAACGGGGAAACAAAAATTTTAGTTATTAAATATTTATTCACTGATTTTTAGATTATAAACTTACAATGTCACCAAAAATAGTTCTTGAATTTCTATATTCCATGAAGAATGGCTTAAGAATATGTCTTTAATTTTATGAGTTACCATGATTAAGTTAAATCTTGAAATTTATTTATTTATAATTGCATCTGATGTTATGGAAGATGATGGAAATAACTAAATTAATTAATCTGAATTATATAATGATGATATCAAAATAATGCAAACGATATTCTATTTTGCCATAACTGGAAAAGACCTCAGTAAAACAAATTAAATTAATTGATTTATTATTATAGTGCATAACATCAATCAGATTCCGGTGCAACTACATATAAAACGCTATAGGGAATTTTATTCCAATGAATGAACTATTTAATTTAATATTTAACAAATTAAATAATATCATGATAAAATGGTAAAACCAAGATGTTTTGGTAAAAAGAAAGATTGGATGCACAATTAGTTGTGTCATGTGTCAGACATCAACCACAGAATCAACACTGCATCTAATGTTTACATGTTGTATGCACAGAGAGTTTGGCAAGGGGTTGAGGCTAAGATAGGTCATAGAATAGTCAAGCTGGAGCAAACAATGGAGGCAACTTTGCACAAATCGGTGGAAGAAGTCTCTAATGCAGCATGGAGGAAGTTTGTGCCAGTATTGTTTGCGTGTACATGCTAGTCTATATGGAAGCAGCGAAACAAAACAGTCTTCAGAAAGAAGACACTGCTGCCTGACAAACTTGTAGATAGAATACTGCTCCATGCGATGCTCTAGTCAAAAGAACTGCTAAGTGGTGTCTGTTGATGAAGAGTTTGGAGTGAATAACTTGTAGAATGTTTTTTTTCAATGGGTGCTGGTACCACAGTTGGTACTAAGATTTTTTTTGGGAGCAGTTTTGGCATTGTTGAGCATAGTGTTTTAAATTTTGTATAAATTAATTTACAACTCTTTTTTGAATGTTCCTTTTCCTCAACTTTGCTTTAGCAATTTGAAAGTATTTCCTTGCAAAATTGTACAAAACATGGTTTTGCAGTCTCGTACAAATATTTGCACATTTTTCTAGAATTTATTTATATTTATTTGAGTAGTGAAAATACACACTGTTTAATTATTTCCTTTCTGTCATGCAGTATTGAAATCCAATTTCTGATTAATTTATTAAGCCAAATCTCTATTTCTTTTTATGGATTTGTAAAGGAAGATCCATACTACATCTCTGCCAAGTTTTGCAATTTTTGAAATTTTATAAATGTGCTTAATGATATGTGCAATGAAGGGGTAATATTATCCATGGTGCAGTAAAATGCTGGTTTTTATATTTTTAAAATGCCAACTTTAAAAATAGCTAGAAAATATCTCAAAAATCCTATACATGCAAAATTTGATTCCATATTATTTGTTTTTGTGTCCTCTATTGAATTGTGTGACTGGATTTTATTTGGATTTCTGATCAGCCTATACTGGTTGATGTGTCACATGAGGTCCTTTTGGTGATTTTGGGTACCAGTTCAATGCCAATGGCACTTGCAATGCATTTCATTACTGGTACCAGGTGTACATTGATACCAGGAGCTGATTAAAGGATAACTTGCTAATAAGCACAATAAAGGATAACTTGCTAATTTACTCCCTTTGAAATTAAAGAACAAAAAAGTAACTCTCAAGTGCCTTATTTTTAGTTGGAGGTGGATTCTTCTCAATGAACAACCTTAGCCCCTTCTCTCCACCTGGGAACCCGCTAGTAAAGCCCATCATCTCCTTTTCAAATCCGCCAGTTAACCTGATGACTGTGACAATGTTTACACTATGTTTGAACATTACTTTGGTGCTTATTTGACATACCTACACAATGACTTATATGTTGACTTGTTAAACAAACTCATGATCTCCTTATTATGCATATGAAAAGTAATGCGAAGATCAAAAGAAACAACTTATTTTTATTTAATTTTGAGAATATATGAACCAAAATCTCTATCAGTGACCATGACAAGTAAAGAAGAATAAAAATGAAATGACAAAACAATGTACAATTAATGAATAAGTGAAAACATTATATAATGAAAAATATTAGCATTAAAAAACATTGTTCTCATACATAATTTCCAATGACAAAAGGGCCACATACATAATTTTAAGAGAACAACATACAAAACAGATTCCCAAATCCAAATAATACACATTCAGCTCTGCACATGCTTGACATAGCGTCTCTTGTTAGACTTCCTCTTACACATATAGTTTCTTAACAAAAAGATTTCATCATCTATTGGTGTGCTGGGATCTTCTTCAAACTTTCTTTTTTTCTCTTCTAACTCACTCAGAGTCAGATGAATCCCGTTCATTTTCAAGTATGAGTCCATTCCATATTCCTACAACACAATGCAAAGATGTACATGATGAAAGTAAATGTAATATTCAAGTAACTAACAGATAAAGTCAGTAAAATACAACACAAAATTAAAGCTCGATAAGACTTTAAATGATTTCTCAATATATAGTAACTCAACATTCCTTGCCAGACCATCCATGCTTGTGCGATAGGGCCATCACTTTATACCTTTAATCCTGCACCACGTCTTAAGCATGGTCTGGCTCACTCGGAGCTCTTCTGCAGCTTCATTTTGTGGTTTTCTAAACATTGGACGGACCAACTCAATAGATAAATTTCCAGATTTCCTCCTAAAAGTTATGAAAAAATTATAATATAGGAAAAAATATAGGAAAAATATAAACGACAACAAAAGGATAAATTACTGACTTTGGAGGAGCATTCACATCTACCGGTGCAGGGTCAGGAAAATCGACCTATAGTAAGAAGCATCGAAGTGAAATTATGTTATTTTTTCTTGTAAAAGAAACATATATGATAATAATAAAATCAATAAATCTTAAATTTATTCAGTACACTTTCAACGTCAGAAGTTTCTTCAACATAAATTTATTCAGTACCCTGTAGTAAATTAAGATCAATGCCAAGAACTTTTGATCCAAGAGCCCTTTCTAACAATGATTGACAAAAAATTATAAGTACAATAAGGTAATGATTCAATTTATTAAAATAGCATGTTACACATACCTTCAATAATTGGTATAGCATCTTCCTCTGCACCAGCTACATTTCCAACTTGCTCATTTGCACCGTTAGAGTCATGCTCAGCTAATTGACACAAAATTGTAAGTACAATAATGTAATTATGCAATTTATTAAAACAACTTGTTACATATACCTTTAATAAATTCGTCAGCTGCTTGCAGCAGACCTAAGCCATCCAAACCACGGATGTGCTTGATGGCCATCACGCGTTTGTTTAGTTTCTGGAGCGGTGTCATTTTAGTCCTACTCCTAATAAATCAAATATTAATCAGGTTCATTACTAATCAAGTGGTTGCATAAATGAATGGATTGAAAATCAAATATTAATCAGATTCATAATTGAAAGATGTCTATCAAAATATGCCTATTTAAGATAACCAATTTGTCATAATACTATTAACCAATACAACAAATAAGCCATTAAAAAAGAAAATATTGTAAATTGAACATACTAAACATTACCAGGACAAAAATTAAATAGAAAATTCATATCCATAATGTAATATGAGTTCAAACATTAAAATTAAAGTCTCAATATTTCACATATCCATAACAAAGCAAAGCAACATTTGACAAAAATAGCTACCCAACAAAACTACAAAAAAGGCAACATCAAGCACAACCATAATATCAATATCCTAAACCCCAAACATCATTTGACTCCGTCCGAAAGTATAATTAAACATGCATGTTAATTCTGTGCAAATTAAAGAAAGTTTTTAGTCAGAAATATTATCGATTTATTAGAGATAGCAACATTATAATTGTTTTTTAAAACTTACAATTACCTATGTCTCAAGGCCAAGACTTCTGGCATCATTGGATCAAAATTAACACTGGGAATATATGTGGCTTGCAGATAATTAATTGCAAATAATATCATATTTAACATATTTTAATACGTTACTAAGAGATGAACACTGGAAAATGAAAAGAATGACAGATATGAATATCGTACGTAGTGTATGATGGATTACTTTCACCCGAGTGACAAAGATGAAAGACTTATCATGACATGCACGAACAATCATCACATGGTTGGTCAAAGGTAAGCCTATCAAAACCAATGGAATGATATTGCATCTGAAAAATTAAAGAAGTTGAACAAATTAATGTTAGGAATACAATGCAAATTAGTGGGAAATCATTTATATCATATATCATATAACTTTTATAAGTAACACTATATTTGTGACTCACGTCCAGTCAAGTAGATAAATCTCAAGGGCGGGTACACGATATCCTCCATCTCAATTAAGATATTTCACTTTATGCCTATAACATACTCGACTAACTACATCTAAAAGAAGGAAATAAAAATTGTAAGGTGTTCATTAAAATTAAGTAAGATTTTTTTGGAAACATTAACAGCTTTTGAATAACTATTTCTACAAACATGAATTACCTATGAGATAATTGCCACGTTGGATCCCTTAAATTGTTTCAATGGATGGCACCATGGGGTAAAGAGGAAAATTGCACATGCTTTGAGGAAGAGGAATGATAGTGGTATCTTTGTGAAAAACAATTTGATAATCTCGGTCCAGTATTTTAGATTTATCAATACGTTTTTGAAATGTCGGTTCGACTTGGAAATCCTTTAGACAAATCAAATTTCTGACTTGAACTCTGCTTTTTACATATAATTTCATCTCTTCTGGAACTCTGGCTAACATTTTCTCTCTCTAAAAGAACAAAGTGTTAAAAGATGTAACATGGAACTCGACATAATAACAACATGTACGTAATAGTATAACTAAGAGCATCTCCATTGATGTTAGCGAAATGCAATTGCAGATAGCGGTTAAAGTTGAAAATGAAATGCAATTACAATTAATTTCATATTCTCTACATCCATGCAATTGCAAACCAATTGCATTTCTGGCCACGCCAGCGTTTTTGTTGGTTTTTTTTCCGTTGACCACCGATACCAAATTAGATCATTAAAAAAACTTAAACTACATAAAGCTCTGAATAATAATTTCCTCTCAAAACAACCTGAAATGAATATAATTTGCGAGAAAGCTCTGAAAAACTTAAAAAGTACAGACATTATAATTTAATATAATTAATAAAAGACAATTGAATAGTATTATAATCTACATGAATAATATAACAAAACAGTCTATGTTAATAACAACGAACCCGGAACATAATAAAATGAAATAATACTAAAGCATGACATTTATTATTCATGTCTGAGTGTTGTAAACTCAGACAACCCTTGTGGAAAAAGTATTCTTCAAGCACATTTTTTGAAGGTCTTCCATGCTGTAAACTGGTTCTGAAAGTGGGACCCACTTGTCATTAGCTTGTAGTCAGCAAACAAAAACAAAAAAAAAAAACAGAATTACAGATTGCTTGTAAATGACAACATGCCCCTCTTAAGTAGGACATATCATATTTGTCCTACTTCAATAAAAAATATAATATTATTCCTTTAAAATGTGAAAATTGGCAGAAGTCCAACTATTGCTTCGCATTTTTCTGAGGAGGCAGCACGAAGACAACAAGAGGCAGCACGAAGACAACAAGAGGCAGCTGCAATTACTGAAAATAGAAGCTTCAAAATTGGATGCCGACCAATATGCATTGTATAAAAGGAAGCTTAAATCTTTTTTGAGTGATTAGTGATGGTGTTGTTGAGCTAAAGAGACTAGGCAGTAGTGATATCATGTACTCAGCTTTCAAATTTTAATTACAAAATTAGCAGCTTGATGTAACTTATTTTTCAAATAAGAGAAGTGTAGTATGCAATTATATTTTATAATTATTAGAAAAGGGACAGAAAAGATAAACGGTGTACCTTGTGATTTCTCTTTAGAGACCTCAGGCAATCCTTTAACTGTTTTTCTCTTATTCTTTTTTCTTCCTCCCTTTTTGTTCTTATCATTGAAAGGATGCTGTTATATGGAAAGAGAAAACAAAATAGAGACACAATTTAGTCCTATAATAAAGCACAAAACAAAATCATAAGCGGGTAACCAATTGTACCTGGTGCGTATACCCATGGTTGTTTCTTCAGTTTCTCCTTTTCTCAGAGCCAAAATGGAAGGTCTCAGCTTTGTCTTGGCAAGTCTTACTATTGCTTCACATTTTTCTGAGGAGGCAAAATTTGGGAAATACAAAGCATGGGGTTTCCAGCTCAAAACCTTAAACAAAGCATGTACTTCAGAAAATCCCATCTAATTATCACAAGTTTCTTTTAATCCTTTTTCTAATAAAAGTGAAATAGGAAAATTTATAAGGGCCTGGTTGTAGTTTTTCCATTCTCTGTTCACCCCTTGTCAGAATTCAATCCTTGCATTTTTTTTTCCGATCAGTCCATGCAATTAGTGATAAATTTTCTACAAGGATGCATTACTCCTCTCAATCTTAATTTGATTCATGTTAAGCCTTTATGCCTTTTCAAATAAAATGCAATAATTAGATATACATTTAAAACTTAGGACGGAATTAAGGATTTAGATTTTCAGAATTCCATTTTATTGTCATCTCGGTTGTGACCACTACTGATTTTAGCACCAAAACCGGCACAAAATGCGTATTGGGCTTCGAAAGAAACATCTGAAATCATTTCATTATCCATTACACCCACATTCAGGTAAAACAGAAAGATTCACTCAAATCACTCAAACATTGGTAAACAAAATTAAAGACAACCTGGAACCATGTAAACCGAAACATAAAAAGAAGAAATTTAATCATAAAGCATCTAAGGTGAATAGAAATGAATTAAAGTGAAACCAGAATAAATAACTAAAGTGAATCCTAAAGCCCTTAAAGTGAATGCCACAGAATTCTAAGCCAATCAATCAGAATTTACTAAGATGATACTGGTACTGTCTAACTTAAACTCTCAAATGCATTCAGTAAATATATTACTTTCATTCTTAATTAAGCACTTGCTTGGCGCGATTTGCTATATATACCGTTCTAGTCATTTTCCTGCAACAAAATTAGTAATCTAAACCTTAAATAAATTTTTATTACAGATATGGCTTTACTTCGCTAATTTACTAGTGCCTTAACATCCAGCACCAAGGTATTCAGAGTTGCAGACCTGATACCAATCAGTTACAAAGACCCTCCAAAGTGAACTATGTTTCAGAAAAGGAAACAGAATACCTGGAAGGGAATAGGATATGCATGAGGCTCTCCGGTTACCCCATGCGGCATTGCCGGCCAATCTGACCCTAGCTCTTCCAATCGCCTCACATTCCCCACTCCTTCACTCGACGCATCCTTTTTCAAGTCATAACCATATCCAAAATGAGAAACCAACCAGCAGCAATTCCAATTTCAATTTAGGCGATAAATCAGATCAGGAGGCGCTTCGAATTCCGTACCTGGGAGAAGAGCATGGAAACGAATTGAGAACAGCAGCAATTCCAATTTCAATTGGCTACTTCCCGATAGTAAAAAAATTTCGCTCACTGAAACTTTTGAATCTCTCACTAGAGAGGTCAACCGAATTGAGAAAGTGTTGGGAAGAAGGGACGGAGAGGTAGCGACGGAGATTTTGGAGAGGTAGCGACGGAGAAGTTTTGGAGGTGATAGCGGAGGAACGGGAACGGGCAAGGAGAAGGGGCGAGAAAAGGACCTTCAGCTCGATCGCTGGAGACGGGGCTATGAAATCGCAGATTTGAGTCAGCGATATCAGCGAAATGAAAGCGAAATGAAAGCTTTCATAAAATGAAAGCTTTCATATTCGCAAGTCCGTCTGCATCGCTGAAAGAGACGATGAAATTACTATGTCGGAGCCACGTCGGCATTTGCAAATATGCATTTGCAAGTATTTGCAAGCCGATGGAGATGCTCTAAACAGGACAAATTAAAAGAATAATGCGATTCTTACATCATTATCTAGGAGGACTAAGTAAAGTCTGTTATTACGACGAGTCTTCATCATGAAATGCACTAGCACGACATTCATATCCCACCAGAAGTAATTTAGATAATGAAGTTGAGCAAATTTTTCCACCGTAAAAAAACTCTTTACTTGACTACCATAAAGAAACTCTTATTTATACGAAAAGGTCATCACTTTATGTTTATTTACAAATCTGTTTTGAAAAAACAGTAAAACTTTGTGTGTTCACTTTAAATGCATCATTCAAGGTAAGATCAATATGCAAAATAAATTTCAAAAAATGTGAGAATATAGAATTGTTAAACTGAAAGGGGACTGCTTACTTAAACTAAAACCAATCCGAGAGCTATCAACTCAGGGTGTTCTCATAAACCCTTTTCTATACAGAGACGAGCATGAAATCGTACTCAATAAGATATAATGCTAAATGAAAGGTCAATTCATCACTTAAATATCAAAAAATAAACTTTACAAAAGAGCTGTCCGACAGGTCATACAAAAGACACAAATATAAAGCAAAAGAAAAAAGTACCTCAGCAGAGACGAAGAACCCTTGTGTACTCACAATATTCGAGCTCAGAGATTGCACAAAGGAGACCACGATCGAGATCACTAAAATTTGGAGGTGAGATATATAGAGAAGAAACATGTCAATTTTAAAAATAATGTAACATAGTATCAATTCCAAAAGCCCACTAACTGTAGTATCAATTATCTAAATACATTTACTCAACTAAAGTATTACATATCTATACACCCAATCCCTACCCGAAGAATTCAAAAAAAGAAATTTCTAATGCCCTAAAACAATTTTGCATTTTCTTGTTTTATATGACATGTCATCATGAATGGGCTTGGATCTGTTAAGCCAGCTGAACCAAATAGAATGCAACGCTAGATGATATAAATCATACTTTTCGGGCTTCATATGCCAAAGAAAATGCCTCTGGACCTAATGAACATCCATCGGCAAATCCATGGTATGCCTCCAGAAAATTTTGGGTCTTGAATGCAAGTGCAAGAAACTTTTGGTATTATTTTAAAGTATCATAAAATTTCTGGGGTGATTTTAAAAGATCAATTTTACATCCAAAATAACTTCCGCATAACATATTTCTGCAAAATTGAAGTAATAAATGTGGTCATGGTGGTGTTGGTCATGGTGTATCCTAATTGTACATGTAATTTTAGAGCATTTTATGGCTTATAGCTATGCTTATCGGTTTGGTTTCAATTGAACTATTTTTTAGGCTACAGCTGTACCAGTAGAGACATCTTTGTATATCCCACTAAGTTGTGTACCTATTATGATTGGTACAATCTTGAAGGGTTGGTTCTGAGTTATGTACGGGACCTGAGGTTTACTCACACAACTGAACTGATTTGGGGTTTGAATTAAGGTTTATTTACAAGATTAAAATAAAAAACAACATCAAAAGAGAAGGTGAAAGTCTGGCTCTTGTCAGAGTCTATACTCAAAAAGCACAATTTACACCTTAAAACAATTGTAAGCTCTAATTAAATATTAAACCATCAACAATTAAAAATGAGTCATATCGCCATATAAACTCAATTAATTTATTAATATCCCCATCTTCTAATTTAATCACTTAAAAGTTTATCTCAATATTTATTAAAAAATTAAAAGGACAATTTTACCCCTCAATCAAAATTATGTCGCTAACCCCTCCCCGTTCTTTCTTGCTAAACCCTCTCTTTTCTTTCCCGTGAGGCCATGACCCTATCCCTTCTCTTGTTCTCATATGAAAACCAGTTTCTAACTTCTAATTAGAGGGGAATCATCCGCATTTTCAGATTCATTTAGGCATGATTTTCAATTTTCAATAAACAAGCTGAGAAAGGGAGGAACTTTTCTCAAATGAAACAACGTTGAAATTGTCACCGGTAGAGAAGAGAAACTATAGGTGTATATTCCTCCTTTCAACATTCAGCATAAAGTGGAATTTTATATCTGATGCCGGCACATAAGAAGAATCTTTTATATAAATTCACTTTGTGAAATCTAAACTCTTATACCAGAAAAGGTTCACTTGACTAATCAGGAGCTGTTGTGTGGTACAAAATTAGAGACAGACCCGATACGAGCGCTAGTATAAGGCTGGTACGACAGAAACAATATACTGGTACATCAAGAACTACCGTACCAGCATGGGCAAATCGAAGGATCATCATGGAAGATGTGCAAAGTCACATTGGGTGCTAAAGCATGATCCAGATTCAATTTATTTTTGCTTTATTTAATTTCCCTATTATATTATGGCACTATGACATGTTTTACTTCCATTTTAACACTCAAATGTATTTGAGTATTGTTTTCTACCTTTACCTCTAGTACAAAACTCATGTAACTTGTTTAACAAAAGCAAATAGGCATGACCTGCATTTTTTCTCAAAAAAGTTGGAAGAAATAACATTTCTTTAAATTACCAACACCATATTTAGAAGCTGAATTAGAGATGGAATTAGTAATCTAAACTAAATATCTTAATTCACATAATTATCTAAAGCACAAAGTTAGATTGATCTCCCTACTGTATTGGAATCTACGTCTCTTTTTAGGATAATTCCAGCCAACATTAAAAAGTTAAATAGAGCTAGAAGTTAAATTTGACATCATCACATTAACAGTTTAGATATTGTTTCAATGACTAGTTATTTATGGGGCTCTCCGTTCTATCTCATGGGAATATATGGGTTATCAATCTCTATAAAATTGTGAGTGATATGGATGGATTATCAATCATGCACTTTTTGAAAAGTTTGCTACCCAAACGCACATTTCTTAAACAAAGGTCGGGGGAAGAAAGGGTAAAATTGTCTTCAAAATTTTTCATCAATATTAATTATTTTTTATTGAATAATTAAGAAATGGGGATATAAATAAAATGAGTGAATTTAGATGGACAAATAACTAATTTTTAAATATCGATGGGTAAATATCTAATTAGAGAAGTTATGATGGGCATATATATAAATTTCTCAAATAATAATGTACCTTCCAATCTCTCTCTTGCGAGTTGTGACGAAGTTGTTTCAAGCTGTCAATCAAGGTTGCAGCTCCTGGAACAACAGATAATATGAGCTATGATGAAGAAATAACAGATAACGATGAAGAAAAAAAGTTCCAAATAATACACATCAAACTTTCTAAACAAATAAATTAGAAGAGGTATATTTGCAGTTGGTATAAGCGAATTAAAAATGGATTGAACTGTAATAAGAGAAAATAGTAAGAAATAATAAGCAAGGAGAAAATAGCAATTAAGTCCTTGGGAAGAATTTCCAAAGTTCTCCCTTTTCTTTGGTCTAAGTTTGAAACAAGGAGATAATATGTAAGCAAAGTTCTAACCAGTCCTGATTTAAGACATGGTAGAGTAATGGTGTTGTTATCAGTAAAAACGTCTAATTATGAACTATGTATTTTACAAATTTTACAAATGTAATATTGTACCTTCCAATTTCCCTGGAACATCAACGAATGTGCAGTAGGGAGGTATGAGGGGGATTGTGGAAATGCAAATCACAAAGAAAAAAACAACTGCAATTTGAGAGAACAGCCAATTTGAATTTGAGATGTATATATAGAGAAGAGTCGGTTAACATCTGAAATTGGAATGCGTGCGGCATTTACATGTGTAATCCATCATAGAGGAAGTCGTCGAGAAAGAGAAAACGGAGAAAACGGAGAAAGAGATCGAGGCTAAAAGTTATCAGGAGCGATAATTATGTTTGTCTCCGATAAAGAGCGATAATTATGTTTCTCCGATTGAAACTGATTTTCACCTAGGTCTACGTGTTGAGAGAGGAGAAATACATGTTGGAAGAGGAAAAATGTATATAGCTGATTTTCACCTAGACCCAAATTTGAACCAAAAAAATGAAATAAAAATATAGCACCTTTAAGTGCCGTAATAAATACGTGTGGGAACGTGCAGTAACAGAAAAAAAAAGTAAAAAAATGTGATAAATATCAATGCTGAGAATATATTTTGTATTGAAACAGGTAGATTTATAATTAATTTTATGTTTCTACACGTAAGACTATATGAAAATATAAGGTATAAAATCAAACAAGATTAATAGTTGAGATTAATTGAATATGAAGCTGGAATCTTCTCTGGAAACATAGCCTCCTTATCCAAAATTTAAGATAATTTTATAAGGAATAAAGATATAATTCGCTTAACAATCCTCAATCAACTTATTTAAGTTTTGTTAATCGATGTACTATACTACCTAAAGATTTTGGTTTCCCATAAAAATTATAATCAAATAAATAAAAAAAAGGAAAATGTTGCAATTTGTTCCGTAAGTGGAGGCACAGAACAAAGCCACTGAATTATTTTTGTGATTACTACTACAAGAAAGCAATACACAGTAGCAGTGCATGATTTGACGGAAGCAAAATAGACTAAAGAAACAGATAACAAATAATACAACACACAATATACTCTATCCTAAAACAAGTCACGCAGTTGAGGCACTCTTCATGGGCTTCTTCGAATTGTTCCTCCGGCGTGTTTTCGTGAATGACTTCTCCAAATCCTAAAAAAACACATAAATGCAAAGAAAACATAAAGACTTTTCACATAATGCGAACAAAGCTAGGGTGTGATGTCACCAAGAGGAGTTGGTAAGTACAACTCCAAAAGTCTATCGGATTGTCTTCAAACGATTAATCCAAACTATTGAAGTCCATCTACTTCATGAGTGATACATGTACATGAAATTTTTTTAAGTTTCGAATTCATTTAGTACAAAGCCAAGTGGTCAAAAAAATAAACCTTTTATAAGTTGTTTTATAAGTTGTTTTATGTATTCATTTTTCATCATTTTTTTACCGCTTGACCTTGTACTAAATGAATTCGAAACTTTCAAAATTTTGCATGTACATGCATCACTCATGAAGTAGATGGCTTTTAATGGTTGGATTCGTCGTTTGAAGCCAATCCGATAGACTTTTGAAATTGTGCTCACCAACCCCTCTTGGTAAGCACATCACACTCTAGCTTTGCTCCAGATAATGCAATTGAAAATTCCTCCCTGCTTAAAACACCACCTTTCTTTCTTGTCTACTAGGATGAGTACCTTTCTGAACACATCAGAAGAGGCATATATTCCGACAAAATGTCAAAAAAGATCAAAGCAACAAATATTTCCACCATATGCACATGGAAATTCACTTTGACATTTGAATAAATAACTAAAACCCTCTTTTGAGGCTTTTGAACTAACCTGGTTAGGCACTTTTGGAGATGCCTCTTTGGTCCAGAGACTTTCCAAATTATAATATGCTCTTGCCTTCTCATCAAGTGCATGAACTATAATTGTACCTGAAAATGTGCACAGAAGGGCATGTTATGTATATACTACCATAAATGAAAAAAAAAAATTCTGATTAGTTATTACCAATGACCATATTTCCTCAATTAAATGAAAATCACCACAAGAAAATAAAGCTATTACTATGACAGAATAAACATGGGAACAAAGGACCATATCTCAATTCCACAATACCCGTATAACACAGTCTATGTAACACGTTCGACACTGAGATCAGTTATTCAGATATTCTAAATTTTTTATATGGCACATAACATAAATCACCTCTCAAGTTTAGGTACTAACCAGAATCTATAACAATCCACTTTCCAGCCACGCTGCCCTCTACACTTGGAAGAATCAACCGTTTAGAACCCCGCTGCTTCTGCTTTACCTGTTTAAGATAATTTAAATAAACAAAACATATTAAATTGACATACAGGTTCAGACTTCAGACACACCCTCCCTCCCCCTCTCTGTGGCTCTGCCACCTTTTCTCTCAAGTAGCAATGGACATGGCTTTCAATAGATTTCTGTGGTACATTCAATTGGCATTCAATAGATTGCTAAGTGTATTTGCTACTTTTTAATTATTTGGAAGTGTTGGACCAAAATCGTTGAAAAAACGTTGTGACATTCTATTATCAAAGAACATCTTAAACAACCGGAATGCGTCATTTTTTTTTCACAAAATTTATTCAGAAAACATGCAAATTGTTCAAATTCTGATTTGAAAATGTATTCTTTTATTTCTCTCGAGACTTTAATTAACTTTTAATGTTAAACCATTTATTGAATTATGGTTGTTTTTCCACCCACTGCGCCCCTGATTTGAATAATTTGAAAAATATTTCAGTCTCCTTTTTTCTCAGATGTTATCTTTTGAGCTCGAGAATTTATTCAAGGGTAAATGTTTAACTGGATTAAATCCAATTTCTAATAAATAAATAGACACACACAATCCTACTTTTGGTGTCATAACCAGCACAGCAGCTAATGGGTAAGAATATATGCTAACCCTAAACCCCAAACAAATATGCCAGTACTGATGGTTTGGTACTGGCATACTAGTCTATGTTTATTCAAACTCAATTGCAATCTTAAAGAGTGATCTGTATAATACAAACAATGTGTAGGTGACAAACTGACAATTGATACTCCAGCATTGCCAGAGAACATATTAGTCACCTCTGATCTAATAATTGGTATCTTAAAGAGTTGTGAACTCTGTGCTCCCTAATACAGTTCCTGAAACATGCAACTAGGGCACTATGAACCAAAACTTTCAGTAATTTCCACGAAACATTGAAAGTTCAAGTTGTGCACTAATTTAATATTCCAAAAAAACGAACTAATCAATTTCCACCTATTTGCAGAAAAAGCCCCAAAAATTCAAAATCCGATAAACTAGTGTTCGAACCTGCCTTGTGAATGAGCGCTTGCGCGATATTGCGAACATGCCAAGTGGACCGACCAGAGGCGACGACCATGTAGTCAGTCCAGTCGCACTGTTCCCGTACAGGTATGACTCGTACGTCGTCTGCTTTGACGTCGCTGAGTACCTTCTCCACCTCCGACAGGTCGAGCAGCGCCTTCTTAGACAGAGCATCCGCCGCCTCGCCGGAGGAAGAGAAACTAGCGAGAAATCCAGAAAGGTGCCTCCATGGAGAAGAGGAGGCTAGCGCCGTCGAGAGAGCGCGCGGTCGTAGGGACGAGAGCATCGTCTAGGACTTGGAATGGCAGCGATGGAAACGAGTGCGGGGGTTTTGGAAGCTCCAACCTTTTTCTTTGTGGAAGAATATTAAGAGGGTTGTGGGCTTGCGGTCTGATCCATAACCCGACTGAATCCATACCCATAGGACACCAAGCTATCCCTGCAAAAAGCCCAGAAATTATTTGGGTTTTTGGGCTATTGATGTTTTACAGGCCTAATTCGGCTTCTCTGGATTTTAGAGACTATACAGGCCTACAAGTCCGTAAATAGGAAGCACGCCTCAGTAATTATAAACCAGTTTCCAGATTTTCACAGCTAAATAGTAGATACTGGTAATTTTATTCAATTTCAAATCCGATATGGTGAACTCATTTTGTAATTTTAGTGATGTATGATAATTTTATAAAAAGAAAGATTTTATTTTAATGAAATTGTTTGAAATACTATGTTGACAAAAATATTAATTCATATTAGCTCATCTATCTCAGAAATTGATTTATGAGATGTATGGAAATATCTTTTCAATTTCAAAGTTTACACTGTCAATCCGAACCGTTCAACATGATATCTATTTTAAAATATGTTTGGAGATCAAATAAAAAAAATTGGTTTATAAAAGGTAATTTATTTGTGGAATAATTAATTATTGCACTTTTTTCGTAGATAGGACCACAAATGCATGGATTATCCACTCACTAGTTGAGCATATCCAGACATTTCAAATCAGCTTTCTATAAATTAAAGACAATTAAAGAGGTCTGAATCTCGACTGAACCAGGCACCGGTCTTCACCATCCATTAGATTTTGATCAGACGATCCACTCTTGGCCAAGAAGCACCTGCCATTTCTTTTCTTCCTGATAAATGTTATATCCTTCAAATTTAGGTTTATTTTTTTAACAGAGCAGTTTTGGCTTCATGCAGCGCACGGGCTATAGAATCATATGGTTCTTGCGCTGCATGAAACGAAAAGAAATCTGTTAAAATCATTAACCCAAATTTAGAAATAGAATAGGAAAGAGATTAGAAAGGTCATTGGATGCTTGCTGTACCGATCTCTCTCAGTTGGACATTGCATTTGAACCACCTCTCGCTCCGAGACAAAGCGCCACATAACCGAATGGTAGGGACTGATAACAGCCTCAAATCTACTTTAAATATTGCGTAGCATGAATGAATTAGACTTTTGAGAGCGGTTGCGGTTGCTGTTGGACCAGTGGATTAATTGAATTTGTTTAGTTTCGAGTTAACAATTGGTTCTCATCCGTAGTTGACAGTTCCAGTCTTCCAGACCAAATTTGTTGGTTCCCTAGCTATATAAGAAGTATTAATGCTTACTTTTTAGGACTAAGTTTGATATACAGTGGCAGGTTGTGATGAAATATATCTTAGTTGTCAAAGGAATATGGGATAAATATAATTATATATAGATGCACTGCTGGTATGTTTCCACCTGCTCGGCTATATTAAGGAATTCACATCACCTCAGGTTACCTGACTCAAGCAAATTACGATCGGACGGCCCATTTAACATGGCACGAATCTCAAAACAGAGCCCCTACTGTTTCAATAGGCTTCGGATTGAGTTTGGCCCAGATAGAATTAATCTGGGCCGGCCGTTGCAATTTTCTTGAGTCAGGTACCTGGGAGGATATCTGTCCTATATTAAGGTAATGAAGGTAGCACGGGGATGTGTGTGTGTTCGGCTAATGCGTTTTTTTATATTTCAGCAATATGTTTTCGGCTTTTAAAATCTATTAAATCGCTTTCACACATAAATCTAAATCGTTCAAATTGATCTACTTAATGAGAGTTTTGTTTTCATATAAAATAATTTAATTTTCAAATTTATTTACTATCAAGTCAAGTAGTCAAAATAAGAAGGATTTTGTACGCATTGTAATGCAATATTTTATTAAATTTTTAATTACTTGACTTGATAGTAAATAAATTCGAAAATTAAAAAACTTTATATGGAAATGAAGCCCTCATTAAGGAGATCGGTTTGAACCGTTTGGATTCATCGTTTGAAGCCGAGTCGATAGATTTTGGAGACCGAAAGCATATTGTTGAGATACTATAGGAAGCACGTTAGTCGGACTATATATGTATATATAAGTACGTTTAAATTCATGAGTTAATTACTTAATTATATGGTTTTAAAAAAATTAATTATATATAAGTATGTTTAAATTCATGAGTTAGGTACTTTTTTTTATTATTAATTTTAAGAATTCGAAAGATACTTTTTAAATGTTTAAAAAGAATTTCTGGCATAAGATTAGATTCTTGAATAATACAAAAAGGATGTTTTTCTTGTTGAAATAAATAATAAAATGAGAGAAAGTTATTGAAGTATATAAATTAAAATAAATTTTGACTTACAAAACAATGGAACAGAAACAATAAAAGATTGAGCACATCATACCTCATTAGGCCTACTTTATTAATTACAAAACAAAAAGGACAAACAATTGTTTTGGCATATAGAATCTCTTTAATTATGTGCCAACACATATGAAAGTGAAATTAAAAAATTAGGAAAAAAAAAAATAAGCGTGGAGGTTGCACAGTTCATGTCTTTCTTAATCGCTTTACAATATGCAATTCCAAATTCATTGGTTTCATTCACATTACTGGCCTGAAAGCACAGTCACAGCTTCTACATATAAAGACTTAACTTATTAAAAAAAAAAAATGGAAAACAAACAATCTGTTATAATCCATATTTGGTTTCCGGATTATGTTCATGGTCAATTATATGGTAAACAAAGTATCAAAAATTGATCATCACTTTGTTTTTAAGGATCCTTTATGATAGGGCCATGTTCCACAGGCCCTTTTACTTGTTCTCAACTGGGCCATGAAAGATCGGGATTCGGACCTTTACAAGGCCAACCCGACGTCATATGAAAAGCCCAAGGGTTTGTTAAGCCGGGGCCCAATACAGCGGCCTCAAATTAGAGCCCTAAAATAGACTTAGGCCAACCGACATACGGGATAGCCGTGGAAACGGCTAGCTTAATGCCCACGTCCCAGAAACGGCTGGTTTAATACCCACGTCCCAGTAACGGGCGGCATAACTGCCCACGTTCCCCCATGAACGCCCGAGATGGCAGTTATGGCTGGACTATATAAGGCAGTGATCCCCATGAAACGGGGGACGCAACTTTGAACTAAGAGAGAGATCATACAGGCCAGAGTCCGAATCTCTCACAATCCACCCCGAGTTCTTAACTCGATCCATATCTCGGCCTGCCATCCTTTGGCAGGGCGAATCCAACTCAGCCCAATCTTCCATACGGCCTCATCTCCCGAGATAGGACGTATCAACCACCGTGGGGCCACGCCTACCAAACATACAGAATTAGATGGCTCTTCCAAACACATCAATCCCGCTCCCACCTGGGGTAACGACCCCCCCCGCCAGGAGTAACAATCACACCAACTCCTTTGATCACACCGCCTACAGGACACCCCTCCCAGAGCCAGCCTCAAGGGGAGAGGCCTAGCAACTCGAGGATACGACCCCATGGTCCCCAACCTGCACAGTCTCGCCACACAGGACCCGACATCGCTAATCGACATTCGTTCATCGAAGGGAACACGACTAGGCCTCTCTACACCGAGCACAACCCGGTAACTGGTACATACCAGATACCCTACATACCATATTACCATCAGCAAACGCCGTTGTATCACTACGGCGCGACCGCTTACACTCCTTACACACCAACGGGTCCCCAGTATCCCTATGTCGCACCCTCTGGGCAATGGGGCCCGGGAGGTGCTCACGGGATGTATCCCATGATAGGTCCAATACCGTGTTCTCAGCAAGCACCACCGCGACCTGTACATCAGACCGTACCGACCACTGCACCTATACCACGACCTCTGTCCGCAAATCGTGTCCACAGCCGACCAGCAAATGTTTCGCCACGAAATTTGGACAGAGAATTCGTGCAGGTCCGAACTGGTGAGGAGACAGGCACACCTATCCCACCAGAACAACAGGTCCAGTTGATCAGAGTCAAAATAATGATGATTTACGTAGGGTTTTGGCTTAGGTTTTACATATTTTCTCACACTTATGTTTAATTTATTAGAGAAAAAGGCTACTGTCACCCTTCTTTGTGTTTTATTTCAGAAAACAGGTTTTGGGACTATTCTACACCAAATGAAGCTAGAATCGGGTCAATCGGATCAGCAACGCTCATCGACTAAGTCCCTGTTACGGCCCGTATTGGTTAATAAGGACCAAGCCTAGCATTGACCAGAAGATAGCGCTGGAAGCATTAAACCCTAACCGTCAAGGTCCTAATACGGACCGTATCACCCAATACGGTCCGTATCCGAAGGCGTCTCTTGGGGAATAACTGCCGACAGCTGTTTCCAGATCAGTTTCTTAGCCCCTACTCAACCTCTACACGTCCCTACACTCCTATATAAGGCCCCTGGACAGAATGATTAGTTATATTTGTAATTAGGGTTAGATTTGATTAAAGTGAGAAGAGAGGAGTGCTTGTAACCATGCCGTTCCGCGGCTAAGTTTCTTTTCTTAGGGCTAGGCAGTAAACCTTGTTACTCTTGATGTTTTGATATATATATTTCTGTTGATTATGATTTCTTGTTGTTGAAACAAAATGCTTTTGTGATTTACTATCTCTTCATCTAATTTCAATGATCTAGTTTGAGTCCGTTAGGGTAGTGACAGTACTTTAATGGTAAGAGAAATTATTTGTATGAGTTAGCCTCGTTGAGATCTATTAGGTTTATGTGAAGAAAACCTTAGCGGGGAAACCATAAACCAGACCAACAAAACGCGTACCAAATTCCATCATTTGCGTAAAGTAAATCGCAGTGATCTATGTAGTAATTTGGGGTATTTGAGAGATCAGACATTTGCGTAAGGTAAATCGCAGTGTCCTATGTAGAATCTCGGTGAAAGATCTGTCATTCTCGCGTAACATAAATCGCAGTGACCTATGTGGTATCTTTCATTAAACAACAACAGGAAATCAGACGCAACAGGAATATATTGTCAAGGCGGATTGAGTGGCAATGGTGTGCCAAAACCCTAGGAATTCTCATCTCTATCTTTATTTTAATTACTTTTAATTGCTTCCTAATTTACATTGATCAAAACAACATCTCTCAATTTTCAGATTTCGTCTAGCCTTTCGAAAGATTGTGATTCGATCGCTCAAAGCATTGAACCAATATTTCCTGTGGATCGACCTCGAATATACTACTCGATAGGATTGTGCGCTTGCAGTCCGAACCGATAGCATTTCCGAGTTTATAAATATTAAAAGAAACATTGCTCTCTTTTGAGTGATCAAGCTTTTTAGCGCCGATGCCGGGGAATAACGGTTCATTGTGCAAGGCCTCGCGAGACGTCCTTGCTTTGACCATTGAATCCAATTAATTAGAAACGCTTAGATTTCTTTTTATTTTCTTCATTTTTATTTTTCTTTTATTTTTCAATTTCGTTTTAATTTTATTTTCTTTTGATTTTCAGTTTTTAGTTTAATTTTCAGATTTTCTTTTCTTTGTAGGAAACTGCACGCTGGCCGAATCATCCGTACGAAGATCCGAGAGGATTGCTAGTAGGAGAGGACAATTCGCTTCCACATCACCGATAAGAACCAATCATAGTTCTTCATCAAGTAATTCTGAAAACGAAGAAGACTCAGATTCGATCAACATGGATATCCCACCGAACCAACCGATCAACAATGGAAGACAAAACAATGGTGATCAAGGAGTTCACGATGCAGCAAGACTCAAACTTCTACGAGACTATTGCGTACCGCGCGCGAATGATCCTAATTCTAGTATAAACCCGCCAACTGTTACAAACCGTAATTTTGAGATCAAACCTGCTATCATAAATATGGTTTCGCAACAGCAATTTGGAGGATTCCCACATGAAGATCCACATCTTCATTTGTCAATCTTCCTAGGGATATGCGAGACGATAAATATCAACGGAGTTATCGATGAAGCAATCAGGCTAAGGCTATTTCAATTCTCATTAAAAGATAAAGCAAGAGCATGGTTGTTTTCCTTACCGGCCAATTCCATTGAAACTTGGGACCAATTGTTTAATGTGTTTATTGCAAAATATTTTCCACCATCCAAAACTTCAATGTTTAGAAATGCAATTACTAATTTTGAACAAAGGGATGGTGAAACATTGTGTGAGGCATGGGATAGATATAAGGATATGTTAAGGTGTTGTCCACATCATGGTCTAGAAAGATGGATGATTGTCCAAACTTTTTATAATGGTCTAAACTCTACCGATAGGTTGTTTATTGATGCTTCCGCAGGAGGAGCAATCATGAACAAGGAACCTGACGAGGCTTACAACCTAATTGAAGAGATTGCAATCAACCAACACTACTGGATCCCTGAGCGAAAGAAGCCAAGTCCAACACCTGGCATGCACCGAGTAGATGATATATCCATGCTGAGCGCAAAGATTGATGCTTTGCAAATGACACTCAACAAGCAAACCAATCAGCGATCGGTAGCAGCAGTTCACGCCGCAACAGCATGTGGCTATTGTGGAGGAGCGCATGAGATGACCGAATGTATGAACGTGACGGAAACTGAGGAAGAAATAGAGCAAGCAAACGCAATTGACAACAGCTTTCGACCTCAGCCCGCTTACAACACATACCATCTGAACAACCGAAACCATCCAAATCTCTCATACGCAAATAATCAAAGGCCTGCTGCACCCCAACAGAACTATCAACCACAGCCCAATTATCAACCGAGACACAACAATCCTCAACAGAATTATCAACCAAGGCAATACAATCAACCACCGCAACCTGATATCACATCCTTAATGGAGAGATTTCTAGAGAAGCAAGATAAGGCCAATGCCGAAATCGCACAGAAAATCGAATCCTTAACAAACCGCAACAAAGACTTAGAAGACAATGTCTCTAAGATGGCAAAAGAACTCTCGAGTATTACACGCGGAAAAGGCAAATTTCCGGGCCAACCGGAAGAAAACCCGAGAGAGACTTGCAAATGCATAACATTAAGGAGCGGTACAGCTTACAAGGAACCTCCCATGCCCGATCAAACTTCCGATGAGATGCATGCAGAGATATCGCATTCCGAAGAGTACGAGCCGCAACCACCGGAGCCGCCCGTACTCGAAACGCAGGCAGACCCTATCGAGGAGCGGAATGACACCGTAAGTGGAGACGAGCGACAACCCGAACCTGAATACATTTCACCACCACCCTACAAGCCACCTCTGCCATTCCCTCCAAGGCCTGCCAAGCACAAGGTAGAGCAGCAATTCGCAAGATTCATGGAGACACTGAAGCAATTACATGTCACAATCCCCTTCACTGAGGCAATTGCAAGCATACCCTCGTATGCTAAATTTCTGAAGGAGATTCTTTCGAACCGCAATAGACTCCAAGAACTCTCAACAATTCCGCTCAATCTGGAATGTAGTGCGCTCGTGCAAATCAAATTACCGACAAAGTTGAAAGATCTGGGAAGCTTCTCGATACCATGCACTATTGGCACAACCGATTTTAAGAGAGCTTTATGTGATCTAGGGGCAAGTGTGAGTCTGATGCCTAAGGTAGTATTTGATAAATTGGAATGTGGAGACCTATCACCAACTCGAATGGCATTACAATTGGCTGATCGGTCAAGTCGGTATCCTGAGGGAGTATTGCTAGATGTACCAATCAAAGTTGGAGACTTTTGGATACCTAGAGATTTCATTGTAGTTGACATGGAAGAAGACGAACACATTCCAATCATCCTTGGAAGACCATTCCTCGCCACATGTGGAGCAATGATTGATGTCAAGAATGGAAAAATTTCACTAAATGTCAGAAAGGACAAGGTCACTTACGACATAAACAGAGCTCTAAAATACCCTTCTGACATTGATCGTGTCTTCAATTTAGGCATCAATGACGAATTTGAAGAGGAAGAATATCCATTTGATGAATTTGAAGAGTTCATGGGTATAGAGGATCTGGATAGCCTTCTTGGAAGGGAAGATGACGAAGTACAACCTGAACAAGATATCATCATTGAACCTGACGAGGTTTATAATGAAACTTGCGCAAGTTGCACTACTGTCACAGAAAAAGGAGAAGAAACTCCCGCGTCCAAAGTCCTACAACCCATATTCCCTAATATGGTTAGTAGCGAAGAGAAGAAGAAGGAAAAGGCAACCTCTCCTCCACAACTCGAGCTTAAACCTCTTCCACCCAACCTACAATACGAATTTCTAGGCCCAAATTGAACCTATCCGGTAATTGTCGGCTCTCAGCTTGACAAGACCCAAATCAGCAAACTCGTCAATACACTCAGGAAGCACAAGAAAGCCATTGGCTACACGATCGATGACATCAAAGGCCTCAGTCCTACCATTTGCATGCACCGAATTCTGCTAGAGGAAGATCACAAACCGTCACGAGAACCACAAAGAAGGCTCAACCCGAACTTGAAGGAAGTGGTCAAGAAAGAAGTCCTGAAGCTGCTAGATGCAGGCATCATTTACCCCATCTCTGATAGCAACTGGGTGAGTCCCGTCCAGATCGTACCAAAGAAGGGAGGCACCAAAGTTGTGAAAGGAGATAACGACGAAATGCTCCAAACAAGAGTCGTTACAGGGTGGCGAATGTGCATTGATTATCGGCGGTTAAATGTGGCAACAAGAAAGGACCACTACCCCCTTCCGTTCATCGATCAACTGTTGGAGCGACTAGCAAAGCATTCATACTTCTGCTACCTTGATGGATACTCCGGTTTCTTCCAAATTCCAATTCATCCTCAAGATCAAGAAAAGACCACATTCACATGCCCCTACGGAACTTTCGCATACCAACGCATGCCTTTCGGGTTATGCAACGCCCCAGCGACCTTCCAAAGAGCCATGGTGTCTATTTTTTCAGATTTTGTTGAGGAAATAATGGAAGTATTCATGGATGATTTTTCAGTTTATGGGGATACCTTTGATTCATGTTTGAAGAACTTGTCTAAAGTTCTAAAAAGATGCGAAGAAGTAAATCTCGTATTAAATTGGGAAAAATGTCATTTTATGGTACAGGAGGGAGTTGTGCTTGGTCACACCATTTCCTCTAAGGGATTGGAGGTTGACAAAGCAAAAGTCGAGGTAATTGAAAAATTAACTCAACCAACATGTGTTCGTGACATTCGCAGTTTTCTTGGTCATGCAGGTTTTTATCGAAGATTTATCAAGGACTTCTCAAAAATCGCGAAGCCACTCTCAAACTTGACCATGAAGGATGCCGAGTTCGTCTTCGATGGGAAATGTATCGAAGCATTCAACACACTCAGGAATGCTCTGATTTCAGCACCAATACTCCAACCGCCTGACTGGGACCTTCCTTTTGAGATCATGTGCGATGCAAGTGATTACGCAGTAGAAGCAGTCCTGGGACAACGGAAGGATAAGAAGCCCTATGCAATATATTACGCGAGCAAAGTTCTAAATGAAGCCCAATGCAATTACACAACAACTGAGAAAGAACTACTCGCAGTAATCTTTGCAATTAACAAATTTCGATCTTACCTTGTAGGTTCAAAGGTCATCATCTATACAGACCATGCAGCAATCAAGTACCTCATCAACAAGAAGGACGCAAAACCTAGACTCATCCGATGGGTACTTCTCCTACAAGAGTTCGATATTGAAATTAGGGATAAGAAGGGCACAGAGAATTCGGTAGCCGACCACCTGTCAAGACTGAGACAACCAAGCGAGAATGATCAACCGATCGATGATTCTTTTGCTGACGAACACCTCTACTATGTAGAGATAAGCAAACGGCCGTGGTACGCAGACCTGGCCAATTACATTGCATGCGGGGTCATCCCACCCGACATGACATTTCAGCAAAAGAAGAGATTCTTGGCAAATGCTAAACATTTCTACTGGGATGATCCTTACCTCTTCCGCCTTTGTGTAGACGGAATACACAGGAGATGTGTCACACACGAAGAATCGAAAAGCATCATCCATGACTGCCACTCCTCGCCATATGGTGGCCATGCGTCATTCCAAAAGACAGCATTGAAAATTCTTCAAGCAGATTTTTATTGGCCTGACATCTTCAGAGACGTTAAGGATTATGTCTCCCACTGTGACGCATGTCAACGGACGGGAAACATATCTAAACGCGATGAGATGCCACAAAATTCAATCCTAGAAGTGGAGATTTTTGATGTTTGGGGAATTGATTTCATGGGACCATTCCCAAGCTCAGGTAACAACAAGTATATCCTCGTAGCAGTCGACTATGTCTCAAAATGGGTGGAAGCAATTCCAGCACCCTCGGCAGATGCAAATGTAGTCAAGCGACTGTTCCAGAAGATCATATTTCCAAGGTTTGGCATCCCTCGAGTAGTGATAAGTGATGGAGGATCGCATTTCATCAACAATCAATTCAACAATCTTCTGAAGAAATATGGCGTCTCACACAAGGTGGCAACTCCTTACCATCCACAAACCAGTGGGCAAGTAGAAATTTCAAACAGAGAAATCAAAAACATCTTGCAAAAGACGGTGTCCTGGTCCAGGAAAAATTGGGCACTCAAACTAGACGAGGCACTTTGGGCCTACAGAACCTCGTTCAAAACTCCAATCGGAATGACACCTTACAAGCTGATCTACGGAAAAACTTGTTATCTGCCGGTGGAATTAGAACACAAGGCATATTGGGCAATCAAAACGTTCAATTATGACCTTAGGGATGCGGGCAAAAAGAGGCTACTAGATCTGAATGCACTAGATGAACTGAGACTCTATGCATACGACAATGCAAAAATATATAAAGAACGGGCGAAATTCTACCATGACAAAAAGATCAGAAAAAGGGAGTTCAAGGAAGGAGACACGGTGCTTCTCTTCAATTCACGGCTCAAACTCTTCCCCGGAAAATTGAGATCCAGATGGACGGGACCATATAAGGTCACTTACGTATACCCTTATGGAGCAGTCCAAATATAGAGTCAAGAAACCGGGCATTTCAAAGTGAATGGCCAGAGGCTGAAGCATTACATCGCAGGAACAAATGATGAGCATAAAGAGACATATTCCTTCGGGAATCAGCCAAACGACGGATGAAATCGAAAAGTCGAGCTAATGACTTTAAACAAGCGCTTCTTGGGAGGCAACCCAAGGCCACTTTCGTTTTCTTTTTCTTTTTTTTAAAAAAAATCAATCAAAAAATATTCCATCTGATCCTAAACTACTACACTGATCTCAAGGTTACAAATTTTACCTACAGGTAGAGGTGCCGGAAGAATTTGGTCGAAAAATTCGAAGCCCATCACGAAAATTTACTCTCTGTTACGGACTGTATCAGTCCAATACGGGGTAGTTCTCCAATACGGATCCATCTCAGACTTGGCACAGAAAAAGCAGATTCCAATCCACAACCGCACATTGGTTACGGACCGTATCAATTGATACGGACTGTATTCAATGAGCAAAAATAACCAACTTTCCATTTCTGGCGCTCCAAAAAAAAAGAATTCGAATTTTAACCAACTTTAACCTCCCACTACTTGCACCTTCTGCACATTCATCACATTTCTTCACTACCATATAACCTTTCATTTATCTCCCTTTTCCCTGCACCATTTCATAGAATTTTCAGATCAAAATTCGCATCCTATCCACAGAAATCTTCAAACTCAGGCCCGTATCAACCCCGTATCAGGTGATACGGCCCGTAAGAGAGACCGAAATCAGAGAAAATGGCGCACAACAGCCCTCATTCCTCCGATCCTGAATCCGACAATGAAATCACCTTCGCGACAGCCATGGGAATCTGTTGTCCCTTAGGCACCACTAATTTCGAAAATAAAGAAATAATTGCAAATAAAATAAAGTAGAAGAGTTTAGAGAAAGTTGACACAAGGAGTGATAACGGAGTTCGGCTTAAAATGCCTACGTCTCCGGGGCGTCGCAACCGCTTCTCGGTGCGCCTTTCTATTACCCAAAAGAGAAAGGTTACAACTTGTGAACCGGTGAGCCCTTACAACCAACGGGAAGTCACACGGCCAACTAGAGTCGAGAACTAAGTCTCTAAGTTTGAAATCTCAAGATAAACGCTCAAGTAATCACTCTAATCTAATCTAACTCAAGATTAGTGAAGTGGATTTGAGGTTGTTTTGAGGGATATTGAAATTCGTGTTCTCACAACAATGGAGGAACTTGCTCTCACAGAAAATTAGGTTTAAAATGATTAGAGTCGGCTAGATTGTTTTGAGGAGAACCCTAAGGTTCTATTTATAGTGGCAGCTTTCAAACGAGTTTTCTGCCATAAAACGTCCCAACGTTTTGTAAAACGATGAAAACGTTTTAGTTCAACTTAGGTCAAAAATTCAAATTTCTGTGAGATTTGCTAAAACGTCTCAGACGGTTAACAAACGTCTCAGGACGTTTTCCTCTGGAGATTTATCGATCAAAATGCAATTTGAAGTCTGAGAATTTATTTAAATCGTCCAGACGTTTTGACAATCGTCTGGGACGTTTTAGAATGTTTTTCCAGCTTTTTAATCGATTAATCTCCAGATTTTTCACATAGAAAAACGTCTGAACGTTTTGTTAATCGTTCCAACGTTTTATCCCTGTTTTTCAACATCAAAGCTACTTTACCAATTATTAATTTACAGTTTAAATTCTTGATAAATAACTTGATGATTTCTTCAGTCCAAGTGCTCTAAATTGCAATTCCAATTTCCTTGAACCTGCATTCTTTCTAACATAGAGAAAAACGTAAAATTCAATAATTGTATGTTTTGCAAATTAGTCAAATAGACTAAAAGAGAATTGCTTGAAACAACAATCTCCCCCTTTTGACGATTTGCAAAACATACAACGCAAGTAAGTGCGTATATCGATTTTTCCCAAATTGCAATTTTCAAATAATCGGTGTTTGCATGTCTTGCATTTTCTCCCCCTTTTTGGAAATCGACGAAAGGGAGATAAAATAACATCAAATAGCACAATTAAGAGTGCTCCCCCTCAAAATATGCACTCCCCCTGAATTTGAGAATATGTGACATAAATTTAGAAAATTAATCATGGAATCATGAAAGATGAACAATTTAGAAGTAAGCATGCAACCATACACCTAGCAAAGTAATAGAAGGTCAAGGCATACAACATAGAAATAGTAAAAGTTCATAGCACAACAAAAGATAACATAGCATTTTCTTTATGAGTTGTAATCAAACACACCTACAGGAGTATATATATTTGCAATTAACATATACTTTGTTGGAATCTCCCCCTTCCTTAATGATTTTTGTTTTTAGGTTGGGGAGATTTTAATTACAACTTTAAACTAATTTAGCTTTGGGAATCCAAACAACATTTGATTTGTTGCTTCCTTTCCTAAATCTACACTCTAATGAGGTGTGGCCAATTCTACAACAATAGTTACAAAATGTGACCGATTGCTTGACATTTGTTGAGCCATGCTTGAAGGTGCTTTGATATTTATCTTTCACTTCTTGAATTTGGTTCCTATGATTTGTAACTTTAGATGGATAAGACTTATTTTTGTTTGAGTCAAATTTGTTGTAATGTTGGGGAACAATTCTTAATGTACTATTTCTTTGACTTCCATTTTGTGAATCATTTTTATCCTTTAATTCATAAAACCATCCATCGGGTCCCTTAAAGTAGATTTGGTTTGACCCTTGTGGTGTGAATGAGTTCCTATCACTATTTTGAGACTTATTTTTATTTTTATAATTTTTGTTAGAAAACTTATACCTAAATGCATAATTTGGAGATTTTTTATTATGTTTAACATTTGAGGTTTGAGGTGTTGTCCCTTTGCTTGATTCCTTTATCAAAGGTGTTTTACTATTTTTGGTGTAAAATTGATAATCAAAATACTCTTTACCATTAAACTTAAGTTTAGTTACATTTAAATTTTGAGTATGTTCCCCTTTTTCTTTCGGGCTTTGTGAGTAATTTGATTCAAATGAGGATTGACCCTTCTTGTATCCAATACCCATTGTACCGACTCTTCGATTCGGATTGGTATTGATCAAATTACCCATATAATAAGGATCTAGACTAGTGACATTTGAGAATTCACTAGGAGATCTTAAAGCCCTATTTTCGGTCTCTAGAGTTTGAATTTTCACTTTCAACATCTCTATATCCCCTATGTGTGATTTACAAGAATGTGATTTAAGAAGTTCCATTTCTAATTCTTTTATTTTAGACTCAAATTCAAGAAGTTGAGATCTTAACTTTTGTATGGTACCTTCCTTTTCAGACACGGTCTTTTTAGATTCCTCAAGCAACCAAGGCGCATTGTGGTTTGTTAGATTCTCATCTATAAAAGTGCTTGTCTCGATTGTTGTTATCCAATTTTTATTCATGTCAATTTTGGATTCATCTTTCCTCACTTGGTAACCATTTAAATGGTAGTCGGGGTCGGTCAAGTCAATAGGGGACTTATATCGGTTGGGAAAAGGGATAAGATATACCTCATTAGTGGAATTTGTTGAGGCTTTGTTCGAATCATCCGATACCTCATTGGTGGAGCTTGTTGAGGCTTTGTTCGAATCATCCGTTACCTCATTGATGGAGCTTGTTGAGGTTTCGCTAGAATCATCCGACTCCTTGTTGTCGTCCTCAGATGTGGCATTGTTTGTTAAATCCTCGATTGTATTCTTGTTAGTGATGTTCTTGCTTGTGATAATTGAGTCAATATCCACCATCATCGGTCTTTCATTGTCACTTGCCATCAACGTAAGGTTGAGGTCTTGATCATCCATTTTTGCCTCAATCCTATTAATCTGAGTATTTTCTTCATAGCAATTTATTAGATCCTCCCACATTTCGTGGGCACTACTCATATCATCAATTAACATTCCAACAGATTCACTAACACTAGCAATTATATAATTTATTGCATAAAGGTTTTCTATCTTTTCAAGTTTGGATTTGACGGTCAATTCATTTTTATCATCAAATTTCGGTACATACCCTTTTTCTACAATATCCCAAACCTCATGAAAGTTTAGGTAGTTGATCATGTTTCTTTTCCAATAACTAAAGTTTTCGGTTGTAAGGCCAAAAATTGGGGGTTCCTTCACAATTCTATTTGGTGCCATTTTTAGATCGATAAAACTCGAATTAAGTGAGTCTTAATTTGAGTAACTTGCTCTGATACCACTTTGTTGTCCCTTAGGCACCACTAATTTCGAAAATAAAGAAATAATTGCAAATAAAATAAAGTAGAAGAGTTTAGAGAAAGTTGACACAAGGAGTGATAACGGAGTTCGGCTTAAAATGCCTACGTCTCCGGGGCGTCGCAACCGCTTCTCGGTGCGCCTTTCTATTACCCAAAAGAGAAATGTTACAACTTGTGAACCGGTGAGCCCTTACAACCAACGGGAAGTCACACGGCCAACTAGAGTCGAGAACTAAGTCTCTAAGTTTGAAATCTCAAGATAAACGCTCAAGTAATCACTCTAATCTAATCTAACTCAAGATTAGTGAAGTGGATTTGAGGTTGTTTTGAGGGATATTGAAATTCGTGTTCTCACAACAATGGAGGAACTTGCTCTCACAGAAAATTAGGTTTAAAATGATTAGAGTCGGCTAGATTGTTTTGAGGAGAACCCTAAGGTTCTATTTATAGTGGCAGCTTTCAAACGAGTTTTCTGCCATAAAACGTCCCAACGTTTTGTAAAACGATGAAAACGTTTTAGTTCAACTTAGGTCAAAAATTCAAATTTCTGTGAGATTTGCTAAAACGTCTCAGACGGTTAACAAACGTCTCAGGACGTTTTCCTCTGGAGATTTATCGATCAAAATGCAATTTGAAGTCTGAGAATTTATTTAAATCGTCCAGACGTTTTGACAATCGTCTGGGACGTTTTAGAATGTTTTTCCAGCTTTTTAATCGATTAATCTCCAGATTTTTCACATAGAAAAACGTCTGAACGTTTTGTTAATCGTTCCAACGTTTTATCCCTGTTTTTCAACATCAAAGCTACTTTACCAATTATTAATTTACAGTTTAAATTCTTGATAAATAACTTGATGATTTCTTCAGTCCAAGTGCTCTAAATTGCAATTCCAATTTCCTTGAACCTGCATTCTTTCTAACATAGAGAAAAACGTAAAATTCAATAATTGTATGTTTTGCAAATTAGTCAAATAGACTAAAAGAGAATTGCTTGAAACAACAATCTCCCCCTTTTGACGATTTGCAAAACATACAACGCAAGTAAGTGCGTATATCGATTTTTCCCAAATTGCAATTTTCAAATAATCGGTGTTTGCATGTCTTGCATTTTCTCCCCCTTTTTGGAAATCGACGAAAGGGAGATAAAATAACATCAAATAGCACAATTAAGAGTGCTCCCCCTCAAAATATGCACTCCCCCTGAATTTGAGAATATGTGACATAAATTTAGAAAATTAATCATGGAATCATGAAAGATGAACAATTTAGAAGTAAGCATGCAACCATACACCTAGCAAAGTAATAGAAGGTCAAGGCATACAACATAGAAATAGTAAAAGTTCATAGCACAACAAAAGATAACATAGCATTTTCTTTATGAGTTGTAATCAAACACACCTACAGGAGTATATATATTTGCAATTAACATATACTTTGTTGGAATCTCCCCCTTCCTTAATGATTTTTGTTTTTAGGTTGGGGAGATTTTAATTACAACTTTAAACTAATTTAGCTTTGGGAATCCAAACAACATTTGATTTGTTGCTTCCTTTCCTAAATCTACACTCTAATGAGGTGTGGCCAATTCTACAACAATAGTTACAAAATGTGACCGATTGCTTGACATTTGTTGAGCCATGCTTGAAGGTGCTTTGATATTTATCTTTCACTTCTTGAATTTGGTTCCTATGATTTGTAACTTTAGATGGATAAGACTTATTTTTGTTTGAGTCAAATTTGTTGTAATGTTGGGGAACAATTCTTAATGTACTATTTCTTTGACTTCCATTTTGTGAATCATTTTTATCCTTTAATTCATAAAACCATCCATCGGGTCCCTTAAAGTAGATTTGGTTTGACCCTTGTGGTGTGAATGAGTTCCTATCACTATTTTGAGACTTATTTTTATTTTTATAATTTTTGTTAGAAAACTTATACCTAAATGCATAATTTGGAGATTTTTTATTATGTTTAACATTTGAGGTTTGAGGTGTTGTCCCTTTGCTTGATTCCTTTATCAAAGGTGTTTTACTATTTTTGGTGTAAAATTGATAATCAAAATACTCTTTACCATTAAACTTAAGTTTAGTTACATTTAAATTTTGAGTATGTTCCCCTTTTTCTTTCGGGCTTTGTGAGTAATTTGATTCAAATGAGGATTGACCCTTCTTGTATCCAATACCCATTGTACCGACTCTTCGATTCGGATTGGTATTGATCAAATTACCCATATAATAAGGATCTAGACTAGTGACATTTGAGAATTCACTAGGAGATCTTAAAGCCCTATTTTCGGTCTCTAGAGTTTGAATTTTCACTTTCAACATCTCTATATCCCCTATGTGTGATTTACAAGAATGTGATTTAAGAAGTTCCATTTCTAATTCTTTTATTTTAGACTCAAATTCAAGAAGTTGAGATCTTAACTTTTGTATGGTACCTTCCTTTTCAGACACGGTCTTTTTAGATTCCTCAAGCAACCAAGGCGCATTGTGGTTTGTTAGATTCTCATCTATAAAAGTGCTTGTCTCGATTGTTGTTATCCAATTTTTATTCATGTCAATTTTGGATTCATCTTTCCTCACTTGGTAACCATTTAAATGGTAGTCGGGGTCGGTCAAGTCAATAGGGGACTTATATCGGTTGGGAAAAGGGATAAGATATACCTCATTAGTGGAATTTGTTGAGGCTTTGTTCGAATCATCCGATACCTCATTGGTGGAGCTTGTTGAGGCTTTGTTCGAATCATCCGTTACCTCATTGATGGAGCTTGTTGAGGTTTCGCTAGAATCATCCGACTCCTTGTTGTCGTCCTCAGATGTGGCATTGTTTGTTAAATCCTCGATTGTATTCTTGTTAGTGATGTTCTTGCTTGTGATAATTGAGTCAATATCCACCATCATCGGTCTTTCATTGTCACTTGCCATCAACGTAAGGTTGAGGTCTTGATCATCCATTTTTGCCTCAATCCTATTAATCTGAGTATTTTCTTCATAGCAATTTATTAGATCCTCCCACATTTCGTGGGCACTACTCATATCATCAATTAACATTCCAACAGATTCACTAACACTAGCAATTATATAATTTATTGCATAAAGGTTTTCTATCTTTTCAAGTTTGGATTTGACGGTCAATTCATTTTTATCATCAAATTTCGGTACATACCCTTTTTCTACAATATCCCAAACCTCATGAAAGTTTAGGTAGTTGATCATGTTTCTTTTCCAATAACTAAAGTTTTCGGTTGTAAGGCCAAAAATTGGGGGTTCCTTCACAATTCTATTTGGTGCCATTTTTAGATCGATAAAACTCGAATTAAGTGAGTCTTAATTTGAGTAACTTGCTCTGATACCACTTTGTTGTCCCTTAGGCACCACTAATTTCGAAAATAAAGAAATAATTGCAAATAAAATAAAGTAGAAGAGTTTAGAGAAAGTTGACACAAGGAGTGATAACGGAGTTCGGCTTAAAATGCCTACGTCTCCGGGGCGTCGCAACCGCTTCTCGGTGCGCCTTTCTATTACCCAAAAGAGAAAGGTTACAACTTGTGAACCGGTGAGCCCTTACAACCAACGGGAAGTCACACGGCCAACTAGAGTCGAGAACTAAGTCTCTAAGTTTGAAATCTCAAGATAAACGCTCAAGTAATCACTCTAATCTAATCTAACTCAAGATTAGTGAAGTGGATTTGAGGTTGTTTTGAGGGATATTGAAATTCGTGTTCTCACAACAATGGAGGAACTTGCTCTCACAGAAAATTAGGTTTAAAATGATTAGAGTCGGCTAGATTGTTTTGAGGAGAACCCTAAGGTTCTATTTATAGTGGCAGCTTTCAAACGAGTTTTCTGCCATAAAACGTCCCAACGTTTTGTAAAACGATGAAAACGTTTTAGTTCAACTTAGGTCAAAAATTCAAATTTCTGTGAGATTTGCTAAAACGTCTCAGACGGTTAACAAACGTCTCAGGACGTTTTCCTCTGGAGATTTATCGATCAAAATGCAATTTGAAGTCTGAGAATTTATTTAAATCGTCCATACGTTTTGACAATCGTCTGGGACGTTTTAGAATGTTTTTCCAGCTTTTTAATCGATTAATCTCCAGATTTTTCACATAGAAAAACGTCTGAACGTTTTGTTAATCGTTCCAACGTTTTATCCCTGTTTTTCAACATCAAAGCTACTTTACCAATTATTAATTTACAGTTTAAATTCTTGATAAATAACTTGATGATTTCTTCAGTCCAAGTGCTCTAAATTGCAATTCCAATTTCCTTGAACCTGCATTCTTTCTAACATAGAGAAAAACGTAAAATTCAATAATTGTATGTTTTGCAAATTAGTCAAATAGACTAAAAGAGAATTGCTTGAAATAACAGAATCAAGTTCCGCAGCAAGCAAGAATTTGACCGTGCTCAAACATTACTCGACCGCACCATCGCAAATAACAAGGCGATGTGCATCAATATTATGAAAGTCCTCGGATGCTATGATTATGTGCGTGAATCTCTTAATAATATCAATTTATGGGATTTGGCGGACCGCCTACGAACCACAAGAGTCTATTTGAGACCCTCCATCGAGTTTCTATCAACACTACAATGGGATGGCGACATGATCACATACCGTTTGCTCAACCGCCCATTTGCCATAACTATGGAGGAATTTTGCGAGGCGATGTCCATCCCCACAAATGGCGAAATCGAACTATGCACAAGGGAGAAGCGCATGAAGTATTGGGAAATGATCACAATTGATGAGCGCAAAATATACCGCAAAGACTCACGCCTCATCTCTTCGATAGAATTAAGGTATATTCATATTATTTTGACTAATTCTATATTCCCAGCAGGAGAGGACACAATGGAAGTGCAAGAAAGGGACATTTTCATCATGCGCTGCATGAAGAGCCATAAGCATCAACCGCATCTTGGCCACCACATCTTGCACCACCTTACATCAGTGGCCGCCGACACAAAGAATAATCACGTAGTTTCCGTGGATTGTTATGCAACCCTCCTTGCACACCACCACAACATAAAACTCGACGGCTTCATTGAAGTATTCGGCAACAACCGCCTTAACATGAACTACCTGGTGAACAACAATCACGTGCAAGCGGTATTTAACGCACACTCAGGACACATAAGGTACATGTTGAAAATAGGCGAGGGAATGACCCTCTATATCGGCATGGATAAGGGGTCATTTCAGTTTGGGTACGAATCCGAACATGGTGATGATGCACAAAGCGAAGAGGAGGAACCAACCGAGGAAGAACCAACCGAAGAGCCCATGGAGGAATCACATAGCGCATCACATCACTCATCCATCCACCATCATGACATGGCTTTCGTACGCCACCTCATTCCGCCGCGCGAAAGCACCAGTATATCAAACTCCGTGCCCGCACCTACCGGGTGGGATCAAGAGCCAGCCATATCTCAGCCTCGTGAACCCGGTCCAACCGCGCGTTACGCCAACAACACACTCGAGAATCTAAAGAAACGCACACGCTACTTGGAGGAATACTTGGATAAGGTAAACAAGGCCCACAAGAATTTCTATGAATACTGCCTTTCCAAGGGAATACCATTCACACCACCGATTCCATTCACCCCACCACCACCCATTCGCGACGAGTAATTTGTGAGATCTTTCTTATCCCTCTCTTAATTGTTTATTTTCTTGCATTGAGGACAATACAAAATCTAAGCATGGGGGTAGGGCTAAGAAATTAGTTTAGGAATTGCATTGTATCTAGGATCATGGCATGTAGGACCCTTATTTTTCATTTTTCGCTAGCAGTTTTACTCAATCGGGACCACTTCTCAAGGCTTAACCAAGATAAGTTGGGAGGAATGATTGAGGTTTTTATCTAGCGCGCATATAGGCATTTGCATTGATAGGAGCATGTAATTTAGGGGTAATTTGCATGTAGGATAATCAAATAGGAATTGTTTTAAGTTGAAATAGACTAAGGTTTAGACAATTGGCCATGATACCAAAAATTCAGAATTTTAAAAATAATTAGTGGTCTCAAAGTGAACAATTAATTGCTAACCATGAGCGTTGACCAAAAATCGCAAACCCTAGAATTTTTATTGTTGAGTAATTTATTTTTGCAAAGTCTTTTTAAACTTGATAGTGTTTTAGAATACCCATTTATTATAGATAGACCCCTAGCGAAACTATGCAATAATTCTTTGTATGAATGAATACTTGGAATTGTGTGTAATCATGGTGCTTGTGACACAAAAATATTTTACTTTTCAGAAAAATAGAAAAATACAAAAAAATCAGAAATGAGAAAAACCCAAAAAAATAGAAAAATCAGAAAAAGAAAAAGATAGAATAAAAGATGGAGGATAAAAAGAGTACGGGTGCCTACGCAAGACTGGTTACCAATAGGCTCGAGAAAACCTCCCAAATTTAAATTCTTGTATATATTTAATTTTTCAAAAATAGTCACAAGTACCAACACACTTAGTTGTCATACTTTGCTCCAATCAATTGGGAAGGAAAATCAAAATTTATATCATTATAATTCCTATTGATTGGAAGGGGTCCATTTATAATCGAAGGGGAAATTAATACTCTCAATTTTAAGGATATTTGTGAAGTAGATTGTTGAATGATAATTTTTCTAGGGCCAGCATAATGAGGTCAATCATGGGGTGAATAAATCGTTCAAGGGAGAGGTCATGAATATTTTTAAGTTCTAAATTTTTATTGTCATGTCAATTGTACCAAACCTAAGCCCTAATTTGATTTTTAAACAAGACCTTGAGATTGTATGGTTTAACCTAGATCGAATCTTTGACCAGCTGGGATGTCGTTGCTTGAGGACAAGCAACAATTCAAGTTGGGAGGCGTGATCAGAGTCAAAATAATGATGATTTACGTAGGGTTTTGGCTTAGGTTTTACATATTTTCTCACACTTATGTTTAATTTATTAGAGAAAAATGCTACTGTCACCCTTCTTTGTGTTTTATTTCAGAAAACAGGTTTTGGGACTATTCTACACCAAATGGAGCTAGAATCGGGTCAATCGGATCAGCAACGCTCATCGACTAAGTCCCTGTTACGGCCCGTATTGGTTAATACGGACCAAGCCTAGCATTGACCAGAAGATAGCGCTGGAAGCATTAAACCCTAACCGTCAAGGTCCTAATACGGACCGTATCACCCAATACGGTCCGTATCCGAAGGCGTCTCTTGGGGAATAACTGCCGACAGCTGTTTCCAGATCAGTTTCTTAGCCCCTACTCAACCTCTACACGTCCCTACACTCCTATATAAGGCCCCTGGACAGAATGATTAGTTATATTTGTAATTAGGGTTAGATTTGATTAAAGTGAGAAGAGAGGAGTGCTTGTAACCATGCCGTTCCGCGGCTAAGTTTCTTTTCTTAGGGCTAGGCAGTAAACCTTGTTACTCTTGATGTTTTGATATATATATTTCTGTTGATTATGATTTCTTGTTGTTGAAACAAAATGCTTTTGTGATTTACTATCTCTTCATCTAATTTCAATGATCTAGTTTGAGTCCGTTAGGGTAGTGACAGTACTTTAATGGTAAGAGAAACTATTTGTATGAGTTAGCCTCGTTGAGATCTATTAGGTTTATGTGAAGAAAACCTTAGCGGGGAAACCATAAACCAGACCAACAAAACGCGTACCAAATTCCATCATTTGCGTAAAGTAAATCACAGTGATCTATGTAGTAATTTGGGGTATTTGAGAGATCAGACATTTGCGTAAGGTAAATCGCAGTGTCCTATGTAGAATCTCGGTGAAAGATCTGTCATTCTCGCGTAACATAAATCGCAGTGACCTATGTGGTATCTTTCATTAAACAACAACAGGAAATCAGACGCAACAGGAATATATTGTCAAGGCGGATTGAGTGGCAATGGTGTGCCAAAACCCTAGGAATTCTCATCTCTATCTTTATTTTAATTACTTTTAATTGCTTCCTAATTTACATTGATCAAAACAACATCTCTCAATTTTCAGATTTCGTCTAGCCTTTCGAAAGATTGTGATTCGATCGCTCAAAGCATTGAACCAATATTCCCTGTGGATCGACCTCGAATATACTACTCGATAGGATTGTGTGCTTGCAGTCCGAACCGATAGCATTTCCGAGTTTATAAATATTAAAAGAAACATTGCTCTCTTTTGAGTGATCACCAGTCCGAACGCAAGGACCATAATGCTCTGCCAACAGGGGTCCATCCCGACGAAGGAAGACGGCCGGAAGGACAAGACGAGAATAGGGGACCTGATCCCGAGAGAGAGGCCAATGTCGGAGGTCCTATAGTCCACCACAATAACGAGCGAGAATCAGCCAACCATGGCAGAGGGCCCAGACCATCTCGCCGAGAACAATCTCGCTCCCACAGGGAACGGAACGAAGTCCACCCCGAGGTCGGGATAGAACTCGCCGAGATGACCGAAAAAGGACTCGGCGATCACCTACCCCTCCCCGAGGTATTAACATGGCTCAAGTCGAGGAACTGATCCAGACAAGACTTGCAGCTAAACGAGCCGAACTCGAATCCCAGAAGACAGGCACCTACTCTCGGCCTATGGGAATCGAGGATGGCCCCCTGTCCAGAGACATCTACCGCCAATCAATGACGGATTTCAAGTATCCGACAACCCTTCCAAGCTTTCGGGGTAGCGGCGACACACAGAATCCGCACAACTGTGTACGGATTCCTTGAACGACTCCGCCTCCTTGGAGCCACAGACACCATCATGTGCCAAGTCTTCACCACTTGTTTAACCGGGGAAGCATGGGACTGGTACATGACGTTACCCCGGAGGTCCATCAACAAATTCGAGAACTTCGCAAAATTATTCTTGGAGAGGTACACGATTATCAAGCCACCGCAAGCTACGTGCGAGATGCTTCTGAATATTGTCCAGGGACAGCGTGAAAGAACAGGAGCGTTTGTTAATCGCTTCATACAGGTATCTCGGCGAATTCAGAACCTCAATGAAGAATTTGCCTTAGCCGCCATCAAGAAAGGACTCCGCAAAGGGGGTCCGGGTACCTTGCGCTTCGAAGCCCACATGAAGAAGATGACCACTCTGAGGGAGTTTGTAACCTTTGCGGAGGGTTACATCCTTGCCGAGGACGACAACGGGAGCCCAACGAGACCTAGATCTCGATCTCTCCGTCACCCAACAAACACCATACTCTCTGGTGTTCGGGATGGAAGCGGTTACCCCTATTGAATTAGTGGAACCCTCACTTCGCACCATGACATACTCCCCTGATGAAAACAATGCTGCGCGTGCCGCCGAGCTAGAGCTCATCACGGAAGCTCGGGAAAAAGCTCGTGTCCGCACCATGGAATATCAACGCCTGGTTAAACGTGCATTTGACAAACACGTGGTACCTCGGGCATTCCAACCGGTCGATTTGGTGCTAAAAACTGTGGAAGCAACTGGCAAACATATTAGCAAACTCGCTCCCCAATGGGAAGGCCCCTTCAAGGTTGTTCGTCCACGAGGAAACGACGCCTACGAGTTAAAAGACCCGAGCGGTTTCATACTTGCTCGCCCGTGAAACGCTTGTCATATTTGGAAATTCTACACTTAATGTATGTTATATTTAATTTTATTTTAAAGGGGTTACACCTCATACAGAGCACGACGTGCTCTTGGCGAGGTAGGCCTTGTTGTTCATTTTTTATTCCATGTATTTTACTTAGGCCGAGATACAAGTTTTTGTATGGTTCTAAGCTTTTATCACTATATATATGATATTATTTATGATTGTGCCTCATTTATTGGGTCCGAGATATATGAACGAAAGCCTTTTAAGGCAACGAAATGCATCTTGGTTAATATTCCCGAGATACACAACATAAATTAATGTAGTCCTAAGGGACGACGAATGTTAAACCAGTAACATGGATTTCATTGTTATTATGTCGGAAACATTTATGGAAAACCCCTCGGGGTAACGCATACGTTTTCGCGACATACCTTTCCCCCAATGTTGACCATTTTTGTCAAAAATAAAGAAAATGGATTTCATTGTTATTATGTCGGAAACATTTATCGAAAATCCCTCGGGGTAACGCATACGTTTTCGCGACATACCTTTCCCCCAATGTTGACCATTTTTGTCAAAAATAAAGAAAAAAAAGGGGGGGAAAAGGATATACCATCAAGCACATTTTGCTCGTTTACAAAGGCATTCAAAGCATGAACCGAGATAAATTTTGAAAGAAACAACTCGGAAAAAGCTGCGAATAAAGGAAACGAGTTAAATTGAAATGTTATGCTAAACCCCCACATTCCTGGGGTGCAAAATATCATGTTACGACACAATTCTGTTAAAACCCCCACATCTCGGAGGTAGACACCCGACATGTTACATACCCGAGATAGGTACCCGACACAATACGTATCTGAGATAGGTACCTGACATGACCCAAACCTAAGATGTTACATCACCGACACATAGGTAACATTAATAAAATGTGTTTTACGAGTTATTCACCTTCAAGTCGAAAGCATCTCGCCGATGCATTCCGACTTCAGGGGCTAATGATAGGGCCATGTTCCACAGGCCCTTTTACTTGTTCTCAACTGGGCCATGAAAGACCGGGATTCGGACCTTTACAAGACCAACCCGACGTCATATGAAAAGCCCAAGGGTTTGTTAAGCCGGGGCCCAATACAGCGGCCTCAAATTAGAGCCCTAAAATAGACTTAGGCCAACTGACATACGGGATAGCCGTGGAAACGGCTAGCTTAATGCCCACGTCCCAGAAATGGCTGGTTTAATACCCACGTCCCAGTAACGGGAGGCATAACTGCCAACGTTCCCCCATAAACGCCCGAGATGGCAGTTATGGCTGGACTATATAATGCAGTGATCCCCATGAAACGGTGAACGCAACTTTGAACTAAGAGAGAGATCATACAGGTCAGAGTCCGAATCTTTCACAATCCACCCCGAGTTCTTAACTCGATCCATACCTCGGCCTGCCATCCTTTGGCAGGGCGAATCCAACTCAGCCCAATCTTCCATACGGCCTCATCTCCCGAGATAGGACGTATCACTTTAATATTAGTTGTGTTGACTAGTGCTAACCAAAATATAACAATGCATAATTGGAAGTGCGATCGAACGGTTCATGATTGAAGTCTTCTTACCATGTAATATATATATATAGAGTAGAACTAGGGTGCTCCTAAGCTCACCAAGCCCTTCCGTGAGCGCGACTCTAAAACCTATCAAATTGACTTCAAACGACATTTCCAAACCGTTAGATGTTCAATCTATATTAAAATGTGCTTGGAGACCAAATTTTACATTTTTTGGAATTTTTTTACTATTTATTAAGATGGTTTGAAAATCGCTGTTTTCCAATGGTGCAGAATTTTAATAAAAACAGCGATTTTCAAACCATCTTAATAAATAGTAAAAAAATTCCAAAAAATGTAAAATTTGGTCTCCAAGCACATTTTAATATAGATTGAACATCTAACGGTTTGAAAATGTCGTTTGAAGTCAATTTGATAGGTTTTAGAGTCGCGCTCACGAAGGGCTTGGTGAGCTTAGGAGCACCCTAGTTCTACTCTATATATATATATATATATATATATATATATGTTGTATATGTGGGTTTCATGAAAAATATGCCTGAATTATCTTCAAAAATGGTTGTTCATTATTGTCAGGGATTGGCTAACTATTATCAGGAGCAATTTTGTATTAGCTTGACCATAACCCTTATCATTCGTCCCCATTACATCTCCACCTATATAGTGTAAATTAATTTTACGTAAATATAAATTTGTTCCTAGGCAGTGAAACAAACATTTCGGTTTTTACATTTTCAAAATCCAAACAATAGAACCAAACCGTTCAACATTCAATCTGTATTAATATGTGCTTGGAGACCAAATTTGATATTTTTTGGAAATTTTTTACTATTTATTAAGCCAATTTTAAAATCGTTGTTTTAAATGGTCCATATATTTTTTCACTGTTTATTAAAATTAGCAATTTTAAAACTGACTTAATAAATAGTAACAAAATTCCAAAAAAAATGTAAAATTTGGTCTCCTAGCACATTTTAATATAGAGATCACATCTAACGGTTTGGATCGACCATTTGGACTTTGAAAATCGGAAAACCAATTGGTTACACCACGGCCTAGGAACAAACGTTTTGATATTAGCCAACCTCTATATATATATATATATAGAGAGAGAGAGAGAGAGAGTGTGGCTAATATCAAAACGTTTGCACCAAGGTCCTCGTGTAACCAAGTCGTTTTTGGATTTTCAAAGTCCAAACAGTCGATCTAAACCGTTAGATGTGATCTCTATATTAAAATCTGCTTGGAGACCAAATTTTACATTTTTTGGAATTTTTTTACTATTTAGTAAGCCACTTTGAAAATTGCTGATCACATGGTCCAGAATTTGGTTGCACTGTTTTTACTGTTCACCCAGATCAGCAATTTTCAAAGTGGCTTAATAAATAGTAAAAAAATTCCAAAAAATGTAAAATTTGGTCTCCAAGCAGATTTTAATATAGATTGAACATCTAACGGTTTGGATCGACAGTTTGGACTTTGAAAATCCAAAAACGACTTGGTTGCACGAGGACCTTGGTGCAAACGTTTTGATATTAGCCACTCTATATATATATATATATATATATATATATATATAGAGTAGAACTAGGGTGCTCCTAAGCTCACCAAGCCCTTCGTGAGCGCGACTCTAAAACCTATCAAATTGACTTCAATCGACATTTTCAAACCATTAGATGTTCAATCTATATTAAAATGTGCTTGGAGACCAAATTTTACATTTTTTGGAATTTTTTTACTATTTATTAAGATGGTTTGAAAATCGTTGTTTTTATTAAAATTCTGCACCATTGGAAAACAGCGATTTTCAAACCATCTTAATAAATAGTAAAAAAATTCCAAAAAATGTAAAATTTGGTCTCCAAGCACATTTTAATATAGATTGAACATCTAACGGTTTGAAAATGTCGTTTGAAGTCAATTTGATAGGTTTTAGAGTCGCACTCACGGAAGGGCTTGGTGAGCTTAGGAGCACCCTAGTTCTACTCTATATATATAGAGAGTATGGCTAAGTTGCTGCCGGCAGCATTTCGGCGAGGTGCTGCCGGCAGCGTTTCGGCCATTCTGTTGTTCAAACAGAAAATCCGAACCGTTCAACGTGTTCTAAATATTAAAATCTACTTGGAGACCAAATTTTACATTTTTTGGAATTTTTTTACTATTTATTAAGCCACTTTGAAAATTCCAGATCATATGGTCCAGACTGTTTTTACTGTTCACCCGGATCAGCAATTTTCAAAGTGGCTTAATAAATAGTAAAAAAATTCCAAAAAAATGTAAAATTTGGTCTCCAAGTAGATTTTAATATAGATTGAACATCTATATAAAAAAATTTGTTGTTTGAACATCGGAATGGTCGAAACGCTGCCGGCAGTACCTCGCCGAAATGCTGCCGGCAGCAACTTAGCCATACTCTATATATATATATATATATATATATATATATATATATATATGAGTATGTCATATTGATATCTAAATTGCATATTTTCCTATCAAACCACTCAAATAACTTATCATTTTAAATTAAAAAATTCTTATTTCTCCTTATGTTCATTAAATTTACAAGTTTCAATTCTAAATTATCATTTAGTTATATTTAATAGTTGACTTTTTAAATAGATATTCATTTGACTTTGCAACACTTTTTTTCTTTCTCTGTGATCATACCTAGTGCCAGACAACAATAATTCTTGCATGTTTTCCTATGAAGAACAAGTAGGTATAATCACTAGAAAATAAAACAGAGTGTTGCAAGTCAAATTGACGAGTCCATTAGAAATAGGACAAAACAAATATTTCAACTATTAAATATAAGTAAATTATTAATTAAATTTAAATTTTTCAGATTTAATACGCATACGGAGAAAATAAAAAAAATTTAATTTAAAATGAGAAACTAAGAAATTTAAATATTTTGATAGAAAATAAGCAATTTAGAATGTTTCAATGAGTATATCAACAATTTTCCCCATTAAACTTGAATGTTTTGATTGAAAAAAAAAATTGAATGTTTAGATAAAATCATAAAATTCACGGCTTCATTGTTGGAATTGAAAATCGTTTGTATAAATGACCGGTCTTTGATTTAGTGACAAAAGATTATACTTTTGTGTAAAAAGTAACAGGTTTGAAATTAAAAATAATTTTTTTTATGAATATTAAATAATTTGGTGTCTGACTTCTAACATTTACTCATAAAATCGTTTGCATAGCCATGCACAGGGATGGAGAGAAAATCGTTTGCATAGCTGTACAGGGACGGAGAGAGATTTTGGATCCGAAATTTTTAAAACTACCATCGTCTTAAAAAAAAATAAACCAAAAAACCATCAAATTTAGATATTTCTGAATCTACCACAGCCGCAGAACACCGGTGCGGCCCCAAATGCTCAAGACCGCACAAGCGTTCTGCGGCCCCAGACTGGGATCTGCAGAATCATTCTGCGGTCCAATATATATAATTTTTTTTTGTCAAATCAAATTGCTTCCGACTTTGAGATATCTCACACGGGACGTGGATTCCAAAAAACAAAATAAGGGGCCGCATAATAGTTCTGCGGCCGTGGTAGATCTCAAAATACTCATATTTCATGGTTTTTTGATTTTTTTTTTTATAATAGTAACTTTAAAAATTTCGGATTTTGGATAATGCTAAAGCAGGTTTCAATTATTAATCGACGACACCAGGACCCCGCCATTTTTGCAATTCAACAATTTTTGCTATGAGTAGGTGTCTAATTTACGATTAATAAATTAACGATCAGCGAAATTCAAGTGATTGATTCCTTTGTGATGGTTCCAAATATATGTATTTTGTCTGACGAATCGTTACATATGAATCAATAATACAGCAGCAAGCATAAAAGTGTATAACTATCTTTGCAGCAAGTTAATTTATGTCTAACAAACGCCATATTGAAAAGAAATTGCTTGAATTCTCTAATTAATCTACCTGCATAATAATTAAATATATTCCTGATAAGTTTTAAAATTTCACAACGCAACCATTTTAAATAACGACAAGGAGCTAGAATTTTTTTTTTATATCGTAAACAATACCAAATCATACAAGTTACTATTAGCTCAAATTAGGGATTATAATCAATTTATGGACTTAACCAAACCTCCTAATTAGAAGGGTTTGCATAAACATAAGAGGAATTAAAGAAAACCCAACTGCTTGTATTAATCTGTGAATACAATTCAGAAGATTGAGTGAGTCTATGGTACTATGTATAGCACGGATTGGTTCGTATTACAGATCAATATTTTTGTTTCCAAAATTCTAACGGTCGATCCGAACCGTTCAACATGATTTCCATATGAGAATATACTTGTGGACTAATTTTTTATTTTTTAGAATTTTTTTACTATTTTTTTAGATAGGTAGAAGATCACTGTTTTTGGATGGTCCAGAATTTTCAGATCAAGTGATTTTCTACCTATCTTAAAATATAGTAAAAAAATTTGAAAAAAATATAAAATTTAGTCTGCAAGTACATATTCATATGGAGATCACGTTGAACGGTTCGGATCGACCATTAGAATTTTCAAAATGAAAATATGACTCTGTAGTACGAACTAACCTGTGCTATGCATAGTATCATATACTCACTCCAGAAGATTTTAAATGAGTTAATAATAATACATAACATGCGTCATTTTTTTCTTCTAAATAATTATAGTATGTGACATTTTTAATTAATGGGGATCACATTTATCCTCGTAAATTATCAAAACTAACGGACTTTTGTTTAATGTTCATACCCGTTAGTGTCATCTCCGAATGTTCATAAGTTTATCAATGCAGTTCAATTTCATATAATAAGCTCTAGAAAATTTGTGCATCATATTTATTATATACTTTTAATTTAGGATCAAGAAAATTATTTTCATGCAAGAAATAAATAAATTACTCATTATATGTCAATTTTGACAATTTTATGATCACTAAATGAATCCTAAATTAATAAAAAACATGAATAAACACATCAAGATACACTGTAGATATATTATAGCAACATTTGTCTAAAATTAATAAATAAAATGACTCTAATCTTCTCTAACCTATAGGCTTATTTATAATAAAAGAGAATAAAAATAGCTGTTACAAAATCTTTGCAAAATGTGGTGATAAACCAGCAGAATTTTCTCTCCTTAATGAGATATGATATTGTTTTTAAATGCAATTTTTTATCGTTAATTGTTTGACAAAACTGCTGACCACATTTTCATTTTCAATTGTTATAGAAATTAGCTGCACTAGAGGTAACTAATCAGAAATTACAAGATATATCGAACGAAAATAAAAAAAAAATACAAAATTACAAAACCACCACTTAAATTTAGTGCAAATTACAAAAGCATTCATCAAATCTATCAAACGAAAAAGCAAATGTAGAAATACTTGAGGAAGAAGATAGAGCCCCTGACTTAAAAAAAGTGGGATATAAATCTGCTGTTATTCTAAAGGGATCACAGGATCCTGATATTTCTATTCCAACCATTTCAAGTTTTTCATGTACGAATCTCAAGAAAAAAAAATTTCGTGCTTGAATCTCGACAAAAGTTAACGGCTGGGATCGAAAAAACAGAGTCATGTTATCCCTTTGGAATAACAACAGATTTATATCCAAAAAAGTGATACTGATCTTGCAGTTCACAAAAGCATATGTCTAATAGACTTTTTGATCCATCTTTATTACAAAAGCTGTATAGATTTCTAATTTTGAAGGTAATAATGCAGTTCATAAAATTACTTGTATGCTCTGATTCAGAGGCGGAAGTAAACTTTCAAGTTATGGGAATCAAATACACATTGAGAGTCAATTATATAAAATTTTCATGTTGAGTATGTGGATCAATTTTACAATACTCACAATATTTTATTCTAAATTATATAACAAAATCATATATGAGTACCCAAATTTGAAAATGAATGAGAATCAGTTGACTACTTGACCTTTGTCGTCCTTGGTTTGAATTAGCGCATCTGAGTTTGTTGTTGGCTAAGTATGTACCGTGGAACCTTTCATTGTTAGAAAGTGGCTTGGCTAATTGAGATTTAGAAAACTCTTAAGGACACATTTGCAAGATCTCATTTCCACGATGCATATTACGGATCGACTCGTACTGAATTTATATTTCTATTTTCAAAGTTCAAACAATCAATTTAAAAAATTAAATATAATCTCCACACGAAAATATACTTGCAGACCAAATTAGATTTTTTTAGGTTTTTTTTACTACTTTTTAAAATAGATAGACAACCATTACTTTTGGATGATTGAGATTTTTCAAAGTAAGTGATTCCTACCTATTTAAAAAATAGTAATTTAAAAAAATATATAAAATTTAGTAAGATTACGTCGAACGATTCAAATTGCCTATTTGAACATTACAAATCAAAATATAAATTCATAGCAAAGATTATTGTGTTACCATAACCTCACTCTTTTTTCCATTCGACCTAAGTTAATATCCCACCAATTTCTATAAAATAATCGTTCCACGGAAAGAGAACATCACTTGGACCCATTTTTTTCATGATTTTTTTCTTGCTCACGAGATCTTGTTAATTATCTATGTAATATTATGTTTATGAAAAGGGGAAATTTCATGTATATCCCTCAAAAACTTGGAAATTACGTATTCCTCCCTCTAAAATTCTTAATATATATTTACTCTTCTAAACTTCAAAAACTCACAAATTTACCCATTTTAATGTCTTTTAAATTTATGAAGTACCCATTTTACCCTTCATTAGAAAAATAAAAACTAAAACCATGTTGCAGAAAAATATTAGTCTTCTAATTGGACGATTTCCAAGGGCAAATAGGTAATTTTTGTACTTCTGACGGTTACACGGTGACGTTTAGGCATATGCGTCAAAATTAGAGAAATGACTCATTTGCTCTTGGAAACCGACCAATTAGAAGATTGGCATTTTTCTGGAACATGCTATTAGTTTTTATTTTTCTAATAAAGAACAAAATTGGTACTTCATAATTTAAAATGAATTCTAATAAAAAATACAATAAAATTGGTAAATTTATAAGTTTTTGAAGTTTAGAAGGGTAAGTATGATATATAATACGTAATTTCGAAGTTTTTCAGGGATATACATAAAATTCCCCTTTATGAAAATATCTATAAATAAGAATGAGTTATTCCGAGCAAGTATATTAAATTATAAAAGAACTCTAATTAAAGGATTTTGGCTATTTTATCCATAGCGTTGCCATAGCGTTGCGACTTGTGAGTGTAAATTTATATATTCGGAGTGACAACTTTTTTAAAAGATACTTTGTTCCAAAAACTATTTATGCTAAAACGCTATCTAAAGCATTTTATTTCTTTTTGTTGCTCTCACTGCTATTATTGTACTTCTCAACTATAGGTTATGCCCTCAGAAGTTGATCCAAATCCATGATTTACGGCTCCGATCCGTTTAATCAATGATGAGGTCAATAATTAATTAATTAATTATTATTAAGATGATCCCGGTCTTTCCCTCCACTTTTTCGTTATTCTCGCAGTAATTTCTATTCAGTGGCAGTTCGGTAAAATCTCTCCCCCAACTTCCCCAATCGCGGCATGTAAATATCTAATCTTTCACAAGCCCCCGACACTTTTAGATTTATTAAAAAATTGCCCCGGAACTATTCAGTGACCACTGACCAGTTGTTTTATATTCAAGGGTATGTTTAGTTGGATTGAAAATAAGTTATTTTTAGAATTAGACTATTCGGAATAGCTTATTTGGTGTTTTATTGGGTTAGAATAGTGAATCCAAACTTTTGGTCTTATTAGAATAAATTATTTCTAAAAGTTTTGAGATTTGGCTATTCTAATAAGACAAACAATAGTTATTTTTGATTTGACTATTCTAGCTATTCTTGTTTTACAATCAAACATAACCCAAGCCTGGTATTCTTGTTAGCCCATGTTTAGGCAGTTAGGTGTATACTTATCGTATAAGAAAAAGTCGGAGGGTATATCTGATAAAGTCCCTTAAAATAAGTCGTCAAAAACAAAAAGAAAAAAGGAAAAAAGGAAAAAACCGCTTCCAGTGAACAGAGAGAAGCCAAGCTGTGAACTGAGGAAGAGAGGTTTCTTTCCTTCCCAGCAAGCGTTCGTTGCCATAAAAGAATTAAAAACAATTTCTGCAAAATAGGAGTTGGAAAAAAAAAACAGAAGAAGAAGGAAGAAGGAAGAAGGAAGAAGAAGAAGGCGAAGAAATATCTCAGCGATCCATCGTGCCTGTTCGCTCTTTTCTCCCTGAAGAAAGTTCTCGACTGTACAGCTAGGGTTTGGTGTGGCGTGGGGGATCTCGCTCAATTCGATCTGGGGGCATTGCCTCGAGATTCACGCCGGTTTCTGTGGCGTAGATCGAAGACTCTTGGCGAGTGAGAAAGGTAATTCAATGACTCCTATTTTCGTTTTTTTTAGGCGGGAGAATTGGTCGTTGGTTGGGATTTTGGGTCAATTGGGTTGAAAATATATTTATTTGGTTTAATGCTGAGCATTTCTGTCCTTAAATTGGTCTTGGGTTTTGATCCCGGATAGATCATCTTAAATTTTCTGTGGTTTATGCAAAGTTTTTATATGATTATAAGCTGTGAGTTATATCTTTCTTTGATCAGTATATCACCACATTTGTTTTACCTCTCTGTTGGTAGTTTTGGTATGCAATTGGGGGTTGGGTGTTAGCTAATTGGTCATTGCACAAAGTATTTAGGTCAGTTTTCCAGATGTGCTAATTTTTGTGTTGTTTCTTCTATTCACGTTGCATAATTGGTTAATTCTGTTTGTATAATAAATAGTCAAATAAGAAGTTAAATTAAGACTGTTTATTCTTAGTTCCAAAGGAATTACTTCTTTCCAGGATATTGTGCATAGTTTGTTTGTGCTGGAAAGATAATTGTCTAATGTTAGATGTTGTCAGAAACACTTGTGCTAAAAAATTGGAAAGAAAAGACGCCCCTCTTATACTTTGTTTTAAGTTCATGCATAATAATATTTATAGGGTCACCTGCATATTTATGTAATAAATAATACTAAATACACTCTCAAAAACCTCTAGGGGTCTCGTTGAAATTTTTATTAACACTACACTGACCTAGCCCTTGATTGTAGTTGATGACTCACTAGCATCCAGTTTTGAAATATTTCATCTATTCCCATCTCCACTTCTCACGCCTGGGTACATTCTTCTGTTCTCGTGAGAAGTAATGCGCTGCTTAACATTGTCATAGGAATAGAGTTTGCTTCACATTGACTTATAAATGATCCATAATGATGGTTTGCAGCGCAGGAAATGATGACAATATTAGGTGAAATCTGGTGGGGGGACTGAATTGTGGGCCCCATAGACAGTGAAAGATGCCCCCATCACCTTCTCTAAGAGCCTCTCCTGGCAGAGAGAGAACAAAGGAGGCTCACAAGCGGGGCCGCAGCTTAGAGCACAGCCTCTCTTATAGAGCAAAAGATGATGATTTGCTTCTGTTTGCTGATATTCAGAATGGAGAGAAGGAGAAGGAGAGCTTTCTTCTGCAGTCGTCAGACGATTTTGATGAGTCCTTGAGTAAGTAATTTGTTTTTGCAAGTAGAATTCAATTTCATCTGAAGCTGATTACTAAAAACAGAAAGGGCGTCAACAATATAACAAGGAAAGGTATTTGTAGTGGTGACTAGCTAGCGTTTCCTTTTCAAGGGAAAATATATGAAAAATAGAAATTGCATTCTAATTTAATGGGCAAATATGTCCCTGAATCCACAGCAAAATAAGTCATGACATTTTTTATTTTTTTTCTTAGAAAGTATCTTTAGTATAATCTGAACAGACAATATGGGTAAGTTTCATATTAACTATGTTGCCTTTTGCTTTTCCTTTAAGATAAATTGCGATACTTCTCTGAAATCAAGCCCGTTAATATCCCTGCAAAAGGTGAAAGCAGTGATTTACTCAATGCAGAAGGTGATAAGAATGATTATGACTGGTGAGTGCTTTTTCTAGTAAATACTCCAATAAACTTCTCATCCTTTTAAAGGCTCCTGTTTCTAAAAATAGAAGTTAATTTATTTTCTCAATTTGTTTACAGGTTACTGACTCCACCTGACACTCCTCTTTTCCCTTCATTGGATGATGAGGAGCGGCCACCGTTGAAAGTCATCACGAGAGGCCGGCCTCAATCTCAAACCAAATCCCTTTCCAGATCATCAACAGTATGCTATAGTTTACACTGCATACAATTTCTTTTTTCTATTCTCAATGAAAAGTACCAATATTTTATTGTTATTTGCTGAAGACACTTCTGGTTATCATTGTTTGCTGAAATCACCAAAGATAGTTTGCTTTTGTCAGGTGCAGAGTTATCCAGTTTGTAGAAATTGTATTTGTCCCTAGATTTACTTTTTTCTATAACTAACTTTTTAATTGCATGATCATTGGATGGATACATGTTATTATTTCAGTCTTACTTCTTACCACAAGTGATTAGGATTAGGAATGTAGAATTAGAAAAGCAAAGAATAAGATGGAAGGAGTGGTGGTATTTAATTTGTGGATTTACATCACTCTCTCTCTCGTGCAACAACAGATGGAGCGAACACAGAGATCGAGTAGAAGCAGTGCAAGCCCAAGCCGGCACAGCCCTTCCCCTCGTTCCACTGTCAGCACCGTCCATTCGATGCCAAGACAGTCTTCAGCTTCGCGGGCGAGCTCACCTTCTCTGGTGCGAACACCAACTCCCACGCGGCGATCTTCCACGCCACCAGCTAAACCTTCAACCCCCACACGGCGGTCTGCAAGCCCCACACCGCGGAGGATCAGTACTGGCTCCTTCAGCCAGCCGAAAAGAGGGATCTCCCCAGTTAAAAGTAGCCGTGGTAACTCCCCTTCACCGAAAATACGTGGCTGGGATTCAAACCCACCTGGTTTCCCTACAGAGACTCCACCAAATTTACGTACCTCTCTACCTGATCGACCAGTATCCAGGTCCCGTGGTCTGTCTCCTGTATCTGGTATCGGGTCTGACTTGAGTTCAAAATATAGGAGGCAGTCAATGTCTCCAACTCCTTCTAGAAGCGCCAGCTCATCTCATAGCCATGACCGGGACCGTTTTAGTTCACATAGTACTGGGGATGATGATATGGATTCTATCAGCTCTTTTTCGAACAGCGTTAGTGCAAGGAAAAATATGGGGATGGTGAAGAATAGAACTGTTGCCGTGTCAAAGAAGCCTGCTAAGAATATTGTCACTGTTGGGTCTGCCCCAAAGAGGTCTTTTGATTCAGCACTTTGGTTGATGGTAATCTTTGCTTAACTAATTTAATTTAATTCAAAAAGGTTTTTATTATCTTAGCTGTTGGCAAATAGGTGACCTAGCAATGCAGCACCCGTTGCCATTCTGACTATACTTTTGCAGTTGGTACACAATACAGTTGTGCCCATTAGTACCAACCATCCAGAGAGCTTGTGAAAGAAAATGCCAAATATGTCCAAAGTGAAATTCAAGTTATTATTGCTTAAAAGTTTCAGTATATGAGAACTTTTATCTGTCGCCTCTATCACTGATTTTGTCCTATTTTAAATATATCATGGTTGTGTTTCTCAGGATCACAGGAAAGCCCCACAAAACATGTTCAGGCCACTTCTCTCTAGTGTCCCAACCACTTCATTTGTCACAGGAAAGGCAAACAGCACAAGCAGGCCAATGTTTTCTAGAAACTCATCTGTGACAACAAGTAGCAATGCAAGTTCTGAGCACGGTGCCACTGTAGCACCTTACATTGATAGCGACCATGACCAAGGTGACTACCCAGATGGTGAATCTGAAAAGGTCGAGCTGTATGAGGTACATGAAGAAGTTTTTGCTTTTGATAAAGTTCACGAGTTAAATGAAAACTTGAGCCATGATGACGAGGTTGTAGAACATTCTCTGGGTGATTTCGGTAGGGAAATGGTGGAGGTCACTTGTTCTAGATGCAGGACGAGGTTTTTTATCATGGAGGATGACGCTGATGTTGATCTTTGTAAGGTGTGTGTCACTGCCGGTAAAATTGCAGTGTTACGACCTGATGTAATGAGGGATGAAATGGCTCAGATGGAAATTTCAAAAAAGATTGAAGATGATTTCCATGAAAAGGCCAAGAGTGAAAATGTTCTTTATGGAAAGGAATATTCTATGTTACTACCAGAATTTTCTAAGGAACTAAGGGAAGAGAGCAATGATTTGACAGTTGATGATGCAACGGAGCATGCTGTCTTGGAGAGTCACAAGGACAAGCAAATTGAAATTCTGAGGGAACAAGTAGCTACTGATTTGAATTTGGATAAAACAATTGCAACAACAGCTCCTGAAGTCAATACTAATGGTAATTTTGTTCCCAAAGAACCATCTGCTGATCTAGAAATGAATGACCTTCCTACACAACCAACAGACACCAATACTGAAAATGAGAGGCAACAGTCACCTGTAGAAGAACTTAACAAAGAGCCTGTTATTTCAGACCTTGGTTTTTACAGTAAGCCGCACCAAATAGAGCCAACCATGAGCCCAATGCACCGAGGTGAAAACACTGAAGGCACAGGTATTTCTGTCCTTTTAATGCAAAGGTCGAGCAGCAGCAAGTGGCCAGTTGTAGAAGGTCGGTCCTTTTCTGCCACGAATATACATTGCTCAGAACCCTCCTACACAAGAGACAACACAAGTGTGCTAAAACGAAGTCTCGGGCATCAGAGCTCTTCAGCCTCTTCCTCTGTTGATTTGGGCCCGTTTAGAAACACAGAGGCCCGCTTGCACCGACTTCTGAGCAATAGGAATAAAACCTCAGGTTGTCATGTAAGTAGCCTGAGCACCGGATCAGTGTCTGACATGTCGATAAGTGGTTCTTCAGTTCATATTGGCCCCAGAAGCGAGAATAACGAAGAGCTGTGTAATTCCTTTGATATGGAGGACAGTAAGGCTTCAGAAATTGCATCACCTTCAGTTAGTGAGCGAAATGTTGAGGGGGTACAAAATTTTTCTACTGAGAACGAAGCAAGTGATGTTAGAGAAGCATCTGTTGATGTGTATGATGAGAAAATTCTGGATATAAAGAATGATGCTGAATTAGAGCAGATGGAGGCGACCAAGACTGATGCTTTAGATGAAAGCCATATCTCGACTGGGTCTGAGAAGGAAGAATTAGTAACACCAGTCAAATCTTGTGTAGTTGAAGTTTCCAGTGATAACCATGGTAAGAGTTGTTGATGTTGTACCATTCTTCTTCTTCTTTCCTTCATTTACCATTCACCTTCTCATTTTTCTATCATTTCTTTCCGTTGTACAAAACACCAGACTGAAACCGATCCTGAATCAGAAAAACTACATGCATCCAATTCCAATATTCAGTTACAATTAACTTTTGTATGTATTTTAAGTCTGACCTGATTGTACTCTTCAGTCTTCAGTGTTTAAAGTTGCAAGCATATTGTCAGTTAACACATGAGGTAACCTTCATTACCAGTCTAAACTCAAATTCGAAGACCTGTTATCAACAAAACCTTGCTTGTATAAGCAAATCAGGAAATAATAAATTCTTAGATCGTGTATCCTAAAATAAGTACAAACCAGGATTAAGAAATGAGATCTTTACACATGAGGATTAATAAGTTGCAAGCATATTGAACAGTGACTTACACTATCCCTGTACCGGCCTGTATGTATATCTGTTTTTTTTTTATAATAGAATCCTTGTTCTAATACTTCTCATCTCTTTTTTCCTTTTGGCAGAAGAATCACCCAGTGCAAAAGCAGAAGCACCAAAGCAACAAATGCAAAGAAGCTTCACATTAGAAGAGGCAACTGATACCATACTCTTTTGCAGCTCCATTGTACATGATGTGGCCTATAAAGCTGCAACCATTGCAATAGAGAAGGAAAACGCAAAGCAAGAATTAATCGAGGAGCCTCACACCATTATCACTGCCACAAATATTCCTACTGCAAAACCTAACAGGTCAACCGAGCCGCCTGTTAAGCGAATAGTCAATGCCCGTAAGGTCAAACGTAAACGACCTGACACAGAAAATACCACTCAGAGTGGGGAGGCTGAGGATGGGGATACGAAGGATTGTGATTCATTACCGGCTACTGGGGACACTGTCCATAAAAATGAGGGTCCAAAGCTGCCGCCGCCACCACCAGCAAAGCTGGAAGCAAAATGTAATTGTACAATTATGTAGGAGGGTATCATTGTCAGCTGAAGCCTCTTTCCTTTATTGTTTTTTAATTTTAATTTTAGGGTTTTGTGGTGATGCTGCTGTTCTTTTCTGAGGGCATTAGTGCGCTTTGAGCTATTCTTTTCTTGTATAATATTTTTTTTCTTTCATTTTTTATGCTTACGATGGGTTCTTACCTATAATTTGTCTTGTGAATCCGTTTTCAAATGTCTGACGAGTATATGGGTTGGCACGTAAATTTGATATTCATATTCTTTTCTTCTTTGTAATGAAATGGTTTGGTTACTGGAATCTGTCTCCACGTTTTCTTTGGCATTGCGTTACATTGCAGTTTGAGCGTTCCTATACATTATCAGTTTTATTCACGAGTTACAGTATTAGTTTTAATCACGCATTATAGTAATCAGATTCATAAGTAATTTATAAATTATTTATTTTCAGCACATCTTCTCATGAATATTTTTTTTTTAAACTTTCTCCAACTTATTTCGAATTATTTATGATTTCTACGAATTAGTTCCAAATTATATATGAATTATTTCCAGATTATCCAAATATATTTTTTCCAAAACTTTAGAATTTAATATATTTATATGCACTATAATAAATAAATAAATTTGAAATTATCTCTTTATTATATTTTTTTAAAAGATTTGACAGTGGTTGTCAAGGGTATCTCTTCATTATTTTTGAAGTACGAATTTGAGATCCCACAAAATTATTTTCAAATTCTAAAACTGTCACTATACATAGTATGTGAGGAGGGATCTAGTTACCACAATTTTGAGTTACAACAAAGTTACCACAACCATTTTCTACATTTTCAAATTCCAAATCGTTGATCCAAACTGTTCAACATAACCTCCACAATAAAACGTGCTTCTAGATAAAATTTTATATTTTTTTGAATTTTTTTTACTATTTATTAAGTATTTTACAAAAACTAGTCAAATTCATACCATTGAATTTTGTACCAATCTTAATAAATAGTAAAAAATTCAAAAAAATATAAAATTTGATCTAGAAGCATATTTTATTGTAGAGATTATGTTGAACAGTTTGGATCGACGATTTGAAATTTGAAAATGTAAAAAATAATTGTAGTAACTTTGTTGTAACTCAAAATTATAATAACTAGATCCCTCCTCATAGTATATATAGATACATAATGCTAGGTGATAGTACCAAGTACCAACTCGATCCATATTATTCTCTACACAAACAAAAGAAGGTTTTACTTTTCATTTTTTTTTTGTCTAAATCAATAAGTTACAAAGTCTACACAAAAAAAATATGCACATCAATGACAAGTTCACAGTCAATTTTATTTATGCGGGCACGAAGCAAGGCTCATTCATTTAAACAAATGTAAAAAAATTATGGAACTTGAGAGCACCTTGAAGTTGAAGAATAACGATATTTTGATGGCTAATAATAAAAAACAGCATTCTAACTTTGAATAACCGGGCCAGAAGAAAGCGGATGCTACCGAACATATGCCACCTATGGAGGGCAGGGGTTGAATCAGTTCAGCGCTTATTCAATCAGCGCCCGACACAGCTCAAGTCAGAGTACAAATGGGCCAAGTTTCCAGGATGCTGAGGGAAAGTCAAGAATTCACCAATGATCAATACGAGCAGATAATTGTAAGACATAAAACATAAGAGGCTGAGGGAGATCAGACAAGGGAAATTTTTTATCGTTAGTAATTAATAGAAAAGAAGAGACACTAACAGTAAGATTATAGTAAAATTTATATTGATCGTAACATCGGTAGCAATTTTATCTATTTTAAAAATAAAAAAGTTTAGATAGGTAGGAATTTTATCAATCTAAACTAGTTTTTTTTTTCTAGTAAAATATTTTTTTTACAAAAATAGATAAAATACCTTAAAATTTAGATATATAAAAACATTCCATCTATTTTTTAAAAACTTTTCATATTTTACTAGAAATCAAATATAAGAATTCTCTCCATCTATACATCGAATTAAAAAAAAATTAAAATCGGTAAAATTGCTACCGATCTTACGACTAATATAAATATTACTGTACTCTTACTATTTGTCTCTCTTCTTTTCTATTAATTACTACCGATTAAAAATTTTCTCAGAGAAGAGCTTGCAAGCTGGTTTGGCATCACTTAGTAGGAGGAAGTACAATATAAGCATTTTTCTTACTCTTTTTTTCCTTTGTTGTCGTTTCTTTTCTTCACTTTATTTCTTAACATTTTCAAATTTACCTTGTAAGTTCTGACACCGCTGGTGTCTATATTAATTGAATTTTGAGGACTTAACTTCCACATTTCTTCTTCTTAAAAAAATATATTTTAATAAATTCTTAATACCAACTAAAATAAATTCCAAATATTGTAGTATTTTTTATATTGAACAGTTTTTTATTGTAAATTAAAAAATAAAACATAATAAAAACATCAAAAATGAACATATTTGAATTCTACTCAGCAGCAAAATTCGTTATAGTTTAAAAGAGCAATGATTCTCTCATCTTAATGTCACAGTGGGCTCCGTTTTGTTCTGTGTGCTCCGAAAAGTGTAATTAACATATTGTCTTTGAATCCCTGCAGGGACAGAGTCGGGCTTTCAAATTATGAGGATCCAATATGAATAAGAGTTAATCATATTAAATATTTATTATGTGAATGAAAGTTAATTTTACAGTATTTATAATATTTTATCTTAAATTATATAGAATATTACATATAAATACAAAAATTATAAAAAAAAAAAATCAGTTGACTCTCATACCTTGTTAGTACCTTCGCTCCCGGATCTATGCACATTTTTATGTTAATTAGACCATACACCTTATCTAATATAGTTTAAATGTTAGGGATGATGCAATTTTGAAAATTTTAATAATATTTCTTTATAAGTAGGATTGAACTTGTTTAGTATATATCTGAGGCTATCAAAAAGTTATATATTAGACCATAACCCTTAGGATATCAAAAAATTTCTTCAGTCATAAGAAAGCTCACATATTTTAGGTTCATATTTTTGTGCCTCAAAATTTAGACCCATACTTGTTCAAAGTGTATCTTAATACATCTTGAATTTGTAGTCGTACTTTCTTTCGAAACATAAGAGATCTAAAAAAAGAGTGAGGCTATGGTGCTATGCATAGCACGGATGGCTAGTGTACTACGGCGCAATATGGTACTTTTTAAAATCCTAACGGTCGATCCGAACCGTTCAATGTGATAACCATATGAATATGTACTTGCAAACTAAATTTTATATTTTTTTGAATTTTTTTACTATTTTTTTAGATAGGTAGAATTTTAATGGTCCAGAATTTTCAGAAAACACTGATTTTTCTACCTATCTAAAAAAATAGTAAAAAAATTCAAAAAAATATAAAATTTAGTTTGCAAGTACATATTCATATGAATATCACATTGAACGGTTCGGATCGACCGTTAGGATTTTAAAAGGTACCATATTGAGCCGTAGTACACTAGCCATCCGTGCTATGCATAGCACCATAACCTCACTCCTAAAAAAATATTACATTAAGACTGGATCTTTACCACAAATGTTTTTCTTGTGTGCATTTCAATACAGTTTTTTAACCTTGGATGCTGCTATCTTGGCACATTTCTAAACATCTCCCTTGAAAAGGAGTTCAAAGACCCCACGAGGAAGTAGATTTTGTTATGTTAATTCTAAAATCAAATTTAAAAAAAATAAAGGTACGCTTAAAAGCCTCTGTATGAGGAAATGGACACTGCTACTTTCTTAGAGAAAATTAGAGTTCTGCTTTTCTGATTCCAATCATTCAAAATTATTGAGATTTGTGCATAAAAAAGTTTTTTTTATCGAAATACGTGAATGAAAATTTTTGAATGGTTGGAATCGGAAAAACAAGATCCTTCTTTTCTCTAAAAAAAAGCAGCAGAGTACTACGCGACATCAATGTGTCACTTTGTATTTATACAAAGTGACATCAATGTGTCACTTTGTATTTATATATTAAAAAATATTATTATTATTATTATTATTATTATTATTATTATTATTATTACCCTCTCAAATAAACCCTCATAATTTGGCACGATTTTTAAGGAAACATAAATAGAAACATATGCATTTCCACTAAGAATAGTAGTCATTATTTTACACAGAAAACGATAACTCTTTAGAAGTATTTCGTCTTGGGCTTGCGCCATGCCGGAAGCTGAAAGTAACATGCGTTCTATCCAAAAACAATATTGAGTTAAACTGGAAGTTGTGCATTGTTATGTTTGAATAATGAATTTGAAATTTCAAAATAATCAACTACATTCAAATATGAAAGTGTTTTTTTAGTTTAAAGTAGTGTGCATTCCAGCAAAGTAAAATGTTTATTCTAATTATTGTTGCTTAGTGTAGTAGGTAGTGATCAGGGGCGGACCCGGGGGACAACTAACCCTCTGAATTTTGAAAATTTGTAGAGATTTATAGGTTCAAATCAACTTTGTCTCTCTCTCAAATTCTTTTTGTCCTCCTTGAAATTCTGATATGTAATTTGGTTTAATTTTAGGGTTAAAATTAGAATAAATTCATTGAATTCAGATTGGTAATTAGAATTAGAAGTTAGAGTATTGAAAATTATAAATCAGAGAATTATTTTTACTATATATTATCCAATTAGCTAATGGATTTGAACATGATTAACTATTTAAATCTAATTCGCAATTTTTTTGTCCCCCTCCCACGAAAATCCTGGATCCGGCCCTAGTAGTGACAACAGTTTTCTTTTCAAAAGTTTATTAGATAAGTTTTTAAAAAACAAATTGGAAGGGCTTGAAATAATAGATATGTCTTTAAAAACAATTAAGCATGCATTTTTAGTTTAAATAAGTCTTATTATAGGTTAAAATTGTGCTCATCCTAATTCATTTTTTTTAAGTTTAAAATGAGGTTAGAAGTTTATAATTGTCATTCAAAACTGTCAAAATATGTTATACATGTCAATATCATCTTAAAAATTATTTTGTTTGAATTATAAGAAATATGAGCATCCAAGTCAAAAGAGTTTTCTTTTCGCGAAAAAAGGCCGAAAGAAGTTTTCTTTAAGTCGATATTTTGACCGAAATTTTTATTAATGTCAAAAAATAATAATAAATTTTGAATTCTACATCCTATTTGACAAAATTTGATGTAGAATTCAAAATTTAGAAAAATGTCTAAATCGCAATTTTATTTCACCGTTTTGAGCCAATTTTTTGCAAATTAAATTCACTGTTTTAGCCCCTCCAAAACCACAGAACAAATCCACGGTTTTGGAAAACCGGAGTTTTATTTTTGCAGTTTTAGGCTACAACTGTAAATTTAATTCACGGTTTTAGATTTTTAATATTAAAGAAATTACTCAAACCGTATATTTAATCCAAGTAGGGATTCAATTCATTTTTTGTCAAACCAAGTATTTTTTTTTTCAAAAATAGAAGGACTACCATATTTTCTGTATTTATCTAGAAGTGACTTTTGAACCGAGATCAATAACTCAAATTAAAAAAAAATTATTTTTTTCCAATAACACACAAAGAAATATTTTAATTTTTCTTACAGCCGCAAAAAGTCCGGCCTAAAAAATGTTGATCCGGGTTATTTGTCGTGGTCTTTCTAATTTCTCAAATTATATAGTATTTCATCTATTTTTAAAGAAATATATAAAATATTTCTAATATTTTAATAAAAAAATGATAATATTTTCTATTTAATTAAACAAATAATAAAAAAACCTAAAACCATGAATTAAATTCACGGTTTCATGAAAAAAAATATATTCTACGATATTAACTTTTGGTTTTACGAAACCGTGGATTTGTTCTTCGGTTTTGAGAGGACTTAAACCGTAAATTAAATTTGTGGTTTTGGAGCCTAAAATCGTGAATTAAAACTGCAGTTTGAGCATTTTTCGAAATCTTGTTAAAAGGTAGAATTCAAATTTTCTTTGGATATTAAAAAAAATTCGGAAATTTTGAGGTGAACAAATAAATTACACTGTGGGAGATACAATAACTTGGAGGCTATTATCAGCGGTCAATTAAAAAAAAATATTTACTGAAATCGAAGAACCGAGATACTAGCTAAGTACGCGCATCGATTCTCTGTCAAGCAAATGCGCATAAATTCAGATTTCAAAAAAGTAAATAAACATGAAGAGCGTGTAGCGGTTCCAAAAGATTAACATCTTCATAACCCGCTACACTGAATGACACTTATAACTCTTACAGAGGATTCTGACTAGATCAGTCCCTTCAAAAGATTGGAATTTATAGGGAGGTGACGCCATGAGATCAGGGTGAGGATCCACGTCGCCTTCATCCCCTCCACGCGTCCCTTCGAACCACCATCGCACAATAATGGCAACTCACACCTTCCCATCTCTCTCTTCTCATTAGTCCACGTGCTCCAACTATCTTAGCCCCACCGCTACTTTATAACCCTCTTTCTTTATTTCCTTTTCCCAGATAAAGCAAGGGTTGGGAACCCCCCTTGTCGCGGCATGTTCGCTGCCTCTCCAGTTGCTACCATATTAGGTAACTTACCTTTAAGAAACAATTCAGCGGTTAAGGTAATTTGAGATGGTGCACTAACTAAGCACGACACCGACAAGCCAACAGTGTCAAAATGCACTTCCGAACGAGAGCAGCTTCGGTCCGATGCCCATCGGATCCAAAGTGGGTTCAATGGGCTCCATGACCGTCCGATCTGTTTTAAGATTCACGTCAGAACTTTCGAGTCCGCTTTAATATTTGTGCGTACGAATCTTTAAGCAGATCGGACAGTCATGGATCCCATCGAACCCACTTTGAGTCCAATGGACATCGGACCCAAGCTGCTCTCTAAACTTAGCACATTTTAAAGATATTGTGAATCACACATTAATTTTGGATGCAAAGAATTTTATTCATTTTATTCATTTCAACACAAAGGTGGACCAGAATGTTAAAATTGGAGGGGGGCTGCCTGACTAGAGAAACAAGTATTTTATGAGAAAAAAATTAATATTAATTTTTATGAAATTATAAAATTTAAAGGAAAAAAAATAAAAAAATTCAATTTATATTGAGTACTTAGCACACCTTGTCCCCTTGGTCTCTACTTACATTGGTTCATATTTCAATCAACAAATATAAAACTTATAATAAAAACATGGTAATTATAATATTTTGTTGATGTATTGTAGAAGCATACATTAAAAAAAAATTATCACCACATTCATCAATCTATACTAGCCAAACACCAATACGTCAGCATTATTAAATTGTCGCATTCAGCAATGATCTAGAGTAAACGGAGGAGTCCAGTTAAAATAAATGGAGAAAAATAAAATATGTTCTCCCTTCCCAACGCCCCACTTGCTACGTGTTCTTCTCTTGAGCCATACCATGTACACTACTCCCCTTCTCATTGGTCTCCTCTCTTTCTTTCTTTCTCTCTCTCCTTCCGACAGCGGCGCCTTCTCTTACCGTCCGCTCCCTCTCTTTTAACCCAATCCCCTCGCATCCCTTCACGTGCTCTCGTACTCGATTCCAGCCACGCGTCCTTTTTGCACCAATCTGATCTCTGCATCCCACCTCGACACGTGCTTCCACCGACACGTGTCCTCCCATCCCCTTCTATTTATAACTCTCTTCATACCATGCCTTGGTACCTTCCAGACAAACAGAGACCTACCAACATTCTTTCAAGTCTTTAACAAAAGAAAAAAGGAAAAGAAAGAAAAGAAGAAAACAATGGAGAGGAGAGGAGGATGCTGTATAGCAAGGTACGGAGGGGATACTGACGCGGCATGGAGAGTCGGTCGAATAATGCTAAAGTACCGACCTATTGCTCCGAAACCGGCAGCTATGGCACCGGCCGTCCCGGGTACTGCAGATCTGAAATCTACCCCATGCAGTGGCAAGTTGAAGAGAAAGGCACCTGCCGGTACAGCACCTGGTACACGGCTAGGAAGCAAGCGGGGCCGAAAACCCAAGAAAGCAAACACGATACCGAGTCAAACCGAAGAACGAGACGAGAAATGTTCTTCCCCTTCTTCTTCTACCACTACCACAACCTCTGTGGATTCATCATCGTTGATTACACTTCCTCTCATGCCTGAGTCGCCTGAGGTGAAGCCGGTCCCTTCTGCCAGTCGAGCAAATGAAACTGTTGCACCTGTGGTGGTACCGACGCCAGTACGACCGGTGGGCTCCTGGATGACAGTAGAGGGATTGACTGATATCTGGCGACAGGAGGTACCAGCTATGCCTGGCATCACCAGTGACGAGGCGCCTGCCTTGGTATCTGACGGGTGGGGCCGGGTAACTTGGGCTAATGGGGCGTACAAAAAATTGGTTACTGGTGGAGGAGAGGAGGGCGAGGAGGAAGTTAGAGTGGGGCTTGTGACGCGGGGCCTGGTGCCAGCTTGGGGCACGTGTGGCGGCTTCACGTGTCGTGTGCGTGTAAGGTATGCGTGTAAAAAGAAGGGGAAGGTTTCGCTAGCGGCGCCGTGCGATGTCTGGAGGCTAGATGGTGGGGCGTACGCATGGCGGCTCGATATCAAAGCTGCTCTTAGTCTTAGTCTTAGTCTATAGAAAGTTTTATTTAGTGAAAGAACGAAGACAGATCTAAGAAACTAAGAAATGTGGAGTTTTGTGATGGATGTAAATTTTTCTGGGCTAAACTTTTTGCAATGGCTGTTCTAAGAGGTTTTATGTAAAGAGAAAATTATCTTTTATCGGAGTATGGAAGTTAATAGAGAGTGGAGCATTATTTTTGTTCTTTTGACTTCTTTCTCATACTAGATGTAAATTACTCTGTTTGCTGATGCTGTCGTCACTATTCACTTGTAACTAATGCGTAGTAAATACACCTTTAATAATTCCCACCAAAGAGATTAAAATTTAGAATAAGATAATACTCTGTTTGCTGATGCTGTCGTCACTATTCACTTGTAACTAGTGCGTAGTAAACACGGATCCGACTCCGCTGCTTTTCTCTAAGAAAAGCTATCCGACTCCGCTGCTTTTCTCTGAGAAAAGCAGGAACCTCTTTTTCTGATCCGAATCATTTAAAAATTTACATTCACGTATCTCGATAAAATAATTTTTTCATACACAAATTTCAACGAATTTAAATGATTCGGATCGGTAAAGGAGGTTGCTGCTTTTCTGATCCGAATCATTCGAAAATTTACATTCACGTATCTCGATAAAACAATTTTTTCATACACAAATCTCAACGAAATTTAAATGATTCGGATCGGAAAAGAAGGTTGCTGCTTTTCTATGAGAAAAGCAGCGGAGCGGAGTCGGATCCAGTAAACACACCTTCAATAATTCCCAGCAAAGAGATTAAAATTTAGAATAAGATAATTTCATCGTAACTCCAAATATAGGCAATGGTGTTTTATTGTGTGTTTCTATCGTTGTTGCAAAAAGATATAAAATCCGAATCCGTATCCCCTCAGATTATGATTTTGGTGTACGGTTTGTGTAAAGTTATTCCATTGGTGATGGGAAAAAAATATCAATTCAACACCATCCATCATAACTTTTTGCTGGTAAGCGGTGCCTACCTCTGCCCGTTTTCCATCTGTCCTTTTAATTTTGGAACCTTTTTCCAAGTTTTCAACAGCTTGTCCGTTGTTTTTTACTTGAAATTTGAACTGTCGTTTTATCATTCGAATGTTTGAATGGCAATATGGCAATGTTAGGCTCGAAACGGAAGTTGCACACTTAGCACTCTAAGGGCCTGTTCTGTTCGGCCGCATAAGAATTTTGTGAGAATGAAAATTTTGGTCTTATGCGAGAATGAAAATTTTGTGATTTTTAATATGAGAATGTGAATTTTAATTTGTCAAAATTGAAGTTATTTAATTTATGAAATTTTTTAGAATATAACTGTTTGGTAAATGTATGAAAAATTTGTTAAAATATTAGTTTATTTTTCTTTTTATAGAAGATATAATACTACAATTAAAAAACTATATTAAAGTGTATTAATACTAATTATTTATTATAGTCAAAATTGTATATATTATTTTTACAATTATATTATATTCTAAAAAGTTTAAATGAGCGAACCAAGTTTAATTATGCTTGTTTAATAATTTCTGTATTATTAAATTGTGCTTGTTTAATTAATTTTAGCCTTTGTATTATTAAATTGTATTTGTTTAATTGAGTGCTTGATTGTACAAGTTAATTTCAGTTTAATTAATTAAACAAGTATTGATTAGTATAATTTCTCTTTTTTAAGTCAAGTTTGTGAAAATGTACTCGTATGCAACAATACAAAACAGTACAAATTAATATCTTTTGTAATTAATATCTTCTTGACAAGGGTAAAAAACAAGGGATTTGGGGACTGGTCTCTTGGGCACTGGTCCTACAAGGGGAGTATTCTGAGGAGGGTTATGAGCTGCCGGTCGTGGCTGAAGCTGCGGGGAATGGAGGTAAGGAATCACCACAGCACCCGAAGTTCTCGGATCCCCTCCTTGAGCAAGGTATCCTGGAGGAGTATAATACGCATACTGCTGGTACTAGTAATCATACGATGAGTAAGGGTAAGCATAAAGATATGGATACACTTGCAGGGTCGGGTGAGGCATAACAGGTGGTCGATACTGACCAACCAGGTGAGTCTGCTCGGCAACGAAAGGCTGAGCTTCCGTATTATGAGTCGGACCACGGGATCAGACTACCGAACTGGGGAATGTCGCTCCGAGATGAGTAGGATTCTCCGGAAGAGTTTCCCCTGTGGGCATCCCCACAAGCACACTTTACAGCATGCTTAGAGAAGGTCAAATGCTATTCTCCTGTTGGAGGTTAGTGTTGACCCCCCGAGGTGTAAAGGGAGTGTTAGCACTTGACTCATGTCTCTGTTCTTCTTGCTGAAATGAAGCCATCTAGTTGTCTCAGGGAAGTAAGCAAGGAGTGGCCCCACGGTGGTTGATACGTCCTATCTCGGGGAGAGTAAGCCGTATGTGAGAAAGGTAATTAGACTGGGCTCGTCCTGCCTTGGGATGGCAGGCCGAGGTTAGTGAAGTTGGTTCCCGAAGTCGGGATGGTTATGAGATATTTGGACTCTAGCCTGTATGATATCTCGCTTGGGTAAGCAAAAGTCTGACCCCTGTTTAAGTCTTGCTTTAAATAGGTCGTCCCCTAAATGTCATTCCGCGTTGTCAAAGCGGCCAGGGGAGATCGCATAGGAGTGGTTACGCTCGCATAAAGTCGGTTATCCTTGCATAGGAGCGGTGACATCCACATAGTTCGGCGGTTACTCAATCGCACCCGCCCTGTACGGACGCGAGTGTAGTGACCGTAAGCCGAGTCCGGGCTGGACTCGTGTTGGATGAAGCCTTATGGGGCCTTACTGGGATTAATCCTAACTCTTACTAACGGATCTCGGGTTCTTCATATTGATCTCGGGTTGGCCCTTGAAGGGGGTCCGAATCCCGATCTATTCATAGCCTGTGAGAGATTCGTGAGGGCCCTTGGAACATGGTCTTATTAATAAAGCAACCATGATTAACATGATAACGACTTTTTTTTTATGTAAAATATGTTTGCTGTTTTCTTTAATGAAATGTAATTTACCAAGGAATGTCTACTAGCTTACAGGCACTGAATAAAGATTAATATTGTTTATGTATTATCGATTTATTTCTGTGCAATCATCATATATTCAATTTTACCTTTTTAATAAAAAATATTCTAAAATTTATATGTAAAAAACCTATTAAATTTAATCTATATTATTTATCAATATTTACATAAAAATCATCACTTTTTGATTTTGTTTTTTATAAGAATAAATAAGTTATGTTGGACAGCTTGGAAGCACAAAAATGAGTTATGTTTTAATGCAGGCACTATCATGTCAGCTAGAAATATCATATTGCTAATAAAAATTTTAATTTTCTATTGGTCAGGTAATGTGAGCAAGAATGTTAAGACAGTAGCAGAAGGATGAAAGATGCTATACCACTAACTAATTACATGCCAGCGATATTGGAGATGTTGGTGTACCAACCACCAGTGAACCCATAGTACCAGTGGAGCAACATCAGAAGACTACCTTTTTGCTTTTTGTTATCATCCTTAGCCCCACATTAGCTTATTTTTAAAACTTAGCTATATTTTAAACTTGGTACATTTTCAAATTATGAATATGTTGCTGGTTGATGTTAACACCTTCAAGGTATTCAGTATAGAGGATTACTCTGGCTAATTGACTTTTGTAATTATCTAGTTTTAGTAATATGAAACGGTCATCAGCCTCTTTTAAAAAAATAAAAATAAGAATCAATAAGTTAAAAAAGTAGCGCTTAGATATTATCAACATCAGTTGCAAATTAATACCCATTAAAATAAAGTCAAAATGTGATATTTTTTTTGCATGTGCATAGTGAAGATGATATAGATCGTATTTAACAATTTTATTTTGACATTTAATTTTTTAAGTTAAAATTTTACAAAAAAGTAGCATAAAACATGGAGGAGTATATGAACTTCGTTGTTGTTGTTGTTGTTGTTGTTGTTGTTGTTTATGAGTGAGGCTATGATAATATGCATGTTACGGGTCGTCCTGTATTATCGATTCATATTTCTATTGTAAAAATTCAAATAGGCGATTTGATCTGTTAAACATGATCTTTGTATAGAAATGTATTTAGAGATATCGAATTTTACATTTTTTTAGAATATTTTTACTTTTAATAAATAGATAGGAAATCACTATTTTTGGATGGCACATAATATTTAGATTGAGTGATTTTTTGTGTATCTAAAAAAATAGTAAAATTTTTTTCAAAATTTCAAAATTAGATTTTCAAGTATATTTTCTTATAGAGATCAGGTTGAACAGTTCAGATTAACTGTTTGAACTTAAAAAATGTTATATATATTATATATATGAATCCTGAGCATAAATCAATCTGAAATGTCTAAATTTACTTTGGACGCACTGAATCTATATAATGGAAGGACACGAGACAACTGAAGGCCCGTTTAGACAATGTGAACTTTCACAATCCCTGACAAAGCGACAAATTTTTTGTCTGTACCTACTACCCTTACAAAGCCCAGCTGCTTTTGTTTGTCAACGCAATTCATATTTATCATTTTTTTCAAGTTCCTCTCTCTCTCTCTTAAAAGTGGGCCGCTAGGCCTCTTTTTTATCTAACCTTTGTCCGGTTTGGAAGCTCTTCTCAGTGTTTTAAAATTCGGTTATATTCAGTGAATATACGGCTGTATATTCCTATTCAGTGTTCGGCCGAATAGAAAATAGCTATTCGGATCGAATATTGAATCCATACTTTAAAATTTTTTTAAAAAAAATTCAAAACCCATTAAAAGAGTTCCGGACCCGAATCCATAACCCATTAATGAGTTCTAGACCTCCTATGTAGGTGTTCTCTTCAAGCGTCCCACTCAGAAGTCTTTTATAACCTCTCTACATACTGCCTTATTGTATTTAAGTACTGTGGGATTAAATATTTAATAAAAAATCTGCATATATAAATTCGAATAAGAATCCGCATATTCTGCCGCATACCGTATATGCGGTATGCGGTGGCCTTCCGAATACCGCATGAGAACCGAATATTAAAACACTGGCTCTTCTGCTACTGGAACGAAGGTCTGATATCAAATACTTGTAAAGTTGTACCTCATTCTAATTATGAAACACACAAAAGAAATATATATCATCTTATGTGCAAATAACTATGTTAGAACGCATTAATAGCTAATTAGTAAAGTTCTGTTCGTGCTTTCAATCAATTCAAATATCATTTTAAGATGCTATATAATCATCGAAATTAACATATATCTTCTTAATTTCATCATGCATAATTTTTTTTTGCGCAAGTACATGATAAGTTCATAACATCAACTTTTTTTTCAAACAATTCTGCTAGGATAGATATGTACTTTGGCATGTGCTTTAAATCATTTTGGCCAATATTTGAAGTTGTAAAATCATTAAAAACCGGCACATATCATCTAAATTAACCCGGTATTTGCGATAATTATTATATGTGTTAATTTTTTTTTATAGAGATTAGAGGTCAAGCTATCCAACTATTTAATATCTACCAGAAATTCTCTCATTTATATTTCGAATCTGCAACCTTCTGCACGGAGAGCATTGTCTTTATCACCAGATCAAATACTGATTCTCTATTCGTGTTAATTTACAATTATACATCAAAATTGTGCAAACAAAAGTGCAATAATATATATACAAACACGTTATTAGTACCGGTCGTTATAATTGGTGTGAGCCACATTTGAAATCCTGAAAAATAGAAATATTAACAACTAAATATTTATTATTGGATATACCCTCATCAAAAGTTTGAAATTAGTCATTTTTAAATTTATTCTAATATTAATTATAAACTAAATTATTTAGCAAGCACAATCATGTAAATGGGGAAACATGGAAAATTCTTTATTGTGAATGGGATATCAAATGCTGATTATATAATGGGAGAATTCCCAATAACAATTTTTTTTTTTAGGATATACACCGACTTTTCTAATAATTATATATACTTGCAAATTTTTTTTTTAAGGATATACATAAAGTTTGTTTTCTTAAAGAATTCCGTTAAATTGCATTTGCACATGGCAGAATATTTCGGTTGGTGTTTTTGGTTATCTTATTGACACGTGTCCTTCAACAATTGTCTTCTTAATTAAAAAAAAAATCCAAGGAACCGACCATATTCATAATTTTTTTTTTATAAAAAGTGAATTCCTTTAAGTGCTGATTATTTTCTAATCCACTTTTTTTTTTCTTAAAAAAATGATTTTTTTTCAAAAAAACTTTGAACATACTTTATCCATAATGTAACTTAAATTGTTTGATTTGTGTTAAGGTTTATGCGAACAAAATTAATACCTAATAATTTTTTTTCCTGATCTACACGGCAGCTATTGGCTGCATTATAAGCGCACAAATTCTTTTGTTCTTAAAAAATCATTGCTTTTTAGTTATTATAATTCGGGAAAAACAAACTAACCGTGCAATGAAGTTAGCATATTTTGTTGATATTCACATGTTTCTACGTATGTGGAATTAGTGTATTAAAATTCGGTTTATTATGTGGCTGCATATTCTTATTTGGTTGCAATTTAAATAGAAAATTTGTATTCGGTCAAATATGCGGTCCTGTATTTTTGACTGCATATTCGACTGTATATTATCAAATATTTACTGCATACTTGTTTGTATGATACTGCATATTACCGTATATTACCGTGCTTGTTTATATACATATGAATTCTCATTTAAAATCCGCATATATAAATCCGCATAAAAATCCGCATATACGGCTGCATACTGCATACATAAAATCTGCATTTTAAAACATTGTGTGGAAATACATTCTACCGGTGCAAACATACTTCTCAACATAGATTTTTTTATTAATTAATTTCTGAAAGAAAAATGTAGGTGATTGATTTAATTGCAACATGTTGAAAGTAAAATAATTTGTAGAGGAGAATAATAAAAAAATACAACTACTATATGATATTGTACAAAGTATGATAACTTCTAAAAATAACCTGCCTGGCAAGAGAGCAGCTTGGGTCCGATGCCCATCGGACCCAAAGTGAGTTGGATGGGCTCTATTACCATCCAACCTGCTTTAAGATTCGTGTGCACAAATATTAAAGCAGACGCGAAAGTTCTGACGTAAATCTTAAAGCAGATCGGACGGTCATCGAGCCCATCAAATTCACTTTGAGTCCTATGGGTATCGGACCCAAGCTGCTCTCGCCTGGCAAATGGCTATGAAGGTAGAAAATATAAGAAGCCTTTGGAATCTACCTATATTAATATAACATTAAAGCAAAGAATAAATTCATGTCGGCTGTTGTGATGATTAATTAAAGCAGAGAATTAATAAATTCAAATATCGGTTGTTGTGATGATTAATTATCTAAAAGAATTAAAATTGGTTGTCGTGGGCATATTCGTTAGTTTAAGGAAACATAATCATCCCTAAATTAATATTCTAATCATAAGTAAAACTTACCGGTTGGTAAATTTTGTAATTAGAAATAACACTGAGTAGGGCTGATAAAAAAGCTCGTAACTCGTGATTGTTCCTGACTTGCCTGACATACAGTCCACTCAATAGTGGACCGAGCATGTAAGCGAGCCAGCTTGCTAGTAGCTCGATTCGAAATTAACAAGCTGAGCTAAGGCCTAGCTCGTATCGAGCCAGCTTGGTTCATTAACGAGCTAGAAGACCCTTCTTTGAGAATTAATTTCTCACCGTGTAGGTTTTAGGGTTTTAGTCAAAAACCACGTGCTTTGTCTCTTCTCTCCAACCTCACTCTGGTTTTCTAGCTTTTGTTGCTGTAAAGCTGTCCTAAATTCTAATTTTTGTTTCCACATTCGTCTCTCAATTTTATTTGCTCACTTACTGAGGTATGTTGATTGCAAGTATGAATATATGGAGTATAATCGTATCAATAAATTTCCAGTTGTATCAATTCACTAGTAAAACTGTAAAAGCACAACAGAGGAACTCAATTTGTACATTTTTGACTAAGAACTAATTTTATTTTGGTTGAGAAAATATTAGAGGTGCTTGCTTAGTTCGTGAGCTAGCTCGGTTCAGCTCGAGCTGGCTTATCATGATTTCAAGCTGAAATTTTAACTCAGGTGCCATAAATACAGCTCACTCGGCAGTAGCTCAATTCAGAATTAACAAGCTGAGTTATAATCTAGCTCGGACCGATCCACCTCGTTACCAACCTAGGTCACCGACAAAACAATTGATGTGCTTGATGTCTTGATGTCGATTGTGGACCTGTTTATTAAAAAAAAAAAAGATAAACAAAAGAAAGAGAGCACAGTACAGCAGAGGAATCTCTCTAAAGAATATGCTAGTTTTGAAATTTGTTATCGTTTAGTTGTGTACTGGATTGAAACGTGAGATCCCAGTTATTGCACAGGTCGGATCTCTCACCCAATCAGGTGACTAACACGCAACAGCCAAAAATTTTCCTGCTCTCACGCGGTTTATTCATTTTTATTTATTTGTTTCTATCGAAGAAACTCCACACTATTCCACATTTTTCATTTGTCACGCAAAATAAGAGAATAGAGAGAGCACAAGTAAAGTGATTATTCTCGACTAATTAATTTATTAAACTGCAAGTGTCATCATGTAATATTTTTGAGAAACAACATCATGTAATATTATTTAGTGTGAAATCAGAACTCTATTTTTCTTTGGATTTAGAGACAAGCCTCGCTTAAGGGATAAAAGACAACACCGTATTGACTTCCTACAGTACATGAGTTATATATATAATCTGGCTAATATGCTACGCGTAGCATAGAGGACATCCGTGCTACGGCTCAATTTTTGAGTTTTCAAAATTTTAACGGTCGATCCGAACGTTCAACATGATCTCCATATGAATATGTACTTGCAAACCAAATTTTACATTTTTTAGAAATTTTTTACTATTTCTTAAGCCACTTTGAAAATTGCTGATCCAATGGTCCAGAAGATTTTACTGTTGTGTACAAATTACTGTTTTTTCAAAGTGGCTTAATAAATAGTAAAAAAATTCTAAAAAATGTAAAATTTGATTTGCAAGTACATATTCATATGGAGATCATGTTGAACGGTTCGGATCGACCGTTAGGATTTTGAAAACTAAAAAATTGAGCCGTAGCACGGAGGCCTCTATGCTATGCATAGCACCGTAGACACTTCCTATATATATATATATTCTCTATATATCTATATATATAGAGGAGGGTTCCACTGCACCCTCTTTTGGTGCACCTAACGTGCACCCAAAACTCATATCTTCATTTTCAAAGTTTAAATAGTCGATTCGAACCTTCCAACATGTTCTTCATATTAAAATGTGCTTGGAGACCAAATTTTATATTTTTTTGGAAATTTTTTACTATTTTTTCAGAATTTTTTAAAATCATCACTTTGCTGAATTTCAAATTATTGTTTAGTTTAATCAAAAATTCTGAAAAAATAGTAAAAAATTTCCAAAAAATGTAAAATTTGGTCTCCAAGCACATTTTAATATGAAGAACACGTTGGAAGGTTCGATTGACTATTTGAACTTCGAAAATGAAGATATGAGTTTTGGGTGCACGTTAGGTGCACCAAAAGAGGGTGCAGTGGAACCCTCCTCATATATATATATATATATATATATATATATATATATATATATATATATATATATATGAGTATAGCTAATTTGCTTCCGGAAGCATTTCGACGAGGTGCTTACGGGGGCATATCTTAGTATTTGATGTTCAAATAACAAATCCAAACCGTTACATGTTCAATCTATATTAAAATGTACTTGGAGACCAAATTTTATATTTTTTGAAATTTTTTTACTATTTATTAAGCTGGTTTGAAAACCGCTGTTTTTATTAAATTTCTGCACCATTGAAAACAGCGGTTTTCAAACCAGCTTAATAAATAGTAAAAAATTTTCAAAAAATGTAAAATTTGGTCTCCAAGTACATTTTAATATAGATGAACATCTAACGGTTTGGATTTGTTGTTTGAACATCAAATACTAAGATATGCCCCCGTAAGCACCTCGTCCGAAATGCTTCTGGAAGCAAATTAGCCATACTCATATATATATAGAGAGTGGCTAAGATCAAAGTGGTATGACCAAAGCCTTTGGTGCTACCAATTAGTTTTTGCGATTTTAAAGATCAAATAGTCGATCCAAACCGTTAGATGTTCAATCTATATTAAAATCTGCTTGGAGACCAAATTTTACATTTTTTGGAATTTTTTTACTATTTTTCAAGCCACTTTGAAAATTACTGATCACATGGTCCAGAATTTGGTTGCACTATTTTTACTGTTCATCCGGATCTGCAATTTTCAAAGTGGCTTGAAAAATAGTAAAAAAATTTCAAAAAATGTAAAATTTGGTCTCCAAGCAGATTTTAATATAGATTGAACATCTAACGATTTGGATCGACTATTTGAACTTTAAAATTGCAAAAACTAATTGGTAGCACCAAGGCCTTGGTCATACCACTTTGACCTTAGCCACTCTCTCTCTCTCTCTCTATATATATATATAGTGATGCTACGGTGCTTTGGGAAGTAAAGAGGGTGTTTTACTTCCTGCTCATATCTCCATTTTCAAAGTTCAAATAGTCGGTCCGAATTTCTCAACATGATCTTCATATTAATATGTGCTCGGAGATCAAATTTTACATTTTTTGAAAATTTTTTACTATTTTTTTAAATTTTTTGAAAATCAATGTTTTTTTAATTTATTTTTTATTTAATGAAAAGCTGTGATTTTAAAAAATTGTAAACAAATAGTAAAACTTTTTCAAAAAATATAAAATTTGGTTTCTAAGCACATATCAATAGGAAGATTATGTCGAGAAGTTCGGATCGACTATTTGAACTTTGAAAATGGAGATATGAGCAGGAAGTAAAACACCATCTTTACTTCCCAAAGCACCGTAGCATCACTATATATATATATATATATATATATATATATATATATATATATATATATATATAGATTGGCTAATGTAATAACTTTATAACTTCGGCCGAAGTTCTAACGAGTCGTTTTTACGTTTTTAAAATCCAAACAACCGATCCGAACCGTTCAACATGTTCTCTATATTGAAATGTGCTTGGAGACCAAATTTTACATTTTTTGGAATTTTTTTACTATTTATTAAGCCACTTTGAAAATACTGATCCGGTGGTCCAGAAAATTTTGCTGTTTTTTACTATTCACAGCAGATCTGCGATTTTCAAAGTGGCTTAATAAATAGTAAAAAAATTCCAAAAAATGTAAAATTTGGTCTCCAAACACATTTCAATATTTAGAAAAAGTTGAACGGTTCGGATCGGTTGTTTGGATTTTAAAAACTAATAAACGACTCATTATAACTTCGGCCGAAGTTATAACGTTAGCACATTAGCCAATCTCTATATATATATATATATATAGAGGTTGGTAAAGATCAAAGTGGTATGACCAAAGTTTTGGTACTACCAATTTGTTTTTGTGATTTTCAATGTTCAAACAGTCAATCTGAAACGCTCAACGTGTTCTCCATATTAAAATGTACTTGGAGACCAAATTTTATTTTGAAATTTTTAACTATTTTTGATGGATTTTTGAAAAGCACTGTTTTTCAGATTTTATTTAATTATTTTTTATTATGAAAAACAATGCTTTTCCCAAATCCATAAAAAAATAGTAAAAATATTCAAAAAAATGTAAAATTTGGTCTCCAAGCACATTTTAATACGAAGAACACGTTGAGCGTCAGATCAACTATTTGAACTTTAAAATTGCAAAAACTAATTGGTAGCACCAAAGCCTTAGTCATACCACTTTGATCTTAGCTAACCTCTCTCTCTCTCTCTCTCTCTATATATATATATATATATATATATATATATATATATAATTGGGCTAAAATGAGACGTGGAGTAAAATAAGTTTTTGCTCCATGGCACTATATTTTCCTTTTGAAAATCCAAACAACCGATCCGACGGCTCAACATGATCCCCATATTGAAATGTGCTTGGAGACCAAATTTTACATTTTTTGGAAATTTTTTACTATTTATTAAGCCACTTTGATCGCTGATCTGGTGGTCCAGAAATTTTTACTGTTTTTTATTGTTCACTGTGGATCAGCGATTTTCAAAGTGGGTTAATAAATAGTAAACAAAATCCAAAAAATGTAAAATTTAGTCTCCAAGCACATTTCAATATAGAGAACATGTTGAGCGGTTCGGATCGGTTGTTTGGATTTTCAAAATGAAAATATGACGTGGAGTACAAACTTGTTTTAACTCTATTATATTATATATGCACTGCAAGCTAAAATAACGTTGTCAGTATCTTTATCTTGCTTAACATACATCCACAAATGTTTAAAAGCTATGCAAGCGCTCCCACAGAGAAAAAAAAAATACTAATATTAACGCATTTTATTTCTGCAACACATAAAAATTATGATATTTGATTTTATTCTTGTAAAATCTAATAATTTGAAATAGTTCGGTTCACTTAACTGGAAATTTATCAACTCTTTCATGTCAGCCCAAAGGAATTCAAAAACACTACAACTTTTTATGTACACATAATGATATAGATCAATACAACATTTATATACTAGTATAGTAGTATTAATATTTTATTTTGAGTTATTGAAGTTAAAAAAAAAAAGATAATCAGAGATATTTAGAGATATTGAAGGAAAGGCATTTGAGATCTATTTTCTTTGAGCCTTTTAAGAGTGACAAATGATGTGTAAAATTCCTATTCTATCACAATTATATTCTTAAAGTACTTTTAGAAAATGTTATTGTAATATTAAATATTTAAAAGATAAGGCATGGGCGGATCCAAGATTTTCGTCGGGGGACAAAAAAATATCGAATCGGGTTTAAATAGCTAATCGGATTTAATTCATTAACTAATTGAGTACTCGATAAAAAATAATGTTTTAACTTATACTTTCCAATGCTTTGACTTATAATTTTTGATGCTCTAACTTATAATGCTAATTACCAATCAAAATTCAGCAAATTTATTTCAATTTTAACCCTAAATTTAATCTGAATTACAAATCAAACATCTAGAGGGGGGCAAAAAAAAATTCAGGGCAAAGTCGGTCAGGACCGATAGATCTCCACTAAAACTCAAAATCAAGGGGGGGGGGGCAGCTGCCCCCCCCACCGAGATTACGTGGGTCCGCCCCTGCATGTTCGTAGGGGTGTAAACGGATCAGATATTATCCAATTTCGTTCGGATTTGAATCCCAAAAATTACTTAAATCATCCGATCTGTATTCGTATTCGAGACTATCCGTATCCGTATTCGAAAAATTATAACGGATAAGGATACGATAAGATTTTTAACTATCTGTAACTATCCGTATCCGACCGTTTACACCCCTAAACCACAACAAATGTATTCTACGTTCTTAAATTGATTTATTAAACTGCATATATATATATATATATATATATATATATATATATATATATATATATAGATGGGCTATGGTGCATTGCAATGCATAGGCACCCTTGTGCATTGGACCATAAATTACCAGATTCAAAGTCCAAATGACCGATCCAAACCGTTCATCTTGTTCTCCATATTAATATGTACTTGGAGACCAAATTTTACATTTTTTGGAATTTTTTTACTATTTATTAAGCTACTTTGAAAGTTTCTGATCCAATGGTGAACAGTAAAAAAACAGTAAAATTTGGTCTCCAAGCACATATTAATATGGAGAACAAGATGAACGGTTTGGATCGGTCATTTGGACTTTGAATCGGTGATTTATGGTCCAATGCACAAGGGTGCCTATGCATTGCAATGTATAATAGCCCATCTATATATATATATATATATATATATATATATATATATATATATGAGATGGGCTATTATACATTGCAATGTATTGAGCCATCTGTGCATTACAATCTAGACTGTTGAATTTGTTTCAAAAAGCGTGCAGATCAGTGATCAGATCAACTTCAAAATTTCGAAACTGGATATCTCCAGTCCTCTCTCTCTCCCCCAACCCAACATTTCTTTTTTTGTTTTTGAAAAATTGGCAGCAGCTGCAACCCAACATTTCTGAGTATCTAAAGAAAAAAAAACCTAAATCGGCGTGAGACTCCCGCCCACACCTCCACGGCGGCCCCCTCCGCCACCGACCCTCCGAAGCCATCTCTCTCCCTCGACGCCACTATATCTTGCTCAGCGGTGCTCGCTGCCACGTCAGCCTCGCGGCCACGTCAGCCTCGCGCCAAGGTTTTCAAAGCCTCTGGTTAATTATGTAATTCTAGGTAACGATTTCGAGGTAATTGTAGATTCTAGTTAATTATAGATTCTGGTAACGATTTCAAAGCCTCTGGTTAATTATAGATTATGGTTAATTTTGATTTTGAGGTAACGATTTCAAGATCGCAAATTTCAATATTGCATCTTAATTTCATCTATATTGACTGTTATAATTAACAACTTGTCCTCTTTATATTTTTCACTGCTTAAATGTGAGACGGCTGAAAATTTTTGTTGGCTATTCAAAACATGGCTGGTTGCAATGCATGGCAAACACCCAAGGGCAATTATTACAGATCAAGATCCCGCGATGAGGAAGGCGATTGAGATTATTTTTCCAAATACTAGGCATAGATGTTGTCAGTGGCATGTTATAAGAAAGGCAAGAGACCATTTCGGAAAGCTATATAATGAAATTCCAGAGTTTGTTGAATACCTAGCTCATGTTATCAACCGTAGTTATACGGGTTCAGATTTTGAGAGGAGGTGGGCAGCTATGGTCGGCAAGTTCAAATTGCATGACAACAACCATCTCAAGGTGATGTATCAAAATCGGGTTCAATGGGTGCCGGCTTACTTTCGAGACACTTTTTTTGTCGAGATGCGTACTACACAAAGGAGTGAGAGCATGAATGCTCTTTTCAAGTTGTTGGTGAACAACCATACATCTATTTACCACTTTGTCGTGCAAATTGACAAGATGATTGAGGGCATATGGCATAAGGAGAGTGATGAAGATCTGAAAACCATGAATGAGATACCCCATCTGTGGTCAAACTACCTAATGGAGGTCAATGCACGACAGGTTTATACCAAAAATGTCTTCTCACTCTTCAAAAAAATAGTGAAAGATAGCAATCTTGGTTTTGTAACCGAAATCGAGAAAGATGTTTCTTATCAGGTCAACATCACAGCTCATCCAAATATTCAGAATTGGGTACCCGAGTCGTACAAGCTTGAAGTAGATAAGGAAGGATATAGGGTTTCGTGTGATTGCAAAGGATTTGAGGTTAGTGGGATTCTTTGCGCACATGTTATTAAAGTCATGCTTCATATTGGTATGGGACACCTCCCTGACCATTATGTTATGAAACGATGGACTAAGGGTGCTAATGCAAATGTCAAAAGATCTACTAGTGAGAGAAGTATGGATCCGGGAAACTCGTCAGAGTTGAAAATGCTAAGGTTTTCTGCTACAATGTCAGATTTGATGGAAATTGGCAAGATAGGTGCATCAAGTCGAGAGGCATTTAGATGTTTGAAAGAGTTGATTCCTAGTGTCAAGGAGAAGCTGTTGGCTGTAGTACAAAAGGTAGGAGCTGATGAGGAGCTGATGGATCTGATTCCTGGTGTCAAGATAGGAGTACCAAATGTTGCATCTGATAAGGAGAAAATTGGGACAGATTTGATGGATTTTACTGTGCCCATGTATCTTGATCCACCACAAGCGCAATGCAAGGGTAGGAAGAAGAAACCTACACGGTTTCAATCTGCTGGATTAAAGAAGGCGAAAAAGATGAGAACTTGTAGCAGATGCAATAAAAAAGCGGGTCATAATTCAAGGACTTGTCCACAGGTTATTATTTTCTTGTATTGTTTATTTTTGGTTCTTCTTAATATTTTCTGCTAATTATTTTGTCTTCACAAATTTACAGAATGAAGAATGTTCTGGAAAGGATAGTGAGGACGATGATGAAGTTGATGATGTAGAATCCGAGTAGTGTTGTTAGAGTAATTAAAGAAAAAAGACTTACTTTTCTTTTGTAATTTATTTCTTCAATATGGTAACCTGATATAGCATGTAAGATGCTAGTTTTTGTATAATGGTCATGACTAACTTTTTTTTTTCTTCAATATGGTAACCTGATATAGCATGCAGCATGTAAGAAAAAGTCTTACTTTTCTTTTGTAATTTCTTTCTTCAATATGATAACCTGATATAGCATGTAAGATGCTAGTTTTTGTATAATGGTCATGACTAACTTTTTTTTCTTTCTTCAATATGGTAACCTGATATAGCATGTACGATGCTAGCAACTTCAATGCAATTTTATTTTGGCCAATTCCATACCGCCTCAAAGAAGATCCACTTGTGTTTTTTGTGTATTGCAAATTATATTAAGTTGTGATTTGATGATTTCCTAATTGTAGTAATCTATTATGTATTATCCACTTGTGTTTTTTGTGTTTTTTGAGTTCACAGAGTAATGTTATATGAAATGAAAATGCATGTCAGGATAGCAATCCGTCTGGTTCCAGTGCTAATCATTAATAAGAAAATTTAGACTGTTCAAAAGCTATGTAATCATCAAATGTAAGCTACAACAAATATAGTTGCTAGTTCAATCAAAAATCAAATCCGTCTAATTAAGCTTTAGAATTACAACTTTACACAATTTTGTGCTTGCATAACTAGAATTAGTTTGCCGCTTATTCAATTTTTCTTATCAAAAGTCAATGTCTTTTGCACTGCAAGCAACAATATTGCACATAACTATTATAATTACAACAAACAACCATAATGCACACATCCAGTTTCATTGCACAATCATAACAAAATAACAAGTGTGCGACAATTCACACTCATAATATAATAACAACAAAAAAAGTGCAACAAAGTAACAACTATGGAAATCCAGCAAACATTTTCATATAAGAAATTAAAAGAAACTAGAATTCCATTCAATTCATGTAAGAAATTAAAAAAAAAAGTGCAAACATTTTCATATAATAACAACAAGAAAAGTGCAACAAAGTAACAACTATGGAAATCCAGCAAACATTTTCATATAAGAAATTAAAAGAAACTAGAATTCCATTCAATTCATGATGCTATCCATCTCTGAGCCTTCTATATTTTTATTTCTTCATCCTTGCGCTAAGACCAACAATGCTCCTTTCAAGTGGGTGCTGATTTAAATGGGTTCACCTAAACCTCAATGTTTGTAATTTTTCCAAGCTTCCTGGATCCATATCTACACAAATGATTGCAAAACTTAACAAAAGAATTGCTAAAAGTCAGGCATGTCAACGATAATTATGCAAAGAGCTTGAAAGAGTACTAATTAAACTCTACACTGTTTTTATGTCAATACTAATTGTGTTGGCAAGGTATACTATAACTGCTAAATTTACAAAAAATCAGCAAGTGCAGTATTTGCACACCAGCAAAAATTGAAAATTAATAACAGGTACAGAAAATTGGGTTATAAATCGTCTAATATGTGGCAAATACCAGCATATACCATACCATACCCACATAACAGAAATTAAACCCTAGATTGGCAAAAACAAAAATAGATTAAAACCTAAAATGGCTATTGCCCTTTACTTCGGAAATAAGCAGAAATTTGTTCAAATTTTGATAAAGAGATACCTGGGTCGCCAGACGTCACGAGAGGAAGGAGCCGGGCACGAGGGAGCATGGCGCTAGGCCGCCGAAAGAAGAAGAGAGCGGCTGGAGGCGCTGCGACAAAGGAGAGCGTGACCACTCCGAGGAGAAGAGGAGAGAGGTGGGAGGAGGGGCGACAGAGAGAAGAATCGCTAGAGAGGAGGCAATTTCGTTTTCTCTGTGTGAAATCGGAGGAGAAAAAATGGGAGTTGGAAATCAGAAATTTTCATTTGGAGAAGGACTGGACGCCTCCATTTACTGGAGGAGTGTTTCAGCGATAAAATTATTTGATCTGATCAGCAATCCAAACGCTTTTTAAAGCGGATCCAACGTCCAAAAAGTGTAGAGTAAAAACCTCATTTACTCTATAGCTCAGCATAGCTCATCTATATATATATATATATATATATATATATATATATATATATATATATATATATATATATATTCTAATGAATAATATAACACTATGACATAATTAATGACTAATATTTTGATAATATGATATATATTTTGTAACTAACAAACTTATTATGAAATATTATATCTAATTTATGAATGGAAAAATTATATTTAGATGTTATTCTTTATTAGAATGTACATTAGTAATTTATTTTTAATTATCCGAATTATATTCATATCCGTATTCGTATCCGTCTGATATCTGATCTGTATCCGTATCCGTTTAATATTCAATCTTTATCCGTATTTGAAAAATTATAACGGATAAAGATACAATTTAACCACTATCTGATCCATATCCGACCTTTTACACCCCTACACGTTCGGCATGCAAAATCCCGGTGGGAATTTTTATCGGATTGGACTAAACCCACTTGCAATCCCATACAACCGTTCGGCAGACTATATTTTTTTTTTTTTCCAAATCATTCTATAGGTGTGTTTTCCAATCAAATTACATCTTAGTACTAAATTTGAAAATAAATAATCCGGCCTTAGATAGGGATGTTCAAACGGTTCGGTTTCTTTGCTTTTCAACCGAAACGTAAAATTTCTGTTTTAATGGATCGGTTCGGTTGAATTTTTAAATTATTTCGGTTTAAATGGATCGATTCGGTTTAAATTTTTCAAAACCGACTAAATCGAACCGACCGAATTATAATGGTTCAAGTATGATTTGTATTTTGTTTGGTTCAATTATCGTTTCTTTCCTTCTATTTTAGTTTGTATATTTTAGAACATCTACATAAAATATGAAATTGAATAATATGTGTAATATTATCTTGATATTTCTTTCTATAAAATTACTAATTTATTGAATGTTGATATTTTGAAATATAATCTCTTATTTAGTTCAACTGAATAAACTGAATTTTAATTTGATTTAAACGGTTCAGTTGGTCATTTTAATTCGGTTAGTTTGGTTTGCTTTTTAAAAATAAAAAATTGGTTTGCTATGCTAATTTTATTTCGGTACCGACCGTTTGAACACCCTAGTCTCAGAATTCATTGTTTATTTTTCAATCTCTCTCCCGAGTCTTCTCTACTTCCACTTGAGAGTAGGTCCCTTTGGTTCGATGGGTTTAATCACCGTCAATTTGCTCTAAAATTCATACAGAATGCTTTGAACTTCGTGCATTTCTGTTTCAATTTTCGTGCGCTCAAATCTTAAATTAGATCGGACCTACTCCGTTCTCCTCTACTTCACCCACGTGAGTACAAAAATCATGTCTCCTCCCTCTCTATAATATCTCTCACACTCAATCACTTTGAATTTTATATATACCCCTCTTTTAAATTTCACTGCATATTGTGGGACTGAGCACAATTCAGACATGATTTTTGGTTTTTTTTTTTTTACAATATTTTTACTGATTTTTAAAATATATGTCATAATATATTTTAAGCGTGAAATAGATGTGTATTTTTACAATATTTCTAATTATTTTTTGTATAATTTTTTTCTTTTTTAAAAATGTGTGAAATTTTAATAAAAATACGTATTTCAAAATAAATTAAGATTTTTCACAACTAATCTCACAGTACAACCGAACACTCATTTGAGCATATTTTCATAAACAATTCCATGCGTACCCGTACCCATGGATTCCCATTTTTTCAAAAGTGGATTCCCACACTCTTCAAATCCCATTCCGCGCAATCCCCTGACAAACGAACAGACTATAAATAGAATCCTACAATAGTAGATGGACCTGTTTCCTTTTCTCTCTCTCCAACATGAATTTTAGAAAAAAAAATAGTTGTGGTTTGATATTCTGATAAATTAACTTGACTATCTTGATAACCATAAAAAATAACTTGAAATGTATATATACTTGATGTACATGATACATAAAAGTTTAAATTTTTATACATATTTTATAACTCTTACGTTATTTAAAAATTTGCAACGGCTCATATCGATATTATTTAATAAAATATCAAATAACATATACAATTAATACATAATCAATCTACCAATAGTATTATAATAAGTTGTCAATGTTACTAAATTAAAGCAATAAAACTCTCAATATTGAATTAAACATTATCATCTCCACTTAAAGTAAACTAAGATCTAATTGTCAATATTAATTTTTAAATTTATTAAAAAAATCAATCATCTAAAACAATACGCAATAAAAATTTTATCTCTTCAGCATAATATGCACTTTTTTTTATTAAAAATAACTAAAATATTTCTTACTTTCAAATAAAGTATTAAAATGAGAAATGATTTTTTCGTTCAGAGCTCGGTCACCAAAGAATGTTGTCACGTACTTGATTATGTAAAAAATATGAAGAAAAGTATGATCCTATTTATTTTTATAAACACAAATTATAATTGACAACACCTTGTTGATGACCTAACCAAGGATCTCAAAACAAGGAGGAATAAACCCCAAATCTCATTGAGTATTACCTACGGTACCTCCATTTTTCAGTTTGAATTTGGTCCGTTCGTTATACATTACCACAAATCTTAAACGGGCTTCTTCGGTTGGATTAGCCCTTATTCCGATCGGACAGTTCGAATTGAAAATACAAACAGTGCATTACCGCAGAGAGATTATCCGGACTCATCGAGACTTCTTCGGAGCTGCGCTTTCGCTTTTGCTTAGACGCCTCCACCTGACCACCTCACCTCCCTTTTGTTTTCAATAGCTTCTGAAAAGATCTCACGAAACTGTGGAGATATCAATAATTTTTTTTATTTCTTAGAGACCAAGAATTTGAATTATTGGTGCTGTGTGCTTGTTCGTAATTGTCGTTTCGTGCACGATTTAGGCGCCTTTCCAAGTAGAAAAAGTGTTGAGCTTTTTAAACCCTCGTTTCACTTCTTCTATCAGACGGAGGTTACAACTTACAAGAGGTGATATTTTTCTATTTCTCGATTTATTTTCTCAGAAATTGTATTCTTTTGCCATCTGTGGTAATTGGTCAGGCATCCCATTTCTATTCGAATTCCTGTCCATGGAGACCATATTCAATTCAATGTTTCCCACCTTTTTCTCAATCTTTTGCGTAATTTATATCATTGGTTATTTCGTAATCTTCCGAAATTGGAGCCAGAAACTTCGACCTGAGGCATCAAGCTGCCTAATCTCACTATTTCATGGGTCTCCAGCTGTGGTTTTGGCCATTTCGGCGCTTCGCTTGCAACCTGTTTGGGGATTTGCCTCACCCAACACAAACTCAGAGAACGCAGTTTTGGAATTTAGCATTGCCTATTTCACCATGGATCTCATTCACTACCTAATCTTCACTCCCCGAGAATACCTCTTCATAGCCCATCACCTTGCCACACTTTTCGTGTTTATAACATGCCGCAGTGTTGCCTTGCATGGTGCATTCTCTGTGATGGTGCTTCTTGTGTTCGCTGAAATTACCAGCTTCTGTCAGAATGTATGGACCCTTGCTGGGTTGAGAAAGGATGATTCAGATCTGGCAAAGAGGGTTTATTGGGTTCTCTCCCCACCATTCTATGCCCTTTATACCGTCATGAGGGTGGTCGCGGGCCCGTTATTTTTTGTCAAGATGAGTACTTCTCTTTTGAAACATGAAGCGAGGGACGTGATGCCTATTTGGATTTCTCTTTCTTGGATTGTGGTTGTTGGTGCTGCTATTATGGTAAGCTGGTTGTGGATTTGGAATAACTGGATGGAGTATTTTAGAGAAAGAGGTGTTAGCAAGGAGAAGAAAGAAGGTTAAGGTGGTAATTGCAATTGTGTAACATGGTTGGGTTGGGTTCAAGAGCTTCTTGCAACAGCTGCAGTGGTGATATTAATTTGTTTTTGTTGATGGCTTGTTTTAGTTAGTCAACAGAAATAACATCATCTGATAATTGTTTTAGTTTTCGGTAGAAAAGAAAAAGCAATTTGAAAATAGAAATGAAGTACTTACATTGTATGTTTCTGTCACATACTGCAACTAATCTATAATGCAGTATCGATTAGTGGATTTGTCATCTTCTAATTTTAAGTTCTGAATGCTGAAAAGAATGCAAAGTCTGAGAGGTTTTCTTTATTTTTCAATTTCTTGCTGAATCGAGGCTCAGTCGGTGGTTGTTTAATGTTTATACTGGCATTGTTGTTGATTTTTGGGTGCATACCTGGAAAATATTTAAAGGGTTATTCTGCAATACATTACATATTACACGATTTTTTTTGTTTTTTTTTACAATTTTGGCCATACAATATTCCCTTCAAATAAATATAGTACGGAATATTTACATTCTTTTTAAAATTAGTGCTAATTTTAGTAAGAAAAATATTCACTGAAAAAAGGAAAAATATATTTCAGATAGAGAGAACAGGAAGCAATTTTGGTTAAATTTTGAGTAATATGAGAAAAATTGGATAAAATATTCTGCCATAGTTAAATTGTCCGAAATGACACACATAATCCCGTGATTTTTATTAATATCCAAAATTAATTACAAAATATTAATTATACCCAGCTTATTTTTAAAAATGCCCAAATCGGTCATTAAATGGCCGGTTGAGAATAAAATTTAGAACCAGCCATTAATGGTCGGTTGGGAAATTTTTTTTTTTTGAAATATTTGTTAGATTAGTTCTTTTGATGTATAATTAGCATAATTATACTAAAATACGCTAAATTACTTGAAATTATGTTAAATTACACTAAAAATACGCTAAAATACGGTAAATTACGCTAAATTTTGGATGATATCTTCATCAGGCGAAAAACGACGACGAAACTTCAAAATGCCATAAAACGGCGCTCGAGTGTCCGATTTCAATAAATGACCACTTTTCGGAAAGCTTGTGAAAATACGCAAGCGTCAGTGAAGATACTGAACTTGTAGAATACCAATTTTTACTATTTTTGAATTTTTTTTACTATTTTTTATGATTTATGAAAGATGGCACAAAATCGGCCTAATTTAGTGTAATTTAGCGTATTTCAGTATAATTATGGTAATTATACATCAAAAGAAAATAATCTAACAAATATTTCAAAAAAAAAAATTCCCAACCGGCCATTAAATGACCGGTTGAGATAAAAATGGGACCGGCCATTTAATGGCCTAAATGGCCGGTTGAGAAAAAAAGTGGACCAGCCAATAAATGACCGGTTTGAATATTTTTAAAAATATCCAACTAACGTTGGTATATTTATTAATTTATATTTAACTTTGGATATTAATAAAAATCACGGCACATAATCCTCAATACAATCGTCTCTCCTTAATTCAGTTAACCAAAAATGGTTCACGCGCATAGCGTCACAGCATTTTTCACTTTTGGGCCTGGTTTTGTCAGCTCTTAAAACTCGACTTGAGAAGATCAGGAGTGTTCCAAGGCCCATTTAGTTCTCCCTTAGCTAAGCCCATTTCCTTGGCCCAGACTTCAGATTCGATTGGTCTGATTGGACGGTTCGAACTCAAACTCTGACTTGGTTTGACAAATTCGGACCCAACATTTCTCTTCTACAGAAGCCTTGATGTTGGGTTATATCATTAAATTACTTTTTGTAGAAAATTTGTTCTCAATCCACTGATACTGGGGAACAGTTTGGGTCCGATGCCCATCGGACTCAAAGTGAGTTCGATGGGTTTGATGACCGTCCGATCTGCTTTAAGATTTGCTCCTGCAACTTTTGAACTTGCTTTAAAATTCGTGTGCACAAATCTTAAAATTCAGACGGTCCATGATGGACCCAAACTGTTCCCCTGATACTGACAGTACTTTCTTTTTAAAGTTGAGATCAAGTTATCAAAATAGTAATTCATAACAAATTTTTTATCCGAATTTCAAACTTGAAACCTCTCATGCAAAGAGTGTAATTGTTTTTCCAATCTCCTCATTCAGTAAGTGTAATCTTTTAGGGCCCGTTCGGCAACGGCACTGTTACCGTGGGAAAAAAAATTAACTCTAGAGTGAATTTTTTTTCCCACGGTGAACAGTAAAAAGTAGTTCAAAATTTTTGATTTCTATTCCCATTCCTATTCCTTAGCAGGCCGCCGAACAGGGCCTTAGTACATTTATTCATACTAGTGGACGAATGAGTTCATATTCCATGAAGTATCATAAAGGGAGATTCAAACTGTCCGTTTTAATCTGACACAAATTTTAAACGCGCCTCGTGCATCTAAGGCATACTCGGATACGGTTTTGAGTCATTCTACAAGGTGCAATACTTTTGAGAATATTCACTTCTAACCTATGTTGCATGGATACAGGTACGGGTATTGTATCGGATACAATACGGACACGGCGATACGGTAATTTTCAAAAATCTAGAATACGATACGCCTATTATATATATTATTTTTTTATTTTAATTATGGTACTTAGATTATTATTAAATTTAAACCAAACTTGTACACAGACTTAACCCAAGTATAAATTAAATACCATTCTTACTAGAATATATCACATAATATAGTCTAGTACAGTGGACAAGTGTTTTGGCTCTCAACAAGGTGGCGTGGTTTCTGAATCACGCAGAGAGCAAAAATAATTCAATTATTGGAAGGAATCTCTTGGATGGACGTATTGGACCAGGAGCAAAAACCATCCAGAGTCTGCAGAGACAAAACTAACATAAATTAGGCATGTCCCAATCGTATTGGTGCGATTCAACGAGGTATCGGCAACCATATCAAGAGGGTAAGGACACAGTAGCTCATTCGATAAGTCAGTTGGTTTATCTGATACGTATCGTGGACGTATCAGAGGCGTGTCGGTGTCGGATACGGGTACATAAATTAGGCGTGTCCCAACCGTATTGGCACGGTTCAACGAGGTATCAGTGATCATATCACGAGGATAAGGACACACTAGCTCATCTGATACGTCAGTTGGCTTATCTGATACGTATCATGGCTGTATCAGAGGCGTGTCAGTGTCGAATATGGGTACAAAGCCCTTCCAAGAGTATCAGGGTAACATAGCTTCTAACGAACACGGTCTGCTAATGAAAAAAAGAGAGTTGTTCATAACACAACATCTCCTATCTATAGGCAGTCATTAAAATTCTTTTAATCAAGAAATTAATTAAGAAGAAAACCACGGATTGGGCCACGTTAGCGTCTTCCTCTTTTTTCTACTTCAACATACGGAATTAATGTCAGTTGTGCAGCATCCCATGATTTTATTAATTTGACAAGGAGGGCCCGCTATTCATTGACACGTCGCGATCAGCTTTGCTCTTTCTCTTCTTCCACCCGATGCATGCATTAATGTTTATGAGGACCATCTTTGCACGATTGAGAAAGGACGATCGGATCTGGCAAGGCGATCGAGTTTGGAGGGGCGGATTCATAAAGGTCTGGATTTTTTTGGGGAGAATTCATGAAGGTCTGGGTTTCTTTTAGGTCCAGTACTAATTGTTAGTAGCGCCTACCTCTGCTCCAGAATGTTTTGAAAAGCACGACCCACAGTTGATAGTGGTGTTAGTGTTGATTCTACTCTTCGCTGCATGCTTTCATTCAATTGTTATTTGTGTGAACCCCAACCGCTTGTAGCTGTGACACCAGCGTCCGCTCCGTGCATCGCGCATGGACCAAAAGTTAAAAGCTATTTTTTGCACCATGCAAAAATCGAACCCGGACAAGTAGGTTGAGCGACATACCTCTTTACCACTACACGAACTCCTATTTATTGGTAGAACAGAGTAGCTTTGATATTTAACATATATTTGATTTTTTGTGAATTTGGTAGTAATTACCAAGGGATACATACAAATTAAAGTTGTGTTACAAAAAAAATAAAAGCAAAATCCGAAAGGTATTGATAATCTAACCACAATATGATTCCTTAAGCTTGTGTACCATGTGCTTTCCGTGAGTTCTCAGTTGGAGATTTTTGCACTAAACCTTATTTCAGAAAAATAGAGATACACCTTATGCTATTTGTTTTTTTTTTTAATTCTTTCATTAGATTGGATAGAAACTTTTTAAGTAATTCTATTTTTTTATCTGCGAATTATTATGTTAACTATTAATAATACATGAATTGTGGATTGAAATTGTATGTAAAATTATGAGTTGAATTGTGTTTATCATGTTGATTGGTTTTTTATATAATACCTAATTAGTTAATGGGTTTAAACCCGATTAACTATTTGAATCTGATTATTACCTTACTCTGACGGAAATTCTGAATCCGCCTCTATATGTATGCCATTCATACCGTAAAGATGAGTGCTTCTATTTAAAGGAGAAGCGATGGATGTGATGCCGATTAGGATTTTGCATTTTTGGATTGTGGTTGTTGGCAAATGCGGATATGAAACTTAGTCACCGATGGCTAAGCCACCCTTATATATATATATGAAAATTTAATTGAATTTTTTTTATAACTTCTTATATAATTTAGTCTCTGGATTTTTCATAAAATATTAAATGTTTACTTATAGTTTCGTGGTTAGAACTCCATTTTGTGAGTGTGAGAATTTGAGTTCAAATATCACCTACCACATGTTATGTATCTTAAATTTGAGCTATTTTTATTATTATTTTCTAGTTCCGCCCTTATTGTTGGTACTTGATAGCTGGTTCCGCTATCTTTGATAATCTGGTTGCGGATTTGGAATAACCGGATAGATTATTTTATACTAAATAACAGTGTTAAAAATCTGATCGGACCGGTGGTTCAACAGGAAAAAACCGGAACCGGTTTCCGATTCGGTTTTTCAGAAATATCGTTTAGTTAATGAATCTAACCGGTTGGTTTTATTAAAAATTCACTAAATCGAACCGACGCAAATCTCCGGTTCCAAACAGATTCGCTAGTTTTTCATTTCCACTTTTTGATATTTTGATGTTTAAACGTGGCTAGTGGTTTATGTCAGCCACGTTTAAATATCAAAATATTGAACCGTGGAAATGAAAAACTAGCGAATCTGTTTTGAACCAGAGATTTGTGTCGGTTTGATTCAGCGAATTTTTAATAAAACCAGCTGGTTAAATCTCTTCCCCTTCCTCCTATAAGCGAAATAAGAGGAGACCGATCAGGTCCGACAATGTGGAAAGAACGGAAATAAATAAGCTAAAATTCCGAGATCGGGTACTGTTCACCTTGAAATTCCTGCAATCCGAAATCCAGCTATCGAATTTTTTTCGAGAACGCATCTTTAAACAGCTGGTTTTTCCTTGCACGCATCTCGAAATAGTTCGAATGCTGGATTCGGATTGCAGGGATTTCATGATGAACAGTACCGACCTCGGATTTCAGTAGATTCGGATCCGGAAAGAACAACAAATAGCGAAGGTGGAAATGGGAAAACTGGCCTTCTTAAGATACTGTCTTGCAGACACCGAAATAAAGATGAGGAGAACATGCCCGAGCCATCAATCCCGAGTTGAGAAAGAAAGGAATGCATTCCTCGGAGTTGACTTTGTCAATTGGCCAAATCCAGGGCATTCATGTCATAAGTTGCTTTTGTTTAAGAAACCCAACAGTTGAACCGGTAGATTCACCAGTTGGACCAGTGAACCATTGATCCGGAGATTTACTGGGTTGATGTCTGGCCTGATTCTGATAACATTACTAAGTAGGTAAAGACAAAATTGGAGCCACAAGCTTTGATATGACGCCTAAAGCAAACATTCCTCGGAGTTGACTTAGTCAATGGGCCAAATCCAGGGCATTCATGTTATAAGTTGATTTTGTTTAAGAAACCCAACAGTTGAACCGGTTGATCCACCAGTTGGACCAGTGAACCATTGACCCGGAGATTTACTGGGTTGACGTCTGGTCTGATTCTGATAACATTGCTAAGTAGGCAAAGACAAAATTAGAGCCACAAGCTTTGATATGATGCCTAAAGCAAACATTCCTCGGAGTTGACTTAGTCAATTGGCCAAATCCAAGGCATTCATGTTATAAGTTGCTTTTGTTTAAAAAACCCAATAGCTGAACCGGTTGATCCACTAGTTGGACCAGTGAACCATTGACCCGGAGATTTACCGGATCGATGTCCGGTCCGATTCTGATAACATTGCTAAGTAGGCAAAGACAAAATTGGAGCCACAAGCTTTGATATGACGCCTAAAGCAAATCTAAGTATTTGGAATAACCGGATTTGGTAGTTGGTACCGCTATTTTTCACACCTCGTGGTTATTAGGTTCAAACGTTTAGTGTCTTTTGTGTTTCACACACTTATCTCTACTTTTAAAGTTCAAATAGTCGATCCAAACTGCTCAACATGATTTCCATACTAAAATATGTCTGGAGACCATATTGTATAATATTTGAATTTTTTTACTAGCTTTACATAGCTGAAAAATATTCTGGTCCATAAAAAAAATAATGATTTTGTAACTATTTAAAAAAATAATAAAAACTTTCAAAAATAAAATAAAATTGGTCTTCAAGTATGTTTCAATATGGAGGTCATGTTGAGCGATTCAGATAGATTGTTTAGACTTTAAAAACAAAAATAACTACGTGAAGTACGATTAAGACATAAATAATATGAGGCATTTGAATCCTGTTCATGTTATGTTTTACCTATTTAATAAGCATAAGTTCAGAAAACCATACATAAGTTCTGATGGTTTGTATAAAGTGAATGACACACTGTGACAGTGAACCAGCCAGTCCAATAATTTAAAAATTAAACGAAGAATAATTAACATATAAAGACTTTGTTAGCACCAGGGCAGCTTGAATTTTTTTTTGTATGGAGTATAAATGCACAATCCAAGATTTAAAGAACCATATATATGTATTATACCAATTATATAATTCAGTGCAGATGTACTGGTTGTATATTAAATGGAGAAATCAAAGAACTATACAACAATGTGTTATAACACTTGCATGATTCGGTAGAGATCAATGTAGTCATGTAGAGGTATACATTAATTAAAGAGAACAAGGAATAAACTATGTAAATTATTTAGTCAAATTCTTAAAGAAAAATTTACTCATGAATCTCCTAATGTCTTTGCTACAACCAAATTAACTAGTTTGAACTAATTAATCATAAGGTGATGAACCCCATGTCGAATGGATCAGCTGGAAGTAGATGTGCATGATCATGTCCAGACGTAGCTGCCGAGAGCAGCAACGTGCTATTAGTATTAGGTTTGTCATTATCATGAACTTCATTTGCTTGAGGTTCTGGCATCTCAACATTATGAAGTAGTTCATCTCTGACCCTATTAGCTAAACGTGCTCGCGTACTGCTGCTCGAAAGCACATTTTCTGAACTAGGCCCCATATATATGTCAAACTTGAGTAGATTAAGTTGTTTGATCGGATTATGGAATCTCTCGCCAAGGCAGAAATAGGTTGCCAAGGAAGGAAAGTAAGGTCTCGGTTCCAATTTCATCAAGCGATTAGTATGATTCCATAGTACCTGGCCCATGGGACGATCCGTAGAGACACAGATCAACCTTTTCTCAATGACTTCGCCATCGGGCGAGGAAAATGGCACGACCAATATGAATTTTTTGACGGGGTAATGGGTGTTATCCAGCCATCTTGTTGCATCAATATTGTCTGGACTGCTAATCTCAACAACAATGAATTGTGGCTGAACTGGCTCCTCAACAGGGGAGATCAACACCAGCTTCTCATAAAGTTTGGCTTGTTGCTTAATTAAAGCGGGGTACAGAGGGGTGACCGCCGAGATACTCATGATGCAATCCATAGCAAATTCAAGATTGGTGTTTGTTTTGATTAGAGAAGTTGAAGAATAGATAGGATATATGTGAGGTTCACAAATTAAAGAGAAGTATACATATATATATATGTTTTTACTGTTCACCCGGATCTGAAATTTTCAAAGTGACTTAATAAATAGTAAAAAAATTCACAAAAATGTAAAATTTGGTCTTCAAGCACATTTCAATATTTAGAACATGTTGAACGGTTCGGATTGGTTATTTGAACATCAGAATGGCAGATTTGTTGCTGGCAGCACTTGGCCGAAATGCTGCCAGCAGCAAATTAGCCATACTCTCTCTCTCTCTCTCTCTATATATATATATACACTTGAGACTCAGACAAAAATAGATAATTACATATAATTTTAAAAAGGGCGGTTTTAAGCTAGTTAAAAATATTATTGCCAAGTTAATTTGGAGAAGATAAAAGATATAATAGGATTGCATCACATTAATTATCCTTTTCATTTCCAAATATAGAGAACTTGCATATCAAGAATTAATTCCTTCCATCTCTATTTCAGAAAGAAATGAGAATTCTCTTTTTTGGCTTATGTGCTTTTTAGTTTATGCGGTCCATCCTTTCTATTTTTTATAAAATATTTCCAAATAACCGTTTTTATTGCTAGAAATATCAATTACTAAACAATTAAGAACAATCTCTTCATATGTTCAGAATTAACTCGCATGAACGACAGAACGAGTGGTATTTAGGGGTGCAAACGGGTCGGATAATATCCGTCTATATCTAGATCCGTATTAAAAAATTAGATACATATATCGATATCCGAATATCCGTGCAAATACAGATACAAATATGATTTTGAATTTTAATTATCAGTATATGAATAGTAAATATATACCATATAATTTAATGTATATTATGAAAATATTTATGCATATATCTACGGATATCTGATATTTGATTTGTATTCGTACGTATCCTTATCTGAAAAATAATAGTATATCCAATCTGTTTGCACCCCTAACTTTCTATCTTGTTGGTAAAATTGTAGACCAAAAGAGTTGAGAAAACCGATTTTTTGTAGCATTTAAAAATAATAAATTATAAAAGTAGCATGTAGTGGGAAAAATTTAAAACTTAGCAAAAACTCAGACTTAGAAATTTATTGTTTTATAATGCTAAAAATAAAATACAATCGGTTGAGTAAAAATATTATTTCTGGTCCTCCGTACAGCTCCCTCATTTCATTTTTACATGGTTTCGACCTATGTATATTCATATATTAATATAATGACCATAATTATTTTTAAAAAATATACAATTACTATATAAATTTTCTAAATAATATTTTCATAAATTATTATAAACACCACAATATATACTAATATAAATGCATATATATGCAAATTTAAACATTTATGTATACTAGATATAAATATCATAACACTATGTATATTAAGACCATACAGTACATGTTAGACATGAATATCATAAAACTAAGTACAAACATTGTGTATTATATGTTTAAACACCTCACAAAGTAATTTGTGTTTTAGGTGTGGGGGATCACCAACATTGTATATTCAATGCGCTTAGAAGTTGCTTAGTTGCACTTTATTAGCATAAATTGAAAATGTGTTTATGTTTTTAAAAGAGACAAGAATAATATAACTCTGACATAATTTTGGAGAAGAAGAACTACGTAAAACAAAGTAAAATATTATAAAATGTATATCAATTACTAAGTAAAAAAGAAAATTTTGGTTTTGTGATGATTTTGCACTAAGTTTATTATTGCCAAAAATTAATAAGGCTGAGTTGAGAGAAATCGGGGGGGGGGGCATACTCGTTCGATCGATACGTATCGAAATTGCACGGCAATGTTAAAATTTGTTCGGATTTTTAATCGTACAAATCTTAATGAAGACATGAGATCAAATTCTACATCCGAGCGCCGAAATTTTTATTAATAACCATAAAAAAAATTCAAATTTCACAAAATACACACGTTTTTTTTTTCAGAAATAACCAATCCGCTGGAGTATCCAGTAGAAATCCAGCCCAAATCCACTGGATAATCTAGTGGAAATAGGATTTCTAATTTTTTATTTTAATTAAATAGAAGATGTTATGATTTTTTTATTTTTTTCAATTTAAATTTTAGAAATATTTTTATATTTCTTCGAATAGATGGAGTGCTATAGAATTGAATTTACTAGAAAGATTGCGACAAATAATCTGGATCAATATTTTTCAGGCAAGATTTTTTGTGGCTGTAAAAAAATTAAAATATTTCTTGGTGTTACTGGAAAAAAATAAAATATTTTGAATGTGAGTTATTGATCCCGGTTGTATGTGAGGTGTTTCACATTGCAATTGCAATGATCCTAGCAGCTACTGCCATGGAATTTAAAAAAAAAAAAAGAGTTATTGATCCCAGTTCAAAAATCACTTCTGGGTAAATAAAAAAATTATCGTGGTTCTTCTAGTAAATTCAAATTCTAAGGTACTCCATCTATTTCTCTAGAAGTTATTTTATATATTTTTAATATTTTAATATTTTCCTAAAATTACTTCTAGAGAAATAGATGGAGTACCTTAGAATTTGAATTTATTAGAAGGACCACGATATTTTTTTAATTATCTAGAAGTGATTTTTGAACCGGGCTCAATAACTCATATCCAAAATATATATATATTTTTTAGTAACACACCAAGAAATATTTTAATTTTTCTATAGTCGCAAAAAAGAATGCCTGAAAAATATTGATCTGGGTTATTTGTCGCAGTATTTCTAGTAAATTCAATTCTATAGTACTTCGTATATTTTGCAAGAAATATAAAATATTTCTAATATTTTAATAGAAAAATAAAAAAAATCAAAACATCTTCTATTTAATTAAAATAAAAAATAAAAAATTCTATTTCCATAGGATAATTCAGCGGAAATAGGAAATTCATTTCCGCTGGATTATCTAATAGATTTGGGCTGGATTTCCGTTAGATAATCCAGCGAATTGATTATTTTTGAAAATTAAAAAAAATATATGTATTTTATGAAATTTGAATTATGTATGATTATTAATAGAAATTTCGGATTCGACCGTCTCCAAAGACAAATTAAAAACATCACAAGAAAAACAAACGAGTGAGTCTATGGTACTATGCATAGCACGGATTAGTTCGTACTACGGAGCCATATTTTCATTTTGAAAATTCTAATGGTCGATCCGAACCGTTCAACGTGATCTCCACATGAATATATACTCTAAAAATTAGTAATTTTTTTAAAAAAAAATAAAAAAGTTTAGCCCACAAGTATATTCTCATATGAAAATCATGTTGAACAGTTCGGATTGACCGTTAGAATTTTGAAAACGAAAATATTGATCCGTAATACGGACCAATCTGCCGACATTTTTATTAATATCCAAAGTTTAATACAAATTATTAATTATGCCCAGACTTCCAAACTTTCGCTAAAAATACCCAAACTGGCCAGAAAATGGCCGGTTTACTCCCCCCGTAAGCCGGCCATTTTCTGGCCGGCTTACTCCCCCCTAAACCGGCCAGAAAATGGCCGGTTTAGTCTTTTTTTTTTTTAAGAGACATTATGAAGAGAAAAAATAATGAAATCTAACACTGAAAATTTGAATTTTTTTGTTTAAATTATTTGTTAGATTACTTCTTTTGATATATAATTAGTATATTTATACTCAAATACGCGAAATTATTTGAAATTATGTTGAATTAGACTATATTAAGTTAAATTACACAAAATTACATTACATTACGCTAAAATACGGTAAAATTACGGTAAATTACATATGAATAGAGACGATATCTTCACTGAAAAGATGACAAACGACGACGAAACTTCAAACGGTCATAAAACGGCGCTCGAGTGTCCGATTTCAGCAAATGACCACTTTTCGGAAAGCTTGCGAAAATGCGCATGCATCCGTGCCACGATGCTGGATTCCAAAATTCAGAATCGTCAAAAAACAAAGGGAAGAGCCTCAAAACTTGAGTTGAAGTTTCTGATTAAGATTTTCATTTCTATTATTCAATCCAAGTAGCTCAGTAAATTAGTTACATAATGAACTTGTAGAATACCAGTTTTTACTATTTTTGGAATTTTTTTACTATTTTTTATGATTCATAAAAGATGGCACAGAATCGGTTTATTTTAGCGTAATTTACCGTATTTCAGCATAATTAGCGAAGTTATTGTAATTTAGCGTAATTTAACGTAATTTAGTGTAATTCAACATAATTTATTGTAATATAGTATAATTCAACACAATTTCAAGTAATCTAGTGTATTTTAGTATAAATATGCTAATTATAAATCAAAAGAAGTAATCTAAAAATAATTTAAACACAAAATTCAAATTTTCAGTGTTAGATTTCATTATTTTTTTTTCTCTTCATAATGTCTCTAAAAAAAAAAAAAAGACTAAACTGGCCATTTTCTGGCCGGTTTGGGGGGAGAAAATGGCCGGCTTACGGGGGGTAAACCGGCCATTTTCTGGCCGGTTTGGGTATTTTTAGCGAAAATTTGAAAGTCTGGGCATAATTAATAATTTGTATTAAACTTTGGATATTAATAAAAATGTCGGACCAATCTGTACTGTGCATAGTACCATAGACTCACTCAAAACAAAAACAATCGAAACTAACAATAAGTTTGTATTAGCAGTAACATTTCCATGTTTGGAGTAGAACTAGGGTGCTCCTAAGCTCACCAAGCCCTTCCGTGAGCGCAACTCTAAAACCTATCAAATTGACTTCAAACGATATTTCCAAACCATTAGATGTTCAATCTATATTAAAATGTGCTTGGAGACCAAATTTTACATTTTTTGGATTTTTTTTACTATTTATTAAGATGGTTTGAAAATCGCTGTTTTCCAATGGTGCAGAATTTTAATAAAAACAGCGATTTTCAAACCATCTTAATAAATTGTAAAAAAATTCCAAAAAATGTAAAATTTGGTCTCCAAGCACATTTTAATATAGATTGAACATCTAACGGTTTGAAAATGTCATTTGAAGTCAATTTGATAGGTTTTAGAGTCGCACTCACGAAGGGCTTGGTGAGCTTAGGAGCACCCTAGTTCTACTCTCCATGTTTGTTTTCTTTTGGAAGAGTCCAATGGGCTATGTAATTTGGGCCCAAAATTCTGCTAAGAATAACGGGCTTGATTCCCGGGCAATAAATCGAGGATCCGATCGGCCTATGAGATGTAATTATTGACCGTTAGATCTTGATCGAACGATCAATTTAACTGCAAACCGATCCTTCGAAACTGGAGAGCACCAGAGCCCCTCACCTCTCGCCAGTCCACTGCCGACCGAACCCACCGCCTTCTGTGCCACGCTCTCTTCCTCTGAGCGATCGAATAGAAAAACAACAGAGAGAACGAAATAACGAAATCATTAAAAGCAAAAAAGAAAAAGAAACAAACATTTAAAACCTTTCCCAAACTCGCTCTCTTTTTTCTCCAATGGGAGCGCGCCTTGACCTCTTCGTCGTAACATGTCGCTAGTCGCACTAGACCAGCTCCTCTCGCAGCCCGGGACCGGGATGTACCTGCCAGATAAGCAGCTTTCAGTGGATCCATACAAGGATAAGGCACAAGATGATATGCTAATCCAACAGCAGATAATGATTGCCGAGAACAGCGGTGGTGAGGAGCAGAGCGAGGTTAAGCAGCCTAAGAAGCGCGCCGAGACTTGGGTCCAGGAGGAGACGCTCTGCCTTATTGCGCTCCGGCGCGAGATGGATTCTCACTTTAACACCACTAAATCCAACAGGTGTCAATTTGTTGTTTTTGAGTGGTTATGTAATTCAGCTCCAGCTAGGTTTTATGATTTGGGGCGAAAGTAGTATCTCTTGATGATATGTTGTGGCTTAGGTTATTAATTGGGAATGGGCAAGTTAGGGTTAGGTGTCATACTGTTCATGTGATGTGAGCAAATAATAAGAGATGGCTGATATAAACAGTGACTGCTGACTGGTGTATAGACAATTGACAAACAAATATGTCAAGTGTGCTGCTTTATTGCAGTATTGTAATAATTTTGAATGGACTCAGAAATTTGGTATTAAGGTACTGCTTTTCTTATGTATGGGTAAATGCTAGTGTCTTCACTTGCAATGTGAAAAAGGTAACTAAAAGGTTAATGATATAACAACAGCACATCTCAGGTATCCATATAGTAATGGACCAGTTATGGTCAGTAAGATACTTCAATTATGTGTAGTTTTATAATTTCTTTTGCTATTCCGGTGTTGTCATCAGGCATTTATGGGAGCAAATCTCAGCGAAGATGCGAGAAAAGGGATACGACCGGTCTCCAACAATGTGCACTGACAAGTGGCGAAATCTGCTGAAAGAGTTCAAGAAAGCAAAGCACCACTCAAAGGGGAGTGCGCCTGCCAAGATTTCCTACTATAAGGAGCTTGATGAGTTACTTAAAGAGCGTACCAAGAACACACCTTATAAGAGTCCCATGCCTACAAACAGTGTGGCCATTGGTACGGCTTCAGCTGCCACTTCAAAGGTTGATTCGTATCTCCAGTTTTCTGACAAAGGTATGATATTTGTACCTTAGTTTGTAACGCATACAAGTGCCACATTCCAAACAGCGTAGGGGCAGACATTGTACCCAAAAGGAAAGTACAATTTCAAACAAAAAAAATGGAATTTTAAGTCCAGAAAGGACTGGTTAGGTCCGGGCCAAAGAACTGTTGGGGTAAAAAGGAAATCTATGGAACTTCAGGGACAAAAACATGAAAGGACCGAAATCCAGATTGATCCGGACAACAGGCTCAATTGTCCCACATGAGAATGTAAAGAAAATTAGGACAAACCAACCCCTATAAATAAGCATTGAAGGAGTTCAGCATAACTGCAAAAGCTTGACTGGCTCGGGCCCGCCCTTTGAGAACATCTCATCCTGTGAGGCCATATGTGGTGCAGAAACATGTCTAGCCATATCCTGCAAATGTCTCGGATCATTTACTATACTGATAGTACTTTTAGTGTGGCAATTTCTTCTTTCTGCTTGAATGAGGTTTGTATTCTACTTACCACAATTCAAGATTAATTCTTTACTCTTATTATTTTATTTTATTTTTTTATCTTTTCAAGGTTTTGAAGATCCAAGTCTTCCATTTGGTTCTGCTGAAGGTATCTCTCATATTTTTCTACCTTCTCTTTTTGTCATTTTAATGCTGAGCAGAAAATAGAATTTGAACAACTACGAAATGACGCACTTATCATATTCTGGGGAGAGGTCCCCCATTTATAGTAAATAGTTAATATCGCCAGGAATTACAAAAGTATATAAATGATTGTGCCTGATCATTTATTTTTCATTGATTAAACATAGCCATGAGCTTGTATTGTTTTTTTTTTTTTTTTTTTTTTTTCTTTAGGGAGTGGCAGGTCAACACTTAGCATGGACCGGCATTTAGAGAGCGATAGGCATCCTCTTGCCATAACTGCTGCTGAAGCAGTTGCCACAAATGGTACCAATCCATGGAACTGGAGAGATACCCCTACAAATGGTACAATGATACAATTTCATGTATTTTTTTGGTACTTCAATAGTTATTTTTTAATTTTCTTGTAGAGGTGGAGATATTTTAATCTATTTTTATTCCATTACAGGTGAAGAAAATCAAGCACCTTTTCTCGGAAGGGTAATTTTGGTGAAGTGGGGGGAGTACACTAAAAGAATAGGTATCGATGGCACATCAGATGCAATAAAGGAAGCCATCAAATGTGCATTTGGGCTACGAACAAGAAGAGCATTTTGGCTTGAAGATGAAGATGACGTGGTTAGGAGCTTTGACAGGGACATGCCACTTGGAACATATACTCTTCATCTTGACGATGGTAATTTTGGACATTCACCTTCTCAATTTTTTTATACTTCATGGGTTTTGCTAGCTAGGTTTCATGTTGGCTTTGCCTTTTTAATAAGCAAAAGTTCAGAAAAACCATATATAACAAAGTCTTCATGGTTTTATACTACATGGTGTTTATGTAAGCGTATTACACACTGTACCAGTGAACCAGCCAAGGCCTTATCCCGGGTCAACTTGAGAAATATTTAGTATAAATGCACAAATTAAAGAAGTAAAGAACCATGTGAAATTATATGAATTGGATTATTCGGTACAGATGTACAGGATGTATGCAGTACAGAGATTACTGATAAGTTAAAACATGGGACATATTTGTCGAAGAGGGGTAATCTTGCATTAAGCAAAACTTTAAAATGAAAATTAGAGAAATTCTCAATTGCATATCCCAATTATACAAGTTTGTTTTACATTTATAAAAAATTGGAGGTCAATAGTGGGCCATCGGTAAATTTTCTGTTTTTTTTTTTTTTTGAGGAATCATGGCAGAAGCTGCCTGTTTATATTATATGTAATAAAGGTTACATGTAGCAAAATACATCCATGCAACGTAGTTAAAACTACCTACAAACAAAAAACGACTAAGCTAAGTTGAAAGCAACAGTTCAAGTATTTAGATTACAGCTACAAACAGAGCAGTTAACAGTATTTCAACCACAAACTGCATTCTCTATGAATTCGATCAGCTAGCAGGTCTGGAGGGATGGCATTGTCTGTTGGTGTCAAATTTGAGTGTCTTTAAAAATTCTGTAAAAGACCGAAATATCCTTGCGTAAGTGATTAAATTAAAAAAAAAACGAGTTCAATTAATCTCGAATTAAATTTTGTAAATATTATGGCAGGTCAGTACTGGAATACTGGCAGTAATTTGCAGTGAATGGCCAAATACAATATTTTTAAGAGGTCCTGTAAAATGCCAAGATAACCTTTTAAAGTGCTTGATTGAAAAAGAAAATGGGTGCCAATTGAGCTCCGCTCTCAATTATGTATCTGTCTTATGGTATGTGTAGTAATATCTAGTTTAATTGAATGCTTCTTTTACCGATAGAAAATGAATTGGTTTCTGAAAAAACAGGGATAAGTATAAAAGTCTGCACATTTGACGAGACAGACCGCATGCCAGTGCAAACAGAAGAGAGAACCTTCTACACTGAAGAAGACTTCCGTGAATTCCTCTCTCGCCGAGGTTGGATTTGCATTAGAGAACTAAGCGGCTTTCGAAATGTGGATACTTTAGATGATCTCTGCCCCGGTGCCATGTATCAAGGAGTCCGATTAATGGGCGATTAGGATCCCCCAGGTGTGTGCTAACTAACAATGACAGTGGCTTCTGTAAAAAGGTGTATACGAGTTTTTTTTCTTTTTCTCTTTATTGGTGAAACGAGAAATGTATGTGACCTCATCTCATCTTGTAAGGCCTGTCAAATTGCTAGCAAACTGGATTTCCTAGAATTTATGATTCGCTCAGGAGTTGTGCTGCAATATGTTTTTTCAATTATTTTCTCTGGAGTTCCTTAGATCTGCTATTGTATGGGCAATGCTTTTATTCCTTTCTCTCCCTTCTCACAGAGCGTTTGCAATATTTCTTGGGTTGATTAGGAGATGTTAGGACATTTACCGATTGCTAATTTGGCGTTTCGTTTGGATCTTCACAAATTGAAATCAAGAATCCTCATGTAATGTTTGTACTGTTCTGGTAGAAATGATGTTCACATTTAAAATTAACATCCTAAAACTGGCCTCATTCGAAAAATATTATCAACATCCAGAAATCAAAGTCTTCATATCCAGAAAACCTTTTGAGACCCTTAAAACAGGGTAGTTAATTTAATTATACAAACATCATCTTTGTAACTGTAAAATGATATTAAAAAAAAGAGAAGGTTCCTCTCTAGGAGAACGCTCACATGCATGCCAGTATGCCACCCACCCCCAACAAAAAGCTATAATTTGGAATACAAAGCATCGATTAATTCGGATTTGAGAAAAAGTTGTTTAACTTGGGCATGATCTCAGACGACTGAGTCCTCGCGAATTTCCTGACACCGTGTTGCGCATACCTCTCTCCCTCTTCAAAATTGTCAAGTATCCCAGCAGCCCTCTTTTCCTTGGTAACCCTACATTTAACAGAAATTTCATTGTAAGTCAAAATTGTTGAAATTGATTCCAAGAATAATGAGAATATACTAACATTGAAAATATAGGTAAATCTTTTTTTTTTCGAATTGTTTTTGTAGATTATCTATGGATAAGTTTGTTTGGAGTGATTACTCACCTCACTTCGGGGTTGCCAGTGATGTTCCTCGTCAGCTGCATTGCGCACAAGCCGACAGCTGCACCAACTGTGACGAAGAGTGGATAGACCTAAGAATTCAATAAAATGAAAAGGGTCAGATCTTGCAAAAATTCAATAAAATTGATCAAAATTTAAATAACCATAATAATTATCATACCTGTAGGATGAAAATCAAAATTTGTAAATATATATTATATGGTATAAGTGTAAGGCTATTGTAATATGCATATTACGTATCAATCCATGCTATAGATTCATATCTCTATTTTCAAATTTCAAACAGTCAATCTATACCATTAAACATGATATTTGAATGAAAATGTGCTTTACCAACTTTTACATTTTTGTAGAATTTGTTTACTATATTTTTAAATAGGTTGAAAATCAATATTTAGGATGGTCCAGAATTTTTAGATCAAGTAATTTTCTACCTATTTAATAAATATTAAAAAAAATTGAAAAAATGTAAAATAAAGTCTTTAAATACATTTAAAAAATATATATATATATATATATATATATGTTTAACAATTTGGATCGACCGTTTGAACTTTAAAAATAGAAATACGGATCCGTAATATGCATAATGATAGCCTCACACATGATATTATTGTTCAAATTTTCAAGATAGTTTGCTTGAGGCTTTTTATGTTCATTGCTTGAGACTAGAGCAGAGACGACAAATTTCAGAATACCTCAATATTAACATCTTATATATATAGCAGTACATTATTTTATAACAAACCAGATCTTGCACCAGGACCAATTTCATAATTAAATAAAAAATCTATAAAGAACAGGAAAAGAATAAGTTCTTGTAGCATACCTCAGGCCTCAACCATCTAGCGTAGGTGGAGGAAGCCATTGGAGATCTAGAGAGAGAAAGAGAGCAGCTGAGAAGGCTTTGTCTACAAGAAAGAGAATGCACAAACACAAAGAGGATGATTAATACGCGTAGAGGCGCCTCCAATTTATTGGGGAGTTTACACACAGAGAAACGGAATTGATTGGCTCTCCAGTTTCCATGTATTTCGCAATTCCGTTTTTCTATTTTCCTGGGGATTCTCTTGTGTGTACTTCTGTGTTGCTTTGTCTAAATTTGTTGTCAACGCAATTATTTTCTTTTGCATGAGTGCTACAGACACCATAGCCACAGAAGAACAGGTGTTGTAATTAACAACCAAACTTTTGGCGTGCGAACAACTAGACCAGACCTGGCACTGGCAATACCAGAATTTTAAATCATGCACAGATTTTTAGGATTAATTATAATCTATACATGTACCAAGTTACACTTAAACCCTTAATGGATCATTACTCCGTTTTGAGTGACCCGCTGCATTAAAATGCTTAGAGAAATCATAACATAACTACTCAAAACTACTAAGAAATATTGGCCTCTGCTTTGGAAGCCTAGAAGGTCAAAACTAAAAAGCGCTAGCTCATGGCAGCATGTGATTTGAAATCTACCAACCATTTTTAATATTCTTTAATTTTCAAATCTTTATTCAATGCTTCAAACGATTATAGAATGGTTTATAGAATGGTGGAAGAGTCAGCCTATGGTGCTATGCATAGCACGGATGGGGTCCGTGCTACGGCCAAAAATTTGATTTTTTAAAATCCTAACGGTCGATCCAACCGTTCAATGTGATAACCATATGAATATGTACTTGCAAACTAAATTTTATATTTTTTCAAATTTTTTTACTATTTTTTTAGATAGGTAGAAAAATCAGTGTTTTCTGAAAATTCTGGACCATCAAAATTCTACCTATCTAAAAAAATAGTAAAAAAATTCGAAAAAATATAAAATTTAGTTTGCAAGTACATATTCATATGGTTATCACATTGAACGGTTGGATCGACCATTAGGATTTTAAAAAGTCAAATTTTTGGCTATTGCACGGACTCCATCCGTGCTATGCATAGCACCATAGCCTCACTCATGGTGGAATATTCAATCATAACAAATGAAGGAAGAAACTTTCTATTGGAGAAGAGAGGGATGTTCAGTTGTCCCTAAAATTTGGAATTCGGAGTCGTGTATGACTTGTGTTATTCTTAGAGCTGTGTTCAAATTGAATTTTGAATAGAGATATTCCAATAAAATAAAGGTCAAACTTCTTCATTTCTTTCTATATTATTTATCATTTAATATGTCATTTTGTATGATACTTTTGTATTACAATATGTTAAAAAAATAAAAATGTATCTCATTTAAAAAATGTTATTTACGCGTAGATGTCATTTAATATGTTATTTAGTAATGTTATTTGTTATTTAATCTATTTTTTTTTACGAAAATATGTCATTTTGTATGAGATTTTTTTTTTCTCTTATAATATGTTTTCATTGCAAGTTGCAACACATAGGCACGATACTAGTATAATAAAACACAGGATAAAACTAGAAAATTAAAATTGAAGATGCTAAATAAATTAATATAATGTAATTTTATTTTATAAGAGAGCTAAAAATATAAGTATTTGTAAAAGTTATAAAATATAAAGGTAAAAATATTAATTTTTATTAATATAGATGGCTAAGTTATTCCAGATTACATTTTAGATCCGTCTATGATAAAACGGTTCATTAAACACTATTTAATTCAGATATTGGTTTTAGGGGGTGTTTATTTTGTCCTTTTTTTTAGAAATCTTGATAGATGCTACCAGATGTATTCATTACTACAATCGTTTGTTATCTATTACAGCATCAAACAAGAAATATATATATAAAAAAACAAAGCTGAAAGTCCAAAAACACGAAAAGGCTTGTGGCCCAAAACCAGAAAATGTAAAAAGCCCATCTGTAGGGCACTGTTCACGTAGCAACCTCCTCGCGTCAACAAAAGGTCAGCCACAATCTTCCGTCTTGCAGGATCCTTTTAGTAAGCAGCTCAGGAGGCATGTTGTTTCCTCTGAAAATCCTCACGTTTTTATGCTTCCAAATGCTCCAAACTACGCATATAAACCATGTAGTCCACTGCTTCATTTCCTGTTTGTTGTTTCCTCTGAAAGCTCAAAAAAAAGCTCTTTTGAAAGCCACCCGAGATTCATGCCATATTTGCACTATAGTACCTCCCGGCTTGAACAAAGGCATGTCTAATCTAGTTGCAACTGTCCACCACACTGTGACTGCATAGGGGAATAAGAAGCAGAGGTACAAGGCTGATTCAATCGGACATGCACGGCACATAACACATCCAAGCTCGCATGGGTTTCTTCTCTTACGCAAGAATCTTGTGTCAAGATTTTGTTTCTAAGCATCAAGTACACAAAAAAATTTGGCGATGTTGGACACTTAGCCTTCTAAATGCCTGAGAATCCCCATTTAACCTTTCCTCCTCCCTGAAGCATGTCGTACGCATGTTTAGCTGAGTAACAGCCCGAGTTACACCACTGTCATTCCAGTGTGTCTTGTCCAAACACTAGGCTGGGTGGGGGCTCTATATTGGGACACAGGTCTACAAATAACAGTACCGAATCCACTAAGGAGATGGAGTATTCTGTTGGCCTTGGCAGGTCATCTCTGTGTGATCGTAAAACTGCCACTTATCAAACCACAGGGAGATCGAACGGCCATCCATAATGGTCCAGGAAGTGAACCACTGGAAAAGAGACTGTAAAATAGAGCCCAGGAAAATGAGCCTTGTCGCAGCCATAACAATGGTTCCTTCCCATCATTTGGTCGTGCACAATAACGTAGTGCCCAGAAATTCCAAAGAGAGCCTTGGTCGTGATAGAGCCGCCACCACCACCTCAATAGTAGGGAGATATTTTGAAATTCTATGTTTCTTAGCCCCAGACTGCCCTACTTTTTAGGTAGTATAGCTATTTCTCAGTTGATGAGCGATATACCCCTTGAGTCTCCATCATTCTTACCCCATAAAAATAGTCTACGCACCATATCAATCTTGTGTATGACCCATTTTGGCAACCGAAAGCAATTCATGACATAGATCGGTATAAAAGAAAGGACCGAGTTGACTAGTTGTGCTCCACTTCCTCTAGAGATCAACTTTCCTTTCCAGTCTTGTAGCCTTCTTTCTAGTTTTTCAATAATCGGCATATAGAAATGTTTAGGGGGCCTATTAATTGTCAATGGCATCCCTAAACATGTAACCAGCAAGGAGGTTTGTTGGCAATCCAGAATCAATCTCACCATTTGCACTTGGTTGGGCTCCAAATTGAAATCAACAAAGGAACTCTTGTTGTAGTTTATTTCCAACCCGGAGACTTTGGAGAACAACCTTATAATGATTTTCAAGGTGACTAGTGATTGGACATTCGCATTAGCAATCATAGTCGTATCATTGGCATATTGCAAGGCTAGGATCGACTCGAGAATTTTATGGGAGATAGGTTTGTTCAAGGTTGAGTTAGCCACTCCAATCATTTGTTGTAAAACATCCACTGCCAAGAGGAATAACATTGGGGACAAAGGATCCCCTTGCCGCAATCCTTGTTTGTGTTCAAAATACTCGGTTGGCTCCCTATTTACAAGGACTCTAGAGGATGCCGAGCTTAGTAGAGTCATGACCCATTTGACCCATCTTAGAGGAAAGCCTCGTTGTAGTAACACCTCTTCTAAAAACTTCCAATTTATCGAGTCAAAATCCTTGGAGAAATCGATCTTTAACATGATAGAGTGCTTCTTTGCTTTGTGAATATGGCTCAAAATTTCTTTAGTGGATATGAAATTTTTCACTGTGTCGGCCTTTATGAAAGTCGTTTGGTGCAATGAGACCAAATCCGTAAGGTGATGCGATAGCCATGAAGCAAGCAACTTGGATAACAGCTTTGGTACGACATTAATGATACTAATAGGTCTATAGTCTTGAACCACTCTCACAACTTCCTTTTTGGACATCATGACTATATTTGCACAATTCATCGCTTTTAAATCTAGTTCATGGTTGTAGAAGGCATTAACCATGCACATCAAATCGTCAATACTCATGCCAATACTCTTGGAGGAACTCATTTGGAACCCTGTCCGGTCCCGATGACTTGTTCTTTGCAAGTTGGCGAACCGTTCTTTCAACCTCATGCTTTGTGAAGGGGTCCACTAGGTGAGAGAGGTCAATTCTGTTCGGATATAGAGCTTGTGGCTGGAAAGGAAGGGCATACCAGCTATGCCAAGAAATTTGGCCCGAATGGTTCATTGCGTTAATGAAAACAGTTTTTCACAAAGAAATTTGGTAAGAAACTGGAGTAATAGGCTAAGTCAAATTCATTCAACTTTGTCTCATGAATACATACAACATCACACCTCGTACTTCGAAGAACACTATTAACCCCATTACACTTGTCTGGGCATCCTAATCCCCTCGTATTCCAAGATAGAATTTTGATTTTCTTCATTAAGAAACCGGTGAAACATCAAATACTTAAAAAAAACCGCAAACATAGGCCTAACTACTTAGTCCATTTAGTTCTTCATCTGTTAGCGGATCTACACATACCTGCTCTTCTTCGGCTGTATTGTCACTTATGGTAGGCGTGGATTGTTAGAGGTATACGTTTTCCTCTTGGATTGTGTCCTTTATGTCTGAAGTTGTTACAACTGTGCTTCAACTATATCAACTGTACTTGAACTATTAGATAATCATAGTTGAAAATAACATCACTGTTTTCATCGCTATTTGAAAACCGTACATGAAACCTCAGCTTCATACAGCTCCTCTATAGCCACAAAAAATGTAAGGACTAGTTCGGTATTATCGGCATCTTTCTTTGGGGTAGACATAATAAAGATACATCGGAGAGTCCCAAGACTAATGGAATTATGTCTGCTGGAATAATCAAAAAGTTACTTTCGAATTGATCTTATCCTTTATAATGATAATCTCTCTTTGTTCGGTAATAACTGAATCTTTCAATAAAATACTCGTTATATCAATAAATAGAAAGAATTAGGCATTAGTTCATGAATCATGATAAGAATTGTATATGTATGAATATGGAAGAAAGAATAAAGAAAGATTTTTTTTATTATTCATTCCATATATGGCATTCCATTTCTTTTTTCCTCTCCTTCTGTCTCAGGGGAAGGTACTTTAAAAAAAAAAGATTAATTCATTCTTGATAGTCATTTCTTTAATCAGTGAATAGGAGCATACTCTAGATCGGAATCATAGAGAAGTACTACTTGATCATTTCTACCAATTTCAAGTCCTTATTATGATTCGTTTTATGTGGAAAAACCTCTTTTTTGATACCTTACATTATCTCCATTAGCTAGCGAGGAAATGTTCTGAAAGGCCACATGCACTTCATAAAATCCATCAGGAGTTCTTTATAAGTTGATTGGGCTTTTGCTCTCATGGGTTAGATGGGCATGCTCGATCCCGGCCTCCATGAGAACTCGAGCTGGGTATGTGAACAAACTGGGCTGGTTTTCTTCTTTATCGAGAAGGCAATGTGGGTTCTCGTTATTTACCCGTTAACTCCAACGGTATAATTCCGTGGGACCCCTCTCCTTGTTGGCGGCAGTTGTCTTTTTCTTGAAAGGAAGGATATTTTGTCTGGTGTTTCTTTTGTTTTGGTTGCACTCCTGGGATTTGCAAACCTTTCCCACGTGGCTTCTGGTGTAGCGTTCCGTAACGTGTCTTTGGTTCGACCCGTTTCCCATTTTTTTTATAGGAACCGGTCTTATTCGGTCACAACCATCCTTGGCCCTCTGCTGTCTTTGTCTTGTCCCGCCACGCGTGGCTTGATCCTTATCTCGGGACGTGCAACTGCTAGTGCCTGATCCTGAACTGCATCCGCCTTTTTGTCCTCATTTGAGTAACGTAGCATGTTCTCCAAAAGCTGTGGAGAAGGTTCCCTTTGTAGGATCCTATGTGGCGACACAATTCGTACCACTGATTGATGACCCATTTCACTTTGATCTGGACCCGCTACACCCTCCTCCATAGTGGGGTTGTTGAAACCCGGTGGACCACTGTCATAGTGATCTTCTATGGCTGAATCCTGACTTTGTGCAAGAGTAGGAAGGTGATTAGGTCTTCCTTACAGATCCGCAGTCGCTTCGTGCCGGTCAGCATTGCCTGGATCTCTGCCGAGATGGTCGCCGAGTCCCTTTCCTGACATAGATCATGTAGGAACCTCAGAGAACAGGTGAAAACATCATTGTCCTTATCTGAGCTGATGTCTAATGGCCTTTTTGTGATCGGTTTTGTATATCTAGGCGACTGAGCAGGGAGGTCCTGAGGAGTGTAGATAGGACCAATTGCCACCTTGTTAACCTTGACCAGTATATACCAGGTCATACCCCCAGTGACATGGTGATCACAAACGATATCCTTTCCAAGTTGTCTGTGGCCAGCACAGCCGTCCAAGTGGTTAGGTTTGTTGGGTCAGCCTTTGCTATAGAGCCTAAGTAGAGTCCCATTCCACTAGTTACCCGGATGACTGCCTTTTCTCGATAGAGGTGTGGAGGAAGGTCCAGGATGTTGATAATCACCTTAAAGTTTGGAATGGAGATGGAGGCATCCTCCAGTAGTGTCCATCTTTGGAAACTGAGTCTCCTCTCCCATGGCTCGGCTGATATGGCGGATATTAGCTTGTCTGGCTGGATTCCTTCCGGTAAGTGCACAAGAACTTTGCCTCTCGATAGGTAAGCAAAGCTTAGGTCTCTAGCTTCCACCATTCCCGTTTGGGCCATGGGGTCAACAATTTTCTCTATTGCGATTGCATCCGGTCTGTGGACTACAATGGCTCGTTGAAGCCTCTCAAGCTCACGATAGTATTCTTTATCTCTCTATAGGAAACACGTGTGCGCCGGGGTTCTGGCCTCAAGGAGCTCCGGGGAACATGTGGGTAGGTTCCTGTGAGCAAGGACTCAAAATTCGGCTCTAGAGTTTTCACTCGTAGGGTAGACACCGGCTTAAATGGCTTGGCCTGAGCATTGAGTGGCCTTGCCATGGCATTACATCTTGAGCCCACATGTCCATCCCCCTAGCATTTACCACACTTAGCCGGGAAGTGGCACGAGGCGGCAACGTGGCCAGTTCTGCAACACCAGAAGTAGTGACCGCGCCATTCCTTGAATAGAGGAGAAGGATGGAACCTCAGGGCGGTGGGGCTATGTGGAGAGATGTAGGTGGTAGTGTTGGGTCTGTTGGTTGGTGAGGATGGGGGAGTGGCAGTGGGGGATTTAGTGGTCAGGATTGGTTGGGTAGTGGGGAAGTGGGTTGGCGGCGGCCGGTTTTGTGTGTAAGTAGGGTTTTGTGTGTAAACAAGGTTTGGTGGAGGAGAGTTGGGTCTTGGCTAAGCCAGTGGAGGGGGTCTGTTCACTACCTGGGCGTAAGAGGCAGCGAAAGGCACATACGGTCGTAGCAGGGAGGGTGCTGGAGTTGAGACCATCGCTCTCTATCCTTCAGGGTAACGCCTACGCCGGGTTACGAGTTGCCAGCCATTCTGAGTCGCCTGGGTCGCCATCGGGCCTTCTTCTGTTGTTTCTCTCAGTAAAAATAGTTTGAGATAATTTATGTTCTTAATATGATAATTTATGTTGCCATCGGGCCTTCTTCTTTATTTTTGTCCTTAATATGATAATTTATGTTCTTTTGGTCCGGTATATAGTTTGAGATAAAAGTACGACCACCTAAAGGCATGACTATAATCATATTTCAAACATAGCTGGATGGATCCATATATTGTTAGATTATATCATTATAATCAAACGTTGATGAGCATATACGTAATATAATTTGAATTTTACATACTTGACCTCTCCATTACTTGTCTTATTTACTCAAAACCAAAGCAGGCTCAGCCCACGACTAAACAAAGGACATCAAAATAGAAAAGTAGCCCAGCCCAATAAGATCTAAATTACTAAACAGTCCACTCAATTTCTAGATTAGTATAGCATTGAAATTGAAATCATGTCACTCGACGACCTCGAGAGATTTAGTGATTTACTACAACCCAGGCGCGCTAGGGCTACGTTTCTCTCACCGTTGATTCCCAGCGGTAGCACTCCTTCAGGTTCTCTCTCTCTCTCCCCCGTTTTTTGAACCGCAACGTCGTGTCTCTCGTGTGGTTGAGCGAAAACTTGATTTCTCTCCTTGCCCTCAAGTTCTCTAACCTAATGCGGGCACTGTCACTGAAGTTATCTCGATTTTGAGTACTTTATAAATTTGGCATTATGCGTCCATTTTTTTCTTTAATTTGAGCATCCTGACTGTTTTATGATTTGGGTTTTTATGGATCGTGACCTGTTCTAAAATCTGTTAATTGTATTGCCTAAACAAAAATCTGAATTTGGCAATTAAGAATGCGTTCTAATTACAGAGAAGAATGCTTTGAACCCGTTTAAAACTATGTATCCAGTCCAATACACTAAACACGATTATTGAATCTTGCATCTGGATGAAATTCTAATAGACTTGAAGTAGGAGGAGGGGTGGAATCAGAAAATTGAGATCGGGGGCGCTGGCCGCTGGATGAATAAGTGGTCTTGTAATTTCAAATTGCAAAATTACAATTTATAGGGTGGGCTTAGCCCCTTTTCCCTCTACTTCTGTCCGCCCCTGAGTAGGAGCATCCCTTGAACTTGCTTTTTACTTGAAAGTACAATTACTTCTATTAGTGTGTATTTTCTGTATTCATATGTTTCAGTATGTTTTGGCAACAAAAAGGAGCTTGGTAGACATTCTAGTACACAAAACCCCATAACAGTACTGAAGAGAGGAACCTGTTAGCTAACTGGTACCATGGTACCACTTCAAATACTGGTTAAAACATCAAAATCAAGTTTATATCGAACTTTTAGACGGTCCAGTCAGCTTCAAGGTACAAAAATTCAGATATGTTTGTTCGGCCATGATGTGATTGTTGGTTTTCATCAGGTTATTTGGTGGATTGAATTGCATATTAATGCAACATCACATCTCAAAAGCAATTTTTTTTGGTTAATATGTCATTACAACATTGTAAATTTTGTATATCTTACTTTTTACTAGTAACAGCAAACATGTCTTTATCATGAACTTTTAGAAAGCCATAATATTATTGCTTGGGTCTTCTATTAGCAAATCCATACTGTTATAACCTTATTTCTTAGAAAGCCTTACTATCTTTAAAGAGTCTTACTAGATCCTAATCACGGCATTATGATATTAGCAAAGCAATATGCCTTCTAGTTATTACTGCTCTTAGTTGAGTTGTGCAACTTAGATGTAATATACTTGACCCTATCATGATAAACTATTATGTGAACTTTAGACGGTGATGTGGTTTTTCAATGTTCAGCACGAGATATACCATACTAGTACCATATCAATCAGTGTCATGACATGCTTGTACCACTCCACTGAGTAATGAGCCTGCACCGTTTTGTTGTCTGTACCACACCTACGTCTGGTCTGTTGCCCATTAGCAGGCCTACTTGAGCTGCAGAATAGAAATTCTCTACCTACCTACTTTCGGTTTGTTTGGTACAATATTGTAAAAGTACCATGTTCCTAGTTTTATACCATACTGGTATTACCTGACTGGTATAGCTACAAACTGGACAGCAGTATTGTTATGATAAGCCAAGGAACACCAAAGCAGTTCCAAAACAACTCAAAAAAATATAAGAGCCAAGCTGGTAACGTTGCAGTATGTTGTTCGGTAACTCTTGATTACAACATGTGTAAACCACTTCTCTATCTTTTGCTTTCTTGTCTTATTACAGGAAAACCAATTTAAATATGGCAATGACATGCAGAAAACTGAAAAACCTAACCCCCATCATGCAAATAAGAGGTTTTGCAATTGCAAAGGGGAAGAAAGGAGGTAAAGGAGGCGCAGCTGATGGCACAAAGGACTCTGTCCTTAGCAATGAAATCAAGAGCACGACTGTGTTTGGAGCAAACATTCTCAAAGAAGGCGCCGATCCCAAGATACTGCCTGAGAAAGAATACCCTGATTGGCTCTGGGGTTTGCTCGACAAACGGCCACCTCTGAGTGAGCTCAGGAGGAAAGATCCTGAGTTGCTGCCTTTTGAGGATGTAAAGCGGCTTGTGAAGCTGGACAACCGTTCAAGGATCAAGGAGAACAATGCTCTCAGGGCTAAGAACTGATTCGGCCTTTCTTTCTTTCTGTTTTTTATTTTTATTTTGTGCTTTTCTTTGTTCAAGTGTTTTGAATACATGATAGGTAGCGCCCTAGTGGTTTTATTTTGAGGATTATTAGCCAATTAGCCAAGGACATATTTCCATAACTTGGTTTGAGGTGAATAATGAGATAGTTGTTTTGTTACAATTATTAATTTCAATGGTTACTACTGCCTGCTTTTTTGGCGATGGAGAAATAATTTCTCGGCAATATACTTGTTAAACTTCCCCCATATTGGAAATTGTTCCCTGCTCACGGAACTTTTTAAGCCGATTCTGAGAAGGCCCAGTTGTGTTCAGTAATCATCTGAATTAATTAGACTCGGATGCGAGGTTAAAACTGCTATCTGACAACTTACAGAAGTTTTTGAGTTTTAAAGCACATCTCGTGCTTCTTTCAGATGATTTTTAGTAAGATGATGGTATTCGTAAACAATAAACTGTTTCTACACGGTTCTAATTTTTTTTATATGATAAAGGCTTGGTTGTTGTTGTTGTATAAGGTATAGGGCTGCTAATGAGTGGGTTTCGGTTCATACTAGGCTTTGTTCAAAATTTAAATATGAAGTGTCCAGTCCATGATCGGCCCGAATATGAAGAGCTTTTGTCCATGATCATTTGTCCAATTTTGTCTAGAAATTATTCATGATCATTACTTGTCCAGTTCGGAAAACATCCATTTCAGCTAATAGGGCTGAAATATGGACAACAAACGGGTCTTTGTATGAACAACATATGGACAACAGCCAAGTCGACTTATCAACAACATTACAAATTTTGTACAAAACGAAACCTTGTAAAAATTAAATGCAACTTTGTTTTGCTTCGTAGTATTAAGAAAAGAACATTCATAATGTTAATCAATTTCATCTAAAAACAGACAAGTTAGTACTAAATTTAATTTTTTCATAAGTAAACTTTGCAATACAAAAATTATTTTTCCAGTACATACTATAATAGTAGCAATCAATCACAAAATATATTCTCAAAAAAGAAAAAATTAAAACAATCTTCTGATATACACGAGACAAAAAATGCTAACAGTAACAAACAATAACAATATTTCATATTAAGAATATGGTAGCCTTACCCTCCGTACTACCTGCTGGCACAGCGTTTTTACAATGAGAACGGAGTAGGTTCGATGCCTATCGGACCTACTTTTAGGTTTAATGAGCATGATGACTGTCCCATCTAATTTAAGATTTTTGCGCACGAAAATTGAAACAGACACCCGCGAAGTTTAAAGTGTTTTGCACGAATCTTAAAGCAAATCGACAGTGATTGGCCATCGGACCTACTCTCAAGTGTTTTACAATATATAGACGATGGTGTTTGCTCAAGAGTCCATATCCTATGATGTCACAGAATATTTCTGTTTAGATCCAGACCGTTTGATCACAATCAGGCCCTAGATAGAATGCACGGGGGCGGGGCCCCTTAATATTAATATTCGCACTAATTCTAATCGGACGGTGTGAATTATGAGTTCCCTCAAGAAAGGGTTTCCCACCCTTGTGGAAGCTAATCACTACGGCCCATAAATATCCATCACAAGATAGTTGGTCTGTTTCTTTATACCGAGTACATATGCCCCGTGTCGTCCTAGCAACTTTTAGTCACCTAATTCTTTTGCTGTCGCAATATAAAGAAATATTATACATTTATACGTAATTCTAATTCTTTGTTTCCATCTGTTTTTTGAAGTTCTTAGAAAAACCAAATAAATAAATAAATATGCACTTAAAAGTAATTAATCAAATTTGCATCGAATGATAATCGACATATACGAATTTGACGAATGATGAAAACTATCAGACATGTATTTTTAATGTAATCAATATTACATAATAGCTATCAATAATTATTTTAATTAAAATAGACATGCATATGAATTTGAAGAATGATCAAAACAACTTTCAAAATCGCATTTTTAATTTAATCAATATTACATAACAGCTATTAATAATTATTTTAATTAAAATAGACATGCATATTAATATACATCAACATAATAAACATATATATCGACATAACATACAGGAGTAGAACTAGGGTGCTCCTAAGCTCACCAAGCCCTTCCCGTGAGCGCGACTCTAAAACCTATCAAATTGACATCAAACGACATTTCCAAACCGTTAGATGTTCAATCTATATTAAAATGTGCTTGGAGACCAAATTTTACATTTTTTGGAATTTTTTTACTATTTATTAAGATGGTTTGAAAATCGCTGTTTTCCAATGGTGCAGAATTTTAATAAAAAAATTTCAAAAAATGTAAAATTTGGTCTCCAAGCACATTTTAATATAGATTGAACATCTAACAGTTTGAAAATGTCGTTTGAAGTCAATTTGATAGATTTTAGAGTCACGCTCACGAAGGGCTTGGTGAGCTTAGGAGCACCCTAGTTCTACTCTAACATACAGATATACATTCTTAAATGCATGATAGGTTCACCAGAGATTTAGGAAATTAGTCCACGGAAAATAGGCATCATGCCAATAACAAAAGAAATATGAATGTTACATTGAAAACAAAATAATCGGGAAAAGAAATATGACTTGTGGTTGCTGCAGAACAACCAAAGGCCAGAAGGAAGCACATGAGATGGATCAGTTATTGATTTAGTGGAGACAAATTTCACTGCTACACTAAATAATTTCAAACTACATGTATGTAATCAATCATCTCTTCTCAAAACTCCACAACAGATAGGGCTGGATAAGACCGCCAAAAATCTAATAAAATATAACCACGGAACCCCTCTTTTGCTCACACAAGTTGCCAATAGCCCTATACAAGTTTGTGGAAAAATATTTCTTGATCACCACAACTTATAACATCTACCAAATAATTTCATCATCATTTGCTATCAGTGAAGTCAGCATCAATCACATCACCATTATCAGGTCCCTTCCCACTGGCAGGCCCGGCATCAGCACCAGGGGTGGGCCCTGCATCAGCACCAGGGGCAGCCCCAGCACCAGGTTGGTTGTACAGAGCCTGCCCAAGCTGCATGACTTCCTGATTCAAGGCAGCCATTGCATCTTTTATGGACTGTGTGTTATCACTTGCGATCGCATCTTTGAGCTCTGTCAGCTTGGCCTCAACCTTCCCCTTCACGTCACCAGGGACCTTGTCTCCCAGTTCCTTGAGTTGTTTCTCAGTTTGGTACACCACTGATTCAGCCTGGTTCTTGGTGTCAATTGCTTCTCTCTTCTCCTTGTCCTCCTTTGCAAACTTCTCTGCTTCTTGCACCATTTTCTCAACCTACGCATTTTCATAAACACTGTCAGCAAACAACTATCTAAAAGATAAGGATTCACGAGCAACCCATTTGGTACAATAATGGACCTTTTCAGCTATACACTTGAATTTTCAGCTGAATTCACTACAAGAGCCCCAAGAAATTCCAAATCAGCTTAAAAATAGTAAGCTACTGCTCTGCTAAAAGGCCCAAAACAGAAACCGAAAATAAAGGAATGTTACTAGACACAGTTAAATGTTGCAAAGTATGTGTCAATAAGAACCATCATTGTCAGGGCTACTACCATCCTGCTTTGTTGCCACAATTTTCATTAACTTATCTTATATTAACTTGTAAGACATCATACCTCATCCTTGGGCAAAGTGCTGGCACCAGTGATGGTGATATCCTGCTTCTTCCCAGTGCCCTTGTCAATGGCTGCAACTGAGAGAATACCATTGGCATCAATGTCGAATTTCACCTCGATTTGCGGCACACCACGTGGAGCTGGGGGAATGCCATCCAGTCTGAAGCTACCAAGGGACTTGTTGTCTCTCACAAATTCTCTCTCACCCTGGAGGACATTAATCTCCACACTTGTCTGGCCGTCAGCTGCAGTCGAGAAAACTTCTGATTTGGATGTTGGTAGGGTTGTGTTCCTTGGGATGATCTTTGTCATGACACCACCAAGGGTTTCAAGGCCAAGGGAAAGTGGGGTCACATCAAGCAGAACTATGTCACTTACATCACCAGCCAACACTCCGGCCTAGAATTTTCATAAATAAACAGAGAGTCAATAACACTAGAAATTTCATTGCAATATGAGGGACATTTCTAATAATTAGATGCAGTGGAAAACTGCCACACAGCACATTGAACAGTTTCATCCCTACTCAACTAAACTGCTGCCTTATTTTGGGTAACTGGTAATTGGAAGATTGTTGTATTTACTTGGAAAAGATGCAGGCTGATTTAGTCTATTTTTGCATGGATTGATCAAAAGCAAACATCTGATGGTACAAAATAAGATGAGTGTAATATTTTAGACTTAAACCTTTATCTGATGAAAGGTTGCAATACTGAAATGATGATGCTAACCTGAACTGCTGCTCCAAGAGCAACGACCTCGTCAGGGTTAACTGTCACATTGGGTTCTTTTCCAGTCAGCTTCTTGACCAGTTCTTGCACAGCAGGGATACGGGTGGACCCACCAACCAAAATAACCTCATCTATGTCCTTGAATGACAGCTTAGCATCCTTCAATGAGTTCTCGACAGGAGTTTTCAGCCTGTTTATTTAACAGAGGAGAAAATCAGCCACAACAAAATGCCAAATAGATGGAATAAAGTGCCATCTTAAAAAAAAAAATCATACAAAATTGCAATACCTGTCCAGTAGGTCTGAGCAAAGCTCCTCAAATTTAGCCCTTGTAAGAGTTGTCTCAATGTGCTTGGGGCCATCAGCAGTAGCAGTGATGAAGGGCAAGCTAAAGAGATTCCACAAAAAAATTCAGATAAGGCATTAGTGGGGACTAAAAGGAGAAGAAAATGACAAAAAAGAAAGGTTCACAAAAGAAATTTACCTGATATTGGTTTGGGTCAGAGAAGAGAGTTCCATTTTGGCCTTCTCGGCTGTCTCGGTGAGGCGCTGAAGGGCTTGTTTGTCTTTAAGCAGCTCAATTCCCTCATTTCTCTTGAAGTCAGCAGCAAGCCAATCCACAATTCTCTGTTAAATATGGATACAAGATATGTCGATTAGCAACTGCATGAAGTCTGGAACTCGAAGTTTGAATACCTCACAAAATCTGCACCTACACCTCACAAGACTTACAGTAGATATTTCAACTCAAGAGTGCAGATGCACATCCACTGAAAAACATTAGGGTACTTGTTGATCAGTGTTCACTGGACCAAGGACAACAGTTATTTCAGTTCCTAGATGCACAATAGGGAATCTTCAATTACAAAACAAACACGTCAAAAAGTTTTCCTTGGCTCAAGTTTTCAATGGTGAACTACTTGGAAAAAGAAAAAAATAATTTGCACCTAATCAAACAATGCACCTACAAAAAACTTACCTTGTCAAAGTCATCACCACCAAGATGAGTATCACCAGAAGTGGAAAGCACCTCAAACACACCATCTCCTACTTCAAGAACTGTATCACAGCACAAACACTTCATGAATAAGAACTTGCTAAATACAGAAACTTCTTATCTACAGCATACTTCTGAAACACAGTACCGATGTTTACTGTACCTGATACATCAAAGGTGCCACCACCCAAGTCAAAGACAAGAATGGTCTCATTGTTCTTCCTTTCAAAACCATAAGCGAGTGATGCAGCAGTTGGTTCATTAATGATACGAAGAACCTCCAAGCCAGCAATACGACCGGCATCTTTAGTTGCTGTCCTCTGAGAATCATTGAAGTAAGCAGGCACTGTGACCACCGCCTTAGTAACCTTGTCATTCAAGAATTTGGATGCATCATCTACCAATTTCCTCAATACCTGTAATCAAGAGCATGCTCAGCACTAAGATTCATTTAACAAAGAGCATAATACATAAGAAGTATGGCAAATTACTCTATATCAGTTGTACGAATTTTGATCAAATACTCGCTTCCACTTCATTTGTTCACAAACTCATAAACCAAAATCAGGATTCAAATAGTTAATAATATTATACCTAATCAGGTTGGAAGAATTAATTACATGATCTGATTAACGTTTCACTTCTGGTAAAACTGAACTTAAAAAATTCCAAGGTACACACATCCCAAGCAAGGTGCAACTTTGTATCCCTATAGATAAGAAAAAGAGAAAATTTTGAGTTCTGTGATAACTCCTACTATTTTGTAAGGGTCGCATCTGAGGTATTTTATGTTCCAACAGCATATGTGACAATTTGGGGTTCTGGGCACGTGTAAAAGAATTTTTTTTTAGAAAAAGAACAATTACCTGAGCAGATATCTCTTCAGCAGCAAATTGCTTTCCAATAGCAGGGCAGTCGAGCTTCACATTTCCATTGTCGTCCCTGACCACCCTGTAGGATACCTGCTTTGACTCCTCATCCACCTCTGACATCTTTCTCCCAATAAAACGCTTCACGGAGAAAAACGTGTTCTCCGGGTTGACCACTGCTTGTCTCTTTGCAATCTGGCCGACCAACCTATCACCATTTTTGGTATAGGCCACCACTGATGGGGTGGTGCGCTGCCCCTCAGCATTGGTTACTATAGTTGGTTTTCCACCTTCCATGGCCGCCACTGCAGAGTTAGTTGTGCCAAGGTCAATACCAACAACCTGTTTAGATAACAGCATTGCACGTCAAGTTAAGAATCTAAATTTGATGCTCAGCTAAATAACAAATTAACTGACATAAGTGATTAGAGACTTCAGAAATGCAGTTGAATAACTGAATATGAAAGATGTTAGATGCAACATGCCACAGTAAAAACTTAACAGGCCTGTCTACTTGCTAGACATTGCACATGGTACTGCAAACAAGCGATATCAAAGTAATTGACATATTTATACCGTTTTTCTAGTTTTAATTTGCAGGAAACTTATCAAGCGTACCCATATAAAGGTTAAAAATACGATTAACCCATAATGAAGACCTAATTCCACAAGTTCACAAGTCACAACCAAATCAGTAATTCAGCAAGCCCTACAGTTAATCTACCAATTGTAAGTACCTTCTCACAAGCCACTCGTAGAACGCCACGTCGACGAGAAGAAGTTGGTCGCATGCGGAGAGAGGCCGCAGCGAGGCCGTTTGAGAAGCGGTTTTTACCAAAGAAGACCGCCGAAGAGGAGTTGCTGCTCCGCCTAGAAGGAGCTACTGGTGTGAAACCAGGGATTTGAGTAGCTGAGCACGCCATCTCTCGGGAAACCTAGAACTAATTTACAATAGAGAGGTGTACTAAAGCCGACTAAAGTCGAGGGTTTTGAAAGCAAGACGCAGTCACGCAGCCGAGAGAGAAGAGATAAGGGGGTAGGTTTTTATTAGCGTGGAGAAAGGTTTATGGGAAGTATCGCTGTGTTTGGTTTTTGCATTTAATAATTGAGCCAAAATTACATTTTGAAAACGGAGATTTTTTTGTTCCAGAAAAAAAAATGCTTAGTTATATTTTAAATAAATTTTATTTTTATTAACAAGACTACATTGTATTTCATTTGTATATGTTATATGATTAGCTAGTACTTGATTGAATTATTTGGATTATAAAATTTTCATAACTAAAAATAATTCAAAGTTACATAGAGGTAATATCCACAATTTGGAACAACTTTGGTATTAAAATGTATCTATTTTTATTTAGCATAAGCATGCTTTAAATAGAAAACAAAAGTGCTTCAAAAATTTCAAATTTTTTGCTATTACATGAAGTTTTTACACATTTAGAATTTCAAATAGATTACAATAACAGTGATTATTTTTCAAAAAATATAGCTTTTTATTGACTTCTTTCCACACTCACTAACAATATTGTTTAAAACGTATTTATTTAATCAAATAATGGGAAGGGTTTCTCTTTGTTCTTATGGTGCACAGATTTAATGCTAAACCACATGGTGCACGTGGAAAATTCTAGAAGGGGCTGCAAGGTGAGAGAAAATTGTACGTTGTATCGTTGGATAATCTTGGAGCATAAGCGCCTAGGTTTAACTGCTCCCAAATTCTGAGGTTCACTAGCTCGTGGTCCTACTGTCAGTGAAATCACAGACGATAAGGTGCGTGTAATTACTTATACTCACTGTGCAATTGTTAACTGCCTGGTGCGTGCGTCCCGAATGTGGTGGAGACCTCCCAAACACGCGAGCGGCGTTGGTGTAGGAAAGGAGAGTAATTGGACACGTGGCCTGATGCGTATGGAGTAGGAGAGTGACTTCTTTCGACCGCTTATGCACAGAAATCCTGTCCTTTCTATAGATGACTAAAGAGTAAAGAGAAATGATTTTGGTTGGTTTGGTATTGTCATTTTTTTAATTGTTCATGGTTCAGACTTCAGACCGACATTTTTATTAATATCCAAAGTTTAATACAAATTATTATTTATACCCAGAATCGGATCCAATATCAAAAAATGTCCAAATCGGTCAGAAAATGGCCGGTTTACTCCTTCCCTAAGCCGGCCATTTTCTGACCGGCTTACTCCCCCCTAAGCCGGCCATTTTCTGGCCGGCTTAGTCGTTTTTTTTTTTTAAGAGACATTATGAAGAGAAAAAATAATGAAATCTAACACTGAAAATTTGAATTTTGTGTTTAAATTATTTGTTAGATTACTTCTTTTGATTTATACTAAAATACACTAGATTACTTGAAATTATGTTGAATTACACTAAATTACGTTAAATTACTCTAAATTACAATAACTTCGCTAATTATGCTGAAATACGGTAAATTACGCTAAAATAGACCGATTTTGTGCCATATTTCATGAATCATAAAAAATAGTAAAAAAATTCTGAAAATAGTAAAAACTGGTATTCTACAAGTTCATTATGTAACTAATTTACTGAGCTACTTGGGTTGAATAATAGAAATGAAAATCTTAATCGGAAACTTCGACTCAAGTTTTGAGGCTCTTCCCTTTGTTTTTTGATGATTATGAATTTTGGAATCCAGCATCGCTAGCACGGACGCATGCGTATTTTCGCAAGCATTCCGAAAAGTAGTCATTTGCTGAAATCGGACACTCGAGCGTCGTTTTATGACCGTTTGAAGTTTCATCGTCGTTTTTCCCCTTTTCAGTGAAGATATCGTCTCTATTCATATGTAATTTAGCGTAATTTAACGTAATTTAGTGTAATTCAACATAATTTATTGTAATATAGTGTAATTCAACATAATTTCAAGTAATCTAGTGTATTTTAGTATAAATATGCTAATTATAAATCAAAAGAAGTAATCTAACAAATAATTTAAACACAAAATTCAAATTTTCAGTGTTAGATTTCATTATTTTTTCTCTTCATAATGTCTCTTAAAAAGAAAACGACTAAGCCGGCTATTTTCTGGCCGGCTTAGGGGGGAGTAAGACGGCCAGAAAGTGGCCGGTTTAGGGAAAGAGTAAACCGGCCAGTTACTCTTTCCCTAAATAATAATTTGTATTAAACTTTGGATATTAATAAAAATGTCGGTCGTTCAGACCATGCGGTCTATTAATTTTTGTAAAAACTTTTTAAAGTGCAAATTCTATTATTAGATTTAAATTTGCTTAAAATTGATCTGATGAATGCAAATAGGGATGACGTGGTGTATTTTGATTAGCTTACTCAAACGACTGTCAGTTCCTCTTATCAAATTTATCATTTTTTATTGTTATCATCAAAAGATTTTTTATTTTTTTAGTGCAATCATGTAGGCACATACAAGTAGGACCGCAAACGAATTAAACCGAATCAAACTTAATGGAGTTCGAGTTCGAACCAATTTCGAATCGAACTAGTTCGAAATTGAAGCAGGGTTTCGAACTGAAAAGAATAGTTCGAATTTGATTCGGTGCGATTCGAACTAGTTTCAAACCAAACTGGTTCGAAAATGAAGCAGGGTTTATAACTAAAAAGAAGAGTTTCAAACCGAACTGGATTTGATTCGTTTCAGAACCAAACTAGTTTGATTCGTTTCGATCCGAATTTTTTCTCAAATTAAACTCAATCGAATTACAAACTACGAGCTTTTTGTGCACCCCTACATACAAGTATACAACCTATATACACCGCCTCAAAATTCAATTTCTCTTTCTGTTTTGTTTCAAATTTAATTATGAATTTTCAGGCTTACTATCGGCTCAAAGGATTGGTGCATACATCAAAATTTTGAATTGATTTCTTCTTCTTAAATTTTACAAACATAACTTTGTGTTTGCTGGAACCGAGCAAATCTAGAATCATGAAAAAAAAATTCAAAATGGAAAACAAATGGTAGATCATAGATGAGAAGGGGATCTACTTATTTATCATATAATAAGAAAACGGTGATTTAGTACCATGCAGTTTTTGGAATCTGATAAGATATTAAGATATAATCAAATTTGAAAAGCTAGTTCTAATTATATAACATGATCCTGTTAGGATATTTATAACTTCACGCTGATCAAATAATTTGCTCAAATTATTTCTCATTTTTAATTTATTGCTGACGTGTTTAATAGAAACTCTAAAATTAGTTTCAGAAATGTGAAAGTTTAGAAACTTTAGAGGTTAGTTTCTAAAAAATAGTTAAAAGTTATCTAGAAACTCATATGAGTTGATGGGATGGAGATGCTCTTAGTCTGTTTAATAACATTTATCATTCAGTCTATTTGAATAAAACTCAATCAAACTCTAAACCGAAAAATAATTGTGAAGGGGCATTGTATTAATTAGTTTCAGCTGAACCAAACAATATGAAGAGTATGGCTAATTTGCTGCTGGCAGCATTTCGGCCAGCTACTGCCGGGGCTATATTTAGCCATACGATGTTCAAACAACAAATCCAAACCGTTAAATGTGATCTCTATATTAAAATCTACTTGGAGACCAAATTTTACATTTTTTTGGAATTTTTTTACTATTTATTAAGCCACTTTGAAAATTCCAGATCATATGGTCCAGACTGTTTTTACTGTTCACCCGGATCAGCAATTTTCAAAGTGGCTTAATAAATAGTAAACAAATTCCAAAAAATGTAAAATTTGGTCTCCAAGTAGATTTTAATATAGAGATTACATCTAACGGTTTGGATTTGTTGTTTGAACATCATATGGCTAAATATAGCCCCGGCAGCAACTGGCCGAAATGCTGCCAGCAGCAACTTAGCCATACTCACAATATGAATCCATTATGCAGCAGTTTAATTTTGTTATTCAATTTATTTGACTAATTAATCGTGAATCAGTTTAATTCAATTTTTAAATGTAGATAGCCCCCAATATTTTATTAAAAAAAAACTACATAAATCCCTGAAATGAAATGATATGTGTATATAGCAGTGCCACTATCCAATATTACATTTTTGACTCAACCTCCTCCCCAATGGTTCTTAGTTCTAACAATATCTCAATATGACAGTGAGGGGGAACAACTTGGGTCCGATTCTCATCGGACACAAATTTGGATCCGATGGGTTTATGGACCGTCCGATCCACTTTAAGATTTGTGCGCACAAATTTTAAAGCAGACTTGAAAGTTGTGGGCGCTAATCTTAAAGCAGATCGGACGATCATCGAACTCACTTTGAGTCCGATGAGAATCGGACCCAAACTGTTCCCCAGTGAGGGATGCACCTACAAACCCAACACCAATTTACCGGAACTGAATTGTGGGCCTGTGACATATCTTGAAAAATAATGTTGCCCAACTATGATATTTTAAAAGCAGAGTCCAATTTGATCTAAAGCAGAGCCCAACAAATTAAATAGATCTAATTCGCTCTCTGCCTCTCTCTAATTCCTCTCCGTTGATATGCTCTTTGATTTAGAAACGAAAAAAAAACACTCTTTGATGAAAATATTTTTTTGTTGTTGTTTCTTAATATGTAAAAGGATAATTTTTTGTTGCTTTTATTATGTAAAAAAAATACTATTTTGTTTATTTTTTTATCATATTTTATGTAGTACTTGATTATCTAATGAGTTTAAAAATCGATTAACTATTTAAATCTAATTTGATAATTTTTTATCATATCCTAATCAGAATCCTGCATGCCCCTACAACATACCATTTTTAGAGAAAAAGGAAGAGAGAATCTCTCATCCTGGTCTACATATGTTACTATTCAATATTCATGGTAGATAGTGGAATTTTTACTATTAATTTCTGATCTCTCAATTCAAATCTCACACAGAATCAATTGAACAAAAAAATACTTGTAATTTAAAGGAATATTCAATTTGGACGGTTCATGAATATTGACCTAAACCAATAAATCAAATTGGATGGCATAGATTTAGGATCCAAATATGCTGAAATCCCAAGACATGAACAGTAACGCTGAAATTCCTGAAATTCAGAATCCAGCTATTGAATTATTTCGAGATACGTTCACAGAAAAATTAGCTGTTTTGAGATGCGTGCACAGAAAAAGTTGAACGGCTAGATTCAAAATTTCAGAAATTTCAAAAAATACTGTTCATGTATTTTGGATTTCAACTGATTTGAATCCATAGATTTATGCAGGAGGTACTTAGTATCTAGGCATGAAAAGCAGCAGCAGATAAACTCTCCTGACACTATCCAACAAAGGATATGTTTGGCAACCTCAAAAATAAACAATTAATCTACCTTGTTTGCTAAATTTGCTTGCTCCCTTAGTTGTTCTTTCGCTAAAAATTACAACATTTCACCTACTTATACCATGCATTCCTCTGAGCTCCTTCTCGATCTCACTCTAAGATCCTCTCTTATATCAAATCTTGATCTTGTGAGCATTCACTAGATCAATTTATTGTAAAAATGGAGATGATTCATCGAGGTTCAAATCAGGAAAAAACAGATGAACAGAAGAACATTGACGAGTGGCTCCCGATCACTTCTTCGAGAAATGCTAAGTGGTGGTATTCAGCATTTCATAATGTCACGGCCATGGTCGGTGCCGGTGTGCTCACTCTACCTTATGCCATGTCCGAGCTTGGTTGGTAAGATTCTTTTTCTCCAAACTTCCAACTTACTCGTCATCTTTCTGATCCGATAGAGAAATTGAACTCAATGTTAAGATTAAAAGTACTATATTGTTCATATTTACAAGAAACATTACTAAAACATATTTTCACAGGGGACCGGGCATTGCGGTGCTAGTGGTGTCATGGGTCATCACTCTGTACACTCTTTGGCAGATGGTTGAGATGCATGAGATGGTCCCTGGCAAGAGGTTTGATCGGTACCACGAGCTAGGACAGCACGCTTTCGGTGAGAAGCTCGGTCTTTGGATTGTGGTGCCTCAACAACTAATTGTCGAGATCGGGACCAACATTGTGTACATGGTGACTGGTGGCAGGTCGCTCAAGAAGTTCCATGAGCTCGTCAAGCCCGAAGATAAACCAATTAGGCTCAGCTGGTTCATCATGATTTTTGGATCGTGTCACTTTGTGCTTTCGCAGTGCCCCAACTTCAATTCCATCTCTCTTGTGTCCTTTGCAGCCGCCGTCATGTCTCTCACGTACGCATTTTTAACTAAATATTTCGGCACCTTCAGTTCGACTCTGTTTTGTAAGGGAGTTTATCCATTTATATATAAGCTAATTTAAAAAAAAAAGTAAACATGAACAAGCATAACCAAAAATCATAGATTACTTTTCTTTTACTAATATAATTCATTCCATCATCCTGAACCCTTTTAAATTTTCATAATTTTTAAAATCATAGGTACTCCACGATCGGCTGGACATCTGCGTACGGTAGGGGCAAGGATCCTGATGTGGACTATAGTTACAGGTCTACGAAAACTTCCACCAATGTGTTCGGTTTTCTCGGTGGCCTTGGTGAGGTGGCGTTTGCATACGCAGGGCACAATGTGGTGCTTGAAATCCAGGCAACCATTCCCTCCTCCCCCGAAAAGCCGTCAAAAAAGCCCATGTGGAAGGGAGTCCTTGTTGCATACATTATCGTTGCTGCCTGCTATTTCCCGGTCGCATTGATCGGTTACTGGGCATTCGGTAATTCAGTCGAAGATAATATCCTGATTTCTCTCGAGAAGCCACGGTGGCTTATCGCGGCTGCGAATATGTTTGTAGTGATCCATGTCATTGGAAGCTATCAGGTATTGCATTTTATTAATTTATTTTACCCTCTCTTTTTTCCTTTTCCTCATGTTTAATTAATTAGCTTAGGTTAAGTTCATTGCTCAATGTTTTTGGCCATTAATATGTTGTGCAAAGCATCAAATATTCATTCTAGAAATAGACATAAATAGGAATCAAAACAGTTATAATTAAACCAATTTAATTAAGTAGAGCATAAAGGCGAAGGTGCTTAAATCTATTCTGCTTAAACAGTTATATATTATTGAAGAGTTTATTGTCAGCTAATATTTTTTTTCTTTAATATTGGTGCTTTAACTAGACTTCGGTATGTCATTCATTTTTTTTTTTTTCATATAAAGGGTTATAATGAGATCCGGTGTAATATCAATTTTGTTGTTTGCAGATTTATGCCATGCCTGTGTTTGACATGCTGGAAACATTTCTTGTAAAACAGCTCCGTTTTAAGCCATGCTTAATGCTTCGTTTGGTGACTCGCTCTACTTATGTTGGTATTAATTATTTACTCTCTTGCTGATAGTAATTTCTCTACCATGCGAATTAAATTGTTATAAAGCAAGCTTACATGGCCTCATCTGCATAGTGTATACTAATTCCTGCATAAATATAATTACTGGCTTCAACTTCTTCATCAGCACAACTCTAATTAATTACCAACAATCAAAATAATTGTTATTAACAATTGGTAATAGAACTATTTGTATATGTATGCACACAGCATTTACGATGATAGTCGCCATTTGCATTCCTTTCTTCGGCGGTCTACTTGGATTCTTCGGTGGATTCGCTTTGGCACCAACAACCTATTTCGTAAGTCAATACAAACATATTGTAACATATACGAAAGGATTTATATTAACGACTAATCTTAATTTTTTTTTTTGAAAAAAAGAAGACAAAAATGTCCGTTTCATTGACTGAAACAAATGTTAATTACAAAGAAAAAAAAATACCCCTCTATACTAGACAGCTCTTTGTCACCCAACTCCTATACAAAAAAAAACACAAAAATCTATCCAATTTTGCCCATTCAGGAAAGAACTCTACTAAACAAATGTATACACTTCTAGCTGATATATCTCTCGTACTATTCACATCTAGACACGGCAAAGAGTAAAGCAATTTGTATTGCTGGTAGCCACGACAACAATAAAGCAAGTTGTATAGCCGCTATCTCCAAAGGTTTCAACCTCACATCTCTGCTCTCTCTACCGTTTGCTGCTGCTCGTTTGAATTTGATACTTGTTTTCCTGGGAAGTGCCACTCTTTTCAGCTCTCAGGAACTAGATTTGGCTTTCTTGATGTTGGTTATAGCAATCTGACTTAACCAAGAACCCTGATCCACTGGAGTTACTGGTACTAGATCTTTACAGACATCTCCCTCAACCCGCTGAGCAGGGACTGTCCGGCAGTCCTTATTCGTACCTTTACCAGCAGGTCTTTCCGAAGAAGTCTCAACAGTTAGGGAATCTGTTGAATGCACCTCCGATTGGTGTTTCTCTACCTCAATAACCATTTTATCATCCTGTATGAGAGTCTCTATCTCTTGAAACATAATCGCATCAGACTCCAAATTGCATCTTGGATCATTCCCAATGGTCATCGCATCATCTATGCAGAGTGGAGTATTCCCCTTATTTGTGTTTTCACTCTGATTATTGTTATCAAATTATTTTTGAGGTTGCTGGTAATCTGGTTCAGAGCTTCTCTTTTTCATCAGGGCCAACTCTTGCTTTATCTCAGCTAACTCCGTCTCCAGCCTTTTGATTGAATCCATGATCGATACCTCATAGTAAATGGGTATGGACTGCTGGCCTGACCTGGATCCGACATCAAGGGGTATGAGTGGTTGTGGTTGTGGCTTTACTGTCAGAGCAAGTTTCGGTGGGATGTGTGGGGGTCTCTCAATCACCGCACGACACTGTGAAGATCGATGACCTAACCTATTACAAGCATAGCATAAGACAACATTACAGCAATCTAACGCCCGATGCCCGCAATCGCCTCATTTGAAACAAAAGGGTTGTGAGGTAGAAGATAAGCGGCTAAGTTCCTCTATTTTGGACCTCATAATCTCAGTTCGATCGAGTCTACACTGTTGCTCTCCTTGAGAATTGGATTTCCTCCAGGAAAATTTCACTGGATCCTCCAATTTGACTTGGTGAAGTGGTGGTTGCTTGTACGGCTGTTGAGATGGCCTCTGGATCTTCTCCACGATAGTTGCCACAGCGTGCAATATTGCGCAGAGAGATGGTTCGAGATCCGCCAGTGGCTTAAACGGATTAGACGCCATTAGCGAGCTCGAGCGCTGGGGTCCACGACCACTGTCGGAGGGAAGGGAGTTGAAATCGCGAGCAGCGAAGCGGGAGGAGCGGTCAGCAGAGGCCTCATCGCGTTCGCGGAAGCCACGGCCTTTGGTCTTGCGAGGGGCGCCGGAGGAGGTATCGCCACCGGTAATGGCGGAGCGGAGTTTGGGGGCCGGAGCCATGGGGGAAGGATCAGCATCGGCAGCGGCAGCATCATCGTCCATGAGATCCTCGTCCTCGGAATCGAAATCCACTGCCTCCATCTCCTCGTTGGCCGCCATCTCTCTTTCCCTTTTCTTTCTCTCCTCTGTAATTTAGTTTAAACACTTTGGTATTTCACTAATGTTTTTTATTATTCAATTTAATACTTTAGTATTCAATCTCCGTGTATTGTTGTTCATTTTAAATGTTTCTGATTGAGTTCATATGACGACTAATCTTAATTGACACCACAATTTTTTTTTCCTTTTTTTTAAGCTTCCCTGCATCATGTGGCTATGTGTTTACAAGCCTACGAGGTTTGGCTGGTCATGGTTTGCTAACTGGGTAAGTGATCAATTTAATTTTCTACATGTTACACATTGGTAGTTTATTAGCATCTCTTAAAAAACAGTAAAACCGCTTAACTGGCTGGATATATAGCAGCTTCTTACATATTGAAACTCTGGCACTAAAGTTTAAAGAATCTTGATAAATTGACAATTAAATCATAAATTTGAAGGCAAAATATTCTAACTGCAATGTGATAATGATTCTCAGATTTGCATCATTCTTGGTTTGATGTTGATGATTTCATCTCCAATTGGCGGGCTACGGTCGATCATAGTCAGTGCAAAAAGCTACAAGTTTTTTTCGTGAGCTTTGAAAAAGAAGGAATGTTAATCATTCAAGGATCGACCTTCTACTGTTAATTAATTTGTAGTAGAAATCCTTGTTACTGTAGTTCATTAGTTGTTCTTTATGCTGTCCTAGGTAAGTTATATTTCTAAGTATGATAGATTAATCTTAGAGTGTAGTGAAATCTAACCTAAATAGTATGGTTTCATTTCATTTATTTTCTCTCCTTTTTTTTCCTTGCCTTCTTTTGGTTTTGCAAATCTGATCTTGTTGATCTAGCATGCTATTTTGTTTCAATTTATTATAGTTTTACGTGTAATATCAAAATAATAGATTTAGTATTAAGCAAAATTACTATGATTTATTGTTGGGATCTTTTTTTCTTTTTCTTTTATTCTTTTAGAGGCAAATGGCAGATCTAATAATTTTCTTATTTAATTTTGCACTTGAGAGTAGATCCGATGGGCATCAGACCTACTCTGGTTCGATGGGTTTAATCACCGTTGATTTGCTTTAAGATTCGTGCAGAAAGCTTTAAATTTTGTGCATGTATGTTTCAATTTTTGTGCACACTAATCTTAAATTAGATCGGACGGTTCCGATGGGCATCGGACCTACTCCGTTCTCTTAATTTTGATCCAATATGTCTTCTGCATTTGGTGGCATATGATTTTTTTTTTCTGGACCCAACTGATTAATCACATGCAATGGTGAAGACATATTGGATCAAAATTAAATAAGATGCACTTGCTGAGAAACAAAGAAAATCTTGGAGCAAAATTATTGCTTTGCTTATGAAAGCATATTCACCCTTATAATTAAAAAAAAATATATTCTATCATATCAGTAATTTCAAAAATTATTCCACAACTTTAAACCACCTTCATTCTTACAATACATTTTAATTTTATGAACACATCCTTTTTTGTCTTTGAAATTTATTCTTTTGCAATTTACATCTTTAAGATTGACACTTGAAGAGAAAAGAGAGGTAACACAGTTAGCTAGAAAAAAGTTCTAGGACTTTTGGTTTATCCAAAGGTTGAGAATTCGATTCCCTTTCACGACTTTGCAGTCTCTACGAAGGTTTTCAAAAAAAAAAAAAATTTGACACTTGAAACTAATTGTGTATGATGATGTATCACTTTTAGAAAGATTAATAAATTTGCAATTGCTTCGTATGTCTGCAATTGATATTATAAATTTCACATCAGTTTTTGAAATTTTTCAAAATTGAGATAGAGATACTTGTTACTGATAATATTTATTTAGTTTTAAAACAATATATTTTTATTTGACTGAGTCAAATATTCAATTAATTCTAAAAATGTTATCCATAGAAATTAATGTCTTAATCGAATTATTCATGTTAATCTCTATTACTATCAATTATGAGATATGAGAAGGTTACCATTTCCCTTAAAAATGGGCCCCTCTTGTTTTCTTTAAAAACAGAGGACATTCATCTCTCTCATGCTCTCCTCTAGAATTTTTTTTATAAATTATAATTAAATTTTTTTTTTACGAAACAACATGATTTTTTTTTTACAAAAACTATAAGAACCGAAAGGCCATTTCGGTCCGTTATTTTTTTGCATTCCGGACCGAAATGACATTTCAGTGCTGTCTCCTTTTTGGATTTTCTGTGGTACTGGTTTCACAAGTTTTCATATGAGCCGCCACAGAAAATCTAAAAAGAAGACCGGACTGAAATGCCATTTCGGTCCGGAATAAAAAAAACAGACCGAAATGGCATTTCGGTTCTTATAGTTTTGATAAAAAAAAATAATCATGTTGGTTTCGTAAATTTTTTTTAATTATAGTTTATAAAAAAATTCTCTCCTCTATCACTTCTCAATCACAGAAGGTAAAAAAAAGGAAAGAACTTCTGCTAATTTTCCATTAAAAATCCCCACATATTAATTTATAAAATTGTATAATTATTTTAAAGCCCTAAAATAAATAATAATAATTGGAAAATATTCCAACAATGCTTCTAATCACGGTTTCCTTTAAGGAATTGCCTTTGTAATACATAACAAAAGTTCACATAATTGTTTTTTTGTGTTTTAAAGATAGCGTTTATATTTAAGCTTGTTTGTTAATACGAGGTTGCACAATCTACAATCTTAGAATTCTCTTTATAAATTAAATATTTATTTAGTTACAAGAATCTACTATTTGTAATCTTATTTCTAGAATTTTGCTCGTATTTAAAAAAAAATCTAAGGATAATTAAGTAACTGTACTGAATATATATTTTAAAAAATATATCCGTAATGATTTTATGCTGCAGAGTCAATATAAAACGAATTCGTATCCTCTGCATTAACTCAAAAGGAAATCTTTTGAGTTATTTATCTGGACCATCCGATTCACTTTAAGATCCGTGCAAATTAGAACTGCACTAATATTAAAGAGCCCTCTGTTAAAATCAGACAACTAGATTGGCTCCGTTTAATATCAGACGGCCGAGATATATTAACTCAAAAGATTCCCTTTTGAGTTAATGCAGAGGATACGTGTTCATATAAAGCCGAATATGAATTATTATATTTAGTATTTATTAGATTGAGATATCCACTAAAAAATATTACATTAAAATTTTGCTTAGTAAAAGATCAATATGGTAAAAAATTAGCATATTGTTTTAATTAATTGTACCATTATCTTTTTTCACTTCTTGATCTAGTATCAAATAAGATTAAAAAATTAGAAACTTTGACGAACAAATACTTTATGTGGCACAAAACGAGGTCAATGATTCGAATTCATTTTAAATTAAAAAAAATAATTACTGATACAAATAAAAGATGCTACTGTTGTAAAATTAAAATGAAGTTGCAACAAAAGTAAAGTAAATGACAAGAGAGATAGAGAACAATAGCAGAATTTTATTCTCTTCTAATTGTATATACATTCTTGCTTTTACAAAGCCTCTATTTATAGGCTAGAAAGAGATGTTACAATAATAAAGAAGAAAATGAATATCCATAGTACTGGAGTAGTGGAGTAGTGGAAGAAGTGGGGCAATGAATTGAACATCCACATAAATCATATTAAATTTGATTTACAACAATTCCCCTTGGATGTTCATTTTTCATTATACGCTATTAATATGATACTTCAGGATCAATATTAACACGATACTTCCGGACCGTGTACTGCCTCATTAAAAACCTTATCAAGAAAAACCCATTGGGATAAAAACTTGATTAAGGGAAAAAGAGTACAGTGCGTATAACGCTTCCCCTTATTTAGATATCATTGAATATTCTTCAATCGGTGTAGACCTATCTTCTTTCTGAGTTGTTCAAAAACCTTTGTCGGCAAAGATTTTGTGAATAGGTCTGCCAAATTATCGATTGATCGGACTTGGCAAACATTGATTACGCCTTCCTTTTGTAGGTCATGTGTTGAAAAGAACTTTGGCGCAATATGTTTAGTCCGGTCTCCTTTGATATATCATTCTTTGATTTGTGCAATGCATGCTGCATTATCTTCATGCAGTGGAGTAGGGTTTTCCTTGATGTTTTCAAGCTCGTATTCTTCTTGAATATTTTGAATCATTGACCGTAACCAAACGCATTCTCGACCTGCCTCGTATAAGGTGATTAGCTCGGCATAATTTGATGATGTTGCCGTAAGAGTTTGTTTTGTTGATCGCCATGAAATTGCAGCTCCACAATAAGTGAATACATATCCCGTTTGGGATCGTGCTTTATGTGGATCTGACAAATATCCCGCATCTGCATATCCAATTAATTTAGATTTTGTATCTTTTTGATAATATAACCCCATATCTCTAGTTCCGCAGAGATATCGAAATATGTGTTTAATTCCATTCCAATGTCTTCTGGTTGGTTTGGAACTATATCTTGCTAACACATTTACTGCAAATGCGATATCGGGTCTTGTATTATTTGCAAGATATAATAATGCCCCGATTGCACTTAAGTATGGTACTTCAGGACCAACCACTTTTTCATTATTTTCTTGTGGGCGAAAATGATCATTTTCTGCATTTAGCGATCGTACGACCATTGGTGTGCTCAGAGGATGAGCTTTATCCATATTGAATCTCTTTAGTACTTTTTCAATATAATTTGATTGATGGATAAATATTCCATTATTTAGATGCTCGATCTGCAGGCCGAGACAAAATTTAGTTACACAAAGGTCTTTCATTTCAAACTCATTTCTCAACAATTTTGCAGTATTCTCAATCTCTTTAGGAGATCCAATAATGTTCAAACCATCAACATACACTGCAATGATTGTAAAACCTAGATTTGATCTTTTAATGAAAACACACGGACTGATTATATTATTTTTATATCCTTCTTTTAAAAGGTACTCACTCAGTCGATTGTACCACATTCGGCCTGATTGTTTTAGTCCGTATAAAGATCTTCTTAATTTTATAGAGTACATTTCTCTAGGTATTGATTTATATGCTTCAGGCATTTTCAATCCTTCGGGGATTTTCATGTATATGTCACTATCAAGTGAACCATATAAATATGCTGTTACGACATCCATAAGTCGCATTTTTAGATTTTCTGTAACTGTGAGACTTATTAGAAACCTGAGAGTTATCGCATCCACTACAGGTGAATACGTCTCTTCATAATCGACTCCAGGTATTTGTGTAAAGCCTTGTGCCACTAGCCTTGCTTTATATCTCACAATCTCATTTTTCTCATTCTTTTTTATTGCAAATACCCATTTGTAACCTACAGGGTTAACATCTTTAGGGGTTAAGACTATAGGTCCAAAAACATTGCGCTTTTCAAGCGAATCTAATTCAGCCTTCAGGGCATCTTTCCATTTTGGCAAATCATTTCTGTGCATACACTCTTCAGGAGTTTTTGGCACATAATCTTCCTCATTTAGCACATCAATTGCTATAGCATATGCAAAAATTTCATCAGCACATGTTTCATTTCGGTTCCATATTGTACCATTCTGTACATAGTTTATTGAGATGTCATAATCATTAGGTACCTGAGTTTCTTCTGGAACTTCATCAACCTCTTCTAGAGTTTTATCAACTTCTTCAGAAGTTTTACCATTAATCTCTTCTGGAATTTTATCAACTTCTTCAGGAGTTCTATTATCAACCTCTTCTAGGATTTTATTGACTTCTTCATGAGTTTTACCATCAACCTCTTCTGGGGTTGGACCAACTGCTTTGTTCTGCTCTTTCCTTTTACGTGGATTTACATCCTTAGAACCAAGTGGTCTTCCACGTTTTCTACGCATATTAGATTCATTAGATATTTTTGTAATGTCAATTCGAGCATGTGCGTTTATAGCTGGAATATGCGATTTAGTAACTCTATTTGTATCTGTAAATGCATCAGGCAATTCATTTGCAATTCTTTGCAAATTTATAATCTTTTGAACTTCGAGTTCACATTGACCACTTCGGGGGTCAAGATAAGATAACGATGAATTCCAAGTTACTTGTTTATCCAGCTTTGGTTTTTCTTCCCCTAAGTTTGGGAATATTGATTCATTAAAATGACAATCAGCAAATCTTGCTGTAAAAATATCTCCTGTTAATGGTTCTAAATATTTAATAATAGAAGGAGAGTTAAAACCAATATAAATTCTCAACCTTCTTTGAGGTCCCATTTTTGTGCGTTGTGGAGGAGAAATTGGAACATATACTGCACAACTAAATACCTTTAGATGGGACAAATTTGGTTATCTTCCGGAGACCAATTGTAACGGGGAATACCTATGATCTGCAGTTGGCCTTAACCTAATTAGTGCAGCAGCATGTAATATGGCATGTCCCCATGCAGCAGACGGTAAACTAGATTTCATAAGTAAAGGTCTAGCAATTAATTGCAACCTTTTAATCAACGATTCTGCTAGACCGTTTTGTGTATGAACATGGGCCACTGGATGTTCTACCGTAATTCCAATACACATGCAATAATCATTAAAAGTTTGAGAAGTAAACTCTCCTGCATTATCAAGCTGGATTCTTTTAATTTGATAATCCGGAAAATGAGCTCTCAATTGGATAATTTGTGCTAATAGTCTAGCAAACGCAACATTTCTTGTTGCTAACAAACTCACATGTGACCAGCGTGTTGATGCATCAATTAACACCATAAAATATCTAAATGGTCCATATGGAGGTGTAATAGGCCCACATATATCTCCTTGAACTCTTTCTAAAAATGAAGGAGCTTCAGGTCCAATTTTATTTGGAGATGGCCTAGTAATTAGTTTTCCAAGAGAGCATGCTTCGCATGTCAATTCTTTTGATAATAGAATCTTCAGGTCCTTTAGGGGATGCCCATTTGCACTTTCAATTATTCTCCTCATCATTATATTTCCTGGATGACCCAATCTGTCATGCCACAAAGTAAATAACTTTGGATCAACTAACTTCTGGTTAGTAACCATATTTGTTTCTATTGTACTTATACAAGTACCATATAGTCCAGAAGACAATGCTTGCATCTTTTCCATTATAATTTTCTGGCCATTTTTAATAGATGTGATATGAAGATATTCACAATTTCTCTCATTCATAGTTTCAATATGATAACCATTCTTTCGAATATCTTTAAAACTTAGTAGATTTCTTCTGGATCTACTTGAATATAATGCATCATCTATTATTAATTTTGTTCCTTCAGGTAACAAAATACAAGCTCTTCCGGAGCCTTCAATTAAATTAGTTGTGCCAGATATAGTGTGGATATTAGTCTCACCAAGATGCAATTGTGAAAAATATTTCTTACTTTTCAATATGGTATTTGTTGTTCCGCTGTCTACTAAACATGGATCTTCTTTACTTACCATTGCGTCAGTCATTTTCCTTTAAAATAAAAGAATGCAAGAATAAATTAAAATAAAAATAAACTAACTTTATTCATTAATTTTATTTGCATACAATATAAAAATAAAAATGTAAACTAAACTTTTATAAACATAAACTTCTACATTATATTTTCTCCCTTAGTAAAGTGTTTATTTCTTTATCCACATTATGGAAGAAATCTGATACATCAAAATGTGTATCTATATGGCATTCATATTCGGGGTCATTTTAGTTTCCACATTTTTTTTTCTTAATTGAGGCTTGATAAAGCCCTACAAAATGCTTGGGCGTACGACAGGTACGCAATCAATAATTTGTCATCCCATATCTGTAACAAACATCTTCAGGATGTTTCCTTTCTCATTTTTCATTAATACGTATTTATAACAAAATACAACTTCAGGTTACTAATACCATAACTTCGAGTTATGATAAATGAAAAAGGAGATAAATTCAAACTTTGTGAGATTTGTCATATGTACTACAAAATAGATACGTATTAATAATTTCAGATTATTAATATCATAACTTCAGGTTATTAATGCCATAACTTCAGGTTATTAATGCCATAACTTCAGGTTATTAATGCCATAACTTCAGGTTATTAATATCATAACTTCAGGTTGTGAAAAGGGAGATGAATAAATATAAATAAAAGAATATGTAAATTGCATAAATAAATAAATAAATAAATTTAAATGTATTAATAACTTTAGGTTAATATTATATAACTTCAAGTTATAATAAAATACTTATTTAATAACTTCTGGTTATTAAATTGCTTGACTGCGCTATGTAAAATTTAATTTGAAATAACTTCGGGTTATATTTTCATCCAATGACCTATAATAACTTCTAGTTATTATATTGATTTTATATGAAAATTTCTAATAAAACTTCAGGTTTTAATTGGGAATAACTTCAGGTTATTATTCATCCAGTAGCCTATAATAACTGCTGGTTATTATATTAATTTTATATTAAAATTTCAAATAGAACTTCAGATTCTAAACAATTATAATAATAACTTCATGTTATTATTCTTATTATTATATTCGAGTAATACGAACTTCAGGTTCTTGATAAACAATTAGTTTTGATAATAACTTCAGGTTATTATTCCATTATTCACTTCAAGGAATGCTTCTTATAAACTAAAACAAACATAATAAAAAAAAATTCAAATGAAATTTAAATTAATAAAAGATATAATAATCAATCATATAAATTACTTACAGAATAACTTTGCAACTTCTTCCGAGCAATTCGTGCTGATAACGTGTTGTAAAATTAAAATGAAGTTGCAACAAAAGTAAAGTAAATGACAAGAGAGATAGAGAGCAATAGCAGAATTTTATTCTCTTCTAATTGTATATACATTCTTGCTTTTACAAAGCCTCTATTTATAGGCTAGAAAGAGATGTTACAATAATAAAGAAGAAAATGAATATCCATAGTAGTGGAGTAGTGGAAGAAGTGGGGCAATGAATTGAACATCCACATAAATCATATTAAATTTGATTTACAACAGCTACCACAATATATCACTAAAAAATATATAAGTTAATCCTTTTAATTTGATTTTCATGTCCAGATATCCTCATATCTGGTCTCAAATATTTAAAAAGTTGGAGAATTTCACATATACCCCTCAAAAACTTTGAAATTACGTATTCTCCCTTTTAAAATTCAAAATATCATATTTACTCTTTTATATTTATAAAAACTCACAAATTTATCTAATTTATTGTATTTTATATTAAAACTCATTTTAAATTTATAAAGCACTCATTTTATTTTAAAATAAAAAAAAATATGTAGTATGCTTAACGCAGATTAGAACTTCTATGGGTCCTAAAATCAAGGCCCACATGTTGATCTAGAAAACCTGATATACCTTGGCCTATAAAGACCCAGTGATTTCCCGCCATTTCCTTCATCGCGCATCTCTCCCTCTCACAATCCCCGCCTTCTCTCCCACTTGCACGCGCCCGGACACAGAACCCTACTACGGCTCAATGGAAGAAGAAATCAAATCCGAATTCGACAAGTGTAGCTTTTCGATCGAAGAAGACGACCAGATCCTTCCGACATGTACTATCTCTCTCTCTCTCGCGCTTCTCCCCCCCCCCCCCCCCCAAATTGATCTATTACAAGGGGTTTTAACGCAGTTGTTTCCTTCATTTTCATTTTTTTTTTCTCTGAAAGTGCTCACCTGTTGCATCAATTACAAGCTCAGCGCATCAGATCTTGCTTCTTCTTGGGAGGCGTATTATCTCAGCAGGTCATATTTAAGTATCTCCTCTCTCGCTCGCTCGCTGTACTAACCACCATTTTTTAGATAGCAAAACGAAAAAGGATTAAACCTGAATGCCATAAAGTTTCTACGAGTTCCTATTAGATCAGTCAACCCTGTTTTATTCATATTGATTGTTGTTGTATTTATCAAAAATTAGTCAGTTGGGCGATTGGCAACAATTTAAAGTGAAACATTAATAAAATGGTCACCTCGTTAATTATGCATCATTTTTCCTAAAGTCAATTATCATTACTCTCTAGACAACAAATATGTCCAGTATTTCTACTTTAAATGTCTGTCTTGTTTTTTTTTTTTTATTAACTGTCCTTTTGTAAATCTTTATGCTGTTTTTTTACTTAATCAGTCAGCTTACTGGGTCAGTGGTGAGTAGTGCTCATTTGGATGGTTTTTTATTGCATCTCCAAAATGAGGCGAAGGAAAAACTGAACAAAGAAGAATCCAATGTCTACTCCAGCCATGACATCGACATGTGAGCATACTATGAGACTTCATTTAAAATTTAACAATGTTTTTTTTTATAGTTGGGCCGAAATCAGTTTAATGCTCACTTGCTTGAGCCTATAAACCAAAGTGAACCGGTTAGTTAAACCATTACTGAGTCTAATGGATTAGTAATGAACTTGACAACCTCTGTGGAATAAAAAATCAGATAAAGAAATATTCAAAAAGGAAAAAGAAACATAATGAAATAATATTATAGAAGTACCATATAATGTTTGCCAAATTGATAAAACAATACTGGAAGTTAATAATGATTTTATGCAGACTTATAGGTAATGGGCCTGGTGGACCCGAAGAGATTCAAAGCTCACCAATTTCTCAAAATCAGAGGTTGAGTTTTCATGCGTCAACACCTAAAACAAATGGAAAGTCTCACTCTGGCAAAGATCCAGGAGCTTTGGTCATTCCTGTCACACCGTTTGGACAGAGAACAGCCAAGTTTACCCCACATTTTGTGTTTAATGCTCATAATGGGGCAAATGATTTTACAAATCAAGAGAGGAATAACTCAGACGAGGATGAAATAATCAGACGGGTTCAACCTGGCCAAAAGTGCAGTTTGAATGTTATATCTTCCCAGCCTCAGCCAGGGTGCCGTTTCATGTATGACAGAACCGAAGATCGGGCAAGTACAAATCTTGAAACATTTACTAAGCTAATACCATAATGCATATGGGTGGCAATTGCTCTGAGCAGCAATGTATTATTTTATTTTATTTTCAAATTGTGGTCAACCCAATGAACCAGCAGGTTAAGAAATCCTGACCAGTGACCTGATTGATCCATATTAACTGGGTGGAGTTCATGTTAAGTTGGCATCTGATGTTATTAAATAGTGTGATTATATAAGATTTTATCAGGCTCTGTTGTTGTTTATTATGCTCCTGAAGGAGAAAAAAGGACAAATTGGATAATTAGGAAAAATTTGAATACTAAGATGGGCTGTTTATTCAGTTTGGGTCATGACTAGCCAGAGGATCAAGGTACCAAAACTTTGGGTCCAACCAGCTAATCTTATAGGTCTGTTTAAACCAGGACGATTTTGATTGTTTGTTTCACATTTCCACCCATTCAATGATGAATGCCGGTGCCAATGTATGGTATAGGAGTCCTTGCTAGCATCTCTTCTGCTGATTCCTTATTGGTTTTTGCAGTTCAATTTTCTTGAAAACCGAATAAGAAAGTCGGCCGACATGTTCACTGGAAGTGGACGTTATGGAGAGCTGTCTGATGCTACTATGGCTTCAGAGGTACCTTTCAGTATTGTGCTATAAAAATTTCTGACTTAGTTTTCCAATGAATTATTTGTTGCAGTGTTAAAACTAAAATTTGATGATTTCTGTCACTCAGGAAGAGATATTTTCAGTTGGAATTGTCGCTTGTGATGCAGAAGGCCATTTAAATGAGAAATCAGTCTTGTTACAATGCAGGTATAGTCAATATCATGTAGAACAGTAAAGTCAAGGTTACCTGATCTGTTTGGCACTGTAGTTATCAACTCTTTATCTTGTTCAAACAACTAAAATGGCAAAATGACAAAAGAAAACAACAAAAGACAAAAAGGGAAATCTTTGATACCAAATCTCAGTAATCTATATCATTCTTGTCAAACACATTATCTACTCTACTCTTGGAAAAGTATTTTTCCTCATTTTCAGTTACTATGCTATCTTTTTGACAGTGCTGAGCATTCCTGTGGACAGCGAGTTCGGCTCGATCTTCATAATTTGACCAAATTCTCCTTATTCCCTGGCCAGGCACTTAAGATTTCAAACTTTCTGATTCCAAGACTGACTTTTTGATATACTCTTGAATTTGAATTTCATTTTCAAATATATTCCAGGTAGTTGGTATTCAGGGCCGAAACCCTAGTGGGCATCATTTGGTTGTGTCAAAGGTGTCTGATTCTTTGCCTAGGCCAAATGATATTATTCTTCCTCCTGCCAAAAAGCAAGCTCTCCCTATGGAAGATATACCTAGTATTTCCTCTCCATCTCGAGTTTTATCTGCGGTGAGTATTAAGTACTCCGGTTGGGTTTCATTTCTAGTCTACCCCAACTTGTTTGGGACTAAAGGCTTGGTTGTTGTTGTTGAGTATTAAGTACTATGGAAAATTGTACCAATAGTAGAGGTTTTGACACTTATATGAATAATAAACCTGTTTTGTTATTTGATATACGATGGGCATAGACTATTGGCATTCTTTTGTTCTTTAAAAGATAAAGAAATTTGGTTACTTTGTTCGTCTAAAATCTTCTAGATCTAATTAACCATCCTACTTGTCATGAATAAATATCTATTATTTATTATCCTTTTTTTATGTATTATGAATTTTTTTATCTTAAATGGTTGAGGGACCAACTTGGACAAAGCTAAGACAGTTATCAAAAGATAAAGTAATTACTTGAACTTTTGCTCAATAACCGAAAGCCTTAAATTTTTTTGTAGATAATTGCTTCTGGCCCATTCACAACTTCTGATAATCTACTGTTTGAGCCACTTCAAGAGCTACTTGCTTATGCTCGTAGAAAAGAGCCTCAGCTTCTAATTTTGGTAAAAGATTTACTTAAGCACTGCAAGGAACTTACGTGTTTACATTCAAGTTGAACCCAAAATCTTATAACTTTAAAATAACACCCAAAATTTGTCATACTTTAAGTAACATCATTACAGTTTCAGATTTTTTTCAATTGACTTGTTATAAAGTAAATCAAGTCAGGCTAGAAATTGATCCGTTGGCAGATAGCTATTATATGTTGGTTGTAAATGGGAGAAATGTCGGTGTTATTTAGAAATAAATTGTGTTGTAATTTCTAAACCCTTATCATCTCTGTGTTGATTGATGGTACAGTGGTAATAGTGATTTCCTGCTGGTCTTTTTGGCAGATGGGGCCATTTGTGGATTCAGAGCATCCTAATATTAAAAAAGGAACTGCAGACCGGAGCTTCCGTGATATTTTTCTCATGGAAATTGTTTCCAGGGTTAGTAGCCTGAAATTACCTTTCTAATAATCAGTATGATGAATGGACCTAAGTCGTTGGACATGCTTCTAGCCTTCTAAAAGACAACGATTCATATCTTTCAAAATAAGAAAAAAGTATTTTCTTCGTAAAAAACTATGCAAAAGGCACGAAAGAATTTTCAATTTGGATAAAGTATAATTTGCACATTTTAGCATAAAAATGGAGATGATATTACAAGAACAAGGTCGCAAAATAAACTGGAAACTTCCTTACAAAGCTTTCTCTTTAGTCGAGAAATTTCAAACCACGAATGTTTTACCAATTCCCACCTCGAATATTCTCTTATACAGCTTCAAGACTTCACTCAATACATGGGCTCTAGTATGCGGGTTATTCTGCTTCCTTCAATACGTGATGCTCATCATGACTTTGTTTTTCCACAGGTGCTCTATCTTTTATCTGTATTTTTACAGAGTTTACCTCTGAAAATGTCACAATGTAATGTATGCCCCTTGCAAAACTAGAAATGTCACGAAGCAGGGCCCGTGTCAAATGCATTCTTTTCTTACCCTATTACTCATGAGATGAATAGACCGCCACTCTTTTATCTCGTTATTGAGTACATAACATAGAAGGAAAGATCAATGCTCGGGTGCCAAGAGGAATATATGTTATATTATAGATTTATGAGGGCACATGAGATGTTTTCCTTTGTCGGGTTACATATCATACTGGGAGTATATGTAAGGACTAAGGACATGCTTAAATTACTGTGAGTGCAGGTCTGTTTGCAGGGTCTATGTTTGTGTTTCATATTCCACTTTTCAGCGTAAACCAGCTTCTTTCATTTTTTTATACGTAATTATAGTTGAAGAAATATTTTTGGTACTTTTCTTCCTCGCAGGCTGCTTTTGATCTCAACTTGCTGGAAAGTTCCACAAATCAGGTAAGATAGCATCATTGTCTTTTAAGCTGAGCTCTTGCATGAACCTCTTTTGAATCATTCTCGTTTTACTTTTTTATTTTCCTCATTGAACAATATTTTGTATGCAGATAACTTGCCTTGCAAATCCAAGCTCATTCAGCGCTAATGAGGTAGAAGTCATCAAAATCTCTTATTCTCTACAGAAGTTGTACTTTTTCCTGCCTGGTTAAGACAGTTTTCTTCTATGCCCCAGATATTTTTTGGCTGTTGTACTGTGGATGTCCTGAAACAACTCAGTGGTGAAGAAATTTCACGCAATCCACCAAATGAAATGTCTGACAGAATTGCAGTACTTGCAACGCACCTCCTGAAGCAACAGAGGTAATTCTAATTATTTTTTTTTCTGTTTGTAGAAGTGCTGGACATTTTCAGTATGGTACTAAATTCAACACTAGTAATACTTGAAAAACTCTGGATTTGAGAATAATTATATTATGGGTTTAATTTGATAAATCAAATGTATTTCTGCCTTTATGGAACAGTTTCTATCCATTATATCCGCCGGCAATAGGTGTTCCTTTAGATTTCTCCCTTGCTACAGATGCCTTGAGGATTTTGTCATTTCCAGACATTCTTCTTCTTCCTTCTGATCTTGCTCCATTCATCAAGGTAAAAAGGTTGCTGTAAGTAGAATGTTGTAGATCTCTACCTACATGACCCAAAATTTGTGAACATAAAAGAAAATAAAGCGATAGTTGCCCTGAATTTTCATTGTTGAATATTATCCGAAATCCATTTTTCATAGTGTTCCAAATGTTATACTCGCAATATTTTTGTCATTTTCGTCATTTCCCTCAAATTTCTTGATTTGTTGGGAAAAAAAATGAAAGATGCACAAAATGATGAAAAGACCACTTGCCAGATAATGAAACATCTCAAGTTGAAGGTATTCTACACATTTCCTACTGTGTTAATATGGTAATTTTAATGGAAGTATGTGAGTCTATACGTGCACAATTTTTGTGTGGGAGTATCAGGTGAGACCTTTTTTCAATTATTATTTCTTAATTCCAATTTTGCACTGGTTGTTGCTTTAGGTTTTACCTATTGGAAGTGATGATGAAGTCGCCATGAAGTCGGTGTGTGTGAACCCAGGGAGGTTAGCAAAAGGCATTGGCGGGGGTACTTTTTTGGAACTACATTTTAACAGAGAAATCGACAAGACCACGGCTTCTATCATTCGCATCTAGTTAGTTTTCAAGTTGCACCTTGTTCCATGGTGTTGTTTGGTATATCGAAGCCAAGCATTGGACATCTTGCTGTACTAGATATTAGTAACAGGGCAGACGGCAAAACCATCAACCAACGGATACTTTGTTAAATTGTTACAACATATGGGCCTTCTTTTCACATTCCGTAATTATTATTTAACAAGAGAGTATTAATAACTTAATATTTCTTGTTGTTTTATTAACTACTGTTAAGAAACATATTTCATTTATGTATTTCCATATGCTCTAGAACTGCACTCTCTACTAAGAGAAAAGCTTCATGTTGTTAATATCAAACTTTGTTATATTATCCATGGACTCCCATTGTGTGAATATATCTTTACAATATCCCATCCAAAAACAATTTTTTTAACATATTTGCAGGACGCGAACAAATAATCAACCCCTTGACATACAACAAAAAAATGGCAAGCAAGGTATCCTATCTAACCTCTCGTTTGTAAATTATTTGTGTCAATATTCTATTTTTTTATGACAGCCCCATAAACACCTTGATTTTATGTGATATTGGCGTGGTCCACCGTAGCAAAAGTTTTTTAATGTCAAAAGGCATTACAAAATGAATTTAAGATTCCCAACCATTTATGTCTATTTTAAAGCATTCACTCCCCTCGAGTATTTATCACAACCATTTACCACCCTAGCATTGTTTTTCCTATAGCAAAAATTATACACAAAATTCTTATCTCACCTTTTGCGAAAGAAATAGTGTTGGTGTTACATTTATATTTATACATATTTAAAAATTTCCAAGCAATACTTCAATCCAACCATTTAATTTTAAATCCTCTATTTTTTAAAACCTCTAACATGTATGTCGAGTTTATTCTGTAAAAGGATTTTATAAAATCAATTTTAGTTACTACATCTTGTTGTATTGACATTCTATGACGATGTAATATTTCATGATCAAATACCATCTTATCCATGATAAATCTATTTTCCTATGATTTATATAGAGAATATAATTATGTTTACTTAAATGAGATCATTAAATGACAAATAATATTTCTTATATAATAAAAAATAGAAATAAATGAAGACATGACTAATAAATTCAATAATTCTTTAAATAACATTTAAAAAATGGAAAGAAATCATGACCAATAAAAGACAGACATAATAAACTTGTGACGAGTACGTGTGGTGATTTAGACTTCTACACGTAAAAAATCATCAAAATGATGTATACAAGCAAAAGAAAACAGACTATGTAATTGGAGGATTGATATTCAATTTAAAATTTTATTTTTTAATTACAGTTGTTGACGAATCAGGATATCTACCTGCTTAATATAAGAATAGAGATGCCTATTAGTTTATGAGTTAAAAGTCCAAGTCTATTAGTCGACATTTTGGATACAATTTTAAGACTACGAACATTTGACCAAATCTATATGCCTGTATTGTCTAGAGTATAACTAGGGTGTACTTAAGTTCACCAAGTTATTTTGTGAATTCAAATTGAATTGGCTTTAAATGACGAATTCGAACCGTTGCAACCCATCTATATTATGAGTAATGCGTCTACATACAAAAATTTTAAACTTTCGAATTAATTTAGTATAAATTCAAGTGGTCAAAATTAGAAGGTTTGTAAATTAATTTAATGCATTCATTTTTTGAATATTTTTTTACCACTTGACTCGATACAAAATTAATTTGAAATTTAAAATTTCCGTACATAGACATATCACTCGTAAGATAGATAGATTTCGATAGTTTGGATTCGTCATTGAAGTCAATGCGATCCGATTACAGGGATGAAGCTATTTCTTACTTCTATTTGTCATGAATCCATATGTGGATTCGTAAAATTAATCTAAATGAATTTATATTTAAATCCGAATGCCATTGACAACCCTACTACAAGCTAGGCGTACCTCACAAATTATGAGGGTCCGCATCCCCTAAAGTAATTCAATTTTTGAGTTTGTATTTGAAGAAATCAGGACCGTTTGATTCAAATCGAGCCAATCCGGACAGAGGTGGAACGCACAGGGCCCTTTAATTTGATAGTTCGGATCTAAACTAAAAAATTGAGTTACTTCAGGAAATCCGAACTCAAATTATGACAGGAGTCGACTAAAAAGTACAAACATTTATCATTTTCATATATATAAAAATACAATTTTAATCAAGGTGTTTATAATTTGTCCAAACAATTGAGTTCCTGATGTTGAAATAGCATTGATGCAGTGAACGATATCTGATCTTCTGATCTAATTTGACGGTCTGGATTGTCGTTGGACCGAATAAAATTTACTCCAGCAACCCAAATTGTAAGTTCGAATTCAGACATTCAATCTGTGTTGATATGAATATTAAAGAGACCCGTGCATTTTATGTCGAGTTGGATTAATCCGGATTTTGATCAGACGGTCCGGATGCAAACTCAAAATTTTGGTCACTTGGGGGATCCGGACGAGTCCGGATCCCCTAAAGTAACTCAATTTTTGAGTTTAGACGTATACGGTGCCTATTCGGTGGTAGCGCAGGGGGCCAGTATTATTTGTGGGGTCCAGGCTCTTTAAGATTCTTGTTAGAGTATCTTGGACGGTTTGGATCAAAACTCAAAAATTGGGTTAATGCACTGGATCTGAATTCGATCCGGACCCCGTAGGACATCCTCATTGATCATCGAATTCGGATCCAGTGAAGTAACTCAACTTTTTGAGTTTTAAATCGGGACCGTTCGATTCTGATCCGAGACCATCCATTCCGAAGTAGAGCGCACACATTCCGATGACGAATTCGAATCCCGAGACGATCTCGATCGACAGAATCGAATCGGACGGTCCCGATCGAAAACCCAAAAGTTGGGTTACTTTAGGGGATCCGGACCCTTGATCATCCATTCAATCATGGGAAATATATTATTAGTTGTCCTTTATCTATGTACAGATATAACGTAGTAATTGTAGGGTAAAGATATTGACGGAACAATTTTTGCTTCATGCAGCATAAGAATCATATACAATGCTGTTTTAATTCTATTGGTTGTGCATTGCATGAAGCCAAAGCTGTATTGTCAATACCCTTACCCTAATTTAATTGTAGTCTTGTCCTGTAATAACCGTAACCATCCACGCTTTAATTATAGAATTGGAAGAAAAGATCATGAATGGAGATATGTATCAATACACTGATCTCAATGCATAATAATGGATTCGCTGTTGCCATAATTTGCTTCTATGGCAGGATAATGTACAATCTTTCTCTGAAATTTTGTTCTGTAGAATGTACCTATATGTAGCAAACCTATTCCATTCTAAACCACGGTTAACAAGTTGAGTAAAATATATATAAACCAGCGAATCTCGTTACAGAATTGAATGCTAGCAACCAGTACAAATGCTCCTCCTGTGCGCCATACGAATGGATACCTCCATTTATGTGTCAACTGTCTAATAGAAACCAAAACTTAAACATGTCACAATCTGATGCACCAAGAGATTTTCTATCAATTAAAGTCGGTTCCTCAATTTTTGCCGTACAATTGGGATCACGAATTTGAACGCAATATACGGGACAAACCAATCAAATAAAAACATCCATAAATTTCTCATTTAGACGGGTCATTTGTCAGATTCTAGGTATGACCCACAGTCTGAATTCTAGAGGAATCAGACCAGTATCGCCCGAGAAATCTCTGTCACTATTTCTTACCATCAATGGAATCACTTAATTGATTCCTTTCCCATCCCTGCAACCTATATATATACACATACCTTCTTGCTTAATTAGCACAACAAAAATCACAACACCCAAAAACCAAGAGATTTCTACATGGCCAGGAAGAAGGTGAACCTAGCATGGATACAAAACGACGCGACTCGCCGCGCCACCTTCAAGAAGCGAAAGAAGGGATTGATCAAGAAGGCCAGCGAGCTCTCCACGTTATGCGGCGTCGACACATGCGTAGTGATCTATGGCCCACAGGACCCGAAACCAGAAGTGTGGTCTTCTCCGAAGGAGGCGCTTCAAGTGCTCTCTCAGTTCAAGAACATGCCGCAACTGGACCAGTGCAAGAAGATGGTCGACCAAGAAGGGTTCCTGCGCATGCACGTGACCAAGGCACGGGAGCGACTGTGGAAGGTCGATCGGGAGAACAAGGATATGGAGAATAAATTGCTCATGCACGACGTGATGACGGGCCAGCGTGGCCTGTCTGACATTGTATCCATCGAGGACATAACTGGGCTTGCCTGTACTGTGGAGGTGAGGCTCAAGACGGTACAGGAGAGATTACATCATCTCCGCTCAGGGATGCCTTACAACATTAGCGGTGATACGATGATGGCCGTTCAGGCGGCAGCACGGCATGTCATGCCGATGGCACCTGCTGCACCGCAGCCAAGCGATGATAAAATGCCGGTTGATGCAGAGGTGAGGAATTGGTTTAACCATGCAGATGCTTTTGGGTTTGGTTGCACCGAGGAGATGACGACGCTGATGATGCCCTTGTGCGTGGAGAGCGCCTCGGCGTGGGATAACCATTTCGCCGTTAACTGAAGGGAAGACGATATATATATATATATAGATACATATATAATTTATTATAGTTTATTTATTTTAGTATTTACTATTTAGTGTGATTTATTACTATAGTTTCAAAATTGTCGTCTCAAGGAATTAATATATATATCGTGCTACTTGCGTTTTTAATTTGAATGCATTTGGTTATTAATTAAGTAGACATATTAATTGTTAAAATTTTCTCCTTTTCCTATTTATATTAAAATATTCGTAGATCGTAGATTTTGTGTTGGTCATAAACAGACCCTTTGTTTTATTTTTATTTTTAACTCTAAGAGACCTTGTTAATTAATTAGTTGAGGTGCTACCACACATCGATTTATAATATATATATAAGAGTGTGCTTCCGAACTCATCAGTACACAATTTCATTTTTTTTTTTCTAATTAAACAAGAAATCTCTAAGTGTCCAATATTTGTATTTTGTTTATGAGAGTTTGAATGTTTATTTATTATTATTATTTTTTAAATGACTATGGAAATGTGTGCTGAAATGACCATATTTTTTGTATACTCTCGAATCTGTTTGGTTGTCACAGGATTATATGGAATGATAAGATAATTCATATCCTTAATTAGAGTATGCTCAGAAAATGACTATGAAAATGTGCTGAAATGAATGTTTGATATACTATGAAAATAATTGTTAGAAATTATGAAATGAGAAACATACTCATGAAAAACTATAAATATTTTTTAAAAACTTATTGAGTTGCCAATAATAATTTTTTGATTAATAATTATTGATAAATTTCTGATCAATACTAATAATTTAAAGTTTAATAATTAAAATATATAATATTTAGGAAAACAAACAAAAATTATAAAACGTAAAAGTTGTAATGAAACAAATGAAGAAATTAATGACGAAAATATACTGATAGAATTTTTTGGAAAATGGTGAATATATATATATGTTTAAAAATTTTCCAGGGCTTATGTCTGAATATTTAATATCTTTTAGCAGTCATTATTATGAAAGCTATTAGGCGATTGTGTCGAAATTAATCTTTTACAATATTAACATGAATGTGTAAATAATTAATCCGATACAATCCAACTTGAGCAATTAAACCTATGTTATTAGAATTGATGAACAGCTTGAATCCGATAATGATCATACAAACTGTGCTATTTTCATAAAGACAGCAGAGCGATCGATTAATTAGGTTAAGCTCCTCCCCAACTTTATTGGTAAGTGAAAAAATAATATAGTTATATATATATAGAGAGAGAGAGATGGGTTATTGTGCTTCGCGAAGTAAATGGGGGGTTTACTTCCGGCCATATTTTCATTTTGAAAATTCAAACAACCGGTCCGAACCGTTCAACATGTTCTAAATATTGAAATGTGCTTGGAGACTAAATTTTACATTAATTTTTTAGAATTTGTTTACTATTTATTAAGCCACTTTGAAAATCGCTGATCCGGTGGTCCAGAAAATTTTACTGTTTTTACTGTTCATATTGGATCAGCGATTTTCAAAGTGGCTTAATAAATAGTAAAAAAATTCAAAAAAATGTAAAATTTAGTCTGCAAGCACATTTCAATATTTAGAACATGTTGAACGGTTCGGATCGGTAGTTTGAATTTTTAAAAATAAAAATATGGCCCGAAGTAAACCCCCAATTTACTTTGCAAAGCACAATAGCCCATCTCTCTCTCTATATATATATATAGAGGAGGGATCTAGTTACCACAATTTTGAGTTACAACAAAGTTACCACAACCATTTTCTACATTTTCAAATTCCAAATCGTTGATCCAAACCGTTCAACATGATCTCCACAATAAAATGTGCCTCCAGATCAAATTTTACATTTTTTTGAATTTTTTTACTATTTATTAAGTATTTTACAAAAACTAGTCAAATTCAGACAATGAATTTGTACCCATCTTAACAAATAGTAAAAAATTCAAAAAGTCCAGATCATATGGTCCAGACTGTTTTTACTGTTCACCCGGATCTGGAATTTTCAAAGTGGCTTAATAAATAGTAAAAAATTCCAAAAAATGTAAAATTTGGTGTCCAAGTACATTTTAATATAGATTGAACATCTAACGGTTTGAATTTGTTGTTTGAACATCAAACACTAAGATATGCCTCCGGAAGCACGAGGCCGAAGTTCTAGAGGAAGCACATTAGCCATACTATATATATATATATATATATATATATATATATATATATATATATATATATATATATATATATATAGGACAGTGCTACGGTGCTACGCGTAGCATAGAGCCCTCCGTGCTACGGCTCACTTTTTGAGTTTTCAAAATCCTAACGGTCGATCCAAACCGTTCAACATGATCTCCATATGAATATGTACTTGCAAACCAAATTTTACATTTTTTAGAATTTTTTTACTATTTATTAAGCCACTTTGAAAAAACACTAATTTGTACACAACAGTAAAATATGCTGGACCATTGGATCAGCGATTTTCAAAGTGGCTTAATAAATAGTAAAAAAATTCTAAAAAATGTAAAATTTGGTTTGCAAGTACATATTCATATGGAGATCATGTTGAACTGTTCGGATCGACCGTTAGGATTTTGAAAACTCAAAAAGTGAGCCGTAGCACGGAGAGGCCCTTATATACGTGTAGCATATTAGCCAGATTATATATATATATGGAGGAGGGTTCAAATGCACCATAATTTTTGTGCTCCAATATGCTCCACATCCTTTATCTCTATTTTCAAAGTCCGAACAGTCAATCCGAACCGTTCAACATGATCATCATAATAAAATATGTTTGGAAACCAAATTTTATATTTTTTAGAATTTTTTTATTATTATTTTTAGATAGGTACAATATCTTTTTTTGATGGTGCGGTGGCAAGTTGCCATCGCACGATAGATAGGTACAATATCACTTTATCGGATGGTCAAGAATCTCCTTAAAAAAGTGATTTTGTACCTATCTAAAAAAATAGTAAAAAAATTCTAAAAAATATAAAATTTGATATCCAAACATATTTTATTATGAAGATCATGTTGAGCGGTTTAGATCGACTGTTCGGACTTTGAAAATGGAGATAAAGAATGTAGAGCATATTGGAGCACAAAAATAATGGTGCATTTGAACCCTCCTCATATATATGATGCATGCGTGGAATGAAGCGAAAATAATATTGTCAATATCTTTACTCTTGCATTTGCGTCTTGCAATTTTAGGTATAGTTAATTAATATTGGACGGTTGTAATTATATCAAATGCTATATGTAATATGTCTATATCAAACCCCGCATTTACAGATTAAAGAAATCAGCAATTATTTAGGAGTTAGAACTAGTGATGATGCTCAATCTAATTAACTTGATTTACAGAAATTTTGGAGATTTTTTGATGAAATTAGACGCTAAATCATATCTTTTCTTATTTGAATGAAAGATTTGTTCTGATTTTTTTTTTTTTTTGAGAAAAGCATGTTGTAATTAATTAATAATCTATAACCATTTTTCCAGGGCTTATAGTTGTAACACTAAATGGCATTAATTCTTAGTTATTAGCTTACAGTATTTATTTTACAATCAAATCTTATTGGGATAAATTATTTGAAGAGTAATAAATAGTCCAGATGAGATAATATTAGGTTGCTTTCTGCCTCTCCAGAGGATAGCTCATAGCTGTTTCCTTATGGAAGTGAATGAAAAATTAATATTTTTTTATTTAAGGAAGAATTTCATGTATATCCCTCAAAAATTTCAAATTTTTTTCTCTCTAAAATCATAATATAATATTTATTTTACTAAATTTAAAAAACTCACAAATTATCCATTTTTTTCTATTAAAACTCATTCTAAATTTATAAAGCTCTCATTTTATCCTTTATTTAAAAAATAAAAATATGTAGTCGGTGTAAGAAAAATGTTTAATCTTCTAATTTGTCAGTTCTTGAGAGCAAATGGTTAATTTTACTACTTGTGACGCATACGCGGTAATATTTAGGCATACACTTGAGTATGTCACAAGTAGAAAAATGAACCATCTGCCCTCACAATTGACCAATTATACCACCGAACATTTCTCTTAAACAATATAGATATATATATATATATATATATATATATATTATTTATTTATTTCTTATAAAGGGTAAATTTTGTACTTCATAAATTTAATATGAGTTTTATAGAAAATACAATAAATTGGGTAAACTGATACATTTTTGAACTTAAGAAGGGTAAATATGATATTACGAATATTAGAGGAAATAATATGTAATTTCTAAGTTTTAAGGGATATACATGAAATTCCCCTTATAGTTAATGTGTGTAGCTTAGCTGCCACTCAAATGGAATTCACCTGGTGCTGAGGACAAAATGGGTAATCGGATTCTCTCGTTTGACCCGTTAATTATCTATTAATTTGTACTTTTATTAATTTACTCACTGTCATGACAATAAATATCCTCTGTATAATAGGAGTTCAGATCATCACATGTACCCGAGAGGTTTCAGATTAAATTCGAACTGGCTATTATAAATTGACACGGATTTTAAAGCTGTCCGTTTCTTATTATTATGTCCCGTAAATTATGACAAAGGTCCAAATTCTTTACTCGATCCAATTTCGTTACTGTAGCGGATCACATTCTAATAGGAAGATATGAGAAACAAAAAAAGAAAGCCACATGAAAAAGGCTACAAATATTCCAAGACTATCCTATCCAATTAGAAAGATTTTAAATTCCTAAATATTTAAGAGTCAGTTTTCGGTAAAAAAAAAAAATTGAGTGAGGCAATGTTACTGTCCATAGCGCAGATTGATTTATATTTTTGTTTTTAAAATTCTAACGGTAGTTCTGAATTGTTCAATATTATCTCTATATGAATATATGTAAACTAGATTTTACATTTTTTAGAACTTTTTACTATTTGTTTACTTGTTTAGATGGGTAAAAAATCATTTGATCTGAAAATTTTGGACCATTCAAAAACAATGATTTTCTGCCCATAAAAATAGTACTAACCATGTTGAATGGTTCGAATCGACTGTTAGAACTTTCAAACAAAAAATTTGAGTTCATAGTACGGGCCAATGTATGTTATGCATTGTACTAGGGCTGCACAAAAAGTTCGTAGTTTGTGATTCGATTGAATTTGATTCGAAAAAGTTCGTAATTAATTCAGTTCGAAATTAGTTCGTTCTAAAACGAATCAAATCAGTTCGGTTCAAAATTAGTTCGAATTCGAACTCGAACTGGGTTAAGTTCGATTTGAAACTCTTCTTTTCAGTTTTAAACATTGCTTCAATTTTGAACCAGTTCGTTTCGAAACTGGTTCGAATCAAACTCGAACTCTTTTTTTCAGTTTGAAATTCAAATTCGAATCAAACCAGTTCAGTTCAAAATTAGTTCAAACTCGAACTGGGTTAAGTTCGATTCGGTTTGATTCGTTTGCAGCCCTACATTGTACCATAGCCTCACTCAAAAATAAATTGAATAGTTATTATAATTTTGATCACATGAATGTCATTTGATAAGTTTTCTCACAAAAATATTACTATAATTATACATCTACCTATTTACTTTATGAGAATAAAACATGACTAAATAGGAAGTATCTTCTTTTCTCATTCTATTTGAGAGTCAAAATAAATATTTTAATAGTCTCTCAATTATAACACTCTAAATTATAAGATTTGTTACCAAATAGTTTATAAATTATTATAATTAATTTTCTAATTTTGCTCTTGATTTACCGGATGGTGAAAAATAATTTTATAACGAGGAGGATTCAAACGCCACTATTTTTTTTTCCCTTTATCATGTCTCTATTTTTTAATTTTCTAATAACATAAATAAAACTTTTAGATGTGATCTATATAATTTCTCTACATGCTCATAATAAATTTATCATTTTTTAGTTTTTTTTAATCTGAATCATTAAGTTGAAAAATCAACATTCAAAATTTATCCATATCAATGTATTTTTAAAAGTTATTGATACCAATTAAAACAAAGTCAAAATGTCGTAATCTTTTATATGTGCACAGAAAAAATGATATTTATCAAATCGAATGATTTTCTTTTGATATTTGAGTTTTAGATTTAATTTATTAATGTTTAAAAAATAGAGACATAAAAAAAATGAAGGCATTTGAACCATCCCCTTTTATACTTTTGTTATCTTAAAAGTGGTAAAGGAAGCAAATCTCATTATTATTATTAATATTATCATTAATAATATTATTATTATTATTATTATTATTATTATTATTGTTATTTTGAAAGTTCCTCTTACGTAGATGTCCTGATCTGCCAATGTAATTAAAAAATAAAATTTCAATTGAATATTAGCTCATCAATCAAATAGTCTGTCTTTATTATTTTATGTATCTTTTAGATATTTTCTTATGTATAGAAGTGTATACACATATTCGCTGACGCCTCTCCAATGTTCTCTATCTCATGTAATCTTTGTTTCCTTCTCTTTCTCCATATTTTTTGAAAAATTTCCTAAACTACTTATGTGATTGTCAAATACTCGATTTTATGTCAGATTTCTTTTCATTTTTTAATGTCATTTAAGAAACTCATGAATTGATTGATAATTGACTGGTCATGTCTTTATTATTTTTCCATTTTTTATATCAATGATAATCGATTGTTACACTGCTTAGAATTTGTTTATAATTAATTGATTTTTCTTTTATATCCTAATTAGTTACTTATAATTAATTGTTACATTGCTTGTTACATTGATATGGTCAAAACTTATTTTAATCTAATTGAAATTATTGTTTTGAATAAAAGAATAATTTTTTTAATTTAACTAAATATAATAAAAAAAATTGTTTCTATACTCTGATACCAATCGTAACCAGCAAATAATCTATCATCTGGTACCAGAAAATTTGCTTATAACAATTTCTTAATCTCAGTGTAACAAACATCTCCAGTCTATGATTAATTATTTTTCTCATATTCTAAATGTTTATATAACATCACAGCTTAAAGTTGCTTTTGTTGAAATCCAAATGCCTCTTAGATTTTGGATAATTCAATGAATAAAATCAAAATGACCAGAGAAATTTAATATTTGCTTTATCTTTGACAGATACAAGATGTATAATATAACTACTACTATGATATCTTCAATTTGTACTGAGTCGATATTATTTCTCATTGAACTTTATTATACTAATTAACTTTTATTTATAATTTGAATTTAGAACTAATATATTTTAATATCATTCATGAATATTGTTGAATAGTTATTTTTTTTATTGGTCTATTTTTGTTTTTATGAAAATATGTTATTTTGTATGAAATTTTTTTTTGTTCTATTATAATATGATCCGGTTGTAACGCACGGACACGATACTAGTAATTTTATAAGTAGTGATATGGTGTCTCATTTTTGTTCACGGTGTCAAGATTCGTGAATTATTCATCTTCATTCTTTAGTATTTTTTCAGACAACTTGACGAATTAAACAAATTCCTAATTATTCGTATATAATTAGGAAATTTTACGAATTTTACAAATAATTCATGAATTACTTCTGAATTATTCAATTTATGACTTATTCACGAGTTATTCACAGACAAATTTTTGCATTCTTAATTTCCATAAACTTCAGAATTTATATTTATTAAAAAAAAGCATTAAAAAATTAATACCTAACAGTATTGGGCTAACAACAAGGAAGATGAAAAATCAAAGATTTATGTTACTACGAGCAAACGAATGAACTGAATCTTGAATCTGCGTATGAAATTTTGTACCTAGTCTCCGGTGATTAATATTTCCAAATGATATGCGGACAGTTCAAAATAAATTGTTTCAGTAATGCCGTATTCGCCTAAATCTGCGGTGTGGCACCTCTAGCTCAGATTATATTTTGATTGTAGAAAGATCCAAATTAGAGAATCTGAAACGATTTGATAGATATCATATCAAATTCGGTAAAATATCAGTCCGATTCACATCAAGATATATATGATCATTTTGGGAGCGATAGTATTTTAAATTTGTAAATTTGGTATGTTATCGGGTGATCGTAAGCGTACAATTCTATCGAATAGTATAATCGATGTCGATCCATAGGAAATATTAGTTTAGATTCTGAGCGATCAAATTACAATATTTCGAAAGGCTAGACGAAATCTTAAAATCAAGAGTTGTAGTTGTGATCAGTGTATATTTGACAAAAATTAAAACTAAGTAGAGTAAAGATAGAGATGTGAATTCCTAGAGTTTTGACACACCGTTGCTACTCAATCTGCTTTGATACTTTAACTTTATAGAGGGTGGTTTCCAATTGTTGTAATGGGGTTACTATAAAGACATTACGAGTTTCTTACGCAAATGCGGGAACTCTCATGGAGATTACTATAAAGACACTGCGAGTTTCTTACGCAAATGCTAGATCTCTTACAGAGGTTACTATAAAGACACTGTGATGTTTCATCTACCGATGTGCAAATGCCGGAACTTCCATATTGCGTTTTGTTGTTCCAACTAGTGGTTTTCCCTTTAAGGTTTTCTTCACACTAGTCTAATATTTCCCCTTGTCCTTGACTCATCCATCGTAATTCTACTTACCATCAAGGCACTGTCACTAACCATGACGTATTAAATTAGATCATCGAAACCAAGTAAGAAGAACATAAAATACAAAAGCATTTAAATCAACAAAAGGTTACACAAACATAAAGGTATATATATCAAAGCATGACGAGTAACAAGATTTACTGCCTAGCCCTAAGAATCTAAACTTAGCCGCGGAATGACATGTTTACAAGAGACTCAAAGAAGACACAAACAAGTAACGCTTCCTAACTAGCCTCAACACACTCCTCTCTTCTCACTTAATAAAATAAAACACCAAATGATACAAAGATGTCTTCCTCTTCAGTCTAGAGGGCTTATATAGGAGTGAAGGGGTGCATGACAATGAGTGGAATCCAAGAAATCTGATCTGGAGATAAGTGGAGTCCAAAGAGCGCCTCGGATATGGATCGTATTGGCTGATACGGTTTGTATTGGAACTATGTCGCTGAGGGACTTAATGCATATCGCGCTATCTCTGGTCCGTATTGGGGCTCTGGTCCGTATTAGCCAATATGGGCCATAACAGAGCCTTATTCGATGAGTTGTGCTTATCCAATTGATATGATTCTTGCTCCAAATGATGTAGAATAGCCTCAAAACATGTTTTCTGTTAAAGTAGAGCAACAATAACATTTTTCTCTGATTAATTAAACATAAATGTGAGATAATAAGGGAAAACCTAAGGCAAAACTCTACGTAATTCACTATCATTTTGACGTTGATCAATATACGAATAAACTTTTGATGATAAGAAGTACGCCGCAACAAATAACATCATCATAAAATTGACTAAAATGTGGATGCAAAATTATGAATTGAAGCAAAATGTGTAACAAGATTCTTATTGCAGTGTTTCACTTGTTTTTTATAATAAATATAGTCATAACCTCTTTAATGCCGAAATTTTTATTAATACTCTCCAAAAAAAATATAGCAAATGAAAAAATTTAAAAAATAACCTAACCGCTCCACGTTGGGGCGGTTTGCTTTTTTTTTTTCCTTTTTTTTACAGATGTTTACCAAACCACCCCACAGTGAGGCGGTTTGCTATAATTTTTTTTTAGAGATGTATAATGTGTATAGAATGAATGTTTAGTGTTTAGTAGATGTGTGTGTGTATATATATATATAATTTTAGAGATCTAATATTTCCATCTAATATGTATATTATATGACATCTATCCTAGATGAGTATATATGATACGTAATCAATTTAAAAAATATAAATGATCGACAAGAGCTAAAACGATTTTTACAGATAATGATCGTCTGATCCTTTGCGAGGATCGGATTATGTGTTGTTACATCGATCAGATTTTGTGATGGAATGTGCGGTGCCCCACAAGATCATGTCACATTAGATTACTTTGAAGATGCATTCTAATTTGCAATCTCAACTTGTTATAGCATTATAGGTCTCATAAATAATGGACACATCAAGACATAATAAGCCGAATACCATGCTGGAGCATCATATATACTTTTTATAAAGAGTATGACTACAAAACTACTGTAAATATTAGATAAAATATTAGTACTCAGCTAATTAACAATATCAGAAGAGCACTCACTTGAGATGAGACTACACAATATTGTATATATTAGATAAAATATTACCCTACATATAGATAGTTTCCACAAGAAATTGATTTTCTAAATATCTTAATATCTTTCAGACCACATATTACAAGCAAAGATAGCGCAATAGTGTGGCTACGCTAATATAGCCCGAAACATCAAGTACCACCTCCCAATGAACAACACACAAAATAAATCCAAAAGAGATATTCGAACAAATTGCTTCACCAGAAATAATCCTAAATCAAATGATACTTCAATTAAAAAATAATTCCTCACAATTTCTAATTCAACGACTAACACATAAACCCAAATTCTAAAAAGGGGAAAATAAAAAGGTTAATTTGGATCAATCTAACAAAACTATATATTACCTGGATTAGCGCAATATTCAATTGGCACACCTTATTGGATGCAACAGAGATCTAACGGTGATTATGCAAATACTTGAATAGCCGCCAGCCACCAATTGGAGACGTAAAATTGACAAATGCATATCTAAAGTTGCCAGAAAACAAAGGGAAGAGCCTCAAAACTTGCATTGAAGTTTCCGATTAAATTTTTCATTTCTATTTTTTGAATATGTAGAATATCAATTTTTATAGCAAACATGCATTCTATACACACTAAACATCTCTAAAAAACAAAAAAAGCAAACCGCCCCATAGGCGATTAGATTATTTTAAAAAAAAATTCAATGCGGAAAGTTGATTTGCAATTTTTTTAGGGTATTAATAAAAATTTTGGTCTTTAATGGTCAAATAAATTAAGTAAAATTTTGTAAGCACATCAAGACACAATGCGTCTTTTGTTTTTGGCCAAAAATCATTGTAACTCAAATTTTTCTATACTAGTCAAGTGCCGGCCACGCGTTGCCGTGGGGATTGAAAATCTGTTTTGATCACCTTTTTAAATGTGATTAATTTAAGAATTGATTGCATAATAATGTATTAGTCAATAATGAGAGCAAACAAAAACCTTAGTATGTGATCATAAAAATATGCCCGGATGATTACATATTTTTAAAGTTACATCACATCCAAGACTTATTCTCTTCTTCTTGTCAGAAATACCCGTGCGCTTCCAATCACAAATGATATAAAATACAAAAAACTTATCCTAATTCTAATTGACAATTTATAATATAAGTCAAAACATTGTTCTCATACATCCATAACAATTACCATTATAAAAAGGCACATATATAATTTCAAAAGAAAACAACATTCGAAATCTCAACACGAAACATCATCCAAAACATATTAAACCCCTAACATAATCCTTTCTCTAAGGTGCTTAGCTACAATAGTTATATATTCCTACAAAATAACATAAGGTGTGTTACATATTAATTGAAGCATTAGACTTTCGAGAACGACCATAACATAGCTTCCTAACCCCTATTATAATGGTTGCTCTGATTTTCTTGTTTCTTCTTGATAAATTGAATTTAATCAACAACTTAACCCCCCTCAACAAATATCAAAAACATCATACAATCACCGCACAAGTCAAATGGTACCAAGAACAGAATTATGTTCTTCAAGTCAAGGCCATGAACGGCAAGAATAGAATTACACACAAGTTGTAAACATAATCACTTTAAGTTGTAAACATTAAGTTGTAGAATTACACAAACCATAGATATTTTCTTAAAAAAAAACATATTGAAAAAGGGCGAATAGCAGATATATCCCCTTAAAACAAGCATTCGAGCATCAATTTGAAAAACAAACAAGTATCCTTGAGAAGCGTGCAAACAAAATGTCAAAATATATGTATACTGAAAAATGATAGAATAATTATTTTGGTACCCGCAGTTGAGTACCCGCATTGTACCCGCAGTTGATTCCTTTTCCAATTAACTTCCATAACGGTATAACTAACTTTGTCAATCATTAAACTACCTTGAAAAACGTGTAAAAGATGAGTCCAGTTTTTTTCTTTAAATACTTGATATCTTAAGTATAAATACTTGATGAAGCTAATATGAATATTTGATATCTTAGGTATGAATACTTTCTATTTTGTATGAATACTTTTCATATTTGAATATTTGATATTTTGAAAAACGTGTAAAAGTATGTCATCATGGATCTCATTTGAAAGAGAAAATTGTGTAGAACACGTTCGTGGTTTTAAATTTGTAAATTCCTCATAGATCGTCCCAAAAATTGGTTAGATTGAACGGAGAAAAAAAAACCACCTTGAAAAACGTGTAAAAGATGAGTAGGTATTGTGTCCAGTTTTTTTTAAATACTTGATATCTTAGGTATGAATACTTGATGAATTATATATGAATACTTGACAATTTAGGTATAAATACTTTCCATTTTGTATGTGAATTAATTTAAACCATGAATGTAGCACTGGTGTGTGATCCACGTGACTTTTTGGTTGTGGTCCCCAATGCAGTCTGACAGTTATAAAAAGGTGCGGGTACGGTATAAATATTTTTTGGTTTTGGTTGTGGTCCCAATTCATATATCATATATGTAGTTCATTGTATAGATATAAATACTTGTCTTGTATAGGTATAAATATTTCACAATATTACTATTAATACTTGTAAAATAAAATTACAGTTTTATAAATACTCAACGGTTGCGGTTCCCAAAAACAGTTATGATAGTTTATGTGCGGGTACAGTGCGGGTACTCAACTGCGGGTACTCATATCAGCTTCCAAAATGATAATATCATATTCATGGGACAATCCAAATTTAACAACTCATCCTTCCCTTCACAAATTTTTCTCCATATATAATAAGCCCAAAAACACATATATTGATGCTAACAAAAAATCTAAATGTAAATCTCTGGCATCATGCTGTAGTTTTAGCATCCCGTGAAGTTCATTTCGCAAAAAAATTCATGCAAAAAATTCATCAAAATGCATAAATTAATAGGAGCATATGTAGCTCTACTGCCACCCCTCTAGCCTGGTAACAACAAAAGGATTTATCATTTTATGATGAAACCAATAAAAGAACAAATGAAGCACTCAGCTCATTCAAAATTCACTTAAGAAAATCATTTCTTTCTATTATATATACTTTCCAATCAAAAATTTGAAATAAATTCAGTTTTTCTCTGTTTAGTTTCTAATCAATAAAGTAGAGTAATTGTCACGTGTTGAAAATGAAATCAAGTTGAATTGTTCAGATCGACCATTCAAACTTTGAAAACAAAATACTTTCATATTTTTTTTCTATTTGTGTATATACCAGTTTGTATTTGTACCAGAGTAAACTTATATGTCTTCACATTGACCATTTTACCCTTAACATACCCTAAACAATTTTTTTTTGGTAAAAAAGGATTATAAATTAGTAGTGATACAGTCAAATATTTACCAGCTATTACAACTCAAAAGAAAGAAACTCATCCCTTCTAAATACCAAGAAAAACATAATTAAGGTACCACATGCCATTACAAAAAAAGGATGATTTATTATTTACATATTTTGTTTTTATTTGGTATATACCAGCTTGCATTTGTACCAGAGTAAACTTGTATGTCTTCACATTGACCATTTTATCCTTATAGGACATACACTTTGCTAAATAATATTACGTACCCTAAACGCATGGATTTGTCAATACAGTCACGACAAATCCTGTGCTCCATCTCCATTTTCAAAGTCCAAATAGTCGATCCGAACAGCTCAGCATGACCTCTATATGAAAATGAACTTGAAGACCAAATTTTACATTTGTCAGATTTTTTTTACTATTTTTTTAGAGAGCTAGGAAATCACTTGATCTAAAGATTCTAGAATTCATATCCCTGAGGTAATAGAAATTTTAAGTTTAGATTCAAACTGTCCGATCTACTTTGGCATGAATATTAAAAGGGCCCGTGTATTTCACCTCGGGCCGGATTGACTCGGATTATGATTGGACAGTCCAGATTAAAACTCAAATATTCTGTTACCTCAGAGGATTCGGACTCAAGATTCTAGACCATTAAAATTTAGTGATTTTCTACCTATCTAAAAAAGTAGTATAAAAATTCTAAAAAATATAAAATTTAATCACCAGGTACATTTTCGTATGGAGATCATGTTGAGCGGATTCGATCGACCATTTGAAATCACCGGTTGTGCGCTATGCATAGTGCCGTAGCCTCATTCTGGTTGGTATTATACTATTTTATATGGAATAGCCAAAAGAAATAATAGAATTATAGTAAAGTACCAGGCATCACACGCAAGTTACGTGCTTCAACCGTGACATAATCTGGATTAGCAACCACCAAAGGTATCGGTTTCATTCTCTTTGCACATAGTTCTTAAATCTGCTCAAGACCCTCCAAATCCATAGGTTTTGAACTGCCAGATGGTAAACTTAGTGCTTCAGTGCCATGTGCCAGTATAAACTCAGCAATATCCACTCTCTCACCACCTCTAAACCTAATCCCTATGAATAATTTACACATGAAAGCATTTGCAATAATTCACATTATTACATATGTTAAGCTAAAATAGAAAATTTAATATAGAATACAACAAAATTAGACTACCTCGAGAGATTGCCCCTCGATCATTCCATGTCATGTGGATGCATCTTCTTCCCAGAGCAGCAAACCAAGGATCATCTCTCCTAATTCACTTTTATAATTATACATTAAGAGCTAGATCTAACAAAAGGTAAATTTTCTTACTAAACTATATGAAATAAAATATAATACCTCAAAAGAAATTCATGGGTTAGTTCTCCACTGGTAACAGCCCCAAGGAAGAGAGACAGGTCGAACCTAAGAGATTTAAGTTTATCATCGGTAAGAATTACTCTTTTTGATGAATTGCTTATAATTACCATTTTTGCCCCTATTGCTGCTAGCTTCTCTACTACCAAGGCAATATCAGCAAGCAAATTATCACAAGAATGTTTGGCGCAAAATTCAGAAAATATTGAAAAAAAAAAACATTACTATCTAAATTAACAAAATATAAGATACTACATTGTATGCTTTTGCTAAAAAGTAAAAATCGAAATGTCAAGTTAGCCCTTCTTAACCTTTTTGGAAAATTTACCCCTTTATCAGTCTATATCGAAACTTCTCGTTGGATAAAACAAGTTATTGCTGTTTATGTAGGGTATTTCAGAAATTACCTAAAAAGAAAATTGTAATGAAATAAATGCTCATACATGCACTGATGAGCACCAGGATATGGTTTCTTCTTGTCTTACAGTACCGCATACTGATCTAAGAACCATGCCTGTCATGAGAGGCAACAAAATATATCATATATATAAAGGGGGAATTGGTAATTGAATTAAGCTTGAGCCAAGGTTTATAATTAACTTCTTGCCACATAAATTCAAATTTTGCACAATTTTTACAACATGCCTCCAAATCCTTCTTTCTATGCCACTTCCACATATATAATTCTCCAAATCCTTCTTTCTAGGCTACTGCCACATATATAATTTAAACGAGGTCAAAGTTTTCACCTATTTATGCAATTTGTTTTCAAAAAATTATCTCTTTTTTATCCTCTCTAAATTGTCCCGAGATTAGCTTCCTTTCTCTTGATATATCATAACAGTCCCTAAATTAAAATTAGTACCTAGATGAATTAAATCAATTATAATGTCAAAGAGACGGAAAAGGAAAAGGAAAATAGGCATACAATCTATTTCAACTATGTAAGGCAAATTTCCTACGAAAATAGTGCTTGTAGTCTGACTTCGATTGCTAGCTGGGGTTTAGGGTTGCACAAAAATTGCAAGTTGAGAACAAGATTACAGATTGGGAAATCAAATTGCACTTGAGAAGGTATTAGTTACCTCTTTCTTCTAGATTTTGTGACAGTTTGTTGAGCATAAACCATTTTGACATCTTTGCTCTTAGGAGTTTTGGTAGGTTCTTCATCTTTGCTTTCATCTTCATCAGAAGAATCTTCCTAAAATTGAATCACAATATAAATCTTAAACCACAAAATTGAATCAAAACCATGAACTCTAACCCCTAAAACAACTACAAACATAAATCATAACCACTAAACCCTAAACCCTAAAATCAGCCGTCTCTTCATAATCATAAACCCCAAATCTTGAAAATCACTGACACAAACAATTACCTCAAAATCCTAAATGATAAAATTGAAACAAAATAATGAACCCTAAATCTTAAAATCGTCTAGAACCTAAAATATTAAACCTACATTTATCAACTGAACACTTGCCCTTTCCTTGAACCAGAAGCGTCAACCGCTTTGACTTCCAAACTCTGGCGCTTTTGTGAGCGCTACATCCTTACTTGATGGGGGATTTATTTCACTCGTATGTCTCACCTGCTCATGGTTAATAAGGGCAGGCGGGATTTCTTTTTTTGGTTCCAGGGATAGATAGTAGACTTCGAAAGAAGAGGGATTAAGCAATCGATTGATAGGAAGCAATCAAGTCTCTTAGTGAGTACGGTAATCTGGAGAGGAAGTCAGGTATATCTTGTGTCATTGAACTCACTTTTTGATTTCCGGTGAAGCCTAGCCTCTAGGTAGAGGTTTGAGGTCCATCCAGTCCAGTAGTGAGGCGTGATCTCATAGCAGATGGGTCCCTTAAACCTTGCAGAGCATTGTGTCTTTCTTCAAGGTCACCTTTAAGAAAGACATTTTCTTCATCTAACTGCCGTATGACCCATTGTGCATTTTTCAGCTACATTAGAAGGAAAACATCTAAAAAAGCGAAAAAAGGGAAATAAAAACACTTTGAAATCTTACCTCGGCCTGGCGGTAGTCAAAATCTTGGTGCGGAGGCTGCGACAACGGACAGTGTTTAGGAGAGGGAAATCGCGGAAAGAACACTCCGCCTTGTCGCACGGGCTGGAGAGAAGAGAGTGAGAGAGAAAGGGGAATGTTTTCTTGGAGGAGATAGCGATGGAGCCAATATTTTTCAAGAGGAGCAGGGCGAGGGGAGGTGCTCCTAAAAGGAGACGCGTCGACCAGAGTCGGTTCCTTCTTCTCCAGGAAGAGCGTGAGAAAGAATGAAGATGGAGAAGAGCGTGAGGAAGAGCGTGTGAAAAGAAGAGAAAGGTACCCGCGAACGTTGGGAAGGAGGAAACGTGTTCCGCGCACGGCAATAGAGAAAAAAAAAATAGAAAAATATGTGCCAGTGCTAACAGCTAAGATTGTGCTTTGTATTTAAATGGGTAGGTTTTTAACTAATTTTATACTTCTACACGTAAGACTACGTAGAAATAGTAGGTATAAAATCAAACAGCGATCAATGGTTGAGATCGATTGAATGTGAGGCTGAGATTTTCTCTGGAGAAATAGTCTCCTCATCTCTCTAAAATTCGAAGTGATTTTATAGGGAGTAAAGATATTTTGTCTAGTGTTGTTTAGTATGTTCAAAACCACTTGAGAGTAGGTCCGATGTTAGTATGTTCAAAACCACTTGAGAGTAGGTCCAATGGGCATCGGACCTACTCTGATTCGATAGATTTAATCACCGTCGATTTGCTTTAAAATTCGTGCAGAACGTTTTAAACTTTGTGCGTATCTGTTTCATTTTTCGTGCGCAATATCTTAAATTAGATCGGACGGTCATCATGCTCGTTGACTTATAAATAGATCCGATGGGCATCGGACCTACTCCGTTCTCGTTCAAAACATATTAGATAGTTCACGAAGATATGCACAGAGTTTGATACAGATCAGACGATTTCGATCAAACATTCCGTCCCAACTCTCCAAATTAGTTAGTCTGGAGAGGAATCCTGGAGAGCAATCAGCTATTTACTATTTTGGACTGGAGGTATCCAGAGATCTACAATGGGGACCACTGACAGAGTTGCGCGCTGAGACTTGAGGCCTGTCAGTGCAATTGTTTCCGGCTGAGAATTTTGAAGGGCCATAAGCCCGGTCCGAAGATCCGGCCCAGTTAAGTTATGCAAAGATTATCAACGTGAATAACATGCTTTTTTTTCTTTTCCCAGAAATTGGTAGATATCCATTTTCTTTAACAAAATATATAAAAATATTTTGGGGTTTTATCAACCTTATGGTAAAAAAAAGAATTAATTTAATTTGATAAAAAATGACAATCATAAAAATTAAAGTATATATCAAGCTACATGATACATATATCGAGCTACCAAAAAAATTAGTGTTTGTTTTATTATTCATCGCACAACTTTGAACTTTTCACGCAATTATAACATATTGTAATTTGCATAATATTCGATAAATATTATATATATATTAAGTAATTCTATTGTCAGAGATCCTATCCTTTATTGAAATAAAATTCTAAATCTGTACTCATGGCCTTGTTAAAATTTCAAGATATTCACACGAATCAAATGGTTCGAACACCTTCAATTTTCTTAATTATAAATCCAACTGACTAAATTATTTAATCAAACAAACTAGAAATAAAATAAAATAAATCAAAATGTAATTTTGTTAAAATTTGTTAGTATGAATATTTCAATTTTATAACAAGTTATGTTATATTGAAACAAAACAATTTTTTCCTAACATTTTAATTTATTTGATTTTTAATTGTGAAAATCAAACTAAAATAAATAAAAAAATAAAAAACTTGCTATCATAATCATAATCATAATAGAAGAAAACCAAAAGAACTGAACTGAGCAACCTACCTACCTACCTAACACTAACAGTACAAATACTTTTGACAGCATTCAGATAAGATATGATAAAATCTTTAACAACCTACCAAACAGCGCAAATAAGTTTGACAGCAATCAGATCTAATATGATAACGACCGTTCGATCTCAGGTTAACTTTGACAAGTGGAAAAGGTTAATTTTTGACAGCACTCAGAGCATTAATAATATCTGCGTAGTTGTTGGTTCGTGGGTCCAGTGACTTGAGCATGGTCCACGAGAGAAATTATACCGAGAGCAGTTGATTCTAGACAAACAGTCCATCCGTACAACCTCTTTCCTGGATTCTACTCGACTACTCCTCTCCAATACCGCGGGAATACTCCAAACTCCAGGGCTTATCCATCACAATTTTATTTGTTTAGAAATTCAAAAATTAATTTGTCAAGAAATAGATTAATAGATTTTTTTTTCTCTAAAAATAGTTAGGTCATAATTTAATTCAGTCCAGGTGGAGGGTTGACCAAATTAGTGGTTAAAAAGTTCGAATGGGTGAGAGGCTATGTTACTCGGATACTTCAGATTGACCTTCGTATTCGTATCGGATACCTATATGTGTCCAATACGGTGCCGATACGTATCCGATACATCAGCTGGCGTATCCGCTCACATGACGTATCCTTACTCAGTGAATACGGTAATCACACGCACTGCACTGCGTGGTCCACCGTGGACCGCGCCAAAATCAATTTTTTTAGCTGCTACTGTGATTGGAACTTGGGATCTGAGGCATAACAACCATAGCCTTCTACCACTATACTACTGTAATGTTGTTGGTAGAATAGAGTATTTATTATATTTAATATATATTTCGTTATAGTATTGTTTTGCATGTAAATATAATTAAAATAATAAAAAAAATATTATATAATAAACGTATCGTATTTTTAATTTTTGAAAATTACCGTATCGTCGTATCCGTATCGTATCCGATACAATACCCGTGCCCGTATCCGTGCAACATAGGTGAGAGGTGAGGTAACTGAACCACTGATTCGGTCTAACCTTTTGGATTTTGAAATATTGGGGGAAGCAAACCATTCAAACCCACCTCTTGAATTTTAAAATCTCAGATGGACCGAATTAATGTCACTCTTCTTTTGAATCTTTTGTGTCTCCTGTCGTATAAAGATGTGAACAAGGGTGGATCAAACCGTTTATTTGGTCTAGGTTTTAGGCGATCGAATCAATAGTTTGGTCCTTGCTATTTTAGAAGAAAGAAAATAATCAATCTATTTCATTAAAAATTGAATTATTCAATTTCTAAAAATAAAATAAAAATGTATCCAACCGTGTTGCTTCTTACTTCTTTGACCAGAATATCAGACGGTCCAGATCTCACTTAATCCAATATTTGCAGCTATCGGACCGTCCAGAAAGCTCGCGAGATTAGGTAAAGCGAACAGACCAGATAAAGTGAGAGCGGGTCTAACCGTCTAATGGTTTCTTTTCTTCCTAGATTAAACAAAGGTTTTGTCTGATACTGTGTGCTGTTGTCAACTTGTCATCTCTGACTTAGGAAAAGAATCTGGTGCTTGCTTAGCAAGCCACTTATCGGATTCAAACTAGACCAGCCTCAGCCCTCAGATAAGGATCCTACGACCGAGACAAGACCCGGTCCGATATCCAGATAAGATATAATCCGAATCGAGGACCCCACCACCGTCCACCGCTGATCCAACGAGGAGTTTTTGTTCTGTCTATTCTTCATCCTATAAATAATTTCAAAAGTATGTCTCAAGTGAAAAAATATCAAAGTCGATTTATTCACTTAAACAAGTCCTCCTTTGGAAAATAAATTTCCTTCTTATTACTTAGTCATACAAAGAGCAAATAAAAAATTCTAAATATTTTCCATAATTATTTATTTTATCTATGATAATTTTAGAATTATTTGACTTCTTTCTATCGAACATGCATAAGAATTGGATAACAACAACAATAATAATAATAATAATATATGTTTTTATATAATATAGATAGTTAAAAAATACATGTAATTAAGTATAACTATAAATAGAAGTTTGACGCATAAAAATCTATAAACTCAAAACTACCATAAAATATAATTAAGTATAACAAGAATAGAACTCTATAGCAAGTTAGCAACAATATAATTTTGCACAATTTGATAAATCATTAAGGTGGTAATTATAAATTACTAAATATTTTCTGAGAGTAACTATATTAAACAATCGAGCGATATGAGTATTAATTTGTTTCAAATAAATATAAATAGTAGAATTTTTAAAAATACTTATCCAATTAAAGACACAACAATTAAAAGAACTCAAAGCTACCATAAATAACAATTGAAAGCGCAAGTTGTTTAATTATCATACAAATCACAACAAAAATACTTTTCCTCAAAATAGTCATTTATGTTGAAAATTAAATAAGAATTGTTATAATTATGCTACTGTAATATTTTTTTAGAATATGCAACTGTAATTGTAATAGAAGCATCCCTCTTGTTTTAAACATAGACAAATTTGAAGGTCCCGGATAAAGGATTATAATTAGATAAAAAGATAAATTATAATCGTATTTCGGTTTTGGCGCCTTAAGTGTAAAATTAGGTTTTTCGTAAGGGTATATAAACAACAATCTCATTCCCGTGTAAATCAAGCGAAGGCAAGCGAAAATTCTAGTTGTGCCCTCGCGCCCCGCTGTCTTTCTCTCTCTCTCTAATTTCTCTCTCCGATCTCTGTCGCTCTAAAATCCCCTCTCTCTCTCTCTTTGTGCCGTTATACCTAGAAACTGAGCGGAGACGAGAAAGTCGCGGGAATTTAGCTGAGCGCTATCCATATTCCTTCTCTCGTCCTCTCCCCCCGACAGAAAGGCGATAGATTTTGTATCTAGGTAAATTTCCCGTATATTTCTTGTACTTTTCAGGAGCAATTGCTGCTGAAAGGCGATAGATTTTTTATCTGATCGGGATTGTTTCTTTATTGATCAGGTTTTGGTTTGTTTTATCGGTGATATTACAAGAGAAGAAAAGGAGGAAGATCAAGAGGCTCTGTGAGATTTTTGTTGCTGGGTATTTTATTGCTGTCGAAGATTGAGGGTTTCTTGGGCTCGTGATAAGATCTGTTCTTTTTATTCATTTGTTTCTTTGATATATTAGCTTAGTGAAAAGAGAGAGAGAGAGAGACAGACAGAAACCTATCAAAGAGTAAAAAAATATTTGATTTTATTCTAGGGTTTCTATTGGAGATAGGTTAGATGGTTTAGCTGGCAAGATAAGGGAAAGAGAGAAAGTTAGAGAGAATTTAATTAGTAGAAAAATTTATTGGGTTTTGATCTAGGGTTTGCAGTTGGGATTGTTTAGAGAGAGAGAGAGAGAGAGCATGGCTCTCGACGATTTTTCGTTTCACCCATTGTTTGGTTCTCGATCCGATCGAGACTTAGATTACCGATTTTTGTACCCTTCTTTTGGTTTTGCTGCCGATTGGGATTGTGTTGACATGGATTGTGAGACCGCAGACATAGATTGCCGTTTCAATAATGCGGCACAATTCAGCAAAATATCTGGCACCGACTGGGAATTTGTTGACATGGACTGTGAGACCCCAAAATTTTTGCCAGATGACCCATTTGAGATGGATGTCTCTAACCCGGCACGTGTCCTCCCACATGACCCTTTTGAGATGGACATCCAGACCTCCTTAAACAATGCCATTTCAGATTTAATCTGTTCTTTGCCCAACCTGGTTACTACTTCGTCTTCTCCTATGGTTTCTGACGAGAGTGCGGCCTCTAATGCCTCGTCAGAAATGGAGGTGCCAAGTTCGTCAGCTCCTCTCTCAGCAGCTGGTCAAATCCCTGAAGGGATGGTGTATGCACTTGGTTACTTGGGTGTGAAAGACCTGCTCTCTGTCGAGCAAGTGTGCAAATCTCTGCATGAAGCGGTGAGGGGAGACCCGCTTCTATGGATGTCAATTCAGATTGATTCACCTTTGAGCGAGAGAATAAATGATGAGACGCTCTTGAAGGTAACAAGAAAGGCACAAGGGAATCTGAGAGCACTTAGTATGGTGTCTTGTTTGTATGTGACTGATGAAGGGTTGAGGTGTGTGCTTGAGGAGAATCCATTGTTAACCAAGGTTAGTCCTATGTGAATTTGAATTTGCTCATTTCAGAATTGTATATTCTTAGCAACTGACTTCCTTTGTTTCAGATTTAAATACAAATGTTTCTATGAAAATAAATTATATCAATAATTGCCAAAGAAAAGCAGGGCGGCAAATTTTAGAATACAGAGGACCAAAATGATCTGATAAAGTCAATGAACTGTGCACTCATGAGATGGTGAGAGTGTGGGAGGGGAGGGGAGGGGAAGTGAGATGAGAAGGGAAATACTCTTGACCCTTGCTTTAAAGTTTAGATTGTAAGATGTCAATGTAAGACTAATGGGTTGAACAGGGAAAAGAAACATCTGTCTTTCACCAAATTTGTTCCCTTCCAAATTGTTGATGCGGCTGGTTTGCTTTTGTCCCCATTCTCTTCCCCTACCTACACTGCATATCTGTTGAGCTTGAGTAGCCAAATGTAAAAATTGCTGCAGAGATGCTATCTTTGGAAGATGCTGCAATTATACATGTGCCCAATTATGCTGAACTAATTAAAAGTAATTGGCCGTAAAGCACTAATGAAATTAAAAGAATATGATGTGCAGATGTGTTCATTTCTGGATGTCCATGTGCTATTTTAGAGATTTTTTTTATGCTCAACCTTATATTATCATCCAAGTTTCACATTGCAACAGTGGATTTAGAAGTAACCATTTTTACATTCTAAATTGTACTGTAAGAATTAACAAATGATGTATTTTTTGTATGCAGTTATATGTGCCAGAATGTGCAAGGCTTACTTTAGATGGCCTCATCTCAAATCTGAAATCCTTCAACTCCAGAAACTACCCTGGGATAAAACACCTCAAGCTGGGCCGCCTCTTCAACATATCTGAAAGCCACTACAAGGATCTCATCGCCTTGCTCAGTGCAAATTCATGCCACCCAAGTGCACAGCCAAAACCTCGCTTCTACCATATTGCAAGGTTCTCCATGACATGCAATGAGGACCGTGCGCTTGACATAGAGGTGTGCCCTGTCTGCAAGAAGTGCCGGCTTGTTTATGACTGTCCTTTGGAAAGTTGCAAAGGGAGGCGGGACCCATGCCGGGCTTGCGAGTCGTGTATACGATGGTGTTTGCTGTGCGGGAAGTGCATAAGAGATAGTGCTTACATCGAGACCTTCTCACTTGAGCATCTCTGTTCCAACTGCTGTAAGTTCCCGTCTGTGGAATGAGATGTGGATGCGGGTTTTGGTCTGGTTTTGGTGATGTTATCTGTTATTGGTTCTTCTCTTTCTTTTTGGTTCTTGGGTAGTTGTCTGGTAGCTGCTAAAAAGGAAAAAAAAAAAAAAAAAATGGAGAATGAAAAAGGGGTTAAAAAAATAAAAAAAGGGACAAAATAAAGGAAAAATAACTCTGTTGGTGTATTTTTTCTCAAATACCCGACATGAAAGGGGTGGGCCTGAAGTAAGCAGTTGTCTGTTAGCTGTTATGAGAGAAAAAAAAAAAAAAGGAGAAGGAGAGTAAAGGAAAAAGGAAAAAGGAAATAAGAGGACAAATAAGGAAATAAAGTGTGGCTTTATCCCTCGGAAATGCCCAACTTCAGGAAGGGGTTTGCCTGAAGTTCTGAGCACTCCAAAAAAAAGATAAAAAACCATATAAATAAAGGACAAAAATGGAAATGGTGCTGGGCGGTCTCCAAGTTCGAGTGTGTTGTACAATTCGGCAAGGTGGCTGTCAGGAAATTATTTGGAGCTTTTGGAAGGTAAGTTTGTTTGAAAGGAGTTGTTATGATAGTCATGTGCTTTCCTATTGTTATGGAAAGTAAGTTGTGTTGTGTCAGTATGAGAAATAAGTTGTGCCGTGTCAGTATGTAGGACAAGTCGTACAACATAATTCTTGTCCCTGTTTGGAGTTACTGTTATCCCAGTTCTTATCTGGAAAGATAATAATCTATTGGGGTTTAACATCTCTTTGTTGTAGTTATGATATCGCAGCTGTTGTCTGCGGAGTGTTGTAATGTGGCAAATGACATGGCTGTGTTTAAATATGCTTTTATTGGATGATCATGCATATCTGAATGCTATCTGAGGTTTAATATCCTTTTGTTGTAGTTATGATATTGCAGCTGTTGTCTGCGAAGTGTTGTAATGTGACAAATGACATGGCTATGTTTAAAGGATGATCATGCAATCTGAATGCTATCTCGGGTTTAATATCTTTTTGGTGTAGTTATGAATGCTATCTCGGGTTTAATATCTTTTTGGTGTAGTTATGATATCGCAGCAGTTGTCTGCGAAGTGTTGTAATCGACAAATGATGTGGCTGTGTTTAAAAATGCTTTTGTTGGATGATCATGCAAATCTGAATGCTATCTCAGGTTTAATATCTCTTTGTTGTAGTTATGATATTGCAGCTATTGTCTACGGAATGTTGTAATGCGACAAATGACATGGCTGTTTTTAAAATATGCTTTTGTTGGATGATCATGCAAATCTGAATACTATCTCGTGTTGCAATTTCCTCTCTCATTTTTGGGTTAAATTGATCTTTACCTTTGAAATTTCCTGTTAATGGATTTGATTTCAGCCAAAAGAAAGCATTGCTGAATTTTTTCATGGCAAATTTTCTTAACAGTAGCCTTTTTTTAATAGTAATATACCTTTTTAATTGGAAATTTACTGATTTGGTTATATGCTGTTGTGTCCACTTTCAAGGTAAGGTACCTTTCAAACAGCGCGCAATGCATGTTGGAAACATGTTCGGTACAGTTCCTCGTAATTAATTCTACACTGGAGCAAAAATAACTCGTCATAAATGCACATCCCAGCTGTGATAGGATCATTTTCCTAAGCACATCAATATTATCTGACATTATAATTGTTAAAACATAAGGCCTTTCTCGAGTCTCAACGGTCAATATCTTGTCCAAAACACATTACATAAATCCCGTTTTCCCTTCAACACCAGAGCCAATGAGAACTAAAAGAAAGGAAGATTCCTTGACTAAGAATTGAAGCAAGAGAATCCCCTTGGACAAGTCATACTGTAACTTGGAAGTTAGGGAAAACACTTTGACACGGATATCCAATTCAACAAGTAACAAAATGGAGATGGGTGGTAGCACAGTTGGTTAGAAAAAAAAAAAACTTAAGACTGTGGTTATTCAAAGGTCGAGAGTTCGAGTCCCACTCACAACAGCCTGTACGAAGATCTAAAAAATAAATAAATAACAAATGGAACAAAAGAAATTGCCCGGGCTGGGGCACTCCTAATTTTCATGGAGCTGCTCCCCTATATAAACTTTACCCAATGCCCCTTCATCTTCATTAATATTCATCTTTTGATCTGAAAATTATTCTGATAAAAAAAATATATCACTTCTTTTTTCGTTGTCACCTAATAAAGCATATGAAGAAGTTTAGTCTCAAGGGCGTAACTAGAAAACTAGAATAGGGGTGGCTCAAATTTAAATACACAATATGTGGTATTCGGAATTTGAATTCAAGTTCTCAAACTCACAAAATAAAGCTCTAACCACTAGACTACTAGTAAACATTTAATATTTTATAGAAGCTAGACTATATAAAAAATTTATAAAAAAAATAAAATTTAGTTAAATTTCAATATACATAATTAAAATTTTGAAATCATAGGAGTAACTTAACCACTCCTGATTAATCTTTAGATCCGCCCGTTTAACCTCATACTTCTTTAAAAGAAAAAGAATATATAAAAGACGGTTACGATCTTGCATACTATAATAGTGCTAAATAATGTTCAGCTTCTGATAAATTATTTAAATTTTTTGAAATTTAGAGTTATAGTCTTATAGAGAGCGAACAAAATTATTAATTTACATTTTTTATTTCTGACAAGCTACACTTGTAGTTATACTTAATTGATGATAATATACGAACCTCATTTATTATTTAAGACACTTTGAAGACAACAGCATCGGTAAGAGCGCCAATTTATCACATGGAAAAAGAGTGTATAAAAAGAGCACTCTCAAAGAAAGTTAAGTGGGTCCGGTTACATGTACCACTAAGAAATGAATTACATTTAAAAAAATCTAAGGTTTACAGTAATTTTATCAATTTGGCCCTTAAAATTGATTATTTATGCCGAATTGACCCTTCCTTTGGATTCTAGATCAGTTGCCCTTATTTTGGTTTAGAGTTATTTGGACTATTGAATAATGTTAAAACATGGACATATATTTTTCCAATTGACTTAAATCTCATGCACTATTAGGATGTGCCATCTTTCATCAATTTATGAAGTAAGGAATCCAAAGAAAAAATCAACATGACACCGACAACTAAACTTAAGAACCAGAATGTTACATTTAAACTCTAGGAGCAATATCAAAATTGCTCAACTATTGATACAGAGACTTTTTTCTTCCCAAATAATGCTGGTACAGAGAATTTTTCTTCTGAAATAATCCACCAGCAGCATGCATTCCAACTCATAAATAAAGAATCGCTAAATCTTTACTTGAAGAATTCAACATGACCAACAATGTCCTTGCACAACAACTTCGCCTCAACAGCAAGCTTTCGACTCTTAAAAAGTACCAAATTGGTTTGTGCGTGTTTTGGCGGGGGCTCAAATGCCTTCGCATGGTCCACCTTTCCCAACAAAAAAGACTGTCTGGCAGGCACCACATGTCCGAACCAGAAATCATGCAAAATCCTGTGAATCAGCTCCCAGTATCCTCTATCCCTGTTAACCCTAAATATGCTACTACCATTTGGGGTCCAACAGAACAAATCTACCCACTCTCGATTCATTACTTCCATTTGCCCTTGCACTTGAGGCATGTAGTAATACGGCATTGCCTTCCATGGCAATGCCAACTCGGGCTTCCCTTTATTAAATGGACACTTTACCTCTAAAATACCGCCATCAGGGTAACAACCCAAGACCCCATCAGGGGAGGCACCAAGCCAGCCTGAACCCACATCGGCATGTGTAGCAAACCCTAGAAATGCAACATCACGACCTGTGATGCTTTTGTATTTTTCTATCGCGACAGCCTCGTTTAATACTCCCCAATTCATGGCAGCCTTAGCAGACAAATCAAAGGATGGGGTTTCTGGTGTGAAAACCTTCTCGTGCCAAAGCTCAGCTCGGCGGTTACCACTCCAGAAACCGAGAGCAGTGCTAAAAGAGCTAGTTGTGAGTTTATCCTTGCGCAAGGCAAACCACTCATCAGACCTCTGGGGCACATCTGACGAGAGGTGAGAGACTACTGGTAAGGCTGAGGAAGTGGTGCATAGGAGGAGTGGCAGAGAAGGCCGGGGTGTGGTTCGCTGTAACGAGGTGCTGCTGGTGCCTTTCCAGGGGATGAAGTTTTCGCAGTTTTGTATTGATGGGATTGATCTTATCGGCTTGGTGAAAGGGAGAGTTGCACGTGCCATTTCGCTTGACGCTGTTTCAACCGAGTCAGGGTCTGGCTGAGACATGATGAAATGAAACAAGAGCAAACAGAGATTGAATACTGATGTGTATAAAAAGATGACAAAACAAACGTTGTAAAAAATGCCAAGAGTGCAAGGTAGATTGATAAGGGATGAAATGAAAGAAGGTATCTACTCAAAAGGAATGCCTGGATGCACCATACAAGTAAACAGAATCAACTAAGAAGATGAAAAGAACAAAAATATTAAGAAGATTGTCGGAGGATGCTTGTGAGATTCCTTGTTTGTTTCTTTTTTAGTCCTTCAAAAATATTACACTTTGGGTGAAGCAACATCAAGCAGTAAGTGTGTATTGAAGGAAACGGGAATACTGCCAGGGCGGATGCAGGATTTTTGCCAGAAGGAGGCAAGAATCGGATTCAAATAGTTTATTGGATTCAAACCCATTAGCTTACTGGGTATTAAATAAAAAACAATCAATATAATAATGGTTCTAATCTTAATTACCATTAACAAGGCATAATTCAAGGACGTGTGTAGGAGATAATTTTTATCAGGAAATGTGAAAGGATTATACATTTTTTTGGCAATATCCTTTCAGGTGCAAAAGAATTGTAATGTATGTCAATTTTGCCTCAATAATTTTGGGAGAAATTACTTTCATGGAACAACTGATATTCGTATGTCTAATTTGCGCCAATTGTTAGGTGAAGAAAGATTTAACATTCCTGCTGAAATAACTTAACAATCCGGTCAATTCAGTGGCGAAGCTAGAAATTTTGTTAGGGGTAGGCAAACATATATAGTTGCAAAAAAAAAATTAACATAATATAAAATTACATCATCAATTAAAATAAATAAGAAGTCAAGATAATATAAATGAACATCAAAGGTTTCAACTAAGTCAAAAGTTTATAACAAATATTCATTTAAACAATTCAAGCTATTCAAGCAATTTAAACAATTCAAACAATTCAGAACCTATCAAAATTCTCTTAAAGCCATAATTAATTGGGTTTAAAAACTGATTAGTCCTCATTTAAACAATTGAAGCAATTCCATGCAAATAAAATTAAGACAAGAATACAAGTTAAAATTAAGACAAGAATACAAGTTAAAATTAAGACGAGAGCTATAGCAATGCACAAAAATAACAGGTGCTTAATCATCTTCTTATTCAAAGTTCAAAGTTCAAAGTTATGATATGGAGATAGATCAAAATCACATTCACTGCTTCAATCCTTTTGCTGCCTTAATTAGTTAATTTCATACACAGAATCTATCTCTGACATAATACCGCCCCGAGAATGCATCTCAGGTTTTAAGTTACAGCCCTTTATTTTGGTTATCCTATTTTATTTTTCTACTATTATTGCAAATGTTTAAATTCATTGTTCAGTATTGGTCAAAATCCAAGCAATTAAAACACACAAATCATGTAAATGACGGTCTGCAAATATACTCTAAAAATTAATTTTAGGCGGCCTGCAAATATACTTCCAGATATTAGAAGGGGATTTACCGAACACTACAGCAGTAGAGGCGGTTGGCACAGGCGGAGGTGGGAAGAAGCTGGCACAGGCGGCGCGGCGACCCTTCTTCTTCGCGCAGGCGCAGGCGGAGGCGGAGGCGACGGTCCTCCAATTTTTTTTCGTTTTTCGCGTTTCTCCCCTGGCTGCTCTGGCTCTCTGCTAGTGGAGGGTTGAGACTTGAGAGCATTTTTTTTTTTTTATTGATCTGGGCTCTAGGTTCTGGGCTTTGGGTTCTGGGCTCTGGATAGGCAAATTAAAAAATCTGAGGTAGGCAAATCCAAAAAAGGCCCGGTCTCCAAAAAAAAAGAAAAAAGTGCCTACCCCTGTGATACACTAGCTTCGCCTCTGGTTCAATTGACCTCTGTAATTTCTGGCTTTTCACCACCTTCAAAAGTTCAAAAGTATGTTACTGGTAGATTATTTGGAAGAAAAGAGCTTTACATTCAATGCATTAGGTATACTGGTTTGTCATGCTATTTATGTCATACAAAGATACACACTAGTGATACCATTTTTCATGGGTGCTTATGTAATAGCTATCTTACACAGCATTGAAATTTTGGTTTTGAGTAATTTATCAAACAAAGCATTCAACTTCAATATGTAAAAATCAAATACAAGCCTTCCAAATACTATTTACTAACATGAATCACCAAATAGATGAGATACTCACAGTTTTGAGCCTCCGACCGAGAATTTGGACTAGCGAAGGTTTCACTGAATCGGTTTCTCTAGGTCACTTCGCTTGAGAACTGTCATGGACGAAAGAGGCAGTAAGAAACACGGGTCCGGATCCCTAAAATAATTCAATTTTTGGGTTTTAGATCGGGACCATCCGATTTGAATTGAAGAACGGTATATGGGTTGAGGGACAGAAAATAATATCTAATTAAAACCAATCTGCGATGAATTGAAGAGAGATTGCTGCGATTATGAGGAGGCAACCAAAAGGGCGAGAGCAACGAGAATTCGCTAGCGTCGCAAGGCTGAGGAGGCGAGAGCAACGAGAGGCGGAATGGTAGTGTCGCGAACTGGGTTGTGTCTCACAGCGAGAGAAGAAAGGATTAACGGAGCGACCAACGGAGAACACCAAATAATGTTAATACTGATTTTACCCTTAAAATGGACAATGAATATCTATATTAAGAATCATAAGATGCTCTTCATGAGGTATTCTCATTTCAGTCCTTGCATCTTCATCTTCATTTTTTTATTTGCATATAAATCATTTATAAATGTTGTGTTTTCAAAAGATGATATAACTGTTATAAGACAGTAACCATCTTGTATTGTTTTTTATTAGAAAATAACCTTATTTACATGACGTTGTTAATTTAGTGTACTTATGCATATATGATCACTGCTTATTTTTTTTTATTTCAAAATCTCATGTCTATTATTACACACCCTAGTGCAAGGCTTTTTTGAAAACAGGGTGGATTTGCAGGCGGTTAACTTGGCAAATGTGATCATGGTGCCAAAAACTCAAGCACCTCAGACAATAGGTGAATTTCGGCCAATAAGTGTTATCAATCTAATCCCTAAACTGATATCGAAGATAATGGCCAACAGGTTGGGGAACTCGATGGAAGACTTAATATCACCTTACCAAACGGCATTTATTAGGGGAAGACAAATCACTGATAACTTTATCGCTACGAGAGAGATTTTGCAACACATCTCTACTTCTAAAAATGCCGCGGTCTTTCTCAAGCTTGACTTTACTAAAGCCTTCGACTCGGTAGAGTGGAGCTTTCTATTTGCAGTTCTCGAGTCTCGGGGATTCCCGGCCATGTGGATTAAGTGGATCAGAGACCTCTTATCCACTTCTCGATCTCGCGTACTAGTCAATGAAGATTGCACCGATTTCTTCCAACATAAACGGGGGCTTAGACAGGGTGACCCTCTGTCCCCGATGCTTTTCGACATAGCTGTCGATGTCTTACAGCAGATGGTGGGTAAGGCAAACACAATTCTACAACAGGGACTGATGCGAAGAGTTAAAGAATCAATTCTGGCTCTCCAATACGCCGACGACACGGCAATGATAGCTTCTGCCAACATCACATCCCTTATCACTCTGAAATTACTTATAAGGCTATTTGCTTCCTCCTCAGGGCTACAGATAAATTTTAACAAAAGCTCCTTTGTCCCCCTTAACATTGCCGAACAGGACCTCCCATGGGTACGGCAGATCCTAGGGTGTGCCCAAACCAAATTTCCGGTGCCGTATCTAGGAATGCCGTTGACAATCCTGAAACCAACTTGGGAAATGTTCATGCCCTTAGTTGAGAAAATCGAGCGTAAACTTGGGGGTTGGAAGAGCAAACTGCTAACCAGAGGTGGCAGACTCGAGTTGGTTAAAACTGTTCTATCGTCCATCCCGATATATCACATGACGTGTTTCCGTCTACCGCAGTGGGTGATCAACCGTATTGACCGAATACGCAGAGGATTTCTATGGGGAAAGAATAAAACCAACGACCGCGGCATGTCCCTCACTAATTGGCCGACGGCGTGCCTGCCGACAAAATATGGTGGTCTAGGAATTACAAATTTAACCTTTGTCAACATGGCCTTACTTTTGCGATGGTGGTGGAAGGCATACAATGACACGGGCTGCCTATGGTCTACCACGGTTTACCGGTTCAGGCTAAAGGGCAGGTCGTTGGCGGGCCCCAAAATATGGAATGTAACCGGCTCATTCTTCTGGTCACAGCTAATCAAACTCAAACCCCTGTTCAGTTGGAGCACCTACTGGACGGTGGGCGACGGTACCATGATCTCCTACTGGTATGATTCATGGCAGGGACTTCCAAGATCAACCTCACCGGTGCCATCCTCCCTCAAACCGCGTATTGCACTTAGTGAGGTCTGGCCGTTCATACGGGACATTAACCCTAATGAAACACAGGATGCGGACTCAATAGGGATCAATGCGGGCTCTGACACTATCAAATGGAAATGGGACAGCATGGGAATCTATTCCGCTAAATCTTCACGCAGGATCCTCACCGAGGGAGGTAGGGTAAAATGGCACTTCAACAGGATATGGAGGTGTAAGGTGCCGGCTACAGTAAAGATTTTTATATACCTGGTGCTGAACAACAAGTTACTAACCAGGGATAACCTCCGCAGAAGGAGAATGCAGGTCCCTCTATCCTGTGTACTATGTTCTAACTGCCCTATAGAGTCATGCATGCACCTGCTATACCTTTGTCCGTACTCGGTCCAGGTCTGGTTTGAGATATCCCAACGAACGGGACTAAGAATGATGACCCCGGCAATGACAGTTGAAGATATATGGACTGCATCATGGAGTAGTGCTCATAGTCAATCGGATATTTCATACACCCAATGGATGCAGAAGTTCATAGTAGTAACCTGGAACATCTGGAAGCAGCGTAATGCGATCATTTTTCGTAATCAGCGCATCAATCCGGAGGCCTTGGCTGGAAGATGCATGCAGGAGATGAACATGTGGCTAAAGCATTGTTGACAATTACGATTACCTATTCATGTGCTATGGGGCTTTAGTCATTTTCATTTTATTTCCTTGAGTTAGATATTCCGAGCCTCATGTGGGCTTGGATTGTAAAACACTGTCCTTTAATAAAATTAACACTTGTCAGCCTCTGACAAGATTTCAAAAAAAATTATTACACACCCGTTCTACCTATTTGAGTCTTACGAGCATCAATTTGCTCAAAGGTCCAAACTCTAATTGAGAATAGAGTTGTTGCCTTCTCATGTCTGAAGTAGTATATATGTTGATATATATTGGATGGTTATTTTGTTGTTTAACTTTTTAGTACTCAGCTCTTTTATAATTGAGTTGTTCTGCACATAATTAGGAAATATGATGTTGGGCAAATTTTGTATACATAGGAGTTGCATGTGAATTATTGTTTCTTTATAATTCCTCCATATTCTAAGGAGTTGAGATATCAAGATTAATTAGTTGGTACGGCTAGGGAAAATTATTTGCTTCTGTATTTACTAATTTTACTCATTTAATAACACATATATTTAAAAACATATATTGCAGGAGGACACAAGAGTTATTCAAATGGAGATCTTATGTATTGTTTGCATTTGTCAAAATGTTTTATATCTAAATTAAATAGATTGGCTTAGTACAAAGACCAAAATTTATTGTTTCAATATAATGTTTCATTTTATATATCTCAATTAAATACTGTTTGTTACTGTGATTTAGTTTTGTTTAGCATTCAAAGAGAGATCTCAAATAAACAAAAATATTTTTGTTTTCAGGAACTAAACTTTTCCAATGGTAACCTTATGGAAATAATAAGTCTAATTATAAAATAATATAAATTGAATAAATAAAACATTTTCATGTGCATAGTGGTTCAGTATTTCTATAAACCTTCACTGTAAAATAATATAAACAGAATAACCTAAACATTTCTAAGGGTAGCTCATGAAAATAATGTCTCACTATATCCCACTTATTTTCATGCGCATGGGATGAGGTATTTCTATAGGCTATCAATAAAATATAGTATTTGATCTGTTTGGCGGGTTATGGGTCATTCAAAAGTATTTTCAAGGGCGGATCAAAATTATTTCCACAGGCAAACATCACAGATTTTCATGCGCTACTATTTTCATGGGCTTGCCGTTGGAAATTGTCAAGTAAAAAGGCAATTTTATTTCCAAGAGCCCTTCCTCCCCTTGGAAATAACATATGCTCCCCATGAAAAAAGTGGAAATTCTATAGCGATTTACATATTATTGTTCAAAATCAAGACCTACATATAACATACATAAAATTATATCTTGATGAAATCTTTTAAAGAAAAAATTATAGAGAAGAGACAGTAGTCTCAATAACCAGTTGGCTTTTCCAAAGAAAAAAAAATGATATATCAAAATATCAATTATTCATATATTTTCAAGTGCATACAAATTAAACCCAAAAGAGCATAATACGTCAAATTAATGTGGAAGTGAAACGGCAATAACATAATCAAACGAATAAAAATAAATATTTCTCCTCTAAGTACACAAAATAGCTGCTTGTTATATAATCTCCTCTTAAGTACACAAAAAAAATGGGCTAAAATAAAGATCCATAAACAACACATGCTAAGAGCAGAATTGCAGAGGAGGCGACATCGTCTTCTTCGCTGCAATAAACCCTCTTGAACTTGCATGTTTTCCCTTTATTACATTGCAATTTCACCAATTGTAATTTGGTGGAATCTTTTTCTTTTTCTTCATGATTTTTGCCACTCTTCTTCCTAGACTCTTGCCTCCTCATATGCACCATTTTTGTAGTGTCTCCTTTGAGTATATAAGAATTTCTCTGTTTTGAATCTAGCTTGTATTGTTATCCAAATAACTTGATTGCTTTTATGGAAACAAGTGCATGTGATGCTCCTTTTATAGATGAAGAGATGAATAGCTACTAATTATCATTCTCCAATTATGTTTGTAGAGGAAGTATAATCCTCTCCATTTGGTGCCACCACAGAGGCATCCTCTTAATTATATGGTTAGTTACCTAGATTAAAAAAATAAGAGAATATTGATCAGTATATTAAAAGCTTCTAAGAAAGTAGGATGATTCTCAAGTAGTTGGCAATTTTTGGGCATAAAAGGAAAATTACCCATATCAAACTGTTTACTACTATTAAAAACTTTATAATATTTTATTTTATTTTCTGAATTTTTTAATGAGGAATTATCCTGCCGTTACCCAATTGAATGTTTAAAACATGAGATAGGAGTAGGTCCGATGAGCATCGGACCTATTTTTAAGTTCAATTAGCTCTAACACCGTATGATTAGCATCAAGATCTGTTCGCACGGATTGATACCGACTCACACGGATTTTGATGCAGAGCGCACAAATCTTGATGCAAATTGGATGGTCACCACACCTATCGAACCAAAGTAGGTCCGATGGGCATCGGACCTACTCTGAATTCTTAAAACATAGTTCTAGACTCGATCTAGAACGGATACCGTATTCAAGTTTACAAACTGGAGGAATTTCATGTACACCCCTCAAAAGCTTCAAAATTATGTATTTTCTCCTCTAAAATTACGTATTTTCTATTAAAACTCATTTTTCGTTTAAAAAATACTCATTTATCTTTTATTAAGAAAAATAAAAAAATATGTAGCACGTTTCAGAGAAATATCAGTTTTCTAATTAGTAGGTTTTCAAGACAAATGAATAATTTCTCTACATATGACACTTACATAAGCATATACTTAAGTATCATTGTGTATGCATCAGGAGTAGAGAAATAACTCATTTGCCTTCAAAAATTGTCCAATTAGCAGACTAACATTTTTCTTAAACATGCTACATATTTTTTATTTGTTTAATAATAATAGAATGGTACTTTGTAAATTTAAAATGTGTTTTAATAGGAAAGACAATAAAATGAGTAACTATGTGAGTTTTGAGCACTTAGAAGGATAAATACGATTCTGAACTAAAGAGAAAGAAATACATAATTTTGAAGTTTTTGAGGAATGTACATAAAATTTCCCATTATAAATATATAATACATAATGAAATCTCATTAGCTCAGTCAATGGTGGTAAAATTGTTCAATTTGCATATAAACACAATCTCAATAAAATTATAACAACATGATAATCTTAAGTACTTTAATATTATATATATATATATATATATATATATTTTTTTTTCAATTTTGTTTCATCTTTCTTCCATTCTATTGAAGTCAACATGACCGAAGACAAGTCCTGATGTAATGAAATGGAGACGAAGTACATATTGTTAATGGAGAAAGCAAATCCAAAGGATAAGCAGACAAGCCGCTACAATCATTTTGATTGAAAATTTTGGATTTTAGTAGTCTCAGTAAGGACTAAGGAGCATTTTTATATGTCAAAAAGCCAGGTTGTTTGTGTTCAAGCTAGGAACTACTTAGCTAGCTATAGCATAGTGACAAATTAATAGTTTGGGTTCGGTTCAGCGAGATCAAAAATTCGTGATTCGGGTATAATTCGAGAATGATTCGGTACAATAAGGAAGCAAAAAAAAACCCAAAAAACTGTTAAAAAAAAGGTTGAAAAAAAAACTGAAATTTTTTTTTCGCGTTTTTATCGCGAATAATTCGTCAACTCGCATTTTATTCTTGAATAAAACGTATTATACGTTTTTCTGTGTTTTATTCGGAGTTCGGTTCGCTAACGTCGAAAAAACGAATTATAAGCGAATTTTCTCACTATGAGCTATAGTAGCTTAATTTGTTACTTCAGTCCGTATGATTTTGTAAATATTAAGAACAAAAATTTCTCATCATTGACAAATTCATATTTAAGTCGAAAAATGATGGAAAATGAATATATTAATATTAATTTATAATTTTCTTTTATTAGTGGACTTTATACTAAATTAAGTAAAAAAAATTGTAACTTTAATACGTAAATACATCAATCATGAAGTAGATTGATTCCAATGATTCGAATTCGTTGTTTGAAGTCAATTCAGTAGATTATTTTAGTTAAACTCATCAAGTTCCTGGTGCTATATATCTGAAAAGCAACACATTGAAGAGCCAAGGTAGCTAAAATTATATGGTAAATTAGTGAGAGTTGCAGAGACCGCTATATTTAACAAAGAGGGTTCAAATATCTTCATTTTTTGTACTTCATCGTGTCTTCATTATTTTGATTTTGATTTTCTAATGACAAAAATTTTAAAATTTATTGTCAAAATAAACCCATTAGATGTGATCTATATTATTTTCTCTACATGCACATAAAACTAATCATTTTTAGATTTTAATTTTATATGAATCCATAAATTGAAAAATCAACGTTCAGAATTTATCTACATCGTTATATTTTTGCAAACTCTTGATTCCTGCTGCTTTCAGGGTTCAGTTCTCCTTTAGTAATCAAAATAAAATCCAAATATTATGATCTTTTTTGCATGAATAGAGAAAATAATATAGATTATATTTAACGGTTTATTTTGACATTTAAGTTTTAAATTTTAAAATATTGTAGTTCTCAAAGTAAAGACATAATGGAGACACAAAAAATGAAAGCATGTGAACTCTTCTCATATTTAATTAGAGAGAAAATTTAGAATTGAAATTTGATTTCAACTAATCAGTAAATTTAATCTTATGGAAACTTATTCTAAATAAATTTATAGACACTATTGCTTCCATTTATTGAGATTATCTGGACCACTAGATTTTAGAGTCTCTCTATAGCGGTATAAATCAACACATCGTGGAATTAATGCATTAACATGCGGGGTCCACATTTTCTTTCATACACAAACGAAGCATATTAATTTTCATAGCGGTATAAATCAACTGGCAATGAGGCCACACCACAGTTATGTTAATGGCAGATGCAGAGAATCCGGATTCTTAGATTGTTATCAATTATTCCTACTAGCCAGCCTGTACTAGCGCTCACAAGCAAAAAATTTCTAGACATGAGATGAATCTTGTGTACTAATTGACAACGATGGTTGAGTACACATGATTGACATGTTGTAGGCTTTTGGCAAGCCATGTGTCGTTGTTGCTTCGGAGCTTATTTAATCTCACCTATCTTTTTTTTTTTTCCTCAATTTTTCTAGTTTTGATTTCACATTTATCATTTATCAAAGAGTGAGTGTATGATACTATGCATAGCACTCATTGGTCCGTACTACGGATTAATATTTTCGTTTTTTAAATTCTAACGGTCGATCCGAACCGTTCAACATGATTTTCATATGAAAATATACTTGTGGGCTAAATTTTTTATTTTTTAGATTTATTTTTTATTTTTTTAGATAGGTAGAAAATCACTGTTTTTGGATGATCCAGAATATATTTTCAGATCAAGTGATTTTCTATCTATCTTAAAATATAATAATTTTTTTAAAAAAAATATAAAATTTAGTCTGCAAGTACATATTCATGTGGAGATCATGTTGAACGGTTCGGATCGACCGTTATAATTTTCAAAAAAAAAAATATAGCTCCGTAGTACGGACTAATCCGTGCTATGCATAGTACCATAGACTCACTCTTTATCAAAAGCTTGTACATGTAATAGTTAATGAATTGAATATTTTTTCATGTGTCTTTTTTTTTTTTTTTTTTTTTTTATAATTTGCTACGATGTAGACTCGACTAAGACCAAATTAAAAGCACACATAACTTGGGAAAATGGTGTGTTGCCTCCTAGCAGTCTAGCAGAACAGAGACAATAAACAAATAGTGTTTAGGTTACCTTCAATTATTAATAGTTTTTTATGAGTCCTTTTGTGTTTATTTATTTTTATTTTTTTAGCGCGCTCTTGTGAAATTACCTTTCTAATCCAATCCATTTTTAACTTGTTTTAATTAATGAATTCGTTAAGAGGCACTGTGTCATCTTATTAAAAAAAAGAAGAAGATAAAATAAAACCTCTCCGCCGCTGCTAGAATCTATATCCATGTTGCAATGATTTAGTTTGACAGAATAGTATGAAATTGTTCTTTTGCTAGGCTAATAATGAATGCCTATTATATATATATATATATATATATATATATATATATATATATATATATATATATATATATATATAGAGGTTGGCTAATGTCATAACGTTATAACTTCGGCCGAAGTTATAACGAGTCGTTTTTGCAATTTCAAAATCCAAAGTTCAACATGTTCTAAATATTGAAATGTGCTTGGAGACTAAATTTTACATTTTTTGGAATTTTTTTACTATTTATTAAGCCACTTTGAAAATACTGATCCGGTGGCCCAGAAAATTTTACTGTTTTTTACTGTTCATAGTAGATATGAGATTTTTTTACTGTTTTTTACTGTTCAACATGTTCATAAAAAACTAAATTTTTTAGTTTGATCTGAGATTTGGATCATTGAAATGTTGCAATGATTTAGTTTGACAGAATAGTATGGATTTGGATCTTTTTGCTAGGAAAATTTAGTTTGACAGAAAATGCCTATTGTTCTTTCGGCCGAAGTTATAACGTTATGACATTAGCCAACCTCTATATATATATGCCCATATTGAGCAAGACTAGGGTGTCCTAGGCTCACCAAGGGGGTTTGGTGAGCTCACCTCCAAAAAGCGCATTTTCAAAGTTCAAATAGTCGATTCGAACCTTCCAACGTGTTCTTCATATTAAAATGTGCTTGCTGACCAAATTTTACATTTTTTGGAAATTTTTTACTATTTTTTTTAGAATTTTTGAAAATCAGTGTTTTTTGAATTTTTTTTTTATTTAAAAAAGCTGATGATTTTCAAAAATTCTAAAAAAATAGTAAAAAATTTCCAAAAAATGTAAAATTTGGTCTCCAAGCACATATTAATATGAAGAACACGTTAGAAGGTTCGAATCGATTATTTGAACTTTGAAAATGCGTTTTTTGGAGGTGCGCTCACCAAACCCCCTTGGTGAGCCTAGCACACCTTAGATTTGCCCATTATATATTATATAATCATTGACACATGCAAAGCTGTTGTACACACATGTTGGGAACATTAAGCTGTGGTAACCACCTTTCGAGATTCTTAATCATATATATATATGATAATTTATTTGACAATTAAAAATTGAAGTTTTAAATTATGTCGATTATAAACGATGAGATTTGATGTATTTTTTTATCGTTAATAAATTATTTAATTTTTTCACAGTTTAAAAATAACTCTTGATACATCATCATGTGCTTTTTAAATTACATAAAATTTGATTGATACTCTTATATCTCTACTGATGCAACGAATTTGAGTCCAAAACAAGGCTTAAAGTGTTTCAGCTCAAGATAAAAAAATAATCTATTTATGGTCATTCTTTCCCCTCAATCTAGATAGATAGGTTACCAGTAAGGTAAGGTCTGATAAGAATTATTACTAAGAAATGATCTCCCAATTCAGCTGTTGCGACAGAAAAAGCAAAAAAATCAGGTTTCTAAGCTTCTCTGGGTTAGATCAATTACAATAGTGAAAGATGAATATTTTGGTAATTGAATCTCCATTTATCTCTATGGCATCACTGTTAGAATTACTGTGGCCCTCATGACTCGTGCATGTTCTGAAGTTTCCAACAAATTTGCTTCTGATTTCTTCTTCCTATTAGAAAAAAGGAAGAAGTCAATGGAGAGCACATAGAAATTATAATCCAATGAAGATAACTTAAAAAGGGTGCTTTAAACCTTTATTGAAAATGCCTCAATTTCCTTGGTGAAAATGACTCAAACATTAGTCTAGAAAATTTCACTGTTGTACCAGTAATCAGTGCATGTTGGTATTAACGAGTTGGAAATAGGCATCGCAGTAGCTATACAAGGTGGAACCAATTTTTTGCCATGAAGGGTAGATGGATCTGACAATTGCATACCAGCTTTTGGGTACATACCAATACACAAACTTCGACAATAGAAAAGCCGCACTTACAAGGTATGGGTACCCCTGTAGAGTAATAATATGTGGGGAATTTTCCATAAATTGATACATATAATGTATAGGACATATGTGCCACATTCATCTCCATGTATCTGAGATGAAACCTAAAAAACCAAGTAAGACTTTAGTTTCAACAGTAATTATAAATTGATAAAAACCAAAGGGGTAAAAAGACAGAACAAAAAAGACAATATGATATATTGGTTTACATTTGGGAGCAGAATCTTGGATATGAACCTCCTGCAGGGGCGGACCCAGTGTATTCCAGGGGGGCAGCTGCCTCCTCTGGATTTTGAGTTTTAGTTGAAATTTATTGGTTCCGACCGACTTTGCCCCCCGGAATTTTTTTTTTGCCTCCCTCTGGACGTTTAATTTGTAATTTGAGTTAAATTTAGGGTTAAAATTGAAATAAATCTGTTAAATTTTGATTGATAATTAAAATTATAAGTGTTGAGATTTAAAGTTGTATTAGGGGTTATATTGTAAAAGTGCAATTATACAATAATCTAGGGACCTATATGTAAACGGGTATATATATATATATATATATATATATATATATATATATATATATATATATATATATATATATATACCCAACTGTTGGAATAAAGAATTAGGGTTTTTTGAATTACATTTTGGTATCAGAGCCGCCTCTTCCTTCGCTCCATTCTCATTCCGTCCGATCAGTCTACGCGAGAGGAAACAAGAGGGGAAGCACTCCGCTCCGCCAACCTAGTCCGCCTCTGCCAACTCCGTTCCCTCTCTTCCGCCAGCACACACCAGAGGCGGACTCCCTCCTCTCAGTCGCCCGTGTGGGGGGGTTGTTCCCCACAGCCCATGAGGGGAGAAGCTTGATGGGTTAAGTGCAGCCTTGTTCGGCACAGAACAGAGGTGTCCATTTCGAACAAAGGGCTCAAGGACAGGATATGTCCAGTTTGGAGAATAGTGAATCGGCTACAGTAACTGCGAGTTTGTGGATCTGCTACAGTAACCGCGAGTTTGTGGATTTGGTACAGTAACGGGTGCTACAGTACCGTGAACAGTGATTTCAGCAATGGATTTTGCTATTGGTATTGTTTGATTTAATTTTTTGTGGGTCGGATCAAGAAGAGGAAGGAAGTCACGTATAGACTTGGATCCTCGTGAGTGATCAATGGAGAAGCTTATTGAAAAGCTAGAGCCAGATGATGTGAAGACATTGGTTCAGCTCTTGAGAGACTCTAAGAGGGCGAATACCTCGACATCGGACCAACCACAGATGAAGTTGGATCTCCCACCAGTGGACATAAAACTTGATGGACCAGGGACTTATCTGAGCTGGTCACGACGGATCATATGGGCACTTCAGGGTAAGCGCCTCGACGGGTGGTTGACAGGGGAGAAGAGTGAGCCAGCACAGAACACAGCTGAGCGGGAGGATTGGAGATCCACACATGCGCTACTGTGCACCTGGTTGCTCAACTCGATGGTACAATCGATTTCTGTGACAGTTGATGGCCTCCAGAGTGTGCCGGATATATGGGCCAAACTGAAGAGGACCTATGCGGGGACAGAGAACAATATGCGAGTATTCCAAATTCAGAACCAGATAGATGAGGTGGTTCAGGGAGATAGGACGATCCAGCAGTATGCCGTAGATCTAGAGAGACTATGGGCAGACTATGACCACTTCTCGCCGAGAAAAAGTTGCAATGATCCGGAATGCAAGAATGATGAGAGCTTTCATCAAGGAAGGACTATGCGGTTCTTGAAACATCACAACCAAGCATTCGATCAGAGGAGATCAGTGCTCCTTGCTCAAGCGAAGATCGCCCCACTGGACGAGGCAATTGCGGCTATGATGCAGGAGGAGAGTCGCATGAAATTGCACTCCGAAACTAGTGGAAGTGCGGGGATGCGTTCAGCCTTGATAGTCTCGAACTCAGGTATGACAGGGGTTCAGGGGGAGACTCGCAAGTGCTACAACTGTGGAGAAGTGGGGCACCTGAGCAAGGCTTGTCCTAAGCCACCTAAGGAGAGAGAGACAGGTGGGCGAGGACAGTCTGGAGGTCGTGGCTGTGGACGTGGGGACCGTAGAGGAGGCAGAGGTGGAGGCTACCGGGCACATCTGATGGTAGATCCACCTGAGGAGGAGGAGACAGGCTTCGCTGGCTTCACTGAGGAGGAGCATGAGCTCTTCAAGATGCTGAAGAGAAAGCAGAGAATGGCATGTGATGGGGGAAAGAGGAGCATGTCAGACGAAACATCCACATCTGACACCAGGGGTAATTTTGCTTCTTCTGCTTATTCCGCCACAGGTATTGCGCATGCTCTTGCCTCTAGACCTCCTACCAGAGCACTAGAATGGATTATAGATTCTGGTGCATCTCGACATGTGACAGGGGCTTCTAGTGAGTTCTCTTCTTATACTCACTTGAGCCCTCCAGAAACTATTCAGACAACGGATGGCACAGCCCAGCCTGTGGTTGGTAAGGGTACGGTTAAATGTACTGATTTAGTGGCTTTGTCCAATGTATTGCATGATCCCTCATTTCCAGTGAATCTATTGTCAATCAGTGCTATTATCCTCCAACTAAATTGTGTTGTTTCTTTTGACATTCCTAAGGTGATTTTCAAGGAGAAGGGGACGGGCTGGAGACTTGGAACTGGCACTTGGCATAAAGGATTGTGGTACATGGATATAGAGGGGATAGATTCAGCGCTGACATCCTTAGTAGAGAGGGCAGGAGTAGGAGGTTCTAGGATGACTGTAGAGGAGGTGCTATTACGGCATCATCAGCGTATGGAGCATACTTCTTTTACTGTTTTGAGTCTGTTGTACCCTTCATTGTATGAAAGGGCAAATAAAGAAAAGTTAGTCTGTGAGGTGATACCTCGCATATTTAGTCTATTTTAGGCCTGTTTTAGTACCAGATTCGTGCCCTAATTCACCAGAATCATGTGCATTTCATCGATATATCTTTAGAATTTGGTACTGCTGGGTGTTTGTTTGTTTTCTGCAGGCTTGGAGCAAAACACACGAAGAAACGACGATTTGGGATGATCTGGTACGGCCCTTACCAAGTTTGGTACGGGTCTTACCGGACTTAGCCATTTTTCAGCTCATCACGACTGGTACGGCCTGGCCGTACCAATTTGGTACGGGCCGTACCTAAAGGCGGCCTGACAGATTCAAATTTTGGCAAAGGCTATTTAAAGCGGGGAACTCTCCAATTTCGACATTCATTCCATTCCAGATCTAATTGAGAGCACAGTAAGAGAGAGAAAGAGAGCTAAGGAGCTAGGAGCAAGAAGGAAGGAAGAGGAAAGAGGCGAAACTCGACGGATCTAGCTTCCTCCTCTCGATCCCTTCGATCCATGGCTATCTCTATCCCTTTTATTGTATTTTTAGATCAGATCATGTGCTGTGAGTAGTTATTTTAGTTTCTAGGGTTTAGAGATGGATTCTTGATTTGTTTTGACTTTCTTTGACTTGTATCTTGTATGAACTCTTTTGATTGATTGATTGTGATTTCTTTGCTATCTTTTGCTTTGATTGCTGTGATTGTGTATGATGAACCTCTAGGTTTAGATCGAACCTATCAAGGTCATGTGATCATCTCAATCTCTCAACCAAATCAATTGTTTAGGGTAGACTTGTTCGAATTGAAGCCGATAGGTTGAATTCTCCTCTAATCGACAGATTAGAGGGTGCCTTAGGTCTCCAATCAACCAGTTAGGGTAGATCTGTACCAACACACGAGAGTTGAGGTGTAGAAATCCCTAAAAGGCAATCAATTGCATTCCAACCTAGATCTTGATCCAACAAACGACAGTTGAGGCTTAGGAACCTTAGGTATGGTCAATTGAACCTTTCCAAAGAGTTTAGCACAAGGTACCAGTAAGGAAATGCATCAACTCGAACTGGTAAGCTCTGTTCTGGGAAGCCAGTACGGGTCTTACCAGAGTGGTACGGCCTTGCCTTACCAAGTTAAGTACGGCCTAGCCGTACCGACTTGGTACGGGCCGTACCACTAGAGGCAGATCATAGATGAAGTCTGAAACCCTGGAAACGCCTTTTATCCATAATCAAAACACAATTTACATTTCTTCTAGCATTTTATTACATCTTTCTGAATTGTTTGAATTGTTTGAATTGACCTTTTTAGGAAATTAAATACCAAACCAAATCTTTCTCACTTCTAGTTTTTAATCGAGTTAGGTAGATTCTAACCTAGTAATTGTCCGTCCCTGTGGATCGATACCCGATTATACTACTCGATAGGGGTTGTGCACTTGCAACCCTTACTCGTGAAGTGTAAACGCGGTTTTAAAAGGTACGCCCTCAAGCGTACCGAAACTTGCGTTGCGCTTCTGCGCGAACATGAGGCTTGTGAGTTAGGGAAACACACCAGAAGCTCTTATCGTAGCTCTGGAAATAGGAGTTCTGGGGTTTTTGATCTTATTCACTCTGATGTTTGGGGGCCTTGTCCGGCAAATACAATTAACGGTTATAGATATTTTGTGACTTTTATTGATTATTTTTCTCGAGTTACTTGGCTGTATTTGATGAAAAATAAGAGTGATGTGCTCGCTTGTTTCAAAGACTTCCACAAGGCGATTCAGACTCAATACGGTGCAATAGTGAAGGTATTGAGATCTGATAATGGGACAGAGTACACCAACAGGGCGTTTGGGAGTACTTGTCTGAACATGGGATACAGCATCAGACTACATGTCCATATACACCGGCACAGAATGGGGTCGCAGCGAGGAAGAACAGACACCTTTTAGAGGTAACCCGGTGTATGATGATATCGATGAATGTCCCGAAACACTTGTGGGGGCAAGCGGTCTTGACAGCTGCTCAGCTGATCAACAGGCTGCCCTCGAGGATATTGGATTGGAAGTCCCCTTGTGAGATGTTAAAGGGTGATAATGGAGGAGTTCTCCCTTTGAAAGTGTTTGGTTGTGTGTGTTTCGTAAAAGACAACAGACCAACAGTGGGGAAGCTGGACCCTAGAGCAGTCAAATGTGTCTTTGTAGGTTATTCTCCAACTCAGAAGGGGTACATGTGTTGGAGCTCAGTAGAGAAGCGGGTGTTTGTCAGTATGGATGTGACTTTCCGTGAGTCTGAGGCATACTACCCCTTGAGAGTGACCTCACCCTTTGGTGACTCGCCAGATAGTGGAGAAATAGGGCGAGAGGGGGAGAAAAGTGAGGGTAAGAGACCGATTCAATTAGAGGGTCATGTTTTGAGAAAAGAATCGGCTGAGGATGGGCCGCAAGAAGAAGAGGAAAGTGAGGTAGAAGGAGTAGAAGAGGGAGGAGAAGGAGAAACTCAGGCTCAGGGGGAGTTGAGGGTGTACCAGAGGAGGAGAAAGGTGAATGTACCTATGTCTACACCACTCGTGCCAAGTTCCTTCTCCCGGCCTTCTCCGACTCCTGAGACACCTACACCAGACACCACAAACTCATGTGATATGTTTCCTCTCTCTCCCACACAGACATTAAGGAGGACCTCTCGTAGTAATGCGGGAAATCCTCCTGATCGTTTTGGCTTTCCACATGAAATTGACCAGTCTATGAATTACTCTAACATATCACCTGAATATGGAGCATTCATTGCATCTTTGGACATTGTTTCTATACCCAAGTGTTGGCAGGTAGCAAAAGGGGACCCAAAGTGGAAGGCAGCCATGCAATGAAGAACTGAGGGCACTCGACAAGAACGCATATGGGAGTTAGTGCCACTACCAGCTGGGAAAAGGGCAATTGGATGCAAGTGGGTCTTCACTGTGAAGCAAAACCCAGACGGGCAGGTCGAGCGCTACAAGGCACTCTTGGTGGCAAAAGGGTACAGTCAGACATATGGCATCGACTATGATGAGACTTTTGCACCTGTAGCTAAAATGAGCACCGTCCAGACTTTGATCTCTCTAGCAGTGAATGGTGGGTGGAAACTACACCAACTAGATGTGAAGAATGCATTTCTTCATGGGGATCTAGTGGAGGAGGTGTACATGGATATACCACCAGGATTTGGCACAGATGAGACAGTTGGCAAAGTCTGCAGATTGAAGAAGTCTCTTTATGGGTTAAAGCAGTCTCCTCGAGCTTGGTTCGATAGGTTCATGAGAGCTATGATAGGTATGGGATACCAGCAAATTAACGCCGACCACACTGTGTTCTTTCGACGAAATGGGGGCCACATTACTATGCTTGTAGTATATGTGGATGACATAATCGTCACAGGAGATGATGAGAAGGAGATTGCTCAGCTCAAGGTGAGACTGGGCAAAGAGTTCGAGGTGAAAGATCTCGGCTTGCTTTGATACTTCCTTGGGATCGAGATAGCTCGAGAAGCAGAGGGGATTGTTCTTTCTCAGAGAAAGTACGCACTAGATCTACTCGCAGAGACAGGTATGTTGGGGTGCAAACCTGCAGTGGCACCGATCGACCAAAGGTTCAAGCTGAGTGCAGAGGCCGGAGAACCAGTTGATCGTGAGAGGTACCAGAGTTGGTAGGCAGGTTGATCTATCTGAGTCACACGCGTCCCGACATCTCTTTCGCAGTGAGCGTGGTGAGTCGCTACATGCATGATCCGAGGAAGGGTCATATGGACGCGGTGTACCAGATCTTGAGGTATTTGAAGAGTGCCCCTGAAAAAGGACTGATATTCAGGAAGAATGGCCATGTGAGAATTGAGGGCTACTGTGATTCTGATTGGGCTAGCTGTGCCGATGATAGAAGGTCCACCTCAGGTTACTGCATCTTTGTAGGAGGCAACTTGGTCTCTTGGAAGAGCAAGAAGCAGTCTTTGGTGGCAAGATCGACAGCAGAAGCAGAGTACCGAGCTATGGCCTTGGGAGTTGCAGAGTTGCTATGATTGAAGAGTATGTTGGTGGAGCTAAAGATGGATCAAGGAGACAAAATGAAGTTGTGGTGCGACAACAAGTCAGCCATCAGCATTGCCAACAATCCAGTGCAACATGATAGAACCAAGCATATCGAGATCGATAGGTTCTTCATCAAGGAGAAGTTGAACAGTGGACTACTAGAGTTAGGTCATGTTTCAACTAAAGACCAGGCAGCAGATTGTCTGACAAAAGGACTCAATTCGTTAGACTTAGCTAGAGGTTGTGACAAGATGGGCTTAGTGGATATCTTTCGCCCATCTTGAGGGGGAGTGTTGAGATTTAAAGTTGTATTAGGGGTTATATTGTAAAAGTGCAATTATACAAGAATCTAGGGACCTATATATAAATGGGTATATATATATATATATATATATACCCAACTATTGGAATAAAGAATTAGGGTTTTTTGAATTACATTTATAAGTCAGAACATCAAAAATTACAAGTCAAAGCATTGGGAAGTATAAGTTAAAGCATTGTTTTTTGTCAAGTACCCAGTTGGTTAATAGATTTAAATCCGATTCGATATTTTTTTGCCCCTCCCTGATGAAAATTCTGAATCCGCCCCTGACCTCCTGTCCTCTTTCCTCTCTTCAATTTCATAAATGCCGAGTATAAAGTATAAACCTGTCAATATGTATCAAAAGGATTAGATTTCATCAAGGCACAAGCTACTAATAAGGGGGCTAAATGGGTAAAAAAAGAAGAAGATCACCTTTGTATGTCACAGTTCTTTTGTTTTCTGCTGATCCGTGTCACCAAATGGCACTAAATTGACATTGAACAAGCTCCTGCAGTTCCTATTATGAAAATAAAAAAGAAAAAAGTTAATTACATTGACATGTGTAGATATTGAACTAAATTAACATGGTATGGTACCAAAACCAATTGAATTGTAGGCAATATAAAGAACCAATTGATGTCGTTTATCTTTTTTTGTTTCTTATATTTCTCATGAACCATAAGTACTGATAAACTGAATATAAACCTATACAATGTGTTTGATACTTTAACCAAATAAAATTCGAACTTACCAACATACAATTGGAATATAAACATTTTTCTTTGAGAAAACCTTTTTTCTTCTTTATCCACTGAAGCACCTTTGTACAAGGAGAACCAAAGTGAATCAAAATAGGTTGTAATGTTTTCTCCTTCCTTCTGTAACCCTACCTCAAAGATCCCTACAAGAGCAATAAATGCAATTGTCTGAGGTCTAGACAGCTAAAATTTATTGTGCTTTAGCAATTATTTTTCTTAGCAAATTGTCATATTGACCAGAAACAGTTTTTCGTTCAGACCAAGTATTCAATCAGCATAGAAAAACAGTACAAGTTTTACCTACATTATGGAGAGGGCTTGAGGTAATTTATATCGAGGAAAGTAAAGACCACATAGAGGATTAATAACAAAATTAAGGGTTAATCAGCAAAATTGATTTGTTGATTGAGTTAATAGTGCCGAACTGTAGGGGGAAGGAAGAAATATGTGGCTATTGATATACATTTAACTTACAATTAAAAAAAAAAGTCAGATTATTATGAAGAAATATGAAGTAAAAAAAGAGACACAGATCTTACTGGTTTCAAATAAAATAAAGTCTGGTACCGGGAGAACCGAATTAGTGATAAAACAAGATAATTTTTGTAAAACTGAGAGAGAATTTTAAAATACCTATGAAATATCTCTCTATTAGTTGAATCAGTTATGGAACCAGTGCATTCGGACTACTTTTTGCAAGAAAAAAAAATAATCAATTGATAATAAATAATATTCAATATTTACCAGTACAAATTAATTTTTTTTGAGAGCAAGTTGGCAACAGCCATCTTACAATTTCATTGATAAATTTTTTTCTTACAATAACTCACTACGATCATCCTATATATCTAATTACAACCCAGCTAAATCTCTATCTATCTCAAATTACATTTTATTCAGTTATTCAAAACACCAATTCGGTTAGTGAAAGACCACACATGGTCTCCAATCCCTGCTCTGCTAACAAAATCTATCCCACCGATGCACTTCGATACCAGCTTCATTTACCAGTATAACCATCGGATACGTTTTATCTCTGAAAATGATTGAGATCCATATGTTGCTGTTCAGCGGCCGCATCATCCGACGACTGTAGCGAATCTGATCCCAATGTTGTTGTTCAGTACAAATTAATTTGATTTGATGTAAATTCAAAAGGATGAATCAACTTCTTATTCAATGGACATCACATCTGTGCTTCCCACTTAATGATAGTTTATAATTTGTAATATTTATTTTCTTTTCGTTTGTAAAACTGAGATTTCTAACAAAAATGACAGCGGGTGAAGATATCTTCACTTTTTTCATCAAAATATTAAGGGAGAATTGTTTACATTGACATATTCTCATTTGTCTATTTTTCATCAAAATACTTAAATTTTTTTATTTTTTATTTTAAATTAAAATACTTATCATCATACTTATCAAAAACTTCCAAGTATCTAATTTCTTCATCAAAATCTGATAATTGCTTATTTCCTCACCAAAATCAAATTAACCTTTCTCATTTTCCATTTCTTTAATATGACTTCTAAACTTTTATTGAAACTTATTATTAATATTTTATTTTAAGATAAAATGACTAATTTATTATTCTCTTCAAACGAACACATTCTTATTGTTCAATTACGATCAATATTATTTTGCATTCTAATTAATCAAATATTGAATGTTAATGTGCTTAGCTACTGGATTTATATTCTTGAAAAAAATAAACTAAGTTATTGGTTTAAAAGTTTAAGATTAAATAGAACTTCAAAAGTTTTAAAAACTGATTTATTCTAATCAATAAAATATTTTTTTTAATTTTATTGAAGAAAGAAGAAATAAGAATACTTATTTCTTTTTTGTGGAGAAATAAACAATTTTTATATTTTAATGAGAAAACTAAATATTTACAAATTTTTATTTGGTATAACAATAATTGTCCCAAGCATAAAATGAGAAAATGAAATGCGGGGCCTCCTTGTCTCTGAAAAAAAAAATGATGCTCACCAATGATGTTAAAACACGCGCGTCGGAAACTCGGACTCGGGACAGCCTAAAGTCCGGTTCGATCAGATCAACCCAACTAGGGGTGCACAAAAAGCTCACGACTCGAAACTCAGTTCGGAATCAATTCGGATTCAACTCACTAATAACTCGAGTTAAAACTGACTCGAGTCAAAACTGACTCGAGTTTATTGACTCGGTTGATTTATGAGTCGATTCCAAATTACTCCTAACTCGGTTCGGAATTAACTCGGTTTGACTCACATCAAATTCTAATATTTATATTTCTAATTTTTACATTTGGTACAGTTTTTTTTTTTATTGATACATTTGGTATAGAAGAAGTATAGAAGAAAAAGGAAGAGAAGTAGAGAAGAGAACTGTGTATTTTTAATTATGTATTGGCTATTATATTTTGTATTGTCTTTAATTGTGTATTATTTTGGTAAACTATGTAATATATCTTTTGTTATAATTAAATTAGATTGTCTCACTGTGTACTATATTATGAGTCACGAGTCGACTCACCTCGACTCGAGTTACTCGCGAGTTGAATCCAAATTGGAGTTTCTGACTCGGAACTGGATTAGTGATTCGGACTCAACTCGGCTCATGAGTTCGCGAGTTGAATCCAAGTTGTCCTCCATTCGGACTCAACTCGGCCCTAAACCCAACCAAAGCCGTCCAAATCTTCGCGCCGAACCGGAACCACGATAAACCGCCGAAGGAAAACCCAGAAGCGACAACGGAGCTCTGTTTATTTTCTCTCCGACGGAGAGAAACAGATCGGAAAGAACAAGATGTATCAGTGGCGCAAGTTCGAGTTCTTCGAGGAGAAGTCCGGTGGGAAGGCCGCGATCCCCGCCGAGATCACGGGAAGGATCCAGTGCTGCTCCAGCGGTAGAGGCAAGATCGCTATTGGTTGCGACGATGGTACTGTCGGTCTCATTGATCGTAGCTTTAAGCTCTCAAGCGCGTTTCAGGCGCACTCCTCCGCCGTCCTCTTTCTCCAGCAGCTCAAGGTCGGTTTTCTATGATAAATCGAATTAGAAGATTAAAATTGTATCAATTCAACCAACGTGAAATTGGAGTGCAGATGTCTGTTTCAGTCAAACCACTGGTAATTACTGTAGTTTTACTCTTCTGGCTTGATTATGGTGATTGACGATTAGTATTATCGGCTTCCCTGTAGCAAGGCTCTACTAGGATTAACTGATGTTATGACTTTGGTATGATTTGAGATGAGGAATTCAAGGAGTCAATTTCAACTTAAATAGCTTTTTTCTTACCCTCTTTCAATTTCACACTCCTTTTATAATCAGCAAAAAAATATCCTTGTCACTGTTGGAGACGACAAGCAGCCTTCTTCCCAACAGTCTTCTATTTGTCTCAAGGTCTTTGACCTAGACAAAGTGCAAGAGGAGGGTTCAAGCTCAAGCACTCCATTCTGTGTCCAGATTTTACGCATCTTTACTAGTCAATTCCCTGAAGCAAAGGTACTCACAAAAAACAAGGTATTTTTATTTATCAAAGAGAACTAACTACATTTATTAGAATTAAGCAGCTGCTCATTTGTACAGATCACATCATTTCTAGTTCTCGAAGAGGCACCGCCAATAATACAAATAGCAATCGGCCTTGACTCGGGATCCGTCTACTGCATCAAAGGTGACATTGCACGTGAACGTATAACACGCTTCAAGCTTCAAGTCGAGGCTGACAATGCTGGTCCAGTCACCGGCCTCGCCTTCAAAGCCGAGGGAAGATCACTCCTTCTCTTTGTTGTTACCCCCACTTCTGTCAACTTATTCAACTTAAGTGATCAGCCGCCGAGGCGGCAGATCCTTGATCAGATTGGTAGCGAAGCTAATGCTGTTGCGATGAGTGATCGGCAGGTAATTATGATATTACATCTTTCTTGGGCTATGGCATGTGTTTTTGGAGGTCTAGGTGTATTGTTGCTTGGTAAGTTGCGTTCTAATGGGTAAACTATAAGGGATTTGCATTGAAATATTACATTACCAGATTCCAGTTTTCTAGTCAAGATAGGTGTTGGCAGCTGCCACATTCTCTTGTTATTATCAATTTGTCTTTATTTTTATTTTACTTGTGGCTTTCTATTTGAATTAGGATATGTGATTTTAGGCCCAGTACTGCTACGAGCTGGACAGCTTGTACTGCTTTATAATTCTTTGAGCTCTGCACAAGTACTTTTTGTTACAACCGCAGAAAGTTGTAAACAAAGTGGAAAATTTGTGAACAACTCTAGTGATTTGGGCTAATTACCTTATTTACTCAAGAAAGACTTGGGATCACGTGATATTAAGATGGAATGGTAATACATCAAATGCATAATTACACATTTTGTGGATCTGTGAGTTTTGTTCATAGAAATTTCTCTGTTTCAACTTTCTCAAACAGGATCTGATCTTAGGACGACCAGAAGCAGTCTATTTCTATGAAACTGACGGGAGAGGTCCCTGCTGGGCCTTTGATGGAGAGAAAAGGTTCCTTGGCTGGTTTCGTGGCTACTTGCTCTCTGTCATTGGAGATAAGAGAAACAGCAGCAAAAACACGCTCAATATCTATGACCTAAAAAACCGGTTAATTGCCAACAGCATGGCTGTAGGTGAGGTGTCCTACATGCTATGTGAGTGGGGCTACATCCTCCTCATCATGACTGACAAAAAGGTGCTTTGCATAGGGGAGAAAGATATGGAGAGCAAACTTGACATGCTGTTCAAGAAGAACTTGTACACTGTTGCTATAAACCTGGTGCAGAGTCAACAAGCTGATGCTGCAGCTACAGCTGAGGTTTTGCGCAAGTATGGTGACCACTTGTACATCAAACAAGAGTATGATGAAGCCATGTCACAGTATATCCACACAATTGGTCATCTAGAACCCTCGTATGTCATCCAAAAGTTCCTTGATGCACAGCGCATCTATAATCTCACAAACTACCTAGAAAAACTGCATGATCAGGGGTTAGCCTCTAAAGACCACACAACACTTCTTCTTAACTGTTATACCAAATTGAAGGATGTTGACAAATTGAACCAATTTATCAAGGATGAAGATGGTGCTGGCGAGCACAAGTTTGATGTGGAGACTGCTATTAGGGTTTGCCGTGCTGCCGGTTATCACGAGCATGCCATGTTTGTGGCTAAAAAGTCTGGTAGGCATGAGTTGTACCTTAAAATTTTACTCGAGGATCTTGGCAGGTATGATGAGGCCTTACAGTATATATCAAGTCTTGAACCAAATCAAGCTGGTATGACTGTCAAAGAATATGGAAAGATTCTCGTAGAACATAGAGCAGCACAAACTGTTGATATACTGTTGAAACTGTGCACTAGAGATGCTGTTTTGAATAATGGTGATGCTAATGACGAGTCTATTATTATTCTTCCTTCGCCAATGGACTTTGTTAAGATATTTGTGCATTACCCACAGTACCTCATGGAGTTCCTGGAGAAATACACTGGTAAGGTCAAGGATTCACCAGCTCAAGAAGAGATACACAATACCCTTTTGGAGCTTTATTTTTCAAATGACTTTAGCTTTCCTTCTATGTCACAAGAAAATGGCTTTTCTAATGGGTATAAAGATAGCGTTAGTAAAGATAATTCAACTAGTGAGAGCAATGAGATGAAAAAAGATTTAAACCGAATTGAGAGGCAGGGGAAAGGGCTTAACCTGCTCAAGTCAGCATGGACCACTGCAATGGAACATCCCATGTATGATGTTGACCTCGCGCTAATTCTGTGTGAGATGAATGGTTTCAAAGATGGCCTTTTGTTTCTCTATGAGAAAATGAAGCTATACAAAGAGGTGATCAGCTGTTACATGCAAACACATGACCATGGAGGGCTGATTGCATGTTGCAAAAAGCTCAGTGACTCGTCTCAAGGGGGGGATCCCTCTCTCTGGGCCGATTTGTTGAAATACTTTGGTGAATTAGGTGAAGACTGCTCAAAAGAAGTGAAGGAGGTTCTGACTTATGTTGAGAAAGACGATATCTTGCCTCCCATTGTTGTTCTTCAGACTCTGTCAAAGAACCCGTGCCTGACGCTTTCAGTGGTAAAGGATTACATAGCTAGAAAGCTTGAACAGGAATCTAAGCTGATTGAAGAGGATAGGAGTGCTATTGACAAGTACAAGGTTAGTTCCACTGTTTCTAATTAAGGCAGTAGGTAGCATTTATAAATCTGCCTAGTATATTGCCAGGCCAGAATTGTACTGTTCCTTGTAAGCTCCTGGTTTACACAATTAGCCTCTCAACTCTCAAGTAACTCCAAATTTGTCTTCATTAACTCCAAATCTAACCTAATTTATCCTCATCTACCATCAATTTAACTTAATTTGTTCTCATGTACCATCAATTGTAAACTAAACATCAACAAGCCACTAAAGAAAACTCAACCAAAGATACAAGTATTGAGTTAATATGGGTCAAATGAGTAGTCAACCTGGGAGTATAATACACACCATACAGCCATAGCAGTATGCTAAACATTTGCTCTGCCATGTATCCAGGAAGAGACCGACTTGATGAGAAGAGAGATTGATGATCTGAAAACAAGTGCGAAGATCTTCCAGCTCAGCAAGTGCACTGCTTGTACATTCACCCTTGACCTCCCCGCGGTGCACTTCATGTGCATGCACTCATTCCACTTACACTGCCTCGGGGACAATGAGAAGGAGTGCCCTGAATGCGCTCCTGAGTACCGTGCCGCTTTGGATGCCAAGCAGAAATTGGAGCAGAATGCCAGAGACCACGATTTGTTTTTCAGACAGCTCAAGGGGTCCAAAGACGGGTTCTCTGTCATTGCAGAGTACTTCAGTAAAGGTATTGTAAGTAAAACGGTTGTTCCACCGGGTGATAATGTATGATTGGGGAGTTTACGTGATTCGGCATTTCTTGCTTCAGTATTTTATGGGAAAAAATTTGATGGAATTTTTTGTTGCAGCCTGTATGTTGTTGTTCATCATAATTCTTTTTTCTTTTTTGTGAATATGAACATGTTTGTTTTGTGGGTTTTTTTTTGTATTTTTTATTTAATAATTGTTGTGATTACAGTTTGTTGCATATTTGTAATAGGTGCCAAGGCTTTTTATACTTAAACAACTCTAGAGCGTGCAGAAATTTAGCTGATCTGTTCTTCAACACGTGTTAATAATTTTTCTTCAAACATCTTTGGATATTGACACCATTAGTTACATTTTTTTGGAACTGGAGGTGAATGCTGTTTGTTACTGGATTTTGTTGCTGCAGTTGCGTTATCTTTTCCGAAAAGGGAAAAAAAAGGAAGTCTGTGTTCTGTGCGTTCGGCTTTTGAATCAGGGAAAATTTATTAGTGCCCCATTGTATGTGGACTGTCTTTAGCCTTCTTTTTGTGAAGCCCATGATGGAGATTTGCATTTTATTCACCGATAAATGTGAGGGTGTAGTAGCATAATGCAGAGTTAGAGCGAAACTTGAAAACTGCTTTTGAGGAATCAAATCAATTGGGCAGGTGAGGCTAGTGATTTAATAGTTTTAATGCAAAAGCAGTTTTTTTAATTGATATTATTAATGAAGACCTAACAAACCTTGCGCTACCTCTAACCTATACATTTTTTTCGTGGGTTTAATTATTTTCATTTTGTAAATTTATATTTTAGTTTTATTGAAAAGGTTTCTAGGTGTGTTTGGTTGTCGTAAGATTGTACGGGGTGATACTTTACATATAAATAGAAATTTACAAATCAATCGACAAGAATTCATATGACGAAAATGTATAAGAATAATATGGGAATGTGCATAAATATTATTTGATTGTACCATGAGAACTCATGTGGAAAATTCTAACAATCCTTTGAAATTGTTGACATTACTATTTGTTTTCTTGTTAATTTATTAAAATTATTAAATCAAATAACTATTTTTTCAATAAAAAATCGGAAAAATTGCGCAATTATAATAAACACCAAAGAAGCAGTGAATGTTAAATAGTTCGTGAAGTAAAATAATAATTTGTTAGTTTGATTTGAACAAAATCACCAATCAGGTGAGTTTTAACATATTGACCTTTTAAAGTGAATATTTAACATTAAATTATAATAATTGATTGGGCTTATCTCTATTTCTCCATTTTATTATTAAGTATGTTAGGTGTCCTATCCGTCAATGACTAGATTGAAAGATGAAATTACGAATTTAATCTCAATCTTCCAATCAGGTATCTTTTAATTAAATACATATGTTTTATGTATAAAAGTCTAAATTTAGTTAAAAATATGCTCGTCAAACGCCACACACCTTAAAACATTAGAGTCATGCCAAGACTATTTCTATAACTGAGGTAAACATCCTGACAAGCTTACAATCTTAATTAATTAACGAGGCATGCCGTCGAATGATGAATCTTCTTTGGCACCATAGCTCCTGAAAAATTCGCTCGCGTTGATCATTAGAGCTCTATGAAACTCTAGGCTTTCAAATCTGCGCTTGAATCCTACGAGTTCTTCCATGGCTGGACACTGGTGAAGTTGATCTGGTCTTGTGGAAGTACCAGGTTCAGAGACGGTGGTTGGTCTGCGATATTCTTGGTGGCTGAACACATTGGATTGGTCGCGATCTGGAAAGCCTGCGGTATAGGCTGAGGTCACATGCGGCATGCGTGATGCCGTAGGGTTTGCCTCAGTCTGGCTCGGCTGTATGTCTGTGTGCGGCGTCGGGATGTCCGCATGCGGCATATGTGATGCCGCATAAATTGTAGGCTGCGTAGAAACTTCGCGTGCAGGTGGCTCGGTTGTCTCCTGATCTGGCGTGTTGACTGCACATATCATTTCAAGTAGCGCTAGTGCCTGACTAGGTACCTCATATGACTTGCTCCTGCTTCTAGATCTGATGCGACGCTCAGATCTAACACTTCGTCCTTCTCTTGCTCGTGAAGGGTCTCGAGTATATGTAATGACTTGGTTGGCTTGATGATGATCCTCCTCCGGTTCCTCAATAGGTTCACCTTCTAGGGTTTGATGATGATCTCTATTTGGTTCCTTATTAGGTTCATCTTCCAAAGTTGTGGCGGGTTTACTTGGATTAGGTTGGACGGGGTCTGAACGGATTAAATCTAATAGCCTATCTGCCATACAGATGTAAATATGGATGTGCTTACTTCCTTTATGGTATGCGGTGTATACTTGATCGTTGTTGATCAAATACTTTACGTTGATACATGGATCGCCGTCTACTTCTTTTTCAAGTATATCTACCTTCAAGTATTTTGCGAGAAGGGTGATATAAGCGTCTATAGTTATGTCAAGATCTTTATGCTTCTCCTTGGCTACCTTCTTGAGGTGGTCAACAACGAAGAATCATGTGTTGGGTGACCATTGTTGATGATGTCCCTTTATTTACGCAAGAAAGATAATGTCTCTATCATCAACCTTCGTGTTGAATTCTCCAATTGGGAAGATAGAGTTCGTCAAGAGGATGTGAGCAAATCTTAGCGGGGTGTTGAAGATGTAGGTTGAGTCTCTAGGCCTCCTCCCATCTCCTTCTTGTAAAGAGTGTTTACGGTGAGAGTATAGTGCCTACTGTTTAGGTTGAAACCTATCTTGTAGCCTTATTCTTGCAAGGTTGCTCAAAATTTCAAAGTGGCTCGTGCGTATGTTGACTGAAGTATTTTAGGCTACCAAAACTGAAGTATTTTAGGTACGCAATTATATTTTTTTCCTATACTATCCCGTAGTAAAAATATTCCAAAGACCCTACTTAATCTAAGTGCTTTCTAATATAATTTAAATGTACAATTTACGCTAACCTGCCAAGGGAGCCCACTGGATTCTAACTCTAGTCTTTGAACCTCTGCCAAGCCTCGTTAGCCGAAATGTTTGGAGTACTTACATGCATTATCCTTCTCACACAATGATGCAACGACTTAACACTTATTGGTATGTGGAGAGTCATTGGCATATAGTAGACATAACTATGTATGCAATGACGTAATAAAAAAAAATTTAAAACTATAAAAGAAAACTCAAATCATCATAAACAAAATATAAACATATACTAAACCCTAGAGATGAGAAATTTAGCTTCTCATGGCCATGGCAAAATAAAAGAAATAAAATAAAGAGAACATAAATTATAACTCAATTGAAGATGGAAGAACATCTGTCTCCTTAGATGACGTCTTCTTCTCTTGCTTGACTTCATATGGCTACCCTTCTCTCTCTAAGTAACTCTCTAATCTAACCTAACAATAAGGATTGCTAGTCTACTACTATAGACTTGACACAATTAAACACGTACACTAAATCCAATTACAAGAGAGGTATTTATAGCCTTCCTAAATGAGAGGTGAAATAGTGGAAGTAGTAGGGAACGCGGAGTCCACTCATGATGGGATAGATGAAGTCAAAAATAGCTATGATAGCTTGACTCTGAAGCAAATGCGTTCTTCTAGAAGGTCCATAAGGAATTCACGCTCTTCTAGAAAGCCCATTAAGAAATCACCTATTTTTAGGACAGTCCACGGATCGTGCGGCATCAAAGTATGCCGCACGAGGCCGCACGGCTTCCTGACTTAGCGGATTTTTTTGTATTTTCATCATCTCGCATGTTGTGCACTTCGTGTGAGGCGTTGCGTGCTCCATGTAGTGTCTCATTTTGACGCCTTATTCAGAAATCGTCTAAATATGTCACTTTTGCTTTGTTTTTGTTCTAAATACGCAACTTTCTCAAAAACCTGCCAAAAAGATCTAAAAACACGTTTGCGGTAAATAAATCAGAAAAATAGCTACTTTGCATTTGCTTTTCGCCATTTTTCGAAAAAAAATAGTGATTTTTGTTATATGTTTTGGCTTCATCAGAATGTTAAGGAAATACTGGACAGCTCACAAAATCAGCTCTAACAGGAAATATTCTATCTGTCAGAGAGAATATTTATTTTCGTCAGTATGTTTCTATTTAAACAGCTTGTAACCATGTATCAAATATACAACAGAATGAATGAAAAGAAGTTATAATCTATTCTTCTTCTCTAGCGTTTATAATCTTCATATTTGTTCTCACCAAACATGTCCTGAGTCGGGTTTTTTAAGAAATAAGAAAGAATAATAATAATTAGCTTAGAAAATATTTAACGAGTAATTTTTTCATTATTATTGTGCCCAACATCATATCATAATGGTTATGAATTTGTTTGGATTATGAATTAAGGGTAAAGTGGTCAAGTTTTGTTTTTTAAAAGCAAATCAATACTAATTTTGTTGTGGCCTTTGCGAACATCATAATACATGGGCCTTTATTGTACAACACTGTAGTCATATCTTTAGTAAAAGTCCATTCTTTTAAAGCAAATTTGCTTTTAATTCTCTTTCCATTGGTGTATTGGTGATATTTTATTTCTTGCCGGAGTGCACTTGAAATTTTCCTTTGTAATTCAGAACCTAACATAGCAAATTTCAATTTTATCAATTCAGAACCTAACATAGAATATTTCAATTGTATCAGGGACATGCACAGCTCAGTTATTCTTTGTCAGATACATAACATGGCATTTTGTTCCTATGGCACTGGAGAAAATCCATGTTTACAACTTTACAACTTCGACCCTGAAAATAAAACTATTAAAATCAACACGGTACTTCACATGAAGAACACACCAATTATGATGAATGCAGCAGTAATTTGGTGCTGTCAGTCTCAGACAAAGGGATTGTATATGTCTGGAATATAGAAGAAAATGCAGGGTTGGGTCAAGCTCCTCAACGAACAAGATGAAATCAGCAAGAGGGAAGAAGAGAGAATAAAAATGTTTGTGTTCTCAAAGTGTTGAGCTGAAAAAAATGAGGAAATGAAATAATTATCAGGCCTGATGGAAAAGTGAATCAAACTGGTATAGAAGTTTTTTCACAACTATCAGGTCTTGAAACTTTTGGATTCTGGTAGTAGAAACCAACATCTACATTTATCATGCATTCAGATATGGTAAATCATGTTTTGAAGATTTGTATCCTTTCATTAAATGCATTTTCTGAATTTCTCTTGAAACTTCTTGCATTTCAAAATTAAAAACATAAAATGTTGAAAACATAAAATCTAGAGCCTAACCAGATAACTAGAACCATACTGGCCAATTGTGATTCCAACCTTCAAAATCTCTTGATTGTAAATCTCGGAATGCAATAAAATAATATGAAGAAAATAATAGAATTTACTATAGTTTCACTCATCTTATTTCGACAACAATTTATGTTCTTCTTTATTAAGTTAGTTTTAATAACCAATACTTGTTTGGAATAAATAAATAAGAATATCTTTTTTCACCATCAATGTTGAATGAACAAATAAAATAATTATTTGTTCCTTCTTAGATCCTCATTTTTCTCCAATCCAATCAAAGCTACCTGTGTTTTCTCAAGAAAATTAAACAATAAGCGAACAGTTAGAACTGGATCCATTTCTCAACATCTAACCGTTTAGGGGTGGCAACGAGCTGCTAAAGAGCGAGTTAGGTCTAACTTGTAATCGGTTTGTTTATAAATTAAGCTGAGCGAGCGAGTTTGAATTTTAGGTCCTGAGTTGAAACTGCAGTTTAAAATTGACTCATAGCTTACCGAGCTGGCTCATTACCAGATACACGATAGATATGAATTTAGTAATTAACAGTATGAGCTTTAATTCTCTTAATAAAAACAATTCACATTTTAATAAAATCAAGTACATTCTTACTCTTATATATCATATGAGTGCATATTAAATCATATAAAATTACAAATTAACTTAGTTGCTTAATTAATCATTAAAATATCAAATATCTAAATTCATACAAACATAGTTCACATAATAAATTCATGCATATCAAATAAAATAAATTCATACAAATTAACTTAGTTGCTTATAATTGATTCACACATAATTCATACAATTACCAATCAACTTAAGTACAGTCCAAAATACAATTATCTAGCTATAAATCCATAGACCATATTATCTCCTAATCTGAAGTGAACGAATCTGATTAAACTATATATAGGGCGGAACTAGGGATTTTAGATAGGGGGAGCTAAAATTAAAAATCACAATGTGGTAAGTGTGGATTTGAACCCATGTCCTCTCAACCACAAAATAAAGCTTTAACCACTATACTACAAGCAAACATTTCATATTTATTGAGGGGGCTGAACTATATAAAACGTTTAAACAAAAAAATTCAATTAAATTTCATTATAAATAATTAAAATTTTGAAATCATAGGGGTGGCTTAGCACCCCCTAGGATGTAATAAGATCCGCCCCTGACTATATATATTCAATAGCACATTAATGAATTAAGTTGGCTCGTGTCGAGCCAGGTCTAACTCAAAATCGTTAATTCTGAATTTAGTTTGTAAACAAACTAGCTCGGTCCACTAACAAATAAACGGTTACCAATCGAGTCACGAGCTGATACCAAGCGGACTACGAACACGGGCTTTTTTGCCGGACCTATTCTAACCTGTCCGAACAACTGAAATTCAAGATCGACCTTTGCATTACGTGGGACCACTTGTCAGTGTCTACTTTAATATATAATAATCTCCACAGAAGTCCGAATGTTAAGGAAAATTTCTCCATAAAATGATAGTGTCCCTAGGCTTTTTAGAAATAAGTATATTATTTTTTATGATTAAATAATTTGTTTTGATATTTTAGGTGTTATCCAAAACAAAGAAATTAGAAATTATATTTGAAGCCTTAAATCGAGGGCAATATAAATGTATGTATGAATAATGGTTTTAAGTTGCACGAGTCATTAATTGAATTTCAAACGGTATAGTACTTGACTTTTGAATTTGAAGCCATAAACCGAAATTGAAAAAATCGGACAAACATGTTTCAAGCATAAAAATTGAAGGAAAAAAAAAAATTCCATGTTAGAAAAATAATTTTAAGGTTTTCCAATTCTCTGGTTGAATTTTGGATTGTATAATAATTGTTTAATCAACTAGTAATTTTAACCCGACATTATTATTAATATCCAAAGTTTAATAGAAATTATTAATTATGCCCAGATTTCCGAACTTTTGCTAAAAATGCCCAAGCTGGTCAGAAAATGGCCAGCTTAGGTACCCCAGTAAACCGGCCATTTTCTGGCCAGCTAACTCTATTTTTTTTTTTTAGAGACACTATGAAAATCAAAATATTGAAATCTAACACTGAAAATTTGAAATTTTTGTTTAAATTATTTGTTATATTACTTCTTTTGATATATAATTAGCATATTTATACTAAAATACGCTAGATTAATTGAAATTATGTTGAATAACACTAAATTATGTTAAATTACACTAAATTACATTAAATTACGCTAAAATACGGTAAATTACGCTAAATTACAAATGAATAGGGACGATATCGTCACTGAAAAGGCGAAAAACGACGATGAAACTTCAAACGGTCATAAAACGGCGCTCGAGTGTCCGATTTCAGCAAATGACCACTTTTCGGAAAGCTTGCGAAAATACGCATGCGTCCGTGCTAGCAATGCCAGATTCCAAAATTCAGAATCACCAAAAAACAAATGAAAGAGCCTCAATACTTGAGTTGAAGTTTCCGATTAAGATTTTTATTTATATTATTCAATCCAAGTAGCTCAGTAAATTAGTTACATAATGAACTTGCAGAATACCAATTTTTACTATTTTTGGAATTTTTTTTACTATTTTTTATGATCCATGAAAGATGAGCAAAATCAGTCTACTATAGCGTAATTTTGTGTAGTTTAGCGTAATTTACCGTATTTCAGCATAATTAGCGAAGTTATTGTAATTTAACGTAATTTAGTATAATTGAACATAATTTATTATAATATAGTGTAATTCAACATAATTTCAAGTAATCTAGCATATTTTAGTATAAATATGCTAATTATACATCAAAAGAAGTAATCTAACAAATAATTTAAACAAAAATTTCAAATTTTCAGAGTTAGATTTCAATAATTTGATTTTCATAGTGTCTCTCTAAAAAAAAAGAAAAAGAAAAAAGAAGTAAGTCGGCCAGAAAATGGTCGGTTTACTGGGGTACCTAAGCCGGCCATTTTCTGGCCGGCTTGGGCATTTTTAGCAAAAGTTCGGGAATCTGAGCATAATTAATAATTTCTATTAAACTTTGGATATTAATAAAAATGTCGGAATTTTAACGGATGGGTTACATTCGAACTTTCTTCAAAGAAAAAAAATTCGTGCAACTATGACAACTGAAAAAGAAAATACTAAAAAGATTTATTTAGCAACAAGATGACTTTTAGTAATTTTAACCGTATTTCACTGAAAATTTACTGTAATGTATAAAAAATGTTTTATTAGATATATAGTTGTTTAAGATTAAAAAGCCATGATAGGGAAAAATAATAAACTATAAATAAATAGACGGAGGGAGAGTTTAATCAGAACCGTAGATCTTAAGCCATAGTTTAAACCTTTTGAACTAATCCAGCGGAACTTTGAATTCATATCGCCCGAGAAAACAGAATATTTCTGTTTAGATCAAGACCGTCCATCAGAATCCAGCCAATTAATGCAATCTATTTTGTTACCTCAGAGGATATGGACGGTCCCGATCTAAACATAAATATTTTGTTACCTCAGAGGATATGGACTCGGGAACTAATAATAAGTAAAAGAACAAATAAAGCGATCTCCGATCTGATTGAAACGCAATCTATTTCAAATTTTCGACCGTTGTTCTCTCCCCTACCTTCCCAAAAACAAACCAACAATCATCCCATCTCTATCCTGAAATCTCCAAGGAATCTCTTACGAACCAACCCTCGGTAGGGTTCCAAAACCATGGCCAAGGAAAGCGTGCTGAGCCCGGGGTTCAGATCAGCCGCCGCCATGGCCGGATGGGACGAGGAGGCGCTCCTCCATGCCAGTCTTGTCGTAGACGACACTCCTGTGCGTGAATCTCGCCACAAAAGGCGCATCAACCCCAACTTCAAGACTCCTCCTTCCTCCAATACCAGTAGGTACGAGTTAATTCAATCCTCAACGTTTTACGAATTCTGTTTTATCTTGGAAATATTTTATGCCCCTTTAGAATGGTAAATATTCACAACCCCCTGACAATTTTGGTAATTTGCCAACAATTCCCTCAGTTTCTCCGCCAGGAATCAGTGAAGAGGACGAGGATTGTACGGATTAGTAGGTTACTTTATGTGAAAATGGATTTCTCTCTTTTTTTTTATAAAAGTTTTTGCAAAGCTCATATGGGATATTTTGGGGTTTGTAAGGTGAGCATCAGAAACCACGTAAAGTTGGGACTGAATCTTTCTGAGTTCAAGTACCTGGTGTGTTGGCTTTAAATTGGTCAAATTGAAATTGCTGAGTTTCTATTTTGAATTGGGTTTGTTTATTAATCTTGGGCATTGACCATGAACCTTGTATGATTTGTAAACTTGACTCTATCAAGAAATAACATCTTACAGTGAAACATGATGCGAGTAGGGGAATTTCTGATACCTGAGGAAACATGATGCAAAAATTCCTATTGTAATTTTGTACAGCAGTTTCTTGACAATTTTATCTCTCTGTCTGAATCTTGAAATTAAGGAAAAGAAGATCCCGCAAGAGAGCATCTGTTTCAATCCCTGCCCTTGATTTATCTCTTGATGATGATAATAATGAAAAAAGCAATAATAAAGGTCCTCTCTCTCTCTCTGAGAATGTGTGCATATGTGTGCTTATTTTTTACTGTTATAATAATGGTGTTCACTGAGTCCCTAATTTTGATGCTTAATTAACAGAGAAGAGAAAAGAACTTGAAAAAGAGGCTCCAAATGAAGATAAGAAAGTACAAGAGAGGAACTCCTTTGACGAATCTTTGCCAAGTAAATTGCCATGTATTGATCGGCTGCGAGAAGAGCTGTCCTGTGCTGTAAGCACATATTTCAGAATCCTTTTTAGTTTCTGTTTTTATGTCTTTCTCGTGACATAATATTTGTTTGTCTTCCTAGATTTGTTTGGAGATTTGCTATGAACCAAGCACTACCTCTTGTGGACACAGGTAATCCAAAACTCGGAAAAAGATTCTGGAACATTTATTTCATTGAAGAAAGTAATTTTGGAAGGGTGAACATATAATAAAGCCTTATTCCCTTTTTATATCTTATTTGACAGCTTTTGCATCAAATGTATCAAGAACTCCACCGCTAAATGTGGAAGGCGCTGCCCCAAATGCAGAGAACTAATAAGGTAAAACCAATTATTACCATATCATGCAGTACCAGTACCAGTACCTGTACCTGTATTGAGTGGCTAAACAGAGTTTGTTATTAATTTTACTGAATTTTTTTTCTTTAGTTGACAACTGAGAAAAACAACTATGCTGTATAACTATACCTGCCCCAAATAGGCTGCTTTAGCACCAAAAGTTTTACTGAGGAAAACAACAATGCAGAAAACAAGAGAGTTGACAACTGGTATTGATTTAGAAGTCCCCAGTAAATGTTGGTACACTACCGACACGACAATATATTTAACTTAAGTTCAATATTATTTTTGGTAAAAGTGATGTCTGGGTTTAGCCTTCTTAAACAACGAGTAAATAATAAAGAGGAGGGGGTTCAAATGCCTCTATTTTTTACGTCTCTTATTCCCATTAAATGATAAAATAGATTCAACATTGCAATTTACATGTTACAAAACTTTCAGCAATGGGAGATCATGCACTATCAACACAGTTCTATGGAATACCATTCAACTCCTATTCCCGGAGGAGGTAGAAACAAGAAAACAATCTCCTTCTGAGACAACAGCTGCCATTAATTCTAGCAGAAACAACAATAATCCCAGAAGCTTTGTCGTGGCCTCTCAATTGGTTGATAATGTGGCCGTGAGAAGAAGAGGTGGCCCTCATAGAATAAGCCAATCAGAGGATGCCACACTGGCAAATAGGTTGCAGACAGAGGAGTATATGCTGGCGTTTGGTGGGCCCGCTGAGCAGCAGAGAAGTACTATTCATGCAGCCCGTGCAAATTTGAGAGCCATTGTCTCTAGAGCTTCTAGAGCTGTTCATATCAGATATAGAAATCGGCCCACATAGCATGCTTGTCCTACTGTGAAAAAATGAATGTAATTATGCTTAATCTATGACAATGTTTTATGTTTAGTTACTTTTTCTTTTTCTTCCCTTTTCTTTTTGTTGTGTAAACTCTTTTTGGTTGTAGAGTTTGTTTTCTCTTTCTTCCCTTTTCTTTTTGTTGTGTAAACTCTTTTTGGTTGTAGGGTTTTGCAGTGCGGAAAAACTAACAGGAATTTGCTCGATTCCATATCTTATTGTTTGCTTGCTATAAGTTATCACCATAGTTTATTCTCTTTAATCATGGAGGCCTTACTGATGACTATACAACAGAGAAAAAGAGGCCTCAGCTTATGTTCATCTCCTTTATATTGTATACCTCATTACCTAAACCTATTTTTATTCCTTATAGCAAATCCTAGAATGTCACTGGTATCAATGTTCTCTATGCCAATTCCAAGAGGCAATTCTCACTAAAAATCGTAAAGAAAACTTGGCAAAACCCTAAACCCTAAACCCTAAAAATCTGTAAGAACCTTTTCTTCCCTTCGCGTAGGTATTGATGAATTCTCTGGTCTTAGCAGGAATGTCATACCAGTCTATGTTGCAAGGTGCAGTGGATTCGCTATAGGTTGCATTCTGTAGGTCCCTTTGATCACTGATTTCATGAAGTGAAGTTGCAGGAGTCCCCCGCTCTTCCCTTACATCCGATAATTCCATGCACCTATTTTTGCAAACTATTCTTGCATTTTAGTTCAAAAATAATGCAGTAAAGCCAACAAGATATAGAATTACAAGACAAATCATGCACAATTTAGTCGAACCAACTGCATAATTTTCAATGGAAATTGACACTAAGTGCTTCTTTGTAATATGCATCACAGATTATTGCATAATGAAAGCATCTAAATAAAATAGAAAGAAAACACCCAGAAAAAAAAAAATTCTAAATGGGCTTCATTTTCACAACTTACATAATATAGGCTATACCACTGATTCTACATTAATTATCTCCGATAAATATTAAAAGCATGTTTTTCTTTTTCTTTTTCTTTACTTGTTGGTTAATTTTTCAATAGTCGTTTCTGTTGCAAACAAATGGGATGAAGGCACGAAGCTATAATATTTATATAACTGCGTGGTCTTATTAGAAATAAGAACCGACAATCTCTGTCCCAACAAATGCCTATGATTCCTTGGAAGGTACCTCTTTGCAAATAATGGTGCTATTTTTTCAACATAATCTCCATAAGAAAATATGCTTGTAGATCAAATTTTACATATTTTAAAAAAATATATAAGTTTTTTAGATAGATAGAAATCATTATTTTTAAATGTTCTAAATTTTTTTAGATCAATTAATTTATTAATCTATTTAAAAAATAGTAAAATTTTTTAAAAATATAAAATTTAATCTACAAGTACATGTCATCATGGTTTTTTTTTTAAAATAGAATTACTTTAATTGATTTCAACGGAACAAGCATCTTACGGGATGAAATTCGAAAACTAGCCTCCACCGATCCTAGGAACCGGTGTAGCAAAAAAAACCCAATCTACACCGGTCCTAGGGACCGGTGGAGGCAGTTAATTGCCTCACTTCATTTCCATCTTCCAGCGCTAACTTAATTGGGTCTACATCTACTACCTACTGATCAGAGACTAGGCTAAATTTGTTAAATTATAGGCCCAATAACTTGTATAAAAGCCCATTTTAATCCATCTCTCAATCTGACTGCTACAAACCCGGGTCCGGATCCCCTAAAGTAACTCAATTTTTGGGTTTTGGATCGGGACCGTCCGAATCGAATCCGTCGCTTGAGATTGCCTCGGAATTTGAATTTGTCTCTCGGGATGCGTGCGCTCCACTTTAGATGAATGGTCACGGATTCGAATCAGACGGTCCCGATCCAAAACCCAAGTTTTGGGTTACTTCACTGGATCTGAATTCTACAAACCCCGCCCCTCTTCTCCTCCCGTGAAAATAAGCTCAAGAGTCTGACAGAGCAAACCTTACCAGACATCGACGCGATTTGTAACAGTCGTTACTCTTTTTTCAGAACTTTAAATGCTGAGAACTAGACTCCCAGTAAGTCTCTGTCACACCTCACAGAGAAACCCTGGAATCATCACCTCGGTACTTCATATCATCGCACCCCACACACGCCCACGAACTGTTTGTAGAAATGCCTCATTTACAACAGAACAGCAACTCGAACCAACACTGGCAAAACCAAAAGAGCCACCAACCTCGGCCTACATCCACCTCCCCTTCTGCCGCAAGCGGTGTCACTATTGCGACTTTCCCATTGTAGCCCTTGGTTCCACTTCTTCCCAACCAGGTTATGACAATGACCCCAGAATCTCAAATTACATCCAACTCCTCATTCGAGAAATCAAAGCAACCAAGCCAGAATCTGACAGTCAGCCTCCTCTTGAGACCGTCTTTTTTGGTGGGGGCACACCTTCTCTTGTTCCTCCTCACCTTATTGCATCAGTACTGGATGCGTTAAAATCCAAGATGGGTTTAGCTGATGAACCAGAGATTTCAATCGAGATGGACCCAGGAACATTTGACAATGTGAGGTTAAGAGAGATTTTAGAATTGGGGGTGAACAGGGTTTCTTTAGGTGTGCAATCATTTCAAGAAGAGCTTTTACGGGTGTGTGGCAGAGCACACGGGCTGAAGGAAGTGTATGAGGCCATAGAAATGGTGTCATCCTGTGAAGAGCTTGAGAATTGGAGCATGGACCTGATTTCTTCATTGCCGCACCAAACTGAAAAAATGTGGGAAGAGAGCTTAAAGTGTACTGTTGATGCAGCGCCCACACATGTCTCAGTGTATGATCTCCAGGTCGAACAAGGAACCAAGTTTGCACAGTTGTGAGTGTTTTGGATGTCTTGGTCAAATATTACCAATGTAAATGAAAAATGGAACATACATTTGCCCAATTATATATAAATTACTCCAATTATACAACAGCCACATTTTAATTGTTGCAATCCAAGTTGGAATCTGCCTTTTTTTTAAGAAAAATAAATTTGAAGCACTGTCTTCTATTGCAATAAGATTATCTTTTTAGAGTTAAATTGTTTTTCTTGAACAAATTTTACTGTATTTCATTGTAAGATACGCCCTTTATATCCTAGGGATTATTTAAAGACAGTGAAGTTCTGAACATGGTTATTTTACTTGCAATCTTTTTGGTACTAAATCAAAATGCTATGTTCTTGGCTTTTCAGATATACACCAGGAGTATTCCCTCTGCCAACTGACGTCATATCAGCTGACTTCTATAAGATGGCTTCTAAAACACTAACAGAAGCCGGTTACAACCACTATGAGATCAGTAGCTACGCCAAGGATGCGTACCAGTGCAAGCACAATTTGACATATTGGCAGAACAACAAATCCTTTTATGGGTTTGGCCTCGGCTCTGCCAGCTATACCAACGGCATTCGTTTCTCTCGACCCAATAGGTTGAAGGAATATGCAGAATGGGTTCAAAGGCTTGAAGATGGTACAGTGAGTTACGGTACCAGTGATGTGGAGGTGAAGGACATGGCAATGGATGTGGTCATGTTGTCCCTTAGAACTGCTAGAGGACTGGATTTGAAGGAATTTGGGAGAGAATTCGGATGGCAGCTTGTCGGTACATTGTGTGAGGCATTTAGGCCATTTGTGGATAGAGGGCTTGTTGTTCCTTTGGATCGAGATAGGAGAGTTTTGAGTGGTGATGATTTTGAATTTGGAAAAGGGGGAACAGCTTATTTTGTCCGTCTGAGTGATCCTGATGGGTTTTTGCTGTCCAATGAATTGATTTCAGTTGCCTTTGGTGTTATATCACCGTAACTCCGTAAGGTTTTTTATCTTTTGATATGCAGTAGAAAAAGAAATTTATATAATAGTTTCTCAAATCACTACATGCAGAAGTATCCAAATGACTTGGCAAAATTTGTATATGTCATCATAATTAATTACAGATAAAATCACAGGAAATGTACATGTTTTCCTAGAAAGAGGCAAGCTATCTCATGCTTTCCAGCCATTATATGATTGAATCTATTTATTTTTTGTAGCCTGAATCTTTTGATGGAAAAGCAATATTTTTCATTCTAATTTATTGAATCTGAGGGAAAATTAGATATTTCTACCCCAAATGAGTACCCGCATTTATTTGTTTGCATATTATTAATTTTGACAGAGAATTTTCAATTCAGCAAAAAAAAAATATATATGAAATTGAAAGTTTGGTGAACACAAGGTCCTGATAATAGTAATTGATTAAATCTACCAGTAACCAAATCAAGATAACAAATATCATATCTCAACAAGCAGAAAATCCATGAAAATAGAGAAGACAGTCTCTTTTCAAACTCGGAACTGTAGAATAGTACTGTAAAACCAACATCAGAACTGCACAGCAATATAACAAGATCAATTTAAAATAAAAATAAAAAAGGACACTGAGGGAAAATCAAACAAATGTTGAGCACTCTCTCTTGTGCGAATTCACATCACCTCACCTGACTCAAGCAAATTATGATCGGACGGTTCTTTTAACATGGCACAAATCTCAAAACAGGCCTCCTACAGTCTTCATAGGCTCCGGATTGAGTTTGGCTCAGATAGAATTAATTTGGGTTGTCCGTTTCAATTTGCTTGAGTCAGGTACCTGGGAGGATACAGATCCTGTGTGTGCAGCCAGGTCATCGCTGTTCCCACTTTTCTGTGCAACACCAGCACCTTAGATATGACACGACACGACACATACTGTGTATAGGCAGGAGAGGAAATAGAAAATTAAGATAAGGGGATCTTGATTAATAGGTGTTATGTAATTTTATTTTATTGAGAGAGGTTAATAGTAGTAATTTTTGTAAAAATTGAAAAATTCGAAGAACAAAAAGAAAAATAAAAATTTATGGAATTGATTTTTACCACCTTTCACTTGTGCTTAGTTCTGCCATTATGTATAGGCACGAATGATACAACACACTGTGCAACGTGTCGTGTCCCTGAGACACGGCATGACAAGCTTTGTATGAAGACACGGCATGGCGCGAGCCAAAAGCAACAATTTGATTGTGCCCAATCCCACTAAATTATAAATCCCGTATTTTATTTATTTTATGATTAAACAATCATTTGAGATTCCTATATTAAATTTTGTTTTTATTAAGTTTCTAATATCTTTACATGTATATTCTAGTTTACAAATGATATTTTCAGTCTAGTCTTTTTTCCGCATCAACTTCTTTTTTACACATACCGTCTCTAGACATGTTTTGAGATTCGTGCATGAAAACTGACTTCTTAAAAAAATTCTAAATTTTATCGTTTGAATGGTTGAAATTAGAATCGCAGGACCCTGCGATCCCTTAGAATCGCAGCAGATTCGCTTCCCGTCTCTAGACACAGTGTGCTTTCATTTTTAAATCAGGTGCACCGTGCACATTTGTGAATTTGTCTCAACATAAACTAGGGCTATTTTCATATTTTGTTCTAAAAATTATTGATTGAGAAAAGATAAATTTTAAGATAGGACAATCATTAAAAAAATTACATGTGATGAATTAAAAAAAATTATTTTTTCAATATTAAAACTATTTATACCGGAAAACAACACAGTTAATTGTGTACAACTCTCTATAGAGTAATACAAAAAAAAATACATAACACTTTAAATACAACAAACTTTTAAATAAGAAACGAGAATCAAGAATATACTAATCTTTTGGATCAAGATAAGCAAGAAAAGAAAAATAGATGAACGATCAATATTCAACGTGACGTGGCATGGCTAAAACTATTAAAATTCAACCAATTCGTCAAGTATTGATTAATTAATGAGATCTAAACTCATAAAATCTCATCACTTGTGATCCAGTACACGATTCATCCTTCTTCTTCATTTTAAATACATTCACAATTCAATTTTTTTATGCATCAACAATCGTGCTCACATCGGACGAGAAAAATAGGAGATAGATCGAACATTCCCATTGCCCTTTATTTTAAAAGGACAGGAAATTCTCAGCTAAAAAAGAAAAGAAAAGGCTATGTAACATTAATAGACAAGCAACAGTATCACATCCAGATCGGACTCAAGAGCAACAGCAAGAGGCGGATCCAGAATTTTTGTCAAGGGAAAAAAAAATATCGAATCGGGTTTAAATAACTAATTAGATTTAAACTCATTAACTAATTAGGTTTTCGATAAAAAACAATGTTTTAACTTATATTTTTCAATGCTCTGACTTGTAATTTCTGATGCTCTAACTTTAATTTTAATTACCAATCATAATTCAAGAAATTTATTTAAATTTTAATCCGAATTACAAATCAAACTTTCAAGAGGGGGCAAAAAAAATTTCAAAGAGGAACAAAATCAATCCGGACGTTCCGATCTCCACAATATTCAAAATTCAGAGGAGACAGCTGCCCTTCCTGGGACCATGTGGGTCCGCCCCTGCACACAACATAAGACTCAACAGAAGTTAGTTAGGCTGGCTGTTAGAAATTAGAGTTCGTTATACTGTTATGAGGTTGTTAGTACTATGATTAGTTGACGGTTAGAACTCTAGTTAAGAGTCTAAATTGTAGCTAGGATGTGCAGTAAGATAGGCTAACAATTCTCTATATATACAAAGCAAGCTTTACATGTAAACTCAATCAAGATTAATAAAATCAGATTCTACAAATTCTCTTATCTCTCTTTCTCAAACTGTTATAAACATGTAGAACTCATGGTACGAAATGAATCTCAATTCTCAGACATCAACCAGAAAATGTGTAGTAAATTTGGAACCATGTTATTATATCTCCTTATCTACAGACGCATAGATGATTTGATTCATAGTTTATTGTTCTTATACTAAAAATATTGCTTTTTATGTTTTAGTCAATCCGGAAATGTCAGAAAAGTTGAAGACGGTTTAGAAATAGACAAATAGTTGGGTAGAATTCCAGTCAAATGAAGGAAGAACGCCGGAGTCCAGGAATTCAGATCTTCCCCGGTACCGTAATAGGAAATCTTTTACAATTACTTGATCTGGACCGTTCTTTTTAACATGGCACGAATCTCAAAGCCCAATAATACTGCCCCCTCCTTCAGCCCGAATCTCAAAGCGGCTGAGAGTTAATCTCAAACCGTAAAGTGAAGGGAATCTTTTACAGTAATGGAGGGGATACATGTCCCTAGAGAGGGAAAAATGGCACGCCGGAGCCGGCTCCGTCACGGAACGGCACGGTTACGGCACGGAACGGCACGGCACGCGAGTCATTCGCGTGCCGTGACTCGCGTGTCCCGTGCCGTGACCATTCGCGTGCCGTGTTCATCTTTTGAAACTTTGGCACGGCACGGCACGTGAAAAATTTAGTCACGGCACGACACGTAGTCACGCGAGTCACGTGTAATTAGGATCATTAGATATTAATTTAATGGTGAATCTTGAATAAATTAACTTAAATTATGATTAAATGGTCACGCGAGTCACGCGGGTCACGGCACGTTTAGGCACGGCGTGACTCACGTGGCATGACCATTCGCGTGCCGTGACCACCTCTTGACATTTTAGTCACGGCACGGCACGGCACGTGAAAAATTAACTTGGTCACGGCACGGCACGGAACGAAACTAAAGTCACGGCGTGTTAGTCACGGCACGGCACGTTTTTCCCACTCATGTCCCAGAGTCCAGACCATATTCTATTTTTGCGTCAAGATTCTCTAGAATGTCGTACACCGGACCGTTTTGCTTTATTTTATGCCCCCTAATTATTAATCCATATTCTCTGAGGTAACAGAATATTTCTGTTTTGGATCACGGCCGTCCGATCGTAATCTGGGCAAATCTGGCTCGAGGTGGAAGTGTGGAACGCATGAGGCCGCACTAATAGACGAGCGGATTCTGATTGGACGGTATAGATTGAAACAGAAATATTATGTTACCTCAGGTGATACGAATTCCCCTAATTATTAGATTCATTAAATCTTGCTTCAGTCCAAAATTGAATCTGGCTTTGGCTACGGCGATTCTTTAGTCGTCACTCCGCACATCTCTCCACCAGAATTGTAACGTTACAATAGTGGGCCCCACGAAATATTGGTACCAAAATAGTAGTTCTTTCCATTAATACAAAATACGGAAAAGGCTCCTCTCCTCCTGTCCTCCTGTCCTCCAAGAAAACACCTTTTCAGATCCTAGCAGTTATTGGAGAAGGAGCAAAGAGAGAGAGAGAGAGAGAGAGAGAAGCCACTACCAAGATTTTTTTCAAAAGAGAGAGAGAGATGGGAGAATCGTCATGCGTCTTTCAGGATTTCTCTCTCGCTTCGCAGCCTTCGACCAGCGAGAGCATGGTATGCAACTAGCGTTTTTCCTGTTTCTTGCCAGTTCTTCTCGAGTTTATATTAACTATGAGATTCTTGTTTGTTCCATTAGAAATTTAGAATCTTGCTCTAGAATCTTTTTTCTTCATCTTACGGTTTTACCTCAGATAGTATATATTAAGATCTGTACTGATTTACGTAAATAATTATCTTTCTCAACTAGCGATCCGCATTAGGCGAATCGGTCTCTCTCGGAAGGTTCTTTTCAGAGTCGTTAGACTGGGGCCGGTGCTCAGTTTTTAACCAAAGGAAGTACCTAGAGGAGGCCCAGCAATACTCTCAACCCGGCTCCGTCGCTCAGAAAAAGGCATTATTTGAAGCCCGATACAAGAAGGCGGCTCATCTCCGTCAGTCGATTGCTTTGATGGAGCACACTGCTTCAAGGGGGTTCGATGATTTTGATCAAGAATTGGCAGTAGATAGTTGTTATTCTAAAGATGATTCCGTTTCTAGAGGAAGGGAAGAGAGTACGGTTGATTCATTTTATTCGGCTAATGGGGATTCAGTTAATTCTAATTTGAGAGAAGAAGAGGGTGAGGTGGAAGTACAGGAGGAGGAAGAGATGGGTCGGGTTATAGAAGATTGTGGGTTTCTGGATTCTTGCTCAGAGAAAATTGTGGCACCCAGTACACCAGAAAAACAACCACTTCAGGTATTTCAATTTTCTCTATTGGCAGCAGAATAGTACTTTGCCAACGATGAACAAAAGAAGTTTTGTTCTTTAGTTTGTTGTAATTGCTAGAAATAAGGCTTATGCTACTGTTAATTCATAGGATTTTTTTTTTCTCAAGTAATTGTTGAAACCGAGAATTTTAATCCTCTATATATACAACTTCTTTCAGGAGAGCTCTCTGACTAATCAGCCAAGAAATTACTTTACTGAGGAAATTTCAAGAACTCCAAATTTAGAACCTACAAAAATCCCAAAACCGTCGTTCAGCCCATCCCCCCGCTCTAATAAGGTTTCATACCTGCACCGCACAAAGGAGAACATTTCCAGTCCTAACAGAGTCACAGGTCAGGGAGGCAATTCAGTTGAGAGAAATAGATTGACCCCAAAATCTGTGCAAGCGTCAATAAACCAACCTGTTGGTGGGACCTCAACTCCCTCGAAAGCTGATGTTAAAACAAAAATTGCGAGATTTGAAGCTGTGAGCAAGACACCTCAAAACTCTATATTATCCAAATCAACTTGCGTTGTGAGTTCTCTACATGGATATTTATTATTTAATTAGAATGAATTAAGGCTTCATACCTTATTCCTAACACAAAAATACAAAAGGAGGAAACCGATTTTAGAAATAAACAATTGGTTCTAGCTAGGATCTGTAAACTAAGGTGTTTTGTGCCTGTAGTGGCAATACGTTCCAGTACTGAACCAATGTGTCAATTTTGACATTTTTAAGGTTTTTGTGAAACGTAATACTTCTTATTGACCCTCAATTGAGTTACAAGTATCCCTTTATTCACAAGTAGGCTTATATCAATAGTACTTGACTTTAGTTTACTTCTAAATTCTAATTTGTTATTTTACAGGGATTCAAATTCGCTCTTCAAATGCCACAATCAGAACACAGAAAAACATCATGGAATAGATCAAGCTTTTCAGGGAGGAAAACAGCAGCATCTGGATATGGCAATCCATCAACCGAGTTAGTATTACTTAATTACAGCCACATAGAGAACAACCAGCCACAAAATTTAATTGAAGTATGACTATTTTTTATTATTCTCTTACCAGGAATTCGGGAGGGGCAAGTAACAAAGTTGACAGATTGCAGGGCGAATCTACAGTTTCTTTTAGCCGTAAAAATGAGAAAAAAGAGGAAAAGAAGGTGAGCTATGTCTATTGATAAAATTACAGAGCAGGCCTAATATACAATTTCTCAAGTGATGATGTCATTTTGCAAACTAATTTGGAACATTTACATTTTACATTTATTTATGCAGGAAATGGCTGAGAATGAATTGAGGGAATTCAGACGGAGTCTTTGCTTCAAAGCCAGACCACTACCTGATTTCTATCACAAAACAGAACCTATTAAGGAATCAAACCGAAAGGTAACCCTAATTTGGTTGAAATTGACAATTTTCAATAATAAATTGAAACTCAAATCAGAAGAAAAGTTATAGAGTCTTAATGTGATATTTCTTTCTACAGATTACACCGATCTGGTCCCAGTCACCAGTAACAACAAGAATTAGTAGCTCAAAGGAAAAGCCGAGTCAAAATAATAACTCTGTGCCATCTCAGAAGCCACCTCTGTCAAGGAACTCCAGTTGCAAGAGTAGTACTGGAGCTCCCAATGTTACTTCTTTCTCAAAGGAACAGAATTCAAATGGGCATTCACTTTTTCAAGGAGGTGATATGAAAGAAAAGAGTGTAGAAATTTAACTAGAGATTACAGCTTATTGGAGGTTTCTTCAGATTAGTGAAGTCTACTAATTTAATAAGTGTTTCTACTTTGTCATTTGGGGGATGAGAAAGGGGAATATAATTTTGATTAGTGTGTGTAGATATCGTGTAGTGGTTGAAAAAATAATCTAAGCAAATAATTATTCTGCGTTAGTTTGGTTGTGAAATTTAGCTGTCTGAACATAGTTGTTAACAGTAACTAATTTTGTTATATGCATGAGCTAATTTTCTTTTTTAAGTTTGACACGATTTCATCTTCATTTATTTTTATCGGAATTTATAATGATTCTTATGGTTGTTGAAAACCGTCAAAGATTTAGCTTTTTTAGTCCTGATCAACGTCTTATAGCTTAACTTGCTTTGGTTCTTAAATTATCTCTCATGGGTTAAACATTTTGCCTAGCTTTGCACTGATCGGAACTGTATCAATTATCAAATAAGATTTCAATTCAATCCAGTTGAAAGAAAAGAGAATAGAAACAATTCAGACTTGAACTTCAGTGATCGGAAAGCACTACCCCCGCCGAGAATTGAATTGTTGTGGAGAGACGTTGACAGAAGGGGACCAGGTAGAACTAATGAAGAGGTGGGAACAGTTGAATCTTGGTCATTGATCATGTGGGGTCAAGCTGTCAGTGACAAGTTGAGGGAGGAGGGAATTATAGAAGGGATGATAGAGAGGTTGAAGCGTGGGTCCAGGTTACTCAGAGTGGAGTAACTAAGAACTAATTAACGGCCTGCTTAAAAACACAGCAGAGCAATTACAGGTGGGCCCCAAAAAGGCCAACCAGGAGCGGTGTCAGTCTGTCAGAGAAGCCGAAAGGTGGGACCCTTCTAAGCACCGAATCTCTTTAATACTAATAATAAATAATTATGGTAAATTTCGCCCCTTTGACTTATCCTAAAAAATCCTTATATCCTATAATTAATTAAAATTAAGCAGAAATAGATTTAGTTTTATGATAGAGAATGGTCATGATCAGAACTCATCAATATCGCTTCTCTTCTCAAGCTACACTGACATAATTTTACTTTGTCAATTTTAATTCTCTTCAAATCTCTATCATTTCTACGAGATTTCAGCCAAAAAAAAAAAAAAATACCATTGAATCTTATCGATTAAATTCATCTTTCCTCTTTTCTTTCCTTCTGATTAGGAAGGTTTTTTTTTTAAGCAATTCATTATTACGTTTTAAAATTCTCAAACCTTTCATATCAGAGCTTTAAAGGTAACTAAAGCTTAACTTCTGACTCATAGGACATGTTCGTTTGTTACGGGATTATATGAGATGAGATTTGACGGGATGAAAATTCACTTTTGAAAAAGTAGGAGCCCAATGAGTACAGATATGTACATAATTAATTACAAGAATGTACTGAAATTAGTGTTCGATTGTACTGTGAAATTAGTCGTGAGAAATCTTGATTAATTTCAAAAATATGTATTTCTCTTTAAATTTCTCACTTTTTAAAAATTTTAAAAAAAATATATGGAATTTGGATCCGAAAATTAAATTGAATCCGGAAATAAAAAAATATGGGATCACCTATTTAAATTTCTATGAAATTTGTAAAAAAAAAAAAAAAAAGTTGTCCGGAACTCTAAATTTTTCTTTAGTCCCACAACTAATAATATATATAGAAGAATAGGTGATTATACAATACCCCTTTGGAGGAGAGAGACATGGAATGGGAATTAGTGATTGATATCAGTAACCTGTGCCAATTCTGAAAAAAATGTCCTACAAATAAATTCTGAAATCGAGTTTTAATTCCAAAAATTTGCACTGAGATGGGAATTGGTGTGGGAAAAAAAAAAAAGATTGGAAAATTTTGGGCCGTCCAAACAGTTTTCGAAAATTAATTCCCAATTTGTTTCAAATTTCATCCATTCTCACTGAAAATGGAGAATGTGGTTGCCGAATAAGCCCTTAAACTTTATCATTAGATATTTTTAGTAGCTACAACCTTTTTCACTGCAAGTAGTGAGCTTATTTTATACAATTATTGGGGTCCAAAAGAATTACCAGTTCACTAAGGACTTAATTATTTTAAACAATTAATATGGTGCAAAGAATTATCAGTTCATTAGGGGCTTATTTTAAACAATCACTATCGCCCAAAAAATATTTAGTTCCCTGAGGTCTATGTAGGTCTTTTATTTTGTTTTACCTAGTTTACTTTCTTTGCGTCATGCTACTTCATCTCTTGTACTTGGAATTTTGTATGTTAAAAGGTTTATTTTTTTGGCATAGCATCTTCATAGTAAAAAAAATATAAAAAATTAATACATATGCAATTTTGATTGAGGGAATTGGGGCAGTGTGATCGGTATTGGACTAACTCCAGTCCAATATTCGGTCGGACACGTTCGATCCACATTAAGATTTGTTCATGTAATTTTATACGTTCAGATTAAGTGTGTATGAATCTTAACTAACGTGAATCGAGCGATTTCAACTGAACATGCTTCCCCCTCCTTTGAATTCGGATCCCCTAGGGGGCGTTTGGTTCATGCTAATCAAATTTTGAGTTGGGGTCCAAACCGTTCAACGACATAAATATTAACGGACCCGTGCATTTTATCTCGGACTAGATTGGCCTAGATTCTAATTAAACAATTTGGATCCAAACTCAAAATTTGAGTTACTTTAGGAGATTCGGACCCCCCCCCCCCCCCCCCTCCCTATCCTCGAATTTGTATCCTCTGCTACATCTCAGTGCATGCATGACTTTTTGGAAAATCTCAATCGTTCAAATACGTTATGCACGAATCCCAAATCACAAATAATACTGCCCCCTATGCTCTCCCTGAATAGGCACCGTGAAGATCAGTCATGCACGCGCTGAGATATCTCAGAGAATATGCACAATGCAAACCCTCCACCACCCGCACTCCTTCCTGGTGAATTTGTATCATCTGCATTAACGGAACATACGTTAATAGATCTGGACCGTCCGATTGAGATCCGCATTAATATTAAAGAACGTGGACCGAATTGACTCCGATCCTGATCTGACAGCCGAGATCCATTAAACTCAAAATATGCTCTTTTGAGTTAATGCAGAAGATGCGGACTCCCTTTCTGGTTGGGATGCGACTCAAACCCACACGTAAGATTTGAATCACCTAATATCGGCCCAGAATGGCCCTCCCTTTTGGGCTTCTAAACATTCCCACAGACTCATTCATTAGCTTCCCCTTTGAACGCTTAACCTAATAGATTTGATCAGCAAAAGGCAAATGGCACTTTAACCCGTGGATTGAATGTTTTGTTTGTCAGTACTCAGTGTCTCAGTACCAGCTATAAATTCAATTACCCATAACCAAGCTCTCGAAAGAAGATAAAAGCTTGTTCTTTTAATGGCAAGTCCCATCTCGTGTGTTCTGTGGCCCGAAATACTATTATCTCAAAAAAAAAAAAAAAATATCAAATTTGAGTATTTGGAGATCTACCACGGCCGTAGAATGATTTTGCGGCCTCAAATGCTCGGGACCGCACATGCATTATGCGGCTCCAGCCAGGGGTCCGCAGAACCATTTTGTGACCCCTTATTTTTATTTTTTTTGGTTTTCTAATTAAAACAGGGACCAAGTGGGGGATATCATGTTAATATTTTTTTCTTGGAATCCATGTCCCGTGTGAGATATCTCAAAGTTGTTAGCAATTTGATTTGACAAAAAATATATATATATATATATATATATATATATATATATATATGGGGCCGCAGAACCATTCTGCACTCTCCAGTCTGGGGTCGCACCAGTGTTCTGCGGCCGTGGTAGATTCAGAAATATCCAAATTGGTGGTTTTTTAGTTTATTTTTTTTTGAGACGATGGTAGTTTTAAAAATTTCGGTTCTGTGGCTAACTGGATATATACATTCAAGTGGTAGCAGAATTCATATAAAAAAATAGCGAACAGAGTTCTGGAAACAAATTGTTTTATGTATCTAGTAATGCACATATTTATATAGATAGATGGACTAATTTGCTTTAGAATTAAAGAGAGTGTTTTATTTCCTGATTATATTTTTATTTTTAAAGTTCAAATAGTTGATTCGAACCTTTGAACGTGATTTCATATTAATATGTATTTGAAGATCAAATTTTATATTTATTAGAAATTTTTTACTATTTTTTATAATTTTTGAAAATCACAGTTTTTCATTAAATAAAAAAAATAAAAAATTCAGAAAAACAATGATTTTCAAAATTCTAAAAAAAAATAGTAAAAATTTCCAAAAGAATGTAAAATTTGATCTCCAAGCACATATTAATATGAAGACCATATTGGAAGGTTCGAATCGACTATTTGAATTTTGAAAATGTAGATATGAACAGAAAATAAAACATTCTCTTTAATTTCCAAAGCAAGTTAGACCATCTCTATATATATAATGTGCATTTTTTGTGATACTTAATCCATTTAAAAGAAAATTCATACTAAAATGCACATTGATTGTTGAAATTCCTCAGGAAAAGAATTGATTGTTGTTCTTTTCTTTGGAACCACACTGATTGGGCAATTTCACCAAAGAAAGCCTGATGGGATTGGTGCGGTCCCAACAACTTCTGAACAAATATGTAGTCAAGATGAGATTTAACATCTGAAAAACACTCGAATCACACTATTAGTGTTGTTCTCTCTATTTTTTCTCGAAGAAAAATATAGTCATTAACTTTTGGCAAAAAAAATAAATTTTAATTTCTAAAAGAAAATCCAATTATTATATGGGTGTTGGGTTCTTACAGTACTTAAGGCAGTGGAATTTCAAATTTTGACAAGAAAAATATCAAAAGAGATTATCATGTGCGACTGAAATCAAACTAAAATCAAATTTATAAATCAATAAACATCATACATTTTGTTTCTTGTCTCCAAACAAGAAAGGAAAGTCCTTGAGATTTAGAGTTGAATATCATTCACCTCTTTGTCGATGCTAATGGTGGTTGATGCCTTGCAGCGCCTTACACCAAGTTAAAACTTCAAAGTAGAAGCCCTCCACGGTATCCACCAAGAAATTAATTAGAAACCAAAGTTTCCTCTTGCTAGAGAGTAATAATTTGGTCGCTCCTTAATCCCTATTCTCCAAGAGAACTAGATCTTCATTCTAGGGTTTGCGGGTTCAACACATGAGAGATCAAAATGGGAGAGAGACAAAGTTTTGGCTCTCTAAGGAAGATGAATAATCATTCGATTCAAACCCTTGGTAGTAGGAACCTCTTTAAATAGCTTTATTGTTGTTTAGAAGATTCCCCACCGACCTAGACACGATTCCCACGTTCTCCATGATTTTCATAATTAATCTGGGCCAAATAGCTGATATTCTGGCCCAATAGCGCACTGTGCAATACCGCATGCGTCATAGACCTACAGCTTATTTTATATCAAGTTGTAGATATTCTCGGAAGCTTTCCGAAAAGTCATAGAACACTGAAAACGGAGCTACGGTTGATGAGATATGCCCGTTTTAAGTTTTGTTCACAAAAATCGTAATGGAAGTACAGCTCTTTGCTACCCACAAAAAAAAAAATCTTTTTTGTGGCTCACAAAGTTTCTTCCATTTTGATCTTTATCGATATTTGAATTTTATTAAACCATTTAATTAAATTCATAACATCATATAATTATCTCCATAATTATTTATCTCATGTTTAGATAGAGAACTCAATTTATCAGTCATGTCTCACATGTCAAATAAATCAAGGAGCCTTTTTAATTCATTCTTTATTGGTGTGACCATGTGGGATCTATGTCATTTGAAAATAGAATCTGAAACTCCTTTCGATTCCATAAATTACAAGTGGCACCTAGCAATATGCATTGTAATTACCAAAAAGACACAGATGATAAGTACCTGCTATATCACCATCCCTAAAGCAACAATTGTCTCGTGTAAATTTCATGTCTCATGATATCATGAATAGATTCAAGGTAGGAATGTATCATCCTTGCAAATTCATTTGGTCTTGATTCCGAAATAATTTAGTAATTATGATTAACTTCTTAATTATATGTGCACATACTTATATTATTTCATCAAGAGCCCAGTGATATCATCATTCATTTACATGAGAGACATTGGTATTCTTGATAATTACTATCTCTCCACAAGAGATACATACTGAGATATAATCTGTATGACTGCCAGTTACAGACAGCGTTGGATAATATCCACGAATACGTATTCTCATGTGAGAGAAACAATCATCTCATATCTTAGAATTCAATACACAAATAAAATATTAATGACACAAACACAATCCACATTAAATGTTTTACTTTGGTCACGTCCAATCTCCTGATCTCCATTAGGTATCTATTTGATTAGATTGACAACTCGTTGTCATATGATCTGTAGAACATGATCATCATCTAATCCAAATGCTAATTTTATACCGGTAATTAACGTTCATTGTTAATTACAAAAACTAGGGACACTTTAAAGTATTTATTACCTCATACATAGAGTTCCATAATTTCAGGTCCTCAACATGAATGATCTATAAATAATGAAATACTCAAAGAACAAAATGATAAACAAATAATTCAATTACATGAACAAAACTTAAAATACAATTATTCTATGATTGACTTCTAGATCACAACAATAACAATGGGGTCGAATATTATTCGCCTATTAAGTTAGTGTGCATCTCAACTCTCTCTTCTTTTTAGGAGATGCTTTAGTTTACAACCGAAAGAATATTCTTTCGGCTCCTCACACGGTAGAAGGCGAGATTGTAAGAACCGTTTCAGAGTATTTTATTTGGAATGAGATATTAATTTGAATTTTGGCATATTCAGTACCGAGGAGGCATCCGACCTTTTTGCCTGATCATGGTTACGTTTTTTTTTTAATTAATATTTTGAAATTCAAATAAAAATAAAAATATTGACTGTAGATATTGTTTATTTTTAAAGAGGAGGGGGATTCACTTATAACATTTGTAAGTTACAATATTTTACAACAATTCGGTTTTGTGATTTTCAAAATCTAAACCGTTCAGCATGATCTCTATATTAAAATGTGCTTGGAGGTCAAATTTTACATTTTTTAAATTTTTTTACTATTTATTATGTATTTTACAAAACTGTTGTTTTTCAGTGGTTCAGATTTGTCTAAAAATAACAGTTTGTAAAATACTTAATAAATGGTAAAAAAATTCAAAAAAATGTAAAATTTGATCGGAAAGCACATTTTAATATAGAGATCATGTTCAACGGGATCGACTGTTTGGTCGACTTTGAAAATCGCAAAATCAAATTTTTGTAAGATGCAGTGTTGTAAATAACGGTATGCGGTTATCAGACGGAGCAATAATCAGAAATAATCGGCCGATTAATAGGAAAAATCTATGACGGTTTGGTCACCGCCAACGACTAATTGGCTGATTAATCGGACTAAACAGACGTTTTTTACAACACTGGTAAGATATTATAACTTACAAATGTTGTAAGTGGATCCCTCCTCATTTTTAAATTAATAGAATACAAAAATCAGAAAAATTGTAATTAGTTTATAAAGATCAAGAACTCCAAAAATCAATGATTGACCAGTTGCATCACTGATTTTTTTTTTTCCATCATTTGAGCATGCACAAAAACAAATTCTAAATTTTATAATTCTATACATGAATACATTAAAATAAAACAAAATCAATGATTCACGTTTATAGTCAGAAATTTAAATAAGTAATTATATAAAAAGGTTGTGCTCACGATGTCATAACTCATAATTATATAAACAAGTAGTTAAGATTAAATAAATATAATGACATATTAAAATGTAAACAAATCTTGAAACAATAAACGAGCAAAATTTACCATGCATGTGTAGTACTGAAAAGAAATTTATATCTGCATCAATCAAATTATTAATTTTTTTTTTCTTTTTGTGTGCAGTAAAAGATGTTACATAATACATCGATCAAAGTAGATATATATGATTGAAATTAATTTGTTTACCCCGTTTCTAATAGGCAGTGGTTTTACTCTGAAATAAATGTATGATTACCTCAATATATTATGATCTTCTAGGTAAAATTTTGCTCACAACCACCGAATCAACAATCTCTGTTAAAAGTAAATCTTTTTACATAGCTGATAGCTCTCTCTTTAACGCAATGATTCGGTTTATCAATTTCCCAGGCACGTGCTAAGAATAAAAATAACCCTAAGGACATACAACTAGTGGTGATGAAAGGATTAAAATAAGGTAATAAAGATGATAATATCTGCTCTTTAGGTACAAAGATGCATATACCGAGGAATTCAAAGCACATTTTAGCTTTGATTCAGTTCTTTCAGCAAAGGGAACCCATAATTTATTATATATGTTCCCATAAAAAAAATTCCATTTATGGATTTATGTAAAAGACGGACAAATTAACAGCTTTTGGTGCATTATTAGTTAATTAAATGAAGATTGGTTTGTTTATATACCCTCTCAAGTCTCAGATATTTTAACCAACTTGTTGCATCCGGCTTTCAGAATTTCTATTAGGTCCTGTTCGGCGCCAACTCGGGAATAGGCATGGACGTAGGATCAGAAAATTTTTGAATCAAATTTTACTGTGCGCGTGGGGAAAAAAAATTCACTCTGAGTGAATTTTTTTTTTCCCACGGCAACAGGAGTTGGCCGAACAAGACCTTATTCTTCTCTTTTTCTTTTATTTCTCTTGTTTTAATTGAATTAGGAAACATGATTTGTGGTTGTGTTAAACTTATAGTTGGCTAAACAAGTCTAGGGATATGAATGTAGCTTAATACTTTAATTATGCTAATTTAGTTATTTGAATTATATTTTTTGTTGTGATGTTAATTTATTTATGCATGCTTAATTAATTATGTTTGTTAATCTATTTTTAAATTAATAAAGGGACCAACAGTAATAAACTGATATTGAAAAAAAATATTTATATCAGAAGTACTTATGAAATGTTACAAGTTTACAATGAACTTTGAAATCTTCATGCGTACACCGCATGATATAGATTGTTGCTAATTAATCTAAACCATGATTTAATTGTCATTTAATGATGTAATAAAGTCTTTCCATTTTCACAAAACGTGTAAATCCAACATACAAAATGTTATTTAAAATCTCCATTATCGTAAAAATGGAGGCCTCCGCTATTCTATTTCTGATATTTTATTTTTCTCATCATGGAAGCAATTGTTTTTGTCCATATATAATTCAAAATAGAAAACAACATAATTTAATATTAAATAAATAACAGTTTACTTTCATAAATTACTAAATTATATAGATAATATAATTATTAAGAGTTGGGTTACGGTGCTTCGCGAAGGAAAGCGAGTGTTTTACTTCACACTCATATTTTGCGATTTCAAAATTTAAAATGTCAATCTGAACCGTTCAAATTTATCTCATATTAAATTGTGCTTGGAGACCAAATTTTACATTTTTTTGAAATTTTTTACTATTTCTTTAGAATTTTTGAAAATTGTTGTTTTTGATGGTCCAGGATTTTTTGAAAAACAGTGATTTTCAAAAATTATAAAAAAATAGTAAACAATTTCCAAAAAATATAAAATTTGGTCTCCAAGCACAATTTAATATGGATCAACTTGAACGGTTCGGATCAATGTTTTGAAGTTTCAAATTGAAAATATAGACGTGAAGTAAAATACTTATTTTACTTCGCGAAGTACCGTAGCCCAACTCTAATTATTAATACTAATTATTATAATTACGAAGATTATGAAACAAACTATTATTGATATGATATTGAAAAAAAAGAGCACTTAAAATAGGTACAATAGTTAATTTGTAATATCGTATAAAAAAAGAAATTTTTAATATCGTATATAAAATTGATTAACTCACAAAACTAAATTGTTATTTATTTAATATTAAAATATTTTATTTTAAATTTTATATTTCTGACCAAACCAATTAATTTCATCTTGTTTGCAGAAAAAATAGAACATTTGAGAAGATAATGGAAGCCTCCAATAGATAATGGAGATCTTAAATGGATTTACAATGCAAAGAAAAGAGTTTACTCCTTCATTAAAGAGCAATTAATCTCCATCCAATACCTGAAATGATGAAACCAAAATCCATGCATTGTGAGTAGGGGTGGCAAAAAAGCTCGTAGCTCGTGGCTCGATCGTAACTCGCATCTGATTCACTCGTTAACAGCTCGCTCATTATTGGACCCACTAGCTCGATTCAAGCTGGGGCCTAGCTTGCTCGCCATCTCACAAGCTAGCTCGGCTAGGCATCAATTTGTGAATTTGTATGAATTTGTTTGCATTTTATATTGTCTAGTTCGGTCCAGCTCAGTTCAGCTCGATCCAAAATGTTTGTAGAATTTATTTTCTTCTTAAAACAAGATCCAGTCAGACCCAGCGAGCCAGCTCGTCAGCTCGCGAGCTAGCTATAGCTCGGGCTGGCTTGTCATGATTTCAAGCTGAAGTTTTAGCTCGGATGTCTTAGGTCCAGTTCGCTCGGCTGTAGCTCGGTCCAAAATTAACATGCTGAGTTAGGATCTAGCTCGGATCGAGCCAGCTCGATGCCACCCCTGATTGTGGGCTTATGGCTCACTTTCCATATAGATCAAAATAGCCAATCATGAAAATTAATTGAGGATTGTTTCTAAATTCGATTTTCTTCTTCACTATCTGATTCTCTAACCGACCCTATACCCCTCGACAGAACCTGCAGTATGTAACATCGATGCCTCAGCTAGCCACACACACATGTACACATACACCCGTACCAACTATAATATATGCCTTAAAAAATGGAAATGCCTGAATAACTAACTTGTGGCGCCAGCTTATTCGTTAGAGGCGTTTAGCAGTTAGCACCTCTCCATCAGTTGATACAAATAAGCTAGCTAGCCAGTAGCCCCAAAGCAAGAAAAAGCAATATTGAGAACGCAATAACAAATTAATACAAGAAAGAGTAGATGGAGAGATCCGGGCCAAGGAATCGTTTTTCCAAAATCCTTGCCAGAGCCGGCACCACCGTAAACCAGGCTGTTGCGAAGTCTAGCGTCGGTAAATACTTCAAACTAGAAGCTAGAAAGAGCACCTTCACCAAGGAGCTTCGTGCCGGCATCGCCACCTTTGTTACCATGGCCTACATAATCTCAATCAATGCATCCATTCTTACTGACTCTGGTGGTCCATGCACTGAGCGTGATTGTACACCGGTACACAACGTAACAGGCCCAGCGTGCAAGTTCGGCATGAACCCAGTCTAGCAAGAATTAAGAATGACCTAACCGTTGCGACTTCCTTTGCTGCCATGATTGCATGTTTTGCCATGGGCAGCATTGCGAACCTTCCATTGGCGCTGGCTCCCGGCATGGGAGCGAATTCCTTTTTTGCATATAACATGGTGGGGTTTCACGGCTCTGGGGCCCTGTCATACAGTACCGGGCTTGCTGTCGTGATGCTAGAAGGGTGCTTGTTTTTGCTTTTATCTGCAACCGGTCTACGTTCAAAACTAGCAAGATTGATACCCCGTTCTGTCAGGCTAGCATCAGCGGTAGGTATCGGTCTCTTCCTTGCCTTTACCGGGATTCAATTTCACCAAGGCATAGGTCTTGTGGGTCCAAGCAAGTCTACATTGGTAACCCTGACAGCATGTTTAAAAACCGACTCTGCCACGGGCGAGTGTCTCGGCGGTACCTTGCAAAGCCCAACCTTCTGGCTTGGTGTCGTCGGGTTTCTCATTACTGCCACTTGTTTATCCAGGGAACTGAATGGAAGCATGATTTACGGGGTAGCACTGGTCACAGTGGTTTCTTGGATAAGAGGTACAAGTGTCACCATTTTTCCAAACACTCCACTTGGAAACTCCAACTATGAGTACTTCAAGAAGGTGGTGAGTTTTCATAGCATTAAAAGCACAGCAGGGAAAATTAGTTTTACAGGTTTCAAGAGTAGTTCTGCTTGGATTTATGTGATAACGATCCTATACATAGATATTCTTGACACCACAGGTTCTATGTATTCCATGGCTGAATATGCGGGGTTCACCGACGAAAAGGGTGGATTTGAGGGGGAATATCGTGCGTTCCTTGTAGATGGAGGGACCAGCATCATAGGGGCTGCTCTTGGGACCACTACATTAACCACATATGTGGAATCAACGGCCGGAATTAGAGAAGGTGGCCGGACAGGCCTCACTGCAATCACTGTTGGTTTCTGTTTCTTTATGTCACTGTTTTTCACACCTTTGCTTACGAATGTGCCGCCATGGGCGGTTGGACCGTCGTTAATTCTGGTAGGAGCAATGATGATGAAAGTAATAAAAGATATAGAGTGGACGGATATGAAGGAGGGGGTGCCGGCATTTGTGACTATGATCCTTATGCCACTTAGCTTCTCTATAGCCAATGGCATCATTGCTGGCATCGGAATTTATATCGCACTTCATCTGCCTGATTATGTCATTAGAGTTTGGAGGTGGGGAGCACGAATGAAGAATGCAAAATATGAGTCAAGTAACCAGATAACTGACTTGGCGAGCACCGATGTCCCGGAAACACCAGTTTGAGATTAGGTCCTTAATTTTGTGCATTAAAATCTGCCTTATTTTATGAGGTAAGTTCCGGGATTAATTTTCCATTGTTGTTTCAGTTCACTGCTTTGTATGTTCAATTTTTCTGATGGACAACTCTTAGGGATGTGTAATAGGAAAAAGCAGCAGGGAGTTTGCAAGTGATATCTGAATTCTGAATTACCATGATAAAGCAATAATGAGTATGTTGTAAAAAAAAAAAGGGCCCTGGGCATCTGTGTATATATATATATATATGCGTGCTTATCTTGCTTTATCATTGCATTTAATTTCAAGCTAATAAGCAAAAGTTATATTATTCTACATACAACAAATTCATGGAAATTTAATTATTAGGATTAAAAACTGAACTCTAATATAAGTTATATAACACCAAATCAAAATACAAATCGTGAGATGACTGATCAATCTCACCAACCAGACACCAGCCATCGACATCGTCCTCCTCCGCCAATTCCCTTACAAAATCAACAAAACAGAAACCAGTGTCATGCTCCACCTCTTCTTCTCTCTCTAATACCGAGAATCTCGCTGCGCCGGCTCTTTCCTCCTCGTCAAACATAGACAAGGCATCAGAGTAACCATGCGACATCTCATACCTTTCATTATCAAATTCATCGTAATCATAAAGGCTGCTTGTCAATTGATTCAGCAGCCCGCTGGCTGACTGGCCATCAAGTCTAACCCACCGTGCCCCACATCCTGGCCCCACAAGCCTGTGCGATACCAATAACTGATTCATGGCCACATCATGCCGGCGATGTTTGTGGGCCTTCTTGACTTTAGTTCTGGCCTTTGAGACAGGACGATCATGACAGCCACCGCATCTGGGCGACCCACACTTGCTGGTGAAACGAGAATGGTTGGTCGGCTTGGAGGAAACTTTGGTCATGAAATTTGTTGTGGGCACAGTTTTGAACTCGTTCACCCTTCTAGAGCTTGGATTAGAGAATCCGGGATAGATTTCAAAACAAAGAACCATCCCATGTTGCCTTCCCTCTCTTCTCATTAAAAGAGGTGGTCAAGATCTTCTATTAATTGTGGCTGTTGAGTATTACACTGCCTTAATGCAAAGCTCATATATTGCAAATGGTTTCTTGGATGACAAGGTCATAGCTAAGATATGACTTGGGGTGCAAGGTTCAGAAGGTATGACCTGATAAAAGTATTTGACTATATCTTACATGTTTTGTATAATTGTGAGTTTTAACAGAGATCTATTGGTCATGACTAACTTGTTTCTCCTGAATTTTTTTTTCCCATTTAAATTTCTGATTTGTATTTCGTGTTAAATTTAGAATTAAAATTAAAAAAAAAATTGAATTATGATTGATAATTAAAATTATAAGATAAAGCATGAGAAATTATAAGTCAGAGTATTGAAAAATATAAGTTAAACATTAGTTTTTATGGAGTACTCAATTAGTTAATAGGTTTAAACTATTTTTTTACCGCGGAGAAAAATCCTGAATACTTCCGTCTATAATTATCTAGTTGACACAGAAAAGGCATTAATTGTGGAGTGCATGTCCTACTTACTTTTGGTTCTAGAGTTCAAAAAAAGAATATACATTAAAAAACTACATTTAATATTTTTGGAAACCTCTCCTAAAACAACTGAAGGGGGCTTACAAGTTCCAGAAAAATTGGTCTAGAGTTTGCATATACTTGTTCACGTCCTTAATTCAAGTAGTAATTCCCAACCCTCTGGAACTGGTTTAGTTTGCATATACTTGTGGAGTGCATGTTTCCAATATATTGATTACATATCCAGGACTGCTACTATATTTTGAATTGACTATGAAGAATATCAATAGCATTGATCCATGACACAATTACACTTGCGCAGATTCAGGCTTATCCGAAGGTCCCAAGAATGGTTCTGCTTGTTCAGCTGCAGTTACAGCTTTGCCTTTGTCTCTCCTTTCAGGGTAGAGCACATAGTGTTGCACTATGAAGAACAAGTCGAAGAATACTACTTCCTGCATTCAGTAAACAATTTATCCACTAAGAAAATTAATTTACAAAACATCTGTTCTACTATTTGAGTATCTTTCGGTCCAACGGAAAAAAGAAAAACTTGATAGCTCACAAGGAAAATGTGCTACAACTTTTTACTCCCAAAATGGACCTATTCTGTGTCAGCATTTGCAAGGATTTATACAAAGTTGTTGTTGCATAACCAAAAGGATAGTAACCAAGTTTGGTGCTTCAAGCACCAAAACAGCAATTCAGTGACTAGACGATACAGAATTACAGTCATCTCTAAAATCTTACTAAACTAGGCTGTAAAATCAGACTAGGGGTTAGAACGTTGTAGGGACATTTAAAAAATGACCTCCAAAAAGTTATGACTGTGACAGATTTTCCAAATCCTTTTCAAGAATTATCACAAAATAGAACCTGAAGTTTTGATCTGTGGATTTTACTGGGACAGTTTTATCAAAGAGCAAGTTCAAGAACCCAACAAAAAATAAATTGCCCAATAAAGCCATAACTAAACTTAGATTTCCAAGCTAAATTAAAGCTTCCAGGTTTTGGGTTTATGGTAAACTAGTCAAGCAAATGAACCCAAGTCCATTAAAAAGGATGAAACTCTAGTCATGGCCAATGGGGTCCAGCAGATTGTTCCGGAAAAATCTATAGAGAAGGGTCAATTTTAGCTGTCCATTAAAAAGGTCATTCTAAAAAAAATTCCCAATTAGTGTCAAATTAGGGACTACTTGTTTTTGAGATTTGGAAGCAGCTAATATCAAATAAATGCAGCAAGTAGAATAGCAATAAGAACAAACAGGTAAAATTGCAAAGACAAAAAAACACCAATTTGCAAAGATCAGATAAATTTAACTTACCAAAGAGAGAAGTGTTTTGCCAATGTTTCCATAGAAGTTCACGAGAGAATCTGCATATAACATTAGTGTGATCAGGCAAACATAAAAGAACTTAACATACAAAAGTAGGAGTAAAAACAAAATCACTGAAGAGGCCAATGTAGTAAATGATATCTATACCAGGACATAAATATTACAGTTAGAAACCAACAATCAGATATATTAACAAAACAATCCAAAACATAACAATATGCCTAACTGGCACTAACCAGTACCATTACTGGTAAAAAGATGGACTATGGCAATCCCATCCTAGATACAAATTGCAAAGATGTGCAAAAAAAAGACGTGACTTACTTTGGTCGATAGATTGCACTCCCATTTGTCCAAAATTTAATACACCTCCCACTAAGTCAAGTAAGATATTGCCTATGCTCCACCCCACTGTGCTCTTGCGATTGAAGTTCATGACAGCCTGATATGAAAGACATAAAGGAGATGTGAGATATTAAGTTAGAAAGGAAATGACAGGGCTAAATTAGAGGGAGATTGTCCTCAAGAAATACAGTTCTTACTATTCAAGTGAAGGAATATGTGTGTGAATTTGATCCAACATCACTCCCCATAAAAATATCTTGTTATTTTTGTGAAGCTAAAGATGAAAAATAGTAGAATTAACAACAAAAGGTAGAAATATGCTTCTTTTTCCTAAGTGAAAACCATCAAATCAACTAAAAAGCTGCAACTTCTACAGTCCAGACTAAATCCTTACATCATTGGAAAATGAAAAGGATATATCAAATTTTTTCATATTCAAGGTTCTGAAGCTACCTGCGGAATATACTTGATTGTTGTCATCACAACTTGTATGGTGCTGAAATAGCAAAATATAGAATATCAATTATATTCTCATGTAGTCATATTTATCTGTGTGTGTGTGGCCTTATGCACACATGCATGTGCTCCAAGGTAAATGTGCTATTTTGTGTTCTCTTCTACGTGTCAGATACATTGAAAGCCAAAAGCCTAGTAAACCCCACTAGTAAATAGCAATACCTTGTTATAAGTTGATCTATAAGGTTTTGAGCAGGGGCGGAGCTAGACTTTCGAACTATGGGGGTCAAACACAAATGGGTCAATCATATAAATTTTTCTCACAAATTTTTCTCACAGAGAATGGGGGTCAATTTAACAATACCATGACATTTTCCACTAAATTATATAGAAAATCACACATAAATAAAAAAAAATGGGGGTCAGTTGACCCCCATTGCTCTTCCTTACCTCCGCCCTGGTTTTGAGTGATGCATGAAAATGAATAACTTACTTGAAGACAGATATAAGCCAAAGCCATGAATGGTTTGGCCAGGCCACAATTACACAAACCAAAGCAGCTGTCCAAACAATTGCAGTTATTGCGCTGCCAACTTTAGAGACCTTTTGAGTCCCACGCTGTTTGTATAAAATAAGTATTAGAAAATTGTCCTTCTAATTCACATATCTTTTGGAATACTGAAGCTAAATTCATATATCATTTTGGTCTTAAATTTCTTTGACAGGAAATGCCATCCGCGTTGTGGATAAGGTACAGAAGTAGTATTAACTTGAGGCATTTCTTCACATTTATTTCATTTGCTTGATATGCTATTCACTTAGCTTATTTCAGAAAGAACCACAACCATTTGTACCAAACAAAAAGAATGATTTTATCACAAGTCTGATCAGTAAGACTCCTAGATGAACCAAGAAGTTTTGGAAATAGGAATTCTGGGGATCAAACTGAGGATCCCATTAGAATTTTAGGACAACTTGTTTGTTTTAATACTGCACGAACCCATCCCCCCACCATGAAACCCAAAATGAAGAGAATATGAAAATAGCAGAGCATATAGATACTCACGTCATAAATGATGACTTGAAACAAGGTAAAAGCTGTCAAGGCAACAGCATGAATGGAGAAACAAACATCATTTAACGCCACAGGAATCATCTGTCAAGGGAAAGCACTAATAAGATATGCTCATATAATAAACAAGTAAACAACACAAGGAATATACCTTACTGTCTGTTGCACAAAATTTTGGACATTTTTAATTTAGTTTTCAATTAAGGTCTCTCCTTAACCAATAAACTTTCAACTTAATACAAAGCAAAACATGTAGGAGTAGCAACCTCATCTCCAAATTTTTCATGGTACTGCCTCTGTATCTCGGGACTGAAGTACATAGCAGCGTTGTATATGAGATATGAGGAGTGCTTTGTCATATTCAGTACCAGAAAGTCAAAGTTTAACCCCACCACACTGTGAAAAGCCATCCAACAGAGAACCATATAAGAAGGAAACATTCATTAATACAAGTTGCATATTCCTAAATAAGAAGACATTTTCGAATTTTCTTTTAACATCATTTCTAATGTACTAAGACAAAATACAATTTGTTGAGAAGCTTTCTGTAAGTACAACATTGAGTGATAATATATACAAAGAACGAACTAAATTTGAACAATTGGCTGCATTTTTTACTGGTAAAGTTTTCCCAAACAGAATACCAGTTTGAGTTGGTAAAGATAAAACATTTCACTGCTTTCCAATTTTGCCCCTGGAGGTTATAGACTAATTATGTTCACTGGTAAAAGCTGATACAGTGCCTTGCAAAGTCAAGCTCATAATGGCTTTGACCAGCATCCTAACTAAGTAAAGCCAAGATAAATCACAGCACAGTCCAATTGAAACGTAGCAAAATCCCCAATTAGAGAGGAAAACACCAAAATTATCTGATCAATCATCTAAGGTACCTTTTCCTCCGGTAGTTGAGAATAACTTGGGGGTAGAAGCTGAACGACCATGAGAAGAAGGCGATCCATCCAAGGACGTTGTACGCGACTTCAAAGTAAATAGAATTCCAGGAGGCCATTATCTCTTCTCACTTTCCTTCTTCACTGCTACAAGGAAGATAATTTTTGGGGTTTTAAATTGTTAATCGTCGGAAGCCTTTTTATTCGAGGAAGAAAGACAGAGGACCAATTACCAGTCGAGGCCCCGAGGCTTGCGTTTATAATAGTCCACCGTTGAAATCGACGGTAATTTGCAAATGTGCTCTGAGTTGACCGTATTTACAAAGATGCCAATGATGGGAGAGAGAGACACCCGGGCTAAAACGGGAAAAAAGTGAGAAAAGAGTTTTAGTGCAAGAAGAAAGCGCGATGCAGAGAGTCAGTTACAGAATCCTTCTATTTATTTTCCTTTTCTGAATCTGGAGAGGATCTGGGGAAAGTTCATCGGTGACAATATGAGAGAATCCAAATTTTCGGGTAAAGATTTTAAGAGAGCAGTTTTTACTTCATGAAGCGCACGGATTATCGAAACAGTATATGATATGTATTATGTGCGCGCTCATAAAGCCAAAATTGCTCTGTTAAATCTCTATCCAGATTTTCTGTACCATTTCTCCAGAGCAGATTCTTCTACTGAGTCACCGAAATGCGCCTACGTCAAGTCGTCAATCAGAAGATCTTATGGATAAGGGAGTAAAATCGGGTCGGATCTATAACTTCTTGACTCGATAAGGCCCATGCGCTAAAGGGCTTTCTCGGTCCCTGCAAGGTCCAAAAGACTAGAATAGATTTGGGCCGAGCTTCTGGACTGGAAGAACAACGCTCGAAAAACACTGAAAAATTATGCATTTCAAATGTCAAAAGGCAACAATAAAATACTCATTCCTAACGTTTATTGTTTTACCGATCATGAGGTTGTGATCTAACTGCACCACTAAATTTTAAAATTTAGTGGAAAAAATTAGTCCGGTTCGTTTTTGCTCCCTCCTGGAAATTAATTTGTCACTTTTTGGACTCAGAAAATTTTATTTTGAACCCAATTTTACCTCCCCTTTATTCCTTGCACATTTTCGATTTTTTTCAAGTGTTCTCTGATTTTGGGTGAATTCTTGAGGAAGAAGAATATGGTTCAATAGAAGATCCACAAAATAGAAGAATATGGTCCCACGGATCTTCTATTGTTCAATGCTAAATCCAACAGGCCCCCTAAATCTCTATTAAAACCGCAAAATATATCTTCTACTGCCAGGAAACAGCAACAAAATGGCCATATAAAAAATATAAAAGTTATTATCTTCTGTGTATGGCCTTCAAGTAGCCCCTCGACATTCATCAATCTTCATTTCCAATACCACCCCTCATCCTTGGCTTGATGTTTCAGCGACAGCTACAGTCATCAGATTATTGGTACCGAAACCAGTATCCTCATCCTTGCTTGTACTCACTTTCATTCCCTCCATTCCTATTGAAAATGAAGAGGTAGGTTGTGAGAAAGGCAAATGCTATAGAACTTTTGCAATTAACTCCCTGAATATAGAATTGAGTACGTCATTCCTAAGTCATCCATAAAGATGCTTAAACCATTATATTCCAATCTGTCTCTTCTCATAAAACAACATGATACCCAAGGTAACCAGTAATCTATCATAAGCAAAACAACATTGTTGTGCCATGCTAACCACTCCCAAATTGGTCTAAATGGAGAAGACTTTACTTAAATATAGACATTGTTTGCAGCCTTGCCAACTTTTTTTCCCACAGTTTGGCATTAAGTAATATACTACAAAAAGAATGCTGAACTTTCATAATGGTGTTCACTATTTTTTCCAAATCTAGTAAACTATAGAAAGTATTTGACCAAGTAAGCCTCATTTTGTTCCCACCTCCAAACAACTCTATCTTTATCAAGAATTAGGAATTAGGAATATAAGAAATATATGTCAAATTCTTCCCCTCATCTCAAAATCCCTCCTACAGTCCTTCTAAAAGTAATCACTAACCTAGAACTCATAACAACACCACAAACCAGCAAGTCAGGTTCCTCTGACAATTTAAAATAAAGGAGGAATTATTGTAGCCAAAGCTAATTTTCATGTCCAAGGTTTCTTTCAAAGCCCTTCTTTTCCTTAAAACCTCACGACTTCAACATTATAATATTCATGTAGCAGCTTCTTCTAACTCTCCAAGACCTCCTTATGATGTTATATTTTGACAATGGAGAAACAACAGTGCCAGGGATAAATGGAATGTAGTTAAAATCACAGTAAACTTGTACTTGAGTTAGAGCACTAGTGCATTTTCAGCCTTACTTGAAGAACCTATGAAAGGCTCTCTTTCTCCAGGGATAGTTACCACTTTGTCCTTGTCCCTCTCCTCCGGGTAAAGCACATAATGCTGGACTATAAATAGTAGATCAAATAATATGACTTCCTGCACTAAACAAATAATTTCTTCATTTAGCTAATTAGCTTGTAAAACTCATTTATGCAGATACACAAGTATCTCTGTCCTGAATTTAAGTCTCATCAAACATTGGGATGATCTTAATTTGTTTGGAGTTTTCTGGTTTAATAAATGCATTGTTAAGCATCAGCTTTCGCAGATGGTATTAGAGATTAGAAACTTATAATTTTACCTGAAACACACCATAGAGAAATTGAATGTGAATGGCTTCTAATTTAATTGTAAGGTTCTTACCAAAGAAAGCAGTAGCTTGCCAGTATTTCCGTAAAAGTTTACAGTAGAACCTACATAATGATAATGTCTAATTAGGAAAAGAAAAGCAATATTAAAAAAACAATAAACATCAAGAACTGTAGAACCACACCAATTTTAGCTGATATCAACTGATTTTAAAACATTACCAACAACCAGACTAGGCCTATACAAGATGGAAATTCACTAATTCAGAACTGCAATCCGTTATATAAACAGTGAACCATGTCCAGGTGAGTAAACCATACCCTGGTCAATAGATTGTGCACACATTTGTCCAAAACTGAATAGGCCTCCAAAGAAGTCAAAGAAGACGAAGCCTATGCTCCACCCTACTGTGCTTTTGCGCTTGAAGTTCGTAACAGCCTTGAATAAATTAATAGGAAATGAAGTCAAGAAATGAACTAAGATATCATGCAGTGTTAAAATATAACAGTCGCAACAGATGCATTAGAACTATTGAAGTGAAAAGGAGGGATCAATTTGATCGACAAAAGGTGTACACCTTACTTGGCAGCAAAGAAGATGACAATAAATAGAAAAGAATGTCAAGCTAGCAATTTCTATATTACTGAAACATAGAAACAGGAGTTTTACATATCAGATTCTCTTTAAAGGTGCAACCTCTGGGTACTGATTGCTATATTATCAAAAAGTGAACCAAAAATAACAATACAAGCTCATACAAGATGTATAATACCTGTGGGATATACTTGATTAATGTAATGATGACTTGTATGGTGCTGAAACAATGAAGTTATCAGCATACAAAAAAATTAGATTTTCAATTGAACATAAATGTGAGAGAGAAATAAAGCATTATGTCTCTACAGGAAGTCAGATTGTTTGCACTAGTCCATAACCTGGAAGAATCCAGTATAACTTACTTGAAGATGGTGATAAGCCACAGCCATGAGTGTTTAGGCCAAGCTAGAATAACAGAAAACAATGCAGATGCCCAAACAATTGCAGTAATTACAGTACAAGTCTTAGAGATCTTCTGATTTCCTCGCTGTGCAAACCATAAACAGAACAGGGAAATAAAAAATATTGTCCAAATCATCCTAGTGCAAAAGCTGAGTTTCGAGCCTATGACCTCCCACTGAGGGGACAATACCATAGCCAATTGTGCTAAAGAAGAATACCAGAGACTCAGAATTGCATGTCCCATATGTAACCAACATGTACCTATAATGTCTTTTTTCATAATATTTTTGGTTTTCATTTTTGGAAGGCGTCAATTTTAGTTTCAAATAACGCAAGAAATACTAAAATAGCTAGTAGTTATTCTACGAGATTTGAATTATCAATTCAAAAGGATGTCATATTAAAATAATATTTGAGACCAGTTGTGATACCTCCCTCTCGATTTATTCACAAACAAACCAAATTAAATAAATGGAGCTCAGATTTACTAACTTCGTATATGAAGATTTGAAACAAGGTAAAAGCTGTCAAGGAAAGAGCGTGTATAGAGAAAAAAACATCATTTAGACCGACAGGAATCATCTGTTGAAAAATCAGTTGTCAGACAAATGCCCACAACGAATTTTTCGCAAATTAACAAAAATTTAACAGTACCAACCTGATCAGGTCCGTACTTATCATAGTACTGCCTTTGTACCTCTGGACTGAAGAACATAGCCGCATTGTATATAAGATATGAGGTGTGCTTTGTCAGGTTCAGCACTGGGAAATCAAAATTGAAGCCCACCACACTATAAAGTATAAACATCCGCTGTCAAATCATGTCAATTAAGGAAACATAAATGCAAAGTTGCAAACCATCAGCCTCCCCTTGCCGAGTGGTGCAAATAGAAAAATGGAAAATAATTGAAGTACCTTTTTCTTCGGTAGTTGAGGAGAACTTGAGGGTAGAAGCACAACGACCAAGAGAAAAAGGAAATCCATCCAAGTACACTGTACGCGACTTCCAGGTAGATTGAATTCCAGGAAACCATGGTCTCTTTTACAGTTTCCCTTTCCGCTGCTTGGGATTTTTCGGAGGCTCAGTACCAAAAGCTGACTTTTCCTTTCAATTTGTCCATTGGGATAGAATCTGCCTAATCTGTGAAAAAATTGCTCTAGTTTTGTATTATAGCGGGAGGTAACTTGGACTGGAGAGTGAGAGTAAGGCAAAAGTTCCAGATGCAGCTGAAACCAGAAAGCGGGCATGAGACGGTAAGGAATTTTGAATTCATATCACCTGAGGTAACATAATATTTATGTTTAGTTAGATCCAGACCATCCGATCAGAATCTGCACGACTTTTAAAGGATTCGTACATTCCACCTCGGGTTGAATTGGTATTGATTCTGATCGGACGGTCCAGATCGAAACGGAATATTTCTGTTACCTCGGAGAATATGGACTCGGAATAAAAATGCTGTTGGTCCAGGCGTCCAGCGGGAACAAGTATCCTCTCCATTACCGTAAAAGATTCCCTTCACTTTACGGTTTGAGATTAACTCTTAGCCTCTTTGAGATTCGGGCTAGCGCAGGGGCAGTATTGTTGGGCTTTGAGATTCGTGCCAAGTTAAAAAGAACGGTCCAGATCCAATAATTGTAAAAGATTCCCTATTACGGTACCGGGGAGGATGTGAATTCGTCCAGCGGGATAGCGATGCCAAAAGTAGATATTTTTCCTACTTTTTTTCAACCTGGAAAGGAAATCCCGAACTTCATTTATTATAGCATTTTTTGAAATATGGAATTATATTAATCGTTTACAGAAACAAACTTGAAAACTAAAAATGAAACATTTGACTAATCAAACAAATTAAGACCAATGGTTCAAGTTCATCGGCTGAAGTCTGATCTGACAATTCTTGAGCTCAAGCTCACAGATCTTGTTGCCAACCATGCTAGCTTTATTTGTATATAAATAATTGGAAAGGGATGGCTCGACAATGATCTATATTGGAATTTTTTCAAGAATTTCTGACAAATTTATTTAAATTAAAATTTAATATTATAGACATAATTTATAATTTATATGACATAAATAACACCTATAAAAATCTATAAAATCTAGGAGTCAAACCAAAAAAAAAAAAACTCTTAGGCATGATTGTTTATTACTTAGGTTCTGTTCGGTTCTGTTACTATGCGCATGGAAAAAAAAAATTCAGTTCAACTTTATGAAATCTGCTCCACGCACACAGTAACGTCAGTTCAAAAATTTTCATTTTCTCAGATCCATTCTCGTTTCCATAGGTCCGCCGAACAGGCTCTTGTGTAGAGGAGAGTTATGATTTGTAGTTTATGTCACCTGCTTAGATGAAATAAATTATTCTTTAATTTAAACATCGGTGGGACTCACGGTTTATATAAAATATCGCTATCACCTTCATCATTATCGTGATTGTCGTTGTTATTATCACAATCATAATCGTCATAATAATTATTTTATATCGTTATCACAATTATTATTATTATTATTAAGATTATTTTTATTACAATAATAACATAAATCATGTCAGTATAATTATCATTATTTTAGTTTGCTAATTATAACTATTGTTATTATTATTTTATTACAATATTGTTATTTTCGTTATTATATATTTTATCGTCTTTTAATATGAATTTGATAATAGGCTCCCTCAGCAAAATTTCATGAACTCTAATTATCTTGGACCATGACCACCTTCTAAAGGGTTGCCAACAAATTTACAAATAGCTCGTGCAAGTGTTGATACCCATACATGTTGTTGATATATAACATATTAAATATTATATTTAACATACTAAGTCTTTCTAAAAAACTAGACATATTAACTCTAACTATCTTTGATCGGTACCACTTTTAGAAGGTCATCAGTGCTTAAACGTATTAATATTAAATATTACAAATATTTATACCTCGTCATGCAAGAGTAAATATTTCACGTGTCAAGTGTTTTTGTCTAATATATTCTATCATTTTTTTTACATATGACATTGGTTGACGCTTGAACGTAGTAATATCAAATATTGCAAGTATTTATGCCTTGTTATGTAAGAGTAAATAGTTTGTCAAAACGAAATGTCAAAACGAAGTATCCATCTGTCAAAACCTATGTTATTCGGATACTTCAGATTGACTTTCGTACCCGTACGCAGACACGTATCGGATACCGATACGCGCTCGATACGGCACCGATACGTATCCGATACGCCAGCTGACGTATCCGCTTACGTGACGTATTCTTACTTAGTCGATACGGTCGCCGATACTCCGTTGAAACTCATGGATACGGCATGATACGTGTGGATACGGTCGGATCGAATAGCACCCGTGAACCGCGCCCGCACCCGTGAGCCGCGATCGTGAACCGCGCATACACCAGTGCAAATGAATTTTTTTTTGTGCCCTCGGAATTCGAACTTGGGTCTTCTTAGTTGAGGACCAAAACCTTTAACCACTCCGCAACAATTTTGTTTGTGATATATTCTAATAACTATAGTATTTAATCTATTCTTAGGTTGAGCTTTTAATGTTTTTATAGTTTGATTCAGTAAATAAAACTTTTGTGACATATTATCTTTTAATTAAATTTTTTATAATTATCTAAATATAATATATAAATAATAAAAAATAATATATATGGTATACACATATTATGTATCCATGCAACATAAAACTATGTTTAGGCGACACTTCGCAACTCGCAAGCGGCATGGTTACACGTGCGACCCGTCGCACGAAACAGTACATATCAATTACCACGTTTTGCCGTCGTACTAGAGAATCTGATTTCGCAACCCACAGTGAAAATTTTCCTGTGGCAATTTCAGACATGGAACATGGTTACCGTATACCGTCTCCCATGATATCTCGAAATCAGAAAAGTCAAGAATCTTCGAAATAACAAATCTTATGAGTCAGGAAAAATGATACAAATAACAAAAACCAAGAACCTCTGCAATTTGTTAAATGGTACGACCGTATGAACCGGTGTAAGCGACTCGTCACACATGAAGCTATCTTCATCTGTTGCACAGAGGATTAGTCTTAAGCGGTTAATTAAGCCCCCTGCTTAACTGTGTTGGGGAGGGAATGATGATATTTACTCGCTGTAACGGCTCCTTTCCCGAGTCCCTTTATCCAGTAAATCATTATCTCTAGACTAAATTGAATACTAACATCATACACCATATAACTGAGAATACGGCCCCACCACTTCCCATCTCTTTTGTTGTACATTAATGAATGATCGGAACCACCTTCAGCCAAACTTTTACTCGAGAAAACTCTTCGCCCAAAATAAATTACTAAAATACATCGCTCTCTGCTCTGCCTCAACTCTCCCACTCCTTCTGTGACCCCCTCGCACCACTTCCCCTCTCTGCTTCTCTCTCTACTATTTTACTCCACACAGAGTAAAACGGAGAAGCGGATTGGGGCAAGCGAAAAACCGTAAATAAAGTGCTAAACACTCGGATTTATAATGTCGATCGATCCATAAAGGGAAGGTATCATAATTCGAGAGGGAAGATTGAGGAGGGATCAAGGTTTGACTCTTTTCTCTCAAAGCCCCCCTTTCCCCTTTTCAGTTGCCAAGCTCAATGGAAGTAACGAATTGAGTAATTGCTCGACCAAATCCCTCGTTAATGGCAACGGACCAGCCTCAACCTCACTTGGAACCGCCTCCATGGCTGAAAACCCTACCTCTGGCGCCAGAGTATCACCCAACCCTAGCCGAGTTTCTCGACCCCATAGCATACATCCTAAAGATCGAGAAGGAGGCGTCCCAGTACGGCATATGCAAGATTGTGCCGCCACTCCCGCCTCCACCCAAGAACTTAACTCTCTCTAACCTTACAAGGTCGTTCGCTTCCCTTGCCGGATCCTCGGGTTCGGATCCAAAGCGTTCTCTTCCCACCTTTGCAACCCGAAATCAGCAGGTTGGATTGTGCCCACGTCGGCCCCGCCCTGTCCAGCGTGCTGTGTGGCAGAGTGGGGAGCGGTACACTCTCCCCCAGTTTGAGGACAAGGCTCGGCAGTTTGAGCGTGCACAGTTACGCCGCATTGGCAGCCACAAAAAATCTCTTTCGCCGTTAGAGACCGAGACCCTCTTCTGGAGTTCTTGTGCTGATAAGCCCTTTAATGTGGAATACGCGAATGACATGCCGGGGTCAGGTTTTGAGAAAAGAATCCAGACTGGAGAAGAAATAGATGAATCAAAATCAGAATCAGAATCTGAAGAAGAAGAAGAGAAGGAACTGAAAAATGTGGGAGAGACAGCATGGAACATGAGAGGGGTGTCAAGGGAACGGGGGTCTCTGTTGAGGTTTATGAAGGAGGAGATACCAGGGGTGACCTCGCCTATGGTTTATGTGGCAATGATGTACAGTTGGTTTGCATGGCACGTTGAGGATCACGATTTGCACAGCCTGAATTACCTCCACTTTGGTGCGGGAAAGACGTGGTATGGTGTGCCCAGGGATGCAAGGCTTGCTTTTGAGGAGGCAGTACGTGTGCATGGCTATGGCGAGGAGGTGAATCCTCTCGGTATGTTGACTGATTTTTGGAATATTTGTTTAATTTGGTTATGCTTTGACCATATTAGTATTGGTCTATTCTTTATCCCCTCGTAATTACTTTTCTTAGAAAATCCTGAGGATTAAATTTGTGAGACTTTATGGGTCACATCATCACAGGGCCGGTAGCAATAGCTGCTTTGCTTTTTGGTCATCATTAGCTATTCTTCTGTTCTGTAATTTGGAATTTCCAATTAGTTAGGGGGGGGGGGGCATGATCCTTATTCCTTACCGTGTCTTGGGAACCTAATATGTATTTCATAATTCTGGCAGTGACATTTACTATGTTGAGTGAGAAGACGACAGTGATGTCACCTGAAGTACTTGTTGGTGCTGGGATTCCCTGCTGCAGGTGCGTGCAATGTCTTATGTTATGCCTGTTGTTCTCAGTGTCTGCAATTATGGTTCTTTTACTCAAAATCTGGGTTGACAAGAACATGTCATTTTAAAACAGGCTGGTGCAAAATGCTGGAGAATTTGTTGTTACGCTCCCTGGAGCATATCATTCAGGTTTCAGCCATGGTAATAACCTTTGATCACTATGTCACCCCTCAGTTTGCTCTGTTTTTATTTAAGAGGGTTTAGGGCAAGTATTGCAATTAAGGCGGTATGCTGAAATCTGGTGCAGATCCTGGTTAGTATGGCATACAAATATTAAATCCTGCTGTTCATATAGAACTTTAATAAACCACAAAAAAATAGTAGTAGTCAGATGCCATATGCAACCTATTATGGGATTGACTGGTATGGTACTAAAATTGGAACATGGTCAATCTTGGTAAGGCCTCTCAAGAAGTCTTACATTTCCTAAAATTGGATTGACTGGTTTATCTTCTTTTTTTTTTTTTTGGTTTTTTTGGATAACGAATGATTAATTTGTGATACTTGTATGATTGTTTCAGGTTTCAACTGTGCAGAGGCAGCCAATATTGCAACACCTGGGTGGCTAGCAGTTGCTAAAGATGCTGCAATTAGAAGGGCTTCGACCAATACCCCTCCCATGATCTCTCACTATCAGCTTCTTTATGCACTTGCTCTTTCAGTATGGCCAAGGTTTGTCTTAGGAATCCAATTTTAAGATTTTTTTTAAATAATACACTGCATGCTTCTTTTATGCAAACAATAACAAACCATTCTCAATTTTGTGACTAAAATACTAAATATCTGTGTTCAATTTTGTTGGCAACTGTAATACTTATATTATGTTAGTAGAACTAGGGTGTGATGTGCTCACCAAATCCTTTGGTGACCATAACTTCACAATCTATCGGATTGACTACAAACGAGACGAATCCAAACCGTTGAAACCGATCTACTTCACGAGTGATGCCCATACATGCAAATTTTTGAAATTTTCGAATTCATTTAGTCCAAAGTCAAGCGGTCAAAATTGATGAAAAATGAATGATGCAAAATGATTTTTAGAAGTTGTTTTAATGCTTTCATTTTTCATCAATTTTTACCGCTTGACTTTGGACTAAATGAATTTCAAAATTTCAAAATTTTGCATGTAAGCGCATCACTTCACTCGTGAAGTAGATTGGTTTCAACAGTTTGGATTCGTCTCGTTTGAAGTCAATTTGATAGTTATGGTCCTTTGGTGAGCACATCACACCCTAGTTCTACTCCATATTATGTGAATTCACATCACCTCAGGTTACCTGACTCAAGCAAATTATGATCAGACGGTTCTTTTAACATGGCACGAATTTCAAAACAGCCCCCCTACAGTCTCCATAGGCACCGGATTGAGTTTGGCCCATATAGGATTAATCTGGGCCGTCCGTTTCAATTTGCTTGAGTCAGGTACCTGGGAGGATACGGATCCATATTATGTTGCCTCTTTTTTCTTTTGACTTAAATCTTGTCTCTAAGATTGGTTGTCATCTGGGTTCTTAAGTGTTTGTGCGTGTTAGATTGTTGACTTTGGTTCAAGAATACAGTAGAGTACTGGATGTTTTCTTAAGAATGCACAATAATGAAATATGTGTTCTTCTACCAGCTTATTCTTTTGGAGCATCTGGTTGTTAGATATCAAATCAACTAATCAAGTGCTGACTGTGCATGCCTCTATTATCAGTTAATTTCCTTCCAACTAGTTTGGAAAGGTTCCTATATTGACCTAAAAAGATGAATTATATTTTCTATAGAATCCTTGTTCTATGGTGTATGAATATTTACTCCAGCCTAGTCCGGTTAAATACTGCCCAGGCCTTTACTTCTATTTCATGAAATTCCTAATGGATCATAAGGATTCATTTATGATTGGATATAATAATCAAATTTCTGTACAGGTGTTTAACCCTAAATCATTATAGTTCACCGTTGTTGTTTCCATTTATAGATAGGTACCCTAATTTTACAGTCATTAAATTTGTCCTCTGATTGACCGGGTGTGCGCTTCTGTTTTTGAGTGCTGTAGAGTGTCCAAGAATTGCATAATTGAGCCAAGAAGTTACAGGCTAAAAGATAAGACGAAAAATGAAGGGGAGGTGATGGTCAAGGAAACATTTGTAAAAAGCGTACTGCAAAATAACAACCTTATTAGCATGCTTGTGGACAGAGGAGGTTCTTGTGTAATCCTTCCTCATTGCTTCTCTTCAGATTCTAATTGCTCGAGTGATGTCAGTAGAAAAATTATGATGAAGCCAGGATCATTAGTATTCAGGTCAGGAAGTAATGTGCAAGCAACGGGAGATAATCTTAGTTTATCAGATAAAAGGCAAATTATGCGACACCTAGGTGCCTCCTCCTTGGTATACCTCCCTGCCACCCTCACCCTCTCTCTCTCTCTCTCTCTCTCTCTCTAATACAGTACTCTCTGTCTTTGTCTATTTCTGCTCTCACCTGTTCACGGGCATAGATAGTACAGTAACATTTAGAAACGACAAGTGTCGTTTTATCATTTTTAGTGTGGACTTAAAATATCATTGAAGCTCCATTTTGTTTATCACATGGCTCTAACGCGAGCCTTGCTAAGAGATATTAAATGTGAAGCATATTCTGACAAATCTTGGAAGTTTAGGTATGCCCTCAGAAAAGTGAAAAATATCTTATCTGTTCCCCATCTACTTCTGAAAATGCCTAGGTTAACCTCCTTTTTCATTTAAGCAAAAACTGAGAAAGAAAAGAGGAGCAATTTGGATACTTGTAATAGAGTCAGTGTAGGTCCCATGGTTAAAGGACCATATGCTTTGGTGCTTTTAAGGGTTGCAGATGAATCCTGAAATTAAAGTGATAGTTGAATTGATGATAACAGTAGTATGTAATACCGCATGCCAACACACATACTCCCTCTGTTATCATGCTCACTGGTTCTTCATTTCCTTAAACAATGAAATTGCAGAGTGCGACAAGTGAAAGAGAACAAGAGATGGGAAGTGGGCTTCTGGATGAGGGGCTCTTATCATGCGTCATGTGTGGCATACTGAGTTTTGTATGTGTGGCTGTCGTTCAGCCCAGCAAAGCAGCAGCCAGATATATCATGTCAAACAATAATTGTAGATTTTTTCGTGACCGATCTGTGAGTTCTGAAGAATCTAGTGATGTCGACGAAATGTCATCCTGGGAGGAAATTAATCATGACTCCACACCAGTTTCAGGTTGTTACTCTGTTCTTTTGTACTTGTCTACATTACTTGATTCTGGTCCTGTATGGATGTTTAGGTAGATTAAACCTTTCATTTATTATTGACTTGTGAACAATGAAAAATTTAGTAGGGGAAAAGAAAAGATCCACAGGGTCGTTTGATTGGAGTTATTTAATAATACCTTGGAATATTAGGATGCCCGGAAGTCATATTACCAGGAATGAAATTGCCGGGAACGAATGGATACCATGTTTGGTGATCTCCTTGAGAAACTACTTGTAACATTAAAAAAATGAGGTGTTCCAAAAAATATCCTTTCCTTTATGAATTGGATCACTTGGAGTCGAACATTCTTCTGTCTGCCATAAATACTGATGCTATCAAGTCGAACAGGCTTCTGTCTGCCATAAATACTGATGCTCCTAAACTAGCTTTGCCATTTTCCAAATCATTGTATTCTAAAATTCACTAAAGTACAAAATGCTAAATCTAATTAATTGAAATCGCAGCCTCTCATCTTGTGCTATTCTTGTAACCTCAAATTTTGAATTGTCAAAGTTGCTACGTAACATTAGACCTTTTCATCGGTGCCACCGAGAGAGGATTGATCACATAAGCACCTCCTTCGCTCAATTCAGATCATTTAAAAGGTTACCTTGAATTTTTTTATATTCAGTTATGAAATTTGTTCCAGACTGTGAAGCTGCCCCTCTTAATTTACTTTTTTATTGGATGAGCACTTTTAAACCTAATTATTGATTTATTCGCCAAAAGATATATTGGTTCTATAAAAAGACAAGGAGAGGGACAAATCTAGGAATTTGGCATTGATACTTGATGGGAACTGAAGAAAGCCACCAGGTAGCATAGTCATCACATTCCATGAATTGTAGATCTTATTACCAATGGAATAGAAGATTGCCGTATTGATTTCCATCTTAACTTCTCCAAACGTGGCAATGGGAATTATTTCTGCTACATTTCAGGAATTCCTAGAAAAATAGAATAAACCAAATGCCCCCAAAATTTATGGTAAGTGAATCACTGTCAAGTTCCCTGATTGCTGAATATTTTCACTTTGGACTTTGAAACTGGTATTCAGATGGAACTTTCATTCTTTAAAGTATTTGTAGTATGGTCAAATCATCAGTGCCAAAGTGAATATATTACATGCAATATCGTGATGTTGTATATGACTTCTGTTCTGTTCTGTTCTGGTTTTGTACCATTATGGACTCCATCGCTGTTTGATATCCTCCTCTTGTTTTTTTTTTCATGCATATTTGAGGTTTGTACTGAAAATATAGTAAAAGCTTCAAACACAAGTACTGTTGGTGATTGTTTTCCTTTCAGACAGCTGGCAGCCGTTTGTGGCCTTGAACCTAAAGTCGTCTGGGTGCTAATCTGTTTACCTTTTGTTGGTACTCCAAGGGCTAATAGATTGTGTCCTCTTTTATGGTTACCAGGACAAACCTCAAGGATGGTTGGAAATTCAACAGATGACCCTTCTTCTGTGCAATTTGTAAATCAGTGTAACAGAACACCACATAAGAGTTCCTGTGGTGCAAATTCTGCTCTTCATCTATTGGCTTCTACTTACGGGCCCTCCGACTCTGAGTCTGATGATGAAGTATTAAATGGAAATGTTGTCGGCTGCTCCAGTGGACAGTTGGGGATGCGTTGGAGTGAAGAGGATTGGAGAGGTGAGGCACTAACAGATGCTTCAGTAAAGGAGTTGGATATGCTAGGTGTGCTGAGCTACGACAAGGACTCATCGAGGAAGCATGTGTTTTGTCTTGAACATGCCTTGAAAGTGTGGAGAGAACTTCAAAAAATTGGTGGTGCTGATATTATGCTTTTGTGCCATCCAGGTTAGTTGTATTCATTAAAGATGTATTATTTTGCGGATAGGTCCCTGCTAGTGAATTCTTTGGCTCACTCATATAGGAGTGATTTAATCCTCTATATGGGTAAGAAAATCCTGCAGATTCCCGTAAAAGCTGCTAAGTTGCAAGTGCATGTAATTAAGCATACAGTTGCGCCCAAACTTCTGTTATGCAGGGTCCTTCAATTAATATAATGGTGATAGTTTTTGTTAGGTCACCAAACTTTATTTCTCCATTGTAGGACTTCCCTACACATGCCAACTTCTCTTATAAGTATTATTTTCCGTCACCTGTAGAATATCCCGCAGTAGAAGTTGAAGCAAGACAATTGGCTGGAGATCTAGGAATTGTTTACCACTGGAAGGAGATAAATTTTCAGGATGCAACCAAGGAAGATAAAGACAGTATCAAGTCAGCTCTTGATGACGAAGAAGCTGTACCGACAAACACTGACTGGGCTGTTAAAATGGGTATCAATCTCTACTACAATGCGAACCAGAGCAAGTCTCCCCTGTATACCAAGCAGATGCCATACAATGCCATTATATACAAGGCATTCGGCCAGGAACAGGAGCCAAGTACGAGACCGGGGCCAGGCCGTCAGAAGAAAATAGTTGTTGCTGGACGGTGGTGTGGCAAAGTCTGGATGACAAACCAGGTCCATCCATTCCTGGCGCGTATGAAAGACGTACCAGCTTTGGAAGATGATGAGGGGGCTGCTGGGTTGTTCTTCCGTGTCCCTGTTGAGCAAAGTTTTCAAACAAATAGTTTGTCTACACCAGTGAAAAAGCAGCAGCCGGCTGAGAAAGCGAGAAGAAGCGAAAGGAAGAAACGAGATAAGACAGAGGCATCTAATAAGATCAATGAAGTGGTGGAGAGTATTTCTACAAGAAGTAAAAGACTTAAACGGAGACCTGCCAAGCTGAGTGCTTTTGATATGAGTGATGAAGAGGAGGAAAAACAAGACGAAGAACAAGAAGTGCCCGGGACATCGTCTTCTCATAAATGTGGTATGGTTCTTCGTAACTGCTCGTCCAGGAAGAATCGAGTGGGGAGAAAAATAAGAGTGCTTAATGAGCCTATGCTGGATGAAGCTGACCATAAAGACACAGTTAAAGAAGCACCTCCACGTGCAAGGATAAGAAACAAGAGGCTTAAACAGGAGGATTCAGATTGGAACGTCAATTTGGAATCTGAACCAAATCCAGAGAGTCTGGCAAGTGGGAGAAAGGCAAACAAGAAGGAAGCTGAGCTTGAGTTTAAATGTGATCTAGAAGGGTGTGATATGAGTTTTCGCAACAAGCAGGACCTGGTATTGCACAAGAAAAATATATGCCCGATAAAGGGGTGTGGCAAAAAGTTCTTCTCACACAAGTACATGCTTCACCATAGGAAGGTGCATGTAGATGACCGCCCCCTCAAGTGCCCTTGGAAGGGTTGCAAGATGGCCTTCAAGTGGCCATGGGCCCGCACAGAGCATATTCGGGTACACACCGGGGCCCGGCCTTATGTGTGCAAGGAGTCTGGCTGTGGCCAGACGTTCCGATTCGTCTCTGATTTCAGCCGCCACAAGAGGAAGACGGGTCATTCTTCCAAAAAGGCAAAGAAGAGCCGGAGTTGATTGATTGATTGATAGATTTATTGAATGATTGCTAATACTTAATGATGTATGTTAACTAACTTGTGTTTTAGTTCCCTCAAGGCTGTTGTGGCTGGGAATATGATTCCATTATTCTTCTAGAATGCAATTGATGCTGTTGCTGTAGTGTTAGGTCAGAGGATTCTAATTTCGTTCATTGACCTAATTCAATGACGAGACAACTATGGCTTTTGTCTTCTTCTTTTTTCTTATTGTTGTTCTATTTATTTTTTATTTTGTCTTTTCTGTTTAATGCTCTATTTTGTCTTCTTATACTGTTTCTTGTAGACTTGGAGGAACTTGACGCTGTAGTTTAATATGCATCGTATTCGCCAAGCAAACGAGTTGCATTATTTCTTTCTGAGTATTTTGTAGTCATTGCTAGTGTAACACTATGCAAAATACGTAAATAGAATTAATGATTGAAGGTAATATATAAAATGCTTAAAAGGTGTTTTTCAATAAAAAGTAGGTAATATTCAACGAGCAAATAATATTTGTATGAAAAGATGAACAAGATACTTGTGTTAATTTCATCTCAAGTGAAACAAACAAATCATTTGAAACTATATTTACCCGAAATAATAGTTTGAGAGCTTTGAAATATATTAAATTTCACAAAATCTGAATGAAGGATTTAAGATTATAGGTCATGTTTGGTTGTGGCCTAAAGGGTGGAATAAGGAGTTTAGGCCTCTTTATTCCACCAAACGTGACTTAATTGAGCCGGCCTAACATGACATAAGCCGATCTTTAGGTCGGCCTAAACTAAACCACCTCGCATGGTGGTTTAATTTTAGTCCACGTCGTGGCCTAACTCGAATGATTATAATAATATTTTTTAGTATATAATTAGTATATTATATACTAATTATTATTAGTATATAATTATATAATTAATATCTTATATTGTTAATATATTAAATAATAATTATAATAATATTATATAATTAGTATCTTTTTATAAATAATTATTATTAATATATAATTATATAATTAATATGTTATATTGTTAATATATTAAATAATTATTATAATAATATTATATATATTATAGTTACTATTAATATATTAATATTATATAATTAGTAACTTATTACTAATAATAATTATTAATATATAATTATATAATTAATATCTTATATTTTATTATATTAAATGATTATTATAATAATATTATAATATATTATAGTTATTATGAATATATTAATATTATATAATTAGTATCTTTTAATCAATAATTATTATTCATATATATAATTATATAATTAATATCTTATATTTTATTATATTAAATAATTATTATAATAATATTATAATATATTATATTTATTATTAATATATTAATATTATATAATTAGTATCTTTTTATCAATAATTATTATTAATATATAATTATATAATTAATATGTTATATTTTTAATATATTAAATAATTATTATAATAATATTATATATATTATTGTTACTATTAATATATTAATATTATATAATTAGTATCTTATTACTAATAATAATTATTAATATATAATTATATAATTAATATCTTATATTTTTATTATATTAAATAATTATTATAATAATATTATAATATATTATATTTATTATTAATATATTAATATTATATAATTAGTATCTTTTTATCAATATTATTATTAATATATAATTATATAATTAATATGTTATATTTTTAATATATTAAATTATTATTATAATTATTATTATAATATTATAGTTATTTTTTATATATTAATATATATAATTAGTATCTTATTATTAATATATAATTATATAATTATTATCTTATATTGTTAATATAGTAAATAATTATTATTAATATAATTATATAATTAATATCTTATATTGTTAATATATTAAATAATTATTATAATAATATTATAATACATTATAGTTATTATTAATATATTAATATTATATAATTAGTATCCTATGATTAATAATTAACTAACTTAGGTTTCCAAAACTTTAGTCCTCCACCAACTCTAACCAAACAAGGAATAACTTAAGCCATGGTTTAACTTTAGAACTCAACCAAACACGAATAATTTAGGCCGGCCTAACATGGAATAACAACTTAGGCCGCCTTAACTTTAGTCCACAACCAAACACCACCATAATGCCTAGCAATTTTGCAGTTGAGATAGTTATACATTAATTAGTAAATATAATAAATATAATATGATATTCTTCTTTAAAATGATTTTGGGACTAATTTGCAAATTTAAGGGTTAGTTGTATAAAAGTGCAAACTTAAGGAAAAAAAAAACAAAGAATCACCAACGTGGCACTATGGCCACGTGGTCAATAGTGAATGCTTCACCCCTTAATTCAATTAAAGGGCCTTCTCTATCATCTGTGAAGAAAGAAAGAAAAAATAAACAAAACAACAAATCAAATATAATCAGAAAAGAAAAGAGAAAGCAAAGGAAAAGTGAAAAACAGAGAGGTGTTCTCCTCTCTCTTCGTGCGTGCATGAGTGCTAGAGAAAGATTTGTGTAAGGAAGGCTCTAAGCCGATAATCCAATTATTGTGGTATTTTGCTTTCCTTTCTTCTCTATTTTTGGTTCTTGCTCAAGTCCATTATTAATGGCTAAGTTGATTTCTTAGAGAAATGAAAGTATAACTCTACAATAAAGAAAGATTAAACATCATATCCTTGTTTTGTGATATTAAGATGTGGTTTGACCCTAGTACCGATTGGTACCACTAGGTATAATCCCCTATTTGAATTTCTAGGGATTGATTCATAAAGAACATAAATAAATAGGGAAAATTTTGCTAAATGTTAATGCTTGAGTAATAATAATTTGTAGAAGGGTTTAACTGAAAAATGGAAAATAAAGTGTGGCTTGAGCTTGGCTTTAGAAATTGTCTGTTGATTGAAAATGTGTGCCTTGGTTCAGAAAATGTTAAATTGTAAAAGATATAAAAAGATGTAGCTCAGTTGTGTTATGGTTGATAATAAATGGATTTGGACCTTAATTGCTTGGACATATAGACTGGACTGTTGGACTTGAAAATTGACTTGAATTAGGAAGGATTAATGAAATGATAAAATTATTGATTAAAAGATGCCATTAATTTAAATGGGTACTATTATTAAATAAACATGGATTGATGATAATTATAAATATGATCTATTATATGTATGACTTGATATTACGGAGCATTGTATGATCCTAAAATGTAAATAAAACGCTAATGAATGTTTTATCAGAAATATTGAACAAGCTTATTGAATAAACATATAATTGGGATTTAAATATTAGAACACGTAAATTGTTTTATTATACTTAATTGTTATAAATATTGATTAGAATATATATTATTCTGATATAGGCATAATTATGAGAAAGACTGATGAGACAGAATGATCAGGAATAACCGACTGTTAGCGACCTCATCTGTTGCCCTACGATATCAGGTGCGAGGTTATTGGATTAGTCTGACTACGAATTAAATCGTAACTCGCTGTGCATTTTGAATATTTGATTGACTGCATTGATTGAACTGTTGCATCATATGCATAGCCCAATACAATTGAAACTGAATTACAGGTAAGTTTGTTGACTGTCATGTTGATATTGCTTATCGATTGATTGATTCTTATTGCAAATGATTGATTAAGACCACGGTGATTGAATTGATTGAATATTGAATATGGTAATCCTTGAACCTCCATATAGTGGAGAAAAATAATTAATATATTGTAAAGTCTAGCTAGCTACTAGACTTTACTCCAAGACTTTTATGCACATATGATGAATGGCCCCAACTGAACCCAGTACCAGTTGGGTAGGGGATATTGAATAAATATGAATTGTGACTGTAAGACTAATGAACTATGGTAACTGTCTTATCAATGATTTTCTTTCCGATAATGACAGTATTGTGATATTGATTTCGTAATGTTTATGTTAATCAAATTGTCAGGATAGTTAGAACTGTCTTATCATTGATTTTCTTTTCGATAATGACAGTATTGAGATATTAATTCTGTATTGTTTACGTTAACAAATTGTCAGGATAGTTAGAACAGTATAAGCCCTAACACGACAGATACATGTTATGTATCGTCAGTGTTACCAGGTTAGAAATTATAAAGTTAAGAAACCAAATGTTACCAGACTGTATGGTTTAATAGATTTTGACCCAAACCATTTATTATGATAAGATCCCTAGAGTTCTGATTTATTTTGTAATTTTTGTTGTTCAATTGGATATTGTTATTGAGCATTGGCATTCGTCATCATGAAATGAACTGTTAGTTTCTCGAGCGGAGATTTCATTCTGAATATGGATTTCCTTCGATTCAAATAATCTGAGTGGCAATTAGCACTGAGGAATAATTTATTATTTCTCACCCGTTTCTTCTTGTGGGATTCACAGGTTTGTTAGACGAAGATCGAGAAATGTTTTTGGGACAATAATTGACAGCAGGGCCACCAAAAGGTATGAGATTTGAAATTATCTTATCTGACATGGTGTAGAGAGTATTTCTCTAGCATTATTCACTGTAAAATGTCAGATAATTATTGTAAATAAATTGAAATGTGAGAAAAATAATGAATATTATTGACAATGCATAAAAATATTCATGTCTTATGATAATACGTATATTGAATAGTAAATAGACGCGGTATGATTGTTGCACCTTCAGATTTGGGATGTGACAGCTAGTGACATAGGTTTCATACTGCGATTCCATTTTGAATTCCACATGCTTTTAAAGACCGCAGAAACTGAGCATATGTCAGTCCTGCACTAGTGACATAGGTTTCATACTGCGATTCCATTTTGAATTCCACATGCTTTTAAAGACCGCAGAAACTGAGCATATGTCAGTCCTGCACTGTAAAGCATACAAGCAAGAGGAACCGGATCCAGTGCTGCGTTGAATATGGTGCAGCACATCCAACAGTAAATGATGTTTCTAGATCTAAGCTAAAAATGCCCCCACTATAAGCATCCAAGGGCCTCACAAGCAGACACTGCGTATTATCTTTGTTGTATATAAGAGTTGCAACAGGGGCCATGTATATGGAGTATGGACGATGTTATATGAGGAACAGTATTTTGATTTGAGTGAGCCTATGGTGCTATGCATAGCACGGATGGGGTCCGTGCTACGGTCAAAAATTTGACTTTTTAAAATCCTAATTGTCGATCCAACCGTTCAATGTGATAACCATATGAATATGTACTTGCAAACTAAATTTTATATTTTTTCGAATTTTTTTACTATTTTTTTAGATAGGTAGAAAAATCAGTATTTTCTGAAAATTCTGGACCATCAAAATTCTACCTATCTAAAAAAATAGTAAAAAAATTCGAAAAATTATAAAATTTAGTTTGCAAGTACATATTCATATGGTTATCACATTGAACGGTTAAATCGACCATTAGGATTTTAAAAAGTCAAATTTTTGGCCGTAGCACGGACCCCATCCGTGCTATGCATAGCACCATAGCCTCACTCTTTTGATTTTATTATTAAGAGTCAAGGAAAATCTCTTTATATTCAATTTGTCGTTCAATCTTTTGCAGTGAGATAAAAATACATCTCAAAAGGAAACCAACTTTATTAAAATAGTTTAAAATGTAATGCAAAAATACACAACAAAATTAAACAGTATGTTCATTTTTTTTTGTCGTTATGTTTATGTCCAACCTCTTTTAGAAATTATATTAAAATTTGTCCGATAGATAATTGTGACGTTATTTATCACTAAACTTTATTTCAAATTATAATATGTTTTATTTAATTAAGAGCAACTGTTGTATCATAGATGCATATATGTTTCTAGAGAGAAACTGAAACTCATACGCCAGTGCAATACACATCCAAATCATCAAAGTTCTCCAAAATCAAATTCAGAAATATTCAAGTTGTCCTTGATTTTCTTATTCTTATTTTTTATTTCATTCTTCTACAACTTCTTTGACAAAAGCACAATCATATAAGATCACAAGTATTCATTATTAAAGATGAGCAAATAATAAAAATAACATATATACTTAAGGCCGAAATTTTTATTAATATCCAAAAAAAGTTTCAAAATTTACAAATCTACATCCATTTTCAACTTATTTTCAAATCTGCCCGATCCGGAAAATAATTTTCCAGATCCAGCGTCTCTTTTTGGAAAATAATTTTCCGGATCCAAAGATCTCTTTTCGGAGAATTATTCTCCAGATTTGTGTTTTTCTATTAATTAAATAGAAAATATTATGATTTATTTATTTGTTGTATTGAAATATTAGTAATATTTTTTATATTTCTTTGAAAATAGATGAAATACTATATAATTAAATTCATTAGAAAGACTGCGACAAATAATCCGGATCAACATTTTTTAGGCCGGATTTTTTGCAATTATAAGAAAAACTAAACTATTTCTTTGTGTGTTACTGGAAAAAAATAAAAATATTTTGGATATGAGTTATTGATCCCGGTTCAAAAGTCATTTCTGAGTAAATAAAGAAAATATTGTGGTTTTCTAGTACATTCAAATTCTTAAATACTGCATCTATTTTAAAAAAAAATTGATATCAAAACATTTCGGCTGACATCTTGTCAGATATTTTTTTTTCAAAAATAGATGAAGTATCTTACAATTTGAATCTACTAGAAGGACCACAATATTTTTTTTTTATTTACTTAGAAGTGACTTTTGAACCGGGATCAATAACTCAGATCCAAAATATTTTTATTTTTTTCAATAACACACAAATAAATATTTTAATTTTTCTTATAACTGCAAAAAATACAGCCTGAAAAATGTTGATTCGGGTTATTTATCGTAATATTTCTAATAAATTCAATTATATAGTATTCCATCTATTTAAAAAAATAAAAATATTTCTAATATTTCAATACAATAAATAAATAAATCATAACATTTTCTATTTAATTAAAAACACACCAAATCCGGAGAGTAATTATTTGGAACTCCAAATCCAAAGAATTATTCTCCGGAGCCGCGTTAACTGAGACGCCTCTGGATCCGAAGAATAATTCTTCTGAAAGAAGGGCTGGATCCGGAAAATTATTCTCCAGATTGGACAAATTTGGAATTATTCCGAATTTGAATGCAAATTGTTAAATTTTGTATTTTTTTTAATATTAATAAAAATTTCGATACCTAAGGATTTTAGAAAAGAGATAATCTTATATTGATATTGTGTGTCCATTACAATTACATGGAAACTATTTATAGGTTTGATTATAGCATAATATGATGACAGAATTCTGTATAGTTAATAATATTTATAATCCAGTTTCTTATACGAGTCGGATTACAAGCGCATAATTGGGTGTCGATCCGCAGAAAATTAGTGTGTAGACCTTGAACAATCGTATCTCAACTTTTCTCAAGGCTAGATGAAATTTGAAATTTGAGGGGTTTTGTTGTGATCTTTAGAATTACTAAAAATACTGAAAGCAATGTAATTAGAAATAAGATGATAGATTGAATTTCTAGAAATTTTGACTTACCAATGTTACTCAATCTTTAATAAGTTTTTATTTGGTATTTGATTTTTAAGGTTTCTAATACAGAATTTGGTTAAAGTTTATGATGTAATTAACTCTATGATAAGTATGATTTGTGATTTAAGAATTTAGTTGCTCTAAGAATTTACTTCTCTTCTTGTTATTGTCGTTGTTTAATTATTTTGATGACAAGCATGTATGGATTAACTTATCTGCCTCTCTCTCTCTCTCTCTCTCTCTCTCTCTCTCTCCTCCATTTTCAATTCCATTGCAGTTTTCATTGATTCTTAAAGTTTTTAATTTGGTGTTAATGCATATATATGGGTACATTTATTTCATGTTTTTGAAGTTTCTTCTCAAAACTTAATTAAATGGTGTTTTTATATAGTAGTAAGTGGTGTAATAAGTCAATATGGAAACACAGAAATGAAATCTGTTTTGTTAATAGCACAATGATTTTAAGTTAATAACGATTAGATTGTTTATTCCATCTTATTTATCATATTTTACATTTTGTTTAGTAGTTTGAGTTATGGCTAATATGAATCCATCTCCAGGAGTAAGATGAGAAATAAACTTATGCCTATAATAATGCATGACTCTACATGTAAAGTAAGTGGTGAATAAATTAATGTCTAAAAAGATGACGTAACTTATTCTAAATGAACTCACATCTTACTTGATCTCAATTCTTTCAATTTTACTTCTAATTTGACAACTCAATTGACAACTTAAATAATTACTCATTATTTAACAATTTAATTGACAATTTAAATATGAAATAAAGTTGTTTACCTAATCTCTTACTTCACACTTAAATGCTGGTGGACTAAGTTTTCTCTTTTTTATTCATAGAACAAAACGAGTATTTTTATTTATTTTTTCCCATCAACACTTTGTTTATGTCGTATTGATTAATTAATTATAATTTATTTATTTTTAATCCAATATTTAATTAATCTGTTTTGTACTTTAGTAAGTTTACTAGATATCCATCCACAAGCTGTCTCATGAGGAGAACAGTTTGGGTCCGATGCCCATCGGACTCAAATTTAGATCCGATGGGTTTTGAGACTGTCCGATCCACTTTAAGATTCGTGTTTACGAATTTTAAAGCAGACACAAAATTACAGACACAAATTTTAAAGCAGATCGGACGGTCATCGAATCCATCTAACTTACTTTGAGTCCGATGAGCAGCTTTGGTTCCTCTCATAAGATGGTAACTCTACGAGCTGTTATGGTTCATAAGAGGACACGTTGAAAAAAAAATACGGGCCGTTATGGTTCATAACGGCCAGGGGCGCGTTGAAAAAAAAAAAAAACAGGCCGTTATAGTTCATAACGTCCAGCTACAGTAGTTTTTTTTTTTTTCAAAAAACACAAATTGAAGCAAAAAAAAAAAAACAACAACACTGTAGCTGGACGTTATGATCCATAACGTCTAGCTACCATGGTTTTTTTTTTTTTCAAAAAATCGCAAACTGAAGCAAAAAAAAAAAAACACTGTAGCTGGACGTTATGGACCATAACGTCCAGCTACAGTATTTGTTTAGATTATTAGCGATTAGATTAACTAGACGTTATGGACCATAACGTCTTTGTTATATCTCGAATTTTCGTCAAATCATTCTTCATGTCGATATTTTTTTATTTTATTTTCTATTAATAAAAATTTCGGCAGGAGCTATTCTATTATTGTATGGACCCGCGCAACAGCAAGTCAGCAAGTAATGGCTTCCGTGCACACTATTTGGTACAATTAATTGGACCAAATTAACTCGCTGCTTCACTAGAGTATCTGTATCACTATGACTTGCTCTGTCCCATCACATTTCCATAGTTAGGGTTTGCATCTTCCCCAAACTCTTCCAATGGTTGCACCCGAATCCGATACAGCATCTTCCTCCCAGACCGAAGGGGACGTCATATCTCCTCCTCACGACGATTCTCAAGAGGCATTAAACGAGGGATTATGCGATCTGAAGCTGTCGGAGGAGAAATCGAGTGATGGTTGGCTGGGAGCTGATGGTTCAGAGGAGCTGGATCTGGAACTGGAATTGGATTCTCCCAAGAAAGGGAAAGAGGGAAAGGCCGTGAAGCCGAGGTATCCCGTCAGGCCAGAACAGCCAGATTGTTCTTTCTATTTGCGGTATGCGAGTTGCCGGTTTGGAATGAAGTGTAAATTCAATCACCCTCACCCTCCAAAAAAGAAGAAGAACAACAAGGTGATTAAAATGTAAAATCAGATTTCATAGACTAAGGAGATAATTGCAGGTGATTGTGGTTGTTAGTGTTTTGATGTAAAGAAATTGTAGATGATAGACAGATAAACCCGAAATTGTCATATGATCTTCTGCGCATGCTTCTTGTTTTGGCATGTTTTGAGTTAGTAAAATTTAATGAAACTGACGACTCAACCTAACTTGTTTACGCTTTCTTTATTTGTTAGGCAAAGCCGGGTAAATCATCTGATGCTGATCAGGTAATTTTTCATGCTATCAAATTCATTTGATTGTCTCCGTAGTCTGTATTTTTACTGCAGTAACTTACTTTTCCTTGATCATGTTGATTCCTCAAATTTGCTGTAAAAAAGAGTGATGATAAAGGAAAGGAAGTGTCTTCAGAATATGTTGAGCAGAGAGAACCTCAGGTGAATACTTACCACTTTAGTTCTATCAGATTATTTTGATGTAGTTTGGTGGTCTAACCTGCAGTTTAACTGCTTTGGTCTGGTATATAATGTATTGCTCAATTTTTGCTAATATTATAGGATGCCAATGAAGAAAAGAACAAGGTTATAATTGAGCAGAAGGAGCTTGAGGTGAATTTATTTTATTTCTGAATCTGATTGGGACTGGAGCATGTCATGACTAAAATGTATTGTAGCTCAAAACTGTTTTATAATTGCTTACTATCCTTATTCCAACAATTTTACAGGAGGCTGAAATGATTTCATTACCAACAAAGAAGGCAGAATTCAATGTAGGTGCAGTATTTATAAACACTTTAGTGTCAAATATAAAACATATGCAGCACTAATTATCAGTACCTTATTTGTCAATTTTAGTAGTATTGATTATTTTTATTACTATATTCACTTTATTTTCATTTCGGTTTGGTGCATTAATGTGGGTCTTATGAAGTATGGTTCTCACACAGTCCCTACAACAACTTACATCAGCCCCGTGTAATACCAACAGATTGTAATGAGTCTTATTTCTTTGATTTAAAAATATACTAACTTTTTCTGTACATATGTTACTGTGCCTATATTTTCTAAGGTTTGTTTCTTTCTGGCTTTGCTCATTTGTTATTTCCTTTGTTTTAAGGCTTTTAAAGGAAAAGATAAAGAGTCTACTTCAGGAGCCTTTGTACAAGAATGCAAGGTCAGCGAAACACTCATTTTTATCTTGTGATTGTTATGTTGCTTTTAAATTCTTTATAAACCTGTTGATGTAATACCTTACTACGTATAAGTCTGCAGAGTGCCATCAATACTTGATGAATATCAATGTTGCATTCTACATTGTGCATGTAACAAACACATTTTTTGCAGTATTTTTCTACACCTGGAGGATGCAAGTTCGGGAAGTCATGTAGATATCTCCATCCCGAAGGAAAACCAGATGTTTCTCCAGTAGAACTCAACTTTCTTGGTCTTCCAATTCGACCAGTACGTTAATCGCTTTTGAAACAGCATTGTTCAACTTGTGAAAATTGTTTACATTCTTTTATATGTCCGGGAAGTAACATAAAATATTTTATGTAGATTTGCAAATAGCATTCAACATTTCTCATCTTGCAGTTAATGCCTATAAATTTTTGGGGTTACTGTACTAGTATCTACTAAGTAGTTTAAACCATGTCAAGTTCAAGCAAAAAAGAGGCCCTGTATATTTTTTCATATTTCTCTTTTCTTGCAACAAGCACCCAACATTTCTAAAATTTGCTACTAACACCCCTCATCTTTTGGGTTACATGCAAATGACATTCAATTTTTAAAACCAAGATCAAGTCAAGCAAAACTGACTAAATTGCCCTCAACATTTTTCTAACAACTTGAATGTATTTCACAACCATCTTTAAAAACTAGTGGACATCATTTTGATAAATTGTGGATGAGAACTATAAGAAATGGAGTTAAAATTACAAAATTAATGGGATAGATATTTTCAGTCGGGGGTTTTATGCAAGGATCAAATAACATTAGTTAGTTTCAAATATCAGAAATATAAAATGTATTAAGTGCAAAAGAGCAAATATTGAATTTGACCTCAGTGTTCCTTGCAATTGTTTTGTTCAGAGTGAAAAGGAGTGCCCGTACTATATGCGGACTGGTAGTTGCAAGTACTCGACTTACTGCAAGTTTAATCACCCTGATCCAACAGCTGTGGCTTCACAGGGAGAAAATCGTGACAATAATAACAAAAAAAATAATAATTATGGATCCTCCAAAGAAAAGGCTGCACCAACAACTCAAGCACATCCACCAGTACCAGTCCCCTCTGTGCCCTCTTGGCCTGAGCAGGGAACAGCATTGAAAGAGCCAATGCAGTATGTGGCTGCAGCACCTCCTTCATATGCCCCTGGAATTATGCCGCCTCATGGATTGTTTCCAAATCAAGACTGGAACGGCTATCAGGTAGTGGTGGCTTTGTACTAGATTTTCAGGTGCATGTCAGTACCAAACCAGCATCTCAGTTCCAAGGATTGTCTACGAACTATAATTTATGTTGACTGGAACCAGGCATTAGGATTATGGTGCCTGTCAGATCTGTCCTCCTTTTATGTTTTGAGGAATTTTGTGCATTCCCCTTCAAAATCTCATGCATCTTTTTATATTTCTGCAAAATGAAAATTGTCATGCATAGCCTATAGAACATAAGAAATATCCCCCCTCCCCAAAAAACAAACAATGAAAAAGAAAAAAAATAAATAAAAAGAAAGAAAGATAGACTCTGTACATCACATTAAAGGTGGTTTTGTTTTTACCCGAAAATTCGCCGATCTATTTACTTAAAGACGCAGAGACTCCTACATCAATGCTTAACTCTACATCACATTAGAAATAACAATGAGGGCCGACTTAAAACCTGCTGAAGACTTAAATTAGGGGATGTAGATGTGTATCTGTCCTAATTTTGCAGGGGTCAAATGGCATTTTGATAATTTTATCACTCTCTTTGGTGGGCCTATTGTTTGCACCTCTAAGGTTCAGTGTAATTCTGCATTTTACTTGTGTCCTCCCTCTTTGTATGAGTGGATGCTGATTTTGGTCATGCTTAGGTACCGGTGAACCCATACTTTGTTCCAGTTCAGAATTATCAACCTGCGAATGTGAGTCACGTTAGCATGCATCATCAACCTCCTTTTGATGAATATCCAGAGAGGCCTGGCCAGCCTGAGTGCCAGCATTTTGTTAGGAATGGGTTTTGCAAATACAAACACGCTTGCAAGTTTCACCATCCCAAGGGTCATGCCTCTTCAAATTCGCCTGGAGCTCTTACGTCAGTTGGCTTGCCTCTTAAGCCGGTAGTTATTTCTTGACCTGACTAATAATAAAACATGTCATAGAAACATTTTCTGGTATGGTCCTTGAGTTTCGAAGTTCCCATTTCGGCCCCAGAGTGTGATTTGTACGTCGGCCTTTTGCCATCATTTTTTTTCAAATCTGAAGGAGAAGCTTAGATGTGTTCATTGGGTGATTTACCTTTAAATAAAAAGTGACTCATTCCGTACCAGCACAAATTAGAATTTTCCTACATTTCAAAAGTTTCAAGTGACCAAAATGATGCAAAGTGCCAAAATGGGAACTTCTGCTACATCCAGTTCAAAATGAGAATTGGATAGTACTTTTACAACCATTCATGTCGTTTACTTAAAGAGTTGATTAGTCCCAAACTATGTAACTATATAATGCTGACCATGCTAGCATTGGTATGCGGATCTTTGGTGTTGCGAATTGAATTGTAGTGGTGTCTACCAGTAATCAAGGATTCCTTGTACAGAACCGAATAATGCTCTCTGTTATGTGTTATTTTTGGTATGGAGCTGGTCCAGAATTATGCCAAAGGCGAGCTTGTAAATTATAAATAACATCTGTTTTATTAAACAGAGAGAGAAGTTTTCAGATGAAAATAACATCTGCATGCATGTTGCCGAGTATAAATTAAATAAAAATTATGGTTAATTATTTATATACTAAATTAAGTCTTGTCCTAAACAAAAGAAGAGGAAATTTTGATTTTCACCCCATTGGCTACTGCACTTGGTTCCAGCAACCTTCTCATTCCTAAAATATTGCACTTGTTCAACCTGAGCCATTGAACTTCTTATTGGTTCGTTTAGCCCCCTGATCTCTTGTTACTAGTTGAATTGGCTGATCTGTTAATTAGTAAATAAGTGAACAAGCATTATTAATGTTGATGAGTTTTACAAGTTATGTGAGGTTCAATAATGATTTTGACAGATTATTATTTGACAAATTTACAATTAATTGGGAGATATAACTCAACCAAATAAAAAAATTTCTCATGGGGCTAACTGAACCAATAAATTTGTCCGGTTTAACCAAGTGCCATAATTTGGGATACTTCTGAAACCAAAGAAAAATTGAGAGACCACATTTATTTATTTATTTACTTATCTAAGTTTCGAAAGAAATCAGATTTCCCTATGAAAGAACTTCTCGTGTATTGCAGTTTTATTTATTTACTTATCTAAGTTTTGACAAACTTTGGTATCCAGGATCAGCCTGTCTGTGTATACTACAGTCACTTCGGTGTCTGCAAATATGGCCCTGCATGCAGGTATCATCATCCTTTGAATCACGGGCCGTCAGCTGCTATGACTGGACCACAATCTAGTTAATTTTCAACAGCTAAAAAATATTGGAAATTCAAGTGTCCAAATAAAAGTAGGTTTTCCTCTGTATTTTTTTTTATTTATTGGTTTCAAAAATGTATGGAGCCGACGAGGAACTGAACAGTCGTGCTTTATTTCATGATAAGGTAGTTCTTTAACCGAAGAGTTTAGCTCGGATGTTTGTTTTATCCAATCTCTGTTGTGCCAAGGTAAAGGCGGTAATGCGTACTAATAAAACCAATACAAATAACTTGCTTAAGAGCATCTCCATTGCTGCAATTGATTTGCAATTGCAATTGCAATTAATTTCGTTCTTAAATTTAAAAGATTCTACATTCATGCAATTGCATTTAATTATTTTTAACGCCAGGTCATCTTCATGAGCGATTCGTTTCTCGGAAAATCTTCCCTTATCTCCGTGTACAATTTCCGTTGATTATTCTGTGATTTGGCACGGCCCACAAACTTTTAAAGAAATTTTTTTGCGCACTCCATAAAAACCTTTAGAAATACCACTATATCACGAATAACATATACAAGATATCACCTGTCATGCTCCAAATTATTATCTTTTCCAAAAATAACTTAGTGAATTATCAATAACAAATTACAATAGTTGTTTGTGAATTAGGTGCTACATCCAATTTGTCTTTCCACAGGTGATGAGCTTCTAGACCTTGAAACTTACATTAATCTCTCAAAACATAAAAATACAAAAAAAATAAGCAAATGGGCATTCACTAAATTAATGATCGCCTTTAACAACTATTTTTTTTATAACATAGCTCCAGGATTAATAAAAAAAGAGAAAGATCATTAAAATCATGAAATATTGCTTCCCCTGTAACTTCACAGAGAATTTTATAATTCAACAACTCTCATGTTTGAATCCAATTAAAATTGAACTGGTGCCATCTAATAACTGCACATTGTGCCTTCATATTTCCTGGCAAGAAAAGCAAAAAGGTGAAAAATAAACAAGCCTCATTAGATCTGAAATTTAAAAGAAAATGCTTAGGATAATTTTTTTTTTTTTTGAGTTAAAGCCCTTGGGCATTCCATTGAAATGAAAATTGAGCTAAGTAAAATGTAAAGTACTGATTAAACTAGAAATAAAAAACTATAAGAACCTAATTAGTGTAATTCTAAATTGCCTTAAGAACCAACATCTATAGGGTCCTCTCTTATCCCCTATGTGTGTTATGTTTACTGGTATTTTCTTCAATCACATGAAAAATTCCTCATCCAGTTTTGTTGCAATTCCTTTTCCTTGACATATTTCCTCATCCCATTTTGTTCCTTGTTCACATCCTTGTCTCCTTGCTTGATTTGCTAACTTGTGCGGTCCCTTAAGTCCTTCTCTTGGGCTGTGGCTTACTGTTACCCATCTCTTGTGGTTTTGATACTCCTTCATACATCTTGCAATTGTCTCTGATGCCTTCCATGACGGTAGCCCTTCTACACTATCTTTTCGCATTGCCTCTACAAGTGTTCTACAATCCGAAAAAATGATGTAACTTTGTGTACCTACAGTATTTAGCTGGCTTGCTATATCCTGTAGTGTGTTTATCATAGCCACAGCTTCCGCTGCACATGCAGCGGGTCTTTAGTTCTGGCCGATCCCAAACACACGCCTTGCAATTCCTTTTTCTGATTGTAATACGCCGCCCCCCATCCAGCCTTCTTTGACACGTCCCAAGATGCATCAATTAGCACTACTATATGATTTTCCTGTACCGGTACCTGGTTTTTTGTCTCTGACTGACCTCTTCGCTAGTTTCAACATGCATTGTTCTTGCTTGTGCTATGACTCCCACTGGGTTGGCTTTCTTCCCGTTGAACATATTTTAATATAGATATCATGTTAAACGGTTTGGATCGACTGTTTGAACTTTTAAAATTACAAAACTAAATTGTTATAAGATATTGTAACTTACAAATGTTATAAGTGGATCCCTCCTCTTATTAAAACTAGTTATTTTGTGCTCAGCGAACTGATCTCAGTAGAAGCAAACATTCATTATATCATATATTAAACATGTCTGGGATGAAATGAAGCTTAGATTCAAAATTGATTTTAAAGTCTTGTTATAAGCTTTCTATTTTTATTTTTTAAGTTCTATATAATACAGACTTAATTGAAGATTATTTAATAATAAATTAATGATCTGTAAAATAATAATTTTTATAACATTTATTAGATTTGTAATTATAAAATATACAATCAGTATAAAATTAAATTAAGTATGCTTCATAATCATACATAATATCTCTAAAATCTCACGTTTGAGCATCTGCATTGAAATTTCTTTTAAGTTTCTAAAAATAAACTAACTTAGATTTATTTTAAAGAAATCGCTTTCTAACAGTTTTAAGTGGCTCTCTTTCTTAGTCCCCGCCACTCTAATTGATTTTAGTAATAATTACTGACGTAACCGCTAAAAATAATTAAAAATTATTGTACGAGCGTAGAAGTTTAAACATTTTAATTAACTTAATTTTTTATTGTAATAATTTAATGATTTGTAAAATAACAGAATTTATAACTTTTATATTTAGACTTGCAATTATAATATATACAATCATTATATAATTAATTTAATTATATTTCATACGTAATATATCTAAAATCTTCTGTTATAGCATTTGCATTGATTTCTTTTTTATTTCTAAATACACGTTGGCACTTTTTATTCTATTTTTTTTGGAGATGTAACGTAATTTTTAATTTAGAAAGAAAAATAAATCGCTTTCTAACGGTTTCACGTGGCTTTTTTTTTTCTCGTTTCCGTCATTATAACTATTTCCTAGTCAGTGTTTTAAAATTCGCTTATATTCGGTAATATACGGCCGTATATTTCTATTCAGTGTCCGGCCGAATAGAAAATAACTATTTGGATCATATATTGAATCCATGTTTTAAAAAAATTAAAAAACATTCAAAACCCATTAAAAGAGTTCCCGACCCGAATCCATAATCCATTAAATGAGTTCCAGACCCGCCAAGTAGGTGTTATCTTCAAGCGTCCCACACAGAAGTCTTTTATAACCTTTCTATATGCTGCCTTATTGTATTTAAGTACTGTTGAATTAAATTTTAATAAAAAATCCGTATATATAAATCCGAATAAGAATTCGAATATTCGGCTGCTGTATGCGGTGGCCTTCTGAGTACTGCATGAGAACCGAATATTAAAACACTATTTCTAGTAATAATTACTAACATGACTGTTAAAATTAATTAAAAGTTAATTACACGAAAGTAAAATTTTAAAAGTTAAAATTAACTTAATTTTTATTTGATCGTTGACAGCTGTATTTTTTTGTTTTTGTTTTGGAGATTTTACTAAATGCTCTTACGGTCTAGACCTTTCCGTTTATTGCGGTTCCAACAACCAAGTGGCATCCAATCCGGAATCTTAATTAGTTGAACTCCGTCAGAATCTGGATTGGATTAAAACAAAAGAGGTAACCACAGAAAAAAAATCTAAAAGACTAAAAGAGAAAAAGCAAACAACATATAAAAAAGCAGAAAACAAACGACATAGGTTCGTTCCAAAGAGAGATCTCCACGGCGAAGCTTATAATGGATAAGAAATCGATTACTTGTGTAGTTGCTTGAGCACAACTACATAAGTAACGGACTTCGAATTCTAAGACCCTATCTACCCGATTGCTAACCCCCAATCAGAAATCGACTCGAATCGAATCGAAAACAATTGAATTGAGGGGATGACGACGAGTGGAGAAATCAGCGTAATACTGGACAAGGCGAAGGAACTCGATCAAGTGAGAAAGGAACTAGACGATACTTGCCTGGAAATCAACAAGCTGCACAAAAAAATCTCGTCTTGTTAGTCTCTTTTTCCAGCACTTTATTGTCTATATTTGTTAGAGCTAAGTTAATAATTGTCGCTTCCTTAACCTTTTTTTTTTTTTTTTTTTGAAATTTTGTCGTTTTGTTTATTTACTTGCTTTTTTGATTAAATTTCTTCCTGATGCAGCTCCTGAAATGGTTGAAAAGTCGCTCGATGCTGTGTTAACTAAGCTTCGATCATTGTATGGACATGCTAAAGACCTTTCTGAAAGTGAAGCCAGGTACTGCAGATTACTGATTTATTTTTTACTTTTTTTAATATAACTGATTTTTTCCTTTTCGCTCTACTATTGATATGTAAAACATGGCATGACCTGTCTACTAATTTTATCTTATTCTTTTTAGCTAAAAATTTCCCATATAGTAGATCTTTGATCAACATCTAAAATAATTCTCAGGAGTTGTTATGCTTTGAGAAAAAAAATTATTAACTAAATAGAGTATCACTAGGCTTTGACCCTTTGATGATTTATACAGTCCATGCCTATACAAAACACCAAAACCTATGAATACGAAGCAATTAACTCAGATGCATGTTTAATACAAATTTGAAATGGCGGCTTGAATTTGAAGAAACTTATTTCTCTTTTCCTGTCAAATCAGTTTTATCTAAAAGACTATCTGTGCAAACTTTTTATGGTAACGTGCCTCTATTATCTTGCAGTGTCACAAATGCTTTGGTTAGTATGCTGGATGGACTGACTCCGTCAGGACTGTCTGTTGTGACAAGAAAAAAGAATGGTAAGTGAATGAAGTCCCAAAAAAAGGAAAAATAAATAATAATTACTAAGACATTATTATTGTCGATGCTAGGGCCAAACTTCTGAAAATTAGACTAATAACGCTTGTATTCAATTACAGAAGTTAATGAGCCGAAGAAGAAGAGGAAGATGGATACGGATACATCACGATTTACAGCTACACCGTCAATAAGAACCCAACTTGATCAAGCTGCCAGCCTAAAAGGAGAGCAGGTTATTTTACTTCTTTATATTCTGATACTACCACCTTGTGGGGACCAGCTTGTTCATATCTATAGAACTAGAACCATTGGTTATTCATTGATAAGTTCACTTCTTTTTGGCAAAGATTATGGCTTTGTCAATTAAGTATCACGCACCAACTTCAATGCATTGTTTTAATAAAACGAGAAGTTTCTCGTGCAGTTTCTAGCGTGCCTTTGCATGAGGATAAGTATTTCCTCTCAAACTTACCAAGTAACTAACTTCTTTGTGAATGAGCAACGCTCCTCACAAATTAAGCAATTTCAGGTAGCCGCAAGAGTCACGCCTGACAATGCTGAGAAGGATGAGTGGTTTATCGTCAAAGTTACACACTTTGATAGGGATGCGAAAGAGTAAGTAAACAGAATAAGAAACTTTGTTTTTTTTTTCTTTTTCCCTGTACATGATGTTGAAGGCTTGAAATATTCTTACCCTTGTTTTGTGTTGTGTAGATTTGAAGTGCTTGATGAAGAACCAGGAGACGATGAAGAAACACTGCAGAAGTATGTTTTGAAAGCATGTTGCCAATTATTTAGAAAAGCGAATTAAAATAAGGAGAGCATAAGAACCAGCATTTAGTCCGTGTGGGAGGTCGTGGGTTCGAAACCGGATGAGGGGGCCGTTGTGGACATTAAATGGAAGTTGGAAGGCTTAGACCTCCATCTTTCTATCTAAAAAAAAAAGGAGAACATTGAATCTCTGTTGCTACTTTAATAACTTAGCCTGCATAAATTATGCCTCTTGTCAACCTATTTTAAGATGCCTTTTGGGGCATACTTTACTGGATGCTATCTAACCATAAATGAACCAATAGGTCCAATACACATTTGGGCTTTTTCCTGTATTTGCCCAACAACTTTTTCGTTTATTATTTTTGCAAATTTGAAGGTGGTAATTATTTAGGGTTCGTGTAATTTATTGCCAGCTTGCTTTTAATGCCTCATTTGCAGGAAATATAAGCTGCCAATGTCTCGGATAATACCTTTTCCTAAAAAAAGCGATCCCTCAAGTGCTCCAGAATTTTCCCAGGGACAACAAGTTCTAGCAGTTTATCCTGGTACAACTGCTTTGTACAAGGCTACTGTTGTCAATTCTCATCGCAAGGTAATCTTTTTATATATGTTAATTAATTAATTTTTTTTTTTTCATTCACTTGATGTCTCTGTACTTATACTGACTGATTTTTTTATGCCCTCTGATGTTCTCCTATTCATTGAACACGAAATTCAGAAGAAATCTGATGAGTAAGTCTCTATTTCCACAATTTAAGCACATTTGTAGTTGCGCAAAACATACATTGGCCATTAGTAACACATATTGACCTTGCACAAGGAACAGATTTGACTTATCTGTAGTCTGAAGCCATGAAATCTGTATTAAGATTTTAGCCTGAGAGGGGGTCCCATTTAAAACTGACTTCATCTAGCTGGTACCAGAAATGTCTACCTCCATACTAGACTAGACCAATCTGCAAATGCAGCAAACCCTTAAATTGATTTTTTGTCCTTTAAAAAAGCTTAATTTGGTCATTTTTTTTTTTTAATTCTTATTACCAGCTATGTTCTTGAATTCGATGATGATGAAGAGGATGGATCATTACCTCAGAGAAGTGTTCCTTTCTTTAAAGTAGTCCCACTTCCAGAGGGTCACCGCCAGTGACAAAGGATACATGTATCCCTTCAATATAATTCCAGTAATTTAGTAGGTTAGAGGGAGGTACCCTTGTGACAAATACGCTGCTCAGGCGTAACGTGTGGTAGGTTGTCCTCGGAAATTTGGTTCGGCTGTTTCTAAGTAGACTGACTGTATATGTTTATAGGGCTTAACAGAACATGTGTAGTTTTTTTTTTTTTCCGACTAATTGCTAATTTGTACTTCAGGATTATTTTTCTAATTATTTCAGATATTTTAAGGTGTGAAATTGGTGGAGAAGGTAAGAGGAACATGTAATTTTCTTTTCTGTTTTATTATGTCGCGAACAGTTAAATATGATAGTATTTGAAGTCTCAGAGATAAGCTGGATCTGAAATTTAGCTTCTTTCTTCGATAAATTGAGGGACGATCAGTCAGTGACTGCTGAGAGTATCACTTATTTTTTTTGGCTGAGAGAATATCACTGAATTTAGGTATCTAAAAAAGTGGTGACCAGATGTGGAATGTGTCGTAATTATTCGCGTGATGTGATTATCTTTTGTAAATTTGACACGGCATAACATGTCACGCGAAAGATCCGGTTATAGCACGGCACATGGTCACACGAGTAATTATGACTGTTAGATCTTGATAGAATGGTGAATTTTGAATAAACTAACTTAAATTATAAAAAAATAGTTAAATGTGACCAACGTTGATACGTCCTATCTCGGGAGATGAGGCCGTATGGAAGTTTTTGGGCTGGGCTAGATTCGTCCTGCCAAGGAATGGCAGGCCGAGGTGTCGATCGAGTTAGGAACTCGGGGTATTTGATGAGAGATTCGGACTCTGACCTGTATGATCTCTCTCTTAGTGAAAAATTGCGTCCCCCGTTTCATGGGAATCACTGCCTTATATCGTCCAGCCATAACTGCCATCTCGGGCGTTTATGGAGAACGTGGGCAGTTATGTCAGCCGTTACTGGGACGTGGGCATTAAGCTAGCCGTTACTGGGACGTCGGCATTAATCTGGCCGTTTCCCGGCTATCCCGTATGTCGGTTGACCTGGGCCTATTTTGAGGCTCTGGTTTGGGGCCGGCATATTGGGCCCCGGCTTAACGAGCTTTTGGGCTTTTTCATATGACGTCGGGTTGGCCTTGTTAAGGTCCGAATCCCAGTCTTTCATGGCCCAGTTTGGAACAAGTAAAAGGGCCTGTGGAACATGGCCCTATCATTAGCCCCCGAAGTCGGAATGCATCGGCGAGATGATTTCGACTTGAAGGTGAATAATTCATAAAACATGGTTTCTATTACCGACATTTGTATATTAGTCGTGCTGTAATAGCTCGGGTGTGACATTTGTCGGGTGCATGTCTTGTTACGGACCCAACAATTAATATGTTAACTTATACCTATCTCGGTATGGAGTCCGATAGTTCATGTGTTACCATACTGAATAACCCGAGACAATTGAGCGTACTTAGCGTCGAGGAATTTTAACACCGACGTTAGTGTATGCTGTAATAACTCGTTTTTTTTTTTTTTTTTATGCGACATGGTATCCGATTTAGTCCGAGATTAGTAAAAGATTAGTAAAAGAAGGAAATCGTAGAAATGGCAAGGAATCATTGATATTATAGTAGTAGAATAAGCCTACATATAAGAAAACATCGAAATCATACAACGCCTAATTAGACTAAACATGGTATATGAAAACATGGGTGCCTGGTAGAATATTGCCACTATTGATGCCATGTCTGTCATGTCGCGTCTCCCAAGCACCGCGGTGTCCATGTTTGGCAAAAAGACGGGTGTGATGTCGTTTTTTAAGTTGAAAATCACACTTACACCATGTCATTGTCGGTATCCTCAAAGAGGTTATCCGATATGAGCTCGGGTTCAGTGGCGGTGTACAACGTTGGACCTCCGGCATAGCGTGATAAACATCCAGCACACTTCCAAAATCGGCGACGAGGGTCTGACCGACCTTGGATGTTGTAGTGGGTGAAGCAACTCCACTCACGGCACCCCCGACATTTCACCATCTCGTGCTTGTCTTCTTTCTTACGGCAGATGCGGCACCTACGCAACTTGGGCTCGAGATTGAATCTAGAAATGTCGTTCTCGTCTTCCCTGGTAAACGAGGGTGCGTTAGCAAGGATTAGGTCAAGAAGGTCACCGATTTGGAAGTCCTCATTCGCGAGCATCCAATCCAAATCTTTCTCGGGAAAATGTTGGAGGAGGGTCCATCTCTCAGGCCGAGATAGGGCCCGTATCGTGTCCTCAGAATACCGAAGATTAGGGGAAGGTAGATTGGGGCTACTTTGGCCTTGGTCGGTAGGTTTTTTATTTTTGGAGACCACTCCTTTGATAGGCATCTCGGAAGTATAGAGAATTGTAAAGGCTCAGAGTGAAAATGTGTCTTTTTACCGTATGGTGACTCTGGTATTTATAGTTGTTGGGGAAGATATTGCCATAAATGACGTGGGCCATATTGCCTAAATAGGTAGCCGCTAGCTACTAGCCATAAATGTCATTGGGCATTGCGTAAGTTATACGAGATGACAATCTTCCGACGTTGTTGAGGTGGTCAAAAATGTATTAAATAGTACTGAAACGCCTATGCAAAAATGTATATTAATCAAAACAACGCGAGGTAAAAACCTCGGCTGGGTGTTACAACATAAGCAAGTAAGAAAGTAAGAAAATTTAAAAAGTTGCAGTTAATTTAAAAAGTTGCAGTTAATTAAAACAAAAGGCGGGCTATTCCCGCAATACGCTACATATAGCTAGTGTTATTCACGGCGGGAGCGCTTAGCCCGGTGTTCTTGATCCAGACATCTCTTGCAAGTGAAGGATGTGAAGCGGGGATCACCATGGTTCCGAGGTGATCTGCGAGCGAGACATCCGGGGTGAAAAGCTTCTTCGCATCCGTCACAATGGAACATGTGCCGATAGTTCCCACGGGTTTTACAAATAGCACACTTATCCCAGGCCAACGGGTCGTCTTCTTCTTCCCCCAAGTTAATTCGGGGTTGTTCGATGTTGATCTCGGGGTTCCGACGTTGTGGAGATGTGTGTGGTGATGGAATATCTTCTTTCTCCTCCTTGACCTCGTCCTTCATATTTTTACTAGTTGTCATCATATTATGATCCGAGCTGAAAGGTATGGTTGGGATCGATGGACGTTCCGTTAAAGGAAGATGGAAGTAGTATATATAGTATGTCGGCATTAATTACTCCAACGCCTCGTCTTCCGTTAACCGTCATCAGCCATCAAATCAGCCGTCAAATCAGTCAAAGGTACGAGGTTATAGCGCAATCCTCGCGCGACACCTGGCATCCTTTAGCTCGGTTCGACCCCGAAGCGCTGAAACCGAGGCGTCGCCATGATAAGGGGTGGCAACGCGTCGTCTCGCGGCTTCTTTTCGAAATTCGTGCTAGGATTGAGCGGGAAAAATAGAGACCCTTATATATATCTCATCCCGTTTCGTTCATTCATTATCGTTTATTGCGAGGAAATTTATCTCGGAGCCATAGAGCGAAAATATTTTTTGGTGATAACGGAGCGAGTTCAGAGCATTTAGGAAACCTCGGAGAAGACATCCGAAGATTGCGTTGCAGAGAAATTTCAACTTAAGGTAATCCTTTCCCATCTCGGTAGTCGACTTTATATTGATTAATTGTGTATGATCATTGCCGAGGTTAATAATGATGTAATGATCACATAGGCATGATAACGTTATCGAGGCTAGGATTAATGATCCAGCCTTGGCAATCGATCCGTATTGGATAAGTCGGTAAATGTAATACCTTAGAAATAAAGAATAGCGGTTACCTAAGCCAATCCTATTTCTTCGTTAATTTAGAAATGGCCGGAGAACAAGAAGGATCTCGGGATTCGTCGCCCACTACTTCGGGGGAACCGTCCCAGTTATGTTATTTGCCCCCCCGTCCTGGTAAGGGCAAGAGTTTATATGGCATGTTGCCTCCACATTCCGATGCAATGCCGGAAAACATTGAGGAACAACATGGTGACGGGAATGATGGAGACGGAGGCGATCCATCTCGGGGTGAGCTTGTAGTTGCCCTAGTGGGAACATCTCGTGAGTCTAAGAAGCCCAAGAAGAAAAAAACTAAAGATGTCCCTCCCCGAGATGGTCATGGGAATGATTCGGATTTTCCAGTATCAGCTGGCATTATTCCTAAACTAGTTGTTCGATGTCAAGCCTATGCTGACGCATTCTACGAGGAACTCGTAGATGAAGCTGATAGAGCAGAATATCCACGACATGCGCTTAAGTTGACAGCCCCGAGTCTAAATGACCGAGCGCATGACTCGAGTCGTGGGATGTGCATTTACTGGAAAATGCCGAGATGCGGTTTCAAAGTGAGGGTGTCTAAGTTCGTTCGCGAGATATTACGATATCTCGACGTGGCCCCTGCACAGTTAACCGCACCAGCATGGTGTTACATAATGAGTTTTAAGTATTTGTTTGATTTCATGCCCGAGTTAGAGTCGTACTGGCCCAGTACGGGATTGTTCTTTCATTATTTCACGGTATTGTACAATAATGAGAGCCACCTTGCAATTCGGAAGCGCTCTAAAGTTGCGCTTTTTGAAAAGCTGTCAAAAGTGGATGATTGGAACCATGGCTGGGTATACCTCGAGAATCCCAAGGATTTGAAATGCTTTCGGGGGATACGGAGGAAGTGGCGTCCTCTGAATAAAGAAAGTTTGGTTCCGGCTTCTCCTCCACCTCCGACGTCAGATGAATTAAAAGTTATTCAAATTCTTGACAGTTATTTCACAAGTTAGTACCGATATCTTTTTACATCGCATTTGTTCATTAATCCTGCTATATTGAACACATTGTTAATGTGGGTGTGCTTTTTTGTGTCCTAGGATGCGGGTTTATGGCACTACCCTGGAAGGCTGCTCGTCCTGCTCTTGTTTTTGACACCCCAGAGGACGGCTTCGCAACAGGAAAAGAAGTTGCGACATCTCAAAAACCAACTTCTTCTTCCCAGGGTCCTAAGACCGTAAAGTTGGGGTCTGCTAAAACTACAACGGGTCGCCCGAAATCTACCACAAACGTTGCGGCAACCATCAAAGGAGCTAAGAGTAGTGTTTCCGGGTCCTCCAAGCTCGGGGGTTCCCAGAAGAGGAAGGAAGTTTCTGGTGATCCCCCCGTGCAGTTAACAAGGCGAGAGAAGGGGAAGGAAGTCGAGGTAAAAGAACCTGAGTCGAAAAGGCCAAAGGTTCAGTCCGATATTGTGTTAGAGGTGTCTGGGGCTGCTCCGAAAGAAACACCCCAATCTCGGGTTGAGGCTGCTGAGAGGGAGTTAGGGAGAATTATTGAAGAAGCAGCACGCGACGTGTGGGATCCCGCGAAGGAGCACACCGAGCATCTCAAGTCGTGTATATCAGAACAGGGGCGAAATACCGGATTCGTGTGGGGGACCCATATTTCGCAAGGATTCCCTGATAGTATTTTGGCGTATCTCCCCGGATATTCTACCATGCAGGATGATGAAGAGCATCCCGAAGTACAAGCCGCGTTTTCTCGGGAAACCTTCAGGCTAACCACAACCGCTCATCAAAAGAAGTGGGCTGAAGAGCATCCTGACCAAGTTGTCGGTCAAGTGTTAAGGTCGCTGCATGATGCCGGGGTTTTCTTTGGGTTCCTCAAAGATTCGCTTGAAAATCGCAGTGCTCTTACTATCACAACTGATCAAGAGGCGATTAATAAGGCGATCATGGAAAGGGATTATTTTGTCAAGTTGGCTAAGTTAAAGGAAAGGGAAAGGAAGATAGCCACTGGGGAAGCCGCCGTTGCTTCGGCAAAATATGAGATGGTGCGATTGGTAGGTTTGCAGGCTGACAAAGAGCGCAAGGAGAATGAGGAAAAGGCAAAGCGCTATAAACACAAGGCTAAAGAGTACAAGGACAAAGTCGATGGCCTTAACGCCAAGCTCGAGACCCAGGCCAAGGAGATGGAGGAGGCAAGATCGGAAAATGTCCGACTAAAGGCCGAGATGGCAGGTCTCAAGAGGAAAACGCTGAGCAAATTTTTAGGCAGTAAGGCCTTTGCGCAAGCCGTTCCCTATGCGTGTCAAGAAATGATGACGGAGACCGTTTATTGTTATATGGGTGAACTGGCCAGGATTTACCCGTTCAAACCCGAGCATATGGGTTTTACGAAAGTGGAAACCGAGAAGCTCGTTATTAAGAATCTCTCAGATCATGGCTGGGACGAAGAAAATGACGTTTTGTTGAACCCGGATGGTACTCCTTTCCGAAAAGAGTTGGAACTTGAGAACCATCCTCGTGGAAGGATTGTTCATCCCTGGCCGAAAGATAAATGGCCTCAGCATCTCGAGCTTGTCGATAATGATGCTGAAGGGGAGGATGACGGGATTCCTTCCGAGACTTCTTCTGATGAAAGTAACGAAGAGGAGACCGACATAAGAGATACCGAGGTGAACGCTGCTGTTATCACCGAGATGAATGTCGAGATGTACCCTGTTGCTCCACAAGATGATGGAAAGGATCCGGAGGATGTTTCTATCTTATCTTGTGGTGATGGAACTAACGTTCTTGAGTCAGAAAAGGCTCCAACTTCTGTAAGTAAAAGACTTCTAATATCGGGATTGCCGAGATATTGCTTTCACGCTTAATCTTATTTCTTTTGTTTTGTTTGTAGGAAGGATGATGGCCAGCACTGGACGCCACCTTGGTCTTATGAAATTTCTGTGCCTCTGATAGTTTGAAGGATTTACCCTTGTTATTTTATTTGTGCCCCCGGGATGTGGGGGTTTAAACAAAAGCGTGTTGTAATATAAAGTTGATATCCCCGGGATGTGGGGATTTAACAGAATATTTCGTGTAACATGATTTTTACTTCTCTCGTTGCATTAGGTTTATCTTTTTCCGAGATCTTCTTTTTGTTTTTTCTGGAATATATCTCGGGGTATTCTTTGAATGTCTTTGTGAACGAGTGAAGTATGTATGATATCCTTAGCCCCCTTTCTTTTTCTTTATTTTTGACAAAAATGGTCAATGTCGGGGGAAAGTTATATTGCCAGAAACGTATGCGTTACCCCGAGGGGTTTTCGATAAATGTTTCCAACAATAGCATTACTATTTTATCAGTCATCGTCCTTTAGGACTACATTAATTTATGTCGCGTATCTCGGGATTTTAACCAGGACATCTTTCGTTGCCTTAGATAGCGTTCGTTCATATATCTCGGACCCAATACACAAAACATAATTATAAATAATATCATATATATTGATAAATGCTTAGAACCATACAAAAATTGTATCATGGTCTAAGTGAATACATGAAAAGAAAAGAAAACAGAGGCTTATCTTGCCCTGAGCGCACCGTATCTAATAAAAACGACATACATTAAGTGTAGAATTTCCTCAAATGGCAAGTGTTCCATGGGCGAGTGAGTATGAAACCACTCGGATCTTCCAACTCGTAAGCGCCTTTACCTCGTGGACGAATGATTTTAAAAGGGCCTTCCCACTGAGGAGCAAGTTTGCTGACATGTTTGCCAGTTGCTTCCACGGTTTTGAGCACCAAATCGCCCGGTTGAAATTCCCGAGGTACCACGTGTTTGTCAAATGCACGTTTAACCCTGCGTTGATACTCCGTGGTACGAATACGAGCCCGCTCCCGACCTTCTGTGATGAGGTCGAGTTCAACGGCACGTGCGTCGCGATTCTCGTCAGTGGAATATGTCAGAGTACGGAGAGACGGTTCCATCATTTCAATTGGCGTTACTGCTTCCATCCCGAATACCAAAGAGTAAGGTGTTTGTTGTGTGGCTTCGCGAGGTGTTGTGCGGTAGGCCCACAAGATTCCATCGAGAATGTCGGGCCAATTCTTCCTGTTAGCCGCCACTTTCTTTTTGAGACCGTCCAAGATGGTACGGTTAGTGACCTCGGCCAATCCATTGCTAGCAGGGTGACTGACCGAGGTGAAGTTGTTTTGGACACCTAAGTTGGAGAGGAATGACATGGTGCTGGCTGCATTGAACTGTGTTCCATTGTCTGATACGAGTGCATGGGGTATGCCAAAACGACATATGATGTTCCGCCAGATGAATTTTTCTGCCGCTGCGGCGGTGATATTGGCCAGTGCTTCGGCTTCAACCCATTTAGTAAAATACTCTACGGCTACGATAATCCAGCGGCGTTGCCTGACGGCTTTGGGGAATGGCCCGACGATGTCAATCCCCCATAAGTCGAACGGCCAAGCCCCCGAGATGGATATCTGATCGTATGGCGGGATATTGCTCAGCTTGCTGTGGAATTGGCAGCGTTCACATTTTCGGACCAGGGTTGCCGCATCGTGCTGCATGGTTGGCCAATAGAAACCAGCTCTGAGAATTCGTTTGGCGAGAGTTTTTGCTCCTTGATGACTTCCGCAAATGCCTTCATGCACCTCGGAAAGCATTCGCAATGCTACCTCCTCGTTGATGCACTTAAGCCAAGGTCGCACGTATCCCCGTTTGTATAGATGGTTGTTGAATATGGAGTACATCGGTGCGATCCTTTTCAAACGTCGGGCTTCCAGCTGATCGGTGGGGAGGACCCCGGTGTTAAGAAAGTTCCACATCGGGGTGAACCAGGACTCACCAGGTTCCCCGATGGCGAGTACAGCTGTGGTGTCAAGGGTGATGCTGGATTCTGGAACATCCATAACAATCACGGGCCGATCTTTGTCAAGGTTGCCCGCGGCGCCAAGTTTGGACAAAGCATCGGCTTGGCAGTTTTTGTTGCGGGAGACATGTTGGATATCAACCTCGTTGAAATGACTCTTGAGCAGGTGAAACTGTTGTCGGTACTTGCGCAACTTATCGTCCATGACGCGGCATTCATCGTTTATTTGCTTTACCGCTAACTCGGAATCACTGCGAAGATGAACCTCGCGGGCGCCCAATTCTTTGGCTAGCTTAAGGCCTGCTATCATGGCTTCATATTCCGCGGTGTTGTTCGTTACCGGGAATTGAAAATGGAGAGCATAATTCAGGGTTTCCCTATGTGGACCAGTGAGGGATACCCCGGCCCCCGCCCCCTGTAATGAAGAAGCGCCATCGACATGGATTGTCCAACGTCCTTCAGATTCGGGGGGAACGCCGGAATACTCGGCGATGAAATCAGCGAAGATCTGTGATTTCAAAGCATTTTGGGGATGGAAAGAAACATCGAACTCGGATAATTCGAGTGCCCAAGCTAGCAATCGCCCGGATGAGTCGAAATTTGCAAATGCCTTCTTGAGTGGGATCCCGGTGTAAACCTTTACGGAATGCGACTGGAAGTAAGGTCTCAATTTCCTTGCGGCTATGACGAGAGCATATGCTGCCTTTTCAATCTGGGAATACCTTGTTTCGGCATCCCGAAGCACATGAGAAACGAAATAAATCGGCTTTTGATCTCGCCCCTCTTCCCGAACAAGGGCAGCACTTACCGCATGATTCGTTGTTGCCAAGTACAATACCAGGACATCGCCCGTGGTCGGCCTGCTAAGGCATGGAGGATTAGCGAGGTAAGCTTTGACTTTTTCGAAGGCCGCGGCACACTCTTCTGTCCACTCAAATTTGGCGGATTTACGCATGGCTTTGAAGAAGGGGAAACACACATCCCCGGACCTCGCAATGAACCTGTTAAGAGCGGCCAGCTTGCCTGTGAGAGATTGCAGTTCTTTGAGGTTCTGAGGCGGCTTCATGTCAAGGATGGCTTGTGATTTGGAAGGATGAATCTCAATGCCTTTAAATAGCCTCTGCCAAGATTTGAATCTGTCAGGCCGCCTTTATGTACGGCCCGTACCAATTTGGTACGGCCTGGCCGTACCAGGCGTGAAGAGCTGAAAATGGCTAAGTAAGGTCCGACCCGTACCAAGCCTGGTAAGGGTCGTACCTCATCATGTGAATCGCCATTTCTTCGTGTGTTTTGCTCCAAACCTGCAGAAAACAAACAAACACTCAGCAGTACCAAATTCTAAAGATATAACAATGAGATGCACATGATTTTGGTGAATTATGGCACGAATCTGGTACTAAAACAGGCCTAAAATAGACTAAATATGCGAGGTATCAAATTCCCCCAAGCTGAACCTTTGCTTGTCCTCAAGCAAAAAGTTTCAAACTCGGGTGAAAGTGCTGGAAAACTAAATCTAAATGCAGATACAAGTCTAAATGTGAAAACCTACGTGAGTGTGCTATAGTCAAGAATTTCTAGAATCGATTCGGTTGTAATTCAAACATTCCTTTGTAAACCTTGATTCACTCCAACAATTAGTCAATTGAACTTCTTATTTTGAGATGCTTCTAACAATGGAAAGACTAATTACCTAGGTTTGATCGAATCAATTTCATTCTTTTTCCGAATTATTGCTTTTATTCAAAGTGATTTTTCTTTGCATTTGCCCTCAAAAACTTGTTCGCGCAGAAGCGCAACGCAAGTTTCGGTACGCTTGAGGGCGTACCTTTTAAAACCGCGTTTACACTTCACGAGTAAGGGATGCAAGTGCACAACCCCTATCGAGTAGTATAATCGGGTATCGATCCACAGGGACGGTTAATTGCGAGGTTAGAATCTACCAAACTCAATTAAAAACTAGAAGTGAGAAAGGTTTGGTTTGGTATTTAAGTTCCTAAAAGATCAATTCAAACAATTCAAACAATGTAATAAAATGCTAGAAGAAATGTAAATTGTGTTTTGATTATGGATAAAAGGCGTTTCCAGGGTTTCAGACTTCATCTCTGATCTGCCTCTAGTGGTACGGCCCGTACCAAGTTGGTACGGCTAGGCCGTACTTCACTTGGTAAGGCAAGGCCGTACCACCCTGGTAAGACCCGTACTGGCTTCCCAGAACAGAACCTACCAGTTCGAGTGAATGCATTTCCTTGCTGGTACCTTGTGCTAAACTCTTTAGAAAGGTTCAATTGACCATACCTAAGGTTCCTAACCCTCAACCATCGTTTGTTGGATCAAGATCTAGGTTGGAATGCAATTGATTGCCTTTTAGGGATTTCTACACCTCAACTCTCGTGTGTTGGTACAGATCTACCCTAGCTGGTTGATTGGAGGTCTAAGGCACCCTCTAATCTGTCGATTAGAGGAGAATTCAACCTCTCGGCTTCAATTCGAACTATTCTACCCTAAGCATTTGATTTGGATGAGAGATTGAGATGATCACATGACCTTGATAGGTTCGATCTAAACCTAAAGGGACATCATACAACAATCACAGCAAGCAAAGCAAAAGATAGCAAATAAGATCACAATCAATCAAACTAAAGAGTTCATACAAAGTACAAGTCAAAGAAAGTCAAAACAAATCAAGAATCAATCTCTAACCCTAGAAACTAAAAGAACTACTCACAGCACATGATAATATCTAAAAATACAATAAAAGGGAGAGAGATAGCCATGGATCGAAGGGATCGAGAGGAGGAAGCTAGATCCGTCGAGTTTCGCCTCTTCCTCTTCCTTCCTTCTTGCTCTCAGCTCCTTAGCTCTATTTCTTTCTCTTACTGTGCTCTCCAATAGATCTGGAATGGAAGTCGATATCGAAATTGGAGAGTTCCCCGCCTTAAATAGCCCCGGCCCAAATTTGAATCTGTCAGGACGCCTTCATGTACGGCCCGTACCAATTTGGTACGGCCTGGCCGTACCAGGCGTGAAGAGCTGAAAATGGCTAAGGTCCGACCCGTACCAAGCCTGGTAAGAGCCGTACCTCATCATGTGAATCGCCATTTCTTCGTGTGTTTTGCTCCAAACCTGCAGAAAACAAACAAACACTCAGCAGTACCAAATTCTAAAGATATAACAATGAGATGCACATGATTCTGGTGAATTATGGCACGAATCTGGTACTAAAACAGGCCTAAAATAGACTAAATATGCGAGGTATCAAATTCCCCCAAGCTGAACCTTTGCTTGTCCTCAAGCAAAAAGTTTCAAACTCGGGTGAAAGTGCTGGACAACTAAATCTAAATGCGGATACAAGTCTAAATGTGAAAACTTACATGATTGCTACAATAAAAGAACGCAAGAATCTTTTTGCTATGATTCGGACTTCCCTTGGTCAATTGTGATTCACCTCACAAATTGATTAATAAAACCTCAAACTCTAAATGTTTCAAGTCTTGCAAAGTTGATTACTCGAATTTATCGATTTATCATTCTTTCACTAAACTATGCCTTCGCTTGTAGAGATTTTCCCTTTTTGGCACCCCCAAGCTTGAATCAAGCTTAGGTCAGAAAGTTGCGGACTTCGTGTGTTGATATGTGCAAAAAAATTTATTTTTTTTCATTTCTAATTGGGAGACGAGCTCAAAGGCGCCCATTCAAAGCTTATTGCCAGTACTCTTATGTTCTCCATCTTTTCATCTCTTTTTTTTTTTTTTTTTTTTTTTGTTCGCACATACCATGAATACACACATCCACTAGTGTTCATTCACACCAACGGATATCCCAACTTTTCTTTATTTGAAATCCCTATTTCCACCTTTGAAAGGCACAATTCGGTTTATAAATGCTATCTCGACATTCAAGTTTCCAATTTTACAAATCTCAAACCATTTGTTCGTAATCAGTTCTGTTTGGTCAATTATGAGGTTAGTTCTAATTTTCCAAGGTCATCCAACTCACAAACAAAAGTTTTCAAACAAGTCCCTAATCGAAACAATCAAGCAAATTTTTCACCTAACAATGCAAGAGAAAAGTAAAAATGACCTAAGTGCAATCAAAATAAATCCTAAAACACAAAAGTAAATCCTAAGATACAAAAGTCGTCTTCCCCCCCCAAGCTTAGCCTGAGCATTGTCCTCAATGCTTCAAGACTGAAAGATAAAGAGATATAGAAGCAAAAGGGAAAGAGAAAACATACCCGCTCAGTCATCGGTGGGAGGTGGATCAGGTGGCACTGGTGGGAGCACCCACTTCTGAGGTACACGGACCATGCGATCAAACTCTTGCATCAGATGAATCCGCAAGATTCCCATCAAGTTCTTCATCGAGCGCCCGATCGCGCTTTTGTGCGCTTCCAATTTCTCCAAGAGTGAAGCAGTCCGATCGGGTTCAAGATCTGCACTTATGATCACATGACGACATCTATCTGGGTCTAGAAGCTCATACCTGAGGTGAGCTGTTGGAGGCTTGAGCTCAGGAGTCAGCCGCCCTGTCTGGGTCTTGACGCGGGTCGCATCAGGTGCCGTGCGGGTCGCGTCCATATGCTCTTCAGGTGGAGATGCGGGTCGTGTCTCAATGATGCGGGTCGCGTCAACTGCGGTCTGGTCTGTTGGCTGGGCTGGTCCTTCGCATTCTGGCTGAGCTGGCAGCTTTTCAAGTTGAGATTGGCGTGATGTGATGATGTGACTCAACTGCTCCAACAGCTTGTTTTGAGCGGCCATCTGCGTGGACATGTTTTGCAACTGTTCCCACAGCATCTGGTTCACCTTCCCTTGCTCGTGTATGAATTCGATCTCAGCGGGATCAACGTACGGCTCGGGTGGATCGGGTTGGAATACGCAATTGTTCGAGTCATCGAATGGTGCAGGGTCGTAGAAATTACAATTGTTGTTGCTGATATAGCCATCCTGCTCCTGTTCCTCACTCCAATCAGCCAGTGGGCAATACTCATAAGAGTGTCTCCTGTCCCCACATATGGCACATGGCTGTGGTTGCTGGTTTCTGGCTGCTCTCGTGCTCAGTCTGATTGAATAACTCTCTACGGCCTCCTCCAGCTTGGCAGCTTTGGCATATAGAGCTGTGATCTGATCAGCTTTGGATCGGCCGCCTCCTCCAGCTTGAAAATTGTCGCGGCCAAACCAATGTTGGTCTGTCGTCATGTTGTACATGAGATCCATGGTGTCTCGAGCTCCTCAGATAGTAATCGCCATAGTGTTCCTGAAAAAGAGAAAATAAATAAATAAAAAAAACAAAATAAAATAAAATAAAATAAAGGATACAAGATAAAGTCTAGATTAACTAAGTAAGGTAAAATCTAACTAGGCAATTGGTTACCGTCCCCGGCAACGGCGCCAAAAACTTGTTCGCGCAGAAGCGCAACGCAAGTTTCGGTACGCTTGAGGGCGTACCTTTTAAAACCGCGTTTACACTTCACGAGTAAGGGATGCAAGTGCACAACCCCTATCGAGTAGTATAATCGGGTATCGATCCACAGGGACGGTTAATTGCGAGGTTAGAATCTACCAAACTCAATTAAAAACTAGAAGTGAGAAAGGTTTGGTTTGGTATTTAAGTTCCTAAAAGATCAATTCAAACAATTCAAACAATGTAATAAAATGCTAGAAGAAATGTAAATTGTGTTTTGATTATGGATAAAAGACGTTTCCAGGGTTTCAGACTTCATCTCTGATCTGCCTCTAGTGGTACGGCCCGTACCAAGTTGGTACGGCTAGGCCGTACTTCACTTGGTAAGGCAAGGCCGTACCACCCTGGTAAGACCCGTACTGGCTTCCCAGAACAGAACCTACCAGTTCGAGTGAATGCATTTCCTTGCTGGTACCTTGTGCTAAACTCTTTAGAAAGGTTCAATTGACCATACCTAAGGTTCCTAACCCTCAACCATCGTTTGTTGGATCAAGATCTAGGTTGGAATGCAATTGATTGCCTTTTAGGGATTTCTACACCTCAACTCTCGTGTGTTGGTACAGATCTACCCTAGCTGGTTGATTGGAGGTCTAAGGCACCCTCTAATCTGTCGATTAGAGGAGAATTCAACCTCTCGGCTTCAATTCGAACTATTCTACCCTAAGCATTTGATTTGGATGAGAGATTGAGATGATCACATGACCTTGATAGGTTCGATCTAAACCTAAAGGGACATCATACAACAATCACAGCAAGCAAAGCAAAAGATAGCAAATAAGATCACAATCAATCAAACTAAAGAGTTCATACAAAGTACAAGTCAAAGAAAGTCAAAACAAATCAAGAATCAATCTCTAACCCTAGAAACTAAAAGAACTACTCACAGCACATGATAATATCTAAAAATACAATAAAAGGGAGAGAGATAGCCATGGATCGAAGGGATCGAGAGGAGGAAGCTAGATCCGTCGAGTTTCGCCTCTTCCTCTTCCTTCCTTCTTGCTCTCAGCTCCTTAGCTCTCTTTCTTTCTCTTACTGTGCTCTCCAATAGATCTGGAATGGAAGTCGATATCGAAATTGGAGAGTTCCCCGCCTTAAATAGCCCCGGCCCAAATTTGAATCTGTCAGGACGCCTTCATGTACGGCCCGTACCAATTTGGTACGGCCTGGCCGTACCAGGCGTGAAGAGCTGAAAATGGCTAAGTAAGGTCCGACCCGTACCAAGCCTGGTAAGAGCCGTACCTCATCATGTGAATCGCCATTTCTTCGTGTGTTTTGCTCCAAACCTGCAGAAAACAAACAAACACTCAGCAGTACCAAATTCTAAAGATATAACAATGAGATGCACATGATTCTGGTGAATTATGGCACGAATCTGGTACTAAAACAGGCCTAAAATAGACTAAATATGCGAGGTATCAATTTGGAAGGATGAATCTCAATGCCTCGCATAGAAACCATGAAACCAAGGAACTTACCCCCGGTTAGGCCGAAAAAACTCTTCTTCGGGTTGAGTTTCATGTTGGCTGAATTCAATGTCGCGAAGGTTTCTCGGAGATCTCGGACATGGTCAAGGTCCGACATGCTCTTGACGAGCAGGTCATCTACATATGCCTCTACATTTCGCCCGATCTGGTTGTGAAATACCGTGTTAACCATGCGCTGGAATGTGGCTCCAGCGTTGCGCAACCCGAAAGGCATGACTCGGTAGCAGTATAGCCCCGAGTTGGTGGTGAAAGCGGTCTTCTCTTCATCGTCTTGATTCATCCGGATTTGATTGTACCCGGAGAACGCGTCCATAAAACTGAGGTAGGCATGTCCCGAGGTAGAGTCGACCAGTTGATCGATTTTTGGCAAGGGGAATGGATCCATGGGGCATGCCTTATTGAGGTCGGTGTAATCGATACACATACGCCAGTCACCGTTGGACTTCTTGACAAGCACGGGGTTGGCTGTCCATTCCGGGCACTCGACATTTCTGATGAAACCAGCGTCAAGTAGCTTCTGGACTTCACATTTTACGGCCTGCTGCCGTTCTTCCCCCATGTTACGTTTTCGTTGCCGAACCGGTTTTGAGCCCGGTTTGATATGCAGTCGGTGTTCTGCTATTGACCTCGGAATTCCTGGCATGTCGGCGGCTGTCCAGGCAAAGACGGACTGATTTTCTCGGAGAAATTTGGCGAGTTCGTCTTTCGCTTGCCCCTGGACCGCCTTTCTGATGTTGAGTGTTCTGCCTCCGCCCAAATCGAGTTGTTCGACTTCATCTGCCGGCTCAAGGGAAGCCGTAATCTCAGCTTTATCAACTGGATCCAGCGCCAGGTTGGTGTTGGGCGGTAGATACGCGGTACTTGAACGCAACCGCTGTTGGTTGGTTTTTGCTTCCGACTGTTCGACTTGGTGGACAGAGCCTCCTTGACTCTGAATGGAAGTCATGTAGCATTCCCGCGCCACCTGCTGTTGGCCACTTTCTTCCCCTATCCCGTTATCTGTATGAAATTTGATTTTTAGGTGGGAAGGGGAGATGATTGCGCCGATTTTGTTCAGAGTTCTTCTTCCCAGAATTGCGTTGTATGCCGAGGGGGCATTAACGATGAGGAAGTCCACCATGACTTCCACCGTGCGAGGGGACTTACCAAATGTCACCTTGAGTGGCATCATACCCCGAGGTCGGAGGGCATCTCCCGTAAAGCCTATCAAAGGTGAGATATGCTGTTGGAGGGCGCGAGTGTCGAGGCCCATTTGCGCGAAAGCCGACAAGTACAGGATGTCTGCTGAGCTTCCCGTGTCGACTAACACCCTCCTAACCCGGTGGGTGTTAATTTTGAGGTTCAACACCACGGGATCATCGTGTGGGCTGGAAATCTCACCTAGATCCTTCTCGGAGAAAGATATCGCTTCTTCCGGGCGAGGTCGTTTTTTGTCGGTCTCGACTTGTAAAACAGTGGGATATGGCTTTCGATTGTCGCGAGGCAAGATTTTTCGGATGATACCGCGATGGCCTCCACTGATCACGTTAATGACAGGGCTGCTCTGCCTTTCCTGGCGCCTTGTCTCGGGACCATCCCGAGTTTGAGGTCTGTCCTCTCCAACCCGAGGTCCCGTGTAATCTTGTCTGTAAGGAATAGGTTTCTTAAAAACCTTACCTTTGCCATTGTATTTCCTGGAGAACTTTCTGAAGAAATCGGGATTGATGAACTCGATCAGCTTACCCTCGCGGGCTAGTCTCTCCAGGATGTCTTTGAGTTGAAGGCAATCCGCAGTGGAATGCCCATTGAATCCATGATACTCGCACTTCTTGGAGTTATCTTGTACCGTGAAGATGCCTTCAGGCAATGGTGGGGGCAGGTCGAACATCTCCTCTACGATGTTGTACATCTCGTGTCGTTTCTTCGTGAGAGGCGCGTATCTCACGAAATGTTGTCGGTACCCCTCAGTGCCAGATTTGTGTTCTTGCTCGGTTGATCGGTTTGGTTGGTTTCTCCGAGGTTCCCTTTGGTTGCGAAACCTATCCGGAGCCGGCTGTCTGTTTGTTTGATGGCGGGGAGATCGAGATCTCGGTCTCATGGGACTCCCGTTGTCATCTTCGGCACGGATGTAACCTTCTGCAAAGTTTACAAACTCCCTCAGAGTATTCATTTTCTTCATGTGTGCTTCGTAACGCAAGGTTCCTGGACCCCCTTTGCGGAGTCCTTTCTTGATTGCGGCTAGGGCGAATTCCTCATTGAGATTCTGAATTCGCCGAGATGCTTGTATGAAACGGTTGACAAACGCACCTGTTCTTTCTCGCTGTCCCTGGACTATGTCCAGAAGCATCTCGCACGTGGCTTGCGGTGGTTTGATTATTGTATATCTTTCCAAGAACAGTTTCGCGAAGTCCTCGAATTTGTTGATGGACCTCCGGGGTAGCGTCATGTACCAGTCCCATGCTTCTCCAGTTAAGCAAGTGGTGAAGACTCGGCACATGATGGCATCGGTGGCTCCAAGAAGGCGGAGTCGCTCAAGGAACCCGTACACGAAGTTGTGTGGATCCTGAGTATCCCCACTACCTCGGAAGCTGGGAAGGGTTGTTGGGTATTTGAAATCTGTCATTGATTGGCGGTAGATGTCTCTGGACAGGGGGCCGTCTTCGATTCCCATAGGCCGAGAGTAAGTGCCTGCCTTCTGGGATTCGAGTTCGGCTAGTTTGGCCGCGAGTCTGGTCTGGATCAATTCTTCGACTTGGGCCATGTTGATACCTCGGATTGGGGTTGGTGATCGCCGGTTCCTTCTCCGGTCATCGCGGCGAGCTCTATCACGACCTCGGGGTGGGCTTCGTGCGCGCTCTCTATGGGAGCGAGATTGATCTCTGCGGGAAGGTCTGGACCCTCTGCCATGGTTAGCTGATTCTCGTTCGTTGTTAGGGTGGGCTCTGAGACTTTCGGTGCGTGGTCCTTCCGCGGGGTGTGGCCCCCTATTCTCATCCTGACCTTCCGGGCGTCTTCCTATATCGGGATGTACACCTGTAGGCAGGACATTTTGATCCCTGCGTTCGGATTGGACCTGTTGGTCGGGTAGTGATGGGGTATCTGTCTCATTGCCTGTTCGGACCTGTACGAACTCTTGCTCCAGATTTCTTGGCGACACATTTGCTGGTCGACTATGGACACGGTTGGCAGACAAAGGTCGCGGTACAGCTACGACGGGGGGTACGATTTGGTGGACAGGTCGTAGTGGTATTTGCTGGGAACAATGGGTTGGACCTGTCATGGGATACGTCCCGTGAGCGCCTCCCGGGCCCCATTGCACAGGTGGTGCGGCATAAGGATACTGGGGGCCCGTGGGAGTGTAAGGTGTGTAAGGAGTCGCACCGTAGTGATACAGCGGTGTTTGCTGAGGGTAATACGGTATGTAGGGTATCTGATATGCACCAGTTACCTGATTGTGCTCGATGTAGAGTGGCCTGGTCGCGTTCCCTTCAGCGAATGAAGGTCGGGTAGCGTCGGGGCGAGGTTGAACAGGTTGAGGACCCTGAGGTCGTACCGTTGAATTATTAGGCCTCGGCCCTGGGACTTGGCTGTGGGAAGGATTTGCTGTGGGTGATGTTACCACTGGAGGTGGTGTGATTGTTACCCCGGGTGGGGTCGTCACCCCTGGTGGGAGCGGAGTTGATGTGGTTGGACGAGCCATCTAGTTCTGTGTTCGAGCTAGGCGTGGCCCCACGGTGGTTGATACGTCCTATCTCGGGAGATGAGGCCGTATGGAAGTTTTTGGGCTGGGCTAGATTCGTCCTGCCAAGGAATGGCAGGCCGAGGTGTCGATCGAGTTAGGAACTCGGGGTATTTGATGAGAGATTCGGACTCTGACCTGTATGATCTCTCTCTTAGTGAAAAATTGCGTCCCCCGTTTCATGGGAATCACTGCCTTATATCGTCCAGCCATAACTGCCATCTCGGGCGTTTATGGAGAACGTGGGCAGTTATGTCAGTCGTTACTGGGACGTGGGCATTAAGCTAGCCGTTACTGGGACGTCGGCATTAATCTGGCCGTTTCCCGGCTATCCCGTATGTCGGTTGACCTGGGCCTATTTTGAGGCTCTGGTTTGGGGCCGGCATATTGGGCCCCGGCTTAACGAGCTTTTGGGCTTTTTCATATGACGTCGGATTGGCCTTGTTAAGGTCCGAATCCCAGTCTTTCATGGCCCAGTTTGGAACAAGTAAAAGGGCCTGTGGAACATGGCCCTATCAAACGTGATCAGTGACAGCGTGCCTTGATCACGGTGTAAATAATGTGTGGTGACTATCTTTTCAAATTTAATCACGGTACGACATGACACGAACTCTGAGAACCCTAACAGAATTTATAACTCTAGAACAAATAACCGTCCGTCAGACCTTCATTTCCCTTTCCCTCTGCTCTCCTTAATTTCCATCGTATAATTCCTTCGTGTGCCAAGTCTAATTGTAGTATCTGTCCAATGCGGTGCACATAGCATATTATAAAAAAAAAAAATTAATTTAATAATCACTCTTAATATAATTATTTAAAATTAGAAGTAGCACACTCTTATTAGATAAATGATTATGAGTACATCTTTTAATTTTTGTTGGGATTATAGAGCACACTTACGAGGGATGGGGGTTAATGGCATCTTTTTAACCGTTTACCTGATCCGTATCGTATTCGATATATAAGACGAGTATGGATAAAGTTTTTTTTCCATTAGCTCGTTAGATATTAGTATGGGTAAGAATTTTTTTAAATTAGATAAATAAATAAGAGTACGTATAAAGACTATTTTGTATATAAAGTAGTTATAAAATAAAATAATACACAAACGAAGCATAATAATGTTTGATTGGCCCAACGTGATTTCATTTCTATGTAATTGTGCATTTCCAATTTTTTTCATTAACTCTTTATAGCACCGAAAAAGACTTAAAATGACAACTAGAGAACAAGCAAACCTATGAATAAATTAGATTCATTTTAACTTCTAAATTTCCGATATCGTATATTTTTCATTTTCAAATCGTTTTAAACATATTACTTTATTTGTATGTCTAGTTTTTTTAGTTAAAGAAATGAAAAAGAGATATTGGTGTTTTGAATTTTCTTTGATAAAAAACAATGAAGTTAAAATTGATTACATATTTGTATTTTGATTTTTATATTAGTAATGTGATTGTATATGTGTGAAATTAATGAGTTTTGATAGTCAATTTGTAAAAATTAATAAAATTAACTATTATATTAGTATTATTTATTAATTGTCCGTTATTATTTTGTTATCCGATAATCTTAGCGGATAATAATAGAATAAAATAAGGTCAATAGAATATGAGTAAGACCAATTTTTAATAGGTAGGGTATGCAAATACTTCCATCGACTACAACAAAACAGGTCTTCAGCGACCGGCATCAGCGACCGGTTCAGTTGTCGGTCGCTGAAGACCCCCTCCCTCTCCATAAATAAAAAAAAAAAAAATTTCGGCGACGACCACTTCAGTGACCGTCGCCAACACCCTTCTGCAACCGATTTGGCCCGGTCGCTGAAGGGTCTCTGTAAAAAATCCGCGCGCCATTCCTTCTCTGTCTCCTCCCTCCCTCCCGCGTTTTAGGTTAGCCAAAAAGAAAACCGTATTGTACCCATTAACACCCTAAACACACCCCTAAAAACTGGAAATTAAAAGGAAAACCATCAAGGCAAAACCGAAGTGATCCTTACAAAAAAATCAAAGGCCGTTAGGATTGTTTGTGGTGATGCTTCACCAACTATTAACATTAGCAATGGAATGCATCTATTTGATTTTTCTGTTAAACGGAGATCCTGAATTCTCACGGCAATTACAGACATTGCTCGATTAACTTTTAAGTGACGTCACGAAATTAACGTTTAACTTGAGTTGAAAAGAAGTCAACAAATGATATTTCTGGCTTATCACTATCCTTGAGTTGAAAAGAAGTCAACAAATTCGAACATAACGGGATCCTTCTATGGCTAAAATACTGACAATACTATTTTGATTTTATTAGCGCATGTGTCATATATATTTTTTATTTTGATTATAATATCTTGACACTTTCTACCTTATTTAATGGAAAATTTTACAAATTATTCTACTTTCTAAAATTTTCAAACAAAATATTTTCCTTTGTAATTATTAACAAAATATCTCTGTGGGGTTCTCATTTTCCTACCCTCTTTTCTATCCCTACATCATATTTACTTTCATGAGTTTTGACACTTCTTCATCTTCTATATCTCTCTTCCTCTCTCCCCTCTTATTCGCCACGAAGATAATAAACAAAAACCTTAAAATATGACAACCTGTTTGAAAAAATTGAAAAAAATGTTATTTGATATATCTGTCTCTTCCTCTCTCCCCTCTTATACCTCTTATCTTATTTGATATATATGTTGTCTAACTGAAAAAATTGTTATTTGTTTGTCAGAAAAATATATCGTCTTAAATATATATTTTTTATAAAAAAATTTATGTGCTTATTAAAGTCTAATAAATAAGTAATGATTACCTCTTTATGCTGAACACAATGGACATCGCAATCTATGGTATAAAAGAGAGAGAAAGAAACGTTAAAACTGATGAGAATAAATATGAGGGAGAAAGAGAGTAAAATAAGAACTCCATAAGAATATTTCCAAAAAAATTTAGTTACAACCCCATTAAATTCTTATTAAACAAATACCACCCCAATCAACTTTTTTCATAAATACCACCCACGCAGGAGCACACCAAATTAGAATGGTGCGCACCCTTGGAAAGGGTACCACTTGATGCTCTAATTGGGGGCGTGCACCAAGTGGTACCCTTCCCCAGAGTGCACACCAATCTTTTTTTTTTTGTTCTGTTTTTGTTTTGCAATTTTGGAATTATGAATTTTGTTTTGGATGCTGAATTTTATTTGCTTTATAATTTTATTTTTCTTAAAAGACAAAAACTAAAAATTAGCTAGTTTTAACTAAAAAATAGCACAAATAAAATCACAACAAATAAATTCTACTACAACACAATCATACTGCAACACAACATAAAGTCTACTACAACATAACACACATTTCATCTAAAAAAACAAATTGAAATATTGTTACCGAAAAAAATATGAAGCACAACATAACCACCTCTTGAACGATGAAACTGCAGAAAAAAAAATATCTATTGTTACAATAATTGTTAATTTTGTAACATGTAATTTAAAAAAAAATTTACCTTACGGTTTCTAACATCCCTTCTCTTTCTCGCATTCTTTTCGAGAGTTACTCTATTGGTCTGCTGACCATTTTGTATTCCTTCCAGTATGTCCATCCACATTTGGATCCGCTTGTGTCGTCTCCTACCCAACTTCACTAACCGATGTTCTGGAACTAAGATCGCTCCTTCGTGCGCCGGCCAATCACTTTGATTGTCATACACATGGAATTCACCACTCCATGTGTCGATGAGTGTTTGAATGTTGTAATAGTAATTTACGAAGACATTTGGATCCAAGTTCTTATATTTTTCACACATTTGTAAGTAACGTCATCCTCAATTATAGTAATAATTATGAAATTATTAGTAGAGACTTGTACCTTAGACGACACACTGCCATCACATGAACACATGGTATTCCGGTGAGCTGAGACTTCTGGCACGCACATTCCACCTCATTGTCATTCTTCAAAATGACCTTGTACCTGCAGTCTTGAGACGTGTACACCTATTTGTCTCTCTCTATGTCAAATGAGATTTTCTCATCATGTGAGGCCACCATAAATTCTTCATGATGACCGAATGCAATTGCGGTCATTTTACTAGTCTTCTTGATGTGCTTCATCAGCTTTTCATGCACACGAGTGGAATGAAGTTGACCCTCTAATTGGTATTGCACGGCCTTCTCTCTTCTTTAAACGAACCAGTTGACACACTTGTAGAACGTCTCCTCAATAATTGCAGCAACTTGTAACCTACGAGAATTACAAATTACAATTAAATAAAGAGAACCTAAAAACAAGAATAAATATAACCTACGAGAATTACAAATTACAAACATGTGAGAAGTTTTGAAGACATTTTGAGCGATTCAGAACCGTTGCTAGTCATTATGGCCCAACGAGCTCCGTTGTCCATAGCTTGATACACCTTTCATGACTTAGACGGTTCTCTCTCGTCTCTTTCATTATACTTGCCACATGTATCCAAGTATGTCAACCAATCAGGATTTCGTCTTCCGATTGCATCAAGGCCTTCTTGTAATCTTCTCGTTTCTTCTTTTTAACCATGATCTTGAAAAATTTGGAAGCAATTTTATTCTAAGTGTGCTTTTCTAAATTCTCAAACACATGTTGAGAGCAGTAGCGGTGAGCACACTCCCCGTTCTCCTCGGACCAACCCAGATCATCTTGTATGAACACTTTTTTATGCCCTTGTGCTGGTCAGATACCACACACATGAATCTATTTGGACCAATTACAAACTCCCGCACCCACTTCATGAACCACCCCCAATTCTCAAAATCCTCGCTCTCTACCAGTCCAAATGCTAGCGGGATTAATTGGTTCTCCACATCATATCCGGTTACAATCAACAACTTACCATTGTATCTACCTGACAAGAAACAAACATCGATGCTGATGACGGGTCTGAGGTGACCTACTACTTCTATACATGGTCCCCATGCCCATGCTGACCTCATGAAATACCGGTACCTGGCTTAGTGGTTGGCTTTAACATAATTTTATATTGGGTTCCCTAATTTTCCCTTTTGATTGCCTCCAACAAAGGGACAATCAGCCCGTAAGACCCCTCCCAACTATCAAATACTCGGGCAATCGCTAACTCTCTACCATGTCACATTTTATTATACTTTGGGACGATGCCCTCATACCTTTTAGCAACCAAGTCCCTGATAGCTCTGATACTAATATCAACATTTTTTCCAATGACATTTTTATGCAGTTGGCGACCATAACGGACGTCAACTTTGCATGATCTAACATGGATGCCTCAACGTGGCATGTGTGCTTTTCCTTAGTCTTTGTGATGGCCTAAACATTACCAAAGCCTGTAGCCCTTGCAACCAACCCCCACTTGCACTAGTCGCTTTTGCACTTATACCTCATCCTTCATGTGTCATTGTGTGTCTGTTTGATTTCGATATTTTTCTTTATGTGCCAGTGGTGAATTGTATCTTTCATTTGATCCTTGTTGTCATACATCATCTCCTCAGACAATTCATGTCTTTCTCTAACCTAATTTAAAAAAAATTAAATTTAAAATTTAAAATGTAAATTAAAATTAAAATATAAATTAACAAACGAACCTCAGAATCCCCAAAAAAAGAGCTGTCAGCCTCTTCAAACCCCGATGTGTCATGAAATTGCTCGAACGGGTGTCTTTCTCCACAACCCAATATCGGCCACTTCCGCCTACCAAGCACAGGACGAGCAGAATCCTTATCACTGTGATCAGGTGCCCCACCGTCGTCATTAGCATCCCAATTTTCCTCTACCTCCCGTTCTTTGGATCCTCGTCTGTATTGCCAACATAATAAAGCAGTTCCGGTGTTTCAGATCGGTCCCAGTCAGATTGGACCCAGCTAGAGGTGGAGGATGGAACCCGAGATCAGCCCCGGTCAGATTTGGTCCGACTAGGATCACCCCTTACAAATGGGGACTGACTAGTACCCGCTAAAGTTAGGGCCCGAGTAGGACCCGTCACAGAATGCTTCAGGACCCGACCTTGGGTCAATTGCAACAAAGGTCTAGTGTTCTGTCTGGGGTTGGCTACCACATATAACTCTAGGAACTTGAAACTAGAGGTCATATTCATGGTCATTTGGGTATACAATATTGGAACCATGTTTGGTTGTCTTGGCCAATATTGATCCTTGAGGGACATTACCAGTTCCTTAGTCAATACCAAGTTGTTGGTACACTTCCTTAGTTATACTCTGAAATCTAATCTAAACCTGAGCCGATATTGCACATTTTTAGGAGTTGGGTACTGTAATAAGCACCATTTGGCCCTTGTAATACTTCACCACCAAAATAACAAACAATTCCAATCATAGTTGGTTAAATTAAGGGACAAACCTGACAATTAATAAATTTACATTAAATTAAAAATACTATTAAATAATTTCAAAAAAATAAAGTACTTTAGTGAAAAAAACTCACAAGTTGCTCTTTGCTCTTTAGCTCCCTTGTCTACCTCCTTGGTGAATGAAAAAATATTGAAATTTTCGCCGATATACAACAGACTGCCTAGTGCGTACTCTAGGGAAGGGTACCACTTGGTGCGCGCCCCAGTTAGAGCACCAAATAGTACTCTTCTCCAGCGTGCGCACCATTCTAATTTGGTGCGCTCCCCCAGTCCGCGTGGGTGGTATCTATGGAAAAAAGTTGATTTGGGTGGTATTTGTTTAATTACAATTTAATTTTAATGGGGTGGTAACTAAAAACATTTCGGAGAATATTTTGTTAATATATAATTACAGAGAAATAACATTTTATTTGGAACTTTCCGAAGACAGCAATTTTTAAAGATTCCCATTGTTTAGCCATATGAAATATGCACTTTCCTTCGATTTCACTTTACTCTAACCAAACAGTCATGACAAAAAAAAAACATACAGACAATGCGCTGAGCCCCAAATTTGACAAATACATTCATAAAATGAGTCTTGAAGGGATGCGGACCGCCCTCTTTAGATCTTTGTTTGATTTTATGTAAAATGCTCGGAACGGATAAACATGAAACCCCTTTATACCTATAATATGCTTCGGCGCCATAAAATGGGCCGACATTTTTATTAATATCCAAAGTTTAATACAAATTATTAATTATACCCAGAACTCAACTCAATATCGAAATATACCCAAGCCGGCCATTTTCTGGCCGGCTATGTTCCTTCCCTAAGCCGGCCAGAAAATGGCCGGCTATGTACTTTTTTTTTTTTTTTTTATAAAGAGACACTATGAAGATCAAAATATTGAAATCTAACTCTGAAAATTTGAAAAAATTTGTTTAAATTATTTGTTATATTACTTCTATGAGGAGGGATCAAATTACAACAATTATTTTTTTTATTTTCAAAGTCCAAATCGTCAATCCAAACCGTTCAACATGATTTCCACAATAAACTGTGCTTGCAGATCAAATTTTTCATTTTTTGAATTTGTTTACTATTTATTAAGTATTTTACAAAAAATAGTCATATTCAGACCATTGAATTTTGTACCCATCTTAATAAATAGTAAAAAAATTCAAAAAAATGTAAAATTTGCAAGCACATTTTATTTAGATAATCATGTTGAACGGTTTGGATCGATGATTTGGACTTTGAAAATGAAAAAAATGGTTGTTGTAACTTGATCCCTCCTCTACTTTGATGTATAATTAGCATATTTATACTAAAATACGCTAGAATACTTGAAATTATGTTGAATTACACTATATTACAATAAATTATGTTCAATTATACTAAATTACGTTAAATTACAATAACTTCGCTAATTATGCTAAAATACAGTAAAAAAAAACACTAAACCCTACACAAAATTACGCTATAGTAGACTGATTTTGCTCATCTTTCATGAATCATAAAAAATAGTAAAAAAATTCCAAAAATAGTAAAAATTGGTAATCTGCAAGTTCATTATGTAACTAATTTACTGAGCTACTTGGATTGAATGATAGAAATGAAAATCTTAATCGGAAACTTCAACTCAAGTTTTGAGGCTCTTCCCTTTGTTTTTTGGCGATTCTGAATTTCGGAATCCGGCATAGCCGGCACGGACGCATGCGCATTTTCGCAAGCTTTCCGAAAAGTGGTCATTTGCTGAAATCGGACACTCGAGCGCCGTTTTATGACCGTTTGAAGTTTCATCGTCGTTTTTCTCCTTTTCAGTGAAGATATCGTCCCTATTCATATCGTATTTTAGCGTAATTTACCGTATTTTAACGTAATTTAATGTAATTTAACGTAATTTAACATAATTTAGTGTTATTCAACATAATTTCAATTAATCTATCGTTATTTAGTATAAATATGCTAATTATACATCAAAGAAGTAATATAACAAATAATTTAAACAAAAATTTCAAATTTTCAGAGTTAGATTTCAATATTTTGATCTTCATAGTGTCTCTCTCTACTTAAAAAAAAAAAAAAAAAAAAAAAAAGGGTACATAGCCGGCCATTTTCTGGCCGGCTTAGGGAAGGAACGTAGCCGGCCAGAAAATGACCGGCTTGGATATATTTCGATATTGAGTTGAGTTCTGGGTATAATTAATAATTTGTATTAAACTTTGGATATTAATAAAAATGTCGGTAAAATGGGCTCTTGAACGTTATTATTCTAATAAACAGGCAACGTCTAAAATTTGACATCTAAAGACTTGTAGGTTGTAGCACACAAAAATAAAGGAAAGGGCCTATATCTCAATTAGACTCGCATCTTTAGCTTTTTTTACTGATCTTTTGGACAAAAAAAAGGCACAAGCAAAGTAGATCTTATGATAGTTAGTTTTCCAATTCATACTCTTTTGCAACTGTTCATATTATCATATACACGTATGTATTAAACTATCTTGTACAGTACACAGTTTGATTTTATTTGTAGACTTTGTTTCAGCTGACATATTGTTTCTGTAGGAGATCAGCGCAAAATCCCAAATCAAATCGGATCTCAGGAGGATCACCAATGCAATCAAATACAGCGTCAGCGTTTACAAAGTCTTCTTCAGCAGTGTACCTGCAGAAACATGTGATGTGATAAATATTTTTGCAGTGAAACAAACTATAATTGGAATTGCATAGAATGAATCAGACCAGCCAAATATCTTCAAATTGCAAATTTGATACTTTGCAAGCTGTGTTTACTGGTACCAGCCATGAACAGTACCTAAACCTAGTAATACAAATCAGCCACCATTGGGTTCGAACCTTAAATTATTTCTTCCCTTGTGTTGAAAATACTGCCTTTTCAAAATCCTAAATTAAACAACAATCAAGCCAAAACATATTTACTTTTTCAGATTCTGTCTGAAGTTCGCATGACAATCATACATGCTTGACTTCATCAATTCTAATCATTAGTCTTTATCACTATATTATTAAGTTGAAAACATAAAAAAAATATGTTTGTCGCTAGATACAAGAGTATTAAATGTTGGGGGATAATTTGCGAAACAACCAACTAAAGTAATTGCAAAGGAAATTCTTACCCGCTTTTTGTTACAATGCACTTCATACCAGCAGCCTTAGCAGCAGCTAGTCCTATGGCACTGTCCTCTACTACCACACAGCTAGAAACAAGAAAAGAAGAAGGATACAAATAAATACATACACTACAATTACCTCCAAATATAGACAGAATACATACACTATAAAACAGTCCCACGACATCTTATGTACATCAAGTGCTAATTTCACAAGTATTATGTCTGCATAAAAGATCAACTGTGGATAAATATTGATACAGTTTTATGTATAATTCATACCTTTTCATGCTAGTAGTATGATAGCTTGCATACAAGAAGATAACACACAATTTCAATCAATTTGTTTGGTAACCAAGTTCATTTTCATATAATGTGAGACGCATGGCGCAGTATTTGTAACTGTTGATGTTGTTGTAAAAAGTAGCTGTTGATATTTCAAGCATTACCTAGAAGGATCAACTCCAAGAGTACTAGCCGCTAGTAAGTATATAGCCTGCCAAAAAATAATCAAAAGGAAATATAAAATAGCATGACAGTGGTGTCAGGAAGAAAGATTACTCCAGCTGCTACCACACAAGATATGTCAAAAAGAAGCAATGAAAAAAAAATAGGGCATTAAGAGAATTCTGAAAACATTAAATTGTGTTCATGTTCAATATTGACATCTTTCTTTTTTATTACAAAATTGGTAGCACCAGCCGAGTTCACTAGTAGGTTTCATATACTCTAAAGAAGGAACATCAAATCTTTACCGGGTCAGGTTTTTTAAGAGGAACGACATCCCCAGCAAAGATGGTTATTTTCTCTGCTCGTTCGGGACCTAACAAATTGGAGACTATAGCCGAAACCTGGAAATAAGAAGATACTGTGAATATTAGTATTAGCTATTAAGCACATCTACAAGACCAGTTATCAGTTTCAAAATATTGTTGAAAACAATAGTCTGAGTAGTTCATACCGCCTTCTCATTGGAAGTACTGCATACTGCAACTTTCACATCCTTTGACAAAGCTTCATCTATAATTCTGAAATTCAAAGAAACTTGCATTGAACAATTTTCTGGGTAAAATCTTGGACCATTGTCAGACCTCACAAATGACTATGTATCTTCAACATTTGGAAGCCTGGGTTTATGAAAAATCTTTCAACAAAATAAGCTAAACACTGTGCCTTGGTATTAAATGACTTATATATAAAAAAAAATATACTTAATAAGTATGACCTTTGAACACCAGGTCGAAGAGGAAGCAATCTCTTTTCAATAAGTGCCATGAACAATTCAGTCTTCCTTTTGTGGAGAGAAGCAATGAATTTCTTCCTTTCTTCATCGGTATTTGGTGCTTTAGCTGGCCATGCTGTCTTGTTGAAATATGCCGTCATCCTAGTTCGATAGAAGAACCAAGATTATTAAAAGAGTTATTTGACTGACTTCTGACAAAGTTTGACCCAATCCAAAAAGAACAATCTGTCTCAGCTGAAAACCCCTAGCCCAGAAACTTTGAGAAGTCAAATGACCCAATCCCAATGCAAGAAAGGAACTTAACTCATCCAAACCTGAATGATCTGGCTTAAATCCAAACTAACCGAAATCCAACTGAGCTGAGAGCCAAAACTGACGTGACCAAAATTGAATCTAACCCGCAAGCATCAATAATGCCTTATTTAAACCAGGTACCAAGTTAAATGCAACTCTTAACCAAGTCTGAGATAACAATTAAAAGTCAGAAGTTAAACCAAAAAACTGGACAAAATACACAAAAATGGCCTACAACTTGAATTGAAGCAGGAGGCTTGTCATTCAGAAAGTTCCAGATAACCCACAATGCAAGTTGGTCCAACCCAAATGACCTTTAGATGTGAATTTGACCAAAACCTGAAAAAAAACCCAGACCTGATTTAATCCGAATTAAAACTCAAACCATTATTTTAATTCGTCCCCTAAATTATATCTGCTTTATTTGTAAATAAACTTTTTTTTAATCTAAATTGTTAGCGGCAAGGTGCTGACTAACCTTCAATTTTTTTTTTATCTGATTTAAGTTCTGGAAATTCTGCATAGAAATAAAGCAAGTATAGACTAACCTCTCTTTGCCACCACCAATCTTTAGCAGCTCACCATAAAGTTCAACATCCCAAGTGACACCCAATTCCATCTGTAAAAGAAAAGAAAAATAAAGTCAAGACATGATATGCATACTATACAGTATAAATCACTAGTTCAGTATAATAAAATCATAATAAGAGTAATAATAAAAAAATAAAACCTCAGCAAAGGTGTCATTGAAGGAAATTCGGTGCCCATCCTTTTCGGTGTCAACAAGCACGCCATCACAGTCAAAGAGAAGAGCAGCAGGAAGGGGCGCAGAGGAAGCACGAATTACACTACTGAATTTGCGGCGAGTTGCTTTACTCCGATTTGTGATAGAGAGGAAAGGGAGCGAAGGAAGAAATGTAGAAATGCTATTTCTGGTTTTACTGCTTGCTTCCAGTTGAGATTGGGATCGGAAAGGGGTTAGCGAAGCTCTGCCTGAGGGAACCGGAGAGGAGATCAGAGCTTTTGGAAGAAGTCCAGGCGACGCCATATTTTCCCAGTGGGAAATTTTTGTGACGCCATTTTGTCTGATAACTGACGCGCCATCCTATCCGCGAGCCAAGCCACCAGCCAACCACACAAGCGAGTCCGGGTTTGAAGAGGTTTAAAAGTCGGATCCAGATTCGGATTCGGATTCAAATTCGTGTCGGATTTGCACATTTTTCCTCTCCACGCCGGTCTTTTCAGGTTTGGATCAATTGATTCCTACAAGAAGCAGCCCATTGGGCCAGAGCCCAGAGGATGCGGAGAACTTGTCTCAATGCTAGAGGTGTCGGCCTACATAACATAACTCCGGATTCGGGTGTGTTTCGCTTTCAAACCGTTCAGAAAACCCCCGGCGCGCCGACCCCAGAGTACTCGAGAATCGAGATCGAGAATTATTATAGTGGTAGAGAAATAAAGAGAGCAGGGTGGGTAAGAACTAAGAAGTGTGCTGTGAGCTGTTACTTTGGGGAGAAACAATGGAGGCTGACGATCGGCGGTGCACTGTCCGTATTCTATGTTCCAAGAAGGCTCTGCTCTCATCCACTCCGTCCGTGGGGATCCGATGGCTTATCGGGTCGCCTCGCTTCATTTCTCCCTTGACAATAGTTGCTTCCTTCCGCTGCCTCCACACCCTCCCCGCCGATCCCTTCTCACCTGATTTCTCCAAAGAAGCAGGTCGTCTTCCCAATATGAAGTATTATTTCGGTTTTAAATTACACAATTTGGCAGCCCCCCTCGAGTGTTACCCGTTCCTGTTTTAGTTCTTAAAGTTTTGGAGTTCCCATTTTGATCCCTGAAGATTCCGATTTGTATAAGTTTTATCCCTGTCTTCATTTTGGCTAAAATTGGGAAAACAACACTAGCATTGCTGACATGGAATGATGATCTATTTAGATTGGATCTTTTAATGAAATCACATCAATGCTAAGTAGGATCTGTGTTCATTTTTGTATGATTAGAAGTATTACAGTAGGGACCAAAGTGGCATGAAATGGAATCTTGAGGAACAAATACGGGATTTGCAAAACTTGTAGAATTTGAAGGGGAAGTGGATAATCCTTTAGGGCCGATATGTGTACGTTGCCATTTCAGAATTCTGCATTGTAAGCTGGCTTGCTTATAACCGTTTGTTTATACTGTTATACAACCACTGGCAGAATTCTGGTAAAAAGGTATATGCAACTGTTGCTGGCATATTGTCTCACTTGATTATGTTTCTATATATTCTTCTAAAGTGCCAATTTTCTACTGGGAAATTTGCAAACAAGTTATTTAAATTATAAAGAAGTTGTAATAGGCCATCCTTCTCATAATTTATAAATCGGACAATTTGGCCTATGGAAAGAAAATTGCTTGTAAATGTACCATGAATATTCTGAAGCTTAGCATTGGTTAAAAAAAGTCAGCGATTTGTCTTTTCTAATAGCTAGTGCCATCATTTTCTCATAGCATTGCCACTTGTAGAAGGGAAATGCATGATTTAAAAGGCCAATATAATGATACAGATTGGGTTCTTTTGCAAAATAATGTAAAGGAGGACTTATGCAATTTCCTTTTCTATTTGTGAAATAAAGTAGGCAGTTTATAAAATTCTTGGGCCTTGAAAATTTAGAAGTTAAATCTTTTTTACTTCTTTCTGACTTTCTCATATCATTGCCACTTTTAGAAGGGAAATGCATGATTTAAAAGTCCAATCTAATGATACAGATTGGGTTCTTTTGCAAAATAATGTAAAGGAGGAATTATGCAATTTCTTTTCTATTTGTATAATAAAGTAGGCAGGTTATAAAATTCTCGGGCCTTGAAAATTTAGAAGTTAAACCTTTTTTACTTATTTCTGACTTACCGATATTGGAGATCCTTTTTCTAATTGTTTTACACTTTCCCATTTTTTTCTATTTCTTCACAAACTTTATCATCTTAAATTTGCTCTTCCTGTCTTTCATTTGGACAGATGATATTAGGATCCTATTATTGAGAGGATTTGATATAATTGGAGCACTTTTGGTCGGAAGTCAAAACTGGAAAGAGGATGCTAACAAAGCAATAGAAACCTCTCATAAACTGAGATCATGCCTTTATGGTGACAAAGCAAGCCACTCGATGGTAGCAGCTTTTACCAATGCAGAGTCAAGTGAAATTCAATATTTTGTTTCTGCTAATTCTACGGTTGCAGAAGTAGAATCTGTTTTATATGAAGACAATCCAGAAAACATTTTGTGGGATAAGGGTTGCCTAATGAGGTGCCAGCTGGCGCTGAAGCTTCCTCTTTATGCTCCTTTGTATGAGAAATTAGGTAATAATATTTCTTGTTTTCTTAGAGGTTGGAATTATTTATTTATTTATTTTTTTTTTGAGGGGGGACTATGCATTTCGGAATAGGCCTAAATAATGTTTTTTCTAACCTTTGTTTGGGTGCAGAGGTTGTTCCTTTGCTAGGCAGCATCAACATTTATAGAAAAGGCGATGAGGGAAAGAAAGGACAATAGAATTGGGTGGGTGGGTACTTTTGTCCAAAATAGTCCCATGTTCCAGAATTAACTATTTAGGTCTTCTGCTGTAATTACTTTTAAGTCTTGTTCCAAAGACCTTATTTTAATCCTTACAGTGCTCAAATATTTGTTCCATACTTGGTAAGAAATTTCCTGAGCTTTTGTTTTTTCCTCTTTTTTTCATAGATTTGGAAACTACTGTTTCTGCACTTGCCAAGCGTGCTATTGTTAGACTTAAAGATCCATGTACCGTGTACCTAGTTGAGTCTGGCGATACAAACTCTGACAAGCAATGTAGTGTCGTTCATGGCAAGGATTTAGATAGTGTTGATGCAAAACCTCTACCTTGTTCGCATTTTTCATCGAGAAAAGGGCCCAAAGTTCCCACCACCAGAGAGGTAGCTTCAAATTCCTTGTGAAGATGTTTCTGTAAAATGGCTCGTCTATTTCTTTTTTTCCTAGAATTATTGTTCACTATTATTGACTATTTTGGTTTTTTTTTTCTATTATGTGTTTGATTGTTTTGTCTTCATGTTCTATAAAAAAAATCCTTTGTTAATATCTTTTTTTATGAAAAGCTGAATTAGCTTTCTACTTTATTATTTTTGTATTAAATTTGTATATAAATTCATTGTTAATATTACTGACTTTTCTATTAGAATGTAGATGCAATCCATGTGACCATCCTGACTAACCCATCTAGGAGTGAACAAAAACCTGGCTTTCCTGCTATAGAATATCTTGCAGGTGAGAAGTTTCTAGAGGTCCTTGTAAAATTTTACTATTTTTTTCCCTGTTTTCAAACTACATGCATGTTACATGGCATAAAGTTTCATTCATCTTCTCATATGACATATTTAATTTTATTAAGCTAATACTCCTGAAATAGCACTAGATTATTAACTTTGAATATTTTACTATAATGCATTCTAATAAGTTGTAAGTATAAGGTACTTGAGCCATAATTTATTTTTAGGGTTTGTGATATGTCATATATTTCGTAATAGAATCCAATTGATGCTCTAAATCTTATTTGGTAACAAATTGTGGTCAATTTAGTTTCTGAATTATATTTCTTTCTTCAGCAACAAAACAAACAAGGTTCTCTACAATCAGCTTGAGGCTAGATATACTCTGCTACACTTCACTAGACTTTGATATAGCTACCGCTATATCAGAAATTGTTATTCCAGGATTAATTGAACAGCTAAAGGCTATAGCTTATGCCAGTAACCTTCAAACTTCAAGCAGCCAAAATGAGGTAGAAAACTGATCTCAGAATGTTTAGTTACCATTTTGTTAATGAGTTGTTGACTTTTCTTTTGGTCATTTCCAGCTCTGTCCATACCACTTCCTTCCTAGTGGGCTTTTGATTCCTATAACAGCAATTTATGATCTAAAATATGGAGAGATGGAAGAAAAACAAGGTACAAGGTTATAGTGATGGCACCAGACTGTTTAATTAGATTTGGATCAGATCAAATATAGTTCAAGTGAATTTTAAACAATTTCTTTTAGTAGGTGTATTGGGTTCTGTATTTAGCTCAGTGCGGGAAGTTTTGCTGGTAACTCAGATGTTGCCACCTCTAGTTTTGCGACAATACTTATTTGTTTAGTGCTCTTTCCCATATCGGTTCATAAACCCCCTAAAAAAGCCTGACCAAGACCTTTAAAACTTCTGTAGTAGTGCAATATTAATTTTTCTTTTCTCCTTTTTTTTAAAAAAATCTGAGATATAAGAATTAACTTCACATATAGGTGAATTAAGAAAATCTCTTCACTTGCGACTGGGTTTACCTTTGGACCGACCTCTAATGCGCATATCAAATGCTCTATGTTTTGACCTGGAGGATAAAAGAGGGAGCAAGGGGACAAGAGATGGTAAGGCACCAAAAGATGGTAGAATCCCCTTTTCCTAATTTCATGGAGCAGTCTTTTTGCACTTATTGAACTTGGAATATTTCCCTGCAAAACATGAAATATCATCTATCCTCTTCCAAATCATTGCAAATATAGGTCATGTTCCTCCATTTTTTATTTATTCAAATATATCCAAACTATACGTCACATCTCCCATTTCTATTGATAGAGGCGCATTTTGGGCAATTCAGTGAGTTCAATTGGGAAAGGGTATAGATATATATTGGCTCTTAATAGGGAGTATACATGTCATTTCCTATTTTCTATGGGCGTATGCTTCATTTGTCACCTTTTCACGAGTGTAATCACAGTTTGAGGTTTTGCAGGGATAAAATAAGTAATTTGCCCCCATTTTAATCTCTAGATCAAAATTGCAGGATCTTCATTGCTCAGAAATGTACACTCTGAAGTTCCTACTAGTGGTGGTGAGTTATCACTTAAAAACCCTCTTGGTGTAATTGACTGAATACTTGAGCCTCAATTATTTCGTAAATTCTATTACGACTTCAGATTTTTTTAAGAAACCTCAACCACCTCAGTTAGCAAAATAAGAACAAAGGAAAATCTTAGTTGGTTCTGGTATATACTGTTACAAAACAATGCAGTCATTATATGTGTGATATTGAGATATACGTCTGCATTTGCTGTTCAAACATCCTTAGTTTAACTGATGTTATTAATGTTTGGCTTTTTGTAGTGTCTGGAGGTGATTTATCTTTGATCGAGGGCTCATATGAGTATTACCATTATTTGCAAGATGGTGTGGATGACAACGTAAGTTTTTTGGCATCTTGGTGGAGCTGATTTGATATTGAATTTAATATAAGATCATCTCGAGAAAAAAAAAGTGCAAAAATCAAACACAAGAAAAGAAAACCCTACAAAAAATGATTTGTTCATATTATGATATCTAATAACTGGAAGCTTTGTTTTTTTTTCTGATGATCGTTGGACCAATCTACAGGGTTGGGGATGTGCTTATCGTTCTCTACAAACAATCATATCTTGGTATAGACTTCAACAATACACAGCAATTGATGTCCCTTCACACCGGTATGGTATTGTGCTTTTCTGGTAACTCTATATATAGATGTGTATTTAATGAGTGCTGACTGCATGGAATAGTTGCACTTGTTGAAGACTGATTTCCCCTTTACCAGGGAGATTCAACAAGCACTTGTTGAGATCGGTGACAAGGATCCATCCTTCATCGGATCACGCGAATGGATTGGAGCTATCGAGCTCAGCTTTGTTCTTGATAAACTTCTCAGTGTAAGTTCTTTACTTGATCTAAACTTTCTGTTCTCGTATATGGTTTTGGCAACATTCTAGAATGTTTTCTATTGCGTTTATATGTGCTTATGACATCTGCCGGTGTATATTTCTGTGGTGCAAAAATAATTTTGCAAGTCATGCTTTAAGTACAAGATGTCTCAGGTCTTGCAGTTAACCACTAGCTTTTTTTGCTTATATGTAAATAACAGCACATTAAAATCAAGGTAGCTTTAAACAGAATGACCAGAGGCTCCTCACTTTTTCATATTAACTGTACTGAATTTCTGTTGTGATGAATAAATATACAATCCCTCTGAGCTTTTATATCACCTGAACCAAAACCTTTGTTGAACTGGTTAGTTCAACTAGGAAGGCAACATGTATGATAACTTAATGAACAACACGATAGTACAATGCATTGGGTTTTCTAACAGGTTAGTTGCAAGATTATTAATGTGAGATCTGGTGACGAGCTTCCTGAGAAATGCCGAGAACTTTCCTTCCACTTCCAGACACAGGGAACACCTATAATGATAGGTATCTCTTTTTCTTTTCTACATTATAAAACATGTTCAGGAATTCATAATTATAAATTTTACTCCTCCTGCAAATTGCACCATTATCATTCATGTTGGCATAAAATACCAAGTTTCTGTTAGTATCGAATACCATCCATTCATTGCATTGGCGTGGTTGATAGTTCTGTTTTGAGAAATGTTCGCAAGAATGTCTTTTATTCCCTAATGGCCTTCAATTATTTACTGAACCAAATTGATAGATTATCCAGGAAGGTAATTTCTAATGTTGGTTTCCATGTTCATGGCGGATTTTACCTTACTATCCTGTTTGGGTATTATTTGCCATAAAACCAAAAAAGTCTGCAACTAGTTGCAAATTTGAGAAAAATACAGTTTCATTTGCATCTTGATAAAAATAAGGGGTGCTTACTGGATTTGTAACTCTGAGAGTTAAATTAATGAATTATGCAGGTGGGGGTGTGTTGGCCTACACTCTTTTAGGAGTTGAGTACAATGATGTTACCGGGGAGTGTGCTTTCCTCATTCTTGATCCCCATTATACGGGCAGTGATGATCTGAAGAAAATTGTAAGCGGGGGATGGTGTAGCTGGAAAAGGCCGGTTGATAGCAAAGGCCGTAGTTTCTTCTTGAAGGATAAGTTTTATAATCTCTTGCTTCCCCAGAGACCCAACATGGTGTAAGAAATAATCCTATTAATGCAAAGGAAAACTAATTGTTCTGAAATTTTCACTTAAAGTTCATATGAAGAAGATAAACATTTAATTTAGGGTGTCTTCCATTTCTTGCATAGATTATGCTCTAAGGAACAATAACTAAATAAAAAAATAATAATTTTGCAACCCAAATTGCTATATTAACTAGTGCTTGTGTTGTGCACATAATTTTTCTGTTTTGATACTTGTGTTTACAACCATTCTAATGTTGCTGTTGTCGTGTAATTGGCGTGGAAAAGCATTTCCAACTCAAGAACAAAACGAGAACAATGATATTTGGAAGTCCGTGTCTAAATTTGTTGGCACATTGCAAACCAAACTATTTAAAGCACGTGCTAAAAATCTGAAGCTGTCATCCTGATCATCCTATTAGGAACCTTTTTGACCTCTTAATCCCCAACTTTGAAGGAACATAAGAATAATTGACGTGTTGTTCTTGAGGCATCATATGAAGAATGTAATTTAAAATAGCTGTTATCAGTTAATGAAATGAGTTATATTGCATTAACATACACACAATATTCACAGAAAGCATATAACATGTCAGTTTCCTATGTTTCCAAATTAATAACTGCTGCTTCACATTAAGTGAATTCCAGGACCTACACTAGTACCAACTCCTCCCTACTATTTACATATTAACATGAATTTTAATATAAGATAACATCAACATCAGATGCTTCCATTTCTAGCTAAAGAGAAGCAAGTATATAGATAATAACCATAATAATAAACAAGGAATGAACAAAAGCCATGCCATTAGACAAATTGAAGGAAATCTATGCAATTAAGAGATCAATCAACTGAGGTCAAGGTCAACACGCTCTGGATGTCCTCTCTCAGTCTGCTGGCCTACAAGCTCGATGCCAAGCTGTCCCTTGTCACCGGCCCCAAATGCGTACAGTTTGCCCGAGTCGGTGAGAGCGAAAGTATGTGCATTCCAGTAGATAGAGTTAGTGAGGCTTATTTGTACCACTCTTTCATTGGTTCTCTTCAGCGAGGTAACCAGCTGAGGCGTCACCACATTATTGTGTCTATTCTCCTAAAATAGGATACAGACAGCATCACAACAGTCAAGCTAGTGTCACACAGGTCAATTATATCATGAGTCATGACCACTACAAGCCAAACATGAGAAACATTTTAATTCCCTTGTACTTAATTGGTTTTTCTTCTGAGGACAATTTTGTCCTTGGCGCAGTGTTCAAAATCAAAATTACCATATCAGTATATTCTGGCTTAAAAGAAATAATTGTAATCATGATAACAAAAAGGACGATGACAAAACATAAAATACAAATAAAATAGAGGAACTATAGCAGTAAACATCAAATTTGAGGGCAGACAAACCTCTCCCTCCTGTGCAGTAGAGTGGCCGAGACTGGATGACTCACCACAACCGAATGAATACACATCCCCTTCTTCAGACACGACAAAGGTTGTGTAATCGCCAGTTGCAACATGCACTGCCTTGATATTGCTCAAGGACTCCACCACCTTGGGTGCTGACTCACACTCTTCGTTTCCATGTCCCAAGCAACCGTACCGGCCCCATCCCCATGTGCACACCCTCCCATCCTTTCCTACCACAGCTGCATGCCAGGCTCCTGCAGCAACTACAGTTGGCTGCAAGTTAAGCTGCTGAAACCGCTCAATAAGTCTAGGATACTTCTCATCTGTTCTTGATCCATGCCCAAGCTTCCCTCCTAATCCACACCCCACTGAGTACACCGACCTATGTGTCAATATTTTAAAAGAATATCAGAACTTTTTGTTCAAGTGCATTACAGTACGGAGTAGTTTCGAGGCTGTTATAGCATGCTGAGGTTTCTGCTTGTACATTAATGTGCCTTTGGCCACATTTATTTGGCTCCCCATATTAAATATTTTTTATTTTTATTTTTATTTGTTTTGATGGATGTTCCTTAAAAAGTAAGTTTAAAATTTTCTGAAATTTGATGAACAATCATCATCTGACTTCTGCATGAAGTTCCCCCGAAGATGTGTCATAACAAATGTACATATCAAACCGAGGAGTACCAGACTGTGAAGCCACTCCCTGCAATGGAGTCCCCCCAAAAAAGAAAATGAACTCCAACGAAGTCACCCGTCAAAAAAGATGCACCAAGAGAGAAAAGAGCACTTACATGCCACTTGGCTGGCACGTCAGTGCAAGGAGATAACAGTAACCAGCGGCAATCTGCACGACAGGAATATTCTCAAGTGGGCCCAGAAGAGGGTGTGGCTCCACATCATTTGGCTCAGTCTGGTGCCCCAATTTCGTGTCGTTACCCCACGAGAAGGTGTACACACGCCCCTCCCTGGAAAGCACTGCTGTGAAGAAGTTTCCTATTGCTGCCTGCACGATAAACACATCTTTCAAGGATTCAACCATCTGAGGTTTTGTCACCGCTTTTGATCCCTGGGCCCCGTATTCTGCCTCCCCGAATGAGTCTTTCCCGAATGCATACACTTTACCAGTGTCACTTATCAGTATGCTTCTGCCAGCCCCAGCTGCGGCTTGTATGATCCTGATACCCTGCAACGAACTGGAAGCATCCCAATAGTTGAGTTAGTATCATTTTCTTCACAAATTTAAGTAAAAAGAAAGTTTAGGAATTTCAAGATGGATACATTTGTAAGAAGAACAAAATTTTGACTTGTTTATGGAATGCTAACCAGTATACCCCGTGCATGACCTGACTTGTACAGTGATATAGTACAACATCAATAAAAAAAAATGGAAATACTTTTTCTCTGTATCTTGATTTTTAACCCTTAGCTAAGACCTGTATGCAAGCAACTAAACAAGGAAACAAGTTTATATAAGAAAAGAGGCCCAAAAGGATAAAATACACACCAAAAAGGGTGCAGTACTCAAAAGAAAAATGATACACTCGGAGCAGTTTCAGATGTTTACATTGGCAACAGAAATCCCTCCCAAATGGAAAGATTAAACCCACATCCAACCTGCATGGGTCAGTATCACAGGTACAGATCAGTATGGTACACGACCATCATTGTTTAACAAGCACCTAATAAGACGAGGCCTCCATTCCTCCTCCAAAGTGCCATGCCCTAGCTGCCCTGAGTTGTTTGAGCCGAAAGTATACACGGCCCCACCAGATGTCACGGCAATGCTGTGTCCGGGACCCGCAATTGCCTGAGACTTCTCTCTCCTACATGCCTCTCCAGCCAGAATGTACCTAAGCACCAGCTTCCAACTGCCACCGCACCTCTGTTTCAATACTTGCCTCTCTTCATCTCCCATTGGTTTAAAAATAGCCCTTTTCTCACACATATCAAGTGCAGCTAGCTCTGATATGGAAAGCTGGAAATCAGGCGCAAAATTGGCCGGCTTCCTGAAAAATGTACACGTTGCCTGGTACAACCACAAAATTCTATCAGCTGCATTATCAATTCTAGAAGTAGGAAATTTAAGAAAAAAAACACTTGCCTCGAGATGTGCAAGATCTTCAGGGTTTAAATTGCACGAGGTGAGCACATGGAGAACTATGGAGGGGCTCGCAGCCAGTGGGAATTCGCCAGGAGTTGATTCGCCGAAGCAATGGCGCTGTGACCTTTGGTATGTCTGTTGCAAGGGAGAGACGAGAGAGAGAGGCTCGTCTATGATTAGGTGTAATGGGATCGAAGGTGTGGCCCCACTTGTAGTGGCATCCATCTTAAGCTTGAGAAAGAGGAGCTAGTTCAACTAGATGGAATCTGCAACATGAGATTTATAAGAGTATTATGAATAGATTTAGTGGGCAGTGTAGTTTAGTTTTATTTCTAGGTTAGTTACTTTAGCTAGCAAACCTTACTCTAAACAACTTAATTGTTAAGGAGTTGCTATTTCATGCATCTAACTTTTTGTGTTCTCAGAAATAGAATGACTAGCTTCTTTGGAAACAATACAACCAAAAGTAATATTTTCCTAGATCAGAAAGGAATACAGGCTATCACGGAGGAACCAACAGAAAAATATTAAATGATTTTAATAAATTCGCCTCAATTTGTTTTGGATATTAACCTAAGAAGTGCCGTCAGATATCCAGAATTGGATTTTAATTAAGGAGAAGGATCTGATTAAACAATTTGGGATTGCAAAAGTAATCTTAGATCAAATAGGCAAGAAAAATAAGTTGAAGAACAGTATTGATGAACTAAAAAGCAAAGTTCCTCAATTCAAGGAAAAAAAAAAGCATCCCAGTTGAGGATTAAAGTCTTCTTTTCCTTTACCCACACGAAATTCCAATAGAGTCTGATCGATCCAAAATCAAATGAATACCACTAGATTCATCCCAAATACTGAAACCCAATAAATGAGAGCACTTAAAAGATCGCTTCAACCTCAAACGCACAAATTCCTGGAATGAATACAAACCCGGAAAAGCAAATTCATCTTTTGAACCACTCAAATCAACATCAACAAGAGAATTCTGAGCACCGATTGCCCAGCCAAAGCAAACACAAAAAATTCAGAGAGAAACAAAAAACCCAAAAAGCATCAAAGATTCATCCTTTCCCAATCAGATCGGGCAAATCAACAAGAGAAAGCATCAATCGATGATCGATTTCTCACCTATTTGCTATATGAAAACGAGATAGTCGTCCAACTAGAGACGCTATGACAGTCCGATTGTACAATCCATCTGGGGTTTGGTTCGGATTAGAGATTTTTAGTCAACAATTAATGTAAGTCTTAAAGTCTTAAAACTCTGAAAAGGTGGGATTGCTTTTCTTGTTGGTATCTTTCTCGCTTCTCCTCTCTTCCCTCTTGTTTTCCTTTTCTGTGATGGTCCGATGGATGTGATGATGAGGTGTCGCTAATGAAAAGAGAGAGAGAAAGAGCGGTGTCGGAGTAGAATAGAAAAGAAAAAATAAAATAAAAGGATGAATCCCGTATATTATACGCATGCAACGCTGCCACGTCAGAGAAGGCCTCTAAATTGAGGCTAACCGATCTAATATTTTTAACCCGCTTCCCGCGGGCAGTTTTCTTTTTTTTACGAAACAACCCTCCCCGTTTAAGCGGACGACTCCGATTAACTCGGTTGGGTCAGTGGGCTTCGCGCCGGCGCCAAATCTGAACGGGCCTCGTGTTCCTAAGGAGATGGGCTGCGGGATTCTCAAAATTTTAATCAAGTCTTCCGTAACTCGGTGCGTTTTCAAGATTGTACGCACGCAAATTAAAGTACAGTTTGAGTGTAGGGTCTGTTACGAGAACTTTTGGGTCCAATGAGTTTCATGAGTGTCCGATCCACTTCAAGATATGTAAGCACGAAAATTAAAGTTCACACACGAATTTTAAAGTGGAGCGTACAAATTTTAAAACGAAACGGTGATTGAACCCATCAAACCAACTCTCAAGTCGTCTGTTACAGGATAATGACATCTCTGGGTGCACACATTAAATAACACGTGATGATGATTTTATTGCACGTTTCATCTTATGATGGAACACATTGCTGCTGGATTCCTATAACTTTTTGCCCCAAGCATCAATTAGCAAACTCAATACTTGCTCGAAAAATGGAAGTTGGATTATATGTATCAATAAGGTTTCACATAAGAAAAAAAATTATTATTCAAGTCGTTCTGGAATAAACAGAGGCTCAAATCTTAGAGCTACTCTCTAGTTCCAGTCCTGTTTCAAATGGATCGACCAGAGCAAATAGGAAGCACAGTACACAGAGACTAGTAAAACCTTTTTAAGCTTTTAATCGAAACATTATAGAACAACATAATAGAAAAGGAAAGTCTGAGGTCTATTCAAGCTGGAGCATCAAGACAAAAATTGCATGTGTAATGGTTACATTATAGATGAGGAACAAAACTATGGGTTTTTCTTTATTTTCCAAAAGATATTCACTGTGGTCCCAATCAAATGTTCAATCACGGTATTCAATAAATCTAGCCATGTCTTGAAGCCCGGCCTCCCGGTAACATTCTGCTACTCGATCTATAACGTCATCCCATGTGCCTTCCACTGATGCTAAATCCATTAAAAAAGCAGCCTCGTCAAGAGCAACCTGTCAATTGATCAAATTGGGTTACTATAGATATTACCCAGTAATACAGAGCAAACATAATTTAACTTCTCAAGTATCTATATGCACAAATAATTATTGCTCTAATTTTTTTACTTTTTCTCAAATCCAAATAGTTCAGTATTATTTTCATTTGATGATATGGAACAAAATATTCCGACTTTCATTCTTCTCATCTTTGACATTGTTATACACCAATGTTTGTTAAATTGTCATTTTCCTGGTTATCAAGTCACTAAATCAAATGTGTGAAGTGACAGAGATATACTAGATTCAGGCTAACAGGTGGCTCGAAAGAATTCAGGCCGATAAGAGATATCCAGAAAGGTTAAGAAACTGATTTAATAAAGGGATCAAACAAGAATGTTTATTGCTAAATATCTCAGCTTTCTTGGAAGACAGTAGCTTTCTTAACATTAAGGAAAGCCAACATAGGGTATCTTCTCTCATGGCCTGGGTGTTGATGATTTTCAGATGGCTTCGAACAAAAATCGACAATGCCTTGTAATTTGTCAGTGTTCTTTGTACTTACTTGTAATTGGCATATAATATGAGGACTGAATTGCAACGATGATCCATGTACCTGTTCTGGAGCTTTTCCTTTCTTGATATCTTCACGCTTTCCCTCTTCAGACACCTTCTCCTGGAGGAAGTCAATCTGCTCGTCTTCCCACTGAGCAAGTTCAGCAACCTCCTGTGCTCACCGGAATTGAGAGACAAAGAAGAACCTCGTTTATGTCAAGAAAAAAAGAAATAAAATAAAATACAATGCACATAAATAGAACTTCTGCTATACTTGGTATCTAGACCCAAGTGTCCACCATGGTGATTTTAGAGCCACTCGAGCTGAATCCTTGGCTTCATTTTTGCGGCCCACCCTGTTTAAGAATCAATTCCAAATGCAAGGCATCAGGGTATATTAGAACTATGGATACCACCTTGTACATCAGTGATGATTTATAGTGTTATCAGGCAGGAGAGATTGTGACCGTTACAATAAAAGTACCTAAATATTGAATTACTAGGCCAACTACTCAAAAAGGAAAATGCAGCAGAAAGACTACGAACTTTGAAAGAATTTCTGCATAGCACACATAAGGTCGACCAAATCCTGGGAACTGATTTCTGGCGTAGAATTCCCCAGTGATCAGTGCAGAAACCTGTATTAGAATAGACAGGAAGTGTAGACGAGTTACACTTGATGAACTAACAAAACAAGAGCATATTGGATTTACTTGAAAAGAAAACTGTTGGAAATCTGAATCATACTTGATCTCCATTCTCGAAGTGACGAGCAACTTTCCTCTCTATAACATCAGGAAAAAGACCAACCTGGAATCAAATATCAACATCATGTCTTTCAATGACCTGTCTAATGGTTATTAGTGACTTTATTGTTTTATTATCAAAAGGCAAAAGAGAGGCTGAACATAAATGGTGAAATCTAGGTATCTGACATTCTGACTAGTGCTCCTATGTACTAGAAAAATGTAGAGTTTTGCAAATCAAACCCCAATTTGAAACATTTTCAAGTAGTATCCAAAATATTTTATTCTTGTAATAAAGAAGAATAATATTTCACATTTTGCTGATAAGACAAAACTACTAAATTGATGAAATAATAAAGGCATGCCACATTAAAAGTTGACAATTATGCTCGTCTCTGAAAATCATTTGTTTCTAAAAAAAACCTCAATAAACTTCAACTAAAATCAGGTCAAGAATATACTATTACGCTGATCATTAATTTCCTAAAATTGGTAGTAATTCATTTAGTTGAGTGGATGAAAGGAAAAAAAGTTAAGCCTGCAGCACCTTTAAAAGATCCATCCTTGTTTAAGTAGTTGAATGTTATGTGCAAACACCCAATTTATATAAAGCAGTCACTATGTCAGTTGCAAATTGAACACACCGGGTGTTTCTTGAAGACGCAACAAACAAATACTTGGTATAATTGACAAAGAGCACCATTATGTACCCCCCAATCCTAGGTACTAACTCATTAGAATTTCCAAAGGTCATAACAGTACTTACATTTTTCAAGATATATACATCTAAACCAGCAGCACCTGCCTCTTTAGCATCACCCTTTTTGTAAAGCTGTCTACCTGCTTTGCCAGAAGCATCCCATAGCCTATCACCAATTTCTAAATTGTCCACATCTGATTCCACAAGGAGTTTATGGATGTACTGGTCTACCTACAATAGTCATATTTACAAGTATAGTTGAGTGAAGTAACTGAATGTTTATTGGAGTTACCATACATACACGTCAAAGGACCACCAAAAGATGCTCTGCATTCAATAAATTAAATAGAAGTGCACAAATTCATAATGCACTAGCAAAATGATTGGTCATTCTTTGAAAGAATGACTGGTGCTTCTACTAACTAATGAATCCCCCAGTGGAACAATAGCAAGACATTTTTTTTATTGTTTACAGCTTGTCTCTATTGCAATAGAGTATTTGTAAACTATCTAGATCACATGGATACTTGTCAATTGCTCATGCAAAAGAATTACAGCCCTAATGTGTCATTAACCAAGAAATATGCATTTTACATTTTTTGCCAAAAGCCAAAGCCCATGCCTGTGTACTTCCACAACTGGCATTTCCATCCTAATCAAAGGCACAACTGAAAATCTTAGTTAATACATACAGCTTGTGAAAAATGAAGGATAATCAGAATAATCAAATTGGAGAAGAGAAAAGTAAAAGGAATTACTCAGGTGGAGCTGTTGGCCATCTCAGTAAGGATGTTAAAGTGCCTGCAAAAGTAAAAGTGCCTAATATCACATCAAAAGAACTTGTAGAGAAAATATGAGTGCATTGAGTTTGGTGAGCTCCAAATCTGACTCTCCAGTGTAGTCCTAAAATCAAGGATTGCAATATTGCTCAACAGAACTCACCCCGTCAACAATGGCTGATGTATGTGTCAGCTGTTTTGACCGTAGTAGGGCTTTTTAATTAATGCAAATAAAAAAAACTAAATACAAGAGGTAAACTTACATATGCTTCAATGCAAGTTCCCAGGTAAACAGAAATCACAAAAATGCAAATAGAGATTTGTTTTCTTTTTTGTTCAAAATTTAAAGGCATAATATGGGCATGAAACCTGATGGGCTTTCTGACAGAGGAATGATGAGAGGAACCAATCCTTTTTTTGCTCCAGGGGAAACAATGTTTTCACCTGTCACATATAGAAAAAACAAAATTAATTATTACAAATTATAAATTCTTTAGACTAGATAATAATTCAAAACTTCCTAATTCCTATCATGTGGTGGGATTAAGAAACATCTTCCCATATTGCCAAATATGTTTCTTATATTGGTTACATTGAAACATGAACCTTCCAACACATAAAAATAGCAAATACATGACGAGCTAATGTACCTTTAGCTTGGAGCATGTTTAATAAGCACTGAAGATGGTCAGGAGGTCTAGTAGCAGCAACATCCTTTATATATGGAGCATGATCTGCAATTTTGACCAAACTATGTTTAGTCAAAAAGAATAAATGGGCAAAAATATAGGCAAATATTGATTAAGTTGAATCCAAACCAGTTAGAGGGTTACCATGCACTTCGTTCAACTACAATACAGATATACAGTTGCAAATTAAATTAGAAATGTTCTTAGGATTTGGGTGTGAAGAGGAAGAAGAGAGGAGAGAGACCAAGAGACACTCAGTGGAGTAAACTGAATTTTCTAATTTTCTCTCTAATCAAGAGTCTAAATTACATAGTCGAGTGAGGCTAGCGCTTGCTATGCAACCCAAGAGGACTTGGCTTCAAACGAGGAATCCAAACTATTGAAACTGATTTACTTCGCAAGTTATGCGTGTACATGCAAAGTTTTGAAATTTCCGGATTCATTTAGTACAAAGTTAAGTGATCAAAAAATGATGAAAAATGAATGCATTAAAATAACTTATAGACCTTCATTTTTTTTACCCCTTGACTTTGTACTAAATAAATTCGAAAATTTCAAAATTTTGCATGTACACACATCACTCGTGGAGTAGATAGATTTTAACGGTTTGGATTCGTCGTTTGAAGTCAATCCGATAGATTTTGGAGTTATGAGCATAACACAAGCAAGCCTCACTCTACATAGTACATATAAGTAAGATGCATGGCTCATTGGACCCAACTAGCAATTTGGATCATAACATAACACATGTACCAAGGAAGTGAGCAACACATCTTTCACCTTTGAAACCATCATACAATTTATTTATAATATTTGTTGAAGATTATGCAAGACTTGAAGACACTCAGCAGCATATGCTATATGCAAGCTTACCAGTACTAACTTCCAAGATTATAGTTTCGATCACATCAATATCCAATCAATTAGGATCAATCAATGGATTAGATTTTGTGTAATAGAAAAGTCTAACAGCTAGTAGAATAATTAAGAAATATCATAACGGCTAAGTAGCCTATATAAACCCTTGTAAGCATTGTAATGAAAAATCAATCAATCAATGAAATTATTTCTCTTTCAATTCAATCTCAAATTCTAACAATATTACTGCACTTTTCCACTCGAGTACCTTTAGGACGCCTTCTAGTTTAATACACCATAGTTCAAGAAATACAATTCCAACTACAATTGTTTTTGCTTTCTCATGTTATGAAAAGCATCATGAGCGAGTTAGACATCGCAATAATGAATTAATTAAGTGAGCACTGATGCGCACAATATCTATTCATGTGCAGTCCTGGTACATAACAATCCCCACTATGTAAGTTCTCTCGATTCATCTTTCACTGGCTCACTCTTACCTCCCAGAGCCATCAAATCTTTTTCCAGAACCCCGCCCCAATGAGAGAAAAGGATAGCTAGATAGAGAGAGAGTTTACCAGAGGTGGTAGGAGGGGAAGAAACGACAGCGGTGGAAGGGGACGAGGAGGAACAGCGGATGGTACGGCCGAGCCTAATGCGCAGGGAAGGAAGCGCCGTAGCAAAGTGCCTACTCCCAGCTGAAGCACACCTCATTTTTTTTTTTTTTTTTTAGCCCTCTAGTTTATGTGGTAAGCGGACAGGGATGAGCTCAAGGCCTCAAGCCGTTAGTTAACAAACGGTAGGAGGGGGCGGAATTCAGATCACCCCCGGTACCGTATAGGTAATCTTTTACAATTACTTGATCTGGACCGTTCTTTTTAACTTGACACGAATCTCAAAGCCCAATAATACTGCCCCCTCCGTCAGCCCGAATCCCAAAGCTTCTGGGAGTTAATCTCAAACCGTAAAGTGAAGGGAATCTTTTACGGTACCGGAGAGGATATTTGTCCGGAGGAGGCGAGGGGCTGTAAAATTCAGATCCAGTACAATATCTGACGATTCTGACCCAGTAAAATGAGATCCGAGTCGCGAGTTCCAATTTCAAAACAAAATTTTAAATGGGAATGGAGTAGGTCCGATTCGTCCGATTTATATTAAGATCTGTGCACGTAGAAATTGAAGTAGACATGTAAATGGATTTTAAAACAGATCGAGTGGTGAATGAGTCTGAATTCATTTTAAATAGATACATTGATTTGATTCGGTAAAAATATCTACCTATTCAGATATTTACTCGGAACTGTGAACAAGGACATAGTTAGAAATTAGCTCACAAGTAGACAAAAGTTTAATGTTGACAAAAATTGAATACTAAACTGTATAAAATTAAATTTTAAAATAGACAAAAAGCTAAATTTGCGATAAACAAAAGCTAATATGCATATAAGTTTATAATTAATTTTTAATATCAAAAACTAAATTTAGGAGTAGCCATTGATTATCTCTGTTTTAATGAATCATCAGCATAGTAACCATGGTTATTATAGCTCCGATTAATTATCAATTTTATCAAATTGTGTAAATAATATATTATTTATTTATCATTCTTAATTAAAAGTCATGCATTTTTTATTTATTTTCTCAAATAATATTTTATCGAATTATTTCGAGTAATGAGCGATATCCATAAATCATTAAAAGTCATGCATTTTTTATTTATTACAGCTCCGATTAATTATCAATTTTATCAAATTGTGTAGATAATATATTATGTATGTAGTATTGTTAATTAAAAGTTGTGATTTTTTTATTTATTTTCTCAAATAATACTATATCGAATTATTCCGAGTAATGAATTATCATGATAATGAATTAATGATGCGACGCCGCTCGCTTGTTTAGCAGGTCACCCCATTTGCGACCCGTGCACCGTGAGCAACAGAAACGACACGAGCCTCATTGTTTGTAACTTTGTATTTTCACTTACAGTAGGTCCACGAGCTAGTGGAGCTTAAATTCAGTAGCAGTTCACTTTAACGCTTATGCTCCGGGATTATCCAACGATGCATTGTTTTAGCATTGAATTCGTGCACCGTAAGCACAGAGAGAAATTCCTCCCTTTATTGTTGTTCGAAATATATGCATGTGTTTTCGAAATATATGCATGTGTTTTAAGTTAGGAAGCAACTAATTGTATTTAAGATTCAGTATTCAGTTTGTATTCAAATCTAATTATCATTTGACTAGTACTGATACTGTAAAAACTCAATGCTAGATACTATAGACCTCAATAGTAAATCTTATATAATAAGTAATACAAATTTTTCACTAGTGACTTTTGAAAGTGGTCTCGAGTTAGTTGCTAACTGCTTGCAACTTGTGTCCAACTTCTTGTACTTTCTCCGGGACCACTTCTAGAAGTTTCAAAAAACGAGACCACTTCTACAACTTATAATACTTTACAACTAACACCGGGAATACAGTAAAAATTAATTATTTTTTTTCAAAATTTAATTATTTTTTTCAAAATTAAATTTAAAATATTCTATTTTTTTTTCAAAATTTTAATTTTTGTAAACGACACTATAAAATACTGTAAAATAACACTATGGATACTATAAAACCACATGATGAATACTATAAAATTATTTTTTTTTTAAATTTAAAATTTAAAATTTTTAAAAATTTTCAAATTTTAATATTTTATATATGCATCTAGATCATGTAAAATAACACTATGGATACTATAAAGAGTTATAAAAGATGAATACTGTAAAAACAACGTATGCATACTATAAAACAACACGATGGATGCTGTAAAACAAAATGATACACAAACATAAAATGTCACTGTTCACAAACACATTGTTTCTTCAGAACCTGTAATTGTTCAACAACACTAGCATACACACTGTTCCACAAAACAATACTAATCAACACACAAATATTACATGAGACGGAAGAAAAACATAAAAGCAAGTCTCTTAAAAAGTTGTTACTTCAGAACCCTCTAGTGAACATTATTTGGATGAGAGAGAAGTCTCGTCACTAGAACAACACGTTCATTTTATATATCATTCTGCAAAAAAAACAAGGTTATAAATTGGATACTGTAAAACAAAATACATATTGTAAAACTATCACATGGATACTGTAAAAGAAAACAATGAATACTATAAAACAACACCATGAATACTGTAAATTCATAAGATGGATATTGTAATCCAACATGCAAGATACTATAATAATATTATGACAAAACTAACTAATAAGTACTCCAAACCTAAGTAAATATCACAAAACTATATATCAAAAGTAAAACAAAAATATTACCTATTTGTAAAGTATTCGTCGTATGAACAAGAATTACAAGCATAAAATGTTTGCTCTAGGACACAAACTTTATCAAAATAAAGAAAAGAAAACAATTGCATAGGTTATATAAACTATTGCATATATCATGTAAAATTGTTAGATAGATCATGTAAAATACTGTATAGATCTTGTAAATCTATTTGATAGATCCGGTAAAATATTGTATAGATCTTATAAACCCATTAGATAGTGTTAGTGTTATGATCCAGAAGCCAACTATTTATAGTTATATTCTGTATTTTATTTATGAAATTAAAGAATCATTTATTCCTTGAGTGTTTGATTACATTATGGATTGTTCGGGTTGAGGACCTAAACTTTGGAACTCTATAATAATTAAGTAATAAATACTCTAAATGTCTATAATCTTGGTAATTAGAAAGGAACACTATTTACTAGTACAAGATTAGTATGTGAGTTAAATGATGATCATGTTCTGCGGATCATATGGTAAGAAGTTACCAAATTTAATCACATAAATACCTGATGAAGATCAGGGGATTGAACATGACTCAAAAAATGAAATCTAATATGGATTGTGTTAGTGCCATTAATGTTTCATTTGTGTCTTGAATTCTTTGGTATGAGATGATTATTTTTGCTACATGAGATTTATGTATCTGTAGGTGTTGTCCAACGCTGACCGTAACTGGCAGCTATACAGTTAATATCTCAATATATGTTTCTTGTGCGGAGGAAAATATATTTATCAAGAATACCAGTGTCCCTCATATTTTATATATGAGTGATGATATCTATGGCCCCTTGATGGAGTAATAGAATATGCATGGAATTATGATCAAGTAGTTGATCATTATTTACTAATTACTTGGAATCAAGAAAATAATAAATTTGCAAGGATGACACTCTCCTACCTTGAATTTATTCATGATATCATGTGACATGTGAATTGACACAAGCAATTAAATATTGCTTTAGGATCGTGATATTGATTGGTTCATATCATCTTTATCGGTTGAGTAATTATAATGCATATTGCTAGATGCCTCTTATAATTTATAGAATTAAAATTGAGTTTTGATTTTATTGTCAACACGATATAGATCTTACGAGGTCACACCTAAGAGAGAAAACGAAACAAATAAAAGTGTCATGAAGATGACCACCTTGATCTTAAAATATATTTATTACATGTTGGACATGATATATAAATTTATTTTCCAACAAGAATTGAGCAAAGACGATTAATTGTAATAATTGTCGGGTGGGCCGAAAATTGGCATAAATGGCAAAAACAAATTTGCAAAGTGAGAAAGGGCCCAAACCCATTTGAATTTATGATTTTAACATTAAATGGAAAAGTCCATTTGATGTAGGCTTAAGAATAAAGTTGAAAGAGAAAAACATCTAATGGAGATGTTCATTGGATGACAAAAGTAACTTTATGATATTGATTTATGCTCATGCTTCATTTAAGCTATTCATTGTGGTTAAGATGATTAAAACAAATCCTAGGCAAGTATTATAAATACCATACTTTTCTCTTCCTAAACCCTAACTTTTCATTCACATCTTTCACTCTCTTTCTCTTGCTCTTTTGGCGGCTTCAAAAGAATAAGAGGAGATTTGAGAGATGCAACCATTTTCATCCACCATTTTGCTCATGTGTTGAGTACATTACTTCTACATTAAATTAATAGTTAATTGAATGGTAGAAACTAAGATTAAGGTTGATCCTTGATTTAATATCTCTAGCAAGAGAAAAACAAGGATTTTGTTTAATCTCGGGTGGATACTTGTGGAGCTTTCTTATTTGGAGGCAACAACCCTACATCTCAAGTACCTACTTCTAGGTTTAGAGACCAAGATTTGAGGTATAAAGTTTAAACAAGTTAAACTGCTAAATTAGGTTCATAGTTAGTCAAACAAGTAGATATATGTAGGTTTTTTTGAGTTAAATTTTTAAAATTTGCTCTTGCATAAAACCAATAGTTCATTCAGATAGATCCTATTAGTAGGCAATTCACGAGACTGCACTTCTCCAGAAGAAATCTTCATTTTTGCACATAAGATGAATACTGTAAAACAAAAAGATGGATATTACAAAACAACAAGATGGATACTGTAAAACCACAAGATGGATACTGTAAAACTACAAAGTGAATACTGTAAAACAATAAGATGAACAGTCGACCAATTAAAACATTACAAAACTTGACCAGATCGACAGCTGACCTATTAGATCAGATCAGATCAGACTCGAAGTATTACCATATCGGATCAGGATCCGCCAGAAGCAGCGAATTAGTAGCGATATAGCTTGCCGAATACATAGAGCACAGTACCGAAATTTTGATTACAACTTGCAACATATTTCAAAGGAAAAATTGAATTATCATAGCACGAAGAATCCTAAAAAAACACCTAAATGTTGATAACCGACAAAAGCTTTAAAATACTCGTATCATTCTAAAGAATCTGCTTCAATCAGGCTCCGCTTTTATGTCGCATCATTGTCTTACTATTGCATCAAACCTTCATTTCCTCTCGAGACTGCTATCAATTTTTTCAGTCATTAATTACATTATTTGTGTTCAAATCCCCTATAATATCATAATATCGACGATCATAATCTGAATGAAACCGAATCCAACAATGAAATGCTCTTAGAAAAAAAACGGAGAAAATTAATGGAATAAATCTGAAGGCCGTTATGAATCTATAAAAGCTTTGAATATTTTCTAAAACTTGTCATTTAATAAAACGATCGAGCTTTGAAAATTAAAACGGAGAGACCTGAGCAATTTGACGATGCTACTGGAGGAGATCGGATACGGAGTGCAGCCGACGAACGTGGCAACCAGCTGCTCCGCCGAGGTCTGTGACCGTGGAGTCGATGGTCGGGAGGAGGGTGTGGTGGTGCTGCATTCGTTGTGGCGAGAGAAGTCTGAGCTCTATGGGAGAGAGTCACAAACACAAGTTTCGTTTTCATTTTCGTAAAAGAAGAGATATCGGGAATTTATTTTCAAACTAAAGAGACAAATGTGAAAGTTTTGAAAAGGAAAGTCAGACAGTTAGAATTCGTTAGAAAGTACACTAAAAAAGATCTGAATACAAATCGGATACAAAAGATTTGAGTATAGAAATTTTTTCTTTTTAAGTTATAAGGTTCGGTCAGAATGTAGTACACTAAATCTATTAAGTCATGATGCATTAATTTACAATATATTTTCAATAAGAAGAAGGTTCAAATGCTTTTATTTTTAAAACGTTAACAATTCAAAATTTAAAATATAAACACCAAAATAAAACTGTTAGATGTGATCTATGTTACTTTTTCTATGTGCTCATGAAAAAACTATCACATTTCGAGTTTGTTTTTATATAAATTAATAAGTTAAAAAATCAATGTTTAGAAATTATCCACATTAAAATATTTTTACAAGTTCTTGATAACAACTAAAATAAAGCTCAAATATCATAATCTCTTACATATTCATAAAATGATATAGATAAAATGAACCCTCCTCTTCCAATAAAAGCTTTGATTATTTTCTATTAATCAAGTGGTGAAATATTAATTTTATGGAACTTAAAAATTGGCAATATGTTCATTACGATTCGAATTATTCTATTAAACCCACATTCTCTTGAAAAAAAGGATGCAAACGTAATTGCTAGACAATGTCAGAAATATTATTAATTGTGAGAAAAAGTGAAAAACCCGAGTGGGATGTAAAACTTAGGATATGTAGTCTTTAAGCAATTCGGATCCAGTGATGTAATCCAATTCTTGGGTTTTGGATCGAGATCGTCCGATTCAAATTCGTGAAAATCCATCTGCGAAGTGAGCGCACACATTCCGACGATGAATTCGAATCCCGAGACGATCTCGAACGACGAATTCGAATCGGACGGTCTCAATCCAAAACCCAAAGATTGAGTTACTTTAGGGGATTCAGACCCGTCTTTAAGAGCATCTACATCTCTGGTACTATTGGAGTTTCTAATCTGATGTTGCAGTTTCTAATTCAGTTTTAGAGATGTGAAAGAATTTATTATTTAAAAACTATGCAGTAAAGTTTCTTATTAAGAAACTGTTTATAAACTTCATGCTGATCAAATAATTGGCTCAAATTATTTCTCCTTTTTAATTTATTGCTGATGTGGCTTAATAGAAACTCTAAAATTAATTTCAGGAATGTGAGAGTTAGAAACTTTAGAGACCTTAACTTCTAAAAAGTGGTTAACAGTTATTTAGAAATTAATTTGAGTTGCTGAGATGATGTAGATGTTCTAAGAGTGAACACTACAAAAATTGTACCTTTTCAGACATACTTATTCAGATGTATTTAATCAGATGCGTTTATTCAGAAAAAAAAAGCAGAAATTATGGTTCGTAATCTATACAGCTTAATATAGTTTAATTCATATTTTATTTCAAAAATTAAACTATTAATTCAGCTCAAATAATCCGGCCTGTAGAACATTTTCAACAAGAGTATTATCAAATTAAAATAAAATCACAACAAATGTATTTATTTTCTTTTTTAATTTCAGCATAAGTCTTGAGGCACACACTTCTCAGACAGATGTTTTCAAATTGAAATCTCGATCAAAATTTTATTGAAATTTAATTTTAATCCTACAGCAGGAGAGACTGTGTCATCATTTCGGTGGCAACTTATATTTATTTCTCATATTTAACGCTCATGTGTTAATCTAATTAAAATGTCCAATTTTTCATCTTGTATCTCGTGAAAAATGTTAGAATTTGTCGGTGCATTTGATCCGTGCAAAAAATGAGTCCGCAATACAATTTTTGAGTTTCAATCTGGACCGTCCGATCAGAAATTCGGATTAATCCGGCCCAACCCTGCTCCTTTTGAGTTCGTGTTAGTATATAACGAACGGACCGGATTCAACGCAAATATTCTGTTAGGTGATATGAATTCGCAAAAAATCGGCTCAGAACGAGACACCGACCCTTGAGTAAAACAGCCGGTCGAACCGAACCACAACCTAACTTGCGAAGAAACCGAATATAGAGGGACAAGCAAAGCAGATAGAACCCTTTTCTGAGAGCAGGGTGCCAGGGTCTTGCTGAGAAAAATGGCTTCCAAAGCCATCTTATCCCTCCAACTCTCTCGCTCGCCACCGTGTTCTCGCACAAACCCTAACCCTAGCTCATCTCTCCCACCGTCTAGACGCCTTCTGGCGCCTTTGTTCGTGAAATCTCGTCGGCGGCTGAAGCTCCGCCCTCTGACTGCCTCCGCCACCGCCTCGTCTCAGGCGGCTCCCGTGGACCGGTCGCACTTGGATGCCCTTGAGCGCTGTCTCTCCATTTCACAAGACTCCGGCATGCCCACCTGCTCGGCCGAACGCTCGCTGTCGGCTCCTCCTCCAATGGGTAAAAAGGGTCGTGGTACCGCGTTGAGTATCACACTGGAGAAGTCTAAGACTGAGTACACGCAGGCAAAGAAAAAAAGGAAGCCTCCTGAGGTATATAATATTCGTTGTTAGAGTAGAACTAGGGTGCTCCTAAGCTCACCAAGCCCTTCCGTGAGCGCGGCTCTAAAACCTATGAAATTGACTTCAAACGACATTTCCAAACCGTTAGATGTTCAATCTATATTAAAATCTACTTGGAGACCAAATTTTACATTTTTTGAAATTTTTTTACTATTTACTAAGATGGTTTGAAAATCGCTGTTTTCCAATGGTGCAGAATTTTAATAAAAACAGCGATTTTCAAACCATCTTAATAAATAGTAAAAAAATTCCAAAAAATATAAAATTTGGTCTCCAAGTAGATTTTGATATAGATTGAACATCTAACGGTTTGGAAATGTCGTTTGAAGTCAATTTGATAGGTTTTAGAGCCGCGCTCACGAAGGGCTTGGTGAGCTTAGGAGCACCCTAGTTCTACTCTTCGTTGTTATCTATTTTCTTAAATTGAACTCTTATTCTCGGCTGTTGTTTTTATTTAAATTTTACTGACCATATATGGAACTGCACTCATGTTATCTAGCCACGGTTTATTATTTGCTTCAGATTAGGGTAGACAAGCACAGGTAGAGAGGACAAACTGATGGGTTAAGGTATAGAAAGGAGAATTAATGAGAAATTGTGACGCAAGGCGGTCCCGATACTGTCTTGCCCGTTAAGCTCAAGTACTCGGTTTATTAGTAAAGAGGAGAATAAAATGGAATTTCAGTCACAATAGAACTCAACTAAACTCAACTCAATTTCATATATCAATTCACTCTTTTACAACCTTCATATCCGAATCTATTTATAGCCTAAACTTTTCTTAGTCCTTAAGAGAAAAAAATAAATGCTAATTAATTAAAAACCCAAAACCCAAAAAGAAGTAAATACGTTTGTTGAACAAAACAGATTCCAAAGGAAATTATTAAATTGTTTAATTACTTCAAGAATCCTAGAAGACCATCCATGCCTAGAAGACCATTCATGCCTAGAAGACCATCCATGCTATTAATTTCAAGTTGAATAAATTAAATCCTTGATTGGTTTGGATTTATTGTGGCCATCGTCCGTATCCGAGTCTGAATCGGTTGCGATCTCGGTACGCACTGCGTCAGACTCCCCGGGTTGATGAAAGCTTGACCTCAAGTTTGTATTTTCTTCATAGTTTTTGTGGAGAGGGGTAACATTAAACATGTTGGAGACATACCAATCATCAGGTAATTTCCCGCGGTAAACATTTGCTCCAAACTTTGTTTCTTTGTAGAACTCCTTAAAACAATACAATTTCAGATCAAGCACCATTAAATCTTTGTATACCTCTTTCAAATTGAGTTTTCTACATTTATGTCTTGTCAGATCCTGAAAATAAACATAGAATGCCAAGAAATTTCCATGCTTCCGCTGCACCGCTCTCAAACTAGAGTCGACTTGAAATTTTAATGGGTTGGATTTGGTTTCTTCGTCTAGCAAGGGGTTCTCAACTTTCATGGTAAATACAAGAGTGTTGTTAAATACAAACTTTGCATTTTCTGGTTTTGAACTTGGTTGCAAAAATAGATCATTATAGTTGGACTTCAAGACCTCATTGTTGGTTGAACACCAATGTTTTGTTTGCAACAAAAGATCATCTCTAACTCTAACCTCAATGGACAAAGCATTTGCAAGATTACTCGAATACACCGACGAATTACCAACAAAGTTTTCATCAAATTTTGAAGAGTTCTCAAAGGAGATTTTTGTCTGTGACCTGTTTACCCGTCATGGTGTTGACATCATCTTCATCTTCGAGCTTTTGACTTTCTTCAACCGTGACAAGCCTATCGAAAAGCTCATCCGGCTGTTCTGGGCGCTCTTCCATTGGTGTGGTTGCCTTTTGGTCTGTGACCTGTTTGGAACATGTGCTTGGTGGGGTGTGGTGTTGGTGTCGAGCATCTTCATCACATGAGACTAATGATTTGCTGCCGTGGACGGGGTTGATCTCTTCATTTACTCCATTGAAATTTTCTCCTTTTGAACCACAAGACAAACGATTGAGGATTTTGGAATAGTTGTCTCTTTGTTGGAGGTGAGGAGAAGGAGAAATAATATTAGTGGAGATATTGTATCGGTGTTGAGGAGAAATGTTGTTGTAGCTCGGTGGTGAGGAGAAATGTTGGTGGTTGCTTTGATTGTTGGTGGGAGCAAGGCGTTCAATTAGATTTGTGAGGCGTTGCATGGTGTTGGTATGATTTTGTTGCATACGGTCAAGAATAGCAAGAAGGTTAGGATCGGCCATGATGTTGGTGATAGGTGGAAATAACGTGAGGTTTTGTTGATGGAGGTGGTTGTCGAATTTGGCGGTTGTCGAAGATACAACTTCACGCAAGCATGAAGGTGGTTGTCGGACCTCGCTCTGATACCAATTGACGCAAGGCGGTCCCGATACTGTCTTGCCCGTTAAGCTCAAGTACTCGGTTTATTAGTAAAGAGGAGAATAAAATGGAATTTCAGTCACAATAGAACTCAACTAAACTCAACTCAATTTCATATATCAATTCACTCTTTTACAACCTTCATATCCGAATCTATTTATAGCCTAAACTTTTCTTAGTCCTTAAGAGAAAAAAATAAATGCTAATTAATTAAAAACCCCAAACCCAAAAAGAAGTAAATACGTTTGTTGAACAAAACAGATTCCAAAGGAAATTATTAAATTGTTTAATTACTTCAAGAATCCTAGAAGACCATCCATGCCTAGAAGACCATTCATGCCTAGAAGACCATCCATGCTATTAATTTCAAGTTGAATAAATTAAATCCTTGATTGGTTTGGATTTATTGTGGCCATCGTCCGTATCCGAGTCTGAATCGGTTGCGATCTCGGTACGCACTGCGTCAAATTGGTAGGCAAAAAGGGATTACTTCATAACCAGATCATATGTAGTGTTGTGATTATTCAATCCAATTCAGCATGCAACTCTCACATTTTCTTTTTGTACCCTGCTTGATGTTTAATTATTTAGGTTGCAACTGGAGGTGGCGGTGGAGACATCGGAAAAAAAATTGGCCTTGGTGGCGGTGATGGTGGCGACGACGACGACGACGATGACTACTTTGGTGACTTTGATGATGAAGATGAGGGGGCTGAAGGTGGTTTATTTAGGAGGCGTAAAGTCCTTAAAGAGGTTTGAAAATCTAATTCATGTTGATTTATTTTTCATCATCTTCATCATGGGTAATCAATCTAGTACGAACAGATTATTATTGCTTTAATGATGCACCAGTCAGGTTCAAATGGTATAGTTTTAGATTGATCTCAGTTCAGACAACATGTCATTTGGTGTTCTTCACTTAGTTATCGTGAGATTGAAGTTCTGTGTATTGATCAAAGCTCACTTTGGCCTTGAAATATAGTTCTGGTCTGGGGGAAAATAATAGAAACACCGTAATATATTTGCCAAGTACCGTGATCTATAAATGCAATCCTTGGTATAGGGAAGTAGGGTTCTATTTTCTCACTTATCATTATTTTTATTTTAGCAGATCTTCGACAAGGAATTTGTAGAGGCCGTCCTTCAGGAGTGGGGTAAAACATTTTTGAACTTACCTGCAGGCCTGCGTCAAGCTTATGAAATGGTATGAGATTTTGAATTAATTTGCAAAACCAAAGTATAAAGTGATCACCCAAGTACCAAATATTTCAGATTTGAATCTCAGTCATGTATTGATCACAATGGTATGCAGCTGTGGCTGTAGGTAGTAGTTGGCTTCAGTCACAGTTGTAATAAGTGATGCTTTGTGCATTTTTTTTGCTGAATTGTAGCCTTTCCTTTTCTTATCTTTTTGTCTCTTCCCAGCCATTCCAATGTATACCTTCATCAACTGTTGTTGTACAGCTAACTCCTGGTGCTTGTCAAATCTTAAGACTAATTTGTGCCATTTAGTACTGTACTGTTAGTGCCAGGTATTAGCAAAAATCTTATCCCAGCATGTAACATACACTACTGTAATCTTCGCGTAATAGCGGAGGGCTCTTACTTTACTAGGCTCCTTTTTTTCATTTGAAAATTTAAGTTTTTTCATTGTTGTTCTAAACAGCTGTGCATGAAATTTACTGTAGGGATTGGTGAGTTCTGCCCAATTGGTGAAATTCTTGACTCTAAATGCAAGGCCTACTACTTCAAGATTTATTTCTCGTGCACTACCTGAATCCATATCACGAGCTTTTGTTGGAAGGTAGTTTTTTTTTCCCTTTATTCTAGTCTTGACATACATTAGTTGTGTACTGGAGTTATCCAAACTCAAAATGTGCAACTGTGCTTATAATGTAATCTGTGGTGTTAGGGAGCTTTGTAATATCATCGAAATATCGCCACCCTAACTGCTCTCCTAGACATCATTGAATAACCTGTTTTCCATTCAATGATATGAAGTTGAACTTTTTATAGCATTTGATAGTAAGGTTCATTACAATCTTTTTGTTTGCAGGATTCTCGCAGACCCAGCTTTCCTATATAAGTTACTCCTGGAATCAGCAGCTACCATAGCCACTTCTACTTTGTGGGAGTTCAAGAATCGTAAGGAAAGGTTTGTTTTCTGTCTCTAGAGGGGCTGTTCAGTTGCTAATGTTTCTTTAACATTGAAGTGTTGTTAGGTGTATACTTGATGCCACTATGACTCACTTATAGACCAGTAACTAGGCTAAATTTAGGCAGGGATTGCTTTATTAGATTTTGTTTCTGTACAGACTGGAAATGTTCTTGCAGTTGGTGTATGATTACAATTTAAATTAATACTACAGTCAAAATTTGTACATGATTTAGTTTTTGTTTTTGTTCTTGTTTGTTTCTTTTGGTTAATTTCTCATTTCTTAATTGGAAATGCATTTTATTTATGCTTTTACCTAAAGAATGCCATTAAAGGCTATTGTGGTGAACTGTTGTGCCAAAATTAGATTCTTGTATGGTCTGGGTACAGCTCCATACTGGTAACAGGCTGTGTGGTCATACTTTATTGTTATAAGGTAAGCCAAAATATCTGAGATGTTTTAGTCCGTGTAGACAATCTACTTGAAATGATCCAGCTCATGACAGAGAAAAGAATTTTGTTTGGTATCTGACCTCTTTCTACATATTTATTTCTTGTGTTGTTCAGGATCAAAGAAGAATGGGATTTGGCATTGACAAACATTTTGACTGCCACAGCTTGCAATGCATTTGTTGTCTGGTCACTTGCACCATGCCGCTCTTATGGGAGCACATTTAGATTCGACTTGGAAAACACAATCCAGAAGCTACCAAACAATATCTTCGAAAAGAATTACCTTATGCGAGAGTTTGACTTGCAAAAGCGAATCCAGTCCTTTCTATATAAGACAGCTCAGCTTGGCGTCGTAGGGACAATGTTTGGTTTTGTGCAGGGAGCTGTGTCAAATCTTCTCTCCGGTAAAAAGGAAGAAAGGTTAGTTTGCCCAGTTCTGTTTTTTCTTTTCTTTTTCGTGCATGTTTTGATACTTATGCAGCATTCTATATTGCTATATGCTGAACGATATGTCAAGTAATGTAGTCTATATGACTTGGGGTCGTGTACTAATAACAAGTTACCTGAACCTATATGGCAGTATGACACTGTAGCTCACCCTTAGGATATGATATAGAAACAGATATTATTTTGCTGTGGTAATTAAAATGTGAAGGAACTCCTAAGATGAACTTGTGTGTATCATATCATGGGTGCAACCTAACATTATACTTGGGTACAGAAAGTTGCACTGCATATTCTCTAAGCACAAAGCTTTCTACATCTGTTTGATCATTGTTATTATTTTTTGTATCATTTTGTTAAATTTCTTGTTCAGAAAGTTCTCTATGATTGTTGTTGTGATTACCCTCTGTAGGTTGTCTATGACTATTCCTTCTACTACGACCTATGCTCTTAGCTATGGAGCTTTCTTAGGACTATATGCAAACATCCGTTATCAGGCAGTCTTTGGGCTTGATCGTGTTATGTTCGATTATTTTGATGTTCTTGGTGTATACCTCTTTTTTAGCACCGCTCTCAGGTCAGTATTAAAACTTTTTTTCAGGTTCCAAGTACAATGCTGCAATTTTAAGATCCTCCTGTTGCCCATCAAATTAAAATTTTCAGGTCATTTGGGTGCATGTGGAAACATTCTTACTGATCATGAATTTATTCACATGAAATATAGATGTTATCAAGTCACATATTGGAAACAGTTGGGTTCTAATTCTGATAATGCAAATTCTCTAGGTTTCACAATTAAACGTACTAACATCCCTGACCCTTGTACATTCAAGTTAATGTTATAATTGTTTTGTCAGCTGAATTCTGACAACAAAAATTCATGATGCACAGGACCATGAACACTTGTGTTGGAGAGACATCAAAGCTAGCTTTGCTTGGTGTCCAAGCAGATCCATTGGTTCAGTCAGATTCGATCATGAGATCATATAACAAGCAGACAGATGGGGTTGACGGGTCAGATTCGAGATGGTTTATTTGTAAAAATGCTATCATTTCTGGCCTTGGTTTACTGGGCTTCAGAGGCAACGAAGAGGTTGAAGCACCACCCCCCAAGCCCCGCCGAAAAAGAGTAATTCGAAAGAAAATTAGCACAAGTTCGGCTTGACTTCTATTCTTTTGTCTGATTCGAAACAATTTTGTTTTCTTTGAGGGGATTTTGTTTTCTTGTTGTAGGCTGCTTGTTTCTGTTGTTAGTCATGGCAAATATGTAAGCTGTAGCAAAAGCTCTCAAGTCCGAAGGGATAGGTGTTAGTAGGCGTAATTTCTGGTTAAAGTTTTTCTAAGCTTGCTTTACCTTTTGGTTAGGGTTATAATCGCTGTGTTGCAACTTGATGCTCCGTGTATGCAGAACAGCTGCCAGTGGTACCTACATAATCTTGCGAGGCACTGCTGCCATCATGGGGGCAAATAATTTATGTCCGGAACATTGTATGACATTTTTATTATTATAGAGATTTGGTTAAATAAAGAATTCTACATCATCTTTGAGTTTCAATCTTGTCGAAACAGAGAGAGTTGATAAGTAGGTACTTATTTTTATTGGCATTGTCCAAATGACGCCATCTTCATACCTTACCGTATTTCAGTAAGTTACTTGAGAGAAGATTTTAAATTTTGTCCTTGCATCGGATATTTTTTTATATATAATTGCATCGGAGATGTTTAAACTTTGAATTTGCGATAAATTAATTTTTGAACTTCTAATGTCGACAACTATCCTATTGAATTATTTAATGGATGATCGTTAAAATTAAAAATGAGTTGGTATGCCAGGTAGTGCAATAATTAAGTAAATCCGGACCGTTCTTATAACTTGGTATGAATCTTAAAGAGGGCCCCTTATAATATAATTTTTATAGGCACTGCATTGAGTTTGGTCCGGCCGAGAGCTGGGTCGTCTATTTATTTATATTTACCTGGGCATACAGACTCGTAATAGCAAAAGACCCCGAAAGAACAAGAAATTATCGAGGTTGTATAAAAAAAAGATTTGTCCTAAAAAAAAAAGGTTTTTCGGGTAAATCGGGAGAGAAATTTTAATCAGCCAAAGCCCATTCGTCACGACTTTGATACACAAATGATTCTTAAACATACTGATCCCAGGTAGGGATACAAAAAGATCAGATATGGATCGGATAGTAGTAAAATCATATCCGTATTTGCTTTTAATTTTTGAATACGGTTACAGATCGGATATTAAACGGATACATACGGATACAGATCGGATATCGAATATCCATATATAAATACATAAATATTTTCATAATATATAGTAATATATGGTATTTATCTATTATTTGAATATGGAATTAAAATTCAAAATTATATTCGTATCCGTATCCGCACGAATATTCGGATATCGGATATCTGTATCTAATTTTCGGTTACGGATACGAATATAAATGACAAAATTCAGATATCGGAACCCAACACCTTGTTCTCATTTTATGGCGGTGTGCCGAGTGAGAAACTTCTGCGAAGATGATTATGTCGCCGACATGTACTGTACCGAGTACCTTGCGAGTACTTGGGGTGGATCTTTCCATTCTTATCCCAACTAGCATGCGTGACCTCCCTATGTTGGAGATAAAATCCTTCCTTCAAAGGAGTGGATCAGGTTAGAGAGGAGGAAACACAAGCGTGCTATAATGACCATGGACTAGATGCAAGGTAGGCAAATGGGACATCAGGCTCGTGGTTCCACTTCTGACAAGTAGCGAGCATGTATATTTGATTTTATGTTTGATTTTATATTTTACTATGTTAATATCAGACCATGATTGGTGAATTGGAATGCAATGCAGATGCCATAAACGAAGCCAATGAAAGAGAAAATGCTAGAGTTGTTGTTGAGGCAACCGATAGAAGACAACCCACTCATGGGAGCCAAGCATCTAGTAGCAATGTAAACACAGCCGGTAGTGTCGCAGAACCATCTGGAAGCAGACCCAGAACTCGTCGACTTAGTTTGTTCGGACGTCGTCGCTGATGGCCAAGTTACTTGAGATGCATGTTGTGAACTATTTTATTTAGATGCATGTTGTGAACTATTTTATTTGGAGTTTGTGAACTTAATTTATATGCTTGAATTTTGTTATTTTCAGAACTTAATTAAATAAATACAAATTGACAACATAAAATATAAATAAACACTAAATTGATGAAATAAAGTCTACAAAGTAAACACTTAATAAGTAATACTACTTCTTACAACGAGCCTTGAAAGTACATGGAACAAACTCATCATTCGATGTTGACGGATCTGGACTAGTCGCAGCAGACGAAGTGTTAGCCTTACCAGTATAAGTACAAGGAACAAACTCATCGTCCGTTGCTAGCGGCTCCGGATCAAACCTTTTATTTTTTCAAACCATAACCATAAAGATTTTTCACAAAATCATCGTCTGAAATTTCAAACCGAATAGGTCGCCTAAGAAATTGCTCCATAACACAGGCTTGACAGTTCTTTTTATCCCTGAAGCATACTTGACAGTTATTTTTTTTCCTCATTCTTTCCTCAACCACTCATTGACCCTCCTCTGGGCACGTGTCGATTAGAAGATCTACCTCGATTGTTACTGTCCATCATTCTCGTCTAAAAAAATGAATTAAAAAATGAATTAAAAATATACTACAACAAAACAAAAATAAAATACTACAATATAAAATATTACAATCCAGTCTAAACATAAAATACTACAATCTAGTCTACAACATAAAATACTACAATCCAGTCTACAACATAAAATCTAACAATCAAGTCTAACATAAAATACTACAATTCAGACTATGGCTTAGGAGTAGTGGAACTTTCTCCCGTCTTTCTCAAAGGCCTGCAACAACACGCAACACACTCCCACATTTGGAAACAATAGTTATTTACCATATTTGCATTCTTGTCGATACATTTGGGGTGAACTCTTATGCCACAGAGATGACAAAAGAACATCTTCGCAATATCTCCCTTGACATGATGGAGGGTCGATATCGCTGAAGTTCTCGTCAAGAACGTTTCTAATAGTCGGATCATCCGTGGACATGTATTCTTCAACATCTTTGGGTGGAAGAAAACGAGATAAATGTCTCTTCAAGCGGGCTTCACCCGTCCAAAAAAATTTAGCGACGGATATGCGAGCATTGCGTGCGGTTTCACTTCCTCCTTTCGAAGTTCGGGTTTGGGTGCCATGGTAAGATCTAGGGTTTCAAATTATAATGATGGATTAAACAATTTATATTAATTCTAAACAATTTCTAACCAATTTTGGACATTTTCCAACAATTTCTAACAATTTATATTAATTCCTAACAATTTCTAAATAATTTTAGACTAAAAAATTAAATACAAAAAAGTTGAGGGACTTACATGCAAAATAGGAGGCGATCTGTTGGAGAAAGAGAGAAAGAGAGGAGAGAGAGTGAAAATTTGAAATGAATGGGGTGAAAACGGGAGGGGTGCCCTCCAATATATAGGCAATAGCAGACCGCTCAAACGTGGAGCTGTCGGGTATCAATATCAAACCGCCCAAACATGAAGCGGTCATGACGTTTTAAAAAAAATCAGTTTGGGGGCATATTTGCTATTTTTGTTTAGGATATTAATAAAACTTTCGACTATATTGTTCCTGAATTGTAAAGAAAAATTATTTCTTCAAATACTCTTTTGACAAATAATCCCACATTTTAAAAATATCTAATTAAAAATAATTATTTCAGAACTTTTCTAATTTTCTTCCGACTTGACTACGCCGTTTGGATCAGGGCTGATGTCAATTACAGGAGGAGGAGACGTTGGCCATTGGCCGGGTCATTGATCTAAATAGAATTCGGATCTATAAAGTAATTCAATTTTTGAGTTTTGATCCTGACTGTCCGAGCTGCTCTAACAAGAATATTAAAGGGAGCGTGCGTTTCAACAGATTGGCCCGAATTTCTGATCGGACGGCCCGGATCAAAACTCAAAAATTGAGTTACTTTAGGATACTGACTGCCGAAGAGGTCTTGGCGTCCGCTTTCCTCCGTTCCTTGTCTCTGACTAGTCCTTGATTGCACACCCAAATCTATCTCAGGCTGCTTACACACCTGAAGGCCGACAGGAGACCCTAGTAACGACCGGTCTACGTATTCCAAGAGTATACACTTTGTTTGCTCTTTGGTCTTTACCTCTTTGTCGATTCATATATTAGTACCCATCCGACCGACCGGTTAGTACCAACTACCAAATACCAATACTTCCGCAGAATTCTATTCGCCTCTTTATTCTCTTTACTTGATTTGTTTCTGCCCGATCGATCGGCTCCCATGGCTGAGGTAATCTTCGTTTGATTTTTTGTTTTTAATTTTAAGTTTATTGTCACGGTTCTAGTAAGGATTATAGGCTTGTTCGGGATCAGTCGCGGAAAGATTCGAGGGGATTGGGGATAAAAGCTGAGAAAGAGGCGATTTTCTCTTGACAAAACTTTTCATGTAGATCTTCCTATTGATTTATTTCAATTCATAATACCCAGTAGCCTATTTGATGGTCTTCCTCGTCCAATTGTTAGCGATCATAATTATAATATTATGTTTGTAGAGAAATACTTCAACTAATATTAATATTCATATATGATATCATACAATTAGTCTGATATCTGTTTTACATGCAAGACAAATAAACCTCACACCCACCTTATATTAAGCTGAAACTTTACAACCTTTTCCCTCTATCCACTATTATATGTCAAACCATCCGATTCCTCTCATTATTAGAATCTGAGGCATCATTTGTTGGGTCATGAAAACTAGAGTTAGGAAATGGATCTTTTACCTTTTAGATGCACAATTACTTTCAATGTCTCTGCTTTCTCTGATGAGGTGTGATAACTATCCCCAAATTCTATAGGCCCCATTCTCCTGCCTGCTGGTGTTACCACAGCTGGCACACACTATTGAAAAGTTTAGATTAAGGTATAAAGATACATGGTGATAGCTGGCCATTACCAACCTCAGTAGTTACCTTATCCCATGGACTTTGGGGACTGGTCATTACCAACCTTATTAGTCACCCCAGTGCATGGAGTCTGGGTTACTAGAATACTACCCCAATGAATTTGAAGATTATGGTGTTACATTGAGATATTTGTGTAGTATGATAATTGATTATGAATAGATTAGAACTCTCATCTCCAGAAATATAGGAGAGGCTATGCGTGGGATTAAAAAAGGGGCTAGCACTTCGAGTTCTGTAATGTCTTTGTACTGTGTGAGTTATCTCTGTTGAAGGAATATTAGACTTGTGTAACATATTTCTGTTGTTTTTAATCTCTAGATTGAGCGTTCCATCTTAAACGAGGTGTAGGCATGATTAGTATCTGTTATGCATGCTTTTTTATTAATTTTTCCCAGTTTTACTGGTTGTTTCTTGCATGATCTTAAGAGAAATTAAGACTTGCTTTTTGTCTCCAATGCAGACAGTTGTCCTCAGAGTTGGCATGACCTGTGAAGGCTGCGTTGGAGCTGTTAAGAGGGTCCTTGGTAAAATGCAAGGTTCTTTTGTTGACCCTCTATCTATAATACTCTTTTTCTTGCTTCATCTTTTTCAATATAGAATTGCTCATAATGCAAAGTGCATCCGTATGTCTGGAGTCAGCAGATTGTTCTTTGAATTAATGATGATAATAATCTTGCTCGTAAGAATCATACCACTCCAAGTTATGATCAGAAACATTTTTTTTCTTTCTGGATATATGCTGATTTTTGTCAAGTCATTGGTCTTGAGTGTTAACCTACTAGTACATGTCCTTTACAGACCTGAAAAAACCTACCAGATGTATCTTTCCTTTTATAGTACATGTCAATGGCTGAGGACTGTTGCGGGTAGTTTTTTTTTATAATGGCAGTAATAATCAGCTGCCAATGGTGCTTCAAAGTTCAAACATTTTTTATTTACTTATCTTGTAGATAATGGCAGTAATTGTATTCTTTTGTATAAGACATATAATATTTGTATTTGCAACTATTCCAAACAAAGTATATATCATTTTGCAAATGGTACTTCAAACATTGGAGAATTTTTTATCAGCCGCCAATCGTACTTCCAACATTGAGTTTGTATTTATTTTGTAGATTTGTGCCAAAAAAAAGTAATTTTTGCAAAAGACCATCTTTTTTAATTGTATTTGCAACTAGCTCTAAACAAAGTGTGTATCATTTGCAAATAAGTGAATGATGCTCAAGATCCAACGGTAGTATGATTGTGAGCAACAGATTAAACTCCCTCGATTTTTCCATCATAACTCACACTAAATTGATTGTGAACCTGTTCATTTAAACTCAGAGCCAACATAAGGGTCTTCTTTGTTTGATTTTAGCCTAAGTTGGATTCAAATATGATGTGGTTTAGGGATATACATTTTATTACAAGACCTATGATTAAGGTGTCTTTTAAAAAAAAAAAAATTGGCTGTACTATGCAGAAGTGCAATTTTTTTATGCAATGTGCAAGACAACTATGAAATTCTAATTTTTTGGCTGTTAATTTTGGTTTTATATGACAGGCGTGGAGTCATTTGATGTTGACATCAAGGAGCAGAAGGTGACAGTAAAAGGAAATGTCACCCCTGATGATGTTTTCAAAACTGTATCAAAGACAGGAAAGAAAACCACCTTCTGGGGAGAGGGTGAAACAGCTGCTCCCGCTGCCTCGGCTTGATCAAAGTAAATGAAGTTTAATAGTCCTATATATTCTTAATCTCAAAAACCATTGTATAAGATATTTAACTCGTGAAGCAGCTAGTACGTTGATTTATTAATAAATCAGTTTGACAGTGTGATATTGGAATGTCGGATTGTCCGTGTTTAAAGGTAGATTGTTTGGTACGCCATTCTTTGATTTGGGTTATTGAATACATGCAAAGGTAATGCTGGGCCTGTTTGTTGTTCCTTTTGCATGATAAGGCTAATTAGCTTGGCACAGATATGGATTACAATTAAGATTATATGAACATGTACAGATCCGATTGCCGATTAATATTGGATGGTTCAGAATAGATCTGACACTCTACCAGTAGGTCAGCTTGGGCAGACATTGATCAGTTTTCCGGCCTTGCACAATCTGAATTGTTTGTCTATGATAGACGGTCCAAATTTGACCTCTAATAGACCCTCTGTTTAACAAAAAAATAAAAATAAGAAATCATTGTTTAATGGTGTCATCTTATTTACGACGGTAAACTAGATGATTATTAAAAGTGATCTTAAATGGAAAACAAATGTTGCAGAAAAGCTCTAGAGAGGTGGGTCCTGTTTCATTTAAATTTTCAATTCGATTTGTACTTGTTACAACATTTGTAATCTGCACTTCGACAATTACAAGTAAATAAATATCCAATTTGTGAATTTTTAGATGGTCGAATTATATGGATATTTTTTCACAATAGTTTTTGACATGCAACATAATTGATGACAACAATTAATTAGAAAATTACAAATAATAGAATATAACTTAATCTACAGTTGGATTTCATTTCTAGCTTACTCAACTTGTTTGAGACTAAAGGCTTTATTGTCGTTGTAAAATATAACATAATCTTACTAAAAGTAGCACATGAAAGTTTTTGCTAAAGGGCTAAAGTTAACAAGACAGCACAATTTTCTTCGATAAATATTTTGAGATTCTTAATGGATGCTCTTTCAATTTCTCAATTATACGGGATATAGATGCAATTTTTGAGGTTGGAGGCATTCTATAATTTGTCGATAATTGAAAGGATGTTCTTACAATTTTTCCTTCAGAAACTCTGTTATGTACGATTGATACACGACATCTCTCTGATCGGATCCGCCAGTGCATAAATCAGACCTCTGAGTGCTGATTAAGATCTCATTTATCTTTTTATTTTTATTTTTCCAAAATTTGGTTACTTTTAATCTTCTTAAATTCTGAAAAGTTTAAAATCTTGCAAAGTTCCCAGATAAAATGGGCAGAAATATTTGTTTTATACTATGGCCGTGTCAGCCCCGTAACTAACAGCTCTCGAGTCTCGTCTTGACTTGAAATCCCATGTTCTGCAACTAACAGCTTTGTAAAATGGTCCAGCTGTACTTGTTTTCAAAATTCATTTATGTAGCTGTTCAGCACAAATCATAACACTACATGCCCAAAGTTACAACTGTTCCTTTATTTAATTTCAAGGGTTGACTGCTCCCTGACTGTTTTTTGTTCCTCAGTGATTTTCTTGTGTTTACCCCCAAAAGCATGCCCTCCTAATTAGGCTTGTTCCTTCACCACTGTCATACTCTACCACAGTCTAAATTAGGTCACTGCATATATTTAAGTTAAATTATGCTTAAATTCATGAATTGATTTGTAATATACCATTAACGAAAACACTGTCTGCTTAACTTTAATAATTGGATGCAATCACAACCGCATGATTAAAAAATTAGGCGTAATTATCAAGTCATAGAAACGTAGTTATCAACCAATTAACTCAGTCAAAATGCCAGGAAAAGAAGAACAACTTTCCAGGTCTTCCAAAAGGCTACTAGTAGAGTAGTAGTAATGATGATAAACCCATAAAAAAGATACTGAAACTGAAGAGCATTCTTCTTCAATTTAATAATAGTACAGCCAGTCAGCCAGCGGGTTTCAACTTTCAAAGATACCAGGGGCAGGGGCTCCATTCTTCACTCAATATAGACCAATCACTATCCCTTTCACCTCTCTGTTTCCAATCTTGCATTGCATCTGCTCCGGACTCCCCCACTTCACACTAGACCAAATTAACCCTCATCACTACTACTTTCTTTTTAAGTTGTATTTTCTCCTTTCCATTCAACAACCATCGTTTCAATTTTCAAACCAAACAGGCAAACACCATGCATGAACAACCTCCCCTCGCGCCTTCTTTCGTGGATCCCGCCTCCACTGGAGGGGCAGCCACAGCAGCACCTAAGCCGGGACAGAGTATTGTGATGTCAGTGTACCGCACAAAGATTGCTGGTCACTGCCGTTTGATCACGATATCTTGGTACCGGGACCTTCTTTCTCATGGTTTCTCTGTCTCGATAGATGCCAATGGCAATTCTTGTTCTGATTATGGGTCCAGAAATGGCAGTTGTAAAGTCGAGTTGCGGCCCTGGCAATTTTGGCGCAAACACGGGTCGAAACTTGTTCACGTGGATGAGAGGCCGGTACACGTGCACTGGGATCTGAGGAGTGCCAGATTCTCTGGTGAGCCTGAGCCGAGATCGGGATACTACATTGCGGTGGTGTCGGATGAGGTTGAGGAGGCAGTGCTTCTCTTAGGTGACCTCAAAAAAGAGGCGTACAAGAGAACCGCCTCCCGACCAGCCTCGATAGATGCGACTATCATCTCACGAAAAGAACACATTTTCGGCAAGAAGAGGTTTGCTATGAGATCCAAGCTCCATGAGAGGGGTCGGCATCATGAGATCATCATACAATTCGGCGACAGCAACACTGGGAGCAGCGTGGGTGGCAACATCGATCCACAGATGGAGATAAAGATCGACGGCCATATTGTAATTTCGGTGAAGCACCTCCAGTGGAAGTTTCGAGGGAATCAGTCGATAACCGTCGGGAAAGCGAGGATCGAGGTGTACTGGGACGTGCACGACTGGCTGTTCAGCCCAGGTTTGAGCCATGCTCTATTCATATTCAAGCCGGTGCTGCTGATGACTTCTTCGTCAGCCTCGGCTTCTTCATCTCTGAGCTCTTTGTTGAGCTCCGCCCAAGGGAGCAGTGCGAATGTCAGTGGCACTTTGCCGGGGTTTTGTTTGTATCTTCATGCTTGGAAGTTAGAATGATCGCAAATAAATTTCGAGAAATTAAGAAATCTCGAATTCCCATTTTTTTTTTCTTCTTTGTTAATTTGAGGACATTTCCTGTGTGAAAAACTGATTTCACATCTGGTTTTTGTGAGTACCTGACTCAATTCTAACGAAATAAGTAATTTCTCATTCAACTTGTGGCACAAGTGTAATTTTATGCAGTACTAAATTTTCACAGTTTTAAAAAGTGAAATTCTCTGGTAAGATATATATATTGCCGAACTTTTATTTAATAAATGTAAATTTTATTCAATTAAATCTATAAAGGTATTAAATAAAATTTGAAATTACAGAAAGGCTGTAAGTTGACATTCTAATTCATACACATTTTAGCTGAAAAAGAAAAAAAAAACAGTAAAGACTGAGAACAGTGATTCTTGTTAACTTGGTTTTCCTTCTTGTTTATGTTTCATTCAAAACTCTTGCTGCACTCATAATATTGATAATTGAAATACTTAATTTGTGTACGTCTAATTGTTGATTTAATGTACATCTATAAATAGGACCAATTTATACTACTGTGATTTGTGTAATTTGTTGTTGTAATTGAAATACTTAATTGTTACTGTAACTAATGTGATTTAATTTTTTTATCACTTATTTCGAAATTTATTACTAAATAGTCAAAAATTTAGGACAAAAAGTGATACTGTTTAATTACATTCCAACTGTGATTAGATTCGTATTAAATGAGATAATAAGAAATATTTCCTAATTGGTAAACAAGAATTGAGGTATTATTGGAAAATATGATGCTTCATATATATTTAACAAGCCATGGTAAATATAAGAGTTAGTTGAAAAGAAAAAAAAAATCATTATTTTATTTATTCCTTCCATCACTGTTTTAAATATATAATTCAAACAATATTTCTACTAACTCTGAATGGTCCAAAGTTAGCATTATTCTCAAACCACTCGAGTTAGCACTATTCTCAACCACTAATCTAAAAATCACTATTCTTACACTAATTTTTGCACGATCCAAACGTACCGAGTTGTTATCAGAAAATCCCATATATCCAAAAAAAGTAATTTGAAAGTTTGTTCTTTGTTTTGTTATTTAAAAAAGTTGAGCATTCAACACCTTTTAGAATTGGGCATTTAATCGATGACCTTAGTAAAATTTTATTTAATTTTTAATTATGTCGGAAAAATTAATTAAGGCCGGGATTTCAATATGTTCTGTCAAAGTATCCCTTTCTCTTTGCAAATACCAAATCAACTTGAAATTTAAATAACAAGGTACACTATATTTGTTCTTGTTCTTAAATTATACACAGTACTTGCGCGCGGTTATTATTCTCCACTAAATAGTAATTAAAACCCATTAACAACAGAGGGGAAAATGGAAGGCTGAGACCAGTTAAACTGTGAGGCTCCAGAAATAGAGAGGGATCCAATGACAAAGAAACAGCTTTTTTTATATGGTAGAACATGTGCTTCAAGTCAGGTCGGAGTCGGACTTGGCCCTGACTTCCAGTGGAGTGGTACACGTCAGCTAACGACTTTTATTATTTTGTTTTATTTATTTTATTTTTCTCTCGCGGAAAGTTTGCATATGCTTTGATGACTTATTCGGCTCTGGATTTTCTGTGGCAATTTTGTGTGAGGAAATTGGCGAGTCATCAAATAGCATGCATAGTGACAATATTCGTGTATAATTCGTTTTTCGATGTTACCGAACCGAAGTCCGAATAAAACGCAGAAAAACGTATAATCCATTTTATTTGCGAATAAAACGCGTATAAAACGCGAGTTGACGAATTATTCGCGATAAAAACGTGAATTTTTTACTTCTTTGTTGTACTAAATCATTCCCGAATTATACCCGAAGTATATACCCTAATCACGAATTTTTGATCTCGTTGAACCGAACTCGAACTATTGATTTGTCACTATGATAGCATGGTGACTGAAACTGCAAATGCATGGGTTTTAAAGAATTAGGACCAATGATGCAATTTAGGCCGTTCATTTCTAATGGAATGGTGCAAATGCTTCGAGATATATAGACAGCTCCAATCAGAATCAAAATACATAGATACTAATCTACCATATGATATTATGATCTGTGAATATGCAACAGAGCTTATTTCAATCAAGCATTCGAGCAAATAAATTTTGAGAGACAATGTGGATAATGTTAATCGTCATAGCATTCTTAGTTTTGCATCCATTCTAATATTGCTGATTTGCTTCTGAAGAAAATTGGCATGTACCAGTATACGAGGAATTCACATCCTCTCTGAGTCTCTGCTATTGCACAAGGAAATCTTTTACAATTAGTGGATCTGAACCGTTCTTTTTAAACTTGCACAAATCTCAAAGTCCAATAATACTGCCTCTGCGCTGTTCGAATTTCAAAGCAGTGAGATTTAATTTTAAACCATAAAGTGAGGCCCATCCTCTACGGTATTGGAGAGGAGTTGAATTTGTATACGAGCCGAGGGAAAACGACACAAGCCAGTAATGATGGTAAATGAAGTCCCAACACTTCATATTTTAAAATTTTTAAAATAACTAATCGACAAAATTGGTCGTTGCCTCTGATGTGTAATTCTCTTTCTCTCTGTTTTTTTTTTATCGAAAGCTAATTTTATTGTTGTACAGCCCACGTTATTGTCGTAAGCCTTTATATCGCGACATTTTTATTAATATCCAAAGTTTAATACAAATTAATAAATATACTCAGAATCCGGCCCAATATCGATATATACCCAAACCGGCCATTTTCTGGCCGGCTATGTACCCTCCCTAAGCCGGCCAGAAAATGGCCGCCTATGTACCTTTTTTTTTTTTTTTTTTTTAAAACCCCAAAAACTCTATAAAAGAGTACCCCCTCCCCCTTCAGACCTTCACACAAACCGAGGCAGCGCGAAGTAACTGTTGAGGTAATTATTTTTTTTTATTATTTTTTATTATTTTTTATTTTATTATTATTATGTTTTATTTTATAGATTAGTAAATTGTTTAATATTTAGTTAATTGTTTACTTTTTAGTTAATTGTTTACTATTTAGTTAATTGTTTACTATTTACTTAATTGTTTACTATTTAGTTAATTGTTTACTATTTACTTAATTGTTTACTATTTAGTTAATTGTTTACTATTTACTTAATTGTTTACTATTTAGTTAATTGTTTACCATTTACTTAATTGTTTACCATTTACTTAATTGTTTACCATTTACTTAATTGTTTACCATTTACTTAATTGTTTACCATTTACTTAATTGTTTACTCTTTACTTAATTGCTTACCATTTACTTAATTGCTTACCATTTACTTAATTGCTTACCATTTACTTAATTGCTACTGTTGAGGTAATAAATTTTTTTTTTTATTATTATTTTTTTTATTTTTTTAATTTTTAATTTATTATTATTTTATTATTATTATGTTTTATTTTATAGATTAGTTAATTGTTTACTATTTAGTTAATTGTTTACTATTTAGTTAATTGTTTATTATTTACTTAATTGTTTACTATTTAGTTAATTGTTTACTATTTAGTTAATTGTTTACCATTTACTTAATTGTTTACCATTTACTTAATTGCTTACCATTTACTTAATTGCTTACCATTTACTTAATTGATTACCATTCTAATATTCTAATATTTACTTAATTGCTTATCATTTACTTAATTGCTTACTATTTACTTAATTGCTTACCATTTACTTAATTGCTTACTATTTACTTAATTGCTTACTATTTACTTAATTGCTTACTATTTACTTAATTGTTTACTATTTAGTTAATTGTTTACTATTTACTTAATTGCTTACTATTTACTTAATTGTTTACTATTTACTTAATTGTTTACCAGTCAATTGTTTATTATTTAGTTACTTGACAATTATTTACCATTTAGTAACCTGACAATTGTTTACCATTTTCTAAAATGTAGTTTGTTTACCATGGCCTTTATTTCATTACACTATGGTGGGAAGATGCTTAATAGTGCACAAGGGGCGTACTACAACAAAGATGCAGCTCATTCATTGATGATTCCAGATGACATCTCACTTTTGGACCTGAAATCCATAGTTTACACACACACCGGTTACAACCCAGAAAGGTGCGACCTAGAATTGGCAACCCGATATTGTCATCCCTCCAACGGGAAATGGATTGTTGCGAAACTGGTAGATGAGAGTACGTGGAGAGGCATGTTCGATTATTTGAGGTCCCAAGGAAATTTTCTAATAGAAATATTTGCTAGAAGAGTTCCGGTAGAGCCTGGGGTTGGAAGTTCGGGCTCTGGATCAGCGGCACCACATTATACCCCACAACCAGAAACTTACAGACGTGACTCCACCTTACCCCTCACCGAACCTGACCCAGAACCCTACAACTACGTCACTCCACCAGCACCTCAACGAAGACACTCAGTTGCATCCCCACCTAGACACAATCGAGGCAGACCAAGACACTCAGTTTCAACCCCACCTAGATCCGTAAATGCCACTCCTTTACCGTTACCTCCAGTATCACCTTACCCTAGACCTGCACCAGTAGACGATGCAAGCTGCCCGGACTTTGAAGATATTAATGAAATACCGGAGGACGATCTGGGGAGCGGGGATGAATTTGGGGGAGACATGTGGGGGGATTCAGATCACATGGAAGGTTGCGATGAAGACGGGCGGGCTGAAACAGCTGAAAGGTACACTGATGAGGGGGGGCCGCTTAGTGGCCGGACTGATACGCACCCGTTCCCAGACCTCAATGATGTTTCTGAGTTTAGAGAGGCAGATATTGGTTATTATGGGCAACGGATTGAGTACAAAGGTGAGCTGTGTGCTAACCTATATTTTAAAACCAAAGAAGACCTAATGAAGAAGGTCAGAGAGCACCATATAACTAAGAATCAGGAGTTCAGATCTTGGAAAAGTGACAGGGATCGGGTTACTCTGTTGTGCAAGGACAAGAATTGCCGTTACGAGCTTAGAGCAAAGCCGACGGGATGTGGAGACGCATGGGTTATAACTAAGCAAGACATGCCTCACACATGTAGAACTGAGAGTACGAGGGTCGACCACGAATGTCTGACGGCATCACTCATTGCCGATGTCATTGAGAACGCCATTAAAAAGGACCCGTGTATGAGCATCCAGACGGTGGCAGACATTGTTTTGTCTGTGTATGACAATGTGACACCTAAATACAACCGACTGTGGAGGGGCCGTGAGCTGGCAATAGCCCGACAATTTGGGAGTTGGGAGATTTCGTACAGCTTGCTGAGACCACTGTTGCTTGCAATTTGCGCCAACAATCCCGGCTCGACTCACCAATTTCTGACCCGCCCGGTACGGAATAAGGAAACAGGACTAATCATGCCAGGTGTTGCCGAGTTCAGAGCCGTAGCCTGGGCGTTTGGTCCATGCATTGCGGCGTTCCAGTACATGAGACCAGTGATCAGCATCGATGCCTGCTTCTTGTCTGGGCGATACGAGGGGAGGCTTTTGATAGCTTGCGGCTACAATGCCGAGAACCAATTGGTGCCTATTGCATTTGCAGTTGTACGTCAGGAGGATACTGAGAATTGGGGTTTTTTCTTGCAGTGGTTGAGAAATGAAGTGCTCGGCCCGTGTAAATTTGTATGTGTCATATCGGACCAGCACAAGGGGATCAAAGCTGCACTGACAGCTGAATACGGATGGCCTCCCGAGCTCTTTGTGCACAGGTATTGTATGCAGCATGTTGCTGACAACTTAGTCACAAACTGTGGAGGAGACAGATGGTACGGATGGAGGTTCAGGGAAGGAGCAAAGAGGAAGAAGCCGAGAAGATTACAAGAGATGTTCAAGAGTTTGCTCATGTATGTCTAACTTATACCATTTCGTTTAATTATCTTATAAGAATTTTATGAAAATGAAATAACACCCCTTTGTTTTTGTGCAGCTAAATCCGAAGTGCAATGCATATTTAAAGAAGGTGGGCAAAATACGTCCTAATGATGTGATGGAGCCGTCCAATTATGAGAAGATTTTCCAAACCTGTGACGGAGGATACCGGTTTGGTATCATGACAACAAACGGCTCCGAGTCGCTCAACAATGTCTTCCGAACGAGTCGTAGATTGCCTGTTTGTGCCATAGTGGAGGATACGTTCTACACGTGCAACAGATGATTTGTTCAGCGGCGTCAGCGAGCAATGGAATTACAAGACAAGGGACAGGTTCTGTCTGACCGGGTTTTGCAGAAGATCAGAAAACGTTGGGAGAAAGCTGGAAAAATGCGGTTGGTGCGTTACACGCAGGGCCAAGGTCAGTACCAAGTTTCATCCCCAAATGAGTACGTTCCTTGCACCCGTAGCGACATGGGCAACATGGAACCCACTCACAGGGAGTTCATGTACATTGTGACGCGCGGTCCCGACAGACAAATGGAATGCACTTGCAGAGGTATTCAATTAACTTCTATTCCGTGCGCTCATGTCTTAGCTGTTTGCCGTGACCGAAACTGGCAAGAGGACGACTTTGTTGCAGACTGGTATAAAACACCATATCTTGTGAGTACTTGGAGTCATGTGTTCAATCCAATTGGCAATATGGGAGACTGGCCTCCTAATGTTGGAGACAGAATCCTTCCGAGTAGTGGTTGGATTAGGAAGGGGAGGCGAAAACACACCCGTCGTGTAATGACGATGGATGAAATGGAAGGTAGACGAATGGGGCATCAGCCTCGCCGTTCCACTTCCGATAGGCAACGAAGAGGTATGTAACATTCATCTAAAATTATTTTTCTTTTCAATTTATACCAACTTACTAAGTAACACATGCAAATGCAGAGGCAAGAAACGCAGCAAATACGGCAGAAAATGAGCGAGTAATGGCGTCGGGAAGTGGGTCCGGAGGGTCACGGCGTAGCACAGCTACGAGCCGTTTAGATGCAGCTGCTATGTATGCCGAAGCAATGGAAGAGGCGGTTGCCATAGGAGGAGAGGCGGTTGGGGTGCAAGGGGAGCCATCTGCCCAACCGAGGAGGTCCACTACTAGACGCACAACAAGGGCATCTACAAGCCAAGCAGGGCCATCTGGAGCCCAGGCCGGCCCATCTACAAGCCAAGCAGCGCCATCTGGAGCCCAGGCCGGTCCATCTAGTGAGCAACCAGAGCCATCTGTTAGACCACCTCGTAAGGCATCTTTCGCAAGTGGTTTACTTCGGGGATTACCTTTTAGACGTAGCAATAATAGGTGATTTGTATGCATGTTGTAAAAAATGTGTGGACTCTATTTGCAATTTGTGTGTATTTTATTATTTTATACGAAACTTAGAAATGAAATATTTGACTTTAATAGAAATCACCTAAAACAAAAATAATGCGGTTAAAAAAAAAAAAAAAAAAAAGGTACATAGCCGGCCATTTTCTGGCCGGCTTAGGGAGGGTACATAGCCGGCCAGAAAATGGCCGGCTTGGGTATATATCGATATTGGGCCGGATTCTGGGTATATTTATTAATTTGTATTAAACTTTGGATATTAATAAAAATGTCGGCTTTATATCACTCAATTTTTTTTTTTTTAAGTGAGGCTATGCTAATCACTTGAGAGTAGGTTCGATGGGTTTAATCACCGTCGATTGGCTTTAAGATTCGTGCGGAACACTTCAAATTTCGTGCGTGTATGTTTCAATTTGCGTGAGCATAAATCTTAAATTCGATCTGACAGTCATCATGCTCGTTGAACCTAAAAGTAGGTCTGATGCTGTTCTCTATGCTAATATGCATATTATCGATATAAGCTATGAATTCAGTATATTTATTTTTCAGTTCAAATAATTAATTTAAATCATTAAGCACGATGTTTATATGAAAATATATTTGGATATTAAATTTTATATGTTTTAAAAAAATTTAGATAGGTACAAGATTACTTTTGGATGCATGGTTCATGATTTTTAAATCGAGTAATTTTGTATCATAATAATAATATTAAAAAATATATATAATTTGATTTGCAAGCATATATTTATATGAAGATTATATTAAACAATTCGAATCGAAATTATATGTACTTTGAAAATAAAGAAATGAAACCGTAGCACATACCGCTCCTTAATATGCATATTACCATAGCCTCACTAAAAAAATATATATATGTTATCCTCTAGATATATTGTTTACAGTTCATGGCACCAAGATATACAAGATATAGGGTCCGGATCTCCTAAAGTAACTCCATTTTTGTGTTTTGGATCAGGACCGTTCGATTGGAATCCGTCGCTCGGGATGTGTACGCTCCACTTCGAAATGAATTGTTGCGGATTCAAATCGGACGGTTCCAATCTAAAATTCAAAAATTGAGTTACTTCACTGGATCTGAATTATATAGGTTATCCTCCAGGTAGTAACCAGTGAATCTATATTATATAGGTTACCCTCCAGGTATATAGTAACCACACAAGCTCAACTAACTGTCTCATTTTAAAATGTTAATATATCTTATATTCCTAATAGTGAGATGTGTTTCAACGTGTCACACTAGCACCTGGTTGAATCTTATTTTCCATTCATTTTTATAAAATATTAAAACCCCGCTGATAGTTAAACAGTATATAATAATTGGTATTCTCATTGGGTTCCAATTGGGATGCTTGGTGTGTAATTGTGTATATCATATGGAGGTCACAAGGATCTGTGCTGGATGTTTTTATTTCGGCTGTCACATGCGTTGCTTAGACCCAAGAAAAAACCACAAAGTAACTTTTTTTTAGTGTTTTTGGCTAGCTATTGGCCAGTCTGTCCTAGTGCCATGTGCTCATTAGATAGATTACACGGTTCATGTCAATAATTGTAAGACATGCATATAATGTTAGTTATTGTTATTGTATTTTAATTATAATTTGAAATGCATGGCTAGTAAGCAGGCTCGTTCAACTAGAGAATGGGTCAATTGTTGTTCTAATATATATATATATATATATATATATATATATATATATATATATATATATATATATATATATATATATATATATATATATATATATATATATATATATATATATGAAGTAGATAATATATTGTTTATTTGTTTTCCATTGTATTGGAGATAAATGGTATAGCCTGATAGTTGATTAAACAGCTTTAATTAACATAGTCAAAGTTTGTCAATAAGGTTGCTCAGAGAGAATTTGATCTATTTTGTATGAAAATTGGATGTTGTAGTATTTCGCAATACAAACCAAAAAAACCAGAGCGTCATTCCCAAGTGGAAACAGAAATCTCACATATCAACGGACACTCACAAACAAACAAAATATCATTTGTGTGCACAATATATAATCATAAAATAACAAACCGAATTTCTTTTTCACCTTGTGCTTGTGAGTATTGCTTGCGGGGCTTCTATGCATATATTATCAGATTTTTACTCCTCTCTCTTCTCCAGACTTTAACTAAACATAAATAATTTAGAATGACCTGAATCGTAAATAACCAACTTAAACTTTCTTAATTTTAATCGTCAACCAAGCATCACTGTCATCAGGGGCGGATTCAGAATTTCTGTTAGAATAGGGCATTAACCGAGTTCAAATAGCTAATCGGATTCAAATCCATTAATTTATCGGGTACACAATTACAACTCAATCCCTAACTATGTTTATTATAAAATCTGTTATAATCATAAAACCGATTGACACAGTATTGAAATATTTTTTTCTAAGCTAATTAAAAATTCGTTTGGCACAATTCAAAGTGGGACTGTTCTTACTTCTTAGCCAATTAGCAAATCAAAATCAAAGCTTAGATAAAAAAAATTTAACCGAAATATAAGTAATGAATAATAAAAGGCACAAAAATTCGGCCGACCCATCTCCTTAGAATTGTAATAATATATCCCACCGTCAAACATTTCTTGTTCTCTTGTTCTCTTTCATTATATTTACAAAATAGAGTATTACAGATCCGAAAAAAAATTAAATACGCAGAATTGATCAAAACTCTAAAGAAAACAGTTCAAAAATTAAATTAACTCAGACTAAAAGTAGGCACTACATCATACAGAGTAGTCACTTGCTTACCCAAATCTCTACTGAATCTCACAGTGACTGTCATCATAAGTTTCTCGGCGTGTGTCAAAACTCAAAAGTAATGGTTTTTTTTTTCGATTGAGAGTGACTACGCTCTCCGTGTGGGTCCTGGCCACAAGGGGCTGGAGTCTGGACCGATGGCCCCTTGTACTTATTTTAGGATTACTTCTTTAGATGAAGTTGCAAGTTGCAACAATTGAGCCCAGACCAATGGCAGTTGGCATAGGTCTCTCTCTCTGTTATTTCATTGAAATTGCAGACAGTCGCACTAACAAAATTAAGTGTACCACAGGTGCAGAAATTCATATCACCTGAGTTAACTCAAATTTTGAGTTTAGATCCATACCGTCTGATCTGTTTTAGCACGAATATTAAAAGACATCATGCATTCTACCTCGGATCGAATTGGCTCAGATTTTGATCGGACGTTCTAGATCTACACTCAAAATTTGAGTTACTTCAGAGGATCCGGCGCATTTGTTTTGAGTTGTATGATTTAATTTTGGTCATTTCAGTAAAAAATAAACAATTTGCATCAGATAAAATTCTAGCTCCTTGTATATTTGTAGTTTAAAACAATTGACATAGATTATCAAATTTTCATTTAATATTGTATGTTGTTGATTAGAAATAGACAGTTTGAATCATATGAAAAAGCAAACTACTATTAAGGGTACATATCCAGTTCATGCCAGTATGCCACAATGATTTTACTCCAACCAAAATATTATATGCAGAGACAAAAATAAAAGTGGGTGATGCTAGCTGATAGACCGATAATTTGTTATTTGTTTTTTAGATCCTGAATTATTAATGTCAAAGTAAAATATGTATATATGACGGGACACAACAAAAGGTGTGTGTATATATATATATATCAAGAGGAGGGATCAAGTTACAACAAATTTGAGTTACAACAAAGTTACAACAATCATTTTTTTTCATTTTCAAAGTCCAAATCGTCGATCCAAACCGTTCAACATGATCTCCACAATAAAATGTGGTTGCAGATAAAATTTTACATTTTTTTGAATTTTTTTACTATTTATTAAATATTTTACAAAAAATAGTCATATTCAGACCAATGAATTTTGTACTCATCTTAATAAATAGTAAAAAATTCAAAAAAATATAAAATTTGAACTGCAAGCACATTTTATTTAGATAATCATGTTGAACGGTTTGGATCGATGATTTGGACTTTGAAAATAAAAAAAAATAATTGTTGTAACTTTGTTATAACTCAAATTTGTTGTAACTTGATCCCTCCTCATATATCAAATCCCTCGTAAAAAATTGCTAAATTTTATAACTCTGCAATTAAACACAATAACATAGGTTGGTGTTTCTAAGAGTCTGTTTTTAGATAAATCTACATCTTCTTTGATGTCCGCAATCAACGGACAAGAGGTCCGGGGACGGTAGTGGATTCCAACTACCATGGCATCTCATGAGCCCATGTGGCCAGCCTGGATAATATTTGTTCCAAACTATAAACTCTATAGCAAGCATTGGATGCCATACTGAATTATATTGCTTGGATGTTGGGACTTATCCAGAAAATTATTTCAGTGGGATTATTAAATAGAGAAGTAACTATCAGAGGTCAATGAATGAAAGTGTAACCTCACAAGCTCTTGAGTTCCTATCCTGGTAGACAAATAATTATCGAGTGCCAGATGTTGCCTGAATAAATCAGATCATACATAGTTGCATGTAGACCAAATCTTGTCTTGCTGTTTCCAGGCACATACTGAAGGGGTATTTTGAGTTTGTTATGTAATTGACGGGTTAAATTCTTGAATTCATGTATTGCCTTGTCCAGGACATGTTCCAGGCATATGCACATGACCAAGCTAGCCAACAATCAAGATATTTGATCTTGCTAAATCTTTCTTGTCTCTTGACCTAACATTTGACACAACTTAGGCATACAAAGATCAGTTGTAACATGAAAGTTTTAGTAAGGGGAACCTCAAGTAATTTCTCCCAAAATTTATTGAGGCAAAATTGACAAACATGACACTTTCGCACCTGAAAGGATATTGCCCAAAAAAATGTATAACCCTTTCACATTATCTGATAAAAGTCATCTCCTACACACACGTCCAAAGAATCAAACCTTACAAATCAAACAGCGAATCAGAATTCAAAATCTACATCAATCAGGTGATGTACCAGAAGCTGTCAGAAATTTGAAGAGAAGCTGTATGAACTGAAAAAGTGAATCCATGGACCACGAGAGACTTCACTGTTAGATCTCCAAGAATTTTGTTAATACTATCTTCACTACCTCATCGGCTAAAGAACCGCTCACTGCCGCCTAACGACATTTACCAGAATAACAGCGGCAGCACCACTCAAAGCACCGAGCAGAAAGTTCCTCAATGCTGAACTTTCTTCCTGCATTTTTTCATCAGGTTCTGGCAACGGCGGTGCACTCGGTTGCAACCTAGCAATGATAGATGACGTTCAGAAACAGAGTTCGAGTGGTACTTCAAACATAAAATAAATAGGGTTAATTGCAGTTAGAATTTTATTTCATATAAAATGTAGTGTCGGGAAGGAAACCTGAGACCAGCTTCTGCTTCAAATCCACCGCAATCATCCAAAATCGGATCTGGAACCAGCGACCAGAGGATCCGAACAGACAAGCTTACAGAGGCGGTGACGCGGCCAGAGGGGCGGCGGAGATGGAGTGTGACGGGGTCACCGGAGAGACGGAGAGAGGAGAGGGGCACGGAGGCCGAGGCGGAGGGACGAAAGGTCTTGAAGGCCAAGCGAGGAGCATGGTTCTGGACCGTTAAAACGGAATTAGGATCTTGCAGGTAGCGAAGAGGGAGCGGGAGGTGGAGTACACAGTTGCGAGATGTCGTGGACCGCTTGTGAGCCGGGTCCACCCAGGCGGACAAGGATGGTTTTTGTTTGGCGAGAAATGGGTGAGAGAAATGGCTGTCAATAGAGAGGATGGTTAGTTCGAGAGTGGCCTCGGCCGCCTCCGCCTCCGACTCCGGCGGCCTTCTCATTTTTCTATTATTGTTTTTATATTTTTTTTTCCTTTCAGTAGCACTCAAATCGGAGTAAGCACTGGGTTGAGAACAGTGGCAGTGTGGAACACTAGCAGACGGGGGTCCGGATTCTAAAGTAACCCAAATTTTGAGTTTAGATCCGGACCGTCCGATCACAATTCGGGCTTCCGATCCAAGATGGAATGCACGGGGTTTCTTTGATGTCGTGCCAGAGAAGATCGAACGGTCCGGAGCTAAACTCAAAATTTGAGTTACTTCAGGATCCGAATTCACATATAGCGGGGGACTGCCTAGTGTATTGACAAAACCCGCCCGGTCCAGGACCGGACCGGCCAATCCATGGACCGGACCCGTACCAGATCGGACCGTGCTCCAAACTCGGACCGGACCGTCCCTTTGCTAGGCACGGGTCTAGTAAGGGTTGGGTTCAATTTTTTTTCTCTAGACCCGTGTTGGACCGAACCGTATTGAACCTGTGGGACCGTCAGACCGGGTTGGAGCACACCCGGACCGCCCCGTGTTGGACCGGACCCAACCCGCCCCAACCCGGACCCGCCTAACCCCCCCAACCCTGACCCGAACCGTCCAAACCCCTGCAGAACTGTCAAACTATCCTGCTCGTACACACCGTCGGCACATGAGTTGCTTCACCATTTCTACATTATTTTCAAGGTGTATCGTGAAATGAAAAATACTGAAAACCATGATTCCTCTCTCCAACCGATCGTAAAAGCCATGAAAGATAAATTTCTGAAATATTGGGAAGAGGTACCCCTCGTGATCATTATCGCAAACTGTCTCCATCTGGCATTCAAGAAGAAGTTCACGATAAAAATACTTCAAAGGTACAAGAATAATCTACATTTAGACCCAACATTGGAGGAGGCACATGTGAACAAAGTATTGGATGAGATATTTAGTTTATACAACTCAAGAATAAATGTCAACCAACCGTCTTCGACCCGTCGCGGCATTAAGTATGAATATAAATATACATGTGTTTTTAATCTTTATTATTTATAATATCTACATTATTTGTCCACTATTTTTTTTTAATAGTGACAGGAACGATAGCAATAGTGGATTGTTATTGGATTTACAGGATGATGAAGATCCGCACACATCCCAAAGTAACAAAAACGAATTAATAAGCTACTGTCTGGTGATGAACGAACATGAATCCATTGACATCATGGAGTAATGGAAGAAGAATGCAAGTGCATATCCAACGCTGGCGATGATGGCCCGCGACATATTTGCTGTGCCCGTGTCAACCGTCCCTTCCGAATCATGTTTTAGTTCAGCGAACAGGATTCTCACCGATAAATGCAGTAAGTTGGGTGCATATGTTTTCGATAGACTTGTGTGCTTGAAAGATTGGATTGATGTTGAAACTCACACGCAACATGAATCCATGGAAGCAACATCATCCGGTGTCGAAACTCAAGAAAGCGGTACCGAGCCCGAGGCTGAGGAGGATTCAGACAGTGAGCAAGAGAGCGAACTATGGTATATAAACAACAACTTCTAGATAAGTAGTGTCGGTATAAATTTCTAACCTCTTTTAAATTATAAATTTTCTAAACATTTCAATTATTTTTTTAAATTATTATTTAAAGAAAAATTACTAACAAAAAAAAAAAAGTTAGAACTCCACCTATGTTATTTTACATAGTCGGTTCCAAGCCCGGAATAAAGGAGGAGGGTAACTTTGAAATAATAAAAGTGTTGGAATGTCGTGAATTTTGATTTATATTTCATTATAACAAAAATTGTTGAGTTGAAATAACAAACTTGTTGAATTGAAAAAATAAAAATAAAAAAATAACTCAACCAGCGGCCAGAGACAGAGGCGCAACAGAGGGCATAGGCAACAGACCAAAAAAAAAAAAACAAAGGACTGAACTGGACCGTGGATCGTGGGAACCAAGGGTTAAGAATGGGTTTGGGCCAACCTAAAAAAACCGGACCCGTGTGACCCGTCCAACCCATAGACCGTGGAACCCCCGGACTGTCTGGATTTGGACCGGACCGGCCCCTTTTCAAAACACTAGCTCCCTTATCAGAGTATACTACAAGAGCAACTAATGAATTTGAATTTGCTCAAAATCAAATCAATTATAATTATTTGAATTAATTTTAAAATTTACGAAACGTATTAATAAAAAGCGGAAAATTTTAAATTTGTGCTTTAAAAATATGAAAGATGCAAATTCTCACAAACAATCTTAAAAGTTGAAGAGGGTTCAAATGCCTTTATAATATGTGCCTCTATTTTTTTTTAATTTCCTAATAAAAAAAATATAAAATTTAAATGTCAAAATAAAACCGTTAGGTGTGATCTATATTATTTTCTCTATATGCATATAAAAAAAATATCACTTTCATTTTTGTGTATATTGAAATCAATAAATAAAAAATGTCTAGTAATTATCCACGTCAATATAATTTTGTAAGTTTTTGATAATAATTAAAACAAAGTTGAAATGTCATATCTAATAATTTTATTTTATTATTTAAGATTTAAATTTTAAGTTATTAAAATTTTAAAAATAAAAATATAATGAAGATATAAAAAAATGAAGACATTAAAACTGTCCTCAAATTTGAATTGCGAATTTCACTTATTAGTAAGATCCATTGTGGAATATGTATCCTATGTAGTAACATGAATTTTGAATCTGCTCAAAACCGAATTATTTATAAGAATTCTAGCTCATTTGAAAATTTGCGCGACAAAATTATTGTGAACATACAGCTTTAAAATTCGAGCAAAATTAAAATGTATGGTGCGAATTCTTGGGCAGAAGCACCCAGAGTGTTCTAGGGGCAGCTGCCCTCCTGAATTTTGAGTTTTAGTGGAGATTTATCGGTTCCATCTGACTTTGTCCTTCTGAATTTTCTTTTGCCCCCTCTGGATGTTTAATTTGTAATTCGAGTTAAATTTAGAATTAAAATTGAAATAAATATGTTGAATTTTGATTGGTAATTAGAATTATAAGTCAGAAATTACAAGTCAAAGCATTGGAAAGTATAAGTTAAAGTATTGTTTTTATCGAGTACCCAATTGGTTAATGGATTTAAACCCGATTAGGTATTTAAATCCGATTCGATATTTTTTTGCCCCGGACGAAAATCCTGAATCCGCTCATGCGCAGAAGCCGCAGAACTCAAAAAGTTAGCTGGATCTGAACTCGATTTGTTACATGCAAGCTGGTTGGTGCATACTTCTTTGCTATTTTTTTGGGAACATGCTCAAACATTCATTTTCTCTGCTGCATGCTGGTCCATAAATGCCTAAATCTTTGGCGTGCAACATATCTTCATAACCTCCTGCTTTCGGCTTTTTATATTTGCTATCTTATTGCTGGAGCTTTTGCATTCAATGTATCTCTGCTTCCCCATTTTTTCCCCCTTACTATTCGGGTTTTTCTTTTCCTTTGGGCTTTTATTTATTTTTTATTATAATTATATTCTTGATCCTGTTCTGATCTCTTGCCCATTCGTGCTTAGGAATTGTCAAATTTTCTAACTAAGTGCCTTTGTTAGAACAAATTGCGTTGTCTATTTTTTCTAACAGTTTAGTTTGTTTCCTCTTTTTCTCAGGTTGTATTTGTGCTTCGATCACACTCTGACACTTTGTTTGAGATAGGGGTGCAAACGGATCAGATAGTGGTAAAACCATATCCATATCCGCTTTTATTTTTCGGATACGGATACGGATTGGATATCCGTTAATTATAATGATGAATAATATAATTTTTTCATAATATATATTAAACTATATGATATATATTTACTATTCGGATACAATTAGTTAAAATTTAAAATCATATTCGTATCTGCAGATATTCAGATATCGGATATCTGTATCTAACTTTCGGATAGAAATAGAAAATATCTGATCCGTTTGCACCCCTGGTTTGATCCGTTTGCACCCCTAGTTTGAGAGATAACTCCGTCGGCATTGTAGGTATGCTTTCTTCCTTCCGGTGCCCTTTCTCAACTGCTACCAATCGGTACCAGTGCTTTTTCTCTTGTACTGGTACGATTTGGCCATAAATAAGAACTTTTGTGTAGTACCAGAAAAATTATGAGGTCCTTACATAAAACTGTACATATTTCTTTTCAGGGGACTTGAATGTCAAATTCTATAAATAGACTGTTTCCAGACGAACCAAAGAAAATAAAAAGTGATGTTGGGCTTGAAGATTTTAATTTTAAATAAAAAAATGAGGAGGGTTCAAATGCCTACATTTTTCATGCCTCCACCATGCCTCCACTTTTAAAAACTTTAATAACTCAAAATTTAAAACTTAAAAGTCAAAATAAAACCATTGGATATGATCTACATCATTTTATCAATGTGCTCATAAAAAATTATTACATTTTGATTTTGTTTTTATGTGAATCAATAAGTTGAAAAATCAACGTCTAGAAATTATCCACATTAGTGCGTTTTTTACAAGCTCTTGATGACAACCAAAACAAAATTGAAATGTCATAATTTTTTACACGTGCATAGATAAAATGATTTAGATCATATCCAACGGTTTTATTTTGATTTTTAAGTTTTAAATTTTGAGTTATTAAAGTTTTCAAAAATAGAGGCATGGTGGAGGCATGAAAAATGAAGGCATTTGAACCCTCTTCTAAAAAAATATGCCTCTTGATTCAGTTTGGGCTGATAATTTGAAATAAAAAAAGTAAATAATAATATGATCTGAATTAATTAATAAAATGGGATTTGTATTAAAACATAAACACAGGAATTTGGGAAATAACAATAATTATACATGTCTCAAAGGTAATTTATTGCTTAATAAATTCTTCCAGGACAGTTCATTTTGACAAAATCAAAGACGGTTTGTTCCGAGAGTCAGGTTTTCTTTTCAATGTGGATATTTTATTGCACGGAATTTGTCCAACAATTGATTAATAAAAAGTGGAGAAGAGTACGCGAAAGCTTATAAAAAGAAGATAAATCTAGCTGGAGAGGAGACTTTTTTTTATAGAAGTGCCATTTAGTAACAGGAGGATTTATGTAAGATGTGAAACATATTTGCATGTGCATACGAGTTATATTCAGATTTCTAGGGTTGTATATGCAAAAATCTCAAAAGAAGGTTGTATATATGCGAGCCAGATATCATTTTCTTTGTAATAAAACAAATACAAGTACAAGCATAAACCTTGCTGAGATTAGTATGTTGAGTTCAACTGATCAATTGGGTGATTGTGGAGCTGTAGATGGGCTGCCAAAACTTGTAAATTGTTTTGAGCTACATAATGAAAACGACATTTTGGTTGATGATAAACCTTACATTTATGACTATATATATTAATTGGTATGAAGAGCGTATTTGTGTGCTTAATTTGAGAGTTATTGGAAACCTCATCAAACTTTATAAGGCCAGCTATCTAAATAACTTAACATTTATGCCAAGCAGGCTTGTTCTTTCAGCTAAAGTAACATCTTCTACCATAAGCAGCCAATAGTAACCAACTAAACTAAGTATACAGTTACAATGGGAGGCAAATAAAACTATCACATATTACTGGCATTTAAATTGCTGCTGTCAAAATTAAACTGAAGGGAGCTTGGCTATATTTGTCTACATCAAGACTACCAACAAAACATGCCACAAGATTTTACTACGAGGATGTTAGGAACTTGTACATCTGGAGTGGTAGCATTAACCTATTTCAAAAACCTATGTCATAAAAAGTACTAACCATACTTAAATGAGCACAAAAAGCATTTAAGTACAAAAGTTACTCTTGTATCAGTCACAGTCGCATCATTACACGAAGGTCTTCAATACGCATGTTCTTCTGCTCTTCAGCTCCTCTCCTCCTAAACGCGCCACTTGCAAGCTTCATCTTCTTTTCCTGTAACTCAAGTATTCTTTCCTCGATGCTGTCTCTTACAATCAGCCTCACCGCCTTCACTTCCTGCCGCTGCCCAATTCGATGCACCCGGTCCATGGCTTGCTCCTCTACCCCAGGATTCCACCATGGTTCCATTAAGAAAACCCTAGATGCAGCTGTCAGATTTATGCCAGTGCCAGCTGCTTTCAAGCTAGCCAAAAGCACAGTAGGTGTTCTTGGACCACTTTGTGAGAATTCTTTAATAACCTCTAACCTCTTTTTAGCACTCATTGAACCGTCTAGTCGTAGTACCTCAAAACCAGCTGCTTTTAGTGGAGCCTCTAGCAAAAGAAGCATCTTTCTGAACTGTGAGAAAACTACAGATTTTGTTAATGGGTCCTGTTTTTTAAATTCCTGGAGGAACTTCAACAAGATTGCAACTTTTGAAGAGACGGCTACGTTATCAGCAGAGGGGTTGGGTTCAAGTTCATCAGCAGGTGGATCTGGGGCGAGAAATAGATCAGCTTTTGATAGTGATTGCCGGCAAATCGGGCAGCGGGAATTGGGGTTCTTTAAAAATTTTAGAATGCAGTTTTGGCAGAAGATGTGGGTGCAACGGGTTATAACGGTTTTGGTCGGTGGAGAGAGGCAGATGGGGCAGTCAAAGTCGTCTCCATCTTCAATTAATGACGCAAGCTTCTTCAGCAGTTTCGGATTGTTAGATACATCTGCAGGAGACAAATACCATTGAATTACATTGCAAAAAGCTAAGAGACAAATACCTTGATGAAGGCAATATAAATATTTACCAAAAAGTTTCTTCATTAGGAAAAGAAACATTATAAAAGCGAAAACAAAACAAAAGAATTGTGATCTCCAGACAAATAAATTCAACTGGAACACACTAAATTTTTCTTAAAAGTGAGCTAGCTAAGTATATTTTAATGCATAGAAATTCTCACAGTATTTGAAGAAGTTGACCAACTCAGCACTAACTGTAATAGATAATCACAATAATTTCATCCATTAACAGGTCGACATGTCTTTGCTGTAATAAATTTGACAAAATTGGGAAGAAAATCTTGAATTTTGAGAATCTTTGAATTCTGAGATATTAAGAGAGATACCTTCCAAAGCATTGGATGGAAGCAGGGATTTGATATCAGGAGGGCACAATGCCACATCATCACAAATCTGTCGAAGCCGTAAGATGATGTGCAGAACAGTTGAGTAATTGCGCAAGGCTGTATCAGAATCAATGAACTCTCTAACAGTACTCTGTGCTTCAGACTCCATCTTATCGTAGCACTCTCTTTCCTCTGCAGAGAGCTCTACCAGACAGATTTCTACAGTCTTAGGTGGAAGCCCTACCAATCCCTCACCTCCATCTGGCGCCTCTTTTGTTCTACGAAGAGAAATTGCTCCCAGCAAGGCCTGGAATGTTTATAATGCAAAAAACTCAACTCAAAATAAGCTACACCTAACATTAAGTAAGCTGTGAAGAAATTCATTTGGGCCCCGTCTTAATCACACTCAATACTTTAAATGTGCTCTTAATAACAACCCATATTTCTCGAACTTGCAATCCACATTCCACAAATTTCGATGAAAACTAACTTTTAGGCTCACTCGCAACAACATGACCAGCAAGGAAAGGTTTTTAACACAACTTTGATAACGTGTTCATGTAAACTTGGAAATGAACATTAAGCTCCTTTTTTTTATTTTAGTTCAATTATACTAAGAAGAATAAATCTTAGATGGAACCAAGGTACGCAATATATAACTGAATCAACCTAAATCACTATACCAAACTAATGGTTGGGTTCTAGCTGCTAAAATCAGATAAGCTGGAACTTTTTTACATGTGTGAAATGTGATAACTAATGGTCATTGCTAGCAAAATGTCAATTATGTACCATCTATGCATTACTTAATTTTATTCTATTAATAAAGCTAATTTGTTAAAAAGGAAACAAACAGACCTGTAGACGTGACAACCCACTCATACCGCCTTGAGCCAAAGGCCGCTGTACCAGGTTCTGCCAATAACTCTTGATTGAGAAAGGCTGGAACCTCAGAAACATCATTAACGAAAACAAATCAAAGGAGCTGTTCTGAATCGGTGTGCCAGTGACAGCCCACCTCCTCTCTGCCTTCAGAGCAACAACAGCCTTGGTTTGTTGAGCGGCTGAATTCTTTATAACATGTGCCTCATCTAAGATTACTCTGTACCATTCTATCTCCGTTATAGGAGAATTTTGGTCACCGAACTCAGTTGACAAGGTGTTATATGTGGTTAGAACTATATCAAACTTGAGTAGTTGCTTTTTGTCCTTTGTTCTGTCCCCATGGTATATATAGACCTTCAAGCTACCAGGTCGGGTATGCTCCTCCAGTTGGGTTATCCAAGAAGAGAAAACCGAAGGGGGGCAAACAACCAATGTGACCTTCGAGCCCGACACCTCTGCCTCTTGATTACTTCGTTTTCTTTTATTTTTACTTGTATTGCGAGCACCACCAGAGCTTTCACCACCTCTCTTGGTGGTAGCAATTAGAGAGAGTAGAGTGAGGGTTTTACCAAGACCCATGTCATCAGCAAAGATCCCACCTTTCAATGGCTGAGGCCGCTCTTGAGATGTGTAATTAGTCAAGACGTTAACAAAAGCTCCGTCTTTCTCCTCCCAAAATGGAGGCAAATCACATGACTTCTCTCTATTAAACAACCAACCTAACCCTTCTTTCTGGTGCTGAAACAATTCAGAAACAACCACATCCTTGGGTGGCTCCATTGGCAAAACTTTACCTCTTTCATCCTTTTCTACAAGTGCAAATATCTCATCCAAACCCCGCTTCTTCCCTTTCTTACCTTTGTCCCCAGCCAAGATATTAGCCTGAGAGAGCCCAAATTCATGGTCCGTCTGTTGAATGAGCTGCAACCCACCTTCTTCGAGAGCCACCCGCACAATTTCCCCAGCATCAGGTCGTGCGAACAGATGTATCTGGCACGGGAGGCGGTAGGGTCTTGTGCTAGGGTTTTTAGGGTTTCTACCAGGTGGCTTGGGAACAATGGCCTCCGCCAAGGCAAGGTGGGAATCGAGAAGCGGCGCCAGCGTGGCTGCAACAGTGCGTTCGAGGTGACCAACTTGGGCCGAGCGCATGTTAAGCACTGCTATGGCGTTGGAGTCGTACGGATTGAGAGGTTGACGAGAGAGCACAACCAGTTCCCGGCCGCTCACAGTGCCAGTGTAGTGGCGGAGGCCAACGATGTTGGCTACGATAAAGCCCATGAGGTGCGCCTCCGAGGCCCCAGCGGTGGAGGGGTCCGAGTCGGAGTCCGAACCCGACATGGTGAGAGAGAGGGAGACGGAGAGATTATACTCGGTAGCCACCGCCGAGGTTGAGAGAGAGAGAGAGGGAGAGAGAGCGGGGGGACTTCTGAAAAGTTTTGTGGAGTGTGTGTGGACTAGAGGTTCGCCGAGCAACAAAACAATTGACATTAGGTTTGAATTTTTACGGCCAACTTGTAACCGAAATTTTTTTAGTTAACACATGAAAAAATCAAAATTAAATGTACCACCCTCCTCATCTCATCTGTAATGTTTGAACTTATATCATTTATTAAAATCTAATTCATAGTTAGATAATAATTTATATATAAATATACTTAAGAGTTCGTAATTTTCAACATAATCATTAAACTTGTCATTACCCCGTACGATAATGACCTCAGAGTAGTGTTCTGACAACGGGCCGGGACGGTCCGGGACGGTCCAAACCCGTCCGGTCCACGGGTCTCCCGGTCCACGGTTCCGGCGGTTCGGACGGGTCCACGGTCCCGGTTCCGACGGGTCCGGTTTTCAGAGGCCAACCCCGGCCCTTGGTTGAACCACGGGTCCGGCGGTCCACGGTCCGGGACGGTCCGGTCCACGGGTCCCGGGGGTAACGGTCCGGTCCGGGACGGTCCGGTCCGGCGGGTTTTTTTTCTGTTTTTTTTTCTGTTTTTTTTCTGTTTTTTTTTTCTGTTTTTTTTTTCTGTTTTTTTTGCTGTTTTTTTTCTGTTTTTTTTTCTGTTTTTTTTTTCTGTTTTTTTTTCTGTTTTTTTGTTCCAAATTTCCAATTCAATAGTTTGTTTTAGGAATTCATGCATTGAATTATACCGAATGCCTTAAAGGGCCGGATTTTCTCCAAATTTCCATATATTTTTTTTGTTCCAATTTATATTACAAAAATTCGATTTTGATATTACAGAAATTCATTAAATCAATTGCTTTAGGAAAAAAAAACGAATTACTTGATCTTAAAAACCGAATTATTCTAAAACAATAGATTTAAAAACAAAAGTTACCCTCCTCCTTTATTCCGGGCTTGGGACCGGCTATGTAAAATAACATAGGCGGAGTTCTAACTTTTTTTTTTGTTAGTAATTTTTTTAATAATAAATAATTTAGAGAAATAATAATAAAGATTGAAAAGAGTTTAGAAAATAATACCGACACTACCTATCTATAAGTTGTGGTGCATATACCATTGATCGCTCTCCTGCTCACCGTCTGAATCCTCGTTCAGCTCGTCGGTTGGAGGAGTTTCGACATCGGATGCTTCTTCTGCTCCAGCATGTTGATTGCGTTCTTCCGCATCAATCCAATCTTTCAAGCACACAAGTCGCTCGAAAACATGTGCACCCAACTTACTTCGTTTGTCGGTGAGGATTCGGTTCGCCGAACTAAAACATGATTCGGAAGGGACGGTTGACACGGGCACGGCAAATACGTCGCGGGCCATCATCGCCAGTGTCGGATAGGCACTTGCATTATTCTTCCACCACTGTAGGACGTCAACTGAATCATGTTCGGTCCTCGCCAAACAATAGCTTATTAATTCGTTGGTGCTACTGTGGGACAATTGCGGGTCTTCATCATCCTGCAAATCCATTAGCAATCCACTACTGCTGCTGGGTCTGTCATTATTAAAAAATAGTGGTCAAATAACATTTAATTTATAAATAATAGAGATTAAAAACATATGTATATTTATATTCATACCTAGAACCGCGACGGGTCGTAGACGGTCGATCGACATTTCTTCTTGCATTGTATATGTTGAACATATCATCCAATGCCTTGGTCACGCGTGTCTCCTCTTGTGATGTGTTTAGTTTAAGATTTTGCTTGTACCTTTGAAGCATTTTTACCGTTAACCTCTTCTTGAACGCCGGATGGAGGCAATTTGCGATAATGGTCAGGAGGGGTACTTCTTCCCAATATTTCAGGAACTTGTCTTTCATGGCAAGTACGATCGGTTCGAGGGCTTCATCCATGTTTGGTACTTGTTGTTCAAACTGACTATATACCTTGGAAATATAGTAGAGATGATGAAGCAACTCATGTGCCGTAGGTGTGTACGAGCATGATAGTTTTACGGTTGCAGTGAAAAATACTCCAAGGAATGTTTTTAGGTTTGATATTTGTTGCCAGTCGGTCTCGGTAAGTATCAATTCATCGTTATCGGTTGAGTTCCTCAAGGACTCGTTCATAGCCTCCTTGTACGGAAGGCATCGGGCGAGCATCCTATAGGTAGAGTTCCAACGGGTATCTACATCCCAAGGTACTCTCAAGTGACCCAGTCCCAACCTTTGACACAATTCGGCAAAACGTTGTTTTCGTACCCCGTTTGAGAAAATAAAGGCAACGGCTTGCTTAAATTTAATAATTAATTCTTGTACCGCATCTGTTTTTAAGCCCGCCTTTACAGTAAGGTTTAGTACATGACAAGCACATTTTTGGTGAAACATTTCACCATTCATGATCGGGGTTAGTGACCGGGTGAAATAATCAATGGATTTGATGTTGTTGCTGGCATTATCGAAAGAAATAGAAAAAATCTTGTTCTCCAAATCCCTTTTTAAGTTGTACTCGTGCAAAACATCAATAATTGATTGGTAAATGATTTGTGCGGTATGCGGAGACTCTAACACCCGAAAGCTTAAGACCCTTTTTTGTAATGCCCAAGTTTCATCAATATAATGCGCGGTAATACATGAGTACCCAAGACCATGTTTACCGGCCGTCCAAATATCGCTTGTAATTGAGATCTTATAGTTTGCAACCGCAAATATGGCTAGTAGGTCATTTTTATACTCGAAATACTGGCGTTTCAACTCTTTTACCATTTTTCTATGGTGGAACCTCTTGTATAATGGTTCACCACACCCATGAATAATTAATCGGGCAAAACTCAAACAATTACCCATACTAATTGGTTGTTCTTTATGGGCAATGTACCGGGCAAATTCCTTAAGCATCCGCTTTTCATCATATTTGTGGTGTGTTCTAGTACCGTCCGGGTTCATAAGAGTTTGGACCAACCCCGGTGTAGGATTTTCTTGCGGTTCCTCACCGCTTTTCAGGTGCCCTTCGGCGTGTTTTTTATATGCGGACATGCCATTGGACTTAACATAAATAAAAGTTTTTCTGCATGTTCTAACCTTACATCTTGCGGAAACAAGGACACCATCGGCATCTTTGGTCATCTCATAAAATCTCCACCAACTAGCCGAGTAAGTGGGTGCTTGCTTCCTCTTCCTCTTTTCTATGATCGGTTCTGCATCAGTTAGTGGTGACGGCGGGACGCTTGTGGAAGGAGACGCTGTTTGTGACGGCGGGACGCTTGTGATCTCAGGATGCGGTGCTAGCGGTGGTAGAGAAGGAGTATAATGAGAGGGTGCCCCGGTCCACTGACTCGATGCGTTGGAAGAAGAAGTTCCCGGTCCACTATAGCAGAGGTTAGGATTTTGCGGAGGATAAAATTGTGGAGGAGGATTTTGCGGATAATAATTTTGAGGATTAGGATAATACGGTTGCGGATACGCTGGTTGATTTTGTTGATACGGTGGAGGAGGATTTTGCGGATAATAATTAAGGTCTTCAGTTTGATACGGTGGTCTCGGTTGATTTGGATTAGGAGGTGGCGGTCCAAATAAATCTTCGCCAAAAGACTCAATTACTTGCTCAACCGATTGACGGGGAGGAGAAGAGGTCATTTTCTACATAAAATAAAACAAAAATTAGAACCGAATTCAAACTTGTTAATTAAACTTCTAAATCTAAATCTAAATTTAAATTAAATCTACATTAAAATATTAAATCTAATATTCTAACTTGTTAATTAAATAAAATATAAATTAACAAGTTTAATTAACAAGTTTAATTAAATCTACATTAGCAAGCCGCAAGGCAGCAAGGCAGCTTGCCAAGGCAGCAGCCAGCAAGGCAGCAATCCGCAAGGCAGCAAGCAAGGCAGCAAGTCTTAATATTTGTGCATCGAAACCTTAAGATTACCTTCACAAGTCTTAATATTTCTTCTATTAACAAGTCTTTTTACCATGGCATTGCAAATCCAGTACATCTAATACCATTGTTGGCTGGTGCATATATAAGGCATGTGATTGTGTCAAAGAAACATGCAACACAGGAAAACTATATCCATTTAAGGAAAAATAAAATAGACAAAGTAAAATTTAGGAAGCTCAATAAGCTCAGATTAATAGTTACTTTGACAATGTTGACAATATTTAAAAATAGTTACTTTTATACCATGTTATTGGACATATAAATAGCTAAAAGTTACTTTAAAAATTATTTAATAATGCATCGAGGACAATTAATTTCGGTTTGTCAAAATTTCGAATTTCTTAATGTATAATACATAATACACGGAATTTATAAATAAACCTAACATATTTATAAATTAATCCAACCTATTTATAAATAAACCTAACATATTTATAAATTAATCTAACCTATTCAAAAATAAATCTAACATATTTTAAAATAAATCTAACCTATTCTAAAAATACATAGAACTTATTTAAATCTAATTTACTTACAAATATAGTAGAGATTTAAAAATAAAAACCGAATTAAAAATAAAAACCGAATTAAAAATTAAATCTAACCTATTTAACCTATTTTGAAAATAAATCTAAGCTATTTATAAATAAATCTATGAAAGGATAAAAAATACATACAACTTATTTAAATCTAACCTATTCTAAAAATACATAGAATTTATTTAAATCTAACTTACTTACAAATAAAAACCGAATTAAAAATTAAATCTAACCTATTTAACCTATTTTGAAAATAAATCTAAGCTATTTATAAATAAATCTATGAAAGGATAAAAAATTGGAATTTATGAAAGGATAAAAAATACATACAACTTATTTAAATCTAACCTATTCTTAAAATACATAGAACTTATTTAAATCTAACATATTTTAACATACTTACTTACTTACCTACTTAAAAATATAAAACGAATTAAAAATTAAATCTAACCTATTTAAGCTATTTTGGAAATAAATCTAAGCTATTTATAAATAAATCTAACCTATTTCAAAAATAAATCTAACCTATTCAAAAGTAAATCTAATATCTTTTGAAATAAATCAAACCAATTCTACAAAATTAACAATAAATCTAACATATTTAAGCTATTTTAAAAATTAGTCTAACCTATTTATAATAAAACTAACAATAAATCTAACATATTTAAGCTACTTTAAAAATTAATCTAACCTATTTATAATAAAACTAACAAAAAATCTAACATGTTTAAGCTATTTAAAAATTAATCTAACCTATTTATCATAAAATTAACAATAAATCTAACTTATTTAATCTATTTTCAAAATTAATCTAACCTTTGCGAGATGAAAACTTGCGCCTTTGCGGGATGAAATAATCTTGCTCAACCGTATCTCGCGCCTTTGCGGAATAAAATAAATTTCCAACTATATTTTTTTTTCTAATAATTTAATTAATTTCGGAAAAATAAAAAATAATGAGAGAGATTATGAGTGAGAGAGAGACACAGAGTAGAGTGAAAATTGCGAAAATTAGTGAGTGTCTGAGTGAGGGTCTGAGGGAGAGTGAGTGAGTGAGTGAGAGAGGTTTGGGTCATTGGGTGAATGGGTGTAACTTTATAAAATAAATTCGGAATTAGTGTGGGGCAGTGGGGGCCTGGCCTGGGGCTGGGGAATTATTCGGTCCACTTTCCTACAGTAATTTGTACCGTTGGATTCAAAAAATTTCAAATTGCTACAGTGATATGTCAAATCTGACGGTCCGGGCGGGTCCAGCGGGTCCAGACGCGGGTCCAGCGGGTCAAGTAGAGGGTTGGACGGGTCCGGGTCCGGGTAATGCGGGTTAGGCGGGTCCGGATCCGGGTAGGGCGGGTTAGGCGGGTCTAGGTCCGGGTTAGACGGGTTGGGGTCCGGTCCGGGACGGGTTTAGTCCGGTCCGGGACGGTTCGGTCCAGCGGGTCAAAGCTACGGGGTCCGGTCCGGTCCAGTGGATAGAAAACCAAACCGACCCATCCCAGGACCGGACCGTCTCTAACCCCGGTCCGGGACGGGTCCTGTGCACGGGACGGGCCGGTCCAGGTCCGGTCCACGGGTCCGACGGTCCGGTCCTGGACCGGCCGGGTTTTTTCAAAACTCTACCTCAGAGCCATAATATTAAATAATAGTCACCCATAGTCTGTGTCAATAGCCGGTCACTGTAATGTGACCGTAGAACCTGCGAGTCCGGATCCCCTAAAGTAACCCAATTTTTGATTTTAGACGTGTACGGTGCCTATTCGGTGGTAGCGCAGGGGGCCAGTATTATTTGTGGAGTCCAGGCTCTTTAAGATTCGTGTTAGAGCATCTCGGACAGTTTGGATCAAAACTAAAAAATTGGGTTAATGCACTTGATCTGAATTCAGAACCTGCTCTCTCATTCCAACCTGTACTGGGAGAAATTCATTGAGAGTCGTTCACCAAATGCGCATGAGGATTCCATAATCAAATTTTAGTCTAGACCCTAAACTTTGCAAATCTCACATCTCAATATTTATTGGTGACTTCCAACCATAATTCAGAACAGGAGAACAACACAACGATAAATCATACAAAATGACAAGTCAACAATATCATACGGAATTTAGTTATGGTTTGATTGAGTTATGCACATGATTCACACATTTCAAAAAATGCAACATTCAATTGTCCAACATGAAAAATGGATAATAATTTAATTCTTAAAAATGAAATATCAAACAAGTTCAATTAGTATCAGAGTATGCGTTCCTCATATTGTGTTTGAATCCTTAGTTTGTTTGTTATCGTTAATTTATTCGAGTTCGAATCCGTTTTGAATTAATTTGACAACTAATTTGATTTATCTGAATAAATATTAAACTTACATACTAGTTCAAAATTGAAATTTGGCTCTGAAAAATATTATTCCTAAAGTTTTATTTGGCTTATTCAACTCATATGATTTTATAAAAAATATTAAATTTAAACGGTACCGATTGTATGAAAATTATCTAAATTATTCAAGATGATTATCTACTTGTTTGATAATTCGATTTGATTATTGTTTGATCTATCTAGTTTGATTTGAATATTATCCATTTAAATTTTTAGAACAAAATTCCTTTTTAAGAGAGGAAGAATTTGTAACACCCGATAAATTGTTATTTATTTTGTTAAATTTATTTTAAACTTACTTATAATATTGCAAACTTAAAGGTTTAAATTGAAAAATACAAAACTTTAAATAAAAAAAACTAACGTGGCATTCTTTCCACGTGTCTTCATGCATGAAATATTTTTACCACAGTTAAAACCCTGTTATATATATAGGTCATTCTATCCACCTACAATATTCTATAATTACAAAATTTTACTACACTTTTTTAAAATTCAAACAGTTGATTTAAACCGTTCAACATAATCTATATATTAAAATGCACTTGGAGATCAAATTTTGTATTTTTCTAGAATTTTTCTTACTATTTATTAAGTATTTTACAAAACTGTTGTTTTCAGACCATTAATTTTTGTATCCATCTTAATAAATAGTAAAAAAATACAAAAAAAATGCAAAATTTGATCTCCAAGCACATTTCAATATAGAGATCATATTGAACGGTTTGAATCAATTGTTTGAACTTTGAAAAATCATATTATAAGATGTTGTAACTATAGAATGTTACAAGTGAATCCCAACTCATTTTTATTTTTTATTTTTTGGATCCTCCTTTATATTTTATGAATTAATTCTCTATTTTATAGATGGTAAAAGAGAAGAATTAGTTTTTTAAATAATAAAATTGACTAATTTTCAAATACTCTTCCACTCTTCTACTATTTTCTTCTTCCACCGTCAACGGAACATGATCAAAATAGTACGAAATAGAAAGCTTATTTCAAATTTCACTTCTCTTTTATTCTTTCACTAATTCACATGTTGCCAAACAAGCCCTGTGAATAATAAAGAATCAAGTGGACTTGTAGAATTGAAAAAGTGAAATTGAGTTTCAACTTGTACAGTTAAAACTCCTTTTTACATGAAAGAAAAAACAATATCACATTTATCTCTTTGTGGATCACTTTTCCTAATCGCATAACCAAAGCAAAGAAGAACCATTACCTCCACTAACATGCAATAAAGTGGAAAAAAGACTCGCGCGCACACATTAAAATTCTTTGATTTTCTGGGATTGACCCTCTAGTCCATTCTCTATTCCTTAATGAGCCAATTTCAAAATTTTATTAATAATCATAAAAAAATCAAAATTTAACAAAATACTCACGTTTTTGGGAAATTTCCAGAATTAACCAAACGGTTGGCTTTCAAGCCGAAATCCAACCTAAAACCGCTGCATAATCCAACGGTTTTGGAAGAGCTCTTTTCGCTGAATAATCCAAAGGATTTCTTATTTCCGCTGGACTAGAAATAGTATTTCTGATTTTTTATTTTAATTAAATAGAAGATGTTCTGATTTTTTATTTTTTATTCAAATATTAGAAATATTTTTATATTTATTGGAAAATATATGAATATAGAATTAAATTTACTAGAAAAACTGCGACAAATAATCCGAATCAACATTTTTCAGGCAGAATTTTTTGCGGCTGTAAAAAAAAAAATTTTGGTGTGTAACTGGAAAAAAAAATATATTTTGAATCTGAGTTATTGATCTTGTCACACCCCATATCCGGACAGATCAGTCTTGTCACGTATATTTAACCTAAATTATATTTATTTCAAAATAATTCACACCCCAGATCCGAGGGGGCGAAACAGCCTGCCGTGTATATTTATACTAAAATGTACGCAAGGCAGTTTACATTTGTATGCATTACCAATAACACTATTTGATACTGTCATAATTCTATTACTTCCCAAATATTTACAATGAAAATTCAAATGAACCATCCCGATAATACAAGAGAGAGGATATTGAACAAAATACGGTAAGTAGCAATTGGATAGTAAATTTCACCGTACTCAATTCAGCTATAAACAAACAAAGGAAATCATATACCCAATTGGCAGTACTGCTGATGCATTCCCAGTCCAGAACTCTTCTTGCTTCGAAGCTTCAGTACCTGGAACCTACGTAAGTGGAACGGGTGAGAGCTCAAACCTAGGCTCTCAGTGCAGTATTCAGTTCCCGTCTAGAACAAATACGAACGGGTGAGAGCAAAATGTCGTGGCACGATCGAGCGCGGAAGCGGAGTATCGAGCCATGGCATCAACCGCAAGCGAATTGATATGGCTAAAACAATTGCTTAAAGACATGGGAATCAACGTTGATCAACCCATGAAGATGTATTGTGATAATAATTCGGCTCGACACATTGCACTAAATCCCGTATTCCACGAACGGACCAAACACATAGAAGTCGATTGCCATTTTGTTAGAGAGAAGGTCCAAGCCAAGGAAATAGAAACACCATTTGTTCGGAGTAAAGACCAACTAGCGGATGTATTTACAAAAGGATTAGATCCTAAACCATTTGAAGAAATCACAAGCAAGCTAGGACTATTCGATATTTACAAGCCTAGCTTGAGGGGGGGTGTTGAAGAATAATCTCAGAATTTAAATTCATCATAGATTAGGGGTATATATGCAAAAGTGTAAATAGGTACTGCTGTACCAAATAGGAAGGTACCAACGGTAATAATTCTAACCGTTGGAGCAAATGTAATATATAGAGATATCTCTAGTGTAACAAATATGTCAATGAAAAAAGAAACGATCAATTCTCCTCAGTTTTTTTCATCTCTAAAAAATAACACAGTTCATCATAACCGTCTCCTTTTGCTCCAAGCCTTGCTCAAATGCCAAAAGGTTCATGAGAACAGCTCCTATTTATTTTCAAAAACTTTTTGTTTATACATGATTTTCTATATAACTTAGAATCAGAATTTTGAAGAAAGAAACAGAGGCAACTAAACAAAAGAATGAGAGTAAATTGAGAAGAAGAGAAAGTTTTACATGATTGGATCTAAGAGATATTTTCTCAAAAAAATTTAAGAAATAGTATTTTATTTAATTTTTTTCGAAAGAAATTATCAATGGACAAAAATATCTACCAAATACATTAGCTTTGTGAAAATTTAGATGAAAAGATACAAAACTAGTAATATTATCGTTCCATATCCAACATCCTATCTCTATTGTTTCATATTCTAATAAGACGCTGAAAATATTAGTCTTTTGTTTACTGGACTTAGGCAATATAAGGATGGAATTATAAAACTAAAATTGAGAGAGTCGAAATTCATTATCATTTACAAATATTATTCTCAGCATGGCATACCTTACTTCACATTTTGGCAGGAAATTGTAAAATTAGATTCCATTGGACATTGTAGTATTTCTCACACACCAAAGACTAATTCATAGCTTCTATTCTGAGTTGATTCCTAGGACCAAAATTTCCCTTTAGCTACTCAATTTCCCTAATTATATGAGATATGTAATAATCAACAAGTGACTCTCAGAGAGGTGATTAACACTCAGGGGAGGATAGTTATATTTAGGAGACAATTTGATCCAATTACTTTGAATGAATGGTCTTCCATTTTACTTAAACTAAGTACTATCTTCTTCACTCACACATTTGATAAAATAGCTTGGAAATGAAAGGCCTAAGGGAAATTTACTGTTAAATCCATGTACAAATTTATTACATTTGGAGGTGTAGCACCTTACAAACCTATGCTATGGTGGCATGTACCTATACCAGGGGGCAGCCAGACTTTCGAACAATGGAGGTCAAATACGTATGAGGTCAATTATATAAAAAAATTCGAAATATGGGAGTCAATTATATAAAAAAGTTATCCTAAAAATGGAGGTCAATGTTACCGTATCATGACATTTTGTGCTAAATTATATAAAAAAATAAATATAATTACAAAAAATTTAAAATTAAATGGGATCAATTGACCCCATTAGATCTAAGTAGATCCGCCTCTAACATATACCTTACAAAATTAGAATTTTCATGTGGTTAGTTACCAATAATAGAATACCAACCAAACACAACCTGAGCAAAAGAGGCTGGATAGGTAATACTAGATGTTAGTTTTGTGATGATGAAGAAACCACTAGTCATTTATTTGTTACTTGTCCCTCACACAGCACATCTGGTTTTGGATGGGGCAAAGCCAACGGGTTTTTAAGAATTGGATCAAATTTCAACATATCATTGAGTTTGCATTATCCCTTGCATGAGAAAATCAAATGCCCTTTTTACTCATGCTAAGTGCTTTGTGTTGGAATATTTGAAAACTTAGAAATGAAATATGTTTCCAACAGACACCAAAGAAATCATTTAAAACTGTTATATTACTAATTATTTCTCTCATTACATATTGGATAGGCAATATCAAGAGGCAGACAAGGGAGCTCGTGGCTGTTTGGTTGCCAGATGACACTGATGCTATACCCCTCCAGGTGTGAGACCCAAATGTGAAAGATCTACATCACCGTAGGCTTATTTCTATATTTTGTGAACTATTGCATTTTGGCTCTATAGTAAGTTTTACTTTGGAATGATCTCAGAACTATGGTTGTGTGTCTTTGTTTGTAACTCAAAGTTTCTCTAATGAAATGGGCGAAAAGTCTTTTATCCAAAAAAAAGAGAGTCGAATAATTAGTATTATGTGATTTTTATTTTATTTGAGAAAAAAATTTGTATTAGAAAATAAGATCCGATGAAATCAACATTACAATTTTTAATAAGTGACTCAATACCCTCCATTCTCCTTCCGTTCGTGTCTGTCAGCATTCCACCATTTTTCATAAAGTTGTTCGTTACGTATCAAGATTCGTATATAGTTGATCCATACATTTGTCTGCACAAATCTTGATATTGATCAGACCGGACATCAAATCAAATTTGACATGATACATCCCCAATTTCTTTTCATAATGCAATTTGTACAAGACGTACATCTGTTCGTGGATCAAAATTTTGTGACGAGAAAATTGGGTAAAAATATTAACAGGGTAGATTTTACTTCATGCAGCGCAAAAACAATAGTCCAAACAACACTGCATTATTCGTGTGCTGCATGAAGCAAAAACTGCTCTGTCAATATATTTACCCAGAAAATTGGGAAATCGTTCTTGTTTCTATAATTAGGCGCTATGTTGTCAGGTAGATTCGATCACCACCAACTCCATGGATTCTTTATTATTGTATTAAGTGTATAATCCCCAGATCCTGTGGGCGACAACAGAAACACAAGTAGAGGTATTGACAAACAAAATTCGGTGAAGTTGAACGGGTAAATACCAAACTCACAACAAAAATATTTGGACCTGCTATGTATTGAATGCGTGCACCAGACACTGTCAATAAATTATATGAATAAATTATTTTAAAGAACTATTATAGTCTATTAGCAGTTTAGAAAAAGAAACATAAAATTCTTCTTTATTTCTTAAATATAATAAATCAATTATGGCATGTTCGGGCCCTTGAGAGTAGGTCCGATGCAAGTGTAGGTCCGATGGGCATCGGACCTACTTTGGTTCGATAGGTTTAATCACCGTCGATTTGTTTTAAGATTCGTGCAAAACGCTATAAAATTCGTGTGCATATGTTTCAATTTTCGTGCGCACAAATCTTAAATTAGATCGGATGGTCATCATGCTCGTTGAACCTAAAAGTAGGTCCAATGGGCATCGGACCTACTCCGTTCTCATTTTCGGGCCGGTGATCATGGGACATGAAATTTAGTGGGTTTTCCGGTCCTAATTTTTTAATTTATCTGATCACTTTAGTTCCAACAACAGTACAATTTGGTGGAATAAAAACACGAGCTAAGACTAGATTATTTTTTCTATCTCCGCATTTATTTTGTGCGTATCCGTATCCATAGGTTTCTACTTTAAAAAAAAAAATTTCATCCCCGCAAATCTCATTCCATATAATCTCATGACAAACAAATATATATTGTTATTATTATAAATTTTTTTTAATAAGTTACTTTCATAATTTGAATAATAGTGAAAACAAAAAGATAGAAACTTCTCGAGAATAAAAAAAAATCTAGGTGTAATTAATATTTATCACTAAAGTTATTTTCTTACCGTTAAAGTTTTACTCGCATTTTGAAATTAAATTTTTTGAAGAAAACAAAAAGAGAAAAGAAGCACATGTTGTTGAATACACTAGCGTTGTTAGCACCTTTAATTGTTGAATGCAGTAGTTCATTAGTGAATGTAAAATTATATTTGTTATTATTTATAACAACATAAAAGTTAATGGATAATTTAATCATTTAAAAACATGATTTATTTTAATTTTTACAATTTTTAAAACTATTAAAATATTAAATGACCTTAACATAATATTATTTGTTGGCACCTTTTAAGTAAAAATTATGGTCTTACTAACTGCTTGTGTTTAAAAGGTTAATATCTTTGTAACTAGGGGTGTTTAAACGGTCAGTTCGGTTGAAACGAACTAAAATAACCAAACTAAAATTTTCTTCGGTTTTCAAAAATAGAACCGAACTGAACCGATTAAACTTATAAACCGATTAAGACCGAACCGAATAAACGGAAGTAAACCTATTGGTGCCATTATTCCCCCTATAATTTATTTTTACTGTATTTAAGATTGTAATTCTTATTCTTGCCAAACATTTACCAGTAGAACTAGTTCATTTCTCATATATATCCTCAGTTTCCCCACCAACCCTTGGTAGATTTCCAAATGACAAGCTCACCTACCCTTCCCACCGAATCTGTCAGACTCCTATGACATTTTAAGGAGATTACCAGACAATTTCAGGGTTGCGCGCATAATAATAAAAATTGAAGTTCCGCTTGCATAATTATTTAAACGACAGAAGTTCCAAAATGATAGAAAAACAGAGCACTAAAGCTTTTTAAACAGAGGCTAAACAAATTACAGTTATCCCTTATTAGGAACATTTGGTTCACGAGGTCAATTTGGGTCCAATCTGCTTTAAGATTTGCGTCCGCAACTTTCGCGTATGCTTTAAAATTCATGCACACGAATCTTAAAATGGATCGGACGGTCCTGAAACCCATCGGACCTAAATTTGAGTCCGATGGGCATCGGACCCAAGCAGCTCTCTTTGGTTTACTGATTCAAATGTAAAATTAGTCCTAAATTTGAGTCCGATGGGCATCGGACCCAAGCAGCTTTCTTTGGTTTACTGATTCAAATGTAAAATTAGTCCCATATTTTTTAATGTTTGACTATTCAAATATTTGATTTAGGAAGGGTGTTAAGGAATTTGTTTAATAACTTATATACTATATAATTTAGTTTTTTTTTTTATTATAGATAAACCATCCATCCTTATTCTATGCTTTAGGGCCTGTTCGGCCGTCTAAAGGGAACGGGAATGGAAATTTTTGAATGGCCGAAACACTGTGCGCGTGGGTTGAAATTCGCAAAGTCTGAGTGAATTTTTTTTTCCCATGCGCACAGTGTTTGGCCGAACAGGCCCTTAACCTAATCATCTAGGACAATTTTAGTTAGGAAAAATAAAAATAGTCTAGTTTAAACTTAGACCAAATGTTAGTAATTTTTTTGCCCTTGGAAACAAAAGTGACTTTTATCACCTCTTTTAAATCTACAAGTTTTTCTATATTTGCAATTTTTTTATATTAATTTGAAAGGGTGCTAACTATCGTTAGTAAACAAATGATTTATTTATAATTCCTTATATGCTTATTTTTTTATTCTATTTTTACGTTTAAATTATGACAGTACATTAAACGAACAACTAAAAAAAGTCACTGATAATATCCGATTCGTATTCGAAAATTAAATATAAATATTCAATATCTAAATATTTAGGTAGATACAAATACAAATATAATTTTAAATTTTAATTATTCATATTTAAATAATAATACATATCATATAGTTTAGTATATATTATAATTTTTTTTTATATTATTCATCTAATATCCGATCCGTATCCCTCTAGTATCAAATCCATATCAAATCCGTCTAATATCCGATCCTTTTTAATCCCTAGAAGAGCGGAATTCAGATCCTCTCCAGTACCGTAATAGAGAATCTTTTACCATTACTTAACCTGGATCGTTCTTTTTAACTTGACACGAATCTCAAAGTCCAATAATACTTCCTCCTCCGTAAGCCCGAATCTCGAAACGGCTGAGAGTTAATCTCAAACCGTAAAGTGAAGGGAATCTTTTACAGTAATGGAGAGGATACTTGTCCTAAAGAGCGTTTCAGTTTTATAAATACAATTCAACAATGCCAAAGATTAAAGTGCGAGGGTAGGTAACGCGAAGCCCCAATTTGCTGTTCAATTAAAAAGAAATAATTTATGGTCAACTTTTATATCCTTCTGAATTCCAGATTGACAGCTATATAAAATTGACGTCCTTCCAACTCACGACCTTATATCGCAACCAATTCACTTTGATCTGCGCCACTGTCTGATCTATCTAGAGAGAGAGAGAGATGGGAAAGGTGTTTACGCTTGGGGAGGTCTCAAAGCACAACACCGGCAAAGACTGTTGGCTCGTAATAGGGGGCAAGGTAGAATTTCGATCCGAATTTTTGATTTTCTTTTTTGTATGATAAATATCATCAGCGAGAAACTTTATATTATAGATCTGGGATTTTCGAGCTCCTCCTTTGTTGGATTGTGCATCTAGGAATTAGGATTGCTTGATTTTTGTTTTCTTTTTCCCCCTCGGATCTCGCTTCTTCAGCTCCGACGCTGACTAAAATTTGGTAGCATACTAGCATACATGATTTGATTGGGTTCATATTTGATTTACTTTTGACGGCTAAAGTGACACCGTCTTGGTGTTGCTTTCAAATTTTCTGATTAGCTAGTTTATTATTCGATCAGGCAATTCTTGTGATTTTATCTTCCTGATTGTCATAAATAATTTCTGGATTCCTATATACTTAGGGTTGCGCTGTTGAGTCTAGCATTTGATTTGAAATATCAATACTTCGTCAGACCAGCTAATTGACACGGTCGATTACAGATGGGTTAATTGGGCTGATAGATCAATAGAGATTAAGCAGAGATTAGTAGTTGCTATGTCCAGTAGTTCAAGATTTTCAGGAAAGGGACACATTTCTTTAAGGTACTTGCATTTCAGTGAGGAGAAAAATAGTATCAGATCAGCAAAAATCTAACCAACTTATATCAACGGGGCCAGAACATTTTTTCGTCTTATTTTGCTTCTCTTAATGAATGAGTATCCATGTGATGTACGATTTATGTAGACAGATAATCTTATCTGTGTATTTTTCGGTTTTCAATCAGCCCATCCTAATTGAATAGCATTGCTGTGGGACAGTAACATTAAGTAATCACGAAGGGTTGAGGTTAGAAATCTATTTGGTTGCCTACTTATCTTTTCTACTTCAAAATTGAAACTTGATAGGCAATGTATACTTTCTGATCCAACCGCTTTTTTGCATATGGAATTATTTATTATTTTTTTTAGTTTATTACCTAACCTGCTGGAAACCTTCATACTTCAATATAGTGTATGTCCATATAAATTAGAAATTCATGTTATTTCTAGTCCATGGGATAGTAGAAACTGCAACTTAGCTTTTAGCCAATGGCCCCCGTTTCTTTGGTGGATGCAGCTTTAGATTTTGTGCTTGCATGCAAATATTGGTCGGGTTCAGGGGAGGGCCAAAAGTTTTCGGTTCAGTTGTCCTTGTTGCATATAAGGTATTTTTGGGTTTGGGTATTAATTTGTAATACAGGAAGCATGCTAGCTGCTGGTTTGGTTCTTTTGGCTTTTTCTTGGTGGGTTGGTAGGGAGTTCATCTTTTATAACCTTATTTTAAATATTTTGGTTGATTATGTCAGCACATTTTGGGTTTAAGATAAGTGTGAAAGGGTCATAGAAGATTATAAAGAAAGGTTGCCAAGTTAATTCTAGTTAAAGCTTTGATCAAAACATCTCCTAAGAAGGTTACATGAAGACATTTCGAAAGAATATAAAAAATGTCTAAGTTATTGGATTTTAATAATAATGTCATATGCTTCTGTACCTACCAGTATGCACTGATAAGTGTAATTTGATGTAATTCAGGAATCAGACGGACAATGTTACTAATCCAATTATTTTGAGACTCATCCATGGATAAAATACACAACCTTTTAGTATTGCATAATCACATTTCTTGAAAGAATTATCGAAGTATTTGCCATCTGACTCTGTAATTTTGTTTACTGTAGGTATATGATGTGACAAAGTTCTTGGAAGATCACCCTGGTGGAGATGATGTCCTAATATCTTCAACTGGTATGTTTTCTATCAAAACACTCCATGGATAATGGTTATACTATTTGTATTCATAAATCGAGGAATGCATTATAATTTCATATATGAAAAGGGTGCAAGGAGTAGTTGCATATATAATTTGGCACCTTTGCGTAACCAGCTGGGTATTACAGTACCAGCAGCCAGTCGCCTGGTCATACAGGGTTGTTTACAAAACTTAATGGTTTGATCATACTCAAACCTAGGAGGATTAATAGCAACTATTCAACTCAAGAACCCTCAGTGGACTTATGAAAACCACAGTGACTGGTACATCAAGCACAGGCCATGGTGGCAACTGATCCTGTAAAGAATCTTGAGCTTTGCTTAGTCAGATGTTCTTCCATTTTCAGGTAAAGATGCAACAGACGATTTTGAAGATGTGGGTCATAGCAACACCGCTAGATCGATGATGGATGATTTCTGTGTCGGAGATATCGACGCCTCAACAATCCCTGGCAAGGTGAAGTACACACCACCGAAGCAGCCGCACTATAACCAGGACAAGACCCCTGACTTTATAATCAAGATACTCCAATTCCTTGTTCCCCTGGTTATTTTGGGTTTGGCTGTTGGTGTGAGGTTTTACACCAAATCTGAGTAGTAGGCTCGTGTGCTCGTTTTCTTTGCTTAGTCTTTTTTGGGATGGTAATTTAATAAAACTATTAGCATTGCTCCTATACGAAATTCAAGAGAGAGTGTGGTTTTGTATTTATTATGCACTAATGGGCTGCCATTGTTGTGTCTATTGGAATTGTTTCTGGATTTTGGTCTTAGTGTTCAAGTTTTAGTTGTTGATGGTCCGGTGTCACCTAATGTTGTTGGATTGTGGGCACCATTTCACTTTTCAATGATTTTCTGCTATTGCGCTAAAGCGATTATGCCATGTTTGGTAAAATTATACTTGTCCTTTGGGTTCCTCGGATGGAATTCAAATTACCGAAGGTAACAAAAGTTTGAGTTTAGATCCGTGGTTCGGATTCTGATCAGACGGTCCGAATTTAAACTCAAACATTATGTTACCTCAGAGGATTCGTGTTCCCCCTTTTACGATTGTTTTATTGTTTGAGCTCAGTACGATTTGTTTGCTTTTGATCCGGGGACTGTATTGATCCATTGCTTATTACAGCTGAGCTCAGCCTCCATCCTTGGGATTCGTATCCAGTGCAATATGTGACTGAGTACAATTAGGTTTGAGGTGTCCGTTAATCGGTTTTCACTTAGCACGAATTTCAAAATGGACTCTACGTATAAATATAGTGACAAAATTCGCGTTTAATTCGCGAATGATTCGCATATTAAATGTTTTTTTGACGTTACCGAACTGAACTCTGAATAAAACGCAGAAAAACGTATAATATGTTTTATTCGCGAATAAAATGCGAGTTGACGAATTATTCACGATAAAAATGTAGAAAAATCACGAAATTTTATTTTCAAAGTTTTTTTTTTAGGTTTTTTTTAGGGTTTTTATTTTGCTTTCTTGTTGTACCGAATTATTCCCGAATTATATCCGAATCACGAATTTTTGATCCGTCGAACCTTTCCCGAATCATTGAGTTGCCACTCTGCATATAAATAGGCACCGAATTTGAATCGCTCGACTTAGATTTAAGGAAGCTGATATGAGTACCCGCATTGTACCCGCACCTAAACTGTCATAACTGTTTTTGGGAACCGCACTTAAATTAATTCACATACAAAATGAAAAATATTTATACCTAAATTATCAAGTATTCATATATAATTCATCAAGTATTTATACCTAAGATATCAAGTATTTAAAAAAAAACTGGACACAATACCTACTCATCTTTACACGTTTTTCAAGGTGGTTTTTTTTTCTCCGTTCAATCTAGCCAATTTTTGGGACGATCTATGAGAAATTTTACAAATTTAAAACCACGAACGCGTTCTACACAATTTTATCTTTCAAATGAGATCCATGATGACATATTTTTACACGTTTTTCAAAGTATCAAATATTCAAATATGAAAAGTATTCATACAAAATAGAAAGTATTCATACCTAAGATATCAAATATTAATAGTAATTCATCAAGTATTTATACTTAAGATATCAAGTATTTAAAACCAATTTTTTTTTTGTCGGCACTTGTAATTTTATTTTACAAGTATTAATAGTAACATTGTGAAGTATTTATATCTATACAAGACAAGTATTTATATCTATACAATGAACTACATATATGAAAAATTCTCGCGTCGTACCCGCATTAGGGGACCACACAACCGTTCCAACACTGTAATTTTATTTAACAAGTATTAATAGTAAACATTGTGAAGTATTTATACATATACAATACAAGTATTTATATCTATACAATGAACTACATATATGATATATGAATTTTCCTTAAATAACCGTACCCGCACTTTTTTTTGAAAAATCTCCGCTTCCAGTTTCGAAATCGCTAGACGATCGTCTCCAAATCGCCTCGAAATCAATCTAAAATCGCCTCAAAATCGCGGAAGCTTCGAAAAAGGAAGAAACGGAGAGAAAGGGAAATTTAAAATTCAAACTGGAAAGTATGTAAATTAGTTAATTGGTAGTTGTGGGGACCGCTTACAGTTATGGCAGTTAATTGGGAATGAATTAAGTGCGGGTACGATGCGGGTACTCAACTGTGGGTACTAAAATAATTATTCTAGATTTAATAGGACCTAATTTTACTCGAGGTACCTGGGAGGATACGGGTCCCCTTGTGGGTCGCAAATTGACAAATAAAACAAATCCAATGTATATTGTGCATAAAATTATTCCAAAATATATTTAAAATATATTGTGTGTCCGTAACACTTGTAATCAATTTAGACTTTATTTATGATAATAAAATTATCAAAATTTGGTAGATATAAATTGAGATTATGTCTTTATTTATGCACAAGTTAAGCCGAGCTAAAACAAAAAAGGTACAATAATTATTATGCTTGAAGTGACGATGGTTATAAGGTCTTTCAAATTTTTTTTTTTTTCAGTTCGATACGAATGATTATGGGATTTATTGAATAGAATACTATTTTTTTCATATCTTTCAAGAAATTTGTTATTGTTTTTTCATTTAATATGAATTTGCCTTAAATCTTCTATAGATTGAGATTCATAGAGTTGTCTTTTGTGCTCTAATTTCTTGTTTTTCAATCTATACATAAAATTTCTTATTTTCAGATTTTCTATACGTTCAATTCTTTCGAAGTTTAATTTCGAATCTCCATATATCAAATAATCAAATGCAAAACTTTGAATTTAGCCCGTTTAGAAAGCTACAAGCCGTGCATGAACATTTTTTTTAATTACGGCAACAGGTAAATAATTTCTAAACAAGCACAAACTTTTGAACAGTTTAAAAGTCTCCTTGAGCCTTGAAAACAAAAAATTGATGTCGCACGGATATTCCTTAGCCATTACAGGATCCATTAATTTTGATTAGATCCAGTATGATGTGCATGAATGTACGATACGAAGGTTCTTGTCCGATCTATCTTAATTCAATGTTTATATTGGTCGGAATAGACTGCAATACATTTCAGCAGTTGCATGCGCAACAAATTAAGATAGGTCGGACAAGAACCTTCGTATCGTACATTCATGCACATCATACTGGATCTAATCAAAATTAATGGACATCATACTATTCCGCATCAAACAACATGCAAAATCGGAGGGAACAAGAAATAGATGCCAACCCTATCTGGTCTCGTGGACAAATTCAGAACATGTTCGGTAACGGAATTTTGTAGAAATGAATTTTTTTTATATGAAAATGAAAATATTAATTTGTTAAATACAAGTGTTCGTGTTCGGTAAGTATATGGAAATTTTTTGAGAAGTTAATTTTTTTTTTCCTTGTACAATTATATTCTTTATATAAAATGTTGTGATAACATGAAACTATGTTAAGTACATCGACACTGATTACATGTATTGTGTTTATGAAATAGTGAAGAGGAGGGTTCCAATGCCTCGTGCCTTTCATACCTCATCATACCTCATGTTCTATATCTTCATTTTCATAGTCTAAATTGTCGTTCCGAACCGTTCACCATGATATCCATACTAAAATATGGTTGGGGATGAAATTTTATATTTTTTGGAAATTTTTTGCTATTTTTTAAGATGGGTAGAAAATCACTGTTTTTTAAACGGTCCAAAAACAGTGATTTTGTACCCATCTTAAAAAATAGTACAAAATTTCCAAAAAATATAAAATTTCATCCCCAAGCATATTTTAGTATGGGTATCATGTTGAACGGTTCGGATCGACAATTTGAACTTTGAAAACAAAGATATAACGTATGAGGTAGATGAGGTATGAAAAATATGAGGCATTGGAACCCTCCTCAATAGTGAATTGATCAAGTTAATTTGTATTGTGTTAATTACAACTTTTTGTATTGTTTAATGAGTGAGGCTATGGTGCTATGCATAGCACGGATGGCTAGTGTACTACGGCTCAATATGGTACTTTTTAAAATCCTAACGGTCGATCCGAACCGTTCAATGTGATATCCATATGAATATGTACTTACAAACTAAATTTTATATTTTTTTGAATTTTTTTACTATTTTTTTAGATAGGTAGAAAAATCAGTGTTTTCTGAAAATTCTGGACCATCAAAATTCTACCTATCTAAAAAAATAGTAAAAAAATTCAAAAAAATATAAATTTTAGTTTGCAAGTACATATTCATATGGTTATCACATTGAACGGTTCGGATCGACTGTTAGAATTTTAAAATGTATCATATTGAGCCGTCGTACACTAGCCATCCGTGCTATGCATAGCACCATAGCCTCACTCTTGTTTAATTATGTTTTGTTTGATTAATTTTAGACTTATCAATAGTTCAATTAAAGGTTAGCAGGTTTATGGTGTGTTACAAGTTTTTTTGAGATCTTGGTAGTCGCTATCAAGGATTATGTTGTGTCACAAGTTAATTTTACAAATTACCATGAAAATTTAATCAGTTAATTTACAAAATTTCCAAAAGTGCATTCTGAACAGTTTTTTTTTTCTTTAAAAAAATCTAATTTAATTAAACAAATTACCATGGTTGTTTGTTTTTAACAAGCATATCCAAACTAATCACAGAATGATGTTTTGTCTTTTGTTTTTTTTTCTTTCTTGATTTTCCAATATTTACTCAGTAATTTTCTTATTGCTTAAAAATCCTTATTTTTAATTAAAGCGTAGTAACTCCTATTATATTAAGCTATTTATTATCACGGTAATTATTCTCTAGTACATATTTGTATATTAATTATTGTGTAGTATTAATAGGAGACTTGTAACAGCATCCAATTAATGAAACGGGTCCTTAATGATACACAAATGTTTACAAATTATCTAGTTTATTTATTGAAATAGGTCCCCTTAAAAAAAAAAGATGGTTTGTCTTTCAAATTTTAGTATTTTTATAAAAAAAAAAATCTCCCATGGTTTTGAACCTTCGTTAAAACACCATTCACTGTACTGAGAGCATCCCCATCTTTAAAACTTTATAGATTCTGTTAACTATTTTTTTAAATTAGAGTCTCTAAAATTTCTAAATCTTCAGATTCTTGAAAATTAAATTTTATAGTTTCTGTTAAGTCACGTCAGCAATAAATTAAAAAAGAAAAATAATTTGAGTGAATCGTTTGACAACGTGGCGTTTAGAAATAATTTCTTAATAAAACTTTGTCCAATAGTTTCTAAATAAAAAACTAAGGTACATCTCTAAAATTAGAATAGAAATCATCACGTCAGATTAGAAACTTATAAAGTTTAAAAAATATAGATGCGCGCTCTCTCTCTTTATATATATAGAGAGAAATAAATTGCGATGCTTTGGAAAGTAAAGATGATTTACTTTTAAATTTGACGTGATAGTTCATCTTTCTATGAGATATCTCAACTTTTGCATGACCGACGTGTACGGTGCCTATTCGGAGATAGTGCGGGGGCTAGTATTATTTGTGCTTAGAGATTCGTGCAGAACGTATTTGAACGGTTGAGATATTCCATAAAGCCACTCAAAGTTTGAGATATCTCAGAGGATGGGATTTCGTGTGTGTGTGTGTGGGTGGGGTGGGTGGGGGGGTTGAACCGCAAATACCGAACCTATCCGGCCTCTCGAAATCTCATGAGCCGCAACTATTAATCTCCGCCTCATTTTTGGATAAATATTTTAACAGAGTAGTTTTGGCCTCATGCAGTGCACAGACTATAAAATCAACAAAGAGTTACATATGGTTCTTGCGCTGCATGAAGACAAAACTGCTCTGTTAAAATCTTTACCCTATTTTTCTCTGATAGGATGCAAAGTAGACTGCGTACCTTTCCTATTTGGCATGAAGATTAGGAAATAGATTTGGCATACGGACGTAAAATCCGATTTCTTTGATTAATCCGGATTTTTCTAATTTCATATTTTAAATTATATTTTTAAGATATTCTTCAGCACGCCATATTTTTTCAGAGCAAAATTCAATAATTAATTTTGACTATATGATCAAATGAAAGTAAGTTTGGAACTTTGGATTAATTGAGTGCAAAATTCAATTACTTTCTTTTTAAGACTATTTTTTTATTTTTCTATAAGAGAAATTTGTTAATTGATATAGATTATAACAAAAATTACTTTTATATTTTTTTTTTTGGAAATATTAGTAATGCAGAAAAACCACCCAATCAAATGAATATAAACCATTCAATTAGTGCACCGAAGAAATTTCTATAACTATTCTCTCTTTTTTTTTCTTGAAAAATCCTCTTATGGTATATTTTCAATTATTATCTGATATAAATATAAAAATTATTATTTGCAGATAATCAATATAATTTTAATTTTATTGTTGTTACTTTTAAATGCTTATTCATGATAAATATAACAATCTTGTATTAAAATTATTTTAGAAAATCATTTACTTTTAAATTTGATTGTTATGTTATCTACATGCTTCCGACTCCTCCTCGCACACCACTCCTCAGCTGTGATGCGCATGCTCCTCCACCCTCAAACGGCTACTTACGCTCCTCAACGACGCTCTGGACGCTCGGTACTCTGCTGGCTGATGCTCTTGGATTGGTTCAAACTTAAAAACCTTTTTTTTTGTTTTTGATTTTTGGTCTGTGAAAGTTCATTTTTTTTCTTTTTGAATAGCAAATTGTGATTGGTTACATTGGTACTTAGAAGTTAGAATATTGGAATAAATTAGGATCGATTACATTAGCTAATGAGTTTGAACCCGTTTACTCTTGCTATGTTATGACCGAATTTTGAGTCCGCTCTTGCTTCTTATAGACACGAAAATAATGTTTAACATGAGAGTAACGTTAATAAAATTTACTTTATTTAACCTTTTTAGTTTCTTAAAACTTATATTTACTAAATTAAACTATAACACAAATAAACAGTACCGGCTAAATATGAAAATTGGGAATAAGATGATCCCTTCTCGTTTCTTTTTTCCCCTTCATCTCATTAGTACCGAGTACGTATTAAACACATAACATTATTTTCGGAAAGATTTCGAAAATTAAATACATAATATTGTTTTATCCAAAGTGGATCAACTCATAATATGTTGCGTGCTTGCACAAGTCAAAAGTCCAAAAAAAAAAATCATGATATCATGACAACAAATTCAACATCAAGCTAACTTGCGGATACTTTGGGCCAAAAAAAAAAATTCAAGAAGTTAATACTTCCCTTTTTTTCTTTTCGTGTGGTTGCCCATGTCAAATCAATGTGTTTCAAAATCTAAAAGGTCATATCAAACAAGTTTTACAATACAAACCGATAAAATCAATACAATTTAAAAATCTAAAAGGTATACCAAACAAATTTTATAAATATAAACTGAGAATGACTTCCGATTTATTTAGAAAAACAGGATTAAAAATATGATCCGATCAAAACCCGACATTTTTATTAATATCCAAAATTAAATACAAATTAATAATTATACTCAAGTTTGCTGGGTATTTTTAAAAATGTCCAAACTAGCCAAAAAATGGCCGGCCAAGATTGAAATTAGAACCGTTCATTTATTGACCGGTTGAGAATAAAATTAGAACCGGCCAAAAAATAGCCGGTTGAGAATTTTTTTTTTCTGTTTCAGACCCTATAAATACCTCTCTTTCTCTTTTCTCCCTCTCACAACTCACTCAAAATCACAGAAGAGAAATAGAGAAAGAGAGGAAGAGAAAGAAAGGAAGAGAAGGCGATTTCTGAGGCGTTTGTTCCTTATGGCAATATGGGCGAATGACTAGTTCGCCAGTCTCCTAGAATTCTTTCTAGCAAGGCTTGGGAGGAGAAAACACACCCGTCATGTAATGACCATGGACAAATGCAAGGTAGGCGAAAGGGGCATCAGGCTCGCCGTTCCACTACCGACAAAAATAGAAGATGTATGTAACATTCATCAAAAATTCTATTTCATTCTAATTTTGACTAGTTTATTAAGTAACAAATGCAATGCAGAAGCCAGAAATGCAGCAAATGCAGTAGAAAATGAGCGAGTTATCGTAGAGGCAACTGGGTTACAAGAGTCACGGCGTAGCACAACTACAAGTCGTTTAGATGCATCTACTATGTTTGCAGAAACAATAGGAGAGGCAGTTGCCATAGGAGGAGAAGCAGTTGGGGTGCAAGAAGAGCCATCTGGTAGCCAACCAAGAATGTCAACTGGTAGGCGTACAAGGGCATCTGGAAGCCAAACAGAGCCATTTGGTAGGTCATCTTCTGAAACTGGTCGGTTTCTCGGAATACCGTTTAGGCATAGTAATAGGTGATTTAAATTGATGTTTGTATGCAGGTTGTGAACTTATTTATTTAGATGCAGCTTTAAGAACTATTTTATTTTCAATTTGTGTGGATTTTATTTAGACTAAGTTATGAGTTAGTTGAATGTTAGTTTTTATAACCTTATTATTTTTTACCATATTCAAAAATTAATTTTGGGATTTCTACAAAACCAAAAATTTGGTTCTTTTAATGAAACTGTAGAGAAATATCAAGTCTACATGCATACCAATTTTCGTGATTTATTGATGTATTTAACTGGGTCAAAATCTTGTCCAAAGGCAGAGGCAAAATAGATAATTTGCCATTCTAAGTAGATGAACTTCAAAACTACATTACGATTAAGTTACAATGTTATATCCAACCTACAACAGAATCACCAAATTGATGAAATAGGACATTATAGTAGCTATAGACTTTGTAGAGTAAATTACAACACAACAAACACTAGTAATCATACTACTTAGTAGGCGGCTCTGGATCAGTGACAATAGACGAAGTACTAGACTTACCAGTATAAGTACACGAAACAAACACATCATCCGATATTGGAGGCTCTGGATCAATCTTTTTTTTCAAACCGTAGCCATAGGGGTTTTCTACAAAGTCATCGTCTGAAATTTCATACCGAAAAGACCGTCTAAGAAATTCCTTCATCAGACTTACTTGACAGTTATTTTTATCACGGCATACTTGATAGTTTTTTTTCTCCTCATTTTCACCTCGACCACTAATTGACCCTCCTCTCGATACGCCACAATAGGACGATCTATATCGGTTGCTACTATTCATCCTATTGTCATCCGGAAAATCACCTTCGAAACCGCCCTTTTCGTCTCAGAAATCGCCTCTCTTTCTCCCTTTTTCTTCCTATCTTTCTCTCTTTCTCTTCTGTGATTTTGAGTGAGTTGTGAGAGGGAGGCGAAAGAAAACGGAGTATTTATAGATTCTGAAACACACAAAAAAAACTTCCCAACCGACAAAAAAATGGCCGGTTCTAATTTTAATCTCGGCCGGACATATTTTGGCCGGTTTGGACATTTTTAAAATACCCAGCTAAACTGGGTATAATTAATAATTTGTATTTAATTATGGATATTAATAAAAATGTCGGGATCAAAACCACGTCTAGACCCGTTGGATTATTTAGCGGGCATAGTCATACTTCCTGCTAGATAATATAGTGGAAAATATGTTTTGGAAATTATTCCAAAAATAATATTATGTATTTAATTTTAGAAGTCTAAAAAGCATACCAAACAAATTTTATAAATAAACTGAAAATGACTTCCAATTATTTTATTTAGAAAAACATAATGATCTGATTAAAGCCACGTTTAGACTCGCTGAATTATTTAGCGAGAATAGTCATACTGCCCGCTAGATAATATAGTGGAAAGTGTGTTTTTGAAATTATTCCAAACATAATGTTACGTATTAAAATTTTTTTTTTAGAGCTTGAATAAAAAATTTGACAAAATAACTCTTCAATTTATGAAAAAAATCACTTATTTATTCTTTAACTGACTACATTCTCTCTCCTTTTGTTCCTCTTTATTTATGCGCATCACTCTTTGAAATGATATCTCATATATAAATGTAACTACTAGGTAGGTATATAAATTTGTGTCATACTGTATAGTAATATTGTCTTGTGAATAATTACATCCTGTGACATGATTGTTGAACTAAGTAATCATCTACTTAGTTTTTTTTTGACTAAATTTGCAAAATATATATTTTATTGAATTTAACAATTTTTTTGAGTTGAAATATTTGCAGATTTATAAAATTTAGAATTGCAACATGACTGTTGAGACTTTTTTCTTTGTCTTTAAGATAATTGACTGCACCATTATTCCGATAAAGGCTAAGACTTCAAAATCAATATCTACTACTCACAAGTTTTCCGAAAAGTGGTCATATGCCGAAATCGGATACTCGAGCGCCGAGATACACTAGTTTGAAGATTGTTGAAGATTGATGTAATTCCACAACGCTTGATAAGCATTATAACAATTGTTTGGCGTTGTAACGGTTAATAGGCGTTGGAACGGCTGTCACAACGATTGCCTCTGAATTTTTTTGCAGAAATTTGGATCTTGGAAATGAATTGTTTCGTTGTAATGGTTGATTAAACGTTATAACGGAATAAATAAATTATCTTACACACCGTTTGTATTTTGGCCACAGTTTGGTCATACAAACTCCAATTTGAGTGAATCAAAACTTGAAAAAACCAGGAAACCGAGCTACAACTTTCATGTTGTAACTTTATTCAAATTATGAAGTGGTTGGTCGCTATGGGCCGTGGAAGACCGACGTCAGTTATGGTAACGTTTATAAACTTAGATTTGTGTATGTCCCTATAAATAGAAACAAATATTAGGTTTTCAATAGAGCTTCAGCCGCCAAAACACTTCTTCCTTTGTTGAAAAAGAGCCACCATGGTTGCTTGTTCTTGAAACTTCAATACTCATTTAAACAACTTCGAATCTACTCCACTAAATCTCAATCTTGATTAAAATTAGAGTGATTTGTGAGAGATATCTTGTTTATTCAAACACTAGCGCCTTGAGTGCTCGCTTCTTGTATTAGAGCCTTTAGTGCTCTTGAACCGTGTGACTTCCCGGAGTTTGTAAGAGCTCACCGGTTTCACATTGTATTCCTTTTTTATTGGATAAAGAAAGTCACGCCATCTCGAAGGTCGCGAAGCCCCATAGACGTAGATGTTAGTGCCGAATTCTGTAAACATCTCTCATGTCAAGTGTCTCTTAACTCTTCTATTTATTTTACATATACTTGTTTATTTTTAAGTTTTTTGTTTCCGTCAAAAACAACTTACGTACACACGATTTAGAGTTAAAATTTTATAAGACCTCACATTCACTCTTTCTAGATGCCGTTAGAGACAACAATAATGTGTCCTAGTTAAGTTAAATTTTCACGTATCATAATTAAATTTGTGAAAGTTAATAACCACACACAAAAAATCATGACGGGCACATTTTATCACATTTAGTTTATTTTTTATGTTTGTTTTTTTGAGGAAGAAAATAACTAAAAAAATATGAAAAATTGTAAAAATGTCCACCGTGCACAACCACGTGCCTTTTTGGTTTCCGTACAATTATGCTGTGATCAAATTGATTCCGAAAAAATACGACACGAGATAGACGATTCATGACGTCCCACGCAACTGTTCAACATTCGTGTCTGACTTCCATAGGACACCAATTTTACTCATTTAATTGCAGCTTTTTCTGGAATTTTCTAAATCATGACAAACTTAGAAAAAAAAATTTAGGAACGGGGGTAAGCATTGTTGAAATGAGGATTCCCAATCACCAAACTATTCACTGCCCTGTTGATTGTTGCAATCAGAGAGCGACAGAGCGTATGCCGCTATTCTAGGTCTCTCCGTCGGCATATTACAACAAACCACATCCAAATCCTGAACCGGGTTGGACAGGCCTCTACTCTACTCGTCAATGACTCGTCACACAGCGAGACAGGCCCTCATCGGTTACAGAAAGAATCCGCACCAAGCACCCCCGTAACTGCGCAAATGTACGAGAAGTATAATCAAAACCCCGCACGGCTGCACCCACCCACCAACTGCCAACGGTTTCTCTGATTTCTCCTGTCTTCTGTTCCGTGAACGCCCCACCGAAATGCATTAAATCCCAGCCGAAAGCGACGCATCACCTAAGCCTCCCCCAGCTTCCACCTAAATACCTCCCCAAAACAAGCCAGCACAGCACACTCACCTCAAGCCTCATACAGTCCCGTGTTGACCTTCCCTTCCCTACCACCTCCTCTTTGCGTATCCTACTTTTAATGCTCTTCCCCTTTGGTCCATAACTACCACCGGTCTTCGAGCACGGGTCCATACACCAAGAAGTCAACAAATTAGGAAGTAGTACAGAGCTACTCTGCGGTTATTTACTGCGGAGTGATGGCGCCAATAGTCATGTCATTCAAGTCTCCCAACCTCCTACTTCGCCTTCCCTCCTCTCCGCATTTAACCTCCACCTCGCTCCGTAACGGCTCTCTGCTTTTCTTCTCCTCTTCGCCTTCTCGCATCTTCACAGGTGCTCCGCTCTTTTTATCTGTTTAATTTTTGTTGTTGTGATTGAGAATTGCCATCTGTTTGGCGAAGTACGAGAGTGGGGTGGTACGGAAACTGCTTGTGGAATTGTCTCTTACTACTTTCTCCGTTCTATCCGTCCACAGATAGGCTTTGAAATTGTCCCAACGCTGTCATTTGTACAAAATGCTTTTCTCTCTATTCAATTGAATCCAGCTCAAGCACTAATTGAGCTGAATAAGTGATTATTTTATATGTTAGAACGAAATATTATTTTTTTTGTTTTTTTTTTGTGGTGCAGCAAACACTACCGTGCATTCTGAAACATCTTCTTCGATGGAGTTTGTCAAAGAAACTATCAAGCATGCGTCAGAAGCGGACCGTGTTGCTTTAAGAGCTGAAAAGAAGAGCTATAGCTACCTTCAACTCATCTCTTCTGCACTCGATATATCCAGTATTCTGCGTACCAATGTAAGAAAATTTCTTTGGAGCAACGGTTGTCGTACAAGATGCAATTGCTATCTATATCAACCATATGTACTGGGTGATTAGTTGTACCGTTCTGTATTTTCAGCTTCTCAGATTACCCTTTTTTGAGCTTTTTCCATGTTCCATTAGTTCAAAAAAGAAACACTGCCTAGCAGATTATTTGAATTTACTATGAGCTTTAGTCTGAATTTGCAAATTTGCAATAATAAACTCTGACCATAGAATTTTCCTAGTCTACACATTCCTTTTTTTTGTTTGCTATTTGTATTCATCAGGTCCCAGATTGTAAATATTCTATGACGGTGTTTCACTTTTTAGATAATCAATGGATCGGGATGTCTTGATGGAGCTCGGGTTGGTATTGCAGCTAAACCTTCTCCTGAATTTGTTGCTGGTGTATTTGGTACTTGGCTCTGTGGTGGAGTTGCAGTTCCACTTGCTCTTAGCTACCCTGAAACCGAGCTTTTGCATGTCATGAACGATTCAGTTAGTATTTCATCTTTTCTATTTTATTTCTTGTTCCCTTCTCACGTCATGTATCTCTTGGGGGTGACAGCATTTACTGGGACCTCTTGGCTTGAACTGACCAACCTTTCAGTTGGAAGGTTTATGTCAGGCCTGAGATTCTTGATTGGCTGGTCAGGCAGGTCAGGTTGGGTTCAGAGTGCTATTGGCCCGAAGCTGATTACTTTAAATTTCAGTCCTGAATTGCTTGCTCAGCAATACATGTTATTCAGAAACCAAATGAAAAAATTAAGTTCAATTGGATACAAACTTACCTTCTATTGAAGTGCTAATTTGACAATTTAGGATGCTACTGACCTGAAATATATATACCCAACACCACCCCAAGCAGACCTTGCCTGAAAGGAACAACCAAACCTCCTATCAGCCTTATTATTGTGCTGTTTTTTTGTGGTCTTCAATGTATTTAAACATGTAGGATGTATCAATGGTACTGAGTTCTGGAGAGCATCAGGAGATTCTGGAGAGTGTAGCTGCTCAATGTTCAGCAAGATTTTCTCTTCTTCCTTTTGTCACAAGCATGTCGCCAAAGACAGAATCACAGGAACATTCACAAAATGGAAAAGCCAGCATGATTTCTAATTTGGCTGCCGAAGTGGACAAGTTTCCAATAAAAGAAGGTAATGCTGATTGTATTTCCAGTACCTCATCTACTGTACTAACTGGAAGGTGCTGGCATATTTCAGTTTCAAATCTGCTTATTTTATTTATCTAATTTGTTTACTTTTGATATCACATCAACTTGCACCTCTTAATTTGGGGAAGAAAGAACTCTACTGTACTAGTGATACAAACACCATTTTATGGGTTGAAGATTGATTGGCCTTTTTTACACCTTATAGGAGATGATCCTGCTCTCATTCTTTACACCAGTGGCACAACCGGTAAGCCAAAGGGTGTGGTTCATACTCACAATACAATCATCTCTCAGGTGTGCTCTATTTTTGTTTCCATTGTTTATCTCTGCCATATCAACAGCTACTTTATCCATATTTTATCTAGTTCTGATAATTTGTTAAGCCTCTTTTCTTTCTTTTCCATATCAGGTGCAAATACTAACAGAAGCATGGGAATATTCGAGCAATGATCAATTCTTGCACTGCCTTCCCTTGCACCATATCCTACTAAATTCATATTACTCAATAGTTGTTGTTATTTTGAATCTAGCATTTGGACTTTGGTATTTACTGGTCAGGGTTAATAATGGCTCATGCTAATTGGTACCATATGGCACCAGTCACAGTTTTGGTACGGTGGGGAATAAAGCTTCTTTTTCTGCTCTTACTTTGTGTAAATCCTTAACTGCATCTTACATGTCCATGGCCTTTTCAATGCATTGCTTGCGCCACTTTATGCTGGAGCTGTGGTAAAATTCTTCTGTCCTTGTCCATCATTATAAGTAATATTGTATCATTTTTCTCATTTATTATGCTGAAGTTGTCATTTTTTTCTCATACAGGTAGACTTAATGCCGAAGTTTAGTGTTCGTGGTATCTGGCAGAGATGGCGTGATTCATACCCCAAAGATGGCTACGAAGCAGATGGTGCTATTACATTGTTCACAGGAGTAAGTATACTCGTGTAATCCATTCCAGTATTAAATGAACTAGTTAGATTTTAGGTTGTTCATGTGTACTCAGCAAAGAAGTTCACTACTACTGACATTCAAAGTCTACAGAATAAAGAAATCTTTCTCATGTTGTTTATCTTTATATTCTATTTTATGTGTTTTTGTTTAATTTACATGGGTGCATTTAGGTCCCAACCATGTATACACGGCTACTCCAAGGATATGAAGCTATGGATGCTGATCAGAAATCAGCTTCTGCCTATGCTGCAAACCAGCTTCGCCTGATGGTAATTCTAATTAATTACATTTTCACCCTTTTGTACTGAATATTGATCTATTTTTTCTGTAATGCAAACAACTATATACATAGTGTTTCCTTTATGCAGATGTGTGGATCGTCAGCTCTTCCTTATCCTGTGATGAAGCAATGGGAAGAGGTAACAGGTCACCGGCTTTTGGAACGCTATGGCATGACTGAGGTTAGTGCTGTTTGCCAATGCATGCAATTTAATGAAACAGAACATTTTTTAAAAAAGTTTGAGATGTAACCCTAGAATATCTTTAAATCATATCCGGACCACCAGAAAGCAAGTAAATTTCCTCTTGTATCTACAAACAAAAAGACAAGAAGTTCCTATTCTCATCTCTTAAAAAATATGCGAAAACAACACCTACTTTCTCAGTTGTAGGAATGTGTTGAAGGAGGGGTATTCGGTACTTTCTGGAAAATATAAGAGCAATTTCTCTTTAGTGACAGTGTTGAAAGAGGGCTTTGTAAGTCTTACCAGATGTTTTGAGCTTTCTCCTGTGCAATTCTCCTCCTCAATCATATTAGATGTTTTCTCATAAGAGTTGAGATTTAGTTTTCACTTATGATCAGTATCACTAGTGAACTTTTTCTGGTTTGGTTGACAGTTTGTTATGGCACTATCTAATCCTTTACATGGCAAGCGGAAAGCAAAGACTGTTGGAAAACCACTTCCTCGTGTTGAGGTACGACAACTTGGTCAATTTTGACATTTTTGAACAGATCAACAAAACCAAAAAAGTGAGGCTATGGTGCTATGCATAGCACGGATGGCTAGTGTACTACGGCTCAATATGGTACTTTTTAAAATTCTAACGGTCGATCCGAACCGTTCAATGTGATAACCATATGAATATGTACTTGCAAACTAAATTTTATATTTTTTCGAATTTTTTTACTATTTTTTTAGATAGGTAGAATTTTGATGGTCCAGAATTTTCAGAAAACACTGATTTTTCTACCTATCTAAAAAAATAGTAAAAAAATTCAAAAAAATATAAAATTTAGTTTGCAAGTACATATTCATATGGATATCACATTGAACGGTTCGGATCGACCGTTAGAATTTTAAAAAGTATCATATTGAGCCGTAGTACACTAGCCATATGTGCTATGCATAGCACCATAGCCTCACTCAAACCAAAATACATCCAAAGGGACAAAACTGGTTAAAATTACTAAATGGAAGTTCTTTTAACTGCAGGTTAAAATTTTGTTGGATGATGGGAGTGAGACCAAATCTGGAGAGGGGGAGCTCTGTGTGCGAAGCCCATCCCTGTTTAAAGAATACTGGAAAAAGGAAAAAGTAAGTTACAAATTTTATTTTTATTGCAAGTATGATATGCTGAGTTTCTTGCTTCTGCAAATCAGCCCCAATAAGCTCTTTCTATGCAGTTAAGCCTAATTTAAGTCCGCAGTTAAGCATTGACACCTTGAGGTAGATTAATTATAAATTTATGATCTTAGGATTCAGTAAAGAGCACAGCCATACTCTAACAGAAAGGATAAAATAACAAAATCTCATCTGTTCTGATTAAGCTATTGTTTTAGGGTTGTAGTATTTTAATCTCGTGTATGCTTTTGCTTTAGGCTACTAAGGAATCATTCACTGATGATGGATTCTTCAAAACTGGTGATACAGTTACAGTTGATGAGGATGGCTATTTTAAAATCTTAGGACGTAAGCTCATAGTTTAATTATAACTCTTTTATTATATTTCTTTTTCAAATATTAGAGTTGTAAAAAGAAGAACTTTGAGTTGTATGACGTGGAGAAAGAAACCATGATGTCAACTATCAAAAAGAAAAGAAAGAAACCATTTTGTGTATTTACTGTTGAATTCTTGTTCAGGCTAGACCTCAGGCTTATTGCCTAACATTTTACGATCACTTGTAGGTACAAATGCTGATATTATGAAAGTGGGTGGTTATAAGCTTTCCGCATTGGAAATTGAGGCAGTGCTCCTTGAGGTATGTGTTTCCTTTATTATTATTATCTATTTTCAATTAAAAGATAAAAAACTGAATGAAAAAAAATAAGCATCAATGGTACCTGTGCCAAATTAAATTTTATATTATCTTATTTTTCTGTAGCATGATGCTGTCTTGGAGTGTTGTGTGTTGGGTTTGCCTGACAAGGACTATGGTGAGGTTGTGGGCGCAATTATTGTTCCTCGTGAAGATGCAAAGAAGAAAGCAGAACAGGAGTCAAAGCCAGTTCTTACTTTAGAAGAGTTGAGCAGTTGGGCAAAGGAGAGGCTAGCTCCTTACAAGGTTCTAATTTGTACAAATTTAATCTGTCTTGGAGCAACTCTACCATATTCACCCAATCTTATATATACCTATTTAATTTAAAAGGACTGCCAAAATTAGGTTTTCAATCCAATAAAGGCATAAAGCTAAAATATAAAGCTAAAATGTGTACAAATACTACTTTCTGCTAATATTCAATTTGTACTAGTTCTTTATATGACTTGTTAATTATTTCTTTTAAATAACTAGTTTTGTTGTTGGGTGGTGGATTACAAAAAAGTTGAACTCAGAGGGAAGGTTGCAAAGTACAGCCATGCTTATTGGTTGCATTATATGTGAACTATTTCTGATTCACGTAATTGTTTCAGATACCAACAAAGTTGTTTTTGTGGGATAAACTGCCAAGGAATGCCATGAAAAAGGTAAGTTCACCCTCCCTAGTCTTCACTTAGTTCCTGTTCATTTATAGTTTCCTGCTCTTTTTATTTGTCCCAACTTCAGTTGGTACCACTTTTTCAATTTTCTACTTGTAATTTTTTTCTCAGGTGAACAAAAAGGAAATGAAGAAACTGCTGGAAGCAGAACCATGATGATACTTCTTATTTGTTTTGGATAGAGTTGAGGGGAGGAAATAGCATTTTTCCAATGGGCTTCTTGAAGGCCTGTGAATGAATATTCTATATGAAAAATATGACCAGGCATGTTTCTCAAACGATGTTTTTTTTTTTTTCCTTTTCCTTTTCCTTTTCCTTTTCCTCTCTACCATTTCCTCCCAAAGCATCGTATAATATGTTCATACATTTGTAGTTGCTGCCGTTTCGTAAGTGAACTTGGGATCTGCGTAGTAACTAACGGATTGTTGGCAGTAAAATTTCTGTATTTTTTTTAAATATGTAAATAATTTTTATTCTCCATAGTCTCCAGGGAACCATTTATATGCATTATTTAGTTTCTGATTTATGTTTCACCAGTGCAACTTGTTCTGTTCTTCTTTTAAATCTTGTGGGAAAAAATTATATTCAAAAGCTTGTGCTCATCCATCAATTTGTTAACATTATTTAAATAATTGATATCCGTAAGGAATACCAACTTCTATTTTAGAGAAGGGGTTTTTGTCCAAACGGCTTTGGACAAAGCCTCGTTTAAAGCCGGACCTAAATCATTTGATCTGCATCAAAATCCGTACGGACATTTAGATTCAAGAAGTTATTTAAATTTATTAAGTTTTAAATATATTTGTATGAATTTCGATGCAAATCCGACGTTTTAGATAAAAGCTTTGAAGATGGAAAAAGAGGCGTACTTGAAAGTACACTCGTGTAAGCCGGGAAAAAAGAAGCACGGATACAATTTTCAATCAATTCGGTAGTTAATGAAATTTAGTAGGAAAATGGTAATATAGATGTGCCAAGTGCCAAATAATTTTTTTTTTTTTTTGTAGAATATACACCTACTAGAAGGGGGAAAAAAAGAAAAGAAAAGAAAATAAGAGCAACTTTTTTTTTTTTTTTTTAGAATCAAACTAAATAGAATGTGAAAAAGAAGAACACGCCCACCGTGGGGCTCGAACCCACGACCACAAGGTTAAGAGCCTTGCGCTCTACCAACTGAGCTAGACGGGCTTTGTGTCTGTTTAACACTAATTTGAATGACATAATTTACTACACTTTCTTAGAAAGTTCTCCTGCGACTGCGAGGTGTACATCTGAGCTCTTGGGTCTTGGCATCACACCAAAATAATATTGGTACTGTTATTAAAACCAAAGAAAAAAAAAGAAATTTTAAATAAATAGTGAAGGGATAAAAAAATATTGAAGCAACAATCAAGTCATTTGAGAAATGGGAGATAGTACAGTTGGCGAAGAAAAAAGTCCTAAGTCTGTTGTTGATTACTCAAATGTTAAGAGTTCGATTTTATCTTACGACTTCGCAGCCTTTACGAAGATTTAAAAAAAAAAAATCAAGCCATTAGAATCAATGATATAAAAATTGTATACTCACTGCTGAGATTGTCACAGTAACACCAAAGGAGACTAAACAAGAAATAGACAAGGAACTGGAGAACAAGCAACAAATCGACGATTAAACTAGATTTGTTTTAACTTTTAAGTTTTCAATATTGTATATTTTTTCTTTGTTCTTCGTTCTTGTTGTCTTTTCCTCAATCGTAAAGATGGATAGCAATTTTATTTACAATCTCGCTCTCATTTCTACTTCAATTCTTTGTTTTGGCTTTCTCCTTCAATCCTCTTGAATTATTCTTGTGTATGCACGGTGGTTGTGGCTAAATCTTGTCCTCAAGACTTAGATTGAAGCGGAATCACAAAAGTAGGTCTTTGTGATTTGAATTTTCTTGCTTTGATAAACAATAATTTATTTGAAATTGATTGCACATTTGTATTTTAATTTAATTATATTAGTAATGTGATTGCATGTAAAATCAATGAATTTTGATGTTCTATTTGTAAAAAAATAAATAAAACTAATTATTATATTAGTATTATTTGTTATTCGCTTACAACCGTTTTATTGTCCGATAAGATTATCGAGTATTAATATGAAAATGCTTCCACTCGAACCCGTATCGTAACCATTAACACCCCAAGTTTTCAAAATCAAATTTGCAATTTGTTTTCAGAAATCCGAAATCCGTTATCCAATATATCTTGCACACTTATATATGATTTTCTCTTTTTATTTTTTCTTTTAAAATCAATGAGATTTAATTTGCAAATTGTTTTTTTTTACTTGCTGTAGTCATACACAAGTGACAAGTATAATCATCCCACATAATTCCCCAATTTGTTTTAATAGAATTACCTACATAACGGCCTCGATCTTCTGTTAAATCGATTGCTTTATTCCGTTAATTCTCGGCGTCAAAGAAAAATACCAACAGACAAGTCCTCGGATTTTTTTTCTGTAGAATTAAAAAAAATAAAAGTAAACCTATAAACACTATTTCTGTGAATTTTTTTAGTTTCGTAGTAAAAACGCCAATATTATTAACGTTTGGAAGGATCCTCAAACACTACAATATTGACGTTTTGTTCAGTTCCGCAAATTTAAAGCAGAGACGTGCTGAAGTGATATTAAAGGGATCCAAATCTGCTGAAATTCTAGCACATGAATAGTGTTTTTGAAATTTCTGAAATTCACAATCCAGCTGTTGAACTGTTTTGAGATACGTGCACCCAAAAACTAGCTGTTTCGAGATGCGTGCACAGAAAAAGTTGAACGGCTGGATTCGGAATTTCATAAATTCCAGGAACACTGTTCATGTGTTTTGGATTTTAGTAGATCCGATTCCATATTAAAGTCGTACTCTGGTTGGGAGAGTCCGAATTCTCTCAATTATCTCACACGGTGAGTTTAAATCCGGACCATCTGATTAGAATTCAGATCAGGCTCAAACCTATAATGCATAATTTTTTTTTTAAATTTGTGTCGATACATGACAAATCAAATAGATCGATCGAATTCAAACTCGACTTTTGAGAATACTTGGTCATTTTCCTTGCTTTTTTTTTTTATGTTTTTGTGCAAGAGATGTGACTTTTCACTTTAACCTTTAGAAAGAAGTGTAAAGGTGGAAGATACCTGCTGAAGTGCTTCAGTAAGGGCCTGTTCGGCGTAAGAAAGGGAATGGACGTGGGCACAGAAACTGAACTAAATTTTACTGTGCGTGTGGGAAAAAAAAATTCAATTAGAGTGAATTTTGTTTTTCCCACAGGCACAATAACGTGCCGAACAGGCCCCAAAATATGTTCAAGAGCTTGTTTATCTGAGCATTTATTTTAAACATGCTACATATTTTATTTTTTAATAAAAAGTAAAATGAGTAATTTATAAATTTAAAATGAGTTTTAATCAGAAAAATAATAAATTAAATAAATTTGTGATTTTTTTTTAATTTAGAGAGGTCAATATGATATTATAAATTTTAGGGAGAGAAATACGTAATTTTGAAATTTTTGAGGGGCATACATGAAATTTCCCGTTTTCTAAAGATAATATGCGACTTTCGACAATGCACAATTTCTTCTTATGACACAATCCCGTGTGCTTTTTGCGGAACTAAACAAAATACTGGTATTGCCTGCGTTTGAGGAATTTTTTTATATGTTAACAATGTTAGTATTTTTATTATGAAACGAGATTTGTTAAAAATATTGTTATAGATTTATATTTTAGATGCTATATACAAAAATCGGACCAGTCCTTTTTGTTATCAATTTATTCTCTCGGCTCAGAAAAAAGCCCAATATTAGTTTTATCGGCTTCCATGATAAGGCCCAAAGGTACTGTTTTAAAATTTTTCCTCTTTTTGCTTTCTAGTCTGAGACAGCTCACAGCCTATATGAGTGTCAGTGTGTTCAAAATTTGCTCAGTCCCTCTCACAGAACAGGAGAACGGAGTAGGTCCGATGTCTATCGGATCTACTTTTAGGTTCAACGAGTATGATGACCGTCCAATCTAATTTAAAATTTGTGCGCACTAAAATTGAAACAGACACGTACGAAGTTTAAAGCGTTCCACACGAGTCTTAAAGCAATCGACGGTGATTAAAAACCCATCAAACCAAAGTAGGTCCGATGCCCATCGGACCTACTCTCAAGTCACAGAACAGTAGACCTCAAAACTTAAATTTTCAGATCACTCTCAAACGGCACCACCAATACAAGTCAGGAAATACAGAAAATAACCATACACAAAACAAGAGGATTTTTTTTTCTAAAATTTAAGTATACCATGCATAAATACAGAAAATAACCATACACAAAACACTTACAGCTGCTCCACCGAACATGCACAAGAGTGTTTTGGATGTATTACGTAACTAGAATCATGATTCAAAAAAAAAAAAAAAAAGAGAGAAAAGAATAACGAAAAAAAATATTATCGATCTGCGAGAAATGGTTCATTGATATAATATTTTTCTTTAAAAACTTATTGAATATGTTTCAATGGCGAATTCTAACTTGTTGAAATCTACTTCATGAGTGATACATTTACATGCAAAGATTATAAAATTTTGAATTCATTTGGTATAAAGTCAAGCAGTCAAAAAATAAAGAATTATAAGTTAATTTTAATACATTCATTTTTTTATTATTTTTTTACCGCTTGACTTTGTACTAAATTACTGCAAAAATTTATTAATTTTATATGTAAATACATCACTCATAAAGTAGATTTATTTTAACGGTTTGAATTTATTATTTAAATCAAAAGGTTTTTAAAAATGTAGCATGACATGTTATTATACTACTGCCAGCCTTTTCCATATTTAGTTGGGAGTGTTACGTTTTCAAACTTTTAAGTATGTTATTTCCATTCTCTTCATTCGGTTTATCTCTCCTCATTTTTTAGTTAGATGAATTTTATATCATGTTTATCTCTAATCATTTAAAAAGTATGTATTTTATGTGCTTAATATGCAATATAATTCTTAAAGTGTATGATTAAAATGTCTCATCAATTGTTTTGGTGTTCCAATTATATCTTACGTTCTTATTTTCTTTTTTAAATTAAAATTCAAATAGTTGATCTGAACCTCTCAACATGATATTCAAATTTTAATATTTTTGGAGACCAAATTTTATTTTATTTTACATTTTTTACTATTTTTTATGTAAGTACAAGTTCATTATTCTTGAATGGTCCATAAACTTTTGAAAAACACTAATTTCGTACCTATCTAAAAATATAATAAAATATTTCCAAAAAGAAAATCCAAAATTTGATCTCCAATCACATTTTAATATGGAGATCATGTTGAGCGGTTCGAATTGACTAGTTTAAAAACAGATAATGATGTGAGGCATGATCGCGACACAAAAACAATGAGACATTTTAACTGTACTTTTGTTAAAGTAACACAACATTTTTTGTATTTTTTTAAAATAACACGCCTTAAAGTTTCAAGAAAAATTATTTATTTGTGTCCAAAAGTTTTTAAATGTAATATAATTATCTAAAAAAAACTATTTTAAATTTATCATTTTATAAATATTTTTTTAAACAAAATGCTATAAATAGCGCTACTATATAAAAATAAGAATCTGCCATTTTCATTCCTTGTAGGTCTCATAATCTTCATATTAAAATAGCAATCGAGATAGAGACGGTGAGTAGCTCCGGTCGTGGAGCGCATCGTCGAAGAAGCATATCTGGTCATGGAGCGAGATGGGATTAAAGTATGATGGTTATTATGAGGGCATATAAGTATGATTAGAAGATTAGATCTAGGAATTAGCGTCATTTGACTCGTTGTAAATACATTTTTTATCAATCAAATTGTTAGTAGACATTAAAACTATTAACCTTAAAAAAACATTCTTTAAATAACATATTAAATGACATATATGTTTTTTTTAATCTTTTTGACATAGTTTCATAAAAAATGACAAATCATATTCCTTAAATGATATAAAAGAATAGAAAGACATGACCAGTCAATTATCAATTAATCCAAAAAAAATCCATAAATGACATTTGCGAAATGAAAAAAAATCAGGACTAATCAGAAAGATAATACAATTTACATGTAGCGATCGAGTACGTGTCTAAATAAATATAGACTTCTCAATAAATATAGACTTCTCGACATATGAATATATTAAAAAGATGCAATAGAATCACAAAAAGACATTATTTAATTGAAGGACTAATAAACAATCTAAAATTGAATCATGTAATCACATTGAGCGGATCAGGACATCTACCTATCCATGCAACGTAGACATAAATTAAGTAAAAAGTTAAAAATGTTAATTATCTATCACTCACACCCCTAGTCTCACATGTAGGCACCTTGAGAAGTCTCTATCACAGATATAATCGTACACATGAATATATATATACTAGTATCGTGCCCGTGCGTTGCAACGGGGACATTATAAGAAAGATATGAAGAGATTTTTTTATTGACATCTCACCCATAATTAAGAAAAAATATATAAATGAAAATAAAAAAACACAAATGAAAAAAAAACCGGAGACATAAATAATAGTAAAAGAAACAACAACAAATGAAAAAAATGGATCAAATATAACATTAAAAAGTCTTGAAGGATCATTGCCAGTGTGATCTTCTTCGATGTAGTCCAACATTTCTGAAAATGAAAAAAAAATGAAAAGTAGATTATAATTGCTCCAATTGAAAAAATATAATAAAATTAGAAATGTTAAATTAATATGGTTCATATCTTATTCCTCACTCAAGACCTCCCGGTAAACTATATTTTTTGTATACACTCCTGAGGCATCAATTTCCTCTTTCCGTTTCAGCATGACTTTTGTTGTACGTCGTGATGTACCTCTTGACAATGCGACATATAACTGGCCGTGCAAAAAAACATGCTCGGGTAAATAGATGTCGACGTTAGGAATTGTTTGTCCTTGTGCTTTATTGATTGTCATGGAAAAATTAACTTACATTTACTTCAGTAACATCAAACATCCTCAAATAACCCTCAATTTTATCCAATCTCGTCACAATTGGCAGTCACATAATTAAACACCAATCTAGCAAAATTTAAAAGACAAAAGGAACCCAACAAAGGCTAGAAAGAGTAGCCAAATCTGCAAAAAATTAAATACTTGCTTGTACTAACTGTTTATAAAAATAACAGGACTTCAAAATGAGTTATAAACAAAAAAATTTCCCCTCTATCCAATGAAACTCGAGATGTACCTAATCGGATAAATGCAAATTAGCAGAAACCTTTATATTTAACTGAAAGAGGTCGATATTCTGAAGCCATCTTACCAAAAAAGAAACCAAACACCAAAAGTTCCAACGAAGCAAAAGATGCAAACTTATTCACAATTCCATAATGAACCCTTTGCGGTTTTTCATTATAAACCACCATTAATCACAGAAAAAGATGCAAACTTTGTTTAAAAAATTACCTTGAAAAACTGAGAATGAAGTTGAGTTATGAGAGAAGGCGTCGGAGCTCCGGTCGACGCTGTCGGGTAGCACGGCGGAGGAGGAGAAGAATCCGAAATGTGAAGCTATTAAAATTATTTGTTCTAATATATTTATGGGTAAAAAGTGCAGAGAAAATGGGTTAAGGTTAACGGAAAATTAGGGAAAAATATCTCGTCCCAAAGTCCAACAAAAACCCCAGTGAACAAAAAGAAAAAGGGTTTATGCTCCCCCACTACTAGAATTTTGGTTTCTTGCATGGATAAAACTTAGTTGTTACATGGATGTGAATGTCCCATGCAAAAGAATTGGCATTTCTGACACAACAATATCTGTTGCATGGGTGTCCCATGCAAAAAGTAACGCATGCAAAAGATTTGATGTTTATCCATGCAATTGTCTCTTACCGACCCATGCAACTAATATTTGACGACCCATGACCCGCCAGCGACGCCTGATAGTATATTTTAATGAAGGTCCATGCAAAAACCAAAAGAAGTATCCATGTAACAACTCTGCAGAACTGAGACCCAACAGTTGCATGGGCTTATCCATGTAACAAGTTTTGATGATTCGTTTTTTATTATTTTATTCCAAAGGTCCATGTAAGAAGTCATACACTATCCATGCAATTAATCTAGATTGTCGACAAATATTAATTGCATGCGACTACCCATGCTAAATGTTATAAATTCCTGGACAGAGCCTTTCCTGTATATATTTGATCTCTCCTTTCAAATTGAATATATTTTGTATATCACAGCAAGCAATATGAATTATAGCAGTATATTAAAAACTAAATGAGATGCACAAATAATTCGGAAACTTAAATTGTAGAATATTTTCCTTTTGGTCTTAAGAATAAATCTTAGAAAGTCATTGAGATACAAAACAATTCACCAAATTAATATACAAAATGATTCATGTAACTCTTCTTGTATTTCCAAAGAGATGACTATGACATCATATTAAGAGATACACATCCAAATCAATTACTTATGTGAAATAAGATTTTGATAATCCAAATCACCTAACATTACATACATGATATTTTAAAGATTAAGGCTCCAATTAAAAATCAAAGTCGAAACAATTCCTCCATTTTAAAGTATAGTAATTATCCAATACTAATTTATTATGCTTCTTGACCACTTTACTTCAAATTATATTATTAATAACTTTAAATACCTAAAATGTATCAAATAAGTTTCAAAACAATATATGCTTTAACTGAAATTACTATTCCACGCGATTACAAATATTTTATACATTTTTAATCTAGTATTTTCATGAAATTCTCATGAGAAGAAAGCTCTTCCTACAAATTTCTACATCCTGTCACAAAAAGGTCCCTTCCAGGGACTGTTTTCTCAACTAACTTATTTTTTGTCACAGTTAAGTCCTCAAATCCTGTCAGAAGCGTATTCTTCCATTCATTCATTTTTGCTAAATAAAGTTTTGAAATGAAATTTATTTCATTTTCCTTCTCATTTTTCTCTCACAGAGTCAATTAGAGGAGATTCAATATAAAACAAATAAACATAATTGACTTAATCTACACATTAAATATAAAACATACAATGGTAAATAGTAATTATGGCACAAACTATGTTTAATTATAAGTATGATTTGGCATAGAAACCGTAAAAAATATGAAAATATATTTTTAACTCTTTTTCATATTATTTGTTGTACACATGTAAATCACAAAATATATTTTGTTTCACTTTTAATTTTATAAAGGCCACTCAACTATTTAAATAAAAATAAAAAAATATTTCTCAAATAAAAATAAGAAATATTTCTAAAATAAAAAAATTCTTCAAAATTTGATTTTACATAAATGTTACAGTGAATAAGATAAATACTAAAAAATATTTCTCAAATAAAAAATATTAAATAAAAATATTTTAATTCAATCTAAGTTTGTCAAATTTGTACTAAAACTTTGATTCCCTCTTTGATATTTCGTTCCCCACGTCAATTTTCACTAAAACTTTGATTCCCTCTTTGATATTTTCCAATTTTCACTTCTCCCTCTTTGATATTTCGTTCCCCACCTCAATTTTCACTTTCTCCCTGTGGAGAAAGGCTTGGGTCCGATGGGTTTCGGAAACGTCCGATTCACTTTAAGATTCGTGCGCATGAATTTCAAAGCAGACACGAAAGTTGCGGGTGCGAATCCTAAAGCAGATCGGACGGTGAGCGAACCCGTCGAACTGACTTTGGGTCCGATGCCCATCGGACCCAAATTTCTCCCCTCCCTGTGATATTTCTCTCCCCGCCAAATCCCCACTAATTTCTTATCCCTCCCAAAATGACTTTCCCTCTCAAATTTTCGTCACAAAATTTTTGTTCCCCCTAGACACTGAACCCTCACTTGATCCCCCCGCCAACCATTTCCATTCAGGCCCCCAGTCAGCCGCTCCCGGCACCCCACTTCCTCTCTTCCCAGTTTCATATTTTTGTTTCTCTGTTGCGGTTCAAACCCTCGTCAAAACCCACTCCACTTCCTTCTCCACCCTCATCAAAACTGCGATTTGAAATTTGACAGGCGGGATCGGTACCAAGGCTTGGTCGGCACGGCCTTCTCCATCGTCGTCAAAACTGCGATTTGAAATTTGACAGGCGGGTTGGTACCAAGGCTTGGTCAGCACGGCCTTCTCCACCATCGTCAAAACTGCGATTTGAAAGCACTTACGGTAAATCTGCCTAAACCATTTTGTTTTTCCTTGTCTCAGTCATGCTCGTGCTGACATGTGGGTTGAGCCATCGTGTTTAAACTGTTTTAGTTCGGTCCAGTTGTTTAGTAATCTTACAAAGGCATTCTAAATTAGAAAATGTTGAAAGGTTGATATGTATATCCTTCTTGCTTACAAGGTGTTCGATGGAATGCCTCAATGAAATTATTTTTTTGAAACCTTTTTTTTCTTGCCAAAATTTAAATAACTTCTCTTTTTCATGTAAATCATGTAAATTAGTAAATATGGAATAAATTAGAAATGTAAATTTAATGTAAATCATGTAAATTAGTAAATATGAAACAAATTTTATTTTAATTTAAAATTGCATGGGAGTTTTTTAATTTCATCTTAAGTTTGTTTCATGTCATGTTCTTATGTGCATGAGTGACTTTTGGTCAAAGAGTGAAAGAATGGAGATTGTAATTGAAGCTGACAATGTGAAGGATTGGGTCTACAAAGGAGAAGTTGAGGGATCCCTCTTGAATCAAACACTCCTGCTTCGATTAATTTGATTCTACTTGGATATGGTAAGTTGCTTCCTATTCTAGAAAAAGAGAAGCTAGAAGTGTATATATCATATAATTTGTTTACCTTTTGAAATTGTAAACTAACTGTATATATCATATCAATTGTGATGCTTCTTCCTCCCAATTTTTTTTGTATTTTTTGTTGACTTAGTAGGAGAAATGCTTAGCATTCGCTCATGATTAACGTTGGCAGCAGCCATGTATTACATATAGCTATTTATTTTTAATCTTGTATTCACATGTTATATTTTTTTTGAGGCATGGCCACAGTTGTATCTCACAACCAGCACACATATGCAATTTGGGGGTGAGCTTTAGCTAGAGCTGTACATTCTAAATTGAGCTTTTCAATTAATCATAGTGTAAAGCATTTACATTCAATGCATTCAATTTTGGAGATTGCACAAGTTCTTGATGAACATGTAAGTCTTAATCTAGATAATAATTATTGGGTATGGGCTGAGCCCTTGTGTGCACTGATTGTGCCTTTTTCCTGTTCCTAGTTGCTCTCTTTGCTTGTGAAATGTATGGTTGCTTGAATTGTTGTTGGTATCACTGTCGATTGCATGTGAAATTGAAATCTGAATTGAACCACAGGTTTATTGATTATGGTAACTTTTATGTGCTTTGGAACTAATTGTATAGAAAAAGCACCTTTACTATCTCATACAGAAACAAGAATGCTATATTATTCATATTCTTCTTATTATTATTAGTAGTATTATTGATATTATTCTGTGTATTTTAGGAATTGACAACTAAAACATCAGAGTGCAACAATCTCAAAAAGAACTTGTCTCTCTACAGATCTCTCTGTTATTAACTCATATGTTAACTACCTTGCACAGTGCAATTGAATTTGCTGATTCAATCTCTATAAATTACTTGTTGCAGTTGAAAGTTGTGCTGAAATGTGATGAAAAACTAATGGTAATTTCAAACGCATATATTAGGTACTGGGATGCGTATTGGAACTAATCTGGATCCAACAATGCTGCTGTCATGGACATGTAAGTAATTTTGTCAAAAATATTTGCTCCAAGTTTTTAGTTTTTACACTAGTTGAATGGCTATGACCCTTTATCTTCTCCCAAAAAATATTGGATTTACTAGCTCATTGCCTTTCTAATGTTATTAGGTAATTTCTAATGGTATGAGTCTGATGGTAAGGTATTGCCACAAACCTTATCCATCTTACATGGATTGTCAAATATTGTGTGTAATGTTCTGTACAATGGTTCTTCACAACAACTATTGTTTGTAGAATGCATCTACGTGCCCAGTGACAACACTTACTTTTTTTGTTTCGCCTTCATCTTGCAACTTTATCAGGTGTACACCAATCAGTACCTAAACTCGGCTAAGTTCAAGTCTTCTCTCTCGGCAACTAAACTCGGCTCAATTGCAATTAAGAGAAAGATAAGTTTTTATTTTTATATCAATTGTGATGCTTCCTGCCTCTCGAAAAGAGAAGCTAGAAGTGTATATATCATATAATTAGTAGGAGAAATCTCTAGCATTCACTCATGATTAATGAAAAAGAGTACAAGGTTTTGGATAAATTAAAGAAAAAAGAGGAATACACTGCTGCAGCTCAGTTTGTGTTTTTACACTTCAAATCAATTAAACTTTGTTATTCTCACCTTTTTCCATATTTGATTGCTTTCTCTGTAGTGTTTCAAAAAATGTCTAATGTTTTGGGTTTATTTGCAAATGCTGATCACCAATAGCATGGTTAGTTATTATGAAGAAAAAAAAACTAGATTGCTTGACCTTTTCATTCGACCGGACTTAACTGTTCTTACCAGCTTATCCATACTGCAGACCACTTTGTCCTGATGAATGATTACTTGTCGGAGGTAATGATCTTATTGTGGCTATCATTTTACCAAGTCGAATCTTGCTTGAAAATCCTAAGAGCAGTGACCTACTTAAAGTTCCAAAACATGACTCTGGAATGAATTTTCCACTCTAATCTGTACATTTTAATGTTTGGTTTAATTTTGCTTCTTTATTTGGTGTACTTTAAAACAACAAGTAATGGGTTTATCTTTTATATGCAGATGAAAACCAGAATCGCGACACATGCATAAAATTTGCTAGAAGGGTAAGCTTCCTTTTTGTCTTTAGTATATGGCACCTCCATGCAGACCTATCTTGTATTGGTATTAGCTTGTTACGGTGCATATTAGGTTAAGGAGTAAGAATGCCTTCACTCCTAAATTCCAAGTGGTACCTAAAATGTTAGTTTTGTACCGGCATTTACATGCTGGTACAAGACTTATATGTACATGCATCATCAGTTCGCCAACTAATTGACCTCAACTTTCCTTGATGAAATGAAGAATGATCAATTTAAGTTTAATGAAACTCAATCTGCAACACTTTAGAGACCAATAAAACTGAAAAAAGAGAAATTTACCCATTAACAATCCCGCTTTTTTAATACTGTCAATCAATAGGTGCAATTTTCAATCCTTAATTAATTTTTTTACTTGAGCAATCCTTCAATTTGATCTCAAATTTTTGTTTTCAAGGGACTTCAAGGTTCAGCTGAGAAGTCTTAAGGTCCATTCATTCACATTATGCAATCCAAGTTATTAATTTTTATCTGATGTTTAGTTTTGCTTAGAGGGTGTTATTAAGATACTGGGAATTCATATTGATTGTTGCATGTTTACAGCTTAAATTAAGTACATTTGTGATATATATGTTTGTAAATAGTGCATTTTATATATGTGATGTTAATATCAATTGTTGTGCTATGTTTATGTTTTTTGTGTGCGAATAAATGTTGTTGTTCTTATTATGTTTCAATGGGAAATGAAATAGATTTCTTGCTTGCCACTGGGTTGGTACCAAATTGGTACCAGGAGGATTATAGAAATTCGGCATGATAATATATTGCTGGAACGTCAATTATTTCCATCGAAATATCATTACAAATATGGGGTAATACAATGCATGCAATAGGTCCAAATGATATCCTTGCAAATAATCTGGTGGGGCCCACCAGCATTAACCATGGAAATAACCTGGTGGGGCCCACCTTCACTACCCATGCAAATAAACAGGGGGCCCCACCTTCTCTATCCATGCAATTACTCCCTTCACTTGCCTTGCAATAACTCGTGTGGGACCCACGTTCTTTATCCTTGCAAATACTCAGTTGTCTATCCTTGCAAATACTAGGGTGGGGCCCACGCTCTTCATCCTTGCAAATACTCAGATGGGGCCCACGCTCTATATCCTTGCAAATACTTCCTGCAGGCGCCAATTCTCAGACTTGTTGCATGGGTACTGTTACATGAGAAAGCCCATGCAATAAGATTTAGAAAAGTTATTGCATGGATAGCCCATGCAACAAGTCTGAAATTGAGTATTTGCATCGAGGCTTGTACCATGGGTAGTTGTTACATGGATAACCCATGCAACAAGCCTTTTTCGGGCTTGTTGCATGAGTAAGCCCATGCAACAACCGAAAAATTATCCATGTAAGAAACCAAAATTCTAGTAGTTTCTTTGATTCCTCTTCCACCACGTCATGATGTCAAGTTTCAGTACAGCAAGCTGTACTTTTTAACCTTAAAATGCACTTCTGGTTCAGACTGCAAGTATACAATCCTACCGCGTAGTATATAGTCGGGTATCGATCACAGGGACGGTTCAAGTGTTATCCGGACTCTACCTAGGTTAATTAAAAAACTAGAAGTTGGAAAAGGGTTGATTTTGGTTATTTAATATTCCTACAGATTCAAAGCAGTAGTAAAGTGCAAGAAAGAAGATTAAACTGGTTTTAATCGATAAATAAAAGCGTTCCCAGGGTTAAGACTTCATCTCAGTTTTGCCCTCAGACTGTCATGTCCGGGCCATGTCATTTCCTACACGGGCCGTATCAGTTTACACGGGCCGTGTCATTTTGCTACACGGTCCGTGTCAGCCTCGGGTTAATGCAGCAGCTATTGTTTCTTTGTATCGTTCCTTTGTGTAGGGTTCTACTGACCAGACCTAATGCTTCTGAACCTCAACTGTCGTTTGTTGGTTCATCAACTTGGTATGGAAACTGCAGTATATGCCCTCGTCGGGTTCTAAACCTCAACTTTCGTGTTTTGGTCCAAATTACCTAGTTCCTTGATTGGTATACTAAAGGTAACTCCTATCCGTCGATAGAGAATAATTTTCGCCTTTCGGTTACTACTTGGTTTCGCCTTTCGGGTCACAAATCCTACCTCATGTACTTAGTTTGGTTGAGAGACTTTTAAGGGCTTGAATACCTTATAGATGTGATCATTCATCTAGTGGTAAACCGATATAGGTCAAACATTTTTAAATTAATGTTTTTTTTTCTAGGAACAAGATACATATGCAGGCGGATTCAAGTAGAATGTAATCTAGAATAAAATGTCACGAATAAACTTTTTCTATTATTGCTTCTTTCGCATCACTCAAATTAAAACAAAATTCAATCTTGCTCAATGCAGTAAAAATATTATTAATTAATGTCACGGTACGTATGCTTTACTACTTTTGATCGGTTGGTTCGCGTTATGATTCAACATATCAACCAAACAAAATTTGTAATGTTAATTAGACCGGGCCGGCAGATTAATTAAGCATTCTTACACTACCAGAATTTGCATTATTTACGTTGGTATTTGACTTTATTTCGATGTGGTAATATTATCCACCCACAGAAATAACTTTTTTCTTGATTGCTGAAAAAGTAACTGGGTCGATACCATGATGGCCGGATTTTTTTTTTTTTGAAAGACAGCTGGCCAGTAGCCGGCCATCGATATATTGATAAAAAAGTTATTTACATCTCCTAAATGGGATTTTATTCTTATTTACACATAATTCAACTAGTAAATAAAACACTAATTAGCACCGCAAAGGAAAGAGCTTGATCATTAGTGCCCATTCTTTCCTTGACCCTCCTCCTACTAACAATGGGATGCCCAAAGAAAATTAAGTTTCTTCTGATGCTTCATTTATTAGTCTATGCGCTTGTTTTCAGTCTTGAGAGAATATCCTCTGATTTCTCTCCTTCCATAGAGTCCATAGGCCAACCGCCCAGACGGCCGGATTTATTTATGCATGCAAAAGTAGTAAAGCATACGTACGTACTCACTTCGCAAACTAATTCTGAAAAATGCATCTAGTATATATAGATCATAACCATTGGCATGCTATTTTTTTTTTTTTCGGTTTTATCTAGATATCCAAACTGAGCATGATATATACCAGTGGTGTGTTTGACGGTTTGTTTAGCAGCGATGCCACTGTTTGTTATTTGAATTACGAAGATTAAGTAATAATAATCTATGATATGCGAAGTATTCACTTCACTTCACTACGTACTGAAATTGTTTTTTGTTGCAACAAAGTAATATATTTGACCAAAAGATAGAACATAAATGTGTTGATTACGGATTACCTCACTTATCTTAAGTAATAACTAATTAATAACAATTTTAAAAGGCATATTGGATGACATTTTAAGTTTAGTACATTGAGGAAATTTTAATTTGTACAAGTAATGATGTAAAAATATATATAGTTCTTTTAATGAATTGAAACCAATTACATATAAATGAAGTCGAGCACCTGGACAGGATAAGCTATTATATATCAAAGCAAATGAGAACACAAATACCATAAACAAAGTTGAAGCAAATCGAACAAAGCGATAAGCAAAGATCATAATTTAAATCCCAGAGCTGACTCTTCACATGGCAGCTACTGCCAGGTTCTCAAAAAAAAAAAAAAATTCCAGAGGACTCGCGATAAGAGAATAATATTAATGGCACTCCCTTATTAGAAGATATATTTCGGCTTCTTAAATCTGCAATTATATAACAAACCAAATGTTTCATTCGTTTGATAGATGATCTTGCTGGTTAAATAGTAATGGAACGCAGAACAATTGTCTCAATGCTAAGGCCGGGTCCAAAGCCCAGAAGCACCCCATATTCAAGCCCTCCACCGGTGGTCGACTTTCCTTCCTTAAATGATTCCTTCCGCAACTCATCTAGAATAAACAGGACAGTCGGACTCGACAAGTTTCCGTATTCTCTCAGGACCTTCCTTGACAGGAGCAATTTCTCCTTGTCGAGCTTGAGTTTTGCCTCTATTTGATTCAGAATTGCAGGGCCCCCTGGATGAGAAACCCAGAAAAGGGAATTCCAATCTGTAATACCTAGTGGCGAGAATGCTTCGAGAAGACATCCTTCGATGTTTGCGGATATGTGTTTCGGTATTGTAGGCGACAAAAAGATGAGGTTGCCTACCTCGCGAAGTTGCATCCCGAGCTCCTCCATTGTGTTTAGAATCATGGTCTCTCTCGCAGAAACAATTTCATACAGTGGACGCTCAACTTCCAAGTCCGGATCTGCACCGACTATAACAGCAGCAGCGCCGTCAGAAAACAATGCTTGGGGAATAAGGAAGTCAGTGTAAGCTTCATCAGGACCACGAAATGCATGGACGATGTTCTCAGAAGTGATGATAAGGACACGTGCACCTTGGTTGTTCTCGGCGAGGTCCTTGGCCAGACGTAGAGCACTAGCGCCAGCATGGCATCCTTGGTAGTAAAACATGAAGCGCTTCACAGTTCGAGACAGGCCGAGAAGGTGTACTAGTCTGGCATCAGCACCGGGGCAGTCAGCACCGCTATTAGTGGTAACGATAAGGTGAGTGATCTTGGAGACAGGCTGGCCCCACTCCTTGATGGCTTCCAGAGCTGCTTCTTTCCCCAGCTTGGGCACTTCCTCTACTAGAATGTCCAATCGGTCATCCAGAGATGGTTCCATGCACGCAGCAACGTTTGGGTACTTCTTCAGTTGCTCTTCTGTTCCCCAAAGGTATTTGCTTTCAATCGTGGTCGCCTTGCCTGGAGTAAAAGAGTAATTGTGGAGAACATAATCGATTGTTCAGATAAATATTTGGGATCATGCATGTAATTGTAGAGATATTGAAACTTAAAGTTTTACGGACTGCTTTAATAGATGTTAATTAGTATATATTGGCTGGATAATGTGATTCATAGAGAAAAAAAACATTACTGCCTATATATTTTTTGTGCAAGTATTCTGTCGAGTACCCTTAAATGGTTAATTATGATGGGTAGTTAATTAGCTATTAAACTGATAATTACTAAATTAGCTATATATTAAACTGATAATTAATGTGATGGGTGCTTAATTAGCTATTCTATTACGGGCAATCTTATGTTTCATTTAATTACTTGAAAAATAATTTTATTCATTGATGCGGCCACATATTTACAAAACTTATTGAGATATATACATGATTTAATTACTTAAACGTCCTCAGAATATAATATTAATTGTGGCATACAGCCCTATAATATAATAATAGAAAGACTGGTTATTCCAGCAGCCGAAATGTTTAGATTTCTTTTTCTTTTTATTAATATGCTTATTAATTTTCATTGTTTTTATTAAACTATAAATGGTTATCATGCCTGTTCACTGCTTGTGCTGTAGAAAGATGTGTCTATTAATAATGATGAAACTTTTTAATGACAAAATCCAATTCAATGATTTGATTTAATATACAAATGGAAACAAGTACAGGTATAGTAATTAAATGAAAAATAAATTTAAGTTGCACTTACAAATCCTTGCATACTTCTTCTTCAGCTCAGTTAGGTGCTCTGTGTTGGTGACCCTGAAGTAATTGTCAATCATATAATCTTGGGAATACTTTTGGGGTGGAACTACAGTGCCTATTGCAAGCACGGTAGCAAAACCTTTAGACCTTTGATCCATGTTGAAAGCCTTAATTTATTGTTAGCTGTATGATTCGGCTAAAGAAAGAGAAGTTTTTGCACTTGTGTGAGAATGAAGCTAGGATGGAAAGCTTTAAATAGAACAACAATAGCTCAATGGTGGAATGATTTTCATAATATTTACATTTATACCACGACAGCTAAATAATTCAGCGATCAGCATGGTTAAGTTCTCTGAATTATTAAGAGGTTAGATTCCAGACCTAGAACGCTGAATAATTCAGCAGTTCTTTTTTTTTTCTTTTTGGAAAATTGCGTATAAAATTCCAGACCTAGAGTTTTTCATTGAATGGGTTACAGGTCTGGCGGGGGTTGAATTAAACCTACAATTGGGTCTGGAATGTGTCGCTGAAATATAACTAATGCCCAGTTCTAGTCGTGTAATCGAGCCCGAGCCCGATGTTAACCCTAACAACACTCGGTATTAGGGGTGAAAACGGATCGGATACAGATCGGATAGTGGTAAAATCATATATGTATCCGTTTTTATTTTTCGGATACGGATACAGATACGGATTAGAATAGGATATTTATTACAAAAAATATAAATATTATTAAAAAGTACTCAAGTTCATAATATTTATCTAATTATAATAGTGAATAACATAAATTTTTTCATAATATATATTAAACTATATGGTATATATCTACTATTTGGATATGGACAATTAAAATTTAAAATCATATTTGTATCTGTATCCGCACAGAAATACAGATATCAGATATCTGTATCTAACTTTTGAATATGAATCAAATACGGATCAGATATTATCCGCTCCGTTTTCACCTCTACCCGGTATATATCCACATTAATTCTTATCCTTCATGAATGTGAGATACCTATGTTTTGCATCATTATTTTAGAGTTGATGCAGAGAAACTGATGGATGAGGTAGATTGCAAAGAAGTCAATGTAGATGGTGATGTTTAATTAATTCATTGGGGAATGCGCGATGGTTGCCCTTCCGGAAGGTATCCGACACAACCAAGTTGAGCTCAATTTTTTCCAATCTCTGTATGGGATGCAAAATGTAGAAAATCGTAACCCTTTGTGTGGTCCGTGTATAATAGTACACGGCCCGTGTGTAAGTATACAGAAATTAGAAACAGATAAAGACACAAGATTTAACGAGATTCGGCACCAATTCGGTGCCTACGTCCTCCACACCCGAACTCACATTTTTCTATTAGTTTTTATGATAATAGTTACATAGAGGAGGAGAATATATAGAGAGATTAGAGAGAATAAATAGATTTGTTTCCTAATACAATTATCTAAAATGGGAATGTAATAACTTCGATTATAAATTGATTCCCCAGCTGTTGCCTTCCTTCTTTGAAGATATAGTCCAGATAGGCAACGATATGGACCACCATTTATTTCAACACCCGCCCTCAAGTTGGTAGGTAGACATCTACCATACCCTACTTGGCAATCGAATCTTCAAAGCACTTGGTTGACACCGCCTTTGTTAACATATCTGCCAACTGTTGTTCTGATCTCACAAATGGAAAGGCGATGATCTTTTCTTCTAAATTTTGTTTGATGAAATGTCTATCAATTTCTATGTGCTTGGTCCTGTCATGTTGTATTGGGTTATGAGATATCTCAATTGCTGACTTGTTATCACAATGTAGTCGCATTTCTCCTTTTGGCCCATATTTCAATTCATTCATAAGTTTCCTCAACCACAACAACTCACATAGCCCCTTCGACATCCCTCTGAATTCTGCTTCTGCACTTAACAATGCAACCACATTCTGTTTCTTACTTCTCTATGTAACCAGATTTCCTCCCACAAAGGTGAAGTATCCTGACATTGATTTTCGATCTATTCTGTCTCCAGCCCAATCAGCATCTGTGTATCCCCAAACGTCCAAGTGTCCATTTTTTCTAAACTGAATGTCTTTTCCTGGAGTTTTCTTTAGATACAGCAAAACTCTTATCACAGCATCCATGTGTTGTTTTCTCGGGTCCTGCATAAACTGACTCACCATGCTCACAGCATATGCAATATCGGGTCTAGTATGGGATAAGTAAATGAGTTTACCTACTAATTTCTGATAGGCTTCCCGATCCACCTCCGGATCTTCTGGGTCATCTTCAAACTTCAGGTTCAGAATTGTGGGTGTATCAGCTGGCTTACAATCGAGCATCCCCACCTCTACAAGTAAGTCAAGTGTATACTTTCTCTGTGATAGAGATAAACCTTCTTTTGAACGCAGTACCTCTATTCCCAAGAAGTACTTTAGACCGCCTAGATCCTTCATCTCAAATTCCTGTGATAACCTCTACTCGAGCCACTCGATTTCCATAGTATCGTCCCCTGTAATTATCATGTCATCAACATAGATAATTAAGATGGTTACCTTGCCTTGACGATGCTTGAAGAACAGAGTATGATCAGAATCACTCTGATTGTAGTTATAGCTCTTCATAGCCTTACAGAACCGCCCAAACCATGCCCGGGGGGACTGTTTTAAGCCATATAGACTCCGTTCCAACTTGCACACCAGTTTCTTGTTGTGTTGGTGGGAATATCCTGGCGGTAGATCCATATAGATTTCCTCTTCTAAATCACCATGCAGAAATGCATTCTTCACATCAAACTGATGTAGGGGCCAGTCAAAGTTTGCTGCAAAAGATAATAAACTCGAACTGTGTTAAGCTTTGCAACTGGAGAAAAAGTTTCCTGGAAATCTATACCATATGTCTGAGTATACCCTTTTGCGACCAACCTTGCCTTACAGCGCTCAACTTTACCTGTAGCATCATATTTCACGGAAAACACCCACTTGCATCCGACTGTTTTCTTCCCAGTCGGAAGTTCTACCAAATTCCAAGTTTTAGTGGTTTCTAGGGCTTTCAACCCATTTGGGATCGCGTAGTGCTTCTCCCACAGTGTTTGGTACTCGAATTTTTGATATTTCCTTAGTAAAAGTTTGTACCAAGTTGGACAACCCTTCAGTGCTGGTATAGTTAGATATCGCATACCCTTCTTCGTTATACCTCTTTGGTCGTACATTTCGGTTGGCTCTAATGGGATACCTTCTTTCAGAGATGAGAGAACTTACCTCAGGAGCATCCTCGGGAGAACTCGAGAGTGGTATGTATTTTGAATCCTCGTGGGACTGTATCACCTCTGTCTCTGGACTTTCTACTTCATCAACCTGTGTACGGTCCACATCCCCGGATGCACGGTCCGTGTCCTCTGATATACGGACCATGTAGTCTGCTGTGCGGTCCGCGTCATCAGACGTATTTTCTGGTGCCTGGTCACTCTCCTCTGGTATATGAACTGGGTTGGTGTTTTCCTGATTATCTCACCATACTTGGTAATCTGGTTCCCCTTGTACTGGTACTGGGATCGGTTGGTTTGGGAAACAAGATTCACTCTCTAAGAAAGTTACATCCATTGTGACATAGGTCTTCATGGTTTCTAGATCAAAGCATTTGTACCATTTCTGATTAGTCCCATACCCAATGAACATGCATTTAATGGCACATGGTTCTAACTTTGTTCTCTTCTCTCGCGGAACATGCACATATGCTACACAACCAAAAATTTTAGGTGTCAAGGTCAAGGTTGAAGGGATTTCTACAAATGAGGCCAGTTTTTGTAATGGAGTGAGAAAATTTAGGGTTCGTGAGGGCATTCTATTCATGAGGTATACAGCAGTAGATATAGCGTGGTTCCAGAAATTTTGGGGCACATGACTTTCAAACAATAATGACCGTGCAATTTCTAAAATATGCCTATTCTTCCTTTCGTCCACTCCATTCTGTTGGGGGGTACCAACACAGGATGTTTCATGGACAATTTCATTATCTCTAAAATATTTCCTCAAGAAATTATTCACATACTCCCTCCCATTATCACTTCTAAGAATCTTAATCTTTTTCCCAAACTGTCGTTGGACCAAATTCAAAAAATCTAGAAAGCATGTGGCAACTTCATCCTTAGTTTTTAAAAGATATAACCAGGTCATTCGGGTACTATCATCAGTAAACAAAACAAACCATCTTTCTCCATTAATAGAGGTAACTGGGGCTGGACCCCACACATCAGAATAAACTAAATCACCAAATTCCAAATTCTTAAAACAAGCACTAGGATACATGTTTCTATGACTCTTACTTTTAATACAAGTTTCACATGAAATTTCAGAAATTGATACATTAACCCATAATGACGGAAACATCTTCCGCATATAACCAATAGAAGGGTGCCCTAACCTCTTATGCCATAACAAAATATTATCCGTCTGAACACTCCGTCCAGTCAAACATGCGGAGCCAACACTCTCATCTTCAAGGTGATACAGTCCATTGTGCTTAATACCACGCCCAAGTATCTCCTTCGTGAGGATGTCCTGAAAAATGCAAAATTTTGGGTACATTAGAACAGCACAGTTTAAGTCTTCAGTTAATCTTCCCACTGATATGAGTCTTGTGGTCAGCGAAGGGACTAGTAGTGTTTCTTTTAGACATAGAGATGAAGTAGCAGAAACATTTCCTGACCCTATAACTGGTGATTTTATCCCATTTGCACTCACAATTTCTTTCATATTTGATTCGTGGATTTTATCTAGATCAGAATCTAAATAGGTCATGTGATCAGTTGCTCCCAAGTCTATTACCCATTTTTCTAGATTATGTGCATTAAAAACATTACCTTTCTCAGCACCACCCTCTGTACCTTCAATAAAATTTGCTAGTGTGAGAGATGCTTGTCCGGTGTTGTTTCTGTGGCTCGGGTTTTGACCTGTACGGTCCGTGCTCCCTCCTGCACGGTCCGTGTACACCGTCTGATGAGCCTGTTCCCTCTTACCTGCTCTTTTTCTCTCCTTCAATTCATGCCACCAGTCTGGGTAGCCATTCAGTTGAAAGCACGTCTCTCTAGTGTGCCTTGGGTTGTGGCAGTGAGTACATCCGCCTCCTTCAACTCTTTTCCCTTTTTCCTGGTTTGTTTCAGTTTTAAGAGAACTCTAATGCATGGGCCGTGTGACTACCTGTGCGGTCCGTGTTCTAGTTTGTCCAGTCTGTGTTCCAGCCTGCACGGTCAGTGCCCTTCACTGCCATAACAACAGGATTTGAGTTACTATTGCCACACATCACCTTTTGCTGCATCTCCTCCCGTCTAACTCTGGCATATGCTTGCTCGATAGTTGGAAGAGGCACTGTCTGGATTATGTCGGCTTGAGTGCTATCCAAACGATCATCTAGGCCGACAAGGAACTTGTACACACGATCTTGCTGGACCGATAGGTTGTGCCTCTCGATATCCATTGTGCATGTCATGTGATTTGGCCTCCTGAAGTCGATTTCCTTCCACAACCCCTGTAATTCATTATAATATTTCTCCAACGACCCCCCCCTTTTAATACAACAAATGAACCCTCTGTTGAAGATCATAAATTTGAGAGGAGTCACATCCATCAAAAAATGTTGTAGCTAAAGCATCCCATACCTCCTTTGATGTGGAATACCAATGAAAATTACCAATCAAAGCTGGATCCAAGGAATTTAGAATCAAACATTTCACCATCGAGTCGTGCATCTTCCACTGTTCATACCCCACATCGCCTACTAGGGGTGCTTGTTTGTCGCCCTTCACATATCCCAACTTGCCCTTGCCGGCCAGATGCATCTCCATCATGGACAGCCACAAGCCATAGTTGTTTCCGTCGAGTTTAACAGTGGTCGAGTTAATCGGTACAGCAGTCGCCTTCTGTGAGGAGAGAAGTTCCTTCAGCGCTTGAAGCAGGGTCATGTCAGCGCTGGGGTCTGGGATCTTCTCTCCATTCGTCTTCATGCTAGGGTCGTCCATCTCAGATTTCTCCTGTTAGATCTACACCTACGCCTAGTGCTCTGATACCATGTAGAAAATCGTAACTCTTTATGCGATCCGTGTATAATAGTACACGGCCCGTGTGTAAGTATACAGAAATTAGAAACAGAGAAAGACACAAGATTTAACGAGGTTCGGCACCAATTCGGTGCCTACGTCCTCCACACCCGAACTCACACTTTTTCTATTAGTTTTTCTGGTAATAGTTACATAGAGGAGAAGAGAATATATAGAGAGATTAGAGAGAATAGATAGATTTGTTTCCTAATACAATTATCTAAAATGCGAATGTAATAACTCCGATTATAAATTGATTCCCCAGTTGTTGCCTTCCTTCTTTGAAGATATGGTCCAGATAGGCAACGATATGGACCACCATTTATTTCAACACAAAACATCCGGTATCAAGCTTCAATGACACATTTTCCTTCCAAGAAGTGAATGTCAGTTTCTACGGTACTCTGTTTGTATTTGCAAATCCATTATCTGAGAAGCATGTATATATACCCTTCAAAACACAATACAATCTCTCTCCTCTCTTCCACTTTAATTCGTGTGTTGAGGACAAACTCTACTCAAGACCCATGATTTAAGGATTGACCTTGTGAAGTAGTATCTCTAGTAAGAGAAATATAAGCCCTCTAATTGAATCTTAGGTGGATACTAATGGAGGCATCATCGTGTATACTAAGAGAGAAAGAGGTAGCCATACAAAATCATCCATTTCCTCTAGATTATCAAGAGAGATATAATCCATTTATTAGATTTACATCCTTTATTTAGAATCAGTTAACTTGTTAAATCGATCCTCCATGATTTTGGTAGCAAATTTTTAAAATTATATCTACCATCTATATATACAATGAGTTCCTTCAAGTGGACATGCATGTAAATTAAGGATACAAAGGATATGTATATAAGGGACATGCATGCAAGGGATTGAAAATCCTCACTATTTTCAAATATAAAAGATCATCTTAGGCTTACCCATCCTCACTATTTCGAAAAATCCTCACTATTTTGTCATACCAAGTTCTCACACACAATTGACATTAATTAAATTGTTACCAAAAAAAATATTACAAGTAAAATACGAGAGATATCTTGTGAAACTAGGGTGTCAATGGGTACGGTATAGGTGGGGTGGAGACATTTTCATATCCATATCCATTAAAATTGATTTTACCCATACCCTATCAATACCCATTAAAAATTGACTTTACCCTACCTTATCCTTACCTGTTAATATTATCGGATAACGAAACGGTAGCGGATGAATAACCGATATACTAATATAATAATTAGTTTTATTATATATTTTACATATTAAATATAAAACTCATTTATTTCACACATATGTAATTACATTTCTAATAAAAAATAAAAATGAATGTGCAATCAATTCCAACTAAATTTGTTACAAAATAATTGGGTTCAAAGTTTTGGGTAAATCAATTAACCCTACTGTTAACCCTCCTACTTAATTTGTTACGAATTGATTTCAAAATTGATCCTTATTTGAAATGCAGTGTCTTCTCGTACGTGTCTTGACTTCCTAATTAATTAGTTTATAGCCTAATTTAAAAATTGTTTGATCATTTATGAAAAATCGTTAGAATTATTTTTTTTTAAATACAGACTTTCAAATATGGCTTGAAAGAAGGATGTAAGATAGAACTACAGCTTTGCAAAAAGAAAGAGAAAAAATGTTCCCCACATTTAATCATATGGAAACTATTATTGTTCTAGCTCCTAGTTTTGAGTAGTTTTCATCATAAAACGAGAGCGCCTCTAATATCTTTGTAAAATCAACATCATACGGTTGAGCATAGGTGTCAGATTGACTAATTAGGTAAAATAAATTAATCTAAATGGAGTTATACTAACATGCTTGTGGAAGATAATGAGATATAACTGTCTATAAATTAATTATTTCGTGCATAATACAGCTGGTTGCTGGCCCACGGGAAAAAGAGACTACTCCCTCTACAAATTTGCTCGTCTATTATTATTATTATTGTTGTTATTTATTATTGTTATTATTCTGGTTCTTGTTGTTACCGTTGTTACTGTTGTTGTTACCGTTGTTACTGTTATTACTGTTGTTGTTGTTACTGTTCTTAATCTTGTTCTTAATTATATTGTTCTTACTACTGTTACTACTACTACTATTATTATTATTATTATTATTATTATTATTATTACTACTGTTACTGTTACAGTTATTATTATTATTATTACTGTTATTATTATTATTACCATTACTATTATTATTACTACTACTATTATTATTATTATTATTATTATTATTATTATTCTAGCTAGTTGTTGGTCCATATGGGCCATTTACAGGGGCGGACCCAGAGTGTTAGTGGAGATTTATAGGTTCCGACTGAGTTTGCCCTCTCCTGAAATTTTTTTTGACCCCCTCTGAACGTTTAATTTGTAATTCGGGTTAAATTTAGGGTTTAAATTGAAATAAATCTGTTAAAGCATTATTTTTTATCGAGTACCCAATTGGTTAATGGATTTAAACCAGATTCGATATTCTTTTACCCCCTGACGAAAATCCTGAATCCTCCCCTGACCATTTACTACCGTGAGATAATGTGACTCCTTTCCCTCTATAAATTTTCTCGTTAGATATTTCCTCTTATAAATATTATTATTATTATTATTTTATCAGAAGTATCATTAAGTTATTATTATTCTAGTTGTTGGCCACGAGTCATTAAATAGTGAAAGAGAATTAGAAAAAGAGACTCCTCCATAAATTTTCTCGTTTTATATTACCTCTTATTATTATTATTATTATTATTATTATTATTATTATTAAGTTAATATCAATATATCATTGTTGTTACCATATTAATATCATCATTATCACCATCATTATTGTTGTTTACTAATACATATTTTTATGTAATACAAGCATTCACCACTTATACCTGTAAATGTATATTCTCCATACTTTCAAATTTTCAAATAAATAATTTATGTCACATATATTATGGGTGCATGACAGTAACTGAGATCATATTGATTAATGAAGTTGACTAGCACATATCCTAATGGTGATTATATACACAATTTCGACCATGCTTGGTCCTCGTGGAAACTTGATATGGCACAAGTAATAATTTTGTTAATAACAATAATTGGTGATTAAAAAATCACCCTTTGATCTAGTGGCAAAGAGAAACTCGTTGTGTGAGAAATTGTGAGTTAGATAAGAAGTTACGTGTCTTTATGGACAATAAATGAAAATTGACAACACATTCCACCTTTATATATATTATATGAGGAGGGTTCAAATGCACCATAATTTTTGTACTCCAATATGCTCCACATCTTTTATCTCTATTTTTAAAGTTCGAACAGTCGATCCGAACCGTTCAACATGATATTATAATAAAATATGTTTGGAGACCAAATTTTATATTTTTTAGAATTTTTTTACTATTTTTTTAGATAGATACAATATCACTTTATCGGATGGTCCATAATCTCCTTAAAAAAGTGATTTTGTGCCTATCTAAAAAAATAGTAAAAAAATTCTAAAAAATATAAAATTTGATATCCAAGCATATTTTATTATGAAGATCATGTTGAGCAGTTCCGATCGACTGTTCGGACTTTGAAAATAGAGATAAAGAATGTGGAACATATTGGAACATATTGGAGCACAAAAATAATGGTGCATTTGAACCCTATATATAAATCGGTGATTTAACTTGATCGTGAAGTTTCTATACACACGCAAACATTATTCGTAATAACAACAATTGGTTAATGTGTTGTTCAATCATGCATTGCATTCAACTATTGTTATCATTAATTATATCAGATTAATAATTGGTAGGATGAGGAAATCTCTTTACAGTAAATCATAATTAATTACATATGGCCGCACCGCCTCCGGGAAACTGCCATATATGCCCACAAACACATCTTTTCGTCATTAATTAATTACATATGGTTCACTTGTTGTCCCAGTTTTTATAGTAGTAATAATTGATTAATTAATACTTGTGCCGGTTGAATAATCACAGGAATTGGCCTACCTAAGAATGTACATATTTTAGCGATTTATGACGTGAATTTATAAAAACAATATTATTTCTGTTTTATCAGTCATTCAAAGTTAATTTTTATGGTTCTTTATATATATAGGCTATCATGCTTTGAGAAATAAAGAGAGTGTTTTACTTCTCACTCATATTTCTATTTTCAAAGTTCAAACAGTCGATCCAAACTTCTCAACATGATCTTCATATTGATATATGCTTGGAGACCAAATTTTACATTTTTTTTTAATATTGTTTACTATTTTTTAAATTTTTTTGAAAATCACAACTTTTCATTAAATAAAAGAATAATAATAAATTCACAAAAACACTGGTTTTCAAAAATTCTAAAAAAATAATAAACAATTAGTTCACTACAACAAAAAGGGGCTTCAGCGACCAGCATCAGCGACCGGTTGGGTCGCCGGTCGCTGAAGACCCAAAAAAAAATTAAAAAAAAAAATTTAATGTTTTGACGACGAATCCTTCAGCGACCGGCGCCTTACCTTTCTGTGACCGATTTTGGCCCGGTTGCAGAAGAGTATTTCTAAAAAACCCCCGCCAAATCCTTTTTTTCTCTCTGATTCCCGCGGTTTAGGGTTTTAGCAAAACAAAAACACACCCCTCTCTGTCTACTGGGGGCGCCCCCTTTTTTCCTTTGGTGCCTTCTTTCGCTGTTTCCTTCTGGGAGAAGGAAACGGAGGCGATCGCCTCTTTTTCTCCCGCGCAGGTGTGGTTCGAATTTGAGGGTTCTCTCTCTCGGGTATTATAAACCTCTCACTCTCTCTCGATTTCGGTTTTTCGCTCTCTTTTCCTTCGCTCGTGTGCTGAGAAAAATCTCTCTAGATTTAAGTTGATCTAGTGCCTTCCTTGTGCTATACTGGTGCTCGAAGGTGGTTGTTCTGGTGGTGTTGCTTGCTGATTTTTCTTGACGGCCGGAGGCGAGGCAAGCACCTTGGTGCCGGCCGTTTTTCGTTGCTCTTTTTGCAATCGGAGCCTTTCTCGGTAAATGTTCAAGCCCTCCTTTTTAATTTATTGATCGTGTGCTTGGTGAGACATTATCGTATATTTTGACTTATCGGTTGTCTCGCCCGAGTTGTTGATTTTCTCGGCGTGTCAATGAATTTTTGTGATGAATTCAGGGTGTTGATCGATTGAGTGCGAGATTGTTGATTTTTCTAGACTCGATCGAATTGGTGTTTGGGTCTGACTTTCTTTTGCCTCTTTGTGATTGAGGGTGCTGATGCACATTTTCGGTGCCTTTTTCTTGTTGTCTCGCGCGAGTTGTTGATTTTCTCGGCGAGACGATGAATTTTGGGACTGTGATATGCTACTGGTACCGGTCATTCTTATTTCGGTGCTGGTTTGTTATTTTCTTGTGTGTACCTTTTCGATGCCTATTTCCATCTTTGATGACCCGAGTTATATAAAAAAGAACAAAGTGGACCGATCCTTCAGAGACTTATAATTTGCAGTCTTACAATTTCGGAAAAATGAATAGAGGAAACCTGCCATGAGTACTGTCTTAATAGTTGAATTAGGATAGCACATATCTGATTAGACTTTTGGGATCTAATTACAACTTGTAATCAGGCTGTTAACAAGTTTTAATATTGCATGTTGGTGCAGGGAACAAAGCATCGGCAACTGTAATTCAGGCAAGGTAGTTTTGTGCTTTCATAGGCTGAAATTCAGGTGCTTTACTGTTGGTTTTTGAACTACTTTGCACTGAATTTCACAATGTTTTGTCGCTGAATAGTTATTTAATGAGATCAATTTTATTTTATAGGCGGGTGTGGTGGCTGCTCGCAAAGCTGTGAATATACAAACACTTCCTGCCATAATGATATTGCACCTAATGAGGTTTAGTTATGGTGGTCACGGGAGCAATAAGCTTCACAAACAAGTGCAATTAGTTATTTGCAAACGGGTACCTCGGGCAAGGCAGGGCAGTACCCCTCCCGGGCAGCGGGTAGACGGGTAGGCGGGTAGGCGGGTAGGCGGGTACAACGGGCACGGGTAGGCGGGTTTTTTTTTTTTGAAAAACTCCGCCCTGCCCGTCTCAAACCCGTGCCCGTTGCGGGTAGACGGGTACAACGGGCACGGATACAGCGGGCACGGGCAGGACGGGCACGGGTAGAAATTGTTTTTTTTTTCCGGTTTTCTGTTTTGTGTTCTGATTTGTTTTCTTATTTTTTTTACCGTGTCGTACGAATATTATTACGTGTTTACCGTGTCGTACGAAATATTATTTCTTTACACGAGTAATTTTATTTTATTTTCAAACTCTCATTCTAATTGTATAGTTTCATAATTTATTTATATCTCGAAATTTGTAGTTTACATTTTAAATTGATAATATATTTTGCAAACGTTCAATTTAAATTGATAATATAAATCTAAATCTAAATTAAATAAAAATTAAATATAAATAAAAATTCAAATCTAAATTTAGATGCAAATTAAATTAAATCTAAATTGAATATAAATGTAAATCTAAATTAAATTTAAATTGAATCCAAATCTAATTTAAATCTAAATTAAATTAAATAAAAGAAAAAAAAAACAAATCTAAATCTAAATTCAAATCTAAATTAATAGGTTAAATAAAATATAAATCAAAAATATCTTAAATCAATTAATTTAAAACAATAAACATTTTAAATTGATAATATATTTTGTAAACGTTCAATTTAAATTGATAATATAAATCTAAATCTAAATTAAATAAAAATTCAAATCTAAATTTAGATGCAAATTAAATTAAATCTAAATTGAATATAAATCTAAATCTAAATTAAAATTTAAATTGAATTCAAATATAATTTAAATCTAAATTAAATTAAATAAAAGGAAAAAAAAAGGTTAACTGCCCGTACCCATTGCGGCCCGCAACCATACCCATTGCGGCCCGTAATGACAAAAACAGTTTTTAGTTTGCTCTGCCACCACTCATTGCGGTCCGCAAGAGATGTTATTGTGGCCCGCAATAACTCTGTTCAGCGCCCGAATTTGCTATTTTGAGTGATTTATTTTTAGGTTTTGTGAGGGGTATAAAAAGTTAAATCTAAATTAAATCTAAATTAAATCTAAATTTAAAAATAAAAGTTACCCTCCTCCTTTATTCCGAGCTTGGGACCGGCTATGTAAAATAACATAGGCAGAGTTCTAACTTTTTTTTTTTGTTAGTAATTCTTCTTTAAAATGAATAATTTAAGAACTAATTGAAACGTTTAGAAATTATAATTTAAAAAATAACCATATAGATTAAAAGAGGTTAGAAATGTATACCGACACTACCTATCTAGTAGTTTGGATTCATATACCATTGTTCGCTCTCTTCCGCACCTCTGAATCCGAATTAGCCGCGGGCCGCGTATCGGTACCGCTTTCTTCAGTGTCGACTCCGGATGATGATTCTTGATGATCTCGATGTTGGTTGCGCTCATCAGCATCAATCCAATCTTTCAAGCACACAAGTCTCTCAAAAACATGTGCACCCAACTTACTGCGTTTGTCGGAGAGGATCCTGTTCGCCGAACTAAAACAACTTTCGGAAGGGACGGTTGACACGGGTACGGCAAATACGTCGCGGGCCATCATCGCCAGTGTTGGATAGTTTCTTTGATTCCTCTTCCACCACGTCATGATGTCAAGTTTCAGTACAGCAAGCTGTACTTTTTAACCTTAAAATGCACTTCTGGTTCAGACTGCAAGTATACAATCCTACCGCGTAGTATATCGTCGGGTATCGATCACAGGGACGGTTCAAGTGTTATCCGGACTCTACCTAGGTTAATTAAAAAACTAGAAGTTGGAAAAGGGTTGATTTTGGTTATTTAATATTCCTACAGATTCAAAGCAGTAGTAAAGTGCAAGAAAGAAGATTAAACTGGTTTTAATCGATAAATAAAAGCGTTCCCAGGGTTAAGACTTCATCTCAGTTTTGCCCTCAGACTGTCCTGTCCGGGCCGTGTCATTTCCTACACGGGCCGTATCAGTTTACACGGGCCGTGTCATTTTGCTACACGGTCCGTGTCAGCCTCGGGTTAATGCAGCAGCTATTGTTTCTTTGTATCGTTCCTTTGTGTAGGGTTCTACTGACCAGACCTAATGCTTCTGAACCTCAACTGTCGTTTGTTGGTTCATCAACTTGGTATGGAAACTGCAGTATATGCCCTCGTCGGGTTCTAAACCTCAACTTTCGTGTTTTGGTCCAAATTACCTAGTTCCTTGATTGGTATACTAAAGGTAACTCCTATCCGTCGATAGAGAATAATTTTCGCCTTTCGGTTACTACTTGGTTTCGCCTTTCGGGTCACAAATCCTACCTCATGTACTTAGTTTGGTTGAGAGACTTTTAAGGGCTTGAATACCTTATAGATGTGATCATTCATCTAGTGGTAAACCGATATAGGTCAAACACTACAACCTAAGCAATTAAATACTACTCAATCAATCAAACACAAATTTCAATACAAAGATTCAATAACTAGCATGCAAGACAAAACATTCAATTACATCAAAACCCTAGAAACAAAGTAAACTACTCACTCATAGTTCTAAAACAGCAAATACAAATAGAGATAGAGTTGATCATGACAAAACCCAAAGTACAAAGAAGATCAATCGAAAAACTCACGTATTTCGCTTCTCCAATTCGCCTCCAAGCTTAGCCGCCAAAGACAAACCCTAGAATGTGCTCTCCTGTTCCAGAATGACCCTCTGTTGGACAGAGAGGCCCCCCTTTAATGCCAATTCACGACCTTCCTTCATTAGCCTTGTTTCCAGATTTCTGGATCTGTTTCCGGAAATGCTTGCCACAGGCCGTGTCAAATCTGTCCATAATCGTGTCTGTGGTCGAGTCGAGGTTGACACGGGCCGTGTAGAATGTGACACGGGCCGTGTAGAGACTTCAGAATTCCAGATTTCTCCCCGATTTCGCCCGAATCCTGCAAAATAAGAATAAACTTGCAGCAGTACCACATTCTAAAGATATTCAATGAAATACAACTGATTTAATAGATTTAAACACAGGTTTGGTACAGAAATTGGTCGGAATTATAGGTCAAATAACGAGACATCATCAAGTCCATCTTCTTTTTCGTTTACCCCCGCAAAATAGCTCAGTAACTCATTTGTGGATGTGTGCGGTTGGATCTCCGATTGGAAATCTGCTAACAATCCACCGCTGCTAGTGCTCCTGGAAGTGGAACTATTAAAAAATTAAAAAAATTAGTAGACAAATAGTGTAGATATTATAAATAATAAAGATTAAAATAATGTAGATATTTAAATTGTTACCTAGGACCGGCACGGGACGAAGACGGGTTTTGGTTGTCACCCATTCTTGAGTGGTATATGTTAAACATCTCATCGAACTTCGAAGTCACGAATGCCTCCACCCCGGTGTTGTCTAAATGTAGATTCTCTTTGTACGCTGCAACTATTTTGACCGTGAAGTACTTCTTGTATGCCGGGTTGAGGCAGCTTGCGATAATGGCCAGGAGGGGTACATCGTCCCAATATTTTAGAAATTTTTCTTTCATGGCAACTATGATCGGTGTAAGAGTGGAGGTGGTGGTTTCAGCGATCTCCAATTCACGGTACACCTTGGAGATGCTATAGAGATGTCTGATCAACTCAAATGCCGTCGGTGAGTACGAGCAAGATAATTTGACGGTTGCATTAAAAAAGGTTCCTAAGAAATTACTCAGGGTTTGTAGTTGGTCCCATTCGTCGGGGCTGGGCTCCAATGCCATTCCCTCGGGGGTGAAGCCTCTCAAAAACTCTCCTATGACGGCTTTGTAAGGAAGGCATCTGTTCAGAAACCTATAGGTAGAGTTCCAACGGGTATCTATATCCCAAGGAACTTTCAACTTGCTCAAGCCATAGTTGACGCACATCAAACCAAACCGTTGTTTTCTTTCTTGGTTTGAAACAATATGGGACATAGAATCCTTTAATTTATTGATCAAATCTCTTACGGCTTCTGTTTTAAGGCCCGCCTTAACGACGAGTTAAGTATGTGGCAAGCACACTTTTGGTGAAACATTGCACCATTCATAATCGGGTTTAGTGACCGTTTAAAAATCTCAATGGAAGCTACATTGTTACTAGCATTATCGAATGAAATAGAAAAAATCTTGTTATCCCTATCTCTCTTAAGGTTATACTCTTCTAACACCTCAATAATGGATTTGAAAATTACATGTGCTGAGTGCGGGGAATCTAACACACGAAAACTTAATATCCTTTTTTGTAATACCCACTGATCATCGATCCAATGGCCGGTAACACATGAGTACCCAAGGCCATGTTTACCGACAGTCCATATATCGGAGGTAATTGAGACCTTATTTTGTTGGTATGCAAATATAGCTCGGAGCTCATTTTTTATTTTGGTAAACTGGTTTTTAATTTCATCAACCATCTTTCTATGATGGATCCTCTTGTACATTGGTTGAGCACACCCCCGAATGACTAACCGGGCAAAACTCATACAACCACCCATGCTTATTGGTTGTTCTTTGTGGGTAATGTACCGGGCCAATTCACTAAGCATTTTTGATTCATCGTATTTTGGGTTGGTTCTAGTACCATCCGCGTTCATAAGGGTTTGGATTTGTCTCGGTCCAACATTTTCACATATAACATCACCCTTCCTTTGGTGCATTTCGACATGTCTTTTTAAAGCTGGTCATACCACTACTTTGTTTATACACAAAAAGGGTTTCTTACAATTTTGTACCTTACATTCAAGGGTTTGCATGTTGCCGTTCTCATATGTGGAAATCTTGTACCATTTGGCCCACGGCTGATTGTATTCAAGTTGTCTTTTAGTCTTCTTTACCACTTGTCCTTTTGGGGGGACACTTGTCGGAGGAAGGATTGGTTCTTCTTCAATTTCAGTGACACTTCTCGACGGAGTACCTTATATAGGGGGGGTGACTTGACTCGATGCTACAGAATAAGTGCCTCCATATGCGGTGGTGTCGGTTGATGTGTTTCTTGTGGAATATACATGTTTGGATCGTTTGAAGTATAATACGGTGAATACATTTGGGGGGGTTGTTGATAATTTAAATCTAGCGTTTGATCCCTTCTTTGATAATTAGGTGGATAATTTTGTGGATAATTTTGTGGATAATTTTGTGGATAATTTTGGGGATAATTTTGTGGATTATTAGGTGGTGGCATAGCCGGGCCAAAAATTTCAAGTGACATTCTCGTATCAAAAGGTAATTCCTCATCGTGACTAGGAGATGTCATCTTTTAAACCTATTCAAAAAAATAAATGTAAATTACTTCACATATTCAAAATATAAATGTAAATCTAAATTAAATTAAATCTAAATTGAATATAAATGTAAATCTAAATTAAAAAAATAACTCTAAGTCTAATTCATAATAATCTAATTCAAATATTAAAATTCTAAGTCTAATTCAAAGTAAATACAACTTGTTCTAACTTATTCAAAATATAAATGTAAATCTAAATTGAATATAAATGTAAATCTAAATTAAAAAAATAACTCTAAGTCTAATTCATAATAATCTAATTCAAATATTAAAATTCTAAGTCTAATTCAAAGTAAATACAACTTGTTCTAACTTATTCAAAATATAAATGTAAATCTAAATTAAATTAAATCTAAATTGAATATAAATGTAAATCTAAATTAAAAAATAACTCTAAGTCTAATTCATAATAATCTAATTCAAATTTTAAAATTCTAAGTCTAATTCAAAATAAATACAACCTGTTCAAAACCTAAATCTAAATTAAAGTAAATAAATAAAAAAAAACTGAGGCAGCAAGCCTCTGTCTCTGTGACAGAGGGATCCGAAAAAAAAAAATATGCCTCAGCCGAATTTCAAAAGAAAAAAAAATAATATAAAAAAATAAATCTAAGTCTAATTCATAATAATCTAATTCAAATTTTAAAATTCTAAGTCTAATTCAAAATAAATACAACTTGTTCTAACTTATTCAAAATATAAATCTAAATCTAAATTAAATTAAATCTAAATTGAATATAAATGTAAATCTAAATTAAAAAAATAACTCTAAGTCTAATTCATAATAATCTAATTCAAAGTCTAATTCAAAATAAATACAACTTGTTCTAACTTATTTTAAAAATCTATTTTAAAACAATAACTATAAAAAATTTAACTTATTCAAAAAATAACTCTACCAAATCCAACATATTCAAAAATAAAATATAAATCTAGCTTATTTATCTAACAAATATAACTTATTTATCTAGTAAAATATAAATCTAACATATTCACATATAAATGTAACATATTCAAAAAATATAATATAGCATATTCAAAAAATAAAATCTAACCTATTTAAAAATAAAATATAACATCTTCAAAAAATAAAATCTAACATATTCAAAAAATAAAATCTAACCTATTAAATTTAGATCCGAATTTAAAAAATCAAATATAACCTATTTGAAAAATATAACCTACTAAAAAATCCAACCTTTTCAAAATAACAAATCTAACATATTTTTTTAACCTATTAAAAATAAATACGAATTTCAAAAATAAAATCAAACCTATTCAAAACAAATCTAATTACTTCACATATTCAAAATAACAAATCTAACATATTTTTTTAACCTATTAAAAATAAATTTACTCTACAAAAATAAAATCAAACCTATTCAAAAGAAATCTAATTACTTCACATATTCAAAATAACAAATCTAACATATTGTTTTAACCTATTAAAAATAAATCCGAATTTCAAAAATAAAATCAAACCTATTCAAAAGAAATCTAATTACTTCACATATTCAAAATAACAAATCTAACATATTTTTTTAACCTATTAAAAATAAATTTACTCTACAAAAATAAAATCAAACCTATTCAAAAGAAATCTAATTACTTCACATATTCAAATTTCAAAATAACAAATCTAACATATTTTTTTAACCTATTACAAATAAATTTACTCTACAAAAATAAAATCAAACCTATTCAAAACAAATCTAATTACTTCACATATTCAAAATAACAAATCTAACATATTTTTTTAACCTACTAAAAATAAATTTACTCTACAAAAATAAATTAAACTAAATTTAATCTACAAAAAAAATCTAGCATAAACTAAATTTACTCTACAAAAATAAATTAATCTAACATGAAATAAATGTAACCTTTAAATCTTGAGGAAAAATCTTGCGGGAGGTGACGAACTTCGTAATTCCGATACCTTCGTAATTCCGTTTGCGTATTTGTAGAATGAATTAAATTTACAACTATATTTTTTTCAAACAATAAATTTAAAAACTGAAAATAGTAATATTGAGAGATTGAGAGAATGAGATTATGAGAGATTGAGAGATTGAGAGGGTGTGAAAAAATTGAGAGGAAGAGGGGTGAATATATAGAGTTTTGATTGGAGGGAGAATAATATTTGAAATTTAATAAATCCGAAAAAAAAAACAGAATTGACGGGTGGGACCCACCCGGTTTGACTGATTTGAACCAAAACTGTAGAACGGCTCAGTATATTAACAGAGCAGGTTTAGCTTCATGCAGCGCAATATTCACATGCATTGCTGTACTCAGTGCGCTGTCTGTAGCCAAAACTGCTCTGTTAACAGTAGCCAGTGGGGGGAAAAAAATTCAAAATTTCTGGTTTCGACGGGCAGCGGGTACGGGTTACCGGGTGCGGGTACACCCGTGGCGGGTGCGGGCAGACGGGCAGCGGGCACGGGTACGGCGGGTACGGGTACACCCGGGTTTGTTTCCAAAAACCTAAACCCTGCCCATTTCAGACCCGTACCCGTGTACCCGTTTACCCGGGTATACCCGGCCACGGGTACGGATACCCCGGGCACCGAGCACGGGCGGACCGGGTTCGGGTTACCCGTTAAGGGTACTGTCAAACGCCTAAGTGCAATACCCTCTTGAGCTGGTTCTTGGCCGTGACCTGGTGATCTCCCCATCAGAGGTGAATCTTTTTAACTCATTTTCTTTTTCCTGGCTTGCTGCTTACTAGTTGTGATGATTAGAAGTCAAGGATAGCTTGAAGCTAACTCAAGTATTAGTTTTGTTTGTTTAATATATAGTTCAATTTGGTACTATTTTCTTGTCAAGAAAAAGTCCGGCACTGTCTTGAAATGTATCTTTGTTGAATTGCTTTTGCTCTTGCTTTGTTATGTCGCGGGTATTTATATTAGTTATATAAAAATAATGAGCTGTATATCAAACTATGCTGTTAGGATCTTTTATTTTATCATAATTTGCACTATTCAGATACACTTGCAACTAGCAAGCCTTATCTGACAAGACATCTGTGAGTAAATATTGTCTAATGATTTTGCATGCTCTGACACATTCTCGTTTCATGCGGAGGATCGACATGGGCAGTTTAGGTTATCGAGTGATCGACATGGGCAGTTTAGGTTGGGTAGTAAAGGGTGTCAGAAACATGAAGAAAAGTGCTGGTGGTGGTAAGTTGAGGATTAGGATTTTGCATGATTGAGGCCTTGTAAATTTTCTGTGCTTTTGTTGTTCTGGCAAAGGATGATGCTGGCTCTGTCACACTTATTTTATTTTAGGTTGATAGTCAACTTTTCCTCTTTTATCTTCGGTTCTTTTAATCCCGGTTTCATGTTTATGTTCAAATGCTTGCATGTGAATTATATATTTATAGATCGAAAACGACGACGGTAAATTGTATATTTGCTTGTGAATTAAATTTTCATTGCTTGGTAAGTTTCGTACCAATTGGGAAAAAAAATAACAAAAAAAAAACATAAAAAAAAAACAACCTTCTGCTACCGATTTTGAACCATTAGAGACTGGCTGATCGGTCTCTGATGATCTTGCGTCACGTCAGCACGCAGCATCAGCGACAGAAATAATCGGTCGCTAAAAGGGTCATCAGAGACCGGCGACTGACCCTTCAGCGACCGGTGACGTCAGCGGGGTGGTCATCAGCGACGAAGCAACTGCGTCCGGGTCATCTGCTACCGATTTCGGTCATCAGCGACCGGTAGACCCATCAGCGACCGGCGAAAATCCCATCAGCGACCGATTTGGCCGGTCGCTGATGGGTATGATTGCTGTAGTGATTTCCAAAAAAATGTAAAATTTGGTCTCCAAGCACATATCAATATAAAGATCATATTGAGAAATTTGGATCGACTGTTTGAACTTTGAAAATGGAGATATGAGCGGGAAGTAAAATACCGTATTTACTTTCCAAAGCATCGTAGCATCACTCTCTCTCTCTCTCTCTCTCTCTCTCTCTCTCTCTATATATATATATATATATAGAGAGAGAGAGTACGGCTAACACGCTTCCTCTAGTATATCAACAATATGCTTCCGGCCTCCAAAATCTATCGAATGGGCTTCAAATGACAAATCCAAACTGTTCAAACCAATCTCCTTACCGAGAGCTTCGTTTCCATATAAAAAAAATTAATTTTTGAATTTATTTAATGAACAAAATAGTGCATTAAATACGCACAAAATCCTTCATATTTTGACCTCTTGACTTAATGGTAAATAACTTCGAAAATTCAAAATTTTTATATGGAAACGAAGCTCTCATTAAGAACATTAGTTTGAACGGTTTGGATTTGTCATTTGAAGCCCATTCGATAGATTTTGAAGACCGGAAGCGCGTTAGCTGTACTCTATATATATATAAGCATTATTTCTCGAATTGCGCTATGAAAACAATTATTTATGAAAATGTTACTAGAACCGTGACTTAAGAAATATTGTTTAGGCGTGTTTAGGAGTAGTATTATAGGTTTTAGGCCATATGACTAGAGATTTGGGGTTAAGGACGTAGAGCTTAGAACTTTGACCCCTACGATCTATAGTGTAAGCATGATATAGTTAGTATATTATTAGTATCATTACTATTATTAGTGGTGCCATTATTACTATTAGTAGTACTACTATTATCACTATTTAATTTATTACTATCTATTTCACCCTGAGACTACGATTGGGTTTTATTTCGAGCCTACCCTAACTTGTTTGGGACTAAAGACTTAGTTGTAGTTAATAAATATTTTTCTCAAATCTTAAAAACATGCATTATTTTGAAAACACAAAATTTATTTTATTTCATATTATATTGCACTTTTACGCATTTAAATTATTTTTTTTATAAATGAGGAGAGAAACATATATATATGATACAAGAGCCCACATATATCTGATAAAAAAAATCTAGGTGATGAAAATAACAATATATAAGGTGGCATATATATAGCTAAGAAACTTGACGGATTAACACTCTGTAAAGTATTATCAATTAACTATTCCTTGTAAATAACATTTTTTTTCTTTATTCTTTTCTTAATTTTAATCATGATTCTAATTACGTAATGCATGCCCGAACACTTAATATTTGTATTACGCACTGACCGATTCTCGGTAAAATAATATCATCATCCATAAGAGAATAAGTTACGTTTGTAAATCCACGGGCGGACCCAGAGTATTTCAGAGGGGCAGTTTTAGGGGAGATTTATCGGTTCCGATCAATTTTGTCATTCTCTGGAACTTTTTTGCCCCCCTCTGGACGTTTAATTTGTAATTCGAGTTAAATTTAGGGTTAAAATTGAAATAAATATGTTAAATTTTTATTGATAATTAGAATTATATGTCAGAGCATCAGAAATCACAAGTAGGGGTGTTCATCGACAAACCAAAGTAATAATTCGGTTTCTAAAATAGAACCGAACCGAACCGATTTAGCATTACAACCGAACCAAAGTTTTATTTCAGTTTGTTCAGTTTGTTCGGTTGAAACCAAAATATATTAATTTTTTTATTTAAAGCAATTGATTTATAATAAACCAAAGTATATTAAGAAATAAACCGGGATATTAAGAAATAAACCGAAGTATTAAGAAATAATCCGGGTATTAAGAAATAAACCGAAGTATTTAAAGCAATTGATTAAGAAATAAACCGGGCTATTAAGAAATAAACCGGGACGGTCCAGACCAAATTCATAATATATAAAAGTTCGGTCGATTCGGTTATTTCGGTTTTGAAAATTTTCAAACCGAACGAACCGAAATTATAATTCGATTTTAAAAAGTAAACCGAACCAAACCATTAAACCGAACAAACCGAATCGTTTGGTCCAAACTAATTCGATTCGGTTCAAAACCGACTAAACCGGACCCAATGAACACCCTTAATTACAAGTCAAAACATTGGAAAGTATAAGTTAAAGCATTATTTTTTGTCGAATACCCAATTGGTTAATGGATTTAAACCCGATTAGATATTTAAACCCGATTCAATATTTTTTTGCCCCCCTGACGAAAATTCTGAATCCGCCCCAGTGTAAATCTATCTGAACATACATGTCAAATCATTTAACTCGTACACTAATTAACCAACATGTCACGATGAACATATATAAGACTAAAACATTATGAAATTCTCGAAAGATCGCATATATATTACGATATATACATGGTATTGATTGGACAAAATAATTCTTAGTTCCAACGAGTCATGACATCTCCAATCCAAGAACAATTGTTTAGACTGAACATTAATTTTACTATAGCTAGCATTGACCAATTGTTAGCTCCCATTTACAGTAGACAACAACAGTTAGCGCCATAAATAAATATGCAACTACTAACTATAAAAGTTAATGGTTTGTTATATTTTTGGCTACCAATTATAATGCTCTGAAATTTCTGGATTAGGGCTGAAAGCTAACATTTTCAAATTACTTGTAGGTAAAGTTAATAATTAGATTATTTTTCTAGGATAAAAATACATAATCAAGATTTTTATTTTTTCAAAACTTGCTTTTTTTATATATAACAAACTTATGAGGAAATAAACTCAACTCAAATAGATAAAATTCGTAATAATTCAAAAGCTTACTTACAAAATGAGTTTTGACTTCTTTTATAACTTCACTAACCCACCTAAGCATTAATATTACTTCAACTGCTTTTTCTAGTACCAAAATACTCATAATTAGGACGGCACAAAAAATTCGTAGTTCGTAATTCGATTTGAGTTTGATTCGAAAAAGTTCGTAAAAAGTTCGATTCGAAATTGAGTTCGTTCGAAATTAATTCAAACCAAACTCAAATTGGACCTAATTTGTTCGAAATAGGTTCGCAAACCAAACTTAGTTTGAAATTAACTCAAACGTGAACCGTTGATTTCCGCTGATAACTTATGTTCGCTGATGAAAATATAAGGCCGCCCAGTCCATAATTGCTCTCAGTTCTGACTTCTGAAAAATGTTTCTTGAATATTTTGGATATTTGAAAACTTTGGTGATGTTTCTCCTGTTGGCTATTTGGAAAACTTTGGATACTGTGATTGTACTGAACTTTGGCGTTTGATATAAATTTTGGTATTTGTAATGAACTTTGAGTTCCAACTTTGGTGTACTGTCTAATTAGAATTCAAAATGCCTGAGTTTTATTGAAGTGCTGTAATTTCGAACTATGGCCCAGCCATAAGTCGTAACAAAGTTCGTAAAAATTCGAAATTGAGTTCGTAAAAAATTCGATTCGAAATTGAGTTTGTTCGAAATTAATTCAAACCAAACTCAAACTGGAGGTAAGTTCGATTCGGTTCGGTTCGTTTGCAGCCCTACTCATAATAAACTTTTTTATTTTTAAAATCAGTAGAAATCCTACTGATCTTTCTACCAATCAAAAACATGATGTACTCTTTCTGTTTCTCTCTCTTCCTTTTCTTTAATTTCTACGGATAAAAAATTTCCAAGGGATCGATAGCTCTATCCTACACTTGCTTCTCTTTGGAAAGCTCAGTTCTATCCTACACTTGCTCTATCCTACACTTGTTTAGACTGAACATTAATTTTACTTGTAGCTAGCATTGACCAATTGTTCATATCACTATAGCTCCCATTTACAGTAGACAACAACAGTTAGCGCCATAAATAAATATGCAACTACTAACTATAAAAGTTAATGGTTTGTTATATTTTTGGCTACCAATTATAATGCTCTGAAATTCCTGGATTAGGGCTGAAAGCTAACATTTTCAAATTACTTGTAGGTAAAGTTAATAATTAGATTATTTTTCTAGGACAAAAATACATAATTAAGATTTTTATTTTTTCAAAACTTGCTTCTGTCATAACAAACTTAATTATGAGGAAATAAACTCAACTCAAACAGATAAAATTCGTAATAATTCAAAATATTACTTACAAAATAAGTCAAAACTTCTTTTATAACCTCACTGAACCACCTAAGCATTAATATTACTTCAACTGATTTTTCTAGTACCAAAATACTCTTAATAAACTTTTTTATTCTTAAGATCGGTAGAAATCCTACTGATCTTTCTATCAATTAAAAACATGATGTACTCTTTATGCACTACTAGAATCTGAGTTTATTGCATGGTTAGAACTAGTTTGTTGCAAGGTAATGACGGCCCATGCAAAAGAAATGGCTTTTCTGAATTCGTCAGAGTTGTTGCAAGGCTAAGCCCATGCAACATGTCTGCCATGCAACTGTGTGATGTGCAACCATGCAACTGTTTTCTAGCTCCCCTTGCAAATACTTTATGAAGGTCAGATATTATAATTAATTGGAGTTCCATGCAACAACTCATCTATCTCCCCTTGCAAGTACTTTATGAATGTGAGATATTATAATTAATTGGAGGTCCATGCAACAACTCTTCTATCTCCCCTTGCAAATACTTTATGAATGTGAGATATTATAATTAATTGGGGGTCCATGCAACAACTCATCTATCTCTCCTTGCAAATACTTTATGAATATGAGATATTATAATTAATTGGAGATCCACTAAAGTAGAATCTTATTGCAGATTAAATCCTATCTTTTGCATTGTTTGCAACTTTGATCCCAAGAATTTATATTTAATTAACCAACAACAATGTTCTTTCTGTTGCTAGCAAACAACACCTCCACAGTTTCTAGTGTAACGGAAAATACATGGTTAAGTATTTGCAATTATAATTCTCTCTGGATAACTAGAACCAAATAAATAGTAGAGAAATTTAGATATATATACCCATCATAATTTCTTTAATTAGATATTTACCCATTCAAAATTGAAAATTAGTTATTTTCTCATCTAAACATAATCTATTTATTAATATACCCATTTGTAAAAATTTCAACAGAAAATATAAAATCAGTATTCATAAAATATTTAAAAGACAATTTTACCCTTAGCAATCCTTCAACTTATATTTCCTGCGTGATGTTCCTGGACATTTAAAAGCCGTGCACAAAATTATTAACAAATCATAGGCAGACTCAACATGTGCTTCATACGCATATAGAAATAAACTAGTTAAGTGCTGGCCACGCGTTGCTGTGGGAATTAAAAATTTGTTTTATTCAATTTCTTTAAATGTGATGTTTGTACTGTAGTGGAAATTGAATGTTTGTTTTGATTCCTCTTCTTGACTGAGCTCTCGATCCACAAAGAACCCTGTTCACTTCTGTGAGCACCCGGTGGTCTAGACAAGGGAACAACCTTGCAGCTAACCCCTTTTGCTCCTGGATGTCATTACTCCACCTGCATCTAAGAGTTGCAACTGCATAAATTGGTGCCAGATAAAAAATATTTGCTTCTGGCATTTCATGGTTATGGATGAATTTGGGTAAAATGTAGTTAGATTTTTGCATGATTAGTACATTTGTTTGAGTTTCTAATTAATTAGTATTTTAGTCAGGGAAACATACCTTGATTTCTCCAGAGCGAAGCCTGTTTAAGGTCTCAAGATTCTTCACTGGTCTACAACAAGGACAAAGAAGCATTTACTATTAAATGGTAAATGCAAGACAACAAAAATGAAGAAAAAATATATAAATTTACCTGGTTACTGGAGAGAAGACCACCAGGCAAAACATGAGGCAGCTTCTTTAGTTGATCAACCATCAAAGCTAGCAAAGGGCTCACCACTATGTCACCCCTGGTAATATCAGAGCTGGTAGCTGAAAAAAGAAAAGTTGAAAATAAAATGAAAATGGCCCAAAAGAAATCGACTGCTACAAACCTACACAGTATTTAAACAGGCCTTAAGCATCTAATCACTTATTTTCTGAATCTTCTGACAACATTTGGATATTGTACTGGTACTGATAATGCACCAGGGTAGTATTACAGATAGCATGCCATAGAGTCGGAGGCTCATAACCAGTTTATCCTGACATCATAACCCCCCCCCCCCCCCCCCCCCCCCCCAGTGCTGAAATCCCAAGAGAAGAGAAAACTAAATGAAAGCTTCAACAATAAAAGCAATGTAAACGTCATCGATTCTTTTTTAGAGAGACCCCTCGTAATACGCGAATGCATCTTCATCCTGAGGAAGGAGATGTGGATATCTGGGACACCAAAGGAAAAAAGTAAATACGCATAATAATCAAGGGCTTATAAGGTTCTGCACAGAGCCGGAGCCACATGTAATGAATGAGGGTCAATTGACCCCCATTATTTTTAAAATTCCATGATTTTACTATATATTTTAGAGAAAAATATAGAAAATTGCTATGGATACTGTAAATTGACCCCCAATATTTTTTGTGAAAATCACCTCTTGACCCCCAAAACTCGAAAGTCTGAGGGGGCTGTAACAGGTATCATTTATGGACATGGAGCACATGTTTATCAGTTGTGATACCAGCACAAGTAGCTATCATGCCGGTCATAACAGAAAACAGTAACATATCTACAATGACTGAATCTAATTTCCTTGCTTTGTTTTTCGTGTTGTCATCATTTCAGTTTTGGAGGAGGGAGGGAGAGAGAGAGCCTTACATGCTATCAAGATCGACAAAGTCCTCCTTAACCAACAACGCAGCAAGATCAAAAAGAGAAGAAGGAACCGGATTAGTGACCTCCATCCTCTGGTAATATTGGAACTTAAAACCCAATATTTGAGCAGCATGAGACTGTCAAATTCAACAACATCCCCACGTAGATATTTATCAATGATAACAGAAGCAACAGAACTATTAGCAGTAGTAATGCCCCAAAAATCAAAATAATAATACAAAAGGGTCATATCAGAAGATATACAATTATTTTATTATCATGGACCAAATCATCTGCTATTAGGAAAATACAAATTGTAGTATTTCCATAATGGAATCAGGCGAGAAGCTTAACATTTCTACAGGGCTTTCATGAAACATGACCTCCTGCAGTAAATGGTTAATAAACAATCTACCTTTGCAAATATAGGTATAAGATCGTAAAATATTTTCTTCTCCGGATATAGTTCGAAGCAGTCAAGCACCTAAAATATATTCAGTTTTATTTTAGTTTGAGAAAAAATAAAGGAACAAAAAATGAAGATATTACTTCCATCTGGCCAGCACTTGCAATGTAACAAATCCTTCTTGATCTGGTGTTAGTTGCAATTTTCTTTTTATTGTTGCTTTCCTGGTTTCTGTTAGGTGTACGGGAAGCATTGATGTTTAATTACAGAGATATGGCAAAACAACAATATGGAGACCTAAAGTAGGCAAGTACTATAACAACTATAACACACCCCAAAATTGGTATGCATTGTTACACTAAGGATGGTAATTTCAGTTGGGAACTTCAACAAACAGATGGTGTTCGCTGGTTAAAATTGGTTATACATGTGTTACTGTACCTGCCCTTCCCCGCACCTGTACCAATGGCAAGGTATGATCCCTCCCTTGTCCATTGTACTGCACATACACCATCTCTTGAGCCCAGATGACATAATTTTGTAACCTAATAAACGAAACCACAAACGAAGTCAAGAAATTTTGTCGAAGTAACATCGGTTGTTTTTCTTCTCTGAGGCAAAGTAACAAACACTTAGATGGCAGAAATGCTTTTTCTGGCGGCAAGAGGGAAAAATTAGGAGAGGACTAAAGTGAAAGGAAATAGTGGGAGGGAGAGATGAAAATTAGGAGGGAAATGAAACATCGGGGTTCAATTGATGAAAATTAGGAGGGAAATTGTCAAATTTTGGGAGGGAATTAAATTGAGTGATTTGTGTGGGGAGGCGGTTTGCATTTCCGAAAAAATTTAGAGAGGATACGCAGAGAGATAGAGAGGAGAAGACAAAGTGGGACCCAGTTGCCATAGAGACATCTCTTTAATATATAAGATGAATGATCATTAAATGGAGATGTCCACTGATAATCAAGAGAGCACATTTTTTATCGGACGGCTCAGATTTATATATGTACAAATTAATTAATGTATGCACCGCAAATAATATGAAAAAACTTCAAAAAAAAATAAATTAATTTTTTTACGGTTTTTATGCCAAATCATGCTTACAATTGTCAAATTTATAGCTTTTTATCATTATTTGTCCCTTCAACATGTGCCAATATTTGTGGACCGTTTATTTTCACGTGAGCAATCAACGGTCGATCTTCAATGAAATGATTCCAAATTTGTTTTGAAATGATCAAGGAAAAACATTGAACATAACTAACATAAATTTTCTGAAATTTGATTATGTCTGAGCTTCAATCCAACGTGAAGTGTGTATAGCCCTTCGATGTTTCGATATTCCGTCGGCTTGATGGATAGGTAAAAAAAAATAAAAATTCATCAAATTTTGCTGCATGAAAATAAATTCAGTGCTCTTTTATGAAATTCAATCTAAATAAACTAATTATTTTGCTAAATTTGTTTTTTCCCTCTCTGTCAATTTTTTTATTTCACCCTCTGCCAAAAATTTAATTCTCTCTGTGTGCCGAGTACCAAAATCTCAAAATTGGTTAATAATTGCGTAATTTCATTATATTTGCGTAATTCCCTTGATCATTTAAAAACAAATTTGAAATCATTTCGTTGCAGATCGACCGTCAACTGCTCATGTGAAAATGTACGGTTCACAAATATTTGCTAAATTTTAAGGGGCAAATTAATAATGATGAAAGTCTATAAAATTGACAATTATAAATATCATTTGTTCATAGACTCAATTTTATTGGAGATCTTAAATGCTTCTAAATAGTTTGTTAATATTTTGGTTCAATTATTCTTGTCAGTTTCATTAGAATTTTCAAGCGTTCGAACGAAATTTCAGATATAATGTGTCATTTTTAATTGTCCGTGATTAATCCAGTTTATATTTTCAGGTTATAACAACTTCTAAGAATGTTAACTAATTTTACATAATTGGAAACTAGACTCGTGTGAAAACTAACTAAAATTATTTTTACAAGAATATAAAAAGGTTGTAAAGGAAATAAGAAAAATATTAAAATTTAGGCATTAACCAGAAACATAGTCTAAAATTAGGCATTAAAAACTAGACATCCTACCCACAGCTTCTCTAATGGAGACATCCATTAGTAAACATGACCTTTCATTGCCTATCAAACGGCTCATATCAACAGATGATTAAATTGGTGATTTTTGCACAGCAAATAATATGAATAAATTCCTAAAAAAATATTTTCTACATTTATACATACTATGTGACCAAATAATGTTTGTAATTGTCAATTTTATATAATTTCATCAATATATATCCCTTAAAATTGAGCTAATAATTGCGGACCGTTCATTTTCGTATGAGTAATCGACGGTCGATCTGCAATGAAATAATTCCAAATTAGCTTTTAAATGATCAAGGGAATATATTGAATGTAACCAATAAAAAAAACTGAGGTTTCGATATGTTGAAGCTTCGATCCAACGTGAAGTGTTTGTGGCTCTACGATGTTTGTATATTTCGTCGACTTGATGGATAGGTAACTGAATGTAAAATTTCATCAAACTTACATACAATGAAATGAATGTGATACTCTTCAATTTGAACGGTTCCGATCGACTATCGGACAGTGTATACTCGTGGGTCTTCATTAACTCACACTACGAGAGTTTATGTTCTATGTTGATGTTTGAAGGATGTGGGTTATTGATGCAACAAGCATGTTATGCTATATATATTTTTTTGTACAAATCATTTAGTAATATATAAACATGTTATTTCATTTATTATTGTGTTAATTTTGTATTTCGTTTTCATTTTTTTTTTATAAATTTAAAGTTGCAATTATTCGTTAATTGTCTAAATTTAACCAATCACTTATAAGTTACTAATTGTTGTACATATGTAAGGCATAAAAATTATTTGATTCACATGAAAATTATGTACATATAAAAATGAAAAAATAAAATGGATAATGAAACAAACTAAAACAAAAAATAAAAAAATCAATCTAAATTAATTAATTTTAAATGTTCAACTTAATTTGTCAAAATTTTCAATTCTTTCTTAAATTTTAGCAAATATTATTTTTCTTAGATAAAATTCAATCTAAATAAATTAATTCTATATGTCCAAATTATTTTGTCAAAATTTATACTGCTTCGTTGATTGTTTACCAAGTTACAAGTGAAATTAATTTCACTCCCCTCTCATTTTACTCTCACAGTGAGTGAAATTTGGGTATGTAATATGGACAGAGCAGTTAAGACCTGATACAATGCACAGCTTATAGATTGAAAAGAGCATTCAATGTGTTCACTACTCTGCATGAAGCTAAAACTGCTCTGTTAACGATTGATCTCCAGAAATTTGGTTTCCCCCCACTGCACTCAGAGAAGTTTTAGTTTCCCCCCATTATTTTTTGGACAGGTATTCTCTCCATTACTGTAAAAGATTCCCTTCACTTTACGGTTTGAGATTAACTCTCAGCCGCTTTGAGATTCGGACTGACGGAGGGGGCAGTATTATTGGGCTTTGAGATTCGTGCTAAGTTAAAAAGAACGGACAAAATCAAATAATTGTAAGAGATTCCCTATTACGGTACCGGGGAGGATCTGAATTCATTATTTTTTCATCTAGGGTTTAACTAGCTACTTACCCCTTTCTCCTCTTCACAGTTCTCCCCATTGAGACACAAAAACCATATCTAAGGTTCTCATTTCCTTTCACTTTCTTTCTCGTCGCCCTCAACCCAAACACTGGAGAGAAACTACATCGGTCTCCCTCCCTCTCACTCCTTATCTCTCTCTTTCCCTCGTGCGAGGCGGCTCAGGTGGGTCCGGTTCAGGCGATCGCTGGCACAAAGGCGGACGTCCAGTGTGTGGCCAGGGGAGGCGATGTGAGATTTAGGCGAGATCCCTTGGTTAAAGGCTGACCACCTTGGGTACCGACCCTCGCCCCTTTTGTGTTTCGAAGCAATTTTGGGTAATTGAATAAATTTCCTTGTTTCTACTTGTGATGTTTGCTGTGATTACTTGGGTTGAGCCTTCGAGCTCCCCTTTTTGCTAATTGTTGATATTGATTTTGATGTACCAGTAATAGTGAAGACCAGTATGAGTTTATAGTAGAATATGAGTTTTCTACTATAAACAGCGTGAAGAACATCTTGTAACTTTAACAAAAAAAATGATATAGTTCATGTTGTACCAGTAATTAAGTTCACTTAGACAATATCACAAACAATTTGTGTGCAGCAGGAAAACAGATCTCTAACAGTTCTGGTACAGGCAGAAACAACACAAATTCTGAAATCAGAGACACATTTAATTGTTGAATATCAAGATATTTATACTTATAAACTGAACCCAAGATGACATGTACTTTCTAATTGTTAAATTTTCCTTTAATGCTGAGGTGGCGCTGGTTATCTTTTCCACTCGTGGCAAGCTCTTTGAGTTCTCCAGCTGTAACTGGTAAATTAATAAGACTCTGTATCTCTTAATTTAAATTATCTATTAGTTATTTCGATTTTGTGTTTTTAGCGAATTCAAGATCTGGTGGGCTTGATTGTTTGTTCTTTGGTCTCTTGAGAGAAATTAGAAAGTGATATTCTTCAAGACAGTAGTGCTTTGACATGGATCCAGTGCCTTAGCTTCTGGTTGTAATAGTAGTACACGCTATATATCTTTCGTTTAGCTTAGGCTTCTAAGGTTTGATCTTTGTCAACTTTTAGAATCTTTTTGACGCCTAAGATATAAACCTACTATATTTCCATCAGATATATAAGTTAGTACATGATAATCCATGTGACATTGTTAGGTATCAAAGCAGGACCATCCCCCTAGTTGACCTCAGCACCGCCTCTGATATCAGCACCATCGCGCGCCTCTCTGCCATTCTTTCCCGCTTCGCCAGAGCAATCAACGTCTTTCCATCCCTTCCTTACTGGATGACCATGCCCGAGATCACATCCTCGTCTTCAAGCCCGTTCTTCAGGTTTTGTTCACCTTAGCTTTATTTTTATGATTTTAGTATAATTTCAGTACCAACACGGAGCCACCACTTGCTTCTCCTATCAAAATTAGGGTACTGATATCCGCACAACATAATTTGTTAATTACACAATATTATTTCAATTTTTAATTTGATAGACAATTTACCCTTCATTTGCTACCTCTCAAGCATTTGATCATCTTTTCTTAATTATTTTGCAATATTAATTTCCTTAAGAGACAATCCCACGTAGGAAACAAATATCTTCTACAATTAATGCCCTAGTAGATCAGTTAATTTTTTTAATGGGGACATAAATATTCTCGTAGCTATCTAAGTCCAGATGAGAAGCAATTAGTAAATCTTTTTTACCTTTTCGTAATTTTATTGGAAATTTAGAGTATATCAAGCTTTTTTTTTATATCATGGCAAACCCTTTTATTTATTTACAAGTTCATTATATATGACAATTACAAACATCAAAATAATGCACTAAGTATATATTTAAATTTTTTAAACAACAAAACAATCAACTAAGCTAAAAGCAACAAATTAAGCCATATGTAAAACAAAAGTTTTTTCATAATCAAATAACAAAATATTTTGTTTAAAATTTCCTTTCTTTTAGTTTCAAGGAAATTAAAGAAACAATTAATCTTTAATTGCTACTCTAGCTGGTGATTCGGGATTATAATTACTAATTTTATGGGAGAACATGCTAAAAGGAAATACATATAAGCTTGAAATTTTCTCCTATATACTAAAAACAAATGCGGACAAGTATGAATTTTCTTACTATAGTGAGTTGTTTCTTTTTTCAAAAGATTCTAAAAAAATACTTGCTTATTAAAGAAGCAAAATAAATTGAAATAAGGAAAATAGAAGAGGGTAAAGTTGTCTATTAATTAGATCTTTTGAATTGTGTTGTGTTGATAACAATAATTTTAGTGTCAATATGAGCACTCTCAAAATTATGGCTGTGATAGGAACACATATTCTTATGGTAATAAATAGTTGCTTAAATTAGCTGAAACTTTGGTAATAAATAGTTGCTTAAAGAAAACACTCAGTAGCATCAATTATAAATTTATAACTGTACTCAATCTGAAAAGAAAGATGGTTAATTGGTTACCCCCAAGGAAAATAACTAATTTTCAGAAAATGAGCCCAATAAAAGTGCATTTTGTGGCAAATACATCGAATAACTTTGAAATAGTATATATTAGTAGTTAATTCTAGAGCGGTTTTAGGGATCCCTTTTTTACAAGAGTTAAGAGAAGCAATGACAGAACTTGATCTCTCTGCTGAGGTACCAAAACAGATTTTTGTAGGTTCCCTTTTCTTGTAGACTCGAGTATATGGCATCTCATTGGATGAAAGTGGTATGATGTGGATGCAACCTTTTCCCACTTTTAATCAATAATCATATACAATTACTAAATTGTAAGCTGTAACTGATATTGTGCAGGAGATATAGTCAAATATTTATTCAAACAATATGGCAATGGAAGAAGTGCTTCCGTTGGGATCTTGGAAAGGTATCAGTTTGCTTTCTTCTATGCATTTATTTGAAACATTAGTTATAACTAATACAATATATCCTCTAGTTTGTAGCTTGTAGTTGCATAAGTGTATATTAGTTTGAATTTGTGTATTTGAGGTAAGTTGAATGATTTTTTTTTCTTTATATTTTGTAGCACTCTATTGACAGGATGGTTGCCTACACTATTTGAAACATTAGTTATCTTTGATTGATTATGGTTAAGGTTAAGTGATAATAGGCCCTTACAGTAATTATGTGCTATATTTCTCTCCTATACAGCAATAAATTGCTGGTTTTGCTCAGTCAGGAAATGAGAGTGTGGTCAATTCATACCCTTATTTCAACAATTGCTTGTACAAAGTTAATAAATATTAGATCAATTATGTATCTAAAGCACAAATCATCCAACAAGAGTAAGCACCAACCATCAAAACAAGAGTAAGCAAGCACATTTGTTATTTACAAGAAATCTGTTGAGGTTAGTAAATTTAATAGAAGTTTTCATATGTAATGGTTGTTAAAATTCATATTTGTTATGTGCAAAATTTCAGATGAAAACTCAAGTGAAGTACAAGAGCAATAAAGTGCTTTTGTTGCTGTGAATTCGACTGTGGGAAGTAACTCAACATCAGTGCATAAAACTATGAAAATATAGAAGTTACAAGTACTTGCAATGTAATACTGTTGTTTTAATGATTTTTATAATTTTGGTACAATGTAGGATGATTACACTATGTTGGTCAATGCTTATTAGTTGCTTTTTACATATTTTTCAATGTGTTTTATGTAAATCTTGATGAATGAGAATTTGGAAATTGTAAAACAGCACTGGGCTGGTACCAAATTGGTACCAGTAGGCAGGGAGGATTGTATAATTAGAGCATGCTGATTTGCAACCATTTTCTATTATTATATTTGTCAGTACAAAAACGTAGTAGTAGAGTTGTTTATACATATTCCAAAAAATTGGGCTGGTTTCTCTCTCTGAGGCGATTTTTGCGACGGAAAAAGGCGATTAAAAAAAGAAAATAAAAAAAGCAAAAAGAGTGAAATAAAGCTTGTCAATGTCGATCCACCAAATTCAATTGGATCGTCTCTCTCGGAAGTTCGCCAATCTCGCTAATATGCGAAGCCCAGAGATTGATCCAGGACCATCCATGGCGCCATCAAGGCCGAAATTATATTCCGAAATAGTTCAACAGCCCGTGAACCCTACAATCTGGCGTGCGAAATTAGCGACAATACCGATTGAATCAAAATCGCGGCTCATCCGACGCAAAGTTGAAGAACTTCGCAGCCAATCCACCCAATCCAATCCGATGTGCTTGCGATGTGGTAGTGCGGGTCATCTCGCCAAGGTTTGTCGTAATGCACAATTGTGCTTTGTTTGCAACAAATTCGGACACAAATCGATCGTTTGTAGAGCATCCACCTCTATATACCCTTTCACACCGATTGCTAAACCGAAGCCTCCAGAAATTGATCGAGTTTCATCTCCTTCCCTTCCCTCTAACCTCGATCCAACAGCCCTTCCCTCTAACCTAGATCCAACAGTAGCCGATCCGCCAGCACCAGCTTCGCCGATCCTGTTGAATCAGGAGTTGCCAATGGCCCAGCTCCGATCCTCCAGTAACAATCACTCGCGTGCTCAGGCGATCAGTGCTGCTCGGGCATCCACAACTACTTTCCGAGCCCCGATTTAGATATTCACACCGTCCCCTAGTGTTGAAGCTGCTGAAAAGGATTTTAAGCAAAGTTTCATACTAGATGACGTGGCGGGCTGGGGACCCGAACAAGTAGAGAGGGTACTTCACCGCTTATTTGACCAATACAAGTGGCGGGTTGCAGTTTTTGACGAGTTTCGATATCTGATCAAGGCGCCGTCAATGGCGTGGAAGCAGGCCATGGCCAAACGGGGTTCTCTCACTCTCGATGGTATTCAGTTCCCGGTGATTGGCTGGGACCCTAGCCTGAACGAAGGTAAACGCCTCACCTCAATGTGGCTCCGCATTCGCGGTTTTGATCGATACCGTTGGGACTGGGTTGAATTTGAGCGCCTCCTTAACCCTTTTGGTGCTGTTCTTTTGGAGCTTGACCCGGCAACTCGCAATAGGTACGATTTTCGCTTTGCTCGGGTTAGAGTGGGGGCCTGTGACCCGGCTTTCTTTACAGAAAAACATTGGATGCTGGTGCGCAATATGGCAGGCTACGTATCCAGTTTTGATCTGGATATTGAGGTGGAAACCGAGCAAACCGAAAGCGTGAATGCTTGGCTAGCCCGTACTCCCAACTTTGCACCTACACGACCACCTCGCGGCCCTGCCGCCCGACGGGCTCCTCCTCCTCCTCCGGTCGTTCCCTCAGCGGCTGAACACGAAATGGATGAAGATTTACTTGAAGACCCCCCGGCGGATGAACGACTCAAAGCACCAGCCACCTCGGGGTGCAATGACTCGGATCCCCGTGATGGCAACTTCACAGAGGATTCAGACTCTGATCACGACCATTTCATGAAATCCATGCAACACATGATATCTAGAGGTGGTACTCATGGAGATAGTGCCAAAACGGACGCAAAAAAACTGAAAACTGAAAGTGCTCCTCCACCCTCTCGACCCAGTGGGTCCAGGACCAGATCAGCTACTCCTGAATACCCCCAAGACCATGCTACACAGCTGGACAGCCCTACCAGACATCCCTCTGACTGTGAAATCTCTTCTCCTAAGACTGCCATTCAGCAACAACCACTTGTTTTCCCCAACCCCCAATCCCACACACCCCAACTCCCTCATAGCCGAATTCCCAAGAGGAGGCATATTGGCACAGGACACCTTTCTCGGTCCAAATTGAGTGTAAAATCAACCAGAAAATGGAAGGCCACTGTCAAACGCCACACCCCCCACATTCCTGCTGAACTCATTGCTCCCCCTGACGGTGTCGATGCCCACCATCCGCTCCCTTTTCACACTAGAAGCAAAGGGATCGCTATCCGGAAGAGCCTCCGCATCCAGGCCCAAGCTGACCCCTCCTCCACTCTCTCCAAAGCCAAAAAAAGGGTGCAAGCTCGAGCGGAAGGCAGCAGCAGTGCCACAGGTATTCCTTTAGTCACTAATTTCCCATTTACTAGATTATCAGTAGATCAAGTGGATGCTTTGTTTCGAATTTACAAGATCCAATTGGGCCATATTGCCCAAGATCAAGTAGAGATTATTCAACAAATACAACAGCTCCATCGAATGTCTTTTGAAGAAATAGTTCCCACATTAATAAAACAAGCTAAGGTTCTCCCTGATTCTCAATTCCTTATCTTAGATCAACATACTTTAGGAAAAATTAGTTTATCTACTCATACTGATTCTGATACTCGAGTTCCTTCAGTTACATCATGAATTTTCTTAATTGGAATGCAAGAGGGCTTAACTCTTATAGTAAGCGCCAAATATTACATGATATAATAGTGGATAATCACATTGACATGATAGCTATCCAAGAATCTAAAAAAGAACACTTCTCAACTAGGATTCTTAAGACTATTTCCACTAAATTAGATCTATGGTATTGGGTTCCCTCCGTTGGCAGATCAGGTGGGATACTCTTTGGGTGTGACAGTTCCAAATTCAGATATATTTCTCACACACTTCATAGATTCGCACTTAATATTCTCTTAGAAAACAAACTAGATAGCCAAATATGGCAAGTTACAGTTGTCTATGGCCCCGTTGACCGAACATTAAAAAAAGAACTTTGGCGTGAATTAGATATCATTAGGGGATCCAATAATCACTTATGGTTGCTTTGTGGGGATTTTAATGTCATTCGTCATAAGAACGAAAAATCTGGCACCAACTTTGATATTACTACTAGTTCTTATTTCAATTCCTTCATTAATAAACATAATCTGCTAGAACACCGTTTATCTTCTAGAAAATTTACTTGGTCTAATGGTAGGAATTTTGCCCTCCTAGATAGAATTTTTACATCAGTAGCTTGGGATCATCATACCCGAACAGCTCCATTCAGGATCTTAGTAGATATGGTTCAGACCATTGTCCTTTGGTTTTTCATGTCACTGATGCTATTGACTCTCATAATCCTATTTTTCGGTTTGACCCAATTTGGCTGGACCAACCAGATTTTATTTCCTTAGTTCATAAATGGTGGTCACAATATCATATTAATCCTCTTGATGTAGCTAATAGTTGGAATAAAAAACTTAAGTTTCTTAGGAAGAAAATAAGAGGTTGGGCAAAGAACTTCTATGGCCAAAGGAAAAAAAATAAGAAGTTTCTATTAGCCCAAATACAAGCATTGGAACTTATTCAAGAAAATCGCGATTTATTAGAATCCGAAATTGCTCAATGGGTTCAATATAAGCAGGATTTAGACAATATATATTTAGAAGAAGAAAAATATTGGTTACTCCGATCCAAACAAAAGTGGTTAGAAGAGGGGGATAATAACACTAGGTATTTTCATACAGTAGCCACACATAGAGCCAAAAAAAAACAAAATCCTTTCACTAGAAATAGAGGGCCAGCAGGTCACACATATGTCTACCATCAAAAACCACATTACTGATTTTTATAAAAATCTTTTAGGCATTCCTGGTTACACTTATGCTCACTTAGCTCCAAATTTTTGGGATGATACTGATACTTTGACTCATGAGGAACAATTACTCATTGAACAACCCTTTACTGTAGATGAACTTAAGCATGCCATCTTTGCCTGTGAACCAAATGGGGCCCCTGGCCCAGATGGTTTCACTTTCAAATTCTATCAATCCTTTTGGATGATTATTAAGGATGATCTATTCCTTTTGTGTAACCATTTTTATCACCATACTACATCATTAAAAAGTTTGAACAAATCCGTTATTTGTCTCATACCCAAAGAAAAAGATGCCAACCTCATTTCTAAATATCGACCTATTAGTTTGGTCAATTGCAGTTTTAAGATCATTTCAAAAATGTTGACTTTTCGTTTAGAATCCATAATGCGCAGAATCATAGATCCTAGCCAAGCTGCATTTATCAAAAATAGATTCATCTTAGATAATGTCGTTTTCAGTCAAGAAATTATACATCATTGCCAAGTTACTAATGAACACGGTGTCGTTGTCAAGGTTGATTTCGAAAAAGCCTACGACAAAATTAATTGGCAATATTTGATTGATATTCTTCATAGTAGAGGGTTTGGAAGTAGATGGATCACTTGGATACAAGAATGGCTTAATAGTTCGCAATCTTGTATAAACATCAATGGCGAACTTACCCAATACTTTTATTGCAAACGAGGGGTGAGACAAGGCGACCCCTTGTCCCCCTATCTCTATATTTTGGCAGCCGATACACTTAGTAAGATATTCCTAAAAGGGCGAACTCATGGGGTTATTCAGGGATTAGGGCCTTCTTTAATCGATGGTCATCCTGCATCGAAAATTGTCACTATGCTGATGATACGATCATATTTCTCAAGGCAAATGCCACTAATATAGAAAATGCATGGTGGATACTATTGGCCTTTGAGGCTCTTTCAGCGATAAAAGTAAACTACTCCAAAACAGCCATGTACCCTATTAACACAACGACCGTTGACACTTTGGCTCCATACTTCCATTGTACCCCACCTCATTTTCCCTTTACATATCTAGGACTGCCTTTACATACACATAAAATGACCAAAGTCGATTGGATGTTTCTTATTGATAAAGTAGAAAAGAAATTGCAAAATTGGCAAGGTAGTTTACTATCTCTTGGTGGCCGATTAACACTTTTAAATTCAGTACTGTCTGCTGTCCCACTATATTCCCTTTCTGTACTTAAAATTCCAGCTCATGTTATACTTTCAATCGATAAAATTAGGCGTCGATTCCTATGGCAAGGGGCTAGTCCCACCAAACGAAAATATACTTTAATATCTTGGGAAATTTCTTGCTTTGCTAAAGAATTTGGAGGCTTAGGTATTTTAGATTTGAAACAAATGAATCTTTCTCTATTAATGAGATGGTGGTGGAAATACAATGATCCGTGCTACCACAGTAATTGGAAACATATTATTCATGCCAAATATTATTCAGCTTCACCTAGATTGCCATATTCTGATTTTTGGAATGCCATCAGCTCTCTTGATACATTAGGTCATATTAGTACCTCTATTACCCCGGGAATTATTACTTTAGCTATGTTCTGGTCTGATATATGGTACCAAACCTGCTCCCTTGCTTCAAGATTTCCGCAATTATATACCATCTGTTCTACCCCCGATATTTCATTACAGGAAGTAGTTCATTCTCAAGGCCAAAATATCAAATTTAGAAGGCACTTATCTGAAATAGAATATAGAGAATGGTTGGAATTATTAAACATAGTTAGTCATATCTCTTTCACACATACAACAGACCAATTAAGTTGGCGATGGGAACCATCTGGTAAATTCACCGTTAGATCATTATATAGGTTTCTGAATTATCGAGGACACCTTCCATGTCACCCTTTATTATGGTGGAAAATACCTATACCATTAAAAATAAGGATTTTTATGTGGCTTACTCATAAAAAGAAAATATTAACCAAAGATAAATTGTCAAAACGAGGTTGGACAGGTGCAACCAAGTGCCATTTCTGTGCTCAGCCCGAAACCATGGACCATTTGTTTGTCACATGCCAATTTGCCAAGAAGATCTGGTTTTGGATGGGAGCATGCCAAAGTTTAAGCCCCACTTGGACTAAGTTTTCTGAGATCATTCATTTTGCTACTCAATTACCACTTAATGCTAGATTTGTTTTTCTTGTAGTTGTTAGTGCTGTTTGCTGGACTATATGGAAGCATAGGAATGACCTTTGCTTCAATAATAGTACAGTCAAAACACCTAGACAGATTGTGTTTCTAATACTCTCTTTGATTCATTATTGGACAGGGCATGTGAGACCTCGGATCAAGGAGGGCATCCTAGTCTGGCTTCCTGTAGACACTGATGAGATTCCCCTTCGCACTTGGCATCCCGATGATGATCCCCTCCCTGATGAGGAGCTCCAGATGGTGACCACTGGAGACCATGATCTTGCCCCTCTCCAAGAAGATGCGTTACAGATGGTGGTTTATGAAGACACAAATTTTCACTCTGTCTAGATTCGGGTTTAGTGTTTTGTTTAGCTATTTGTTGCATGTTCTTATCTCAGCCCCACTGTGTGGCTTAGGTGCAGCCTTGTTATGGCTTATACTTAGGTTTGGTGCAGCCTTGTTATGGCTTATACTTAGGTTTGGAGCAGCCTGTTATGGCTTATACTTAGGTTCTTTTCTGCATGCCCTTTGGTGGCTATATTGCGTTTTGGGCTATCTTTTGATGCCGTGAGATATCTCTAAACATCTCGGATTTTGTAACTTAACATTTTCTGCAATGAAATGGGCTCTTGCCTTTTATCCAAAAAAATATTTGTCAGTACATCCATGCAAATAGTATGAACTGCAATGCATGCAAAAAATGTAAATCATATCCTTGCAAATAATCACCCATGTAATAAACTAATTATCTTTCCATGCTAATAGTCAGGTGGGACCCATGTTCCCTTGCCTTGCTAATAGTCAGGTGGGACCTATATTCTCTATCCTTGCAAATAGTCAGGGTGGGACCCACGTGTGTTAGCCTTGCATATAGCTAGGTAGGACCCACGTTCCCTAGCCTTGCAAATAGTCAGGTGGGACCCACGTTCGCTCCCCTTGCAAATAACCAGATGGGGCCCATGCTGTCTCTCCTTGCAAATACTCCGAACGGGGTCAGATGTAAAAGTAGTTGCATGGTTAGTTGTTGCAAGCGTATTTCCTTGCAACAAGTCAGAAAAAACTTGTTGCATGGTTGCTCATGCAAATACTTAGTAGTTGCAAGGAAACTTGTTGCAAGGGCAGAGTTGCAAGGGTATTTCAATGCAACAAGTATTTTCGGGCTTGTTGCAAGCGTATTTCCTTGCAATAAGCCATTTTCCTTACCATGCAATAAACTCAGATTCTAGTAGTGATGTTTCTCTCTCTTTCTTTTCTTTAATTTCTACGGATAAAAAATTTCCAAGGGATAGCTCTATCCTACACTTGCTTCTCTTTGGAAAGCTAAGTTCTAGCATATATACTCCTTACTTTCTCTATCTATCTATTTTATACTTAGATATGATCTGGACTTATCACATTCCAAAATGGACAAGAACCTTGAGGCCTATAGGACCAGAGCTTTAAAGTAAGAAAGTAATAATTAGCTGAAGACATTTCAAGATTGACATGGCCGAGCTCCTCAAAATATGAAAATTATCTTTAATTAAAGACATTCCAAGAAAAGATAAAGCACATTGAACTTGAGGAGACAACCAGCTCCTAGCTCAAAATAAATGTAATCCTGAAGTTGAAAACACATTAATTCTTGGAGGGCAGGCTTCTCTAAGTAATAAGAAAACTGTTAACAATCCTTGATATATAGCACCTTGATGCCGACGTTGATCTTGCACCGATAAGAAAGCATGATGCTAGCTCTTGCATGCGGGTTACACTACTATGAGGCAAAAATCTCAAGGTGCTGTTACAAACACCTAAATATATAGGAGGAAGCTGCCTAAGTCAATTTCACCATTCTAAAATGATAATTATAAAGGCAGTGCCTATTTGGATACATAAAACTTCATTCCTATTAATTGGTAATTAGGGATGTCAATGGTACCTTTTTAGCCATTTACCCAACCCGTATCCTATTCGATAAGGCGGGTATATATGGGTAAAGTTTTTTTTTTGTTAGCTTATTGGGTATGGGTAGGAATAAGATTTTTTTTCGTTAATCAAATGAGTAAGGGGTATGGGTAATGACTATTTCGTGTCTGTTACCCTATAGGGTAATTATAAAATCTACATATATATTCAATTCAATTTCCAACCCACCTAAATATGTATTCGTGTTTTGAATTTTCTTTCTTTATAAAAAACAATTTAGTTAGAATTCACTACAACAAAACAGGTTTTCAGAGACCGGTATCAGCGACCGGAACGTCTCTGAAGACCCCCTCAAAAAAATAAAAAAAAATAAATAAACTGTTTTCGGAGACGAACCCTTCAGCGACCGGCGCTTACATTCTTCAGCTACCGATTATCCCCGGTCGCTGACGGGTATCCCTAAAAAAACAGCGCCAATCCTTCTTTTTGTCTCCTCCCTCCCGCGTTTAGGTTAGCCAACAAATTAAAAAAAAAAAAACAGGTCTTCCAGCAGCTAGCGATCGGGTCTTTTTATTTGCCTTGTACTTGCGATAACCAAACCCTAGGGTTTCGGTTTTCTGTGCTTGTGTTTGCGATCTGTTGCCTTTGGTGCTTTGCTTGGTGACGATTCTGGTGCCTAGCGGAGCCCTTCTCTGTGGTTGCTTGCTGATTTGACTTAGACGGCCGTGAGGCGAGGAAATACCTTGGTGCCGACCGTTCTCTTGCCTTTGCGATTCCTCCTTTCGGGTAATTAAAGCACACCCTTTATTTGATTTTTGGTGAGAATATGTTTCGATTTGGGGAAAATTTGATAGTCTCACACGAGTTGTTTGATTTTCTCGGTGAGACGGTGACATTGGGTTGTGCGGTTGTCTTTCTTGGATTGTTGCTTGCGGGGTGTGCCTCTGTGCCGATTTCTGTCTTTGCTGGTTACTGGTACGGTGACTGTTCCCTTTACTGCTGGTTACTGGTTACTGGTACGGTGACTGTGCCTCTGTGCCGATTTCTGTCTTTGCTGGATTTACTGGTACGGTGACTGTGCTTCTGTGCTGATTTCTGTCTTTCTGACTTGCTGTTTTTGGTTCCTTTTCTGTCCAGCTTGGTGCTGCCTTTGTCTTGCGGCTGGGCTGAGGCGAGGCATCACAGCACAGGTAAGCCTAGTCAAATATTTAATAAATATTGGTTACTTTCTTTACTTCTTTATTTTAATGAATGAATTGTAACATCACTTTATTTGTTATTTGTAAATTTAATTTAATCACATAGTTATATATATAATCAATGTAATGGTTTATTGGTTAGTGACTCCCCTAATAAATACTTGTTTTAATTCATATATTGTGTATGAAGCTTATCTAGTCTTTTCTTGAATTATTTTGAAAACAAAACAACTATGAGGAGTGTTTGAAATTGAAGTCACGAGTTGAAGTTCTACAAAGTTCACAAAGGGACATGCCCAATGTTTCTCATGTCTCTATATATATTGTTTTAATCCATATTTTAACAAAACAATTATTGTTTTAATCCATATTTTCCTACAAAGTTCTACAAAGTTAACAAAACAATTATTGTTTTAATCCATATTTTCCTCATGTCTCTATATATTTCTCTATGTTTATTGGCAGTGTAAAAGTGACATGCCCAATGTTTATGGTTACATGAGATATTTCTCATTGTTCTGGGGTGGTTGAGGGTGTAAAAGTGCATAGAGGTCCCAAAATCTGAGTTAACTCAGAGGATACGAATTCGGGGTGGTTGAGGGTGTAATTGCAAGCATCAAGATAAGAAGGTATGCGTATAGCTCCATTGACTTCTGTAATTTTTATTTTTCAGGAGTCTGGAGATAACAAATGCCAGTGTCCCTCTGGATTCAAAGGGGATGGCACCAAGACTTGTGAAGGTAACATATTGTGCTTCTATATACTTTTTTTTTTATCCTTTTGATATTGTATTTTATTTATATAATTTCATAACTACAGATGTTGACAAATGCAAGGAGAAGAAACTATGTCAATGCCCAGAATGTAGCTGCAAAAACACATATGGTACTTATATGTTTGGTACGGTCACTAATTGGGACAATATCACAAGACTAAGAAACTTTGAGGTTCTATGTCACCTGAATAATGTTATGTATGTGGGCCTGATTCTAGGAGTATGCGGGGGGTGGCAGGGGGCGGCAGCCCCCTGCGAGCAGTGGCTGAGGTTACGAAGCACCGCTCTGTTCAGTTCGGAGAAAATTATTTCTGAGAAGTCAATTGCATGAAAATCCTTTTACCGACGGCCCAGATTTGTCAAGTTACCCATTAAGATGTACGATCCAGATTAGTCTGTTTTTACGTCCTTTCAGTGGGTTTGTCTTTCATATATACATTAAAATCTCTCTCTAATGTGTTGAAACTGACTTTGAGATATAGTGAATTTTGTTTTGGATAATTTATTATTTGCAATATGATAGTTTGTTGCTTGTGTTGTATTATGAACGATAGTTTGTTATATTTCTTTGGTACGTTTCGTACCAATTGGGAAAAAGAAAAATAACAAAAAAAATATAAAAAAAAAAACAAAACACCCTTCTGCGACCGATTTTGACCCATCAGAGACCGGCCAAGCGGTCTCTGATGGTCTTTTGCCATGTCACCACACAGCATTAGCGACAGATTTCATCGGTCGCTAAAGGTGTCATCAGCGACCGGCGCCTGACCCTTCCGCGACCGGTGACGTCAGCGGGGTGATCATCAGCGACGAAGCATCTGCGTTCGGGTCATCTGCGACCGATTTTGGTCTTCAGCGACCGGTAGATCCATCAGCGACCGGCGAAAATACTATCAGCGACCGACCCGATTTGGCCGGTCGCTGATGGGTATGATTGTTGTAGTGATTGATTGCACATTTTTTTTTATTAGAAATGTAATTACATATGTGTGAAATGAATGAGTTTTTATATTTAATTTGTAAAATATAATAAAACTAATTATTATATTAATATTATCCGTTATTCACCCGCTACTGTTTCGTTACCCGATAATATTAACGGGTAAGAGTAGGGTAGGGTAAGGTCAATATTTAATGAGTATGGGTAGGATATGAGTAAAATCAATTTTAATGGGTATGAATATGAAAATGCCTCCACCCGACCCATACCGTACCCATTGACACTCCTATTGTGGTAATCCAGAAAAGCAAAACCATGATCATAACATGCATGAGTAACATTAAAAGTAACATTTTACCGTTGTGTATAAGGCCGGCAATGATAAATAAATATGGTCGGAATATTTGCAAAAAAAGTGCGCGAATTAATGGTGCTTAATTTTAATTACAAGTTGGGAGTCTATCATGCAGTTAAAAAACTAAACACACTGAGTGGCGCTTTGGAATGACAGAGAAATGGAGGAGAGGCAGAAATAACACTTTGGTGGATGCATGAGGAAGAGGTAATTAGCTTTTATGAAAGAAAATATATCATTCGGCTCGATCGATCTGGTGGATCAATCTGAGTTTCTAGGAAGCACATATAGAAAAAGATCTATTGTTTAAATAAAAAAAAATTCCCTTTCATTTTTACAAAAACAAGTTTCTAGGAAGCACACTATTTATTAAAAGAATTAAAAAATACAATAATTTTTTTATCAAACTCAAGGTCAGGCATGCACCTAAGCTTAATTAGGTAATTAATTCCTTGCATTTAGCATGTTAGACATAGTAGCAAAAATGGTTCATGCAATTAATTAGCAAAGAATAAATTATTTAAAAAGGAATTAATATCGATTTAATGGTTACCGACAATCGATAACACCAGAAATTAAAAGAGACAATTCAGCGAGCTATATCATACACAGTGCGAATAAAAGAGACAATTCAGCGAGCTGGAACAGTAGGCCCCGCCGCGGCCAGGGGGATGACTGAGACACGGGAGACCAGGGGGTACCGAAGCATACCAGAAATACTGGTAAACCTATGGACCGGTATTGACCAGAAAAAGACGGCATCATGGGAGAAAGGCACTGGGGTCTCCTTGGCAAAATTACCACTCTCTGACGGACAACCTTCAACCGCTTGTTACCAATTTTCAGTTCCAGCTTTCAAATGCATTTTATCTAGATTTTCGGTAATTTTCATTTGTTTACAGCACCTACTAGCTCAGCTGTTTGAGCTTTAACCTTCTTTTGATTTAATTTATGTTACAAACTTTTTGTAATTTTTTATCATTATTAATGGAATTAAATATGGGCTAGATCCATATTTTTTTCTCAAAAAAAAAAAATAACACCAGAAATTAATGCAACAGTGGTCCATCTAACTTAGGCTGCATATTTGACTATTTGTGCTTATCGGAAAATATGCCTACATAATAATAAATGTTTCCATTGTGAGACAGACAACAACTGTCATGTGTGAACCAACAAAATATCTCATTGATCTAGATACTTTTTGAAAGAGACCATATGTAGTGTGTATATATATATAAACTATATATATACGCAAATGTTTTCGCCGCCAGGAATCAGTATCAAGACATCGATCTTGTCTTAAAGGCTGGCACAGTGCATGGCAATCCACATGACGCATATATAACACTACATGGGAGTTGAAAACTACGCAAAGCACGTTACATGTCAAATATATTTTGTTCACTGCAAATTATAATGTTTATTTATTGTGTATAAGAATTTGGTAAGTGTAAAGTATATATAAATTTAAATTTGTATAATATTAAATTTTGTAGACGAAAATATGAAATTACGTAATACTCAAAGTACGCTACCCCATCTGAGATATATAAACTATACAACCCATCTATGATGATTCTATAATGCATATATATATTTGTTCTTGAAACCTTATCAAATTGGTTGTATTGAGTTTCTTTTTTCTTCTTCTTTTTTAACAGATACCCAAGTAAATATATCCGGGACAAAATCTAACCAAGGAAACCAAGATTGATTTTTAGTAAAAACATTGATAAAAAAATGAGAACCAGTGATCTTTAGTCTAGTGACAAAGACAATATTCTCCGTGTGATGGATCGCAAGTTTATGGGAGAATTTTTTGTGAATATTAAATAATTTAGAGACTTGATCTTCAACTTTTACTCAAAAAAAAAGTATCGAGAGAAAAAAAAAGTATAATCCGTAGCCTGGTATGAAGCGGGTCCGGATCCCCTAAAGTAACTCAATCTTTGGATTTTGGATTGAGACCGTCCGATTCGAATTCGTCGCTCGGGGTTGTCTCGGAATTTGAATTCGTCTTCGGGATGTGCGCGCTCACTTCGGGAATGAATTTTCGCGGATTCAAATCGGACAGTATCGATCCAAAACTCAAAGATTGGATTACTTCACTCACTACAGCAAACCGTTGCTTCAGCGACCGTGGAAAACGCCGGTCGCTGATTACCCAAAAAAACCAAAAAAAAAAAGAAATTAAATTTTTTCGGCGACGAAACAGTCAGCGACCGGCGCCAACAGCATTCAGCGACCACTTTGTCCCGGTCGCTGAAGATCTCGGTAAAAATGTCGCGCGAATCCTTCTCTCCGATTTTTCATTCGCGCGTTTTAGGTTAGCTTAAAAAAAAAAAAGCGACTCAGCCGCATATTACTCGCTGAAGGCCACTGTGACCCGAACTCCGCCGCCTCTGTGACCCCCGACCCTGACCCCGACCGACCCCGCCCCCGACCCTCCGACCCCAAACCCCGACCGATTCCGGAAGCCGACTCCGACGTCGCTGAGAAGACGCCGATCTGTGGCCGACTCCGATCCCGAACTCCAAGCGGCGAATGCATTGATTAATTAGTTCTCGTAAGTATCTATTTGACTTTCGTTTTGCTCAATCCCAAAACAGTGGCGTTTTTGCTCCAATTTCGTTTTTGCTCAATCTATGGTATGTTGCTTAAATTTTGCTCCAATCTCGTAAGTGACAGTATGTTGCTTAAATTTTTTTTCGTTTTTTTGGGTTGAAGCTCTGCTACTGCCTTCAAAGGTGCTATGTAATTTGGAGAAATTTTAATTGGGGGTAAAGAGGTCATGAACTGTGATGTACAAAATACTCAACAACAGATAACAGCTGAGAATTATAAAAGAAGAAAATTCAAGAAAGATGTGGGTTCTTTATTTAATTAGCGAACAGTATCAATTGTTTCCATCATTATTTATTGAGTCTAGCTAATTACAAGTTTTAAGCAACAGTAATCAGCAAATAAAAAGAAAAACAGAAATCAGTGTATTTGAAACATTTGCCAGTACTAGAAATAGCGTTTGAGAGGGCCCCACTGGCAGTTATCATGCAACATACTCATCTTAGAGTTGTCGATTCAGACATTGTGGGTCCCGTTTCCGGCGGCTCGTTCTTTTCTTCTTTATTATCTCATTAATTTTTATCATGTGATGTTTAGATATATATAATACATTGCAGTCCCTTTCTTTTTCTTTTTAAGATATATATTATTTGTTTTTGCTCAATTTCGTTTTTGCTCCAATCTCGTAAGTGACAGTATGTTGCTTAAATTTTCTTGGTATACATGAAGAACCCAAAAAAAATCACTTTTGAGATCTCTCTCAAGCTGTTTTACAGGCATGATTCAATATATTGGACTTCATACAAATAATTCAACTCTTTGAACAACCAGACACCCTTTTATGGAGATGGGGGCAATTGGGTTTTTTCTACAAAATTTACTTGTGGATTTATTTCAACTAAGGGTGTGAAACAAGAACATGCTTTGATATGGTGGGAACAAAAATTACCAATGAAAATAAAAAAAATTATGTGGCTGCTAAAGAAAAATAGAATATTGACCAAAAGCTAATTTACAAAAAAAGGTTGGCAAGGAGACCCATACTGCCATTTCTTAGAAAAAATATATTGAAAATGGAGACCACTTGTTTGTTTCATGTCACCATGTCAAAGAAGTGTGGTACTGGATGGGGCCAATGGACAGAACCTCCAACACATGAGGTAATGTTCAAGATGTCATGCAATATGCCTTGAGCAGTTGAACCTCACCAAGGCACAACAGCATGCTTTTTTTGTAGTGTTTAGTGCCATTAGCTGGAGTTTATAGAAATTTAGAAGTTAGCTTATGAAGTTAGCTTCTGGTTCTTTAAATAATTACTTAGCTTATGAAGTTAGCTTATGTGTTTTATTTCTGTTTGCCCCCTCTACAAAGTAAAAAAAAAAAAAATGCTTCAATTTTTCTTGTGCTCTCCAGCATATTTCCTATCATAGTATCATAGCTCCTATCATAGTTCTTTAATTATATGAAAAATTGAATAGATATCCAAACTCCTTGCTAATACTATGTATCAGTTTGTCTCATTCTATATACATATTTTGGTTTTAGGTTGTAGAAGAAGATAGTTTAAGTTTGAGAGGAAAGAAGGAGAGGGGCAGGGGTCGATCTTCAAGGGAGTAATTGTTTGTAATCAGGCAAGTTTTCTCTCTTTCTTAATTCTATTATGAAGGTTAATTATATTATTAATTATGTAGTACATTTTGTTAGTTATTAATTCTATGTTGGCTAATTACATTATTAAACCGGAACATTTAGTATGCCTTTTAGGTTTATACCCGTTCAGAATTAATCCGATAGGGATTAATTTTGAATAGTCCCCGATTTGGGACTGCTCTTTGAATGCTTTGTCTCATCTAGGATGTGAAGAAATGTATGTGGATCTAGTATTTAAGAAAAATTTGGTATCATTTTCCCTTGTTGTTCCTACGAGTACGTATTGAATTACATGTCCAAAATGATGTGTTTCTAACGCGTACTCGGGGAACTAAGGGGAAATACTGCCGAATTTTTCTTAAATATTAGATTCACATACATTTCTTCACTACTGAGACATAGCATTCAAAGAGTGGGATAGGATTGTACACCGGCCCTGTGTAAGCCCCAAAAGAGTAATGAATATTTAATGACATTATTCATTGAAGTGTCAAAATAGTAAGCAAGACATTACTTTAAGTTTATTTTTGATCTCGTGCGTATTTGGTTTTATTTAGAACTAATCAAGTCAAGGCAAGGCAAGAGAAGGGAAGAGAAGCATCATCTCTGGTACGTATGTTTAAATTCATAGTTTATGTAGTGTAGATGCCGCTTGTATGGCTGTATACAAGTCCTGTTGCATGGATGATGCAACAATTAATTGTGAATTTCTTCCATGACTTGCTTTAGAGGGTCTGTTATCAATTGATGATATCTGGAGGGTCTAAAGTATAGATCTGGACATTATCTTTGTTTATTCAAAATTAATAGAATTTGTTGTTCTTTTAAATTGAATGTACTAAGGTGTAGTTAGGATTTGAGTCATGTCACCAAAGTAATCAAGAATGTCATCTATTAATTGTTGTATTTAGGTCATATTCATACAATGTCTTAATTATAAATGTGTTGTCATGATTAGGAGAAATGGAGGGTGATCGTAGTTGGATGTACAGTCCTCGTTACGTGAACAAGCGAATGAATCCCACATTTGTTAAGGGTGTTGAGAGTTTTTTTGAATATGCATTCAGTATTCAAGAAAATATAATTAGTGGTGATCGTATTAAGTGTCCATGTGCCAAGTGTGGGTGTACCAGATGGTTGGATAAGGAAACTATCGGAAAACACCTGATGAAATCGGGGTTTCGACTTTTTTACGAGAAGTGGTTCATGCATAGTGAGGAATATAGCCAACCCGAACAGAGCCAGTTACACGAACAGAGCCAACTTGAACAGAGCCAACCCGAGGTGGAGTCGCCAAATGCTATGGTGGACATGCTTCTTGATGCTGCAGGTCCGTCTTTTGAATGGACTGCGGACGAACCCCCAAATCAACAAGCTCAAGAGTTTTATAACATGATGAAAGCGGCAGATGAGCCGTTATGGGATGGTTGTGATAAGGAACATACTGTCTTTGCATGTGTTACCGAACTCCTTAGCATTAAAGCCGACTGCGGCATAACCAAGGAGGGATTCAATCGCATCATATCAGCCGTGAAGAAGTGGCTTCCGAAAGAGAACAGGTTGCCTCCAAATCAATATCAATGCAAGAAATTGGTGAAAGGGTTGGGATTAAGTCACGTGAAGATCCATGCTTGTCCGAATGATTGCATGTTATACTACGGTGATAATATTTCCAAAGAGAAGTGTGATGTATGTGGACATAATCGTTTCAAACAAGACAACCAGAAAAACACCACGAAACAGTTACCGTATAAAGAAGTGCGGTATCTTCCAATCGGTCGGAGGTTGCAGAGGCTCTTTTTGACTTCTACGACCGCTGAACAAATGCGTTGGCATAAAGAAGGAAAGCGGGAAAAGGAAGGGGTCATGGTTCATCCTGCTGATGGAGAAGCCTGGAAAGAATTTAATCGGTTGCACCCAGATTTTGCAGCAGACCCTAGAAATGTTCGCCTTGGGTTTTGTTCAGATGGTTTCTCTCCTTTCAATATGGGGGTTCGGTCTTACAGCAATTGGCCGGTATTTCTAGTCGTTTATAACCTTCCTCCAGCTCTGGTGATGCACGACAACAACATATTCCTGTCCCTGTTGATACCAGGGCCCAATAGTCCCACTAGAAGTATAGACATCTACCTGCAACCTCTCGTGGATGAGCTGAATAAATTATGGAAGGATGGAGTGCTAGCCTACGATAAATTCAAGAAACAAAATTTCACCGTTAAGGCTGCCCTAATGGGGACTATTAGTGATTATCCGGCCTTAAGTATGCTCTCGGGATGGTCGACGAAAGGAAAGCTAGGTTGTCATGTATGCATGGAAGACACAAAGGCTTTCCAACTTAAGGAGGGAGGTAAGACCTCATTTTTTGATAATCATAGAAGGATGCTGTCTTTTGATCATCAATTCCGATTTGAAAGAGATGCATTTAAGAAGAACACAATCGAGACTGGCGGTCCTCCTCGACGCTTGAGTGGACAAGAATTGCTCGATCGATTATCTTCGTTTGAGCAAGTCACATTTGGAACCAAAAATAAGAAGAACATTCTTGGTTTTGGTGATACGCACAATTGGAAGAAGAGAAGTATATTTTGGGAGTTGCCATATTGGAAAGATCATTTGGTACGACACCACATAGATGTTATGCATCTAGAAATGAATTTCTTTAAAAATATATTATTCACGTTACTCGATGTTAAAGGAAAGACAAAAGATAATGCAAAGGCTCGTCTCGATATGGCACAGCTATATAATCGTCCGCATTTGGAGCTGACGGTCAATGATAAGGGCAACATAGTAAAGCCACACGCAACCTACAGCTTAGACAAAAAACAGAGACGTGAAGTTTGCGAATGGGTCAAGAATTTGAAGTTTCCCGATGGGTATGCCTCTAATCTGTCGAATATCGTGGATGTTGATGATGCTTCTTTCAGTGGGATGAAAAGTCATGACTGACATGTTTTTATGGAGCGGTTGTTACCGGTTGCATTTTGAGATTTCCTCCTAACCCAATTTGGGAGGCATTAACAGAGGTTAGTAATTTTTTTAGAGATCTATGTGCAAAGGAATTGGACCCGGTTCATATTGAGAAGCTTGAGAGGAATATTATTGTCACAATGTGCAAGTTGGAGAAAATATTTCCGCCGGGCTTCTTTGACTCAATGGAACACCTAATTGTCCATATCGTTTACGAAGCACGAGTTTGTGGTCCCGTCTCATTTCGTTGGATGTATACATTTGAAAGGTTGACATTCTATTATTCGTATCCTATTCATTTCGATGTTATATATCAAGTCCGATGTATTTTAATTTTCGTTTCATGATATTGTAGATGCATAGGGCGTCTCAAGAGAAAGGTGATTAATAAGGCAAAAGTCGAGGGTTCAATCGTGGAGGCATATATCGTTGAAGAGATGACCAACTTTATGTCTTTATATTTTGAAGATGAGGTAGTTACACGGTTGAATCGCCCAGAGCGGTACGATAACGGTGGATTTGTCGAAAATGACACACGACTTCCTATGGTGAGCTACCCTGGACGTGCAACGGGTTCAATTCCCGTCAGAGATCTTACAGATGAAGAGTTAAATGCAGCACACTATTACATCATGATTAATTGTCGCGTCGAATTCGACCCTTTCATTGAGTGAGCATCTTTGTCTATTCCAATTTCCGTTGTCTATTTGCATTGTTCATCTTGTGACAAAATTCGGCATATTGCAGGCAATTCGACGCTGAAATTAGAGAAAAGAGGCCAGCAATAAGCGCATCAGGTCTTGATAAAACTCGTTCGAAAGAGTTTGGTACGTGGATGCGTAAGTTGGCGCTCAGTGGTAAAATTGCAGATTCAAGGATTGCTGAAATTGCGCGTGGGCCAGTCACACGACGAGTTCAACGTTTCAACATGTACGATGTGAACGGTTTTCGGTTTCACACTGAGTCATACGGAGTAAATAGGAAAACAACAAATTACGGTGTTTGTGTTGAAGGGGAGAATTGGGAAGGCACATCAAGGGACTATTTCGGCATACTTGAAGAAATTATTCGGTTTGAATATAGTGGTGTGAACAACAAAGTGTTCTTGTTCAAGTGTCGTTGGTTCTGACACACATAGGGGGTTGCGGGTAGATAAGGAGCATGGATTAGTGGAGATAAATCATACAAGGCTTCTTCAAAAGGACGAGCATTTTGTGTTTCCGTGCCAAACAGTGCAAGTGTATTACCTGCCTTATGCGTCATCGAAGCGAGAGAGACAAGAATGGTGGGTTACTATCAAGACAAAAGGGAAAAGAAAACCACTTATTTTGTTCGATGAAGCTACGTCTGTGGAAAACACTCCACATTTGACCGAGTTCTTTCAGGAAGATGGTCCGCCAACTGAGTTTGTAGTGCGTGCTGCGGATGAATTGAATGACCCAAGTCTCTTCGTTGATGGGGCTGTTACTGAGATTGTAACAGAACAAGAATTACAAGACAGTAATCAAGAAAATAGTAGAAAAAAAAGGAAAAAGAAAAGAAAACACCAATTGGGACATTAGGTTAATATCATTCGTATTGCTTGTTTTTTATCATCTTTTATCATCTCAACTCTAGAGTGCAACTTATTGATTTTATCATCTCAACTCTAGATATGGCACCGAAAAGAAAGGACAAAGGAAAGGCACCGGCGGGCGACGAGGAGGAGTCGAGTCATAGGAATGTTCGCGGTGCAAATGCATATATTTCGCCGCCTGCAGATCCGAGTTGTAATATTCATTTTTTCTGTATGTTGTAATTAATTATGCATTAATTGTAGTGATTGTAATAATTATTTCTATTTGCAGGACTTTTGATGCAGGGCACCCAGAGCTGACGAAGCAGGTCGCAAAAATTATATCGCAGCTAGTACGCACAGCATATCCTGGAGCGTACACTAGATACACGGATTTCCCTGATACCAACAAGGAAGTTATCAAGAAAAACTTTTTGGTAAGTAAAATTTTCTGAAACAAAACCTCTAATAATTACTTGTTTCTTTTTTTGAAGCTAACAAACTGAGTTATGCATTGCAGAAGCACTACCAGTTTCCACCGGAGGTACCAGACAGTATTGCATGGGATGTATTCCGCAAAATAGCTGACAAACGCCTACAGGATATGCTTAACAAGGCCAGGGAGGCAGCAACCAAGTCCTATGGAGATTCAATGCTCGAGTGGAAGGAGCGTGGGGTTGCTCCTCGACCCCATGACTCCTGGATCAAGCCGGAGTTCTGGCCCGGACTCGTCGATCATTGGTGTAGTGATGCTTTTGCCCGTCGGAGCCAGCGGAATGCTTTAAATAGGGCCAATGCTGAAGGGTCAGGGGCCACAACGGGTTCTGTGAACATGCTTGTTCACAAACAACGCTTCGTAAGATTATCTTCATTAAATTAATCTATTTTCATTCCAATTGAATCTAATCGAACTAACCTTAATAAATTTTTTTTAAATGAAATTGTCTTTCAAATTCTTAACAGGAGCAAGAAAAAGGGTGCGAACCTAGATGGTCCGATGAGCTGTTCCAGCCTACCCATACGAAGAAGAAGACGGGAGAATATATTACCGGCAAGGCGAAAGAAGCACAGGTAATAATACTTTCGAATCGTTTTAAAAAATATCATGGTTCCTGTTGTATAACATTTTTGTTATATTTTACAAAATTTGCAGGAAAAATATGAGAGTGCTATGGTGCAGAAGTATGGAGAGGATAGAAACACATGGCCCGCATACGACGGCGACGTCTGGTACTCTACGGGAATATCTGATCAAAATGCCCACGGCGATAACTATGGTCTCGGTGCTTTAGGTAAAATAAAAAGTCACTTTAATTTTAAATTTATTTTTAGTTGTGTAAGATAATACTAATTGTCTTATTTTTAATGTTTCAGGCAAGACGAGACGCATGTTTCGCTCCAGTGGGTCAAGCAGTCAGTCGCATTCTTCACAGTCATATTCTTCTATGCCGCCGGCTCCGCAGCTCACAGAAGAGCATATCGATATGATATCTACTCGGGTACTTGATAGGATGGAGGATCGGTTATTTGATAGGATGGAGGATCGGTTTATGTCCAGGATCACCGACCTTTTCAGAGCTTCTCAGGTACGAAATTCGATAATTCAGTCCAACTTCAATTGTGAACCCTGAATCTTAAATTCTAATTATCTAAACTATTGTTTTAACAATCTCACAGGGAGGTTCGGGCTCGCAGCATGCCTCGAGGCCCGCTCCTCAAGATGACGAGGGGCAGGGGTCGGATGTTGGTGGTGATGGTACTAGATAGGTTTAGATGTTTATGGTACTACTTAGGTTGTTTATGGTGACGGATTTTGATAGATGTTTATGGTACTTGACATTTCGACATTTCTGTTTGTATTACTTGACATTACGATTATTATGTTTGATGAACTTTGTTGTATGCTTATGTTTATTTGTATTACTTGATATTACGATATCTATGTTTATGTTGTATGTTGGTACGTGTCGTATCAAATATTAAATGGTGCAAATTTAAATAATATAATAAAATGTAAAAAACTTGACAGAAGAGTATCAGCGACCAAATTTAAGTATCAGCGACCGTAATTATTTGTCTCTGATAATTTATGTATTTGCGATTGTTTCGACTATCAGCGGCCGTTTTTTTAGTATCAGCGACCGCAAACTTTGGTCGCAGAAAGTATTTGCTGACGTCAGAAAAAAACGACAGCGACCAAAAAATATTGGTCGCAAAAACATTATCAGCGACCGGTGACGTATTATCAGCAACCGGTGACGTATTATCAACGACCGGTGACCGCAAACCCTAAACCCTAAATCCTAAACCCTAAACCCTAAACCCTAAACCCTAAACCCTAAACCCTAAACCCTAAACCATAAACCCTAAACCCTAAACCCTAAACCCTAAACCCTAAAGTACACTTTATTTAAATGGATTGCAAAGTTGCAACTAATATCTTTTTCTTTCAATAATTAGTCAAAACTCAAACAGTGGGGCGACTAAGGCTCTTATCAAAATCTATCTTTTGTATACAAAAGTTCATTTTATTTAAATAAAAAAAATTAAAAGAATTAATTTTGAATTAAATGTTTATGATTGGGACCATAAACAGTTAGAGGACAATATATGAGGAGAGATTTGTAAATTACTCAAATAGTTTATTCAATTTAGAATTACATTCTTAGAGTTTAAGCAAAGCAGAAAATTATAAAACAATTTTGTTGAAAAGAAGAAAGATAGAGAAGGAGAGAAGATGAACGAAAAGAAAAACATGATGGGAAATAATTACTTCACTACGGCTATTTTTTTGCAACAAAATAGTTTATTTGACCAAAAGATATAATATAATGTTGAAAGTTATTTTTCCATATATGAGGAGAGATTTGTAAATTACTCAAATAGTTTATTCAATTTAGAATTACATTCTTAGAGTTTAAGCAAAGCCAGGGGCGGAGCCACATACAATGAATGGGGGTCAATTGACCCCCATTCATTTTCAATTTTTTTTTATATATTTATGCCTTATTTTAATACTGTTAAACTAAAATATCATGGATAGTGTGAAATTGACCCCCATTCGTAGTAGAAAATTTTTATATGCTTGACCCCCATTCACGTTTGACCCCCATAGTCTGAAAGTCTGGCTCCGCCCCTGAGCAAAGCAGAAAATTATAAAACAATTTTGTTGAAAAGAAGAAAGATAGAAAAGGAGAGAAGATGAACGAAAAGTAACATGATATGCGAAATATTTACTTCACTACGGATATTTTTTTTGCAACAAAATAGTTTATTTGACCAAAAGATATAACATAACGTTAAAAGTTATTTTTCAATATGTCCAATGACTCAACATTCTTCAATCTAGTGACAGTTATAGGAGCTCTAATTTGGAGGTTTCTCTTTCGCACGGGAGATGTAACCCCTGCATCATTATGACATTTATGCTACAAAACAAAATAAGAAGGCGGATGCATTGGTGTGCAAATCAATTACAATGGGACAGAGGGAGCGGATAGGGGAGAAGGAAGGGAGCGAGCGAGAGAGAAAGAGAGAGAGCTTACCGTGCCAACAGAGAAATGAGAGGGGAAAGGTAGGAGATGAGAAGCAGCTGAAGCCATTTTAGCTGGAGAGAAAAGGGAGGGAAGCAGGAAGGCACAGGAGAGAGTTTGCAAGGAGATGTTATCCTGCTGCTTACGGTGAATAATGGGCCGGGCTGAGAATCACGATGACTCACTGTAGCTTTAGTTAAAAAAGTGCCTAATTAGGCTCAGTACGAGACCCAATTGGGCCAATTATGTAAGGCTTAAGTTCGGCTGTGAATCAAAATCGATCAGCATGCAGAGCAAGGCCCCCATCAAATGAGAACTGTCCCCTGCTCCTGCTTCCTCTCCACCGCCGAAGGCGCCGCTAACCTCTCTATTTCCGATTTGACCTCAATCTCAAACCTCCTCCCTCGCCTGATTCCCTCCCCCGCCGGCTCCCGCCTATTATCCGCCTCTTTTCTTCTCCCGCCTCCCCACCCCCTCCTTCCGTCCTCTTGTGTCCCTCCTATCCTCCCTCCCCAATCTCGCAACCACTTTTTCTCTCCTTATTGCTCTCCGCCATCACCCCCTCAAGCCCTCCCCTCTTCCACTTTTCTCCCCTCTTCTCTCCTCCTTCCTCACCAATTGCCCCTACAAAGACTCCTCCAAGATCTTCTTTTGACTATGTCAACCTGATTCAGCACACAGACCCGATAAGCATCTCTACCACATTGCTCACACAATCTCTACATGCTGCAATACTTAATTTCTCCCAAACAAGCGAAATCGATTCCAAGGATTCGACTCAAATCAGCTTCTAGCAGTGTTAACCTAGTTTGACATGCTCAAAGACTGCATTAATTTGTAACGAAATCGGTTAAACGTAATTTAACGAACAATGTTCAATAAAAATACAAATACCCTTGTGAAGAAAGGCTTGTTTTTTAGCATGTTTGATTTATTTTTTGAATTTTCTATCTTTTCTGTCAACTCTCTCCTAATGAAAATGATATATGATATATAAATCATTGTAGAGAATTTTGAAATTGAGATTATGTGTTTTAATGATCAAAATCCCCTTATAAAGCTCAAATATATAAATTAGTGTTGTAAAATTAAAATGAAGTTGCAACAAAAGCAAAGTAAATGACAAGAGAGAAAGAGAGAGCAATAGCAGAATTTTATTCTCTTCTAATTGTATGTACATTCTTGCTTTTACAAAGCCTCTATTTATAGGCTAGAAAGATATGTTACAATAATAAAGAAGAAAATAAATATCCATAGTAGTGGAGTAGTGGAGTAGTGGAGAAGTGGGGCAATGAATTGAACATCCACATAAATCATATTAAATTTGATTTACAACACTTCCCCTTGGATGTTCATCTTTCATTATACGCTATTAATATGATACAGGATCAATATTAACATGATACTTCAGGATCAATATTAACACGATACTTCCGGACCGTGTACTGCCTCATTAAAAACCTTATCAAGAAAAACCCATTGGGATAAAAACTTGATTAAGGGAAAAAGAGTACAGTGCGTATAACGCTTCCCCTCATTTAGATATCATTGAATATTCTTCAATCGGTGTAGACCTATCTTCTTTCTGAGTTGTTCAAAAACCTTCGTCGGCAAAGATTTTGTGAATATGTCTGCCAAATTATCGATTGATCGGACTTGGCAAACATTGATTACGCCTTCCTTTTGTAGGTCATGTGTTGAAAAGAACTTTGGCGCAATATGTTTAGTCCGGTCTCCTTTGATATATCCTTCTTTGATTTGTGCAATGCATGCTGCATTATCTTCATGCAGTGGAGTAGGGTTTTCCTTGATGTTTTCAAGCCCGCATTCTTCTTGAATATTTTGAATCATTGACCGTAACCAAACGCATTCTCGACCTGCCTCGTATAAGGCGATTAGCTCGGCATAATTTGATGATGTTGCCGTAAGAGTTTGTTTTGTTGATCGCCATGAAATTGCAGCTCCACAATAAGTGAATACATATCCCGTTTGGGATCGTGCTTTATGTGGATCCGACAAATATCCCGCATCTGCATATCCAATTAATTTGGATTTTGTATCCTTTTGATAATATAACCCCATATCTCTAGTTCCGCAGAGATATCAAAATATGTGTTTAATTCCATTCCAATATCTTCTGGTTGGTTTGGAACTATATCTTGCTAACACATTTACTGCAAATGCGATATCAGGTCTTGTATTATTTGCAAGATATAATAATGCCCCGATTGCACTTAAGTATGGTACTTCAGGACCAACAACTTTTTCATTATTTTCTTGCGGGCGAAAATGATCATTTTCTGTATTTAGCGATCGTACGACCATTGGTGTGCTCAAAGGATGAGCTTTATCCATATTGAATCTCTTTAGTACTTTTTCAACATAATTTGATTGATGGACAAATATTCCATTATTTAGATGCTCGATCTGCAGGCCGAGACAAAATTTAGTTACACCAAGGTCTTTCATTTCAAACTCATTTCTCAATAATTTTGCAGTATTCTCAACCTCTTCAGGAGATCCAATAATGTTCAAATCATCAACATACACTGCAATGATTGTAAAACATAGATTTGATCTTTTAATAAAAACACACGGACTGATTATATTATTTTTATATCCTTCTTTTAGAAGGTAACTCAGTCAATTGTACCACATTCGGCCTGATTTTTTTAGTCCGTATAAAGATCTTCTTAATTTTATAGAGTACATTTCTCTAGGTATTGATTTATATGCTTCAGGCATTTTCAATCCTTCGGGGATTTTCATGTATATGTCACTATCAAGTGAACCATATAAATATGCTGTTACGACATCCATAAGTCGCATTTTTAGATTTTCTGTAACTGTGAGACTTATTAGAAACCTGAGAGTTATCGCATCCACTACAGGTGAATACGTCTCTTCATAATCGACTCCAGGTATTTGTGTAAAGCCTTGTGCCACTAGCCTTGCTTTATATCTCACAATCTCATTTTTCTCATTTCTTTTTATAACAAATACCCATTTGTAACCTACAGGGTTAACATCTTTGGGCGTTTGGACTACAGGTCCAAATACTTGCCGTTTTTCTAATGAACTTAATTCAGCTTGTACGGCATCTTTCCATTTAGGCCAATCATTTCTATATCTACACTCTTCCAGAGTTTTTGGCACATTATCTTCCTCATTTAGTACATCAATTGCTATAGCATATGCAAAAATTTCATCAGCACATGTTTCGTTTCGGTTCCATATTGTACCATTCTGTACATAGTTTATTGAGATCTCATAATCATTAGGTACCTGAGTTTCTTCTGGAACTTCATCAACCTCTTCTAGAGTTTTATCAACTTCTTCAAAAGTTTTACCATTAATCTCTTCTGGGATTTTATCAACTTCTTCAGGAGTTCTACTATCAACCTCTTCTAGGGTTTTATTGACTTCTTCAGGAGTTTTACCATCAACCTCTTCTGGGGTTGGACCAACTGCTTTATTCTGCTCTTTCCTTTTACGTGGATTTACATCCTTAGAACCAAGTGGTCTTCCACGTTTTCTACGCATATTAGATTCATTAGATATTTTTGTAATGTCAATTCGAGCAGGTGCATTTATAGCTGGAATATGCGATTTAGTAACTCTATTTGTATCTGTAAATGCATCAGGCAATTCATTTGCAATTCTTTGCAAATTTATAATCTTTTGAACTTCGAGTTCACATTGACCACTTCGGGGGTCAAGATAAGATAACGATGAATTCCAAGTTACTTGTTTATCCAGCTTTGGTTTTTCTTCCCCTAAGTTTGGGAATATTGATTCATTAAAATGACAATCAGCAAATCTTGCTGTAAAAACATCTCCTGTTAATGGTTCTAAATATTTAATAATAGAAGGAGAGTTAAAACCAATATAAATTCCCAACCTTCTTTGAGGTCCCATTTTTGTGCGTTGTGGAGGAGAAATTGGAACATATACTGCACAACCAAATACCTTTAGATGGGACAAATTTGGTTCTCTTCCGGAGACCAATTGTAACGGGGAATACCTATGATCTGCAGTTGGCCTTAACCTAATTAGTGCAGCAGCGTGTAATATGGCATGTCCCCATGCAGCAGACGGTAAACTAGATTTCATAAGTAAAGGTCTAGCAATTAATTGCAACCTTTTAATCAACGATTCTGCTAGACCGTTTTGTGTATGAACATGGGCCACTGGATGTTCTACCGTAATTCCAATAGACATGCAATAATCATTAAAAGTTTGAGAAGTAAACTCTCCTGCATTATCAAGCCGGATTCTTTTAATTTGATAATCCGGAAAATGAGCTCTCAATTGGATAATTTGTGCTAATAGTCTAGCAAACGCAACATTTCTTGTTGCTAACAAACTCACATGTGACCAGCGTGTTGATGCATCAATTAACACCATAAAATATCTAAATGGTCCACATGGAGGTGTAATAGGCCCACATATATCTCCTTGAATTCTTTCTAAAAATGAAGGAGCTTCAGGTCCAATTTTATTTGGAGATGGCCTAATAATTAGTTTTCCAAGAGAGCATGCTTCGCATGTCAATTCTTTTGATAATAGGATCTTCAGGTCCTTTAGGGGATGCCCATTTGCACTTTTAATTATTCTCCTCATCATTATATTTCCTGGATGACCCAATCTGTCATGCCACAAAATAAATAACTTTGGATCAACTAACTTCTGGTTAGTAACCATATTTGATTCTATTGTACTTATATAAGTACCATATAGTCCAGAAGACAATGCTTGCATCTTTTCCATTATAATTTTCTGGCCATTTTCAATAGATGTGATATGAAGATATTCACAATTTCTCTCATTCATAGTTTCAATATGATAATCATTCTTTCGAATATCTTTAAAACTTAGTAGATTTCTTCTGGATCTACTTGAATATAATGCATCATCTATTATTAATTTTGTTCCTTCAGGTAACAAAATACAAGCTCTTCCGGAGCCTTCAATTAAATTAGTTGTGCCAGATATAGTGTGGATATTAGTCTCACCAAGATGCAATTGTGAAAAATATTTCTTACTTTTCAATATGGTATTTGTTGTTCCGCTGTCTACTAAACATGGATCTTCTTTACTTACCATTGCATCAGTCATTTTCCTTTAAAATAAAAGAATGCAAGAATAAATTAAAATTAAAATAAACTACCTTTATTCATTAATTTTATTTCCATACAATATAAAAATTAAAATGTAAACTAAACTTTTATAAACATAAACTTCTACATTATATTTTCTCCCTTAGTAAAGTGTCTATTTTTTTATCCACATTATGAAAGAAATCTGATACATCAAAATGTGTATCTATATGGCATTCATATTCGGGGTCATTTTAGTTTCCACATTTTCTTTTTTTTTTTTTTTCTTAATTGAGGCTTGATAAAGCCCTACAAAATGCTTGGGCGTACGACAGGTACGCAATCAATGATTTGTCATCCCACATCTATAACAAACATCTTCAGGATGTTTTTCTTTCTCATTTTTCATTAATACGTATTTATAACAAAATACAACTTCAGGTTACTAATACCATAACTTCGAGTTATGATAAATGAAAAAGGAGATAAATTCAAACTTTGTGAGATTTGTCATATGTACTACAAAATAGATACGTATTAATAATTTCAGATTATTAATATCATAACTTCAGGTTATTAATGCCATGCCATAACTTCAGGTTATTAATATCATAACTTAAGGTTGTGAAAAGGGAGATGAATAAATATAAATAAAAGAATATGTAAATTGCATAAATAAATAAATTTAAATGTATTAATAACTTCAGGTTAATATTATATAACTTCAGGTTATAATAAAATACTTATTTAATAACTTCTGGTTATTAAATTGCTTAACTGCGCTATGTAAAATTTAATTTGAAATAACTTCGGGTTATATTTTCATCCAATGACCTATAATAACTTCTAGTTATTATATTGATTTTATATGAAAATTTCTAATAAAACTTCAGGTTTTAATTGGGAATAACTTCAGGTTATTATTCATCCAGTGGCCTATAATAACTGCTGGTTATTATATTAATTTTATCTTAAAATTTCAAATAGAACTTCAGGTTCTAAACAATTATAATAATAACTTCATGTTATTATTCTTATTATTATATTCGAGTAATACGAACTTCAGGTTCTTGATAAACAATTAGTTTTGATAATAACTTCAGGTTATTATTCCATCATTCACTTCAAGGAATGATTCTTATAAACTAAAACAAACATAATAAAAAAAAAATTCAAATGAAATTTAAATTAATGAAAGATATAATAATCAATCATATAAATTACTTACAAAATAACTTTGCAACTTCTTCCGAGCAATTCGTGCTGATAACGTGTTGTAAAATTAAAATAAAATTGCAACAATAGTAAGTAAATAACAAGAGAGATAGAAGAGAATAAGATTATGCTATTTCTCTTTCTATCTCTCTTGTTATTTACTTACTATTGTTGCAATTTTATTTTAATTTTACAACAATTAGTTCTTTTTTCAGACCGTACTTTTTTTTATAGACAATTAAATTGTACATTGATTAATTAATGGAAGCTGATATGAGTACCCGCACTCCAGTACTCGCATTGTACCCGCACCTTAACTGTCATATTTCTGACAATCTGTGAGGAATTTTGCGAATCTAAAACTACGAACATCTTCTACGTAATTTTCTCTTTCAAATGAGATCCATGATGACGTACTTTCGGGCTCGTCGTCACACAAGTATTTATACCTATACTTGCAAGTATTTTTTTTACATATGACACTGGATTACATCTGAAAGTATTAATATCAAGTATTGTAAGTATTTATACCAATAAGGTCAATTATTTTTGTTAGAGGAAGGTTGACGCGGAGACTATTAGGGAATGTTGATGGGAGGATACGGGGTCCCTACTACTTCATTAGAGGAAGGTTGACGCGGGAACGATTAGGGGATTGGAAAAGAGGATGATATCATATCAAGTTACGCATACAAGTATTTATATCTTATTTTGCAAGTATTAATATTTTATGTTCCAAGTATTTATACCTATGAAGGTTGACGTGGAGACGAGTGTGGAGACTGGAAAAGGAGACCATATAATTAGTGGGGACCATAGTACAACCTTCCTCTAATTAGTGGGGACCGTAATACAACATTCCTCTATTGTTGTTGCGGGTACAATGCAGGTACTGAAGTGAGGAAATTGAAATTATTATTCTTAATTAATATATGTGTGTGAACTTATATAGATAACATTTAACATAATAATACAATTATGTTACAACTAGAATTGTTTTTAGACTTCGTTAAGAAAAGAATATATTTATTAAAGAAAAATTAAAATTTTAGAATGAGACAATTTTTATAAAAAAAATTTGGTATTCAACAAAGTCTGAACACAAATAATATCTTTCAAACTGTTGGAAACCAGTGTAATAAAAAAAAAAATAGCATCATTAATCGCGCATAAATTCTTAAAAAAAAATACCAAACGTAGTTGTATTATTTTAAGAATTTCATTACATCTTATAAATTGAACACATTTTTTAAATGAGAACAAAGAATAAATAATAACTTGAGTTTTTTTAATCAAAATAAAAGAAGATTTAAAACTTAAAATGAATCTCGGTGTTAAGATTTAGCGATCAAAATGATTGATCCATAAAGCTGATTCCATGGGTCCAGTTCTCTGAAGAACTGGGAGTAGGTCCGATGGGCATCGGACCTACCTCGGTTCGACGGGTTTAATCACCATCGATTTTCTTTTAGATTCGTGCGAAATGCTTTAAAACCCATGCGTTTATGTTTCAATTTTTGTGCGCACAAATCATTACATTATCCTACGGTAGATCTGCCCATCGGAACCAAACAAGGTCCGATGGGCATCGGACCTACACCCAGTTCTTCTCTGAAACATTCATTCCGAGTTTCAAGTTCCAACCGAGTCCGCACACTCATAATATTTGAGTTTATATGTAAACCGTCTAATCCAGTGTCGTAAATAATAGTATGTGCTCGTCGAACAGACGGGTACCGTCAAGCGATTAATTGGTATGTGGCCGATTAATCAGAATTATGGGACTAATTAATCGTTTTCCTTAAAATTATGTGTATATATTCATAATTTATTAAAAATGATTTATTTAACTCATTAAGCTTGTCAAATAAATTTAATTTAACTTAGTTTTATTATTATAACATCACTATGCTTATTTTTTTCTAACAACACATACACATTTTACATTTATAAGTAACACATTTATTTAATGCAAAAATAAATTTGAAAATTAAGCTTTTTCAAATAGTAATAATATATTATTTGAAAGAAATGAAACATTTCAACGTAAAATCACTAAATTTAATTTATGATAACAACTTAATTTCATATATGAACATGTCGTACTAATTGAAAAAAAATTACATATATGCTATATAAATAATAGAAGAATTAATCAATTTCAAAATAAATAAGAAGAAAAAATATATATATAAAATATTGGATGTATATCCAAGTACAAATAAAAGTATAATACATAATTTATGAAACTTATTATCACACAGTCACAGAAAAAAAAATAATGTAAAAATAAATATTCACTGGAATAGACGAGAATAAACGAGAATAAACGGAATAATCGGCCAATTAATAAAAAAAATCCGTTAATAGACCTTTGATTAGTGTATTCGTAATGGTTTGACCGCCGTTAACGATTAAATGTGCGTTTAATCGGTCGTTAAGGCCGTTTTTCACAACACTAGTCTAATCAGAATTCGAAGTAATTTGATCCGAAATAAAACGTAATGGCACGGCGGAGCCAACTCTGTCACGGAATGGCATCAAACGTATGATTGTTACGTGCTGTGACTTGTGTGTCACGTGCCATGATCATTCGCGTACTGTGGCCATCTTTTGAAAATTTGGCACAACGTTGCACGTCACGCAAAAGATTTGATCACGGCACAACACGTGGTCACGCGAGTCACGTGTAATTAGAATCGTTAGATCTTGATCAAATAGTAAATTTTGAATAAACTAACCTAAATTATGAAAAAAAAATAGTTAAATGACCAAACGTGACCAGTCACGTTTCAACACGGCATGTTTGAGCACAGCGTGACTCGCGTGCCGTGACCATATTTAACATTTTGGTCACGGCACAGTACATGTGACTGTTTACTTGATCACAGCGTATTAGTTACGTCACGACACGACACGGCACATGTAATTGTTCACTTGATCACAACGTATTAGTCACATAAAGCCGTATCACGTTTTTACTGCTCTACTCTCGGATTGACTCCGTACCAGTATCGGACACGTATCCGTATCTGATACCGACACTCCTCCGATACGGCCTCGACGATACAGCTGGCGTATTCTTACTGTCGTCGATAAATCGCGCCGATACGGCTTGAAACGGTCTGATACGGTCGGGACACGCCTAAGTTAGGTTTTGTCTTTCTATCTCCGCAGCACTCCGATGCCAAAAACAAAACAAAACTGTCTCCTCTCCGCTACGACGGCGCTTCCTCCGCTGTCTGTCTTCTCTCTCCGGCCGTCTCTCCTCCGCTCTGTCTCCTCTCTCCGGCCGTCTCTCCTCCGCTCTGTCTCCTCTCTCCGGCCGTCTCTCCTTCACCGTCTGTCTCTACTCCTCCGCCGTCTCTACCTTTTGAATTCTCAGTCTTCATAGTGCGGGTAAGTCAACCCATTATTTATTCTGTAATATTGTGATTCACAAGCGTTTGAAGAAATTCAAACTTGGGTTCTAAATTTCAGAGTAAAAAACATGAAAGTAAATTGAAAGTAAAAATTAAATGCAATTCAAGTTGATGATGGATACAATTTGAAATTGAAGAATGCGGTTTGAAATTCAATAATGCGATTTGAAATTGTGTCATTTTTCTTTTTAATTTTTTGGTTTTGCAAACCTGATAAGAATGTAGTTGTGTGAGAGGAGTCAATTCAACAATTCAAGATTGCGATTTGCAATTGTGCCATTTTTCTTTGCAATTGTGCCAGAGGAGTCAGTCCAAGGGGATCTAATAGAAGTAAAGCATATATGAATCTGTTCTGGCACTATATTCAGCCAAATTTGAAATTAGACTTGACTTGACTTCAGTGAATTTAGCTATTTCTTGTTTTTCTCTTACAACTGATGTATCTTTGATTAACATCCTTGATTATTTTTCAAATTAGTAGAATTGTGGATTGCAAGAAATTCAATTAATCTTAGTTGGATATTTTCTTACTGGTACAAAGCTGTTGGACAATTGATAAACCCTATTAATATTTCAAGCAATTCGAGGCTGATTCAAATTTAATGATGATGTAACACACTATTTCTTCTTTGTGTTATTTTTCATATTGTACTTGGTATATTATCTGACTTTTGCCATATTAACTGAAAATCTGATCCTAATTATCCATGTGCAACAGATATGATCTAAAATGAGTTTACAAACTTTTGCACCTGTAATGCAATTCAGTTCCTTTACTCTTTGAGTTATTAACGATTGAATATACGCTTAGGTTTTGCAATTGGAATCATGGTGATCTGGCGTAGATGTGTGAATTCTGTTATGCGCCAGCTCAGCACTGGTTTTGAGCAAAAACACCAAGCAGGCGTTAGGTCACTCTTATGTCAAGGTATATGCATTTTGAATTTCGTAGGATGGTGTATTTCCCTTTCTTTGTTGGATATAGTTCTTTTGTTTAATGTACAACGGTTGTGTTTTTTAAACAGGACAACTCACAAACTTGGGAAGGGAAGTCCCGTTGTCCTCTGGCCGAACTACAACTGTTTGCCATCAATTTCTTCAACGATTTGTAATACACTTTTTCCTTGGTTGATGAAAAATGTCTAGTTAATTTGACACTAGTATTGAAATCTTGAAGTAATAAGAAGGGTTATGTTGCAAATTGCACCAGTATTTTCTATGCTTTTGGCATTAAATTGAAATTTATTTTGTGTTACTGACTGCAAATGGGCCGTGTTGGATATGCATATTCCGTACATGGTTGGGTGAAACGTTTGAAGAACACCATTGTCAATATTTGTCGTAGTAAATATTTGGGGTACTAATTGTTAAGAGTCTCTCTCTCTCTCTCTCACTCAGAACATTTGTAGCACAAGAAATTTGTTGGCTGCAGAAGAGACAAGCATGGTACCAGTCTCCTCTCCGTTGACCCCACCAACTAGAGAGGATCTGAAAACCGGCAAAAAAGAGGGTACAATTAAGCCTTCAAGAGTGCAAGCTATTAAGAAAGAAATCAGAATGGTAAAATAATTTATCAAATTCTCTTTGTAATTGCCAGTTATTGAATTTAACTTCTTAGTTTTTTATAGTACTGTTTGTTTTGTTGTTGTGCGTTTAGAGCCCAAAAAAACTCAATTTGGTGGCTGCACTTGTACGAGGAATGCGAGTAGAGGATGCACTCTTGCAACTACAAGTTACTGTGAAGCGAGCTGCAAAGACAGTATACCAGGTAGGGTGTATGAACTCATACTAGTATGGCATACATCATTTTGATGTCATATACTGATATCAGTTAAAATTGAAAAGAACAAAATAAACATAACACTAAAATATATAAACTGGAGCTATATCTGTTTAATACAGTATTGAATATGATAATTATTGTGCTACTCTTTACCAGTTACCAAATAATCCATGCTTGTGATCTTCAATTCTGACTCTCATCAGGTAATCCATTCAGCCCGTGCCAATGCTTCTCACAATCATGGTCTCGACCCCGATCGACTTATTGTTGGTATGTCTTTTGTCTTTTCCTTTTGTTTTTGAGGAGCTTTCTTGTGTGTCCATAAAAACTTGTTGAATTGTCATGCATGAACCTAACTTAAATGAAATATCACCCGAACAGCTCTTAAAATTTCTTATTGAAAATACTACTTCTTTTCTTAATGGATGATATAGTTGTGTAGATGATATATCTTCTCCTTTTCTATGGTCTCCCTGTTATTTCAATTTTTAATACATGTTGTACTATGAAAATTTCTGAGAGATGGTCATGAAAATAATCATAGGTATGTTGGGCTAGCTCTTCACTTTTAGTTGCCTTTCTAAAGAAATCCTTTCAAAGCTCTGTCTCTAAGCCTTAGCTCATTCAACTACATGAAATACTAAAGTTTCATTTTATTTAGAAAAATAGTTTCGGTCTAAATTAAGTGTTACCAGAAAATGGCACAAAGTCCCAATTCTTTATGTAAGAACTGTTGGTCTAAAACAGGAACTGCAAAGTATTGGACAGACCTAATTAGTAACCTTGCTATTGCTTATTATTTTTTTGTTTCTACCATTCATACTTCAATAGGATAATATATTATGTATATATGGAGTATGGCAGCGATTATATGCCTGATATGTACCCAAAATGTAATTTGTTTATATAAAACTGTTAGATGGATAAAAAGTGAAAAGTTAAGGGGATAGGTCTTATCCTTACCCTCGCATTGAATAAGGGTTATTCTGTCAATCCCTCTACATCTATTTCACACTCCATACACAGCCATGGTAAGTTGTGAATAGAAGATTCGTCATCGTCATCGTATTCTTGAAATATAACCTCAAAAATTACATATACTTGAAACAGGTTAAAGCATATGAGGAAAGCTTGCACACACCTTTTAAAAATAAAAAAGTTTCATTTGCATCTCTTGTTTCAGTTTCATGGTATCCTACCTAAGCTGCCCCTCATGCATCACCACTTTGTCTGTCATGAGGGTAGTTTCTGGTATATATTGCAGCATGTTGCAAGATTGCACATGAAAAACTTCCTTTCAGTTAATTTGATTTTGCGGATGCCGAAAACTACCTGTCCTCCACTGTGATTTGCTCTAGATAAATTAGAGGTGGCAAATGGCAAGTTTGTTTTTCTTTCCATTGCTCTGAGTTAGATTTGGGTGGAGCTCAGGTCAAACTTTCTTGTTATAAGTTGAACAGGTCTAAGGTCAGCCAGGCTTTGACCATTTGATATTGCTGTCTGAGGTCATTTCAGTTGGCCCAGATTGAGTTTTCGGCAATAAATATTTGAAAAGTTCTTGACACACTGTCAAGATTCTCAAAAAGAAAATAATAATAAAAAATTTGAAAAGTTCAGATCGGTTCTGTTTTGGGCTTAAAGACTGGGCAGGTGTTGATGTTTTGTTTGCAGTATAAGGTGATTTTCTGCATTCCATTGGGTTCAACTAGATACTTCTTATTGTTAGTGGTATGTACAACATTATTAAAGTTTTTGCCAGGGCACAAACAAATTCTTCCATTTGTTAATGGATACCAGTTTCTCAAGCACCCTGTTTGCTATGTTTTAGCATAATTTTAACATAACATGTGTTTTATTTTTGCTTAGATGAAGCCTTTGTAGGCAAAGGTCTCTATCTGAAGAGGGTATCTTACCATGCAAAAGGAAGAAGTGGTGTGATGGTAAGGCCGAAGTGCCGCCTTACAGTGATAGTAAGGGAAATTACACCAGAAGAAGAGGCCAAAATTGCCAAACTAAGAGTTAGTAACTACAAAAAGCTGACAAGAAAGGAGAGGCAGTTAATGCCACATCAGCTTATAGAGGTCACACCCAGGTGGGGCCACAAAAATAAAGCAGCAGCTTCAAGTGCTTAGCACAACACTTTTTTATTTTTTGTTTGCTATTTTTTCTAATAACCCTCTGGCAAACTTTTGTTGCTATTTTATATGATGGTTTTCATTATCCGTTGTGGATTAGAATTGCTGAGAATTGGTCCCTTTTTGTAGTTTTGCATGTACTTAGATGATTTAAGAATTTTTTTTTTTTTTTTGGAAAGAAAAACATGAGAAGAACATAAAAAAATAAATAAAGAAAAGAATGAAGAAAAGGAAATAAAAGTAAAAAAAACAGAAAGAAGGTTTATTTAGCATGACTCTACCCGAAATTTTTATTAATAGGAAAATAATTAAAAAAATATTGACAATGAGGAAGCTTTTCTAGAAATTCAGAATGTAGGAAAAACTTCATAGTTCATAATGTTCAGGGGATGTTATGGACAATCATGGCCCGATTAGCGAAAAAGGACTCTAATTAACGAAATTAAGACGGACGTTGTGGAGTATCACGGCCTGCTGTCCGTTATGATGTACAACGGCCTGTTAGCGAAAAAAAAAAAACTCTGGCCGTTTTGATCTATCGCGGCCTAGCACAGCAAAAAAAAAATATAGCCGTTGTTGTCTATCACGGCCAAGTCCCCATAACCCACGCGCCCCCGTCCCTTTCTTTCCTCTTCTGTCCTACCGCTGACAGCTTAGCAAAAAAACAAAAAAAATCGTGATCTGCTCCGCCTGTGCTCCCTACGCACCGACAGAAATGTCACGCGCGGGCCGTTCTTCTCCATGACGTCCAGCTCCACCCCCCCTTTCCGCTGTCCCACTGACAGTGACTGACAAAGTAGGGTTTTTTTTTTGTAGAACTTAGTAAATTGACAATAATTTATGGTTTGATTTGTTGTCAAGGTTATTGTTAGGTTTAATTATGTGAAATTGCACTAAATTAGATTTAATTTTGTAAATTAGCATCCGACTAGGTTTAGTTTTGTTAATTAGTATCCGATTAAGTTTAATTTTATGAGTTAGGTATAATGTTGTGCAATTGCACCCGATTAGTTTTAATTTTGTGAATTTGTACCAAATTTAGTGTATTTTATTTTTACTTGTTTGTTGTATAATTTTGTTGGACTTGCTCAAAATACTTTTGTACATTCATGTGTGTTCAACTTCTTGTAGTACTTTTAAATTGCGTATTAATTAAATTAGTAGCACATTGAAAACATTTAAATTGATGTTGCAAGAAACAAAAATAAATTTCAATTTAAGTGGTTCCCCTGTTTGAGCTATGTGAAAAAAGGAAAAGAATAATTGTATGGTACCACCGTACTAGATGAGAACCTGTACAAAGATTGGTAAAAAAAAACAAATAAACAAACACTAAACCAAAAAATAGCATAGCAGTATGCATGCATAGTTTATCTATCGTAGCAATTAACTAAAAATCTCTAACAGCACCTTGATTACATTCATCTATTTCACATTATACCTAGTTTATTTGTTTGAAACCTGCATGCATCAAACCCCTTGTACAATTAACTAAATTAAAAGTTAAAAGTAAGAATTTTTTGTCATTGTTACAATTATAGAAGTATCAGCATGACATTAGTAATGTAGGAAGTTAATGAATTTATAGAATGCACGGGTCTGATCAAAGGGACAGAAGGGAATTGGTACTAATGGCATGCTGGTTGTAATATATGCACTAGGTTTTATGTTAAGTTTTTAAAATGATGAAAAAAATTCATGTAGTACATAATATAAAACTTAAATTTTTAATTTGATATATGTTTGATGTTCATGAGGCGTTATTAGAAAATTTTATATTTCTATGCATATTTTTATTTTATGAATTATGATGCATAACATATTTTAACTTCACACTTGAATTAATTTACATAAATCATGAGAGTGTTTATTAAATTTAGATTTTTTTTAGTTTTGGGGTTGAATCTAAATTATTTAAAATGTTATGCATGCAGGATGTCAAGCAGCTGTGGTCTGCATGATCCTGCAGCTGATGTTCATGATGCATATGAGGCTCGACCAAATCCGAACTTGCCAGTAGAAAAGTTTAGTGATTTGTTATGGATGTCGCATGCACAGCATAAGATCTCACTGTTCTCTGATATTAATCATATACTATCCAAAATTCACATATTTTTTTATAAAGTGGTGATAAATGTTTGAATTATGATATTTTATTTTAACCAAATTGTATAACAATGACAGGCTTATAACGGGGTGGATGTTTGACACCACCGGTCCGTGATTCCAAACCACGAGCGTTGCGAACCAATCTTGTGTAGGCTCGGTTTGTATCAGGTTTCTCAAATTGATGATATAAATATTGACAAATGGCTCATCGCTGGCCTCGTTGAGCGGTGGAGACTAGAGACACACACTTTCCATCTTCCTGTGGGAGAGATGACGGTCACACTACAAGATGTTTCATGTCTATAGGGATTGCGAATAAAGAGGGATTTGGTAGCTGGTTTTGCAGACGGTAATGCGTCTGACTTAGTGGAGCAACTTCTTGAAGTTAGGCTTGCAGATGTGGTGCTTAAAAAGAAGAAGAGATCGGGGGCGAACGAGGGACCTGTTGTTCGCACGACGTCTGGATATTCCATAGATATGAAGGAATTGCGCAATCGATTTGTTGCCATGCCAAAAAAGCAGCCGGGTGAGCCTACAGAGGAGCAGGTACGCTAGTACACTCTGGCTTACATACTCGACTTGTTCGGGACTATACTTTTTGCTGATTCTTCAGGAGATTCGGTTCCGGCAATGTATTTGCAATTTATTGACAATCTTGACTCACCGGAACAATACAACTAGGGTGGTGTTGTTCTAGCACTACTCTATAGGAACTTGTGTGTTGTCGTTGAGCGTAAGACAAAAACTATGTGGAGACCAACTCTTCTTCTACAGCATTGGTGTTGGTCCAGATTACCGACCGGCCATTCTCATCCCTTGGGTGGATGGACTCCACATTGGGGCTCCCCGGATTCACAAAGGTTAGTATAAAAAACTTTACAATATTTTAGTTTGTCATCGATTATGTTTATTAAGATTCTGAAATTTTTATTATAGGTGTCTAGCAATCGGGGAGATGTGGTGTTGTCGCCATGATTATAATCAAGCTCACAATCGGGCTGGGGTTACCTACTTCCGCAGTCAATTGCAGGATCTCGAAGATTACATGATAAAATAGGAGCCTTACAAAGATATGTTAGATGAGATTCCGTCTCAGCTGCCAGCATGAGTTCACAATGAGAACGATGTATGGCTAGCCGGTGTGCCACTAATATACTTTTGGATAGTCGAACATCATTATCCTAATCAAGTGATGCGTCAGTTTGGGTATTCATATGTCATCCCACCAGCACTACCGTTAGACGAGGACGAGGTACGCCGATTACATAACATTGTTCACAATGTCATTGTGACAAGGAAAAATTGGGTTGTTGAGCACCACACTTACGTACAAGAGGCATCTCATCCTACCAACCACTTGGTTGTTCCGACGGGGTTATGGACGGACAACCAGCTTTTTTCATATCGAAGTTGGTTTCAGAATAATGGTAGGCATAATGTCTTATTGGAAAAAGGAGGTGCATACAAGGTCTTGATAATCCCATTCCAGAATATAGAGATGAGCATGGCGAAGTAGGGTACATTCCCAGTGCTCCGAAATCCACACGTGATGTAAGTTTCAATTTAATCATAAAAATATTTTTCCTACGTTATTATTCTTTCAGATAGGTTACTAACTTTTTTTAAAATTTTATAGACACTACGAGTGATGAAGATAGTAACGTATGGTATATCTCTGACCAAAACAAATACTTATAAATGGTTGGGGAAGACATTGCTCATATTAAGTTGTGGCCTTCTTAGAGACAATGGTATGGAGCCTAAATACCATAACATGTTAAGAGCGGCCAATCTTTCGGCCAACTACGAGGACATTCCAGATGGTGATATTCCACCTGGTCAATAACTCATCCCCAAATTGCCCCAAGATGATGATCCCCACTATCGAGAGAACCGGATGAACTCAGAGAACGGGTTGCTGGACTATCTCACACAATACACAACCATACCTAGTCAGGTCGATCCGGTAAGTATAGGGCTCGGAGGATCATGTCAGGGCCACACATGATAGTGTTGCGCAAGGCAACACAGGACCAAGTCAGATCTATCAGGTAATTATCATAAAATGTAAGAATTTTTTTGTGATTGTCGATTATATTTATTACATACTAAACTATTTTTATAGGGATTAGATCATTTCACTTGGGATGAGATAACATGGTTCATGTCCGAGTTTATTGAGATAGTTCAAACGGTGGTAAGGTCAGAATTTCAATTTTTTGAGATGGTAACTAAAAAATTTTCAGCTATCTGTAGTTTGTTACAAATAAGGTTTAGATTGAGTTATAGTTGGAAACTTGATCCCTATCAGGAGCCTTTGAATTCAAAACTCCTGATTCATTGTTACGATATTAATTAATTAGTCTAAGGTGGTGTTTAGTTGCGGTTTAAAGTCTCGAAGTTCTAAATTAGTTATTCCATCTGAGGTTAACATAATCTATTTATATTTGATTAAGGTTTAAAATTATTTCATAGCCTAAGTTATTAAGAAATAAAATAGCCGTAGGGGATTAAATCTTAGAGTAATTCTTTGGTCCCCCGCTGTTTGGTCCCCTAACAGTCCCTCTAACGGTCAAAGTACACAAATAGAAAGAAAATAAAAAAGAAACTTCTCTTTTCTCTCCTAGTTTCATCTCCCAGATCTTTTTTCTCTCATTTCTCTCATTTTTCTCTCCCAATTCGATCAAGTCCGGATCCCCTAAAGTAACCCAATTTTTTAGTTTAGACGTGTACGGTGCCTATTCGGTGGTAGCGTAGGGGGCCAGTATTATTTGTGGGGTCCAGGCTCTTTAAGATTCGTGTTAGAGCATTTTGGACGGTTTGGATCAAAACTCAAAAATTGGGTTAATGCACTGGATCTGAATTCAATTCGATCTCCTCCTGAAATAAAAAAAATCAAAACCTCTCCGCCTCCTCCGCTCGTCTCATCTCGATCTCCGGCTAAAACTTTATCGGCCTTCGGCTTGAACTCCGTATCTGCGTCGAAGATATGAATACTTGCTCGATTAGGTATGAATACTTGTGTGACAGGTAACTCAAAAGTATGTCATCATGGATCTCATTTGAAAGAGAAAATTGTGTAGAAGACGTTCGTGGTTTTAGATTTGTAAAATTAGATCATCAGAAATATTGGTTAGATTGAACGGAGAAAAAAAATCACCTTGAAAAACGTGTAAAAGATGAGTAAGTGATGTGTCCAGTTTTTTTTTTAAATACTTGATATCTTAGGTATGAATACTTGATGAATTATATATGAATATTTGATATCTTAGGTATGAATACTTTCCATTTTGTATGTGAATTAATTTAATCAATGAATGTAACACTGGTGGTGTGATCCACGTGATTTTTTAGTTGTGGTCCCCAATCCAGGCTGGTCGTTACTGGCCCCGAAAAGTAATGGTCCCCAGTTAAATAGATGTTTGACAAATTTTAGTAATGAATACTTCATTGCGTAGGTATGAATACTTTCAATTTTAGGGATGAATAGATGTTTGACAAATTACAGTTAATTACAGTTAGTGGTCTCCAGTTGTACTTTGCGCGTTAGTTAGCGGGGAGGCGTTTAGGGGACTGAATGGGGGGACTGTTAGTCTATCCCTAAATCTTAAGCCACCTGGAGATGGTTAAAATTAAGAGGTTTAATTTTAGAGCTAGGTCTAATTAGACCGACCTAATTAATCCATATTTGATGGAATACCTGAACCAAACACCACCGGAGCCTAAACAGATTGCCACTTGCAGCTTTTATTATATAAAGCTATATTATATCTTTTTTATATTTTATGGTATCTTTGACGAGACATATGACATGAGCATTTCGAATTCAAGTTTCATTCTTTTTGCGTAGGCATTCAACTGATAGAGAAGTTGCTCTTATGATGCTCATGGCATACTTTTCAGCTGGCTGAGGTGGGTTAATTTCATCCTGTAATTTACTAATTTGAAAACTGTCCGTGTTTTTAGGATGGGTAATTTTGCTAATGTTATACACATTCCTATATTACAACATGCCGTATTATTGCGAGCTTTCCGATTTGAGCGTATGACCCCAATCAACTCTTGGCAACATTTTGCTATGTTATACACATTCCCATGTAGATACAGTGAGGAAGGATGGGTAATTTTATCTGTTTGAAGAAAATGAGGACAAGGTTTTGGTAAACAAGAGATGCTCTTATGAATGAAAAGATTGGGTTTTCAAGTGGTAGATAGGGTGTGGGGTACAGAGAGAGAGAGAAGAATGCAAGATAAATGATCAAGCAAGTAAATATATTTAAATAGATACAAAATTGTTGCATGCAGATCCTCATATATACATATCTAAAAAAAGAGGCGGTTCTGGTAAACCTCCAAAGCTTCAATTATCTTTTCGAGCAACAATTTCCGATGCATTCGGTACCTGTCAGTTTTACCACAGTTAAAACCAATAGAATTTATTTTCAATCTTTTTGTATTACTAGAGAATTCTCTTACTTTATGGCTACTTCTCTTGATTTGCTAATACTTGCAGCTGTATCTGAACATCCACACAGAACGAAAAAATATAATTTGGTCAAGAAAAAGAAAATGAATATGCAATTGGAACTTGTAAGCAAATATATAAAGAGAAATATAACTCCACCATGCGCATACCGGCACTAACATATAAGACTCCCTAACACAACACAAACACAAACACACTAACAAAGTCCTTTTAACCCTTGCACTCTGCTAGTAGATGTGCACAAACACAAGAAATAGGCACCCACCGTCAGAATGAAAAACTTACCTAACAAAAGTTGATCTTGTTGAGAGGTGGTAGGGAACTCTCCTAGAATTTTGAGACACTCTTCTTGCAATTCCCTTGCATTCTTTCTCTCCATGCTTGGGATCATCGGTACGTCTTTCTCCGACCATGTCGGTAAGGTTCTTGCAGCTGCAATCACAGCTCCATCCACAAAGCTTCTATCCTCTTCACTAGACAAATTATCTAAAAAAAACAATTGATAAGTAAAGACAACAGTAATAGACATCCATCTGATACCAGTCCTTTCTTATATTAAGAGCATCCAAAAAATATATTTAGTTAAGCTAGGTAATTATATTTAATACATGCTATTAGTACACGACCATTGGCAGCCTTGGTACCAAAACCAATTTAGATCTGCATATCCTTGAGCATTTCGTTCTGGATCCATCAAAATCTCAAAGAGTTTTCTGACTTCCTTTTTTTTTCAAATTAACCTTCCAGTGTTTGCAAGAGACGTTAACTTTCTCATACATTTTTTTGGAAATCAACTAACACACAATATTTCAAACTACAAGCTCTTAGGAAAGCACATTTGGATCTAGTAAAATGAAAGGACTTGAAGGTTTTTAGATACCTAATAAATAAAATAAAACTTGATATCCAACATATATACTAGTTTGACATGAATTAACATTATAAAACACTTACAATTGTGATAATACTCGTCTTGCAAGCCAGAAATATTGAAAACAGAAAGGAAGGTATCCAAGTGTATCTTAGCTGAACTAGAGAATCTTATCACATCCCAGGGATTCTACATTTTACAATTAAAAGTTTATTTATATGATAAACACTAAAGAAAGAAAAAATTGCACAGATAAGTCAAAGTCTAAAAGGTGTCAGATTAGGCAGTGATACCGTAGGAGATGAAAATCCATATCGTTCCATGAGCATGTTGTTCATGGCTCCATCCAAATAATTAAGAGTCATCTGTCACAGTTTAGAAAAGACTCAATGTCTCAGGAATGCTTTTGTATGCATGCATGCACATATGAAATACATGTATCGTAAAGTACCTCATCTCCTTTCTTGATGTCTTCCCCAGCATTTATCAAGACCTCAAGCACGCGGTCCCTAAACCGCCAATGAAGGAAGCAGTTCGGCTGAAACGAGTGATTCAACATATCTGTACATATCAACTTCATCATCACGACATAAGTAAACAAATAACATAATGGAACGATATGAAAAATAAAAAATGCTCTTAGTTTATCAAAAAAATATAGTCTGTTTAGAATAATTCAAAAAATCAAGGTGCCTTTTCGCAAATACAAGAAAAATTGAATTTTGAAATTCAACTTTTCTCATAAAATATACCAGCATAAGGTACTAGCATGTTGGTGTCTTGAACAAGAGCTCCAATTCGTATTTTCATGCTAACAGATCGAGACCGTGCAATACTAACTGCCCAAAGAAACCGCTCGTGGTCACGTGCAAGTCGCCTTATTTTCAAAGGTGCAGCTGGGTACTGAAAAATAACAGAGGTGCAATTGATACATCAAAACATTTATAATTCATGATCACCCTTGAGCAAGTTCAACACCAATTCACATTGCCCAGATATGAAAGATTTATATTTTGCATTTGGCCTGCTTCTCTCTACCCCTCAAGTGCTGATGTAATACAATCTTGATCAAGAGGTATATTTTATACCTTTCTGGTAACATAAAGTTCATAGTTTGGTATAACATTTTACGAAGAACTCTATCTTTGAACTTAAATATCACAAAACTAAGCACATACCCAATGCTTTTCCCAAAATTCTATTGCTTCTTTCTGTTGTTTTTCCATTCTTGAAGCAAGATCCGGATCATGCAATTCCGCCAGGTCCTCCTATAGGTAAGCTTTAAGAGCTTGATCAAATTATTTTCAATAGGTATTCAAGGTGAGCTACATTTTGAGCGGATGTGCACCTTTGAAGCAAGAAGTAAACTAGTGCATTGATCGGAAGAAGCTGGTAAGAAATCGCCATATAATTGCCAAAAGTTACTTGAGACATCCATTCCATAAAGTAACAGAGATGCTAGCCTGAAATCCTCTTCTGTCTATTAGAAATAAACATCCATTATAGAGAACTAGTGAGGCTTAGTTGGACCACAACATCAACTTATAAAAGTAATCCACTTTAGATTGGTACTGGACTAGTGCTTGTTTGATTTAGGTCAATTGCAAGCTTACCTTTGGTACTGTTAAAGAAAATCTTAACTGTATATTTTCAAATGAGACAAAGTCCAAGGAGTCAACTTCATTCATATATTTATTAGCAAGATAATAGAAACAGACCAATGGAATATATATTTTCTTAAACCAACAAACTGAAAAAAAGGAAGTTCATTACATTTTATTTTTGTTACCTCAGGATCAGTGGAGTTTATAATATCGAAAATAGGATGCCCGATTGGAATAAAATCAGGAAAAAACATCCATGGTTTTTTCTGGCTTATTGTAAGCAGTAAATTTATTGGTATCTCCATGATCACCTGCACATGAATTTGAAGTCATGTAAAACTTTTGGTTTATTTTGCAACAAATAAAGCATACTCTTAAAAAAAGGATAATAAAGCCATGTTAAAAAACTATCCAAGTTTTATCACCATAAACCCTAGACCTTTGATTATAGAGCCCTTATCGGAGCAAGATATTTTTTCTGTATTAGTACATAGAGTCATTGTTCACATCCGACATACATACCTGTGGCCCACCAATATTACTAAGATTGGTTATTGTTGTTTGAGCTTGTATGGAATTCTATATTGCCAAGTGTTGATATTAAACTCTAATTTTTGGGTTATTCAAGATAATCCAGTACTATGATGATTATGTAAATTCTCTATTGCCAAGTATTATAACAATTTCAGTATTATGTAAATAAAGCAGTACTATGATGATTATGTAAATGTATATTGTTAAATTAATTAAAATTAGTCTCACTCTAGCTCTTCGCAATGGCTCAATATCTTTTTTAGCATAAACCCCGAACCCATCAGGTCCTTCCATGAACTCAACTCCATATGCCCGCACATCTCTCTTGTACCCAATCCGGTAAAAGTCAGGATCAGCTGGTTGCATCTGCAGCAAATTTAAAATTTACCATCATGTCCAAATAGTATTATTGAAGCTGATCCTGAACACAAAACTAAAACTGACCAATCTTAGAATCTGATAAATGAAAGAACCAGAATGGTTGAATCAAACCAAGCCTGATCAGCCCTATGGGAAATATCCAGGCATGAATGACTTAATCAGGATAGATCCTTAAACTGAAATGACAGTATAATTTTAATTGGACAGAAGGCCCTATCCCCCACCCAAATCCAAACTCCAACCTGAACTAATAAACATGAAATGTCAGCTGACACAAGCCCGGTCAACCAAAATGAACTGAAGCCGAAATGGCCAGAATTTGGCTCAACCCCAACATGGATCAGCCCCCCTTCTCATGTTAGAACCTCTAATTGTCTGGTAAAACAATGGTTTAATTTACCTCACACGGTGTTGGCGATATGTCCAATGACTCAACATTCTTCAATCTAGTAGCAGTAATAGAAGCTCTAATTTGGAGGTGTCTCTTTCGCACGGAAGATGTAACCCCTGCATCATTATGGCATTTATGCTACAAAACAAAACAAGAAGGCGGATGCTTAGTGTGCATATCAATTACAATGGGACGGAGGGAGCGGCTAGGGGAGAAGGAAGGGAGCGAGCGAGAGAGAGAGAGAGAGAGAGCTTACCGTGCCAACAGAGAAATGAGAGGGGAAAGGTAGGAGAAGAGAAGCAGCTGAAGCCATTTTAGCTGGAGAGAAAAGGGAGGGAAGCAGGGAGGCGAAGGAGAGGGTAAGGAGATGTTATCCCGCTGCTTACGGTGAATAATGGGCCGGGCTGAGAATCACGATGGCTCACTGTAACTTTAGTTAAAAAAGTGCCTAATTAGGCTCGGTACGACTCGCGAGTGCGAGAGTGAAGCGACAGGTAGGTGAGTCAAAGGAAGAAATCGCGGCAGAGAGTGAAGCTGAACGCTTCGCTTCCTTCTCCAGGAAGAACGAACAGAGAGAGAGCGGACGGGGGTGGGGTTCTGGGGTCAGCGAGAGAGAAGAGAGGGGGCGCTGGGGAATGGAAGGAGAGGGGGGGATGGGTTAAGGGTTTGGGTTATAGGGTTCGGTTTAGATCCGGTTGGGGGTTTTTGGTAGAACCAAAATTGGCACCGGGCCAATATTTTGTGTTTTCAGATTTGTGCTCAATGTATTTAAACGGTTGATATTTTTTCAAAAATTAAAAGTATTCGGTTTGGCAATATTTAGTAGAATAAAATATATAAGTTAATCAAATCAACGGAAATTGACATTTAGAAATTAGTACAAAATTTTCGATTGTTCATTGTTTTAATTTATAATTTTATTAAAAATTTCTTAGAAACTTCATCTAAATTTTTAATAATATTATTATTATAATAATTTCATAATCATAATCGTGTCACAAAATTAGTATTTTAAATTACGTAACATTAGAATCCCCTCGTACCCTTTTATTCATTTTGAATCTAACGTCTCGAATTAAATTTTTAAAGTTTAATTGATAAATTTGAAATTTTTATGTTAGTTTAAAATTGTCGTTATAAAATTTTAATTCGTTTGTTAATTAACTAAAAAATTTAATTAGTCTAAATTGTAATTTTTTAGTTAATTAATAATTTCAAAATTCTCGGACTATAACAATACTTGTTAATAGTAAGGCCATTGTGTTCTTTGGGGATGAGATAGATAATAGATTTGTTTAATCTGTCAAGGTGCAAAGTTTCATTATAAAAGTGAATACATAGTTGTAATAGGTCATTTTTTCATTTTTGACAATATTCAGAAATGCTGGTAAAATTTAAAGGAAAACCCATCTGGACCAGTAAAGATTATAGAAAACAGAAAATAGCAAAAGGTGACAGTGAACTCAATTAGAGTGGGAAAAATGGCACGGCGGAGCCGGTTCCGTCACGGAACGGCACGGTTACGGCACGGCACGGTTACGGCACGGAACGGCACGGTTACGGCACGGAACGGCACGGGTGTCAGTTACATGCCGTGACCATTCGCGTGCCGTGCTCATCTTTTGAAACTTTAGCACGGCACGGAACGTGAAAAATTTAGTCACGGCACGGCACGTAGTCACGCGAGTCACGTGTAATTAGGACCATTAGATATTGATTTAATGGTGAATCTTAAATAAACTAACTTAAATAATTGGTCACGCGAGTCACGTATGGTCACGGCACGTTTAGGCACGACGTGACTTACGTGGCGTGACCATTCGCGTGCCGTGACCACCCCTTGACATTTTGATCACGGCACAACACAGCACAAGAACAAAGTCACGGCGTGTTAGTCACGGCACGGCACGTTTTTCCCACTCTAGGTGACACTACCTACAATATTAGTCTTCACTTCCAATCTTGTGACTTTCTTAGTTTACATTGTGACATCAGTTTATTGTTCGGTTGATACTTTTGATCAGTTGGTTTTATTATGATTTTACAGAACCGAACAGAATTTTAGTTGTTAACATTTAGCTCGGTTTATCACCTATTCGTGGGGGGCATTCATGTTTTGCAGGGGTACGCTTGATCTTTCTATTTATATATTTATATATTTTAGAAAATATGATGCATCTCTCTAACAAAACAATGGATGAATCATGATTAGACACATTATTCTGGGTTACAATCATTATCACTATTATTTCGGCAAATAGCAAATGATGTAGGAACCAAATTTCTGTTTTTGTCAAAAGAATAAACGCCAGTGGCATTGTCCCACAAGATACCCACGGTCGAACACAAACAGCGGGTAAGGAACCAGGCGTCCATGAAACACTGACATTTAGCAAAACAGCGATATACGTGTACCAAGATATTCTACGGGCCGAAAACCGTACAACCCAAAAAAATGATGATGTTCAATCTTGAACAGTAGAGAATGATTTTGCCGTCTAAAGGCCTCAGAACATTCAGATTACGATGTGCACCATCGTTTTGTTTTCCAGTGGGTACAATAATCATTTCAAGCACAGTTCTTGGGTCTTTTCATTTTGAGACAAGGTCTCTAAAAGCTGAAGAAAAACAGGCTATTACCTGTAGTAAGATAAAATGGTTCGTTCGTACAAACACCCAGGTACTCGATTGCATTAGCAAATACAGTCACAAGATGCCAAGGTAAGATAACAATTTCAACCTTTATTATAAAGATAACAGATAAAGGACCATAAGGTAAATAATTTCGTCATACTATTTCTGTTCAAGCTAAACACTTTCCAGATGAACTGAAGTAGAAGAAGGCATACAGACGAGCCAACTTCATATAATACAAGTTATGCCCCAACCATACCATAGGTATTGCTCACACAGCTAAAAGAAACTCTAGAGAAGTAGAACTATAAACATATAACACCTCATGTAAGATACAATTTAAGGGGAGGGCTTTAACTCATGAGGTGCACAGGGAAATATATGGTGCACTAGCATTCTTTGCCCCAAAAGTCTCTCCTTTTCATTATTAGCGGCGGCGGTGGTGAAGGCGGGGTATTCTATCAGCATACATAGGGAGGCGCACAATTTCAGAAATGTCGCCCAGAAGCACTTCCTCTGTTATGTTGTCCTTTATGCTCCTTAACACCTGTTTTTAGCAGGGTAAAAGCACATTAAAAAATGCAATACACAAGACATTGTTTTTGTACCAGCTGGACAGTTCACCTACAAAATGTTTCAGCCACTGTCAATTATTTTGACCAGGACTCAATGAGTTAACCAAGATATTCATTTACTCATTATAAACCCAAAACAAACAGTGCTTATAAAAGAAAAAGAGAGGGAGAGAAGAAAATGCCAGTAGTCCAAATACAGCACCCCCCCCCCCCCCCCCCACACACAAAAAAAAGAACAATGAAAAACAAAAAAATAAATTAGCACAGTAGTCCTTAGAAGTAAAAGGGAACAGGACGAGAGAGTAAGAGAGATGCCTTTCGGTATGTAGTGATTTCGTTAGGGGTATTTTTATCAGTACGAACACGCATGCAGACCCAACAATCCTCATCTGAGTTCCACGAACACTCCACAATTTTTCCTGATAGTGCATTAATATCTTCCACATCTGCATATGAACTTTTCTTCAGAGATATTGTTCTAAGTTCCCTAGCATGGGAAAAAAGTACACTAAAAATGACCGGATCTGAATTCTGACATTTGCACAAATAATGATTTTCTTGAGTTGTGTAAAAGATGTAGCAATATATTTATATATAATTTTTACTTGAACAACTAGACATCTAAAAAAAACTTTCAGAAAATCAAGCAACGAAGTTCATAAATCCAAAGAACTAAGATAATAATCCTGAAATGTGTATGTCCAAAGAATCACCTCCAAAACTGATGCGAGCCCCATCCATCAGCTTTTTCTTTGATTTATCATGAAGGAATAACAAATGCCTGTTCCCGCTACCTATCTGCATGAATTAAAGAAAAAGAACAATAGGACACGGTCCATCAAAACTGAAATAAAAACAATAACTGAGAAAATATGACTTGCTCTGAAACATGGATAATGAAAACACAAACAAACCTCAAATAGAAAATCAACTGAATTCATCTCTGGATATTTCCACTTCAGAAGCCCTTCATGTGTTCGGTTCACATATGGATCATCCCAACCCTAAATAAGTCGGCAATGTTTTAGACTATGTTTGTACCACAAACAACACTGTGAGGTCTGAATTTTCCTAAGGCATGAAAAGTAATTTCTAAAAGAATACCTGAAATATAAGTCCATCAGCTTCATGCGAAAGCCGTGGAATGAACTCCCTGAGTAACTTTGTGACTGTTGAGAGTAACCAAAAATCCTTCCTTCTAACCTGTGCAAGGGAAAACCCAATAAATTGGTTACAAAGCTGCTCAAATTCCAAATCTTACCTTAGACTAATTAAACTTCCCTGTTATTTCTTCCCATTAGTTTCTAAGAAAACAATCAATAAATGCAATGGAAAAAACTGACTATAATTTATGCTCGAAGTGACCATTTGCAACTTAAATATGCAAGTAACAGCTGTACAGAAAGAGATACAAAGAAGCATATAACATAACAAATTTGCATGCAGTTAAAAGTAAGCGTACTCCAAAGGGTTCCATATCATATCTGTAAACAGGGTTTGATCTCCCCTCAACTTCAAATTGTTTCCTTTCGTAATTGCGGGGCCTCACAATTTCTTCTTCAATTAGCTTCCACCTCTCAGCAAATGGCAACTACACGGTGCATTTTTACAAAATGTCAATTTATACCAGTATATTCAATATGTCCTCAAACCAACAATTTACAAAAGGCATAAATCTAGATCCATACCTTAACCTTAGAGGACCCATTAAGTGCCATTAGATCATAAGCCAGGTATCTTCTCTTCAAACCAACCTCTGGTATCTTATCAATAATCATTTCCCCATCTATCAACGTCATGTCATGAAACCCCTAGCAAACAACACAGAAAAAAGAAAAGTTTCAAGTGCAAAATACATGCATTTGACATGATTAAAATTTCAGTATCTACCAACTGTTTCATACGTCATGTATATTCTTCAAGGGAAACCGCATCTGAACTCTTCTAAAGCTAAAATTGCGGTCAATCAAGTAGCAACCCTCACGCAATATAAGCATCATATATCGAGTACCATCAGCTTTCCATGTAGTGTAATAGTATCTCTGTCTCAGAAGTTGCAGGTTATCGCTGTAAAAAGAAGTAACAATAATAAAAAATATTATTTCATCATGCTTCTAGTTTACAAAATGATATGGAAGAAGCGTATGTGATTATTGTATAATTCTCATTAAAAAAAGTAGACTATTGATAGCTAAGGAGATGAGTTTAGCTACTGCTAAAATATTCGAATGTTTAAATAAGAATTACTAGGAAAAAGAAGCATATTACCTGTTAAGAGAAACAGGATGCGACCCTGGAAACTGAAATTTTTTCCCATGCTATATCAAAAAATGGGGTCAATAAGTATGCATGTATCTTAAATAAAATTACAGCCCATAAGAAATAAAAATATACAAAGACAGTGAGGGGCCTCGCCTCTCTATAGAGAGACAGTTCAATTCCCAAGAAAGGCATCCCACAGATGTCAGGGTTAACGGGGGACTTTTCTACCCAAAAGAAATAAGAAATAAGAATCTACAAAGTCAAATTTAAACAAAAGCAATTTAATCAGAATAGAGATAGGTCATATTGACAACAAGTTAGTTTGACAGCCCTATATTTGACAAACATAACAGCCAACCAAACGGTTATCAAAATTAAAAAATAACATTAGATGGTGTATCAAATTTGGTTCACTCTGAAGACCAATTGGCCATCCATCAAGTGATTCGATATATTAACAGTTAAGTTTAATATTCACTTGATTACTGACCAAACAATTCCCAAATTGCACCAAATTGGATACACAACCTAATATACTATAGAGAACATATCTACAATTTTACTTTTTTAATTTTGATAACCATTTAATCAGTTCTCATGGTTGTCAAATAAATATGGCTGTCAATGTATCCCTTCCCATCAGATAGCAGTAAGTATTAAAAAAATATCAGAGTGTAGTACCTACAGGGGGAGTTATTTCAAGTAATCGGTAGCACCTTTGGCCAAGTATATTTTGTAGGACATCAGGTACTTTATCTCCGAGCGTGTCGTCATTAGTTATATTCTTGTTGTCTATTTGCTCCTGCAATTAAAAATAAGTATAAAATTCAACATCAAAATGTATGCACCAATTTTCAGTTACCGCATGTGCATCATTCATCAGGCTATAGTCTAAAGCCAAAGGGAGCCGTCAAATAAGCATGGGTTATGTACTATAATGTGATAACAAAAAGGAAAGACTTTTATGTCAATATAGGATCAGTGCAGGCCCCATCCTGACTATTTAAGTACATGCAACAGATATTGCATGCACTGAGCTGAAATAATATTCTTATTCATATTCGATATAGATTGAATTTAGTCTTTCCTGAACAAGAGAGGCCTCTGCACTCCTCGAAGAATAAAGAATCTATTAACAGTGATTTTGGTGAAACAGATAAAATGAGTACAAGCAATTTGAATGGAAAAAAAAAAAACTCACATGTGACGGTGTAGAACGGTCGCCAACATCATCGTCATCCTGTGCAGCCTCACCATTCAGATCTAGGTCTGATGAACGCTTCCATTCTGGGGTAGATGGGCACACCATATTTTCTGGAACCTCATGATAAAAATCATACAATGCCAGTATGTAATCGCGCTTGTATATTCCTGGGGGCCGCCTCTCGGCAAAAATGTTCAATGCCTACCAAATTTTGAAGAAAAGACCGAAAAATGATTATCAAGGCATGAGAGAAATATTTGTTAGGATGCAATTAAGCTTTGCATACCTGGGCAACGCTTAACACCTGCGACCTCATGAGGTAATGGACAATCATAAAACCAGTACGGTTGTGTCCATGAGTGCAATGAACAACAATATACTTTGGGTTCTTCAAGTTCTTCTGCCGATCAAGAAAATGCATGACCTGAGATGAGGGCCCAAAAGAATTATAAATTTAGCTATCCTCATGCATACATAAGCAAGAAGTATTGCACAGTGCCTTAATTATTTACCTGACCATCTAGAATATGCTCAGTCTGTCGATTTTAACAGATTAAAAATCATACAAGAAAGCAGACTAGTCCAATTCATCTGAAGAAACACAGCTATACCAAAAATAAAATTTACCTACTCAAGACTTGTTTCATTACCTGCCAGAGGAAACAGTACCAGCAAGACCAGGGATATCAATTTTTTACAGTACCGCTGGTTAAGAAGAAACTTAAGCAAACAAAAAGAAGAACCAGATAATGCAATATTTTTACCTCAAAGACAAATGTGGTCACTGAAAGGTTAGCAGGCACAGAAACTTAAGCAAGCAAAAAGAAGAAGAAACTTAAGCAAACAAAATGAAGAACAAACTTAAGCAAACAAAAAGAAGAACCAGATAATGAAATATTTTCACCTCAAAGACAAATTCGTTCACTGAGTCGTTATCAGGCACGGAGTCCCTTCCTTTGCACGGTATCTACAATAGTATAAAAGAAGAACATCAAAGGTAACCAACCAGGAAAGTGCCATGCTCAATCAGTCCAGACAAAAGAAAACAGGACAGGCTAATATTAATCTGCTATTCACGAAGACCAAATTTGGCAATTATTACACCATGACAGTTATGAAGTACCTCTATGAAGTGAACAAGCATCTAAAGCAGATGTCTCACCTTAAGATGCTTTATACCCAGCTTCGTCCACTCTTGGATACTATAATAGCGCGTAGTGTTTGTCAAGTCCAGTACCAACCCGATCTTTGGAGATGGATGAAGATCCCAAAACCATAAGATTAGTAAAAAAATTCAAAAAGAAATCCCCAAAGGGTCTGCTATGGATGAACTTTACAACTGTGTTACATGCTCACCTCATGTCCTGCTTTTTTTTGTTTGGTAATAAGTTGTTTAGAAGAGTATCTCTTGCCAGGGGGAACACTTTCGTTGTACGTTTCGTCAAGAGGCACTTTTGAAGGAATTAGTTTGTCTATGCACTGTCCAAATGCTGGACAATCCAGCCATCCTGAGTAATGAATGAACAGTGTAACAGAAAATTAAGATAACAAGGCTAACAACAGCAAATAACAGTATATACCACGATTATTCAATGGTACTGTAATTATAACATAATTCATATCCACAACAAAATTTCAATATGCCCATACAAATTCTACAAATCCAGTGAAAAAAAAACTGAAATTTTGAAAGCCAAATTCTATATTAGAATATAGTACTTACACAACAATTTCAATAAGTACCTCCAACTGACAACTTATTAGAAAACTTATTTATATAAAGAAACCCCAAACCCAAGGCTTCCATTGAAAACCCCATTTGCCTATTATGTTGTTTCTTTTTTTCAAAATGTAAATCTGGATTCATATAGATGGCGAGAGATGTAATACCTTGAGGCAACTCCTTTTTTCTGTAGCCATGGTACTGAGGCTTAGAGTCATAGTTAACTGTCAATGCATGCCGCTTGGGCCCTCTCTCTTCTAGCTCCCTTTCTTTCATTATCTTTTGTTTCCTCTCTTCCCGTTCCTAGAGAGTGTATAAAATTGAAAAGGTTCATCAGATTTTAGAATAAATAAAATATCCTTTTATATGAGGATTTCTACAATAAGATAGCTTTAAAATGTCTACTAGAATAAAACAAAAAATAAAATGATCATTAAATTCACTGGTAACATTCTGAAATGCCATCCGGTTGCACTCGACATTCCTGCTTATTCCTAAAACCACATGAGATCTACCAGAAAAGGAAAACACTGCATATCTAACCCTAAAAACTCACTAAAAGACTTTCAACTTGTCAACTCTACCATATCTTCACATCAGCACATTTGTTAAAAACATAACACCCCAAATTTATAACTCACAGAATAAGCTTTGTAAATTTGTAATAGCAAATTCAACATACTTACATTTAAAAGATCCAAAAGAACGAAAACACTGCATATCTAACCCTAAAGACACACTAAAAGACTTTAACCTTTGTAAATTCTATCATATCTTCATATCAGCACAAAACAAAACAAAAAAACACCAGTCTTAAAATCACAAAATACACCTTGTAAGATTGTGATAGCATTTTCAACATACTTGCATTTAACAAATCCCCCTGATGTTATTCTCCATGTCATAAAAAGTTCATTCTATAAAGTTCAACCAAAGTATATCAACAAAACAATCAACAGTTGATCAACAAAACAATCAACAGACAGTCATCCTCAATCCTGATGCAAAATGTTTCAAAAAAATTTACTAAAGAAAAATAATAAATTACCCTTCGTAATGTTTCAACAGCAGTCTCAGGACGCTCTTCCTGGATAAGAACACTCTCAATATGGTCTGCATAAGGTTGCTCATCATCTTCTGGAAGAGGTGACGCATTTAGGTCCATCAGTTCACATCAAACACCAATGTCTCTGTGCTTGTGTCTTCTACATAGAATAAAAATATATGACACCAGTTTTTAATTATGTCAGCCACGAAGGTCCGTTATTCAAATTATTCACAGATTAAAATTATTTTCTTCAAGCATTATTAATTCAAATCATGCAAATGTTGTAAATTGATTTTCCAACTTAGCGAATCCATTTAATTATTTAACTTCAGTAAGTTAAAAGAAACGCTTTAGCAAAAAATTGTGAGAAAAAGTGTTTTGGTTAAGTAGACCTGCCTCAAAAATTCAATACTCCATCACAAATTAATTTTATTTTAGAAAAAAAAATGATCTCAGTTGCTTCACATGTGACGTTTGGGACCGTAGCTAACGTTTGAAGACTGCCTGCTTGACAAATCAATTGACTGTAATTTTTTTTTAAATAGTGGTATTATTAATTTCCATGGCTTCTTAGAAACAATCAACTAACTGTAACTTAAAACTTGAAAGGAAGCAGTTCAATTTGGACTAGAATGAACTGTGCAGGCCGAATCAAATAGAGGTACGGTCTAGCATCTCCGCAAGAAATTAGCCCCAACCCAAGGGCTAAATAAAGGCGAGTGTAATAATCTCCTACCAATGACGCGCAGCCACGTTTCACTGGAAGAAAATTAGAGGCGTCGACACTCTTAACGGAGAAGGCGAATCGAGGAGGGATGAGACGACCGGTGGAAACCCTAGTTTTACTTTTTTATCTATCGAAGAGATGAGAGAGAGAGAGAGAGAGAGAGAGAGGAGGTGGAAATTGAAAGAATGGAAAAGTTGGGGTGCGATTATGTATTTTTTTTCTTCTGTCGGTTGGTACTAATTGGGTTCACGGTCCAAACGCCTGCAAATGGACCCGGCCTTCCGGGCTTTCCGGGCTTGGCCAGATATCTCATGTATTCGAGAGCCCTAATTTTTATTAATACCCTTAATTAAAAAAATAACAAATCTGCTCTCGATATGAAAATAATTTCAAAAACATTCTGACTGCCTCATGTTTGGACGATCCAATCTCAGTACCAAACCGCCTCACAGTGGGGCGGTCAGCTCTCGCAAGGTCGCCCCCACCCACGAAACTTGAGGTTAGGTGAGGCCGGAGCACGAATCACGAAGCACAATCCTATTATTTCCGGGTAACCCGACATAACTTATTTTATTTATTTTTTGTGCCTTGTGATGACATTGGAGCGATTGGTGAAATTGAATTGTTAATTATCGTGTGCTGGTTGTTGATTTTCTCGACGCGGTTGAATTGCTCGAATTTTTGATATTTCGTAATTGTTGCGATTGAAATTGTTAGAAATTGTTAAGGAATTGCCTTGCAGGTTGTTGAATATCGTGTGCGAATTGTTGATTTTCCCGACGTGATTCATTTTACTGTTACATCCTTTTTAAAATTGTCCAAAATTAGAGTTGAAAAAATTACAATTTAGGATCCAAAATTAGGTTTTAGGATTTAGGGTCCAAAATTAATGCATGAATTATGTCTTTTATTTTTTAGGGTTTTTTTAGGGTTTGGGGTTTTAGGGTTTAGGGCTTTAAAAATTTCCCGACATATTTATAAATTGTTAGGAATTGTCTAGCATCTGTTGAAATTATCCAAAATTGTTTAGAAATTGTTAGAATTGTTTGCAATAATAATTTTTATTAATTAATGTAAATTGTTAAAATATGTTAGAAATTTAGTAACCGGTTATTTTCAAATATAATATGGCAGACCTAAAGAGGCTCCTGATGAGGAGGCCTCCAGTGCAGAGGCTTCCGGTGCAGAGTATCTCTCTCATGATGCTGACACATTTAGTCATCTTTTGTGAATCTCTCAAATTACACCATGTCACATGCGCATCTATGGAGGTATGTTGGTTTTTTATATGTAATTTAAATAACATTATTTAATATGGCATATAGTCAGTTGCTTAAATTGAAATCATTGTTAAATGCAGGACGAGACGATGTTGACAGTGAGACATCGCACCCCTGAGATACCGTACGTCCCTCATCTATTGATGGAGCGATGCATCATGAACCTCGGCTTGTATCAGCTAGCCACCATGCCTTAGAGTAGGATCGATCAGGCTCTCATTTGCGGTCTAGTGGAGAGATTAATTTTTTGATTGTGACCGATTAGGCGCACGAAATGATCGGAGCTTTTACTTAAATTCATTTGGGTGGAATTAGGAGTATTAAAAAAATCCCAAACAAAGTTTGTAACATGGCGGAAAAACATATTTGGAAGATGCATGAGATTTGAAGAGCGATTCGGAACGAAGAAATTCAAAGAGCATACATTGCGAAGAGAATTTTGGAATGGAACATGTGAAGGGATAGGAAATACATGAGCACAAACTCAGACTCATTATTTCTTATTCAAAAAAATGTTGTTTCTTAATCATGTCAGAAAGAGAACAAGGGCCTTTCTGCTCTTAAAATAGTGCGGCTCTTTCTTTTTTATTGACTTACTCGATTTGATTCCATTGAATTTTTGCTCTCTAACTCTCTGATTTCTGTTTAAATTGATTAAATCAATAATTCAATTGTTGGATATTATAGAGTTATCATTAGTCGCGTTCTTAATAGTAACATCTCCGAACTATTCTGGTGGTCATTTCAAGTCTTTTTTACTTCGGTTAATTTTTTAACTTCTGAATTTCTGAAAATTTATCTCAACAATTCTGAAAACTTATCCCAAAAATTTATCCCAATTTTTAATTTGATTTACTTTGATTAATTTCTTAACTATCCGAGAGTTTGTTTTCAAATCAAAGGATCACAAAAGCTGAAGACTGAAAAGGAAAGATGACAAAACCAAGCTTCCTGCTTCTCTGTTCTGGCGACTGCTAGAGGAACGATGTTGCTGCAGGTCCCACAGTAGGGATGTGGCATTTGGTATAAAGTTATTAACTTCTAAATGTCAACTGTTTTTCTAATAGTTATTTCCATTAATTTACTTATCAAAAATTACTTGTTAATTTCTTTTTCTTTTTTAATAAATGAACGGAAGTACCTATTTGAATTCTTAATCCACATATATAGGTTGTCAATTTCATGGTTGGAGTATTTTATGAACACATCCTGCCGTGTAAGAGAAAAATTCTATCTGGTGGTTGGCTCTATCACTCTATCGCTCTTTATTGACCAAGAGGTTGCAACTCATGAGATGACTATAGGCAGAATTTTTATTTTTAGATATTCATAAAAAATAATAATGGGGTATAATATCCATTGTTTTTTTTTTCATAAAAGAAACTGAATCAATAATTTAATTTATTTTAGCATGCATGCGATGATGATTTTTTGTGACAGATAAAAAAAAAGTCATCAAACTTGTTCCCGATATTATATTTTATGAATTTTTAAAAATAAATAATTCTTAAATTAGATGTTTGTTTCTTATGTTTGTTTTTTCACCATACCATAAACAGTTAAGATCAAGATTGTACACAGCGATTATCGCGTCATTACAAAAAAAACTAAAAAATGCTATAGCTATATTGCCGCTATGACTAATTATCTAGAACAATGTTAAAATTATAGATTCCGCCATCTTAATTATATAATTTTAACCGTTGACTAAGTGGAGAAAAAACAAACAGAAGGTACAGACGGAATTCATATCTTAACACGTGAGACTGTAGTATGGTTTAAAAGTTTTAATATGGGCTTGTTTGTAATACTAGAAAAAATTTAGGCCTGTTTTGTAAATTTGAAATTTTTCCTTGTCAGAAGGATTCAATGTAAAATTGTAATAAAAAGGTTGTTTCAGATCAAAGAAAAGCCGGGGGAAATTTTAAGTTGGATGTGTGGATCGCTTCTGAACAGTGTAAAAAACATCGGTTTGTAACTTACAGTTAAGTCATGGGAGAGATTCTAAAAATCGTGTAATAACTTTATGCAACCTATATAGGTGGATTAATTTATACCGGCATAAGTGATTTTTAATGTCACACTATTCCATCTGATTTTATTCTTGTTTGACTCCATAAGTGTGGAATAGAGTACTTATGGAGCTAGTTATGCCGCAAAAATAAAATAAAGATATTTTAAAGCTAACTAGTTATCCAGAATGATGCTTATATCCGGAAGAGCTAACTGTATACAAAACGGTCAGACTTTTAAACTATGGGATCAAACATGAATGATAATCAATTATATAAAATTTTCACGAATGAGGTCAATTTCATAATATCTATAATATTTTACTCTATACTATATAATTTTTTTTGTATAAATATATATATATTGCTTATTTGGGAAAAAAAAAATGGACCCCATTCAATACTAGTGGATCTATATATTTAGAACTAGGCAAATTCTTCTATGCACCTAAGGACCTATTTGTAAAATGAGCATATTTTCATTTTTAAAGTTCAAACAGTCGATCCGACCGTTCAACATTATCTCCATATTAAAATGTACTTGGAGGTCAAATTTTACATTTTTTTGAATTTTTTTACTATTTATTAAGATGGGTACAAAATTCAATGGTCTGAATTTGACTAGTTTTGTAAAATACTTAATAAATAGTAAAAAAATTCAAAAAAATGTAAAATTTGACCTCCAAGTACATTTTAATATGGAGATAATGTTGAACGGTCGGATCGACTGTTTGAACTTTGAAAATGAAAATATGTTCATTTTACAAATAGGTCCTTAAGTGCATAGAAGCATCCCTCTTAGAACTATGCTCACATTAACAGAAAATAAAAGTAACGCAGAACTAGGATTGCAACAAAATTTGAGAACCAGTTGGATAAAAGCTGATGCTTTTTTGTAAGAGGTAGGGTTCGAAATTTAAATATTTTGTAATATTTAAACAGTTAGGTGGTTGATTATAATTTTTTTTGTTAAAAAATGTTTGCAACAAATAAAAGTTCGCAGTCCATGACTCGTTCGAGTAATTTGAATGTAGTTCGAATTCAACTAGTTAAATTAAATTTTTGTTGAGTTTGAGCGCGTAGATGAAATTATGTGAGCCTATGGTACCATGCATAGCACGGATTAGTCCATACTACTGAGCTATATTTTAATTTTAAAATTTTTAATGGTCGATCCGAACCGTTCAACGTGATTCCCACATGAATATGTATTGCAAACTAAATTTTATATTTTTTTCAAATTTTTTTACTATATTTTAAGATAGATAGAAAATCACTTGATCTGAAAATTCTGGACCATAAAAAAACAATGATTTTCTACCTATCTAAAAAAATAGTAAAAAAATTCTAAAAAATAGAAAATTTAGCCCACAAGTATATTCTCATATGGAAATCATGTTGAACGGTTCGAATCGGCCGTTTAGATTTTAAAAATGAAAATATTAATCCGTAGTACAGACCAATCTGCGTTATGCATAGTACCATAGACTCACTCTTTGTTGACTGTTGGAGCTCGACTCAATAGCTGTATATAGTTATGTTATTCAATTTTAGAGTATCTAGTCATGAAGATAATATAATACGCTTGTTTTGGTAGGTATAAATGCATTATTATTCTAAATCTATTTGAAAATCAACAAAAAATAGATAATTTAAATAAATAAGTTCAAGAAAAATGAACAATAATCATACTTTGATCAGTTAAAAATAGACCCACCTCTGACCTTCATTGTTAGCGGCTGAGATTGGTTATTCATCGATTTGACTCGGTTTAAAAACTTGACACGAGTACTTAAAGGGTTGCAGACAAAAGTTTAAAGGCTTGTGAAATAAAAAAAAAATGATAAGTTAAGAGTTGTAGACGGAGGTTAAAGGTTTGACACTTGTAAATAGAGATTTAAAGGTTTGAGAAAAAAAACTGATAAGTTACATGCAAGATTTAAATGCTTAATACGAGTTCTTTAAAGGATTGTAGACATAGGTTTAAAAGCATGAGAAGCAAAATAAAAAAAATAAAAAATTGATAAATTACATGTAAGGTTTAAAGGTTGTAGACAGAGTTTTAAAGACTTGACATGAATACTTTAACGGATTTGTAGACATATATTTAAATGCTTGAGAATTAAAAATGCTTACGGGCTTTTACTATAAAAAAATCAGCAATATGAATATAACTCAAAAGTACTTTATGAATAATTTGAAGAGAAAATTGAGTAGAAAATGTCCGTATTTTTAGATTCTCAAAGTTCATCACAAATCATCGGGAAAAATTTGTTTTCTTTTGGCCTGGAGACAAAAATAGAAGTTGCGCTACCTAGATTTCAAAATTTAAAGACTTGTAGACAGAGAGCTTGCGAGTAGCACCTTAAAGAGTTGTACAGAGAACTTTAAAGAGTTAGACATGGGCATTGAACAGGAAGTACTCGAGGGGGGACGCCTAAGTTATAGAATGACGACTAGTTCGGAAGCGCGCTCGGAGATTGAATTTGGGGCTTACAAAATAAAAAAAATTACAATTTAGACTTAATGTTTAAATGCATGAATGAAGAACATTACATGGTTGTCTCGAGAGGTTTAAAGGGTTAGACAGGACACTGCTGGATAGGACCACCGATATTCTAGAAGGTCGAAACACTCGAGGGACGTGTTCAGAGATTCGTTTGAAAAACATTTATCAGGCTCCTATATAAAATATGCCGACATTTTTATTAATATCCAAAGTTTAATAGAAATTATTAATTATGTCCAGATTTTCGAACTTTTGCTAAAACTACCCAAGCCGGCCAGAAAATGGCCGGCTTAGGTACCCCAGTAAACCGGCCATTATCTGGCCGGCTTACTCCATTTTTTTTTTTTAGAGAGACACTATGAAAATCAAAATATTGAAATCTAACACTGAAAATTTGAAATTTTTGTTTAAATTATTTGTTATATTACTTCTTTTGATATATAATTACCATATTTATACTAAAATACGCTATATTACTTGAAAGAGGAGGGTTCCAATGCACCAAAATTTGGTGCACCAAAATACACCAAAAACTCATAATCTTCATTTTCAAAGTTCAAATAGTCGATTCGATCCTTTCAGCGTGTTCTTCATATTAAAATGTGCTTGGAGACCAAATTTTATATTTTTTGGAAATTTTTTACTATTTTTTCAGAATTTTTGAAAATCACCAAACAATAATTTGAAATTCAGCAAAGTGGTGATTTTCAAAAATTCTGAAAAAATAGTAAAAAAATTCCAAAAAATGTAAAATTTGGTCTCCAAGCACATTTTAATATGAAGAACACGCTGGAAGGATCGAATCGACTATTTGAACTTTGAAAATGAAGATATATGAGTTTTGGATGCATTTTGGTGCATTTTGGTGCACCAAATTTTGGTGCATTGGAACCCTTATGTTGAATTACACTATATTACAATAAATTATGTTCAATTATACTAAATTACGTTAAATTACAATAACTTCTCTAATTATGCAGTTTTACAGTAAATTACGCTAAACTACACAAAATTACGCTATAGTAGCCTGATTTTGCTCATCTTTTATGAATCATAAAAAATAGTAAAAAAATTCCAAAAATAGTAAAAATTGGTATTCTGCAAGTTCATTATGTAACTAATTTACTGAGCTACTTGGATTGAATAATAGAAATGAAAATCCTAATCGGAAACTTCAACTCAAGTTTTGAGGCTCTTCCCTTTGTTTTTTGGCGATTCTGAATTTCAAAATCCGGCGTAGCGGGAACGGACGCATGCTTCTTTTCGCAAGCTTTCTGAAAAGTGGTCATTTGCTGAAAACGGACACTCGAGCGCCGTTTTATGACCGTTTGAAGTTTCATCGTCGTTTTTCGCTTTTTCAATGAAGATATCGTCCCTATTCATTTGTAATTTAGCGTAATTTACCGTATTTTAGCGTAATTTAATGTAATTTAGCGTAATTTAACATAATTTAGTGTTATTCAACATAATTTCAATTAATCTAGCATATTTTAGTATAAATATGCTAATTATATATCAAAAGAAGTAATATAACAAATAATTTAAACAAAAATTTCAAAATTTTAGTGTTAGATTTCAATATTTTGATTTTCATAGTGTCTCTCTAAAAAAAAAATGGAGTAAGCCGGCCATTTTCTGGCCGGCTTGGGTAGTTTTAGCAAAAGTTCGGGAATTTGGGCATAATTAATAATTTCTATTAAACTTTGGATATTAATAAAAATGTCGGTAAAATATGTATAGAAGAATTTTAAGAATTAAATTTGTATGGAGCTCGAGTTTATTTAAATTTAATATATTTTGGTTGATTTATAATTTGGTCTCCTAACATATTTCAATATGTAAATCATATTGAGCGGTTCGGATCGATTGTTTAAACTTTTCAATGTAGAAAATATAGACATGAGGTAAAACAAAACTATTACTTTGCAACTCACCATTGCCCAACTCATATTATATATAGAGCAAATCTAGGGTGTGATGTGCTTACCAAAGAAGCTTGGTGAGCACAACTCCAAAAGTCTATTTGATCGACTTCAAACGACGAATTCAAACTGTTGAAATCTATTTACTTCATGAGTGATGCATGTACATGATTTTTTTTGAAAGTTTTGAATTCATTTAGTACAAGGTTAAGCGGTAAAAATAAATAAATAAATCCTTTATAAGTTATTTTATAATTTATTTTATGTTTTTATTTTTCATTATTTTTTGACTGCTTGATCTTATACGAAATGAATTCGAAACTTTAAAAAGTTTGCATCTATATGCATCACTCATGAAGTAGATTTCAACGGTTTGGATTCGTCGTTTAAAGTTAATCCGATAGACTTTTGAAGTTGTGCTCACCAAATTTTCTTAGGGCCTGTTCGGCTACTCTCCAAAAATTATTGTTCATGTGGAAAAAAAAAATTCACTAAGAGTGAATTTTTTTTTCCCACGTGAACAGTAATTTTCAGTTCAAATTTTTTTTGATCCCACACCCATACCCATTCCCTAAGGAGCGCCGAATAGGCCCTTAGTGAGCACATCACACCCTACCTTTGCTCTCATATATTTATTAATATAAACAAAAAACTATTATATATAATTTTATATTAGTAATTATTCTTACATAGGAACAGCTATTTAATAGTTTTTCTTCATTCTCTTATTCGATAAAGCTAATAATTTCTTACCCACATGAACACTTAATTACTTTTTATCACATATATATATATATATATATATATATATATTTTTTTGTTTTTTATAAAGGCAACGGAGTGCCCGTTTCATTGAAGAAACATAAAGTTTTAATTACATCATATTAGCAGTTGCTCACAACCACTAAACACAAAATATCAAACTAATTGTCAAAACAAAACAAAACACATACGCCCGACGTTTAACAATCCACCAAAACACAAAAATAGAGAAATATAATATGGCTAAGCCACCTAAACAGGGGCTAAATTTTTTATCATATATATATATGAAACTCTCTGGAAAAAAACCTTATCTATGTCCGTACGGATCGAATAAACAATTACAAGGTTATTATTGACACCTCTGGATACTAAATTTATTTATGTTTTTCGTTCCATTTTCCTTTTATGCTAGTCAAGGCCCCGTGATTTTTATTATACCCTCCCAAAAATAAAAAATATTAAATCTGCTCTGGATATTTTTTTTTTTAAAAACATCTTGACTGCTCCTTCACTGTTCATACCAAACCGCCTCACGTTTGGGCGGTCACCTATGCATACCAGACCGCCCCACTGTGAGGCGGTTTGGTTTTATTTCTTTTAGAGACAATATGAATAGCAAGATGCTGAATTCTCACGCTAAAAATTCAATTTTTTTTTTAAATGTTTGTTAGATTACTTCTTTTGATGTATAATTAGCATATTTATACTAAAATATGCTAAATTACCTGAAATTATGTTGAATTACACTAAATTAAGTTAAATTACGCTAAATTACAATAACTTCGCTAATTACGCTGAAATACGGTAAATTACGCTAAACTACGCAAAATTACGCTAAGTAGACCGATTTTGTGCCATCTTTCATGAATCATAAAAAATAGTAAAAAAATTCCGAAAATAGTAAAATTAGTATTCTACAAGTTCATTATGTAACTAATTTACTGAGCTACTTAGATTGAATAATAGAAATGAAAATTTTAATCGGAAATTTCAACTCAAGTTTTGAGGATCTTCCCTTTGTTTTTTGGCAATTCTGAATTTTGAAAAATAGCATAGTAATCATTGTAGCATGCGTATTTTCGCAAGCTTTCCGAAAAGTGATCATTTGCTGAAATCGGACACTCGAGCGCCGTTTTATGGCCATTTGAAGTTTCGTTGTCGTTTTTCGCATTTTCAGTGAAGATATCGTCCCTATTCATATGTAATTTAGAGTAATTTACTGTATTTTAGCATAATTTAATGTTATTTAGCTTAATTTAACGTAATTTAGTGTTATTCAGCGTAATTTAACATAATTTCAAGTAATTTAGCGTATTTTAGTATAAATATGCTAATTATACATAAAAAAATAATCTAACAAAAAACCCAGCTAACGTGGGTATATTTGTTAATAAAAATGTCGAAAACTAGGGTTTAAAAATTAGGGTTTAGGGTTTAGGATTTAGAGTTTCTTTAAAATATCACTAATTTTTATAAATATGTTATGTGAAAATTGTAAATCATTTAATGTACAGTAATTTAGAGTTTAGGGTTTAAGGTTTAGAGGTTAGCGTAATTTAGTTTAATTCACCGTAATTTAACATAATTTCAGGTAATTTAGCGTATTTTAGTATAAATATGCTTAAAAGAAGTAACTAACAAATATTTAAAAAAAAATTCGAATTTTTGGCGTTAGATTTCAGCATCTTGCTATTCATATTGTCTCTAAAAAAAAAAAACCAAACCGCCCCACAGTGGGGCGGTTTGGTATGAACAGTGGACCGTCCAGTGAAGGAGCGGTCAGGGCGTTTTTAAAAAAAAAATCGAGGGCAGATTTGATATTTTTTATTTTTGAGAGGGTATTAATAAACACTTGAGAGTGGGTCCGATGGGCATCAGACCTACTCTTGTTCGATGGGTTTAATCACTGTCAATTTGCTTTAAGATTCTTGTTGAATGCTTTAAACTTCGTGCGCATCTGTTTCAATTTTCGTGCACACAAATCTTAAATTAGATCGGATGATCGTCATGCTCGTTGAACCTAAAAGTAGGTTCGATGGGCATCGACCTACTCCCGGAATTTTTATTAATAGAAAATAAAATAAAAAATATCGACATTGAAGAACGTTTTCACTGGAATTCGAGATATAACAAAAACGTGATGGTTGATAACGCTAAATTATATATACATTTGATCTTGATTTTATCATAAAACAACCTCAAATATCTTGTGTTTAGAATATAAAATGATTAAAATACACCTGGAATCAAGTTACTGCGGTTATTTGGCTTTTCAATGCAGGAAATGATGCAAATTGGTGAAAATACATCTCAGTGCGGATCCTCTACCCGCAGTGCGGATGGGTTCGGACGCACTGGAGATTCAGCTCTGCGCAGGATTTTTCCCGAGCGTAGTGCGGACGCACTGAGAGTCGCACTTAGATCCGCACTCAATACTTAGCCAATTTCAGAAACTTCAAAACACAGAGTCCAACCGCAGTGCGGGTCATCCATACGCAGTTCCACCCGCACTCATGTGAATTCGCAGAAAATCCAGGAAAGTTAAAAAAGGAAATTTAGATCCAGTGCGGTTGAGACCACCCGCAGTGCGGATGGACATGACCCGCAGTCAGCCAGAATTACTCAATTTCAACACGGATTCTATTTTTGGCACTCCAAGGACACGATTTAAGAAGACAAAAATAGACATACTTGCCAGGAAAGAAATGTAAAAAGAGCACCCACTAACTCCACACTCTAGCCTCTAAATTGGGCATGATCTCTTGCTTTAAAAGGGGGGCTCATTTCCATTCAAAAGACAACATATCTCATTCTCTCTCTCTATACACAAACTCTTAGCCATAATTTCTGAAGGAGGTAAAGCTTTCAAGCAAGGAGAAGAAGGATTTCCTGAGCAAGATTCGGCAAGATAGAGGTTTTAGATTCAAAGGGTGTAATTATTCTTTATTTCATTTCCTTTTATCATTTGCCAAACTTTGTGATGTTTTCCTCCAAGAGGGAGTAGTTCTCTCTCTAGGGGTTTAGGTCAATATGCATGAACTTGTTTAATTCTATTTTATTCGATTGTTTGCTTTTATTATGATTGTTTTATAGGATTTGATTGTTAATTTCTGTGATTTAAATAATTTGTGTTAAATACATAATTAGTACTTGAATTGTAGCATCTCGTTTTGGTTTCAAAAGAACCAAAATTGACTAGGATCAATAGGATAGTACCAAATTATGAATGCAAATACCTTAGGTTTAGATTAAGATTCTAACCAATTTAATCTAAGCCGGAACTATAGAAATTAAGGTTAGGGATTTGGTGAAGAACCTAACCGTGAAGTCAAACCCTAATTAGGACATCTCAAATCGAATCGGATATTGGTGTCATGGACTTAATTGTGAAATACCAATATTTGAGGAGAGGAGAGACTAACAAGAGCTTATGGTCGAGGTAGCTAGGATGAAGGACTTAAACGTGAAGTCCGAATTACTTAGACACGTCATTAATTCATGAAAGTGACCCTTAATGACATATTAGGTTAGAAACCTCATCAAATCAAACATGAATTTAAGCAAATACCGAATAAATAGAGTTAACAAGGGATTGTAGACCAAAGACCCCTAGATTCTCTTAACCTTGAAAACAAACCGACTTGTCTTTCTTTTACTTTTACTTCTAATTGTTTAAAAACTCATTCCTTCGGGTATTGAACCCAACCTTAGGATTTTTAGTACAAACCCCCCCAAATTTACTTTATTGCACTTTATTTTCTTTCTTTTCTGAAATTTATCATCTAAAGTTGAAAATTAAGTATTTATCTTACTCCTTGTGGTTCGATACCCGATAATATACTACACGGTAGGATTGTATACTTGCAATCTAAATCGAAAGTGTATTTGAGGATAAAGCTTTTTATATATACCCTTTGGACGTATCAAGTTTTTGGCGCCGTTGCCGGGGAGTATAGTTTAAATACTGAATTTTTACTTTAGCGATTTATTTCAGATTTTCTTTTACTTTTTGAAAACTAATCTAAGTTCTTTTTCAGCGGTCCATGAGCGCGGGAAATACTCCTTTTCCGACGATTTTCGACGACGAAGAAGAACATCTAAGCATGGAACCACCAATCATAAATCCAGTCATCAACGAGGACGAGCAATCTGTCCATGAAGGACAAGGAAGCAATCCGAGCCGCGTACGAGGAATGACCCCACCTCGTAACGGTAACCACAACAACAATGGCCGAAACAATCAACACGGCCACCGCTTCGGCTTCATTCCTCATGGCCAAGAGCCACGAGACATTAAGCCCTCTCTCATCCATCTACTTGGCCAAAGTCAATTCGGAGGAGCCCTCAACGAAGATCCACACGCCCACTTGGCAGTTTTCGAAGAACACTGCGGCACTTTTGCCCGAGAAGGAGATGAGCTAGACAACCTCAAACTCAAATGCTTCCACTTATCCCTCCGAGACAACGCAAGAACGTGGCTAAGGACCGTCAACCGGGACAACGTCAACACATGGGACGACATGGAGAGGCTATTTTTAGGAAAATATTTTCCTCCATCCAAGACCCAACATTTCTGGACGAAGATCACAACGTTCAAGCAAGCCGAGGGGGAGTCTCTAACCGAGGCATGGGACCGATGGGCGGAGCTCCAACGCTTGTGCCCTAACCATGGCCTTGACATGTGGTTGCTCTTTCAATTTTTCTATGGAGGTTGTACAATAGCCACTAAAACTCACTTAAATTCTGCTGCAGGTGGAAACACGTCCAAAATGGATCCCGAGCAAGCCATGCTAATGATTGAAGATATGGCGATCAACCAAAGGGAGTGGACAGCCGAGAGAGGTGGACGAGTCTCCAACACCCCGGGAATCATGAAAGTCGATGAAGTCACCGCCTTGAGAGCACAAATGGAGGCCTTGCAACATCAAATGGCACAAATTCAAAACACAAAAGCCGTGACAAAGAAGGCTCCATGTGGCATATGTGGAGAGGCGACTCATATCACCGCCAATTGCCAAGTTCTTTTGGAAGGAGAAGACGTGGAACAAGTGAACGCCATGTTCTATAATCAAGGTGATAAGAGGAACGACCCGATCTACAATAAGGTTAGGCAAAATGACAATTTCAATTCCAATTCTTACAACCCTAACACAAGGTGGAACCATCCGAACTTCAAATGGAAGACCGAGAATGACAATTCCAACCAATACCGATCCAACCAAAACTCTTACCAAGGTCCCTCTCAACTCTCCAAGTTGGAAAAGATGATGGAAGAGTACATCGATTATCAAAGGAACACCAACATCGACTTCAACAAAAAGTTCGAGTTCTTAGAAACGAAGACAAAAATGCTAGAAACACAAATAGAACAACAAGCTTCTTCATCCTCTCGCCAACAAGGCACGCTTCCGGGCAAGCCGGACATCAACCCTAGGGAGCAAGCAAAAGCTATAACTTTGAGGAGCGGCACGGGATACGAAGGCCCCAAGATGCCCACCAGTGAAGAGCAGCAACAACCACCCAAGGAGACACAACCTCCGCCTTCTCTCAATACGGCTACACCGGCATCGAAAGAGTCTCAAGAACCGGGTAATTCTATCCCGGCCAAGGTAAAACCGACTGAAACTCCTAAGTATGTCCCGCCACATAGGTTTATACCCTTCCCTCAAAGGTTAGTAAAGCACAAACTTGATCAACAATATGCCAAATTCGTAGAACACCTCAAGAAATTGAACATTACCATCCCTTTTACCGAAGCAATTACTCACATGCCTTCTTACGCAAAATTTTTGAAAGACATTCTATCAAACAAAAGATCGATTGAGGAAGTAGGCACGGTATCCCTTAATGAGGAGTGTAGCGCTCTTCTCTTAAACAAGCTACCTCCGAAATTAAAGGACCCCGGGAGTTTTGCAATTCCATGTACAATAGGTAATACCAAATTCGAGAGGTGCCTATGTGATTTAGGTGCAAGTGTGAGCCTTATGCCAAAGACCGTCTATCAAAGGCTAAATCTTGTTGACTTGAAACCCACAAGAATGTCATTACAACTAGCCGATAAGACGGTACGCTATCCCGAGGGGATTGCGGAAGACGTGATAGTTATGATAGGTAAGTTCTTTGTCCCGGTAGATTTTGTGGTAGTTGAAATGGAGGAGGATACTCATACTCCTCTCCTATTGGGACGGGACTTCCTAACCACGGCCGATGCAAACATTAATGTCAAAGAAGGAAAAATATCATTTGACATTGGAGGCGAGAAGGTAAATTTTCACATGTTTAATGCCATTAAATTTCCTTCAAATGATAATGATTCTATTTGTAGATTGGATGTATTAGATTCAATTTTAGCTACTCATGAGGAGGAAGAAATGGTGAATGCACAACTCGACTCAGATCTAGAAGAAATCAGGTCTGAAAATGACCAAATTGATGAAATTTTTCCTGAGTGCGGATCATTCACCCGCACTGCGGATCAGCCCAGCCGCACTCAGCCTTCTGAAGCAGCAGACTCGAAAGACCGAGCCCAGTGCGTCCGCACTGAGTATCCACTGCGGATGGTTCACCCGCACTCGCCCAAATCTGAGCAGATCTTCACCATTTCGAGCGATTCCGGCGCACCAAAGGTCGAGCTCAAACCTCTGCCACTTACCCTTCGCTATGAATACTTAGGGGAAGACGAGACATACCCGGTGATTATCAATTCAAAGCTCAACCAAGAACAAACCGAGAAGCTCCTACACGAGCTCAAGCTACATCGGAAGGCAATTGGTTACACAATCGATGATCTAACCGGAATCAGCCCGTCCCTTTGCATGCATAGAATTCTAATGGAGGATGATCACAAACCCACCGTTGAAGCTCAAAGAAGGCTCAATCCGAATCTAAAAGAAGTGGTGAAGAAAGAGATCCTCAAGCTACTTGATGCCGGCATCATCTACCCAATTTCTGATTCTAAGTGGGTAAGCCCGGTTCATGTAGTCCCAAAGAAGGGAGGCACAACAGTGGTGAAGGGTGAGGATGACAAGATGATATCCACGAGGGTGGTCACCGGATGGCGGATGTGCATCGACTACCGAAAACTCAACAATGCAACAAGAAAGGATCACTTTCCTCTACCATTCGTGGACCAAATGCTTGAGAGGCTAGCTAATCACTCACATTTTTGCTACCTTGATGGGTATAGCGGATTCTTTCAAATCCCTATTCACCCCGATGACCAAGAAAAAACGACCTTTACATGCCCTTATGGTACGTTCGCGTACCGTAGGATGCCGTTTGGTCTATGCAATGCCCCGGCCACATTTCAAATAGCCATGATGGCTATTTTCTCCGATTTATTAGAAAATTCCGTGGAAGTTTTCATGGATGACTTTTCAGTTTTTGGTACTTCTTTTGATGATTGCTTAACTAATTTGATTAAAGTTTTAGAAAGATGTGAGCAGGTCAATTTGGTACTAAATTGGGAGAAGTGCCACTTTATGGTGCAAACGGGGGTGGTTCTAGGCCACGTGGTGTCATCCGAAGGCTTGGAAGTCGACAAAGCAAAGGTGGAGGTGATAGAGAAGTTGCCATACCTGACTTGTGTGAAGGATGTGCGGAGTTTTTTAGGCCATGCGGGGTTCTATCGACGGTTTATTAAGGATTTTTCAAAGATTTGCAAACCTCTTACAAATCTAACTATGAAAGATGCAGAATTTAATTTTGATAAACCTTGCATTGATGCTTTTGACAGGATAAAGAAAGCGCTAATCTCAGCCCCCATTCTTCGCCCACCGAATTGGGATGCACCATTTGAAATTATGTGTGATGCAAGCGACTACGCCGTCGGAGCCGTACTAGGACAAAGGATCGACAACAAGCCACATGTGATCTATTATGCAAGCAAAGTCCTAGACGAAGCACAAATGAACTATACAACCACGGAAAAGGAGTTCTTAGCTGTCATATTTGCTATCAACAAGTTCCGGTCCTACTTGGTGGGATCCAAAGTGGTTGTATACTCCGATCATGCGGCTATCCGATATCTTCTCAACAAGAAAGATGCCAAACCACGTCTAATTCGGTGGATCCTCTTACTACAAGAATTTGACTTGGAAATCAAGGACAAGAAGGGAACCGAAAATTCAGTGGCGGATCATTTGTCTCGCATTACCCATGAATCAAAAGATAACGACATGCCGATTGATGACTCATTCGTAGACGAACAACTATATGCAGTCAACAAACACGAGGCGCCATGGTATGCGGATTTGGTCAACTACCTTACATGCGGTATACTACCTCCCGATTTAACTTACCAACAACGGAAAAAATTCTTTTCTGATGCGAAAAAATATTTTTGGGATGAACCGTTGTTGTTTAAGTTGGGGGTAGATGGGATCCTTAGAAGATGTGTACCCCAAGAAGAAACCGAACAAATCCTAAGATGTTGCCATTCATCCGCCTATGGAGGACACGCTTCCACCGACAAAACCGCCGCCAAAGTTCTTCAAGCCGGGTTCTTTTGGCCCACGCTCTTCCAAGACGCAAGAGAATATGTGCTTAGGTGCGACAAATGCCAAAGGACCGGGAACATATCTAGAAGACATGAAATGCCCCTAAACGGAATACTAGAAGTTGAATTATTTGATGTTTGGGGTATCGATTTTATGGGTCCCTTTCCGAGTTCTTGTAACAACAAATACATACTTGTGGCAGTCGATTACGTGTCAAAATGGGTTGAAGCCATAGCTACACCAACAGCCGATTCCGCCGTGGTAAGAAAACTTTTTAAGCAAATTATATTTCCTAGGTTCGGAGTACCCCGAGTGGTGATAAGTGATGGCGGATCTCATTTCATCAACCGCCAATTTGACGCCCTACTACTCAAGTATGGAGTCAAGCACAAGGTGGCCACACCATATCATCCACAAACGAGCGGCCAAGTCGAGGTGTCCAACCGTGAGATAAAGAGCATCCTCCAAAAGGTGGTGAATATATCAAGGAAGGATTGGTCACTCAAACTAGACGAATCTCTTTGGGCATACCGAACCGCATTCAAAACACCCATAGGTATGACTCCTTTCAAACTTGTGTATGGAAAAGCATGTCATTTGCCGGTCGAGCTTGAGCATAAGGCTTATTGGGTAATAAAGGCTCTAAACTTCGACATGAGGGCAGCCGGTGAAAAGAGAATCCTCAAGTTACACGAATTGGAGGAATTACGCCTCAATGCGTATGAAAATGCCAAATTATACAAAGAAAAGACAAAAAGATGGCATGACAAACATATCATGAGGCGAGATTTTCAAGAAGGAGACACGGTTCTATTGTACAACTCAAGACTCCGACTTTTTCCCGGAAAGTTGAGATCAAGATGGACCGGGCCATACAAGGTGAAGAAGGTGTTCAACCATGGCGCAATTGAAATTGAAGGCGATAAAAGTGGAGCATTTAAGGTAAATGGGCATCGTCTCAAACATTTTAATTATGCAAGTCCCATAGGCGAGAAGGAAAGCTTTCGCCTAGATGATCCACAATCTCAATAGTGAGCACGAATCATGTCGAGCTCACGACGTAAAATTGAGCGCTTCTTGGGAGGCAACCCAAGGTTTTTGTTGTTTTTCTTTACTTTCTGCAATTTATTTTACTTAATTTAATTTTAACTTTCCAAATTTACAATTAACTAACCTTGGGAGACATTCGCAATGAAAAACAGTCAAAATTTCACCAGTGCGGATGAGAAGCACCCGCACTGCGGATTAATGACACGCACCGAAGGTAAGGTTTTAAAAGTTTTTTCGAAATTATATTTTTTGATCGGTGCGGATGAGAGAAGCCGCACTGCGGATGGGTGCATCCGCACCAGGGGTTCTCTTTAAACCGACCCCTCACCATTTCTTCGCACCCTTTCGTATCTCAACTCAAAAACTCGATTTTCTCTCTTCCAAACCCGAAAAACCTTCTCCTAAAACCTATTTCTCCTTCTCCTCTCCCTTCTCCACTCTCCACATTTCTTCTTCCCATCTTTACTCCTCCAAAACCGAAGAACTCCTCCTCTCAAGCCGTTCAAAGCACCGCTTCTCCAAAAACTCGAATTTCTTCGTATTATCTCGAAATTTTTGCGATCTACAACGAGGTTTGATCTCTCCTTACTCTAAATTTCATTTATTTATAGTTAGATCTGTAAAAATGTACAAAAAATCGACCAAATCGCCCAAAAATTTTGAAAACGGTTAAAATCCCAAGTCAGTGCGGATGGGTCCACCCGCACTCATTCCAGTGCGTCCGCACTCAGTCTGGCAAAACCCCAAAACCAGCCAGGAAGCCAGTGCGGGTGATAGCACACGCAGTGCGAATGAACGGCACCCGCACTGAGCAGTCGGTCAAAACCCTAAAAAGTCAGTGGACCAGTGCGGCTGAGAACACACGCAGTGCGGATGAAAGGTACCCGCACTGAGCCCAAAATACATCCAAATCTGCCTAATTTTTAACTCTTTCCAATTTTAAATTGCAGATAAGATGGCACCAAGGGGAGCTAAGCGTATCCGGACCAACAAGGGCAAAGGTCAATCAAGCAACCCTTCCCTTCCATATCCACCTGCCGAGCCGTTGAATGATAACCAACAACTCCGCAAGAACGCGCTCGAGACCCATAGAAGTCTCCAACCATCTCGGTGGATCTGCCGTTACACTCTCGGGCAGTTGGGCATCACCGAAACGGTGCAGATGCTCACCGAACGCTTAGGATTGTGGGACTTCCTATGTGACGAGGTCGACACTTATCGAGCCATCACCATCGAGTTCCTCTCTTCATATGAGTTTGATCGGGCCTCAAGAACCATGAGCTTTAACCTTGGAGGGTATCATGTGTCGATGCACACCACCCAACTATTGGAGGCATTCGACCTAAGCCAGGATAATGTGGAGCAGATGCGAGCCACCCTCGGGTTCTTCCCCGATATGAATGAGCACCAATTCCGCCTCCTAGCAATGCATGATATCCTCAGTGATCAACGGGTCAAGAACATCTCTCATCCGGCAATTCGTTATCTCCAAAGGGTACTTTCTCACACTCTCTTTGCCCGAGGGGAGACCGTATCGGTCTTCAACGAAGGAGATATGACATATATTTGCAGTATGCTTCGGCGGAACAATGGGGAGATGGAGTATATGCCACACATCACCTACAACCTTGCCAAGCACATAAAAACAGTGGCCAACAACATACAACCGGGCGGTGTCGTTCGCATTGGAGGAATAATCACCAAGATTGCTCGAGCACTACACATACCAACCGGAGATGATGTGGTGGAAGGTTACACTCGTGTGGACCTTGATGGATTGGTGAGGGCGAGGCTTATTCGATACGATGATAACCAAGAGGCATGGATAAACTTGGGAGTGAACAATATCCGGCACCGTTTGCCTCTCCAAACTGACCTCGACCCAATGAACTATAACACATGGAAGATAGTGGATCCTCCACTTGAGCCACAAGAGCCACCACCACCACCTCCACCAGGCGTTCAAGCAATTGCATCCCGATGCTGCTGCACAAGGAGGTATTGTTGTTTCAAGCAATTCTCTTATAGTCTATTTGACTAATTTGCAAAACATATAATTATTGAATTTTACGATTTTCCATATGATTAGAAAGAATGCAGGTTCAAGACAATTGGAATTGCAATTTAGAGCACTTGGACTGAAGAAATCATCAAGTTATTTATCAAGTATTTAAACTATAAATTTATAATTGGTAAAGTAGCTTTGATGTTGAAAAACAGGGATAAAACGTTGGAACGATTGATAAAACGTTTCAGACGTTTTCTTTGTACAAAATCTGGAGATTAAATCATCTGAAAGCTGGAAAAACAAGTTAAAACGTCCCAGACGTTTTGTAAATCGTCTGGACGATTTAAATTGTTTTTCAGACTTAAAATTTGCATTTCAATCGATAAATCTCCAGAATAAAACGTTTTGAAACGTTTTATAATCGTTTGGAACGTTTTATGATATCTCACAGAAATTTGAATTTTGACCTAATTTGAGTTAAAACGTTTTCTACGTTTTACAAAACGTTGGGACGTTTTATGGCAGAATACTCGTTTGAAAGCTGCCACTATAAATAGAACCTTAGGGTTCTCCTCAAATTAATCTAGCCGACCCTAATCTTTTTAAACCTACTTTTCTGTGAGAGCAAGTTCCTCCATTGTTGTGAGAACACGAAATTCAATATCCCTCAACACAACCTCAAATCCACTTCACTAATCTTGAGTTAGATTAGATTAGAGTGTTTACTTGAGTGTTTCTCTTGAGACTTCGAACTTAGAGACTTCGTTCTCGACTCTAGTTGGCCGTGTGACTTCCCGTTGGTTGTAAGGGCTCACCGGTTCACAAGTTGTAACCTTTCTCTTTTGGGTAATAGAAAGGCGCACCGAGAAGCGGTTGCGACGCCCCGGAGACGTAGGCATTTTAAGCCGAACTCCGTTATCACTCCTTGTGTCAAATTTCTCTAAACTCTTTTACTTTATTTTATTTGCAATTATTTATTTATTTCGAATTTAGTGGTACCATAAGGGACAACAAAGTGGTATCAGAGCCAGGTTACTCAAATTAAGACTCACTTAATTCGAGTTTACCGATCTTAAAATGGCAACCACTAGATATGTGAAAGAACCTCCAGTTTTTGGTAGTGCTACCAAAAATTTCAGTCATTGGAAAAGGACCATGATAAACTATCTAAATATTCTTGACCTTTGGAGTGTTATTGAGAAAGCCTATAAACCGGAATATGATAATTCTGTTGGAAATGAGGCCAAAGTTGAAGTATATGCATCTACCGAAAGAAAGAAACTAAATAACCTTGCCATTAATGCAATATATAATGCGGTAAGTGAATCGGTTGCGTTACTTTTCGGTAACACAACAAATGCAAAAGAAATGTGGGATACTCTTATTGATCGATATGAGGGTAACACCCAAATCAAACGAACTAAAATAGCCGGTCTAGACACCAAATTTGAAACCTTCAAAATTGAAAATGGTGAAAATGTAGAAGATATGTATAATAGACTTATGCATATTCAAAATGAATTCATTGAACTAGGAGAACCGCTTTCTAACGATAAAATTGTAGGAAAGCTTCTTCGAGTAATGCTAAGGAGACCTAGGTGGGATGGATTGGTGAGCGCCCTAGAAGCACTTCATGGGGCACAAAAATCTTTCACACCGGATGAACTCTATGCTCATTTCCGGAGTTTTGAAGAAAAGCTCATACAAGCCGGTGAACTCAAGCAAGAGTCAAAAACAAAAACCGTGGCTTTTCCGGCTCAAAACCACCGAAACCACCTAAGCTCCTCAAATAATCGTCAATCAAATGACTCACTCATGAGTCAACTTGGACATGAAACCTCTCTTGATGCCGCCACCATAACCAAAATGTTTCAATCCATGCTTAACTTTGAACGAAAATACAACAAGGAGCGTGAAGATGGAAACAAACGGGTAGTTTGCTTTGCATGTGAAAGAGAAGGCCATACCATCCAAACTTGCTTCAAAATATTTCCCAACTTGAAGAACAAGGATAATGAAGGGCAAAATGACCGAAGATCTAAACAAAAGTATGAAGGATATAAAAGCAAAAAGAAGGCCAAGGCAATGCAAGCCTTATTTTGCATCGACTCCGATGAAAGTGGTAGAGAAGAATCCGACTCGGAGTCGGGCGATGAACAAGAGATCAACCTTGCCTTGATGGCAATAGTGAATGAAGAATCGGCAACTATTGATGTGGATACAATCATCGCAAGCAAGAACATAACCGATGAGATCACCATTGAATTCCTCAAAAATCTCATCAATCCGCCTATCAACAAGGAATTGGAGGACTCTACCAAGGCCACCACACAATCCATCATTGAGGTAGCAGTTGATCCCGTCAAAGCATCAACTAACACTATTATCGAGGTAGAGGATGCTTCTATAGAAGATGTAACAAACTCTCCAAATAAGGTACATCTTATCTCTTCTCCTAATCGGTATATGTCCACCATTGATTTGACCAATCTCGATTACCATTTGAATGGTTACAAAGTTAGGAAAGATGAATCCAAAATAGATATGAACAACAATTATATAAAGACAAATGAGACAAGCACGTTCATGGATGAGGCTCTAATTAATTACAATGCGCCTAGGTTGCTTGAGGAATCTAAAAAGGCCATGCTTGAAAAGGAAGGTATCATACAAAAATTGACATCTCAACTTCTTGAATTTGAGTCTAAAATCAAAGACTTAGAGTTAGAATTGCTTAAGTCACACACTTGTCAATCACATATAGGAGATATAGAAATGTTAAAAGTGAAAATTCAAACTCTAGAGACCGAAAACAGGGCTTTAAGATCGCCTAGTGAATTCTCAAATGTCACTAGTCTTGATCCCTACTATGTAGAAAATTTGATCAATGCCAATTTGAATCGGAAATCCGGTAAAATGGGCATTGGATACAAGAAGGGTCAATCCTCATTTGAATCAAATTTTTCACAAAGCCCAAAAGAAAATGGGGAACTTACTCAAAATTTAAACAAAGTTAAGTTCAATAGCAAAGAGTATTTTGATTACCAATTTCATTTCAAACATGGTAAAACACCCTTGACAAAGGAGTCAAATAAAGGGACCACTCCTCAAACCATAAATGTAAAACAAAACAAAAAGTCCCAAAATTATGCATTTAGATACAAATTTTCTAACAAAAATTACAAAAATGAAAACAAGTTTCAGAATAGTGATAGAAACACATTTAATCCAAAAAGGTCAAACAAAACTTATTTCAAGGGACCGGATGGATGGTTTTATGAAACTCACAACAAAAATTCTTTACAAAACAAAAACCAAAGAAATGGTTTGACTAGAGATGTTCCCCAACATCACAACAAACTTGATTTACACAAAAATAAGTCTTATGCACCTAAAGTGACAACCTATAGGAATCAAATTCAAGAGGTGAAAGATAAATATCAAACCACCTTCAAGCATGGTTCAACTAATGTCAAGCAATCGGTCACATTTTGTAATTATTGTTGTAAGATTGGCCACACCTCATTAGAGTGTAGCTTTAGGAAAGGAAGCAACAAATCAAAAGTTGTTTGGATTCCTAAAGCTAAACTAACTTAAAGTTGTAATTGAAATCTCCCCAACCTAAAACGAAAATCACTAAGGAAGGGGGAGATTAAAACAAGGTATATATTAATTGAAAATATATATATACTCTTGTAGGTATGTTTGATTACAACACACCAAGAAAATGCTTGGATCATTGATAGTGGATGTTCACACCACATGACCGGTGACAAATCTAATTTCAAATCTTTAGAACCATATGATGGTGGGTCGGTTACTTTCGGTAGTAACCAAAGAAAAAGTTCAATCATTGGACTAGGTTCGGTAGGTAACCAAAACTTGACCATATCGGATGTCTACCTTGTTGACGGCTTGAATTATAATTTACTTAGTGTAAGTAAATTATGTGAAGCCGGATATTATGTTAAATTTAACACTAATGCTTGTTTCTTGTTTAGAGAATCCGATGACTCTTTAGTCTACACCGGTAAGAAAAAGAAAAATGTTTACTATCTAGATTTTGATCATTTCGAGTCCGGTGAAATATGTTTGAATGCCACAACAATAGGTTCTAAACTATGGCACCGTAGACTAGGTCATATTGCAATTGATTCCATTAAAAAATTGGTTAAATTAGACCTAGTGCGCGGTTTACCAACTCACAAATTAGAACGTGTGGGATTATGTGATGCATGTGTACAAGGTAAACAAACCAAAAGTAGTTTTAAGTCCAAAGAAATTGTCTCAACCGATCAACCATTACAATTACTACATATGGACTTGTTTGGACCAATTAGTATACCAAGTTTGGCTAGAAAAAGATATGCATATGTGATTGTAGATGACTATAGTCGCTTTACTTGGGTCATATTTTTGCAACATAAGGATGAAGCAATTGAGAACTTCATTAAATTTTGCAATCGTGTTGAAAATGAAAAGGGAACAAAGATCATTCGTATTCGAAGTGATCATGGGGGTGAATTTGAAAATGCAAAATTTGATGAAGTATGCTCTAAAAGAGGATATAAACATGAATATTCGGCTCCTCGCACACCTCAACAAAATGGGGTTGTTGAGAGGAAAAACCGAACATTACAAGAGCTTGCCCGAACCATGCTAAATGAATACCCTTTACCCAAACACCTTTGGGCCGAAGCGGTCAATACGGCTTGCTACGTTATTAATCGCGTTAGCATAAGGTCGATATTGAAGAAAACACCTTATGAGCTATGGAAGGGGTATAAGCCAAAAATATCTCATTTTAGAGTATTTGGATCAAAATGCTTTGTGCTTAATGAATCACCTAAAATTACAAAATTTGATTCTAAATCCATTGAGGGAATATTTGTGGGGTACTCTTTGACAAGTAAAGCCTATAGAATTTACATTGCATCTCATCAAATTGTAATTGAATCCATACATGTCAAATTTGATGAAGATACTAATCAAAAGGCCGAGAAAGGTATTCAAATTGTAGGTGTTGAAGATGCCAAGCTCGAGAATGATAAGGTTGAGAATACAACCAACAACATTGAACAATCACTCGAGCAAGAACAACCCGAAGAAAACCCATTGAACGAGTCCATGCACATCGAGGAGGATCAATCTCCACCAAATGTATATCAACCTCCCGAAGACCTAAGGGAAGTTTCCTCTCATCCTCTCTCTAATGTGATTGGGGATCCTAGGGAAGGGGTTAGGACTAGATCGGGATTAAATCAAATGATTGCCCATTGTGCATTTGTATCAAATGTTGAACCAAAGAATTTCAAAGATGCCAATGGGGATTCAAATTGGATTAGTGCCATGCAAGAAGAACTTGCTCAATTTGAAAGGAACAAAGTTTGGGAACTAGTACCTAAGCCAAATGACCGAATGATTATTGGAACTAAGTGGGTCTTTAGAAATAAGAAAGATGAAAATGGAAATGTTGTTCGGAACAAGGCTAGGTTAGTAGCTCAAGGGTATAAACAACAAGAGGGCATTGACTTTGAAGAAACCTTTGCACCTGTAGCTCGTCTAGAATCCATTCGAATGCTTTTAGCATTTGCCTCAAATAAAAACTTTACTCTATTTCAAATGGATGTTAAAAGTGCATTTTTGAATGGATTTATAGATGAAGAAGTATATGTAAATCAACCACCCGGTTTTGTTGACCCGGCATTTCCTAACCATGTTTATAGACTCACCAAAGCACTTTATGGTCTTAAACAAGCTCCTAGAGCATGGTACGGTCGACTTAGTTCCTTTCTAATTGAAAATGGATTCATAAGGGGAAAGAATGATACAACTCTTTTCACAAAGAAGAAAAACAACTCAATTTTAATAGTACAAATTTATGTCGATGACATTATTTTTGGTTCACCTAATGCGGCACTTGCCGAGGAATTTTCTTCTCTTATGAGTAGTGAATTTGAGATGAGCATGATGGGTGAATTGAACTTCTTCTTGGGGCTACAAATCAAGCAACTGTCGGATGGCACCTTTGTGAGCCAAACCAAGTATGCCAAGGAGCTGGTAAAGAAGTTTGGAATGACTGAGAGCAAGACAAGCCCAACACCAATGGCTGCAAATGCAAATCTTGACTCGGATCCAAGCGGCACACCCGTGGACATCTCCCAATACCGAGCTATAATAGGTAGCCTCCTTTATTTAACTGCTAGTAGACCCGATATTATGTTTGCGGTATGTCTATGTGCTAGGTTTCAATCAAATCCTAAAGAAGTGCATTTGAAAGCCGTTAAACGAATTGTTAAATATATCAAAGGCACTTTGAATTTGGGATTGTGGTATGGCAAACAATCGGAATTAGATTTAATAGGATATACCGATGCCGATTTTGCCGGAGACAGAATGGATAGAAAGAGTACAAGTGGTACGTGTCAATTCCTTGGCGGATCACTTGTCTCATGGTCAAGTCGCAAACAAACCTCGGTTGCGCTTTCCACCGCGGAAGCCGAGTATGTTGCGGCTGGTAGTTGTTGCACACAAATTTTATGGATGATCCAAACTTTAACTGATTATGAAATTCGCTTCCGCAACGTACCAATTATGTGTGACAATACCAGTGCCATTATGATATCAAAAAATCCCGTTCTTCATTCTAGAACTAAGCACATAGAAATAAGGCATCATTTTATTAGGGATCATGTTGAGAAAGGTGAGGTCCAACTCATTCATATTGATACCAAAAATCAAATTGCCGATATTTTTACCAAGCCCTTAAACACTCAACAACACAATGAATTGCGGTTTAAATTAGGCATGCTTGAACTTAAGGAGTGAGCATTTTTATTGGAAGCATAGCAATCAATTAGCTTATTTTAAGACAAAAACGCCAGAGACAAACGTCTCAAAACGTTTCTGAAACGTCAGAACGTTTATAAAATTGATTCCAGATTCTATCTCCCTGACCTAAAACGTCCCAGACGTTTTGTAAAACATCTGGACGATTTGCTCATTCAAAATACTTAGAAAATTTCATCTGAAAATTGACCTAAAACGTCCAAAACGTTTTACCAAACGTCTGGACGGTTCATTCTTTTTGATCTTCCAAATTTTCTTCAAATTTCCTGCATGACAACTATCTTGAAACGTTGAAACGTTTAGTCAATCGTCTGCACGTTTGTCTGCGAATTTTTTTTTTTTGACTCATCAAACATCATTTAAAACGTTTCAAACGTTTTATCAAACGTCAAAACGGTTATTAATCAATATTAAATTCTCATAAATTTCAAATAACTCTGACCTAAAATACAAAACGTTTTCAACGTTTGGTAAAACGTCTAGGACGATTTAAATGCAAAATCAATATTCAGTATCGAAATTTTTGTCTCAAAATGACCAGACTAAAACGTTCTGAGACGTTTTATAAACGTCCACGACGTTTTCGGCGCAGCACCTTCAATAAATCTGCGAACCGACGCCAATTTTTTTTTTTATCTTCTCAAGCCGCCTTCTCTCTTCTTCTTCTTCTCTTCTTCTCTTCTCCTATTCGCCACCTTACCTCTTCTTCACCATTCCCACCTCTACAAATCTCCAAATCACTTCGTTTAAAGTGATTTCTCCTCTCCTCTCAACCCCCCTTCCATTTCTCCTTTCAAAACCAAGTCTTTCTCCCTCCTTTGTTCTCTCCACCAAAACCCTACATCTCGCCACCTTTCAATCGACGATCCGTCTTCACCAACGCACTCGTAGAGTCGTTCTCTTCAAGGATATGTGCTTCCTTCTTCAATCGGTACTTTTTCATTTCTCTATAAATTCATGTCGCTCCCTAAACCAAAAGCCTCGAAAATGGCTATCCTTCGCAAGAAGAGGGCTCGCAATGATTCGGGTCAATCTAGTGCCACTGAAATTGAACCCGACTTCAATATCTTTCGATCCAACACCTACTTGTTTAAAAACCCAATTGCTCATACCAATTTCACGGGTCAATTTTCGGATCGAAAACTATCCAATTGCTATTATTTCAACAAAGCCTCGGTTACCTTTCAATACCCCGAAGATGACAAAGTCATCGGGTTTATTCGACATTGGCCATGGGAATCTTTGATTACGTGTGATGAACCTTATAGTGAGATGATTACCAAAACATTCTATTGTAATCTCACTTTTACCGAAAACCCTTTTCTTGTCAAATCCTATGTTTGCGGTCGAGAGATTACTCTCTCTTTGGAAAATGTAGCCAATTGGCTTGGGTTGGTAAATGAAGGTGAAGAAACCTATATCCTTAGAAATTGGCCCGCTCAAGCCTTAGAAAATGCCGATCATTACAAAACCTGGTTTGCTCGCCGCAACCTTGGTGGTGCACCCCTCTATGCATCCTCTCTCCCTTCCTTACATCGTTTGTTATTTCTTCTCATAAATAATATTCTCATACCCAAAGCAACGATCAAAGCAAACATTGAGTGGGGTCCAATGTACTATTTGAGGCACCTCATATCTATGGATGAGAAACGACTCAACATTCCTTTCATTATTCTTCGTCACATGATTACTTGTTATTCTAGCTCCGTTGCCTCTCTACCCTATGGTCATTTAATTCAAAATGAGCCTAAACACTTACTTGATATCCTACCCAAACATGGTTGGTTGCACGGTACCTCGGCCTCGGGTTTACCACTGCTTAAACCTGATTATAGGCCTATCAATAATTGGATCAATGCTGTCAATGCCCTACCCAACCAATATTGGGATCCGTATGAACCAGAAGAAGATCAACCACCAATACCGCCAATGGCTCAAGGTGAGCTTCCTCAAGGAGCGGAAAACCAATTGGCTTGGCTTGTTCAACACATGCAAGAATATCAAATAGCCAATACCAATCAATTTACCGCAATCAACAACGATATTAAAATCTTGAAGGCAAATCAACGCAAAATCCAAATTCGTTGTCGCAAAAACGCAAAAGCATTATATGACATTGATCTCACCACTTCTGAACTCGCTCGGCGCTTTGTGAAGCAATATGGTGCCTCTGGTGGCGCGTCCACTAGTGCTCCTTACATCCCTTCCGAAGATGAGGATGAGGAAGATGATGAAGAGGGTGCCGACGGAGATGATGATGATGCTCCCGAATTTTAAATCCATTCAACTTTTTCTAATTAGAATTTGCTAAGTGATTGCTATGCTATGCTATGCTATCTGTGTTGCATGAAATTTTATTGTTTCTATGTTGTGTGCTTGAACTTTTATCATTATGATGTTTCAACTTGAACTTTGCTAGGTATGAAATTGCATGCTACATTCTAAATTGATTATCTTCCATGATTGTATATTTGTGATGACATGCTTAATCTTCTAAATTTATGTCATATATTATCAAATTGAGGGGGAGTGCTTATTTTGAGGGGGAGCACTCTTGATTGTGCTATTTGATTGTATTTTTGTCTCCCTTTCGTCGATTTCCAAAAAGGGGGAGAAAATGCAAGACATGCAAACACCGATTATTTGAAAAATTGAAATTTGAAAAAAAAAAAAATCGATATATGCACTTACTTGCGTTGTATGTTTTGCAAATCGTCAAAAGGGGGAGATTGTTGTTTCAAGCAATTCTCTTATAGTCTATTTGACTAATTTGCAAAACATATAATTATTGAATTTTACGATTTTCCATATGATTAGAAAGAATGCAGGTTCAAGACAATTGGAATTGCAATTTAGAGCACTTGGACTGAAGAAATCATCAAGTTATTTATCAAGTATTTAAACTGTAAATTTATAATTGGTAAAGTAGCTTTGATGTTGAAAAACAGGGATAAAACGTTGGAACGATTGATAAAACGTTTCAGACGTTTTCTTTGTACAAAATCTGGAGATTAAATCATCTGAAAGCTGGAAAAACAAGTTAAAACGTCCCAGACGTTTTGTAAATCGTCTGGACGATTTAAATTGTTTTTCAGACTTAAAATTTGCATTTCAATCGATAAATCTCCAGAATAAAACGTTTTGAAACGTTTTATAATCGTTTGGAACGTTTTATGATATCTCACAGAAATTTGAATTTTGACCTAATTTGAGTTAAAACGTTTTCTACGTTTTACAAAACGTTGGGACGTTTTATGGCAGAATACTCGTTTGAAAGCTGCCACTATAAATAGAACCTTAGGGTTCTCCTCAAATTAATCTAGCCGACCCTAATCTTTTTAAACCTACTTTTCTGTGAGAGCAAGTTCCTCCATTGTTGTGAGAACACGAAATTCAATATCCCTCAACACAACCTCAAATCCACTTCACTAATCTTGAGTTAGATTAGATTAGAGTGTTTACTTGAGTGTTTCTCTTGAGACTTCGAACTTAGAGACTTCGTTCTCGACTCTAGTTGGCCGTGTGACTTCCCGTTGGTTGTAAGGGCTCACCGGTTCACAAGTTGTAACCTTTCTCTTTTGGGTAATAGAAAGGCGCACCGAGAAGCGGTTGCGACGCCCCGGAGACGTAGGCATTTTAAGCCGAACTCCGTTATCACTCCTTGTGTCAAATTTCTCTAAACTCTTTTACTTTATTTTATTTGCAATTATTTATTTATTTCGAATTTAGTGGTACCATAAGGGACAACAGGTATAACAATGCAGCAAATGTGGGAATTTATGCAATCCATGAACCTCAACATAAACAACCGCATGGATGCTTTCGATCGGCGTATAGATGAGGTGGAGACCCATGCCGCAGCAGCCCATTACTATGCCCACCGAGGTTTCATGAACAACAATCCTAACTACGAAGATAACCCACCAACACCGCCGCATCAACGAAGGGCTGCTCAAAGGATGGAGGCACAGTTAGCAAGGCAACGCGAAGCGGCAGCTGCAGCTCAAGCCGCACAAGAAGCCGAGGCCGCAGATCAAGAAGATGATCAAGGTGAGAATGACGAGCAAGAAGGGGAGGCATCTGACAGGGATGAGGAGTGATCCCGCACCGCACAGCACCACCACCTTTAGCTTAGTCGAGTATATCATGTTTCTTCTCTCTTATTTAGTTTATTTTTAGCACTGAGGACACTGCTTTATTTAAGCTTGGGGGATGGGAAGAAATTGTATCTGCATGCATGTTTATTTTTCAGTATTTTTTCGAACTTTTTAGGAGTTATAACCTTGATTTTTACTTGACCATGAATAGGGTTAGTAATTTTGAACTTAAATGCTTGAGATTGCAAACTTGTCAAGATGTTTTACGAGGTTATGAAAAATAGAGTCTTGCATAATTGGACTTAGTTGTCTAAGAATGCATAAAGTATAAAATCACGTTTAATTTTTGTGTTAAAAGTTGGCAAAAATAAAAGTTTTGACAAAATTTGAGTGATTTTCAAAAAATTAGATATTTTAATGCGAATTTTAACAAGTTTTTAGAAATACCCTTGGAATAGTTTGAAATAACCACATAATTTGGCGAAAAACTTTGTGGAAATAAAGGATTACGAATTTGAAACATTAGGAGTTTAAATTTATTAAGGAAGCAATTTAGATGTGATATGAATAAATACCCTTGGATATGTGTATTTTTGCGAAAATTGTTCAAAACATTTAAAATTGAAAATTTGCGACTCCTCTTACCTATGATACGGCGACATGACGTACTTATGGTTATGAGTCATTGGCACTCCTGCTCCACTAGTCTCCCGATAAAATTGACATTCGTGTTGGTGGAAGGGTTAGGCAATGAGCATGCAAAGCACCCTTGAATTAGAACGGTTGGGTACAGTTAACTACTTGTAACTAACCGGTGTTTAAATGAGGATTGGGAAAATAGTGCCATGAAATAAAAGAAAAATAGAAAAATCAAAATGAGCAACAAGAACAACAAAAATGTGAATTTTGCAATATGCCAAGCTTAGGGAAATTTTTTCTTCACAAATAAAAATGCATGTCTTTTAGTAAATTTGGATGAATAAAGTTTGCAAATTCTAAACCTTTAAGGAAATGAAAGTTAGAGTAATCGAATTGTGGGGTGAAGTATGATTTACCAAGGGTTGAACTTTAAATTTGTAGAAATTTACATTGAGATTTTAATTTTAGCAAGATCATACAAATTTTTTTTCAAATTCTTGAAGGAAAATATGCTTGATATAGGGTTAAATTAAAAGATCGAATTATAGTCCAAGTTAGATATTGCTTGGGGACAAGCAAGGTTCAAGCTTGGGGGATTTTGATAACGCTAAATTATATATACATTTGATCTTGATTTTATCATAAAACAACCTCAAATATCTTGTGTTTAGAATATAAAATGATTAAAATACACCTGGAATCAAGTTACTGCGGTTATTTGGCTTTTCAATGCAGGAAATGATGCAAATTGGTGAAAATACATCTCAGTGCGGATCCTCTACCCGCAGTGCGGATGGGTTCGGACGCACTGGAGATTCAGCTCTGCGCAGGATTTTTCCCGAGCGTAGTGCGGACGCACTGAGAGCCGCACTTAGATCCGCACTCAATACTTAGCCAATTTCAGAAACTTCAAAACACAGAGTCCAACCGCAGTGCGGGTCATCCATACGCAGTTCCACCCGCACTCATGTGAATTCGCAGAAAATCCAGGAAAGTTAAAAAAGGAAATTTAGATCCAGTGCGGTTGAGACCACCCGCAGTGCGGATGGACATGACCCGCAGTCAGCCAGAATTACTCAATTTCAACACGGATTCTATTTTTGGCACTCCAAGGACACGATTTAAGAAGACAAAAATAGACATACTTGCCAGGAAAGAAATGTAAAAAGAGCACCCACTAACTCCACACTCTAGCCTCTAAATTGGGCATGATCTCTTGCTTTAAAAGGGGGGCTCATTTCCATTCAAAAGACAACATATCTCATTCTCTCTCTCTATACACAAACTCTTAGCCATAATTTCTGAAGGAGGTAAAGCTTTCAAGCAAGGAGAAGAAGGATTTCCTGAGCAAGATTCGGCAAGATAGAGGTTTTAGATTCAAAGGGTGTAATTATTCTTTATTTCATTTCCTTTTATCATTTGCCAAACTTTGTGATGTTTTCCTCCAAGAGGGAGTAGTTCTCTCTCTAGGGGTTTAGGTCAATATGCATGAACTTGTTTAATTCTATTTTATTCGATTGTTTGCTTTTATTATGATTGTTTTATAGGATTTGATTGTTAATTTCTGTGATTTAAATAATTTGTGTTAAATACATAATTAGTACTTGAATTGTAGCATCTCGTTTTGGTTTCAAAAGAACCAAAATTGACTAGGATCAATAGGATAGTACCAAATTATGAATGCAAATACCTTAGGTTTAGATTAAGATTCTAACCAATTTAATCTAAGCCGGAACTATAGAAATTAAGGTTAGGGATTTGGTGAAGAACCTAACCGTGAAGTCAAACCCTAATTAGGACATCTCAAATCGAATCGGATATTGGTGTCATGGACTTAATTGTGAAATACCAATATTTGAGGAGAGGAGAGACTAACAAGAGCTTATGGTCGAGGTAGCTAGGATGAAGGACTTAAACGTGAAGTCCGAATTACTTAGACACGTCATTAATTCATGAAAGTGACCCTTAATGACATATTAGGTTAGAAACCTCATCAAATCAAACATGAATTTAAGCAAATACCGAATAAATAGAGTTAACAAGGGATTGTAGACCAAAGACCCCTAGATTCTCTTAACCTTGAAAACAAACTGACTTGTCTTTCTTTTACTTTTACTTCTAATTGTTTAAAAACTCCTTCCTTCGGGTATTGAACCCAACCTTAGGATTTTTAGTACAAACCCCCCCAAATTTACTTTATTGCACTTTATTTTCTTTCTTTTCTGAAATTTATCATCTAAAGTTGAAAATTAAGTATTTATCTTACTCCTTGTGATTCGATACCCGATAATATACTACACGGTAGGATTGTATACTTGCAATCTAAATCGAAAGTGTATTTGAGGATAAAGCTTTTTATATATACCCTTTGGACGTATCAATGGTCCATAAAGTCTAGGGCACTGTAGCTGGACGTTATAAATCATAACGTCCAGTTAATCTGATCGCTAATGATCTCTTATTAACAAAAAATACTGTAGCCAGACGTTAGATCTCTAACGTCCAGCTACAATGGTTTTTTTTTTAAATCGCAGACTGAAGCAAGCCAAAAAAAAAAAAAAAGACCGGACATTATGATCTATAATCTAGCTACAGTAGTTTTTTAAAAGAAAATCGCAAAGCAAGCAAAAAAAAAAGAAAATACTGTAGCTGGACGTTATGATTCATAACATGATCATATTAACTGAATGTTATGGACCATTACATTTTTGCTACGTCACGAATACTAGCGAAAACGTCCTTCAATATTAATATTTTTTATTTTATTTTCTATTAATAAAAATTTCGGACCTACTCCGTTCTCATTAATAAAATTCACGGGTCAAGGCCGCCTCGGTCCTCTCAAATCACACAATCCCGAGTCGGGCCCCACCCTCTCCACCCCACTTTTCCTTCCATCTATAAATAAATCCCACCCACCCCTCCGCAAAGAAACACCCCGCCATTTTCCCCTCCACAAAACAAAAAGGTATACAAACGCAAGCGGCTGCTGCTTCGCCTTCTTCTTCCCTCCATCCCCACCTCACACCTATGGAATCAGCAGCTCTTTCAGCCATATCTCCACCTCTTCTCAAACCTGACTCTAACCCTAACCATTACTCTACTTCCCAGACTCTCCCCGTCCGCTCTCTCAGTCTAGCACCGCTACGGCAGCGTTTCAATTCCCTTTCAACTAGGTGCCAACATGCGTCCAGCGGTAGCCCTAATCATAACCCTAATTTTAGCTGCTCGGCTGTTTCATCTGACACGGCGGTCCCAGCTTCTCACAAAGTCTCGACTCCCCGACTGCACTTGAGACGGCTTGTTGATGAGTTTGGCTCCTTGCCAGAGCCGTTGGACCGGGTTAAGCTGTTGCTGGAATATGCCACGTCACTACCATTTTTCCCTGCTTCAGCTCGAGTTCTGTCAAACCGGGTCATGGGCTGCACTGCTCAGGTATTGAATTGAAAACCAAATAATTGATTTTATGTGGAGAGACAGGTATACAGTTTCGCACAGAAAATCAAATAATGAATTTAAGACCAACTGATGAAGAGAAATTATACGGAGAGATACCCTTTTGCTATCTGCTTTCTGATCATCAACTTAAATGTTTTAAAACACCATGAGAAGTCGTGACCCAAAACTAAAAAGTGATGGATATTTGTCTCTAAATTGCCTTGAGTAAAGAAATTTATTGGAGGGAACTAAACAAACCGTTTATTTAGTTTGTACTTCAAGTATAATCTCGTAGTATCTAGTTGAACCCAGCGATTACCTTCGCTGATGCTAATATCCTGGTATTGATACATGCCAATCAAACCATACAGCATATGCAATCTCAATCTGAACTGAATCCCCTTTCTTTTTTATTTGAAACATGTTTTGGGGACTCATTCAGAATTATTGACTTGCATTAACCAGATCAGGTAAAGGAAGCACTCCAGTTTACCTGCCAATTTTGTAATCCTTGCCTCCTTGGGTCATGGTATAGCCAATGGTCTAGTGTTAAAATTGCTTGAGATGGCACCTGAGACCTTTTGTTCTCTTGCATCTTAATCTCAGGTGTGGTTGTCAGCCTCAATGGACGGCTACACCATGCAATTCTCAGCTGACTCGGACTCAGAAATAACTCGCGGGTATTGTGCGTGTCTTATCTCAGTGCTTGATGGTGCCTCACCTGAAGAGGTTTTAGAATTGCACCCAGAGGACTTTGCCGAACTTAACGTGGTGGGATCATCAGGCAAGGGTGGTGTCCAGTCACGGGTGAACACATGGCACAATGTCCTGATTGCCATGCAGAAGAGAGCCAAGGCTGCTATTGCTGAGAGGGAAGGGAGACCTCCAGTTGACCCATTTCCTTCGCTGGTTATTGGTTCAGGTGGAATCCGGGCCCAGGGGAGCTATGCTGAGGCCCAGGTGAGATATATGAGCATATAATGTTTTTTAGCTATTTAGAAAATATGTACCTGTATTTATACATTTATTGTTAGTGCAAAACAGAGAAATTTGGATTTTCATTGAATGTGAGCGTGATTTTGAATAATCACTCATGGTTTTTAACTACTTAAGAATTATATGGTTGTATTAAGTGCTTAAATGAAATGAGGAGATAGCATTTTAGTGAACTCAAATCATGCTTTAACAATGATCACCTACTTTGAGTATCGATTTTAAGTCAAAAGCTGGAATCTGTTGTTATAATGATTTGAGGGGACACCTTCTCCTAAAATCTTCTGGCAATGATGAATGCTGCCATACAACCTCCACTGTACTAAAAGAAATAGTTGATGAATATTAAAATCAAGGCCTATATTGAAAAGTGGGGCCATAATTAAGAGGGAAGTACTTTATTCTAATATTAGAGTATGCTGAAAGTAGGGTCACATATTCAAGACCAAGTAGGGGATATTTGACTGACTTGGTTCTAAGTCGGAGATATCAAAAGATATTGGCCCTTGGTCCTTGTACACATTTTCTTTGAGTACTTATATGGCTGTCATACACAATAATAATGAGAGGGCAAAACTGAAACCTCATCATGTTTGGGATACCTACGTGAAATGGAACATCCTTCTCCATTTGCAATCCTTATTGGATGGGCATTTTATGTTAGGGATACCTTCTCGTAGACGTATGAGTCTCTCTATTTGCAATCCTTGTTGGATGGGCATTGATGTTTAAAAACCATTACATGTAGGTCGATGTGTAAATGACTAATTGTTGGGATATAAATATGGTAAGTCTTACCGGAAAGGCCATTTGTTGTTGGTTGGATTTGCATGCTCTTCTTATATATCAGACTGGACTTGTGTCTAATTTTTTTTTTTTTCATTTTTCCCTTTATTTTACTAAAACACCTGCTTACAAAGATAAATTATTCTTTAATCAAATCTAACCCTAATTAAATGAACAGCTTCCTTTATCGACAGAAAACGCTAGGAAAAAAAACTTTCACTTTCTTTTTTTGTCTTAGTTGCATAAAAGCTGTTTAAATAGCACCTTCCTTTATTTTTCTATTGCTTTACTTTGTTGAATTAAACAAAAATTAACTAATCAATTGCTTGTGTGAAGGCAATGTTTTTATCCCCTGACGAGTCGAAGATAAAAGAACTTGTGAGCGTGCTAAGAGAGAAACAAATTGGTGTGGTTGCCCATTTCTACATGGACCCAGAAGTCCAGGGAATTCTGACTGCAGCAAAAAGGCATTGGCCTCACATCCACATATCGGACTCACTGGTCATGGCTGATTCGGCTGTTAAAATGGCAGAAGCAGGTTGTCAGTATATTACAGTTCTTGGTGTTGATTTTATGTCAGAAAATGTTCGTGCTATACTTGATCAAGCAGGTTTTCAGAAGGTATGTTGTTTCTTTACATAGTTTTTTTTTCAGCCATATATAAGGCATCTTTATCTATGAAAAATCTTATAATTTTTATATACCCTGTAATTTGAGGGAAGGCCTCTGGAAGATGGGAAATTCCACCCCTCTACTCCGCATTTCTCTCTACAAAGTCGAAGTTGCCTATTAATTTATGGATGCAAAGATAAATTTTGAGGAAAGGTAGTTTGCGGGATATTTTTTTTTTAAACAACTGTTAAGGTTATGGGATGCGGGGTTATTGCTCTCGTTTCTAGGGGCATACGGGATATATTGAGACTTTTAAGCAAAGTACCCATACTACCCCTATTCTCGTTCAGTAGCAGTGAGAGGGCATTAGAAGCTGGTTAGTTTGGGGCTTTGGACATCTCTTCAAGCTAATCCTTCTTTGTTTTCCTGGAGTATATAAAAAGCATATCAAAACTTTTCTAAGGGCTGAAATAGAAGATTATCAAAATATTAAAGATCCTTTTAGTATTTCTGATGGCTGTTTTCTTTAGGTTGGTGTCTATAGGATGTCAGATGCACAGATCGGGTGTTCTTTAGCAGATGCAGCATCAAGTGAATCATACAAGCAATTCTTGGATACTGCATCAAAGTCACCTCCTTCCCTACATGTTATTTACATAAACACCTCCCTCGAGACGAAGGCTCATGGCCATGAGCTGGTCCCTACTATAACTTGTACCTCCTCTAATGTCGTCCAGACAATTTTACAGGTAACTTTAGTTAAGGGTTAACTATTCTCATTGATGTTGATATGTTAAATATACATACATTTATTACCAAAGTTAAATTCTTCACATTTTGGCTTCAGCCTTAATCAGTATCCCACTTTTTCTCTTTCAATATTGTTGTCTTTTTTTTATTGTTTGAAACTTTATGAAGGTATGCTCAATTAAAGCTTCAGTATTGATTTCTTTAGAACATTAAAAAGAAGGGAAAGAAGCTCCCAGTACCGTACCATCATTACTGTACCAATGATGGTACACACAATTTGGATTGTTAAAGTTGGTATGTTATCATTCAAAAGAACAATCAAGTAAAATTAAGCCTTGGACCATAAGCCAATAACAAGAGGCCACCAATGAAGACAACGGGATTTGGTCTGTACCATACAGTACAGCACCACAGGAAGATGGTTCCTTGCTGTTTTATGCCATGCTCGCACCTCGCTCCTCACATCAGTATGGATCCTTTCTATATCTCTAGACATAATTCTTGCATTTGTTTTAACAGGCTTTTGCACAAGTACCAGATGTGAATGTTTGGTATGGCCCTGATTCATATATGGGCGCAAACATAGTGGAGTTGTTTCACCAAATGGCCGCCTTATCGGATGAAGAGATTAAAGAGATACATCCAATTCATGATAGAAAATCCATTAAATCATTATTATCGCAACTGCACTACTATCAGGTACATGTTCAAAATAGGTAGGTTACTTGTATGCTTCATGCATGAGGTAGTACTAACGATAGCAACTTCCCTTTTCAGGATGGTAATTGCATTGTCCATGACATGTTCGGTCATGAAGTAGTAGAGAAAATAAAAGAACTGTACTGTGACTCGTACCTGACAGCACATTTTGAGGTACCAGGAGAGATGTTCTCTCTGGCAATGGAGGCAAAAAGGAGAGGGATGGGGGTGGTGGGATCAACTCAGAACATCCTGGATTTCATCAAAAGCCGTGTAAAGGAAGCACTGGACCGAGATGTGGCAGAACATCTCCAGTTTGTGCTCGGTACGGAGTCGGGCATGATCACCTCCATTGTAGCTGCGGTGCGGGAATTGCTTGGTAAGAAAGGCACAGGCTCACCTAAAGTTGAGGTGGAAATTGTGTTTCCTGTTTCCTCAGATTCAGTATCAGCTGCTCCTGTGAATGGTTCTTATGGTGTGGCTAGTCTCGGTGTAGTCCCTGGAGTGGTAGCTAATGAAGGATGCTCTATCCATGGTGGTTGTGCTTCCTGTCCGTACATGAAGGTTTTCTGTCTAATTAATAGCATGAGTTGTGCTTGTTTTAATCTTACTTGAACCCTAGTTGCAATGGCCAAACCAACTTATGTTACTGGTTTAATTTGGACAGTGTTTGAGGAAATGATAATTGAATAAAAGGATAATTAAAACTGACACAGGTTATTATTTTAGTTAGGACAGAGTATTTCATGTATGATTTTATTAAAATAAAAAGCAAGTTGCGGAAAAAAGATAAGAAATAATAAAAAAAAAATCATTTGACAAGATTATACTGTAAGGATCAGATGAGCTGATATGAGGTTCTATTTGTGTCTGATGGAAGTTGCATCCCTTTATTTAAGTCTCAAGTTTTTCATTCCGTTTACTTTTCAGATGAACTCTCTTAGGTCACTACTGAGAGTATGCCATCAAGTGCCAGATGGAGAGGGTGTCTTATCTGCATTCCAAGCCAGCAGATTTAATGTGAAAACTCCTTTAGGAAGATCAGTTGCAGATGTCGGATGTGAACCAATTTTGCACATGAGGCATTTCCAGGTCAGTGAATTATGTTTCTTTTCTTTGTCTTGATGACGTTATAGATATGCTGGCTAAGTTGGGCCTTTTACTCTTTTGTTTATTGGGCTTCCATGTTTGGATATTTTTGTTGCAATTGGAGCTGGTACAGGATTTACCAGCAACAAATGCAGATACTCAAAACTGACCAGTGTGAAGAGACCTTCAAGCAGCGACATAATAAATCTGAAATACCTATTGGCATAAAGTTGGACCCTATAAAATTCTGTTAAATAAAGTGCATGCTTTAGCAATAGCACCTATTGCCGATGGCACAGGTTTTAAGCCTTGGTGATGGCAAAGAGGTTGACTAAATGGATTTAACATTGTGACTATCGAAAGAGGTTGAATTGCCCTGTTTCAGAGAATAGGTTGCGATAATGCCACCGTACCTTAAATTATTAATTTGTGACAAACAACCCAGCCTCCGGCCATTCCCTAACTCACCCCTCCAAAAAGAAAAGAAAAAAAATATTTAATATTACTGTTATTTGTTTGACACATTTAAGTATTTGATGGAAATTGAGCAAAAGAACCTTAAACTACTTAGATTTTATGTTTTTCCAAATTTGGAGACATAAAAATCACTTCATAAAAAAAAATTGAAAACAGTGAACAAACAGTAGCTTATTTTTCTTAATTTCATTTAGCAGGTTCCTATTTTGCACGAGAATGATTTTTGTAAAAAACTTGGTTGGTGAAACAGATTTTTTATTTCCAAAAATGAAAAAAAATATATAAAAAATATTTATTATTTATTGTTTCGAATAAGACAGGTTACAGATATTTTATTTGATAACAAAAGTTTAACAAGAAATAAAAATGAAGACTCAAGGTAATTTTAGTCCTTTCCCATTTTGAGCTCGTAAGCAAAATAACCACTGCTGATTTTTACAAATGAATAAGAAGAGCACAAGAAGAGGAAAAAGAAAAAGAAAATAAAAGGAAAATAAATATATGCACACTTAAATCCCTAAAAAAAACTTCAAGACAGTAAAGAAAAGAAAAGCTGGAGTTGTCTGTCAGAAGGCATCACTCACCAGCAGCAGACAAACAGATGTCAATGTGTCACTTTGACAACATGACATCAAGCATAGACTGCCACACCTGTGAAGGCCATAACCAAAAATAAAATATGCTGTATCATATGGCCCATTACACAGATATGGCCACAGAGTCTGACTAACTGTACCCTTTTACTTGCCACATTACATTTGGCCATAAAATACTCTTTGGTCAGACTAATTCACTTGTCTTGTAAATGATCCACAAAATGACATCTGATAACAAACCCACGGTGACTCATTACCCCGAACAACCCAGTGGGGTAGAAGGAGAGAAAAGAGCCAAGGGCTACAGTAGGGAAGAAAGAAGGGCGGGGGGGGGGGGGGGGTGTAGAAAATGCGATTTTGAAGCTTTTTGGTTATGGGAAGGTGACAACAGAGACAGACCACAACAGGGGGGAAGGAGGGTGTGTGGCGGGGAGGCATGCATCGGCCTGGGATGGCCTCGCCGCTCATGGTTGTTGAAATTTTGAAACATGATTTGACTCCTCTGTGCTTCTGACCGTAGAAAGAGAAGGGGCCAGACCAGCTAAGCTCCCCTAAATAGTTAATACACCAATAGAAGAAATTTCTGTTAGGTTGATAATTGTCATGAAACAGGATGATTGTCAGAGGTGTTTGTGATGGATGAAAAGTTCAGATGGTTTGGTGGCAGTAATACAAAAAAGTTATTGTAGCTTTTTAATGCTTTTTTACTGGTCTAAAAAGGCATGAAGAACATTTTTTTAATTTGTACCTTTACTGAAAATGCAGGCAACAGGAAAACTGGCAGACAAGCTTGTTGATCAAATTCTCAGTAAGAACAGAGAACCCATCTCATGACGATCACGCGAGGTGTGTCCATTCATGCTGTAATGTGCAATAGAAAATGCTAGCTCCAGCCATAGAAGATAGAAGCAATGCCTATTGTTTGCATTCTATCCTCCATAATTTGTCAGAAGTGCAGAAGTCCGCCTTTCACTGCATTTATTTATTTATTTTTTCTTGATTATATATTTCGAATGATAGAATTCGTAGCCCTTCTGTGTGCACACTTTTCGTAGTGGTGGTTTTGCAGCTACCATGTAATTTTTGTGTGATGCTAACATTGTTTATAATCATTTTTTGCCAATTTAGATGCACTTTTTTCATCGAAATAATGATAACCTTGCAGTTTTGTTCAGTCAAAATTGCTCTGGTGATCGACACTTTGGGAAGCACGGTGAATTTAAAGTACTTTTTAACCTATAATGTTTGTTCTCTACTAGTAATCTGGCTCCATTTTCCCTGATCAAGGATTTGCATTGTAAAATCGATCTTATCTGTCAAAACACGATAGTAAAAAACTTTTATCTTGCAGTATCTTTCAGTCTATTGTTGCACCTTGTGCATGTGCTATGCAAAATACAGTTAATTACGGCCCCATGTGCTGAGCCATGGGTTTTTAATATTCAGCGCTCAAATCTCAGAGGCAACAACCACCATTAGATGAACCCATACACCTGTGTCAAGGTACGCAGTAGCATGGAGCTGAATGCAATAACTGCTGATATTATAGGAGGGAAGGTAGGGTAATGAGAGGATGGAGCCAAAATTTTGATCTCTGGGGAACACCAAATGATAACATCGTCGCAAATTATAGTTTCCAAATTTTATCTACGGAGAACTCAATATTACACCAAAATTGATATTTATTGTGTAGGGATAAAATTTCCAGCATCTCAAGAGTCAACCCAAATAGATATATATTGTGAAGGGGGGATAAAATTGTAGCATCTCTCAACAAAATTAATGTAGCATGAATAAAAGCTTGCTGACCAAAGACAGTTTAAAAATGTTCATGAACAAAGACTGATATTCATCCACGAGAAAATATAACCATCATCCAATAATAATCCGAACAAACATAATATAAAAGTTAGAATCACCTACCTAGGCCAGTAATTGGTTGAATTAGAAAACTGAGAAGGCCGAACAAACATTATTGAACCCTCCAAAAACCTTTTATTCGATTCAGTCAAAAAAATGGCAGAATTTTAAGGACCGGTCAGGGCTGATTAGACATTTTTCGACACTCTCAGTTGGGTTGGAGGGGGCTGAAAAGTTTCGTTAGCCCTTCTCAATCTTTTATTTCTATCAATCACATGCCTAGATTAGGGTTCCATAATTTTCAATCTTATTAAGTTATTATGAAAACAATTTTCTGCAGATTCTAAATTATTACAATACTCAACATCTTAGTTTTCCAAAACTACTACATCACAACAATCACTGCTGAAAAGGTCGTTATTACTTATTAGTTCTGCAGATTTTTGAATTATTACAATTCTCAACATCCTAATTTCTAAAGCCACAACATCACAACAAGCATCACAGCAGAGGTTGTCTCAGCAAGTCAGCTCATTGTTCACGCTCAACATCACTACCACGTCTAAACGGGGTAATCTCGTCAATCACCCTATAAATGTGCATCTTCAAATGATTTTTCTTGACAATCTCAAACACCACAACATCATGGGTTTCTAGGTTGTTCGCCACAGCAGCCTTACCCCACCCGCCACTCAGTGCACCATGACGGCCATTGTAGCACACATAAATGATGGGCCAGGACCTTCCTGTGGGGTCCCACAGGGTTAACTTTGCATTGCTCTTTGGGAGATTCTCCCTCACAAAATCAACAGGGAGAGACTGCATTGCAACAGAAAAACCAAAACTTAAGCTGAGTTTTAAACAGAAGTTTGGGTAGCAGCACAAAGTGATTGCTTATGCAGGACAAACAAATTGCATATATGTATCAGCCTGCAAACCACATGCCCCATACTAAAAGGTCAGTAATAACAATAGTCAAGGAGTAGTGCATCTATTCTAATAACACTCATTGTTGCTTCTACCAGTGTTCTTGCATTACTTGTGTTTGTATTGAAGCTGTACCAGTTGGCTACTGATTTGACGATAATTCAAGGATAAAAATGAGTCTCTCGAATCACATTTTAGAATTGGATGGTAGTACTATAGTATAACAATATTGACAACTAAATTCTGCTGAAGTTCATAAAAATATAACAGAAACCAAATATCTACTCCCTAACCCCCACATAAATATAAATTATCAATTACCGTATAACCTATCATAACAATAATAAGAACAATGTGAACGAGCCCGCTTATGGCACACAACTTGTTATTCGTATAATTATTACATCTCACAGATAATCAATAGGTGTAATTTTCCCAACAGTCCAAAAGGATCTTACCAAAAAAAAGCTGCAATAGACATAGGAGTTGCGCATCACAATAATTATAAAAGGGTTTTCAGATGCAAACGACTTAGCCTTCTCAAGAGTGTTAGCTATCTCTTCTTGTGTGACAGGTCGCCTTTGTGACACAATCGTAGGCACTCTCTTTGGTTTAGTTACTGTGTAATAAGAAATTGTAATATGTAAGAGAACGAGATATGCAACTTTGCATACAGATGGAATATTGAGATGACTACCTTCTGTCCATGATCTGTCATCGGTATTGTGGCTTAGCCATCGCTTGTATGAGGGTTGTTCAGGCGTTTTAGTTGGCATCAACGATCTTGAATATGTGAAATCTGCTTCATTAACAAGAGGACAACAGTATTAGAGAAATACAAAAAAGGGCATTTAGAAACAAATAGTCAGCAAATTCAAAGATCTAATTTTTCTGACCTGGATCGATACAATACCTTTGGCAAATGAAAATTTTGATAATATACCAATCAGACCCTATACTGGTTTGATACTGCTTCATATTGGTCAATTCCATTCATTTGGAAACTTAGACTTTATTGCCCATAATTGAATCCCATTATCAACAGAAACCTAAAGGTTACTTGCCAATATGACACTCCATGACAAGAAAAATTTTAAAAGAAAAGGAGCAGAGAATTACCGTCTGGTTCTTCCTTCTTGACGACAACAAGTGCCATATTTGGCTGCTCTTGTAAAACCGATGGGCCATTACAGCTCTCTCCTTTGCTAGACTTGCTCGGCTGAGCACTAAATGCTGACTCCTTTTCACATGCTGAACGGTCAAACACTTGAACGGAGAAGCTGTTTTGCCCTTCATACCGAAAAACCAATATCTCACCAACCTGAATGGAGTGGTCAATAACAAAGTCCCTCCAACCAGACTTGAAATATAGCTCGTTATTGCTCTGCATCAACTCCACCTGCCATTTGTGTCCGCTTGGGCCTCTCAGGCAGGCCATGTCATTGATGGCTTTTTTATCTATTTGTTGGCAAAAGGCTGGAGGAATCCTCTAAAAGAAAAAAATTGAGAAGGTTAAAAAGAAAATCTTCCATACTTGGAAAATGAATATTGTTTCAGCACCTAGTAAAGAGTTAGTTTTCAAATTAGAAATACAACACTTTAAGCCAACTAACAACAGAGAAAAACGAAAACAATGGATACATATGACAAACACTAGCATGATTTATTAGTAATTCTTCTTGAGCGATAAACCATGGAATGGAACATATCGCTTCCACTACAGTTTTTCCTAAATTGCTAGGATTGCTGAGTAAATATTAATTCTTTTTTTTGTTTCCTTTTCTTTGATTAAGGATTCTTTATGATTCCTTCTTATACTATTATCCATTTAGAAGATGTTTCTCGAGTAAATCAAGCAGACAAGCACTATAAATCAAAACAAACAGCCTAATCTATCAGACACCACTAAAATCTAATCAAACCACTTGGATACACATCAGTCTGAAAGCACTAGCAGCCAAGACTATCTAAAAGCCTTAGATCTGACAACAGGATATTTTTTTTTGTTTCTAAGAAGATTTTTTTTATCTAAAATTTATACAACAACAAAACCCAAACAACATTATCTCTTAACCATAAAATTCTGAATCCTTCTCAAACAAAACACACAATAGATGACCTTGATCTAAAAAATTGAAACCAAGTAAAAATCCTTTCTACCAAAACTAATAATAATTATTATAATACCAAAATTAGAATATGGTATCGACATTGGAGATATGCAACCAAACCGAGATCGAAGAAAATATCAAAGAGATTTCATACCAAAGACAAGTAAGAATTATCTAAAATAACTTAAAAAAGCAAGGTGGAGCATTCCATTCGAGAAGGGGAAGGGAGAAGGCCGACGGCTGGAGGCGGGGGGGACTAGGGTTTATTCTCTTAATTTTATCAGGTGCTTTTGGTACATCCAACGGTCTTTACATTTGCCAATTTAATATTGACTGTGGCTTCAGTGATTTTTCATAGATACCTGAGACTGAACTTGAAAGATTTAGATCACCAGTCTAAAAAATAGGACACTCTCAATTAAAGATAAAAGAACAAAATTAGGTGCATATAATTGGAGGCAACCACAGGCTATAACTACAGAGGATCTAAAGTTTGGTTTACTGTAAATGGAACAGATAAGAGATGCATCATCTTTAATGAAAATTAGCTGAGATCTTAATTAGATGATAAAAGTTTAATTCCTTTCAACATTACTGTAAATTGATTAGGTTAATGAGAAATGGCTGGAACAGCAGATATATAAACCATAAAGCTTTCCTATCTCATTCCTTCACTGCCTTTCCTGGATGAATTCAAGAGCCTGTCTCCGTGAACAATTTTATTAACTAAAAGTTTTAACTTGTTCCTAATTTGGATGCATGTTTACTTATTGCTCTTGATCTTGATTTTATCTTTTCGATGTTGTCTGTTGATGGCTTTCAGATTTAAACTCTCGTTTTGATTTAAATTTTGCAGTTTACATTTTGAATATTGTTGTAAGGCAAATCCTGAACAATTCATGCCTGAAGGTTCATTTAAAAGTAATCTTTATTAGGAGTTCAATATGAAGTGATTTTTTCTTCTAAGCCAATTTGTGTCAGATAATTGTCAGCCTAATATTTGTGTAATGAATCTTAAGTTTTATTAAGAAGAAGATGGCGGTCAAGCCATTAATTTACAATTTTGATTAACAGAAGGTACAAAAAATTCAGAAGAAATGATCCATTATTGTTGAGTCCAAAAAATAACAAGAAAAAAAGAAAATTACAACTTCTTGAAAATTTATATAAACAAGTTAGAAATAGATGTGCTCTTATCTCTGAAGGTTTGAGCAATCGCTTGGTAGTCATATCTTATTATGATATATTTCCTACTTTAGATTTTTGAAGCTGCAAATCTTAACTTCATATAATGTAAACTGATTTTTGACATTTTGAGTAATGTTATTATGTTAACCAAATGAGGTATCTCTTTTCAATTTCCCCATTCTATTTATCTAACAAGTACGGCATTGCTAGAAATGGGAAACAAGGGTTATCCAAACATTGCTTTTAACAATATTACACTCCTTGTTGCCGCAAATGTTCCAAATTAAAGGCATAATTCAAGCATATCAGGCATGTGTCGCCAAACAATACATTTGTCAAAGCAAAGTTTGTAATGCTAATAAGTTCTCATCCCATGCATTCAATGCTTGAACTTTGCTATTTGTTCAGTCAATTACATAATGTTTTTTACTGAATTCTATGTCCAGTTCAGCCTGTGATGACATTCATCAGGAAGAGTATTAAATTCTATATTACTAAAAAAGCAGAAAGTACACATTGACTATTAATAGTAACGTTTTCTACATATTCTCTATATTATTTTTGCATAGCTGTAAACAAATTATATATTTCGGGTTCTACATTTTAGGAAAAGGAAGCATTACATCTCTTGACATAATTATGATAAAAAAAGGAGGAAGAAACCACCATCTAAAAAAAATAAAAACTTATCGCCTGTGAAATAGAGGAAAGGAGAGGCTTAGTACCAGTTTTTGTGTAGAAGCATCTGGAAAAAAGATCTTGAAGAAGCTGGTGCTACTCGATATCTCCATTTGAGCAGAAGGGGGACTTGCTACTGGAGAGGAGGAGACAAACTTCCTCGACCTTCTCCTTCCTCTCGCTGATTTATTGCTCCCCCCTGAACTCTCGCTAGGGTTTTTCTCTCTACCTCTCTTAGCCATTACTGATCAGTGATCACAGGAAATTATGAGGAAAGTTTACGGTGCCTCCCAGCTGCGAGTGTTCGGGTACAGTAAACAACGGTCCTGTTTTGTCCCAGTCGAACTCTTCTCCAGTTATAATTTATCTCTGATGATTAGCGGACAGGTATAACTAAAAATAGAATAGTGCGGGTGCGGCCACCCGAAACTGGAGAGGAGGTTATTCTATTCGCCGGAGGTCGATATATTTTGCATTTGTATATCATGACGTCTATTTGTACTTTCTTAGTCTCAAACTCTCAATCTAATTTCTTAGATTCGCTGAATCATGTCCCGGCGGACCCGGCCGCAGATAAAAGTAAAGTAAGATGTTTATTGTTTTTTTATATAGAGTCATGTACCTATATTTAAGCCTACTCTTATACGGACATACGGTTATACTTATACAAGGGGTGTAAACGGATCCGGATTATCAAAAAACGGAGGGAATATTAAGATCCCCTATCCGAATGCGCTAGTCACTTTTACTTCTCAAAGGACAAATCCAGCTGCATTTTACTTTCGCGAAAGGTCAAATCCAGCTCAGCTCATGCCTTTTTCATTTGCGCTCCAATCACGTCTGTCCTTGGGAGAAGTTCTGCTATATATGGCCTCACAACACCCATTTATTATAGTTGTGGGACTATTGACTGAACATAAAACCGGAAGTGACAGAGATGAGCTAAGTATTTAAAGAAGCAGATTGTAGTTCTTTCAAGTTTCAAGTAATGGGTGTTATTGACTGTTGAATGAAAGAAGTGGGAGATCCTAATTCCTATACTCTAAAATCTAAATGTCGTAATGAAGCCTATTTAGGCTGACAACAACTTTTTTTTGTTTTATTTTGTTTTTGTGGTATTACTTTATATGAATAATTTATTTAACTAATTCACTTATATAATATAATACAAGTATTATAATCAAATATATATATACTTTGAGAACAATTATTAATTTATCTACTTGTAAGACATACATGGTGATATTTAATTTTATATATATATATATATATATATATTAATAAGGGTAAAATGGATATGTTATAAATTAAAAATGAGTTTTAATGAATTTTTTTAATGAAAAATCAATGAATTGGACAAATTTGTGAGTTGTTGAAATTTAAAAGGGTTAAAATACGATATTATGAACTCCAGATCTAGAGAAAATACATAATTTTGAAATTTTTTGAGGGATATACATGATGTCTCCCTGAAAAATTATAAGGGACGTGCTATTTTCAGGGCACATAATACTATTTTGAGTGTTGAAGAAGGTTTTTGTTTTATTAATTCCAGTGTTGCCCTCAATGAATAATTTCTTATTTTGAATGAATCAGAATTAATTTTCGCTACAAAGGAAACTATTAGGGCACACGCTAGTTTTATATCTAATGAAAAAATAGATGTGATTTTTTGTGGCATCAATCATTTATGTAACTATAATTTTATAGTGTAAACTCATATTTTTGAGATGAAAGTTGAATATCCTCAATTTAAATATTTATAAAAGATTTATCAACTGAATTTTTAACATATGACATGTAACACCACAAACACTATTCCGTTGTTTTTTCTAAACAATCATAGGGTGTGTTGCTAATATCTCCATTCTTATATTAAGCACATAGATGTCTTGATCTGCGGCCAACTTTGATTAAAAGATGAAATTTCAGATTGAATATCAGTCTTCTGATCAAATATTATGATTCTATACATCTTTTTTTATGTTTTTTTTTATGTGTAGAAGTCTAAATATAGTTAGACACGTACCCGCCACACGTACTCTCCACATGTAAATTGTATCATCTTTCTTATTGGTCATGATTTTTTTTTTCTATTTTATAAATGTCATTTAAAGAATTTGTAAATTGATTGATATTTGATTCGTCACGTCTTCATTTTTTTCTATTTTTCTTATATCATTTCTTAAATGTTACTAGATATTTTTTTATGAAAATATGTTAAAATAATAAAAAAATATGTCATTTTATATGTTATTTAACATATCATTTAAGAAATGTTATTTGCATGTAGTTGTCATTTAATATGTCATTTTAAACAAATTATTTGTCATTTAGTTTAATTTTTTTATGAGAATATGTTATTTTGTATGATATTTTTTTGTTATGTTATAATCAAAGGTTTAAATAGCGTTTATCGCGTCATAGCGGAACGGCTGAAAAAATGGCGCTATGGCCATATAGCGCCGTTATTTAAAACATTGGTTATAATATGTTTCTGTTGCAATGCACGGACACGATACTAGTTTCTAAAGAAACATTACATGTATGCGGACTACACATTGATTTGGTAAAAAAAATGAGTATAATCATTTTTTTCAAACTATTGTTGCAACAATTTTTTTTTTCAAGTGAGGTGCATGACTAGCAAAGAAAAAAACATCTATGAACAATCTCCTACAAGGATTCACTATTTAGAACATCATTGAAAACATAATTTGCAATTCTCATCCCTTATATTTTTTATTTAGTATTTTATTATCATTATTTAGTTTATAACAAGAATTCCATAAAATTAACAATTGCTAAAACTAATTGAATATACTGATTTCCTTTTAATTTGGTTTAATAGTATTTGGAGTATAACCCCTACATGTTTTGTTGCTTAAGAATATATATAACAACATGTAATATTAGCGTTCAAATCTGCTGAAATTCTCACCCCGATTTCAGGATCCTGAAATCCCTCCTCTCTCCTCAAATATTTCAGGAGAGAGAAAGAAGAGAGAGGAAGGATTTCAAGATCCTAAAATCGGGGTTGGAGATTTCAGCTGATCTCAATTCGGAATATTAATGTCCACGAAAAGCAACACGCACATGTGTATATATGACATCTATCAATTATCAAGTAATGGTCTTGTTAAATTGAATCAATATTAAATTTTTGTGTGGCATGCAACATTTTTTTGAAATCGGATTGAGAGATTTTTTATGAATGTTTAAAGTTGAGAAGTTTAACTTGGTCTTTATCTCAAAAACGTGAATATACACTTAATCATATGGTAACAATTGATGGTTGATAAATTGCATCTGTTTTTTTTTTTTTTCCTAATAAGTTATTTCTATATTTCACCAGTAACTTCCTTTATTAACATTCTCAATTAATGAGATAGATATAAGAGAGAGAAAGAGTTAAAGAATAAAATAGGTATCTAGGAAAAAAGTTTCTATAAGTTGCCTGTAAGGTTATTAATGTAAATAAGTTTGTTAGACAGGTATTTATGAAAAACTTCCCACTAAACCCGCAGAAAACCCAAGCGTCTCCTAAACCCTCAAAGCTGCTTCTCTAATCCAAAACCTCCGACAGATTTCGAGAGAAAATAAAAGGAGAGAAATTCGCTTCCATTCGCCGTTCAACCTCGTGTTCTTCGAAGCCTGATGAGGATCCGCGTGGTGTTCGACGAAGGTCGCCTCCTCTCGAAGGAGCACCGAGGGCTGCAGCGTTGTTGGTTTCTCATCAAGCCAGAGATCGCAACCGTCGCCGATCTCGCCTCCGACCTCGTTCGCCAGTTTCACCTTGATCACAGTTGCCCTGATGGCATTTCCTTCTCGGTAAATTTGAAACGTCTCTCTGATATTTTATTAACCTTAAATGATGATCAAAGTCTCTGAGTTACTTCATTTTCTGGTTAAGAGCAAGTAGCATACTTTCTGTGGTCACACTTGTATTTGAAAATTGATTTTGTTTTCTGCAGATGGATGATTTTGAAATACCACCATGTTTATCGACAAGTTTTTTCAGAGAAAAGGATATTGTAAGGTAATCTTGCCTGGTCTTTCTACTATGCTGCTTTGAATGAAATGCCTTTTGTCTATGTTTTATCATTGTGAGTTACCAGCTGTGAAGTAAAAATTTGGTAGTCCAAGTTGTATTTTTCCCGATTACCAAATTTTTTCCTGATTCCACATTTTTTTCTTTCTGGTCTTTCTATTGTGCTGCTTTGAGATAAATGCCTTTTCTCTATGTTTTGTCATTGTGAGTTACGAGCTGCATAGTAAAATAATTTGGTAGTCCCAAGTTATATTTTTCCTGACGGCACCGACCTTCTTTTATTTAAGTTACTTAATTGCTGACACTGATGTTTGAAATTTACCAGGGTCCATAAAAGAACATACAAGAAGAAAGAATTGATTACTAGAGGTGATGACATGGAACAAATCCATAGAGGCGAGATAGTTGAGAAAGAGACTGTTCCCTTCAGTAATGGGATGCTTATTGAGTCTCAAGAGAGTATTGATATGCGAAATGATCAGGTCATGACAGAAGGGAACTGTTCCCTCCAGACACAGTTGGCTAAGATGTGTTCAAAGAGAAAGCACAAGGAAATAGAGGAATCCGACAGTTCAAAGTATGTTTCATTGCAATTACCTCTGATAGTTGCCACTGAGGATTTATTTGTTTGTTTTTCTTATTAGTGTAAATTTTCCCCTATTCTGGTAGTTGCCACCAAAAATAACAATCCCAGATTTCTTTAACTAATTTTGGGTGGAACTTGAGCCTCATCTTCTACAGATATTTGACTTATTTTTTCATTTTCCTTCTGTTGAAATAATTTATTTGTTGGTAATTGGACATTCAAATACATGATATATATATGATAGTTAAATGCTTTGTTTTATCACCCTTTGTATATGTGAGTACACCTCCTTTCTTAAATTTACACAACAATTTTTTTTTAATTCTGCTTTCGGTCAAACCCTTTGTTAACTTAACTAAGGAGACTGCATTGTTTGAATTACATAGTTTATTAGGATAAAATGCATGTCTTAGAAGAAGAGGGTAAGAAGCACTGACTCAAATTTCTAGGGGTTACATGCCACAAAGCCTGTCATATTTATTTTAGCTTTTTTTGTGACATGCAATGGAATTTAAAAAGGTGCACCAAGTATTTAATTGAGGTAAGTTCATATTTATTTACTTGGTAATTCTAGCATACATCCAACTTTTATTGTACTTCCCAAGTTTCATGGTTCATATATTTGAAAAATATTATTCAAATTTAAAACTTAAAATTGTGGATGTGTTCTCAATTATTCAGATGGGACATGTATCAAATTTGAGTCAATTTAGAATTTGATTGATCATTCATCATAAAGCCATTAAAACTCCGTTAAAATTTTAAATTGTTTGATGGAAGGCTAAATGTCTTTCATATCGACCCAAATTTGATACACGTGCTATTTAGGAAATGATTTACACATCTATAATTTCATTTTTTTTAATTTGAATGATAATTTTCGAATATATGTATCATAAAAGTTGAATGTAAGTTAGAAATATCCTATTTACTTATCTTGTTTGTTACTGAACTGGCATGGTTGAGGCTGAGCAATAGGGTGTATGCTGGCAAGTAGTAGTGTTCTGTGTGCTGGTTTGGTTTTGGGGGAGGGGGGGGGGGGGGCTTGGTCCTGGTCTATTTTTTTTTGTTGAATGTGAGATTTCAATGACTGTGACGTCTTCCATGTTCTTTAATATAGGAAGAAGAAACCAAAGCTAACTACTATCCAAAAGCCGCTCGTAATAAACGGAAGCAGCTATAAAGAAACAGAAGAAGAACCAAATCAACAGTCATTCCAAAGAGCTAGGACTCCAGAGCAAATATTGCATGAGAAAGAAAATCCATCTGATGTTGATGAAGCATCTCCTATGGTAGTTCTTGCAACTGATAATGCAAATGTTTCTAATGATACAAGTCTGACCATACCTGAGAGGTACGTTCATAGTTTCGATGTTGAATTTTTAATAGCATTTACCTCGCACCCCCTATTTGTTGAAAATATTTGTTGCAAATCAATCAAGGAACGGGAACCTCCTTGAATGGATTTATAGACTTTGCCTCATAGTTGGAAGATATGACGACTAATATGTCATCTTGATCGGGTGTATTATCTGATTATTTTATTAACTGACTTTGTAGGAACAAACAATTGGAAGAGAATTGCAATACAAATACATGCAAACCTGATTCTGGCAATCTTACTAGAAAGGTTAATTCATTTATTCTTTTACTTAGAATTCTCGGTAAGGCCCATGCATATTATATAAGACATTAGTGTCCTCGTAACTTTTCAGGGTTGACATTATATCCCTTTTGTGGCTCTCATTTCTGTTAACTGTTGTGATTATTGAACAACAACAACAACCAAGCCTTTAGTCCCAAACAAGTTGTGATTGTTGACTTCTTCTAAAATTGAATAAGCTCCTGGTTTTCATTATCATTAAAAAAAAAAGTGTTGAGTTATTTATATATATTAAGTTAATTAGTTAATGTTGTAAGGACTTATTTGTAAGAGTGCATTAATATATTAGATTGGAGAGATGGTTTACCCTAATTTTATCCCAAATGACTTCATGGTATCAGAGCCCTAGGCGGCGACTCTGATTTCTCCTTGGCGACTCCAGTGGCGATTCTACTGTAGCGATTCTACGGTAGCGAAACTACTGTAGCGATTCTACTGTAGCACTCATGCTTCTCTGATCTGATCGCTCCTTTCCCTCATTTCTCTAGCCAATCAAGAACTGGCGACCTCAACTCTCTCCAGCGGTTCTGAATTTTTCTTTGTTCTTCCTTCTGTTGTTTGCTTCTACCTTTTGTCATATTAAAAAAAAAAAAAAAAAAAAGGAAAAGAAAGAGGTTGGTGTACTGGCGAAGTAAGTAAGACATTAGATTTTTCTAGATGTACATGAACATGAGGTTATACAGATAAATGGAGAAAGTCGTGATCGCGTGTAGGCGCACGGCCCGTGGTTGAGTTGTGTTTGATCTCGTTCCTGTGTTGTGTTTGATATAAAGGCAGTCAACTGTGGAGATGGGTACACCTGTGAGTAGTCAAGATCTAAAAGAGATTCTGGAGGGGGTAGCCAGGGTATTTCAGACCAAACTAGAGGAGAATTCTAGTCGGACAGTCGTGGCCGCACCGGAGTCGGTGCAGGTAATGTAGAGGATAGAGTTGCTGCCTAATGACATCAAGCTGGAGGGGACAAAAAACTATCTGAGTTGGTCTAGGAGGGCATTGCTGAACCTTCGGATCAAAGGACTTGAAAAGTATGTGAAGGGGGAGTGCACTGAGCCGGAGAATAAGGTGAGTGTTGAGTGGAACACATGGAGTAACACTAATTCTCTAGTGGTTTCTTGGTTGTTGACTTCTGTGTCTCCAACCATAGCTGGGATGGTGGAGTCTATCTCAAGTGCAACTGATGTGTGGAAGACATTGGAGGGAATGTACTCGGGAGCTGGGAGTGTGATGATGATGATGGAAGTGGAGGAGAAGATTGATGCTACCACACAGGGGGAGAAGACAGTTCACCAGTATGCAGCAGAGCTACGTCACTTATGGGCAGATTTGGACCACTATGATCCACTGTCACTTCAGAACCCGACATATGTTCTTCTTGGGAGGCAGTACCTTGAGCGCAGGCGTGTGACTCGTTTTCTCAAGGGCCTGAACCCAAAGTTTGAGGGGAGGAGAGCAGCAATGTGTCATCTGTCATCTCTCCCCTCATTAGATGAGGCTATTGCATCGATGGAACAAGAGGAGATAAGACAGAAAGTGATGATAGGCGAGAACCCACTTGCTGTCCGCTCGGCATTGGTGGTTCCCGATACTTACAGCAGAGATGATAGAGATTGCTACAATTGTGGAAGGAAAGGACATCTCAGCTACAATTGCCCTCAACCCCGTAGCACTGGTGGTAGTCGAGGGGGCAGAGGACAGAGAGGGGGTCGCGCAGGTCGAGGAGGCAGGGGACGTGGAAGCCGAGGAGTTGCCCACCTAGATGTGGCAGAGGAGTCTCAGACTGCTGCTGAGATGACTGGAGCTGAAATAACAGAGCTGGAGGAACTACGTCAGTTCAAACTTCAGGCTGAAAGTTCTAAGGGCAAGGGGCAAGTCACTCAGGATCTGGATAACACTACCTGCTTTGGTAACTTTGTTGGTTATGCTCATGCTAACAAAGGTACACAGGTTCAGGCACTTGCATCCACTAAAACTCATGTTGATTGGATCATAGACTCAGGTGCATCTAGGCATGTTACAGGGGCATCTAGTGAGTTGGCATTATATTATCCGAGTAAGCATATGCATCCTGAGACAATTCAGACTGCTGATGGGACATCCCAACCCATCAGGGGTACTGGCTCAGTCCATTGCACTTCATCTATTACCTTATCATCTGTATTGCATGTTCCTTCGTTTCCAGTCAACTTACTCTCTGTTAGTTCTCTTATTGATCAATTGAATTGCACTGTGTTGTTTGATCGGGATATGTGTGTCTTCCAGGAGAAGGAAACTGGGAGGAAGATTGGGACTGGCATCAGGCGTGATGGCCTTTGGTATTTGGACAGGGAGACTTCAATGATTGCTGCTACTGTTAGTGGAGGGCCAGAGACAGAAGCAATGCTTCAACATTGCCGATTAGGGCATTTATCTTTTGATAGTTTGAATAGGTTAGAACCTGAGATAATGAAGAAAGTGGATAAAAAAGAGTTATTTTGTAATGCTTGTGAACTTAGAAAACATACTCGTTCTACTTATAAAATGATTGGTCTTAGAAGTTTTGAGCCATTTGCACTTGTTCATTCTGATGTTTGGGGACCATGTCCTACTACCTCTATTAGTGGTTTTAGATGGTTTATTACTTTCATTGATTGTTATTCACGTATGACCTGGATATACATGATGAAACAGAAATCTGAGGTTTACAAATGTTTTCAAGATTTCTCGGCTTATGTAAAGACCCAGTTTGGAGTGCAGGTGAAGATTCTTCGAACAGATAATGGGACTGAGTATGTCAACAAGGAGTTTGCGGCTTTCATCTCTAGTCAGGGAATTCTTCATCAAACCACCTGTCCAGACACTCCTGCTCAGAATGGGGTGGCTGAACGCAAGAACAGGCATCTACTGGAAGTGACACGCTCATTGATGTTGACAATGAATGTGCCTAAATTTTTATGGAGTGAGGCTGTTATGACAGCAGCTTATTTGATCAACAGGATGCCATCAAGAGTATTGGGGATGAAGACACCATGTGAAATGCTCTTGGGCTCGAATGTCTTTGTTGTTCCACCAAGAGTGTTTGGATGCACATGTTATGTGAGAGATCACAGATTGATGGTGAGTAAACTGGATCCGCAAGCAGTTAAATGTATATTTGTTGGCTACTCATCAAGTCAGAAAGGATATAGGTGTTGGTGTCCCACTGAAAGAAGGTTGTTTGTCAGTATGGATGTGACTTTTCGGGAGTTTGAACCTTTTTATGGCGAAAAGACGGAGTTGAGCTCCTTGTTTGGAGATGGCTCTACTGATACTTGTAGAGAGAGGGAGAATGAGGATGAGAGTGGCATTATGGTTGGGATGATTCCATGTCCTCTTGAGTCACCGAGTAGTGATGGTGCATCACTGAGTAGTGGTGGTGACTCGGGAGTTGGCAGTCAAGGTCAGGGGGAGCTGAGAGTATACACGAGGAGACAGAGACAGCAGCATGAACCGCCTCCTGTGTCTGTGTCAGTACCCATAAATGTTGATGTCCCAAGTTCCTCCTCTCCAGTGCCTTCTCCACCTTCTCCACCTGAGTCGAGAGGTAATGATTACTTCCATGATACTTCTAATACCACAGACTTGCCCCGCAGAACCTCTAGAGTCAATGCTGGAAGACCTCCAGCTAAGTTTGGTAGTTGGGAGACTGACATTGCGAATTACATTTCATATGCATCCATTCCACCTGCATATAAGTCATTCATTGCATCATTGCATTCAGTGCCTGTACCTAACAACTGGCAGGTAGCTAAGCAAGATCCTAGGTGGTTGAGTGCTATGCAAGAGGAACTTCAGGCCTTGAAGAAGAATGACACATGGGAGCTGGTGCCTTTGCCAGCTGGGAAGCGTGCTGTTGGATGTAAGTGGGTGTATACGGTTAAGCAAACTCCAGAGGGTAAGATCGACAGATATAAGGCCAGATTAGTTGCTAAAGGCTATAGCCAAACATATGGCATCGACTATGATGAGACATTTGCTCCAGTGGCAAAGATGAGCACTGTTAGGGTGTTGGTGTCATGTGCTGCCAACTTCAATTGACCACTACATCAGCTAGATGTCAAGAATGCATTTTTGCATGGAGATCTCCAGGAGGAGGTGTATATGGAGATTCCACCAGGCTTTGCTACTTCTCAAGCAGCTGGGAAGGTATGCAAGTTGAAGAAGTCTTTGTATGGGTTAAAACAGTCTCCAAGGGCATGGTTTGACAGATTCAGGTTGGCAGTCTGTGGTATGGGGTGGGGATCATACTATGTTTTACAGACACTCCAAAACTCGTATCACTATCCTGGCGGTCTATGTTGATGATATTGTAATCACTGGAGATGATGCTGAGGAAATTCTACGGTTGAAGAAGAAACTGGGAGAAGAATTTGAAGTTAAAGATCTGGGGCAGTTGAAGTACTTCCTCGGGATTGAAATTGCAAGGTCACGCAAGGGGATAGTGCTTTCTCAGCGGAAGTATGCTCTGGATCTTCTCTCAGAGACAGGGATGTTGGGTTGCAGAGTTGCATCTACTCCTATCGAACAGAATCATAAGATGTGTGCCGAGGGTGGTGACCCGGTGAGTAAAGAGCAATATCAAAGATTAATTGGACGGCTTATATATCTATGCCATACGAGACCTGATATTACTCATGCAGTGAGTGTGGTGAGTAGATATATGCATGATCCCAGAGAGCAGCATATGGAGCATATGGAGGCAGTTCGTAGAATTCTCAGATATATCAAAGGAAGCCCAGGAAAGGGGTTATGGTTCAGGAGATCTGGACATCTGAGAATTGAAGGCTATTGTGATGCTGATTGGGCAGGTTGTATGGATGATCGTAGGTCCACTACAGGCTACTGTGTATTTGTTGGAGGCAATCTCGTATCTTGGCGTAGCAAGAAGCAAGATGTGGTGGCTAGGTCTACAGCTGAGGCCGAGTACAGGGCTATGGCAGTTAGTCTGTGCGAGTTGATGTGGGTGAGAAACATGCTATCTGAGCTGCGCTTGTTTAGAGGAGACTCCCTCCAACTTTGGTGTGACAACAAATCAGCAATTAATATTGCAAACAATCCAGTTCAGCATGATCGAACCAAGCATGTGGAGATTGATCGGTTCTTTATCAAGGAGCAACTGAATAGAGGAGTTTTGACTTTGAGCTATGTGAAATCAGAAGAGCAACTAGCTGATTGTTTAACAAAAGGATCAGGTTCTAGAGAGTATGATATTTTTTGTAACAAGATGGGGATGATTGATATATATCGCCCATCTTGAGGGGGAGTGTTGAGTTATTTATATATATTAAGTTAATTAGTTAATGTTGTAAGGACTTATTTGTAAGAGTGCATTAATATATTAGAGGGACCTCTCCAAGAGAGATGGTTTACCCTAATTTTATCCCAAATGACTTCAAAAAGCATCCAAATACAAATAATAATTCAAAAAGGAAAAGATAAAAGAAGTTCAAAATATCTAGCATACCTGATACATGGTCCTCAAAGCAAAGTCCATTCCTCTTCCTCTAACAATTGTATGCTTGCTTTGGTGATTGAGTTTCTGATATGAAGATTTGGTTGTAACCTCACTTGCACTTTTCTTATTGCCATCAATATTGTACCAATATATAACTGTTCTTCTGTTGATCAGTTTCCTAGTAGATCAGCTCGTCGTAGGTATGCTCGAAGGCTGTTGAAGAAGGAAATGAAAAAACAAGCTGCAGAGGTATAGGTTACTTGATCATCTTAAAGTTTTTATTTTATTTGATTTAATATCTTAGTTTACTACACATCATGATATATAAAAATACAGAAAATGCAAAATGCGGTCTTACTAAATGGCACCAACGAAATGGCGACCGAAAATCACGTCTCACCTGCCCAAGAGCCAATTGTGACTTCTAATTTGGTAGTTGCAAGAGTGGATCGGCCTGGTCACATCCGGTTTGAGTCTGAAGGTGCTACCACTTGAATATATGAATTCATAGAACTTGTAAATTGGACATCGTTTTGCTTTGTCTTTTTTTTTTTTTCATTATTATGCTTCACTGTCTTTTGTTTACAGGTGAAGATGACGATGATGATGCAGCTCCGACTAACGTGCCACTGAAGGAACCACCAATGGTAAAACCAAGTTATTGTGCTAATTAAACTCAATACTATCATATAATCTTCTTTGCTTCCACAAATGATCCATGCATGAATATATTCCTCGAGAAAACAGCAAATAGAAAAGGCTAATATAGCAACTCTAGTCAGGATTCATGAACTGATAGGCTTTGTTTATTTTGCAACTGCTTATTTTCTCCAGGAGAGTTTTCAATGGAATGGAATAGCCAACAAGGTGATGGGGCAGAAGTGGGGCCAGGGTTTCTATAAACATAATGCAAGTCGATACAACTCTGCATCCTCAAATTGGTTAGATGCTACCAATGAGGATAGTCTTACCAATGAGAAGGTTACAGAGAAAAGTACCTCCGACAAAGGAAAAGCTATTATAGAGGAACTTAATTTTGAAAGCCTCCCTCCTTTGACGCGATCTCCCAAGGTTCACTTTTCTCATCGACCTTTTTAAAACACTTAAAAAGATTCAATTTGGACATTTATCTTCTTTTAATCTGGTAACTTTTTAAAAAAAATTTAATCATCCTTTTTCAACATTTTCTTTTTATAAATAAGTGCTATAATGTTTCTGAGACAGGAAGGTGACTTGCTTGCGTATCGGGTGGTTGAGTTATCATCAACCTGGTGCCCAGATCTCTCTCCTTTTCGAGTAAGAGCTCTGAGTAGTATTTACAATTATCTCCTACTCATTCTGTAGCAATATTAAAACGCTATGGATAGCAATGAACAAAAATCAATGCTAACAAAACTGTCTTTCTATTTTTGTTTATTTTTGGAAGGTTGGAGAAGTGAAAGTGTATGACCTGATGTCCAATAGAATCATTCTAACCCCTGTGCCTGAGTACCCAATATTTTCTGATAACGAGGGAGATGATGCAAACGAAGGAGAGGAGGATGCACCATATCAGGATAACTTGTCACTTTATAAAGAGGATGGTTCGTTAGAGGTATATTTCTTGGTATTTATTTTGGCAAATTCATACGGCGAATCAAATAATAGGCATGCTTTGGAAATTCATCTACTGTCATTTTGCTACTAATTGCTTTATTGTAAAATGCAAAAAAACTATAAAGCTGTTTTGGTGGTTAGGGATATGCCTGGTGTTTCTGGCCTAAATATCTTTCGGCGTGCAGTTTTATACATTCAGCATAGTTGGTGTAGTGTGAGGACTTGGTAATTCTTTTTTATTTTTAGGACCCTAAAATGATATACAAACAGAGCATGCATCTCTATATTTCAGATTGAATTTGCCTCGTTAGTTGATGTGCGCTTGCTGAGGGTTAATGGTTCAGTCTCGCCATCTGCAAGTTCTGTTAGCAGGAAAACAAATTCGAGTCGAGCTTCCATGAAAAAAGATAAATTTATAGTTAATAGGTCAGAAATGGCACCGGGAAAGAGTAGTGCTGTTGATGTGGTTGAACCTACCAGAACACATGGCAGCCAAGATGTCGAGAAAAATATGTTTTCAAATAACAACTGGGATTTTGCTGTTCAGAATGGTGCTGAGGAGCCAATACTTGAACAAACTGGTACAGTTAACTATTTTTAACCTTATTTTCTTTTTGGGTAATAGGTATTATACTGACCTCCAAAATAATAGCAGAGTAAACATATTTGAAAAAAAGCTAAAGCAGTGCCAACGAACAGAACAAACTAGTCTATTAGAAAAAGTATTAAAAACTGTACTAGTATGATCAGTTGAAAGATACAACTTACAAGGCTGTTTGGCAACATGCCAGAACTTGTACTTTGACTAGCATCGAATATAATGCATTGCACTTAAATCTCGAGAAACTGAACGATTATATATTGAATACTAACACTTAGCATCTTTTGAATTCCCAAAAAAAAAATCAGTAAAAGAATTATAAACAATGTAAAAATTTGGCTTCCAAGTACATTTTCATATGGAGATCATGTTGAGCGGTTTGGATTGACTGTTTGACTTTGAACGGAGATATGGATGTGAAGTAGAACTAGGGTGTTCTTAAGCTCACCAAGTCCCTTTGTGAGCTTAATTCAAAAACCTATTGAATTGGCTTCAATCGATGCATCCAAACCGTTGAAACTGATCTACTTCACGAGTAATGCGTTTATATGTCAAATTTATAAATTTTTGAACTAATTTAGTATAAAGTCAAGCGGTAAAAAAAAGATGGTTTATAAGTTAATTTTAATGTGTTCATTTTTCATCATTTTTTACCGCTTGACTTTATATTAAATTAGTTTGAAAATTTATAAATTTGACATGTAAACTCCACTTGTGAAGTAGATCGGTTTCAACGGTTTGGATGCGTCGCTTGAAACCAATCCGATGGGTTTTTGAGTTAAGCTCACAAAGAGGCTTGTGAGCTTAAGAACACTCTAGTTCTACTCTCATATATATACCAATAATATCAATTTTAATTGGAAACTGTTACTCTTAACATTCTTTGTTTTTTTTCCCCTTTAGGAACTGAGCGAAACTCTAATTGGGAGCCTAATGGTGAAGTGAAAAATGCCGGAAATACCCAAGCTCAGCAGAATGGTTGGGAGATGGAGGCGCAAAAGAGTAGTGCTTGTGTTTTGGTTAATCCTACCATCATTGATGGTAACCAACATGTTGAGAAAAAATTGTTGTCAGATAATAACTGGGATGTTGCTGTTCAAAATGATCCTGAGGAGCCAATGCACGATCCAACAGGCACAGTTCCTATTATTATCCTTATTTTCTTTTTGTGGAATATTAATTATAATGACCTCCGAAGTAAATTAATAGGAGAATAGACAATAATAAAAAGAAAGCTTTTGTACTGCAATCAAATCAGAACAAACTAGTCAGTGAAAACAGGTATAGTAATTTTATAAAAAAAAGAAAAGAAAAAAGGTGTAGTAAATAACTGTACTATAGTATAATCAATTGAAAGGTACCGGGCTGTTTGGCAGCAATCCTTAGTTTGGGAACATGCCAGAACTTTGTACTCAGAACATTTTATATAGTTATTGGGCTTAAATTTTCAGAAACCGCACAGTAATATATTGAATACTAACACCTAACACTTTCAATATATTCACCAAACATATCAATGATAAGTGGAAATTGTTATCCATAATATTCCTTTTTTTAGGAACTGAGCCAAACTCTAATTGGGAGCTGGCAAATGGCGGAAATACCCAATCTCACGAGAATGGTTGGGGCACATGGGCCCCAAATACATCAACTCCTTCATGGTCATACAGAGCACTGAGGGGCAGTGCACTGGGCCCCACGGTTGCATTGTTAAGAGGGAACAATGGAAATGCCACTAGTGGTGATAGCAATGCTATAAGATGGTATGGCGGAGACAGAGGCAGAGGACGAGGAAGAGGCAGAGGAAGAGGAAGAGGGAGAGGCAATTATGGCATGCCGAGCTAAGCGGGTAAATGTTGTGGTGAGAAGAGGTACCTTCTTGTGAGAACGCTAATAGTTGTACCACATGTAATACCAAGTGCTGTAGAGTTTAAGAGTTTATTTATCAGATATGGGGCCAAATTTGCAATATGAGGTGTTGATTTTTAGTTGGATAGATGGGTTGGTATTGTTAGTGGGTTCATACTTATTCTGTCCTTTTGAACTATGGTTTTGTAAAAAAATGGACAGAAATGCTGGATTCAATTAAGATTCTGTTTACTGTCAAGTAAATATGTACCTATGCGGTCTTCAAACTTCATAGAGCAATCTTAAGAGCTCTTTTCATCTCCCATTACGTGCACTATGCCAAGAAAAAGTAGCAGTGCTGTTTTTTACAGCATTTGGCGAGGCTTTTATGGACTTGCGATCAGGCCTGTCAGGCAAAGCTCACTTGAACAAAACTATTGTGCTCATATGTCTTAGACTTACAACTGTAATACTAAATGTAATTTCATTACACCAATATAGTAAAAAGTTGGAACGTATTTTCCGGTATAACCAATGTATATAAGAATATACTGAATTAGCCACTTCAAAGTTCAAATTCTTCAAATGTCTGAGCATAAAGAAGAATCTGATCGGGACCATCACAATCCTCCCGGAAAAAGGATCAAAGTCGCAACTGCTGCCAGACCAGTGCCTTCCCAATGGTAACCAAGAACTTTTTTGTGTATGCGTACACTTTTTGTGCTTTCCGCTAAAAAGACTCGGGAGTTCAAAATTCGATTTTATCTTTGAAAACAATAAATGGTCCACAACAAAAGAAGAAAACCAGAAAACAAAATCAAGAACAACGACTAACAGTCAAACACAAAATGCTCTGTTTTTTTCCTCAGAAAGGATAGGATGCGAGAAAAGCAAATTGCCTTAAAAAAAGACACCATTCTCACATCTACTTTTATGCATGGATGGAAATTGGGGTTGAGTAATTTCAATATTGAAAAAGATACAGAAGAATTTAACTCTATAAAGCTACCCTAAATGAAGCATAATTGCAAATAAAAGAACTAGATGAGAGAGCAGCCCATACAAAACATGATTTTCTGTTCGCAGTAAATTAACACTAATCATTAAGGTTTTTACATCCTACCACCGAAAGGATAAAATACAGCATTTTTTTTTTCTTCCAAGGCCGGTAGGCCAAAATATGGCATTTCACATTCTTAGTCTTGTAGATGCAAAAATATAATCTAACTTTTACCCAGCAAACCACCTTTGGAAGAAAGGAGGCATAAAGACGATCAGCATTTTTTAATATTGAAGTGGATCGAGGAGTTCGCATTTTCCTTCTTTTTAGAAAATCAATGGAATTTTTAAGGCACTGTGGTGGCGGTATATCTGACAGCACTACAGTCTCAGGCCTGAAAAAAAAGTGATATGACATTTTATATCGTCCTTTACATGACTATTCTGTATTATATATATTCTAGTTACATTATATCATACCAGTCTTTCTAGTTAATTTTGCCTCAGCGTGGTTTATTTTAGAAATCTAAGAGCCACAACTGTCAACCAGATAATAGGAGCAAAGGGCGATAGCAACAGAGAAAAAAATATATCATGCAAAATTTGTAAGAAGCGTACCCATTACTTTCACGTCTTTTCTTGTTCTTTTTCTTCTTGGCACCTTTGTTATCAACGATATCCTCCTCAGAGTCAGATGAAAAGGTTTGTCTAAAAGTAAAATATGTAAGAATGAATTATCATGCTATCAAATCCTCAGAAACCAATAGAAACTAAATTTGCAGCTGTGCAATTCGTGCAATTAAGCCTCACAGCTAACCCAAATATCCCAACAATGCCTGAAATAAGACCATATTTTCTGCAATTATGTCAAAGTCTTCATCATTCTCCAAGTTATATGCACACAAAAGGCACCAATACCATCAAATTTCAATTTCTTGCCAGCAATTGAGCCAATATTGCGACCTCAATTAAACCCTCATTGTGCAAGTAAATATCACCAATATTGCCAAAATTAGCCTCAAGTATGTCCTTGCGCCTGAGTGAAACCTCAATTGCAACCTACACCCCCCACCCCCCAAGAAAAAAAGAAAGTCTAACTAAACATCTACAACTAACAACCAGAACTTGATTAAGCCCTAATCAGGACATTGCATTTAATTATGCAAATGTGCCTCAAATTAACCTCAATTTGCACATAAATTAGCTCTTAATTTGTGCAAAAGAGAAAATTACTTTTCACGGGCAGCAAGAATATCGACTATGTCTTTTGGAAGCATCCCAGGTACGACTCGCTTCTCCTCTGGTTCTTGCTCCAGATGATCATCTCCAGTCACTGTACTGCTTATTGCCTCATCTCTTTTCTTTTCAGGTTTAGCTACAGTTCTCTTCTGGGCCCACTGCCTTCACCTCTCTTTTCCTTCCTTTGCAACCCTACAATACCATAAGAATCTTTTACTACTACTTCTGACACCATTGTCACAAGCTTGTAATTCATTAATACTAGATAGATTCTTTTTATTTTTGCCAGCAATTGCAGATATCTAGTGCCATGTAGGGTTTCAGTTCTCTCAATTTAAAATCACATAATATTTATTGATACACAGTTCACACCTCAAATGGGCAATTCAGCCTCCTCTAATTAAGCAATAATGCTAGATTTGGTCGTATTTTGCTCTAACAGCCTTGTCTGTAATATTCGGCCAACACATTTCACACTCAACCGTTCAGTTGAACACAAGCAAGCAAATTAAAACAAACCAAAAAAAAATGCTCTAGGCAACTTGTTATCAGTAAACAACAGCTGGCAGGGACGACAGCGATAAAAATGATTATGAAGAATAATAAATTAAGTGAAAATTTTACCTCATAACATTATCTCTCTGCGCTTTCCTGATTTCTTCATGTTGTCTGACGCCCTTAACAAAAAAAAAATTTATTGTTAAGGATAAGAAATACTTATTGAGCTCAAAAGCTATACATGGCGTAATTAAAAATTTGAAACATTATCTCGCGTCATTGTCGGAGAGAAAGGTGCAATTACCAGAACGACCACAATAATGTGGAAAAATTTCAGTAGAAACTATAAATTCACAAGATTTTTGGCTTGTTAGTAGGAGCTAGTGCAAAAAGATTAAAGCCTCCAATCTCTGCTCCTTCATCCGACATCTCGCTCGGCTGGTGAAATAAAGTGGACTTCTGCATTAATAACCGTAAGAAATCGAAACTCAAAATCCTTACCTCTCCCGCAGTAAGCTCCTCTGGTGCGTCCGAGTCGCTTCCGCTTTCCATCTCTCTGCGGCGGCGCTGCACGGCGTAACTATGTCAAATAGGAAGGGAAGGGATCGAAGAGAAGTAGCGAGGTGTTTACAAATAGTGCGGGACCCGGTTGTCGGTGAAGGAAATCCTATAAAACATCTTGGGTTTGGGTTTTAAACAGTGAATTCAAACTGTTTAAATTTACGTGCATCACGTATATGTAAAATTTTAAAACTTTTAAAATTATTTACTATAAAGTGGTCAAAAAATAATGAAAAATAAATATATAAAACAATTTCTAAAATAACTTATAAAAAGTTCATTTCTTTGAATTCGAAACTTACAAAATTTTGCATGTACATGCATTACTTATGAAATACACAGATTTCAACGGTTTGGATTCGTTGTTTGAAACTAATCCGATACATTTTTAGAATTGTGCTCACCAAACCCTCTTGGTGAGCACATTACATCCTAACTTTGCTCCACCTCAGATACCTAACTCAAGCAAATTATAAATAGACAGTCCATATTAGTTTTTTTTTTTTTTAATTTGGAACGAATCTCAAAATAGACTCCTATAGTTTCTATGAGTAGAACTAGGGTGCTCTCGAGTTCACCAAGTTCTTGGTGAACTCAAGTCCAAAACTCATCGGATCGGCTTCAAACGACGAATCCGACCGTTGAAACCCGTCTACCTTACGAGTGATGCGTTTATATGCAAAAATTTTAAATTTTGAAATTAATTTTGCATAGAGTCAAGTGGTCAAAAAACGTCAAAAAAATGAATGCATTAAAATTAATTTATTAACCTTCTAATTTTGACCACTTGACTCTATGCAAAATTAATTTCAAAATTTAAATTTTTTGCATGTAGACGCATCACTCGTAAGGTAGACGGGTTTCAACAGTCGGATTCGTCGTTTGAAGCCGATCCGATGAGTTTTGGACTTGAGTTCACCAAGGGCTTGGTGAACTCGAGAGCACCCTAGTTCTACTCCATATATGTAAATTTATATGTGGAAAGACGACGTGAAATACATGAGATATTTTAACCCTTCTTATTTAATATATAATAAAAAACATGTTATTTCTTATTATAAATTTGATAATTTTTAATAATATTTATAAACTTTTTTAATAAATATCTAATATAATATGCATCCGTAATCGCATCTGAAAAATAAAATCAGATACATATATATACATGATTTTACCACTATCCTCTCCGTATCTGAGTTGTTTTTAACCCTCGTTAAATTGCATGGATTAATTATTTATTTACTGTATTGAATTACTATTATTATCTTAAATTTAACTAAGTATAAATAATGAATGAACTATGATTATTTTTTTATATTATTGTTGTAAAGTAAATTTTTATGAAGTTTGATTATTTACGATGTCATTGTAATGACAAATTTTTTTGTTAAGACAGATAGTTATGCATATATTAACATATTTTAATGAAACAATTCGACACAACATAGAGTTTCTAAATATTACAATTGATAGCTAATCATTACAAATTCTAAGAAATCACATTTAAATTTATACACTTAATTAGAGTAGAACTAGGGTGTTCTTAAGCTCACCAAGCCTTTTTGTTAGCTTAACTCAAAAACCCATCAAATTGGTTTCAAGCGACGCACCTAAACCATTGAAACCGATTTACTTCACGAGTGATGAGTTTACATGTCAAGTTTTTAAAATTTTCGAACTAATTTAATATAAAGTCAAGGAGTCAAAAATGATAAAAAATGAACACATTAAAATTAACTTATAAACTATTTTTTTTTTACCGTTTGACTTTATACTAAATTAGTTTGAAAATTTATAAAATTGACATGTAAATGCATCACTCGTGAAGTAGATCGGTTTCAATGATTTGAATGCGTCGTTTGAAACTAATTCAATGGGTTTTTGAGTTAGCTCACAAAATAACTTGGTGAGCTTAAGAACACCCTAGTTCTACTCCACTTAATATAAGTACAAATATATCAGTCATTACAAAATCCTAAATATAAGAATAGACACTTAGTTATCTCCTGCATCTTAGAAGACAGATCTTGTGAAATAATTTTAAAAAAAAATGTTAGTCAAAGACAGTGACAATCTTGCTTTTCTAGTAAAGAAGAAACTGTCGATTCTAAGGTTCTAAATAGCGATAATTGCATAATCGCAGGAAGGATCGTCAATAGCGTAGCTATAGAGAAACCTATCCTACATGACATTTTTTTTTCTTTCAAAAATTATACTATATAATTCTTCTAATTATCAACACAATCTAAAGTTTCATAGAGCAATAAGTAACACTAAATTGATTAAGAAATTATAATATTCATATTGAACCAGTACAAAATTAAAATTCCTTTTCAAAATATCCCTAGTAATATCATAAACAATTTATTTTTTTATTCAAAATAGTTTAATCATCATGACATAAACTATCTATATTTTTTCTATTTAGAAGTAAAAACAATATGGACCTTAAAAAAAATGGTCCTTAAAAAGAAATTTTCAATTCAGGTATTGAAATAAAAGCCTATGTAGCATAGTGTGCGTTAGCTATTTGCGCTACACGTTACAAGCTATAGCGGACCGCTATTACTGTTATAGCAGTCGTAGTTGAAATTGCGCACTTTTATCTCATAACTTAGTGATTAAAGCCTAAAAATGCTATAGCACCGTAATAGCGTGTTATTTAGAATACTGATTATGAGTAACAGAATAACAGAATTATTTTTCGAAATAATTCGTTCAATGTATCAACGTGATATGAAAACAATGAATTCAGAATTTCAGATAGTAGAATTGAATATTCAATTTGATAATTAAGGTTACTCCAGGGAATTAAGCAAAAGAAAGAGAAGGGTCAAACCAAATTAATGACAAAGTAACAGAAACTCTAAAGAACAACGCAGAAATTTTAATCTGTGTTTCAGATGTGGTTAAAAAAAGTGCATTCATATTGTTATAATTAAATCCGATCGGGCCGTTCCGTAATAAAAGTATAATTAAATTTTAATCTGTGTTAGCGAGTTCATTTTTTGTTGTCTTAATACGTAGACATTATCAGGGGCTGATCTAAAGCTTAGTCAAAGGTGGCTAAATCACTCCTATAATTTTAAATTTTTAATTATACGTATAGGAATTTAATTGAATTTATATCTTTTTTAAACTTTTTATATAGTCTAGCTACCCTTAATAAATGACATATGTTTAGTTGTAGCACAGAGGTTAAAGTTTTATTTTATGGTTGAGAGGTTTTGAGTTCAAATTTCATTCACCACAATTGTACATTTTAATTTTTAGCTACCCCTATTAAAATTTTCTAGTTCCGCTCCTGGTCATTATGGAGACTTAATTCAGAAATAAAAATTCTTTAAAGTTCGGACATATACTAAAATTTTGAGCAAAAGAAAGTTAAAAGAGAAATTCTTAGTTTTTATTAAAAAAATAATATAATATTCAAAAGAATTAAGTGACTAAGAAAATTAAAAGAGGTGAATAGCAATTTAAGGATACTTAATCTATCCCTGTCTAACAACCCGTCATGTTTAAGACACAAAAGAAGAATGAGCAAAAAATGTCATGTGGAAAAAAATGTAAGTTCAATCTCTTGTTTTTTTTTTCATATATTTGTGTACAAATTTGATTATCATATATAAATTTTTGTAAACAATTTTTTTATTATTATTTGAACACACTTCAGAATATAAATCTCAGCCTACCGAAATTTTCACGAAATCTTACAAAAAAATAGGTCATCCGAACACATCATTCATAAACAAGTCATATTCATATTAAACATACCCAAGATTTAGAAGTTATATTTTAAATTCCTGAACAGGATGAATTCCATATTTTTTTGTTAACAAAAAACCAACCTATTTAATCATAAGTTTTCCATTTCCTCAAAAAAGAACCATATCAGAACTTTCTCTCGTCATCATAATATAGTTTTTGCCATTTGCTTTTCTATTATTTTAAATTTCTTCCAAGGATCCAAAAATATATTGAAAAGTCTATGGTATGATGCTCACTGAGCAGACATGCCGTCGTCATATATTAAGATTCTCTCATGTCCAAATAGCTTATTCAGTGTTTAGTTGGGTTAAAATAGCTAGAGTAGTGAATTCAAACTTTTTGTTTTATTAGAATATTCTATTCTTAAGAATTTTGAGATTTGTTTATTCTAATAAGACAAACAATAGCTATTCTAGCTATTCTTATTTTACAACTAAACATTACCGTAAAGAGAAAGCACATCTATGGTAAGAACTTTGACAATTATTTAGCGAGGAATGTCAGTGAACCACTTCACTATTACATTTTCCGTAATTGCCATACTGAATCTTAAAATATTCAAGAAAGATTCTAATTAAACTTGGGTCCCACTTGTCATCTGAAGGTTTTATAACTAATAGGGTAAAATGATTGATTTAGTTGCATGTCCTACCATCAATTAAAAATAAGAATGCATCACGCATCATACTTCAAAATTAACCAAAAACAAAGGCCCTATTTCAATTTCTATGTATTCCGTAAAAATATATATATATATATGGTGTTGTCCGGATATGTCCGGATTCAATAGTCCCACAAGGAAGATATTAACGAAGATATAAATATATAAAACTTCTATTCAGTTAAATTTTTTGTGCAGTGGAGAGAGGGGAGAGAGTGTCTTAAAAAAAGTGATTTTGCAAGGACCGTAGAGAGAAGAAAAAGAAATGCTGAGGTGGAGGAGAAAGGCTTGGGTCCGATGTCGTCCGATTCACTTTAAGATTCGTGCGCACGAATCTTAATGCAGACGTGAAAGTTGCGGGCACGAATCCTAAAGCAGATCGGACGGTGAGCGAACCCGTCGAACTCAAATTTCTCCCCTCTTTTAGGTTCAATTTTTCAGAAAAATGCACTATGGTGGGGACTGGACAGTGGGGAACATCCCAAAAGAAATTTTAAGTACAAGTTGTGGATGCCGAACATCTTATTGGAATTACTGCCCCATCTAATCTCAACCAATGTAATTTCCATTAATTTCTATGATGCCGAACAGGCCCTCAACGGCAATGTCTCTACAAACAAATTATTTCTATGAAAAGATTTAGCTGATCATTAAATATCGCTTCTTTTGAGTACGATCAGAACCTTACTCGTAATCAAATATCGGAAATGATCAGATTACAGCACAATACCAGGTAACATCACTAATCAATGCAATAAATTACTCGTTGTCAACTATCGGAAATGATCCAATTCCATCACATCTCAGTTACTCGTAGTCAAAGTGTAGAAAAAACCAAAATCCCACTACACCAAACGTTTATTGGATCGGATAAGAAGTGCCACGAGAAACCCGGGTTGCTGTGCTGGGTAAAGATATTAACAGAATAGTTTTGACTTCATGCTGCATATATATCATATTCAGAATTGTTTTGATTTATAGTATGTGACTGCGTGAAGTCAAAACTGCTCTGTTAAAATCTTTACCCGCTCTGCTGACGCAACTTTCACCCAAAAGGCCCAGTCAAACTGCCAGTCAACGATTATTTTCCAAATTCCTACATCTTCGCCTCCCAGCCGCCGTACAACCTCATACCCTTTCCCATTCCCATTTCCGATCCAGTTCTAATCCCGATTCCAAATTCTTCTTCCCTTTTTAATTTCGAGTCGACTGCTTCGTCGCTCTCGCTCTCAATTTTTTATTCTTCGTTTTCCAGCCCACTATTCCTGACCTCGTTCCCACTTTCTAAATTCCAACCGTTTACCCGGTCTCCCTCTTCCCCTTTTCTCTCCTCTCTCTCTCCCGGAATTATATCCTAAATCCCTAAATCCCGTTGGTTAGAACAAGTCGGATCGCTTCTTTCCCGCTTGAATGGATTCCACCTGCGAAACTGAAGCAGAAGCCGACGCCACATCTACCTCCGGCGAAACCATCACGCCGAGAAAGATGCTCTGGCGCTCTGCTTCTTGGAGTGCCTGCTCCTCCCCTACCTCGACTCCAACTCATAACCAGCAGCTCGGACCCAAACCCAAACCTAAACCCGACCCGGTACGGCCACCTAGACGGCCAGGCCGGCTAGCTCTGCCACTTCGGCCATCCCTAGCTGGTTGGCCCCGACAAGCTTCAGATGACTCAACCTCTACCCCAGTTGGATCTCTAGCCGACCCGCACTCGGTCGATTTGTCCCGGGTGACCGACCATGTCTACCTCGGCAGTGACTCCGCTGCCCGTGACCGGGTTGCCTTAAGGCGTCATGGGATTACACATATTCTTAATTGTGTTGGGTCAGCATGCCCCGATTATTTCCGTGGTGATGGTGAATTGGTGTATAAGACCCTTTGGTTGCATGACTCGCCTGGAGAGGACCTTGCTTCCATTCTTTATGATGCATTTGATTTCCTGGAATCAGCAGTGGTGGCTTCACCACCGAATGGTGGGCGTGTACTGGTGCACTGCGTCAAAGGGGCCTCCCGCTCTGCTGCTGTGGTTGTGGCGTATCTCATGTGGCGCCATGCATTGCCTTTTGATGCTGCACTGCGCAAGGTGCGGGCAGCACGGCCTGTGGCAGATCCCAATTTGGGATTTGCTGCACAGCTGCTGCGGCGTCAGCATCGTGCCCTTGGGCTGCCTGCCTCGCCTGGGTCCATCCATCGGGTCCTTCGTGTTGCACCCCATTCGCCATATGCACCCTTGAACCTCGTTCCAAAATCAGTCTTACCGGCTGGAGAACCCAAAACCTACCTTGACTCAAGAGGTGCATTTCTAATTCATGTCCCTGATGCAATTTACATATGGATTGGTGCCAAGTGCGAGCCAGCCATGGCCGCAGCGGCTTCAAAGGTGGCACGTCAGATTGGGCGCTATGAGAGGGTTTTGGCCCCAGTTGTTACTGTTAATGAAGGGTCTGAATCGGATTTTTTCTGGGCTGCTGTGTCAGACGACCTGGTGATACCTGACCCATTAGAGGTTGGGAAAAGGAGAGTAGATATCTATGACCTTGATTTTGAAATTTTTCAACATGCACTGAAGTCGAACAGTACTGAGGAGCCACTAGAAAGCAACACACCGTCCTCTTCTTCTTCATCTGCTGATTCTACCTTTTCTCCAGCTTCTTCATCTTCTTCAGATTGGTATTACTCCCCATCAACACCTGACCGACCAGTATTTTGTCAAACTCCTAGAGTGGTTCTCAGTACAATAAAGGAAAAGAAGTCAGATTGGGTCTTTCCATCTTCCACTAAAATTGGGATTTCGAAATCAAATCCTGGGTCTTTAGCTGAGCGAAGGGGAGGCATAACCCCTTTATTGAACTTTTCTGAAGAAGCTGAAGCTGAGCATGAACAAATAATGATGGCTTGGTGCTCATCGCCTCCTTTTATCCCTGATTTAGATGAAGAACAACCCGGAGTGCATTTAGAAAAGCAGTTTTCTTTGGATCCTTCTGATGATTCTGACAAAGCTGAAGTGGAAGAACCAGGAGGAGGAGAGCAAAAGAAGTCAGACTTGATTCAGCCTGCCCTTTATCGATGGCCTGAATTGGATCAAATTGAAGATATACACCATGACGTGTTGGATTCAAATTCAATTTTTCTAATGGTAGCTCCTGATTCTAGGAATCGCACGAGAAAGTCAAAGAGGAGGATTTTATATCTATGGTTAGGCGCTAATGCTAAATTGGTTGGAAAATATAAAGAAGAAAGAGATCATTGGGCAAGAAGTATTGAAAAAAAGGTTGTTGACCAGATGGGGCTTCCAGGAAATACTCTTTTTGAGGTACTTATTTGATGACTTATTCATTTATTTATTGTTTGTTGCCGGTCTTTTGAAAGAGGTATTTTGAATAGTCTGCTTATGTGCTTTTAGATGTATTTTTTATAGATAAATACTTGTATGTCTGCTGTCTGGTTAGGAAGTAGTGTGACCTTTTTTCTTATACATATATTTGTTTAATAAGTAGTCAGGGTTGAAAATGGTCCATTTTAATTTAATTACTCTGATAGATATGTCATACTCCTCTACTAGTAGTATAGTTGGATGACATTAATCAGGATAATTGAGTTCACATGATTTTTATCTGTGGCAATAACTTTTTCTGAAACTAAAAAAAAATGTCCATAATTATCTTTAATGAGAAATTATTCTCTGTCAAATATGTCCGAGCCTTCTATCATAACATACACTTTTTTGCATAATTGGCCTGTTGCCTTTCTTAAACTCTTTTGCTTACTAATGTATTGAGAATTCCCTTAAAAGAAAAACTTGCATCTCTCATGAGAAATACGTTCATATTAAGTTTGGATGGGGAAGAGAGGGCTGGGGGGAGGGGGGGGGGGGGGGTTCGGGTTGAGATATACTCTATGTTGGCATGGAGACTTTAATGCAATGGCGAAGCTAGCTACATACAGGGGTAGGCAGTCGCCTACCCTGGATTTTGAAAAACGGTACCAAGTTCGTATATAGTTGGCTTGGATCTGGGTTTTGCCTACCCCTGACTGAGTCAAAGCTCTTGATCAATGAAATTGGCTGAGTCGCTGCAAATTTGGTAGTCTTTCATCAATCTATTTCGAAATATAACAACAAGAGGAGGGTGATTAGGAATGGTCTGATAGTGGGACCACAATAGACCTGTTACTTTCAAAGGAATAGACTAAAATGTTTTACAAAGTAATATGCTGAAATTTAATGTAATGCATTAAATTATTTTATTAGGTTTAACTATTCAAAAATGGGCTGAATTTTAATAGAAGAGTCTTGTGAACTATGCTTCAAGTAAAATTTAATACTTCAATGCTTTAGATTAATTTTTTATCTTAATAATTTTTCGAAAAAATCGAGTTTTCGATCTGATTCAGTTGATTCCTACTGATTTTTTCGATTTTGATTCATGGTCAATTACCGATTCTGCTTCCAATCAAAATTATTTAATAATATTTTATAATTTAATAATTTAAATAATATAATAATAATTTAGTTTACCTACCCCTGGTGAAAATAAATCCTGGCTACGCCACTGCTTTAATGGAATGTTCTCCAAAGCTGGACATAGGACAAAACCTTGCAAAAGAAGCAGCTTTATGTATATAAATCAGTGGTCACTGGTGAGTTGCTTCGGACACAGTGATGAAACTCTGGCCATTTTTAGAGTTATTTATATATGGCTGAAACAATCGAAGGTATCATACCTAGCTCAATTGCCGAATTTAATTGAAATTTTGGCAAAAAAAAGTACCAAAAGTATCCATTCAACAAGAAAGGAGTGAATCACTTCCTCGTACTGGTACTGTACTGGCATGAACTTCAGCTCGTAGCAGTATGAGGTGTGCTACCTGCTACAGAAATTTCTTGCATCATTTGATCTGTTAAGATGGAATATGTCAATGATATGATAAAAGCAGATTGGTTGCATTGGAAGAGAGATATGAAAAGTAAAACAAAGCAATGTGTTTTCTGTAAGTTAAAAAAGAGTATCTGAGTACTAAATACAAAATTTGTATATTATAGTTAAGATGTCATGACCTTGTCTGAACTCAATTATTATGCTGCTTTTCCTTTTTATTTTCCTTTGTGATAAGTATTCTCTTGCAGCTTGTGTAACACTCAGTGTATAAATACTCTTAAGGTAACAAGTAAAGCCCGTCATGGTGATATAATATGTTTTCTTTTTGTTTGAATGTTTTACAGATAATTAAAGAAGGCCAAGAACCAGAACAGTTTCTAAACCATCTCTTCTCCTTCCATTAAGTGGTAGACTAAGTGAGGTATGTCATAGTTGGTACCTGATGACAGTACATATTCAATGGAGAAACACTAACAGACATCTACAAGATGCATCTGATTTGTACTTATTAAAAATCTTCAATATTTACAACAATAATCTAGGATCATCAGTTGGTGCCAAAGGTGCCGATGCATGTAACATAATTTATTACAAGTAAATTAGTTTTATGACTAGAAGCCTCTATACCGATGCTACATGCATAATACCTACAAAACAAATGTTGGGGAAAGATGAAGGGTGTGATATGCTGAAATTATTTGGTATAACTCGTGCATATATATTTTTTTTATTTGGTATTTAATGGCACTTGGACTTCTAATAAGAAAAATATATTGATAATCATTTTTATTTGATAACCGTGATTACTCACAAAGTAGTTATAAAAGGGAAAACACATATATATTATGAGGAGGGATCTACTTACAACATTTGTAAGTTACAATATCTTACAACAATTTGGTTTTACGATTTTTAAAGTCCAAATAGTCGATCTAAACTGTTCAACATGATATCTATATTAAAATGTGTTTGGAGATAAAATTTTACATTTTTTTGAATTTTTTTTACTATTTATTAAGTATTTTACAAAATTGTTGTTTTTCAGTGGTCCAGAATTGTCTAAAAACAATTGTTTTGTAAAATACTCAATAAATAGTAAAAAAATTCAAAAAAACTGTAAAATTTTATCTCCAAGCACATTTTAATATAGATATCATGTTGAACGGTTTGTATCGATTGTTTGGACTTTAAAATTGCAAAACCGAATTGTTGTAAGATGTTGTAACTAACAAATGTTGTAAATGGATCCCTCCTCATATATTATTTGTAGTTTAAATAGTTCCTGAAGTAATTTTTTTGAAATCTGAGTGATCGCTGATCAAGTGCCAATAAATTCTTAATTTTTTTCAAAATACTAGATAGATGGTCAATTAATTTTATAATTGTACTAATTGATATACTATATATCTATGATTTGAATTTTTAATTTTGATAATTGTTGGTCAGTTGTCACTATTGTCAAAATATTATAAAATATGAATATTAATGTGTTTATTTGAAATATATATTTGTTAACAAAAATAGCTATGTGTTTGTAGGAACATAATTGCTAACATCAAAGCAATACATCAAAAAGAGAAATTCTTTAAAGTAACAAATTTCGCAGCCAAATTGTTGATGAATACATCAGTTCATTAAAGCAATGAGGTGGCTTTTTAGTATTTAGCAAGATAATGTTAATATTTAATTAGTTATTTTAGTTATTCGAGTCATATTTGCATGGTTATACCGATCTGATATGTTCGGTCACCGTTGTTTATAACCTATTTGTGTATAATCTGACGACTATCAAATAATTGTGAATTAACTATTGGTTATTTATGTTCTATTTGTAGTTATAAACTCTAAGAAAATTATAATACTGAAAAATATGTTTGTCAATCGAACAATTAGCTAGTCGTTTCATAATATTTAATTAAAGGTTATTAACATTTAACTAGCTATTATTTTAGTTGGAGAGGATATATTCGTTATAGTACATAGTAGAGGATATGCGGTAGCAACAATCACTGTTCAAACTCCCAAGGGAAAAGAAACTCAAATAAATTACTTGAGGAATTTGTAATTGACAGACTGGTAAGGCATGCATGCGACGGTAGCGTTTACTGAAAAGAGGAAGTTATACGTCAGTACGTCGAATTCATATTACCTTGACCAAGGTAGAATATTATTGTTTAGATTTTTACCGTTTAATTAGAATTTTCACGAATATTAAAGAGGATTCGTACGTTCTAATTGAGACTGAATTGGTTCATTTTGTTCGGTCCAAAAAGTTGTCAACGAATCAACATGAATTCGTACATTCTTTTGAGTTAATGAATTTTAACCGTCTGATTTTAAACAGAGCTAATTCGGTTTCTGTCCATAACATAGGGGACCCTTTAATATTAGTGCAGATCTAGTTTGCACGAATCTTAATACATATTGGATGGCCGAGATACATCAACTCAAAAGATTTCCTTTTGAGTTAATGCGGAGGATATTATAGGTGTTTTTTCTTTTTTAGAGACATTATCTGGGCTCTCCAACTGTAGCCGCTGATTGACGAATCAAATGGGAGAGTGTGCGCGTGTTTGAAGAAATCACAAAAAAAAAAAAAAACTCGTAACTTGCTTGTGCACTCTCTCACAAATACGTGGAGAGAAATGTAAGATGGGTTAGGCATATAGCACTTGATACTATCAATTTATTTTTGTAATTTCAAAATATAAATAATCAATTTGAACAATAAAATTATTGTTTTCAAATTCCTAAATAATCAATTTGGAAATTTTTATTTATTTAGGATTTTTGAAAATCATTATTTTCAAATTCCTAAAAAACCAGCAAAAAAGTTACTAAAAATATAAAATTTGATTTCCAAAATTAATATGGAGAACATATTGAGCATTTCAGATCAAGTATTTGAACTTTGAAATATGGAAAATATGAAGCGCTTGGACAAAAGCCTTTATTTTAGTACACTCGTATCTTGGCCACGCACAATACTCTCTTATTGCATGCATTGTGACCCATTTTATCAGTACTATACCGAGATGGTTGTATGTGGTCAAATATAATTTTCCAACTCTTGTCTACTAACTATTGAGCATATTGAAGAAAAATGACTAATACGTTCCGAGTTAGTCACATCACGTGAATTTCACAACGTGAACAAAATGATAGATGACAATCACGTCATGTAAATAATCACGTTATTTGTGGTTATTGTGCAGTACAATTAATGATCATGTTACTTGTGGTCACTGATCACGCGTGATGTAATTGGTACATTTAAGTAATTATTTTTTATTTTTAAGTTTATTGAATAATATAAAAATATGCTACAAAATATAAACAAATTAAATAAAGAAACAATATTGGAAAATTTTATCAGATGATGTGATGTGATATGTGAAGTAACCAAGTCATTTTGTGCGATATGACGTGACGTTCCATTTTCAATCGAAAGGAGGCACGTGATACGAATAGAATGTCATGCAACATGTGAATCACATCATGACCGATATATATGATGTGTCGTACCGTGCCATACTCGTGACTTGTCGTGATGAAACAGATAACAATATAATTAATTTTCTTCACTAGCGAGACAAACAATTATAGACAAGTATTTAATACAAATTTCGGTAGCTTTTTATGAATTTAAAAAAATAGTATGTCAAATTGCGTGTTGTACGGATGCTGCTTGGCAATCGGTCTCACGCTCTCAACTCGTTGCCTGACCTTTCATAAAATAAGAAATATACAAATCTCCATTAATTGTACTGTGGGATATGATTGTTTAATGGGAAATATCTCACGATGATTCCCTATGATATATTTTACTACCTTATCTATCTCATCATGATGATGACATTATTTGGAACTATCGAAATAGCTCACAGTGGTATATATATCCAATCCAGCTTGGTCAATTTGGAAATATCCTTGAAACTTTTATTCTGATAATTCGCTTTAATAGTGAATACAAGTTATATTAAATCCCAAACACAAGTAGGGTTGCACAAAAAACTCATGATTTGAAATTCAGTTCGGAATCAATTAGGATTTAACTCGCTAATAACTCGAGTTGAAACTGACTCGATTCATTTATGAGTCAAATCCAAGTTACTCCCAATTCGGTTCGGAATCAACTTAGTTGGACTCACACCAAATCCTAATCTATATATTCCTAATTTTTGCGTCCCTAAACCTTATACCTGTTTCTCACAATATTTGATAATTTGATAAATTATGCACTATTTCTTTTGTTTTGTTAATTTATTAGACTTTGTATTGTTTTATTTGACTTTATCTGTTTGGTAATTTTTAATTATGTACTATTTTGGTATTTTCGTAATTTTTAATTATGTATTGGTCATTGTCTCATTATGTACTGTCTTTAATTGTGTATTATTTTGGTAAACTATGTAATAGTTTTTTGTTAGAATTAAATTAGATTATCTCACTGTGTACTATATTATGAGTCACGAGTCGACTCGCTTCGACTCGAGTTGCTCGCGAGTTGATTTCAAATTGAAGTTTCTGACTCGGAACTAGATTAGCAACTCGGACTCAACTCAGCTCATGAGTTCGCGAGTTGAATCCAAGTTATTCTCAACTCGGACTCAACTCGGCTCATGAGCAGCCCTACACACAAGTCACTTTACAACGTAAATAATTTGGAATGCACGTGGTTTGAATATGTTAAGCAAGTCATGGATTGATGACCTAGCAAAATAATAGCCACATTTTTTTCTGATCTCAATCAATCATCTCTAGCTTTATATAACTCAACTTCCTCATAAAAATTTGTCTCTGGAGCACACTCAACATTCTCTAGCACCTCCAATTCAACTGCAATCCATAGTTATTCACCTGTCTCATGGAACTTGATCTACACCTCAAGCTCACAGGCTTTCTCCTGGTAGCATCTACCTTCTTCTTTCTCTTCTTCGTTGTAAGATCCAAATCTAAATTAAAATTGAAAACCAAACCTTCAATTAACCTTCCTCCAGGTCCTAAACCCCTTCCCTTAATAGGCAACCTCCACCAACTAGGTGAACATCCTCACCTCTCTCTCCACCACCTCTCCGGTACCTATGGCCCCATCTTTCACCTTAAGCTTGGCTTCATACCGACCGTCATAATATCCTCTGCTAAGCTAGCCCGTGAAGTTATGTGCACGCATGATTTAGCTCTGGCAAGTAGGCCCCAGCTCCAGTCTGCACGTAGTTTATTTTATGGATGCACCGATATCGCTTTTGCGCCATATGGCCCATACTGGCGGCATGTTAGAAAGATATGCATCTTGGAGTTACTATCACAGCGCCGAGTCGACTTGTTTGCCCCTGTCCGTGCGATTGAGGCCAGGTGCATGGTCTCACGCATTGCCTCTGCAACCGCAGAAGGAAAGGTATCGATGGAAATGCTGATTAAAAAAGAGAAATTATTTTTATAACATATATGGCACTGACTACTGGGTCTTATATCTATCAGCATTCGGTTGCTTAATTAAATCCATGCATGCATGTGAGGTATCGAGTTAGGTTTGTTCTCAGAATCCTTGAAAGTTTAAAACAATTCCTATATTAAACCCAAAGCTCTTCAATTTCATTGAACACTTCTTATCTATAGGAGTAATTTTTGAATTTATAATATTTCAAAGGCTGGACTTATGATTCCTCCTGAAAATAGTTCTCATAAATTCTACCTGTATAAACTGTTGATTTAATAAGGCAGCTCTATTTTAGGCTAGGCAAACATTAAAACATACTGGCAAGTTTCTTTCTTCCTGATAGCACCATATATAACATATTGAATTTATTTAGGAAATAAATCTCAGCAAGATTTTTGGTCTATATGCAAACGGGGTTCTAGGCCGGGCAGCTTTTGGGAAGGATTTCTATGGAGCGGGAGAATACGACCGGCATGGGTTCCAGGAGATGTTGGAGGAGTACCAGGTGCTGCTCGGCGGGTTCAGTATTGGAGATTTCTTTCCAGGGATGGAATGGGTGGGTGCATTTACCGGGGCCAATGCGAGGATAGAAAAGACATTTCGGCGATTCGACAATTTTTTTGACGAGATAATTGAGGAGCATATACAGAAGAAGAGAAAGGGGAAAGCGCAGGAAGAGGGAAAAGACTTGGTGGATGTTTTGCTGGATGTGAAGGAAAGTGAGGGGCTCGAGATGCCTCTGACTATGGATAATGTCAAAGCCGTAATCTTGGTAAGCGCCTTAATTTCTATAATGAAATTACTAGATTACAGTAGCATTCAGTTAAGTACTACTTGGTGCTGGTTTGATTTCTACTGAGATTATGTGATAACTAAATTCAGGATTCAACATGAAGATATTCTTTTTTTCAAATAATTAAAAATATTTAAAAAAGAGTCAAATACCGTGATTTTGCCAAAATGCATTATTAAAAATGCTCAAAAGCACCTTCGATTCCGGTCTTCAGATCATATAGAAATGTCAGGATTCAAAAATCAGAAAAACTTAAACCTTTTGTCTAATAATAACCAATATCAATTCCTTGTGATTATTTTACAGGACATGTTTGCAGCTGGGACAGACACCACCTTCATAACCCTAGACTGGGGCATGACTGAACTACTAATGAACCCGAAAGCACTAAAACAAGCCCAAATTGAGGTCCGAAGAGTTGTTGGCGAAAAGAAGTTTGTATCCGAATCTGATCTTTGTTATATGTCTTACCTGAAAGCCACAATTAAAGAGATTTTTCGACTGCACCCTCCTGCGCCAGTTCTTGTCCCACGTGAATCCATGGAACCAGTCATAATCGACGGCTACAACATTCCCGCAAAGACACGCATCTACATCAATGCATGGGCTATTGGTCGAGACCTGGAGTTATGGAACGACCCAGAGGGGTTCAAACCAGAGAGGTTCTTGGATAGCCCGATTGATTATAAAGGTCAACATTATGAGTTGATACCATTTGGTGCCGGCCGACGCAGGTGCCCTGCCATAAGTTTTGGCACAGCAAGTGTAGAGCTGGCTCTGGCACAGCTGCTGAATAGCTTTGACTGGGAGCTGCCGCCCGGAGTTGCGCCACAGGACTTGGATCTGACCGAAGTTTTCGGCATCACTATGCACCGGAGGCAACATCTATTTGTAGTTGCAAAACCATACTGAGTTGGTACAATTAAATGGTATTGATCGATCTGTTCTCAACTTGTGCAATGGCTGATCAAGCATAAATTGTTGTCATGCGTGACCATTGACCAACTATGAAATGGTTTGGAAAATAAAACCAGTGTTTTCTTTTGAGAAAAGGCCTGGACCCTGGAGTTTGTTTATAGGGAAACAATTTTAATATCTTGCTTTTATAACATGAGAATTGGTGATTACATCACATCACTTTGGTAGTTTGTTATGTCGTGAAAAATCAGGGTCCATTGTTTGTATTTAACATAGGAGCCCAAAAAGGCCCACTAAAAAGTAGAAGCATATGAATTTGTCGTTTTTTTCCAACTGAGTCTGTATCACAACTTCGGATAGATGCACAGTTAGTCAAGCTTTAAAAAGAAGATTTTAAGTGATCCCGTCGCTGTTGCTCCAAAAATAATGGAAGATATTTAAAAGGGTAAATTTCGTTGGAGTCACTAAACTTTGTCCTTTGTCACGAATTGGTTACTCAATTTTGATTTGTCCCTCCAAAGCCACTGAATTTTTATTTTGTCCCAATCAAGTCACCCTATAACTTTTCCATCCAAATTATAATGGAATATGCTCATTCCGTCCAAAAATTTAACGGAATATGCTCATTCCGTCCAAAATACTAACGGAAAAGTTATATTCCGTTAATAATTTGGATGAAAAAGTTATAGGGTGACTTGATTGGGACAAAATAAAAGTTCAGTGGCTATGGAGGGACAAATCAAAATTGAGTGACCAATTCGTGACAAAGGACAAAGTTTAGTGACCTCCAGCGAAATTTACCCTATTTAAGAGAATTCGTTGACCGTAAAAGTGACATGACCTTCGCAAGCGACCCACTCGCTGCTTTCAATTTTCAAAAATTATTTTTTTCAAAAATAAATGCAACATGTGATGGTTATATTTCTTTGAACGTTTATCCACGATTAAATACTTTTTTTTTTGAAAGAATAGGAAGTAATAAAACAACACCTTTCTATCGAGAATTTTTATATACAGAAATTAATATTAAATAATAAAGAAAGATAGAATAAGTAGCTTCGTTTTTAATGTGGTAGAAGGATTTCAAAAACATTTTCAAATCTAGAATTTGAAGCCGGAAAAAGTTTTCAGATCCAAAACATTCAAACTACATCACAGTTGTTGTGTGAAGCCACATGAAATTCTAATTTTTTTTCTCCCTCTCCCTCTTTTCTCACCCTCTATTTTCTATCTTCATTTCGCTTCAAACATTGGCTCTGAAAATACTTTTTGAATCAAATAGGAACACAAAATTTTTGTGTAACTGCTGGCGCTACTGGCGTTACAGATTCAATGTTTGTAGTCGAAATTATTTTTCAAATCCGTCTATAAATAAAAAAAATTGGCGGTACTTATTCCATTTTAATATATTATTTAATATTATTTTTAAAAATGAAAAAATTGCTTCTATCATCTCCCCCCTAAGATTGAATTAATTTTCCAGCTGTACAATAGGAATCAAATGAGTCAGATCCAATTTAAAAAAATCGGGTTATTTGAAATGTAAGAAGTTATTTTAAGATTCGTGCAAACTCATATTGAACGGTTCGGATCAAACTTGGTGAGATTATGTATCTTAGCTGATTTGAAATTTTTTAAGATTCGTCTCTAGTCAAGTGTCAACTTAATAAAAACTGAAAACACAATCAAATGAAGCACGGATAGAAATCTCGATTAACTTTGTGTTAAAGTGCTTATACTAAAGCAGATTAGTTTTAAAAAGTTATATTTTAAGTGTCAGTGATAATTTTCAAAAATAAATCTTGTGGGGTTTGCCAATTGTTACTATTAATGTAGCGGGGCAATAAACACTAATTATGTGTTTCCACACGCAAAGATACACGAAAATGACCACAGAGATTTCCTAGCTGACCGGCTGTTCCCTGTTCGATGACTCGTTCGCTCCGTTGCCTATGACCTAACCCGTTCGGGGCCCACTGACTAAAGAGAGAGTAGCGGGATTTTTCATGACATTTATGGTGTGCATAAAAAAGGCCGGTATTCTGTGACATGTACAAACGCTGCTTTTGCACACTTAAGGGCCTGTTGGGCTGCTGCCGTGGAAAAAATATATTCAATCAGAGTGAATTTTTTTTTTTCCACGCGTATTGGACTCAAATTCAAGTCCATTCATGTTCCGCCTGGCAGCCGAACAGGCTCTTAGGATCTGTTTGGCACGTTACTGTGTCCGTGGAAAAATAAATTTACTCTGACTGAATTTTTTTTCCCCACGCACACAGTAAAATTCAGTTCAATTCCTACGTCCACATCCATTCCCCTCTTGCCACCGAACAGGGCCTAATAGGTGTACTAAAACATACATGTCATCGAGAAAAGTTGTTATTTTTATTTGACCTTATAAATTTTTTGCTATTATTTTAGGCCATAAAACTCTGACTTGTGCTGCGTATAACTAATTATTCAAACTGTTTCAATGAAATCGTTACTAAAAATAAAACTAACGTTATAATGACATAAATCAGGGGCGGAACCAAGGCCTGGGCCAGCCTGGACCTTGGCCCCCCCCTTAGCTCAGAAAACTAGCAGTGGCCCCTCCTACCGATCATTTCTGATGCCACTGACATAAATATAATACTTGCTGACGGGACCATTGATTTCAGCGTGTTGGTGAAGTTAAAGATATCTGACATATTAGAACGTAATTATGTTAGAAGAAATTTACGCTGTATAATTAGAATCAGAAAAAAAATATATTCGATCAGTTTTTTCTTGACTTGACTTGGTTAGATTCCATAAAACCATCAACCTTCAAAAGAATTAATACCAACATTAATTTGTCGTTTAAATTAGTGGATAATGCAAATTCACTTCCATCTTAGAAAAGGTGCGGCTGAAAGTTCCCGTATCCGAAAAGATCTTCTCTTGTTTTTTATAGCTCTGCAAGTCTGCATCATTCAGGGGGGTAAACGGATCGGATATTATTCAATTTATCCGGACCCGAATTCAGAAAATGATAAATTCGGATTTTATCAGTCCGCTTGAATCAGTAATTCCTACATCTCGCTTTTGTTCAGGTAATCGTTTTTCTTTTTCTTTTTTTCTTTTTTCCTTTTTTGGAAAAAAAAAATGCCTGCAGGTGTAATTGGATAATATCCACCGAGTCCCCGGACATTTTTGGATTCGTTCCAGTTGGCAAATTTTTTTATTATTTGAAAATTTAAACATTACAGAGTCCACCTTCCCGACATTTTTATTAATATCCATAATTAATTAAATAATAATTATACCCAGCTAAGCTGGGTATTTTTAAAAATGGCCGGCCGAGATTAAAATTAGGACTGGCTTTTCGGCCTGTTGGGAAGTTTTCTTTTTGTTTCAGAATCTATAAATACCCCGTTTTCTCTCTCTTCCCTCTCACAACTCACTCAAACTCCCTAGAAGAGAGAGGGAGAGAGAGAGATTTCTGAGGCGAAAAGGGCGATAGCAGAGGCGATTTTCATGTATTTTTTATTTTTATTATTTTTTTTAGAAAATGTTTATAATTAATATTAATTGTCTATCAAACCGCACGCAATGCTCGCATATTCCTCGCTAAAATTTTTTGGACGGGTGAAGCCCGCTTGAACAGACGTTTATCTCATTTTCTCCCACCCAAAGATGTTGAAAAATACATGACCACGAATGATCTGACTATTAGAAACGTTCTTGACGAGAACTTCAGCGATATCAATCCTCCACCTAAATGGGAAGTGTGCCCTGTTGTCTTATCAAGGGAGATATTGCGGAGATGTTCTTTTGTCATTTATGTGGCATAGCCGTTCACCCCGACAAGAATGCAAATCTGGTAAACGACTATCGTTTCCAAATGTGGGAGTGTGTTGTGTGTTGTTGCAGGCCTTCGAGATGACGGGAGAAAATTCCACTACTCGTAAAACATAGTTTTTCTCATATGACAATATGGTTTATAGTATTTTATGTTAGACCGAATTGTAATATTTTTTGTATAGATTTGTATTATTTTATGTTTAGATTGTTAGATTTTATGTTGTATACTTAGCATTTTGTTATTGTTGTTTTGTTGTTTATCTATTCGAACAAAATTAATTTATTTTAGTATAATTTAGCATAATTAGCATAATTTAGTTTATTTTAGTATAATTTAGCATAATTTAGTTTTACTTTAGTATAATTTGCTAAATAAAAATACTACCATAAAAATACCATAATCTAATCTACACATAAAATACCAAACATAGTATATCAAATATAAATACTACAAAACAATCTAACTAAAACTACCATAAAAACCTATGGTTAGGGGCGAAGGCTTACATAGGGGGACCATCGCGATGTTGATCGTCCCCTGTTAACTCTGTCGAGTAGTCCCTCCCATACTCCTTGATTAGGTAGTCTATGCCAGACTCCCTGATCAGGTGTAACGACATCAACCTTTGTCTCTCTACTCAAACGTACTGCGATATCCCAGACATTTTCATCTTGACCCCTATTGATTGGCAGGGTGTAGAGAAGATGGACTCTGCCAACTCAGTCGCATAGTCCGACTAAGCATGTGACCCGCTACTACTAGCCTCTCTATCATGTGGCCTCTCTGTAGCATATCGTTGTTGCCCCGGTGACTGAACGGGTGAAAGGCTGTAACACTGGACGTCCCTGCTCGTCATAGTAGCCATGCCAGCCATTCATGGACAATAACCAACGATAGTAGTCCCACTGTTGTTGCTCTGGGAGGGGGAGGGAGATGGAATCTGAGAAGTTCTAACTAACGGCTCATCATGCTTGTACGGATCTATCGCCCGCTAGTCAATATTCTCTCCGGCGTCTCACAACATATTGATGATCTGCCCCTCATGCCCGACATCCTCAACTAGTACGGCATGCTCATTTATATACGCCCAGACTGGCCATTTTTAAAACAATTAGAACCGGCCAAAAAATGACCGGTTTGAATATTTTTAAAAATACCCGGCTAACCTGGATATAATTAATAATTTATAATTAATTTTTGATATTAATAAAAATGTCGGCAGAGTCCACTAGCCGTTAGGTTTAGCAGATTTTAGGAGTAAAAAAAACAAAATACAGCTGGTACTGGGGTACAGTTGTGACTTGTGACTTTCTTTTAATGGGGGCCTACTCCGTAGTCAGTAGTCACTATCAAAATAGACAAATTGACCCAGGTAAACTTCCAGGAAGTTGCCTTTGAAAATTTAAAATATATATCCAATGTTCGAATTATTGGTTTATCTGTCCCACTTGCTTTAATTGTTTTTAAAAAGATGGGTGTATTTCACGTTTATCTTTTAAAATCTTAAAATTACGTATTCAACCTCTAAATTTATAATATTAGATTTATTCTTCTAATTTATAACAACTCACTAATTTATTCAACCAATTACCTTTTCTATTAAAACTCATTTGAAATTTATAAAATATCAATTCTATCATTTATTAGAAAATACAAAAATATGTAGCCTATTTAAAAGAAATATTCAGTCTTCTAATTGGCCGGTTGCGAGGATAATTTGTTAATTTTTGTACTTTTGATACATATACAAGTGTATGCCTAAATGCCATATTGAATGTAACACAAGTAGACAAATGGTTTATTTGTCATTAGAAACTGACTAATTAGAAGACCAAACATTTTTTCTACACATTAACTTTTATTTATTTATTTAGGCAATAAGAGAACTTCATATAAATTGGATAAATTTGTGAGATTTTTTTAATTTGTACGGATAAATATGACATTATGAATTTTAGAGGGGGATATGTAATTTTGAGCTTTTCGAGGGTTATACATGAAATTCTTCCATAAAGAAAGGGAGGTTTTGTCATCAAGCTCTTCTATTAGAACTGGGTGTAGGTCCGATGCCCATCGGACCTTGTTTGGTTCCGATGGGCAGATCTACCGTAGGATAATGTAATGATTTGTGCGCACGGAAATTGAAACATAAACGCACTGGTTTTAAAGCATTTCGCACGAATCTAAAAGAAAATCGATGGTGATTAAACCCGTCGAACCGAGGTAGGTCCGATGCCCATCGGACCTACTCCCAGTTCCTTCTATTATGAGTTGGTTTCAAATGAGTTTTGCAATTTCTATCTTCAATATTATTTGTATTGGTGAATTAGTTGAAGACTGAGGAACTTTTTCTTGCAGCCAGAGTTGTGTTTAAGAAAAGTAAAAGGACTAAAATGCAGAAAAACAAGCAAATGATAGCGAGGAACATTTTTAAGTCACTAGAACAATGGAACTTCTTAATTTTTGTGAATACGCTTTCGAGGAAGAATCTTACGGCCACTGTCAAGTAAAAAAGGCTTTTGAGGAAGACTTCAAAATGTCTTATTAGCACAAGTCCCCAACTGCCTGTCAGTGTCAACTTTAAAATTTCACCAGATCAGATCCGGTGTAGTGGTTTGACACTGCCCATGGCGGGCTGCCCGAACCCGGTCCGCCCGTGCCCGGGTATACCCGGGTAAACGGGTACACGGGTACGGGTCTCAAACGGGCAGGGCACCTATTTTTGGAAAAAAAACCCGGGTGTACCCGTACCCGCCGTACCCGAACCCGCCCCGGGTGTACCCGCTACCCGTGCACCCGTGCACCCGTGTACCCGCCCGGATTTACCCGAACCCCTTTATTTCAATTTTTTTTCCCCCCGGTTCTACAGGGTAATGATTTTAACAGATCAGTTTTGGCTTCATGCAGCGCACGAAGTACAGAATTTAAACATCGCTGCATATGATTAGTGCGCTGCATGAAGCTAAAACTGCTCTGTTAAAATCTTTAACCGTTCTACAGTAACCGGTTCAAATCAGTCAAACCGGGTGGGTCCCACTTGTCATTTCTGTCCCGTACGGGTGGGTCCCACCCGTCAATTCTGTTTTTTTTTCGGATTTATTAAATTTCAAATATTATTCTCCCTCCAATCAAAACTCTATATATTCACCCCTCTTCCTCTCAATATTTTCACACCCTCTCATTCTCTCAATCTCTCATAATCTCATTCTCTCAATCTAAAATTTTACTATTTTCAGTTTTTAAATTTATTGTTTGAAAAAAATATAGTTGTAAATTTAATTCATTCTACAAATACGCAAACGGAAACAAATACGCAAACGGAATTACGAAGGTATCGAAATTACGAAGTTCGGCACTTTCCGCAAGATTTTTCCTCGAGATTTAAAGGTTACATTTATTTCATGTTAGATTAATTTATTTTTGTAGAGTAAATTTAGTTTATGCTAGATTTATTTTTGTAGAGTAAATTTAGTTTAATTTATTTTTGTAGAGTAAATTTAGTTTCATGTTAGATTAATTTAGATTTGTTAAATTTGTTAAGTAATTAGATTTGTTAGATTTATTTTACGTTAGATTTGTTAAATTTGTTAAGTACTTAGATTTGTTAGATTTATTTTATGTTGAATTTGTTAGATGTGAAGTAATTAGATTTGTTTTGAATAGGTTTGATTTTATTTTTGAAAATCGGATTTATTTTTAATAGGTTAAAAAAATATGTTAGATTTGTTTTTTTGAAGATGTGAAGTAATTAGATTTGTTTTGAATAGGTTTGATTTTATTTTTAAAATTCGGATTTATTTTTAATATGTTAAAAAAATATGTTAGATTTGTTTTTTTGAATATGTGAAGTAATTATATTTGTTATGAATAGGTTTCATTTTATTTTTGAAATTCGGATTTATTTTTAATAGGTTAAAAAAATATGTTAGATTTGTTTTTTTGAAGATGTGAAGTAATTAGATTTGTTTTGAATAGGTTTGATTTTGTTTTTGAAAATCGGATTTATTTTTAATAGGTTAAAAAAATATGTTAGATTTGTTTTTTTGAATATGTGAAGTAATTAGATTTGTTATGAATAGGTTTAATTTTAGTTTTGAAATTCGGATTTATTTTTAATAGGTTAAAAAAATATGTTAGATTTGTTTTTTTTAAGATGTGAAGTAATTAGATTTGTTTTGAATAGGTTTGATTTTGTTTTTGAAAATCGGATTTATTTTTAATAGGTTAAAAAATATGTTAGATTTGTTTTTTTGAATATGTGAAGTAATTAGATTTGTTATGAATAGGTTTAATTTTAGTTTTGAAATTCGGATTTATTTTTAATTGGTTAAAAAAATATGTTAGATTTGTTTTTTTGAAGATGTGAAGTAATTAGATTTGTTTTGAATAGGTTTGATTTTGTTTTTGAAAATCGGATTTATTTTTAATAGGTTAAAAAAATATGTTAGATTTGTTTTTTTGAATATGTGAAGTAATTAGATTTGTTATGAATAGGTTTAATTTTAGTTTTGAAATTCGGATTTAATTTTAATAGGTTAAAAAAATATGTTAGATTTGTTTTTTTGAAGATGTGAAGTAATTAGATTTGTTTTGAATATGTTTGATTTTATTTTTGAAATTCGGATTTATTTTTAATAGGTTAAAAAAATATGTTAGATTTGTTTTTTTGAATATGTGAACTTGTGAAGTAATTAGATTTGTTATGAATAGGTTTAATTTTAGTTTTGAAATTCGGATTTATTTTTAATAGGTTAAAAAAATATGTTAGATTTGTTATTTTGAATATGTGAAGTAATTAGATTTGTTTTGAATAGGTTTCATTTTATTTTTGAAATTCGGATTTATTTTTAATAGGTTAAAAAAATATGTTAGATTTGTTTATAAATAGGTTGGATTTTTTTAGTAGGTTAGATTTTTCAAATATGTTATATTTGATTTTTTAAATTCGGATCTAAATTTAATAGGTTAGATTTTATTTTTTGAATAGGTTAGATTTTATTTTTTGAAGATGTTATATTTTATTTTTAAATAGGTTAGATTTTATTTTTTGAATATGTTATATTTTATTTTTAAATTTTGAATATGTTATTTGATCATTTGAATATGTTAGATTTATTTTAAAATAGGCTAGATTTTATTTTTTAATTTCGGATTAATTTTTAAATATGTTAGATTTATATTTTTTGAATATGTTAGATTTATATGTGAATATGTTAGATTTATATTTTGCTAGATAAATAAGTTAGATTTGTTAGATAAATAAGCTAGATTTATATTTTATTTTTGAATATGTTGGATTTGGTAGAGTTATTTTTTTGAATAAGTTAAATTTGTTAGAGTTATTTTTTTAAAATAGATTTTTAAAATAAGTTAGAACAAGTTGTATTTAGTTTGAATTAGAGTTAGAATTTTAAAATTTGAATTAGATTATTATGAATTAGACTTAGAGTTATTTTTTTAGATTTTTTTTTTCTTTTGAAATTCGGCAAAGGCATTTTTTTTTTGAAATTCGGCAGAGGCTGAAAGCCAGAGGCTTGCCTTGTTTTTTTTTTTCTTTTCTTTAATTTAATTTAGATTTAAATTAGATTTGGATTCAATTTAGATTTAATTTAGATTTACATTTATATTCAATTTAGATTTAATTTAATTTGCATCTAAATTTAGATTTGAATTTATATTTATATTTAATTTAGATTTGAATTTAGATTTGAATTTAGATTTAGATTGTTTTTTTTTAAATTCGGCAGAGGCTGAAAGCCAGAGGCTTGTCTTGTTTTTTTTTCTTTTTCTTTTCTTTAATTTAATTTAGATTTATGTTAGATTTGGATTCAATTTAGATTTAATTTAGATTTACATTTATATTCAATTTAGATTTAATTTAATTTGCATATAAATTTAGATTTGAATTTATATTTATATTTAATTTAGATTTGAATTTAGATTTAGATTGTTTTTTTTTCTTTTGAAATTCGGCAGAGGCTGAAAGCCAGAGGCTTGCCTTGTTTTTTTTTCTTTTCTTTTCCTTAATTTATGTTGAGGCATTTTTGTCGGCCTGTTATTTTGGTATAGACCGGCGCGAACGTCTCTGCAGATACACTCCCTCCCTCGAATAGGTAAAGGGGAAGAAGCTTATTGTTTGATTTTGGGGATTCTTTTTCTTCCGACAGGCGCAAGCCCCTGCCGTTAATTACCCTGGATAGTACCCAGGAACCTCCGATTAAGGGGCTAGACGAAATGACGTGTTTAGGGTAAGGTATCTGAAGTGCAATAAGAAGAGAGGGCGATACTGAATCAGAGGGGTAGTACTGATTCAACCCTCGAGGGGCATACTAACAGTGTATGCGTAGTATTTACTAGGGCTTTTGTTTAATTTGGGGTTGCCTATTACATGCAAGGGCTTTAGCTGATTTGAGGGTGCCTAGGGTTTTCTAGTGCTTTTGTTTGGAGTGCCTGTTTCATACAAGGGCTTTAGCTGATTTGAGGGTGCCTAGGGTTTTCTAGGGCTTTTGTTTGGGGTGCCTGTTTCATGCAAGGGCTTTAGCTGAACATATATGTTATGGGCGACACCGAACTATGTGAGTGGGCGTCTGGAACACTTCGACAGCCTACGGGTCGGACTGGCGCAGAGGGTTTGGACAAGGGCATATCATATGCCCGTGGTGTCCGTAGGGTTTTCCTTCCCTTGGAGTGCCTATTACATGCAAGGGCTTTAGCTGAACTTATGTATTTGTTGGGGTGGCATGGGAGCCTTTGAATTTGGGTGGCGCAAAAGCCTTTAGTTTGAGGTGGCGTGTGAGCCTTTGATTTTGGTTGGCATGGAAGCCTTTGGTTTTGGTTAGCGTGAAAGCCTTTGGTTTGGGTGGCGTGGAAGCCTTTGGTTTGGGTTGGCGTGGAAGCCTTTATTTGGATTAGCGTGGAAGCCTTTGCTTTTGGTTGGCGTGAAAGCCTTTATTTGGCTTGGCGTGGAAGCCTTTATTTGAGTTGGCGTGGAAGCCTTTGAGTTAGGTTGGAATGAAAATGCATAGGGTTTCTGGTATAGTTTCTGGGTAGGTATTGTGTGTCTTCCTCCAAACTCTAGGAATCTTCGACATGGAGCATAGATGTTGTTGAGTTGATGTTATTTTTAGATTCATATTCGGGTTTAACATCTCTTATTTAGAGCTGACTTTGTATTTGTGTGTGTATACGCATGGTGATGTCACCGAGGTGGGACTGTTTGGTTGCTATGGCCAGAAATCATATTTAGAGTAGGGACTCTTCGAGTTTATGTGGTTATTTCGACCATTGGGAGACCGAACATCTGGGTCTATGGATTAGAATCCTTTATGGACTTGGATTTGGAGTTTTTATATCTTTAGTGCGAGGTTTGGTGCATGACCTTCGGTTGATGTTTAGAGTATATTTCTCAAATGGAAGGTCCGATTGGCGTGAAATTGGTCCTCAAAGGTTCACGGCAGCAGGGTCGATGACTCTCGTATCACATGTTTTGTCCAGTTCGGAATATATAATTTATGATGAATCTAAGAAGTCGGGGTATGCCTGCTGTCTGCAATCAGCGGACCTTCGGGTACTCTTTTGACTAGATCTCTCTGCTGAAGAGCCCGATTGAGGTGAAACTAGCGCTCATGTCTTCATGACTGAGAACGCTATAACTTTTGTGTGGACCATTAGTCCGGATTTTGGATTGGTGATTTATGGTGGATTTTAGAAGTCAGGGTACGGCTACTGTCTGGAGTCAGCGGACCTTTTGTGTACTGTTTTGGTCCAATCTCTCTACTGGAGAGTCCGATCGAGTTGAAACCAGAGCTCACAGATACTTGACTGAGAGGGTTACATCTTTCATGTGGAATGTTTTGTCAGATTATGAATAGGTGTTTTTTGGTAGATTTTTGAAGTCGGGACAGCCTTGCTGTTTTCTGCTTTTTAGAGACAGCCGACCTTTGTGCACTGTTTTGGGCGTATTTTGCCGTTTGGATGTGCGATCGATGTGAAATTACCGCTCACGGTACTGTAACTGAGGGCTCTACAACTTTCATGTCTTGCATTTTATAAAATTCGGTTAGCAAGTTGCCCGAACCTTATCTTCAATTCATGTTTTAGTTTCTGAAATTTTCTTATTTGTTCCTCTTGTGTACAACTTTGTTTCTTTTAATGTTTTTGTCATTATTCCGTTCAATAATTTATTTCCTTTTGCTTTGTTCAAGAGATAATTTCAGCAGCATTTTGTCTCTATTTTGTATTTTTTTAATTTTGTTTTCATGTTAAATCAAGAGGGAATTTCGACAGCATTTCTGCCTCATTCGCACTCGTCATTAGCATGATTGTGGCATCCTACGCGCACCGAGTGCTTCGGATCCTTTTTTTGTTGGCGCTCTACTCCACTGAGTGTTTCGAGCCCATTGAATTGCCCTACCGGCACCCTACACGCACCAAGTGCTTCGAGTCCGATAGTAGCGAGTGTTTGTGTGATGATTTTGCCCAACCGGCACCCTACCGCACCGAGTGCTTCAAGTCCGGAAGTGGCGGTGAATTATTTAGAATATTGTCGTGTGTGTGATTAGGTTTTGAGGTTCATTTGAGGAGTGCTGTTTGTGGTTGTAGTATTTGGGGTTTAGGATTTTCAGTATTTTGTGGTGGAAAGTTGTAACGTTTGTTTTGGCTTTGGATTGTTTGTGGAGTTTGCGGTTTTGGAAGGTATGCGCAACAGTCACTGTTTTGGCTATATTTCGCTGATGGTAATTCGGATTTGGGAAATTTTTGTGTCTATGGATTCATGACTCAGGGAACTACAACTTTCTTGTAGAACATCTTTTCAGATTTTGAACACACGATTGTCAGTTTTCTGTGGAAGTGAGATGTCTGGTTTCAGCTCGGTTTCAGTTTTAGGCACGAACAGCAGTCACGGTTTTGGCCAGGTCTTGGCGCTCCGAACTCTGATTTGAGTGAATTCAGTGGCTATGTATTCTTGACTCAGATAACTACAACTTTTATGTAGAACATTTGTCCATATTCTGGATGTGTATTTCTGTAGAAGCGTTTTAGTGAGGGCACGAGTTGCTATTTGAACAGAATTTTGGTATAGTTTTTGAGGGGTGGGATTTTGTCTCCTTTCTCCAGGCTCTAGGGGTTTTTTTTTATAGATGGAGAAGGTGCCTTGGCTGCCAAGGGGTGCCTTGATGTGGCCTAGCTGTCCAAGAGTAATGACGTCGAGAGATCTTAGCCATGAATCACGCCATATTAATTTCAGCCCTTAAATGCAGCACATTGATTGAGAACCAGTCATTCATCAGATCTTTTAGATGTTATAAGTTCGTCTTCTGCACTTTTGTACTACTTAAAAGTTGTAGGTCTTGGTCTCACCTTTCCAACGCATGTTCATTTGCCCAAATTGGAGTTGATATGACCGAGTTATGACCAATTTACTCCAGGTGATCCAGATTTCCAGAGCAAGCTGTAACGGCAATATTCGTACCTCATTTAACGGCAATATTCGTACCAAATAAACAGAAGCCGTAAGAGATTTGATCAATAAATTAAAGGATTCTCTGTCCCATATTGTTTCAAACCAAGAAAGAAAATAATGGTTTGGTTTGATGTGCGTCAACTATGGCTTGAGCAAGTTGAAAGTTCATTGGGATATAGATACCCGTTGGAACTCTACCTATAGGTTTCTGAACCGATGTCTTCCTTACAAAGCCGTCATAGGAGAGTTTTTGAGAGTCTCCACCCCCGAGGGAATGGCATTGGAGCCCAGCCTCGACGAATGGGACCAACTACAAACCCTGAGTAATTTCTTAGGAACCTTTTTTAATGCAACCGTCAAATTATCTTGCTCGTACTCACCGACGGCATTTGAGTTGATCAGACATCTCTATAGCATTTCCAAGGTGTACCGTGAATTGGAGATCGCTGAAAGCAAGTACTCCACTCTCACACCGATCGTAGATGCCATGAAAGAAAAATTTCTAAAATATTGGGACGATGTACCCCTCCTGGCCATTATCGTAAGCTGCCTCAACCCGGTATACAAGAAGTATTTCACGGTCAAAATAGTTGCAGCGTACAAAGAGAATCTACATTTAGACAACACGGGGTGGAGGCATTCGTGACTTCGAAGTTCGATGAGATGTTTAACATATACAACTCAAGAATGAGTGACAACCAAAACCCGTCTTCGTCCCGTGCCGCCCCTAGGTAACAATATAAATATACATGTGTTTTTAATCTTTATTATTTATAATATCTACATTATTTGTCCACTAATTTTTTAAATTTTTTACAAATAATAATTACAAATAGGAGATCGGCAAGCAAAAAGAATAATTAATATTTGAATATTTTCTAATATAGAAGGAGATACTAAATCACAAATAGGAACAAAAGCACATAGTTCGGAACTAACATAGCAGACCATGTAGCATCAGAAATAGGAACAAAAGCACAAAAGCCCATGTAGCATAGCGGTCACAATAGCGCGTAGCGGTAATAGCGGTAAGCTATTACAGATATAGCGGTTGTAGTTGAATTAGCACACTTTTATTCTATAACTTAGCTTTTATGGTCCGAAAAAGCTATAGCTAGCTATTTAGAACACTGGTTGAAACTGTTCTAATTTGCGAGTGATGAATCTACATCAAGGTTTTAAATAGGGATTATCGCGTCACCGCTTTTAAGTTCCGAAAAAGCTATTGCGCAACTACAGCTAGCTACATAAAATCTTGATAAAAGGAAAGCGGTTGATAGCGCCACAGCTTTAAAGGTCCGAGAAAGCTATAGCGCAGCTATTGCGTAGCAATAACTAGCTATTTAGGAACCTGATCTGCATGCAATTTAAAATCTTGGATTAATTTTTGTATAGAGTCTAAATGGTAAAAAAATGTTTAAAAAATGAATGTATTAAAATTAATTTATAAACCTTTTAATTTTGACCGTTTGATCATATACTAAGTTAATTTCTAAAATTTAAAATTTTCACATGTGGACGCATCACTCGTAAAGTAGATCGGTTTCAAATTTTAACAGTTGAATTCGTTATTTGAAGCCAACATGATAGGTTTTAGAGTTAAATTTACAAAAGGACTTGGTGAATTTAAGAACACCCCTAGTTCTACTCATTTTTATGGCATTAGTCGTGTTATATTTATTTTTAGATTTTTCGAGTTTTGAATAAACGTGCAAGATGAATATTGTTTAACCAAATTTATGCAAAAGTTTGACATTTCATTTTAAATCTCCATGTTTCTGGATAAGGGATGCATTTTGTGGGTGTAATCAATTGAGATCATATTGGTGAAGGAATTGATTCATCAATTGAATCAAAATCAGCAACTCCAAAGCTTATGGCACGCGCTCAATATTTTTTTGATTAAAAAGGCCAAAGCCCATTTTCATTAAAGAAAATTTAACTTACAGCCAACAGTATAGTGTTTTAAGAAAAGTAAACTAATAGGACCCTAACAAAACAAACCAAACACATATAATCATCGATCAGAAGCAAAGTATCAGCATATAGTCGAAACATAAGGAAAATCACATAGAAGCCACACACAGGGCTGAGGTTAGAGTCAACAAAAAAAGATGGCACTTTCATGAGTTCTTCAAAATCCAGCCACAGCTTCATAAGGAATGAGCTGATTCCCTGGCTCCTCTTCATAATGCTCCTCTGGAACCTCATCGTCTGGATGCCAACTCGCAAGAGGGATGGCATCTAACTCAACTGGTAGCCAAAGAGTTGTAGCAGCCTTGACTTGCGGTCTCACGTGTCCTGCCCAGTAATGAACAAGAGAAATTATAAGTAAAATGAGTTGCCTAAAGGATTTACGCTTACCATTGTCAAAGCATAGCTCGTTGCGATGTTTCCATATGGTCCAAGAGACGGCACTGAATACAAGCAATAGTGCAGATTTTTGCGTAGAAGGTAGTTGTTTTGCAAAATGAACAACATCAGCCATCTTTGTCCAAGAACTGCTAAGTGGTTGACAAGCACCCATAAAAAACCAAATTTGTTTAGTAAAAGGGCAAGTGACAAATAAATGACTAATAGATTCGGGTTGGTCACAAAACTGGCATTTAGGACATCCCTGCCATCCTCTGCGAATCAGATTATCAGTTGTAAGTATTCGATTCTTAGTAGCGAGCCACATAAAAATTCTGATTTTGAGAGGAATAGGTATGTTCCACCATAACATAGCATGCCTAGGTCTAATACCTCTAAAGTTAAGAAATTGGTACAAGGACTGAACCGTAAATTTGCCTTGGGTATTCCATCTCCAACTAAGTTTATCATCTAAATGTGTAAAGGACAAATGGCTTATAATATGTAGAAGTTCCAACCATTCATTATAAAGAACCCCATATAAAGATCTACGAAAAGTAAGGGCATCCCCTTGTGAATTGACTACTTGTTGTAAAGAAATTTCACTATTAGTGCATAGCTCAAACAAATAAGGGTATCTAGTTGCCATAGAACAGTGTTGGTACCATATATCAGTCCAAAACAAAACAGAAGTATTGCTTCCTGGTTCATACTCGACACTAGAGGTACCAAGTTGTTGTAATGAAGTAATAGTTGCCCAAAATTCAGACTTTGGTGAACCATTTGAATGGTGATATTTAGTGAGAACCATATGTTTCCAAGCACTATGATAATTGGGATCTTTGAGTTTCCACCACCACTTAACTAAAAGGGAAATATTCATGAGTTTAAGGTCCAATATCCCTAAACCCCCAAATTCTTTTGCTAAACATGCAGTTTGCCAATTGAGTAAAGAGTATTTTTTCCTTTCGGTAGTCCCTTGCCACAGAAATCGGCATCGGATCTGGTCTATTTTTTTGAGGACAAACATGGGGATTTTATACATAGAAAGAAAATATAAAGGAACGGAAGATAGGAATGAATTGAGCAAAGTAATGCGCCCTCCAATAGATAGTAGACTACCCTTCCAATTTTGGAGTTTTTTCTCAATTTTATCAATGAGGAAAAACCAATCTGCCTTTTTCAATTTATGAGTATGTAAAGGTAATCCTAAATATTGGAGAGGGAAATAAGAAGTATTGCATTGAAAAATTTGAGCATATCTATCTAAATCAGTAGTATTAACAGGATACATAAATGTTTTGGCATAGTTAACTTTAATGCCAGACAATGATTCAAATGCAAATAAAGCCCACCAAGCATTTTCAATATTAGTCTCATCAGCTTTCAAAAAGAAAATTGTGTCATCGGCGTAGTGGCAGTTGGTGTGAGGGTAATGATCTATAGCATTGGGGCCTAATCCTATCAAAGCATTTGCATGTCTACCTTTAGAGAAAATTTTACTCAGAGTATCAGCAGCAAGTATGTACAAATAAGGAGATAAGGGATCTCCTTGTCTCACACTCCTTTTGCAGAAAAAATACTTAGTCAATTCACCGTTAATATTGATACAAGATTGAGAGCTGTAAAGCCATTCCTTAATCCATTGTATCCATCTAGGGCCAAAACCTCTACTCTCTAGGATATGTAAAAGGTATTGCCAATTGATTTTATCGTAAGCCTTTTCGAAGTCTACTTTGATCACTACACCTTGATCTTTACTATGATGGCAATGATGTAAAATTTCTTGACTAAGAATGACATTATCAAGGATATATCTATTTTTAATGAATGCTGATTGGCTATTATCTATAATCCTATTCATGATTGTCTCTAAGCGAAAAGTCAGCAGTTTAGAGATTATTTTAAAACTACAATTGACCAAGCTTATAGGTCTGAACTTGGTGATGAGTTTAGCTTCTTTTTCTTTAGGTATAAGACAAATGATAGATCTGTTCAAACTAGTAAGCTTGGTTTGATTATTGTAAAAATGTATGCATACTTGATAAAAATCAGCCTTTATAAGGTCCCAAAAAGCTTGATAGAATTTGAAACTAAAACCATCTGGTCCTGGGGCACCATGAGGATCACTAGCAAAAACTGCAACTTTAATTTCTTCCATTGTAAAAGGAATTTCTAATCGACGTTGTTCATCTAAGGAAAGCTTATCGGTATTGTCCCAAAAATCAGGGTCTAAAGAGGCAGAAGTGTCTCCAGGGATGCCTAAGAGAGTTTTATAAAAAGAAAAAATATGTTGTTTGATTTCTGGTTTGGTGGTAGTATGCTGGCCATCAATTTCTAAAGAGAGTATCTTATTTTTCTTAGATCGATGTGTTGCGATGGTATGAAAATATTTGGTATTATTATCTCCCTCTTCAAGCCACTTTTGTTTGGATCTAGCTTGCCAATGTTTTTATTCTTCTAAATAGATATTATCTAATGAATGTTTGGCAAGGATCCATTCATCTAGTTCTAGTGGAGTAAAGGATCGTTGTTCTAATATAATTTCTAAAGTATGCAATTGTGCTAGCAAAGCTTGTTTTTCTTTCTTTTTTCTGCTATAAAAATTCCTAGTCCAGCCTTGAATTTTATGTCTAAGGAACTTGAGTTTCTCATTCCAACTTCTAGTTATATCATTATGATTGAGGGGAAATTGATTCCACCATTTAGCGATTAGGTGCACAAAATCTGGTTGTTCTAACCATAAAGGGTCAAATCTAAAGATAGGGGAAGAGTAATCAATTTTAGAGGTAATGTGGAGTATGATAGGACAATGATCGGAACCATATTTTCCTAAGTCATAAATGTAACTAGCAGGATACGAATGCTCCCAAGCAGTACTAGTAAAGAATCTGTCCAAAAGGGCAAAATGTCTTCCATTCGACCATGTATACTTCCTACTATTTAATTTGTGTTCTAACAGTTGATGTCTATTAACAAAATTGTTGAAGAGTGAACTAGTTTGCATATCAAATAAAGTGCCAGATTTATCAGTCCTATGTCTAATGGCATTAAAGTCACCACAAATAATCCAAGGTAATGTGGAAGTGTTTCTAATTTGTTCTAATTCGACCCAAAGATCTTTCTTTTTGGTCCTATCAACAGGGCCATAGACTATGGTAATTTGCCATTGTATGCCATCTAGTTTACATTCTAAGATTAAATTGAGAGAGAATTGATGTGTAGAATGAGATAAGAATCGAAATTGAGAACTATCACAGCCAAAAAGGATCCCTCCTGATCTCCCATGAGAGGGAACCCAATGCCAAATATCAAACCTATTAGAGATTGAGTTCAACAGTCTAGTACTAAATTTTTCTTTTTTTGTTTCTTGTATAGCAACTAAATCAATATGATTATTTACTATGATATCATGTAAAATTTGTCTTTTTTTAGAGGAATTAATACCTCGGGCATTCCAGTTTAGGAAATTCATAAAGAGACTAGGTTATCCCCTCCTAAACTAGAGCTACTATCTATAGAATCCAAAACAGAACTAGTATCATGAAAAATATCCACTTCATCCGAATTGGTAATGATAGCATTATCATCAATGCTTGCAATTGTAGTAACATCATGGAGGTCTAATATCAGAACCTTAGATTTATCGAGACTCTTGGATTTATCAAGCATAGAGTGAATGAGTTTTTCAAAATTGGATCTATGCATTTGTTGGATATTCTGAATAATGTTAGAAGCTTCATCAGCATGGTGACCTAACTGTATTTGGTATATGCGAAACAGATGTGTAACTTGCTCGAATGTGAGCCTATTGTATGGAAAATTGTTGATCAAAGGAATACCTGCATTGCTGTTATTTCCTTGCTATTTTGCTCTTGCTCTTTTTTTGACTTTTGTGAGGGTAGAGGAGGGATCAGCCTGGGCCTGGATGCGAAGGCTCTTCCTCAGGGAGATACCTTTTTTAGGGAGAGGTGGCTTGGGGGGAGCTTCATAAGAGGTGGCAGAAACCTCGATGATTTCAGCGGCTGGGGGTGGGGCAGGAATGGAAGGTCTCTTAACAGTTTTCTTCCACTTCCTATTATTTTTCACTCCAAGTGAAGCAGGTGTTCTCTTCTTAGAAGAGCCAGCCCCTTTCCTCATATATGAAGGAAGTGTGAAGACCTCACAATCATATCGAGGTGTATGGTTTGGAGGGGTGGCAGGAGGAAATGTGGGTGTAGCAGGTTTGGGAGTAAGCTTAACCTTGGTCACTGGAGTTTTACCCTTGCCCTTTGGTGAGGTTTTTGGTGTTGGTAAAGGAGTCGGCAAGGGGGACGGTTTGGCACTTGCGGGAGCGGAAGGGGACTTCCAACCCAAATGCATTGCTTTGTCCAGCAGAGGTTCAGAATCGGAGCCATGATCATGCTGAGCGGCAGAGCGCGTGTTGTACCGGCCAGATTTAGGAGTAGTGACTTTCTGTTTTTTTGGAGCTGAGTTGGAGCAATCACCAACCTGACCAGTAGGGTGTAGCATCTGATTCACAGCATGGAGGAAATGTTCATGGTCTTCATCAGAGTCGTCAGTGAAGTGACCATCGCGCGGGTCAGTTGGTGCTTGGCAGCCCGTGGCACTAGAACCGCCATTTGCTTGAGCTGGTTGATCGTCTAACAGATCTTCATCCATCCTTTGAGAAGCAGGTGGGGGAGGAGGGGCTGGAGTCTCTCGAGGGGGTGGTGGCGCCGCCCCACGGTTGTTGTGGTGGCCAGGGCCTCGGGCTCGCCATGCGTTCACATTTTCAGTGTGCTCAGTTTCGACCTCAATTCGCAGATCGAAGCTAGAAACATACCCTGTCATGTCCCTATACAACTGCCAGTGTTGTTCGGTAAACAATTTAGGTTCACAGGCCCCAACCCGAACTCTGGCAAAGCGCCAGTCATATTTGTTTCTGGTAGCCGGATCAAGCTCAAGGACAACGGCACCAAAAGGATTAAGGAGCCGATCGAACTAGATCCACTCCCACAAGTCTCTGTTGAAGCCATGGATACGAAGCCAAAGGGAAGAAAACTGGAATTCAGATCCAGTGAAGTAACTCAAAAATTGGGTTTTGGATCGGGACCGTCCGATTTGAAGTTGCTGATTTGAAGTTGCTCAAAAATTAACAGAGTACAAGGGAAGAAAACTGGAATTCAGATCCAGTGAAGTAACTCAAAAATTGGGTTTTGGATCGGGACCGTCCGATTTGAATCCGTGACCATTCATCTAAAGTGGAGCACACGCATCCCAAGCGGCAGATTTGAATCCCGAGACGATCTCAAGCGACGGATTCGATTCGGACGGTCCCGATCCAAAACCCAATTTTTGAGTTACTTTAGGGGATCTGGACCCAGAAAATTGGGCACGGGGAGACCGTCCGATTCTAATATATTGCTCGGAATGGTCTCGAGATTCGAATCTATTGTCGGAATGTGTGCGCTCTACTTCGGAATGGATGATCTCGGATTAGAATCAGACGGTCCCGATCTAAAATCCAAATATTGAGTTACTTCACTGGATCTGGATCTCGATTCAGGAGAGAGATGCAGGAGAAGAGAAGGCAAGAGGGAGGAGTTAAGGACACTTTTAAAAGAAGGGCAATATTGTCAATTTAATTTCTTACATATTTTACAATATATCATTTTCAATGACTAACTAGAAATGAGGATATTTATACAATAAGTAAGTTTAGATGAGAAATGATATATTAAGTTATGATCGGTATATATATAAATTTTTCATTTAAAAAAACTAAAACTTGTTTACAAAATATGGTCAAGCCAAGTCTTTGATTAAGACGGCTAGAATTGACACGCAAGACTAACCGGGGAATTAAAATGCCTTCTTGCCAGCTAGCAACATCCTGTTCACCGAGCATCATGATTCATGGTTTCATTGATTGCATTGTTTTCGTCTTATTTTTTTTTTCAGTGTTTTTTGTGCTCGGTTGTTGCAATTTTCTTATTTTTAGAAATACAAAAATCAAATTATCATAAACAAAAATGATTAATAATTTCGATTATATAGATAGAATGGAACAATTAATAGTTCAGTCATAGTAATTTTAGTAAGTTGCAATGTGTTTTTGTTACAAAAAAAATTTGAAAACTATTGGGATCAAATCATTGGTTTAGTTCCAATACGGATTATGAAATCTGCGGACCATCTCCTCTTTCTTTCTTTCTCTCATTAACACTGTGTGGCTGTTTATACGATAAATGTAAATATTAATGAGACCAAACCATTATTTAGTCCCATTAACTTGCCTTCAGTGGGACTACTAATTTTTTTTTTTATTTCTAAAAATATAAAAAATGTGCCAATTGCCCCAATTGCATTCCTTATTCCTAGTCGCACATCGTCATCAGCATAATCTCACTTTATTCTCGGGATAACCTCACTTTATTCTTTCTTCTAAAAATCAACAACCGCACTTGGTTTAGCTTGCGCCCACGGGCCACGGGCCACGGACCACGGTCCTTTTCTTAGAAAAAAACAGAAAATAAAACAATCGCACTTGGTCTAGCGTGCGGGTAACAATCTTTGCTCCCCAAGGTAATTGACTATACTATTCAAGGTCGCTCACTGATCGGGGCATTGCGAATTTGCGATGAGTCCTGACAGGGACATAATTGGGATAATAATGTGATGGTAGCTAATATGACGAAGAAACTTAATTCAGAGGATCACCTTGATCCACTTATCCAATTCCACTGAGCTCCAACAGCGAGACATTCTTCCCATGGTGCAGTATTAATTTAAAAGAAAACCTTATTTTCAGTTTTTACGGATACTTTTATTCCAACTTTTTTTTGCCTTTTTTATGTTTTGCCAAGCGAAAATGACGGTTTGGTATGACCTAGCTAGGTAGATAGGTCTTAGAGCTTGTTAATGACATATTAGGTGCTGGACCGTCGGTCACAAGGTCAGAACGGTTTGATAAGCATTCGACAAGTCGGTGCCTGATCTAGTCATCTGATCCGTGTTAAGATTTATGTACACTTTATTTACACAAATTTAATATCATTCGTGTGAATCTTAACTTCAATCGAACAATTCTGATTGAACACAAGACTAAATTTGCTTTGGTTCCTACTGGACCGCCCCCAGTTCGCTTATTATTAGGAAGACTTTCATGTTCCACTGAGTCTGAACAATCCCAAGCCTGCAATGTTCGAGGCTTCTTTAAAATTTATGCTAATATATAACGACTGTATTCAAACTTAAAAATGGTACTGCAAATTAAATAATTTGTAAACCTTATTACATAACTCTGTAAACTGAATTTTTGAATTATGTAAACTGCAATACTAATTGCTATAAACCTGTTCACCGAATTTTGGAAACCGTTTATTTGAATATTGTAAATCGGTAAAAAAAATCATTTTTTTTAGATCTGCATCTAGATGATACTTTCAATCATTTTGAATTCTGTAAACCTTATCACATCACTCTATAAACTGAAATTTCAAATTATGTAAACCTAAAATGTAAAATTTTATCTTTGTTAATGTCATACATCCAAACTACAAATTTATATTTTGAAATCTGTAAACCTTTATGTAAAACTCTATAAGATGAGACACTAAATTTTGTAAACCAAACAACTATTTTCAAAACACACCTACAAAATTCATCACTATTCACTAGAATAAGACACAACAACATAAACAAAATAAAATGCAAATAAAAAACATACATGTTTCCCACAAGCATAACATATCTTATAAATCAAAACAAACATAAAAAAAGTCTAACATAGCACTACTTATCACTGTTCAACTAAAGTATTTCCGACCAACCATCCATATGTTGTCCCTAACGGCACCCAGAGGGGGGTGAATATGGGGCTATTAAAGTTTAAACCCTATAACTTGTAACTATCGGTCGGATAGACAAGTTCTAAAGTTGTTCCTATGTTCAAGTATATCTCTACGTGAAGTTCTAAAGTCGTTCCTGTGTTCAAGCAACAATGGACTAGGCTTTATGTAAGTATTGTGAGTATTGTGAGGGTATTCTCTGTCAATCTAAAGTGTAAGTATTGTGAGGGTATTCTCTGTCAATCTTAGACAGACGACAGAGCCCACTATTTATAATGGGATTCAAAGAGTTTGCCAACGGCTTTATGTAGATCACAAGATCTACAGAATAAAGGATTAGCCTATTTTGCTTGTGCCTAGTTTTTAGTATTGACTGGCTTGGTTAATTTGAATTTTGAATTGGACTTCCAGCCATGCAACGTCTAGACTCAGGCGGTCTCAACCTCATATCTAATTTACCATACTTTTGGATATAAATTAAAAATGATAAAACAAAATGGTAAAATATGATCTTCATAATCTTCATAATCCTGATCTCCATGATCTTCCGTAATTTTCATGATTCAGTATCTCATCAATATCCGATATTTCAAATGGCTCGTGTGAATCATCTATTAGATCATTATGTATCGAACCATTCCTTATAGCTTGAGTATATCATGTATCCGATTATCTTGTACAACTTATCATGTCAACTTGTCATGATATGTATCTTTGACTTGTTTTGACCTTCGGACATAACAACAAAACCTGTATACATCTCAAAAAAAGAAACTGTAAAAATTCAATGTTTATAAGTTTTGCAAATTAGTCAAACAACACAGAAGATTGCTTACCACAACACCATACATATTACAAACCATTGTTTCTCATTCACAAATACACAAATTGCACAATCTTATGTACCACCCTGCTTCGGGGATTTCACAGGCTTCAAAGCAATTATCTTCCAACTTTCATTAGCTGAAATAAAATTTCATATCAAGCATTAATAAAAAGTTCAGGTCCTAAATTATGTAAATCTGATGCATGAATTCTGTAAATCTAATTCAAAAATTCATGTAAACTTAAGATAATCTCAAGTGTTTAAAACCTAAAATAATGTATCAAGAATTCTAATGAATGAATTATGTAAACCTAAGAAGGTGGATCCGGAAAGTTTTGAGAAAAACTGAAAAATGAGATTCGGGAGAAAAGTAAAATATAGTTTTTTTTTTAAATTTTTTTATGAGAAAAGGTATCGTCCCCCTGTGTTCCGTCCCCGTAAAATCCCCGCCTATAAAACTTTTCATTTTTAGCGGTCCGCTGACGCATTTTCTATCGGTCCGCCACGCATTTTCAACTGTCCCTAACGGCAACGGTCCCCGCTTTCTTCACCGCCGCCGACGCATTTCCTATTTAAAACTTCCATTTTTACCGCTTTCCATTTTTTGAAATTTTAATATTTCCTCTTCTCGTTTTTCTTTTATGAATCAATTTATTTCTCTTTTCAATTTTTGTTTCTCTTTCCGATCTATTTTGATCGCCGTGGTTCTAATTTGGATGATCGAGTAGCAGCATTAAGGAGCAGCATCGACGATCGATTACCAGCATTGAGTAGCTGCATCGACGATCTCCGTATTTTGAATTTTGCGTCGTTTTTTCATTGAGGAGCAACATAAAAACTACTGAGTGAGTTTCTGATTATGTCCTAGTATCGAATTTTGCATTCTATGAATGATTTTTTCAATTTTTGATGAAGATTTTGAATTTCGTATTAAACTAACATACATCGTATTTGTTTACATGTTTTCAACTGCAGTTTACAGGATTTAATTATGAAATTGACATGATACATTGCTTTACTTTTTCATGTTTATCTTACAGATTTACATTTTGATCTGATTTTTGTTGCATGCTTAACATCGAGGATCAATATCGAAGATCTTGATCCGAGTGGTTTGAATTTTGCACCGTTTCTCCATTGAAGAGCAGCATCGAAGCTTCACATTGAAGACCAGCATAAAAGCTATTGAGTGAGTTTCTGATTATATACTGGTATCGAATTTCGCATTATATCAGGATTTGTTTACATATATCGTTTTTGTTTACATGTTTTCAACTGCAGTTTATAGAATTGAATTATGATGTTTACATGATACACTGCTTTACTGTTTCATGTTTATCTTACAGATTTACATTTTGATCTGATTTTTGTTACATGCTTGACATTCAAATGTATGCTGTATACAATATTTAAACAATTTGTATACATAATTTATGGTATTGTTTACATTGAAGAGCAACATAAAAGCTATTGAGTGAGTTTCTGATTATATACTGGTATCGAATTTGGCATTATATCAGGATTTTTTTCAATTTTTCATGTAGATGAATTTCATATTAAAAGTTACATATATTGTTTTTGTTTACATGCTTTCAACTGCCGTTTACAGGATTGAATTATGATACATTGCTTTACTATTTCATGTTTATCTTATAGATTTACATTTTGATTTGATTTTTGTTGCATGCTTAACATTCGAATGTATCATGTATACAATATTTAAACATAATGTATACATAATTTATGGTATTGTTTACAGAATTTGTGGGTTAGTTTACAGAATTTGTGGTTTTGTTTACATATTTATATGTTAATTATTTGTTAAGTAATCTGCTTAATTGCTTCTTTTGTTAAAACCAGGATTATAATGGTTTTGGACTTGATTGTAATATATATCTGCACAGAATGATTGTAAAGTGTTTACAGGAATATGGTGATCTTTTTACAGAATAATTGGTATATGTTTACAAGGATGACAATACATTTTCTCTTTTTTTTGTTCTGTTTCCTGGATGATTGTAATATATATCTGCACAGAATGATTGTTAAGTGTTTACATGAATATGGTGATCTTTTTACAGAATAATTGGTATTTGTTTACAATACTTTTTTTTTTGTTATGTGTCATGGATGATGGTAATGTCTGCATAGAATGATTGTGACATTTGTCAAATTTGTATACAATTTTGACAACTGAAAATAATATATAATTTGCATTTGCAAATCTAAAATTATAATTGATAAAATTAATTAAAAAAAATTTCAAAAAAAAAGGTTTACATGATTATTCAAAATAGTTTACAGTATAAATGACATCTGTATACCGTACTAGAATACAATGTGTACAGAATTACAAAGCTTTGAATGAACCTTCTACATATAGAACAAAAAAAAAATTGAAATTTTTTTTTCTAATTTTTTATGTTTACAGAACTTAAGGCATATATATACAAAATTTAAAAGTGATCCCGGTTCGTAAGATACCCTTCTAGAAGGTGGTCCCGGTTCGTTTATGATATTCAAAAGTAGTTAGATACCTTCTAGAAGGTGGTCGCAATTTTTAACTATCATTCGGTTACTAAGGGGGACCATGTGAATATATAACTGTTTTTGAGAATTCGTTACTAGTTCAACATCTACTGTATTAGTTTATAGGTTTATTACAAAAGATTTACAAAATTAGCTTCATTAGTTTACAGGGACTTTGAGTTATATCCGGAGATTTTCTGAGGATTGGAGTCCGGAGACTATTAGCTGCATCTTTTTTTTATTACTAATAACGTAAGGTAATATTTTTACTGTCAAATATAAATAGAATGTATAATATCAGACCGTAGTCCGTAGCCCGTAGCCTTGCTGTAGAGTAGACTACAGACAGTTGTTGCGAAGTTATAAAAAACGTAGATAAGATCACAAAGAGTTTGAGTGATCCACCGGCGACAACAGAAAGGGTAGGAGTTAGAGACCATCATCGCATGGCAGACAAAAGTGGCGACGAAGAAAAGAAGAGCATGGGCTAATAACAGCTCATATCTCTTTCTCCACTCCCCCTAATCTAAAGGTACGAAGCAAACCATGTATCTACTAAAATCTTGATTTTGAAGCCTCAGAAGACCTGTTTGTCCTCTCGAGCTTCAATTGTATCGTTCAACGTTGCTACTGAGCCATGGCTAATTTTCTGTGGGTAATTTGTTTATATTTATTTCACCCGTTTTGTTTCTTTCTAGTCGTTTGCATGTGACCCACTGCGTTTAATGTGCTTCACGTGTGGATCTAGAGAGAAGAATTCGAAGGGAAATTGATTTTTCTTTAATGGTAACTTGTTTGACCCGTTTGCTTTAACCCCTTTCTTCCCCATGACTTTAAAGTTTTTTTTTTTTTGAGGAAGAAAGTTTCTTTTTAACCTAGGAGATAGAGTTTGACGTGTTCTATTGAGTGGATCTTTTCTGTAAACCCCTTCTGTTGGTGTTGAAAGAGTTTTGATGGTAAGCATTTGTAATTTTCTTTTTTTTTTGTTGAAAACAACTTGATATTTTAGCTAATTTGCCCCCTGTCTGTCTGTTTTTTTTTTTTTTTTTAAGTAGTTAAGCTGTCATCTCTCCAAATTAAGCTGATTTTCCGTCAGATTAATTCTTTTTTTCTTTGTAGCGTTTCATATTCAAATACCGTGAGGCACTTCTTTCATCTAATATCAGACATCCTGAAAATTTTCAATAGGAAGTGGTACTTCATTCTGGCTCAAATGTCTCTTTTACTTCTGTAACCATGTGAAAATTGATCTTTTCATAAAACTTCTCAATTTCCAGGGTCAAAGTTGCATTTGCTCACATTTTATCTTTTTTTATGCATCAAATATATAGATTAATTCAATATTATATAATTTGCTTCATTACAGGTTGTTATAACCAAGATCTGGGGCTTCCTGTTATTTCTTATACTTGTAATCCTAGAAATGATCAGTCGAATTATCAAAAAAATTTCCGGCAAGACCTCATCAGAGGAGTCGTCAAGCCAGTCAAGCCAACGAAGCGTACCCCAGACGTCACAGGTGCCATCTCACCACAGGGACCATCGACATCTATATGATCACCATCATTGGGGCCCAAGCTATTCTCGTGATTTTAGTTCATATGATGAGTATTCCGGCTTCAGAAGAAGGTATCATTACCAATTGTTTCTGCATCATTGCTTTTTTTGCAATCATGCCCACATTTTTGCTTTACTTGTGAATAAAGCCCGTGATTTCTTGCTTTTGCAACTCACAAACCATTGCTTCTGCCAAGTGAATTTAAGGTTAAATTCAGAATAAATGACCATATTGACCCTTATTCTATTGTAATCACAAAATTGCTCATTTAAATAGTTTATGAACCAATTTGTATGGATATTGGGCAAAAGTTGCTAATGTGATATAATCGAAGGTTTATATGTAGAGCTATTGTTTGATAATTTATACTATTAACAGGAATGAGTATGATTATGACTCAGACTCACCACCTCGTGGTGGATACCCGCATCCATATTCCCGTAATGAAGGCTACCCGTCCCGCAATTTCCCCCCTCGGGGCTACCCGAGCTACCGTGATGATTACAGCCGGAGGGAATACCGTCGGGAAGTTCAGACACAGCCATCAAGTTATCAGATGCCAGCTGTGCCAGTTCCAGTTCAGAATGTAACAGCACGGCCACCTCCCATGCAGCCAGCCGCATCACAGCCAAGTGGCTCAAAGCCAAGGCTTGATAGGAAGTACTCAAAAATAGTCGATGAGTTTCGCTCCTTGGAGGAAGTACGTGTTTTTATCAAGATTTAACAAAATTGCTAGGTCAACTGTGCCAGATCTGCCCCCAAGCTAATTATTCTAATTGGTTGACTTCAATTGGCCAAGTCAAAATATCAGGTCTTAGCTAAATTAAAGAATCTGGTGGTCATTATTCTCCGAGCAAATTAATATGTAGTTAGCCATAAGGCGAACTGTAGAAAAGTTAACGAGGAGTTGTGTATCATATTGCCTGACAAAGAATTTTGTGCGAGGTTTGTTGAGTAAAGTTTACAGAGATGGAGAATGAAAACTTTATTTTACTAAAACGTCATATCAAACTGATTTACTCTTTTTCTTAAAGTAAAGGTACACACAAAAAAAAAGAATCTTCTGGAATATCTTGTCAAGCTGATTCATTCTAGTTTCTCAGGCACCATGTCATCAAAATGATTATATGTCTGGTAGGACTTGGTGGTTCAGCTAATTTAATATAGTACACTGATTGGGGTGCTGGTCTTACATCTTTAAAGTGGAAAATTCTACGCCACCCAAAACCTATAAACAATACACTGTTCGTGAAAGTTAGGATTCTACCAGGCTGCTATTTATATGTTGTGTTATATTTTGGATCTTATAAATGGGGATATTTTTAAAGAATCTTGTCAAATTCTTTAACCCAATTTACTTTTATGATCTCCTTAAAGACACTTAATGGCTTCCTTTATTATATTGAGAATAAAAAAAAAAAATTCCCCACTGCTCAAAACAAACAAAAAATCTAAATTATTATAGCTAGTTTTGGGTACTTCTTTTACTTTTGAACATACTAATTAATTTTTAACAAAAGCTTATTTTTGTTCAAAAGACAAGAAAGTTTTCCTTATTGAATACTTGTGCCTTCATTGGGATTGTAGTGTGACAAGTGATGTAAGGGTCATCACTTCTTCTCTATTGAATTAAATCTTCACCAATAAATAGAATGCACAAAGAAAAAGGTTCTCCTTGTCAATCATAGGCATGAACTTCTTACATCACTAGCTATTTGGATCAGATTGGAAGGCTGTGTGTGCTTGGTTGCAATCTAAAATCTTATACTACATGTTTCGGTTGAGCTTCAAATAAGCTGTTTTCAGTGTTTGTGCAGATCCAATCTTCTCTGGGAGTTTATTAGATATGAGTATGATGTTTTATTTGGGTGACACTGACTTGATCTCTAGTGAACAACTTTAACATTTGTGAGTATGAAAGATTTCAAGGTGTGTTAAGATGAATCAGAGGAGTCAGTCCTGGGGATCTAATAGAAGTAAAGCATATATGGATCTGTTCTGGCACAATATTCAGCCAAATTTGAATCAAAATATTCTGAATCGTTAGAAATAAAATCTGTGTTAAGAAAATTATATTTGCTAGTTTAAATAGAGACAATTTATTCAAGGGGACACCTCTCTGTTGGTTACATCCGAGAATAATATACTTCTCATATATGGCTGTAATGCACATAAAGGCTGCATAGAGCATCACTCTTTTAACTTGACCATTGCACAAATCATGGCCAAGCTTAAGCTCATCAAGGGGTTCTGTAGCTTAACCTCAAAATCATTGAATCTGCTTGAACATTCAAATTCAAACCACTAAGTATGATTTACTTCATCAGACAAGTGTTTAGGTCCCAAATTTTTTACTTTATGAGTTAAGATCAAAAGATTGAAAATGAATTATTTTGGTGGGCCCACTTTTCAACAATTTTCGACCTCTTGATTCAAAATAAACTAAAAGATTTGAGAAAAATTGGAATGTCAACTATTCATTCGTGATGTAAATTAAGGCCAATGACCTGGATCCATTGTTTGAAGCTGACCTGATGGTTGTTGATGTTTAAGCTCATGAAAACTTTTGGTGAGCTTAAGCTCATATTAGCTCTACTCTATCACATTAATGTAAACAAGAAATAGAGCAATACAGTATGACTCCTTCATTGGTCGCCTCTTTTTGGTGAAACACGATAGAGGGTTTAGATATTTTGAGAAGGCCTTCGAAGTCATTGATTGCTATGGCATTAGCCCCTATTGGGTGAGGGATATATCAGTGAGGGTTGCAGTATGGTCTATATTATTGGAATGAGTGTCCAATTACAAGACATGGATGTGATTTGGATTTCTAAGAGGCCTTGAGGACACTGGTGAATTTGATGGCTACTTTAATTGTGAATGTTCTGGCTAAGATTGATATTTGGGTTAAGAATGTTAGTCAAGCACCCCACAATGATGATTATCCCCATATTTGGAAAGTTTGAGAAAGAGCTTGACTGGCTTTGCATATTCCTGGAGAAATGTTATTGGAACCAAGCACATTACTGGTCCTTCGCTGATCCTTGAATAGCTGAAGATCATGAGTTGAATATATATGGTCCTAATCGAGTAACAGTCATAAGTAGCAATGAGGTATGAAGCTCTTTGTTTCTTGGAAATTTTGGGCTTTGTATGTTCAGTAGGGATAGAAGTGGTCTGAGATAATGAGATTTGTGTTTCATTTGTTATGGACGCTGATAGAAATGCAACAGTTATGCATATTGCTCTTTTCCAATGTGAATTTCTTATCTCCAGAATGGAGCCTACGTGTTGGGATTAATAGTACTTATATTTTAAGAAATGTTAATCCTGCAGGTTACTGAGGCACTTGCAAAGGCTGGTCTAGAGTCTTCAAATCTTATCATTGGAATTGACTTCACCAAAAGCAACGAGTGGACAGGTATGAGTTAGTATATGAGCATTTCTTGGATAGATCCAATTAGATGGTGCATCCTTGCAATTTGTAGAGTCTAGTGCTTAGAATTTATGTAAGGATATATCTGTGCAGTTCACAAATTTAAGTTACATTCAAATGAGAGATTTAGGAGATAGATTAAATACTCATTGCTTGCACTAGATGTATAAGAAGATTTTGATTTTGTTAATTAATCGTTAAGTATCCTTCATGCTCTGTGTTGTATTTCAAACAAGTGCTGGTCTATTTTGTGTTTATGCCCTCAGAGCTACTCTTTCTATCTGGATAGCAGGAAACCCCATCATTTGGGAGACTATTGGCTAAATTAGTTTGCCCAGAAAAGAATTTTTTTGACATTTTGCAGATTAGAAAATTTTCAGCTATAATTTGCAAAGCTGCCATTCATATTGTTTTGTTTGTAAGAGCTGATTATTTCTGGATTTTAACATGACTTGCATCAAAACTAGGTAAGCAGTCATTTAAGGGAAAGAGCCTTCATCATATCAGTGAAATACCAAATCCTTACGAAGAAGCAATCTCTATCATTGGTCGAACATTGTCAGCATTTGACGAGGATAACTTAATACCATGTTTTGGTTTCGGAGATGGTAATTGTTATTATTTTTTTTTGCTTATTAGTTTTCAAAGTTAATGACCTTTTTTTTGTCATAATTTACTCATCGGATGAACTGCCTTTTGAAATTTCAGCCCATACTCATGACCAAGATGTGTTCAGTTTTTTCCCAGATGAAAGACCATGTAATGGGTTTCCTGAGGCCTTGTCTCAATATAAGCAAATTGTGCCACATCTACGTTTATCTGGTAATTACTTGATCGGAATCAAAGAATATCTATTGTTTAGTTATATAGAAAAGTGAGCTAAAAAGATAATTTATTGATTAATGACTCTGGCTTATATAAGTCTTACAACGCACTCTTACAAATAACACCCTAGACTATTCCATAATAGCCTATTTACATATAGGCCCCTAGAAATCCTGAAAACACGTAAACATACAATATATTTCAACACTCCCCCTCAAGATGGGCGAAAGATATCCACTAAACCATCTTGTCACATCCTCTCGCTAAGTCCAACGAATTGAGGTCCTTCGTCAGACAATCTGCTGCTTGGTCTTTAGTTGCAACATGGCCTAACTCCAGGAGTCCACTGTTCAACTTCTCCTTGATGAAGAACTTATCGATCTCGATATGCTTGGTTCTATCATGCTGCATTGGATTGTTGGCAATACTGATGGCCGACTTGTTATCGCACCACAACCTCATTTGGGCCCCTTGGTCCATCTTGAGCTCCACCAGCAGGGCTCTCAACCACAACATTTCTACCACGCCTAGGGTCATGGCCCTGTACTCTGCCTCGGCTGTGGATCTCGCAACCACTGTTTGCTTCTTGCTCTTCCAGGAGACCAAATTGCCCCCTACAAACATGCAATATCCAGACGTGGACTTTCTGTCATCCGCACAACTAGCCCAGTCTGAATCACAATAGCCCTCAATGTTCAAATGCCCATTCTTCCTGAAGATCAACCCCTTCCCTGGTGCACTCTTCAGGTATCTCAGAATCTGGTACACAGCATTCATGTGACCCTCCCTAGGATCATGCATATAGCGGCTCACCACACTCACAGCAAAGGATATGTCGGGACGAGTGTGGCTCAGATAGATCAAGCGGCCCACTAACCTCTGGTACCTCTCTCTATCAATTGACTCTCTTACCTCAGCACTCAGCTTGGACTTCTGGTCAATGGGAGTAGCAGCAGGCTTGCACCCCAGCATACCTGTCTCTGTAAGCAAATCTAGTACATACTTCCTTTGAGATAAAACAATCCCCTCTACACCACGAGCTACCTCAATCCCAAGGAAGTATCTCAGCTGTCCCAAGTCTTTTACCTCAAACTCCTTGCCCAATCTGGCTTTTAGCTGAGCAATCTCACTCTCATCATCACCAGTGATAATCATGTCGTCCACATATACCGCAAGCATCGTAGTGTGAACTCCATGTCGCCTAAAGAACACTGCATGGTCTGCATTGGTCTGCCGATACCCCATGCTTACCATAGCTCTCCTAAACCTGTCAAACCAGGCTCGAGGAGACTGCTTTAGCCCATAAAGAGATTTCTTGAGCCTGCACGCCTTACTAACCGTCTGTTTCGTGCCAAAACCTGGTGGTACCTCCATGTACACCTCCTCCAACAAATCACCATGGAGAAAGGCATTCTTCACATCGAGCTGGTGTAACTTCCAACCCCCATTTGCTGCCAAGGAAACCAGTGTTCGCACTGTGCTCATCTTTGCCACAGGTGCAAAGGTCTCATCATAGTCGATGCCACAAGTCTGACTGTACCCCTTTGCTACCAATCGGGCCTTGTAGCGCTCAACCCGCCCCTCTGGGTTTTGCTTCACAGTAAAGACCCACTTGCAACCAACTGCCTTCTTGCCTGGTGGTAGTGGCACAAGCTCCCAAGTTTTGTTCTTGTTCAAAGCCCAAGTTCCTCTAGCATGGCAGCTTTCCACTTTGGATCCTCCTTAGCCACCTGCCAACACTTAGGGATAGAGACAGTGTCCAAAGATGCAATGAATGCTCCATGTACCGGTGATATGTGAGAGTAAGAGACAAACTGGACAATATCATGTGGAAAGCCATATCGATCAGGGAGAACTCCCGCATTGCTGCGAGAAATCCTCCTTACCGATAAAGGAGCGGGAGGAGTAGAGAGAGGAATCATATCAACTGTGTACTCTTGAGTCTGAGGTGGATGGTGTAGGTGTCTCAGGAGTCGGAGGAGGCAGGGACAAGGGACTTGGCACAAGTGGCACTGTAGGCACGGTTCCCTCATTCTGCTTTCTTCTTCTCGTGTACACTCTCAGCTCCCCCTGAGCCTGAGTTCCATCATTCTCGGGTTCAACCCGTTCCATCCGTTCCGGCACCACAGCCGACTCCTCAGTCACCGACTCCACAATCGGCGCAAGCGGACGAGGGACAAGCGGACAAGGGATATCCCCCACACTCACCAACCTCCTCTCACCACTATTGCTATCGTCCCCCTCTCGCCTCGTACTTCCTGTATCGAGCGAGTCCCCAAAGGGCGATGCGACCTGAGAGTAGTATGGCTCAAGCTCTCTAAATGTGACATCCATACTAACAAACAACCTCCTCTCCACAGGACTCCAGCAAACATACCCCTTCTGACTAGCCGAGTACCCAACGAACACACTTCACAGCCCTTGGATCCAGTTTTTTCACATTTGGTCTGTTGTCTTGCACGAAGCACACAGCCAAAGGTTTTGAGAGGAAGAACATCTTCTTTCTTACCTCTCAGCAACTCAATCGGAGACTTCCAATCCAATACCCGCGAGGGCATTCTATTGATCAAGTAGGCTGCTGTCAAGACTGCTTGCCCCCACAAGTACTTTGGTACATTCATCGACATCATCATACTCCGGGTCACCTCAAGGAGATGCCTGTTCTTCCGTTCGGCTACCCCATTCTGCTCTGGTGTGTACGGACACGTGGTTTGATGCTGTATTCCCTGGGATGACAAGTACTCCCCAAACGCCCCGTTGGTGTACTATGTCCCATTGTCAGACCTCAATACCTTCACAACTGCACCGTATTGAGTCTGAACCCCTTTGTGAAAGTCTTTGAAGCAAGCAAACACATCACTCTTGTTTTTCATCAGATAGAGACACGAGAAAAGCAATCAATGAAGGAAACAAAGTACCTAAATCCGTTCACCGTAGTTGTGGGACAAGGCCCCCACACATCGGAATGTACCAGATCAAAGGCATGAGAACTCGTACTTCCTGAGCTTACATACGAACTCCTTGTATGTTTTCCAAACTCACATCCATCACACACAAGTTTTTGTTTGTCAGCTTTCTCATACTTTGATGGATACAAATGTTCCAGTAGGCTGAAGGAAGAGTGCCCCATCCGCCTATGAATCAGAAGCAACTCATCCTCCACACTCACCCCAGATCCTCCTGCCCCCACTTTATCGACCACAGATACCAGCGCTGTATCCATTCCTTTTCTATCCATGTACCACAACCCATCACGCCATGTGCCAGTTCCAAGTATCCGACCTGTCCTCTTCTCCTGAAAGACCATCTTCGGAATATCAAAGGTCACGATGCATTTCTGCTCACGAATAATAGCACTAATGGACACCAGGTTTACGGGAAAGGAAGGAGCATACAACACATTGGTTAGAGTCACTGAATCGGTACATCTCACAGTACCCTTACCAACCACGGGTTGGGCCGTACCATCAGCTGTCTGAATGCTCTCTGGGACTGTTAGGTGAGTATAGGAAGAAAACTCTCTAGCAGCACCAGTCACATGGCGGGATGCACCAGAGTCGACTATCCACTCTGGTGATCTAGTGGTGGATATCGAGGCAAGAGCAAGTGGATCACAAACACCTGTGGCCGAGTGAGCAAAACAAGCAAAGTTACCCCTGGGTGAAGGCGACCCATTACCTGTTGCTTTCTGCTTCCTCTTCAGTATCTCCTCACTCTCGCACTCCGCTACCATCAGATTTGCTCGGTAGTCTCCTCTTCCACCTCTCCTACCACCCCGGCCACAACCACGGCCTCCAGACTGTCCCCTCTCACCTGCATCTCGCTTCTTAGGTGACTTAGGACAATTCTGTTTCAGGTGACCTACCTCATCGCATATATAACACCGTCGAGGCTCGCCTCTGAACCCTGTGTTACCTGTGTGACCCGAGTTGGAAACCGCTAGTGCTGACTTCACCCCTGGAAGTCCTGCTGCCTGTAGCCTACTCCGGCTCTCCTCCTCAGTCAAGTACCCCTCTAGATCCTTCACTCCTAGAGCATGCTCCACGCGACGTGACAAGCTCTGTGACCTCGGCTTGCTCTCAACAGGAGCTTGGTACACGGCCAATGCTCGCACCATGATAGCCATCTCATCAGGAGTCAGCTTCGCACAAGCCTTTGCGAACGCATTCCTGGTCTCCTTCTTTGACATTGATCCGACTCAGATCTACGCCTCACGTATCGATCTTAGTCCAAAGCCCTCCTACTTCTACCCTTAGACCCGATCTTGCACTCTCAAGATATAGATCCACATCATCTCCCCCTCTCTTCTTCTTCTTCTTGACCCGATCTTGATCTATCTCATCAAGATTCGAGTCAAAAACCCGATCAAACCTTGATCCAAACCCGTTTTTCGGGTATCGTGGGGTAGAAGCCCCCCACGCTGGCCAAATCAACACAGAGGCTACCTTTGGTTGCCGGCCGACTCTAGAAGAGAAGACCGAGCGGCGTGGTTACTGTAGCGGCAGTACTGTAGTGATCCGGTTACTGTAGCGATTGGGTTACTGTAGCGGCGCGGAACTGTAGCAGCTAGGGTTAGGTTTTGTAAGGCTCTGGTACCATATAGAAAAGTGAGCCAAAAAGATAATTTATTGATTAATGACTCTGGCTTATATAAGCCTTACAACGCACTCTTACAAATAACACCCTAAACTATTTCATAATAGCCTATTTACCTATAGGCCCCTAGAAATCCCGAAAACACGTAAACATACAATATATTTCAACAAGTTATGAGCCATCGTTCAAGTTAGATGGTGCTAGAGTTTATATTGTGTTTATTTCAATGTTTTGCTTTAAAAAATTTCAGGTCCAACATCCTTTGCTCCAATTATTGAAATGGCAATGACAATAGTGGAACAGAGTGGCGGCCAATACCATGTTTTGGTGATAATTGCTGACGGTCAGGTTGATAACTAAATTTTTTTAAATATGTAGCAACTTTATAGACATAAAGTGCACATTCATTTTCTTTTGTATTTTCAATATTTTCTGCATTTTGTAAAGTTTCACATCTCTTTAGAAATGGTGTCCCCGTAAGTAGTGCATAGAGGTTCCATTTGTCAAAGTCCTAAAGGTTATGTTTTCTTTGGGTTATGCAGTGATAGCATTCAACCTGCCACTCATTGATCTTGATCTTTATTGGGTCAAAGCTGAAAATGATGCAGGTGGCAATAAGTGTTGATACACAACTTGGCCAACTTAGTCTACAGGAAAGTTGATTCATCTGTTAAGTCTTATTGATTAGGTTTTCTTCGGGTTATGTTATTATAACTTTGAACCTGCCACTGCATGATCTTGTTCTTTAGTGGGTTTATATCTGTAATTAATGCAGGTAACAAGAAGTGTGGATACACAACTTGGCCAACTTAGCCCACAGGAACAGAAGACGGTCGAGTCAATTGTACTTGCTAGGTTATGTTCTATTTGAACTATTTATTTTGTAAGGTTAATTTATTGAAATTATGATTATGGTCTTACTAATATAGTGGTTGTTTGCAGCCAGTTTCCATTGTCCATCCTTTTAGTTGGAGTAGGAGATGGACCCTGGGACATGATGCGGGAGTTTGATGATAATATTCCTGCTAGGTCCTTCGATAACTTCCAGGTGAAGGGAAATTTTATTGCATTGTTAAATGGATGAATTTTGCATAAATTTTTTGTTAGGGTTTGTGGGAAGAAGTAGAAGAAGAGAGGAGTAGAAATCGGAGTAAACTGAATTTACTAATTTTCTCTCTCAATATAACATATTATATATAACATAGCCTAATGGGCTCAAAACAGCAATTTAGATAATAATATAACAATTTCCACCTTGAACCAAATTTCGTGTAAAGCAAACAAACACAACATAAATAAAGGTAAACATAAACTAGTAAAAGCTAGGAACAAAACTAGCACAAACTAGCTAGAAATAAAATAGAAAAATAATGGTGAGATAAGAGGCAAATTCCACCTCAAATCGAAATCTCACCCTAAACATCTTTGATGGTTGCTCTCAAATGTTGTCATAGTCGATGTTGAACTTGACTAACAAATTATTCTTTATATCCTCAAAGGGGTGTGATTACCTGCTATGTAGCCTGGTATCCTTAAATTATTTATCCGACTTAGGCAATGAGAACAATTACTCAATTAAATTATTTATTCTTTCATTCATTCTCTCCGAACCCTTATCATCCAATCCCACTGATATCTAACAATAATAGTCATCATCCGCATTTGTCAAAGCACCAAACTCGTGGTGTCATTAAACATCTCAATATCAAATATGATTGAACAATATCAACAAAATCACAAACCCCCAAATGTCCAAAACACCAAATATCAAATATCTGATCACCAACTCACCAAAATTAGAATTACATAGCCACCAAAGTTGGGTTTACCACAACACAACTACCATCACAATAATTGTTAGAAATTATTGAAAATATGGAAACAATCGCCTAATGTACACTATGTTGGTCCGATACAAAGCTGAGTAGTTGTATGGATCGGAATCTCGTGGTGTTATTTATTAGGGTTTGAATTCATTATGACACTCTCGTATGTTTGGATGTGCCAAGAATAGGAGCTATTCGGAATAGCAATGTGCATCCAAACAACATTTTTGCTATTCATAAAAAACTGATTATACCAAAAATAATACTGTCAGAGTGTCAGTTGAGAATCATTACTAACAAAAGCTTCTTTCCCAGTTTGTCAATTTCACAGAGATCATGTCAAAGAATGTAAGTCAAACCCGAAAAGAGACCGAGTTTGCTTTAGCGTCACTTATGGAGGTTCCTCTGCAGTACAAAGCTACACTTGAGCTTGGTATCTTAGGGTAAATACCCAAAATGAAAAAGATTAAGAAATTGTCTGTATTTCTTTGGCTATAGGCATTTATTTACCTTTGTCATTTATGTGGTCTAGACGAGTGTCATCAAAATCTCCTGGAAGAGTTCCACTGCCGCCGCCCCCTGGGAGCTATAATGTAGCCTCATTTCAGTCACATTACAGGGATCCTGGGGCCCACAAGCTGCCTGAACCTTCTGATCCCATGGAGATTGAATCTACGGCCCCACCTCCAGGTGCATCTAGTGAAGCACAGGTATAAACCCCTCCTTTTAGTTTAGGTCTTTTATCTTTGTTGATTCCTTCTCATACCAAGATTTAACATATATTCTGTGTTTGTTTCAGTGTTGTCCGATCTGTCTTACAAATCCAAAAGATATGGCCTTTGGGTGTGGGCATCAGGTGAAATATTTTGATTTTTTTTTTTTTTGTATTTTTTAATATAAATCCTGTACTATTTCTTAACGTTTTCCTTGCAAAATTTTGTTGCAGACATGCCGTGATTGTGGACCGAATCTTGATAACTGCCCTATCTGCCGTAGACCGATTAATACTAGAATTAGGCTTTACTAATTTATTGGTATGTTAATGCTAAGAAACACCTTATATGGTTGTCTGAACAATGTGTCAACAATATTATCACTCCAATATAATATTGGTGACACAATGCTCAGACAACCACCAAGTATTTGTTAGCATTAGCTTATTACATAATGTTCAGCCTACTGAAAAAGGTTTAAGCATTTACGTGTTTTCTGGAAAAAGGAAAATGGAAAATTGATTAGTTGCTCGTGTTATTCTAGTATCGTGTCGTCTGTCTTGCTAGCGAGGCAGAATATGTTCAGTTCACTCTCGTAAAATCTCTCAAAGCCTCTTTCTCAATCGATTATTGTTGTCTTCCTTTTCTTCGGTTTCTTCCTCTCTTTTCTCACCAAAGTCTGATACCAGTGCTCCTCTCCAGTAGACGTATAGAGCTTCTTTCTGTCTCACACCTGTGTTAATTTTCTTCATTTTCTCTCTGTTGCATGATGTAGCTATTGCCTGTTGAGTTTGCAGAAATTATGTTCATAGGTGAAGTTCCTATTGGATGCAGCTGAAACTTGAAACATTTAATTTTTGTTTGCACTTCTGTAAATAAAGTATTGTATCAATGGTTCTTTTATGGATCATTCTCTTACTAAGACAAACAAGCAAGAGACAGGACCATAAAATCTGTATTCAGTATTTAATGTATAAACCGGTGAGTACTGTATTTGATTTAGTGGCAAAGATGTTTGGAAGTCACAACCTTCTCTATTTTTTTTTTTTTGGCGTTATTGATACTCTATAAAAGTTATTAATTATTTTTAATTATTAGAACAAAAGTAATTATTGTCAAATTTAAATTTATAGTTGTGTATGTTCAATTTTAGATAAGATTTTGTCCAAACCTTTAGATAATAAACCCATCTGTTACCCGTACCGGTAGATTTCAGAAGGGTGAGAGACTAAAAAAGAGAAGACTAGCACAGCCTGCTGTATCTGGATCCGACTCCGCTGCTCGCCAAATAGGCGAGCAGGACCCTGCTTTTCAAAATCACACCATTGAATTTTTTTTATGCACGAATCTCAACACAGATGAACGGTTCGATTTAGAATAGCAGGGTTCTGCTCGCCTATTTGGCGAGCAGCGGAGTTGGTTCCGCTGTATTTCTCCTCTTGTCTTCATCTCACTCTCTCTTTTCGTTTGCCGGATGCTCGTGCAAACTGCCTATTTCTTAAAACCCACTTGGGCCAATCTACCTTGATTTTTGGGCCTATCTGAATGGGCAAACCCACTTAGCGAGAGTCGATCAGTGTTTTCTACTTTATTTGAAAATTGAAATGCTTAACTTCTTTAGCCGAAATTAGGCGTGTACCCTTGACAAATTCGGTGATGCTAAATTACTTTCGAATTCCAAATTAATCTCTCTATTACTTATTACCGATCATATAGTGATAAATTCAGAATTTAAAAAGTAATATAATTGACGTGCTTGAGAATTTATGAATTGTATAAATATTGGATGTATATTCAACACAAATAAAACTACAATAAGGGATTATGAAACTTATTATCACACACAGTCATAGAAAAAAAATTAATGTGAAAATAAATATTCAGTTTGACCACCGTTAACGATTAAACGGACGTAATTGACCATTAAGGCAGTTTTTTACGACACTGGTCCAGCCCTCTCCACCATTTTTGACGGAGCACAAACACCAAAACTGACAATCCAGACAACAGCAAACAAAACTAAATAGATACTATTGACAGATTTTATTAACTATGTTTCATTATAACTACACGACAGAAATCTTCTCTAACTTATTAGAATTTTAAATGGTAAATACGTAATTATAGAAAGTTGAATGGTAAGTACGTTGAAATGTAATTTCACAATTCTTCCTAATTTAAATTCAGGATATACTCCAATTGGTCTGTTTAAAATATACAAATTATATACCATAATGAACAAACCAAATAAGGACTAAATATCGTCTCGATCAATCATAGCATAGCCTTGTTTCACGAATCTTAAAGTCCATATATTAAGACGTATGAACTTGATCCAGCTCACCTACAAGGGAACCCGTTTTTTATGAGCGCGAAATCGGCCTATAAATCTACAGAAACGGAAAGATCTCTTCTCTTTGCCTTAATTCCTAACCGTGCCATTACTAAACATAATTTTCATATTTCTCACCATATATTCCCGTTTGAAATATCCCTCGATCTCTACCTCCATCAATCATCCTTCTCTCCTGTCTCCTCTATGAAACCCACAACTCCTACCATGAAAAGATTTTGCATAAGCTTTGCAAGATATAAAATCATGTTCTTCTTACTGTTGCTAATGATAGGTTTCTGTTGTTGTACCGCAGCTGAATATGATCGTCCGGGCCGCGGTGGCACTTGGAATCTTCTCTTAAACAACTCAGGTGTGGTGGCCATGCACATGGTGGTCACACATCATGACACGGTGATCATGTTCGACCAGACGAGTGCGGGTCCATCGGGCTTCCAGTTGGGAGGATGTGACCGGCGCTCAGACCCCACATGTTGGGCCCACTCGGTGGAGTATGATATTGCCACAAACAGCATCCGACCTTTGGTACTCAAAACTGACACCTGGTGCTCATCTGGTGCTTTCTTGTCAAACGGTACACTGGCACAAACTGGTGGGCATGGAGATGGGGCCCGAAGGATCCGATACTTCCGTCCTTGCTCAAATGAGAGGTGCTGGTGGCATGAGTCAAGTGAAACCCTAGCCGATGAGCGGTGGTACGCAACAAACCAGATATTACCCGAAACTGACCGAATGTTTGTCATCGGTGGTATAAATGCATTAACATATGAGTTTGTGCCAAAATCCTCTCCTCATGAAGGTGCTTTTGATATGCCATTCTTGCATGAAACAAGAAATCGGCGTGAGGAGAATGATAATCTCTACCCTTTTGTTCATCTCATGCCAGATGGCAATCTATTTATCTTTGCAAATAGAGAATCTATTTTGTTTGACTACAATAACAATAAGGTGGTCAAGAACTTTCCTAGAATACCAGGAGATGGTGCCAGGAGTTACCCAAGCACCGGTTCATCTGTCATGTTACCATTAACCTATGAAGATGGGTTCTCTCGGGTCGAGATGCTAATTTGTGGGGGATCAGCCTCAGGCGCATTTGAGGCTGCGAGGCAAGGTGAGCTGTATCGGGCTTTGAGCACATGTGGTCGGATCGTGCTCACTGATGAGAACCCTGAGTGGAGCATAGAAGAAATGCCAGGCCCCCGTCTCATGAACGACATGATTCTCCTTCCGACCGGTGATGTATTAATCATCAATGGTGCAAGGCACGGCTGTGCTGGGTGGGATCACGCTGACGATCCTGTTTTGCACCCTTATCTGTACAAACCATACAGAGAAATCGGGTCGAGGTTCTCAGTTCTCCACCGCACTAACATCGCTAGAATGTATCACTCTTCGGCTGTACTTTTACCAGATGGGCGGGTGTTGGTTGCCGGGAGCAATCCGAACCGGCATTATCAGTATGATGCGAGATTTCCTACTGAGCTTAGAGTGGAAGCTTTTAGCCCATACTACACAGACCCGTTTTTTGATTCCAAAAGAGCACTGAATGTAATTGTTAAGTTTAACCATACGCATCATGGTATACATTACGGTGAGGAGTTTGTGGTACAGTTCGATCTATCTAGACGGCCCGGTGTTATCGAGTTCTATGCATATGCACCACCATTTGCAACACACTCTTTATCTATGGGCCAAAGGCTGTTAAAGCTTAGATGTACCAGCTTCACTAGGCAGGTTGGTGGAAGAGCGCGTGCCAGAGTAGTTGCCCCGCCTTCGCCGATCATTGCTCCATCTGGGTACTATATGTTCACTGTTGTTAATGGAGGGGTACCTAGTGCCTCCAAGTGGGTTAGATTTATTCAAGGATAAATGACTACGAAAATTTTACCTTTTTGTTCTTTTCACATTGATAAAAATTATTAAACTTATAATAAAGTAAATCTTCATAAAAATAAATACTGGTATTTAAAATTAATTGTATAAGAGTTAATACATTGACTGTTAGATGTGACGAACATTATAATGCATGGTAATGATTCTGTTCAATTTTTCTCTAATGTATTTTAAATAAACAATTTGTTCTTTGATTTTTGTTTTCCATATATTTAATTCGTTATTTGTCAGCTGTTGTACTTGTACTACAGTCATTAGAATGCTTTTTTTTTTTTTAAACCTTGGTAGCAGCTACCAGAGGGAAGGATTAGAATGCTTTTGATAGCTTATTTCTTAACAAAGTATAATCTGCTACATGATTTCGTTTGGATGATACGCCGGGATCCATTCTACGCCTCTTCTTTGAAAACGTAACGCCTATTTGGGCTGTCTTGTAAATGCTATTCTAAATAGTTGTGCACTTGTGCGAAATCGTGGTTCTAAACACGAAAGAGAAAGATGTAGAAGAGAGGGAAGAACTCTCCTCTGTTCTTTCATAAAATACGGCAATGATCAAAGTGCTTAACCAAGTTATATAAAATATTAATTTGATATATTTTAAGTGCTAATTTTAGATATGTACGCTGCTAATTTAGATGTAATGTCAAGTTTATGTTTCTTTATTGTCCAACTTAGTAATGGAGATATTTTAAACAACAAAATTGTCAGTTCTAAAAAACCAAAGCTTAACTTGTAATATCTTTTTTTTTTAAAGGTCTGTGGCCAGATAGCTTACCAACAATTTATATTAAAATTAAAAGAGTTCTGTACAACACTGCTCACAGAGAGCTGAGTTAGCTATTTACAAGGTTAAAATAACTGCTAATAGAGTACAAAATAAAACCACAAAATTCCCTCTCTGTTGCTCTCTATAAACCTTGGAGTACAGTGCTCCAGAGATGTATCTTAAGTGTTGTTTCATTTACCAGTTGCTCCATCATTTTATACTCTCCAGAAAAGCGTCTTCTGTTCCTCTCATACCACATCCCCCAAGTGGTAGTAGCCCATATCATATACCAGTTTTTATGACTACAGTTCAAAACCAGAACTATATTGATATTGAGTTGTGCGCAACTTGTACTCGTACCAGTACCCGCCTCCACACATTTGCGCATATGAGAAAGTCCAAAAGATATGATCTCGTCTCCATTAACTTGTAATATCAATCGAGATATATAGGAATTGTAATCTTGATTTATTAATTGACAATTAGATTTTCATTAAAAATTGCTTTGAGGAGCAGGAGCTACCTTACTTCTGGGAGGTCAAAAATAATAAAAACATATGACTTGTGCGCTGCATGAAGTCAAACAACGCTGTCAATATCTTTACCCGTGAAAAATCCATCGAGCAAAGTCTTCATTGCCTAGTGAAATAAAAAGCCTACAACTTCCTGCTTCAATCAACCTATAGGATGTGACAACCAGGGTCTTTGGACATGTTACCACGCTATTTTTTGTTAGTTTTGCAATATTTTGATGACTTAAATATACTTCTGTGAATAATATTTTTTTTTATCCCTTACAATTAACTATTTGACCTTGCCATAGAATTTCCTTCCTAAGTTTTAACTCCTCCAACCTTACCATTTCTCTCATTTCATGCTGGAACAAGACATATTATTATCATATTAAAAGGAAGAAGTTTGATGAGATGTAATTAACCATGAATTTTTCTAAGAAAGGATATGATGCGAAATTCAAATATAACGTATAAGAAGCTTTAGAACTCTATCTATCTGTGGCCCAATAAGCAATCGTTATTGAAATCACAAGTTAATTCACTCAAAAGACTATTAAAAAAGATTATCTAAACTATGAACTTTTTATTTACATTATAAGATTAATAGGTTTTATCTTTTCTAGATTCAGTTTAATTATTCTAAATAGTGATGTGAGATTGCACAAAAAAGGAATAAACTTATATCCCATAATTGTAATATAAATCTTTGAGGGGTCTAACTGCAGTAATCAAATTTCTAGTTGTCTATTTTGACAGTTTGATGTATGAGGGAAGACATACCAGCAACCTTACCAGCCTTTGACAAAGATAATGTCATCTGTGTGGGAGGTCACAGGTTCGTAATTTGAATAGGGATATTAAATAATTGGGTGGCTTGACCTCCAACGTTTACTAAAAAAAAGTCAATTTGCCTTTACAACTCATAGGCTCATTGTCAGTCCAGACAACAGTCCAGCAATAGTAGTCTGTAATTTTAAGAAATGAGAGGGACTAAATTGAAAAATTACTTTGAAGATTTGCTGGGCTAATGCAAGTCATACTTGTGTTGTTTCGTTCTTTCTTGGTTGTTAGGTAACTGCTCCAAATTTCCAATGCTTTTTTGAGTTTTGGCTAGAGACAGGAACTGGATTGGATTGGTTTCAGTAGGGATTTGTGTTTGCTGTTAGTTATCAGGAAGTGAGAGGAATGTTTGTGTTTAGTTATTTTCAACGTTACTCCTGCTAAGGATCATTTATAAAAAAATTATAATCATGCGGACGCTTATTTGTTTATTCTTATAATATATTCACGTGGATGCTCAGTATTTATCAATATTATATAGTTTTATTATAGCAAATACAAACTTATAAGAGTTTATAGTTGTTTTCAATTACTCAAATAGAAAAATGCAAAATGGAAGTTTAATTGTGTAAAAAGCTTGTTCAGGAATGGCATGTGATCATGGAGGCATGTAATGTATTATAGAATATACATACAGCAAAATTAATTTAATTTAAAGATAATGAAGAAATTGAATCGCGGACTTAGTGCAGTGGCATCACTGGCATGAACCCTCATCTCTCTACGTAGAGATGCATAGAGATGCATGCTCAAATTTCAAAAATAACATCTAAAAGATACTGAGAATGTACCGAACCATATAATAATAATAATAATAATAATAAATTGTATAGACGGCATCATAAAAACGAGTAGAACTAAGGGTGTTCCTAAGTTCACCAAGCCCTTTTATGAACTCAACTCTAAAACCTTTTATAGATTGGCTTCAAACGACGAATTCAAACCGTTGAAATCCTTCTACCTTACGAGTGATGCGTCTACATGTGAAAATTTTAAAATTTAAAATTAGTTTTGTATAGAGTCAAATGGTCAAAAAGCGTCCAAAAAATGAATGCATTAAAATTAATTTATAAACCTTATAATTTTAACCATTTTACTTTATACTAAATTAATTCGAAAGTTTAAAATTTTCACATGTAGACGCATCACCCGTAAGGTAGAAGGATTTCAACTGTTTGGATTCGTCGTTTAAAGCCAATCCGATAGATTTTAGAGTTGAGTTCACAAAAGGACTTGGTGAACTTAGGAACACCCTAGTTCTACTCTAGAAAAACAAAATCAGAAAAAATAAATTATGAATTGTATGATGATCTTACGTCAATCTTCATACTCATACAACAGTGTGTACCTTCTTTGAAGAAGATTGCTAGTACGTTTACATTTCTATCCACGGTATAAAAGCATAATAGGTTGACAGCTTGAACAAACCATCCAGGAGTTGGGGGCGGTCTGATGTCCAATCAAAACAGCTGAATTCATATCAAGATTCGTACACACTTGAACCATACTGTTTAAAGCTGTCCGCATGAATATGAATGTGGATCAAACAGCTCAATTCCTAAAACTGCTGCGTTGATTTAAGAATCAGGACCAATGTAATGGGCTTCGATTATTGGGTTTACAATTTAATAAATACAGGACGACCTAATCGTTAAAATGCGATAAAGCCCAATACGAATAACGCTACTATTGGGTTTAACATTTAAGTCTGGTCTCTAGCCCAGTACGACTCCTTTTTTTTTTTTTTTTTATTCCTTCTTTTCATTAAAGAATCCACATGTTTCAACAAAGTTAATTTAAGTCGTAGAAACCAGAATACAAAATTTGAAAAGATTCAAAGACCCAAATGTTTCTGGTAAATGAAAAGATCTTTTAGTTACAAAATATGGAGAAGAGGGGTTTTCTGCAAAATGCCCTCCTTTTGAAAAGGGGTGATTAAGGAATATGAGATTATCAATGTAGGATTTTGTAAAAAGTTAGTGATGGTGCAACAATAATATCCTGGAAAGAGAGCAAAGCTAGCGTGTGCTATGCTCACAAAAAAACTTGGTGAGCATAACTCCAAAATCTATCGAATTGGTTTTAGATGACGAATCCAAATTGTTGAAAATCTATCGGATTGGCTTCAAATGACAAATTCAAACCTGTGAAACCGACATACTTCACAAGTGATGTGTGTAGATGAATTTTTTTTAAATTTTCGAACTTCTTTAGTACAAAGTCAAGCAATAAAAAAAATGAAAAATGAAGTTTTATAAGTTATTTTAGTGCACTCATTTTTCATCATTTTTGACCGCTTGACTTTATACTAAATTAATTATAAAATTTCAAAATTTTGCATGTATACACATGACTCGTGAAGTAGATCGGTTTTAACATTTTGAATTTGTCTTTTGAAACCAATCTGATAGATTTTGAAGCTTATGCTCACCAAACTTCTTGATGAGCATAGCACACGCTAGCTTTACTCCTGGAATGATAGATAGATCACTGAATCAGCCTTATCTAGTTTGTTTTCTTCTCTGTTTTAGATTGTGGTAGATCCAGATATCTAGTTATTGAACTTTTATCTTCAAATGGTTTACAATCTCCTCTAATAAACTGTTGACAGGAATTTACTTGGTAGAATGGAATGATCTCCTGATCCTATGCAAAATGATTCCTTAGTCTGGAGATGGAGTACTACAGGAAAATTTTCAGTTAATTCTTACTACAAATGGTTGGATTATAGGGGGGATAATTAATCATGAAAATGATTCTATTTGGAAGTGTGAAGTTCCTCCAAAAATAATTTTTTTCTTTGGCTTCTTAGGAGGAACAAAATATTAACTAAGGATAACTTGTTAAATAAAGGTTGGCAGGGCAATGCTGATTATTCTTTCTGTGGGCAATTTAAAAGTACTGCCTCTCAGCCGCCTCTCACCCATTTGTTCATGTCCCTTCACTTCTAAAATATGATCCTGGATTGTTTCTTTTAATAATTTTAATTTTGTTGGTGATTCTTTAGATGATATATGTGGCTATTAAATGCAATGTATTCCTCTCAAAGACATGATAATGGTGGAAATGATAAGAGAAGCTGTCTTATGGGTTATCTGGTTTGAAAGAAATAAATTATATATGCTTTCAAAGTGGTTCAATGCTTTCTCTTAAGACTGTAAGAGCTAAACTTATTGCTATTACAACTTTTTGGTGCATAACACCGAGTATTAGTTTCTATTTTAAATTCTGCTAAGAGATCTGGATCACATGCTTGGATATGGTTTAGAGACTCCTAATTTAGAACAAGTTTTGTGTTCTGATGTTTAGTTGAACTTCTTTCCTCTGATATCAAGTATGTTTTTTTAGGATATTCAGACTTTATGTGACTGGGCTATGTTTGTTTGTATTAGTTTGGAGATGTTTTGATTGTTAGGCAGTTGTTATGTCTTTTGGTACTGTAACAAGACAAAAATTATGTAGGTTCATTTTGTAATTTGAGTATATATCATTCTTGATCACCAGTGAAATTCCCTCACTTTTATAAAAAGAAAAATAGATTACCATAGGCACCAATGTACCGACTATATGAGCCAAACTAATTTTGTGGTTTCAAACTAATAATCTAAATATCTAATTAACCTACCTCACCAACACAAATAATATCAGAATAATAATCGACGAGCGGACGAGACAATTTTATGAGGGTCATAATTATACTTGCAATTTTTTTGAATCATAAACATACATTTACAATTTTTTCAATAAAAAAAATAGTAAACATAAATATAGTTTTACAGTTTTTAGATGAAGGTTAATTGCAAGTACCTCTCCTGGATACTGTGGAAGTGTGGATCCACCATTGCTCAGCAACCATAATCACTGGTACCAATTATAAATACTACTAAAGAAACTGGTACCAGCACCACCACATGCAATGTACTATTTATCTACAGGTGCCAATGGATGTTTCAGCTTGGCAAAAAGAATGTTGAACTAAACGCAACAGTTTAGGGGCATTTGTTAGTTGAAGGACGGTGCAGATCTACTGTGCCCCATCGCTTTAGATTGTTGCTCCAGCTGGATATCATGCATAACAAGGTTGTTATTAGAGGGCTACCTAATTTGTGCAAATGCATTGGTTTTTTTTTTTCTTTCAATAATTAATTATGGTTGCTTTTAGATTTTGCACCATAATTATAAATTCTTTTTCAAAAAAAAAAAAAATTAATCTTCATTAGTTATACAAATTATTTATATTTTCTAATTTCTTTTGGATATAAAAATAATAGAAAATGATTAACGATGGTGAAATCTAATCAAAATATTATTTGTTTTGCTCGTAAAGACAAGACAAATATTTAAAAAAATATTATTAACATGATCAATAACTTTTAATCGAGCATATACACACACAAGAAGGATCATGCTATATTGAGATTTTGATGATTAATAAATTTTATATGACTCAATAGAAATGTATTAAATAAATTATGTTAATTGTTAGCTTATCTTGTTAAATTTTCATGAAATAATAGTAAGGTAATGTAGCTTGCTCCAGCTTATCTTCCAAGAATTATTAAAGGGAATGTTCCCTTTAACTTACTATTAGTTTGAACTTGATGATTAACTTTATCTGAGTCAATATTGAATATTATCTGTTTTTATATGATTAATTGTGTTAATTGTGAGCTTATCTTCCAAGAATTATTAAAGGGAACATTACCTTACTGTTATTAGTTTGTTCCTCTTTTTTTTTTTTTTTTTTTTTTTTATGTTACATAGTAACCTAACAGATGGAGAAGCAAGAAGTGGGGCCTTAGGAAGAAAATTTCATTTTGAACAGAAACTTTGTACAAGATCAATTATTAACATGTATTATTTGATATCACCACAGCAGTACAGTTGCACACAGTGGCTATTTTTGCACAAAATTTGTGATTGAACCGTACTTCGCTACTTTTTCTCTTCTTTCTCCGATCTCCATAAAAATTATGTCTTACTCTTTTTAATTAAGCTGTTAATACTACTTAAGCAACTGAGATATGAAGAGCATCTACAACGGTGATTTCTTTTAAATTGCTAATCTGATGTGTTAATTGATAATATAATTACTGGGATGAATCACAGTTTTTAAATTAGCAAATTTGCTTTAAAAGCAACTCTAATTAAATTTTTGGGATGGAGTGATTTAGAAATTATGAATATCTTTAATTGCTAAACTCAGCGACTGGCTAAAATTAATTGCTAAACATTTGCTGGAATGGAGATGCTCTAATATGACGTTTAAATTAAGTGCACAAATTCTCTTAGCGGTCTTAAACTCCCATTAGCTGTTTTTTTTACTATTTTAGTCCATTAAAATGAGAGTAACAACTGCTCATTATCTTGATTAAGGTGGAAATAAATGATGTCTAGCAATTGGAGTATCAAATGATAAAGAAAAATATATAAGATTTTTGTTTGCCAACAAGATCGCAAAATCGAAATAAATTGTTTTTCGGTGGAGAAAAATATCAATTAAAAAAATTAAAGTATGAAGCTTAATTTGGTGGTAACAATTGGTATTTTTGTCGGAAATGGTCCCTCTTTTAATTGTACGGGTTTCATTGAAAAGTTCTAATATCATTTATTTCAGATCTAACGATGTAAATAAAAATAAAAGATAGATATCCACTTGACAATTTTAAAAATAAAGTGTAATTTTTAAATTTAACATTGTAAGTATTATCTATGTTATGCACAGATCATGTTTAAGAAATTATAGACTCTAGAGTTTTTAAATGTTCATATCTCTGAAATTAATTTTAGAGTTTCTAATAAGCCACATCATCAATAAATTAAAATTGATAAGCCACATCATCAGTAAATTAAAATAATTTTAGCAAATACAGGCCAATCGTTTTGCCACGTCAGAGTTTATAAATGATTTCTTAATAAGAAATTATTGAGCAAAGTTGCTAAATAAGAAATCCATCTACATTCCTGAAACTGATTTAGCAACTGCCACGTCAGATTAGAAACTCTAATAGTTTCAGAGATGCAGATGCTCTAAACCATGAAGAGATCTGAGGGAATTTGAACCGTCTAAAATTAACGACCTTTGATACATTACCAAATATTATATAAATTACATGAAATTTAATTATTAGACTATCGATATCTCCCATAACATACTTATAAATTAACTTTCAATTTTTTAATTTATTTAAATATTTTAAATTTTATTCTCAATGTTGTTAAAATGATCATTGTTAAGTAATCTTTTCTCAAATTAAAATATATTGGAGTATACATGTTAAGACAAATTTCTGAAACTAAAATAATTAATTAAAATAATGTTATTTGTGTGAAAGATTACAAATTCAAAACTCAAATAAAAGATCTATTAATATATAAATAATGATAACTTATCATCAATATCTCGCCTAAAATATCAACCGCATCGCCGAACTTAGTATATCTAAAGTCTAAACCTAACAAAGTCATTGAGTCCTGTAGACATGTTCACCAACAGACCGCTCAGTCATTGCGAGCAACCAATTACAAGAGCACAATGCAAACATGCATGGATCCAACGAAATGCCAACGAAGTGAAAGTGACTTTATAGGATGTGGCCTGGCCCGGGGTGTTATAAAATCATGTCCTGGCGAGCAACCAAATTACTGTTGACTCATGTGTGTTGTTACTTGTTATGCTTAGAGTAGAAAAAACGTGCCGTGCCGTAACTAACACGCTGTAATTTTGGTCTCGTGCCGTGCCGCGCTGTGATCAAGTTAATTTTTCACGTGTCATGCCGTACCGTGACCAAATGTCAAGAGATGGTCATGGCACACGAATGGTCACGCCACGTGAGTTACGCCGTGCTCAAACGTGTCGTGATTCGGGTGACCATTTGATCATAATTTAAGTTAGTTTATTCAAGATTCAAGATTCACCATTTGATCAATATCTAATGGTCATAATTATACGTGACTTCGCGTGATCACGTGTCGTGCCGTGCCGTGACTAGATTTTTCACGTGACATGCTGTGCCGTGCTAAAGTTTCAAATGATAATAACGGCATGCGAATAATCATAGCACGGAACATGTGAGTCACGGTACGCAACTGACACGCGTGCCGTACTGTTCCGTGACGGAACCGGCTCCGCCGTGTCATTTTTCCACTCTACTTACGCTTGTTTACTGTTCTTTTATGTCATAATTAAATTAAATCATTTTGCTCGACATCACTAGTACCGAAGACATGATCAGTGTCAGCACACATTAATTAGTGTCGGTTCTTGTAAGGATGACATTTTAAAACATGTTCGATCGTTTTTGGGTCCATTAGATTAACCAATTTTTAGTTTTGACGATCACTTCAGTTACTGACACCCCATGCAGTTTATTTACTATTTAATGCTCAATAAAGAATAAAATGACCATGATATCATTGATAAATTTATACTTGTTTAAAGATTTTTTTTTTATCGATTATAATACTTTATAATTTTTTAAATCATTTTTTTAAGTAAATACTAATTTCTAATTTCATTATTTTAATTACTTGTGAAATTTATATCTTTTCTATATAAATAAGTTAAAGCAAGCAAAAGAATAATAAAAAAATAACAGATTTATGTATTATATATAAATATTTAATTAAGTGACTACATGTAAAAAAATTTACTAAAACATAAATTATTAAGGATATTCATGTTATTTCATAACTAAAAATTCAGCATTAAATAGTATACTAACTTTGAGAAGGGGGGGGGGGGGGGGGGGGGGGTTTCATTATCAAACTTAAATTAAAGTTCGAAGACTAACTTGTCACAACCAATTTTTTTTTGAGAGAATTTATAACATAACTCCATTTTAGAATGATTTATATTATCTCATCGTAAACCTAAATACAATTTTACTTGTACACTAGCACTATTTTCTATTGTCTCGTAAAATAACGAATAAATTATTTCACCGAATTTTTTGTTGATATAACAATCAAGTCAGAAAAAACTGTCCATGTGAATACAACAGTGTTCATATCAACACTTCATGAGACGAAAAAAAAAAAAAAAATTATTTCCATAATCAATTCACGATGAGAAGTATAGTTTTAGTGAATTCCGAACAAATATGCAAAAAAAAAAGGTTTATAATCTAGATCATTCTAAAGCACTTAGAAAATAAAAACTCAAATGTCCATGGTACGGACCATATAGAGGGTGCTATGTTATATATGAGGAGGGATCAAGTTACAACAAATATGAGTTATAATAAAGTTACAACAACTATTTTTTTTCATTTTCAAAGTTCAAATCGTCGATCCAAACCGTTCAACATGATCTCCACAATAAAATGTGTATGCAGATCAAATTTTACATTTTTTTGAATTTTTTTACTATTTATTAAGTATTTTACAAAAAATAGTCATATTCAGACTATTGAATTTTGTACCCATTTAGAGGCCAGTGAGACTCGGTGCTCGCTGTGGGGAATCCACATGAGAGGACTGATGTGCTCCGTGCTGCTAGTACTGATCGGCTCGTCCACTACTGGACGCTGGGTAGGCCGTGCTCTAGGCATCCTAATATCTAAAATAACCTAATTTCGGTAAAATTACGCTTAATAAGCATGACTATGGTAAAAAAGACCAAAATACCCTAATTATTGGTTATCGGTGCTAATTACACTAATTGCGCTTAATTAGCCTAATTATGGTAAAAAAGACCAAAATATCCTAAATATTGGTCAAACGTGCTAATTTCGGTAAAATTACGCTTAATCAGCATAACTATGGTAAAAAAGACCAAAATACCCTAAATAATGGTCAAACGTGCTAATTTCGGTAAAATTACGCTTAATAAGCATGACTATGGTAAAAAAGACCAAAATACCCTAATTATTGGTTATCGGTGCTAATTACACTAATTGCGCTTAATTAGCCTAATTATGGTAAAAAAGACCAAAATATCCAAAATATTGGTCAAACGTGCTAATTTCGGTAAAATTACGCTTAATCAGCATAACTATGGTAAAAAAGACCAAAATACCCTAAATATTGGTCAAACGTGCTAATTTCGGTAAAATTACGCTTAATAAGCATGACTATGGTAAAAAAGACCAAAATACCCTAAATATTGGTCAAACGTGCTAATTTCGGTAAAATTACGCTTAATAAGCATGACTATGGTAAAAAAGACCAAAATACCCTAATTATTGGTTATCGGTGCTAATTACACTAATTGCGCTTAATTAGCCTAATTATGGTAAAAAAAGACCAAAATATCCTAAATATTGGTCAAACGTGCTAATTTCGGTAAAATTACGCTTAATCAGCATAATTATGGTAAAAAAGGCCAAAATACCCTAAATATTGGTCAATTGTGCTAATTAAACTAAATATTGGTTAACTTAGCTAATTACACTAAATTACAACAACATAATCTAAATTATAACACCTAAAACTTAAATCCTAAACTCTAAAATAAATAAATTAAAAATTAAATTAGATAAAAAAAAAATTTACCTCAAAGAAGAAGAGAGAATTCGGAATTCGGTTGGGATGAGAGAATTGTGAGAGGAGAGAGAGAAAAAAGGGAATATATAGGAGTTAATGCGGGGAAAAAAAAAAAAAAAAAGGTACATAGCCGGTCAGAAAATGGCCGGCTTGGTATATATCGATATTGGGCCGGATTCTGGGTATATTTATTAATTTGTATTAAACTTTGGATATTAATAAAATTGTCGGCTAAAAGATCTACCTCTTTAGAAAATCATTGATAAAATACACTTCACTTACTACTTTTCCTTTTTAGCTATTATAGATTTCATGACTCGTGTTACGAAATGCCGACATTTTTATTAATATCCAAAGTTTAATACAAATTATTAATTATACCCAGAACTCAACTCAATATCGAAATATATCCAAGCCGGCCATTTTCTGACCGGCTATGTTCCCTCCCTAAGCCGGCCATAAAATGGCCGGCTATGTACCTTTTTTTTTTTTTTAAGAGACACTATGAAGATCAAAATATTGAAATTTAACTCTGAAAATTTGAAATTTTTGCTTAAATTATTTGTTATATTACTTTTATGAGGAGGGATCAAATTACAACAATTATTTTTTTTATTTTCAAAGTCCAAATCGTCAATCCAAACCGTTCAACATGATTTCCACAATAAACTGTGCTTGCAGATCAAATTTTACATTTTTTGAATTTGTTTACTATTTATTAAGTATTTTACAAAAAATAATCATATTTAGACCATTGAATTTTGTACCCATCTTAATAAATAGTAAAAAAATTCAAAAAAAATGTAAAATTTGATCTGCAAGCACATTTTATTTAGATAATCATGTTGAACGGTTTGGATCGACGATTTGGACTTTGGAAATGAAAAAAATGGTTGTTGTAACTTGATCCCTCCTCTACTTCTTTTGATGTATAATTAGCATATTTATACTAAAATACGCTAGAATACTTGAAATTATGTTGAATTACACTATATTACAATAAATTATGTTCAATTATAGTAAATTACGTTAAATTATAATAACTTCGCTAATTATGCTGAAATACAGTAAAAAAACACTAAACTACACAAAATTACGCTATAGTAGACTGATTTTGCTCATCTTTCATGAATCATAAAAAATAGTAAAAAAATTCCAAAAATAGTAAAAATTGGTAATCTGCAAGTTCATTATGTAACTAATTTACTCAGCTACTTGGATTGAATGATAGAAATGAAAATCTTAATCGGAAACTTCAACTCAAGTTTGAGGCTCTTCCCTTTGTTTTTTGGCGATTCTGAATTTCGGAATCCGGCTATGCTAGCATGGACGCATGCGCATTTTCGCAAGCTTTCCGAAAAGTGATCATTTGCTGAAATCGGACACTCGAGTGCCGTTTTATGACCGTTTGAAGTTTCATCGTCGTTTTTCTCCTTTTCAGTGAAGATATCGTCCCTATTCATATCGTATTTTAGCGTAATTTACCGTATTTTAACGTAATTTAATGTAATTTAACGTAATTTAACATAATTTAGTGTTATTCAACATAATTTCAATTAATCTATCGTATTTTAGTATAAATATGCTAATTATACATCAAAGAAATATAACAAATAATTTAAACAAAAATTTCAAATTTTCAGAGTTAGATTTCAATATTTTGATCTTCATAGTGTCTCTCTAAAAAAAAAAAAAAAAAAAGGTACATAGCCGGCCATTTTATGGCCGGCTTAGGGAGGGAACATAGCCGGCCAGAAAATGGCCGGCTTGGGTATATTTCGATATTGAGTTGAGTTCTGGGTATAATTAATAATTTGTATTAAACTTTGGATATTAATAAAAATGTCGGTACGAAATGTACCATTCAACAACAAAAAAAAAAAAACTATGCTTATCATCTTCATTTTGCATTGTAATTAAGATCTGAATTAATTACAAAATAGTTACTGGCTATGCTAATATTATATATATCATCTTTGTTTTATTTGTTAATTTCTGTTTTAAACCACATTATAAATAGATTATAGTATTTTACTGATTTTTACATTTCTAAATATTTTTAAAATATATTCACAAAAAAATTGCGGGTCCGCTGCGAAGCGTGGGGCCATGGTCTAACACAAAAATCACAGAAGACATTTAATATGGATCTGCATAGAACACCACTTTAGAAAGTATCGATCAAGGCATCAGAAAAAAAAAATGCATTATCTAATATTGATTATAAATTTGAACATATAAATTGAAATGCTGAATTTATGACATATGGTTTTCTTAAAGATAAGTTGATGATTCGTTGGTTAAGTGAAAAAAAAATTATTACTCATAATCCATGTCATTGTTTTAAGAGAATGACTAATATACAAACGTTTGTTCCTGGACTCAGGAACAAACGTTTCGGTTCTCTAATTTTCAAAGTTCAAACAGTCGATCCAAACCGTTAGATATTTAATCTATATTAAAATGTGCTTGGAGACCAAATTTTATATTTTTTAGAATTTTTTTACTATTTATTAAGATGGTTTGAAAATCGCTGATTTTATTAAAATTCTGCACCATTGAAAAACAGCGACCTTCAAACCAGTTTAATAAATATAAATAAAATTCTAAAAAATGTAAAATTTGGTCTCCAAGCATATTTTAATATAGATTGAATATCTAACGGTTTGGATCGACTGTTTGGACTTTAAAAATCAAAGAACCGAATCGTTTGTTCCTCAGTCCAGGAACAAACGTTTGTATATTAGCCACTCTTGTTTTAATAGTAGTACCAACGCAGTTAACATAAAGAAGATAGTTTTTATGAAAAATTCTCAACTATTGAATGCACATTTTTGTAGGTCCTTTTTAGAAAAAAAAATGTTACAAATTTACTTGTATTTATAATATTGTAGAGTGAGCCTAATATGAATCTAATTTTATTAAAAAAAAAAATTTGAACTTAACTAATATCTATGTTTGTAGGGATTTCCCTCCTTTGTACTCCGATTTTTGGGTTTAATAAAAGATTAAAGTAAGTATTGACCTACTTAAGTCAAATAACACTAATATCTATGTTGCATTGGTGTCATTTTTTAAATGTATTTGTCTTTCATAAAATCAGAGAAACTGAGATGAGGAAAAGAGCAGAGATAAATCTTAAAAGACAATAAGAATGCAAAAGGTAAATGTTAATATTCATTAATTTACATATTAATATTTTACAAAGTAAAAAATAATGTATTAAATGCATGATCATATCTTCTCAACAGAAAAATAACATACAAAATTTATTATTCTCAATCAAAGGATGTCACATCATGCATGAGCGCTATTTATAAAAATTCCCCACATACAGTGCCAAGTTTAATAGATACAGGTAGGACACATGGCTTAAAATATATTAAAAGAATTTTTTATTATGGTGATTAAAAAAAAAATCATCCAAAATATGTTTGTAGTCAAATAATTTTGAACTTACGTATCTAATAATTTTTTATTGGATGTACTACGGTGTTAAATTTATAGTCTTGAAATTAAATGATAAAGTGTAAAATAAATTGGGAGAGAACCACGCCTAGAACAATTAGTTTAGATATTATTTTTCTTATGAGAGATGTAACTTTGAAATTCATTTTTATTCGAGGTTTATAAAAAAAAAATGGAACTTGGCACTTTTTATTTACTAAAAACAATAAAATATAAAGAAATTTTAAATATTGACCATCCACTCCAATATTAATCAACTAGTTTGACAATTATCCTATGATCAAAATATTATAACATTTTGGACTCCATAATTAGTGAAGAAAATTTGATTCAAAGACTTATGAGAATATTATTCAGAAAATGGATAAAATACTTAATAGCTGGAAGGTAGACACGTTATCTCTTGCAGAGTCACTTTGGCGAAATCAGTCCTTGCAGCGATATCATCATATGCAATGCAAACCACAAGCTGCCGGTGAATACATACAAGAAAATTGATAAGCGAATTAGAATTTTTGTTTGGGGGAGCTCAGTGGATAGGAGGAACGCACATTTGGTGAAATGAATGTAATATGCAAGGAGAAAAAAGAGGGAGGGTTGGGATTGGAGAAGAGTAGGGACCAAAACAAGGCCTTTCTTATGAAACTTGCGTTTGGAGTTCTTGCGAAACCCAAAGAACTATGAGTGAGAGTACTGAGAGCCAAATATTGTGAAGAGCGAGAAGGTACACCTTGGTTCAAACGGAAGAGCAAACTCTCATATACATGGAGGGGCAAATGAAAGAGAAAATTTTGTGGAAGGTGAAGAATGGTCGGGCTTGTCGTTTCTGGCAAGATTGCTGGTTAGAGGAAGGATGTATTCTCATTAATGAGGTGGATCAATGGGTGTGGAATGGTATAGAGGAGGCCAATGTCGCAAACGTTGTGGACACAAGTGGAAATTGGGATTAGGAGAAATTGAATGGGTTGTCAGAGCATATCAGAGTGATGCTGGAGATAATTAAACCACCTACTGCAGAGGAGAAGGATGATAAGGCTGTATGGGACCTTACTCCACACGGTAAGTTTTCTACAACCACTGCTTATATTTTACTCATACCTTCTTTTGATTTAAATTGCAGATTATGGGAAGATGTATGGAGATGGAAAGCCGACAAAGAATCAAGCTATTCTTATGGCTAAGTGCAAACAACGCATTATTGACAAACAAAAGGACTAGGATGATGATTTGTGACTCAAGCCTATGCGGAAGATGCAACACACACGAGGAGCCAACACTTCATGTACTTCGAGACTGCATACATGCAAGAAGTATTTGGGAACAGGCTGGTCCCTATGTCAATTGAAATAGATTCTTTGCTCTACCATTAATTGATTTTATTATGGCAGGATGTAGAGAGGAGTTTGCAATGGAACAAAGTGAAGTAATGTTCGGAGTTGCCCTTTGGTTGATTTGGAAGAGATTAAACGTAGCGATTTTTCAAGGAGAATACCAGATCATGGAGGGCTCACTATATGTGATGCGCAACTTCATTACACATGTGAGGATGGCCGAACAGATTGAAAGAACAATGGGTAGTATAGAGACGGAAACACAACCAACAGGTTGGAGGAAACCAGAAAAAGGTTGGTATAAACTCAACACGGATGGGGCACAAAATAGACCAAAAGGTAATGCTTCTGCTGGAGGTCTAATACGAGATGAGCATAGCTTTTGGATGAGAGGATTTCAAGCATCTTTTGGTTATTTCAGTTCTAAATGCTGAACTAAAAACTGTCCAACTTGGGCTTTAAATGGCGTGGGAAAAGGGGTTTGGCAAGATGATTGTGGTTCTAGCTTTTACAAAGTGAAAGAGAAGAAACTAAAAACAACAATTTAGAGCAAATACGGGTGCTGCTAGCCAAAGACTGGGAGGTGAAGATCATGCGAACCGAGAGAAAATAGAATAGTTGTGCTAATCTATTAGCAAAAAATGCACTTTCAAGTGACATTATTTTTAAATCCTTAAGTTTTATCTCTCATTTTATAAATAATTTTTATTGTGCGGATGTATTAGGTGCAAATTGTAAAAATTTGTTTAATTATGTTTAATAAAATGGGAGGTATATTTCTCTGATGGCTATGCCGAAAGAGGGGTGTGCTTTATTCCGTTGTTTAATAAAAATAAATTGATTCAAAGAACTTACAGGTTAAAAATGTAGTTCTAATTAATTTTCGACATAAAATATTTAATTTTCGACATAAAATATTTTGAAAATAATCTAGAGGGTGGTACCAATTATCCTCGGACCCTTGAAATGATGCCGCAATACGGAGTGGCTGGAATAATTGTTGTTCTAATTAAGTACTCAACCATTTCGCTATTGCCATCAAAAATCAATTAAGGTACCAAGAAAGGGACACCTCAGTAGAAAATCCTAATATTTCTAGTTGCGCATAATTAATGAATACTTTTGGTTAAATATTGTGAAACAAATAAGTTTATCTGAAATACCTTTTGCGCATACATGATTCACACCAATTAAGGTACGAAGCCAATTCTCAAACAAATACTTCTGCCAGGATATTGAAAGTTTACTTCACAACCAAGCGGTTTTGTTCAATTTTACTGACAAAAATAATGTATATCGGTTTTGTTCAATTTTACCCTTATCTCAGAAATTTTCTATTTAAAATTTATCTGTCCGGTTAATGAACATTATCAATTGTACCTAACTAATCAAATCTCAATTCCAATTTGGCGAGTTGTTTATGTCATATCTAGGGGTGCAAACGGGTCGGATATTATCTATCTATATTCGGATCCATATTCAATTTTTACATACTCGAAAATTCAATTTCAGTTGAATACCGATACAAATACAAATAATTATATGTATCCGCGCGTTTTAATTTTTCGGATATCCGTTTGATTTAGAATAATGTATGTTTAGAGATAATAATATATTTTTGCTAGTATCTTTTAATTAAATATATAGTTATATTGGTGATTACTTTTTATTAACCGAATATATATTTTGTAATGACATGACAAGTTTAATATGAGAAAAGTTATTATGTCCGTCATAGTGATAGAATATTTAAACTATATTTGTGTTTTATGTTACTTTTATTTTTTAATGAAAAAATAATTTGCTGAATAATATGTTAATTTTATTATAATATTTAAATATCTGAATTATATTCGGGTTCATATTCATATTTGTTTAATATTAAATTTGTTTTTGTATATCTTAATATCCGATTCAATTTGTATTTATATGCCTTTAAAATACGATATGTATCCGTATATATTTAATATATGATTTTTATCCATATCGAAGAAAAAAAAAAAAAAATATAGATATAATTTTACCACTATTCACTCCGTATTTGATCCGTTTACATCCTTACTAATCTCAGATGAGTTTAATCCGTCAAATTAATCGATTTACAGTTGCTTCCTATTCAGCGTCATATCAGTCCAGCGCATGAGTAATTAAAGCCGTTCTTTTAGAACCTATTTGGGATCGGAGAGTAATGAAGGAGGCTTGAATTATCTTTGTATAGGAAAAAAAATCATTGTTTCTCATGTGCTTAAATTAAAGAAGTTGAGAGTATGTACAGACAAAAGGAATGTTATGGGAACAATATCATTATATGTCATACCCCACAAATTTCTAATCCATGCTTCCTTGAACCGCTCAATTAATTCTTGGCACAGAAAGTATATATAAGTTTATTAATGCATATATACCTAACTGATTAAATCGATCGGAAATTAAGTACAGCCGGGTCCATCTACAGTTTATAGGTTAGTGTTAGGAATAAAGTATCCAATCACATACTGTCCAATGGAATTCTTATGAATTTGATTTGCAATGTAATAAAAGCTACTATAATAATTGTTACCATTACCGGTGTAAGCAGGTACTATAGTTCCTGCTAACAAAACTGCCATTTCCGCTTAAAATTTGTGGCTGTGTGGGCCTTGGGCCCTTGGCCACATTAATTCCTTGATAGATCAATAATGATATAGCGGTACTGGGTATGTACCGCATATTGGGTTCGCACGGTGAATTTATATTTGCATTTTTAAATGTTAAATAGTCAATCTGAACCATTAGTATGATATTTATATGAAAATGTGTCTCCATAAAAATAAATTTATTTTTTAAAAAATATTTTACTATTTTTAAATAGATAAAAATAATTATTTTTGAATGGTCTAGAATCTTTAAATCAAGTGATTTTCTACAATCTAAAAATATAATAAAAATGTTCTAAAAATATAAATTTTACATTATAATACATATTCATATAAATAACATATTGCATGGATCGAATTATCTATTTAGACTTTAAAATGAAAATATGAATCTATAATACGCTGTGTATATTGCCGTAGTCCCCCTCCAACATTTTCGAATTAAAATCTGCTGAAACCCATCGTTCGTGAACAGTGTTCCTGAAATCCCTGAAATTCCGAATCCAACAGTCCAACTTTTTCTATGCACGCATCTCGAAACAGTTAATTTTTCTGTGCACGCATCTAAAAACAGCTTGACGGCTGGATTTAAAAAAACAGAAATTTCAAAAACACTGTTCACGAATGAGAATTTCAGCAGATTCGTTTCCAACATTTTCCTTCTGACTCGAAAAACCCAAAAACATCTCGAAACAATAAAGCATCAACTTTTAGAAGTAACTTAACCACTTTTATTTGTTCATCAAATGAGCCACGAAACCGACGCTTGTAATTTTATCAATTTTATATTCTATATCTAGAGTAGAACTAGGGTGCTCCTAAGCTCACCAAGCCCTTCGTAAGCGCGACTCTAAAACCTATCAAATTGACTTCAAACGATATTTTCAAACCGTTAGATGTTCAAACTATATTAAAATGTGCTTGGAGACCAAATTTTACATTTTTTGGAATTTATTTACTATTTATTAAGATGGTTTGAAAATCGCTGTTTTTATTAAAATTCTGCACCATTGGAAAACAGCGATTTTCAAACCATCTTAATAAATAGTAAAAAAATTCCAAAAAATATAAAATTTGGTCTCCAAGCACATTTTAATATAGATTGAACATCTAACGGTTTGGAAATGTCGTTTGAAGTCAATTTGATAGGTTTTAGAGTCGCGCTCACGGAAGGGCTTGGTGAGCTTAGGAGCACCCTAGTTCTACTCTTCTATATATATGCTAGTTTTGGAAGCATTAGTAAGCAGAGGTTGATTTAGTAAGAACCAATGGGTTCAAAATATTTGTACTTATACATAATTTTGTATATATTTTAGAGTAAAAGTTACGAATACGGTAAAATTAACTCCATACTTAGCATGAAATTTTATATGATTGACTTTATTTACATTTGATCTTCATATTAAAAAATCTCCTGTTAGTAAGTAAGACATATCTATTACTATATATCTAATTTTTTATCTAGAGGATACTATTCATCTACAGTAATATGAATAGTACCTCGGACAGACGGGTCCCACTGTTCAGATCGCTCTTTTTTCTCTCTCTCGAATCTTTGTCTGTTCGCGCTCTTTCTCGAAATTTCGCTCTTCTTCTCCGATCCAGAATTTCCTTCCCTTTCGGCAATAAACTTCCTCTCTTACGCCGGTCTCTGACCAAAAAGTCGTCTCCTCGCCTGATTCCAGCAGTCTCAAGTCAATAATATATTTTCTTTTTCCTTCCTTTGGTAGCGAATCGCAATCCTAATTGGAGTTTTCTATAGCTTTGTTAGAGTTCAATCTCAAAATGTAGCTTCTTTGGTGCATAGACCCTAATGCACAAAGTAATATGATAAAATGATAAAACAACATAAATGATGATGATAGATCATCTTAATTTTTTTTTTTTTTTACTTTTTAATTCAACTGATGAGTGCTTTCGTTGGCTAGGTCATGCATGACATACTGTACCACTGCAATAACATAGTTGAGGTAAATCTGAGCTCTACATATAGTTCATGGTGTGATTTTACTTTGATGATCTTTAAGTAATTTTGTATTTAGATTTCTCTTGATTTTACACCGTATGACCATTTTGTATTTTGATTTGACACAAATGATGCAAATATGAAAAGTGATGGAAAAAGATGTCTAGCTTATAACATGAGACATCGATGTTGCGCATGGACTGATGCAAAGTGGCCACAGTTATGATGCTTCACGTATATATATAATGTTATACAAATTTTTCATACAACTGAAAATTGCATTTATGTTTTAGTTTATTTGATGATAACCGCTCTCTTGCTAAAAATAAGTTTCCCTCAATTCAGTCCATACGAGTCATTAAGTCTTAGCTTTTCTATTTATTCTTACTTATTCACTCGATTAGAAACATAGAATACACCTTAAGTTCACCGAAATTGGTAGCAATGAAGTGTGGATCCGATCTTTTGCTCTGGGAGATATAAATATAAATAATCAACATGATTAACTGGTCAGGCAAATTGAATAAAAATAAGACACAACTAAGCCACAGTAAAATGACATTATTGGTAGTTAACGGAGTATGTTGGTTATGGATATTGTTTACTTAGTTATATATGTACAAAAATTATATTGTATGCATTATGTTTTATTTTTGCTGATAATCTGTATTGTACTTCCTGTACTGTATTGTATATTACTATGTTGGCTTTTTTTATTTGATTTTAATTGTCATGCCGAAGTAACACGAGGCATTGCGCTAGTTACATATATAATGTCATTATTTTAAGGCTAAGGAATAAAGAATTTCTCTCATGACAACTGATGTTTAGCTGTTTCCACTGTTTAATCAAACAAAAGGTAATACAGAGATATAATCGGATAAGGATTAGATCATTAATGAGGAATGAGGATTTATAAATTTATATTTCTAACAGTAGCGAAGGTGGGCGCGCGCATGCTTATACGCTGGACAAATTATAAGAAATATCAATAACGGTACTAATTATTATTCAAAATTTGAAAGGAATCTTTACTCAATTTTTTTTTTTTTTTTGAAAGGAATCAAACAATTTTCCACACAAAAAAAAGTTTTAAGCTCCTTTTCATATTTTATTATTATTCAATAATTATCTTTACTGGCAGTGTAAAATACATATAATACCACCCTTTTGTTTCATTCAAGTACAATATTATCAGGTTCGGAATTTGTACCCCCGAATTGTGGATTTGTGGTTTGAACTTATTATATTTTAAAAGGTTGTACTGAATATAATAAGATAGTTATTATATTTTAAAATTTACGCGCTATTTTAAAAGTGGTTTGGCCTTATTATATTCAGTACAAACCACTGTAGCAGTTATTATATTTTAAAGGGTGGTATATATAGTAAATTATTGAGAAGGAATGAATAAGTTGATAAATAGAAAATAATGTATTACTTCATCATTTGATCATTGGCGTCAACTTGGAGCTTGAGAAACCGCTTCTGGATCTTAGCTTTCAGCATGTAGTAGTTAAGACGCCACCGCTCGAAAAGTCCATGAATTAGTGCTGCATCGTAGTCGATATCAGCCATCCAGGAGATATGGTACAAGTCCGACTCAATGAGATACGGTGCGTATTTGTCGTGGTACTTGCAATGCATCATGGCTTGCTTGACGTTTAAAATCGCCATAGACTACATTAGGAAAAATTAGGGATTACAATGATTTGATTTCTGAATTAGGTGTGAACAATCAAATTTGTAAATGCATATACCTCACGAGAAGCCTCCGACATCCTATGATGGTTGTGAGCTATCAACAACAATGGGCTAAACCAGTCATGTAGACACTGAGCCTGATTGGAAGTCAGTCCAGACTCTTCTAGGTCATGTCGTTTGTCTGCCATACTGTAAAATTCATCGAAAATGTAATTTTTTAAATTATTCGGTCACTATTCTAAACCAATTTGGAATTTTCTTAACCATTTTGGACAATAATATAAATTATTCAGTCACTATTCTAAACCAATTTTAATTTTCTAAACCATTTTGGACAATATTCTAAATTAATCGGTCACTATTCTAAACCAATATGTAATTTTCTAAATTATTTGGTCACTATTCTAAATTATTTTGGAATTTTCTAAGTTATTCGGTCATTATTCTAAACCAATTTGTAATTTTCTAAACCATTTTAGAATTTTCTAAATTATTCGGTCGTTATTCTAAACAAATTTGTAATTTTCTAAATTATTCAGTCACTATGCTAAACCAATATGAAATTTCTAAATATTTGGTCACTATTCTAAACAAATTTGTAATTTTCTAAACCATTTTAGACAATATTCTAAATTTTTCGGTAACTCTTCTAAACCATTTTGGAATTTTCTAAATTATTTGGTCACTATTCTAAATCATTTTGGGCAATATTCTAAATAATTTGGACAATATTCTAAATAATTTCTAAACTATTTTTTTATTCTAAACTAATTTATTTAATAAAATAATAAATTACAAAAAATTAAAAGTACCTGAACCGAATAGCCGCTCGATTAGACAGTTAGACAAAGAAGAGAGAAAAATTTAGAAGTTAGATTTGTAAGTTGTGAGAGGAGGAGCTGCGGAATGGGCATTTCATAGAGAAAACCCCTTTCCGGAGAATAATTCTCCGGATCCGCATTAACCGAGGTGCCCCTGAATCAGAAAATTAATTCTTCATAAAAAAAGCCTGGATCCGGAGAATAATTCTCCGGATTGGACAGATTTGGAATTATTTCGAATTTGAGTGGAGATTGTTAAATTTTATATATTTTTTTAATATTAATAAAAATTTCGGCTAAAGATGACTGTGTGTTTTTGTTAGGATGAAATAAGAAGCTATTAACACACAGGTACTTGTAGTGGTTGTTATTGGTACAAATTAATTGGTACTGGTTGTTGAGTCTTTGTTTGTTTTTAGGAGAGGCTTGTGCTTTCAGCAAAGGCAAGTCATGAACAGTGAGCTATTGAAGCAAGCAATTTTGATGCTTTGTTTTTTTAATATGGATGGCTAGTATGGTTAGCTTTTGTAACGCCTCTAAATACTGGTTTGATTAAATTTCTACAGAGTCCAATTTAGAAAATAATAAATATGATATAAATCAGTGATCAACAATTTATGGGAATAAATATATAGTAAACGATAAAAGTGAGAAGAAATAACGTTTCGTTTTAGCAAAATATATTAATAGATGTCAAAATCTTTTTAGCAAACTCAATTTAGCAAAGCCCAAGCCTAAATTCAGCCCAACTCCCCACCATTTAATCTACCCCTCCTCTCTCTTCCCACAGCCAACCCTTCATTTCAATTTCTGTAAGTTTTCTTTCTCTCCCTCTCTTTCTCTCTTTTTCTTTTTTTTTCCGCCCCCCTCTCCCTCTTTGGCTGCCGCCGGCCACAAGCCAACCCTCACCACCAAACCGCCAGCCCCCTCCTCCATTGGGCCGCCGCACCCTTCCCCTCTACCCGCCCTCTTCCTTGGCCGCCACCGCTGAACCGAAGAACCCCAAGCCGAACCACCCTCATCCCTGCCTCTCTCTCTACCCTCCCTCTCCCTTCCCCTTGGCTGCCGTTGACCCGAAGAGACCCCAGCCGAAACCCCCTGCCCTCTCCCTCTCCTTTCCTCTTGGCTGGCCGAAACTCCCTTTTCCTTTCCCTTGGCCGGCCAGACCCCAACACCCTAGATCCGAAAACCCCTTTCTTCTCTTGGCCGAACCCCCTCTCTCCCTCCACTTGGCCAAAAACCTAGCCCTAACCCGAAACCCATTAACCCTAACCCTAGACCCGAAATCCACTAAACCCTCAACCTAGAACCCTAACCCGAAAACCCATTAACCCTAACCCTAGACCCGAAAAACCCATTAACCCATTAAATAATTGTTTCTAAAGTTGTTTAGATGACATGTGACTTAAATACAATTAGAATAAGAACCTAATCAAGCGTTTATAAACTTAGGAGCAAACCGCGAGGTACTAGGAGACGCTGAGATTACGCAAGATTTCGACACACGCGAGGTCACTGAAAATACAGGTGTGGGTTCCTGGTCTTTTTACAAATAATACAAAAATGCAGGGATTGAGGTAAGAAATCATTTTTCAAATTCTGGTAGATAAACTGCATGTCGTGGATGTCGAACATTCGTTTGATTTTGTTTAGAATTGCATGATAGGAATTCTTGATGCATGGAATTGAATTGACAGGAATTGCGAATGTGAATTGGGAATGGGGAAATGGGAATGAATTGTTTTCTTTAAATTAGGGCCGTCCGTGCGAGGCGGCTCAGCATGTGTTTTTGAAAATCAGGCTGTCCGTGTGTGGCAGACCCCAGAGTGTGAAGTGTGAACAGAACGGGTCGTCCTTGTGTGGCGGTTCGCCGGATGGGTCCCCGCAATGGCCCATCTAGAGTGTGATTGAACGGGTCGTCCTTGTGTGGCGATTCGCCGGATTTTCATGTACGGGCATGGATTTCCAGAGTGTGGAATTTAAAAACCTTAAATGTGAATTTAAAAGAGGCAGGAATGAAAATTGTTTTTAAATGATTGCATATCCGAATTGATAGGAAATTTGGGGGGGAAAACTTTGAAAACTTTATTTTATTGTTATTTGGAATATTAAATGCATTGATTTGTAAAAACACCGGGCTGGAACTAAATCCCGCACTGAGAGATAGTTCGATCTCTCACCGTACCACCTTTTATGTGAGTTCCAGGAAATGGAGAAGAAGACATGGAGGAAGGCCGTGAGTGAGGAATTAGCGGAAGTTCTTAAAGTAGCCACTATTTGTTTTAAATTTATTTTTGTATGAACTATATATTGTGTAGACATGGCGGTAACTGTTTGACTAGCCATGTCTGACATATTTCTCCTTTCATATTGTTTGTGAACTCCTTTTATGTTTAATATAGTGGCTTGTTGGTTGTATTATTGATAATGTATGTGATGTGCTTAACGCCTTGCGTTTGAATGCGCGGCGGGTTGTCCGGGGGTGTGACAACTTAGTTGGTATCAGAGCCAGCACATACAATATCAATAAACTTCCGCTAAGAGAACGCTAGCAATAGGATGCGGAAATAGGTCATAGACCAAACTATATGAACTAGGCGTACCATTAGTAACAAATGTATATGATATTTAGTGAAGGATTATGCCTTTGTAGTAACGGTACAAATTATTTTGAAGTATATAAAGATATTTTCTTTCTTGGAAGATTGAACCAATTTAATTTTGTAGAAAATAAACAAAATAGATTCTTTTCTTAGATGGCAAATCAATTTAACGGACAGCCCACTTGGCTAAGGACGTTCGCAACCACCGCAAGAATCAAGGAAATGGTCGGATGGGTCGACTTGTCCGGAATCACTGTCAATACTGCAATCTCCGTCAATTGTCCTTACTCCGTCATCTCGCCACACGTAGTGGAGGCTAGCGGATTCAGGGTGAAGAATACCGGAAGACGCCGTTTCTTCGCAGGGCTCGAACATAGTGTGGAAGAGCAATACTGTTCGGATCTTCATGTGAACACTCAGAATGGAAAATGGCGAGTGGACCCAATCGTGGCTGATACCGGAGCGTACGAAATGGTCTTAGGAATGGACTGGCTCAAGGAGCACCACGTGCTGATAGATTGCGCGCACCGCAGCTTAGTGTTCTGGCCGCCTCACGAACAACCAGTCAGAGCAGAAATGCGGAGAATATCGGGAAATAAGAGCAAGCTCATCGGGGAAAAACCCCAGAAGGAAGAAGAAGACCCAGCTATAAGAGCAGAAATGGAAGCAGAACCATTCACAATGTCAGAAGTTCGGAACGACTTGACGTATCACGTTAGGAAAGATATACTTAAGGGATATTTTGAGACCGATTAGGGCACTTTAGGGAAAAGGAAAGGAGATAGTTATAAACCTCACATGTGTCTTGAATTCTGTTGAATGTTTTAAATGAGCAGTTATAATCTAAAGAAATTTAAAGTTCAATTCGTAATCTTAAATTCCTTCTTTAAATTGCGTCTCTTTACCTTGAGTTGAATAACCATAAGTCATACGATGAACTCTGTAACTAATAACAATGCAAGTACATATATATATATAAAACTTGGAAGAATGAAAAACTCACATCAAGCACCCTTTGCGCAGCGAAATCAGAGATGGCGAGAGGAACCAGGACTAACTCGAACACGAGCGACGCAGATGGCGAAACTAGGATTCCGCTCGAGAACCCTCAGCTGAATGCCCTACTGCAAGGACTAGAGCGGGTGACCAGGGTAGCCATGGAATATGAACAGCGACAGCCTAGAGAGGCCGACACGTTCTTTGAATACTACAGATCGTTCACCTCATTACGCCCCCCGACCTTCGATGGGACAGGTGACTTTGCCGCTGCAGAGAACTGGGTCGCAAATATCAGGGATAAACTTCAAATCTTGAGAGCCCCTGAGGAACACCGGGTAGAGCTAGCGACTCAATTACTGGAGGGTCATGCTCGATTTTGGTGGCAGGAGGTGAAACGTGGGTGGGGTGAAACCGCCGATGCGAAGGGGTGGCCTGAGTTCGAAAGTCAGTTCGAACGACGCTACATGGACACAATGTCAAGAGAGGCACTCCGGCAACGGTTTATAAGTTTGAAACAGGGGAACAGCTTAGTGACGGAGTATAACTCCAAGTTTGAGAACTTAATGAGGTATGCACCCGATATCATAAGAGATGAATTCCGCCTCAGACAACAATATCTCGGGGGACTGAACCCCCCGTCTTGCCCAGATCATTGACATTCCGGGAACCAACCAGCTGTCAGATTTAATGTTAAGAGCAAGTACCGCGGAGTCGTATGACGGTCGCATCAGCCAAGCCGGGGGATCGAGAAATGTGCGACCCAAGATAGATGAACCCCTGAGACCGACCCCGAACAGGAATAATTACGGGGATACCCGGCCTAATTACCAGTCTAATCCAACACCCCCGTGCAACTACTGTGGCCGCAACCATTCACCTGATCAATGCAGTTTCCGTTTGGGAGTGTGTCACCGGTGTAACAAACCGGGACACTTCATCAAGGACTGCCCAGCCCCGCGAAGTTATACCGGGCAACAAGTGGGAAATACGGGTCCACCCACACGAGCACCCCTTGGCAGAGGGACCGGTGGCTACAACCCTCCCAATAACAACCGCAGCGGGAACCAAGGAAACCAAAGGGTGGGGATGCATGCGCATGATCAGTACAACTGTGAGATGGGAGGAACACCGACTATTGAAGAGTACGAAGGAGAAGACGTGTCCACTGATCTCCTGACTGGTATGTTTGAACTATCTGGAATTCCTGTTTTCGTACTTATAGACACTGGTTGTAGTCATTCAGTTATAGCAAAGGAGTGGGTAGAAAAACACGGTGTACCAACTCGAGACTCTGGTAAATTATTGAATATAAGTACCCCTGCCTTACAATATACCACCCCAGAATTTCGGAGCGTAGGGTTAAAACTCCATATAGCGGGGAGGGAATTCCCGATAAACCCCATAGTCTCTAAGACGGGCCTCTATGATTTAATGTTGGGTCTTGAGTGGCTCACTCGAAACGGTGTGACGGTTGACTGCCTGAAAGGGAGGATGGTCATTAGCAGGCCAGGTCTCCATGACCTCTCTGTCCGACTCAAGAAACGAGGAGGCGGAACCCCGACAATATCTGCCAATCAAGCAATGAGACTTATCAACAGCGGCAGTCCCGCCTTTATGGTCACCATAATGCAACTCGAGACGGAAAAACCCGAGATAACGTCAGTACCTATCGTCTCGGAGTATACCGATGTATTTCCGGAGGAGTTACCAGGAATACCCCCTGATCGGGAAATCGAATTTCACATAGACATACTCCCTGGTACCCGTCCAATCTCTAAGGCCCCGTACCGGATGGCACCGGCGGAACTTAAGGAATTGAAGGTCCAGTTAGAAGAGCTATTAGAACCGGGATTCGTACGACCAAGCACATCGCCGTGGGGCGCACCAGTACTGTTCGTCAGGAAGAAGGACGGTAGTATGAGACTCTGCATCGACTACCGAGAGTTAAACAAGGTCACGATCAAAAACAAATACCCTCTCCCACGAATTGAAGACCTATTCGACCAAATCCAAGGTGCGGCCGTTTATTCCAAGATCGATCTGAGATCAGGGTACCATCAGTTGAAGATTCAACCTCAAGATATAGAGAAATCAGCATTCCGTACCCGTTACGGGCACTATGAATTCACGGTCATGCCATTTGGGTTAACCAATGCTCCTGCAGCATTCATGGATTTGATGAACCGAGTGTTCCACGACTTACTTGATTGCTGCGTCATTTTTTTTATAGATGACATTCTGATTTATTCAAAAAGGGAAGAAGATCATGCCGAGGACCTACGTACGGTATTACAAAGATTACGGGAACACCAGTTGTACGCCAAATTCTCTAAGTGTGAATTTTGGATGAAAGAGGTTAAATTTTTGGGACATGTAGTGACGGGGGAAGGTATCCGGGTAGACCCAGATAAAATCAAAGCAGTGGTAGAATGGAATCAACCCAAAAATGTAACAGATATACGCAGTTTCCTAGGGTTAGCGGGATACTATAGACGCTTCGTTCCCGGGTACTCAAAGACAGCCCGACCCATGACCCAGCTCCTACACAAAGGAACTACTTTTAAATGGACGGAGAGTCAAGAGGAGAGTTTCCAAACTTTGAAGAAACTACTAACCAGTGCCCCAGTATTAACATTGCCTAAACCAGACCAAGAATTCACGGTATATACCGACGCGTCAAGGAACGGCCTAGGATGTGTACTCATGCAAGACGGACGAGTAATTGCTTACGGGTCACGACAATTGAAGAACCATGAACAGAACTACCCCACACACGACCTAGAATTGGCAGCAGTTATTTTTGCACTTAAGGCATGGAGACACTACCTCTATGGGGCGAAATGCCGAGTATTCACGGACCACCAAAGCTTGAAGTATGTGTTTACCCAGAAGGAATTGAACATGAGACAAAGGAGGTGGCTGGAGCTGATGAAGGACTATGATTTAGACATACAATACTTGGCCGGGAAGGCAAATGTGGTGGCAGACGCACTCAGTAGGAAAGGAGCGAAAAATTTGGCAGAAGTCATAACCCAAGAGACAGAATTGATCAAGGAAATGAGACACATGAATTTGGGAGTGTGTGTATCCACCAGCTGGATCCAAGAGCAAACCGACACCACGGGAGCCGCGACGAATGCGGTACTCACCCTAGCAGCTATATCGGTACAACCGGAATTAAAGTCTCGAATACGGGACGCGGACCAAGGCGACGAGCAGCACCAAAGATACCGGGAATTGGCCCGTACCAATCCGGCGTCGACCTTCAAGGAAAACGAGGATGGGCTCCTCTATTTCAACCAGCGGGTGTGTGTACCAGAACAGGGGGGACTGAGAAAAGAAATTTTGCAAGAAGCCCACGAGTCGGGTTATACCATTCACCCAGGAGAGGTAAAGATGTATAAGGACCTTCGTACCCAATTTTGGTGGCCCAACATGAAGAAAGACGTGTCAGAATTCGTGGCTAGGTGCATCACCTGCCAACAAGTAAAAGCCGAACGGAGAAAGATAGCAGGATTGTTATATCCAAACTCCAGAGCACAAATGAAGTTCCAGATCGTTACTATGGATTTCATCACGGGGTTACCGCGCACCCAAAAGAGGTATGACTCAATCTGGGTCATTGTAGACACACTAACCAAGGTAGCCCACTTTATACCCCTGCGAACCCCTACATCGGGTGGAGAATTAGCAGAATTATTCCTTCAATATCAGTTCAAATATCATGGAGTTCCTGAAACCATCATATCGGACCGGGATACGCGATTCACCTCGCATTTCTGGAAAAGCTTCCAAGCGACAATGGGAACCCGACTCAATTTCAGTACCGCTCATCACCCTCAGACGGACGGCCAGTCAGAACGAACAATCCAAACCTTAGAGGACATGCTAAGAGCGTGTGCCATCAACTTTCAAGGGTCATAGGCTGATCATTTGACAATGGCCGAGTTTGCATACAACAATAGCTACCATGCTAGTATCGAAATGGCACCATCTGAAGCTTGGTGTGGGCATCGCTGGAAGACCCCCTTGTGGTGGGGAAACAACGGGGAACAACTGCCAACAGGGCCAGAAATGGTAAAAGATTGCGCGGATAGAACTCAACTGATCCTAAACCGACTAGACACTGCTCGAGACAGACAGAAAAAGTATGCGGACTTGAGGAGACGACCACTAGAGTTCGAAAACGGGGATCATGTTTGGCTGAAGGTCTCTCCAAGGAGAGGAGTGAGACGATTTGGCGTAGCAGGAAAACTGAGTCCTAGATATGTGGGGCCATTTGAAATTCTTAGAAGAATCGGACCACTTGCGTACGAACTGGCGCTACCTCCAACCCTAGATAAAGTACATCCAGTCTTTCACGTATCCCAATTACGGAAATATATCCGAGATCCCTCCCACATCCTCGACTTTTCAAATCTGGGGCTGGATGAAACCTTAGTGTATGAAGAACGACCCATGAAAATACTGGACACCAAAGAGACAAGTCTCCGGCGTAAAACCATCAGACAGGTCTTAGTACAATGGGGACGACACACCAACCGAGAAGCGACTTGGGAAATGGAAGAGACGATGCGTGCCACATACCCAGAATTGTTCGAAGACATAGACGCCGAGGCTGTTCAGGGGACTGAACAGGATTTCCAAGGGGGGGAGGATGTAACGCCTCTAAATACTGGTATGATTAAATTTCTACAGAGTCCAATTTAGAAAATAATAAATATGATATAAATCAGTGATCAACAATTTATGGGAATAAATATATAGTAAACGATAAAAGTGAGAAGAAATAACGTTTCGTTTTAGCAAAATATATTAATAGATGTCAAAATCTTTTTAGCAAACTCAATTTAGCAAAGCCCAAGCCTAAATTCAGCCCAACTCCCCACCATTTAATCTACCCCTCCTCTCTCTTCCCACAGCCAACCCTTCATTTCAATTTCTGTAAGTTTTCTTTCTCTCCCTCTCTTTCTCTCTTTTTCTTTTTTTTTCCGCCCCCCTCTCCCTCTTTGGCTGCCGCCGGCCACAAGCCAACCCTCACCACCAAACCGCCAGCCCCCTCCTCCATTGGGCCGCCGCACCCTTCCCCTCTACCCGCCCTCTTCCTTGGCCGCCACCGCTGAACCGAAGAACCCCAAGCCGAACCACCCTCATCCCTGCCTCTCTCTCTACCCTCCCTCTCCCTTCCCCTTGGCTGCCGTTGACCCGAAGAGACCCCAGCCGAAACCCCCTGCCCTCTCCCTCTCCTTTCCTCTTGGCTGGCCGAAACTCCCTTTTCCTTTCCCTTGGCCGGCCAGACCCCAACACCCTAGATCCGAAAACCCCTTTCTTCTCTTGGCCGAACCCCCTCTCTCCCTCCACTTGGCCAAAAACCTAGCCCTAACCCGAAACCCATTAACCCTAACCCTAGACCCGAAATCCACTAAACCCTCAACCTAGAACCCTAACCCGAAAACCCATTAACCCTAACCCTAGACCCGAAAAACCCATTAACCCATTAAATAATTGTTTCTAAAGTTGTTTAGATGACATGTGACTTAAATACAATTAGAATAAGAACCTAATCAAGCGTTTATAAACTTAGGAGCAAACCGCGAGGTACTAGGAGACGCTGAGATTACGCAAGATTTCGACACACGCGAGGTCACTGAAAATACAGGTGTGGGTTCCTGGTCTTTTTACAAATAATACAAAAATGCAGGGATTGAGGTAAGAAATCATTTTTCAAATTATGGTAGATAAACTGCATGTCGTGGATGTCGAACATTCGTTTGATTTTGTTTAGAATTGCATGATAGGAATTCTTGATGCATGGAATTGAATTGACAGGAATTGCGAATGTGAATTGGGAATGGGGAAATGGGAATGAATTGTTTTCTTTAAATTAGGGCCGTCCGTGCGAGGCGGCTCAGCATGTGTTTTTGAAAATCAGGCTGTCCGTGTGTGGCAGACCCCAGAGTGTGAAGTGTGAACAGAACGGGTCGTCCTTGTGTGGCGGTTCGCCGGATGGGTCCCCGCAATGGCCCATCTAGAGTGTGATTGAACGGGTCGTCCTTGTGTGGCGATTCGCCGGATTTTCATGTACGGGCATGGATTTCCAGAGTGTGGAATTTAAAAACCTTAAATGTGAATTTAAAAGAGGCAGGAATGAAAATTGTTTTTAAATGATTGCATATCCGAATTGATAGGAAATTTGGGGGGGGAAATTTTGAAAACTTTATTTTATTGTTATTTGGAATATTAAATGCATTGATTTGTAAAAACACCGGGCTGGAACTAAATCCCGCACTGAGAGATAGTTCGATCTCTCACCGTACCACCTTTTATGTGAGTTCCAGGAAATGGAGAAGAAGACATGGAGGAAGGCCGTGAGTGAGGAATTAGCGGAAGTTCTTAAAGTAGCCACTATTTGTTTTAAATGTATTTTTGTATGAACTATATATTGTGTAGACATGGCGGTAACTGTTTGACTAGCCATGTCTGACATATTTCTCCTTTCATATTGTTTGTGAACTCCTTTTATGTTTAATATAGTGGCTTGTTGGTTGTATTATTGATAATGTATGTGATGTACTTAACGCCTTGCGTTTGAATGCGCGGCGGGTTGTCCGGGGGTGTGACAGCTTTAGTATACAAGTTTTAATATATATGAATTTGTATTTAACTTTTTAAAATGAAATGGATAACAACCAATGACTTTTTTTGGACATCTTCTTGCCGACTAAACAAAGCAATTGTGACTAAAATAAAATGGCGCCGCCTCAACGCTCCCCTTCAATTCTTCCGGGGGCGGTTCGCCGACGTCTAAATTTTGGACGATCTCGCCCTAGTCAAAATATCTTAGACCTTCGAGCTTTCGTTTTCGGCCGTATTTATTTGAATCAGTACGTGTCCGTAACAGAAGCATCTTATTTATCGAATATAACAGGGGCCACTCGATGAGCTTCGGACTGAATTCGGTCCATACTAGATTGTAGTTTGTTTGATCGATTGGCATCAAAATTTGTACAATCAATTTAAATTTTTAGTGGATCAAATACTTACTAATGTTGATGCGAATTGTACGGTTTCGATTGAATATATCAGACCAATTTTTGATGCGATCATGAACCGGCCCCACAGCCTCATTTATCCGCAACTAAACGAATATCTACATTCTAGTCCAGTAGTGTTCAATGTCGTACGTATTTGTTGCATGGTGTATCCCACAACCATGAATATCAACAAAGACCATGTCTTGTTCTATGGTACACAGTTGAAGCATGATGCACCTCTCATGAATTTCATCATCTAAACAACATTCATCATTCATGCCCGTTTTTGTGGGACGGACTCCGCTGCTTTTTTGAGAGAAAAGCAGGGTCCTGCTTTTTCTATCTTAACTATTCAAAATTATTGAGATCTGTGCATGAAAAGTTCTTTTATCGAGATACGTAAATGAAAATTTTTGAATGGTTGAGATGGAAAAAGCAGAGTGCTGCTTTTCTGCCTTATTCTGTTTTTGTCGCTTCAAATAGGAGACGAAATTATTAATTAAACTCCGTCTATATATATATATGAATCAAACTCCCTCTAATACAGCGGCGGAAATAGAAAATTTGAACAAAGAGACTGAAATTAGCTTAAAATGCACACCATTACAGTAAGATTTAAATTCAAGTCGTTATTATTGCAAAATAGAATTCTAACCACTAAATTACAATTACAAATAAATACTTAATATTACATGAAAAGAGGTTGACTATATAAAAGAATAAAAGAATATTAAATTTCAATATACATAATTATAATTTAAAATCATAGAGTTACGTAACTTAGTCTTCCTATCAATACACGTAGCTCCCCTGCTCTGATATTCTGTATTAAACTCATTGTACCAAAATGGATCAGATCACAAAATGGACCATTAATATATTTCAATTAATATGCATGGACCATTAATATATTTCAATTAATATGCATGGACCATTCATAATTTTTTAGACTTAATTAAATTCTAACCTAGTTCCGATCAAATTAATAAGGACCACTCTTAATTTTTTTAGTAGATTAGTGCATGATTCGAATTTTAAATATCGAAAAGAGGTAACACTTTGTGTATATATTAAAGACAAATATGTATAATTAAAATATGAATCATATAAGTACAAATACTTTTTTTATGCAGATATATTTACACAGATACAACGTAAAATGTAAGAATAATTTATCTTTAATTTATACTTTTAATAAATTTATTTTAAAATAAAGTAAGGACAATATATGTAATGAATGTTATACAAAAAACAAACCGAGATTTTTATTAATATCCAAAGTTAATTAGAAATTAATATTTATAACCAGATTTTCCGATTTTCGCTAAAAATGGCCGGCTTACTTTTTTTTTTTTTTATAAAAAGCAAGATAATGAAATCTAACACTAAAAATTTGAATTTTTTGTTTAAATTATTTGTTAGATTACTTCTTTTGATTTATAATAAGCATATTTACACTAAAATACACTAGATTACTTGAAATTATGTTGAATTACACTATATTACAATAAATTATGTTGAATTACACTAAATTACGTTAAATTAAGCTAAATTACAATAACTTCGCTAATTATGCTGAAATACGATAAATTACGCTAAACTATGCAAAATTACGCTAAAGTAGACTGATTTTGTGCCATCTTTCATGAATCATAAAAAATAGTAAAAAAATTCTGAAAATAGTAAAAATTGGTATTCTACAAGTTCATCATGTAACTAATTTAATTACTGAGCTACTTAGATTGAATAATAGAAATGAAAATCTTAATCTGAAACTTCAACTCAAGTTTTGCTTTGTTTTTTGGCAATTCTGAATTTTTAAATCCGGCATAGGTGGAACGGACGCATGCGTATTTTCGTAAGCTTTCCGAAAAGTGGTCATTTGTTGAAATCGGACACTCGAGCGCCGTTTTATGGCCGTTTAAAGTTTCGTCGTCGTTTTTCGTCTTTTCAATGAAGATATCGTCCCTATTCATATGTAATTTAGCGTAATTTACCGTATTTTAGCATAATATAATGTAATTTAGTGTAATTTAACTTAATATAGTATAATTCAACATAATTTCAAGTAATTTAGCGTATTTTAGTATAAATATACTAATTATATATAAGAAAAAGTAATCTATCAAATAATTTAAACAAAAAAATTCAAATATTCAGTATTAGATTTCATTATCTTGCTCTTCATAGTGTCTAAAAAAAAAAAAGGTAAGCCGGCCATAAAAAGAAAAGAAAAAAGAGAATAAACCGGCCATAAAATAGCCGGCTTGAGCATTTTTGATAAAAACTCAGAATTCTGAACATAAATATTAATTTCTATTAAACTTTGAATATTAATAAAAATATCGGAAAAAGAAATTAACGAGTTTTTTCTTCAGAAAGTAATGATAACATACACACATCACATGGTCTGCATACACATAAGCACGTGTCAACTCCTTACTACTCATGCAGACAAGAACACACCTTAAAAACTAGTTTAAGCAAATCCTAATTAATTATTAATTTACATTGGAAATTAACCCATTTTCTCTTCTCTGAAAATTAACCCTGAGTCCATTTCTCATGTATAGCGTCGTGGTCAATTTTGGTACCACCTCCTGCTTCTCTTGTACCACCACATGGTACCGCAATAGAACAGATGCTGCTACCATCTTCATTTGCATGAAAGCAAACTTCTTCCCTATACACAGCCTTGGCCCCGCGTTAAAAACAGCATATTTGGATGCGCTCTCGTTGATACATTTGCCATCCCTCAACCATCGTTCAGGCTTAAATTCTTTGCAATCCTTGCCCCATATGCTCTCCATTCTCGCCATAGAATACATCGAATAGATTACTCTTGCACCTTCCTTTACGAAGGTACCATCGGGAAGTACGTCGTCTTCCAATACCTCTTTGAAATCTAACGGAACCGGTGGGTAGAGGCGTAGCGCCTCTGAGATTGCAGCTTGAAGGTAAACCATCTTTTTGAGTTCCTCTGCCGTGAAAACTATCTCGAGGTGAGAATTCGCAGGGTTACCAACATTGGTTTCGGTTCTTCTTTTGATGATATTAGTGATTTCATCAAGGATGCATTTCTCGACATCAGGATGTCGGTGAAGTAACCAAAAAAACCAAGTGAGTCCAACTGAGCTGGTGTCTCGGCCTGCCAGTATAAAGCTGATGCAAAGATCTTTCAACATCTTGTCAGAAAATTTTGCATCTGTTACCATCAGCCGAGATAGCAAGTCATACCGCTCACTGAACCCATTTACCTTCTTAAATTCATCCCGACGATCTGATACAGTTTTCTCTGCAAACTCGTGCACGGTTTGGATTGCTGCACTGAGCTGTTTCTCAGTGCCTATGTTAAGGGCTCTCATCAGCTTCCACACAAATGGTGGAACTGTGAACCGAAAAAGAATAAGCTCTGTTGCCCTTTCAAATTCATTAGCAAAAGGAATATCTGGCAAGCCAATGGCAAGGCAGCCCGGGTCAACCCCGAAAGCTGCTCTACAGATGTTGTCAAAAGTGAATCTTAAAAACAGGTCCTGCAGATCAACACAGGATCCTGTTTTTGACAACCAGTTGATCAGCACAAGCAACTTACTGTGCACCAAACTACGAATCGTGTCAGCTGAATACTCAGCATATTGACTCGAGTGCATCTCCGCTGTGACAGCCCGGCGCTGGTCACGCCAGGTTTGGTCATCAGCATTGAAGATTCCATCTCCAAGTAACTCAGCAAACCTCTCGCGGTAATACTTCCCCTTAGGAAAGTTGGTGAACCGTGTTTTTAGAATGTATTCGATATTTGCAGGAATGACTGTTACGACGCCATAGCATTTACCGAACCAGATGCCCCGGAATGGGAAGGTACCGCCAGTTTTGATTAGAGCATCAGTTGCAAAGTCATATGTGTTTTGTACATTGACTAAGACGGTCGGGACGATGCCTACGACTGGCCACAGCATTGGTCCATTGGTAGTAAGCCGCTGTATGGCGGCACTACAAATGAAAAGGATCAACATTGCAATGGCTAGATCTGATAATGTAAGGTATTGCATTGTGTTTTGAAAAACGGATACAAGTATATTAAGAGGCATTGTTTCTTATATATGCAAGTGTAGTAGTGTGGCTACTTTGAGTGTAATTGGATATATATAGTGAGCTCAATTAATAAACCAAACAGGAGAGGAAAAGAATATGTATAGTGCCAACTGCCCCATTGTCGCCTTAATAGTATGAAACGAGCCAGTGAGGTCATAGTATGAACTTTGAATGTTAGTTCTAGGTCTAATTTCGACTACTGTAATTAATGCCCTTTGTAAATGGTTTTTTATTGATAAGTGAATTTAGTTCATACTGGAGAGAAAAAAAGGCTAGATGTTTTCGGTTAAGGCTAAATTTTGAACACCAAAATGACAATTCACTTCAAAATAATGCTGTTCATTAATTACTCAATCCATTAACTACCACCTCCATGGTAGCTAGATGTACTACAGTTATGTAATCCAAGGACTGCATGCTAGCTCCCATAACCTATTTACATCATCATTAACTGATGCCAATTAAGCTGATTTAGATTTAATAAACCTATAGGACTATGATCTGTATATATATAATCATTTTGACGGCTATGTAGCAGTTTGGCAACTGCATACTAAACACATTATAAGTCATGATTTGCGAAGTTCATGCTCAATCAGAAATGTAGAATAGCAGAAAATTACACGTTATTATAAGTCACGAATGCTATACACATTTACTCTCCTTCTGAAGTGTAGATGTTTGTATTATTAATTATTAAGATGCCTATCTATACTTAATTAATAAAAAAATATTTAATTAAGTTATAAGATTTTTTTATCTATATCGCATCATCAACACCCTCATCATTCTATTAATTATCTTTTCTTATTTATTATTATATATAATTAAGATGGCACATATTTTTCCGTATACTCTTTCCTTGCTTAAGAGAGTTTATATTTGTAAAAAATATTTATTTATGTATAAAATATACTTAATTGTAAGATTCATTTAAAAAAAATATCAATCTAAAATTCAATTTATTTGAAATATATATTTTTTTTTGTTGCAATGTCGAGAAATAATTTTGTTATATGTGATGCATGGATGATTGATAAATTTAAATGCTTACATATAAGCGCTGAAAATTAAAGTTAGACAAAAATTAGAAAATTTTTTCTGTTAAACTAGTTGGGAGGCGCGCTCGGATATAATAGCTCGGCGCAGAACATCTCTCAAAATTTAAATGACCTATATATACAAATAGATGAATCCAATTTATCATAATTATGACGTGTCACAACGTTAATGATGAAATTACACTTGAACGAACGGGTTTGTTAGGTATCCCTAGCAAGATAATTAATTCTATCTAGTTTTCCTCATTTGCATTAGTGCCAAATTTTTTTGGTAAAATGTACGTCGTCCATGCAATTTTTTTTTTTTAATAAATTGCTATCATCTTAAATGTAACGTTTTCCTCATTTGCACTAATTGCTTTTGCATGAGCTAAAGTACTTAGGCAGCTCATGCAATTTAGATGACTCTAATTTATCATGATTGTGACGTGCCATAATTAATTGATTTGGATGCTGAATTTGATTAATTGCATTGGCACGCAAACTTCTTTTACATGATTAAAATTTTAGACGTCCCATACAATTTAGATGGCTCCGATTTATCATAATTATGATGTGTCATAACTGAATTCGTTGATGAAAATACACTTGAATGAACGGTTTGTTATCTATCTCTAACAAGATAATTATGGTGACCAAACATATTTGCTTAATTAGGCTAAAATGTAACGTTGTCCATGCAATTTTCTTAATAAAATGTTTTCATCTTAAATGTATTAATTGTTGGAGTAAATTTTCAAAAATTCAGATAGTTAATAAATTAATCAAAATAAATCAAATTGAAACTATATTATTCGGATCGTGTGAGGTCTCTATTTAAATGTATTTTGTATATCGCGTGTAATTAAGACTTGAAACCGCCATCAAGATAATTTGGAATGCCACTAGAGCACGATCATGGAAGCGACTGACAATAACTTCACAATATTTAGTGGAATTATTTATTTAATTAAATTAAAATAAATTGGAAAGATTATGTGAAGCGAATAAAGAAAAAAATATACATTCTTTCTTCTCAGATACAAAACAGAGAATCTCCGGTCAAAGAGCGCAAGTTAATTACTAGGGGAATAAAAAGAAGTTGAAACGCTTTTTAACTGAGTGCAACCGTAAAGATTATCGAAATAATAAATAATCATTAGTAAAATAACTCACAAATTAAGGAAATATATTTTCAGTTTAATCATCAATATTTCATTATCACAGATGGAGATTTTAAGCAAATATATTGAGTCTTCGAATGAAATTTTAACAATTTTCCACAAAACTCAAAATTTAAGAAATATGAAATAGTGAATTTTATTGAAACAAATAGTTGAATATTTATATTGCACATTAATGAATTAGTTTACAAATCCTAAACTTCATCTAGTACTGATGGCTTTAGTTTTGAGAAAACAGAGTGAACTAACTATGTCTTGAACAAGTTCCTTTGACCAAATTCAATCACCGCACACTGACACAAACAATATGCAGATTTTCATCTCAGTTAGCGCATTGATGACCTTTACGCAAGTACCTTGAATTTTTCATAAGCCTTAAAAGCATACACATGCCTTGCACTGCGGCCATATACATATACTCTCATATAGGTGTTCCCACCAAGGATATGTGCATATTTATATACTGTGGAAAATACTGTCTCGGTTCTAATTAAGTGCTAATATGCTCATCCTATTATATCTACATAGAACACACTCACCACAGGGTTGAGTGTTATACTGGTTGTCATTCATGTTATACTAGTTGTCTTTCATTTACTACTAGTTGTATTTCACCTTCTTCTAATTGTCTTTCATCTTCTACTATTTGTTTTTCATCTTTCACTATTTGTTTTCATCTTCTTCTAGTTGGCTTTCATCTTCTACTGGTTGTCTATCATGTTTTGCGGGTTGCCTTTCATCTGCTACTGGTTGTATTTAATTTTCTCCTAGTTGTCTTTCATCTTCTACTACTTGTTTTTAACTTCTTCTAGTTCTCTTTCATCTTGTACTGGTTGTCTTCCATCTAGAACAAGTTGTCCTTCATCTTCTTCTAGTTGTATTTCATCCTCTTCTGGTTGTCTTTTATCTTGTATTGGTTGTCTTGCATGTTCTACTGGTTGTATTTAATCTTCTTCTAGTTTCGTTCATCTTGTATTGGTTGTATTTCTTGTTTTATTGTTGTCTTTCATGTTCTACTAGTTGTTTTGCATCCACTACTGGTTGTTCATCCACTACTAGTTGTTTTTCATCTTCTTCTCGTTATTTATCATCTTGTACAGGTTGTCTTTCATCTTCTTCTAGTTGTCTTTTATCATGTATTGGTTATCTTTCATGTTTTATTTATTATCTTTCATGTTCTACTAGTTGTCTTTCATCTATTGATTGTCTTTCATGTTCTACTAGTTGTCTTTCATGTTCTACTAGTTGTTTGTCATATTCTATTAGTTGTTTTTCTTCTTTTTCTAGTGGTCTTTCAACCCATACTAGTTATCATTAATCTTGTACTGGTGGTCTTCATTTTCTACTATTTGTTTTTCATGTTCTATTGGTTGTCTTTTATCAACTTCTGGTGGTATTTCATTTTCTTCTAGTTGTCTATCATCGTTGTCTTACATCTTCTACTTGTTGTTTTCATCTCCTTTTAATTGTCTTTCATCTTATATTGGTTGTCTTTCTTGTTTTATTATTGTCTTTCATGTTCTACTGGTTGTTTTGCATCCACTACTAGTTGTTCATCCACTACTTGTTGTATTTCATCTTCTTGTAGTTGTCTTTCATCTTCTATTAGTTGTTTTTCATCTTCTCCTCGTTGTCTATCTTGTACAGGTTGTCTTTCATATTCTACTGGTTGTATTCCATTTTGTTCTAGATGTATTTCATCTTCTTCTAGTTGTCTTTAATCTTGTAATGTTGTCTTTCTTGTTTTATTGTTGTCTTTCATGTTCTACCGTTGTTTGCATCCAATACTGGTTGTTTTTCATCCACTACTAGTTGTATTTCATCTTCTTGTACTTGCCTTTCATCTTCTACTAGTTGTTTTTAATCTTCTTCGCGTTGTCTATCATCTTGTACTAGTTGTCTATCATCATGTTCTACTGGTTGTCTTTCATGTTCTACTGGTTATTTTTCATCTACTTCTCATCTACTTCTAGTTGCCTTTCATCTTGTACTGGTTGTATTTTATTTTACTCTAGTTGTATTTCGTCTTCTTCTAGTTGTCTTGCATCTTGTACTGGTTGTCTTTCATCCACAACTAGTTGTTTTTCATCATCTACTAGTTGTCTTTCATCTTGTATTGATTGTGTTTCATGTTCTACTGGTTGTCTTTCGCCTACTACTGGTTGTATTTCATGTACTACTAATATCTTTCATGTTCTACTATTTGTTTTCATCTTCTTCTAGTTGTCTTTCATCTTGTATTGATTATCTTTCATGTTTAACTGATTGTCTTTCATGTTCTACTAGTTGTCTTTCATCTACTAATAGTTGTATTTCATCTACTGTAAGTTGTCTGTCATCTTCTATTTGTTATTTTTCTTCTTCTTCTAGTTGTCTTTCATCCCGTACTAGTTATCTTTCATTTCGTACTGGTTGTCTTTCATGTTCTACTATTTGTTTTTCATATTATACTCGTTTTCATCCATCAACTTCTGGTTGTATTTCATCTTCTTCAAGTTGTTTTTCATCTTCTTTAGTTGTCTTTCATCTTCTTTAGTTGTCTTTCATCTTCTACTAGTTGTTTTTCATCTTCTTCTAATTGTTTTTCATCTTGTATTTGTTGTCTTTCATGTTCTACTTGTTGTTTTTCTTGTTCTACTTGTTTTTCTTTCATGTTCTTCTATTTGTATTTCATATTTTTCTATTTTTCTATTTGTCTTTCATCTTGTAATGGTTGTTTTACATCCACTATTAGTTGTTTTTCATCATCTTCTCGTTATCTTTCCTCTTGTACTAGTTGTCTTTAATGTACTACTGGTTTCATGTTCTACTGGTTGTCCATTTACTACTGGTTGTATTTCATGTACTGCTAGTTATTTTTCATCTTCTACTATTTGATTTTTATCTTCTTCTAGTTGCCTTTCAACCTTTACTGGTTTATCTATCATGTTCTACTGATTGTCTTTTATGTTCTACTAGTTGTCTTTCATTTACTACTAGTTGTATTTCATCTATGCAAGTTGTTTGTCATATTCAATTAGTTGTTTTTCTTTTTCTTCTAGTTGTCTTCCAACCCGTACTGGTTATCTTTATCTCGTAATGGTTGTCTTTCATGTTCTACTATTTTTTTTCATGTTCTACTGGTTATCTTTCATCAACTTTTGGTTTTATTTCATCTTCTTCTACTTGTCTTCATATTTTTGAAGTTGTATTTCATCTTCTACTAGTTTTTATTCATCTTCATCTTATTGTCTTTCATTTTGTATATGTTTTCTTTTATGTTCTACTTGTTGTGTTTTATGTTCTACTAGTTGTCTTTCTTGTTTTACTATTTGTTTTTCATGTTCTACTGGTTGTCGTTCATCAACTTCTGGTTGTATTTCATATTCTTCTAATAGTCATACATCTTATACTGATTGTCTTTCTTGTTTTATTATTGTCGTTCATGTTCTTCTGGTTCTTTTGCTTCCACTACTGGTTGTTTTTTCATCCACTACTAGTTGTATTTCTTCTTTTCTTTCATCTTCTACTAGTTGTTTTTAATCTTATTCTCGTTGTCTATCATCTTGTACTGGTTGTCTTTCATATTCTACTGGTTGTCTTTCATGTTCTACGGGTTCTCTTTCATGTTCTACTGGTTGTATTTCATGTTCTACTGGTTGTATTTTATGTTCTACTTGTTGTCATTCATCTAGTACTGGTTGTTTTCATCTACTTTAGTTGTCTTTAATCTTGTGCTAGTTGTTTTTCATCCTTCTAGTTGTCTTTCATCTTGTACTGGTGATCTTTCATGTTCTAATGGCTGTATTTCATTTTATTCTAGTTGTATTTCGTCTTCTTCTAGTTGTCTTTCATCAATACTAGTTGTTTTTCCTCATCTTCTAGTTGTTTTTCATCTTGTACTGGTTGTATTTCATGTTCTACTGTTTTATTTAATGTTATATTGGTTGTCTTTCATCTACTACTGGTTTTATTTCATGTTCTACTGGTTTTTCACCGTGCAGCAAGGAAACTTGGCCAAGAATCTTCCTAATACTATTCCTGACACAGTTCTACCTATGCCGCATACTGGCTTAACAAAAATTCCTGCATTTTTCTTGTATACCGTACAAGTTCAAGCATACGCTGCATGCGGTATGGAAGGATACCGTGTGGGATATATACTGAACAGAAAAATGTTTTTCTTGTCCTTGGTTTCTTCCTTGGTCACAATTCAAACAAACACCTGTCAATTCTGGTTTTGTAAATCTACCCATGACTCTAAACAAAATTAAAAGTGCATAAAAGTAAAGATAACCGTGGGCTGCCCCCCCCCCCCCCACGTGGTGCTTATTTAAGGTCTTTAGCTCGACCCCTTTCCCGTTGATATTCAGGGTGGACCGTGGCATGTTTTAACCTTCTCCTTACGACCATACTTCGCATCATAATTCTCCTAAGAATTTTCAAGCCAAGAGTTCAAAATTTGTTTAGTGAATTCTTCGTTGATGGCCTTTTCCGATGCGATAATGTTGAGAGTGGCGGTAGAGGCTTTGATTCTATGATTGGAACATTGATCCAGACCTTTGGAAATTGGAGTTGTCTCAAGATTGGAATGATTGATTTGAAGCGGTGGTGTGTGCGAACTCTCTTCCAATACTTGTTCTTCCTCCGGTTGTTCATCTTTGCTTTCCTTTATGTTGACTTGGAGAGCGAAAGGGAAATATTTTTGCAACTTGTTGTTATGGGAAAGTATTTCCTCATGAAATTTGGCATAAGATGGCAATTGAGTTAGTTCATTAGTAATTAATACTGGAATGTTTTACTCCGCCTTTTCTACAATTTCAACGAGGTACTTTTCCCAAAAACACATGACTGACCTTTCAAATAGAGAAGTTTGAGGTTCATAAGGTGTGGGCTCATACCTGGATTTGTCGATTTCATTTATCTCACCTTCTTCCTCTATATTCTCTATGGCTGATGGGGAGTTTGTGCGGCATAGATTTGAATCCGCATGCGACATGAGGTTTGTCGCGCGTGTCAGATCTGTAGCTGGTTGCAATGTGCAGTTGGGTTCAAAAAATGCATGCGGCATGGATGGCGTCTGTTCGTGCCAAATGGTAGAACAAAGTTTCAGTACAGACAAATCTGTACCTTTTAAACCTTATTCGACTCTTGACTAGGACTGCAAGTGCACAATCCCGTCATGTAGTCTATTCAGGTATCGATCCACAGGGACGACTCAAATTCCGAATCTTTACTCTACCTAGTTAGGTACTAGAAGTTTGAAGGTTGTATGTTTGTCTATTCCTAAGTTTTGTAGCGAATGTATGAACAAGTGTAACAAACAAATGTTATGAACAAATCTAATGAACAAATGTAATGACAGAAAGAATCAATTGAATGTTTTGTTTTGGACAATTGTATAAAAGGGCGTTTCAAGGGTTTCAGATTTCATCTTCAACTTTGCTGCTCTGGACCTGCCACGCGACCCGCATACTCTCGTATGCAACTCTTGTGACGCGACCCGCATGCTCTCGCATGTGACCCGCGTGGCCCTCAAGCGCTCTGGCCCTGTCACGCGACTCGCGTACTCTCGTACGCAACCCTTGTGATGCGACCCGCGTGCTCTCGCATGCGACCCGCATGGTCCCTTGAGCTGAGTCTGTTGGCTTAGCAGACCTGGTTTGGAAATGCAACTTCACCTTCCTAGATTTAATCAAGCTGTTTCATCTCAACCTAAGTTCTCAGTTCTGTTTACTAAAGGTATCCACAAGTGGAGGTATCCACAAGTGGAAATTTCACCTTTCGGCTACTATTGACCTCACCTTTCGGTTCTCAGACCTACCTCATATACTTAACCTAATTTGCAAGAATGTCAAGGCCTTATTACAAGAAGAAATACCAAAGGCATTCAACAGTAGACAATCAAGAATCAATCAAGCAATTTAGATCAAGCAATCACAAATAATACAAGAATCAAAGAAACACGAAATATCAATCAGATTCAATCCATGTGCATAATCAAATAAAGTTTAAGACTACATCCAAACCCCTGAAACTACAAATCTACTCAGACATGCTAAAAGACAAAGTAAAAGAGAGATAGAGAGTGCAAATCATGATGAGAGGTGAGAGATTGAAGAGGATCGAAGCTTCTGGCCGAATCTTCTTCTCCTGGCCGAATCCTCCCTCTGGCTCCAGATCGCCTCTTCTCTCTCTGGCGCCAAGCTCTCGGTTCAAAACTGATCAGATCTATTTTTGGTAGAAAATCGTGGATCCCCTTTCCTGCGCCAGGCCTTCTGTATTTATAGACTCCTTAACGGGCTTCAATTGGGCCCTGGCGCATTTAATTCGACGCGACCCGCATCAGATGGGATGCGACCCGCGTCATGTGGGACGCGACTCGCGTGGGGAATGTCAGAACTCTGCCTGTTTTCGCCTATTTCCTGCAAAATCAACCACAAAATGCAGCAGTACCATATTCTGTTGATTTTCAATGTAAACTATGCAATTTAGTGGTCAAAAACATAAGGTCTGGTCTGAAATAGGTCGAAACAATAGATCAAATAATGAGATATCAGCGTCGCATGTGCTTCCGAGGATGAATCATCAGGGGTATTACGTGACCCGTTTCATGGGCGTCCCTCCAACTGGTCTCGCTTTTCTTCGTGTGTTGATCGTCTCCCTTCGGCATTATTGGTGCATCATGTTGAAACAATTTGCGGTGAATTGCATCTTGTCTTGCCTCAAGTCTAGCAAGAACTCTTTCTCGTGTAGCATACACCCTCGAAAGTTCTCCAATGCTCCACGTCTTTAGCTCCAAATCTGAAAAATATGAAATCATAGCGAAGATAAAGTAGTCTCTACTCCTAAAAATGCAAATGCTGAAATAAATATGCAAAAATAAAAATAGTCCTAATTGATATTTTTGGGGTTTTTGAATAAGATGCAAAAAGTAAATATGTTAATTAATATTTTTGGGATTTTATGCAAATAAGATGCTGAAAATAAAAGTGCAGAAAGTAAGATACAATGAAATTAAGATAAAAAGGTTTTTGACCTAGTCCCAGTTATTATGTTAGACACCTAATGACAGCGCAATAATTTCTCGAAAGGAGAATTCTAACTCTATCCCCAGCAACGGCGCCAAAAAGCTTGATGAGTCCAAATTGAACTACTACTTTTAGTATAAATTAATATACCTTTTAACTCAAACTTCTACTTACGTTCAAATGACAAGCGCATGATCCTACCATGTAGTAGATTGGGGTGTCGATAGTGTATTAGATTATAAATATTTTTCACTAGTCCTCAACTTGGTTGAAAACAGTTTAGAAAATAATTTTATAATAGTTTTGAAAACAGTTTGTTGGGTTCAATACCCTAAATTTGTTAGCGGTGACGCTAATTGTGCTAAGGTTAGAATTAAACAATTAAATAGAGATTCTCTAGGGTTCATGTTTTATCCTTCTAAATTATGCAAAATATATATTTCTGACGTCTCTCTACCCCGCCAGCGGCCTGTCACCCCTTATGCGGCATAAATTGTCCCACAGCTACCCCGCATGTGGCACTGTCACTACCCCGCAGGGCGTGCTAGGTTTCTATGTACGTTATTTGAAAGGTTTTTCGATCTTGTGATCGGCTTTTGGGCTAACAGTTCAGAGTATTATAAGTATGCAATGAACTTTCTCACACAAACCCAATTGTTCATATCCTATTCTACCTCTCAATTGATTATCCCAAAGACCCTACCTAATCTAGGTGTTTCCTAATATAACCTAAATTACAATTTACGCTATCTTGCCAAGGGAACCCACTGATTTCTAACCCTAGTCTTTGAACCGCTGCCATGACCTAGGCGCTAGTACTTGCATGTTTATCGCTCACACAAGGACACAACGACTATAGCTTAGGTGTCAGTACTTACCTGCTTGTCCCTCACACAATGACGCAACGACTTAGATTACTTTGGCATATAGTATACAGAACTATGTAAGCAAAGATACCATAAAAAGGTATTTAAAATAATAAAGGAAACTCAAATCAAAATACACAAAACATAAATATATATTAAAACATAACAAATAATTCGATTACAAACTCTCACCCTAGAGAGGACAAGTTTAGTTCATCATGGCCATCGCAAAATAAAAGAAATAAAATAAGAAGAACATATATTACAACCCAATACTTTCATCTCGTTCTTTCATCTTCTACTAGTTTTTCATTTTCTCCTAATTGTCTTTCATCTTGTATTTATTGTTTTTCATGTTCTACTTGTTGTCTTTCGTGTTCTACTTATTGTCTTTCATATTCTTCTAGTTGTATTTCATATTCTTCTATTTATTTTTCATCTTGTAATGGTTGTCTTTCATCCACTACTAGTTCTTTTTCATCATCTTCTAGTTATCTTTCATCTTATATTGGTTGTCTTTTCTACTGGTTGTCTTTCAAGTTCTATTAGTTGTATTTCATGTTCTACTGGTTGTCTTTCATGAACTGCTAGTTATCTTTCATCTTCTACTATTTGTTTTTCATCTTCTTCTAGTTATCTTTCATCTTCTACTATTTATCTTTCATGTTCTACTGATTGTCTTTCATGTTCTACTAGTTGTCTTTCATGTTCTACTAGTTGTCTTTCATGTTCTACTAGTTGTCTTTCATTTACTACTAGTTGTCTTTCATCTACTACTAGTTGTATTTCATCTATTAATTGTTTTTCTTCTTCTTCTTCTAGTTGTCTTTCAACCCGTACTGGCTCAAGCATTTACTTTTCTAGTTAGAGACCAACGTCTTGGAGCTAATGTGGGGTCCGCACAAGGACCCACTGGCTTAGGTCAATATCTAATGCGTTCCCCGACTGGAGAGGTTATTTTTGGAGGAGAAACGATGCATTTTTGGATCTTCGTGCTCCTTGGTTAGAACCTCTAAGGGGTCCAAATGGTTTGGACTTGAGCAGGCTAAAAAAAACATACAACCTTGGCAAGAACAACGTTCGGCAGAATATATGACTCATGCTCCTTTAGGTTCTTTAAATTATGTGGGTGGTGTAGCCGGAGATCAATGAAGTCAATTATGTCTCTCATAGAAGTTGGTTAGCGACCTCTCATTTTGTTCTAGGGTTCTTCTTTTTTGTAGGACATTTGTGGCATGTGGGAAGGGCCCGTGCAGGTGCAGCAGAGTTTGAAAAAGGAATCAATCTTGATTTGGAGCCCGTTCTTTTCATGACTCCTCTTAACTGAAATTTTCTATATCTATTCTATTGTTTTTTTTGTTCTGGCTCGGCTATTCCATCTAGCCGAGCCTTCCTTTCTACAAAAGAAAGGATAAGGGGAAAAAACAAATGGAAAAACCAATTTTTGCAATAAATAATTAGAGAGAGAGAGGGATTCGAACCCCCGATAGTTCGAAGAACTATGCCGGCTTTCAAGACCGGAGCTATCAACCACTCAGCCATCTCTCCCAAAGATAATATATATCTTATTCCTACGAATAAAATAATACCATATCTTTCATCTCGTACTGCTTGTCTTTCATTTTCAACTATTTGTTTTTCATGTTATACTGATTGTCTTTCATTAACTTCTAGTTGTTATTCATCATCTTCTAGATGTCTTTCATCTTCTTGTAGTTGTCTTACATTTTCTACTAGTTATTTTTCATCTTCTCTAATTGTCTTTCATCTTGTACTTGTTGTCTTTTATTTTCTACTCTTCATGTTCTATTGGTTGTCTTTCATGTTCTTCTAGATGTATTTCATATTCTTCTATGTGTCTTTCTTATTCTTCTTGTTATCTTTCATCTTTTACTGTTGTGTTTCATGTTTTACTGGTTGTTTTTCATATTCTACTGGTTGTTATTTGATGTCTCGTTATTTGACCTATAATTCCGACCAATTTCTGTACCAAACCTGTGTTTAAATCTATTAAATCAGTTGTATTTCATTGAATATCTTTAGAATGTGGTACTGCTGCAAGTTTATTCTTATTTTGCAGGATTCGGGCGAAATCGAGGAGAAATCTGGAATTTTGAAGTCTCTACACGGCCCGTGTCACATTCTACACGGCCCGTGTCAACCTCGACTCGACCACAGACACGACCAGGACACCATCCATATGATGCTGAAATTTCAGCACCCGAACTTAAAACAGTCATAACTTTTGACTCGTAACTCCGTTTTGAGTGTATGACCACTTTTCGGAAATCTTGCGAGAAGATCTACAATTTGAGCTAAGTACACAGGTTACACGGGCCAGACAGATTTGACACGGCCCGTGTCAAGCAATTTCGGAAACAGATCCAGAAATCTGGAAAGAAGGCTATTGAAGGAAGGTCGACCAATTAAGCATATAATCGGGATTTCTCTCCAGGAAAGGTCATTCTGGAACAGGAGAGCAAGTTCTAGGGTTCATCTTTGGCGGCTAAGCTTGGAGGCGAAGTTGAGAAGCGAAAGACGCGAGTTTTCGATTGATATTCTTTGTGCTTTGGGTTTTGTCATGATCAACTCTATCTCTATTTGTATTTGCTGTTTTAGAACCATGAGTGAGTAATTTACTTTGTTTCTAGGGTTTTGATGTAATCGAATGTTTTGTCTTGCATGCTAGTTATTGAATCTTTGTATTGAAATTTGTGTTTGATTGATTGAGTATTTTAATTGCTTAGATTGAAGTGTTTGACTTATATTGGTTTGCCACTAGATGAATGATCACATCTATAAGGCATTATAGCCCTTTAACGTCTCTCAACCAAACTAAGTACATGAGGTAGGATTTGTGATCCGGGAGGTGAAACCAAGTAGTAACCGGAAGGTGAAAGTTACTCTCTATCGGCGGGTAGGAGTTACCTTTAGTATACCAATCAAGCAACTAGGTAGTAGGGACCAACACACGAAAGTTGAGGTCTAGAACCCGACGAGGGCATATATTGCAGTTTCCGTACCAAGTTGATGAACCAACAAACGGCAGTTGAGGTCCAGAAACATTAGGTCCGGTCAGTAGAACCCTACACAAAGGAACGATACAAAGAAACAATAGCTGCTGCATTAACCCGAGACTGACACGGACCGTGTAGCGAAATGACACGGCCCGTGTAAACTGATACGGCCCGTGTAGTAAATGACACGGCCCGGACAGGACAGTCAGAGGGCAAAACTGAGATGAAGTCTTAACCCTGGGAACGCTTTTTATTATTGATTAAAACCAGTTTAATCTTCTTTCTTGCACTTTATTATTACCTTGAATCTGTAGGAAACATAAACAACCAAAATCAACCCTTCCAACTTCTAGTTTTTAATTAACCTAGGTAGAGTCCGGATAACACTTGAACCGTCCCTGTGATCGATACCCGACGATATACTACGCGGTAGGATTGTATACTTGCAGTCTGAACCAGAAGTGTATTTTAAGGTTAAAAAGTACAGCTTGCTGTACTGAAACTTTGTACTATACCTTTTTGGTGGTAACATTATTCATCTTCTTGTTCATTTTTACCTTCTTCTAGTTGTCTTTCATTTTCTACTGGTTGTATTTCATCTTCTTCTAATTGTATTTCATCTTCTACTAGTTGTTTTTCATCTTATTCCCATTGTTTATTATCTTGTCCTTGTTGTTTTTCATGTTCTAATGGTTGTCTTTCATGTTCTACAAGTTGTATTTCATGTTCTATTGGTTGTCTTTCATCTAGTATTGGTTGTATTTAATCTACTTCTAGTTGTCTTTCATCTTCTACTAGTTGTTTTTCATCTTCTTCTCGTTATCTATTATCATGTACTGGTTGTTTTTCATATTCTACTGGTTGTATTTCATGTTCTACTAGTTGTCTTTCATCTTCTGCTAGTTATTTTTTATCTTCTTTTAGTTGTATTTCATCTTCTATTGGTTGTCTTTCATCTTCTACTGGTTGTATTTTATTTTCTTCTAGTTATATTTTGTCTTGTTCTAGTTGTCTTGCATCCACTACTAGTTCTTTTTCATAATCTTCTAGTTGCTTTTCATCTTGTACTTGCATTTCTTGTTTTACTGGTTGTCTTCCATGTTCTACTGGTTGTATTGCATGTTCTACCGGTTGTCTTTCATCTACTACTGGTAATATTCATGTATTGTACGTTATCTTTCATCTACTACTGGTAATATTCATGTATTGTACGTTATCTTTCATCTTACACTGTTTGTTTTTCATCTTATTCTAGTTGTCTTTAATCTCGTACTGGCTTTCATATTATACTATTTGTTTTTCATGTTCTACTGGTTGTCGTTCATCAACTTCTGGTTATATTTCATCTTCTTTTAGTTGTCTTTTTTCTTTAACTGGTTGTCTTTTTTGTTTTTTTGTTATTTTTCATGTTCTACTAGTTGTATTGCATCCTCTACTGGTTGTTTTTCATCCACTACATGTTGTATTTCATCTTCTGGTAGTTGTCTTTCATCTTCGACTAGTTGTTTTTCATCTTCTTCTCGTTGTCTATCATTTTGTACTAGTTGTCTTTCATGTTCTACTGGTTGTCTTTCATCTACTACTGGTTGTCTTTCATGTTCTACTGGTTGTATTTCATCTACTTCTAGTTGTCTTTCATCTTCTGCTAGTTGTTTTTCATCTTCTTCTAGTTATCTCACATCTTGTACTAGTTGTCTTTCATGTTCTACTGGCTGTATTTCATTTTCTTCTAGTTGTATTTTGTCTTTGTCTTGTTGTTTTTCATCTTTTTCTAGTTGTCTTTCCTTTTCATCAACTATTGGTTGTATTTCATCTCCTTCTAGTTATATTTCATCTTGTATTTATTATCTTTCTTGTTTTATTGTTGTATTTCATGTACTACTGTTGTTTTGCACCTAATACTGGTTGTATTTCATCTTCTTGTACTTTTCATTCATCTACTAGTTGTTTTTAATCTTCTTCTCATTGTTTATCATTTTGTACTGGTTGTCTTTCGTGTTCTATTGGCTGTATTTTATGTTCTACTAGTTGTTTTTCATTTACTACTGGTTGTATTTCATATACTTCTACTTTCATCTTCTGGTAGTTGTATTTCATCTTCTTCTAGTTGTATTTCGTATTCTTCTAGTTGTCTTTCCTTGTTCTGGTTGTCTTTAATCCACTACAAGTTTTTCATCATCTTCTAGTTGTCTATCATCTTGTATTGGTTATGTTTTATGTTCTACTGGTTGACTTTCATGTTATACTGGTTGAATTTCATGTTCTACTGGTTGTCATTCACCTACTACTGGTTGTATTTCATGTACTGCTAGTTAGCCCTCATCATCTACTATTTGCTTGTCATCTTCTTCAAGTTGTCTCATTTTGTTCTACAAATTGTCTTTCATGTTCTACTAGTTGTCTTTCGTCTACTACTAGTTTTATTTCTAATGCAAGTTGTATGTCATTTTCTATTAGTTGTTTTTCTTCCACTTCTAGTTGTCTTTCATCCCGTGATGGTTATCTTTCATCCCGTATAGTTTGTCTTTCATGTTCTACTGGTTGTATTTCAATTCTATTGGTTGTCTTTCATCTACTATTGGTTGTCTTTCATCCACTAATGGTTGTTATTCATGTTTTACTTGTTGTATTTCATTTTCTTCTAGTTGTATTTCGTCTTCTTTTAGTTGTCTGTCATCATCTTTCTGATGTTTTTCTTCTTCTTCTAGTTATTTTTCACCCCGTACTTCTTATCTTTCATCTCGTACTGGTTGTCTTTTATCTTCTACTAGTTGTTTGTCATTTTCTCCTAATTGTCTTTCATCTTGTATTTATTGTCTTTCATGTTCTTCTAGTTGTATTTCATATTTTTCTATTTGTTTTTCATCTTGTAATGGTTGTCTTTCATCCACTACTAGTTGTTTTTCATCATCTTTTAGTTATCTTTCATCTTGTACTAGTTGTCTTTCATGTTCTATTGGTGGTCTAACACCTACTACTGGTTGTCTTTCATATAAAGCTAGTTATCTTTCATCTTCTAATATTTGTTTTTCATCTTCTTGTAGCTGTCTTTCATCCTTTACAGGTTATCTTTCATGTTCTACTCATCTTTCATGTTCTACCAGTAGTCTTTTATCTACACCAGTTTTATTTCATCTACTACAACTTGTTTGTCATCTTCAAATAGCTATTTTTCTTCTTCTTCTAGTTGTCTTTCAACCCGTGCTGGTTATCTTTCATCTCGTACAGGTTGTCTTTCATTTTCAACTATTTGTTTTTCATGTTCTACTGATTGTCTTTCATCAACTTCTGGTTGTTATTCATCATCTTCTAGTTGTCTTTCATCTTCTTGTAGTTGTCTTTCATCTTCTACTACTTGTTTTTCATCTTCTTATAATTGTCTTTCATCTTGTATTGGTTGTCTTTTATTTTCTACTTGTTGTCTTTCATGTTCTACTGGTTGTCTTTCATGTTCTTCTAGTTGTATTTCATATTCTTCTATTTGTCTTTCTTATTCTTCTTGTAGTCCTTCATCTTGTACTGGTTGTCTTTCAAGTTCTACTGGTTGTTTTCTATATTCTACTAGTTATTATTCATCTTCTTCTTGTTGATTTTCATCTTCTTCTAGTTGTCTTTCATTTTCTACTTGTTGTATTTCATTTTTTTTCTAATTGTCTTTCATCTTCTACTAGTTGTTTTTCATCTTATTCTCGTTGTCGCTCATCTTGTCCTGGTTGTTTTTCATGTTCTACTGATTGTCTTTCATGTTTACAGGTTGTATTTCATGTTTAATTGGTTGTCTTTCATCTTCTACTAGTTGTTTTTTATCTTCTTCTCGTTGTCTATTATCATGTATTGGTTGTCTTTCATGTTCTAATTGTTGTCTTTAATGTTCTACTGGTTGTATTTCATGTTCTACTAGTCGTTTTTCATCTACTATTGGTTGTGTTTCATCTACTTCTATTTGTCTTTCATTTTCTGCTAGTTGTTTTTCATCTTTTTCTAGTTGTATTTATCTTGTAATGGTTGTCTTTCATGTTCTACTGTTTGTATTTTATTTTCTTCTAGTTATATTTCGTCTTCTTCTAGTTGTCTTTCATCTTGTACTGGTTGTCTTTCATCCAGTACTAGTTCTTTTTCATAATCTTCTAGTTGTCTTTCATCTTGTACTTGTATTTCTTGTTCGACTGGTTGTCCTTCATGTTCTACCGGTTGTCTTTCATCTACTACTGGTAATATTCATGTACTGCAAGTTATCTTTCATCTTATACTGTTTGTTTTTCATCTTATTCTAGTTGTCTTTCATCTCATACTGGCTTTCATATTATGCTATTGGTTTTTCAAGTTCTACTGGTTGTCGTTCATCAATTTCTGGTTGTATTTCATCTTCTTTTAGTTGTCTTTTTTGTTGTATTGGTTGTCTTTTTTGTTTTATTGTAGTCTTTCATGTTCTACTAGTTGTATTGCGTCCACTACTTGTTGTTTTCCATCCACTACTTGTTGTATTTCATCCTCTGTAGTTGTTTTTCATCTTCTACTAGTTATTTTTCATCTTCTCCTCATTGTCTATCATTTTGTACTGGTTGTCTTTCATGTTCTACTAGTTGTCTTTAATGTTCTACTGGTTGTCTTTCATCCACTACTGGTTGTATTTCATCTACTTGTTGTTGTCTTTAATCTTCTACTGATTGTTTTTCATTTTCTTCTAATTGTCTTTCATCTTATACTGGTTGTATTTCATGTTCTACTGGTTGTCTTTCATCCACTACTTGTTGTTTTTCATCTTGTTGTAGTTGTCTTTCATCTACTACTAGCTGTTTTTCATCTACTTCTCGTTATCTATCATCTTGTACAGGTTGTATTTCATATTCTACTGGTTGTATTCCATTTTGTTCTAGATGTATTTAATCTTCTTCTAGTTGTCTTTAATCATGTAATGGTTGTCTTTCTTGTTTTATTGTTGTCTTTCATGTTTTATTGGTTGTTTTGCATCCACTACTGGTAGTTTTTCATCCACTATTGGTTGTATTTCATTTTCTTGTAGTTGTCTTGCAACTACGACTAGTTGTTTTTCATCTTGTTCTCGTTGTCTATCATCTTGTACAATTGTCTTTCATCTTGTACTGGTTATCTTTCATGTTTTACTAATTGTCTTTCATGTTCGTAAGTTGTCTTTCATCTACCACTAGTTGTATTTCATCTACTACTATTTACTTTTCATGTTCTTCTAGTTGTCTTTCATATTGTACTGGTTATCTTTCATATTCTACTGATGGTCTTTCATGTTCTACTAGTTGTCTTTCATCTACTACAAGTTTTGCTTCATCTACTGTAAGTTGTTTGTCATATTCTGTTAGTTTTTCTTCTTCTTTAAGTTGTCTTTCATCTCGTACAAGTTGTCTTTCATTTTCTATTATTTATTTTTCATGTTCTACTGTTTTTCGTTTATCAACTTCTGGTTGTATTTCATCTTCTTCTAGTTATTTTTCGTCTTCTTGTAGTTGTCTTTCATCTTCGACTAGTTGTTTTTCATCCTATTTCAATTGTCTTTCATCTTATATTTGTTGTCTTTCATGTTCTACAACCGCCTTTCATGTTCTACTAGTAGTTTTTCATCTTTTTCTCGTTGTCTATTATCATGTACTGGTTCTCTTTTATGTTCTAATTGCTGTCTTTCATGTTCTAATTGTTGTCTTTAATGTTCTACTGGTTGTATTTCATGTTCTACTAGTTGTTTTTCATCTACCACTGGTTGTGTTTCATCTACTTCTAGTTGTCTTTCATTTTTGCTAGTTGTTTTTCATCTTCTTTTTGTTGTATTTCATCTTGTACAGGTTGGCTTTCATGTTCTACTGGTTGTATTTTATTTTCTTCTAGTTATATTTCGTCTTCTTCTAGTTCATCTTGAACTGGTTGTTTTTCATCCTGTACTGGTTGTCTTTCATCCACTACTAGTTCTTTTTCATAATCTTCTAGTTTTCTTTAATCTTGTACTTGTATTTCTTGTTCTACTAATTGTCTTTCATGTTCTACTGGTTGTCTTTCATGTTCTACCTGTTGTTTTCATCTAATACTGGTAATATTCATGTATTGCAAGTTATCTATCTTATACTGTTTGCTTTTCATCATATTCTAGTTGTCTTTCATCTCATACTAGCTTTCATATTATACTCTTGTACTGGTTGCCTTTTTTGTTTTATTGTTGTCTTTCATCTTCTACAAGTTGTATTGCGTCCACTACTAGTTGTTTTTAATCCACTATTGGTAGTTTTTCATCCACTACTTGTTGTATTTTATCTTCTTGTAGTTGTTTTACATCTTCTACTACTTATTTTTCATCTTCTTCTCGTTGTCTATCATTTAGTACTGGTTGTATTTCATGTTCTACTGGTTGTCTTTCATTTTCTACTGGTTGTATTTCATGTTCTACTGGTTGTCTTTCCTCTACTACTGGTTGTATTTCATCTACTTCTTGTTGTCTTTCATCTTCTTCTAGTTGTTTTTCATTTTTTTTTAGTTGTCTTTCATCTTGTACTGGTTGTCTTTCATGTTCTACTTGTTGTATTTCATTTTCTTCTAGTTGTATTTCGTCTTCTTTTAGTTGTTTTTCATGTTCTACTGGTTGTCATTCATCCACTACTTGTTGTTTTTCATCTTCTTGTAGTTCTCTTTCATCTACTACTAGTTGTTTTTCATATACTTCCCGTTGTATATCATCTTGTACATGTCTTTCATATTCTACTAGTTGTATTTCATTTTGTTCTAGATGTATTTCATCTTCTTCTAGTTGTCTTTAATCTTGTAATGGTTGTCTTTCTTGTTTTATTATTGTCTTTCATGTTCTATTGGTTGTTTTTCATCCATTACTAGTAGTTTTTCATCCACTACAAGTTGTATTTCATCTTTCTGTACTTGTCATTCATCTTCTTCTAGTTGTCTATCATCCACTACAGATTGTATTTCATCATGTACTTGTTATCTTTCATGTTCTACTGATTGTCGTTCATGTTCTACTAGTTGTCTTTAATCTACTACTAGTTTTATTAAATCTACTGCAGATTTTATTTCATCTACTACTAGTTTTATTTCATCTACTGGTTTTCGTTCATCAACTTCTGACTGTATTTCATCTTCTTCTAGTTATTTTCCGTTTTCTTGTAGTTGTCTTTCATCTTCTACTAGTTGTCTTTCATCTTCTTGTAGTTGTCTTTCATGTAGTTTTTGTTCATCTTCATTAAATTGTCTTTCATCTTGTATTTGTTGTCTTTCATGTTCTACCGGTTGCCTTTCATGTTCTTGTAGTTGTCTTTCATGTAGTTTTCGTTCATCTTCATTAAATTGTCTTTCATCTTGTATTTGTTGTCTTTCATGTTCTACTAGTAGTTTTTTATCTTCTTCTCGTTGTCTACTATCATGTACTGGTTGTCTTTCATGTTCTAATTGTTGTCTTTAAGGTTCTACTGGTTATCTTTCATGTTCTTCTTGTTATATTTCATATTCTTCTATTTGTCTTTCATCTTGTAATGGTTGTCATTCATCCACTACTTGTTGTTTTTCATCATCTTCTAGTTATTTCTCATCGTGTACTGGTTGTCTTTCATGTTCTACTGGTTGTATTTCGAGTTCTACTGGTTGTCGTTCACTTACTACAGGTTGTATTTAATGTACTGTTAGTTATCTTTCATCTTCTACTATTTGCTTTTCATCATTTTTCTAGATGTCTTTTATCTTGTACCGGTTATCTTTCATGTTCTACTAATTGTCTTTCATGTTCTACTAGTTGTCTTTAATCTACAACTAGTTTTATTTAATCTACTGCAAGTTGTCTGTCATCTTCTATTAATTGTTTTTTTTCTTCTTCTAGTTGTCTTTCATCCCGTACTGCTTATCTTTCATCTCGTACTGTTTGTCTTTCATATTCTACTATTTGTTTTTCTGGTTCTAGTGGTTGTCGTTCATCAACTTCTGGTTGTATTTCATCTTCTTCTAGTTGTCTGTCTTCTTGTACTGGTTGTCTTGTTTCATTGTTATCTTTCGTGTTCTACTGGTTGTTTTGCATCCACTACTGGTTATTTTCCATATACCACTTGTTGTATTTCATCTTCTTGTAGTTGTTTTTTATCTTCTACTAGTTGTTTTTCATCTTGTTCTAGTTGTCTCTCATCTTGTACTGGTTGTCTTGCATGTTCTACTGGTTATTTTTCATATTCTACTGGTTGTTATTAATCTTCTTCCTGTTGTTTTTTTTTTTTTGTAGTTGTCTTTCCTATTGTATTACATGTTCTACTGGTTTTTTTTCATCAAATATTGATTGTATTTCATCTTCTTCTAATTATCTTTCATCTTGTTGGTTGTCTTTCTTGTTTTATTGTTGTCTTTCATTTTCTACTACTTGTTTTTGCATCCACTACAGGTTGTTCATCCACTACTTGTTGTATTTTATCTTCTTGTAGTTGTCTTGCAACTACGACTAGTGGTTTTTCATCTTCTTCTCGTTGTCTATCATCTTGTACATATTGTCTTTCGTCTTCTTCAAGTTGATTTTCATGTTCTACTAGTTATCTTTCATCTACTACTAGTTGTTTTTCATCTTCTGGTAGTTGTCTTTCATCTTTTACTAGTTGTTTTTCATCTTCTTCTCGTTGTCTATCATTTTGTACTTGTTGTCTTTCATGTTACTGGTTGTCTTTCATCTACTACTGGTTGTATTTCATCTAATTCTAGTTGTCTTTCATGTTCTGCTAATTATTTTTCATCTTCTTCTAGTTGTATTTCATCTTGTACTGGTTGTCTTTCAATGTTCTACTGGCTGTATTTCATTTTCTTCTAGTTGTATTTCATCTTTGTCTAGTTGTTTTTCATCTTTTTGTTGTTGCCTTTTCTACAGGTTGTATTTCATATTCTACTGGTTGTCTTTCATCAACTATTGGTTGTATTTCATCTTCTTCTAGTTGTCTTTCATCTTGTATTGATTGTCTTTCTTGATTAATTGTTGTCTTTCATGTACTACTGGTTGTTCATCCACTACTTGTTGTATTTCATCTTCTTGTAGTTGTCTTTCATCTACTACTAGCTGTTTTTCATCTTCTTCTCCTTGTCTATCATCTTGTACTAGTTCTCTTTCGTGTTCTATTGGTTGTATTTTATATTCTACTAGTTGTTTTTCATCTACTACTGGTTGTATTCCATTTTCTTCTAGATGTATTTCATCTTCTTGTACTTGTCATTCATCTTCTACTAGTTGTTTTTAATCTTCTTCTCATTGTTTATCATCTTGTACTTGTTGTCCTTCGTGTTAAACTGGTTGTATTTTATGTTCTACTGTTTGTTTTTCATCTACTACTGGTTGTATTTCATCTATTTCTAGTTGTCTTTCATCTTCTGCTAGTTATTTTTCATCTTCTTCTAATTGTCTTTCATGTTCTACTGGCAATATTTCATTATCTTCTAGTTGTATTTTGTATTCTTCTAGTTGTCTTTCCTTGTACTGGTTGTCTTTCATCCACAACTAGTTTTGTGTTCTACTGGTTGTCTTTTAATGTTCTACTAGTTGTATTTCATGTTCTACTGGTTGTCTTTCACTAACTACTGGTTGTAGGCTGTCTTTCATGCTTCTAGTTGTATTTCATCATTTCTAATTGTCTTTCATGTTCTTCTATTTGTCTTTCTTATTCTAATTGTTGTCTTTCATATTGTATTGGTTGTCTTTCAAATTGTACTGGTTGTTTTTCATATTCTACTGGTTGTTATTCATCTTCTTGTTGATTTTCATTTTCTTCTAATTGTCTTTCATTTTCTACTTGTTGTATTTCATCTTTCTTCTAATTGCCATCTACTAGTTGTTTTCCATATTATTCTCGTTGTTTATCATCTTGTCCTGGTTGTTTTTCATGTTCTAATGGTTGTTTTTTATTTTTTATAGGTTGTATTTCATATTTTATTGGTTGTCTTTCTACTAGTTGTTTTCATCTTCTTCTCATTGTCTATTATCATGTACTAGTTGTCTTTCATGTTCTAATTGTTGTCTTTAATGTTCTACCGGTTGTATTTTATGTTCTACTAGTTGTTTTTCATCTACTATTGGTTGTGTTTCATCTTCTGGTAATTCTTTTTCATCTTCTTCTAGTTGTATTTCATTTTGTACTGGTTCTCTTTCATGTCCTACATGTTATATTTTATTTTCTTCTAGTTATATTTCGTTTTCTTCTAGTTATTTTTCATCTTGTACTGGTTGTCTTTCATCTTTCATGTTATACTGGTTGTATTTCATGTTCTACCAGTTGTCTTTCATCTACTACTGGTAATATTCATGTACGACAAGTTATATTCATCTTATACTGTTTGTTTTTCATCTTATTCTAGTTGTCTATCATCTGATATTGGCTTTCATATTATACTATTTATTTTTCATGTTATACTAGTTGTCGATCATCAACTTCTTGTTGTATTTCATCTTCTTTTAGTTGTCTTTTTTCTTGTACTGGTTGTCTTTTTTGTTTTATTGTAGTCTTTCATGTTCTACTAGTTGTATTGCGTCCACTACTGGTTGTTTTTCATCCACTAATTGTTGTATTTCATCTTCTTGTAGTTATTTTTCATCTTCTACTAGTAATTTTTCATCTTCTTCTCGTTGTCTATCATTTTGTACTGGTTGTCTTTCATGTTCTACTAGTTGTCTTTCATGTTCTACTGGTTGTATTTTATGTTCTACAGGTTGTCTTTCATCTACTACTGGTTGTATTTCATCTAATTCTTGTTTTCTTTCATCCATTACTAGTTGTTTTTCATCTTCTTTCTAATTGTCTTTCATATTCTACAGGTTGTATTTCATGTTCTACTGGTTGTCTTTTCATCCACTACTTGTTGTTTTTCGTCTTCTTGTAGTTGTCTTTCATCTACTACTAGCTGTTTTTCATCTACTTCCCGTTGTCGACTTGTACAGGTTATCTTTCATATTCTACTGGTTGTATTCCATTATGTTCTAGATGTATTTCATCTTCTTCTAGTTGTTTTTAATCTTGTAATAGTTGTCTTTCATGTTCTATTAGTTGTTTTGCATCCATTACTGGCAGTTTTTCATCCACTACTGGTTGTATTTCATTTTCTTGTAGTTGTCTTGCAACTACGACTAGTTGTTTTTCATCTTGTTCTCGTTGTCTATCATCTTGTATAGGTTGTCTTTCATCTTCTTCTAGTTGTCTTTCATCCTGTATTGGTTATCTTTCATGTTCTACTAATTGTCTTTCATGTTCTACTAGTTGTCTTTCATCTTCCACTAGTTGTATTTTGTCTACTACTATTTACTTTTCATGTTCTTCTAGTTGTCTTTCATCTTGTACTTGTTATCTTTCATGTTCTACTGATTATCTTTCATGTTCTACTAGTTGTCTTTAATCTACTACTAGTTTTATTTCATCTACTGCAAGTTGTCGGTCATCTTCTATTAATTGTTTTTCTTCTTCTTCTAGTTGTCTTTCATCCCGTACTGGTTATCTTTTATCTCGTACATGTTGTCTTTGATTTTCTACTATTTGTTTTTCATGTTCTACTGGTTTTCGTTCATCAACTTCTGGATGTATTTCATCTTCTTCTAGTTATTTTTTATCTTTTTGTAGTTGTCTTTCATCTTCTTTCAATTGTCTTTCATCATGTATTGTTGTCTTTCATGTTCTACTTATTGTCTTTCATGTTTTACTGGTTGCCTTTCATGTTCTTCTAGTTTTATTTCATATTCTTCTATTTGTCTTTCATCTTGTAATAGTTGTCATTCATCCATTACTAATTGTTTTTAATCATCTTCTAGTTGTTTTTCATCATGTACTGGTTGTCTTTCATGTTCTACTGGTTATCGTTCACTTACTACTGGTTGTATTTAATGTACTGCTAGTTATCTTTCATCTTCTACTATTTGCTTTTCATCTTTTTCTAGATGTCTTTCATCTTGTACCGGTTATCTTTCATCTACTGCAAGTTATTTGTCATCTTCTATTAATTGTTTTTCTTCTTCTAGTTGTCTTTCATCTCGTACTAGTTATCTTTCATCTCGTACTTTTTGTCTTTCATATTCTACTATTTGTTTTTCAAGTTCTAGTGCTTGTTGTTCATCAACTTCTGGTTGTATTCATCTTCTTCTAGTTGTCTTTTTTCTTGTACTGATTGTCTTTCTTATTTCATTGTTGTTTTCGTGTTGTATTGGTTGTTTTGCATCAATTGCTGGTTGTTTTTCATCCACCACTTGTGTATTTTAGTTTTTCATCTTGTTCTAGTTGTCTCTCATCTTGTACTGGTTGTCTTTCACGTTCTACGGTTGTTTTTCATATTCTACTGTTTGTTATTCATCTTCTTTTTGTTGTTTTTTATTTTTTTCTAGTTGTCTTTCCTATTCTACTGGTTGTATTTCTTGTTCTACTGGCTGTGTTTCATCAATTGTTGGTTGGATTTCATCTTCTTCTAATTATCTTTCATCTTGTATTGGTTGTCTTTCTTGTTTTAATGTTGTCTTTCATGTTCTACTAATTGTTTTGCATCCACTACTGGTTGTTCATCCACTACTTGCTATGTTTCATCTTCTTGTAGTTGTCTTGCAACTACGACTAGTTGTTTTTCATCTTCTTCTCGTTGTTTATCATCTTGAACATGTTGTCGTTCATCTTCTTCAAGTTGTCTTTCATCTTCTACTAGTTATCTTTCATCTACTACTAGTTGTATGTCATCTACTGCAAGTTGTCTATCTTCTATTAGTTGTTCTTCTTCTTTTTCTAGTTGTCTTTCAACCCGTACTGGTTATCATTAATCTCGTACTGGTGGTATTTCATGTTCTACTATTTGTTTTTCATGTTCTACTAGTTGACTTTTATCAATTTCTGGTTGTATTTTATTTTCTTATATTGTCTTTCATCTTCTACTTGTTGTTTTTCATCTTATTCTAATTGTCTTTCATTTTGTATTGGTTGTTTTTATTGCTTTATTGTTGTCTTTCATGTTCTACTAGTTGTTTTGCATCCACTACTGGTTCTTCATCCACTACTTGTTATTTTTCATCTACTTGTAGTTGTCTTTTATCTACTACTAGTTATTTTTCATTTTCTTATCATTGTTTATATCATCTTGTACAGATTGTCTTTCATGTTCTACTGGTCGTATTCTATTTTTTTCAAGATATATTTCATCTTCTTCTAGTTGTCTAAAAAATTGTAATGGTTGTATTACTTGTTTTATTGTTGTCTTTCATATTCTACTGGATGTCTTTTATGTTATACTAGTTGTCTTTTCATCTACTACTAGTTCTATTCCATCTACTTCTAGTTTTCTTTCATCTTCTGCTAGTTGTATTTCATTATCTTCTAGTTGTCTTTCATCTTGTACTGGTTGTTTTTCATATTCTACTGGTTTATTTCATTTTTTTCTAGTTTTATTTCATCTTCTTCTAGTTGTCTTTCATCTTGTACTGGTTGTCTTTACTCCACTACTAGTTGTTTTTCATCTTCTAGTTGTCTTTCATCTTGTACTAGTTGTGTTTCATTTCTACTAGTTGTCTTTCATGTTCTACTGGTTATATTTCATTTCAATTGGTTATCTTTCACCAACTACTGGTTGTATTTTTTGTACTGCTAGTTAGCTTTCATCTTCTACTATTTACATTTCATCTTCTTCTAGTTATCTTTCATCTTGTACTGGTTATATTTCATGTTCTACTAATTATCTTTTATGTGCTACTACTTGTCTTTCATCTACTACTAGTTTTATTTCATCTACCCCAAGTTGTTTGTCATCTTCTATGAGTTATTTTTCTTCTTCTCCAGTTGTCTTTCAACCCGTACTGGTTATCTTTCATTTCGTACATGTTGTCTTTCTTGTTCTACTATTTGTTTTTCATGTTCTATTGGTTTTCGTTCATCAACTTCTTGTTGTATTTCTTTTTCTTCTAGTTGTCTTTCATCTTCTTGTAGTTGTCTTTCATCTTCTACTAGTTGTTTTTTATCTTCTTCTAATTGTTTTTCATCTTGTATTTGTTGTTTTTTATTTTCTACTTGTTGTCTTTCATGTTCTACTGGTTGTCTTTCATGTTTTTCTAGTTTTATTTCATATTCTTATATTTGTCTTTCATCTTGTAATAGTTGTCTTTCATCCACAACTAGTTGTTATTCATCATCTTCTAGTTGTCTTTCATCTTGTACTGGTTGTCTTTCATGTTCTACTGGTTGTATTTCATGTTCTACTTTTTGTCATTCACCTACTATTGTTTGTATTTCATGTACTGCTAGTTATCTTTCATCTTCTAATATTTGTTTTTCATCTTCTTATGGTTGTCTTTCATCTTATATTGGTTATCTTTAATGTTTTATTGATTGTCTTTCATGTTCTACTAGTTGTCCATCTACTACTAGTTATATTTCATATTTTATTAGTTGTTTTTCTTCTTCTTCTAGTTGTCTTTCATCCCGTACTGGTTATCTTTCATCTCGTACTGGTTTTTTTCATGTTCTATGTTTTTCATATTCTACTGGTTGTATTTCATCAAATTCTGGTTGTATTTCATCTTCTTCTAGTTGTTTTTCATCTTCTTGTAGTTGTCTTTCATCTTATACTAGTTGTTTTTTATCTTCTTCTAATTGTCGTTTATCTTATATTTGATGTCTTTTATGCTCTACTTGTTGTCTTTCATGTTCTATTAGTTGTCTTTCATATTTTTCGAGTTGTATTTCATATTATTCTATTTGTCTTTCTTTTTCTTGATGTCTTTCATCTTGTACTGGTTGTTTTTCATGTTCTACTGGTGTTTTTCATATTCTACTAGTTGTTATTCTTTTTCTCCTTTTTGTTTTTCATGTTCTACTGGTTGTCTTTCATGTTCTACAAGTTGTATTTCATGTTCTACTGGTTGTCTTTCATCTTTAACTGGTTGTATTTCATCTTCTGCTAGTTGTTTTTCATCTTCTTCTAGTTGTCTCTCATTTTGTACTGGTTGTCTTTCGTGTTTTATTGGTTGTTATTCGTATTCTACTGGTTATTTTTCATCTTCTTCTAGTAATCTTTTCTTTTTCTACGGGTGTCTTTCATCAACTATTAGTTGTATTTTATTTTTTTTTTGTTGTCTTTCATCTTGTATTGGTTGTCTTTCTTGGTTCATTATTGTCTTTCATGTTCTACTGGTTGTTTTGCATCCACTACTGTTTTTTCATTCACTACTGGTTGTTGACATGCACAAATAGACATATCATAGAAATCTATTGGATAGTTAGGGTTTCAGCCAGAAATGTGAATTTTAGTTATGTTGCAAAGTTCGAAGGTCCCAAAAGTGGGTCTCCTAAAAACGTACGACCTTCAAATTTTGTGGGAAACTAGGGTTTGTAGTGCAAATTGTGACTAAATTAATACCCTAATGTCTACTGGTACAGTATTTTCTCCGACCAGTCCAGATTCTGAGAAATTATGTTGGAGAAAAGTGTAAAAAAACAAATGTTACATTGCTTATTTTTACTTGATATTTTGTGGAATAATAGTAGATACATATGGGAGGGTTAGTAGAATTTTGAGGGGGTAATGTGTGAGAAAAATTTGAGAAAAAGCCATTTGAACTGGCATACCAGCTGCTGTTCAGAAAACTGTAGCAGTTGCGTCAAGTTCGAAGGCTCCAAAACTGGGTTTCCCAAAGGCGCACGACCATAAAACTTTGTGAGCAACTAGGATTTGAAGTGAACATTGTGATAATATTTTACTTTGGTCTAAATTGTTACTCTAATATCTACTGGTACGGGTTTTTCTCTAACTGGTTCAGATTCTGAGAAATTCTGGACTCTGGAGAAAAACATGTAGAAACAAATGTTACATTGCTTATTTTTACTTGATATTTTGTGGGATACTAGTAGACACATAGGGTAGGTTGTGTAAAATTTCTAGGAGGTTATGTGTGGGAAAATATTGAGAAAACATCATCTGAACTGGCGTACCAGCAACTGGTTCGGACAGCATAGGTCACAATTTTGATGTAGTTCAACAGCATGTGACTAATCCTTTTAAATACACAACTAGTCCAAAGAGTCACCATAGTGAAGCATATTGAGTATTCTTAGGGATAATAGTAATAGATGACTTATGTTTACACTAAGAATAATCTAAATCAAATCTCAAATTGCCCTAGGGGAAAAACTAAGAAGCGAGCGACATATTAGTAAGGTGGATCGAACATGATGTGGATGTCCTAAAAACAAGTCAATTAACATTCAGGTGCGAGTTCCGACATATTTTCATTTGATCATGCTAGTGAATACTTATTATTATCATTTCTAGTTTATTATGTAGTAAGCATATATGTTGAGCGTATGTTGGAATTATAAATTAGCGACTAGTACCAGCTATGATGTAGATAGTTTATTCTCTAGATATTATTAGTATTCCTTATGTATGTACATAGTTACCTACACGTTAGAGTATTACGTAGCATATATATGACTATATGTGAACATTGTAGGTATGTACTTTCATAGCGAATTGCATACTTGAATAGAATTTTGATGATATGCATGCATGCTTGGCTGAGGGCAGATGGGAATTAGAGTCCCCGTCTAAGGAAATATAATATTGCAATGTGAGGCTCGGGGTACAGGGTCCTTTACCTCGATTTAGGAGTGAGCCCGAGGGGGCGAGCAATAGAGGCTCGCTCGGGGAAACATACTGCATGGCTTGGGGGACTAGGTCCCTTACCTCAGTTATGATGTGAGCTCACGGTTGATTGATAATTTGGTTGACATCCTGCTAAGTCGGGATTTCTATTTGGGAGGTGGTTGGAACTAGAGATTCCATCCAGGGAAACACAATGAACTAGGTTGTGTGGCTCGGGGGACTGGGTCCTTAACTCCTATTTAGGCGTCATTCGTCGTGTCTTCTTTATTTGAAGATAGTGATTAGAGAAATCATGAGTAACCCTTATTATAGATCGAGAAAGAGAGTGCATCTACTCAGGTCTAGTTGATATTATTGTACCCTTTTCATATTATGCATGATATATGTTATATATGTACTTATCATTTTTATATATTGTGTGTTTATTTTTTCTCTTGAACTGGTACTAGTTCCGCTAGCTAGATCCAATTTGGATATGTCGACTGGAACTAAATACCGCACTTAGGGTTGTTTTTGAACTATCTCTCATTCCGCTCCACTTTGTGGGTTCCAGGTACTCAGGAAGACGCTCAAGGATTAGGCAGCCGAGGATAGGGTTGGAGGTGGTCTTGGAGGTGACTGCATCATTTTGTGTATGAGCATACTTGTTATACTTCTAATGCTCCCTTTTTCTTTTGGTTAGTGTCATTTATGAGGGTTTGTGCTAAGAATAATCTTCTATGTTACTTGATGTGATACTTGGCAATCTTATTCCTTTTGTATTTTGGTATGCCTCATGAATGATGATGATGATGATGATGATGAAGATAATGATGATAGTGTGTTGTTATATGATTAGAATTTGGTTATGTTGGATGAGATTGGTTTAATATTCATAGCCTTGCGTCTCCTCCATAATAGAGGAGGCAGGCAATCTCACTGAAGGATTTCATGATGCGTTAAGGCGGTAAAATTTAAATTTTTTGATCCTTTTACAAGTATCTACGGACCTACTTTATTATGCTATTTTATTCAAGTAATTCATATGCACGAAAAATTATCTACTCATTCATTCATCACAAATCTATTTACTAAAGGAGATTTGGATATACCTCTACTAAATGTCAATTTGGTAAATAGAGAGAAGTCGTATTCTCTTCTAGATTTCTTGGATACCTTCGTTTGTCGAAACGGCCTCCTAGTGTTCACCTTGAACTAAACAAGGATTAGAAAAGATTTTGTTAGAGATCTTAATCTAATATAAGTTTAGAACTTAGTTAATAACCCTTCTTATTCTTCTAATAATATTTTATTAGAGAGACTAATAATATGAGAGGAAGGGGGCGGCGGCTAGGAGAGAGAGGAAGAGAAGGAAATAATTTTCAAAAAATTGCTTATCGAGAAACTTCTCTACCTCTCCTTATATACAAATATACTAGGGTTTCCATTGTGTAACCTTCCTAGTATAATTCTCCTTAATTAAAAGAGCCAAACCCTAGCCGCTGCTACAGTACCAGCTTCAACTCATACTAATTTTGGGTTTTAATAAACTTATGTTATAACAATGTTCTGCACATTATTATATTTATGTGTCATGTATATTATATTATATAATGTGCACCACATTATATCAAATAATATATATGCACATTTCTCATAAATTTATCTTCGTTCTAAGCAGTCATGATATTTAATATTTTATCACATGTATTTTATTTCATATCATATGAAACAATATACATCATATAAATAAAATATCCTTCTTGTTTCTCGTTTAATTGGTGTGACCTATATAGAGGATCTATGTTATGTTGGCAATGGCATAATAACATTTTATTACCATAAACTATAAGCTGTATTCTAGCTATACATTATAGTTACCCAAATAACATAGATGTAAAGTATCATTTTACAATACACAATCATTTAAAGTAACGCTATAAATAACATTACTTGTGTCTATTCCTTGCCACATTATATTATGAATAATATACAAAGTATGACTGTGTCATCTTTGTATTATATTCGTTTCTTGGTCTCTTAAGTAAATTATTAATATATAACTACACTTAAGTTATATTGCATGCATTATAATTCTATTTACCAAGGGGCCCATAAAATTAATTACTCATTATAAATGAAGGGCAATGATATAGTTGACATGACTCTCCCGCACAAGTTATATATAAGGAACTAATATTTTTATCACCACTAATAATAAGTAGTTTTTAATATTAATTATATTATATACTTCTCATGTGAAAAAGAAATACATCTCATATCTAAAATTCTGAGACACAATGAAAACATTAATGACACTAACATAATCCATATAATATTTTCATTCGTTAGGTATGTTCAATATATGAAACATTTCATATATTCATGTTATTAAACGATAAGCCTTTATCAATATTTATAGAATTACAATGAACTTTAATCAACATGACAAACTTATAATGGTATTATTAATGGTATTATTAATGGTCCATGCTAATAACCAAGTTTGTGAATATTTTAGAGATTTGTGTTTGTCATCATATAGAGTTCTATGGTTGAAGACCAAGAGCATCTTCTTGAACATTTCTAAAGATAAACATAAAAAATCATGGAAAAAAATGCATATAACATCCAATTCATTAACATAACATGTAAAAGTAATCATCATAGGATAACTTTTAGAATACAAAACTAACACTCACCTCGTGTCCGGGGGTGTGACATGTACTAGTTATTTTTCATCTTCTTCTAATTGCCTTTCATCTTGTTTTTGTTGTTTTTCATGTTCTACTTATTGTCTTTCATGTTCTACTGGTTTTCTTTCATGTTCTTCTAGTTTTATTTCATATTCTTCAATTTGTCTTTCATATTGTAATGGTTGTCTTTCATCCACTACTAGTTGTTTTTCATCATCATCTAGTTGTCTTTCATCTTGTACTAGTTGTCGTTCACTTACTACTAGTTGTATTTAATGTACCGCTAGTTATCTTTCATCTTCTACTATTTACTTTTCATCTTCTTCTAGATTAACTTTCATATTGTACCGGTTATCTTTCATGTTCTACTGATTGTCTTTCATCTACTACTAGTTTTATTTCATCTACTATAAGTTGTTTGTCATCTTCTATTAGTTGTTTTTCTTCTTCTTCTAGTTGTCTTTCATCCCGTACTGGTTATCTTTCATCTCATACTGGTTGTGTTTAATGTTCTACTATTTATTTTTCATGTTCTACTAGATGTCTTTTATCAACTTCTGGTTGTATTTCATCTTCTTCTAGTTGTCTTTCATCTTCTACTAGTTTTTTTTATCTTCTTCTAATTATCTTTCATCTTGTATTTGATGTCTTTCATGTTCTACTTGTTGTCTTTCATGTTATTTGAGTTGTATTTCATATTCTTCTATTTGTCTTTCTTCTTCTTCTAGTTTTTTTTTTCATCTTGTACTAGTTGTCTTTTATGTTCTACTGGTTATTTTTCATATTCTACTAGTTATTATTCTTGTTGTTGTTGTTGTTGTTTTTCATCTTCTTCTAGTCGTCTTTCATTTTCTACTGGTTGTCTTTCATCAACTATTGGTTGTATTTTATTTTTTTTCTAGTTGTCTTTCATTTTGTAATGGTTGTCTTTCTTGTTTTATTGTTGTCTTTCATGTTTCACTGGTTGTTTTGCATCCACTACTGGTTGTATTTTATCTTTCATCTTCTACTAGTTGTTTTTTATCTTATTCTAGTTGTTATTGATCTCGTAGTTGTTTTCTTTCATCTCGTACAGGTTGTCTTTCATGTTCTACTGGTAGTTTTTCCTCTACTTCTAGTTATATTTCATCTACCAATGGTAGTTTTTCGGTCACTACTGGTTGTATTTCATCTTCTTGTAGTAGTCTCTCATCTTCTACAAGTTGTTTTTAATCATTTTCTAATTTTCTTTTAACTTGTACTTGTTGTCTTTCATGTTCTACTGGTTGTATTTCATGTTCTACTGGTTGTCTTTCATCTATTACTAATTGTATTTCATTTACTGCTAGTTATATTTCATCTTCAACATTTGTTTTCATCTTCTTCTAGTTGTTTTTGGTTATATTTCATTTTTTACTAGTTGTCTTTCATCTTCTTCTAGTTGTTTTTGGTTATATTTTATTTTCTACTAGTTGTCTTTCATCTACTACTGGTTGTTTTATGGTAATCTTTCATGTTCTACTAATTGTCTTTCATCTAGTACTAGTTATTTTTCATCTTATTCTAGTTGTTTTTCACCTTCTACTAGTTGGATTTCATCTTATTTTAGTTGTCTTTTATCTCGTACTAGTTGTCTTTCATCTCATATTGGTTGTCTTTCGTGTTCTACTGCTTGTCTTTCATCTACGGGTTGTATTTCATTTTCTGCTAGTTGTCTTTCATCCTCTACTAGATGTTTTTTCATCTTCTTCTGGTTATCTTTCATCTTGTACTGGTTGTCTTTTATCTTGTACTGGTTATCTTTAATCTTGTATTTGTTGTCTTTCATGTTATACTTGTTGTTTTTTGTCTTCTTCTAGCTGTATTTTTATCTTGTACTCGTTGTCTTTCATGTTTTATTATTGTCTTTCATGTTCAATTAGTTGTATTTCATGTTTTACCGGTTGTCTTTCATCCACTACTGGTTGTATGTCATCTTCTTGTAGTTGTTTTTCGTTTTCAATAAGTTGTTTCCATCTTTTCTTGTTATAATTAATCTTGTATTGGTTATCTTATATGTTATATTAGTTGTCTTTCAAGTTCTACAAGTTGTATTTCATCTTCTTCTTGTTGCATTTCATCTTCTTCTGGTTGTCTTTCATGTTCTAATAGTTTTTTTTTCATATTCTACTGGTTGTTTTTCATTTGTTATAGTTGTCTTTCATCTTCTTCTGGTTGTTTTTCTTCTTCTTCTGGTTGTCTTTCATGTTCTACTGGTTGTCTTTCATGTTCTAATAGTTTTTTTCGTATTCTACTGGTTGTTTTTCATCTTGTTCTTGTTGTCTTTCGTCTTCTTCTAGTTGTCTTTCATCTACTTCTCATTATCTATCATCTTGTATAGTTTGTCTTTCATATTCTACTGGTTGTATTTCATTTTGTTCTAGATGTATTTTATCTTCTAGTTGTATTTCATCTTGTACTGGTTGTCTTTCTTGTTTTGTTGTTGCCTTTCATGTTCTACTGGTTGTTTTACATCCAGTACAGGTTGTTCATCCACTATTGGTTGTATTTCATCTTCTACTAGTTGTTTTTCATCTTCTTTTAATTGTATTTTATCATGTACTGGTTGTCTTTTATCTTGTACTAGTTGTCTTCATGTTCTACTAGTATGTTATCTACTACTAGTTGTCTTCCATGTCTTCCATGTTTTATTGTTCTACTAGTTGTATGTTATCTACTACTAGTTGTCTTTCATCCACTACTGGTTGTGTTTCATCTTCTACTCATTTTATTTCCATGTTCTACTGATTGTCTTTCATATATTACTGCTAGTTGTCTTTCATATCTCCGATCTACTACAGGTTGTATTTCATATTCTTCTTGTTGTGTTTCACCTTCTACTAGTTGTTTTTCATCTTCTTCTAGTTGTCATTTATTTCGTACTTGTTTTCTTTCATGTCCTACGGGTTGTCTTTCATGTTCTACTGGTTTTTTTTATCTTCTTCTAGTTGTATTTTATTTACAACTGGTTGTCTTTCATCCATTACTGGTTGTATTTCATCTTCTACTAATTGTCTTTCATCTTATATTTGTTGTCATTCATGTTCTACTTGTTGTCTTTCATGTTCTACAGGTTCTATTTCATGTTCTACTTGTTGTCTTTCGTCTACTACCGGTTGTATTTCATCTTCAATATTTTGTTTTTCACCTTCTACTAGTTGTTTTTTATCTTTTTCTCGTTATCTTTCATGTTCTACTGGTTGTTTTTTTATCTACTACTGGTTGTATTTCATCTTATTTTAGTTGACTTTCACCTTCTACTTGTTGTTTTTCATCTCGTACTAATTGTCTTTCATTTCGTATTGGTTGTCTTTCATGTTCTACTGGTTGTCTTTCATCTACTTGTTGTATTTCATCTTCTACTAGATATTTTTCATCTTCTTCTGGTTGTCTTTTATCTTGTATTGGTTGTCTTTCATCTTGTACTGGTTGGTTGTCTTTTATGTTCTACTTGTTGTTTTTAGTCTTCTTCTAGTTGTATTTCATCTTCTTCTAAGTGTCTTTAATCTTGTACTGGTTGTCTTTCATGTTCTACTAGTTGTCTTTCGTGTTATGTTAGTTGTCTTTCATCCACTACTGGTTGTATTTCATCTTCTAGTAGTTGTCTTTCATATTCTACAAATTATTTTTCATCTTCTTCTAGTTGTAATAAATCTTGTACTGGTGGTCTTACATACTATAATGGTTGTCTTTTAAGTTCTACTAGTTGTATTTCATCTTCTTTTAGTTGTATTCATCTTTTCTAGTTGTATTTCATCTTCTACTGGTTGTTTTTCTTCTTATTCTAGTTGTCTTTCATCTTGTACTGGTTGTCTTTTATGTTCTACTTGTTGTATTTCATGTTCTACTGATTGTTTTTCATATTCTACTGCTTGTTTTTCATCTTCTTCTAGTTATCTTTTGTCTTCTTCTAGTTGTCTTTCATTTTCTCTTGTTTGTAATTCATGTTCTACTGGTTGTCTTTTATCAACTATTAGTTGTATTCATATTGTACTAGTTGTCTTTCTTGTTTTATTGGTGTCTTTCTTGTTCTACTGGTCTTTTTACATCCACTACTGGTTGTCTTTCGTCCACTACTGTTGTCTTTCATCTTCATGTTGTTGTCTTTCATCTTCTTTGAGTTGTCTTTCATCTTCTACTGGTTGTTTTTCGTCTTCTTCTAGTTGTATTTCATCTTCTTTTAAGTGTCTTTCATCTTGTACTGGTTGTCTTTTATGTTTTACCGTTGTCTTTCATGTTCTACTGGTTGTATTTTATTTTCTACTAGTTGTCTTTCATCTATTGCTGGTTGTATTTCATCTTCTTGTAGTTGTCTTTCATTTGCTACAAGTTGTTTTTCATTTTTTTTCTAGTTGTAATTAATCTTGTACTGGTTGTCTTACATATTATACGGGTTCATTTTGAAGTTCTACTAGCTGTATTTCATCTTGTTTTTTATGTCTTTCATCTTGTACTGGTTGTCTTTCATCCACTACTAGCTGTCTTTCATCTTCTTCTAGTTGTATTTCATTTTCTTCTGGTTGTTTTTCTTCTTTTTTTGGTTGTCTTTCATCTTGTACTGGTTGTCTTTCATGTTCTACTTGTTGTCTTTCATATTCTACTAGTTGTTTCTCATATTTTACTAGTTATTTTTCATCTTCTTCTAGTTTTCTTTCATCTTCTTCTAGTTATTTTTTACTTTCTACTGGTTGTATTTAATGTTCTATTGGTAGTCTTTCATCAACTATTGGTTGTCTTTCTTGTTTTATTGTTGTCTTTCATGTTCTCCTGGTTGTTTTGCATCCACTACTAGTAGTTGTCTTTTATCTTCTTGTAGTTGTCTTTTATCTTCTACTAGTTATTTTTCATCTTTTTCTCGTTGTCTATCATCTTGTACTAGTTGTATTTCATGTTATACTTGTTGTCTTTCATATTTTTCTAGTTGTTATTCATCTTGTTTTTGTTTTCTTTCATCTCCTACATGTTATCTTTCATGTTCTACTGGTTGTTTTGCATCTTCTTCTAGTTGTATTTCATCTACTACTGGCTGTCTTTCACCCACTACTGGTTGTATTTCATTTTCTTGTAGTATCTTCTACTAGTTGTTTTTCATCTTCTTCTAATTGTCTTTCATCTTGTACTTGTTGTTTTTCATGCTCTACTTGTTGTCTTTCGTGTTCTACTGGCTGTACACTATTTGTCGTATTTCCTTTTCTACTGGTTTTCTTTCATATCCTACTGGTTGTCTTTCATCTTCTACTAATTGTATTTCATGTTCGACTGGGTGTCTTTCATCTACTATTGGTCGTATTTCATCTACTGCTAATCGTCTTTCATCTTCTACTATTTTTTTTTAATCTTCTTCTAGTTGTCTTTCATATGGTACTGGTTATATCATTTCTACTTGTTATATTTTGTATTCTACTGGTGACATAATTGAACACACACACTAAATCCTATTACAAGAGGGTTATTTATAGTCTTTCTAAGCACTAGTGGAGTTATTGGAGATCAGTGTAACAAAATGCGGTTCTTGCGGTCGCATATGCGTATGCGGTTGGCAACCACATAGAAAATCAATATGCGGCTTAATATATGATTCTGCATATGCGGCCGCATGTTCGATCGCATATTTTTACCGTATATTCAGCCGTATATTTTTGTTGTTTCAAACAATTCTCTTTTAAGTCTATTTGACTAATTTGCAAAACATACAATTATTGAATTTTACGAATTTCTCTATTTTAGAAAGTATGCAGGTTCAAGACAGTTGGAATTGCAATATAGAGTGTTTGAACCGAAGAAATCATCAAGACATTTATCAAGAATTTAAATTGTAAAATTATAAACTTGGTAAAGTGTTTTTGATGTTGTTTTTACAGGGACAAACGTTGGTAACGTTTGATAAAAGTTATAACGATTTATCTGTGTGAAAAAGAATTGAGAAATCAATTGATCAAAGGCCGAAGGAACTACAAACGTTGGAAATGTTTGTAAAAACATTGTAAGGTTTTAAATAATTTCAAAACTTCAAAATGGTTGTTTTGATCGATTGATTTCCAGAAGAAATCATCTGGTAACGATTGTCAAATGTTGGTAACGTTTGAACTGAGGTCACATAAAAAGAAATCTAAATTTGAATTTTTGAACTAAACATTTTCAACGTTTTGGATAAACGTTGTAACGTTTTATACCAGAAAGCTCTTTCTAGAGCTGCCACTATAAATAGAGCTTCAGGGTTCTTCTCAAAATAACTTTTAGCTGCCCCTAACTTTCAAAAAACGATTTTCTGTGAGCTTGAGTTCCTCCATTGTTGTGTGAGCTTAAAACTTCAATATCCCTCAAAACAACCTTCACTAATCTTGAATTAGATTAGGTTAGAGTGAGTTTTTGAGTGTTTCTCTTGAGACTTTAAACTTAGAGACTTTGTTCTCTATTTGGACTAGCTGTGTGACTTCCCATTGATTGAAAGGGCTCACCGGTTTACAAATTGGTCGTGTGACTTCCCATTGGTTGTAAGGGCTCACCAGTTCACAAGTTGTAACCTTTCTTGTTGGGTAATAGAAAGGCGCACCGAGAAATGGTTGCGACGCCCCGGAGACGTAGGCATTTTAAGCTGAACTCCGTTACCATCCCGCGTGTCAATTTCTCTAAACTCATCTACTTTATTTTACTTGCGATTATTTTTGGTTGTTAAGTATTAGCGGTGCCTTAGGAATAACAATTTTTACCGCATATTCGGCCGCATATTACCCCATACTTGTTTGTATGATATCGCATATTACGTCATATTACCGCATACCGCATATTACCGCATACCGCATACTTGTTTATATATATATATAAATTCTCATTTTAAAATCCGCATATATAAGTCCGCATAAAAATCTGCATATGCGGTCGCATACTGTATATGCGGTATGCGGTGGCCTTCCGCATACCGCATAGAAACCACATTTTAAAATATTGGTGGACATCATGGGGACGTGGGGTCCACCCATGATTTATCAAGAATTGTCTAAAAATAGCGCGGCCCATTAGAGAAGCGCAACTTCTAGAAGACCTAGCCTGCTAACCCATGTGGCCTCTGGCTATGCCGCGTACGGCATGGAGGAGGCCGGGTCTTTTGACTTAGTGGGTTTTCTTGTAATTTCGTCATTTCGATGTTGTGCACTTCATGTGAGGTGTTGCATGCTTCATGTGATGTCCCATTTTGGCAGTTATTTGATAATCGCCTAAATATGACATTTTTGCTCTGATTTTCGTCTAAATACGCAACTTTCTCCAAAACCTACTAAAATGACTCAAAAACACGTTTGCGGTTAATCAACTGGAAAAATAGCTACTTTGCATTCGCTTTTTGCCATTTTCTGGATAAAAAAATAGTGATTTATGTTATATGATTTGGCGTCATCAGCTGTTTTTCATCTTGTATTGGTCATCTTTCATCTTGTACTGGTTGTCTTCCATGTTCTACTGGTCGTATTTCATCTTCTTATAGTTGTATTTCATCTACTACTGGTTGTCTTCTATGTTTTATTGTTGTATTTAATTTTCTACTATTTGTATTTCATGTTCTACTGTGTTGTCTTTCATCCATTACTTATTGTACTTCATCTTCTTGTAACTGTCTTTCATTTTCTACTAGTTGTTTGTCATCTTCTTCTAATTGTCTTTCATTTGCTACTGGTTGTTTTTCATCTTCTACTGGTTGTATTTCATGTTCTACTGGTTGTCTTTCATCTACTATTGTTCGTATTTCATCTACTACTAGTTGTCTTTCATTTTCTATTATTTGTTTTTCATCTTCTTCTAGTTCTCTTTCATCTTGTACTGGTTGTCTTTTTCATCTACTACTGATTGTATTTCATCTACTGCTAGTTGTCTTTCATCTTATTCATTTTGTTTTCCATTTTTTTTCTACTTGTCTTTTTTCTACTACTGGTTATTTTTCATGTTATACTGGTTGTCTTTTATCTACTACTGGTTGTATTTAATCTCCTTCGAGTTGTCTTTTACATTCTACAATTTTTTTTCATCTTATTCTAGTTGTCTTTCATTTCGTACTGGTTGTCTTTCATGTTCTACTAGTTGTTTTTTATCTTCTTCTTGTTGTTTTTCATCTTCTTCTAGTTGGATTTCATTTTTTACTGGTTGTCTTTAATCTTGTACTGGTTGTTTTTCATATTTTAGTTGTTGTATTTTATTTTTTTTCTAATTGTATATCATCTTCTTCTAGGTGTCTTTTATGTTGTACCGGTTGTCCTTAATCTTATACTGGTTGTTTTTCATCTTCATTTAGTTGTCATTCATCTCGTACTGGTTTTCTTCCATCTCGTACTGGTTGTCTCATGTTCTACTGGTTATTTTTAATATTTTTCTAGTTGTATTTCATCTATTACTGATTGATTTTCATCTATTACTAGTTGTATTTTATTTTCTTGTAGATGTCTTTCATCTTTTACTAGTTATTTTTCATCTTCTTTTAATTATTTTTTATTTTATATTTATTTTTTTCATATTTTACTAATTGTCTTTCATCTACTGCTAATTGTATTTTTTATCTACTCCCAAACTCAACCTTTTTAGATTTTTCAATTTCACACGACATCAATCCTGACCGTTTTCTCCAAACTTTTAAAAGTCCCAAAGACCAAGTCAATATTAGTATTTTGTTTTCCAGTTACAGGCCAAATTAGTATGATTGAACAAATTACACGTAGCCATGACAGCCTGTCGAGTGTGACGGATGTGGATGTTTTTTGCCGGGTCCGCATGAAATATACGGTATTTAAGTGACTAAAATTTTTGCCATACGCAGAGATTTTAAAAAAGTCACGGTGTGATCGGATACATCACATTCACAATATGTATCAGTAATTCGCATATTCTGTGTTATAATAATTTACGTGACGTGATCATCTTTTAAAAATTTAACACAGCAACTTGTTGCGTGAAAAATCTAATCACGACACATGGTCACGTAAGTTACTTGTAATTAGGATCGTTAAATCTTAATCAAATGATAAATTTTGTATAAATTAATTTAAATTATGAAAAAAAATAGTTAAACATGAGCAAACGTACCATACTTTCAAATTTGATAATGACACGATACAGCATATGATTCAAATCACGACGTAATTAGTCACAACATGGCACATATTTACAGCACGTATTTAGATCTCTAACCATATGCATCGATTAATACGTTATAGTAACTAATTTGTTTGTCTTCGAAACATGAATCATATGATCCCTGTGAAAATTTCTTGTTTTTATATTGTAAACACACTGATATATTTTTGTATTGCAAATAAAAGCTGAAATTATAAAATATGTTAACTTAGTCACTGATAGACTTATTCTTAGTTATAAAAAAGTTATTAAACAATTTGCCGCATCACCCATCTGCTACTCATTCTTTTGTATTTTACAATGATCCATGTAGAACTTTGCTAAAAAAATATTTTTTGCATATATCAAGCCCGTAGGCTAAGTTACAAAAATGTCTCCAAATATCTGGTATTACCAAAACAGTCTAATCTCATTAATTATGACTATTCTTTTTCCAAACGAGCCAGCCCACTGGATCATTAATTTCTGTTAACAAAAAAAAAATAGTTATACAGAGTACAATTGCAATTACTCCTAGACAGGATTATTTTCCTCCAAAGAAATCTGCAAGGCCCAAATTGAACCAGCTCCGAGTCTCAGGAGTATCAGAACATAAATATTAGAGTTTAAATAATAAAAAAAAATGAAAACAAGCATTGACTGTTCCTAGCCAGTCAATTTTATTGAAACACCCTTGTTATGTAGCAAAATGATAACTATAATCGACATATGTATGATACAATGGGAATCCCTATATGTTGTTTTCCACAACCAATCAACCCTACTATTCAAACTCTGTTCATCCAACTTCAATGGACAGAGCAAAATCTAAATCGACACCACTTATACCTTATGAGATTTATAATAATATAATCCAGACATCCACGAAAATCACATCCTAACCAATCTGTGATGTCCAATTACATATTTCTAAGATCTTGTCGCACTTAGGCAGATTCACCCCGTCCCAGCTTTTAAATTATTTATCTTAACACATAAATTTCTTTAATTACTTGTTCTTTCCATAGTCACCTTCCAATCTGTGATATCATGCTCTTCACATCCTTGCTGGTCGGGCGCTCCTTGGGATCGTCAACAGTGCAGAAGCATGCGATCCTCAACACGAGCTTTATCTGCTCGTCGAAATCTCCCCCGGCCAACACAGGGTCGATCGCGGCCGCCGCATTGTCTGCATGCATCGTGTTACGCAACCACTTCACCAGACTCATCTCTTCTGTGCTTTGAAAGAATTCGTCTGTTGGCTGCTTCCCCATTGCCAGCACCGCGAGGATTACTCCGAAGCTATAAATGTCACACTTTGCCGTGAATTTTAATGTTTGGTAGTACTCCGGTGCTATGTATCCGAGAGTACCGGCCACGTTCGATGAGGTCATGTGTGTGTGCGCATCAGGCATTTCTTTTGCTAGGCCGAAGTCAGCGATTCGTGCTTCCATGTCGTCGTCAAGTAATATGTTTGCGGGTTTCAAATCGCGATGGATTATTTGAGGCTTGTGGTGCATGTGCAGGTACTCTAACCCGGCTGCGATGCCGTCAGCTATTCTGAGCCTAGCAGGCCAGCCAAGCTCTTGCTGCCCCGTCTTTGCTTGCACCAAGACATCAAGCAGGCTACCGTTTTTCATGAACTCATAGATCAAGAAATGACTATCTGGACGCGAAACATGGGCAACCAATGGTAACAGGTTCTTGTGCCGGATGTAACCAACTGTCTTGATCTCAGATTTAATCTGTCGCATATACTTGTCAAGGCGGTTTGTCTCCTCTTCGGTAGGGTCACCACCACCACCTGCCCGTTTCATGATTTGCTTTATAGCAACTGTTTTCGAAGGGTTTCCTGGCAGCTGGGATTTATACACCTTGCCACTGCCGCCTTGGCCAATTACCTCAAGGGAAGCAAGCCCATCTTCTTTTTCCAAGAAAGCAAGGTCTCCGACGCGTATTACCTTTGGCATGAAAATGGATGGCCCCGATGAACTTCTATACCTGCCACGGATACAATTCAACAAAAATCTGAAAAACACAGAAACAATCATGCCTGAGAAAAGGCCACCCAAACAACCGCCTATGAAGCCGAGTATCCAGTTGCGGACCTTGTGTTTGTATCTATGGTGGTGGTTTGTGCTAGTGGAATTGGAATTCGACGTGGCATTAGAATTGGTTTGATGAGAAGTGGAATTGGAATTCGACGTGGCATTAGAATTGGTTTGATGAGAAGTGGAATTGGAGGTCGAACTGGCTGTGTTATTACTCTTCTCGGTTAGGATGTACCGGTTAGGCAAGGAGGAAGTTTTCTTATGGGAGTAATATCGAGCTGAAGCGGGTCTTCGAACAACATGACGGGTCGGGCGCCGCAACCCAATTTGGTGTCTGCGGTATGGATCTGCCCGATCATTGCGGACTGGGTGGACGGCATCCGAGATAGATAATTGAGCAAAGAGGAGGATAGAAAAAATAATTGAGAAAGAAGGAAGCGCCATGGATTGGTTAGGTGAGGGGATGTGTAGAAAAGGCTCACCGGTGTGAATTTTAAACTGCGAAGGAAGCGCGTGGAGAAGTCGCTGTTTGGAGAAAATAGAAGTCGGGAGATCAACGGTTTGGATGAATTGGGGAATAATGGAGGGAGATTATTGGTCTACGGTGGAGCGAAGACTGACTAAGCTTGGAAAGGAGACTTCTGTGACTTGGAATTTCTGTGGCAGATTAATAGTATACAGAATGCTAAATGGGACAGACTAAAGCAAAAGCTCCTAATTTGTTGGGCAAACGTTTGTGTCAGTCGGTCTGGTACTAAGAATTCTCCTATTACAAACCACAGAAGATCCAGGGTTGATAAAGATCGGTCAAGTAATATTGTAATAATGGAGAGGGGAAGACTTTGAATGTGAAGCAAGTCAAGCACTGAACCTTACGCAGTCGGCGAGTGGAGCGTAAAGACTGGGGACAACCCAGCGGTACCGAAAATACCCTTGAAAATCAAACAGCGGGACAAAAGAAATAAAAAAAGATTATATACTTAATTGTAAAATTGTAATTATGGATTCTAATAATGCTGTGTTGTAGTCAAATCAGTCAGCGTCACTAAACTGTGCTGATTGGTTTAAGACCAATACATTCCATCTTGAATTTGGAAGAGGGGCATCTTTAGAACTGTCCGATTCGCTCTATGATTCGTGTGCACTGTTTTAATATTCGTTGCCAATTAAATATGTACAAATTATAAAATGAATCAGACAGTCTGAGGCTCTGAGCCGAGATTTTTATTAATATCCAAAGTTTAATAGAAACCAATATTCTCAGAATTCTGAATTTTCGTCAAAAATGTCCAAGCCGGTCATTTTATGGCCGGTTTACTCTCTCCATAAGCCGGCCATAATATGGTCGGCTTACTCTTTTTAGAGAGACTATAAAGAGCAAGATAATGAAATCTAACACTGAAAATTTAAATTTTTTTGTTTAAATTATTTAATAGATTACTTCTTTTGATATATAATTAGCATATTTATACTAAAATACGCTAAATTACTTGCAATTATGTTGAATTACACTATATTAAGATAAAGTACACTAAATTATATTACATTACGCTAAAATACGGTAAATTACGCTAAATTACATATGAATAGGGACGATATCTTCACTGAAAAAGCGAAAAACGACGATGAAACTTCAAACTGTCATAAAACGGCGCTCGAGTGTCCGATTTCAGCAAAAGACCACTTTTCGGAAAGCTTGTGAAAATACATGCGTCCATGACCACTTTTCGGAAAGCTTGTCAAAATTCAGAATTGCCAAAAAACAAAGGGAAGAGCCTCAAAATTTGAGTTGAAGTTTTCGATTAAGATTTTCATTTCTATTATTCAATCTAAGTAGCTCAGTAAATTAGTTACATAATGAACTTGTAGAATACCAATTTTTACTATTTTTCAAATTTATTTACTATTTTTTATGATTCATGAAAGATGGCACAAAATCAGTCTACTTTAGCATAATTTACCATATTTCAACATAATTAGCGAAGTTATTGTAATTCAACATAATTTATTGTATTATAGTGTAATTCAATATAATTTAAAGTAATCTAGTGTATTTTAGTATAAACATGCTAATTATAAATCAAAAGAAGTAATCTAACAAATAATTTAAACAAAAAATTTAAATTTTCAGTGTTAGATTTCATTATTTTGCTCTTCATAGTGTCTCTAAAAAATAAAAAAAATAAAAAAGAGTAATCCGGCCATTTTATGGCCGGCTTGAGCATTTTTGGTGAAAACTCAGAATTCTGAGCATAAATATTAATTTCTACTAAACTCTGCATATTAATAAAAATCTCGGCAGTCTGAGCGATTTGTGAGTCCCATGCGCATCAGATGTGCCACCGCTTCTTATTCCAAGTCACGCAAAAACACAAGAACCGAATTAATAATCAACTTGAGTTTATTGGGCCTATTAGTGGGCCTTGAAATAAATTGAGAGGCCTATTGTAATTAGCACTTGCTGGGTTTCCCCTTACTAGGCTTAATTATCCATGACCAGAATATTAAGGCCCAAATCTCTAAATAAACTTCTTTTAAAATTATTAAGTCTGTACAGTCAGAATACTGGTTTTTTTTTTTTTTTTTTTGAGGAAAGCCCTGGGGCATGTTCGGCACCCTTCCTTAAGAGTGAAGGATTAAATTTTTAATCTTTTCTAAGGAATGTATGTTCGGTAAGGAGATAAGATTAAAAAAGAAGACTTAATGTAAATAAAATATACATTTTAGTATACAAAGACCAATTTGTCCCTCATCTCTTCCTCTTCCTCTGAACTTCTACCTCTGATCTTTTCATCTAAAGAGATAATACTAATACCAAGTAAATTTCCATTAAATTTCATATAATCCCATGTAAAGAACTATTAAATCCATCTGATCTCTTGCCGTTCCTCTGAACTTCTACAATTAAAGAACTATTTAATTGAAAAATTCCATTAAATTTTACATAAAACCAACATAATCCCAAGTAATTTTTTCATTAAATTCATCCACTGGTACCGTGGTCCCCTAATACAGTTGAGGTACCATAGGTACCACTGTTACAAGCATCTTAAGAAAATTATAGAAATTTAAGACTCAAAACACGCATGCAATTTGAAACTCAAAACACACATGATGAAATTAAATCCTCCTAATTTTTGTTAATAAACCATTCACCATCCAATTCGCTCAGGATTCAGATTTGAGAGAGCGAGTTCAAACAAAAATCCGGTTGCTCAAAATATTATAAAGGACATGGGTTGGCTGTAGAAGAAGAAATGAATAAAATATTATAAAGGACAAAATTGCTATAAAGAGCTCACCTTTGTGAGGATATTATGGTCCGTAAAAATCAGCTAAGGAGCTCCTTTAGAAGCCAATTCGCTGAGGGGTCAGATTCGCCTTAAGAATTTGATCTAAGGAGGTGCTTTAATCCAGTCTAAGGAATTATTGTTCGGCTAGATTAAGAGGGAGTAAAGCTAAAGGAGGTCTAAGGAGGTGTCACCGAACATGTACTTGGGGCTTAGGCAGACAGAATACTGGTAGTGATCAGTGTCTTTAATTTTGTACAGGTTACCAGAACCGTACCGGTTCGGAACTCGAGATTGTCTAGTATCTCTACCAACCTAATCTAATTTTGGTTGTCAGTCACTGTTTAGATCACATCAACGTGCAGTGCTTTTCAAACGAATGTCTATGATCAGTCTGTCTCATAAATCATGGTATACCACAAAATATATACATCAGAAAACATATAACACTTTAACGGTTGCTATCAATACCTGACGTGTTACCTTTTATTAAGCAATGGTTGGAGAAGTCAGATCCTTCCCGGTAGTGTATTGATTTTATCCGGGCGGTCCACCCGCGCAAACCCGGGACCCGGATCCGACCAAGAATCCGACCCGAACCGTCCTAGAGTGATGGGTCGGGTCTAAAACGGGTCGGATCCGGTTTTCTGGGCGAAACCCGACCCCCCCCTCCCGTTTCAACCCGTGACCCCGAACCCGACCCGGACCGGACAAAACCCGATCCGAACCGACCTAACCCGACCCAAAACCCAAATAAACCCCCTTTAACCCGACCAAACCCGCCCAAATCCGCCCAAAACCGGGTCAAACCCGCCCAAACCCGGGTCAAACCCGGCGGGACCCGTCCCGGACCGAGCCAACCCGCCCCCCCACCGAAAATTTTCAAATTTTTTTGATTCTAACGGCAGTTTCCCCCCCCCCCCCCCCCAAAAACACCCTTAAATATACCCCCATTCTTCATAAATTTTCACATCTCATACTCATTATTCTCAATTTCTCATTCTCTCAATCTCATATTCTCAATTTCTCACTCTCTCAATATTTTTATTATTCTCAAATTTTATTTTTATTGTTTAAAAAAAAAGAGTAGCAATTTATTTCATTCTACAAATACGCAAAGGCATACGAAAGACGAAAGTAGAGGAATTACGAAGAATTTTTTTCATTCTACAACCCGCAAGATTTTTCCGCGAGATTAAAAGGTTAGATTTTTTTTTAGTAATTGTTAAATAATTAGAATTAGTTTAAATAGGTTAATTTACTAATTGTTAGGAATTGTTAGATAATTATTAGTAATTGTTAGTAATGTTTAGAAATTTGTAGTGATTGTGAGTAATTGTTATTTGTTAATAATTGTTAGTATTTTTTAGTAGTTGTTAGTAATTTTTAGTAATTGTTAGATATTGTTAGTAATTTTTAATATTGTTAGTTTTTCTTTGTTAAATTCGGATTTATTTTTAAATTTGTTAGATAAATAAGCTACATTTATTTGTTTGTTCAAATAAATGTTATATTTGTTAGATTTTTGAATATGTTAGATTATTGGATTTTATTTTTGAATATATTAGATTATTGGATATGTTAGATTATTGGATTTGTTAGATTATTATATTTTATTATGAAATTCGGATTTATTTTGAAATATGTTAGATTTTAATTTTTAAAATTCGAATTTATCTTAAATAGGTTAGATTTTTTAGTTATTTCTTATTTTTGAATTTCTTGGATAGTTAGATTTATTTCTAAATATGTTATCTTTATTTTTAATAGGTTACATTTGAATATTTTCAAAGATGTTAGATTTTAGATTTATTTCTAAATATGTTAGATTATTGTATTTAATTTTGAAATATGTTAGATTTTACTTTTTAAAATAAGTTATTTTATTTATAAATAGGTTAGATAAATAGATTTGTTTGATAAATATGTTATATTTTATTTTTTAAATTTTGAATATGTTAGATTATTTGATTTTATTTTGAAATTCGGATTTATTTTGAAATAGGTTAGATTTTATTTTTTAAAATTCGAATTTATCTTAAATAGGTTAGATTTTTTAGTTATTTCTTATTTTTGAATTTGTTGGATAGTTAGATTTATTTCTAAATATGTTATCTTTATTTTTAATAGGTTATTTGAATATTTTCAAAGATGTTAGATTTTAGATTTATTTCTAAATATGTTAGATTATTGTATTTGTTAGATTATTGTATTTTATTTTGATATAGGTTAGATAAATAAATATGTTAGATAAATATGTTATCTTTATTTTTTTTAAATTTATAAATTTGAATTAGACATTTTTTTAAATTCGAATTAAACTTATTTTTTAAATTTTTTAAATTTGAATTAGATTTTATTTTTTAAATTTTAATTAGATTTTATTTTTTCAATTTTAATTAGATTTTATTTTTTAAATTTAAATAATTTATATTTTATTTTGTTAGAGTTATAAGTTGAATTAGACTTTATTTTTAATAGGTTACATTTGAATATTTTCAAAGATGTTAGATTTTAGATTTATTTCTAAATATGTTAGATTATTGTATTTGTTAGATTATTGTATTTTATTTTGAAATAGGTTAGATAAATAAATATGTTAGATAAATATGTTATCTTTATGTTTTTTAAATTTATAAATTTGAATTAGACATTTTTTTAAATTCGAATTAAACTTATTTTTTAAATATGAATTAGATTTTATTTTTTAAATTTTAATTAGATTTTATTTTTTAAATTTTAATTAGATTTTATTTTTTAAATTTTAATTAGATTTTATTTTTTAAATTTTAATTAGATTTTATTTTTTAAATTTAAATAATTTATATTTTATTTTGTTAGAATTTTAAGTTGAATTTATATTTTATTTTTTTTTTATTTTTTATTTTTTTATTTTTTGTGAAGTTCGGCCAATTTGAATTTAGAGACTTAGAGGCCAATTTGAATTTAGATTTATTTTTGTTAGATTTAATTTATATTTAATTTAGATTTAATTTGAATTAGAGGCCAATGAGAACTTTAATTTATATTTAATTTTAATTTATGTTAGATTTATTTTAGACGTAATTTAGAATTAATTTACATTTAATCTAATTTATATTGAATTTAGATTTATATTTAAATAGGTTACACAATTTCGGATTAATTTTGATATGAATTTGGTTTTAATATGTAGAACAAATGGATCCCGAAATGCCCGAATGGATGCATGTTGCTCAAAGAGCTTCCGCCGATTTTTTCAACCCTACGCCCGATGGCCAACAACAAAATATGGAGGCAATAGAAAGTAGGATTCAACCACAAGAACCACCTATTTATCCACAAAATCCCTCCCAAGTGCAACCGCCGTATCCACAAAATCCCTCCCAAGTGCCACCACCTATTTATCATCAACAATATCCTAACTATTATCCACAAAATCCATCCCAAATGGCACCACCTAATTACTATTATTCTAACCCTTCATATGGAGCAGGTACGGCTTCTACAGGATCGACTCAATACACCGCCCCTATAGGAAGCGGTCCCTCGACAAGTGTCCCGGAAATTGAAGTTGTCCCCGCAACCCAAACCGAAGTTGTTGCTCCCATTCCCATCGAACCACCGAAGAAGAGGAAAACCAAGACACCCGAATACAAGGCGGATTGGTGGCGGTATTACGAGAGGACATTGAATGCGAGTGGAGTTGTCCGTACTCTAAAATATAAGGTACGCGGTTGTAAGGTTATTTACGAGTATAAACTTGCAAATGGTATGTCCACTTTTAAGAAACATGCCGATGGTCATGCGAAAAAGGGTGAGCAACCGCAAGAAAATGCGGACCCGCGGTTAGTCCAAACCCTTATGAACCCGGATGGTAGTAGAACCCACCAACGATATGATGAAAAATTAATGCTTGAAGAATTTGCCCGATATATTGCCCACAAGGAACAACCAATTAGTATGGGTAATTGTAGTAGTTTTGCCCGGCTCTGCATTCGGGGGTTAGCTCAACCATTGTATAAGAAAATCCATCATAGAAAAATGGTACGTGAAATGAAAAACCAGTTTATCCAAAAGAAAAACGAGCTACTAGCTACATTTGGATATGCCAATTATAGTGTCTCCATTACCTCCGATATATGGAGTGCCGGTAAACACGGCCTAGGGTACTCTTGTATTACCCGTCATTGGATCGATGAGAATTGGGTTTTACAAAAACGGGTTATAAGTTTTCGGGTGTTAGATTCCCCGCACACTCCACAAGTTATTTACCATTCAATTATTGAGGTTTTACAAGAATATAATCTCAAAAGGGATTTACGGAACAAGGTTTTTTCTATCTCGTTCGATAATGCTAGCAACAATGTAGCGTCCATCAATCATTTCATCCGGTCCCTAAACCCAATCATGAATGGTGCATTGTTTCACCAAAAGTGTGCTTGCCATATACTAAACCTTACCGTAAAAGATGGTCTTAAGGTAGAAGCCGTAAATGACTTGATAATTAAATTCAAGGGAGGTCTTGCCCATATTTATTCAAACCAAGAAAGAAAACAAAATTTCGCAGCGTTGTGCGAAAGAATAGGTTTGGGCAAAATGAGGGTACCTTGGGATATAGACACCCGTTGGAATTCCACCTATAGGATGCTGCACCGATGCATTCCTTACAAGGCGGCTATAGGGGAGATGTTGAGATCGACGAACGAAGGACAAGCTTTGGATCTCACCGACCTCGAATGGCAGCTAATAATAATGCTTGCACAATTCCTTGGAACCTTTTTCACCGCAACCGTGAAATTATCTTGCTCGTACACACCGACAGCACATGAGTTGCTGCACCATCTCTACTATATTTCCAAGGTGTACCGTGATATGGAATATAGGGATAATGAGGATTCCCCTCTCCATCCGATCGTAGCAGCCATGAAGGTAAAATTTCTTAAATATTGGGAAGAGGTACCCCTCTTGACCGTTCTCGCAAACTGCCTCCATCCGGCATACAAGAAGAAGTTCACGGTAAAAATACTCGTAGCCTACAAGAAAAATCTAAAATTAAATTGGAGGGACGAGGATCCCCGCGTACAAAAGGTATTGGACGACATGTTTGCCATATATTACGAAAGAAGAAATGCCGACCAACCGCCTTCGACCGGTGGCGTGAGGTACGAATATAAATATACATATGTTTTTAATATTTATTATTTATAATATCTACATTATTTGTCCACTAATTTTTTCTATTGTTTTAATAGTCTATCCACACACAGTAGTACTGGATTGTTAGACGATTTTCAGGATGATGACGACCCGACGGGATCCCAAGGTAACACGAACGAGTTAATGAGCTACTTATTGGGGACCACCGAAAGTGAAGGAGTTGACGTCATGGATTGGTGGAGGAGGAATGCAACTGCCTATCCAACACTGGCGATGATGGCCCGCGACATATTTGTCGTGCCCGTGTCAACCGTCCCTTCTGAATCATGTTTTAGCTCGGCGAACAGGATCCTTACCGATAAACGAAGTAAGCTGGGTGCACATGTTTTCGAGAGACTTGTGTGCTTGAAAGACTGGATTGATGCTGAAAATCGCACGCAACATGCCATGAGATTGGAAGCGTCATCATCCGGTGTCGACACTCAAGAAAGCGGTACCGAGGGATCTGAGCCTAACGAGGATTCGGATGGTGAGCAAGAGAGCGACCTATGGTATATGCACAACAACTACTAGATAGGTAGTGTCGGTATAAAATTATATCCTCTTTTAATTTTTATTTACATTTTTTTAAATTATAATTTCTAAATATTTCAATTGTTTTATTTTAAAGAATAATTACTCACAAAAAAAAGTTAGAACTCCGCCTATGTTATTTTACATAGCCGGTCCCAAGCCCGGAATAAAGGAGGAGGGTAACTTTTGTTTTTAAATCTATTGTTTTAAAATAATTCGATTTTAAAGATAAAAAATAATTCGGTTTTAAACTAATTCGGTATATCTCGGTTTTAGAATAATTTGGTTTTAACAAAATTCGGTTTTAACTTAATTTGATTTTGTTAAAAGTTATAACAAAAATATATTGAGTTAAAATAAAATAAAAAGAAAAAAAAATGCAAAAAAAAAAAAATTCTCTCTGCCGCTGCCCTCTGCCCCTCTCTGCCTCTCTGGAAACAGAAAACAAAAAAAAACAGAAACCGGAAAAAAAAAAAAAAAAACCAAACCGGACCGGACCGACCCCTGACCCGACCTAACCCGCCCCGTCCTAACCCGCCGGGTTTAGACCGGGTTAGGTTCGGCCAAGTCAGACCCCAACCCGCCCCCCCCTACCCGACTCAACCCGTTGACCCGGGCTAACCCGTGCCCGAGTCAACCCGGGGACCGGGCGGGTTTGGACCGGACCGACCCGACCCGACCCCTTTTCAAACCACTACTTCCCGGTACCGTAACAGGGAATCTTTTACAATTACTTGATCTTGACCGTTCTTTTTAACTTGGCACGAATCTCAAAGTCCAATAATACTGCCCCTTCCTCAGTCCGAATCTCAAAGCGGCTGAGAGTTAATCTCAACCGTAAAGTGAAAGGAATCTTTTACAGTAATGGAGAGGATATTTGTCCATGGTTGGAAGCTCCGGCGCTAAATTTAATATTTAAACATAACGGTACGGAACTGAATAAAGATATTATACCTTGTTTCTATACTTTTGTATTTTTATTTGGAACGAAGAATATTTTCATTGAAACACAGATATTGAAAGTTTAAAATATATGAAATAAGCGAGTTGTTTGTCTTGTAACATTATAAAAATAATTATATTTTGAATTACACATGCACTATATCCTAATCACTAAAACTTAAATTGTGAATTATTTACGAATTTACAAATTTTGCAGAAAAAATTATTTTCTTTAACAAAACATTACAAAATTTAGAAATATGTACATACATAATAATAAATTAACTAGTTTTGAATTGAACGGGTATCGTATCCTAATCACAAAAACTTAATTTTTATGTAATTATGAGTGAGCCTATGGTGCTATGCATAGCACGGATGGGGTCCGTGCTACGGCTCAAAATTTGACTTTTTAAAATTCTAACGGTCGATCCAACCGTTCAGTGTGATAACCATATGAATATGTACTTGCAAACTAAATTTTATATTTTTTTGAATTTTTTTACTATTTTTTTAGATAGGTAGAAAAATCAGTGTTTTCTGAAAAATCTGGACCATCAAACTTCTCATGATTACCTCCTTATTCAGGTTCAGTCGCGTGAGCATGAAGCTTCTGAGACCCAACGACATATTTTAAATATTTAATTTCTTCTTCATTTTTCGAATTCATATGAACTGATCCAAACTGCAAATAGACAATGCACCCGGGCCCCGATGCACGCACAGTTCCACGCAAACATTTTTTTTTTTTGTTTCAAAATTTCGATAAGGACTACAAATGCAAAGGTTTATTACAAGAAAACTTTCGAGTATGAAATAACACAACAGAAGGAATAATATATAACCACGTCCTATTAAATAACACAATTTTTAAGAATAATTTTACCGTCTTACTTTATATATAGCACATATAACTTGTATATTATACATAAAAAATATTATTTAAATTGAAAAATAGATTTATTTTTTAAATTACACATGAAGTTTAAATGATTTTATAGTGAATGACCACTCAAATTTTAAATTAGCTCATATTTATTCAATAATTAAGTAACATATATAGTTTAATCTTTTAATTTGAATAATATTTTCTAAAAATACTATAAAAATTTCATACATGCAAGAACTTTTTTTTATTTTGTAATGTATAAAAATTTGCTATACTTTAGCTTTTTCTTGTAAAAATTCAAATCACTGCCTTCAAAATGTACATAGAGAGAACAATTTACAACATACAACCCGAAATAAATATCAGAGAAGGGAAATTTTTTGAAATCGTAGCCAAATTCCGTAGGTTCTTACCGACTGGGAGCAAGGAGGTCGGATTTCTTTTAAGTAACTCAAAACTTGAATTATTTAAAAAAACAATTAAAATTCAGATCAATTCGGTTGAAATTGAAATACACATAACTCCTTTCACGATCATGTCAATAAATTTCAAGTTTCAATTACTTTATGATCCGAATTCAACTGGAGTCAGGGTCGAGGCTGCCCAAAATAAGTATCTGAGGGCTTGTTCGTTTGTCACGGAATTGTAGGGGATGAAATTTTACAGATTTGAGAACTCACTAATTAATATACGGGAACCCAAACTCATGGGTATGCACAAAAATAGTTATGAGAAAGTGTTTAAATGAGTGTTCGGTTGTACTGTGGACTAAGTTATGAGAAATTATATTTTTCTTTATAAATTACTTTATCAATACAATTGTTTTCTTAATTAATATAATTAAATAAAATATATTAAACAATAACATAATAATACTTATTAATTATTATTTTATAATGAGACCTTTTCTCGTAATCTTATCCAATCATAAAAAAATCAATTAAAAATTAAATTAGCAATTTGATTTTCTAATCCTGATTTGTTTTAAATAAATATATTTATTCCAAAAAATTATCTATAAAATTTAATTTTAATATTTAGCAGGTTATAAGGTAGTGTCTTGTATAAATTTGCAAGTTTCTTTGATTTATATTATTAACTAATGTCTTGTAATAATTAGTATGCTATTTTTATGAATGACAAATTAAATTACTACTTTTATAATTGAAGAGATGCAACATAGATTTAACAAAACAAATACAAAAAAATATCATAGATTTAAAATAAGGCAAATATAAAGTCACTTGAATTGAATGCTCTACAGTTTAGTTATCATATATAAGTGAGGTCTCTTAATTAAAATAATAAATATGTGGACACGTGGAAAAAAAATTCAATCTGATTAAATAATTTTTTTCTTACAAAATAACAAAGGAGTAGGAAAAAAAATGGGAATTATATTCAATCCAATCGAAATGAAAATCCCGCGTATTCCGGGTCTGAATCTGCTGAAGTAACTCAGTTTTTGAGTTTTGGATCGGGACTATCCGATTCGAATCTGTCGCTCGGGCTCACCTTGAGATTCGAATTTATTGTTCAGAATGTGTATGCTCCACTTTTGAATGGTTTGTCACGGATTCGAATCGGACAATTCCAATCTAAAACTAAAAAATTGAGTTACTTCACTGGATCTGAATTCTGTATTCCCTGCAGTCCGAACAGCCTAAGTGTATGGAATTCGTATCCTCTGCATTAACTCAAAAGGGAATCTTTTGAATTAATAAATTTCGACTATCCAATCTATCTTAAGATTCGTGCAGACCTAGTCTGCACGAATATTGAAAATCTTCCTAAGTTATAGTTAGAAACCGAATTAGCTCCGTTTAAAATATAACGGTTCAAATTCATTAACTCTAAAGATTTCTTTTTGAATTAATGCAGAGGATACGCGTTCAAGTGTATGTCCTAAAAAAGAAAAAACCAACATAAGTAAAGAGATTGGTACGATGATAAAAAATAATATAAATAAATGAAAGATGGGACACCGATCACCACGCCACGTGCTGTGCCACTGGTTCAATTTACCATGCAAGTATAAAGAAAGAGTAGGGTTAAAATGCATAGTTAGTTTTATGCTTCCATCATGCTCTATATTTTTATTTTTATTTTCAAAATTTAAACAGTTAATGTGAATAATTTATCATGATCTTTGTATTAAAATGTGTCTAGAGATCATATTTTATATTTTTTGAAATTTTTTTACTATTTTTTTAAATAGGTACAAAATCACTGTTTTCAGAAGATTCTGGACCATCCAAAACAGTGATTTTGTACCTATCTAAAAAATTAGTAAAAAAAATTCAAAAAATATGAAATTTGGTCTCCAAGCACATTTTAATATGAAGATCATTTTAAGCAGTTCAGATCGATTGTTCGAACTTTGAAAACGGAAAAAAAGATGTAAAGCATGATTGGAGCACAATACCAATGGTGCATTTTAACCCTACTCTAAATAAATGTATTCATTCATTCCAGCACCACGTGGACCTAAAATAACAGAAAATATCCATTAATCATTACTCTCATAAAATATAATGACGTAGTAAAAATTCTGAAAAGAATCATTTTTGGAAAAAAAATAATAAACATTTTTGTCAATTATTTTACATAACAACCGAAACAATTGACAAACAAATTACCAAGGACGATGTAATACATTTGATGCAGTATGGAAATAGTTTGATCAAATTAAATGCTGAACAGTAAAAAACAGTAAAATTTTCTGGACCACCGGATCAGCGATTTTCAAAGTGGCTTAATAAATAGTAAAACAATTCCAAAAAATGTAAAATTTAGTCTCCAAGCACATTTCAATATTTAGAACATGTTGAACGGTTCGGATCGATTGTTTGGATTTTGAAAATGACAAAATATGGCCCGAAGTAAATGGGGGTTTTACTTCGCGAAGTACAATAACCCATCTCTCTCTCTCTCTCTCTCTATATATATATATAGAGTCCGGCTAATTTGCTACTGAAAGCATTTCGACCGAAGTGCTTACGTGGGCATATCTTAGTATTTGATGTTCAAACAACAAATCCAAACCGTTAGATGTTCAATCTATATTAAAATTTACTTGGAGACCAAATTTTACATTTTTTGGAATTTTTTTACTATTTATTAAGCTGGTTTGAAAACCGCTGTTTTTATTAAATTTCTACAGCATTGAAAAACAGCGGTTTTCAAACCAGCTTAATAAATAGTAAAAAAATTCTAAAAAATGTAAAATTTGTTCTCCAAGTACATTTTAATATAGATTGAACATTTAACGGTTTGGATTTGTTGTTTGAAAATCAAATACTAAGATATGCACCATAAGCACTTCGGTCGAAATGCTTCCGGTAGCAAATTAGCCGGACTATATATATATATATATACGAAAAAATAGTAACAATATATATATGACATCATCATTTTTCTAGAAAATAAATATGGCTCCACATCTATTCACCAACAACTTTATTTGTTGTTTGAGCTGTATTATGTCAAATACAAAATTAAACGTGAATCATAGATAAAGTATTTAATTAAACAATTTTTTTAATCATGCGAATTTTGTATTGACCAGAGAAGTCTGTTACGCAACAGACAAATGAGGTCAACTTGTTAAGCCTGTTCTGAAAACTTATTTTCTAAATCATTTGAAATAAAGAAAAGACATTAATTAAGTAAACTTGTAGCTAGCTCTGTCATGACCGGAAACGTCGTTATCAAGCCTACCCTCGCTCTTTATGAGAAAACAAAAGACCAAGATTTGAAATATTTGTAAGCCAATCAATTATACTCATTAAATAAAGGGAGAATTTCATCCGTATCCTTCAAAACCTCAAAATTACGTATTTACCCCCGGAAAATCCATAATATAATATTTATCCTTCTAAATTTAAAAAACTCACAAATATACGTAATTTATTGACTTTTCTATTACAACTCATTTAAAATTTATAAATGACTAATTTTATCTTTTATTAACAAATAAAAATATGTAGTATGTGTATGAAAAATATTCAGTCTTCTAACTGATTGGTGTTTAAGGAAAAATGATTCATTTCTACTTGTGACACATATACGGTAGCATTTAGATACATACTTGTGTGTGTTAAAGTAAATAAATAAATAATTTGTTCTCAAACTGACCAATTCAGAAGACTAAAATTGATACTTAATAACAAAATAAAATGGTCATTGATATAAAAGTCAATAAATTAGATAAATTTATGAGTTCTTTTAGTTTAAAAGAACAAATATGATATTACGAACTTTAGAGAGACAATTTGAGACTTATACATGAAATTCTCCTTAAATAATAAAAAGTAAAAAGGCCTTGTTCAGCCTACAAGTGGAAACGGAAATGGAAATGGGTTCGGATTCAATTTAAATAGCTGAAACAGTGTACGTGCTAAAAAAAAAAAAAAAATTCACTCTAAGTAATTTTTTTTTTTCCCACGGAAACAGTAAAAACCGAACAGTCACTACAAGAAAATTCCATGGAACCCACCAATTGAAGAGGTGTATAAGAGGCTGCACCAGGCTTTAGCGAATGTGATGGGATTGGGATTTGGGAAAAGGCCACAGCAATTGAGTGCAAGTACTGTCCCCTCGCCTCTCAATCTTTAATCAGCTTGCCATCATTGGATCCTGACACCGTACCAGTACCTCCATCTCTCCTTTAAAATACTCTATCCACTAGAGCCTAGTCCTCTTGTTCATTTTGTTTTTCTTCTTTTTTTTTTTTTCTTTTTTACCTAGAGGATTTTCATTTTGGTATTTGGTATTTGTCATTCTAGCATGATGGATGATTCGCAGTTGCTTGAATTAAGATAAAATCAGACGGCCTAGTAACGGGAAGAACATGTGCTTCATCGTAGAGAATCATTTTTTTTTTAGTTTAGTTTTAACATTTGCATAAAATTTAAAAACATGGCAGTGATTAGGAAATTTTCGAATCTTACCATGAATGCTTACTGAGGAAGCGTTCTTCTCTTTTTTTTTTATTTTGAAATCCCTGGCAGTGGCTGCCAGAGGAAGCGTTCTTTTGGTAAATTAATAAAGAAAATATAAATTAAATATCTCACTATATAATTATTCTACTAAATAATAAAATAAAAACTTACAGTGAGATAAATGCTTTCTGGGAAAACAGATGCAGCCACGCTATTTAGCTATGGACCATCCGATCTGATCAAACGGCCTTGATTGATCACTCTTCTTGGATATTAAGAAAGAAAAAAAGAACTATTTGATAATCAATTGTTTTATATTGCAATCATCAGAGGCAGTACTAATTGCCACAATATCATCTGATTCCATCATCATTATTTGTTATGATACCAGTGTTAATCAAATCAAACTGTCTCACTAAAATACAAATCGTTCACATCAAAGTGATGCTAGTAGATATTACACCAAACATAATCTTATTCGCTGTTTGTATTATTCATCTCCTTTTTCAATATCATTAATAAAATACATAGAATAAACTATGTATCCAATGCCAATCCACCAGAGCTGCTCCTCCTTGATGTTCTAATTGGATCATCAAATCCGTGGGGCCGTAATTTGAGAAAACCCGGTGCACTGCCACTGAATGATGTTTCCCAAATTTATGCGACCAAATGGATGTATAAATGGCATAAAAACGACCTCTTATAAATCGAAAGAGATGAGAAAATGACACGATGGAAGGTTGCGTAGCACATGCGAACTGCCCCAACTCAAATCTCCCAGCCGCTAGTCACTGGTTGTCACTTCGCATCACACGATTGCTCAATCGGCGCTCGATATTTTTGGGGACCAAAGGTTCATAGGTCCATGGCAGGAGAATAAATTAAATAGTAATTAATAGCGTACAGTGAAGAAAATTAGTTACCTTAGATATTATTATGTCACGGTATTTTTTATTTATTTTAGGAGATATATCACGACTTGTTATCAATTATGTCACGATACGTCACAACATGTGTGTCAATCACGTGACCTAACTCGCGTGTCGTGTGATGTCTCCCTTCAATTGAAAATAACATGTCACAACAGATCACATAAATTGATTCAATCACATCACGCGATCAATTTTTCTCAATTTGTTTTTTTATTTTATTTTATTTTGCAATATTTTATCTTGTTTAGTATTTTTTATTATTTTTTCTATGAACTAATTTAAAATCCAAAGCAAAATGATTAAATGTGACCGTCACATCACGTGTGGTCATCGTAGCATGACATCTATCTATTATTTTAGAAGACGTCACTTGAAAATAATTGCATATAAGAGTTTAAATATCTCAATTTATTGCATTATGTTTTTACTTATAAAAATAATAGCTAAAAAGTTAAACCTCGAGAACAAAATTGAGATCCGACTTGAATCATTATTTTTTTATAAATCACACAAAAATATAATCGCATTTGATTTTGTTTTGGTGGACATCATGAGTGCACGAATATGTTTAGATTAACACGAACAGTTCTACACTAAGGAAAAACAAATAATTCTAGTCTAGCTATAATAAGAAAGAACAATATAAAATATATATTGCCAAATATTGTATGGTGTTTAACTTGAGAGAGAGCCAATGCAGAGCTAATTTGCCATGTATTCCAACAAATGTGTTATTACTATTTTTTTTAATAAAGGCCAGACGTCAAATTATTTAACTATTTAATATGTACAAATGAATTTTTATCTGAATTTTAAACCTGTGACATCTCATATAGAGCATTATTTTTACCACTAAATTAAAAACTAGTCCTCATTATTTGTTGTAGTTGTCTAGTTGAAATGAAACGGTCATTAAAAACTACTTAATTTTTCCTAAAGATATTTTTCTTTAGTCGTTCATGAACAATTGAATTTTAATCATATGGTTGACGCAATAAACAATAATAACACTAGTTATAAGTATCTGAATATACAAAATTAATGGTTTGTAAAATATATTTAATATTCATCGTGAACCTATGTATAAACACACAACTATGCAAATTTTAACAATTAACACAGTGCGTGTTAGCTCTATGTATAGATGAGCATCGTGCCGACTATTTTATCCAAAGCATTAAAAAGATAAAAATAAATCTATACTATGTTTGTTTCTAAAGATAGATTCTTTTTAGAAAAAAATCTATTATGAACTATTGAATTTAGAATAATTATTTTGGTACCCGCAGTTGAGTACCCGCATTGTACCCGCAGTTGATTCATTTCCCAATTAACTTCCATAACGGTATAACTAACTTTGTCAATCATTAAACTACCTTGAAAAACGTGTAAAAGATGAGTCCAGTTTTTTTCTTTAAATACTTGATATCTTAAGTATAAATACTTGATGAAGCTGATATGAATATTTGATATCTTAGGTATGAATACTTTCTATTTTGTATGAATACTTTTCATATTTGAATATTTGATATTTTGAAAAACGTGTAAAAGTATGTCATCATGGATCTCATTTGAAAGAGAAAATTGTGTAGAACACGTTCGTGGTTTTAAATTTGTAAAATTTCTCACAGATCGTCTCAAAAATTGGTTAGATTGAACGGAGAAAGGTATGAATACTTGATGAATTATATATGAATACTTGACAATTTAGGTATAAATACTTTCCATTTTGTATGTGAATTAATTTAAACCATGAATATAGCACTGGTGATGTGATCCACGTGACTTTTTGGTTGTGGTCCCCAATGAAGTCTGACAGTTATAAAAAGGTGCGGGTACGGTATAAATACTTTTTGGTTTTGGTTGTGATCCCAATTCATATATCATATATGTAGTTCATTGTATAGATATAAATACTTGTCTTGTATAGGTATAAATACTTCACAATGTTACTATTAATACTTGTAAAACAAAATTACAGTTTTATAAATACTCAACGGTTGCGGTTCCCAAAAACAGTTATGATAGTTTATGTGCGGGTACAGTACGGGTACTCAACTGCGGGTACTCATATCAGCTTCCTTGAATTTAATCACATGGTTGACTCAATAATGACACCAGTTATAAACGAGTCCGACTACTATAACACTAGTGTCATTTCAAACTAAATAACACCACATCTTAAACCATTGGATCTATTTTAATATTCGTGCACAAGATAGGGCTGGAATGACACTAGTGTCTTGCACGAATATTAAAATAGATCCAATGGTTTAAGATGTGGTGTTATTTAGTTTGGAATGACACTAGTGTTATAGTAGCTGGACTCGTTATAAACATCTGATACACAAAATTAAAGACATGTAAAATATATTTGGTATTCATCACAATTAACACTGTGCGAGGCAGATACAGACTTTCTAATTTTGGATGTCAGATACAAATTAAGAATTAATTATATAATTTTCTTACAAAAAAATACGAGAGTTAATTTTACAGTATCCATAACAATTATTCTAAACTATATATAATAAAATTATATCTAAATACAAAAGTTTTGACTATTCCGTAATTTGAAAAATATACTTTGACATAGCTGTGAACTGAATAATCGTTGTATTTATTGTCCATTTTCGCTACCTGCATGCTTGCCTAGACAATAAAACCACAGGAGGGTTAGATATTAAAGAGTCGCAGCGTATAATAATTCATCCTGAATCAGCACACAAAAAAAAAATATATATAAAGCTTTGTATCATAAATTTTCATGTACATCCATGACGCATTTTCTGGCTTCACACCTAATTATAATACAACTCTTGAACCACAACAAATTATTGCGGACTTGTTAGTTTTGGACATTTTTTGCAAAAATGATGCTACAAATCTATTTTTGGAGTCCGATAATTATCTCTCAAATAAATTTCCTAGCGCGCCCCCTCAAGTATTTAATTCAGTGCTCATATCCAAACATTTAAAACTTTATTTATAACATTTTACAATTCTACTCGCAAACATTTAAACCTCTATATGGAAGCATTAAATTCTAAATCGAGGTAGTTTTAACTCCTAACTACTTTTGTCTTCAAGCTAAAAAAAGAAAATATTCCTTTCACCCACTTTTTTTTTTCTCGGATCATTTTCGTCTATTTTCTCGACGATCCGTGATAAATTTTGCGAATCTAAAAATACAAAACGTTTTTTACTCGATTTTATCTTTCAAATGATATCCATGAAAAAATACTTTTGAGTTTTTTTCCAAGTTGTTTTTTTTTTCGAAAGTAAAGCCCATGAGAACTTTAAACGGTTGTATACAGAGATTTAAATGAGTGATACTATATGATCGACATAAGATGTTTAAACGCTTGAACATAGTAGTTTAAATGGTGACATCAGAGCTTTAAATGGTTGTAGACTGAGGTTTAAAATTTGAAAATTTAAAGTGCTCATAGGCTTTACTTTAAAAAAAACGACTTCAAAATAACTCAAAAGTATTTTTTTCATGGATCTCATTTGAAAGAGAAAATCGAGTAGAAAACGTTCGTATTTTTAGATTCGTAAAATTCATCACGGATCGTCGGAAAAAGGATGAGAATGATCAGAGAAAATAAAAAAAAGTGAGTAAAATGAATCTTTTCTTTTTTGGCTTGAAGACAAAAGTAGTTAGGAGTTAAAACTACATAGATTTAGATTTTTAAATGCTTACAGATAGAGGTTTAAATTCTTACGAGTAGAAATGTAAAATGTTATAAACAAAACTTTAGATGCTTGAATATGAGCGCTGGAAATGAAAGTCAGACAAAATTGAAATTTTTTTTCTGTTAAACTAGTTGGGGGGCGCACTCGATATGATGGCTTGGGGGCAGAACATTTCTCTTTATTTTTTTATGCTATTTTATAAAGAAAAACAGACTCATCTTTTCTATTTTTCTCTCTCTCATTCTCTTATCTTATCTCATTTTCTCCCTCATTCTCTATTTTCTCTCCCTCTCTCTAAAAATCAGTGAGTAGGACACTAAACATGGGCAATTTATTGTCATTTTTGAAGTGCAAAATATCACTACTACATTTATAGGGTATGTTTTGTTGCAAAACATAATAGCTAGAATAGCTATCATTTGTCTTATTGGAATAGTCAAATTTCAAAACCCTTAGGAATAACCTATTCTAATAAGATAAAAAGTTTAGATTCTCTATTCTAGCTATTCTAACCCAACCAAACACCGAATAGGCTATTCCGAATAGCCTAATCTCATAAATAGTCTATTCTCAATCCAACCAAATGTACCCATAGTGAATAATAAAATAATTTGGAAGACAAATTTAGGAAATTTTGCATAGGAACATTTTTATTTTTTAGCGCACCTCCTTTTAGAACTTCTTATAATTAGAGAACTAGATGTTGAAAGTCTAACACTTTTAGTTTTTTTTTTTTTGTAAGTTTTAATGATAGAGAGGTAATACTGCATCCATTGCATTCTATCCGTGTGATATATATATATATATATATATATATATATATATATATATATATATAGTGGCTAAGATCAAAGTGGTATGACCAAGGCCTTGGTGCTACCAATTAATTTTTTCGATTTTAATGTTCAAAATTACTGATCACATGATCCAGAATTTGGTGGCACTGTTTTTACTGTTCACTCGGATCAGCAATTTTCAAAGTGGCTTAATAAATAGTAAAAAAATTCAAAAAAATGTAAAATTTGGTCTCCAAGCAGATTTTAATATAGATTGAACATCTAACGTTTGGATCGACTATTTGAACTTTACAATCGCAAAAACTAATTGGTAGCACCAAGGCCTTGGTCATACCACTTTGATCTTAGCCACTCTCTCTCTCTCTCTCTCTATATATATATATATATATATATTTTTTTTTTTCAAAAAATGTGCATACTTGTAGAGTTTTTATTTTTATTAAAAATAAAACTCTACAAGTTATATTTTGAATTATTCAAAACGATTTAGCACTTGAATCTCTCTATATATATACAAAAAAGACAATAAACACTCTGTATAAAGGATAAGGGTAAAGTACTAAAGTCCTCAAATTTTATAACACTTTACATACTATATACAAGTATTTGTAAATTTAGATAAAAATAACTTACAAGTTAAACATAAACACTTTGCGTGTATAAATAATAGATACATGACACAACTGTCTTATTTAGGTATTATTTTGTGATTGAAGAATAATTTATCTTCACAATAAAGTATTGAAGAATATGCAAAATGTTAAAAATGTACGAAAACCACCTCTTATGTAGGCATTATTTTTCAACGAAACTAGCGCTGAATGGTTGGGTAAATAGCGACAAAAATTATCATATAGATTGAGAAAATTGTCATAACTAACATATTAAGTTCATGCACAATTTTTTAAAGACAATAAAATTCACATGTCAAATATAATGTTTCAATTAATAAATATATAATTTGGAATGGTGTTCACAGTTAATAAATTTGATCTCCAAATATATTTTATTATGACGATCATGTTAAGTGGTTCAGACAACTATTAAGATTTTGAAAACAAAAAATAAAGATATGAAGCATAATTGAAGCACAACATTATGATACATTTAAACCCCTCCACATTACTTTATTACAATTTGCGTCCAAGTAAGATACGGTAGAAATTGAATCAAATTGAATTACCTTATTACAATTTGCGTCAAGCTAGATAAATTAGAAAATTTCATTTGTTGCATCTCAAGTTTAACGCGTGTTATGACAACAATATTTGATGATTTTGATAATCGTACAAAATAATTTCGATTTGACATCTAATATTTGAAATGTGATTTACACAATAATTTTATTGTTTTATATGAAAAATGATAGAATTTGAAATTCCTTTCACCGTTAATCAAAATTTATAATTTGTTGTAATTTATATTTAATGATCTTTCATAAATTGTTGAACAAAATAACATCCTAACTTGTAAGAAGTTTTATACACAACCAATCTTTAAAGACCAACACTATGTTTACAAATACTTTTCTATTTTTCTATTTTTAAGTTCTTATTTGATTTGAAAATATTGTCAAGTGAATTCATTCCTAATAGGTCCCATATAATTTTTTTTTCTATTTACTCTTTAAAATTGTCGCACGTTGATGAATTCAATCCTCGGTGGCACTAGAATGCATTTAGTGCTCTCCCAAGGGATATGACACCTTTTTATCCGTTTCGTATCCGAAAAGACAGATAAGGGTAAGATTTTTTTTTCCGTTAGCTTATCGGGTATAAGTAAAGGTAATGCCGTTATCTTATCCGTTATCCTATAAGCTAATTTTTAAAAATAAAATTATATATATATATATATATATGTATGTGTATATATATATATATATGTATGTATATATATATGTATGTATGTATGTATACACATACATACATATATATATATATATATATATATGTATGTATGTATGTATATGAGGAGGGTTCCACTGCACTCTCTTTTGATGCACCTAACGTGCACCCAAAACTCATATCTTCATTTTCAAAGTTCAAATAGTCGATTCGAACCTTCCAACGTGTTATTCATATTAAAATATGCTTGGAGACCAGATTTTACATTTTTTTGAAATTTTTTACTATTTTTTCAAAATTTTTGAAAATCATCACTTTGCTGAATTTCAAATTATTGTTTAGTTTAATCAAAAATTCTGAAAAAATAGTAAACAATTTCCAAAAAATGTAAAATCTGGTCTCCAAGCACATTTTAATATGAAGAACACGTTGGAAGGTTCGAATTGACTATTTGAACTTTGAAAATGAAGATATGAGTTTTGGGTGCACGTTAGGTGCACCAAAAGAGGGTGCAGTGGAACCCTCCTATATATATATATATAAGATATATATATATATATATATATATATATATATATATATATATATATATAAGATAGACTATGGTGAGTTGTGACGTTTTACTTCACGTCATATTTTCATTTTGAAAATTCAAACAACCGATCCGAACCGTTCAACATGTTATAAATATTGAAATGTGCTTGGAGACTAAATTTTACATTTTTTGAAAATTTTTAACTATTTATTAAGCCACTTTGAAAATGCTAATCCACTGTGAACAGTAAAAAACAGTAAAAATTTCTGGACCACCAGATCAGCGATTTTCAAAGTGGCTTAATAAATAGTAAAAAGTTCAAAAAAATGTAAAATTTAGTTTCCAAGCACATTTCAATATTTAAACATGTTGAGCGGTTCGAATTGGTTATTTGAATTTTCAAAATAAAAATATGAGCGTGAAGTAAAAATGACATCTTACTTCACAACTCACTATAGCCCAGCTCTATATATATATATATATATATATATATATATATATATAAGTTGGCTAATATCAAACGTTTGTTCTGAAGCCGTGGTGCAACCAATTGGTTTTTCTATTTTCAAAGTTCAAACGCTCGATCCGAACCATTAGATGTGATCTCTATATTAAAATGTGCTTGGTGACCAAATTTTACATTTTTTTAATTTTTCTTACTATTTATTAAGCCAGTTTTAAAACCGCTGATTTTAATAAACAGTGAAAAATTTATGGATTATTGAAAACAACGATTTTAAAACTGACTTAATAAATAGTAAAAAAATTTCAAAAAATGTAAAATTTGGTCTCCAAGCACATTTTATTATAAATTGAATGTTGAATGGTTTGGATCGACTGTTTGGACTTCAAAATGTATAAACCGAAGTATTTGTTCCACGGCTTAGGAACAAATATTTTGACATTAGCCAACCCCTCTCTCTCTCTCTATATAGTTGAACTAGGGTGTTCTTAAGCTCACCAAGTCCCTTTGTGAGCTTAATTCAAAAACCTATTAAATTGGCTTCAAACGATGCATCCAAACTGTTAAAACCGATCTACTTCACGAGTGATGCGTTTGCATGTCAAATTTATAAAATTTCAAACTAATTTAGTATAAAGTCAAACGGTAAAAAAAAGATGGTTTATAAGTTAATTTGAATGTGTTCATTTTTCATCATTTTTTGTCGCTTGACTTTATACTAAATTAGTTTGAAAATTTATAAATTTGACATGTAAACTCATCACTCGTGAAGTAGATCGCTTTTAACGATTTGGATGTGTCGCTTGAAACAAATTCAATAGATTTTTGAGTTAAGCTCACAAAGAGACTTGGTGAGCTTAAGAACACCCTAGTTCTACTCATATATATATATATGAGGTTGTCTAATATCAAAACGTTTGTTCCTAGGCCGTGGAACAAATGCTTCGTTTTTTACATTTTCAAAGTTCAAACAGTCGATTCAAACCGTTCAATATTCAATCTATATATCTATATATATATATATATATATATATATATATATAGGGTCCGGCTAATTTGCTGCTGGCAGCATATCGGCCAGCTGCTGCCGGCAGCAAATCTACCATACGGATGTTCAAACGACCGATCCGGACCGTTCAACGTGTTCTAAATATTGAAATCTGCTTGGAGACCAAATTTTACAGTTTTTGGAATTTTTTTACTATTTATTAAGCCACTTTGAAAATTCCAGATCCGGGTGAACAGTAAAAACAGAGCAACAAAATTCTGGACCATATGATCTGGAATTTTCAAAGTGGCTTAATAAATAGTAAAAAAATTCCAAAATATGTAAAATTTGGTCTCCAAGCAGATTTCAATATTTAGAACACGTTGAACGGTTCAGATCGGTCGTTTGAACAGTATGGCAGATTTGCTGTCGGCAGCAGCTGGCCGATATGCTGCCAGCAGCAAATTAGCCGGACCCTATATATATATGTTGGCTAAGATCAAAGTGGTATGACCAAGGCGTTGGTACTACCAATTCATTTTTGTGATTTTCAAAATTCAAATAGTCGATCTGAAGTGCTCAACATGTTTTCCATATTAAAATGTACTTGGAGATCAAATTTTACTTTTTTTTTTTTACTATTTTTTATGGATTTTTGAAAATAACTGTTTTCAGATTTTATTTATTTATTTATTATTATGAAAGACAGTGATTTTCAAAAATCCATAAAAAATAGTAAAAATTCAAAAAAAATGTAAAATTTGATCTCCAAGCATATTTTAATATGGAGAACAGGTTGAGCACTTTAGATCAACTATTTGAACTTTAAATCGCAAAAACTAATTGGTAGCACCAAGGCCTTAGTCGTATCACTTTGATCTTAGCCAACCTCTCTCTCTCTCTCTCTCTATATATATATATATATATATATATATATATAGAGTATTACTAACATGCTTCCTCTAGCATTTCGGTGAGGTGCTTCCGGGGGCATATCTTAGTGTTTGATGTTCAAACAATAAATCCAAACGGTTACATGTTCAATCTATATTAAAATGTACTTGGAGACCAAATTTTACATTTTTTGGAATTTTTTAATATTTATTAAGCCACTTTGAAATGCCCCCGGAAGCACCTCGTCGAAATGCTAGAGGAAGCACCTCACCGGAAGCACCTCACCGGAAGCACCTCACCGGAAGCACCTCGCCGAAATGCTAGAGGAAGCATGTTAGCCATACTATATATATATATATAGAGAGAGAGAGAGAGAGAGAGAGTAAGGCTACGGTGCGTTGCAAAGTAAACCGTCCCGTTTACTTCGGGCCACTTTTTGGATTTTGAAAATCCAAACAACCGATCCGAACCGTTCAACATGTTCTAAATATTGAAATGTGCTTGGAGACCAAATTTTATATTTTTTGGAATTTTTTTACTATTTATTAAGCCACTTTGAAAGTTTCTGATCTGGTGGTCCAGAAAATTTTAATGTTTTTTACTGTTCACCGTCGGATCAGCGATTTTCAAAGTGGAAATGTAAAATTTGATCTCCAAGCACATTTCAATATTTAGAACATGTTGAACGGTTCGGATCGGTTGTTTGGATTTTCAAAATCTAAAAAGTGGCCCGAAGTAAACGGGGCGGTTTACTTTGCAAAGCACCGTAGCCTTACTATATATATATATATATATATATATATATTTGTATGAAGATAATGCATGATACAATAAAGTTTTATATTTTACTAAATTTTCATAATACAAATTAGTTATATTCATTAATTTTTTTTCTATTTTTGTTTTGAAAAATATTTTATCAAAAACACAAATCGAGGTATCAATAGTACTTTTTTATCCGTTTATCCGATCCGTACCGTATTCAAAAAACAGGTACGGATATAAAAATGCCTTCATCAAACCGTATGGTAGCCGTTGACACCCATAGCTCTCCCCGTTAATAAAATTTTAAAAATAATAATTCTGATGGCATAAACGTCAATAAAAATGTGACTTTTAATGCCAAGTCATCACTTAATTTTTACTGAATCTTTTCCAGCGTCACTGAAAATATAATGAATTCCACGCTGGACTTCTAAGTCATAATCCATAAAGATAATATACGGTGACTTAAAAATAACATAAAAGGAAAATGAAGAAAAAGAAAGAGAGCGAAAGCAGGAGGTAAAGAGAACTTTTTTTTAATTATAATATAAGGAGGAATTTCATGTATATCCCTCAAATACATTTAAATTTTGTATTCTCCCTCTAAAATTTATAATATCATATTTCTCTTTCTAATTTTTAAAAATTCAAAATTTTACTTAATTTATTGATTTTTCTATTAAAACTCATTTAAATTATAAATCACCCATTTTACTTTTTATTAAAAAAATAAGTATATATAGTCAACGTAAGAAAATCATATTGTCTCCTAACTGATCGGTTTCCGAAGACAAATGGTTAATTTCTCTACTTTTGACACATACACAGTAGCATTCAGGCATATGCTTGTGTGCGGGCATAACAAGTAAGAAAATGAATCATTTGCTCTCAAATCTGATCAATAAGAAACTAAATATTTCTCTTAAATATGTTACATGTTATTTTGCTTTATTTTTTCTAATAAAGGTTAAAACGAGTACTTCATAAATTAAAAAAAAAAGTCAATAAATTAAATGAATTTGTGAGCTTCTGAAATTTAGAATGATAAATATGATATCATGAATTTTAGAGGAGACAACATAATTTTGAGATTTTTGAGGGGTATACGTGACATTCTCCTTAACAAAATAGAACTGCACAGATTATCGTCACAGAAAAACCCGACATTTTTATTAATATCCAAAGTTTAATACAAATTATTAATTATACCCAGAGTCGGACCAATTATTGAAATATACCCAAGCCGGCCATTTTCTGGCCGGCTATGTACCCTCCTCAAGCCGGCCAGAAAATGGCCGGCCATGTTCCTTTTTTTTTTTTTTTTTTTTAACCCGCATTAACCCCTATATATACCCTTTTTTTTCTCTCTCCTCTCACAATCCTCTCATCCCATCCAAATTCGGAATTCTCTCTTCTTCCTTAAGGTAAATTTTTTTTTTATCTAATTTAATTTTTAATTTATTTATTTTAGGGTTTAGGTTTTAGGTGTTATAATTTAGATTATATTGTTGTAATTTAGTGTAATTAGCTAAGTTAACCAATATTTAGTGTATTTAGCACAATTGACCAATATTTAGGGTATTTTGGTCTTTTTGACCATAATTATGCCGATTAAGCGTAATTTTACCGAAATTAGCACGTTTGACTAATTTTTAGGGTATTTTGGTATTTTTTATCATAATTAGGCTAATGAAGCGCAATTAGTGTAATTAGCACCGATAACCAATATTTATGGTATTTTGGCATTTTTTACCATAAATATGCTGATTAAGCGTAATTTTACCGAAATTATCACGTTTGACCATTATTTAGGGTATTTTGGTCTTTTTTACCATAGTTATGCTGATTAAGCGTAATTTTACCGAAATTAGCACGTTTGACCATTATTTAGGGTATTTTGATCTTTTTTACCATAGTTATGCTGATTAAGCGTAATTTTACCGAAATTAGCACGTTTGACCAATTTTTAGGGTATTTTGGTCTTTTTTACCATAGTTAGGCTAATTAAGCGTAATTTGCCGAAATTAGCACAGATAACCAATTTTTAGGATATTTTGGTCTTTTTTACCATAATTAGGCTGATTAAGCATAATTTAGTGTAATTAGCACAGATGACCAATATTTTGGCCTTTTTTACCAGAATTATGCTGATCAAGCGTAATTTCACCGAATTTAGGTTATTTTAGATATCAGGATGCCTAGAGCACGGCCTACCCAGCGTCCAGTAGTGGACGAGCCGATCAGTACTAGCAGCACAGAGCACATCAGTCCTCTCCTGTGGATTCCCCACAGCGAGCACCGAGTCTCACTGGCTTCTCGTGAGGTACGTTCCTTTTCTTATATTTTCATTAAATTTTGTTGGATTGAAATTTTATTATGTTGTCACCATGCGGATTACATTTTTCAACGCAGGACACGGATCTTCTAGATGTGAAGTTGAGGTGCGTTCACATGAGGTACTACGAGGTGATGGAGCCGTACCTCATCAACCTGGGTCTCTACCAGGTTGTGGACATTGTGCGGACAGAGAAGAGCATCATCAATGCATCTCTCATCGCTGGACTGGTGGAGCGATGGCGTCCCGAGACGCACACGTTTCACATGCCATTTGGAGAGATGACAGTGACTCTCCAGGATGTGAGTGCTCTCTGGGGTTTGCCTATCCGTGGCACACCCGTCGGCGGCGTCTCTGACAGCACCAGCTTCGCAGGTTATGTCGATGAGTTGTTGGGAGCTGAGCCTTCCTATGTCATTGGGGAACATGGGAGGTCGAAGTTCCATTTACGGATGACGAGGTTACGGCAGCACTTCATCGCGGGTCTCTCGGCACATTCCACCGAGCAGGAGATTCAGAGGTAAATTTTTATTAATATCTACTAATTAATTTATAATACGATGATTCTATTAGAATTTTTATATGTTTTGTATTGCAGATATACACGGGGCTACGTGATGGACCTTTTTGGTTCTGTCATGTTTCCTGATTCCAGCGGTGATCAGGTGCCGATGATGTATCTCCCGTTGCTGATGAACATTGAGGAGCCGTCGTCGTACAACTGGGGTGGAGCTGTCCTGGCGTATCTGTACTACCACCTGTGCCGTAGTAGTGAGGTAAGTCACCAACTCTTATTTTAGTGTAAATTATTTAATCAATCAATCCATCAAAATATACTGACGTGTAATGTTCTTGAAAATGAAGCCGACGGCGAAGCAGATGTACGGGCCGGTACTCCTGCTTCAGCACTGGTCGTGGTCACGGCTACCGGTGGGTCGTCCCATCCCCAATGAGGCGCCGGATTGGGGAGCGCCAGATGTGTTTCACTGCCCGGCATACGCCAAGAAGTGGTACGGTTTCCACCACTACCAGGATCGGACCCACGGTGCTACCATTGGGATCAGGCCAGTCCGGTCAGAGCTTCAGAGTTTGCCTGAGCCTCTTGTTGAGTGGACGCCGTACGATCAGTTGTACGAGGAGTTCCTCTTGCCGGGCAGTGCGAATGACGAGCAGGAGCGGGAGATGTGGTTCTATCGAGGTCCACTCATACATTTCTGGACAGTGGAGCACCACTACCCAGATCGGGTGCTCCGCCAGTTTGGTCGACCGGCGTTCATTCCCGCAGACCCATCTCTGCCGAGTTCCACGCACAGAGCCCTGCACAGGTATGTCGTAGTCTATTGTATTTATTGTTAAATACATCATATTACTTGATAGCTTTTTATTGCAACTAACGTCTTCCTTACAGCGTTACCCACCGATCACGACTGGATAAGGACTGGAGCACTCATTACCATGCATACTACGAGACGGCCCAGGATCCTCAGTATATGGACTTCTATCACGAGCCAGATGTGTATCAGCAGACCCAGGGGGATCCCCAGTTGAGGTACGATGTATGGTACACGCAGGTCTGCATGGCGAGTGTCTATCTGCAGGGTGATTACGGTGCCCATCTTCGCGACAGGATCAAAACGGATGATGGTTACCATCCCAACGGTCGTGCATGGGCTCGCCAGGTAAAGCACCTAAAACCACATAGTTTTGGTCTAACTTAGTAGTATATCAAGGTTTGATCTGACATGCCAAATTTTGTTTCAGCTTTTGGCCGCGATCAAGGAGTGCGGGCATGGGATCCGCATGCTAGGAAGGAAGAACTGGAGACGGCTTGGGTACCGCACACTCAAGAAGAATGCGAATGTGGTTGAGGATGCCGGGCACGGTGGAAAGATCATCGGTATGCTGCGAGACGCCAGAGAGAATATCAACTGGCGTGAGATAAATCCGCAGGAGCCCGATCCGAGCCCGGTTCTGATGGATGATATGCCATCTTCCCCCGATTCACATCCAGAGTGGGACTACCATCGTTGGGTATTGTCCGACATTGGGTGGACGTCATGGTACGACGAGCATGGACGTCCGGTGCAGCCTCATGTATGTCATACTTCAGTATCTGTCAGGTTTTAATAAATTTCTTCATTCATATCAAATTTAATAATTTATGTGTATGATTGCAGGGTCCAGCAGAGATGCCACCACAGCCACCACCTGCGGAGACCGATACTTCTGAGTACGAGTCCCTCTCGTGCAGTCTCCAGGACATCGGGGTATTCGATGACATTTTCATGTCGGCACCGGCATGGCCCCGATATGGCACAGAGATGCCGCATGATGGAGAGGCTAGTGGTAGCGGGTCTCATACTCAGCCTGACTTTGGGACTGGGTTTGCCGCATCTACCTTCGCTACACCTCCGCCAGTACCGACAGTCTACACGGGCGATGCCATATGGGATAGTGCCGACCAGATACTCAGGTCTGCCGATGCCAGTGAGGAGGCCGAGAGAGAGAGAGCCTGGCCGCGGCGCTGGCGCCGGGCGAACGCCGGAGTACCGGCTCAGCGATATTCCCCCTCTCCGTTTTAGTTGTATTTTTACTAGTTTTGTACTATTTTATTTCATATACTATTTATGTTTGGTATATTTGGATTATCCTATATTTCGGTTCTTGTGTATGTGTGCTTTTATGGTACTATTTTTTTATTTTACAGATCAAAATAAATTATCATGATAATGCTAAATAGAAAATATTACAACATTAAAATAGTAGCACAACATAAAAAATAATATAGCGTATTTCAATTAATATAGCGTATTGTAATGTAATGTAATGTAATTTAGCGTAATTTAACATAATATAGTGTTATTCAATATAATTTCAATTAATATAGCGTATTTTAATATAAATATGCTAATTATATCAAAAGAAGTAATATAAAAAATAATTAAACGAAAAATTTCAAATTTTCAGTGTTAAATTTCAATATTTTGATTTTCCATAGTGTCTCTCTTAAAAAAAAAAAAAAAAAAAGGAACATGGCCGGCCATTTTCTGGCCGGCTTGAGGAGGGTACATAGCCGGCCAGAAAATGGCCGGCTTGGGTATATTTCAATAATTGGTCCGACTCTGGGTATAATTAATAATTTGTATTAAACTTTGGATATTAATAAAAATGTCGGCAGAAAAACCCCACTCCAATACACCATCTCTCTCTCATCCGCTCTCTTTCTTACCCTTTCTCCCAGGAACGTGTCCCCGAATTCGAGCATTTCACAAAAAAATTCATAAAGCCCTCAAACTCCGATGAGAAGAAAGCGAAGAATGTATCCCGATCAAAAGAGCAAGAAATAAATAAAAGCAAAAGTGCAAGAAAAACGCATATATAGAAAAGTAAACCTTCACTGGTTGCCTCCTTTCCCTCACTAAAAACCTCGCTAGAGAAAAATAACCAAAACCAATTTCAGACAAAACTACCCAAAAGAGATAGAGAGCAAAAAAGGTCGAAGCAATGGGGGGTGTGACGTCATCGATGGCGGCGAAACTGGCCTTCTTCCCGCCTCAACCTCCTACTTACGAGCTCGAAGAGGAGGCGGGGTCGGGCCTTATCACGATGAGTCGCTTTCCTCATCGAGAAAATGTCGAGATCATGCGCCTCACCACTCGACGAAGCCAGAAAATCGTGGCGGTCTATGTGCGCCACCCGATGGCCGTTTCGACCGTGCTCTATTCGCATGGAAACGCCGCGGATTTGGGTCAGCTCTACGATCTGTTCCTCCAGCTTTCGTTTCATCTCAGAGTGAATCTCCTTGGGTATGTGTGAAATTTTTGTTTAATTTTCTGGTTTCTTTTGAATTTTTGATGCAATCTGGTTTACTCCCATTCAGATCAGAGAGACCTCACTTGGGCTTTCTGCAGTTTTTGCGTCTTTTACTTGCTTTTGGTTGGGTTTTATAGAAATAATTCAATTGATTGAAGGATTGTTGGTTGACTTCCTTTGGAAATTTTTTCGAATTGGATATGGGGTCTGATTAGGATTTGTTGGTTTGGTTCCTATTTTGGTTCTCCATCTGTTTGGAAGGTAAGATGCAGATCAAGCGGTAATAAAGTCCCGTGGATCTTTTATTGGTGTTTTCTTTCTTTTCTCCTTTGGGAAATTCTCAATTTCTGTACAAAAAAACTACTGGATAACTAGATGTCCTGATTTTTTAGCTCCAGTTTTAGCTAAAAATCGCGTATTAGGCAGTTTTCAAATTGAGACTGGTATGCAAAATTTGTGCTAATGGGTTCTAACACTCCAACCCTTCTTCATTGATTTGTACTCCGTGCTGTCTATGCTGCTATGCTTTTAACTTTGTAATTGTGATTCTTCATGATTGGTTTGTGCAATTTCTCAATCTAAACAGCTTTGATGATTCAGTTTAACATCATAAGAATTTTCTGTTTAAACTTAGGAGTAGGTTAATACTGCTTAGTGAATGAAATATAGTCATCTGTGAGACTAAGTAGTAGGTCAAAACTGCTATGTGATTGAATTTAATCTTGGTGTGTGATTGAATTTAATCCTGGTGTATGATTGAATTTAATTATGAAGCCTACTTCCTGTGCACAACTTAATAGTAGGTTTATCGTGCTTTATTTGAAAGAGTATTTCACTATTCCAACTATCTATTGTTTAGCAATGCTTACCTTTTAAGTTTTGTAAATATTTTGGAATTATAAATATCCTTATTTTTTTAGATTTTGGAGAAATATGATATGGATTAAAGCATATAAATAATTATTGATTAATATAGATTATATATTTGCTTATCTATAGTCAAACAGGGGCAGTCAAAAAATCATTTGCAATAAATCTGTGGTAATATCGAGGGAAATTTTCCTTTGCTACCTAATAGTATAATAATTACGTTAGATGCATGTCTTTTTCTCAAGTGTCACACCACTAGAAAGACAGTTCTATATCTAAATTAATCTTCTTTTGCGTAACAAAAGGGGTTGATTGACCCCCATATTTTCATAAAAGCAACGATGTTAGTGCTCTTTATTAGTTTACTGCAGAAACATTTTTAAAGATGCCAATTTTTTATCCTGATATACGCATTGAACTTTGCTACTACTGACCCCCATATTCCCTGGACACAAAATTTAATCAATCCCCTACGATAATTGTTTTTACTGCCACCATTTGTCAGCATTGCTTAAGATTGGGGGTCCTAAGTTTCTCATCTCTTAGGTTAGATTCAATATTGTTCGGATTTTATTTGTTATAGAATTTATGATTTTACTGTTTCTGCGTCCTTGATGGGCCTTTCGGTTTCACTCTTCTCTTGCAATAACCTATTCAATTACAATTGAGAAGTGACTCCAGCATGTTCCATCCCAATATTCACCATCCAATGCAAACTAATGTCCACAGAAATAGAATTAATTTTCGATATGTAAGATCCTCATTATTGATACAATTTTTTTTCCACAACAAAGGGATATCTTCAAGAGACCCAGAACCAAGAGTCATGTAGATCATGGAAAAATCAAAGTTGACTTGCTTTTATAAAAAGAACCTATTATTGACTAATATGAAAAGCTCTCATGGGATTTAGCCAATTGTCTCAATCATATGGTATTATAGAGTACCGCAAATATTTTTGACGATAATTGTTCTAATTATTCTACTTCTATGAAAAGCTCTCACGGGATTTAGCCAATTGTCTCGATCATGGTGTATTATAGAGTACCGCAAATATTTTTGACGATAATTGTTCTGGTATTCTAAATATAAATAAATCACTTTTGCTTTCTAATTTTGGCTCTTCAGTTTCATTATGCTTTATTTTAATCTAATTATTTCATTATAGTGGACTCAATGGCCAGGACAACTTTTGTAAATTTTGTTAATGATTATTTTTTTGAAACAAATTTGTTTTCCTGTTCACCCTGTATGCTCAAAATCTAATGGCGCCTTTCTATTACTTCAGGTATGACTATTCAGGATATGGCCAGTCGTCAGGCAAGGTAAACTTCCTTTTTCTGCCATTCAGACTTACTCAAATTCCTCCTCTATACCTAGTTTCACTTAATTTAGCTTTTAATTTATTTATAGCCAAGCGAGAATAACACATATGCTGACATAGAGGCGGCATACAAGTGTCTCATAGAGAAGTTTGGTGCGAAAGAGGAAGAAATTATCCTCTATGGCCAGTCAGTTGGAAGTGGACCCACTGTTGATCTGGCTAGTCGCTTACCTAACTTAAGAGCTGTTGTTTTACATAGCCCCATTTTGTCGGGCTTGCGTGTCATGTACCCTGTGAAACGCACCTATTGGTTTGACATTTACAAGGTTAGCAATGTTGATATCCTCTTTGTTTTGTATTAATCAAATTTTTTTTTGGTCATGCTATCATGATGCTGACTTTGATCTCTTCTGTGATTGCAGAATATTGACAAGATCCCTAATGTAAACTGCCCTGTGCTCATAATACATGTAGGTATTTTCAAATTTAAAATTTTATTTTGTTGTTTTGTGGAGGTCTTATCTTTCTTTAAGCCTGTCTTACTATTTAGGTATAGGTTCATGTTCTGTAAATTGTGTTGGCAATTTGAATATTGTGATAAATCTGCATCATAGAAAAATACCAAGTTCCTAACAATTTATACCTAAAATGCCTTTGTTATGGCTATCATTGTTGACTATTTGTATAAAGTTATCTAGTCTTTTCCACCATGTATTCTTAAATCAACTGTGTGGTTGAAGTATGTTTAAGTACGTTATTGGTAAATTTTGTTTACCTTTATAGAAAGGTTATTGTATTTAAGTGAGAATATGAGAACTTTATTTTTACTGATCAACAGCAATTTTTGTTACAATCAAGATTTGCTTAGTTGGCTAGTTGCCTAGTAAAAGCTACAGGTCTTGTACTTTAAGCAATCCCAAATAGTCGTTTATAAATCATTCTAGCAGGCGATATTAAGTTTATCTCATTCTTTTTTTCTTAAACAATAAACACATATGTATAAGAGAAATGATAATGAAATAAAAAATCCTACTGAAAATGTTAATTATTTTCTTTATGTCATTTAATTAATCTATCATTACCTGGAATTAAAGGGTAGACTTGGTTTATCTATCGGAGGACTTATTTGATATAACTCTGTTATTCATTCTTTTGTCCGGTCAACTAATCTCATTAAGTAAACTAAGAAAACATTATATGTGAAGCATTTTCATTTCTATCTTTTGTTTTGAATAGGTTATATATGAGATTTAATAAAACATTTTTTGTTCTGGTTAATCTGATTAGAGCAGAAGAGCATATGTAACTTTGCTTGAAACATATCTCAATTGATCTGTGTACTATTATGAAATGATACTAACCTGTACCGGAAAATTAGTATTCTAATCTTTGATGTAGTAACCAGACCAAAACAATAAATGAAGGGATACTGAAGCTTCCACATTTTTATTTATATTTGAATTGTTCAAAATGCATATATATTAATTCATTACTATTTTTATTTTTTACTCCAGGGAACAGCTGATGATGTGGTAGATTGTTCGCATGGCAAACAACTATGGGAGCTGTGCAGAGAGAAATATGAACCCTTATGGATAAAGGGTGGCAAGCACTGTGACTTGGAGCTCTTCCCGGAGTACATCAAGCACCTGAAGAAATTTGTCACCACTGTTGAAAAACCTCGATCTGAAAGGCCTATCTGGCGTATAAACACCACTGACAGGGTAGAACCCTCTAGAAGGAGCACTGACTGTCATGAGCCGCCTAGGAAGAGTACTGACCGCAAGCTCAAGCTGAGGAACAAGGAGCCTCCTAAAACTGAACATAGGTACAGTAGTGTGGATGGTTTTGACAAAATAAAGTTTTCGCTGGACCATTTCGAGAAGTCGCGGCGGAGTGTGGATTGCTTAGAGAGACCAAGAAAAAATATGGATCAGATTGAAAGGGGTAGGAAGAGTGTTGATAGGTTGGATAGGATCTGGGCTGGGTGAGTAGGAAAAGGGTAAACAAGAAAATAGAAAATGTTTTATTTTAAAACCCCCCTTGTAAAATTTTACATAATTGGGGTTGCTGTTGGTTGTGCTGTGGAGATTTTTTCTGTTGTCTGTATTAATTTATGTTTGGATGGTAATGTACTTTGTGTGGATGTTAACATCAATATTGGGCTGCTGACATGGTGATTGGGAAAGGCATTATAACAAATGTTTAGGGGTTTAAAGTCCAATTGAACCGTTTGTGCATATCCGTTATGATACTGTTATTTTCTCCTTTTCTGATCTGAAATTGAGCTGTCATGTGGGTCTGAAAATAGAAAGTTGAATCTTTTTAATGATGGCCATATCGTCCCGAATCCCGATACATGTTTACGAAAAGGTTGGGAACTTGACGTCCTGCCAGCTGCCAGTTTAATTTATGGCTTGATGATTAGATCATGCACTGAGCTGAGCATTGTTGTGGAACTTATGATTAGCTATTGACAAGATAATTCGAGCTTATTAGGATCTCTCCTGATGCTTTTTCTCTCTTGCACGTATTCTCATATTAGTAATCAATTTATGATCTAAGAAAATTCTTACTATCCGGAAGGGGGAAAGTTTAAAAGTTCTTTTTATTTTTGATGTGCTCTGCTTTATAAAAATGAACTGCTTGCACTGAAATCTTTGTTCCTGGGACCTTGGTCATCTCACCAGCATGTATTTTGAGATTGAATTCTCCGTATATATCTAGATTATTGATGGATATTTTTGTAAAACTTGTAAAACAAAGTAATTCCATCTCATTTGTTGATGAAGAGTGCTTTCAATTTCATGATACAAGTTTACATTCAGAAAAAGACCATATATTGCAAAATTCAATATGGCACATCTTTGGCAGCCGATAGCTACTAGCCCATATATATAAAGCATTTATAGGCTATCTGTTTCAGAGCTAGGCCGATCTGAGAGCTCTAAATGCTGTTGAGAATTTCTTGTAGCAATGTATGAATAAGTTGAGCATAGACCTGTGAGTGGGTCCGATGAATAATAAGAACTTTTAGATTAGCTGTTAATGATTTGTTGATTTGTAGTATTGACAGTCTTACATATTTGCACCATGTGATGAATTAAATCCTATCAAATTATTTAGATATTTGCAATCAAATATAAAAAATTACAATTTTTAGATATTTACTTTCAACAATCTCAACACGGACATAGAATTTGGATACAATAAGAACACACGCCCTGGGTATCCGAAATGATTTGAACTCGGGATGAATCACCTACCATTTGAGAATTCTTTTAACTTACAAATACTCGAATTGATTTCGTTTTTTTTGTACACCTTTTGGACGCATTGCCGATTCGTAATGATCTGATTGTATAGCCCGGCTTTAGGAACAGGGAATAGACCCAAAGTATGGGGGAGAATTCGAGTGCGTATCCTATGAGAAATCTCAACTTTTGCGTGACCGACATGTAGGATGCCTATTCGGGATTAGCGCAGGGGCCAATATTAATTGTGCTTTGAGATTCGTGCATAACGTATTTGAACGGTTGCGATTTTTCAGATAAAGTACTCAAAGTCAGAGGATGCGAATTCGGAGAGTTCTCGCTCCTGACTAGCTGACTCCTGAGCCTAACATTTTAAAAATATTGAAATCCCGCTTTAAAATAGCGGAACATCCAAAAATAAAGCGCGAGCGACCACAAATAGAGCCTGAGGGTTTCCACTTTAGAGATGATCAAGTCTATCTGCACCGAAGGAAAAGAGCAAGAAGAATCAAAGAAAGATGATCTCTTTCTTTCCGAACGGAAAGGAGTGCATTTTCCCTTAGATCAACGGTGGATGACGATGATTCTGAGATAAATTTCAACAGGAGTGCATTTTCCCTTTCTCCCTCTCGCTCTCGCTCTCGCGCGCGTTCTCTCTCTCTCTTCCTCTCCTCACAGAGCTAGCAGAAGTACGTGTTTGTTTTGCTCTCTCTCCTTTCTTTTTGCTAAGATTTGGCAATTACCGAAAATTTCTATCTGAATTGTCATAAATTGTCGTTTCTGATGATTTTTTGGTGTGAAAGCTTTGTTCTTGACGTCGTTTGTAACAGAATTGTGCTACTTTGTTGAATATCCTGTTTACCAAGATGGATGAATTTATGCAGGATGACCATCTATGAAAAATCAATGTGATAATTATTCATTCCCGTTGAATCTATGGGGTGTACAATTTATTGTCGTTATCGTTTGAGCCAGAATTTCCTATTTCCTCCATTGAATTTTATTTCTTACCAAAAATGGAGGCAATTTTAGCAAGAGAATCTAATTCTTGTTTTGATAATTATTTGCAGATTCCCAAAGAAACCAATTTGAGGTGTACTAGATTTCTTCTCCTTCTGTTCCCATTTAATTTGACAAACCTATGATAGAGAACTCAACCAATGGAGTACCTATAGAAGGACATTCCAAACTCCTAACTGAGGTGCGTCGGATCATCTAAGACAGTTTATCACCTGTCAGACCCTTCACAGACACCCATTATTCCCTTAACCAAACTCAAAATTACACCCTCCAACCCGAACTCGAATCAGGCATCTATGTCCATGTCTGTCACTGGGGACCACACCTCCATGAAAGGTTTGGAGTCGAGTCTTGACATTGGTCTTAATGGTAAGGTGCAAGCGGGCTCGGGTTCCAGGACAAACAAAAGGGGCATGCGATCCAAGCATATGGCCATATCTGAAATGCTAAAAAAGGTGAAGGAGGCTGTCAGGAAGCGGTTTGTGGCCCCACCTTCCAGAGGTAGAACAGTGGCCAAAACAGTGCAGTCGTCCTCGAGGCCGAACAAGAAGAGACACTGGCTGAAGTACTTTGACCGTGGGGTGAGGCAGGTGGGTGTACTGGACGTATCCTGTGAGGCTGACTGGGCGCCGGATATAATAGAACTGATCCGGTGGAAGAAGATGGCAAGCAGGGTTCGATGCCCGATACACAAAGCAATTAATGAATCCAGTAAGGTTGACATTTCGAAGCCGTTACTGTGATACTGTGAAGACCATTGGGGCCAGGAGTCTCACTCTGAAGCAATTAAAAGTTGTTTGCATGCATGACTGCTTTCTTCCATGTTGTTTTTTAACTGCTTAAATTGAACAGCTTTAATTTGCTGGACATCTCAAATTATTTAATTTTGAACATGCTTGAGTGTAGTTGAGAGTACTGATCTCAACATGTTCTTTGTTTTTTCTTTTTCTTTTTCTTCAGTGAATAGATAGTCTGTTTGAATGAATATATGACTTATTCAAGATACTAAAAACAATTGAATGAATATCTGACTTATTTAATAAATGTCCCACTAAGAAAGATAGCTATTGAATGAATATCTGACTTGATTGGCATGGACTCTGTGATACAATTCTAAATAGCAAGTTAATTTGTATTATCTTATAAGAGTTATGGGTTATACATTGTGTTATCTCTACAAATAGTTTTTTGTAATTTCCAAATTTAGCCTATTATATCATTGAGAAAATTAAGGTGGATATAAGTTAATTCTGTTACTGAATCAGAGTAATATTGGGCAATCTACCATGTCTCCAGACTACAGGGCAGATGTGATATGTGTCATTTTTAGGGGTACAGGTCATATTCTGACAACCTTTCCCTTTTTACGTTTGCGCGGTAATTTATTTTCTTAATCCTTTTTCTGAAGATGTCATGGGTATGTCACTTGGATGCTGGTGAGATGGGTTAATTTGCCAGAAATAGTGAATTTAGCTGATCTTTATTAGGAACTTATAATATGTTGCATAGAAGATGCTACAGGGAGGTATTTCACCACCACCACAAAACATAATAAACATAAAGCTTCAAGAGGGGCGTAACAGCATTAACATTCCCCATTGGAGGATCCAAAATCTCAAGATTTCGGTTTTGATTTGTATTTCTTGGAGTCAACTTCACAAACCAAATATCATTGAAGAATTTTGAAATAAACAAACATGACTACAATGAAGGAACAGCAAACTAGGAATTTTGGATCATAGAACAAAAGTTGCCCCTGTATCTTCGATATGCTTAGTGATATGCTTATGGGCCCTTAATTTTTCTAGAATGGCATAGTTTCATAGACAATGGTGAATAATATAATGCCTGGTCTTTTACATACAGTCCTTATATATGACTTGCATAAATAAATCTCCTCTCTGTTCTGTTATAAAATTGGATGTGTCTAATACTCATAAATCTAAATTAGCATAACAGGCACCGGCAATTATTAGTGCCAGTTTTAGCACTAGTGTCAGTACTGGTTCCAGTGCCAGTACTGTTACCAGTCATATCAACAGCAAAAAAATTTATTTATAAAGTTGTAAAGGAAGAAGTGCATAATTTTGTAATATGTAAAGCAAGTACTGGTACAAAAGGATTATTGTGAAGATGATGATAATCTTTCTCCTTTGACTAAATGAGATCAGAGTTTTGGTCAATGTTTAAAAACATTTTTGAGATGATTTCTAATTCAAGTGCTGGAAACCAGCATTATTTGAAGATTAAAATGTCAATAAGAGAAAAAGATAATCATGGAGTATAATTCGACTGATATATGACATGAAGGCAATAAATATTTAAACTAAGTGAATTATGAAAATCTGTCCAGGATTTCCAATTATGAATTTAGCCACCGCATTACAAATCTTACCAGCAGATTTGCCCCTCAACATTCCTTCTCTACATAAAAATAGTCTTGTCTAGTAGAGGTAATAGCTATGAGTGAGAACTGAAAAGTCTGAAATAGACAACCATTTGGTATTAATAGATAATGTCTTGTTAAATGCTTACTCATTAGGATTTTGGTTCCAAAACTAACATAGAAAAACTAATTTTCTCTCTTTTTTAAATAAGCCTATACGTATATATTTCTCATACTAGTGGAGAATACAAAATAAATTAAGAGTATATGCATATTTCTAATTAGTATTTTATAACACTAACTAGTAACTACTAAGTTGATAACAAGAGGTGCAGAAATTGATTTTCTTCGTTTTTTCTTCAAATCTATTCAAATAACGTTGAAAATTTTCAAATTTGTTTTTATAAGAATATTGTTGGATATGTTGATAGAGTACCTGTAAAATTACATATAATTTGGGTATTGTTTGATCATGCATTAAGAGTTGTTAATTCAAACCGTTGTAAAATTCAAATCACTTGATACTTGATAAAACATGCGCCAAATCTCATTTCATGGTAAAGATCATTGTTTGGATTTCATAGTTAAACTTTACTTTTTTTTATGGTAGAAAATGTCAAATAAATAATTTTAAAGTGATTTCTTCCATACATATAAATCTTCAATGCCCTTAGGAACTTATATTGAAAAAAAATGTGATTTTCTGTGTCCGCTATTCTGCAGACATTCAAATAGTGAGTCAATATTGATCTGAACCAAATGCAAAATCATGAAACAATTTACTTCATCTGTTCATCATACGGCCTAAAAAATCAAAGAAATAAATTGAAGAAAGTGTATCTAACGCATTTACAATAGTGACAGCTTTGTGATTCAATAATAATTCGCCAAAGAGTTAAATACGACGACTTAGATAGTTTGATTTTTTTTTATAATGCAAATAATATAAAAATATTCTCATTTTAACAAAATAAATAAATAATTTCATAAATTTTAGTCTTAGGGATTCAAGAGTACGTCGGTTTTATTTTATGCCACTTGAGGAGAGAGGAGAAGAGGCTAGGCCAGCCAATCAAGCATGAGAGATTAAATCATAGCCATCCAATGGTATGAACGGCTCAGATTCTGCTCACTTTAAAATATAATATAAACTCGGTAGAGTGAGTCTATGGTACTATGCATATCACGGATTCGCCCGTAATACGGATCAATATTTTCGTTTTCAAAATTATAGCAGTCGATCCGAACCGTTTAACATGATTCCTCTCATAGAATATGTACTTGCAGACCGAATTTTATATATTTTTTTAGAATTTTTTTACTATTTTTTAAGATGGGTAAAAAATCACTGTTTTTTACTATTTAAATTTTCGGTGCACACTCCTTTGAACAATAATATTTAAATCGAGTAGAAAATGTTCGTAATTTAGATTCACAAAATTAATCATGAATTGTCGAGAAAATAGACGAGAATGATCAGAGAAAAAAAAATTGGGTGAAAGAAATATTTCTTTTTTTGACTTGAAGACAAAAGTAGTTAGGAGTTAAAATTCCCTAAATTTAGAATTTAAATACTTGTAGATAGATGTTTAAAAGTTTGCGAGTAATACTATAAAAGATTATAAACAGAGCTTTAAAAGTTTAAGTATGAGCACTGAAAATAAAAATTAAACATTAAATACTTAAGCAATGCACTCGAAAATTTATTTGGGAGATAAATTATCAAGCTCCTATTTTAAAAATGGTAAAATTTTCTCCTACAGAATTCTTATACGTAAATAGTTGTACATTACTTTTCGAATTCGCAAAAAAAAAAATGACATCATAATACGGATACCTTAATTCAACGGCAGATCTAGAGAGGCTTAGGAGTAGGCATTTGTCTATCTCTGGATTTGAAATTTTTGTTATACTTAGTGATAAATTAAATTTGTGCCTACTCCTGAATAGACTTGTACCTACCCTTGGATCACGTGTCGTGCTGTGTCCAAGTCAAATTTTTTATGTGTCATGTTGTGCCGTGATCAAATTTGGAAGGATGATCACGACATGTTAGTCACGCTTTGAACACACGTGACCGATTTGTCACGTTTGGTTATATTTAACTATTTTTTCTATAATTTTAATTAGTTTATTCAAGATTCATCATTCAATCAAGATTTAACGGTCCTAATTACACGTGACTCATGTGACCACGTGCTATGCCGCGATTAAATCTTTCGCATGACGTGTCATGTCAAATTTTTCAAAGATAGTCACGTCACGCAAATGATCATGACACAAGACATATGAGTCACGATATGTAACCGACAAACATATCGTACCGTGATCGAAACGTACTATGCCGTGACGTATCCGATCACGCCATGACTTTTTTAAATTTCTGTCCGCTACTCCGTTCTTATTCATCGGGTATGTTTAGATGCACTAAGAATAGTGCTATTCTTAGAATAGCATTGCTATTCGAATAGCTTGAGCAACCAAACGTACTACTTGCTATTCGGAACAAGAAGAATAGCCTTGTTCCGCTATTCTAACAAAAAGTTGGAATAGCGATTGGAGCTTTCAATATTAATACTAATCTAACATTTAAAATAATATTATATTACATTTAACATTTAAATTAATATTATATTGTATTATATTTAATCTAATATTATATTATATTTAATCTAATAGTTTATTTAATACTAATTTAATATTTAAAATAATATTATATTACATTTAACATTTAAATTAATATTATATTGTATTATATTTAATCTAATATTATATTATATTTAATCTAATACTAATTTAATTCAAATCTAATATTTAAAATAATATTATATTACATTTAACATTTAAATTATTATTATATTGTATTATATTTAATCTAATATTTTATTTAATACTAATCTAATATTTCAAATAATATTATATTACATTTAATAATTAAATTAATATTATATTTTATTATATTTAAACTAATATTATATTATATTTAATATAAAATATAATATAATATTTTATTTAATACTAATCTAATATTTAAAATAATATTATATTACATTTAATAATTAAATTAATATTATATTGTATTATATTTAAACTAATATTATATTATATTTAATATAATATTTTATTTAATACTAATCTAATATTTAAAATAATATTATATTACATTTAACATTTAAATTAATATTACATTGTATTATATTTAATTAATATTATATTACATTTAATCTAATATTTTATTTAGTACTAATCTAATAATTAAAATAATATTATATTACATTTAATATTTAAATTAATATTATATTGTATTATATTTAATCTAATATTATATTATATTTAATCTAATATTTTATTTAATACTAATCTAATAATTAAAATAATATTATATTACATTTAATATTTAAATTAATATTATTCTATTATATTTAATCTAATATTATATTATATTTAATCTAATATTTTATTTAATAATTAAATTAATATTATATTACGTATTGGATAAAAAGATTTTTATATTACGTATTAATAAAAAGATTTAATCTAACATATAAATTATTATTCTATTCATTCCCTCCAAACTCTATTCTTAATATGCAATCCAAACAACTTTTTCACTCTTCCGAATAGCTTGAGTTAGCACTGTTCTTAAACAATAGCTGTTCTTATTTACTATTCTAAACAGTAGCTATTCTAGAGCCGAAATTTTTATTTATAACATTTTAACAAAATAAATTAATAAAATAACCATCGTTTCTGGTCAATTCTAAATCTAACACGGCCGCAGAATGCCGGAGCGGACCCATATGAGGGAGGCCGCAGAATGCCGGAGCGGACCCCATATGGGGCCGCAGTATGCCGGAGCGGACCCTGTTCTTTATATCCCGAAAATGACAGAGAAATTTCATTCCACACTCTCACACCTTCTCTCTCCTGAGTTAGCTCTCTGATCTGTAAGTTTTTTCTCTCTTCTTTTAAATTTTTATTTTTATTTCAGTAGATTAATAATTTAATTAGAATAATTAATTTAGCAATAATTAAATTAGCAATAATTTAATTAGAATAATTAATTTAGAATAATTAATTTAGTTAATTTTTAATTGTAGGTTTTTTCTGTATTGAATTGGAAAAATGGCTCTTATGGTATCCATCTACACTGGTGGGGATGTTTTAACAGGTCCTAACGGGGTTTACTATAGTATTGGACCTGTTACTGTGATCCCGGTATTGCCGGGTACTGATTATTTGGGACTTAAATCAAGTATAAGTCAGAATTTGGGGTTGGATCAGGGTCAGTATGACCTCAAAATTGATGCCAAAATTAGCATGCCGACTAGTTCGGCACAAACCTAGTTCCAACTATTTCCAGTTCAGAATGAGGGAGTCTGGCAGGTATTGTACAACCAAACCATGAGTTTTTCTGGGGGTGCATACAAGATAATTGACCTATATGTGGAGGTTACCAGAGCCCGGCGTTCAAACCCAGTTATGAGGTTAATCCAGGGTCGTAGTCGGGGTAACTCATCCGGCTCTAGTCCGTCCCCTGTCCAAATTGACCAACCGTCCAGTAGTCGGGCCCCAGTTCAGAGGGACCGACCCTCCCGTCGGGCCCCAGTTCAGAGGGACCAGCCTTCATCTAGTCGGACCGCTCATTGGGGTCAAACTTGTGATCCGGATGAATCCGATGAAGAAGTGGATCCGGAAATACTAGAGGCAGAGGAAAATTGGGGTCCTGTTGATCCTGAGGGTATGAGCGATTATTCTGACCAGGAAGATACCGGGCCTGTGCTCGGACTATCAAGGAAATTCAAGATGGATCGCCGGTTTCGGATAATGGATCGCGGGCTTCAGCACCCGATTCATGCTTTCAACGACACATCAGGGTTTATGGAAGCCAATTCGGGTTTGTTTGGAAGTAGGGCAGAGTATGAGAATGAATTGTCCGAGGGACAAACATATGACTCAAAAGAGGAAATGAAGAGCGCAATTGCCAGGTTTCACATCCTTTGCAACAAAGAGGTAAAACCTACGCACAGTGACCGCACAAGAATGAGGTTCAAGTGCAAGGACAGTTACTGTGGGTGGTACATACTCGCAAGGGCCACCGGTTATGGAACACAATGGCGTGTCTCCAAGTGCCCAACACAACATTCATGCCACGCAGATGCGACAAGAACAGATCACGCCCAGTTGTCAGCTGCTATGGTTGCCGAGTGTATATTCGCTCACATGAGGAACGATGTCGACTTGAGTATTCAGGCTGTCCGAATTGCTGTTGCTGAAAGGTACAACGGTCAGATACTGGCGTACAACAAACTATGGCGTGGCCATGAGTTGGCAATAGCCCGTCAATTTGGCAGTTGGGAGGGGTCATACGCTCTTGTAGTTCCATTGTTGGAGGCAATCAAAAGAAGCAACCCAGGTACTACATTGTTCCTTTAATTTTTATGTCATTTCATTCTCAATCAAAAATTGAACTTATTTTTTTAAATTTTTTGACAGAAACATTGTTTGAGGTGACCTCATATCCCACTGGTGAACCTGGACCATGGAGGTATTTTCATAGGGCGGCTTGGGCATTTGGACCGTGCATAGCTGCTTTTCAACATATCAGACCGGTCATCACAGTTGATGCATGTTTCCTGTCAGGCCGGTATAAAGGTAACTAATTTGGTTGTTTTCACTTTATTTATTTTAGTTGATTTCGGCTCTTACAAAAATGGATTTTAACCATAGGCAAGCTGTTGATTGCAACCGGGTACGATGCTGAAAATCAGCTCCTCCCGTTGGCTTTTTCACTGGTAGAATCAGAGAGTTATGACGATTGTGCATGGTTCATGAAATGGTTGCGCCGTAATGTAATCCGCTCCAGATTCATGTGTGTCATCACTGATAGGGGAAAGGGTATCAAAAAGGTGTTCAGACAAGATGATATGGGGTGGAACGAGGAGGATGAGGATCAATGTGTTCACCGTCTTTGTGCTACTCACATAGCCGAGAACATGAAGAAGAACGGTTGCAGTGATAAGGCAATCCGTTTTTTTAGAATATGTGTGGCTAAGAGGAAAATGAGGAGGTACGAGCAAGGAATGCAAGCAATGGGGCAGGCATGTGACATTGCCCTCAATTGGCTGGACGGGGTGGGTAAATATTTGGATCAAGATGAGAACGAGTGCCCCAAACCATGGAAGATATTCCAAGCACTGGACGGTGGTTACCGTTGGGGCATCATGACTACAAACGGGTCCGAATCGCTTAATAAGGTCTTCAAGTCCTCTCGTAGGCTACCGGTTGCAGCAATAATTGAAGACACATTTTACAAATGTATGACATGGTTTGCGCAAAGGAGGGCCAAAGCAGAATGGGAAGTCAGTCAAGGTCAACAATTCTCGTGTCGTGTGCATCAGGTACTTTTATTTGTAGTTCTTTCTTCATAATTTTTAATTTAATGAACTTTGTTAAAAAAATCTGACTTCTTCATTATTTTTTAATTTTTCGTAGCTGATCAACAAACGGTTCGAGAGGTCCGATAAAATGAAGACGCTGGGGGGCTTTGGAAACAACAACGAGTTCGAGGTAACCTCCACACAGGAGAGAGTTCACGCTTTCATACCTGACGATTCTGGTCGGTTTACCAAGGCCAATTACAAATACACGGTGATAATCGGGGATGATCACACGGTAACTTGCACGTGCCAGAAGCCTCAATTGGAGAGAATACCGTGCTCTCATGTTCTGTCCATGTGTCGTCTCCGAGGCATCGACCATGGCGTATTTGTAAGTCACTACTATCACATCCATACACTTATCAACACATGGAGCGCACAATGGCATGTCTATGGAAATCAGTCGGAATGGCCTCAACACGATGGCCCGGTCCTTGTTCCAGAGAAAAAAAATATTGTTGTGGGCAGAAGACAGCACGACAGAATTCCGATGTGGATGGACGTTCTACATAATAGGAGAAGAGGACACCAAGCCGGCCGAGATACACAAGAAAGACAAAACAGAGCTGCTCGAGCTGCACGAGATTGAGAGTTAATGTTGCTTTTTTAATTGTACTCGTAGAAATGTTGTTTATTTTCGGTTAATTAGACGTATTTGTAATTTCCGATAACATTAGCATTATTCTATTGTATGCTTCTTTATATGGCTTTCTATTGTAATGTTTCTTTTGATCAAACAAACGACGAACAACAATTTCAGATTAAACGACATTTCAAACATAAGTAATTACACACAACTTCCAGTACAAACTTTATATTTTTGATAAAAATTTCCAAAACAAAATCATAATCAACTTCAGAATCATATTAAAAAAAAAAAACAGGGGCCGCTCCGGCATAGTGCGGACCCGGGTCCGCTCCGGCATTCTGCGGCCTCCCTCATATGGGTCCGCTCCGGCATTCTGCGGCCGTGTTAGATTTAGAATTGACCAGAAACGATGGTTATTTTATTAATTTATTTTGTTAAAATGTTATAAATAAAAATTTCGGATTCTAAAGTGCATCCAAACGTAGCCCAGAAAAATAAATTGTACTATTTTTGTACCTATCCCTAATCGATATACTGAATCCACTCTGTCTTAATTGAATTACAGTATCGATCAAAATTCTCATTTCCGGCCAGCAGTCTATTTCGGTATGAAACTGTTGACGTGGACATATCCTTTATATTTTCTCTCAACTCGCAAAATGTTATTGATGATTTGTTTCATACTAGAGGTGAAAATAAAATCATATCTTTATCTCTTTTTATTTTTATTTTTTAGATATGGATATAGATCAGATATCACCCGGATATGAATATGGATATGGATTGAATCAAATATTTATTAAAATAATATAAAAAAATACTGAAGTTCATAATATTTATTTAATTATAATGATGAATAAGAATATTTTTTTATAATATATATTAAAATATATGATATATATTTACTATTCGGATATATATAATTGAAATGTAAAATTATATCCGTATCCATATCCACTTGAATATTCAGATATCCACATGTAATTTTTCGAATACGGATAAAATATTATCTATACTATTTCCACTCCTACATACACCAGATCAGTTATATTTTTATTTTATTTAATTTTTTTAGAAAATATGTATTATTTATTGATCATGCGTTGTGCACTACATATTGCATGAATATTACGTGAAGTCAAAATAACACTGTAATACTTTAACCTATTTCGGCCAGCAGTCTATTCACTCTTCTTTATTTCGTTTTTATAACCCTGGTAATAGACCGTAATACACAAGAGTTCGGATCTCCTAAAGCAAATCAAATTTTGAGTTTAGATCAGGACCGTCCGATCTGTTCTGACACAAATACTAAGGAAGGAACCTGTGTTTTTGGCCCGAATTCTTTTTTTTTGACGGTCTGATCCAAACCCAAAATTTGGGTTACTTTAGAGGTTTGAGTTTGGTAATGCCCTGCAAGTCTCTCTCCGTCGTCTCTCTTCCATTACACCTTGTTTGGATGGAGAGTAGAGAAAGGAAGGGGAGGTGAAGAATAAAAGGGAATGAAATGGAATAGAAAGGAAGATTAATATATTTAACTTCTTTGTGTTTGAATGATTAATGAGTAAAAATAAATTTAACTTTCCTTTCCATCTTATTTCATTGCAAAAATATCAACGACACACCGATGTTTTTATAGCACTACCCAGCTAATAGAACATCGATGTTTCATTGTAAAAATATCGATGATGCACCGATACATGCAACCGATGTAATACACGCATCCAACCAAATGCATTTGTTTGATCTTAGTCAAACTAAGTGCAAACTTCAATCCGAATTTCCTACGACTTTTTTTTCTAACCAACTATGCTATGCCCATTCTAAAAAAAAAATTAAGTACCGGTCAGAAAATGGCCGGTACTGTTGCAAAAAAGAAAAAATTTGAATACCAGTCATTTTTCAGCCGGTATTGAATTAAATAAAATACCGGTCAGCCGGATATTTTTATAACTTTCGAGACGATGTGGATATATTAATTGATTTCTATTGAACTTTGGATATTAATAGAAATGTCGGTTTTATTTCCATTCGTTAATTTCGTGAGAAGTTTATTTATTTTTCTTTCTTTTTTTTTCCCTTCCGAGTAGTGAAGTCGTCGTCTCGCTTCCCTCAACGATCTATCAGCAAAAGAAGTTAGAAGAATTCGAATTGGAAAACGGAAGGACAAAAGGAACTAAATTCAATCCCAAGATGTAAGATTCCGGGCTGGAATCGAACAGTTCTCTTTATTTTTCCGGGTAGTTCAATTTATTTCTCTCACAATTGCGTTTTTGATCTTGGTATTTTGTTAGGACTTCTGAGGAGACAGAGAAAGGCACGTTAGCGATTAAGCGCGCGCTTAGAGCTCTAAGGAGGCGACATTTGGTTGAAGAAGGCGCTCATGCCCCAGCAATTGATGCGCTTTCAAAGCCGTTCGCTACACAGGTAGAATCTCTCTCGTGCATTTCAGCGAGCATGTTGTAGGAAGCATCTCCGCTTGAGGTTTTGATGAATTGTTAATTTAATTGATTAACTATATTTATTGTAGTCCTTCGAATGGAAAGAAAAGGCAGAGAAACTGGAGATGGAATTGCAACAGTGCTACAAGGCCCAATCACGGATGTCAGAGCAGCTGGTAGTAGAAGTGGCTGAGTGTAGAAATTTAAAATCTCTTCTCCAGGAAAAGGAATCTTTGATTACAGAACTCCAAAATAACTTTTACCAAACAAGGTATTTTTTTTTTTTGATGAATAATTTGTAGTTATGTTGTAGGGTGTGTTTGATAAGTCATATATAAATGTCCCAGCGAAGAAAACACACAACTAAAAGAGGATCTACAGGAGAAAACAAGGGCAGTTGATCTTTTAATTGCTGAAAACCAGTCACTCAAATCACAATTAGAAGATGCACTGGCAAAACTGAGAGCTGCAGAATCTGAGAACAAGAATTTGATTGATCGATGGATGCTGGAGAAGATGAAAGATGCTGAAAGGCTCAACGAGGTATTTTTTTTTTTATCAGTATAATTATGCTGTCTCTTTTGTTATAATTTTTTTTTCCTTCTCTTTTTTGGGCTGGGTCGGATGGGATCTATTGGCAACGGATTAACTCGACAACCTTGACAACATTTATCAAATTAAGCAAAAATAAGTTTTCGAAAATAGAAAACAAAAATTATAGGCAAGTTGAGTGGCATGTGATTTTCCATTGGGTTGTTAGATATGGACTGTTGCAAAATTTCAAGTCATTTCGTTCACATGAAAACTTGCATCAAATTTTATCATTTTCACGTGTATGATATGCATAAAATATAGCACCTTCCAACAGTTGGACTTCAAAATATAAACTACTTTTGACGGTTACTATTTGTCAGGATTGTCAAATACTTCGTGGTGAATGGATCCCACATTTCTTTTATTTATTTTTTTTGGTAAGAAAGATCATAAAGATGGTAGTTTTGTTACATTGAGACTAAAAAGTCAATTATTACAGTATTTATAGACTACTACAAATTGCCATATCCCGAACTCCCGAACTGTGAGTCTATATTTGCTACCATGGTTGTGCCATTATTCTATCTGAACTTATTTTATAATTAGGAATAAGTTTTTTTTTGCCTTATCTGATGCTAGCTGTCGGTTTCTAATCAGACAGCTCAGAGGAAATAATGGGATACCCATGCCCTCTGAATGTTGGCATCACTTGTAAAGTGTTTCTGTTCTTATCATCAGACCTTTCGTTGCCACAAAGCAGGTGCCACCAAGAAACCAATAGTGGTGATTAACTTCTACCAGTCCCAGAGAAAAGCTTGTTATTTCCTTTCTGATGACAAGATTCCAAAGTGAAAAGATCAACATGCCTCGAGCAATATGCATCCCTATTCACTTGCACATTTACCATTGCACCCTATCTTTCATTGCTTGAACAGTTGAACCTAATGTGTGCAATTCAATGTTTGTTTGAATACTGCTGTCCCGTCTATGATATAATATAAATTCATTAAATTACATCATATCAACTTTATGAGGCTAATTTCTTTTATGATACTAAAAATAATACTTTATCAGGCTAATGCAATGTATGAAGAAATGCTTTTGAAACTACGTGCTGCTGGCATAGGTGACATCCAACAAAATGCACAAAAGCAAGCTGACGGCATGATTCGCCGCGCTGAAGCCGGTTACCTGGACTTCAATGACTCACCTCTCCCTTCCGTATGCAAAGTCACCATCCAAGCCCACCAAGGTGGGTGTGGGTCCCTTGCCTTCCAACACAATTCAGATCGCCTGGTCAGTGGTGGCCAGGACCGCACTGTCAAGATCTGGGACCCGCAAACTGGTGCTTTGATTTCCTCTCTCCAGGGGTCAGTTGGGTCAATACTTGATCTGACTGTGACAAACGAGAATAGATCGGTGGTTGCAGCATGTAGTTCGAACAATTTATGTGTATGGGAAGTAAATGGGGGTAGGTTGAGGCATACTTTAACAGGTCATGTTAACAAGGTTTGTTCCGTGGATGCAAGTCGAGTGGCGGCATTTACTGTGGCAAGTGCTTCCCTGGACCATACAATTAAACTTTGGGATTTGAACACGGGTTATTGTGTTAATACTATAATGTCGTCAAGTAATTGCAACTCCCTAGCATTTGTGGACAGAGATACGGTGTGTTCTGGTCATGTGGATGGGAATCTCAGGCTCTGGGATATTCGAAGGGGCAAGTGTACAAGTCAGGTGGCAGCCCACCCGCAGGTACAGTCTCTGTATGGAATAATCTCATTTGTACCCCGATGAAACATTATTAGCATCTTTTGTGCCCCTAGTAAGTATGACTTTGTAATACTCTCTTCTATTATCTTCGGAAGTACTGATGTTGTCCCTTTTTTGTTCCTTGCTTAATTGATTGTGTGCAAATACATATTATGGTAGGAGGGATCTATATAAGAAGGGTACTTGGGGGGTATTTTGAATAAGGTGGTAGCTGAATGAATTTTGTCAGTTCATAGGAACATATGTAATATTTCTTAGGCTTTTGTAGGGTTTTGAAGTTTCATGAAACTTCTCGGTTTCCAGGGTATACTATACATGTTATTCTGACATTCATAGAATACGCATGAAATTGCACTGGTTTTGATATTTATTAATGTAACTTGTGACTGTTTGACATTTCACTTCAAAGGTATACTGTGCTATTACTAAAATCTGATAAGAAGTTCCTTGATTTAGGTCACATCTGTTTGTGTGTCAAAAAGTGGCAACTTCATTCTGACAAGCGGGAAGGATAATGTACACAACCTGTTTGACATAAGGACACTGGAGGTGTGTGGTACTTTCCGTGCCAGTGGGAATCAGGTTGTCACAGGGGGAAGCCGGCCCTGCATTAGCCCTGATGGAAACTCCATTGCAGCTGGGTCGTCAGATGGAAATATTCATATCTGGTCGAGGATCAGAGATGGGGCAGTTACTGTTCTAGAAGGGCATTCTTCTGCTGTACTGTCATGTACATGGAGTGAGCGTGGGACCCCTGTAGCATCTGCCGATAGAAATGGGAATATTTACATTTGGACTTGACAAAAGAACATTTTTTAATCTTTTTTTTTATTTGTTTATTGTTTTGTTTGGTTCTCATAGGTGATAATGTTTGGTTAGGAAATAGTATCGTTACGTATGTACAGCGATCTGCTTTTTATTATTTCTCTTGATTTGTTTTCCCTGTGGTTATTCACTTTAAAGGTCGTCTTGAAATGGATTTTCAATCATTTCAGAGTTAATACTAAATTGGAGCTTGTGTGCTGTATTTGGCTCAATTTTGATTTACAACCACAAAACCATAATTTTGTGTCGGAATCAAATTGAGCACTTTTTAGATTTTATCCATAAGCATGAACCGAGATATTTCTGTTTATTCCATTCAGTTCAGGACAATACTAGGTATTATCTTAGAAAAATAGCTTTTTTTTCTCTTTCATTTTTTGTCAATAAAATAGCTGTTTTTCAGCCCTTCTAAGTTTCTCACCCAGATAATGATCAGAAACTTTCTTCTCTTTGAAATCTTGCACGGAGCCTTATTATTTGGAAAAGGAGATAGGCGGTTAGATAAAGATCCTCCTGCTTGGGTCACCTTTTTGTCTCAATAACATCAATTTAGTACCAAGTACTAAGTACTAACCACCTTATCTTGACTCGTGGGTCTTGTCATCTTAACCTGATCAAGTCTTAAATCTTGATAGGCAGTACAATTACTGTACCAGTTGGTTCATAATTGTCTCTTTGGGCACTTTATTCATCAAATTTTATGAATACTGTTTTATTGATAGGATCTACAAATGAAGTGTAAGGCTATGAAAACTTTGCAATGCGCAAATTGGTCCGTGCTATGGATCTATATTTTTCATTTCCAAAATCCAAGTAGTTGATTTGAACTGTTCAACACGATGTTCATATCCATATGAAAATGTATTTGGAGACCAAATTTTACATGTTTTAGAATATTTTTACTATTCTTTTAGATAGGTAGAAAATTACATGATTAAAGATTTTGGACCATCCGAAAGTAGTGATTTTATACCTATCTCTAAAAATAGTAAAACAATTCTAAAAAATATAAAATTTGGTCTTCAAGTATATTTTCATATGATGATCATATTGAGCGGTTCAGATCGACTGTTTAGACTTTAGAAACAGAGATATGGAAAAGCACCATAGTCTCACTCCAAATGAATATATATATAATATAGTTGTGCAGCAATACAGTACATAGGCGGTTTATTAGCCATCTAGTTCAACTAATACTGGATGCCCTCAGTGTGGAAGGGTCTCTCAAATCTTAAATGCATGCATTGGCTTGGGGCAACCACTAGCTGATCCAACATTAATGTACAACTATCTATCTTATATATCCAGTTCTCTAGTGTTTGTTCTCCACAAGGAACACCAATAATAGTAATCCTATAACAAAACCCTATATAATAAACACACATGCAATTGTTTCATCCACAAATTGAACCCTAAAAATACAGTAATACTTAACACATGCATAAGGTTGTCTTTCTTGTTGTATGTCTCTTTGCACTAGCAGCAGCTACTGGAAAGGCAATTTCATTCGTTGAGAATGACATTGCTACAGAAGAGAGCCTGCGCAAGTTGTATGACAGGTGGCGTAGTCACCACGCAGTACCACGTGACCCGATCGAGACAAAGAGACGGTTCATTGTGTTCAAGGAGAATGTCAGGTACATCCATGAGGCAAACAAGAGGGACAGACCTTATAAATTGGCACTAAATAAATTTGCTGACATGACGAGAGAGGAGTTCAGAAGGACATATGCTGGGGCCAAAGTGATGCATCATAGAATGAGGCAAGGAAGATCAATGGGAAGCAATTGGTTTATGCATGGGGATACTGCGAATTTTCCGGCATCTGTTGATTGGAGGCAGAAGGGTGCAGTGACAGCAGTCAAGAACCAAGGCCAATGTGGTAAGACAAGATAACCTTTTAGCCAAATTTGTCAATTGTGTTGTAAATTTGTGACTATTGTCAACCCATTATACTTTGTAATTGAAAGTACACTGAGGTAACAAACTAGCAATAAACCAAAGGAAACTACAAGAATATTTTAGCACTGTAATTTTCGCACACGTTTGTACCTAAATTTAAAAGCTCGAACAATGCACACACATTAGTTAAGGGTGTTTTAAATTTTGTTCCTTTTCTATATTTAAAGGGAGTTGCTGGGCATTCTCTACAGTATGTGCAGTAGAGGGCATAAACCAGATCAGAACAGGGAACCTAGTTTCTTTGTCAGAGCAAGAGCTAATGGACTGTAACAGTGAAAACCATGGATGTGATGGTGGTCTTATGGACAATGCCTTTGAATTCATCCAGAAGAACGGTGGCATCACAACCGAGTCAAACTACCCGTACACTGCAAAACAACACGAGTGCAATACAGTAAAGGTGTTTCATTTTTTACATTGTGTGTGTCATTTCACATAGAAGGTAATCTCCTGGAAAGAAAAAATAAATGATAGCATCTGTTACATTGGAAACTAGTATGGTTCTGTTGTCTGTTTCGAAGGCATCATTGACTTGTTGACCAATTAAACTTCCTTGGCTGGATTAATTGTATTGCATGTGTACTTGATGCTCTTTTGTATGGTTGTGCAGGCAAGCTCTAGTGATGTCACTATTGATGGGTACGAGGATGTCCCCGTCAATGATGAGGAAGCTTTGCTGAAAGCAGCTGCGAATCAACCGATAGCTGTCGCCATTGAAGCAAGTGGTTTAGATTTTCAGTTCTACTCTGAGGTTTGTTTCTTCCAAACAAAAATAAAAAATAAGGAGCTCAATTGAATATTTTAATAAACACTTTGTTAATTGCCCCAAAACACAAAGTAAACAGTGAAAAATGAATTACCTTCAAGGATCTTTTAGGAAAGTTTATAAAGTTATTGTAGACATAATATTTTTACTAGCAGCTATTGTACATCTGTAATACTCTTGTCAACTGTATTCAAGGGTGTTTTCACTGGAGATTGCGGCACCAACCTGGACCATGGAGTTGCAATTGTAGGCTATGGCACGAGTGAAGATGGGACTAAATATTGGATCGTGAAGAACTCGTGGGGAGCCGAATGGGGAGAGAGGGGTTACGTCAAGATGCAACGTGGCATTTCGGCCAAGGAGGGACTTTGTGGGATTGCAATGCAGGGTTCCTATCCAATAAAAAATTCTTCCAAAATTCCTAGGAAGAATTCTACCTCCCTGGATGAGCTTTATTGAACTTTTCCTTTCTTATGGCACTCTATAGCCTCAGGTGTCCCTTGGAATAAGTGAATTAATGTCTGTCACAGGATATGTGAACTTTGATGCTTGTTTGCATCGATGCATTTCTTTTCAGTATCACATGCTTTTAGAAAGTTTGTTAAATTTATGGACTGTTGGACTGCTGCATCTCTCCCTTGCTTCGCTTTGTCTCTCTTCTTCAACTGGTGCCATGGATTCTTCCATTGGTGTTTAAAATTGAATTTCTTATTGTTGGTTTTCTTTTCTATTTGTTTCGAGCTATCACTTGAACATGCTAACATTATTTCTGATATCTTTGTTTTGAATAGCTTCCTTCTTGATGTTCACACGTTATTTATTTATGCTGGAGTCTCTCCCAGTTGCCAATTTGTATGAGAAACAGCTGCTGCCATGCAAAGAATTCACCTAAATTCTTTTTCCCTTCAATTTACTAAGAAAAATGTTTTTCATATGTTGACGCAATTCGGATTGGAACAGTTAAACTTAAAACTTCTTGTACCATTCAATTCTTTTTTGTTTAATTAGTTTTTGCCATGTGCTTGACTGCAATCGAATTTAGGATAATTTAGAGGTACATATTTAGAATTGCGGATGTATAACAGTAGAGAAATGCATTATGATATCGTTTGACTACCAGTACCAGTTGGCATGAGCGGGTTTTTGTCATCTGGTACTAAGTACCAGTAATCACCAGACGGTACCAGTACCTTACAGAGTGCTAGTAGAAGCAGTACAACAACCACTGTTTATAGCATTTCTGATAAGTTTTATTTGATATAACAGTATTTTTTCTGGATTATTTTGCTGACCTGGCATGATGTTATCAACCTTTCGCCATCAACACAGCACCTCCCTTAAATGGCTTCCATGGTGGTGTCCGAGAGATCATACTAATTTAAAAGGATGCTTAGAATTGGCGAAGGATTAGATCAACAAAGCAAGGAGATGTTATGAGGTAGGCCTACCTGAAGATGCAATCACGTACTATCAGAATCCTCAGGAAGTTTTGCCAGAGGCAAATGCAGTTCAGTACCTGATGTAATCTTGTCAATGTTATCGATTGAACTAATTTATATTTATTTGGTTCAATTGTGTAATTTGTTTGTTATAGTTGAGCTGACCTTATTCTTGAATCGAAAATGGTCACATGTTACTGATAAGGTGTCAAATTTTAGTTGAAATTGTTGATAGTATATTACATCTCTAAACTGGAGCTTTTAAACTTATATTACTAAAAAGGTGTTTTAATGTATAATCTATTTTATTTTATTTATTTTAACTGATGCGTATGTTGAATTTTGTACCATTTTATTCGACAGAATTAAAATGTGATTAAGATGGGAAGGGGAATACGAGGGTGGAAGGGCCCCTGTGCCTTGGAATTGGACGGCAGACGGATTGTTCACAACCTCTTCTACATATGTTATGCTGCACAATAGTGGGGTTATTGATTGAATTAATCTGATGCTATGAAAAATCAAGGTACCAACTGAGATTAAAATATTTCTATGGGTAGCAACACAACATAAGCTGCTGACACAGAAAAGCCTGAGTAACAAAGGTTGTACAGTCCAAGCTGGCTGTCACCTATGTGGTAATACGGAGCTGGAAACAACATCACATCTATTAATCGGCTGTGAGTACTCTGTGCAGTCGGAACTATCTTGTTAAATGGAACAAGAGTTCTGGTGGATCTCTTATTTACAAAAGCATCCTTATTTAATTACAGCCCATGTACAAATTTAATTACTGAACCGGTACCACACATACCAGTCTCTCTAACTAACTACACTCCAGTTTATAATATCCTGTTTGGCTTGGTCTCGAAGTTGCTCCACCCTTATGCTCTTTTGAGTGAACAATCTTCTATTGCGCTCCTTCCACAGTGCCCAGCATCCCGCTGCCCATGCGATGTCCCATTTGGCTCGATTAATGGTTGACAGAGTTAGGCACGGGATCCACCAGATCACATCTAAAAGCTGGAAAATTATCACCTCTATTGATCCACTTTGAACTCTCTTGTTAAATGGATTTAATGATTTAATCTATATCTCATTATTTTTTGCAAAAGTTCTGTAATAGCTAGGTAGTACCAAGTTGGTAACATTTTATTTATGTTAGAATTTATGTACTAAATTTGCTCCAAAAGAAATTAATTCAGAACGTGGTTGGGATTTTAGGGTTTGTTATAAGCTCCCCTTTATTTGGTTTCTTCTTCTACAAATGAGAAATGGCTGTTGCTTAAGCCTTGTTCCTTTTTTTACTCCCGGATGGCTTGTTAGAAAAACTTGAATCAAGAAAGATAAATTGAGATAATTTTTTTTTTCATGTACTCTAAATTATAATTTGATGGTGAGAACTTGTTATTAAAGAGAGAATTTGAGTGGAATATCTTACTTAGAAAGAGAGAGGATGTCTTGCTTATGGGTTTGTGCTCACTTGTGGTATTTTTCTTGAATTCTCTCATTTGTTATTCTCAATTTATATTTTTTTATGAGTGGTGCTTTCTTGGAAGACTATGTTATGAGTGAAAATCGATTTTGCGGTTGTGGTTGCATTTCTTTTAGTTAAATTGTGTTACATGTGCATTGGGAGTTATTTTGTGTGTGCACAAAATGTTGCTAAATGTCCTCAAATTGTTCGACAAATTGTCATTTACACATTTTGTTTGGATAAACCATAAAAAAACAATTTATTCATAATCTCGGATGAATTTTTTAATATTATTTTCCTTTTTTAATTGAGGATTTAAAACACATCTAATAATTTAATTCAAAATTGAGTCCCATATATAGCATTGAACAAGTACAAAATCTACACCAACAAAATACACAAGCAGGAAAAAAAAAATTAGATATTCTCCCAGAAAAATGCAGCCAAAACAATAAAATCTCCATCTTCCGACCTTTTTGTTTGTTTAACCATTCACCATTTCAATTTCAGAAAAAGAAAAGAAAGGAAAACCAGTTCACTGGTAAAAGGATTGCTATATTCATGGATCAAACCTGTGATGGATAGGCTTTCGTTTTTTCACACGCGAATAATCCATGTTCCACCACCATGGCATCTTCTCCTTATCTTCTCTATTCCATTGTCTCAATGGCGCCGCTGGATTCTCGGGTAACCTCACATGACCTAAAAATACTGTTAAAATTGGAACTGTTAAGCATAATTTTGGCTGAAAAAAACAAAATCTGATCTCTACCTGCTCCAGTGTGAGTGAAAAAATATGAACCTAAAATCAACGCCATATAAAATAAAAGAAGCTTCATGTTATCATATCTGCTCTGTTATTTGCTTATACATCTTTGTATAACTATTTTCTCCAATCTTTGTATATATAGATTCAAAGCTGTAAAGTTTTGAATATTCTATATATTTTTTTGTATTGAATATTTGTTGTATATTTACAATCAATGGTTATATCGGTATATATAAAGGTCTAAACTTATTGTACCGTTAATTCCAACGGTAACTTCTTATCTCTCCTAAATTACAATTTTACCCTTTCTTTATTTTAGACCTCTACCTATTGTTATTCTCAACACTCTCCCTCAAGCTAGGATTATAGATATCAATTAATCCTAGCTTGCTTGTTATTTCTTCAAAGGCCTTCGGAATAAGACCCTTTGTAAAAATATCGGCTAATTGGTCTTGGCTCTTCACATAAGGTGTTTCGATTTCCTTGGCTTGAACTTTTTTTCGTATGAAATGACAATCGACTTCGATATGCTTTGTTCTTTCGTGAAACACCGCATTCGAAGCAATATGTCTTGCCGCATTGTTATCACAAAACATCTTCATTGGTTTATCAATTTTGAAGTTCAACTCTTCGAGCAATTGTTTGATCCATGTGAGTTCACTTGCGGTGGATGCCATGGCACGATATTCCGCCTCCGCACTTGATCGTGCCACGACATTTTACTTCTTGCTTTTCCATGTGACTAAGTTTCCGCCTACAAACGTGCAATAGCCGGTTGTTGATTTTCTATCGAAACTCCCGGCCCAGTCTGCATCGGAATAGCCACACACATCATCAGATTTGTTATTTTTCATCCATATACCCTTTCCAGGTGATTTCTTTAGATATCTCAAAATTCTTTCAATTACGTCCAAATGCGGTTTTCTTGGTGAATGCATAAATTTACTAATTTGACTTACGCAAATGATATATCCGGTCTAGTTACCGTTAGGTAAATTAGTTTACCTACAAGCCGTTGGAATTGGTTGATATTTTCCAACGGTTCTCCATCTTCGGCATTTAGTTTACAATTGCTATCTATGGGTGTTGAAGCCAGTTTGGACCCTAATTTTCCCGTTTCTTTTAAAAGGTCAATGGTATATTTTCTTTGAGAAATAAATAGTCCCTTGGTTGAATTAGCTATTTCAATTCCTAAAAAATATTTAAGTTTACCAAGGTCTTTTATTTCAAATTTTTCTTTTAAGTGTTTTTTCACAATATTAATTTTTCATAATTATTCCCGGTTATGATTATGTCATCAACATAAACAAGAACAATGGTTGTATCATATTTTCATGTTTTGAAAATAGTGATGTATCGGATTGGCTTACGTTAAAACCACGAGAAATTAAATATTGAGAGAGTTTTCCATACCATGCCCTTGGAGATTGTTTAAGTCCATAAATTGATTTTTTTAACCTACAAACAAGGTTAGTATTTTTTTCTTTTACATGACCCGGTGGTAGGGTCATATAAACATCTTCCTCAAGTGTTCCTTGAAGAAATGCATTTTTAACATCCATTTGAAATAAATTCCACCCACTATTTACCGCTATTGAAAGCAAAATTCTTATGGTATTCATCTTTGCTACCGGAGCAAAGGTCTCTTGGTAATCAATACCGTAAGTTTGAGTATACCCTTTGGCAACTAGCCGGGCCTTATACATTTCTATGGATTCATCGCTTTGATATTTTATTTTATAAACCCATTTGCATCATAGGGATTTTTTATTTTTTTGGTAATGGTTCAATGGTCCATGTATTATTTTTTTCTAAGGCTAAAAGTTCTTCTTTCATAGCCTTACACCATACCGGTTGGTTTATGGCTTCCTCAAAGCTTCTTGGTTCTTCCATTTTGGAAATTGAACTAAGAAATGCATGATGGTGTTTTGAAATATTTTTATATGAAATATAATTTTGAATAGGATATTGAACCTCATAGGTTATGAAATCTCGTAACCTTGTTGATGGTTGAGTAGGGCGAGTTGATCTCCTTGGTGCGACTTCTTCTTCAATAATTTCATTTTCTTCAATATTCTCGTTTTCTTCTTCCTCGGCCTCGCTTTGAGAAGTGTTGTTATTTTCGCCTTCATTTTCTTCTTCTTCTTCATTTCCTACAACTCTTTGCTCCTCAATTTGATTAGTGGTCATAGGAATGACAAAATCATTTGTACTAATATGGTTATCAAGCTCATTTTTATTTTCTTTAAAATATGGCTCATTTTCAAAAAAAGTTACATCTCTTGAAATATATAATTTACTATTTATAGGATCATAACATTTATAACCCTTTTTTTGAGATGAATATCCAAAAAAAATAGTTTTAATAGAAGTATGGTCTAGTTTATCTCGTTTATTTTGATGTACATAACATGTACATCCAAATACTCGTAAATGATTAATATTTATTTTTCTTTGGTAAATGATTTCTAGTGGACTTTTTTTGTTTAGAACAACACTTGGCAATCTATTTATTAAGTAAGTTGCGGTGAGAACGGCATCTGACCAATAAATTTTTGGAACATTATTTTGAAACATAAGTGCTCTTGTCATTTCAAGTAAATGACAATTTTTTCTTTCGGAAACTCCATTTTGTTGTGGGGTATAAACACAAGTAGTTTGATGTATAATTCCTTTATGTTTCAAAAAATTTGAGAAATTTTGATTTACAAACTCCGTTCCATTATCGGTCCTAAGAATCTTAATTTTTGTGTTGTATTGGTTTTCAATTAAATTTGAGAAATCTTGAAAGTGAGAAAAAACTTCACTTTTATTTTTTAAAACACATAAGTATGTTAATCGTGAAAAATCATCTATAAATGTAACAAAATATTTAAAACCATTGTAAGAGTCTACCGGGGCGGGTCCCCAAACATCGGAATGAACAAGTTCAAATATTTTGTTACTTTTAGAATTTGAGATTACAAAAGGAAGTCCCGTATGCTTTGCAAATTTACATACTTCACAATTACTACAATCTAGATTTGGAAAATCAAAAATACTTTTTAAAATTTTATCGGAGGGATGTCCAATTCTTTTATGCCATAAACTTTCCATATCTTGTATTTGTGTGTTGAAATTACATTTTCGGCTATTCAAAAAAATAAAGTCCATTTTGAAGAAACCCTTCACCAATTATTTTCTTAGATGCCACGTCTTGAAAAAATACATTTCTAGATGAAAATATAATCTCACAATTTATTTCTTTTGAAATTTTTCCTATAGATAATAAATTAGAGGTGCAATTCTTTACATGTAAAACATGTTGAATTTCTTCGGAGAAGAGCTTGATTGAGCCATAACCACAAATTTCCATTTTTTCACCATTTGCAACATATACATATTCTTGACTTTTGCCCTTTTGATAATTGTACAGTAAATTTTTGTTTCCGGTCATGTGATCGGTTGCACCGGAATCTAAAATCCAATCCAAATTATTTTTGGAGTGTTCTTGATTCAAGTTTCCTAAACTTGTACATTTTATTTTATTGGATTCAAATTTATTTGGTCTTATAGTATTTCGTTTATTTGGTATGACATATACATCTTGGTTTGGGCGTAACCTTGATTTATTTGATTGGGCTTTTAATAAATTTGTAGTTTTAGAAGAACCTGAAGTGGGCTCTGAGGCCTGCTTTAGAAGCCCACTGAGTAAATAAAGGATCTTAGAGAGTTCGGATCTGGTTAATCCTGCAGGGACGGACCCTTCTTCCTTGTGCGTTTTGGGCGAGTTGCCGCTTGGTTTGAGAAAACTCAACAGCGATTCTTCGCTCGTTTGCGCCCTTCCATCAAACT